>CAWUFW010000084.1:0-2681250 GCA_963921515.1 Calotriton arnoldi | reverse complement strand
CTCCGGTTTAATTGGCCAAAGTCTATAATATTCCCCCTCACACCGGCCACGACCCCATTCGAACCTGACTACCTGTTGCGGTGGCCGACAGAATCGGTGCGGTACCTAGGTATCAAAATCCACACTGACTCTGAAGTGGTATTCAGGGAAAACAACGGGTTGGCGTTCAGCAAATTAGAAGACGAGGTGGAAAGCTGGATTCGACTGCCACTATCCTTACTGGGTAGAGTTTCCATTATGAAAATGGTAATATTGCCCCGTTTTTTATTTCTCTTTACTAACATACCTCTGGTTCTCCCTGGCTCCTTTTTTCGTCAGCTTACAGCATTGATGATTCGATTAGCTTGGGCCGGCAAGCAAGCGCGGGTTAGATGGAACGTGCTTACGTTACCATACTTTATGGGAGGGTTGGGCGCGCCAGATCTGGACCTGTACTACAGGACAGCACAGAGCGCACACGCGTACCATTGGATGCACGGCTCCCCAGATACGCCCTATCTACGCATAGAGAAGGTGGTGACGTCCCCTCTCCCATTGCCAGCTCTGCTGTTTACACCTGCAGATAGTAGGACGGGGATCCTCGACTCAGTGAATGCTACAAAACATGCCTGGCATCACCTGCTCAAGCTGCAGGCGGGTGCTATCTTGTACTCCCCGTCAGCACCGCTGGACTGGTGTCACTGGCTACCCCCGTGCAGAAAGAAGGGAGTTACGCGAGCTCTTAACACAATTGGAGCGCAGACAATAGGGAACCTGTTTGAGGGAAGCACAGCGAAGAGCTGGGAGGAAATGGGGACCGGAAATACCGAAGTAACCCTCCTCACTAAGTTTCAGTTCCACAGAACGAGGCAAGCATTGCTAAATATCCTGGGTACGGACTTGTCGGAACCACCGGAGCTGGCCTCCCTAACCTATGTCATAGAAACTGACTCGCCGACCAGGATAGTGTCCAAAATCTACAAGCTGTCCATGAGGGAGAACCATTAAACTAAAGCTTGTTTGGCCTGGCAGAGAGATCTGGGCAGAGATATAGATGACACAATGTGGAAATACTGCTGCGACAGCACGAAGCGCATTTCTTTAAATGGTAGACATAGATTGATTCACTTTAAGTATCTCAATAGGGTCTATTACACTCCAGAGAGATTATGTAGATATGGACTGAGGGATGGGGCGGATTGCAAATGCTGGAGTGCTCAGCTGGCTGATTTTTTTCACTTGGCCTGGCTTTGTCCGGGGAAATCTAAATTTTGGGATTTAGTCTTTAAGGAGTTGGGGCAGGTGATAGACTTGCCACTTTCCCCAGAGCCAGCATTGGCCCTGTTGGGTTACTCCAAGTCGGTACCAAAAGGAGTCCGTAGGTTGGTTGACATGGGCATGCTGCTATCTAGGCGTAGGGTAGCGATGGGTTGGTCGCGAGGCCCGATCCCCACAATAGCTCAGTGGTCTAGAGACATAATGTACTGTAGCACACAAACTGAGACCTTCAGTGACCTTCTCCCACCACGTAGTAGACCTAAGAACTTCTGGGAGTTGTACAAAACATATATTGCAACTAGAGACGGGGATACTACATCAGTCGACGCAACTGACCAAGAGGGGAGGGCGAGCAGCCTTGCTGAACAGTGACATGGTGGCTGACCTGATGTTCTCAAAATCTCGGGGTGTAGCATGCTGATATGATGGGGAGGTGACTGTGTTTGACAACTGCGGGATCTTATTGCAAGTGAGTGCAAGACGGTTGAGTTGGGCGTGGGCCGCAGTGGGGTGGATCAATAACATGATGTCATCGGACATCAACAGCCTGCTAATCTGTTGAACTGTGATATAAGTTGTCTGATTACCACATGTCATTGTAATTGCCATATGGAAAGAACTAAGGGGCCTATTACGATGGCGGGTGGACTTTGTCCGCCCGCCACCGCAACGGAGCACGGGACCGACCGCCGATGTTGCGGCAGTCCCGCCATGCAAATTATGATGCGCCCGCCACACTGGCGGGCGCATCCTGGGCCTTTTACATTGCGGGTGGATCTGCTGGCTGCAGCCCCGCTCGCAATGTAAAAGGATTGTGCACAGCATTGCCATGAACAACATGGCAGGCACCACGTGGTGCCTGCCACGCAGTGCATTGTAATGGGGGGTACCATAGGTACCCCCATGTGCACCCCCCACCCCCCCAACACCCTGGGGGCCCACAACGGGCCCCCAATGTCAATGACTGCATGCCTTTCCATAGCGGCATCGCCGCCATGGAAAGGTCAATCACCGCATACATCATAATATGAATGGCGGTGTCTTGCAGACACTGCCACCATATTGTGACCCTTTTCCACCCAGTCAACAGTTCGACCGGCGGAAAAGCGGCAGACGGTATTTCCATCCGGCACAGTGCCCCCCGCCATACTAATATGGCGGGGGGAGAACCAGGGACATGTGGCGGGCGGATCGCCACCGCCGGGCCGGCGGTGGCGATCCGCCCATTATCCTAATGGGCCCCTAAGTCTCTTGAATGTTATGTAAAACCTAATAAAGTACTTTAACAAAAAATACAAAAAAAACAAAACAATACGACTACCCTCCTGTAAGAGTGAAAACACCCACCGGACGTAAGGAAATGGGCAGAGCAAAACACAAAAACAATCCCAAGTTGAATAATAAGATGTAAGATCTAATGTCAGCATAACTAGAAAGGTGAGAAAAGAAATGCTGGCATACAACTGTAACAAGTTTTCAAAATTAACTGAGTTTTTCTTATAAAACAACATTTTAGGCATAACTGTTTTATCATGCACCTCAAACCTAGAGTTTTCCGACCCAGTTGGAATTGGGCAACTCTCCAAAGTGAAGAGGAGGAGAATGAATTACAACAATGACGTCCATGAGATCTTATAAACAAATGGGAACTTCCAACTAAGTCGACCTTAGGAACGTCAGCTCAACAATAGTAAACTGTAGACTGAGTGTTCAGACGAAGACCGAGCGGTGCAACAGGATCCCCTTACATTACCGTTGACAAGTGGAACTCATGTCGGCAGGAATATCCATGTTGATAGTACGTGGAAATGCAGTCTCACAAAACGCTGCGGCCTGTTTTAAACTGCCATAGCCACCTCATGTCTTTATTTCCACCGTGTTGCTGAATTGAGGCAAACCCACATGCTGTGTCAGCAACGCTTGCTGGAGAAACGAGCACAATGTGACGACTGCCTCTACAGAAATCTCGATATTGATGGTTCGTGGAAATGCAGCCTCACAAGATGCTGCGGCCGGAAAACACGGTGAAATACCATGAAGACTGGTGTGTCTATAAACGAAAGGCTCAGGATGCTGCCAAACCCAAAATGGCAGAACGCAGCGGTGACGCACGCCGGGTGGCTCACAGCGCCTCCGTGCAGCAAAGCATCCTACAGCATTTGGCAGAGCTGCATAGCAACCAAAACATTGTCGAAGTGTCTTCACCTGACTCCATGGTAAAGGTGAGTCTGCGCGCGTGAAAAACGGCTCGTGCCTCAGTTTTGAAACCGCACAACAGCGGTTTAACTGCTATTTCAACAGAGAGGTCTCAAATGAAAAAAACAAATAAGAGACCAAAATTGACTCCAGTCAGATGTCCGCTCCAGCTGCCGGTATAAAGGCTGATTTTTCAAACGAGAGTCAAACCATTCCACATAGCTGTACATACAAATCCAGACCAAAGCATGTGTTGTTACTTGGCATCAGAATGTGCGTAGGATCACACAAGTTGTAGTTGGTGATGCAGAAGATGTTGGTGAGCACGGCACGCCTAGGCGGGGGCTGTCCAGTGTAGTGGACACTGGTGGGGCTGCGAGGCGTGCTGCTCCAGTTTGTCTTGTTTCTAGTGAGTCTTAATTCTTTAGTTTCAACACTTCCACCTGGAAATGTACAAGCGATGTCTGTGTGGTCATTCATGAACCACTGTCTCAGAACAGTTCTGTGTGCTGTTGGTGCTTGTCATTTCTGTAGGTTCCTTCCAACATCAAGATTTCTTTGACACTTGATCTTTAACTTCCTTGGCAGAACACCTAGAGCCAGAGTTAGTCTCCAGATCATCGCCAAAATGTAGTAATGATGTTCCATGCATAGAGGTGATGAAGTAGACGTAGCCGAGTAGTGTCTTTGTAAGTTATTTATTAAGTCCATAACATCAGTGGTAGCAGCCCCACCAGGAGCCGCCTCCCTGCTGCTCAGCCCATCTTAAACTGTCAACACTCACACCAGGCAACCAAGCATTCCACTCATGTCCGTCACACCAACATTCCATACTAGAACACTCACACTGGTTGAGCAGCTAGAAGCCAGGTAACAGGGAACATTATAAACACAACAGGAAGATACTACACATTTACATGTGCTTCAAGGGAGAGAAAAGCCAGGCAAATTATTTTTAATACTACGGACTTTCTGAATTTGTGGATGATTCACCACTGCGACTAAGCTTAGCCAAGTGCATATTACTACAGCACATCCACCATTTAAAAGGATTGATCGAGTTAGTAAATGGAGTTTTTGCTTAAAAATAAATTAAGGATTTACCCAAAGATCAAGTGGAGTTATTGGTAAGAAAACAAAAAAAAACAAATCCCGACTCTATGAGTATATGCAAATAAATTGAACACACTTCTATACACATTAGGTACCACTCTCGGGCACATGCACAAGGCAAGTCTCTAAAGTCTCTAAGGCAGAAGTAGAAGTGTGCGACGTCATAGTGGGACCCAGACTGTACATTAAAGAGGACTTTAGCTTTCAGTCTCCTAATTGGGATGTCCAACCGTGTTCTAGTTACCATCAGTAGGCCTAATCAGGCCAGTGCAGTCTTAGCGCACAGGCATGCTGAGCAGTTGCCCGGGGGCCCCACGGGCATAGGGGCCCCTTGCAGACCAGAATTTAACACTAATTTACCGTTAAACATTTTTATTCCTGTTAGTGGTTGTGTAGGTAGGGCCCAGTGCACTGCTTTGCCCAGGGGCCTATAATGCTGTTAAGATAGCCCTGAATCAGGTGTTACTGTCTTTGCTGATCTGCTGAACCAATTTGTTCAACATGCTCAACATTCTTGGTAAGCTGCATGTGTTCCCTGAGTCAAAGATTTTGAATGTGAAATTCCAAGCTGTTGAAGCTGGGTGGCCACTTAAGGGTTGTTGCCTTATATCAGATTCTCTTTAGCCCTCCTGTGCATAAACCACATTTGTTTCCACTCTGTGATATGGTTGTTTGGCCATAGTGCAGCTTCATATGGTAAGGTTCTTCATATTCATTCAGGGTTGGTTTTTTGGGGTTCTGCAATCATTGTCTAATTAAATCTGAAAAGTAGACTTTGTGGAGGAATTCTTAGGGTCTTCTACAGCCGCGGCCCATGCAGGTAAGAGCGGTGGGGCCGGGTTGGGGGGGATTTTGAAAGTTGACGATGAGGGAAAATTAATTATTTATTTAATTTTCCCTCGTGGTCGTCTGTTGAATCCCCCCACCCAACCCGGCCCTACCGCTCTTACCTGCACGGGCAGCGGCTGGTCTTCGAATTTTTTATGTAATTTCCCCAACGTGTTGGTCAGAGCTGATCACTAGGTCAGCTAGGACAACAGACAGTGAGCTGGTGGCACACTCTACTAGGGATGGGAGCGAGGTGGATCCTTCCAAGTAGGTGCCCTAAAGAAGGCCTAGTCGGAGTCAGCCATCTTATTGCACTGTCGAACATTTTAACTTGAGGTCCCACACATCAAGGACTAGCGATACATCTAGAAATGTCAATATATGCATTTTCTGAAATTCGCGCTAATTCACCAACATACGCAGTTAGCATGGTTGCTGCATAAGCGTGTGTTGCCATGGGTCACTCTTTACAAACACCACGTTAGAAAACAAAAGAATGCTTACCAAGATAGGTCAAGTGACAAACCACCTCCCACTGCACAGCATTTAATTAGTGAAGTGCTTCTGAGGTAGCCTTTTCAAAAATATATGTAATATATAATGCATGACAACTGTATGAGTTCAATTTGAGTCTGAACTTATGTAGTATACCTTTACGGCAGATGCATTGATTTGTAGCCAATAATCATGCACTCGGATTTGCACCTGCGAAATGAATTACAGAATTCTCTGTTCAGTACATTTGACAAAGATGGTAGCATTGGCTGTAGACATTTTCAGATTTACGATGAATTGGCGGTTAGCTTTTATTCAGCTGCATATAATGTATGTTGCCGAGAATTGAATTAACACAGTCTAGCGAAAGCAGCAACCTCAGATTTATGATTTAATTCTATCTATTGTCTATGTTTTGTTGTTTTTAAAGCAGGGATGAAGAAAAGCAGTAGCTTTCCTTCCCTTTTTCAGTGCAGCCCTCGCGGTGTGCGTTCCACTGAGGGGATTCCATGTCGGGTGTACCCGCGCGCTGTAAGCTTGGGAGAGATAAGACCATTGGATGTTATTAATGAGAGACATTTTCAAGTTCACACCGTGGAAATTTGAGTTGGCAATACTCGTGCTGGCTGACATTCTCAATTCCTACAGCGCATCATTTTTCCTCCTCTCATACTTAAAGTAGGTTTCTCTCCAGGGGTGCCGCTGGAATATAAAGCGAAGCCTTCAGGGAGTACTGAAGGTAGCTCCGTTAACGGCGCTAATTAAGGAAAGTCCTCATTGAGGGAGGTTGACAGGCTCATGGACGAGTCACCGCTTTCACATTTCAGCAGTGCTTTTTCAGTGACATGAAAAATATTGACTTTTGTTCGCTTGTGGGAGTAAAGCATGATGACTGTGAGAATGCAGGCGCAACTTACGAGTGCCAAAGGCACCTGCGCGCTAACCTTCCTTTCCTAACTAGTGTCCCTCCTCAGTGGCGAAACACAGGCCCCTGCTGCCCCCGCGGTGCGTGGGGACCCCAAGCTCCAGGGGTCCCCTCAGCACAATACTCTGCCTGGAGAGCTCCTGACTGAGTCCGGAAGGGGCCCCTCCACATACCTTGCAGGGGGCCCCCCTCAAGTTTCGCTAAGCCAGTGTCCCTCCCAACGAAATGATCATTCCGATTTTTCAAACTGCACTCTGGGTGCATTTCATAGATCTTCTCTGAGAAAAGTGCATGTCTGTTGCTCGCAAGGGGGCATTGTTTTTGCTGTGAATTTGTTGGCAGCACTCACTTGTTTATGTAGTGAAACAATTTTAATTAAAATATAAAATCATGCCAATTTATGTAGCACGTGGGAAGGACAGAAGCTACAGTTTCTTTCATTCGTTTCTTATTAGCTCAGGAAGGATCAAGGTGAGCAACGTTATGCAACTAACGGGAATTGCAGAAGTGCATATTTGAACAAGTACTATGCATCTGAAAGAGAGCGATAAATAAAGTGATGTTTGAATGAGGAGCTAGCAGAGCTGTGGTATTAACCATGCAAGGCTAAGGGGTTACGCCTCGCTGTGCGCCCCTCTTCAGCCCCTGTTCCTTTCCTTTCAGGCAGCTGTTAAAATGCCACTCACCTCCAGGGGTGATAGCATTGTTTGAACAAGGGGATAAATATCACGGTGCGACACTCCAGCTCAGCAATCTATCTGACACGGGTCAATAACCCTTGTGAAGCAATCCCTGTCAATGCGGCTGGTGTCCTACCTGCTAGTGGTGATTGCAATCACTCGAGTGATGGTAAAACTACAGATGGACGTTCATCGATTTCCAAATCGAGAGTGAGAGGCAATTGTTACAACTTGAAGTGTTGTGCCATTGGCTATTTATGAACTATTTATAACTCTCACACCATAAAATCATGACTCCCTTGTAACATAATGGGTTCACTATAACTTAAAAGCAGCCCTAAGACGCTACCACCAGCAGATATGGAACACCAAGTGAACAGCTCTTGCAGATCAAATCGACACCAGCAATAACAGCAGCAAGGAAATCTTCGCCATCAAAGATCTGACTGCTCCTCCTGCTGCCTCCAGCAACATCACCTCCTCATAAGACCTTTGCAACAAGCTCTTGGAATTCTGCAACAAAATCACCTCCATATACAGCAACTTAGACCCTTAACCGAACCCATCACAGCTTAATTTTCCATCACGGCTGATGAACAAACCCTGTCCTTGTGGCCCGAAATCTCTGCTACCATATAGGCCACCTATGGGGTGCTCCATCTGACCATTATCCCCACCACGTCATCACCAAAGGACTCCCACCGATCAGCGGAGCACTAAGACCCATCCTCAATGCCTCCAAAAACTCAACCACATTTGTGGATACCTGGTAACATGCAACTATCATACACTTGCTCAAGAAACAATCCACTGAACCAGACACTCATTCTAACTATAGACCCACCTTCCTCCTACCATACCAAGCAAAGGTCTTAGAAAAACGAATCAATCTATGCCTAACTGACCACCTCAGCAACCCCAGCTACTAGGGGTGGGCGAAATTGCGGAGTTTCATTCTGCTGAATTCTGCTGCGTTACAGAAAAATTCTGCAAGATTTCATGGAATTCCACCAAAGGGCAGAAAATATGCAGCTCAGACTATGCGTGCTGCAATTTAGCACCGGTAGTGTGAGCAGTGCTGAAAATCAGCGTGGACTGTACCATGTGCTACACAAGAGTGCACGGACAATCATGTTCTGAAGCCTTGCAGGAGAAAAACTCCCCCACAAGGCGATTGGGGGAATTTGGCCAGAACTCTGCATTAAAAAATAACACGGAGTGGCCAAAATCTGCCAACTCCATGGGGAAACTAAATATTCCACCCACCCATACCAGCTACTTGACACCACTCTCTCTTGATTATATCCCGAACACAGTACAGAAACAGCACTTATCGCCACCACAGGTGACATCCACATGATCCTTGACAGTGGAGACACAGCAGCCCTCATTCTCCTGGATCTCTCTGCAGCATTTAACACTGCCTCACACCACTTCCTCATCAGATGTCTGCCAGAGATTGGCATTCAAGGACCCGCTCCCCGCTGGACCTGCTCTTTCTTAATGGGTAGAACACAAGCTGTCAGCCTGCCACCTTTCTCTTCGGAAGGCTGCAAAGTCATCTGCAGAGTGCCTCAAGATTCATCACTCAGCCCCAAGCTCTAAAGTATACATGATCCAAATGGCCAACGTCATCTGGGCACATGACTGCAACCTCCTCTCCTACGCAGTCGACATTCATTTCATATTCTCTCCAACACAAGAAACAAAATCACAGCCCTCATGACCAAAGTTGCTAACTGGATGAAAGCCAACTGTCTCAAGCTCAACTCCGACAAGACAGAAGTAGTGATCTTCGGCAAGAACACCTCACTACCGGACTCCAACAGGTGGCCGGTTGAACTCGGACAAACATCCACACCCAGAGCCCATGCTAGGAACCTGATCATAGTCAGAAAACTTGACATGACCGTACAAGTCAATGCCATCACAGCATCCTGCTTCCACACCATGAAGAGACTAAGGAAATTTTCAAATGGCTCCCAAGCAACATTAGAACAACAATCAATAATGCCTTAGTCAGCAGCAAGTTAGACAATGGGAACACCATCTACGATAGGATCGTCAAGCAACTCACGAGAAGACTACAAACCACCAAGAACTCGGCAGCCAGACTCATTCCCAACCTCTCACATCGCACTACGCTCCAGGGAACTACACTGGCTCCCAACACGCAAATGTGCTCAATTCAAACTCCTCACATAAACATTTAAGGTACTACAAAACGCAGGCCCCACCAACCTGAATCAACTTCCCCAACCACACAGACAACTTCCGCCCTGCAAAACTCCATTTAGCACACATCCCACACACAGAACCAGATCATGGGGTCCCGGGCCCTTTCTCTTTGTCGTGGGGAGCATGTCGGTGCACCCCCTCCATTTTATGTTGGGTGGGCAGGGGATGGGGTCCTGGGCCCCTTTCTTTTCTTTTGAGGGTCATTAAGGTGCTCCCCCTCTTCTTTTCTTTGTGGGGGTCCAGGGAATGCAGTTGTGGGCCCCTTCTTTGCATAAAGCAGCACAGGGTATGGGTTACCTGGTTCTCATAGAGCTCTGAGAAGGAGGGGCAAATGCATGCCATCTCCTGAATTCATAAATTATTAATGACCCCCGGGCACTGGCCCACCCCAGGGGTATCTTCAGGAGTTGCAGCAGAGCTCCATGCGCCTACCTTTTCCCGGGTTGGGGGGGTCAAAGGTCAAATCCTTTTCCCCTACAATATCTTGGGCCCCGTTAGGCTAATTTGCACAATCTTGGGCCCCATTTGGCTCCTGGTGGCGAGCCCTAGCCACCTGGAGGCTTTACAACAGACCTCCTGGCCTCTAAGGTGGCACACTTTGCAGGGAGCTGGTTTCACTAGCTCCCTGGACCATCAGTTCTCTTTTGTCTTGGTCTCTGGTGCTCCTACCCTCTTGCTGGGGTGCAAAAGTCTAGATCTTCCTCCAGATGGTCCCTAAAACCAGCCTCACTAGTCCTGGAGAGACCCACTGGTCCTGGAGTCAACTGCTGTCAAAGTCCTCAGTCCATTAGTGCATCAGGGTGCTTGTCCTTCCAGTTGTCCATGGCTGCTGTGGCCACCCAATTCCAGTGTACAACTTCCTTTCTTTCACTTGCTAAAAAGATTTTAAATGGGGGTGGAAGTTCTAGAAGCCAGACACTCCTGACTAATCCTAGGTGCCACTACTCCTGTCCCAACCCTCCTGCACAGCATGCTGGCACAATTCAAGATGGCGCAATGAAGTGGTCTCTTTTCACATCTCTTCTGGGGGCCACGGCTCTGCCCCTTGCTGACATCACTGTCAGGGCTTTTCCCACTAAAACTTCAAAGGGGAGCCCCCTCTTTTGTTGGCCCCAGCTATCCGGGCTTCCTCCTTTGTTCAGTTGGCCTGGGCTGTCCCAACCTTGGTAGAGTGTGACAGCTAATAAACAGAAGCCGATTTTCTTCCCCACCCCCTGCTTCTCAGGAGCGGAGTAAAGCAGTGGTAATTGCTCCTTTTGTGTGTGGAGGCCTTTGTTCCCTCTGCTGGAGAGCAGAGTAATTAACTTTTCCCAGAAGGGTGACAAAAGGCCTGGAATCTGATACCGAGCTGAGCAAGACAAATATGAAAATTCTGGATGGCACATAAGGTGTACATGCAGGTGCTTGGGACTATCATTTTCAAACTTGGCATACATGTTTCACCCCAGTTGGATACCTTGCTAGACTTTGTAGACCTACAGGAATTGAAAGTGCACTTTAAGGCAGATTTCCCCCTTTGTTTATGATGCAGTGACACAGCAATTAAGCTGGTAAACCCTAGTGACCTTACCTATGAGTGCCCACTATTATTATAAAGCCTATCCCACGTCATCATCTAACATTGTTGAATCCCTTTTGCGTCAAGATACCTGTGCGCAGTTACCAGGCTGAACACTACGGTTGTCCCACATGTGCAGCCACACACGTGCGCACACGTGTGTGCACACATTTGCCTGTATAACCAGCCAAGAGTCCCTTACCCTAGATGCATTGCAGCAGCCTTATCTGAAAAGGTGGACACTGGTGGTAAACATACGCAGTCCATTTACCGTGTGATACTAAATGAGTGGAACCCAAATGCAACACTCCTCAAGCATCCACACCACTTGGGGTCTATAAAAAGTGCACCATGAAGTTGGGTCATAATATTCTTAGGTGCACAGAGCTTTGAAGCTGGAAGTCTAAGGCAGCAAACAGTATACAAATGCTATATTGTTGTGCCCATGCCAATTTGCACAGAATTGTTGGCAAGCTTTCACTACTGCAATGAACTCTTTGATAACAAGCAAGATCGATTGGCATTGCCAATGTTTGTTCCTGTCAGCTCTCAGAGAAAGGGACTGCATTACATGTCTGTTTCCGAATGAAAGACAGTGAAAGGGAGAGTGCAATTCCAGAGTGTAAGAAATTGGGTTACTGGTTGACGGGGCTGAAATCCTACTCAAGTGGTACCCACAATCCTTGCCATGGTGAAATCACAGCAAACCCTAAATTAACCTGTGCTCAACCATCGGGTAGCTTGGCGCAGAACAGTCAGGCTTAACTCAGAGACAGTGTGTAATGTATTTGTGCAACACTTCAAACAGTAACAAAGTGAAAACACCATGAACAGCATCCCACAAAAGACTAAACAACTAACGTAAATTTTAATGAATAAACAAGGCCAAAATGACAAACATCCAATCAATTGAACAAAAGATACACAATTTTAAAGATTTAACAGAAAACTCAGAGACAATGTGTAACTTATTTGTGTAACACACCAAACAGTAGCAAAGTGAAAACACCATGAAAAGGATCCCACACCAGATTAGAGTACATTTTAATAAACAAAACAAGACCAAAATGACAAAAATCCAATCAGTAGAACCGAAGATATGCAATCTTTAAGATTTAATGGAATATAGCACCAAAAAGCATAAAGCACCAACTATTTGGTTTCGCCAGACTGAGACAAAGTCACAAGTTCAGACCGACCGCAACAGAGCAAGGGCCCTCTACAGGGACTTAGTTAGGCCCACTGAACAAGAATGCCTTAAATCCTGGTTGCAGAGCATTGTAAGGACCCACATCAAGGATGTGTTGTTCAGCTGAGGCAATGTGTCACTTCCAGTGAGCTGCAAGGCTGATTTGCGATGTTCTGCATTGTCGTCGAGGAGGCCATCAGCGAGGGAAGCTTGCAATGCAAAGTCTTGTGTCAAGAGTGCATTGCACAATGGCTCATTATGAAGCGACTGCATTGGCTTGCGATGTGAAGTCCTGTGTTGTCCTCTAGGCTGCCATTGACAAGAGGTTTGCGATGCAAGGGCCTGCGTTGAAGATACATAATGCAGGGGCAGTCCCGATGTGGGCTGCAAGATTGAAGTGGAGTCTTTGCGCTGGAAGAATCTCCATGCCACTGGAATCAAGCTAGCCTAGCTGATGAGGGGTGAAAACCCGAAACCGGTCCTAGGATGCTTGTTTTCCAGTCCAGGGAGAACCTGGCCTGGCAGTTCGGGCTGGACTGTTCCCATGGGGAACAGTGTCAAGACTGACTTGCATTTAGCTGGGTTTAAACTGGAATGGCATGGGGAGCAAAAACAAATGGATTTAGCCCCAGATCTCTGTACTGGGGTGAATGTTTGACATTGTTCAACATTCTGTCCATCAATTGTTCTTTTTGTGCAAGAATCCTCGCAGCAGAGGCGATGCGTCAGATCTGTTCAGAGTTTCGCCATGCAGCAAAGGTGATGTGTCGGTTTGCTGGATCCACAGATGGGCTGGCAGATCACCTTCCGGAGCACTTGAAAGTGCCCAGGTTTGGGGTGGCACCACTTGACAGGGTAGGACTCACAGTTGCACAGTCCCGGTGCGTGTTAGAGACTAGCCCTTGGAGTCACTCTGGTGGTTCTGGGTTCACTCTGGTGGTCCTGGGTTCAGGTTGCAGGTCCAAACCTTCTAACTGAGGCAGGAGGGCAGCAGGTCAGCACAGCAAGCAGCAGTACTTTGGACAGCAGTCCAGCAGAGTGGTAGTCCTTGTAGTAGCACAGCAGTCCTTCTTCCTGGCAGAGTCTTCCACCGGTCCAGAAGTGTACTGAAGAGTTGGTGTCTGAGGTCCAATATTTATACCTGATGCCGCCTTTGAAGTGGGAGAAGCTACTAGAGGGTTCTCTTTGAAGTGCACAGGTTGTCTGCCTCCCCTGCTTTGTCCAGACTAACTACAAGGGGTGTGCAATCCTTCATGTGGGGGCAGGATACAGCCTATTCAGGTGTAAGTGGGGCTTTGCCTAACTGTGCTCTCCCATCCTGCCAGTGAATGCCCATCCAGGCACACCTAGGCTCTCTATTGTGTATGGCTGTCTAGGAGGAATACACAAAGTCCAACTGCTAACTACACACAGTGATATAGCCCAGGAGATGCTACAGGCACTAAATTGCTAAGGCAGAAAAATGCCAACTTTCTAAAAGTACCATTTTCAAAATTGTATCTAAAAATCCAAACCAAGAACTGTTTACTATTTCCCAATCGGAAGTTGCAGCTTATTAAATGTAATAAGGAAATACCAATGTTATTTATGAGAGAGGTAGGCCTTGCAAAAGTGAAAAACTAATTTAAGGGTGTTTCATCATCACTTTTTGACACAGTGATCCCATTGATTTACATGACCCGCAGAACGAGCATGCTATTCCACAGACAACTATGAATCTACTGAAGGTGAAAAACTGAACTATGACTGACACAGTGTTATTTGTTCTTTACATGACCCGCGATGGCAGCGTGCTGCTCCACAGATGAGTGACAAATTTACTGATTGTGAAACCAGAAAGCTCCAATGGGCTGGTCAAAAACAGAAACCCCATCAATAACAGTAATACAAATTAAAGTGACACAAAAGCCATCCAATCTTGAGCTATGGTTGACTCGGATGTGTACTGCATAAAATGATGGCAGCAAAAAACAGCTGGAGCTGTCTGTAGCAATACCTCAATATAGTGTCAGTCACTTTATCTGTACAAGCAATGCCTCTTTCCAGGATTCTGAAACTCATTCATTTACTTAGGACCATTCTTCTGCCTCACAGTTTATGATTTCCTGACTATTAACTATAAATCTATTCATGTGTCACAAAGGACATTTAAGATCATTCAAAATCATTTTAGTGGTCCCCTTACTAAACAAGTGTCACTCTTCATAACAATCTTCCAAAATTCTGAAGTATGTTCTGGAGTATGCAGTCTATGAAACAGGCATAATATCTCGCTGTCTGAGTCTGGCAGAAATTCTTGCCACTGTGATAAATGATACATTTCTATTGCAATGAGTAATAAAATTCCCATGCAAGTACATCATAACTCTCAATAAGGCACACATACAAGTAGATAAAACCACATAAAACATTAAAACATTATAACAAATACTGCCAAAATGGTACTGCTGATGGTGCACATTAATCACAGCAGAATACAGCAGCTTTATAAAACACAATAGAAATGTTTTATCAGTACCTATAAACTATCATTTTAAGAGTGCGACGTAGCATCCACTGCCAGTATTTGCTCTTCTTCTTTACAAAGCACTTTTACTGCTATTCAATTAATCCTAAATAGTTTACAACATTGCTATAGACCATATTCTGTTCAACCATGTAGCAGCAAGAGCAACATATATTGCACTGCACTGCTTAAACAATAGATTCATGTTTAACTCTATTTCCCTCTTAAAAAAGAAAATTGACATAAATGCATGAAATGTACAACCATTTCAAAACCTAGCTCATAGACCCCATGAAACCTCCTTTCCCAGTCCATGTTCCACTAATCTTGCAAACTATATATGTTCATACATGCATACAATTTAGCGTTTTATCAAAGAGATGGGGAAAACCCTATGATGAGCAGTTTTCATGGTGCTTCAGTTCTTTACTCTGCCACTCGGAGGTCCAGTATTGCTTATTATTTTCCCTGTTAGACCTGGCATCCTTGGCACAGTTTCCTCAGTATTTTTGCCTCTACCTCCTGTATTTTTGACTGTGTGCAGAACTTTATTTTTGCTGGTTTGAGTACTCTGGTCACTTTACCACCGCTGATCAGTGCTAGAGTGCAAGTGCTCCCTGTGTAAATTATGATTATGATTGGTTATCCATGATTGACATATTTGATTTACTGGTAGATCCCCAGTAAAGTGCACTGTGTGTGCCTAGGGCCTGTAAATCAAATGCCACTAGTAGGCCTACAGCACTGGTTGTGCCACCCACACGAGTAGCCCTGTAAACCTGTCTCAGGCATACCATTGCAGTGTCTGTAAGTGCAGTTTGCAACTGCCATGTCGACCTGACTAGTGCACCCATTTCCAGGTCCAAACCTTCCCTGTTACTACATGTAAGGCACCCCAAAGGTAGGCCCAGGATGCCCCTGTGGGCAGGGTGCAGTATATGTGAAAGGTAGGACATGTACTGGTGTGTTTTACATGTCCTGATAGCGAAATACTGCCAATTTCGTTTTTCACTATTGCAAGAACTAGCTCTCCCATAGGTTATCATTGGAGCTGCCTTGTAATATTTTACAAGTGCAACTTTCAATTGGGAAGAGCTAGAGATTTAGAGCTTGGGCTCTCTGAGCTCAATATATAAAAGAAAATCTTTTACGGAAGGTGGTTTTCCAATTGTGTGTTTGAAAATGCCACTTTTAGAAAGTGTGTATTATACTGAAAATGAGAACTGAATGAGATACACTCTTTCCCTTTCTTTTTTCCAAATTTTTGAACTGTTTTAGATGAAGCTCCAGGCGAAATCTTGGCGTGCAAGCTCAGAAATGTGCTTTGTCCCAAGGCACGAATTGAAAATCAAGAAAATATCCGGTGCGTTGTCACGAACCAGTTTTAGGTCACACTGCCGATCAACTGTCTCAGTAAACCATCATTTAATCTTACAATTAGTCATATTCATCCATTGTTGTCAGAAAAATGAAAGGGAAAGAGTGCATCACATCCAGTTCTCATTTTCAGTATAATACAGACTTGTCCCTTGGATGCCTGCACCCCACAAGTTTACAAGACTAATACCATCTAGGAAGCCAGTTGCGATAACGTAATTGTGATGAGCTCATTGTGAGCCTTTTAACATTTAATATGTTGCATCTTTATGTACAGAATATTATTTGTGATTATACGTGTTTTTGATGTTTAGTTTTGTATAAATCTGTTTAGCACTTGGACTATGTGTAATGACGTATAAAAATAACTTTCTAGGTCACAGGGTATTTTACGTTCGTATACTGCTACACAGCAGGTTTAAATGTTCGCACTTATGGTGTTTGTGTAGGAGATTTTTATATCTGTTAATAGGTTGGGCAAAAGTTAGGTTGTTTGATTCACTGTTATTCACTTTTGAAAAAGCGGTACACTGTAGTTGGGGAGGCTGACCCAGAGGTGAACTACAACAGACGCTGGTAGGGCTATCGAGGTGGGTGGTTGGATTATGTTGTGCAATGTGTACGGTTTCACTTAAGCACAGGGAAACGTTCTCTTCTTTATAAATTATTATTGTTTTTGTGATTACAAGTATTTTTCGATGTTTAATTTGTTTAGCAGTTTGAATTTGTGCACTAACGCATGAAAGCAACTCTTTAGGTCACACGGCATCTTACGTTTGAATTTTGCTGCACAGCAGGTTTAAATGTGTGCACCTGCAGTGTTCGTAAAGGAGTTTTTCACACTGGTTCAAAGGTTGGGTTGTTTTATCCATTCTCAAACAAGCAGTACACTGAAGACGGGGAGGGTGGGATAGAGGTGAAGTACAACTAACGCTTGCAGTGTTACTGAGGTGGGTGGTTGGTGTATGTGGCGTATTGTGTATGGTTTTGTTTAATTACTTAAGGAGAGACACACGTTACTTTTTGGTTCAACATAATGTGTTGATCTTGTTTTTTTGACTATGGGTGAATAGGTGCATTTTCGAATTATTTTTCGTTGGTATTGGATAATATGAATGCACATTTTTAGGTATAACAAATGTTTGAGCACTAGATGTACCGTATTAATGTGTTTGTGGCAAAGCTTAAAATACATTTCGACATGGTTTCTGATGGGCTGTTTTTAAATTTGAATTCTAGTTACCCCTGACGAAGGGCGAATAGCTCGAAATGCATAGGGTGGAATCCCAATTTGGTTACTTGCAATGGAAAGTGATGTACCGAGCTGTTGGAAAAAGTCCAGATGGGCATTCCTGCAGCAATTAAAGGTTTTTACATTACACCGCCTCCGTTTGAATTATAAAGTTAAACAGACAACAATGGATGAATATGACTACTTGTCAGATTAAATGATGGTTTACTGAGACAGTTGATCGGCAGTGCGACCTGAAACTGGTTCGTGACGACGCACCAGATATTTTCTTGACTTTTAGAAAGTGGGCATTCTCTTGCTTTACAATCCTGGGCCTCTGTCTGCCTGTGGAATCAACGATTGGTTTAGACTGACAGCTGGGTTGTTAGTGCATTCACTCTAGACAGTCACACAAAGGGAGCTGAGGTGTGCCATGCATATCCTGATGGCCCATCACCAGGCTCATGGGCCTTCCTGAGCTAGAGTGGTGGGAGAAGTTGTCACTGACACTGGAATAGGGCTGTGCCTGACCTCTGACAATGCTGTCTCCACCCACCTGTAGTGTGTCTGGAGCCAAGGCAGGGCAAGGCAGAATCTTGTGGACAACAAAGACTTTCCTTTGAAGTATTCCACCTCAAAGGCCAAAAGGGATATAAGTATTGGACCTGTAACCCCACATTTTTAGAACACTTCGGGATTGAGGACTCTGCCAAGAAGAAGAGCTGAAGAGCTGTCAAGAGGAGTACTGCCCTTTGCTGTGTGTTGCTTAGCTGGGTTGGCATGCAGTAGCTGCTTCTGTCTGTGGGCAGTGTAAGAACTGGACTTTGCTTTTGAATCCTGCTTTTCCAAGGTTCCTCAAGGGCTTGTGTCTGCGTGCCTCCTGTTGGAAGTCTCAGGGCCCTCAAAGAATTCACCTGCAGCATCCCTGAACTTCACTGCTGGGAGTTCTGACCGGCCAAGTGGTGCCAATTTGGATTCGGGGGCCCTTGGATGTTGTTCCTGCTGCAAAAGACTGCAAAATCGACGCATCTCCCTTCCAGTGCCTGTTTTTCTGATGCAGCACCGCAGTGTGGCCAAAAATATCAACAGAGCATCTGTTCGTGGCCTGAAGAATCGCCTCAGCTTGAGGCCAGCGCACCTTGTCTCTGATGTCCGAGACCTCTGCACTGACTCCGACGCAGGCCCTGCTGTGCACATCACTGGTTTGCGGCTAAAAGAATTGATGCAGCGCCTGTTTGCTGTCGCCGCCTTGACTTCCAGCATGTCCGATTTCCACGCATCACACCTGTACACCAGGTTTTCCACCGCAACACCCACAGACCAGAACCATTTTCCGATTTTCACGCATCGCTTCCTCTTACATTCCGGAACCGATGCAACACTTCTCCTAGTGTGCAGCAGAAATGACGCATCGCTTCCCCAGGGACTCAGGAACCGACACCTCACTATGTTTCCAATGGTTCCCTCCTCTGCGACTGTTTTTCCTTGCAGATATTGACGCATTCAAGGCACTTTGGAACTCAAAGAATCAGACCCCCGCCCTTCCTCTCTGAACCCACAGAGATCAGATGTGGAGTACCCCAAGGATCCTCCCTCAGCCCAACGCTCTTCAACATCTACATGGCCCCACTTGCAACCATCGTCAGAAGACACGGACTCAGCATAGTATCCTACACCGACGACACCCAGCTCATCCTCTCACCAAGGAGTCCAATATCACCAGACACAGTTTCCAGGAGGGAATGAAGGACAACAAATCCTGGATGAGCAGCAGCTGCCTAAAGCTCAACTTGGAGAAAATGGAAATCCTCGTCCTCGGACCCACCCTCTCCACGTGGGATGACACATGGTGGCTCCCCGCCCTCGGCAACCCTCCCACACCCACGGACCACGTCCACAACCTCTGCATCATACTCAACTCCTCCCTCACCATGAGCCAACAGATCAACGCCGTATCCTCCATGTGCTTCAACACCCTCCGCATACTCCGGAAGACCTTCAAATAGATCCCCCCTGAATCCGGAAAGACCATCACCCACGCACTCATAACCAGCAGACTGGACTACGGGAATGCCGTCTATGCCGAATCAACAAATCTCTACTCCACAAACTCCAGACCATCCAGAACGCTGCAGCCAGACTCGTCCTCAGCAACCCACGACAAGACCACATCACCCAGCACCTACGAGACCTCCACTGGCTCCCCGTTGAAAAAACAGTGACATTCAAGCTGCTCACAAATGCCTACAAAGCCCTCCACAACACCAGACCCCAATACCTCAACAAAAGAATTTCCTTATACGCCCCCAAGAGAAACCTCCACTCTGCGACCTTGCACTGGCCAAAATCCCCTGCATCCACAGAGACAGAACGGGAGGAAGATCCTTCTCCTACATCGCAGCCAAGACCTGGAACGAACTCCCCCTCAGCACGGGTGAATAGTGCGCTTCACAAATCCCTGATTGATTGATTTGTGTAAACCCACCACATCCATACAGTACTATGGACAACATTGCTTAAATCTCTTAAAAGTGATATTTTAAGTTATGTATATTGGATTTTTGTCATTTGGTCTTGCTTTGTTTAGATAAAGATTAGTTATTTTTCTAAACAGGTGTGGTGTCCATTTGCAGTGTTTTCACTGTGTTACTGTGTGTGTTATGTACAAATACTTTACACATTGCCTCTGAGATAGGCCTGACTGCTCGTGCCAAGCTATCAAGGGGGTGAGCAGGGGTTATCTTGGGTGTGTAACTACCTTACCCTGACTAGAAGGAAGAGTCCCTACTTGGACAGGATGCATACCACTGCCAACTAGAGACTCCCATTTCTAACATTGCCTTTTGCATCTGTTCGCAAATCCAGTAAAATGAAGGTATTGTGACCTCAGAATTTTAGGTAATCTAATTTTTGTTGCCTCTTGCTGCACATTTCCTTCTTATTATGCCTAGGAAGCTAGTCTAGGAAGACCGTAGAGTTAACTCATTTAGCTTGGTTGCAATCTGTGACTGAGAGTTCTTCAAAAATCCAAGAGAGATTTACATTTTATCTATACCCTTTATGGGACCCATTCCTTTCGAAATCCAGAATGATCTTTTCCTTGAAAATTCTCCAGCATGGCAAAAATCTTCATATTGTTGCATCTATTTCTGTCCCTCTTGGTTAGACAGTTGCAGATCAATGTGTCTAAATTAGCTTTCCCCTTCCTTCACTTTGTCCCTTACTTTGCTGACACTTTTTCACCTACTCCATGAGTTGTCTGATATGTTTGATCTCTTTCTGCATAGTTTTGATTTCCTGACATGCTGCTTGTAATTTTAACATAACAAGGAGCAATGTTTCCACTCCATGTGTATGTTAGAAAATGGGTTGTTGTTTGCCTGGGGTGTAAGCCCTGGTCAAGCAGCAACCACAATCCTAGTCAGGGTAAGAGGCAGACTATCCCTAAATTAACCTGTGCTCGCCCTCTGGTTGCTTGGCACAGAACAGTCAGACGTAACTCTAGAGGCTGTGTGTAAAGTATTTGTGCAACACTTCAAAAAGTAAATCAGTGACAACACCACACAAAAAGATTGCACACCAGGTTAGCAAAATAAAGCAAACTTTAATGAATAAAACAAGACCAAAACAACAAAAATCCTATTAGTAGAACTGGAGATATTGAATTTCAAAGTTTTTAAGTAATATAGTGCCAAGAAGCAAAAGTACTATTGGGGATATCTGGTCGTGCTGGACTGGGACAAAGTCACAAGTTCAGGTTGATCGTGATGGATCGTGGTCTGGCTACAATGACCCAGTTAGGCCAGCTGAACCAAGTACCTTAAATCCTGTTCGCGGAGCGTTGCGTGGATCCATGTTGAAGATACGTCGTGCAGCTGAGGAGATGTGATGAGGCTGTGGTACGAGGTACTGATGCGTCGACGATCCTGTCGATGGGGCTTGCGATGCAAAGTCCACTGTCGAGGATGCAAGGTGCAACAGAGACGATGCGTCAATTCCGATGAGCAGTGAAGCTGCAATGCAGAGTTTCAGCGTAATTTTCAAGGGTGGCATCGATAGGGAATGCATGGAGCTTGCACCAGGTAAAGGATTGCACAGCCAGGGTTCCAAAGGGGAAGCGTTGGTCCCAAGATGCGGGAGACGCCGGCGATGTGAGTCTTGTGCGATGGGTCCAATCCATGCAGCAGCTGCGATGCGTCGGTTCTGCTCGAGTATGCGCTGCTCAGGCGAGAAGATGCATTGGTTCTGCTCGGGGATGCGTCGATCAGCAGAGAGGATGCAACAGTTCCACTGGTAAGCACCTTAGGCCTACTTTCAATGGTCCACGACTGGGGTGGCACAACTTGGCAGGGTAGACTCACAGCTGGCAGAGTGCAGCTGCAGAAGCAGGGTAATTGGAAGTCTTTTATGTCCCTGAGGATTCAGATCAGGAGGCCAGCCAACTAGCCAAATAGAGTCACACTGGGTTCTGGCATCAAGTATTGCAGGTCCAGTCCTTCCGACCCAGGCAGAGGACAGCAGGCAGCAGTTCAGCACAGCAAAGTAGGAGTCCAACAGAGCAGCAGTCCAGCAGTGTGGCAGTCCTTTAGAAGCACAGTAGTCTTTCTTTCTGGCAGAGTATCCACAGGTCCAGTGTACTGCAGTGGTGGTGTCCGAGGTCCAGTACTTATACCCAGTGGTGTCTTTGAAGTGAGGGAGACTTTAAAGACAGGCTTTTGAAGTGCACAAGGCCCTGCCTTTCCTGCTCTGGCTCCAGAAAGGGTATGCAAACCTTTGCGTGGGGACAGGACACAGCCTATTCAGGTGTGAGCGAGGCTGGGTCCAGCTCCTCCCCCTCACCCTGCCAGGATGGCCTATCAGGTCACACCTAAGCCCCCGTTGTGTGTGGCTGTTTAGGGGGACTACACAAATATCAGCTGTCACCCACCCCCAGACAAATGATCAGAGACAGGCAGCAGGCAGCAAATAGCTAAAGTAAGAAGATAGTAAAAACAATTCTTCCCTTGGGAAAATCAATCAGACATATATGAGTCTTTAGAACAACAAACAACACTCTTCTCTCATACCCCGAACATTTACAATCATAAAGCAGTACCACATTCACATTAAGTTTACACAGACCAATAATTATATAAAAAGAATAGTATATAGAGTTGCCATTAAGGCATACCATAAATTGATTCGGAAGTCTAGGGCCGAGTACTTTGCTAACAAAATAAACAACAGTAGCAACCCTGCTAAAATCATCTTCTCTCTCCTTAGTAGTCTTATGAAACTCGCATTAGCAGCGGAGCCCTGTATAGCTTCCAATGTCCAATGTGAGGAACTGACAAAGTATTTTATTAGTAAGGTAGAACATATTTACTCTAACTTTGCCTCCGACACTAGGGATTTAAGTCCAGAGATGCTTACTAGTCATCTCCCGCCACTCCACCGCCTTTTTCCTTTGCTATCCTTTGAAGAGCTCCAGACTCTCTGTAATAAAGTCAAATCAGGCTCACTAGATGACCCCCTTAAGCCTGACCTGTTTCTTAAATTTCAGGACTGTCTTTTCCCACTCTGTCTTGAGCTTATAAATCTTTCTTTAACATCAGCATCTCAACCGGCTTCGTGGAAACATGCCAAAGTTATTCCCCTTCTAAAAAAATCTGCTCTAGATGCTTCCAAACCAGAAATCTTTTGTCCCATCTCCCTGCTACCATTTCTTGCTAAAATCACTGAGTCTCATACTAACACTATTCTAACAAATTTTCTGGAGACTAACCGAATTCTGGATATCTCTCAGAACAGTTTTAGACCACGACACAGCACTGAGTCCGCGCTGCTTGCTGTTACTGAGCATCTGCGCGGCTCCTTAGATGAAGGCAGATCCTCTGCTCTGATTCTGCTTGATTTAAGCGCCGCTTTCGATACCATATCTCATGGTATTTTGTTGCGGCGGTTACAGGAGATTGGTATTGGTGGAGCTGCATTGACCTGGTTCCCTTCCTTTCTTTCTGACGATCTTTTCAGGTTGTTTCTTCCCCATACAGTTTTCAGGTACACACTCTACGACCTGGTGTTCCTCGGGGCTCTGCGCGGAGCCCTACTCTATTTAACATTTATATTTAACCATTGGCTCTGGTTGCGAAAGCCCGGGGGCTTACGCTGGTATCCTATGCTGATGATACCCAGCTTGTCATCTCTTTTTCCAATAATTTTACGCAGAACCTCGCTAAATTCCAAGGCAACATGGTGGCAGTCGCTGAGTGGATGGCGGCCAATTACCTGCAACTAAATTCAAGTAAATCAGAAATCCTTCTCCTGGGGAGAGATATCCACCAGTGGGGCGACCATTGGTGGCACCTTTCTTTAGGGCCACCTCCTCAGCCCAAGGTGGTGGTAAAAAATATAGGTGTCTGGATCGACAGTGCCTTGACCTTTGAAGCGCAGGCAAAATCAGTGGCAGGTGTCTGTTTCGGACTCCTACGTGGCCTTAAACCCATTCTTGGATGCTTTGATTCTCACACGTGCTGGGTTATCATTCAGTCTACCATTCTTTCAAGGCTAGACTACTTCAATATACTATATCTAGGATCTAATAAGACAGTGACCAGAAGACGTCAGCTGGCCCAAAATGCTGCAGCAAGGCTGCTATTTGCCATTCCCAAGTTTTGCTCGGTCTCCAGCTTTATCCACAGGCAGCATTGGCTCCCTGTGGATTAGAGAATTGACTTCAAGGTCCTGAGCACTGCACACAAAATCCTAGAAACTCAGGGGACTTCCATTTTGTCCAATTTGCTCCACCCATATTTCCCCTTGCGGGCACTGCGCTCCGCTAATCTCAATTTGTCATGTGTCCCTCATATCAGAAGAGCAAGAGCAGGAAGCCGCTCTTTTCGCGCCAAAGCACCTGCTCTGTGGAACGCACTTCCTCTGTCCATCAGGAGCATTCAGAATCATTGGGCTTTCAGGAAAGCCCTGAAGACCTGGTTGTTCTCTATTTAATCCCACCTGTGATTCCTCTGCTTATCTTTTACAGCGACCTTTTCTTGAGACTAATGCTGGGACGCCCCATAGATTGGGCAGCCATGCAAATATCCTAACATAACATAACATACAGCTATCCATTATTGTAAAATACTCTTATCAATTATTGTACAGTGATATTTTCCATACATTAAAACATACAATGTTATTTTACAATAATGGATTGCTGTATGCTATCCTTTTAATCATTATTTTCACTGTTAACAATACCACAACCTGGAATCTGCAAACCCAAAGATATATGTGCCAATGTATACAGTCTTTTTCACCCTCACAAAGCCTACACTATGCAAGGTAGACCAGAAACCGAATTGTTAATACAAGGGCGTGGCGTGTGACAGCGGGGTACTTTTGTTCATGGGTCACAAATATGTGCCAGCGGACAGACCCAGAAATGCTCATTTTAGAACTAACCGAAACACACAAATCGCAAATGTATCAAATCCATGACTGTCTACCAAAGAGATCTGCTCCACGTGTATGCTGCTTTGCCACCTGCATGTAAAATCCAGCACAAGACATTATAAAGCATTGCCAAGGATGAAAAACCCCATCGCTCATGCAAGAAGCAGTTCTCATCTGTATTGTGCGGCACTGGGCTCCCGGGAGGCTTGTGGCTTTGTTAGGGGATGTAATGTATGAACTGTCTAGCTACAGCAGTAGCAGCATAATGAACCAGTTGAAAACATAAAACTGGCTGTTATATCCCAATAAATTAGGTTGCATGGAGCACACCATCACTCTGAAAGCGGTTGAATGGAAAGCAGATAAAGGAAAGACTCTGGGCCACATATGCATAAAAAGTTCTAAACTATAGTTTTAACTATTTATCTGGGTACTCTCATTTTGAAAAATTATGTTTTTATATTGTTGATAAATATTGGTAGTAAGCTTGACGATTAGCAATAATGTCCATTAAGGAATTATAAATTATTATTTATTTTATGTGTTTATTGTTTCATTTGATATGTTTCACCTCATTTAGTCTGGGTCCAGGAGTCTAGTCTTTTCTTACTCGGAGGGCATGGGAATTTTGGGTTTATCAATTGGGCTCTGTGGGTCACATGTGGTGTGACATCATACAGGATCCTTTTGTCATACATGACAGTGTGATGCCATGTAGTTGGAACTCCCAGCAGGAGCATTGTTTTTGTATTGAAGACACACATATGGTCATAGGCATTTGTTAGCAATCGTTCAGTGACTATGTTAGTTAATTGCCCGAGAGAAACTTTGCAGCAATAATTCCCATGAATTATTAGCACTTTTCTTTCCTGACTATCAACTGAACTTTAAATCCCCAGCTACACGTAAATCGAATAATCCTATATCATGAAATGGTACTGCAGTGTAGGATTGTTTTGCATATACATGGTGTTCATTTGCAACCTCCTAGGAGAAACAAATATGTCACTGCCCAGCCTGGGCCCCAAACTACCTAAATCTTGATATACCTACTGTTTAATCTAAACTTCCTATTTCAATGCCTACCAACTCTATTATGGAAGTCAAGCAGTTCCAATTCTAGCTGTCAACCTCATGTGATATCCTATGCCTCTCATGCTCTCCTCACATTCTCAACTCAGTCAGATAGTCAGCTAAGTTACCACAATGACACTCCACTTCTCCCACTGCATTTCAAAAGCCTAATACCCATCAATAAAAACTCTGCAAAATAATTGTGGAGTTCCCGAAACCTGAAAGCAACCCTTCTAGCATCACCCGCTCATAAAAACTCTGCAACTCCTGGGCACCCCAACCCATCTTCAAAGTGAAAGGTTTGAAGATAGATTGACTTAGACTCAGAAAACCGCGATGTGCAGTATCCCAGGAGCCACTGAGATGAAAGGTTCTCTAACCCTCCAATTGCTTTATGAATCTAGGTCACCCAAGGAGGTTCAAAGGCCCAGGAGTAAAGCTGCCTCCACCACAACAGTGTCATTAATGGTCTATTGATAGCTGAACTTGAGAGAATCACGGCTCTTTGGAGCAGAAGTGGCTCAGCCCAGGAAGGCGCTTGGAACTCCTTAGCCATCATGGAGTTTGCATTGTTCCTGAGGAAGGGAGAGTAAGTAGACAATGGAGCTATGCTAGAGGCCCCTACTGGCCCCTCCGCATCCGGCCAAGACTAACTGGGAAATTGTTAAGGGAAGCAACCATAATGCTCTGATCTTAGAGGCAGCAATGCCAACTGCTGAGATCGCACCTGATCTTCGCCCGAGGATAGATTAACACTCAATAATTGTAGGAGGAGAGTCCGATGGATGGATATATATCAATCCCAAGAAATCTGTCCTCCCTATATGAATCCATCATCCAGTTTTTAATGGCCGGAGAACACTCTATTTCTATCAATGGTGTATCCATTTCCCCCACGCTAGTTGCTGAGAATCACAAAGCATTGACAACCATTTTGGTTATCTCCTTCCCTATCAATAGAATAAGCAAGCACAAAAAGGTCCGACATTCATGAATTAGTAATAGTTGCTGAATAGCAAAGCTAGCTCTTATTGCTGCAATCAAAGGTAAGGATAGACATCTAATTAGAAAAAAAGGGTGTTCTATAAAAGCAAAACACACAAGATCATGGACGGAATGCTGCACATTGGCAAACATTCACCCCCAGTCACAGATCTGGGTTTAATCCATCCTTATTTTGCTTCACCACGCCACCCCAGTTCAGACATAGCCATATGCAAATCAGTCTTGACCCTCTGCCTCATGGGAACAGTCCAGACCGAACTGCCAAGCCATGTCTTCCCTTGACCGGAATCAAGCATCCTAGGACCGGTTTCAGGCTATCAGCCTTCATCAGCCAGGATAGCTTGACTCCAGTGGCGTAGTGAGCACGGGACCCACGTCTGGGCATACCTTTCCCACATAGGGTGAAATGCAAAACAAACAAGATAATGGACGGAATGCTGTACATTGGCAAACATTCACCCCCAGTCACAGATCTGGGTTTAATCCATTGTTATTTTGCTTCACCACGCCACCCCAGTTCAGACATAGCCATATGCAAATCAGTCTTGACCCTGTGCCTCATGGGAACAGTCCAGACCGAACTGCCAAGCCATGTCTTCCCTGGACCGGAATCAAGCATCCTAGGACCGGTTTCAGGCTATCAGCCTTCATCAGCCAGGATAGCTTGACTCCAGTGGTGTAGTGAGCACGGGACCCACGTCTGGGCATACCCTTCCCACATAGGGCGAAATGCAAAACACACAAGATGATGGACGGAATGCTGCACATTGGCAAACATTCACCCCCAGTCACAGATCTGGGTTTAATCCATCGTTATTTTGCTTCACCACGCCACCCCAGTTCAGACATAGCCATATGCAAATCAGTCTTGACCCTGTGCCTCATGGGAACAGTCCAGACCGAACTGCCAAGCCATGTCTTCCCTGGACCGAAATCAAGCATCCTAGGACCGGTTTCAGGCTATCAGCCTTCATCAGCCAGGATAGCTTGACTCCAGTGGTGTAGTGAGCACGGGACCCACGTCTGGGCATACCCTTCCCACATAGGGCGAAATGCAAAACACACAAGATGATGGACGGAATGCTGCACATTGGCAAACATTCACCCCCAGTCACAGATCTGGGTTTAATCCATCGTTATTTTGCTTCACCACGCCACCCCAGTTCAGACATAGCCATATGCAAATCAGTCTTGACCCTGTGCCTCATGGGAACAGTCC
This sequence comes from Calotriton arnoldi, assembly GCA_963921515.1. Taxonomy (NCBI): domain Eukaryota; kingdom Metazoa; phylum Chordata; class Amphibia; order Caudata; family Salamandridae; genus Calotriton; species Calotriton arnoldi. Next base: position 2,652,925 of record CAWUFW010000084.1, on the reverse strand, counting down.
AGACTGAACTGCCAAGCCATGTCTTCCCTGGACCGGAATCAAGCATCCTAGGACCGGTTTCAGGCTATCAGCCTTCATCAGCCAGGATAGCTTGACTCCAGTGGCGTAGTGAGCACGGGACCCACGTCTGGGCATACCCTTCCCACATAGGGCAAAATGCAAAACACACAAGATGATGGACGGAATGCTGCACATTGGCAAACATTCACCCCCAGTCACAGATCTGGGTTTAATCCATCGTTATTTTGCTTCACCACGCCACCCCAGTTCAGACATAGCCATATGCAAATCAGTCTTGACCCTGTGCCTCATGGGAACAGTCCAGACCGAACTGCCAAGCCATGTCTTCCCTGGACCGGAATCAAGCATCCTAGGACCGGTTTCAGGCTATCAGCCTTCATCAGCCAGGATAGCTTGACTCCAGTGGCGTAGTGAGCACGGGACCCACGTCTGGGCATACTCTTCCCACATAGGGCGAAATGCAAAACACACAAGATGATGGACGGAATGCTGCACATTGGCAAACATTCACCCCAGTTACAGATCTGGGTTTAATCCATCGTTATTTTGCTTCACCATGCCACCCCAGTTCAGACATAGCCATATGCAAATCAGTCTTGACCCTGTGCCTCATGGGAACAGTCCAGACCGAACTGCCAAGCCATGTCTTCCCTGGACCGGAATCAAGCATCCTAGGACCGGTTTCAGGCTATCAGCCTTCATCAGCCAGGATAGCTTGACTCCAGTGGCGTAGTGAGCACGGGACCCACGTCTGGGCATACCCTTCCCACATAGGGCGAAATGCAAAACACACAAGATGATGGACGGAATGCTGCACATTGGCAAACATTCACCCCCAGTCACAGATCTGGGTTTAATCCATCGTTATTTTGCTTCACCACGCCACCCCAGTTCAGTCATAGCCATATGCAAATCAGTCTTGACCCTGTGCCTCATGGGAACAGTCCAGACCGAACTGCCAAGCCATGTCTTCCCTGGACCGAAATCAAGCATCCTAGGACCGGTTTCAGGCTATCAGCCTTCATCAGCCAGGATAGCTTGACTCCAGTGGTGTAGTGAGCACGGGACCCACGTCTGGGCATACCCTTCCCACATAGGGCGAAATGCAAAACACACAAGATGATGGATGGAATGCTGCACATTGGCAAACATTCACCCCCAGTCACAGATCTGGGTTTAATCCATCGTTATTTTGCTTCACCACGCCACCCCAGTTCAGACATAGCCATATGCAAATCAGTCTTGACCCTGTGCCTCATGGGAACAGTCCAGACCGAACTGCCAAGCCATGTCTTCCCTGGACTGGAATCAAGCATCCTAGGACCGGTTTCAGGCTATCAGCCTTCATCAGCCAGGATAGCTTGACTCCAGTGGCGTAGTGAGCACGGGACCCACATCTGTGCATACCCTTCCCACATAGGGCAAATGCAAAACACACAAGATGATGGACGGAATGCTGCACATTGGCAAACATTCACCCCCAGTCACAGATCTGGGTTTAATCCATCGTTATTTTGCTTCACCACGCCACCCCAGTTCAGACATAGCCATATGTAAATCAGTCTTGACCCTGTGCCTCATGGGAACAGTCCAGACCGAACTGCCAAGCCATGTCTTCCCTGGACCGGAATCAAGCATCCTAGGACTGTAACAATATAGTGGAGTCAGAATATCATGTTTTCGTTTTCTGTCCAGGTTATAGGAAGACCAGGCATCGATGGTTGATTCAGTTATGTAGAAATCTGGGAACCAAACGCTGCGTAGAGGCTTTTAGGATACTGAAATATAACACCCAACTGCCTATTGTATTTTCAGTGTCACGCTTTTTATTCTCCATGTGGTGTGTACGTAGAGCGTTCCTGAAAGCCACATTATAGGCACTAGCTGACAACTTCATAATATTTTTAACTGGATCTGGTATATTTTAATCTGTTTTTAACATCTATGAATTTTTTGTGTGTTTTTATTGATTGTAATATGATGCATATTTGTCCTTAGAAATGTTTCATTTCTGTACATATCTTTGAGCATGTCATGGTTGTAATGGGCCCTGTGCTGGCAACCCAAACCCAGTTCATGGGCGTTGGGCATGTGCCCATATAGATTTATTTTATGAAATGTTAATGTAATGCACATGCACTTTCATGAGCAATTTTAACCCAGGGCCATGGGGACTGGGCACGTGCCTATTTGGACTGTTTTTATGAAATGTCATTGGATCATCCAGATTCCCGAGAAGAACCGAAATAGGAGTCCTGCTTTGACAAATGTGTGACTACAGGCGTTCGCCCCTTCCGGGATCTGCTTAAAGCTACATCAAACACATAGCTAGTGTTTTTACATTTTACCAGTGGGTCCGTAAGTACATAGACACCACTGCATGCACAGCACACCTTAGCGTGTGTGCTGTAAAAAAACATATGCACATGGCGTGTTTTTGCCACAATATCACCTTTTTCACATAGTCTGGTCCTGAAGAAAGCCTCCAAACTCATTTTTTAAGAGGCTGAAACATGTTGACCATATGGATAACCAAGACCAATTAGTCTTTATGTTGTCCTTATTCTGTTTTCTTTTAACCTTGTCCTGGGCCGCTGGGAATAAACAAATCACTCAGTAAGGATTCCCAGAGACATTTTTAATCTGCCCCACTTTTTTCAGCACTTTTTCACACAATACCAATCCCGCTCCGCTGTAATCCAGGCATTGTAGCACAACTGGGTGGCACTCGGCTACCCGGTTGGAAACCCAATGATGAAAAATGCCACCAACTAGGTTGGTGGGTGAGGGTTCTTTTTACAAACCTAGTGGGTTTGTGGCACTCAAAAATCATAGCAGAGTTGTCTTTACTAGTGGGTTCGTGTTTATAAATATTATCCTGGGGATAGGGACGCACCCCAAAAGTCATCCTCGCTCTCTCCATTTGTTTATACTTTTTAATCCTATTCAATGTGGAACTCTTTCTGCACCCCACACTAGGTTAAATTCTAACCATTGCTGTGCGCAAAGTTTGACTATTACTAGTAGGGGATAGCTGTGGTCTCAGCAGGAAGATTTTGTAGACAATGTAACAACAACTTAACCATTACAGGGCATAGCTGGTAAACATTTGAAGCAGAATGTGTGCAGTGGTGGGTGGGGTGCATACTGTGACCTCTGGCCAATCCCTGCAACCCATTGTTCATGGGTGTCTAACATCCACAGTGGATGACCTTTAATTTACTGCAGTGAGGGTGAGACAAATAGTCTCAAAGTTGTACACTGCATGAGTCGTGTGCAGGCCCTGAACTCTGACCAGGCTTGCTCCCCAATGGCCGTGGCCATTCAGTCACACTGCAGACAGCTTTCGGCAATGCGCAGTGCGGTTGGGCTGCAGGACATGGCATCTTGTCAGGCCTTGTACCACACCCTCCACAGAGTCTGACCTCTGCTATTCATGCCCCCAAACTTGCACAGCGGGGGCCAACTGCAGGTCCCCTTTAGCCCATGAAGCTCCCCTAGGTATTGGTATACTGGGTGAGCGGTAGCTTAGTGATACTGCCTCATACCATGCCCTCAGACCATGCACAGCCAAGAAGATGGCACCTGTGATTGTGTAGCCATATCACTTGTGTCCGTAAAGCTAGCACCTGGTGGTGGTGTATTAGACAAGCAGTAATAGTGCCTTCTGAGCCAGGCCCTTCGAGTCCATGCAGCTTGAACCCAGTGGGGGTGTACTGGACAGACCTTACTAGCACTTCAGCAGCCGGGCACCTTGAGTCCGTGATGCATGCACCCAGTGGTGGTGAATGGATTAGCAATACTAGTGTCTTCACAACTGGGCCCTTTGAGTCCATGAGGCCTTATCCCAGTGGTGGTTCTCTGGGCAGTACTGGTACCTCCACAGCCACCCCCCTTGAATCTGTAAAGCGTGTACCTGGTGGTGCTTTAATAGAGAGGCAGTACTACAGCATCCACAGCCAAGCCCCTTCAGTCTGTGAAGCTTGCACAGGCAGGCCCCTTGAGTCCATGAAGCTTACACCCGATGGTAGAATACCAAGCGAGCTGTACTAGCCCCTCTAGAACAGAGCCCTTGAATGGTTGTGATACTGCACTTCTGGAACTGGGCCCCTTGAGTCCAAGAAGCTTGAACCAGATGGTGGTGTAGTAACCAGGAAGTATTAGTACTACCGAAACCAGGTCCCTTGTGTCTGTGAAGCTTGCTCCTGGTGGTGGTGTACCCGGTGAGTGGAACTAGCACCTCTGGAACCGGGCCCCTTGAGTCTGTGAAGCTTGCACCTCGTGTTGGTGTACTGACTAGCAATTCTAACCATTCTTCAGCTGGACCCCTTGAGCCATGAAGTTTGCATCTGGTGTTAGTTTACCGAACAGCAGAACATACCCCTCTGCTGCTGGGCCACTTGAGTCTTGAAAGCTTGCAGTCTGTGGTGATGTGCCAGCTACTGGTACTAGCACTTCTGCTGCCCAGTCCCTTCAGGTCCTGAAGCTTGCACCTGGTGGTAGTTACCAAGAGGGTGGTACTAGCCACTATGCAGCTGGGTCCCTTAAATTTGTGAAGCTTGCACTTGGTGGCGGTGTACCGACTGGCAGCATTAGTGTCTGTGAGGGTAACCTCACTGTGCATGGCTTGTGTAATGGCGGTTGACCACAAGGTCTGGTCCATGACAGGACCCTTCTATCTTTTTTTTACATCTTTTGGGGGATAAGTGGATCTCAAAATGTATCACTGAATCCACACTGGAGGGCATTGCTACGATTCAGAAACCAAACACCTAGATCTGTGAATCCTGTGACGGGATGTAGATTTTTTGTTATATTTTAAACACAGGGGTCCAGCTGGGATTACTCCACAGGGTCTTATAGGTAATAGTCTCCTTTCCCTGCATTCCTATGTGCTATTTATTTTTTTGTTACTTCCTGCAATGGCTGCCATAATATCTTCTTTCAGTGTTGCAGTCAAGCAGATCCTTTTGGCTCAGCAGATTCTTGTAAGGATAAGCTTATTAGAAATGGCCTGCAAGAGAACAAGCTCCTTTGGACAATAAGACATTTTTAATTTTTGAACTGCCGGTTTTGAGGATATCCGCAGAACCTCAACTGTTAAAATGCCTCTAGCTTTTTCCTAAATTTAACCCCTTCATACCCAACCGGAGCTTCTGTTTAAACGCAGATTTCTGAAAAACTACTAAACAAATTTACACCAAACCAACAAAGGGACAATACATGAATAAAGTTTTCAATTTGTTCCAAATTTGGTTCAATTCTTTTCTGCTATTTATTCTGCATCAGAGAGCAAAATTTCCATTGGAAATTAAAACAGGAAATCAACTTTTTTGGGCCCCTCCTTTTCCTTTGCCACCTCTTGACTGATCGGCATGAAACTTTCCACAAAGGGGCCAAAGTGGATGAACTTTGTTTTGGAAAGTTTTGTGGCGATTCATCAAACTGTGTCAAAGTTATTAGTAAAACTAAGATGCCTTTCCTAAGGAAACTCTGACTTAACCATAAACATCAATAATCTATATATATATTTCTTTATATCTATATATATATATATATATTCAGCACTGTGTAGCTATAGTTAGGACCTAGTTACCATACGAAGAGATTTTATTGGTTTGCTAATAACTGTGACGCCATTTGATGAATCTTCATGAAACTTTCCCCCCAAAAACTTAATCTACCACAGCTCCTTCCTCGGAGTGATCTGTTAAGCAGGGGCCAAGAAGAAAGCGGTATTCTTAAAAACACAATTTTCCCATGCAAATTTCCATAAAAACAGAATTACACCAAATTTGACAGAAAGCTAGATCTTGGTACTCAGAGCGTACTTTTGTGATTTAATGTAAATCTTTTCAGCAGCTGTTGAAAAATTAATGTTCAAAAACTTTGTATATCTGGATGGTTGGGTTCGTGGGTAGTTCACGAGTGTCCCATGGTCACGCAACTTCAAAAAATAGAGTGATCTGATTGGTCAAGGTTTTCTTTCCCCATTGGCTATCTCATTCCTGCAGGAGTGATTAGCTCCTGTGAGTCCGGTGGGAGCTCACAGGCTCTGTTTGGCTGCTCGCAATATGAAGAGAAATGTTGCACCCACCGTTTCAGGTCAGAGGAACTCGGTTTCCATGTCCTGAAAATTGAAAATAATATGGTATAAAGGGGCAGGGAAGAAGTACCCTATCATGGGCCAAATTTTTAAAAGAAAATGTTTTCCGGGGTTTCAGCTAACCGGGGGGTGTGCCACGGGAGCCATCATGGCCTCCTGGACTCCCGCAGAAGTCCAACTGGAGCGGCCAACTGCACGTCAGACACAGATGACGGCTTTGCAGAGTGGTGGGTTGGCTACCTATGTGTGGTTGGCCTTACATATGATGATAAAATATTACTTTGCATTAAAAAAATCCTAAAAATGTACTGGAAAAAAACCAAATATGTCACTCTTTCCCTAAAGTAACTATAACTTGCACCCTCGCTATTCACTGCATATGAAATATCATATTACCTGATAACATCACTGCAACCTCTGAAACTGCATTATTGATGACAAGACTATACATGGTGAGGGCGCGAGTTACAGTTACTTTAGGGCACAAGTTATAGTCCCATGAGATAACTATAACTGGTGAAGTCCAGTGGTTTTGTTAGTTTAAAATAGTATGTTTTAAATTAAGTTTTCTCCAAACTATAACATCCCTTTAACCTTTGTTTTTCCAATGAATTTCTATTTTTTTAATGCAAAGTAAGATGTTATTAAATGTTACCATACCTAACTATAACGTCACTTTAACCTTTGATTATTCAATAGTAATTGAATACAGAGAAGTTTAGATCGAACCCGTCTCTGAAAAAGGATGCTGAACAATCTTCATGGAAGCAAAAACAACTCCAGCACATTTTGGTTGTTTAGAGCTGTGACTCCTGTAACAAAGAACACTGTGCATACCTCACACATACATTGATTCAGGAAATGATTTTGAATACAGCAGAGTCCCTGAAGTAATTATCTCTCCAACACCTAATTCCACCAAATAGAGTCCAGAGAGATGGTTTTGAGTTTATCACACACCATCCCTGAAAATATAAAGCTGAAGCAACAAAGTATAGAGAGTTGGAAAATCATGCAAACACAATGGGGAAGAAACAGGCTTACAAGCTGCTCTTAAGATAGAAAAATGATGGACTAGAATGCAGCCCCGAGTAATATGACCAGTGGCTTAAACTAGTTAGCTCGTTCCACCCATCACTTCTTTCTTTCTCTACTTAAGACCAAACACATTATACGTGTATGGAGATTGCCCCAAACCAAAAAATCATTAGGGGATTATTTTCTATAGCAAATATGTTTTAAAGCCATTTTTTCTTTAAGCCTGTACAGCTGCAGCATAGTCAATCACAAATTTTCAATCGTCCCCTCCATATATTATACATTGTGCATTGTTCATTTTATTTGTTAGCAATGCCTTTGCCATCCCCTTTGAAGTGATTCTCTTTACAAATTAGACAATATTATTACTCAAGAGCGTATAATGCCATCTTCATCATTCAATCTGGAGTAAATATCAAAGCCGTGAACCAAAGCACAGTTTTGGCACATTTACAAATATAAAAGCGATAACATCAACTTTTGCCAACATTTTCTAATCACTGGATCTTACTAGGAAAAAAACTAAAACCCAACCGAAAAGGTTCTCGCTGAACTTACATCTTTCCCGATAAGGTCCTCTTGGTTTTCTACAATTCCCCAGGGAGCAATCCCGATGGTACAGATCTTCCCTCTAGACTTGGAGGCATGGTCCTTCAGAGCATCTCCTACATGACGGATGACTCCTGCAGAGAGGAGGGGAGACCACACAGAATTCAGAGGGGCAGAAGAAGTGAGATCCAACTCAGGAACATTCAAGTTCAGTACAGGCCTACTTTAATTAATTAATTTTCAGAAAACCAAGCAAATTGAGATGAGCTTACAAATTCTACTCTAGCGAATATCATGAATATCATATAATGGTACCTTGTTAGCACTCCAAGAGAACATATTTTCTTATGAGAAAGCAATTATGTATGGAGTAATGTAAACTTTCCCAAGAGCAGCTAGAAAATTCAAGTGATTTTTGATTAAGTGTCTTAAAGATAACCTTTCAATAACCACCTTATAAAAACCTCTGATCATTGAGGGCTTCTTTAAAAGTAATTGCATTGCAGAAGGCATTAATTAGTGGTAGGGACCCACTGCCCCAACACTGCTGTGTTCCTTTAACTGCTGTCACTGAGTGACAGCAGGAGCCAAGCATACCCACTGGCTTGCACAGCTCCAACTGCTACTGTCATCCAGTGACATAAGCTGTGGTACAGCCACTCATAAGCATATGAGTGTTTATCCTTTGAGGCTTCCTTCAATGATGGAGAAAACTCCACCTCTCCCTGCCACAGCTTGGCTATCATGAGACATTGTTCACTTCTTAAGCAGGAGCCCACATGCATCTCTTGCTTAGTGTCTGGCAGCAGTAAAGAGAAGGAGGATGAATGCAGATCACTTAAAAGGGTCCACCAAGGCACATGCAAGCATGTTCTAATAGCAGTATTGGCCTGTATACCAGACAGTATCAAGTAGTTCTACACCGTTGTAATCGTCCACCATAACTCAAGTGACAGACAATCATCTTGTGATAGTCTGCATTACCAATGTCACTAACATTATAATAAACTGAATTTAATTGATGCACATGCTGGGTTTTTGGATTCAAAATGGTACGTTTGGGCAACAATGTAGTATGTCTCCCACAATTATTGATGAATTTTGTTACTTCTGCATCAAGCTTGGTTTCTCTTAATTATATACGCTTTAACGTAAAGAATTATTGATAGGTATGTTTAAGGCTAAATTAATGTAAGACAGTGGGGAATTGGTTGAAACGGTGAGTACCCACCTCAAGTAATAATCACAACACTTGTGAGGGTGAACCCTTAAAGTCACTAAATTAACCTGAGCTCCTTAATAACTAGTAAATTGTAACCATTAATAATTTCTTTCCTGTTCTGTTATCAATGTTATTGAAGTATCTCCTCATGTTGAATCCCTAATGAAACCACTGTTCTATGATTGAAATACAAAGATTTAAGAGATATACCTGGCTGTATTGATGGATTTCTCTGCTTAAGTAATGTAGACTATTTGGCTTTGAATTGGGTTTTTTACGGCATGATCAGACGTTTAATAGGTAGTTAGAGATTTTTTACTTAAATACTTCTTCAAGTACATCCCTTGTAGGCCTCATTATCTGACACAACTTTCTAATAGTGGCATTTTTTCAAAATTGTAACTTAAAATCCAACTTTACCATTAAAGAGGATTTTTAATTATAATTTCTTAGACACAAACATGAAAGGTTTAACTATTTCCAATCAAAAGGTAGCATTTATTAAATGTAATAAGGAACTCAATGTTATCCTTTGGGAGAGGAAGGCCTTGCAGTAGTGAAAAACAAATGTAAATGTTTTTCACTACCTGCACATGCAAAACTTAAAAGTGCATGTCTAACTTCTTAAATGCACTGCACCTTGTCCTACGGGCTTTATGGCCTACTCTAGGGGTGACTTGGATGTATTCAAAGGAATGTTTAGGCCTGGCCAAATGTTTATTTTGCAAGGTCGAATTGGCAGTTTAAAACTCCACAGATAGGCTGCAATGGCAGGTCTGATGCATGTTTAAGAAGGGTACTTAAGTGGGGGGCAAAATCACTGTTGCAGGCCCATTAGTAGCATTTAATTTACAGACCCTGGATTACTTGTAGCATCACTTTACTAAGGACTTTAAAGAGAATTAAATACGCCAATTGAGTGTGAGCCAATTTCACCATGTTTAAAAGAGAGAGCACAAGCACTTTAGCACTGGTTAGCAATTGTAAAGTGCACAGAGACCTAAAAGCCAACAAAAAGCAGCTCTACAAACAGAAGGGTGAAGGCAAAAAGTTTGGGTATGACCCTGCAGAAAGGGCCAAGTCCATTAAACCTTCACTCTGTGAACGACTTCCCTCATTTTGTGCCTGGGGAAAAAAAGGGCTCTACTCTACATTGAGTAGAGATGCTGCATAAAACATCAAAGCAGAGCTAGGTCTCTAAAAAGAAAACATATTTGGCAAGGGAAGAAAGTGGAGGTAAGGGGTGTTAGTGGGAAAGAGAAGTTGGAGAATTAGGCATCCCCTTCTTCCAAAAATAAAAGAGAAATGTGTTAGTAATTTAGGTTTGTGTATGCAAAGGAAGCATTAAAAAAGTTGAAAGGGACACATATGATGAGCAATAAAATAACCCAAAACTTTATATTAATGAGAACATTGCAAGTCACCTTAGAGTTATAATGTAAGGTAAGGGGTACGTTATCCCACAGATAATGATGATTAAAATTATCACCACTATTGAAATTATTGTTATTATAATATTTATATTATTATGTTTATACTAGACACACTATCGTATACATACATCAAAATGTATATCAAGAGCATCCGTAAAAATAAAAATAGACTTTTCTTCTTTGATAAACGCTTTCATTTTTACATTTTTACATTTTAGTATAATGTAAAATAAAAAAATATACATGCCACTTCCAGAATAATGGTTATCCTCTTGTAGTTCTTTATAACTTGGTAAAACTAAGGCAAAACTTGCAGAGATGCCTCTTAATGTAAATATGAGTTCATCCTCATTGCAGTTATTGAGTGCGATGAACGCCTTCTTTTTGGTTTGTTCATTTCATTTAAGAAAAGAGGTTTTGAGAAAATTGCAATGAAGAACTACTTAACTTTTATAAACCACTACAGTATAAGTCTCCCTTTGATGTGCTTTGTGAGAGTTATCCCTTCGGACTGATACCTATTATACTTATATAAAGGTGAACATATGTACACCTACATATACAGAGCAGCTTTTGCTAAAAAACGTATAAGTAGTAACTTCGCTAATAAAAAGGGAATATATGACGTTACAACGCATGCCTTTACAACGCGGTGAGTACAACGACCGCGTTACCACGCGTACCATTACAACGCAAGTCATTACAACGACTTGCTGTAGGGGGGGCACTGGAGTTTGGAATAGTATAATTTACTATTCCAAATCCAGTCTGTGCAACAGTAGGGAAGGATTTAAAATCCAACACCTAAAGCCCCCTACAGCAAGTGGTTGTAATGACTTGCTTTGTAATGGTATGCGTGGCCCCGCGTTGTACCGACAGCGTTGTAAACACTGTTTCCCATAAAAAGGGCAAGAGTACAAATTGCTTCTCTACAGTAATATTACTATGATGGAGAATTCATAACAACACTGTGCACAAGTCGAAGTACCCCCTCCTCACCAATTATGCAAAATTTGGGGATAGATATGTGAAATTACATGCAATTACACTAGGTGCGTAAGAAGATTTTTGCTAGCATCTTTCATGACTTTTCAAGGTGAGGCCATACATCTCATGCAAAATTTACATGAGAAACCAGCAAGAGACTGTTTGAAGCAGGATATGTCCAGTTTGAGAACATATGTCTTAGCTAGATATTTTCTACTTTAACTAACCTCCTGTGGGCAAACATCCCACAAAATCCCCCGTTAGGCAAAATAGTGAAAATGTCACATATTTCATGCAATGTGAAATTTGAATATTTATGTACAATTATGCCTGCATTATGCATGGTCCAAAACAGGAGGCATTCCAGTATGTTACCCATAACACCCAGCAGCGTTAGGATGCTAGATTGCACATACACGTATACAAAATGGCCCATTCACCAAAGAGAACAAATCAGGGTACATCTATATGTAATTCCATCTGGGATTCCATTAATTCTTACACTAGCTCTGCAAGGCAGCATATTTTATAAGCTACCTGAGCATAATTTCTTTTCGGTCTTTTCTGGAAGTTAACTTCCTGCATAGAAGAATATTTATGAAGACATAGCTCAAAAAACAATACACCAAGCAGTAAAGTACAGATTAAATAGTAATTATTGTTTCCTGGATTTGGGACCAGCTAGAAAAACAAGTCAGCCCTCTTTTTTAATATTTATTAAAGGCCCAAATCAGTGATGAAGTTGGTTTTTAATACATATCTAACAAAAGTAACTTTTAGAAAATTACCTTTTCTCTGCCTGAAGCTCGTGGAGGCTAATTTACATTAGCTCTCCAGCAGTCAATCAAGTAATTTACCTTAATGAGGTGTGAAAATGTATCCCAGAGCAGGAACAATGGCCGGGGAGTGAAAGGAAGACCAATTGAGGTTGGCCCAGGAACCTAATTACAATTCAATGGACTTGGTCTGTCTCAAGTAAATGTAAGGTGACGCCTGAAAAGGGCCTCCCTTTGTCTCCATAGTCAGGTTACACCAAACCCAGTGGGTGGAAAGATATCCTCAGATCTGGTTTTGAGCTACCACAGAGGTAGAGACTGCTCATTACCCTGGCGTATCTCTGAGTGGGTACACAGGGTCTGTACAAGAGGAGAAGTGTTCCCCACTTACGGTTTTGGAAATAAGGTACACTGTGGGACTGTTTGTAGTAGGGAACACATGAGATGCTGCAAAGGTAGGTAAAGTTGCCCCTGGGTACTTTTACCCCACAGGTTAAGGAAGAACCAGGAGTCACTCCACACACTAGCTGGTCCCAGGCATAAGTAAAGCACACCAAGATACTGCTCTCTGCGCACTTTCTGGACCTGCAGAAGTTCAGAAGAGGACTGGACCCGATGTCTGTGGCCTGAGAGGAGTCCTGAAGGACTGGACCTACTCCCCCTTGTGCCCAGGATAAAGAAGTGAATTCCAATGGCCAGTTGGCTGACCTGTGTGGCTACAGGGACACAACAATCTGCAAGAGGCCTTTTCTCTGAAGTGTCCAGCTGGCAGCAGCAAGTAAACCTGTGATTGTTTGTTCTCCAGAAGAAAGTTAGGAAACTTTTCCTCCAGACCTGCAGTCACACTCACCGGGAACAGTATCTGACCGTGGTTCCACAGAGTCAGATTGGATTTCAGCTTCATCCATAGCGAAGACCTCTGCACCACCAAAAAATGTGACAGCCCCATTCTGCATTGAGATTTAGAAACTTTCCAGCAAGATATCTCAAAAGTTCCAGATAGGCAGCAGGACCAACCTGCTTAAGATACCCGGCCTTCAGTTCCATGATGATTGCTACAGTTTCAACATTTGGGACACAATATGTTTTCTAGACAATAATTTGTCCACACTATTTTAGTACCATTCCACCTATTTAGATCACAGCTTCGAGTCCTAATTTATACTTTCCTAATGATATTTTATTTCTAATTGTATGTCTTTCGGGAGTTAAAGGAGTATAGCTTTCATTCTTCACCAAGCCTTACATTTGCAAATCTTCTACCGGTATTTATGATGTTTTCATAATTGAATATTGATTGAATGATAGTGGATATGATGTTTTCATAGCTGTATGTTGCATGGAGCTGAGAATTCTCTCAAAGCACCGATATCAATTAGTGCCTAGATTAGTAATTTTGCAAATGGGTAACTTAAAAGAGATTTCAGAATCAGTTTTAGCTAAGACTCATTGGCAGTTAAGGGCCCAATTATGACCTTCAAACAAACAGCACATCTCAAGAGAAATGTATTAAAAAGGACACCATCTTTAAGAAATTATTGCCGATTAGGAAGACAGGTATGGTTTTATGTGATAAAAGAGGGAAACATTTCTTCTCATTCATTACTATGAATGGTTTATTCAAAGCATCCATATATCATATTCAAAGCATCCATATATCATATTTCAGAAAAGAATGAGCCCACATTGACTATGAATGTATACTGTAAAATGTATGTATCACATATAGAAATACTTTGAAGCAATCAAAAACACTTAGTAGATCTTTCCAATTATCACTACCTCTTTCATAATCACAGTGAGGTGACTTTTCCGTGTAACTGATTTTATTTGCAGGGATGCACAATCACAGAGTCTCTTTTATTACCACTAAAATGGAATTTCCTCGCCACAATAACCAACAGTTATGCCTACCTTTCTGAGGGCCTTTACAGTGAGATGTTACATTTTGTGATAGTAGTTGGAAATCAATTACACCACATTCAGTTTCTCCATGCAGAAAGTATGTTCAAGTAAGGATTGAGATTTTTTATTCACTGCAGTTTCTAAGAACTCTTATACAAGCATTAGTAGTTTTTGTACAATACAGTCCTCCTTTACAGTCCAATTACTTTGATTTCAAAATTAATCATGAATTTCTCAGCCTGAATATTCTGTGAGTACCATTGTTTTACTCCGACTTCCTCATGAATTTCCATGCTTATGCCTGAAATAAAGCTTTGTGACCTATGCATGTGAGTTAGCATGTCTTATTCATAGAGAGGAAATGAGAAATTCACATATAAGACATGAATAACAAACAACTACTCACAGAAAAAGCTTTCTGATTTGCTTCATAAATGTTGACTGTTACTTAATTTAGGTTTCTCTGTGCTAATAGAAATGCCAGAGTTACTTAACTACTTAACACTCACAAGTCAATAGCCAATAGTTTGTAGCCCAGTGTTGAACAAGTATTGAACATGTTCCAATATATCTGCAGTACATGTTACACCCAAATTCTGTATGACTGGGGCTGGTTTAACTGCTGGCATTTTGTTTATAATGCGGACTAACAATTGGCAATCACAAATATCCTCAACTCACTTAAAGAGTCTTGCATTACTACAAATATGTAAATGTCAAGTGCTTCATCATGCTCACCTGTGTTGACACCACCTGTAAATATCCATGCTCCGGTTGTCATGGCAGCCTTAATTAAGCCTTTGCCGAAGACTTGCTTGAGCTTTGGTTGAAGTTCAAAGTTCTGTAGGCCTCCATGCACAGAGATGAGAAGCTTGGGGAGCTCTAATTGCCACTCCTTGGTCATAAGGTGCAGAAGGAGGTCAGGCTTTGTGTCGAAGGAGACACGAACATACTGCACATAGAGAAGTGTTCAGAAGGAAGGAAACAGGAATGGTTAAATGAATGTATCTGGTTCTATAAGGCATGATCTTGAAAAGCAGATTACAGCATATAAAGCCCTCAAAGCAATAGCAAAATTGACATTATAAAATTAAAATAAAATGAATATCCTTTTTTGATGCTACAAACATCAAACCTTAAATTTACACGTTACTGATAAAACACATGGCAATAATTTACAACTGTGTAATTTTGGATCAAGTGGATAAAACCAATCATTAGTTTACATATATATTTCGATGTATGTCCATGAGTCCTCCTATTTTAGGTTGGCTGCTAATAAATATGATATTTTGATGATCCCTCATGGCCAAGGAAGTTACTAGCCAGTACAGGAAGTAGTGTTGTACATGGGAACAGAAATTGTACTGAAAGCTCAGTACAATTTCTGTAAATGTAAAATGTGGAGGGTTAACACTGATTTACTTCCCTTCTATGGTCAGAATAGAACTTCTTTTTACTAAGCGAGCCATCTTTGCTACGTTAACTTTGGGCTTACTCTACCTAAATGCTCACATTACATATATAAATAGATACTTTTGTCATAATTAGTTATTAAAATATATCTTTTGATGGCTGACAAATCTATTAGCTGAACATTTTTAGGACTTCTTTTCAGTGCTATGACTTTCTCAACTTATCATTGGCACAAGTGCTGATAAATAATGTTCTTTGGATGCTATATATCCTATGAGGAAAATTCAGATTTTATTTACTCCTATTAACCTTTCTTTGACTGACCACTTTAGGGCCCCATTTTAGATTACACTACCACCTCATGTATAAGATACAAAATTAATGCCAGACATAATTATCACATGTAAATGCTGAAAAATGTCTCACTGCCCTACTGCATTATTGAACAATCTGAATGAACAACAGATAACTGTGTGTAAGGTTACCGTACCTCTGGGTAGTATATTGTACCTATGGCTAGATTTAAGAGGAAGGTAAATAGTTTACACCTGAACTGAACACAGAAAAACACATCAATGCAACTTGATCTTAAATTGCTTAGGTAGTCTAATCGCAAAAACAAAGATACCTTGTGATGGAAGGGTACAACCTTCTAACAAAATAGTGCAAAAATGACAATTTATATGGACATAATACTAAATTTCTCAAAGATGACTTCAGGGAGCACTAAAAATTGTTGTGAGCGTCATGTTCTTAGTATAAACACTGCTATCTCCGTACTACCAGTGGTAGGGGTGGGCGGAATTTGCGTAGTCGCGTTACGCAAAGTTCCGCGAAACGGTAAAAAATCTCCGCGAGCACGCAAAAGTTCCGCGAACACGCGGAATTGCTTGTTCCGCCCGTTCGCGATGCTTTTTTCCTGTTCGCGAACGCTGTTTGCGTGCTCGGGGGGAAATATCTCGCGAACACGCACTTTGAAAGCGCGAACAAGCAAAAAATTCCGCGAAGCTGCGGATCGCGGAATTTTTGGCAATTCCGCGTTCTCCGCGGAACGCGAAATTACCCAAATTCCGCAAATTCCGCGAACGGAACGGAATTTACCGCCCAGGCCTAACCAGTGGTTGATTATTTCCATTCAACTATTCTAGCATTAAGAGCATCTTTAAATGGATTTCTTTCATATATTTGAGGTTGACTACTGTAACACAGGTTTATCTAGCTCCCTCAAAATCCTTGAACCACAGTTACAGCTCACACAACTCTGATGCCAGTATCATATTAAAATTTGAAACGTGACTTCTCATTTTCTTCTCACTGGCAGCTATGCATTGCTGATAGATCAAGAGTGCATAAATCACAAGCTTCAAAATATGCATAGTTGATAAGGTTCTTAGCAGTACATGACCATCGTTCTTGGGTGCCAGATTCCCAGTAATGACTCCGGCAAAGCATATAGGGGGGTGCTCCTACCCTGGTTACCACAGCATTTCTCCGTCACTTTTTTACTCATTTTTAGGTCGAAGCCTACCAGACAGTGCAGCTTTCTGGTTTCCTAACAACATATCGGAGACATTCGGAAAGCTTCCCTGGTAATGCATTCCTACCGTTGTTTACCAATGGCTTTGTGGTTTGTAACTCACATTTGTTTGCTTTCAATTCGCTGGTTCTATTTGTTTTAGGATGTCCAGCACGAGTTCGTCCCTTCCCTTGCCCAAACCCTATTAACTGTATTCATCCACCAGCGCTCAATTTCTGTAAACAGGACTTTAGATCTTGTCACATTTTCTGTGATAGAGGTCAAATGTCAGGCTCTCTGTTCCAGGGAGCTTGGTGTTAGCTTTTTTCTCTGACTTCAAAGTGAGAGGATTTATGTGGCAATCATGTTGGCTCTGGGTGGTGCTTGAGGAAGACTGTACAATGTTATTTTTTTCTAGCGCACAACAGCATTTAAATGTCTATAATGAACTGTGCAAATATTTCAGAATTAGAAAAGCCCAAATGAAGCACATGTTTGGTAATTCTGAAGTGCGTTAGAAACAAATATTTTAAAATGATCAAAACAAATCAATACACTAGGTGATGACATTTCCACACATTATCATTTGTGCGCTGTATACTTTTGTCAGTGAAACCGTATGTCTGTGGAAATGGTGATTTCAATTGAAGATGTGTTGTCTGTGATGGAAGTGTGCTACCACACCATGCCACTCCATTCTACTCTGCACCTCTCCACACCACTGCAATTTACACCACACCACTGCCCTCTGCGCTACTGCACTCTACTCCACTCTGCACTACTCCAATCTACGCAACTGCACTCTAAGCCACTGTATTCTGCACCACTGCACTCTTCACCAGTGCACTCTACACCACTCCAGTCTAGGCTACTCCACTCTACTCTGCACAAATCCACTCTGTCACTCCACTCTATACCACTCTGCAACATTTTACTCTATGCCAATACACTCTACGCCAATGCACTCTATTCTGTACCATTCCACTCTACCCCCTGCACTCTATGCCAATCCACTGCAAGCCACTCTAACCTACTCTGCACAACTGCACTCTATGTCACTGCATTATACACCACTTTCAGCCATTACTCTACACCACTCTACTCTATGCCACTGCACTCTACGCTGCACCACTCCTCTACGCCACCTCACTCTACCGTGCGCCACTCCACTCTATCCCACTTCACACTATTCTGAAACAATCTACTCTATGCCACTGCACTCTACGCCACTGAACTTTATGCCACACTGCACCACCCCACTGCACTCTGTGCCACTCTACTCTAAGCCACTGCACTATATGCCAATGCACTATACGTCAAAGCAGTCTATGCCAATGCACTGTACGCCAATGCACTCTACTCTGCAACACTGCACTCCCTGCCACTGAACTCTGCGCTACTGTACCCTGCAGCACTCCACTCTATGCCACTGCACTCTGCACCACTCCACTCTATGCCACTGCACTCTGCACCACTCCTCTCTATGCCACTATGCTCTACTCTGCACTGCTGCACTCTATGCCACTCTACTCTGCACCACTGCACTCTATGCCATTCTACTCTGCACCACTCTATGCCACTGCACTCTATGCCATTCTACTCTACGCCACTCTACCCTGCACCACTGACCTCTACACCACTGTATTCTATGCCACTGCACACTATGCCACTCTACTCTGCACCACTCCACTCTGCACCACTGCACTCTACACAACTGCACTCTACTATGCACCCCTCTAATCTACACCACTGCATTGTACACTCATGAATTGTATGCCGCTGCACTCTATACCACCATACTCTGCAACACTCTACACCAACGCACTTTACACCAGTCCACTCAACTCTATACCACGCCACTCCACTGTAACCCACTCTATGCCATTTCACTCTACTCTACTCTGCACCACTCTACTCTACATCACTGCACTCTACTATGTGCCACTCTACTCTATGCCGCTCTACTTTATGCTGCTGCACTCTATGCCACTCTACACCACTGCACTCTACGACACTCTACTCTGCAACTCTGCACTCTATGCCACTGCTCTCTATGCCACTCTACTCCGTATCTCTCCAGTCTACGCCGCTTCACTCTGCAGCACTCCACTCTACACTACGGCACTGTTTGCACCTGCACTCTACTGCACTATACTCTACTCTGCACCACTCTACACCACTCTACTCTGCACTACTCTACGCCACTCTACTCTACACCAGTCTATGCCACTGCACTCTATGCCACTGTACTCTGCACATGTGCACTCTACACCTCTGTACTCTATGCCACTCTACTCCACTCTTTACCACTGTTCTCTTTGCCACTGCCCTCTACTATGCAACACTCTAATCTATGCTGCTGCACTCTATGCCACTGCACTCTATGCCACTGCACTCTACGCCACGTTACTCTGCAACACTCTACGCCAATGCACTCTACTCCAGTCCATTCTACTCTGCCACTCCACTGTATGCCACGCTACGCAACTCCATTATATGTCACTCCAATCATGGTCGCACTGGCCGTACTGGGCCTCAGGCATTTCCCCAGGAGGCTGGAAGGGTGGGGCCGGTTTTGCAGTGGTGGGGGCCAGTTTTGTTACTGGGGGCCGGTTTTGCAGCAGTGCTGCAATATATGCCCCCAGTAACAAAAGCAGCCAGCAAGCCTTTCCATCCTCCTGGGGCAAGGCAATGCTTCACCAGGGGCTGGTCCGAGAAAATTGCCAGTCTCGCCCTGAGTCCAATACACAATGCTCTATGCCACTCCACTATGACACTCTACTCCACTCTTCACCATTTCACTCTATGACACTCCATGCAACTCTCCTCTGTGCCACTAACTTTTAGCATGCTGAACAGCAGCCACAATGGTGTATAACATGGCTAAGAAACATTGGCAAAGCCAACATCTCTTGCGTAGGTGAGACCTATTGGCTTTGCCAATACTTGTTCTTCTCAGCATACAACCATGAGAATCATGTGTGTACACTCAAGGCCTCTGACAAGACGTGTAACTCAGAGCGGGGCTCTGTAGTCTGGAGGGAACACCAAGTGCACACTTTTTTGTTAGGAGTGACCAATCTAGAATGGTGAAATGCTGGCAGTGGGTGCAATAGGGGGCGTGCACCTTTGTCCTGTTACCTTCACACCGAAATTGGCTGTAAATTAAGGGTTTTGCCAGTCGCTTCACTCAGGTAATTTGCTCAATTGATGTGAGGCATGGATGGTGCAGATATTTGTGTGGGTGTGTGTGTATGTATTTGCATGTCTGAGTGCATGTGTGTGTGTATGTGAGAAATAAACTACAGGGGCACAGGAATCCATTTTGGGTCTCCTGTGTAAGAGTGTTTCACAAGATGGAGGATGGAGAGAGCTAGCCAGACAGGCATATAGATTGTAGAACGCCCTTAGTGCATTCCTGAGGGCCTTTAAAGTGGATTGGGTTCCTGTGGAAGGTAGGAGGAAGGGAGAAGCCCTTCTTAGATGAAAGAACAGTCCTTGTCTCCTTCCTGCTCGATTCTTCTTCATAGATGCACACAGATAGGCTTTGTATCAGTCAGGAGAGGGAAGCCCTGCTCCTTTTGTGTCATTTGTTTTGCAAACACTAACCTCCACCATCTTGTCTAACTAATCTGCTGAACAGCTGCATGCGCCTGAGGTACTAGGTGTTTAATGAAACCCACTGCTCTGTGGAAATACACGGTAGTGCACAGGCTGCAGTGGATTGGGGAGGATTTCTGAGTCAGGGCTTATATTGCTGACAACTTGCCCCTTCCAGGTCAGGAACAGGCATGAAGGCCTGCTAAGTCCTGCTCGAAGTGCTGATTAGGAGGAGACTTGAAAGAATGAGCTATACCCGTGAAGCAAACAGTAGTGAGGACATTCATTCGGTGAAGAGCTGCCCAGAGGAGCTGGTGGCCTCACCCATGAAGACAAGAGAATCGGAGGAGAAAGCTAGCCTTGTCCAAACACAAATACCCAACATAGTTGTTTTTTGTTCAGACAGTAACATTGCTTGTATCCTATACTAGACAGTGAGACTGACAGTAACATGCTTAGATGTTGATGGCTACAGGTCACTATGAATTAAAGCATTTACCATAGCTTTGTTGGAGTGCCCTCCTCCTTGGAATTCAATAGTCCCAAAGGCATCAGTGGGGCTGAGCTGGGTGTGCTTGCTAACAGACCACTTCTCCGACTGGATGTCATTTCGAGCAAGTCTGCCTTCATTTTTTTCATTCTGGATGATGGTGATACTTGGAGTCAGTCCAACATGCTGGCCTATGAGGCGCCCACAGCAACACCTAGGGATTCAGAGAACAAAATGACGTGCATTTCTTCAAGTAAGACCGGAACATGCTGTATGTCACGACAATTCACTGTGCAGGTTTCAAGCGCTCATAGTGCTTGCAACTTTTAACTTTGTTGCTACTGTGTTGTTATCACATACCCATAGGGCCTGATTCACAAAGGGCCTCCGCACTCATGGCGGATGCCCCGCACTCGTGTCAGGGGCCCCGCACTTTTGGCGGGACCTCTGCATTGCAGTTTCTCGTTGCGGAGGTCCCGCCACGACTGCGTGTCCCCCACCATGACTGTGTGGTCTCCGCCACGAGTGCGGAGGTCCTTTGTGACTAGTCCCTCAGTGCTCAAATCTTAGCAATCACACTACTGTAAATATATGGTTTCCAATTTGAAAGTCATTTTGTCTTGTCATAGAAAGTATTCGTATCAACAAAACCATTGTATACGGGGCACTTGGAAAGTATCGCAGCCGTATTGTTTTAATACTGAAAAATTATAATGCTCTTAGAATATGTATGAAGCCTTGGACACTGTCCTTACATCTATGCAATTCAGAATACATATAATAAAATAATGTTCGCTATGTTTGAACTACAGGAATTCTTAATGCAACATTCTTTTGTAAGGATTTCACCAGTGGTAGTGGTACCATAAGCAATAAGTGCTCAGGCGACAGAAATAATCATAATTTGGTTTTACAGCCAAAATTTCTATTTCTATGAATGCTACTATGACAGAGAAATCACAAACCAAAGTAGCCTTGAAGCAATCATATTTTACAGATTTTGTCAAAACTAGAACAGCCAATGGCGACCGTCCATCAAACATGTTGTCCTCTGAAAGGAACAGCTGTGAGGGCAGTTGCTTGTAATGTACAGAGGCCGGCGGTCATCCCTAAGCTTGACAGACAGTGGTTATGTCCTCTGCCACCCTGACGGATGGAGTACCATCTGTCAAATGCTAATTCAGGCCCTTTGTGCGGTATAAAGTACAACATTGTATCCATATCTGGAAGCAACATATTGAAATGAATGCATACAGGTGGAAGCCAGTCACACTGGGCTTCCAAAGGTTTGCATTTGTACAACAGCGAATCCCAGAAGATAAGACTGACAAATTTAACCACTTATTTACAACAATTAAAATTAGCAGCTTTAGAAGTAGATGAAAGAATTTGATATCAGGATTACACTGGAGCAAAGTTAGAAGCTATCTTATACATAAATGGTAATAAATGGATGAAAATATCTCATAGCAGCAGTCATAAGGACAAAGAGACAAAGGGCTAGATGTACAAAACATTTGTTTGCTCGCAAATGGCCCGATTCACAGAATTGGGCTGTTTGCGGCCAAAAAAAAGAAATTTTTAAAATGCACAAATGGCAAACTGTGATTCTAGCGAATAGCAGTTTGGGTTTCCGACCAAAAATATACTTGCTATTTGAAGGGGCGTATTCAGGGCATCCCTTCCAAATAGGCAATCTGAATGGTACGTACTACAGTTTTGCGATCGAAATGCAGTTGCAAAGCATTCGTACTTCCACAGACCACTGCCTTCTCTTACAAAATAAAAATGAAATGTTTCGTTTTTTTTAAAACGCATTCCATATTCCTTTAAGGTAAAATGAATGCATTTCAAAATACAAAGTATTTATTTGAAAGCAATCATAGTTATAGTGGTCTGTTGACCTTAGCAGGCCACCATCCCTGTGATGGCAGCAAATCCTTCAGGGTCATAAATTGAAACCTACCGCATTCATATTCATGCGGTAGGTCTATTTGCGACTCACTACAAATTGCTAACTAGGAAATGAGGTCCAGCGATAATTTTAGCACATTAGTAATAGCGATTAGCAAAAAATCGCTATTTGGTAAACGCTATTACTAACTTTAGCAGATATGGCCCAAACTTAATTTAATAAGACAAGAGACAGATTCATGGTAGAATTTCTCTCAGGAATTCAGGAGATAAAATTAAAGAGAATGTTGATTCTTAATGGCAAGCTTTGCGACACGCTTGGGCCAGAGTGAGGCAGTGTCTGAGGTGACTGATATCACTGGCAGATGCTACTCTCAGATTTATTTGATTAAGGCAGCGTACTGTTGAATGTGGATGCTTGGTTTATGAGAACACTTCTAGGAGAGTTCATGATAGGCTTGTTCTTTCAAGGAGTTCTGTTCCTGTCTGCAGCTGGAGGAATAGGTTTGAACCCTTCCGGGAATATTGACAATGGTTTACCATGAAGAAAGCAACTCTACTCATGTTTTTTTAGAAGATGCTGAGGAGTGCCTGGTGAGTGACACTGTTAAATTATGCTGAGACTACAGACAGGCGGAGGAGGTGTGAGTTTTATTATCAAGAACACAAAGGTCATTATTGTTGTAATGCATATGCTCCTACCTAGTAAACACTGCTAGGTATTATGATGTAATGTTGAACTGAGGAATATGGGGATTCCAGGGAGGTTGGTTGGTGGTTGGAAGATGGTACATGGTGCCGGCACGACGTGTCTGGGGCTGTTAATAAAGAACTTACCCATACATCCCTCCGGCATGATGACTACAGTTATTGGTGACGAGGATGGTATTATCAAGTTTTTGGACCAAATTTCATGAGAGAGGGACTACCCAAGAGGGTGGTTACTGACAATGGACCCAAATTCATATCAGAGAAGTTAAAGAAATTCTTGAAAAGAAACTGTATTTTTCTTAATACCACCTCGTTGTATCACCCAGAAGGAAATGGATTGGTGGAACGATTCAACAGGGTTACCAAAGGTAGCATACACTTGGCCAGGAATAGTGGACTGAATTGGGAAAGTGAATTGTGTAAATTACTTTGGGCTTACAGAATAACTCCCAGTAGTGTGATAGAAGTTAGTCCACTTTCTTGATGAGGGGACGAGAACCCATGGGTAAGGATCTTGGTTGGTTGTCATCTGCCAAGCAGGTTGAGTGGTCCCCATATCAGGTGAGGAGGAAAATCAATAAGGCCTAACATGCATATAAGGAATGGTATGACAAGAAAATGGGCACCAAGGAGTCCAATGTGAAATGTGGTGATTGGGTAAGGGTTAGAAAGGAAAGGAAAGTTCGTAAGGGAGAAAGCAGATATTCTAAACCTCTCAAAGTTTGTGAAATATTGAAGAATTCTGTGAAATTAAGTGATGGCAAGGTGTGGTATTTGAGTAGAATTTCTAAGTGCAGGAGTGTGGACATGCAGGATGGAACAGTGGGCAGCAAAATGTTTGATTGGATAGAAACTGATGATGGTGATGAGAGTGGAGAGTTGGTGAGTTCATGTGGAAATGAAATGGATGAAAATGGTGCACATGAGAATGACCATCACATGAACAAAAGTGATCAAGGGGACATCCCCGTAATATCAGGTGAATGTAATGGTGGTGACAATGCAAATGTTGGTGGGCAAACCAAGACAGGAATGTTTGGTAGAAACATTGTAAAACCAAAAAGGTTTGATGAATTTGTATGTATCAATACTGTGTAATACTTCCATGACAATAAAGGCATATTTCTTCTTTTTAATTTTTTTTTTTCTCTTTTAATACTTTAAGGTTAAAATTGTAACTGTGGGTACTGCAATTAGTATTTAGTCTGTATAATTGTAAAGGAAAATGTTAATGTCGTCTTATTTGTTTTTTCAAAAAACTGTAAAGGGGAAGATGTGTTGTAATGCAATCGCTCATGCCTAGTAAACACTGCTCGGTATTATGATGTATCGTGTAACTGAGGGATATAGGGATTCCAGGGAGATCAGTTGGTGGTTGGAAGACGGTACATGGTGCCGGCACGATGTGTCTCAGGCTGTTAATGAAGAACTTACCCATGCATCCCTCCAGCGTAATTACTACAATTATCAACCACTTCTACACGTGAGCATTGGTTGCCTGAAAAGTGTGCCTGTAGTAGTTTGTGGGTGTATATCCGTGCCTGCAGCTTTATGTTGCTGCTCTTTTTAAATGTCACTCACAGGAACAGAAGGTTAGGGTTTTTGAGGTACATAACTTGTCCAATTTACTGAGTGGCTGACAATGGACGGGAAGGGACCAATGTGTTGCATGGGAGTGACTCAATGGTGAATAAAGCTGTAATGATCTACTAAAACTCAATATTTTGCCATGGTTCCTGTTCATTTGATCTAGACATTTGGAGTTTTTGTCTCTTCGGTGGCTGTAGCCTGAAATTCAGGCATACCCCTGAGTGCTTTATATAAGAGGGTAGGAATTTCTATTCTCCAATTGCCATAACCCATACTCTTATATGGTGTCATTCTCAGTGCAAGTCCACCGTACAGATGCAAAGCATATAGATATAGCAAATTGGAGTGAAAGATATATTTGTCTCATATGTTCCTCAAACATACCTTGATTTAAAATTGAATGGTTTCCTAGCAGGCACTACTGTAGGACATTTCTCCTGCTAGATAAAATGTAGTAAGACAATACATGTGTCATTATTTAAAATTATTGTTGCTTATTCAAAATTGTAGAATAAACAAGGAAAACATGAAGCTCAAACTAATTGCAATAGAATATCAAAGGAACACAATACTATGGTTGTGGCGCCTACATCATATATAATCATAGATAGATTATATATAATAAACATTACTCTCAGAGCAACTCAAGTCAGAATTCAAGCCTGAAAATAAATTCTAAAAATGTTGTTTAACTTGAGCAGGACTGTGTATGGTTATTCCCACCAGTGGAAAGGCCTTTCCACCAATTGGGAATCCTGCTTTATGCCAGAGCAGATTTCCAGCATGAGTAAACTGCACCATTTATCTCCTTGTGGGCAGTAATCCTGGCATTCAGCAAAATACAGATGATGGGATAGGTAAAATTAAATAAAAACATTTTTTAAACCACTTACCTTGCGCTTGCTGCATCGCCGAGTCGGTGAGCGCAAGCTAAGTGGTTTAATTTACTTTTTTATTTAATTTTACCTTACGTCTGTCGACTTCCCACAACCCGCCACACCGCTCTTACCTGTGCCGGCCGCCACTGTATCCTAGTTCTCCTAAGCACAATGTCCTAAAGAGGTAACCCCACATGACACAGAGTGAGATTATTACATGGTGGAGGGGATCATCCCTCAACTGCCACATGACGTTAGTGAGAGTGAGGTTTGTAACTCACATTTGCTTGCTTTCTATTTGCTGGCTTTATTTGTTTTAGGTTGTCCGGCAAGACATTACCCCTCCTGAGGAGCATAGCCTATTTTTTGTAGTGCTCACTTTTTATAAACAGGACTTTAAATTTTGTTCTTATCTTGTCTTATGCCATACTACAAATCTCTATGCCACTCCACTCTACTACACTCCATGCCACTTTACTACACTCTACGACACTCCACGCTACATCACTCTACTCCGCTCCACTATACTCTACGGCCTTCCACTCTAGGACACTTAACTCCACTCTATAACACTTCACTCTCCTCTACGCCACTCTATGACCCTTCACTCTACGCATCTCCACTCTAAGTCACTCCACTCTATGACACTCTACTCCACTCTCCTCTAAGCCACACTACTCCAGTCTATGCCAGTCTACGCCACTCTAAGCCACTCCAATCTAAGACACTACACACCACTCCACATGACAATTCTAGGCCACTATACCCTACTCTACACCACTCCACTCGATGTCACTCCACTCTGTAACACTCCACCCTACGCCACTCTATGCCACTCCACTCTGTGACACTTTACTCTACTCCAGGCCACTCCACTGTACTCCACTCTGACACTTTACTCCACTCTACTCTATGCCCCTCCACTCTATGCCTCTTCCTCTCTGCGACCCTCAGATCTACAACCCTGCACTCTATGACCCTCTGCTTCATGACCCTCCACTCTACACCACTCCACACCACTCTACACCCTTCTACGTCCCTCTGCTTTACGCCTCTCCACTCTATGCTCCCCCACTCTGACACTCTACAACATTCCACTCTATGAAACTCTATGTCCTTCCACTCAACCACACTGTTCTCCACTCTTCTCTATGCCCCTCCACTGTGAGAGCAGTGACTACCACACCATGCATAAACCACTCTACACCACTCCACTCTACTCCACTTTACTGCACTCCATGACACTCTACACTCATCTACTCTATGCCACTTTATGCCACTCCACTCAACTCTATTCCACTTCACTCTATGCCATGCTACGACAATCTATTCTCACCACTCTACTCCACTCAATGCCACTCTAGTATACTACACTCTATGCCACTCTACTCCACTCTGCTCTTCTCCATGCTATGCCACTCTAATCCATTCTACTCCACTCACCGACACTCCACTCTGCAACACTCCACTCTATGCCACTCCAGTCTATGCCACTCCAGTCTAATCCATTCTACACCAGTTACGGCACTCCACCCTACTCCACTCTACCACATTCTACTCCACTTCATCGTACAACGCTCTACTCCACTCTATGCCACTCTACTCTAGGCTGCTCTATGCCACTCTAGGCCATCCTACTCCACTCTAGGACACTCCACTCTATCAACTTCACCCTATCCTACTCCACTCTATCCCACTCTAGTCCACCCCAATCCACTCCATCCCACTCCACTCCATTACATTTCACTCTGTGACACTCTATTCCACTCCATGACACTCTAATCCATGCCACTCTACCCCACTTCACTCTAATCCACTCTATTCCTCTCTATGCCGCTCCACTGTATGCTACTCCACTCTACGGCAGTCTACGACGCTCCACTCTAAGATACTCTATGCCACTCTACTACACTCCATGCCATTTTACTCCACTGTTCATCACTCCATGCTTCGTTACTCCACAGCACTCCATTCCGCTCCGCTCCACTCCACGCCACTCCACTCTATGGCACTCCAATCTACAACACTTTACTCCGCGTTACGCTATGCCACTCTACGACCCGCCACTCTTCGCTTCTCCACTCTAGGCCACTCCACTCTAATACATCCTACTCCACTTTACTCTATGGCACACTACTCCACTCTATGACACTCTACACCACTCCACTCTACGACACTGTTCACCTCTCTATGCCACTTTACTCTAGACCACTATACTCCACTCAGCGCCACTCCATTCTATGCCACTCCACTCTGTGCCACTCCACTCTATGCCACTCCGCACCACTCTATGCCACTCCACTCTAATCTACGACACTATACTCCACTCAATGCTCCTCCACTTTATGCCCCTCCACTCCATGCCCCTCTGCTCTAGGACCCTCTACTCTACACCACTTCACCCCACTCTACAACACTCTGTGCCACTCCACTCTATGACACTACACTCTATGACATTCCACTCTATGACAGTCCACTTTACTCCACTCCATTCTGTGCCACTCCACTCTACAACACTTCACTCTGTTCCACTCCACGACACTCCACTCCATGCCACTCAACCCTATGACATTCCACTCTAATCAATTCTACAACACTCTACAGCACTCCACTCTATTCCACTCTACCACACTCTGCTCCATTGTCACTGTACAGCACTCTACTCCACTCTATGCCACTCCACTCTAGGCCACTTTATGCCACTCAAGGCTATTCTACTCCACTCTGTGACAATTCATTCTATCAACTCTACTCTATCCTCCTTCACTCTATCCCACTCCACTCTACTCCACTCTACTCCACTCTATGCCACTCCACTCTACAACACTCACTCTACGACACTCAAATCTATGACTCTCCACTCAATGCCACTCCACTCTAGGCTACTCTATTCCGGTCTATGTAGCTCCACTCTATACTGCTCCACTCTATGCCACTCCACTCTATGACAATCCACTCTACGACAATCCACTCAACAACAATCCACTCAACAAAACTCCACTCTTTGACGGTCTACAACACTCTTCTCTACAACACTCTATGCCACTCCACTCTACTACACTCCATACAAGTTTTCTTCACTCTATAGTACTCCACTCTACTGTACTCTATGACACTTTTCTCCACTCTACAACACTTCACTCTACGCCACCCCACTCTATGTCACTCCACTCTACGCCCTCCACTCTATGTCACTCCATTCTATGCCACTCTACTCCACTCTTCTCTTCTCTACTTACAACACTCTACTCAACTCTATGCCACTCTACACCACTCCACTCTACGACACTCTAGATCATGCTACGCCACTCTATGCCACTTAACTCTAGATCACTCTTCTCAACTGTACTACACTACACTACACTCTACAACACTCCACTCTATGACACTCTCAGACACTCCATGCCACTCTATGCCACTCCATTCTATGATAGTTTACTCCACTATATGCCACTCCACTCTACTCCACTCTAGGACACTTTACTCCACTGTACGTTAAGCCACTTCACTCTACTCTAGGACACTTTACTCTACTCAATGCCCCTCCACGTTATGCTCCTCCACTCTATGCTCCTCTGCTATATGACCCTCCACTCCATGAACCTCCGCTCTGCATCACTCCACGGCACACTATGACACTCTACGCCCCTCTATGTCTCTGCTCTACGTCCCTCCACTCTAGAACACTCTGCGATACTTCACTCTATGAAACTCTATGTCCCTCCACTCTACGACACTTTACTACACTATACTCTATGCACTTCCACTGTAATGGCAGTGACTACCACACCATGCATATTTCACTCTACACCACTCCACTCTACAACACTCTACTCCATTCAATGACACTTTACACCTCTCCACTCTATGACACTCGACTCCACTCCACTCTAAGCCACTCCACTCTATGCCACTCTAGTCTCACCACTCTTTGCCACTCTATTCCACTCTACGCCACTCTACTCCACGACAATCCACTCTATGCCACTCCTCTCCATGCCACTCAACTCTACGACATTCCACTCTAATCCATTCTACTCTGCTCTATGCCACTCCACTCTAGAATGCTCTATGCCACTCACGGCCATTCTACTCCACTCTAGGACACTCCACTCTAATACTCAACCCCATACCACTCACTCTATCCCACTCTGCTCTATGACACTCTATAACACTGTACTCCACTCTATATAATAAAGGTGAAATACAGAGGAACCCCAATGTATTTTTAGTTAAGTCTGAATCCCGCCTTGTCCAGTAGTTTTTATCTAAGAACTCCCTCCTTACTTAAAAGTCTTTAAGGAGGTAGAGTCTGCCCTGTGGCACTGACCTACCAGGGTGGGGAGGGGATGCCGATGATGAAGCATGACACTATTATGTGTGTGAGGTTTCCTCTTCCATAAAGGATGACTTTCCTCATACACTTGGCAGAAGTCCTGTAATATTCAAACTTTGGACTCTCTTTTGTTCCTGTAGAATTGAAAATAATCTACTTTCCTTCTCTCCTTTCTTTGCTTCTGGTGCTGCCGTACTCGTTTTTGTGATTATACTCTAGGCTACTCAATTCCTGTCTGTACAGCTCCACTCTATGCTACTCCACTCTATGCCACTCCACTCAACAACACTCCACTCTACAACACTCCACTCCACCCATTACCACTCTCCTGACACTAACTTTTAGCCATGCTGAACAGCAACCACGTTGGTGTATGACATGGCTAAAACATATTGGCAAATCCAAAAGCTCTTACATAGACGAGACTGATTGGCTCTGCCAATGCTGGTTATATTCTTGCATTTGCCAAAGCATGCTTAAACATATTTAGTCAATGCTTTGAAATAAGACATTTGTTTTGTTTATTACTTTTGATCTCCAAGTTCAGTTTTTTCATTTACGTGGCATTGACTTTTCAACCTTTTACATTTTAACTTTTTTCAGTTTCAGCTAAAGTATTGTTTGTTGACTAGTACATGCCACATACCAAATGCATTTCTCTAGAGAAAGATTTTCTGCTTCAGCCACGCTTCAAAGGTGGTAAATAGATTAATTCATAGAACAAGTTAATTTTTGGGAGTCAGATTTGTTGGGCCATGTCACAGCTCACATCGAGAGTGTTGCCTGTCATTTAGGCTATAACCCCAGTGTTCTGTAATCTGCTTGGACGTGTATATCTTCATATGGTGAGCATGCATTTTAAGATTTCTAGGTCTAAATGTTTTTTTTAATGTTTGATTTGTGTTATTTGTTCATATGCGTACCAAGATGCTGATAGTTTGTTTTTTTGTGCCTTTTCATGATGCTAGATATTCAAGTGTTGAAGTTCCAATGCTTGGTAGAATACATTTAGCAGGTACATCTATGTATTGGCCTTATTATGACTTTGGCGGTGTGGCAGCGGTCCTCCACACCCTTGCCCCGCTGCCAAACTACCAAAGCCATATTGAGACTGCCCGCCAGATTCCGACTGGAATCCAGGATGGGCAGTCCTGCAGCGGCTGGCCCACTGCGGTTTAGTGCTAAGGCTCATATGTGAATCTTAGTAAGGCACCGCAATTGGAAATCCATTGCACGTTCCTGCAGGGCATGGACTACTAAGTCCATGCCCTGCAGAAACTGGGGGTGCATGCATACAGAGGGGCACACCATGTGCCCCCCTGCATGCATCACCTGGCACAGAGGCAACAGGGGGCCCTGTAGGGCCCCCCTTTGTTTCCTCATCGCCACACTTTTCATGGCAGGCTAATCACCATGAAAACTATGGCAGTGAGGAAACTCTAATATGCTTGGCGGTGCCGCAGCACCACCACCAGGATATTAGGGGTCTCAGACCGCTCCAAGAACCCCTGGGATCGTGGATCTCTGGCGGCAGCAGGGGTCCCATGGTGGTCCAACCACCCTTTTTGTGATAGGGCAGTTGGACCACCGGTGTGGCGGTATCCGCACCTCCGCCGTGGGTTTGGCAGTCCACCGGACCGCCAAACTCATAATAAGGCCCTATGAATTGGACATAGTATGGCATAGTATGAGTGAATAGAGTGGAATGAAGACATTTTAACTAAATGTGAATGAATTAATTTTTCAAAAGGAAAGATATGGATGGATGACTACAGGAGGCCACTTTCATAGCTGGCAGAATATTATGATGTCAAACTTTTGCAGACATCTGTGAGTGGAATCGGAGGAATAAGCCTCAGGTTTGGATGTGGCTGGGTGGGATGGGTAAGTCTTGTTACCTAGTTTGTTGAGCTATAGGTTATTTCTGATAGTGTTCATTATATCAACACTAGGACCAACCTTATTTGGGAGTTGTGCCTTTCTGTAAATCCCATTTTCGAAAGGCCATGTTTTTGTGTGCAGTCTGGTGGCTGATTATACCACTGCATTTCAGCATCTGCACTGATATATAATAAGACGATGTCAGTTCGGTAGTCATCAAGCCAGGTAATTTACATTTCTGATGGATACTTTTAACCACAGATTCCTCACCTTTAGAATATTCCCCAGATGCCAGCCTGGATAGCAATGCTTTTCAAGGCAGTGTTCCAGTGCACTGCTAGGTGGTGCAGTGCGGCTCCATGTTGGCTTCAGGCCACACTAAAAGTGGTGGAGTAGGGCCGCATACTGTAGCCATGCTGCGCTGAAGTCAGTTCCGTGGCTTTGAACTCGGATCAGGTGCTTTGGTCTCTTTTGTCAGTTAACGAATCCTTTCAAAATTCTCTTTTTCAATGGGCAACGGAACAATGTCCCCACCAAAGACTCAAGGGTTCAAACAGTGTCACGACTGTCAGAAACCAATATCAATGATCAGCCGCCACAAGGTTTGCCTCTGATTCTTCTACTCGGGGCACTGCTTGAAGATATGCGAAGAATTTGCCGTCATGCACCCGAAGGCAATCTGGGACTGTAAAACAAAACTGTTTGTCACTGAACACTGAGATAAGTCGTGGACCTCGTGCAAACACCACTCCAAATTGAGGGCATGGACTCATTCCCACTCTGGAGGCCAATCCTGCAACAGGTCTTCTTTACAGTCGAAGTGGACAAGTAAGTCAAAGTGAAAACTGAAGAAGCATAAGAAGTTGAAGCAGGGCTTGAACACAACCTGCCATTCTGCAGGTCAAGGCCTTTCAGGAGTCTATGCTATATTTTTTTGCACTCTTCTGGCTCCTCTGGCACGCCTTTGGTCCCCAAGAATCTGCAGGGGCCTTCAGTTGGGTTACTACAGTGGGCCTGCCATCAGTGCAATCTGAGCCCCTCGATTCTACCTCGGTTTAGGCACCAACTACGGTGCCGACTTCCACTCTGACTCTAGACCTGTGCTAGTTCCTTCTTCCTCTACACTGGTCCAGATGTCACTGGAGCCTCAAGTCGAACTCCTACTGACTTTGGTGTATGACCCCCAAACCGAATCTGCCTTCACCCCTACTGACATAAATAAAATATAATGGGGTAACCCAGAGTCCCTCAGAACCTGGGTGTCAAACGATTATACTACAAATGGTTCTGTTGGGTGAACTCAATTTCTTTTACAATTACAACATTAATTACACAGAAATAAATGGAAACACACTTATGTGAGGTCAATCAACGTAGATATATTGTAAGCTCCTGATTGATATATATTTCTTCTTCAATTACAGAATTGAAAGGCTTTCAAAAACAATGATCATCGTTGATAAAAGCAAGAAGAGTGACTTTTTTTAGGTGACTAGGTGATCTAAAGGTGACAAGGTGTTATAGGTGAAGGTAATATATACAGTGCTTTACAAAACAGTATATAAAATGTTGACATCAATACACATCCGTTCCTAGACATATAAATCTCCAATGAGCCTCCTATTGATTTTGTCGTTTGGCATGGAATGGAGAACATAGGATATGGATTGTGGGGTACGTTGACGTTTCGACCCAAGATGGTGCATCAATCATTTTTTGTCAATCATTTTTTGTAAAGCGCAGGCTACTCACCCGGAACGAGTCTCAAGGTGCTGAGGTAGAGGGGTGTGTCTGGTACCTCCGGCCCGGCAGATTCACTGTGTACCATCGAAGAGCCAGGTCTTAAGGTCCTTTAGGAACTTGGGGAGCGATGTAGTCTGTCGGAGGTGGAGAGAGAGGGAGTTCCATGCCTTGGCCACGGGTAGGGAGAAGGAGCGCCCCCCTGTTCTGCTTTTCTTGATCCGAGGTACAGTTGCGAGGGAGTGTTGGGCCGAGCGGAGGGAGTGCTGGGGTGCGTGGAACAACCAACCAAAAGGCGTAGACGATCAGGAAAAAACCTCAGGGGGCCAGTGCCTGTGACGGATAAATCAAGTAAATTGACTGCAGACCTAGAAGGGCTCCTGGAGCACCAAAGCCCCAACATCATAAGAGGCCAGCCATCCCTTATTTATTCCCCTTCATCCAATCAGCACGTACTGGTTAAAGAGGACCGAGAGATCGCTCCATCCTATATAAATAACAGCCCTCCACATGAGCAACTTACAACACAAGGCGATACTCTAGTAGCTGAGAAGCAGCTAACGAAAATCGATTTTGCAAATTTCTCCCAAATTCGCTACACGGGATTCGTGGTACTTCAAATAGCGACATGACCTTCTTGGCGTCACAAGAATGGGACGACTTAGTGGCATCGTACTACGTTAATCCATCCCTAAACAGCATCAGAGAAGAGCGCCCCAATCAGTCCATCGAGGGGAGCAGAGGCCCCACTGAAACCTTTGGGCAACTCTACTTAATACAATTCAGCTGTCATCAACAGCACTACAGTACCAATCCGACAAACTAGACCTACAGCTGACCGTTCTGCAATCGCTAGCAGAAGCCACCACCGGGATTGAAAGAAAACTTGCAGACCTTAACGGCCTTATTAAAAGAGGACAAGAGGCAGCAAAACTATCTCATATAGAAAGAATAGACTGCGTCTGCACCCCAATAGTCGACAAGCTATCTACATTACCTACGATGCTGGGTAACCTCCTGGGGATTTAAAATCAAACATGACAACGCACCCCATAATAGAGGCCAGGCCCGGTAGACTAACCCCCTGCAAAAAACCACCAGGAATTATCAATGAAAACCACGCAATCATCAAGCAAGGGGACCAATCACCAAAATTCAAAACCTCATCAGAAGAGTCTCCGCAGAACATCTCAATTAAAGATAGGGCCGACTTAGCGACCCTTACGAATGCGCGAGCACGCCGAAAACAAAAAAGAAAGGCCAGCAGGAGCAGTCTGTAATGATGAGAACCAGCTAAAAATAACATCCTGGGGCCAGGAGCACTCAGGAGCTATTAATAATTACATAGATTGCATAAAGTCATCACCTTTACACAAAAACTCTTTGGACGCCAATAATTTAAACGCAGTAGAGACTGCCACACCGACACCCTACAAAGAGAAAATAAGCAAACAGACAGAGCAGACACTCTTCAGTCAAGCTAAAAACAATCCACCCAGCAACATTCCTGAACTGGCAAACGAAATACCAAGTAAAAATTGGATACAAGCATGCGATCTGCCAGTAGTAATAACACAACCGGTTACGGAGGTCGCAGCGCAGGCTCCAGTGGAGTCAGCCAAAAACAACACAGATGCCATAAATACCGACCCCCAAAAACAGCGTCAGCCACAGCAAGGAAGTCACCATCCAGGAATTAATGACGAAGGCAAGAAAACAAAGCACGACTAAGTCAGCAAGTGCACAGGTAAAAGAGAATCTTCATGGAATTAGCACAGAAAGCAGTGACTTAACAATAAAAACTCATCCCCTACAAGGGGCCAAACAATACGAGTTAAATAGATATCAGCAAATATTGACCCCTGGGATAAAAGAGTCAGACATTATTCTCTTTACTCCGGAATTCAAATCAAGAGGAAGAGTGGACACCCTAAATAGGGGTAACATATTACGGCTTATCCACTCAATAGAAAAATTAAAAAACATTAACACAACAGACTTGCTCGCAATTGAATTTCATCCTTCCCCCGACTCACATGGTCATGAAACGACTAAGACTATATGGAAAACTAATGACTTAGTAGATTTAATCCTGGGGAAACACTCAGATTTTCCCAATGGGGAATAAAGCTTGAAGTTGGAAAAAGATCAGCCTATCCCACCCCGCTACTAGAAGAAAGAAAAAAGAACGTTCTCAAACAGCTAAATCAATACTGCAAGGAGCACGTAGTTACTCCCCAGGTCCTGATAGCAACTCATCACATTCAAAATCATTAACAATTCAGCAACTTGATTCAAACAGGTCAACCATATGGCGGACAATAACCATAGAAGACACAAAGTGACAAAGAGCACCAGGCAAGACCCTTATGAAAGCGGACATATCCAAAATTAAAATATGCATTTGGAATATCAATGGTCTCTCTGACAAACTGGAGGACCTAGAAACATCAAACTACTTAAAATCATTTGACCTGATTCTACTTCAGGAAACCTGGGAAGAGAACGAAATATCCCTACAAGGATATATAACTCAAACTCACCCAGCAATCGGAGGCTCCTCCTATGGTCACAGCTCAGGTGGCCTGGCGTCACTTGCCTCAATACCAACCATCGGAACAATGGAAGAAATCAAGGCAAAAATAACTCCCCTAGTGCGATACAGGCACTTGCAATAACAATCAGAAAAACCAGGTTACTCAACCACTATACATCATAAACACTTACATACACCCGAAGCACAGACAAACAGGGGCAAGAGAACTCGTTAGCGAACTGGTAAGACTCATGGAGGAAAGGGAAATGGAGAACATATTCCTGGCAGGTGACTTTAACCTTCACCTCCTTGGAGAGAAATCAGACGACGAGATGTCACTGGTAATGGACAACGCGTGGGGAATACCAACACAATTCACAGCCTCTCCAAATAAGCAATCAAGATGCTCAAAACAACTATTGAAAGACCTCGAACAGCTAAACTTGAGAGTATTAAACGGACGATTCACAGAGGACACACCGCCAGCACCAACATATTTCTCCGCAATCACCTCATCTCATCTCGATTTTAGCCTTGTAACACTACCACTGTTTGAAACAATAAGCTCGTTCAGGGTAGGAGAGAGTGGCCAAAGCGACCACCTGCCACTAGAAATGAAACTAGGAGTGTCCAGCGTGAACGAAGCGGAAGTAAGGAGAAACATTGGAACAGAGTACACCACTAACTATAGACGAATAAGGTGCAAGACTGACAAGGTTGCAGACCTAATAATCAGTGCAAAAACAATCTTGCACCAGATAACTAGTTCGATAAAGAACCCATTAGTGGCCTGGGAAGAATTCGTAATGGAACTTGGAGCTACACACGCCATAGAGCAAAAAACGCAAAAAGGAAACAAGCCGTGTAACATACTCGGCAGGGTAATAACACCAGAGATAAAAAGCCTAAAACGGAAAATACACCAGTTTCTTAGGCAGCTCCGTAAACAATTAAATAATGAAAAGCTGCAAAAAGAGCTGCGAATCCTAAAGGCTCAGCTACAGAAGAAGACCTGGGAAAGGAAAAGGCAACTGAACGAAGAACTCTGGGCAAAAATCCTGTACGACTCGAAATTGAAGAATAGCGCTAGATTCTGGAAATCAATCCACACCTTCCAACGGCCAGGCCATAAAGGCATCAACTCTAATATATCTGAATCTGAATGAGCACACCACTTATCAAACCACTTTAATGTTAAAAACTCAGTGGGCTATCCGCCCAGTGGTGGCACCCGGACAATTGGATCGCACTCAAGTACAGATAAAACTGGAACACACAAACATGTAGTAAATGACAACAACACAATAAAATCACCCCTGCGTAACATCGCAAACCTGGACGTAGAAGCAACGACAAACCTTATACCAACTGCAAATAGAGAGGAAAAAACACACGCAGTAACAGCGGCTAGGATCAGATTACAAATTTCAAAAGGCAAACCCGAGGGAGCCCCTGGCCCCAATGGAATCCCGCCAATAATGTACAAGCAAGACGCCGACTTTTGGAGCGAAATATTGGCGCCAGTCTTTCAGGAAATTAGGGAAACAGCAACAAGTCCAACATCCTGGAGAGGCTCTATAATAAGTCCGATTTATAAACAAGGTGAAAGAAGCAATCCAAGTAGCTATCGACTTATTGCCCTAATCGACACAGAGGCAAAGTACTACGTGGGCCTCATCCTGGAGGAATTAACATCCTGGGCGACCTTAAAGCACATTATCCCAGTTAATCAAACCGGATTCTGTAGAGGCCTGGGCACAATGACTAACATCACGGCGTTAACTCTTCTGATAGACGCGGCAAAAACCATCAAGAGCTCGCTATTTCTATGTTTCATAGAGTACAGCGCCGCGTTTGATCATGTAGACCGGAGTAAACTTTGGCAGAAGCTGAAAAAATGGGGGATTCCGGGGCCACTCCTGCAGCAGCTAATATTACTACACACTAACACTTGAGTCAAGATCAAACTGGGCTCTGGAACGCACCTCTCAAGACAAATCAAAACCACCAAAGGATTGAAGCAAGGCTGCGTCCTAGCCCCCACGCTGTTTAACCTTTTTCTCGCAGATCTCCCCGGAGAATTGGAGAAAAGCAAATCACATGCTCCGCGGCTGGGTGACATCTCACTTTCAAATCTCTTATACGCGGACGACCTGGTCTTAATTAGTCGGTCCCCTATCGGACTTCAACATCTTCTGGACACCACCAATACATTCTCCAAAAACAATGCACTAAAGATCAATTTAAATAAATCAAAAGTCATGGCAATAAACTATAACAAAACAAAGAAACTTGCATGGTTTCTGGACGTACAGAGGCTAGACCAGGTAGCCACCCATAAATACTTAGGCGTACTTTTAGACAGCAGAGGCTCGTTTAAACACCAACTAGAGGCTATCCGTCGGAAGGGCATAACATTATATCTTTCAATAAAACCCTTGAAGAAAGCTCTCCCTGACCGGTCCCTGGACCCCCTTCTGCAGGTGATTAGAGCACGCTTACAGCCTATGCTCACATACGGCAGCGAACCCATGCAAGGCAAAGACGCCACGACACTAGATAAAACCATCAGTCGAGCATATAGGGCAATTTTCTACCTACCTACCTATGTCTCGCCTGCTCAAATCCGTCTTGAATTCGGGTCTACAGAGACAAACGGTGGAGAGAAGAGGAGCTTACATAAAAAGCTGGCGAAAAATCAGAGATGCCGATCAAGGATCTTTAAATGCCCAACTCTGGACTGAACTCTCAACCCGAGAGAACTCACCTGCAAGGAAGTACCTAAAAGAATCACTGGAGACCTTGGGACTAACAAAACTCTGGGAGTCACCCACAGATATCAAAAGCTTTAAAACAGTGGTAACAAAAGTAACCAAAATGATATCATCTATAGAGGACAAAGAAAACCTGGCCAAGAGGGCTCATGGATGGACAGTACTGAAAGACTACAACGCTCTGACGCCGCAAGAATATCTAAAAACGGGCCTACCGTTAAAAATAAATTTTTAAATCTACGCCTCGGCATCATACCAATACTACCCCACCTGGTGCCTTGGAAAAGGGAAGGTATCGAAAATCGTTGTCGACTCTGCAGACCAGGAAAAGAGGACCTAATACACATCATCTGTATTTGCCCAAACCTCATGGACATAAGGCGCTCCTTATTTCGAGCTTTGTGGAACCAAAAGGGAATAACTAGCTGTAGGCAGGCTGTGATGCTGTGTTTTAAACCCGAAGAGACTCAGTTAAATAGTAGACTAACAAAATTCTTTGATATAGCGGCTAGAAGACTCACGAGATAGCCATATGGCTTACTCAAAGCACCTGCACTTTAATTGCACAGCCTGCCTAGTCATCTGTCAAGCTTCCACTCGGTTTTCACTATAACGTAATAGAGACTTTTATGATCTTATAGAGAGT
The DNA here is from genome assembly GCA_963921515.1 of Calotriton arnoldi. NCBI lineage: Eukaryota > Metazoa > Chordata > Amphibia > Caudata > Salamandridae > Calotriton > Calotriton arnoldi. The sequence goes on along the minus strand of CAWUFW010000084.1, from coordinate 2,612,860 downwards.
GATCATCCTCTCTTTTTTTAAATATTATAAAAGTAAACAAGGAAATTTCTATAAATGTAAGTTTTTAATATTGTGAGTTTTTATTAACTGTACAATAAACAAACAAACAGTGGGGTGCGTGGAACACGAGGCGGTTGTTCAGGTTGGCGTATCCGCCGTTGTGTAGGGCCTTGTGTGCGTGGGTAAGGAGTTTGAAAGGTATTCTCTTCTCTACGGGGAGCCAGTGTAGGGTCTGCAGGTGTTAGCTGATGTGGCAGTGACGTGGTAGGTTGAGGACTAGTCTGGCGGCGGTGTTCTGGACGTTCTGGAGTTTACGGGTGAGGTTCTTGCTGATCCGGGCGTAGAGTGCGTTGCCGTAGTCCAGTCTGCTGCTGATGAGGCATGCGTGACCATTTTCCTGTGTTCGTGGGGGAGCCACTTGAAGGTCTTGCGGAGTAGGCGGAGGGTGTGGCAGGAGGAGGTGATGGCGTTGACCTGGCGGTCCATTTTGAGTTTGGAGTCCAGGATGATCCCGAGGTTGCGTGCATGGTTGGTGGGGGTGGAGGGGTCTCCGAGGGCTGGGGGCCACCAGATATCGTTCCAGGCTTTGGGGTTTGGGCCCATGATGAGTATCTCTGTTTTGTTCATGTTGAGTTGAAGGCAGCTGCTCTTCATCCATCCGGCGACGGCAACCATTCCGCCTTGAAAGTTGAGTTTGGCGGTGTTGGGTTCGTTGGATAGGGTGAGGATGAGTTAGGTGTCGTCTGCGTATGATTTGATGTTGAGTCTGTGTGCTCTGCCGATGGCTGCAAGCAGGGCCATGTAGATGTTGAACAGGGTTGGGCTGATGGATGATCCCTGTGGGACTCCGCAGGTTGTTGGCATCGGTTCTGAGAGGAATGGAGGGAGTCTGACTCGTTGCGTTCTGCCGGAGAGGAAAGAGCGGATCCAGTCGAGGGCCTTGTTCCGGATTCCCGCGATGTGGAGTCTGAGGGCTAGGGTGCGGTGCGAGACAGTGTCGAAAGCCGCGGAGAGGTCGAGGAGGATGAGGGCTACGGTCTCTCCTCTGTCGAGGAGGGCGCGGATGTAGTCTGCTGCCGCGAGGAGTGTGGTCTCGGTGTTGTGGTTCTTCCTGAAGCCAGACTGGGAGGGGTCGAGGATGTTGTTCTCTTCGACGAAGGTGGTGAGTTGGCTGTTGACGGCTTTTTCCATGACCTTGGCTGGATACGGGATTAGGGAGATCGGTCTGAAATTCTTGAGGTCGGTGGAGTCCGCTGAAGGTTTTTTTCAGGAGAGGGTTGATCTCAGCGTGTTTCCAGTCGTCGGGGAAGGAGGCGGTCTTGAAGGATCGGTTGATGATGCGTTGGAGTTCGGGGGTGTTGATGTCTGCGACTTTGCGGTAGATGTTGTGGGGGCAAGGGTCCGTGGGTGCCCCGGAGTGGGTGTTCTTCACTATACTCAGCATGTCTTCGATGCTGAGGCCGGCCCAGCTGTTGAGCGATAGTTGGTTGCTGCTGGGCGCGGTAGGTGGGGGTTCCTCGTGGGGGTTGTTAATGTCGAAGTTGTCATAGATGGTCTTGATTTTGTGATGGAAGAAGACGCTGAGTCTTTGACAGAGGTCCTGTGAGGGTGGGGTGTCGGTGGTCTCGCTGTTGGGTTGGGCGAACTCTTTGATGATGCCGAAGAGTTCCTTGCTGTTGTGGGCATTGGTAGCGATTCTGCCCTGGAGTGCTTCCTTCCTGGAGAGTCTGATGAGCTTGTGGTGGGCCGCGGTGGCTGTTTTGAAGTGGTCGAGGTCAGTCGTGGTTTTGGAGTTTCTCCACAGTTTTTCGAGTCTTCTGCAGGCGCGTCTGGAGTCTCGAAGTTCGGTGGAAAACCAGCTGGCTTTCTTGGTGTGGGGTTTGGGAGTTTTCTTGAGGGGGGGCGATGGTGTTGGCGCAGTTGGTGATCCAGTTGTGTAGCGTGCGGTCGGCGGTGGTGTGGTCATCATCTGTGGTGGTGGGAGCGGAGCTGTTGAGGGCAGTGGCGTGCTGGTCATCGGAGATCTTGTTCCAGTTCCTGTGTTGGAGCCGATGCGGGCGTTTGCGGGGAGTGTTGGATTTGAAGGTGAAGTGAACACATCGGTGGTTCATCCATGGGAGGTCAGAGGTGTGGCTGAAGGTGACGAGTTCCCTGCTGTGAAAATGGGATCGAGGATGTGCCCAACTGAGTGCATTGGTTCGGGTACGATCTGCTTGAGTCCGATGGTGTGGAGGTTGTCCAGTAGGGCGGCGGAGTTGGGGTACGATCGATTGTCGAGGTGGAAGTTGAGGTCTCCTAGTAGCGTAAAGTTGGTGGAGGTGATGGCGTGCGGCGTGATGATGTCTGTGATGGAGTCGGAGAAAGGGGCGCGGGGTCCGGGTGGTCTGTAGATGAGGGTGCCTCGGAGGGTGGAGGATGGGTTGGTCTGGATCTTGAAATGGAGATGTTCCATTAGATCTGTGTGCCCGTCTGAATATGTGCTCAGTCGGAGATTGGTCTTGTGAGTGATGGCGATGCGTCCCCGGGGCGGTTGAGGCGGTCCTTCCGGGTGAACTTGTATCATTCAGGGATGGCGATCGCGATGTCTGGGCCTGAGGCGGTGTTCGTCCAGGTTTTGGTGAGGAAGCCGATGTCCGGGGCGGAGCTGTCGAGGAGCTCCCAGATTTCCGTGGTGTGTTTGTAGAGGGAGCGGACATTGAGGAGGTTGCATCTCAGGGTTTGGGGTGCGATGGAGTTGTTGCTGGAGGGAGGTGGTTGGTTAAGGGTGTCGGCGGAGGTGAAGGAGTGGCGGCAGTGACGGCAGGTGAAGGGTCCGTGGGTGTCGAGAGGTGAGGAGAGCTTGCAGTTGAAGTTCTTACCGGCGTTGAATTCGTGGAGATCCGAGGAGGTTGAGTGCTGGCGGGCCGGAGGGGCAGTGGTCCTGGGGCTGGGAGCGGTCGGGTCGCGGACGGGCGCAGACGGGCTTGTCTTAGGCATGCCTTCGGCGCGCCAGCGGCGCGTCCGCCATTAAATAGGGGGGAGGAGGGAGACGCAGCTGGGAGGATGGAACCAGCAGGGGGGAGAGGCCGCGGGGCAGCAGCGGCGAGAAACAGGTAAAGAGGAGTCTATCAAGACTTCCAATGAGGCCAAAAGATGCATGCTCAAGGAGGCCAAGAAGAAAAGCAGAAAAAGAAAAGTAAAAAAAAAAATGACAAGCAGGAGCGGCAGAAGTGTAAAGCAGGGCGGGGGCCGGCCTCGAACCCGGGTCGGCTCGGAGCGGGAGGCAGAGGCACTAAGGTGTTTCTACGCGCCTAGGAGAGCAGTTTCCTGCGTAAGCCTGTTTGATTGCAGGTGCCGTGTGAAGTCACAGCGGGTCTTCTTCAGGACATAGAGAGGACAGCCATAGGGATGGTATCAAATACCAATTGTCCTCAGCGGACTATAAGGGAGCCAGATCCACTATCCGGTTGGATCCTAGAGGGGAGCAAGAGTAGGAATCACGTTGCTCCAATTGGAAACTGAATCCATCGACAGATACTCAACGAAGGTGAGCCGCAGAGTGAACCCCAACTGAGGTCTCACTATGACACCACTCCAGCACACCTGGCTTCCCTATGTTCAGACTCAGATAAAACACTTCCACTACCATGGAGCCTTCCTTGAAGGCTCTGCAATCTTTTTTCCATGGATTCTAACTACGGTTTGCCACCACCTGATAATGATAATTATGATGGGAACAGTTTACCCCCACATTAGGATGACAACAGTGTATTCATGAATTTGCCGGAGGCCATTGGGTTAGATGCTTCCCCATATACTAGGTTGATTTTGCCCTTTGTTCCTTCAACGAAGGAGAGTGCTTCATTTGTAATTGTAATTAGATGTGTGGGTGAGATCCTAGATCTACAGCTGCCTTTTGCATTCATCAAAAACTTACTTACTGAATTTTTTTGCACCCTGGCTGAGCTTCATCTGAGCCCATACTTCAATTTAATTAAACAATGACTGATACCATTATAGGCACTTGGGCTAAGCCTTGCTCTTGCTCACCAGTGAACAGGCAAGCGGTCAAGCACTACAAACCAGTACCTGGCAACCCAGAGTTTCTGGCACATCGTATTCCTGAGAGTTTGGTAGTCCAGGCCTCCAATAGCAAAGTAAATCCTAATTTGATTCCCCTGACTACTCTAGACAGGGAGTCAAAAAGGATTGAGGCAATCCAGAAGCGAATACTCACTTCGGCTAGTTTGGCATTACAGTCAGTAATGAAGTCTGCCTGTTAGAGCCAGCATTATAAGTATGCCCTCTGGTACATGGCCAGCAAGATCTTTCCGGTGGTCCCAGGAGAGTTTCGGGCCTTTTTGGCTCAAACCTTCAAGATGGACACGATACCACTAAGTATATAAATAGGGTTGTCTTGATGCTACCGACTGCTTGAAGAGAGCATTGGGCACTAGTGTTGTGCTTTGCCAACATGCATGGATGCAATGCACTGGCTTTTCTGGAGATGTGCAAGAATATCTTATGATTATGCCTTCAATGGATCCTGCCGATTTGGCGAGAAGGCTGATTCTGCCCTCGAACACTTTAGAATCACACTGTGTTCCTTGGCCTTTCTGTCCCTGCTCATCATTTTCCTCATAACTCTCGCTCCTTCCAAGGTTACTCCAGAGGACTGGCATATAGGCAATTTTAGGCCCACCTCCCACACAACAGAGCGTCAACCCAGTCCTTTTGTTGCCAAGAATGAAGCAGACATTTAGTAAGTCACCAGGGACAATGCTCTTCTCAGTTACCCCCAACCCCTCACATACATGCAAAATCAGCCTCCAAACTTCTTTAGTTTGACCTTAGCAGCACGCAACCATCTGGAATGAGATCTTTCATCCCAGGGTGGCAGACCATCACAGCCGACAGATGGGCTCCAGATCATCCAGCAGAGTTATGTCCTTCTGTTTCTCTCTCATCCTCCACACCTCCCTACAACATGAGAGCAGCTTTCACAGGAGCACCTCTCCATCTTCCTTCAAGAGGTGCAAGCCTTACTTGTCAAAGGGACCATCAAGAGATTTCCACGTTGGAAGTAAAGACTCACGTCATTTCCTTGTGCAGCAGAAGAATAAAAGCTTTCATCCTTTTTAGATCTTTGCCCTCTGAATGCCTGCCTGAGGAAGTGCAAATGCAAAATGCTCACACTGGCCACAGTTTTGTCTGCTAGGGTGACACGATGGTTGCCTTTGACCTGCATGATATGTACTTTCATGTGCCTGTCCTGCAGTCACACAGATGTTACCTGTAGTTCAAGGTAGGCTAGGAGCATTTTCAGTTTACTGTGCTCCCCTTCAATCTACCCAGCACCTCTCAGGTGTTCACAAAAGGGATGGTGATAATCCCCACCCATCTTTGAAGGTTGGAAATACCAGTTTTCCCCTACCTCAATGATGGTCTGTTGAAGGCAGGATCACCACAGTCAGTTGATGAGCACCTCCAGATGATGACAAAACTTTTGACATATTTAGAGTTCTTGATCAATGATCCGAAAATACACTTGACTCCTTCACAGAGGGTTCCTTTTATCAGTACTCTTTTGGACACTATGCAGTTTCAGGCCTTTCCTCCCATGAAATGAGTCAAGGACATTCTGGATATGATCCTGTTTTTTCAGCCTCTGGCCTGGATCTTGGTGATAGCGACTCTGAGGCTTCTTGAGCTGCTGGTCTCATGTGTCGTGCTTGTGCATTTCACTAGGAGAATATGCTTACTCTGCAGTAGCATCTGAAGTCTCATTGGGCTGAACACCATGGAAACTTGTCATATAATTTTTAGGTTTCTAAGGAGACTGCACAAGATCTGCAGTGGTGGCTGTTTGACCACAACCTGACGAGCAGCAGACCCATCTCCCTTTCATAACTCAGAACTGATGGTGGTGATGGATGTGTTCCTGCTGTTCTGGGGAGGATTTTTGGGGGAAGTGGAGATCAAATGTCTTCGGCGGAAACATCACACCACATAAATATGTTGGAGCTGTGAGCCACCCACGTCATGTAAAAGATCTTCCTTCTGTTCATCAAGGGAAGGCCGGTTCAGGTTTTCTCGGACTCAACTAACAACATTTGGTACTGCAACTATCAGGGAGGAAAGAGGACAATGGTCCTATGCCAAGTGGTGCTGCACTTCTGGATTTGGTTGATGTGCCAGGGTATTTCCCTTATTGTGGACCACTTGGCGGGATCTTTAAATGTCAGGGTGGATGAGCTCAATCGGTGATGCCTGACAGAGCACGAATGGCGGTTGCATCCTGAGGTGGCGTAGGGCATCTTCCAACAGTGGGGAGAACCCTGATTGGATATTTCTACCACCGTTGAGAATGCCAAGTGTCAAAAATTTACCAGACTGAAATTCCCATGAACATTCTCTCTAGTAGATGCATTCATTCTAAAGTGGAGTGCTGGATTCATGCATGCCTTTCTGCCTATGATTTTTCTGCCCAGAGTTCGGGCAAAGATAAGAAACAACCAAGCCCAAATTATCCTAGTGGCTCCAGATTGGATGAGGAGAGTGTGGTACGCAGAACTTCTGGGCGTGAACATCTGTCCTCCGCTTCAGGAGGATCATCTATCGCAGAAGCAGAGAAGGGTTCTGCACCTGAACTGGCGCAATCTACACCTCAATGCGTGGTGACTGAGCCGCAGCAGTTCAATGCATTTGATCAACCTCGTAAGGTTGTGAATGTCATCCTTATAGCAAGGCATCCTTCCACAAAGTCTGTTATTTAAGCAGGGCAATGGGATAAATTTGTCACCTGGGGTAGAGTCCACAACAAAGCCCACTTTATAAAAAAACTATTGGATGTTGTATTGTTTGTTTTATCCATGTCCCAGCAAAGTCTTGCAGTGGGTACAGTTAAAGGTAATTTGATGGCCCTTTCAGTCTTTTTGCATTGCCAGACCAATTGCCCATGTTTAAATCATCTGTTGTGATGCGGTCTATCAAAGGTCTGACACACATTTTACCTCCAAACCTTTTGTGATGCCTCATTGAGATCTTAATTTGGTCCTGACTTTCCTCATGTGTACCTCCTTTGAGCCAATGCACAGCTTCTTGCTGCACCTACAGGCTTTCAAACTGATCTTCTTCATTGCAATCTCTACAGCTCATTGCGTGAGTGAGCTCCAGGCCTTCTTGGTGCAGCCACTCTACACCAACTTTTTTCCAAGCAAACTGGTGTTAAGGAACAGGATAGCCTTGTCTAAAGTTGTAACTCCCTTTCATGTTGGGCAATCCATCATCCCCCAACATTCTTTGCCCTGCCTCACTCCTCGAAAGAGTATGTGAAACTCCTTTGTCCAGACTGGATCATGAGTTTTTGTGGGGTTCTCCGGAACTAAGAAAGGTAAGGCGGTGCAGAAAAGGACTGTCACTGTGGATAATCCTCTGCATTAAGATCTGCAACATAATGGTCAGGAGGTAGCCTCTAAAAGGACTGAGAGCTCCTTCCATCAGGCCCAAGGTTGCTACCACTGTGTTAGCACTCCGTGTTCCTGTTCTTGACATCAGACATGCCTCAATGTGGGTGTCAGTGCACACGTACAAAAAGCACTACTGCCTTGACAGCTAGGCCCAATGGGAGGGGCATTTCACCTATTTGGTCCTGCAGGATTTTTTGGTCTGAACCCACTTCACAGACCCTCCACCTTGGGAAGTACTGTTTTGGTATATATTCTAAAGGTGAGTAATGTGAGGTATAGAAGTATTGATCAGAAGAACAAGTTACCTTCGGAAACACTCTTTCTGATGGATACTCTATCTAACCACAGATTCGTCACTGCCCTCCCAACTCCCCGTTCTGTAGAGTGGCCATTTCTTTACCATCTAAATAGCACCCATATTAGAGATATGCACACTGGTACCGCCAACTGTTTTATGCTCTGCGTCTGAGAGTTTAGAAAGACTCAGACAAGGAACTGACATCAACGTGCAGGGGTGGTGGTTATATGTGGCTCTGCTCTGTCACATGAGGAGTAGAATGAAACCAAAGCAGAGCCACACAGCACCAACTAGCATTGTGTAGGAACACTGCTGTGAAAAACCTCTGGATTCAGTTTGGCACTTGGACAATATTCTAAAATTGAGGAATCTGCAGTTAGATAGAGTATCCACTAGAAAGAGCAAGGTAAGTAAATTGTTCATGTCCATGTTTTCGATATCTATGGACTGCTAGATCTTGAGGTCCTCCAGTTCATGGAACTCCCAATTTTTTCAATCCAACATAATCAACATGGTGCCAGCTCTTGGAGGCCAAACAAATGTTCCATTTTCTAAGCTGTGGGTAGAGCGCAAAAAGAAATTCTGCTTCATGCAAAAAGTTTGCTGGGATGAAGATCTTGTGGTCTTTATAAAGAAAGGTCCACTCTTTTCTTTGAGTGATGATCTGTTTGGCTTGTTGTTGATGGAGTAGACATGCCAGTAAGGGCCTTGTAAAGTTGCATTTGAAGTTGGGAAGGATGAGAGGGAAGGAGCACTACATTTTCTCAAACCAAACATCAAATAACATGTCTCAATCGATATGTAAGACCTGTAGTTATGTTGGCCCTCATCCAGAAGAAGTCCAGCCATGGGGACAGCCACCACATGAGATGCATAGAGTGTTTAGAGTTACGTAAACTCCAGAATTTGTCAGTAACATAACATTTGTATGTAATAAAATGGCAAAGACATAAAACAGAACATACCCTAGATTTGATCTTTTGTCAGAAGCAAAACTTTGCCTTTTCTCAGGACTTGGAGATGATGTGGACCAACTATTGATGTTTACATTTTGATATCTTACTGAAAAGTCACTCTGCCTTTCAGAAAAAGTAGTGGGAAAGGAAATTAAATGGGTCGAAACTGGAAATTATTATTTCCACATGTAGGTAATGAAACATTTGTGAATTCCATGTACTCAGCCTTTCTGCCAGAAGGGATCCAGACTTTTGAAAGAAAGCTTTTTAATTTTAACAAAGCTTTTAACTTGATGTGACTACAAAGAAAATATATAATTCTTATGCAATTTTAACAGGTAAATATACCTCTAGGAAAATCGTTACCACCATTATTGACAATCTAAATTCCCCTGTGTCGCAAAACAAGCTTGTGATAGCTCAGAACCTTGAACCTGAGAAATGTTAAGTCAAGATAAAGAAAGACAACAGTAGCCCTCTCTAATTCACTGCCTTTGCCGTAGTCATGGTAGAGGAATGTGCAGCCATCATGTGGTCTAATAGGCCAGTGGGATTTCCCCAGACGTTTGCCATGCCCACATACTAAACCACTCTTAAACTATGATCATGCATTATGCCACTGAGATTATAAACTCCACTCTTGATTCCGTAGTGGTCCCAAGGTTCCACAAAACGAATAAAATGCACCCTTTCCTAAAATAAATAGACTGAAACAATGAAGATCTATCTAATTTTCACATTATCACCTTGCTCCTCTATCCAGAAAAAATTATTAGAGCATGTGAACTTACACAACTCCAAATCCATGATCAGTGTGACAACCACTTGGATGAATCATTAGAAGGTTTTACAGATTTAGGGTTAAAGCCATTGGTTATTTCTATGGCTATCTGAAAATTATACTGGATAAAGTTTATTTAGGAGAAATTGTTCTAGTAGAGCCTTCATCTGCCTTCGATACTATTGATCACCAAGTCCCGATTCACCACCTGGGTGAAGTGGGGATAGAAGGAACAATTCTTCCTTGGTTTACCTTATTTCTGGTTGATCACAGACAATTAATACAACTGGGTCCTTACAACTTTGAGCCTAAAGAACCAAATTGAGGAGTTCCACAGGATATTCTCTTTCTCTGATTTTATTTAACCTATATTTAAGGCCTCTGGCAGCTCAGTAACATGATTTTCAAATCTCCACTTATATGTATGTAGATGTTACCTAATAGGCGGTCATTCTCTAATAAAATCAACATTCCTTCAGCTGCAGGGTCTCAGGAGCGCTAGAGACTATGCAGAGATGGATGGGTAGAAACTTCTTAACTTGAGCCTATCTAAAACGATTATTCTCCATCTATCCTGAACAATCAATCTCTGGGAAGTCACTCTCTGGCCAACATCATCACTGGGTAGTTGCCTGCTCCAGTAAAGGTGGTTAGGAATTTAGGTATTCTTACGGATGCTAATTTGATACCCAGTTTGGTTCTCGTGACAAAAGCCTGCTGTTTTAGCCTTCACATTTTCAAATTATTATTTACTTTACTGTCCCTCCCACAGGAGATCACAGTTATGAATGTATTTGTACATTCCAGATTGGACCTTTGCAATACAATCAATGAGGGGATTAACAAGAAGAGAATGAATATGCTACAAATGATTCAGAATGCTACTGTGACTCTTATCTTTAATCTGCAGGAGTCTTAGAGTGTCTCTTTGTATCAGACACAATTGCACTGATTGCCAGTCTACAAGTGAATCCAATTTAAAACAGCATGGACGGCTTATGATCTACAACAATGGTCCTAGAATAAAACTTTGAAAAATGTTTTCCCTCCCTGGCTTTACAGTCTCAATCTTTGGTCCTGATTGGTGGAAGAGCTTTCCAAACTACAGCCTACAAACTATGAAAAGTATGCATTTATTTATATGCTCTAAGAAAACATTATGTAATTGTAGAAAAGGTTTACAATATGGTTATTTTCTGCATAAGATATAATGAAATCTGGTAATATTCTGAATCTATTACACCCGGAGCTTCTGTCGTAGGACTCTTGTATGACTTGATCATGTCCCATGAGGGATTATCAAGAGAAACAAAGAGACTGAAGCTCATGCTTTATAAAGAGTAAGAAATGAAGAAAGAAAAAAGGAAGTATATTTCATTCTACCTTTTTGTGCTGCCCACAAATAATGGATGTGTGTATTCTAAGATAGATTCTCTCAAATGATTTTGCTTTGCCAATCTTTTCCAAACTTAATTTCACAGTATTTGATTTGTATAATTGGTGTATTTGTTAGATAATATGAGTTTATTTATTTCTGACATCAATCGCATTGACTCCAACGCTATATACAGCAACTTCTAGAACACTATTAAATATTCAGGAAGCTCTGTTTTTAAATTCTGGATTCAAGACCTAGGGGGTCATTAGCATGGCGGGCGGACTTTGTCCGCCCGCCATACCCCGGGAAATGGGACCGCCCGCAATGCATGCGGCGGTCCCAAGACATCCCATTAGGATGCGCCCGCCACACTGGCGGGCGCATCCCAGCATTTCTAACATGTGGCGGGCGGTGCTGAAAGCACCGCCCGCTGCAATGCCAGAAATGTAAGTTGTGCTGTTCAATGCAAACGTGACAGGCACCGCGCGGTGCCTGCCATGTTGTACATTGAAATGCAGGGGGGTACCATAGGTACCCCCCATGTGCACCCCCCACCCCCCCAGAATCTACGGGCCCCCAATGTAGATTACCGTATGCCTTTCCGTGGCGGCGTTGCCGCCCTGGAAAGGCATATCCCCGCATGCATCATAATATGGATGGCGGTGTCTACTAGACACCGCCACCATATTAAATGCTTTTCCGCCCGGTCGACTCATCGACCGGGTGGAAAACCGGCGGACGGTCTTTCCGTCCGCCGGGGTCCCCCCCGCCATAGTAATATGGCGGGGGAAAATGTGTGGCGGACGGAGGAAAATAGCGGGCGGATCGCCACCGCCATACGGGCGGTGGCGATCCGCCCGTTATCATAATGGGCCCCCTAGTGTTGCAATTGGTATAAATGTAGCCTAACATTTTCACTTTAGGAAACAAAAATCAGAAAATATCGTAAATTTAACAAAATTAATTCTGACTTAATCTTTGCAAACGCGACAGGGAGAGATCACAACACTGGTTTGAGAAAGTCATATTCTTCTTTTCCTAAAACCGCTCCCAATTGGAGCATTATCAGTGCAGGAGCCATGAGCTCCTGCTGTGCCAGTTCATGGCTGGAAGATCCCGATTTTCCTCCATGAGGTCCCTGTTGCATTGAAACCCATTGTTTCATTCTAGTGGCCATGCATCCTTCAGTCCCCAAAGGCAAGTCCATCTGCCCAAATCTTTAACTTTACTTGGCTCCTCTCCACAAAGTGCTTCCTTTAAGCTGTTCTGAGGCCACGGAACCTTCTTTAGAAATTTCCTGGAGATCAACTGATTAAAAACTAAATTTATGGCCATAAGACCACATCGGTCATTCAAAGGGAGGATGAGATTGGGGTTGAAGATTTTAGAACAGGTCAAGGCCTTTAATCATCTGGGGGTCAGATTGACTAGCAATTTGGCCTGGTCTGCTCAGATTAAAAAAGTCAAATGTCATTGCAACATGTAGGGGCATCTACTGCAAAACCATTAAATAGATCCACATTGAGCCCCATTTCTCCCACACTCGCAATATATTGTGCTAGAGGGTTGGGTGCGGCCCTTTATGATGCATAGTTGTGGGGCTTGGATCAGATTAAGAGACTGGAGCTGTTGGAGAATACATTTATAAGATCTGTTCTAAATATTCCCCAGAATACATCACTTGTGCCACTGCGCCTTGACCTTGAAATGAAAAACATCCCACATATGACTGTCCTAAAAACCTTAGTTTTCTGGCTTAGGCTCTGGACAGGCAAGACACAGATCCCCTCAGAGAAGCTGTCGCAGAAGTACAGGCACTAGATAGAGTGGCTGGGCATACTCCCTGGTTTAAGAAGGTTAAACAATGGCTGTATAAATTGGACCTGAGAGAATTATGGGAGAAACCAGAGTCCATGACTAACGGTATTAATCCTAAAGAGAAGATTTTGGGATTACACCCAGGGCACCCTTTTTTAATTCTTCTGCACATGGCACTTTAACTGAGCAGTTCTTGGACGTTAAAAGTCCTTTAGCATTTAAAATGCTCATGGATCAGAAAGAACCCCATTTGCATGAACATTATATGTATATTTTAGATATGGAACCCTACCGGTGAGTTCAGCAATGAGTAAATGGAAACAGTGCATTTTAGAGTTACTTTGTCCAGCGTGTAGACATAGCAATGAATCTGCAGAATACTTCTTGTGTTTTGTGCCCTGCTTATACAAATTTTAGAAGAAAATAGATTGTCCCGGCATGTCGGCTAATGTCCATTTCCTGCTTTACTGAAGCTATGCGAATGTTACGATCTGAAAATACGGAATGATTTGTTTTTTCTGTATCAAGGTACCTGCTGTATGCTTGGTGTATAAGAAACAAAATATTAGCTAAAATCTAACATTATGCTGTACATGGATATCATGTTGCTCAGTGAACTTTTAAGATGTACTCTGACCTATGCTGCAATGTTGTTTTTTAAGTTTTCAATCTCATGTTTTTAATTATATTTTTAAATCTACTTGTATATATGTTTTTATGTATTGATGTATTTATGTAAATGATCATATATTGATCAAATAAATTAATACTATAATATACTATATTGCCTGTTTTCAATCTATATCGGGTAAATTGGACTCCATCTTCTGGCAGGAAAAGTAAAATCACAGCTTGACTGCCTAAGAATCCAAGACCAGTTACAAAGGCACACAGGGACATGCAGTTTTTTTCTAATCTTTTTATAACCTCTCAGACATAGGTAGACCACATTTAAAACATATATAATGAATGCACCATTGACATTTATTATGATATGCTAGGTTTATTAGTTCTTTGCTTTCCATATCGGACCTAGATAGTTAAAACAGCACAACTATTTTTATATTAGGCGTGGGCTATATCTTATTATTTCATGATGATTTGTGCTTTGAACTGCCTTTCTGATGAAGTGAAACTTAGGGTTTAGCTTTAGTCTGTTCTAACTAAAGCACAGCCAGTGATACTTTGTGGAGGATTGTGGCCAACCTCTGTTTTAGGATGTATGACGGAACCATGCATTGCGTTGTAACGCATGCCTTGATAATGCAGCCATTACAACGTGAATGCCATTACCGCGCATAACCTTTACCACACATTTTCTCACAATGCATATGCCTTTACCACGCCTGCCTTTACAATGAATTTTATTGTAAAAGCATGAATGGTAAAGGCATATGTGTTGAAAAGGTTCCACCAGTAAATATACATATTTTACAGGTAAGTATAAAATATATTATCTACTGGCGGTCGCCAGTAGATAGTTATAGTTACAACCTATTATCCATAGGAAATCCGCGACATTCTATTTGAAATAACTCTCTTGCCGGTTGACGTATCTTCGCGAAATTTTCAAACTTCGTGGGCGCTCCGGTCCACTCCTACCCTGAAAGTCTCGGGGTGATACGTCAAGCGGGGGCCGAAGAAAATGGGGGTCCCAAAACGCGTTTTCCCCATGCATTTTCCCATAGGAAACTTTAGACACGGCTACAGCCTGAACTGCTGAAACGGAATTACACCCAAATTTGGCAAAGAGGTAGTTCTTGGTTCAGAAAGAACCCTTTTTGTTAAATGGTGTAAATCCGTTCAGTAGTTGCTGAGAAAATCAAAAGTAAAAGTACATATATATCTATGGGCACGGAGGATTCAGCGCACCCTGAGCGCACCCTGCGCGCACCGTCCCGATCACGAGCTGCATGTTAATTGGCTGTCAGCTGGCTGTCAACATTCCGATTCAGGAAATGTTGGCAGCCATTTTGTCCTCGGTAGAACCGAGGGACAGAAACAAGTGCGCAAAGCGCACAAAGGGGGCAGGGTAGAAACACCCTGACCCCTAGGTTTGCTCAGGGGTCCCACAAGGACCCCTGGGCAAAAAAAAAAAAAATTTTTTTAAAAATCGGCAGGATGCGCTCAGGGTGCGCGAATCCTGCCGGGAAATCGGACGCGGCTTCCCGCGCTCGATGTTAATTGGCCCCCGGGTGGCCCAAGTCCCAGGGGCATGGTGGGGGATAATTTAATGTGTGGGGGCCTCAAAGGCCCCTCAAGCCCCGGGACCGCCACTCCCCGGGCTTTTTAAAAATGGTGCGGGAGGGCTCTGAGCTCCTCCGCAGCCCCGGGACCACCACCTCCCCGGGCTTTTTTAAATAAATTATTAAACCTGTGTGGGGGCTCCAGCCCCCACACGCCCGGGACCACCACCTCCCGGGGCACTAAACATTTTAATATGGGGGTCCGTTACGGACTCCCAGAGCCCCGGGACCACCACCTCCCGGGGCTGTGTACTGAATGGGAGGGGGCCGCGCGGCCCCCCTCCTGGAGCCCTTGATGGCCCTGGGGACCACCACCCCCAGGGCCGGCTCCTGCAGTGTCTCGGGGTGCCTACCCCGGGACACTGTAGTTTGCTATGGCAGGACGGAGCCTCGCGGCTCCCGTCCTGCCATAGCAAACTGCTTTGGATATTGGAAGAGAGAGCAGGGAAACCTGCTCTCTCTTCCAATATCCAAAGCGATTGCTTTTCCACATGGGGAGCAGCATGTCAGCTGCCCCCATGTGGAACAGCAATGCCGGCTCCCAAGGGACGTGGGAGCCGAGCGGGACTGTGGGGGATTGGGGACCCCCACAGTCCGCAACGGAGAGGGCCAGCCCCGGGGGATGGGGTCCCGGGGCAAGTAGTGGCTCGGGAGGGGGCCACGCGGCCCCCTCCCCAAAAAGAGGAAAAATAAAAAATAAAAAAATGGAAAGGCCGGCCCGGGAGATGGGGTCCCCGGGGCCTTAAAATGGCCAGAGGAGGGGGCCACGCTGCCCCCTCAAAAAAATAAATATAGAGGCCATGCCCCGGGCGATGGGGTCCCCGGGGCCAATACAGGCCCAGGGAAGGGGGCCACGCGGCCCCCTTCCCGTTTTTTTTTTAAAGGTAAATTAAAAAGGTGTAAGGCCCTGGGGGATGGGGTCCCCAGGGCCCAAAAAAGAAAAGGAAGGGGGGCCACAGAGCCCCCTTCAGGGAGAAAAAACAAACAAAAAAAAACGATCGGGCCCGCAGGCCCGCCCCTTCCTTCACCACTCTGCAAACGCGCCCCTGGCGCGTTTGCAGAGGGGAACGAATTCCCCTTGAATACTGGGGGTCCCTGAGGCCAACTAGCCCACCAGGTACCTCCAGTATGCGCCAGGGGCTGCCTTGCAGAGAGGTGTACAGAGGCCACGCCCCTTTTACACCTCTCTGCAACGCAGCTCTGTGGCGCTTTTGGAGGTATATGGTGGGCTAGTTGGACTCCGGGGACCCTCAGGATTCAAGGGACTTAATCCCCAACTTAAAACGCGCCTCGGGCGCGTTTGCACAGTGGTGAAGGGAGGGCGGGGCTTCAGGTGACATGTGTGCAAACAGGCCCGTGGCGCGTTTTAAGATGGGAATTAAATCCCCTTCAATCCTGAGGGTCCTTGGGGCCAACTAGCCCAACAGGTACATCCAGAATGCGCCCCAGAGCTGCGTTGCAGAGAGGTGTAAAAGGGGTGTGGCCTCTCTACACGTCTCTGCAACGCAGCCTCTGGCGCATATTGGAGGTTCCTGGTGGTCTAGTTGGCCCCTAGGGACCCTCAGGATTCAAGGGGACTTAATCCCCAACTTAAAACGCGCCACGGGGCGCGTTTGCAAAGATGTCACCTCAGGCCCCGCCCCCTCCCTTCACCATTGTGCAAATATTCCTCTAAAATCAGCCGAAATCGGAATTCCGATTTACTCACCTGTTATCAGGAGAGACCTCAGTGCTGCATCTTTCAGCCCAGTACTGATCCTGAAAAGTAATTTTAACCGTACTTACTGGTAACTTGAATTTCCTTCATAGGCTAACATTGACTGGTTTCACTTGGAAATTCTTCTAAGTGTGGAGTTTTGGAACTTTAAAATATTCCTCTAAAATCAGCCGAAATACGAATTCCGATTTACTCACCTGTTATCAGGAGAGACCTCAGTGCTGCATCTTTCAGCCCAGTACTGATCCTGAAAAGTAATTTTAACCGTACTTACCGGTAACTTGAATTTCCTTCATAGGCTAACATTGACTGGTTTCACTTGGAAATTCTTCTAAGTGTGGAGTTTTGGAACTTTAAAATATTCCTCTAAAATCAGCCGAAATACGAATTCCGATTTACTCACCTGTTATCAGGAGAGACCTCAGTGCTGCATCTTTCAGCCCAGTACTGATCCTGAAAAGTAATTTTAACCGTACTTACCGGTAACTTGAATTTCCTTCATAGGCTAACATTGACTGGTTTCACTTGGAAATTCTTCTAAGTGTGGAGTTTTGGAACTTTAAAATATTCCTCTAAAATCAGCCGAAATACGAATTCCGATTTACTCACCTGTTATCAGGAGAGACCTCAGTGCTGCATGTTTCAGCCCAGTACTGATCCTCAAAAGTAATTTTAACCGTACTTACCGGTAACTTGAATTTCCTTCATAGGCTAACATTGACTGGTTTTCAGCTAAAAAGTTTCAAAGTGTTGATTTTCACAAACTACAAATATTCCTTAAAAATCGACAGTATGACTTAAACGCATTCTTTCAACTGTTTACAGGAGATGCACCAGTGCTGGATCCAGGATCCAACACTGAGTAAGAAAAAGTAACGATAACAGTTTTTACCTGCTAAGTGAATTTCCTTCCATAGGATAACATTGGTGATTCTATGAGAAAAAGTTTCAAAGTGTCAACTTTTAAAATACAATAATATTCCTTAAAAATCACGACTGTAACCAAAACGCTTTTACTCAACTGTTTACAGGAGATGTACCAGGACTGAATCTAGGATCCAGTCCTGTGGTTACAAAAGTAATCCATAAAGTAACTAATTGCATTTAACTAGAAATTCACATTGAGCTGAATGTTGCATTGTGTTTGAAAATGTGTTGCCCATTGCAACAACTGTAACTACTGTACTTAAAAGTCTATTGCCTATCTGCAAAGTATTTAAACTAAAGTAATTCATTCTGAGAAAGTATTTTTGTAATGTAATGTATAATGTAATTACAATGTAATTTAAAAAATAAAATATGTTAAAAAAAATGTTTCTAAAAATGTAGTAAATCAGTATGAAAAAAATTAATATAACAATTAATACATTTAAAAATTGTCATTTACAAAACCTTTGAAATTCACTGAAAAAACCGTAGGTTTCAGGCACGTTATAGTTAGAAATTAGCATTTAAAAACCTTTGAAATTCACTGAAAAACCATAGGTTTCAGACACGTTATAGTTACAAATTAGCATTTAAAAACCTTTGAAATTCACTGAAAAACCATAGGTTTCAGACACGTTATAGTTACAAATTAGCATTTAAAAAACCTTTGAAATTCACTGAAAAAACCATAGGTTTTAGGGACAGTTATAGTTAGTTGGACATTGCACTCGTACAAAACCCGTGAAATTCCCCGTTATAGTTAGTTCAGCTAACTATAACTCGCGCCCCGCAATGCACTGCTGATGACGTCACATATTACATCACTCATGACATGGTCAGTGACATCACTGATGACATCACTGATGACATCTCAAATGACATCACTGATGACATCATCCACGTGATAATCTGATGCACCTCCTCACACCCTAATATAACCTTTGATACACCCACTCTAAATTACAGACTGCCATTCGCAAAACCATAGACACTCCAACACCAATAACTACATACCCACTCACTGATTCTTAGGTCTACACACACACATCCACTCACTCACCCGTACAGTCACTCATACTTACGGTCACTCAGTACAGGACTATCATATGCACTCTTACTCCTATATAGACACTCAAACAACGCCACTCATCCATAGAGATACTCACACACCTAGTCAGTCATGCAAAGAATTAAACACACTGCCATTTACTCACCTATACAGTTATACACACACCAGCTCACTTACTCATACAAATAGTAGCACATTGTTACGCTCTTATACAATCACTGATACAAGCACACAATCATCCATACAGCCACTATCACAATCACTCACTCTTGCTTATAGCTATTTATATACTCCAACACACATATATACTGCCTTTCACATATGTAGTTACTCACACATGTACCACTGGGACATACATTCACTCACTAACACACTCTTACACACACTTACCCACCCATACAGTCTATCACAGATGCACTCTTGAAACCATCCACCCAGTGAATCACCCACTCACACATCTATGCACAGAGTTGCACACACCCCTCCCACACAAACACTCAGGCACCCATACAGATACTCAGACAAGCATTCAATAACTCATATAGACACTCATTTAGCTATTCACAAACACATGCAGCCACTTACACAGCAACAGACAGACGGATACAGACATACACCCAGTTTAGTCACTAACCCATGCATTCAGTAAGATACGTTAAATCACTCACTTATAGAGTCAGCCACGCACCTACTAAATCATCCATACAGACACTTACACACCCACTCATTCTTCAATACGTCTTTTCCTATATATTTTAAAAATATTTAAACTTTACAGAAACACACAGTCACTGGATGATGTCATCAGTGATGTCATTTGAGATGTCATCAGTGATGTCATCAGTGATGTCACTGACCATGTCATGAGTGATGTAATATGTGACGTCATCAGCAGTGCATTGCGGAGCGCGAGTTATAGTTAGCTGAACTAACTATAACGGGGAATTTCACGGGTTTTGTACGAGTGCAATGTCCAACTAACTATAACTGTCCCTAAAACCTATGGTTTTTTCAGTGAATATATATATATATATATATATATATCAATCAAAGAAAAGAGGGGTGCCTCGGTGAACAGGTCGCACCAACAGGAGTAAAGCACACCGTCGCCAGCAGTCGCTTTCACAGCATGCCCTCGCACCTTCACACACAGCCAATCGCGTTTCGAGCCTGAATTGCTCTTCGTCAGTGGCAAAAACATTGAATGCAGAAGTGGCAGTGGAAGCAACCATATTTATTGATAAGAGTCCCGCCCCAATGGGCGCAAGACATCCTGGTAAGTATAGTCCATGAAATAGTTGCCCAGACTCAAGGTAAAAATGCACACCCCAGTGGGTCCTGCCCACTTCTGCAACGTGAAACCAAGTGGAAAAATAAAGTCAATGTCCCCAAGTGGGTGAAGGAGAACGAGGATGCCGGCCAGCTTCCTATTGCATCCCGGCGGCGAGGCCTCCTGAAGTCCAAGCAGTGCCTGCGGTTGCACGCACCTGGAGCCGCCTTTGAAGCAGCAGGACCTGTTCGCGGCCGGCCAGCCGCTAAACAACAAAGAAAAGAGGGGTGCCTCGGTGAACAGGTCGCACCAACAGGAGTAAAGCACACCGTCGCCAGCAGTCGCTTTCACAGCATGCCCTCGCACCTTCATACACAACCAAACGCGTTTCGAGCCTGAATTGCTCTTCGTCAGTGGCAAAAACATTGAATGCAGAAGTGGCAGTGGAAGCAACCATATTTATTGATAAGAGTCCCGCCCCAATGGGCGCAAGGCATCCTGGTAAGCCTCGCGCTCCTTCCTCATAGGCATTCAGGATTCACAGGTAGTTGCTGTTTTTTACTCTAAGGCTCAATGGAGGGCTTGTACATTACTTTTCCTTTTAATTTTTCAGAACTCACATGGACCCACTGGAGGGTGAAATTGGGTGTGAAATGTACTACAGATCCCAACGTGCATTGCAACATGAACCCATTGGGGAGGCACACCGGAGGCCTAATAAATGATTAGCAACACGAAGGATGGTGGTCAGCCAGCAACTACCTGTGAATCCTGAATGCCTATGAGGAAGGAGCGCGAGGCTCCAAAACGCGTCAGGCGAAAGGAGACATCGAATTGGAATAAAACCCAAGTTCTTGTTGAAATAAATGATTTTACCAATCACCTGTTGTGGAGTGCGTCTTCAATTACAGGGCAAACTTGGAAAATATATATATATATATATATCCGCTGGTGTGTGCGCCACCTTCCATGGGTTAGCAGTTCGGAAGGAGCTACTTTCATGGGATATATACATATATATATATATATATTCACTGAAAAAACCATAAGGTTTTAGGGACAGTTATAGTTAGTTGGACATTGCACTCGTACAAAACCCGTGAAATTCCCCGTTATAGTTAGTTCAGGTAACTATAACTCGCGCCCCGCAATGCACTGCTGATGACGTCACATATTACATCACTCATGACATGGTCAGTGACATCACTGATGACATCACTCATGACATCTCAAATGACATCACTGATGACATCACTGATGACATCATCCAGTGACTGTGTGTTTGTGTAAAGTTTAAATATGTTTAATATATATAGGGAAAGGCGTATTGAAGAATGAGTGGGTGTATAAGTGTCTGAATGGATGATTTAGTAGGTGCGTGACTGAGTCTATAAGTGAGTGATTAAACGTATCTTACTGGATGCATGGGTGAGTGACTAAACTGTGTGAATGTCTGTATCCGTCTGTCTGTTGTTGTGTAAGCAGCTGCATGGGTTTCTGACTAGCTAAATGAGTGTCTATATGGGTTATGGATTGGTTCTCTGAGTATCTGTATGGGTGCCTCAGTGTTTGTGTGGGTGGGGTGAGTGTGACTCTGTGCATAGATGTGTGAGTGGGTGATTCACTGGGTGCATGGTTTCAAGAGTGCGTCTGTGATGGACTGTATGGGTGGGTGAGTGTGTGTATGGGTGTGTTAGTGATTGAATGTATATCTCAGTGGTACATGTGTGAGTAACTACATATGTGAAAGGCAGTATATATGTGTGTTGGAGTATATAAATGGCTATAAGTGAGAGTGTGTGATTGTGAGAGTGGCTATATGGATGAGTGTGTGCTTGCATCAGTGATTGCATAGGAGCGTAAGAATGTGCTAGTATTTTTATGAGTAAGTGAGCTGGTGTGTATAACTGTATAGGTGAGTAAATTGGAGTGTGATTAATTATTTGCATGACTGACTAGGTGTGTGAGTACCTCTATGGATGAGTTGCGTTGTGTGAGTGTTTATATAGGTGTATGAGTGCATATGATAGTCCTGTACTGAGTGACTGTAAGTATGAGTGACTGTACGGGTGAGTGAGTAGATGTGTGTGTGTAGACCTAAGAATCAGTGAGTGGGTATGTACTTATTGGTATTGGAGTGTGTATGGTTTTGAGAATGGCAGTCTGTAATTTAGAGTGGGTGTTTCAAAACTTATATTAGGGTGTGAGAAGATGCATTAAATTCTCACATGGGTGATGTCATCAGTGATGTCATCAGTGATGTCATTTGAGATGTAATCAGTGATGTCATCAGTGATGTCACTGACCATGTCATGAGTGATGTAATATGTGACGTCATCAGCAGTGCATTGCGGGGCGCGAGTTATAGTTACCTGAACTAACTATAACGGGGGAATTTCACGGGTTTTGTACGAGTGCAATGTCCAACTAACTATAACTGTCCCTAAAACCTTATGGTTTTTTCAGTGAATTTCTAAGGTTTTTTAAATGCAAATTTCTAACTATAACGTGCCTGAAACCTATGGTTTTTCAGTGAATTTCAAAGGTTTTTTAAATGCTAATTTCTAACTATAACGTGTCTGAAACCTATGGTTTTTTCAGTGAATTTCAAAGGTTTTTTAAATGCTAATTTCTAACTATAACGTGTCTGAAACCTATGGTTTTTTCAGTGAATTTCAAAGGTTTTTAAATGCTAATTCCTAACTATAACATGTCTGAAACCTACGGTTTTTTCAGTGAATTTCAAAGGTTTTGTAAATGACAATTTTTAAATGTATTAATTGTTATATTTATTTTTTTCATACTGATTTACTACATTTTTAGAAACAATTTTTTTTACATATTTTATTTTTTAAATTACATTGTAATTACATTATACATTACAAAAATACTTTCTCAGAATGAATTACTTTAGTTTAAATACTTTGCACATAGGCAATAGACTTTTAAGTACAGTAGTTACAGTTGTTGCAATGGGCAACACATTTTCAAACACAATGCAACATTCAGCTCAATGTGAATTTCTAGTTAAATGCAATTAGTTACTTTATGGATTACTTTTAACCACAGGACTGGATCCTAGATTCAGTCCTGGGACATCTCCTGTAAACAGTTGAGTAAAAGCGTTTTGGTTACAGTAGTGATTTTTAAGGAATATTATTGTATTTTAAAAGTTGACACTTTGAAACTTTTTCTCATAGAATCACCAATGTTATCCTATGGAAGGAAATTCACTTAGCAGGTAAAAACTGTTATTGTTACTTTTTCTTACTCAGTGTTGGATCCTGGATCCAGCACTGGTGCATCTCCTGTAAACAGTTGAAAGAATGCGTTTAAGTCATACAGGCGATTTTTAAGGAATATTTGTAGTTTGTGAAAATCGACACTTTGAAACTTTTCTGCTGAAAACCAGACAATGGATTCCTATGGAAGAAAATATAAGTTACTGGTAAGTACGGTTAAAAGTACTTTTTCAGGGTCAGTGCTGGGCTAAAAGATGCAGCACTGAGGTCTCTCCTGATAACAGGTGAGTAAATCGGAATTCGTATTTCGGCTGATTTTAGAGGAATATTTTAAAGTTCCAAAACTCCACACTTAGAAGAATTTCCAAGTGAAACCAGTCAATGTTAGCCTATGGAAGGAAATTCAAGTTACTGGTAAGTACGGTTAAAATTACTTTTCAGGACCAGTACTGGGCTGAAAGATACAGCACTGAGGTCTCTCCTGATAACAGGTGAGTAAATCGGAATTCGTATTTCGGCTGATTTTAGAGGAATATTTGTATGTTTCAAAAATCAACACTTAGAAACTTTTTCAGCAAAAAGCAGGCAATGATATCCTATGGAAGGAAATTCAAGTTACTGGCAAGTACGGTTAAAATTACTTTTGAGGATCAGTACTGGGCTGAAAGATGCAGCACTGAGGTCTCTCCTGATAACAGGTGAGTAAATCGGAATTCGTAGTTTCGGCTGATTTTAGAGGAATATTTGCACAATGGTGAAGGGAGGGGCGGGGCCTGAGGTGACATTCTGTGCAAACGCGCCCGTGGCGCGTTTTAAGTTGGGGGATTAAGTCCCCTTGAATCATGAGGGTCCCTAGGGGCCAACTAGCCCACCAGGAACCTCCAGTATGCGCCAGGGGCTGCGTTGCAGAGACGTGTAGAGAGGCCACACCCCTTTACACCTCTCTGCAACGCAGCTCTGTGGCGCTTTCTGGATGTACCTGTTGGGCTAGTTGGCCCCAGGGACCCTCAGGATTGAAGGGGATTAATTCCCCATCTTAAAACGCGCCACGGGGCCTGTTTGCACACATGTCACCTCAGGCCCCGCCTCCCTTCACCACTGTGCAAACGCGCCCGTGGCGCGTTTTAAGTCGGGGATTAACTCCTTGAATCCTGAGGGTCCCTGGGGTGCAACTAGCCCACCAGCTACCTCCATTAAGCGCCACAGAGCTGCGTTGCAGAGAGGTGTAAAAGGGGCGTGGCCTCTGTACACCTCTCTGCAAGGCAGCCCCTGGCGCATACTGGAGGTTCCTGGTGGCTAGTTGGCCCCCAGGGACCCCTAGTATTCAAGGGAATTACTTCCCCTTCTTAAAACGTGCCAGGGGGCGCGCTTGCAGAGTACTGCAGGGAGGGGGCGGAGCCTCCGGCACAATGCCGTTTTTTTTTTTTTATTTATGGGAGGGGGCTGCGTGGCCCCTTCCCTCAGCCACTTTTGGCCCCGGGACCCCATCCCCGGGGCCTGAGCATTTTTTTGTTTTATTTTTTAAAAAATTAAAAACGGGAAGGGGCCGCGTGGCCCCCTTCCCTGGGCCTCTATTGGCCCCGGGGACCCCTTCCCCGGGGCATGCCCTGTTTTTAAATAAAAATATGGAGGGGGCTGCGTGGCCTCCTCCTCAGGCCATTTAAGGCCCCGGGGACCCCATCCCCGGGACCGGCCTTGCCCTTATTTTTTTATTTTTTTATTTGGGGAGGGGGGCTGCGTGGCCCCTCCCGGGCCACTTATGGCCCCGGGGACCCCATCCCCCGGGCCTGGCCTCTGGTTGGGGACTGTGGGGGTCCCCAATCCCCCACAGTCCCGCCGGCTCCCGCGTCCTATGGGAGCCGGCATTGCTTTCCACATGGGGAGCAGCTAAGATGCTGCTCCCCATGTGGAAAGCAATTGGTTTGCATTTTGAAAGAGAGAGCAGGTTTCCTGCTCTCTCTTCAAAATGCAAACCAAGTTTGCTATGATAGGGCGGGAGCCGCGAGGCTCCCGTCCTGTCATAGCAAACAGCAGTGTCCCGGGGTAGGCACCCGGGACACTGCAGGAGCCGGCCCTGGGGGTGGCGGTCCCCAGGGCCATCAAGGGCTCCAGGAGGGGCCGCGCGGCCCCTCCCTACATTTTGAAAGCCCCGGGAGGTGGTGGTCCTCGGGGCTTGGGGGTCCAAAACGGACCCCATTTTCAACTTTCTTAGTGCCCCGGGAGGTGGTGGTCCCGGCGGGGGCTGAGCCCCACACAGGTTTAAAAAAAAAAAAAAGCCCCGGGAGGTGGCGGTCTCGAGGCTGCGGGAGGGCTCAGAGCCCTCCCGCACCATTTATGATAAAGCCCCGGGGGTGGTGGTCCCTGGGCTTGGGGCCCTTAGAGGCCCCCATACATAAAATAAACACCTCCCAGCATGCCCCCGGGACTTGGCCCACCCGGGGCAAATTAACATCGAAGCGCGGGAGACCGCGCTTCGATTTTTTATCGGCAGGATCCGCGCACCCTGAGCGCATCCTGCCGATTTTTTTAAAAAAATGCTTTTTGCCCAGGGGGTCCTTGTGGGACCCCTGAGCAGACCTAGGGGGTCAGGTGTTTCTACCCTGCCCCTTTGTGCGTTTGCGCACTTTTTACTGCTTTCTTGTTCCTCGGTTCTACCGAGGAACAAGATGGCTGCCAACACTTCCTGGTTTGGAGTGTTGACAGCCAATTAGCAGACAGCTCGTGGATCGGGAGGGTGCGCGAATCCGACGCGGCCATAGATATATATGTACTTTTACTTTGATTTTCTCAGCAACTACTGAACGGATTTACACCATTTAATAAAAAGGGTTCTTTCTGAACCAAGAACTACCTCTTTGCCAAATTTGGTGTAATTCCGTTCAGCAGTTCGTGCTGTAGCCGTGTCTAAAGTTTCCTATGGGAAAATGAATGGGAAAACACGTTTTGGGACCCCCTTTTTCTCGGCCCCCGCTGACGAATCACCCTGAGACTTTCAGGGTAGGAGCGGACCGGAGCGGGCCATAAAGTTTGAAAATTTCGCGAAGATTCGTCAACCGACGCAAGAGTTATTTCAAATAGAATGTCGCGGATTTCCTATGGAAAATAGGTCCTAACTATAACTATCTACTGGCGACCGCCAGTAGATAATATATAACATCTTCACAAGCTGCCCTGAGGCGAGGATGCACTCGGCTGCAAATTGGTTTCTTCAACCTTTTATTAAAACGAAAACCAGCATTTTCAATCCGAGTCTTCTTAGATTCCTCCTGACGCGTTTCGGAGCTGGGCGCTCCTGGTAATTATTGGCTCAAGTGAAAAACTACACCATGAGTCTGGTGTCTGAAGAGTGCAGTTGTCTGGCTGGGTGATAACAGGAGAAGAGCATCTTGAGAAACATTGGTCCGGTGTCGTTCAAGGCCTTGTAAGCTAAGCATAGCGCCTTGAACTTAATGTGCTGTGCCACCGGAAGCCAGTGAAGTCTTTGAATTTCTTTGGTTACTGACTCATATTTAGGGACATTTAGTAGAAGTCTTACAGATGCGTTTTGAATCATCTGAAGCTTTTTTAAGTATTGCTTCTGCATATTTAGGTAAAGTCCATTGCAGTAGTCTAACTTAGACTGCACAAGTGTAGTCACTACCGCCCTTTTAGAGTCGTCAGGAATACATGGTAAGATCTTCTTCAATTTCTTAATCAGAAAATGGAAGGTAGATACGATGGCATTGGTCTGCTGAGATAAGGGGAGTTTATTATCGATCAGCACCCCCAGGTTTTTTGCCTTCTGGACTGTTTTTTGCAATTCCCCTATCTCCGCAGGCCACCAAAGGTCATCCCATCTGGGTTGCAGATTCCCAAAGATTACTACTTTGGTTTTCCCAAAATTGAGCCTGAGACAGTGGTTTCCCATCTATCTATTTATTTCCACCATACAGCTTTGAAACTGCATTGATGGGAGGCTTGATCTTTATACGCTGCCACCACCAACTGGGTGTCATCAGCGTATGAAGTAAGACTAAAACCGAAGTCTTGGATCAACGGGGCAAGTTCTGAAACAAATGTTAAAAAGTGCCGGACTAAGCGACGAGCCCTGCGGGACCCCGCATGGAAGGACATAAGGTGTTGATTTGGACTGGCCTAGTGCCACCGTTTGTCTCCTATCCTTTAGAAAGGAGGACAGCAGGGCTAGTGCCAGGCCCTTGCCCCCTAGCGTTTCCAGCCGCGCTAACAGTAGGTTATGATCCACAGTATCAAAGGCCGCCGAAAGATCAAGGAGGATGAGGGAGGCAGAGCCCCCCTTATCCATCATCCTCCTGATCTCTTCGGTGGCTTTGATTAGTGCTGCTTCTGTACTGTGTTGTGGGTGAAAACCAAACTGGGAGGGATCGAGCAAGTCATTTTCTTGTATGAACTGGGATAACTGCCTGTTCATAATTTTCTCCACTATTTTTGCCGGGAGTGGTAGTCTGGATATCGGGCGATAGTTATTGAGGTCAGAGTCGTCTAAATTGTTTTTTTTCCATCAGAGGCAGTATTGATGCATCCTTCCATATGGACGGAAAGGTATCGGAAGTGAACATATTGTTAAAGATTTCTATGAGTACAGGGCTAACCTCCTTCGCTATCTCTTTCGAAAAAGCGGGAGGACAAGGATCTAGAGGAGATCCATATTTAATTTCAATGATGTGTTTTTCCACTAGTTCCATATTAACCAGCGCAAAGTTGTGAAAAATCTTATCACTGGGATCTGAGCATGGACGTATGTCAATAGGAACTGGAGTGGAGACAGTTTCAAAAGAATCATAGATATTTTTAACTTTATTTCTGAAAGCGTCAGCAATTACCTCACAAAAGCTGTAGTTGTTCTTAGTGCATAGTTCATGAAGGTCATTGCCCGTTTCATTTCACATCATTATAATTATATACAATGTTTCACTCCAGGAGTATATTCAGCTCAAATAAAAAAATGTGGAATATTTTTAATATTGCAAATGCTTAATAGCTCAAGTGCGTCTGGCATATAACGTCAGTTTCCTAATTTAAAAGTGCAAGCCAGGGAAAGTCAAGTTAAAGTGCTTTAGTGCTGCATAAAAAATAATCAATAAATACAGATCAAATAAAATCAATTTCCTCCATTTGATGTAAAAAAAAAAAAAAAAAATCAAAATATATGTAGAAATTCATATTTCTTGTCATTTCCATTCCAGTGCAAAATGAGCTAAAATTTAGTTCACGGCAAAGTTGCATATCATTTCACATTTTCTAATTACACATGGGCTTTATTTAATAAACCCACTATATATATGCCATTAATATGCCTCATTATAATTGCAGTTAAGAGTGCCTCATTAGTCTAATCTATCAGCAAAATTTTGACAATTTCCCAAGTCGTCCCACTGTCATAGTTCAGCATGCCAAACGGTTGAGTTCATCTCTACATTGATGTATATCGGAACAATTCACAATCCGATAAATAACACAGACTGGATCTCAAACTGTTTTTCATACGCAGATCACTCCCCAATGCTAAATGTCTCGTTAATCGTATAAAGTGCCACTGCAAATTAAAGTGCAAAAGCTGATGTCTGGGTAACCCGATAAAGTACCAAAGCAAATCGAAGTGCAATTGCAGTCACGCCTAAATTAAGTCATTAATACAATCTCAAATGTTTAGTTCATTCATCCAATTCAAATTTAAAGTGCTAGTACAGAAGGAACATCCCCCAAAGATAAAATGCATGAGATAGATGTGCTATGACTAAAAAATATATGTATACATGTGCAATTGTACAATCCATATACACATATCCACATAAAAATGCAATCAAATGTGTAAAAAAGGCCACCAAAACCAATCAAAAACTTCCAATACTTAAATATCAGCACCCTTCCCTCTATGAGTTCAATATCAAACTATAATTTCATTATCTAATGGCTCAAGTATAACATCGTATGACAATTAAAACATCCAATCCACTCTGTTCTTGATGCCTCTATTATATTATCCAAGGGCCCCTATAATGCAGATATAGTTCAGCATCCAGATTGTGTCCCCAGGGTTTCTCTGTACCCAACAAAATTATCATCTTGGATTCACAATGTTGCAGTTCCAATTCTCTGTTGCCTTTTCAGGGGTGAGCCTTAATATGTTAAATACCATAGTACTGCAGGCTGCTTAGATCTCCTTGATGCTCCTCCCAAAAGTGCTTGGCCATCGGATAGGCTCTTTCCTGATGTTTAATGGTCCTTGTATGTTAGAAACCTAAGCTTGACCTTGTTCACTGTACTTCCAACATACCGCATCTTACAACCACATTCTAAAATATATACAACCAATTAATTCTTCATCCCCTTATGTTGGATATGGGAAGGTATTCAATTGCTGCTTAAGCTAAGCTCCGCCCTTGGTTGTTTTGGTTAAGGATCAGGTCTACACCCTAATTATTCCCATACGCTCATGCCCTGGAGGAAGTAAGCCACTTGGATAGATTTAACAAAGTTAGCTGGCTAGGAAATGGGAAGAGTCTTTTATTTATTATTGGGCTAGGGGACATTTGGGAAGAAAACGATCCCTCTTTGCTCCCTTGGAAAAAACTATTTAAATTACGTTACTGGGACTGGGTAGTACAAGGCGAGCTAAGTAGTGGGCACCAAGGGAAGCTTACCTTAGAATTAATGGCCCATAAATTAGACAGGTTCCTGGAGGGTTATTTAGATTTTATAGAAACACCAAAGGAAAGGAAACTATATATCCAGTTTAGGTTTGGCACTTTGTCCCTGAATGACTTTATAGGCAGATGGAACAGCAATCTATTGCCATCCCCGTGCTTTCCTGGTTGTAAAACCCCCAAGGAATCTTTAGCCCATGTAATGTTTGCCTGCTCAATGTACGCAACACCAAGATCTAACTAGTTAAATCCCATTTGCAAACAGTTAGGAACTGGCAACCACATAGAAGCCTTGCGAATATTAAAATCCAATGTCAGACTGCTGTTTGCATGTGTGGTGGCCAAGTTTCCAAGTCAAATGTGGGACATCAGAAAAAGAGCAAAGAGGGCCAGTGAAAGCTGATTTTATCTAATAGTTTAATCATAAATTTGTGCCTTTGCGGTAATTGAATAAGGGTGATTTATATTAATCTAATCTTAATACATTTAAATCCATTCTTTTAGTAATTGCACTTGTAGGATTCCGTATATTGATAGATAGCTGATTCTTTTTTAATCGTTGTATTGTTTTTATTATCTTTTTCTTGTCCTTGTCTGAAAGTATGGAATATGCTATTGCATTATAATTACTGAATCGTTTTATGGAAATTTAATGTGAAAGTCTTATGACATGCATGTCGAAATAAAGTATTTAAACTGAACTGTTAAACTGAGATTCTTTCTCTGATTGTACACGTTCTACCTTCAAAAGTGTCATATGTTGTCTTATTGACTCCCAATGTACATGCTTTGCAGCTAGTATACTTCTTAAAGCCCAAATTTGGTATGCCTTTTAAATGTCTATTGCTGATACCAATTTCCACTAATTATTGTCCCAAAAAGTATTTTAGTGTTCTTTTTAGTAATTACTTCTTTGGAAATGATCTTTAAATGCTCATCACTGATACTAATTTTTATAAATTTTTATTCATCCACCTTCTTGCTGCTACCAACTGATCCAGTATTGTTGCACTGTCACTTTATTTGCTGCCAATTTAGCTTTCTTGCCTGTTATTTTATTTATTACATATCGAGACATCCGTGTTTATATTTGTAAATAAAGTGGCTGTTATTTTTTAACATGTGTTGATCATAATGTAGTTTGTCTTTTTTTTTTTCTTATTAATGTGTGTATCTTTAATGATCTGTCCTCGGATGATCGAATGAAGACAATTTGACTTTGACTGATTCATTTTATGGAACTTTAATGTGAAACTTTTATGACATGCATGTCGAAATAAAGTATTTAAACTGAACTGTTAAACTGAGATTCTTTCTCTGATTGTACACGTACTACCTTCAAAAGTGTCATATGTTGTCTTATTGACTCCCAATGTACATACTTTGCAGCTAGTATACTTCTTAAAGCCCAAATTCCTGTTGGTGAACCATTCTGCTCCGTCAGATCCAAGGTACATTGGTTTTGTCAAAATATCTCCTATCGACGGAGCTTTGCGGTATGTTATGTGGGGTGTTAGCCAAGCTGATGTTTAAGATGGTCATTGTGTTGCAGCACATGCCAATTACCCATTAGAAGGGAGTAATTTGACAAAACTCATTGTTATATTCAATAAAAAAATCAGATGGTATCATTCTCAGATTTAATTTCCTGGACAAGTACCTCTGTTGCTTGTGTTCCTGATTAAAAAGTAGTTCATCCCTATGCTTTAAGGATACTCTTTGATGGGCTTCCCTTAAGACTTTCTTTGGGTATCTGCTATCCAAAAACCTGCTGATCATAGTTCTAGCCTTAATTTGGAATCTGTAGAACAAATTCTTGGTGCTCTAAGTAATTGGCTGTAGGGTATGCTCCATTTCAAAGATGAAGGTTGTCCACTGCTTCCATGCAGAATAGAGTTGCACGATGTTTTTTGTGGAATATCGTTGTGTAAATTGAATCGTCCAGAACTTTTAACTTAACATCCAGAAAATCAATTTCTTGTGTGCTCCAATTGGCTGTTAATGTAATAATCAATGTATTGTTGTTCAGGGCACCAATATATCTCGTAAAAATCTCTCTTCTCCATATATAAAGGTTGTCAATGAAACACACCCATAATACGATGCTGTTCATATAGTGCACATTACTGTCTGCCCATGCCACCTCTTTTTCCCACCAACCCATATATAAGTTGGCGTATGTGGGGGCAAAAGAAGCTTCCATTGCTGTACCCTGTTTTTGAAGGTATATCTTCTCATCAAAAAGAAAAATGTTGTGGGTAAGGCAAAAGGACAGCATCATCAAAAGATGTTGTGTTGTGCAAATGCCAATGAGCGTGATATCATCAAATACTGACAAGCATCCATACCAAATTGATGTATTATTGAGGTATATAATGAGCTAACGTTCACAGTGACCATAATATAACTTTTGCACCATTGTATGTTGTTAATTTTACATAGAAAGTCATTGGTATCCTGTATGTAAGATGAGAGACTCGTCACATAGCATAAAAAAGATCTAGAAATCTGGAAGTATTCTCAAGTAATGAGCCCATTATGCTCACAATGTGTCTTCCCTTGTGGGTTATGCAAATATTTGTGTATTTTAGGGGGATAATAGATCACTGGAATCCTCGGATAATCAAATTTCAAGTATGTGTATTCATCAAACGATAGTAGCCCCTGATCCAACCATCCTTTTAACATTGTGTGACATTGAATTTGAAATTCTTTATTGGGCTAGTTCTCAGCTCTTGGTAATGATCCCTGACTTTTAGTTGTCTTTCCCCTCCCTGACATATTGGCTTTTATTCATAATAACAATGTTTCCACCTTTATCCGAAGGCTGTATAGTAATCGAATTGTTCGCCTTGAGGGCATTAAGCTCACGCCAATCGTAAGTTGAAAAGTTGTCACAACATTTATGATGTGAGGCTCTCCTGAGTTTGTTAATGTCATCCACTACAAGCTCATAGAAAACATTAATAAGGTTCCCACTCAGCAGCTGAGGAGTGAATCTGCTGCATGATTTCAAGCCACTGTCAACAGTGCAGTCTGTGAGAAATCCCATTCGTTCAAATTGTGCTACTTCAGTCTTCTCCTGTGTTAGTGAGGAGTTTCCGATTGGCTCATCTTCATTCTAACTATTAATAGCCAATAGCTCAGGGATGTCCCCAATAGAAAACTGGGTGAGCTGCTCCCACGTGTATGACGTTTCGGACTATGCATAGCATAATATTTCCGCAATTTTAATTTTCTTACAAATTTGTATGTTTCAATACGAAGGTTCACAAAATCGGGTCCTGAGGAAAGACAGAAGCTACAGCCATAATTTAGTATTTTATCTTGAGTAGCAGTTAGTGAGAAATCTGATATATTAACAACGCACATGTTGCTATTAGATTCTGATTCATCAGAGTGTGTTACTTCTTCGTATTCTTGTTATAGTTGTTGCCTTTTCCTTTTGCCCCCTTCTTGTTTTGTACTTCCTCGTCCGTGGCCTTTTCCCCTTCTGCGCTGGGGCATAACCATTCTAATCAGACGCATCTTCTTGTGAAAATACAACACTTCTCTTGGTGTCTTATCAGCTGACGAACCTGGTTCGGAGCTAACATCCGTATCACTCGGTGCCCTTGCTTGTTGGCCCATCACATTCAACTTCTCCTTCACTCTTAAAGGCTCAATTTATTTGGCAAATGTATTAATTCTACCATACTGGTAATCCAGTTTGTCTCGATTGAATTTGTGAGCTTTACGCATCCTTGTTTCTTCTTCATGTTTCGTGATACATTCCTCCATTTTATTAAGCAGAACCTTAATTTTCTCTTGATATTTCACTGCTTCAATCTCTTCCTATAAATGATCTATAATTGCTGTTTGTTCCTCCATGAGTTGCTTAGCATGTGTTATTAGGGTTTCCATTAGCTTGAAGGAACAACCCTCAGTGTAAGACCTCCACTCTACAAACAGATCCAGATTCATGTCTTCAAATGTGGGCATTACAAACATTCTCAGTCCACGTGGTATTCTCTTGCACTCACTATATTTGGTGAGTGATGTCATTTCCTACCATTTCTTGGAGTCCGCTATGCGTGCTTTTTCTAATTCCCTAATCATCTGTTGTGACGTTCTCAAGCTTCTCCCGTTTTCACGCTATATAGATCTCCTTAAAACCCCACAACCTGGGAGGCTCCTGCGCTTGTTTTGACTAAAGCCCCCAGGTGGGCCAGGTACAGGTGCCATTTATTAAAAGAAGAGTGAGGCAAACAGGGCCCCCCTCCTAAGGCTCTTAGAGCCCGGGGACCACCACCTCCCCAAGCTGTCTTTACATATTGGAGGGGGGCCGCAAAGACCCCTCTCCATGGGCTCTCTTGAGCCCTGGGAATGACCACCCCCCGGGCTTAATTTAAAATATTGTAGGGGGCCGTGCAGACCCCCATTTATGGGCTCTTTTGAGCCCCAGGGATCACCACATCCCCGGCTTAATTTGAATAATCAGCTTGGCCACGTGGACCCCTTGTGCCCCAGTTTTGTAAAAGTGAAATCTTAGCCTAACTATAACGTCCCTGTAACCGTTGTTTTTTTCAAAACGCTTAATACTTAACTAATACTTACATTTAAAATGCATATGCCTTTACCATTCATGCCTTTACCATGAAATTCGTTGTAAAGGCATGCATGGTAAAGGCATATGCGTTGTAAAATCCTGTGTGGTATTGGTTATGCGTGGTAACGGTACCTGCATTGTAACTGCTGCGTTGTAATGGTTATGTGTGGTAATGTCTGTGTTGCAATGGCTGTTTCCCTCTGTTTTATTGCCCTGTTTAGAGTGATGTGGAAGCTCAATTAAGGCAAAGTAAGACTCTTATAATTGAGTTTCCCATATTAGTTTCTTACTAAATTAGCCTTTTAAAGGTTGGAGTGTCATTCTGCCAGAGAACATGTAGGTTAGCAATCATTGCCTAGAGAAGCATCCCGATTATGCATACATGAGCTAGTAAATTACATTTTTATACTGATCTTCAAAGACTTCTCTAGAATGTAAGATCATTTGTTTAAGGTCTTTGCATTTAACTATTGTTTATCTTCATTTTTACCAGCCAAACTAAAAATGATCACAAATATCTCAAAAATGCTATTGACATTCTTGAAGGTTTGGCAGAGTGGGAGAATCTTCATAACTTTGCATGTCTCCTGCCAAGCCAGACAAGTGATTCTGGCTTCTCATTTAGAGGTGGGAGAACTACCATGCTTCAGATAGTGAAGCCTCAGCAAGCTCTATCATTGACAACTGTTGCCTAGCATCTCATCTACAATAGGATTGCTGATATATGTACATTGACAACAATGAGGGAATTCTGGACATTCTTTTTTTCTGTCTATGCTAGGTAGACCTGGAAAGAAAATCAGAAATGCTCCTCAATTGCAAGGAGAAAACTCTGAGCACTGAAGGTCTATTTGTTTTTTTTGTTTCAAAGAGACAGCCTCTTTGAGGGATTTCTTCTGGGAAACAAAACACAATGATGAGGTGGACCCCATGTGACGGCAGCCCATGCTCTGTAGGCTTAATGAGCCCATACGTCTTGACTGTAACAGTGTGTTGCAAAGTCATCCTGTGTGCCCTGTGCACCCCCCCTGTTTTGCTGACTGGTACTGGTCATAACTGGTTCTGACTGACCCTGGGCTCTGTCTAACCAGGCCCTGGGCCAGTGCTATGTTGAAAACATAGTGAAAACACACACATACATGAGGGCACACTATATATTCGGGTACACTTATAATTGGCATGACCTAGTACATAATAGGGCAGGGGATTAAAACTACCTTTAAGTCCCTAGTATATAATAGGGCATGGCAGTTTAGAGGCCAGAATCCTTTTCTGCACTTGTATGTGTGCACTGCTGAGAGCCTGAGGTCATTTTAAAAGCAGCCCTGTGTTGCAGCACTGCTTCTAAATGTAAATTGTGCCCAAACTCGTCTTTGGTGGTAGGGGCACTAAAAAAGTGAGAAACTACAATAATTTTGCATTTCAGCTACCCCCAGGGTCACAGGGTCTCCCCTAGGTGTTTCAGGGGTGGGGGACATGTAGCTATAAGGAGGGTACTTATAAAAGATGTTTTATATGCCCTGGTGTTGGAGAAATTGCACATTTAATTTCCCTGTTGTAGATCTCCAGACACATAGGATAACATTGCAATAGTTTATGAATGCATAACTATTGCTAGGATTCAAAGAAAATATCATTGAAGGACTTAGGAGAATGGCATTGATAAATCCAACAATATGCTATTGTGGAATTTATCCTACAATATACAGAAAAGAAGTTATAAGTCTTTCTTGTCTGTAAGCAAAAATTCAGCCTTCCTGTGGTCTTCCCTGATTGCTCAGAGTTAACAGGATTAGCCAGGCTGCTTTGATGAAGTGATAAGTGCTTCACCCACAGAGAGGCTATCTGTTGGAGAGAGCTCTGCTACACAGGAAAGCCAGAGCAGGTGGGAGGGATCGGAAAGCATGAGCTTCAGAGGAGAAATAGGACAGGCAGGGAATGCCAGGTCCATCTACCCACCAGCCCATCTGACCCAGCCAGCTGGCAGGCTTAAGGCAAAAAAT
Source organism: Calotriton arnoldi (assembly GCA_963921515.1). Classification (NCBI taxonomy): domain Eukaryota; kingdom Metazoa; phylum Chordata; class Amphibia; order Caudata; family Salamandridae; genus Calotriton; species Calotriton arnoldi. The sequence goes on along the minus strand of CAWUFW010000084.1, from coordinate 2,576,454 downwards.
TTGCAGATGGTAGGGGAGCTATGTAAATGAGCCATACTGGAGGTTGGTTTAACTACTTCTTGCTGCTCTGCTGAGGTTTCAGCCATACTAAATTTTGGAGGAATAGTGCATTCTGGGAGAAGATTATATCACACTTTGGAGGAAGTGGTCAAGCTCTGGGGTGTTGCCCTGCACCTCATTGGACAGGAGTGCTCTCCTGCTTGACCCCAGAGAACACTGAATAAATATGTGAGAGGTGCAGAGCCTCTCAGTTCTGCTGCTTGAAAGCAAGAGAAGAAGGCTAGCCAAGCTGGAAACTTGATTTGCACCATCAGGCCCTGCATTCTGACTGACTGTGCCTGCTGCATTATCTGGAAATACAGCCTTTGGATGTACCTTGCTTCAAGAGAAATAAAGAGTGGACTCCCTGCAAGCTACAGTTTAACAGAGCTCACCAGGTTCATCGCCACCAAGAATCCCCTGCCTGGAGTGCGCTCAGTGGATTTGTAAGGGTTTTGTCCAGGAGCATTGTGGGAGTTGTGGTCCCAACCTTTCAAGGACCATCTTGGTGCTTCCATATCCTTGGATTGCGTTTTGGACACTTTGGACCCTCAAGAGGAACTTCAGGAAGAAGTTCCAGAAGTTTGGAGCAACTTTGGGGAAAAGCTCCATATGGGGACAGGATCAACCACAAGAGTAAAGCCAGCCCCGTTTCAACTGCGATCTGGCCTGCCCTGCTTGTGAACCCTCACAGAATCCAGACTAGTGAAGAGCATCGAGGGACCCCAGCTGAAAAAGCTCCAGAAAAGTCTCTAAGTCCAAAGGTAAAATCTCGACGACGCCTAGCGTGAGGGGTATCTGAGCAGGGCTCCATTGCGGTCAGCCTGAAACTTTGATTTTGCCCCGGTCAAGCACGACCAGATGTCCCAAAGTGGCGCTATCGGCTTCTATGTGCTATTTAGTGCTAAATTTTTAAAAATGAATATCTCTGGTTCCCTACATTGGATTTTTGTCATTTTACAGATGAAAATATTTCCTATTTTTGTAAATTGGTGTGGGATTTTTATTGTGTGTTATGTCTTAATTGTTTACTGAATTGGTGTTTTTAAATGCTTGGTATTCAGACAAAATATTGAGTTAGAAATGTCGACTAACACACATATTGAGTTGTAAATATCGTGACAGAGAAATATCGACAGCAAGAATATCGTGGTCAAGAATATCGATTTTAAGTTAAGAAATATTGTTTTTAAAAATATAGAAGTCAATATTTGCAAAAATATAGTTGTTTAAAATATCGATTTTTTAATTAGTGTTATGTATTTTAGTATATATTTTAAATGTATGTGATGTAGTTTTTTTATATAAGTACTTTATATGTTTTTTAATATATGTGTTAAATTTTAAGTAGTTATCAATTTTATTTTAATTAAATTTTGCGTTTTTTAGTTCTGTAGTGGGTTATGGGTTTATAGAGGAATAGGGTGGGAAGTAATTTAATTATAACAAATTAATGATTATTGTTTATTGATATTTATTTAATTGAGATTTTATAGTGTTAATTGTGGGAAGTAATTTATTATTAATTAATTATTAATTGGTTGTTAATTAATAATAATTAATTAATTGGTAATCAATTATAGTAATTGTGTGTTTTTTTAGGTGTCGGTTGTGGGGTTTATAGGGGTAAAGGGTGGGAAGTAATTTATTTGTCATTAATTAATAATTCGTTGTTAATGAAAATTAATTAATTGAAAATTAACTATGGGAATTGTGTAATTAATTTTAGGTGCAGGTTGTGGGGTTTATAGGGGTAAAGGGTGAGACATAATTGACTTTTTAATTAATTATTAGTTGTTAATTAATATTAATTGAAAATTAAATATGGAAATTGTGTAATTAATTTTAGGTGTGGGTTGTGGGGTTTATAGGGGTAAAGGGTGGGAAGTAATTTATGTTTAATTATTTAATAATTAGTTGATCATTGATATTAATTAATTTATTGATAATTAATTAGGGTAATTGTTTATTTTTTGTGTGTGGATTTTGGTTTTATAGGGTATAGGGTGGGGAGTAAATTAATTTTACTTACTTTATAATTAGTTGTTAAATACTATTAGTTTTTTAATTGAAAATACATTTTAATTGTGTAATTAGTTTTTTTACAGTTTAATTTTAGCTGTGGGTTGTGGGGATTATAGGGGTAAAGTGTGGGTAGTTAATAATTTTTTTATGTGTTTTAATTTGTTTTTAATGAATAATATTTCTTTAATTATGTTAATTATGGAAGTCATTATTTTGTAAATTTAGATGTGGGTTGTGACTTGTGTGGTGTTATAGGGTAGGAAATAAAAAAACGAAATGTAATAATTAATGTTTTTGTTTCTAAATAATTTCTAATTAAAAACTATTTATTTGCTTGAAAATTATTTTTAATTTTATTTAATATAATACATGTATTTAACATTATATGTTTTAATTTTTTATATTTAAAATATTTGTATTTTAATTTTTAACATATTTATATATTGTTTTATTAAATTTTTTTAATTTTTTTATTTGTTGATATTTTGTTTGTTTTTAATTTTGATTTGACTGGAGTGGGGGTATTAATTTTTACCCCTCCGCAATCCAACACTTTCCCTACTGTTGCACTCACTGGAGTGGGAATAGTCATTTTTACCCCTCCACTATCCAACACTTTCCCTACTGTTACACTCATTGGAGTGGGAATAGTAATTGTTACCCCTCCGCTATCCAACACTTTCCCTACTGTTACACTTATTGGAGTGGGAATAGTAATTTTCACCCCTCCGCTATCCAACACTTTCCCTACTGTGACACTAACTGGCGTGAGAATAGTAATTTTTACCCCTCCGCTATCCAACACTTTCCCTACTGTTGCACTCACTGTAGTGGGAATAGTAATTTTTATCCCTCCGCTATCCAACACTTTCCCTACTATTGCACTCACTGGAGTGGGAATAGTAAATTTTACCCCTCCGGTATCCAACACTTTCCCTACTGTTGCACTGACTGGAGTGGGAAATTTAAGTTTAAAGATTTTTAAATAGTTTATTGTTTTAATATATAATAGAATGTTGTTTTATTTAGATTTTATGTTATTGGTATATGTATATATATATATATATATATATATATATATATATATATATATATATATATATATATATATATATATATAGCAAAATCCACAGTAAGACCACGCCGGGTCAAACAAAAGGGCACAGACTCCAGTTGTGGTGCTGACGATGTTGATTTATTTAGCAAGCATGGCAAGAGGACGCGTTTCGACCGCAAGCCTGTGTCTTGTTCATATGTGTATGTGTATATATATATATATATATATATATATATATATATATATATATATATATATATATGTACATTTTTATATAATTTTAAAATTAATTGTTTATTAATTGTTTTAAAGTAAATATATATTAAGTATTATATATGTGTGTTTAACTTTTTTTAATTAAGTTTATTTGTTATATTTTTTTTAATGTTTTTTTAAATCTAATTTGTTTGTTTTTTTAATTATTGTATTGTTTAGTATATTTAATATTTATAATTTTGTTTTATAAATATATAAAAAATTATATTTGTACAACTATATTTTTGACCGATATTTTTTCCTCAGCATTATAAATATAGGATGTCGATATTTTTTACATCGATATTTATAACTCAATATTGTGGTAAGGGGATATTTTAGGTGTCGATATTCTGTCTGAACCAAATGCTTTTCATACCTGTCTCCTAAATTAAGCCTACCTGCTCGTAGTCAAGCTACCCAGGGTTGAGCATGGGAATAATTTATTGAGACCCTTTTAATTTCTACTGCCTCTATGCCTTCCAGATTGTCTAACAACAACCTTTACATCAATGCCATAACAGTCTTTGACGTATGTGTGGCATGAAAAACAATTTTTATCCCGTGTCAGATTTTTAGAGCTTGATTTGGAATTTGGCAGGCCAGCTGTCAAATTGCTACTGTAGCGTATGCTGAATCTAAGGTCTGTGTTGGTGGGTATTTTTCACCTGCAGCAGTTTCTGCCTCCATGGTAAGAGCTTCACTCGGTGTAAACTTTCCATGGCAGAATATCTCTTATCAATATGACATTGCCCTTGCCCCAGCTTTTGCAGCTTTGACTCAGCTTTCCCTGTGAAACTTTCTTCATTGTCCCTCCTCAACACCACCCAATGACAAACTCTGATCTCGAGGTCCCCACCAAAATATGTATCCTGGAAATTCAGCAACAAAGAGGAGTTCATTTCCAGGTGTTATATTAAAATGTTCTTCCCACACTGGGAGCTTTCTCCTACTAAATCACAGTTTTCTCTATGAGACTGACATAACCTCTAGGTGATGTTGATGGAATTGGCATCAAATGGCCCACTATACATTGGGTCAAACAATCAGGGTTCTTGTATAGTGCGACTACTCACCTGTTAGGGTCTCAAGACACTGGGGAGGGGGTGGATCTGCAGTTCAGTAGAAGAGTCAGGCCTTGAGGTCCTTCCTGAATTAAGGCAGAGACGGGGATTGCCTGAGATGTAGAAGAAGGGAGTTCCAGGTCTTCGCAGGGAGGTAGGAGAAGGATCTTCCTCCAGCAGTGATCTTACAGATCCATGGGAGGGCGGCCAGGGCCAGCTGGGTGGAGCGGAGATGTCTGGTGGGTGAGAGGAAGGAGAGGCGGCTGTTGAGGTGTACAGGTCTGACGTTGCAGAGGGCTTTGTAGGCGTGCGCGAGGAGCTTGAAGGTAATTGTTTTTTTGATCTGGAGCCAGTGGAGGTCTCTCAGGTGATGTGGCAGCAGCGGGAGATATTCAGGAGGAGTCTGGTGGAGGCATTCTGGATGTTCTGTAGCTTCTTTAGGAGCTTTTTGGTAGTCCAGGCGTAGAGTGCATTGCCGTAGTCCAGTCTGCTGCTGACGAGTGCATGGGTGACCGCTTTCCTGGACTTGGTGGGGATCCACTTGAAAATCTTCTGAAGAAGACATGTGTGGAAGCAGGAGGACGAGATGGCATTGATTTGATGGTTCATAGAGAGCGAGGAGTCCAGGATAATGCTGAGGTTACGTGCGTGGTCCTTTGGTGTGGGGGGGTTCCGAGAGCTGCGGGCCACCAGGAATCGATCCAAGCGGAGGGGGTGGAGCCCCGGATGAAGACTTCATTCTTGTCCAAGTTGAGCTTGAGGCAGCTGTCCTTCATCCAGCTGGTGACTGCCTTCATCCCGTTTTGGAAGTTGCTCTTGGCAGCTGTGGGTTCGCCTGTGAGGGTGAAAATCAGCTGTGTGTCGTCAGCCTAGGAGACGATGTTGAATCAGTGGCTTCTGACGATGGCTGCAAGCGGGGCCATGTAGATTTTGAAGAGGGTGTGGCTCAGGCTGGGTCCCTGTGGCACTCTGCAGCTGATCTCTGTGGGTTCTGAGTAGAACGGTGGAAGTCTGATTCTCTGTTTGGGTGGCACATCTGATGACATTTCTTTTGGTATCATGACTGTTAAATGAAAATTGCTGATGGAAGAGCTGGCAGAAGTACTGCCAATAGGATCATCAACTTTCTAAACTCAAGTTAACTTTTTTTGCTGGAACATACACTACTGCCCTCTACAAGAGGCCATAAGTGGCTAAAGTAACTGGGCATATGAGCAATAGCTTATTTAACCACTACATACCTGAAAGGGTTTGCTTTACCTAGTTAGTCTTAATTGGTGCAAGGCCTGGGATTCCTATGCTATACTTTTTGTCACTGTAGTGAGCTACTTACAGGGTAAATTGATATTGGTTTGGAAGCACAGCTTTTGAAAGTTTAGGAAATTGAAAGCGATAAATTCCTAGAGGCGCATCAAATGTCATACATTATTAGCTAATCTCTCCATTTCTTCCTTAAAATAAAAATGGTATGCCTTTCACTATGTTAAGTACAACATTCACAATCCTCTGTGGAATGAGCAGAATGATCTCTCCATGTAGTATAATGCTTTGAAGCTGTAAATTTAAATGATTCATTAAAAAGAGGGAGTGTGCACATTAAAATATAAACTCCTAATACCATCACACATTCCCATCCCATAAATTCCTAAATTACTTTAAAAGTGGAAGACTTCTTTATGAGGATGAAAAAACCCGGAGAGAGTCTGGTATGGTGCCTATAATAGCCATTAATAATAGCCACTGTAAAGGTGAAGGCATTCCTAGGAGCAAAAATGTAAAGAATTAATTCAGTGACAAAAGACAATCATCAGAGTGGTCAGATGGATCTGCTTCCTGACACCCCCCAGATGTTGTAGCATCCTAGGAAATCAAGTATATCCTGCCTTGTTCCATCAATTTAGCAAAAGAGGATACCAGCTCTCTTGTTATTTCCTCCTTTAAAGGGGGATCTGTGGGATTTTATGAGGAGTGCTGGGTGACCTTGTTTACAGGAGCTGCTGCAAAAACATCTTGGCATTTGGTAAATGCAAATGGAGGAAGGGAAGTGTGTTATCCCTCACACGTCTCTAGCCCTGCATTGTCAGCCATCAGCAGAGGGTCAAAAACAAACCCCTTCCTCATGAATGTTAATGAGGGAAGAGCTTTTGTGACTCCCTGCAAATGGATATTTTGCACTGCGACTGATATGCACAAGTAACTGCAAAATATACGTGAGGTTACAAACCAGTCAATGTGCAAAACATGACTGGTTTGCAACCAACCTCACTTTAGTATATCAGGACACATGTAATGCTGGCATCCTTAAACACTAAGAATGCCACTTTCTTCTCATTAGGACTCACTTGTGTTAGCACACCTGCAAAACATATACATTACAGATCAGTGGCTAGTGATGGATTGTGCTAAAAACAACATAAGTAACACATTAAAAAGGAGGTACGAGGTTCCAAAAAGCAAAAGAAGACTTTGCACATAGTAAGGTTATCACAAAAAGTTGTCATACACCATACAATTTCAAGAATCTATGATTGTACTGCTGAATATTGACTCCCAGAATATTGTGTTATAAGAATATTGAGGACAGAATATTGAGGGACAAAATATCTAAAGTTAGGTGTATACATGGATTTATTATTCCTAAATCCACGCCTACATTTCCTTGAAGATTTATATATATTTCACCAAGGTGCATATATGCGGAGTTAGGTATAGAAAATCTAGACTTACTTACCAGCCAATTTGTTTTCAATATTTTGTCCACTATATTGTGACCTGTTGATATTCTGAGGTCTATATGCAGGGTGCACACTGACTAACAAAATGAAGACAGATAGCTGACAATTTAGTCAAGTTGGTCAGAGGGAGCACGCGTCTCGAGCAATAGAGAAAGGACAGATGGAGGCAGAGGGAGATGTATCATTACAATAAAGGTAGGAAAGAAGACTGTGAAATAAGATACAAGCGACACTCATTTAAGGAAGGGGACAAGGATGACACTGGAAAAGAATGAGAAAGGGTTGAAATCCATGATTAACACTGTATAAACCTTGTCGGTCCGGTTGGCCTCAAGATACGTTCATGAATTGTAAATGAACGCTACATGTTACTACACTGTGAACAGTCCTACATGTTTTAAAATTGTTAATGCAATTTAATTAAACTGTTATTTAAATAGAAAATACCTATGGGGGTCTTTGGTGCTTGGTATAATGTGCACACATTCTCTCTTCGAAAATACTCTTTCGATCCATGATTTCTGAGCCTGAAAGAGAAAGAGAAACATAGAAGAGATGAGAACAGATGAGACCATAGATTGAAAGCCAGCCACTCTTGCTCTCATTCATAATTTATAGCCAAGTGAGAAACGTTCACTGGAAACATACATTTTGGACCGAATCGTAAAACACTATGCCAGACTGTTACATGCCCTTGGTGGCAAGTATGGTATTGCTTTTTGCAAACACTTTTCACCACCATATTATGAATGCTGATTTGTGGAGGTTGTGACAAGAAAATTTGTGTATATTTGCTGTGTTGCATTTTGTTACGGTGGTGATGCGTTTTGTTTTGTACTGTTGAATTTTTGTGCTTCTTTGTTACATTGTGGTTTTTGCATTGCAGTCTGTATTGACTGTTCTGTTAGGTTTTGTCCTGTTATATTTTTTGGGGTGTTGTTTTCTTTCTGCTATGTTCTATTGTTTTCTTTTAATTACATCCAGGTGTCTACTAATGCTGCTACATCTATCCATACGCTGCATATTCATTTAAAGTTCCAGTGACAAGCAACCATTTACGTACTGATACACATCTTGCACCTATGAACAGGATAAGATGTATCACAGACAAAGAAGATGGGTGTCAGAAGGGTGTCTCAGAAGTAAAGGGCCATATGACCAAAACTGCACCGGTGCTACACCCAATGCAAACACCCCTTTATGTATTTGCACCAGTGAAATCTGGTAGTGCTGAAGGCACTGCAAGACATTTTTGTAGTACCAAATGCACTAGTGCACAAGGTATGCTGGCACCTTCTACAATGAACTGTGCTTATTGCAAAGGGTGAAGCAGCAAGCAAATCAGCTCTGCTCCATTACTGGCAAATTTGTACCTATTGCAGACATTGTGCATATGGGCCTACATTTCTTACAGGGACTACATTTTCTATACCTGGGGCTCACTGGTGTGGAGGAAGGAGTATCTAAAATATTTAAAAAGGTACCAGAGAGAGAGAAAAAAGGTAGAAAGAGATCATTTTCATATAAGCAGAGCAAAATGGCTTAGCACAGTGATTCTTAACCTTTTGACTTCTGTGGACCCCCACTGAATCATTGTTGGAATTCGGGGAGCACCAATGAATAATTATTGGGCATCGAGGACCCCGGGCCTAAGCAATTTCAAGGATTTGAACCTCAAAACAATACACAAAAATACACAAGCAAGTATACGCTAAACAAATGCTTAATTCACAATCAAATATAGAAAAAGGTTTACTTTTTTATTTTATTTGAATATACTTTATAAAATGTAATGTACTAATTTCAATATTATTTCATTATATAAAACAGTTGCGGACCCCCTGAGTAGGCCTCGCGGACCCCTAGGAGTACTCAGACCACAGGTTAAGAACCACTGGCTTAGTATATTAACCAATGTCGAAAAGTATAACATCGAGTGAACCTACTCTGTACATTTTGGATGGTAGGTGTGGTGTCTAGTCTGAATCCCCTCAAGTAATTATCTAGCAGATGCATGTTTGCCGTGGCTTTATGTAAAAGTTTGCAGCTGTGATATAGGACATCACCAAACCACTGCAACAGTGTACCTCAACCCAGCTATGCTTGTTGTCAGCAATATTACCGCTAGCTAGACATATAGACACAGGAAACAGAAGTTATGTAGGCAAAAGCAACATGCTCTTGCCATTTTACCAGGGTTAACTAAGCACCATCCACATTTTTCATAAACACCCTCAACTTGATCATGGCTTCTCCTGGAGAAAAGGCAGTGTAACTCAAAGACATTTTAAGGCAAAGTGGGCAATTGCTCAGCCTTCCACCTTCCAAGGGGCCCCTCTTAGAGTGATCTTTCTCTCTCTATCTCACCTAGTCTATTTATCTGTCTAAGCCTCTTTCACTCTCTCTGCCTACCTCAACCTCTGACTATATCTGTCTCCACCTACCCCATCTCAACATTTGCTCCTTTTTCTCACCTCAGCTACTGCTTGCTCTATCATCTCTCTATCTCCAACCTGACCTTGCTCCTCTTTACAGTTTGTCTACTTCTCTGCCTACCTCCTCCCAGCTTACTCATCACCTCCCTATACCCCCTTACTTCTTCACCTTTTTCTGCACCTCAATTCTCTTTCTGCACCTTACCTATGTGTTTCTATCTCACCTCCCTGTAACTCGCCTGTATCTCCTGTCATTCATTTACTCCACCTCTCTCTCAATCTCTTCTCATTTCACCTCACCTCTCTCACTCTCTCACTCCATACCTCACCTCCTTCTACTTTCTCTCTTGCTCTAAACCTCACCTCTCCCTGCTTTTCTCTCACTCCTCTTGCTACCTCGCCACTCTTCATCACCTCCTCTTCTAATCTGTAGGTTACACCCCACTCACTCGCTCATCTCTTTCTACCCATCTTTCTCTCTCTCTTGCTCTCTCACTACCACTCTCTATCTAATTTCCCACTTCACCTCACCATTTGTTCACTACCTGACCTCTCTACCCTCTCTCATTCTACCTCTTTTCCCTGTGCCTCACCTGTCTCTCTATTTCAGCACATTTCTCTCCACAACTCATCTCTCTTTCTACCCTTCTCCCCTCTCATTCTGTTTTAATATCAGCCTCATCCTTTTTATCACCTTTCTATATCTCACTTCTCGTGTTGCCCCTCTCTCTAACTCATCACTCTTTCTCTGCCTCACTATCTCATTTCTACCTGTCTATTTATTGTTTTCTGTTTCTAGCTATTTCTAACAAACCTCTTCTGTCTTATCTCTAACTCAACTCTCTCTGTATCCCATCCTCTCCTTACATTTACATTTCCTTACTATCTCTTGCTCTCTCTGCCTCTCTTCCTTACTCTGCAATCTTAACTATCTCCCTACCTACCTCTTCATATTTCTACCTCTCTGCATCTTCATTCTGGCCACTTCACCCTTCTCTCTTTATCTAATAACTCTACTTTACTTTCAGTATCCCACGGTTTCATTTCTATCTCCATCTTCTTCACCTTTCTTTGCTATGCCATCCTCAGTACTTCTCTCTCCTTCTCCTGTCCCATGCCCCATCCTATTTCTCTTGCTCAGAAGTGCTGGAGTTCACTGTTTAGCCAAAGAAATATACGCATAGAATAGAGGCAGAACAAGACAGAGGAAGGAGAAACTAATCCGATACCCCCCAAAGAATGATGAAAATCATCAGACTAATGCTTCGACTTTCGGTGCTTCAGCAGGAGCCAGTTGTGAAGTGAAATTTATTTGTGTTAGTAAATATCTGTCTATTAAAGCTACAATTTCAAGTGCTATTTGCGTATGTCTTATTTAAATATTGTGCGCTAGTCCACTAAAAGTCCACCAAGTTACCCTGACTTTGCTGTAATGGGAGTAATACGCGGGTTAGACACTGAAATCCATATGAATAATTTTGCAAGAAGAAAATCTAGAAGAGCCAAAAGTAGTGGCTTCATCAATGCTTCTGCAGGCCTTGCTGTGCTAAGATTTGTCTGTCAGGGGACAGGCAGCAGGAGCTGCAGGTTGTTGGGTGGGGCCAATCTTCTAAAAGTTAAACCTATATTTGAATATTGTTAGATATAATGTAGATGGGAATTAGGAAAAAATGGTAAATAAGTTCAAAGTTCGTTCAAAAGGGCCCCCAAAATGTCTTGCTTGGGATCCCAAAAGCTCTTAAAAGTATAACAAGTCAGAATAAAACACTGAAAGAAAGCTGGTGACATATTTCACCCTTAACCACACACCCCAATAGCCAACAACTACAGAATGTATTTTGCGCCTCTCCTTCTAGCAACCTTTTGGTATGCACATTACACTGTCTTGCTTGCATACATTAACATAGTGACTACAGATCACGTTCACACTACCGCCCACGTTTGGCAAATACGACTACGAGCACAGGGCTGGACAGGTCATTTATTCCATAGGGCAGTGGTTCCCAAACTGGGGTCCGCGGACCCCCAGGGGTCCCTGACACATTCCCAGGGGGTCCGCAGGCAGCAGTCTTAAAAGCAATGCAAAGTTCCTTGTATAATCTGCAGTTTCCGGATGACAATAAAAGTGTCAAGATAACTCAAGTGATTAATGTACCTGCTGGAGAGAGATGGTAGGTAGCGCAGAGGGATAATATGCCTGCTCCAAAGAACGTGTACCATGCATTTTTAATAAAACAGTATTTTATGTGCATAGCTGGATTACTGCTTTTGTCACAGAGATTCTTTTGTTACTGTGCAGTTCATAAGTTACAATCATAATCTAGCACCGTCAGCTATGAACTGCCGTTAAAGAGCTGCATACAAACTGCATGGTACAAGTTAGTATGCCATCTTTTTTCCCAGTCTTTCATTATCCTGATGCTGCCAAAAGGTATGTTTGGGTAGAATTAAATTGTTTATAATTAAAGTCAACACTAACCACTGTGTTACATTCTGAAACCAGATTTTGTGCTTCTCCAAATCAAGCACTCTTAAAAATGCTTACCAGTATGGATGACATGTGAATCCTACACCTTGAAGTCCCCTTTCCCCTATGTAACATTTTCTATACACTCATTTACACACGTATGATTCATTGGGGAGATTTACTAAGCTTATGTGCCATGTTTGCGTCACAAAAGGGACGCAAAACGACTCAATTATTTTTTTAAATGTACTTTCCAGCACTAAACTTGTTCCCATGCAACCACCAGAGTTTCTCACGCCAAACTCAATTTACTAAAAACAGTATATTGGGTTTAGCGTGAGAAAACTGCGCCCTTTTCAACTGGGCACAAGGAAGGAGAAATGCTTTCCTTTCTCCTTCCTTTTCCGATTTTGCATGCGTGCTGCACTGTGCAGCACGCATATAAAGTGGGAAAGCTTTCCTCGTGTCTAGCATAGTATTTTGTACAGGAAGGGTACCCTTCCTGTACAAAACCTATGCTACACTCATGCACACAGCTTAGCGCTACAGCGCTGAGGTGTGCATGGCGCAGGGCTGCTGACATCAGCGCCGGCGCAAGGGAAAGGGAGGAGAGAGCCATAGCTTTGAAAATATGGCGCTCCCCTGCTCCCTCCCTGTCGCGCAACGCAGTGCAGCCTCGCGGGGGTTGCACTGCTTTGCGCAATGTTTTGTAAATCTCCCCCATTGTTTCTGTATGTGTGTGATGTAAAGTGCTCTGACACCCTACACTAGTATGAGAGATGCTATAAAACAAATGAAATACATGTGACAGAGGTGCTATGGGAAGAAGAGAGGCAGTGTTGGAGGATGATAGGGAGGGATTCATGGAAGAGCCCCAAAAAGATTGTTGTATTGGTGCATAGTAAGGTCATCATTTACTATGCTTTGAAAGCGAATACAATTCAATATATAATTACAAATGTGTTGTAGAATGCACCATTTTTCCCCAAATTTTCTTGGTGGCAGAGCCCCCCAAAGTCCGCTTTGTAGTGGCCAGGCTCACTCACTGCACTTAGTGTGCACCGTACGGGGACTGGTCTGACAACATTTGCCAGGGCTGCTTTGGGTTCCAGTCCGGCCCCGTGAGGAGCAGGTGCCTCACACTCTAAAATAAAGCCAAATATTGAAAAGTTAGTCGCTGAGATGCAGCACCAACCTTCCTATTAAAATGTTTGGATTTCGCAAATTTTTTCAATATAAAATACTAAAAGCTTTAGTAATTTGGCTATCTGTTTGGTGTGCACACGTGTGTTTATTTTTTTCGAATTACTGTTTTAATGTTTAAAATTTAAATCGTACGAATTGCTTGGGGGTCCTCGGCTTCCAGTAGTGACTTAATAGGGGTCCTCAGGAGTCAAAAGTTTGGGAACCACTGCCATAGGGCATTTCCCTGGTGGGCTGGGGCCCTTGGAGGTCAGATCTGAAAGCCCAGGTCCGCTCCTGGCGCCTTAGCCACTGTCCCCAGCTTCCCGAGGTTAATTGTAGAGCAACAGGGACACTTCAAGGAAGAGAGAAAGCCATCACAGATGGAGAAGAGTGAGAGGAGAAACAGAGAGAGATAGGAAGGATGGATGGATGGATGGATGGATAGAGTGTGTCGGGAGAGGAAGGGAGTAGGGCTTGTTTCAGCATTTCTTGCCAGGGCTGCTTTAGGTTCCCAAGTTCGGCCCGGTCCCGCCCCCTTTGCACAGCATCACATTTTCTCAGAAATGTATTTAATATGTGGCTCCTGTCAAGTAACCGAACCAGACACCGTTTCGGGAAATCAGCACAAATCCCCATTATGAAAAAATTGTATTTGTTTATGTCATTTCAAAACTGTAGCCGAGTTAGAAATCTCACTTTATAAATTCCCCAAGTGGGAAGTCGAATATGCTCAGCCGTGTACAAAAAGAGGCAGGCCCAGGGGGGCAGTCTTCTCGGTACAATAAAGTAAATGCGGCTGGAAGGCCCCCATTACCAGAGCAGATGTAGACAGTGATATTTTTCCCTAGGGTCCCCAGACGCGGGAAACAACCCTGAGCCATCCATCAGGATTACAGAATATATGATCAGACGATGTCACACGTCAGCAGTGAGGGGACCAGTTGGGGAATCAGTCTCTGTTTGCTATCCTGAGTCACAGCTATAAAGCAGAAGTGATGGACGCGCTCAGCAGTGGGATTGCATTACTGTGGCAATGTTCCTCTGACAATGCTATTTAACCCTTACCTCTGATGGAGTTCAGCTGAATAAAAAGCACAGGAGGCCAGGCAAGTATGGAGGGGGCGGGGGCACGGCCCAGCGCATTCCACTGACGTTAGTGACGTCAGTGAATAACAGCACGTATAGTCCTAGTTTCTTCTTAGGTTTCTAGTGACATCATATCTGAAGCACTCATATTTTCAGCGCCAAGACGCCTCCGGGTATTCATGCGCTTTATAAGTTGTATCATTCATTCATTCATTCATATGTTGTGGGACAGCAAGGACAACAATCAGTGAAAACTGACCCCATTCTTGGTGGCTGGCCTTCAGAATTCATCTGTACATTAGGGTCACCAACTTTCCATTATCACGTCCCATGACACTTTGGCAGGGAGACATTTTGCGTGCACGGTTACACCTATTGGGGAGTGAGGGTGACTATGAGTCGACGTCTGCACTTTTCCCACAATATCAAACTATTGGGGGGAGCTTAGAAATAGACTTCCTGTCAACACCTTGGCAGACCCACCGACAAGGTGGGTAATTCATATGTAGGGGCAGAGACCACCGCCTGATGTGGTCCAGGGGGTATGTTTTAGCCATGGCACTAAGAGACTTGACATGTTTTACCACTTTGCCTAAACATGCTGTAAATAAACACTGTATAATAAGTAAGGCAAGGCCCACCACACACTGATATTTCCCTTTGAAGGGTAGTCTCTTGGCCTTGACGTCAGACTCACTGCCAAACCACCACTGATACAGGGGGGTAGTTGGAAGCTGTGCAACCAAAAGACATAGGGCCTGATTTAGAGTGTGGCAGATAGTTTACTCCATCACAAACATGATATCCCATCTATCTTGGTAAAAGTGCCACAGGACATAATGTCCTTGCACTTGTAATACGGCGGGCGGAATATCGATCATGTTAGTGACAGAGTAACCTTTGTGCTAAACTTTAGATCAGGCTCATAGTTTTTAACCCAGCATCCCCATTTGGGCATTCACTTTTAGAATGTATTTCCCTGCTCTTGCATTTGCTAAGCTTGGGAGTCTTAAGAAATAATCTAAAAGTTCCTACCAAATGAATGGTTAGAAAAAAAACCTTGACTGGGTATTACCTAGGGACGAGAGAGGGCTAGACAGCACCCAGATGCATGGTCTATTCACCAAGGTGTAATATTGTGGTAAAGTTATAGCGTAACGCGCAAGCAGTACCGTGCTGTAGTCAAAAATCTCCTACTTGACCACAATGTTTGATCTTGGGCAAATCATATTCTTGCCATGCTACTGAGCACTAATCTAGCAATATGTGAGCACTGAATCAAGCTTAATACAATAGACACCAAGACCATATTTCCAGGGCAAGCACCGGCATGGTTTACAGTTACACATTCATGGCTTTTTAACTCTGAGTGCCCTCCTTCACTATTAGCATCTCGAAAAGCGGAAGTGTTTCTGAAGCTGGTTGTGCAGTACCTCTCCTGTGCCGAGGCTCCTCCTTCCCAGTCAGGAAGTAAACAAATGCTTGCTGCAGACATGGACCTCTCTACAGCTCATGAAATATTGAAGGAGGAGGAAGTGACCCCTGCCAGGCAGTTCATGGTGTGCGCCAGGTGACTCAAATTCTCCCGCAGAGCTTTTATTTGCTAGTCCTGGAGGCGGCAAAAATAGAGACATTGTACCAGCCCACTGCGGGCAATCGGACAAACCACCCAAATGCAGGCCAATCCCTACTGCACACGCGGCCTTCTTACAATGACCGTATGCTCCATGGAAAAACTCTGGGAAGAATCCAATGGGACTCAAAACAATAATAGATGATTTTGGAGAGCAGCATAGAAAACATAAAACACACTCCCCATGTGACAGAAAATGTTTCTTGCAATTTCAGAGACCTGGTGACCAAATGAAAATGATCCATTAGAAGTGTGTGACTTTATGCAACAGTTGTGGACTGCTGGGGGTCCATCACGAACAAACAGCGCAAACACCGAAGTGCTCACCTCCGTTTGCAAAGGTGAAGCTGCATTTCATGTCATTAATACATCAAATCACGAGTTTGTGCACCTGGGACCACATCATGAAGGAGTGCGCCCATGCAGGGCACAGCTTACAGTGCACCTATTATTATCGGATTGCATTTTCTAAGGTGCATACATTTAACTCAGACTTTTTCTGAGTTAGTGCAGCAGATAACGTAGCTTGGAAACTGAGAGAGGTAATCACTGTTTCCAAGCTGTGGTGTCACCAGTGCAATTTTGAGTGACGTATTCAGTTAGGAAAGGGCAATCACATACAAACAGGCTCATGCGAATACACACCTTCATGACATGACCCCTGTTCTCTTTGGTGATTAGCTCTGAGAAACATATTCCATCTTCCTTATGTTTGTGCTCATTCGTGCCAAACCGTGCATTAGTCAAAACACTTTTTTCCATATGATTGAGTTAGGCACTTCGTCGTAAAATATTCACCAACTGATGAAAAAAATGTAGCAGGCACACCTGCATTAATCAGAAAGTAGGGCCCACGCACAGGTTGATTATTAGGTGCATAAGAGGCACAAGTGTGCGCTCCAGTGTTTGCACAGGTGCACGCTAATCGTGATATGACCTCAAGGGTGTATTACACTTTTTTGCCATGGGGGCACAACAGGTGTTTATGCCCACATTTTGTACCACTGAGGCACGTCGATATTACAGAAGAGGACACAGATGCTTTTGTGGCTCTTTATGAAATATGAATTCCACTGGTGCAAAAATGTGTGCTCAGCGAGGAAATACATTTCTCCTCCCCCAGCCAAACAAGTATTTCAGACAGCAAGTTGCAAATCAATGGCTAGATGCAATAAAACAAATTCTATTGGCCTTGAATGCTTGTCTAAAATGTATTTCTTTGTTTTACAACCGTTATAGCATCTTTGAAAGGGAGAATAAGACAGGCACATTGCGCATATTTATCCACAGAGCAACATCACAAAATAAAATGAAGTACGGAGTGTTAAAACTTTTCAAACACTCCCCCCCAGTCACAGATCTGGGTTTAATCCAATATTATTTTGCTCGCCACATCACCCCAGTTTGGACCCAGCCATATGCAAATCAGTCTTGACGCTGCTCCCCATGGGAACAGTCCAGCCCTAACTGCCAAGCCATGTCCTCCCTGGACCGGAAACAAGCATCCTGGGACCAGACTGGGGTGGCGTAGTGAGAAAAAGAACGATGGATTAAACCCAGGTCTGTGGATGAAACGTTTCAGCATTCAGTCCATCATCTTGTTGTTTTTGCCATATCTACCCACACAGCAAACAAATTAGTTTGCATTAATAAGTAATTTAATTCAAATAGAATAGGTGTTCGCCACCCTGTGTCAAAAGGTGCCTGTGCTTAAAAATAGAGGAAAGACAAAAACAATCTCATTATAAGCATATTTATGTGTACAACTGTAACCACCGATTTAATATCGTGTGATTAAATTAAAGGTAACTGGGAGCAAATTTTGGGTACAGTCTTTAATAGTTTTAAAAGTAGGAGAGAGAGTTGTTTTATCCCTAGGTCATGAATAGTTTGTCAACACTCAATAAGAGAAATTTAAAAGCTACTACATTTTTCGCATTACCGAATCATCATTTTCTTTATCCTCTCAACAAAGAATGCTCTCTAAAAAATAGCCGTGATTGCTTCTTTTTTTTTTACTTGAGGCTCCATAACATGTCTTTGTATGCTTTCACCATTCATGAAATTGTGTACTATTTTTTCAATCAAAATTCTTTTTGCACAAGTACGTTACTCACTTGGGATTTTCCAACTCCCCTTGCTCCTTTCTAACAAATTCTGAAGACTACACTCACGCCTTTGCCATATTATAGAAGCGGGTGCAAACGCAACCAATCCATTGTACGTTGCACTAGTTATGAGTCACATATCAGGTGGAGTACAGCCAGTGTCCCTGTGTGTGCCCTTGGGGGATGCAGGGGCAGAACAGGGGTCCCAGAAACCCCCTGGTATCTCCTGCTGGTGGATACAGTCACACATTGCACATGCCTTCGGACAGGGCTGGCCCGAAATTGGATTAGACGGGACAGCGCCTTGGGCGGAAGAAAATTTGTTGTTTGTTGTTGGGGCGAGGGGTGGTGGTCATTTCAGTGTGATGGCAGGAGGTGTGAGGAAGATAGGAGGAGGGCAGGGTGTTGATGGGGTGCTAACAATTACGCTGAGGTACATTAAGGGCTGATCACAAAGTGCTTAGTGGGACTGATTGAGACCAAATGAGATGGACAAGTTGCTATTTGCATGACATTAAGTCAGGCAACTCCCTGGTGCGCCCCTTGGAATATTGGCACCCCCAGCCTGCGCCCATGCCCAAGGCCGGCCCTGCCTTTGGGAGAATCCCAGTCTCCTCATGTAAGAGGTGACCGGTTCCTGTACATTAAAAGGGGGAGTGACACTTTGACATGTCTACCCTTCAGTGGGGAACTGTCCCTTTACTGGCACGAGTTTGCGCCTGCACTGTTAAAGTCAGTGCTTTAAATGGGAAGGTACTGTACGGAACTAAGTACCCGCACTTCTTTAATTTGAAAGGGAGAGGACCTATGTTGTACTATATTTATGTACCTTAATTTCTCAATAAAGAATTACGACACAAAAAACTCCCCAAAAAAACCCTCCAAAAAAAAAGAAAGGGAGAGGACCTGCACTTCCCAGCACTGATGCAATACATTTATTGGGAGAGTTCTGGCACTTCTCAGGATCAAACCAGTGCTCTAAAGAGCAAGTGCCTACACTTCTATATTTCCATTTAAAGCACTGGTTAAAGCACATTCTTTGTAGCACGATTCCTAGGCTGGGATCTGCTGGGTCACCAGCAGGAGGCAAAGCGGAAAAGCCAGATCCAGTGCAAACGTCGTAAGAGTTGCCTGCCGGTGACACCATCTACAATATCTTGTGCTGCATTTTCTGCGCTTTGCGTGATGCAGAGTTTCAATTTTCCATCCAGTGCTCCATTGCATGAAGGACAGTAAAGCTCGGTCTGAACTCGGAACCCTTTACAGCTACAAAGGTTTAACAATAAATGGTGTTATGTAGGTGCTAAGCAGAGAACTATTAGGCAACTCTCAGCAAACCAACACAGAATTCATTGAAAGGGCAAAATAATGCAGTTAAACCGCAGACCTACAATCATTAAAAAAGAGAAGATTCAGGCCAGAGGGATCTCTTAACCCTTCCCATTAAAATCTTTAGGATGGTGAATGTGTTCCATCACTGTTAGAAATGGGGGTCTCTAGTTGGCAGAGGTAGGTACCTTTGTCCAAATAGGGACCCTTGCTTCTAGTCAGGGTAAGGGGGATACACTCCTAAAATAACCCCAGCTCACCCCCTTGGTAGCTTGGCACGAGCAGACAGGCTTATCTCAGAGGCAGTGTGTAAAGCATTTGTTAACACATACAGTAATACAGTGAAAACACTACAAATGGACACCACACCAGTTTAGAGAAATAAGTAATCTTTATCTAAACCAAAACAAGACCAAACGACAAAAATCCACAATACAGTATTAAAAATACGGCTTTCAAATGGTAGAAATAGTTCAGTTCAATGCAAGTTGTAAATGCGACACTTTCTCACAAAGTACCTGGGATGCGTCATGCAAAACAAACAAAATGGCCGCAGGGAAGGTGATGCGTCGGTTCCTTACAAACAGGGAAGGTGATGCGTCGGTTCCTTACAGCAGCGCAGGGGAGGTGATGCGTCGGTGTCCTACCAGAGGAGGTGATGCGTCGTTTTCTTACTGCGTGGGGAGTTGATGCGTCTGTTTCTTACTGCGTCCCCCAACAATGCGACAGTCTTGGCGCCTCGATGCAATGCGTCGATCTGGTACGATGCGTGGCTTCGTGCAGCCGCACAGAGGGCTTGCGTCGGGATCGGTGCGTGATCTCGGACTTTGGAGATCGTGGCACCCGATGCGTCGTGCGGCGATTTCTCGAGCCGCGGCAGGCGCTGCAACAGTTTCTTCGGCGATGCATCGGAAACAGGTGCGGATGCGACACGCTTCTTCGATGTTTCATCGATTTTCCAGCTCCCAGCGACAAACAGTCTCTAGAGGTCCTAAACAGCAGAAGGCACTTCTTGGTAGGTTGGAATTCCCAGCAAGGAAATTCAGGGGAGCTGGTGGTGAAGTCTTTGTGGCCCTGAGACTTCAGAACAGGAGGCAAGCTCAGTTTCAAGCCCTTGGAGATCTTTTCTTCAAGCAGGTAACAAAGCAAACAGCAAAGTCCTTTTTCTCCTTTCCTTGGCAGCAAGCAGCCACTTCAGGCCAACCCCAGACAGCAAACAGCACAGGGGCAGTATTCCTCCTCAGCTTATCCGGCTCTTCTCCTTGGCAAAGGTTCCTCTTGATTTCCCAGAAGTGATCTAAAAGTCTGGGGTCTGGGCCCCTCTTTTTATACACCAAAATCCTTTGTTCTCTGAAGGCAGAGAGTGTCTGTACCCAGCCAAAACCAGTTCTGTGGGGCACTTTGCAAGTGCACAACAACCTCCTTTGTCAGTGTGAGCCCTGGCTTCAGACACACCACAGGGGGCGGAGCCGGCATTGTGGAAGGCAGGCACAGCCCTATTCAGGTGAAGATGCTACTCCTCCCACCACTCCAAATGCAGACCAAGCCTATTCAGCCCAGCCCTGACTCATCAGACTTCTGGAGCCACTGCCCTGCTCCAGCCCCTGTCATCCAAAAGCCAGACATGCAATACACAAACCTCGCAGAGGCACACTGGATGGTTAGGCAAGAAAACACCTACTTTCTAAAAGTGGTATTTTCAAACACAGAATGTAAAAATCACCCTCACTAAAAGATGCACTTTAACATTCTGAGTACAGGCATACTAAACTTTATTTTCCTATCTTGTTCCCAGGGTCAGTTATGTTTATAAGATGTTGGAAACAAACTCCCCATTCTAGCCTATGGGAACAGACAGCCTTGCAATAGTGAAAAACGAAATTGGCAGTATTTCACTATCAGGACATGCCACACACATCAGGGCATGTCCTACCTTTCACATACAATGCACCCTACCCACAGGGGTGCCTTGGGCCTACCTTAGGGGTGACTAACAGGTAGAAAAGGGAAGGTTTAGGGACTGGCAAGTGTGTGCACTTGCCAAGTCGACATGGCAGTCCCAGACTGCACACAGGCTCTGCAATGGCAGGCCTGAGCCACATTTTACCAGCTGCTTCTGTGGGTGGCACAATCAGTGCTGCAAGCCCACCAGCAGCATTTGATTTACAGGCCCTGGGCACACATAGTGCACTGTACTAGGGTCTGACAAGTAAATCAAATAGCCAATCATGGAAACACTAATCCATAACACAATTTACAAAAGAGAGCATATGCACTTTAGCACTGATCAGCAGTGGTAAAGTGCCCAGAGTCATAAAACCACCAACAGGTAAGAAAATATACAGGAGGAAGGCAAAAAGTCCTGGGATGACCCTGCAAAAAGGGCCAAGTCCAACAATCACAATGAGCATTACTCAACCAGTGAACTCATCAGATTGTCCAAGCTAGCACAAAGGACAATTTTTGTATCTGAGGAGGACACGTGTGATTAACTAAGATTAGCAATGCCAGGAAGATGCAGCTGTTCTTGGGAATGTTTACTAACAACTTTTCCTAGGATCTAATTAAGAATTTTTCAAATCATGCCTATTACATTTCAGAAAAACCCTATTAATCAAAACTGAATAAAGTACTGAGTATATAAAACAATGTGAAAATGCTCACTTTGTCGTATCTTGCTTACATGTTATATCAAGTCTCTAGTGCATTATCATGAAGTACAATTTAAAAAAATCAGGATTGACATACCATTTAACTCATATTTATTTTTAACCTTTTGTGACATGAGTTTTCAACTTCAGGTATGTTTGGCTCAAAATAGGTATCAGTTGTTATAAACATGGTATGTATTTCAAAGAACAAAAGTCTGAAACGCTCAGAGTTTTAAAAAACGGGTTTATTTGTTTTATCGAGAGTGGAACGCAGTTGTAGGTGGTCTCGCACACATGCCAGCATCCCTATAGGTAGCATTCTAAAGCGAGAATCAGGCACCTACACCGGTGTTTGCTGCCATGCGCCAGAATACATCATTCCCTACTCACATCTATTGTAGATGGCAGGGCCAGTATTTACAACTGCACAACATAATATTTTAAGGGGCAGAAACCTGTGGACTATGTAGGAAGTAAATGGGCCTGTCAAGACACCGTTCAAGTTCAATACGTAGTCAAGCAGATAAAAAGGATGCTGCAAAACTGTCAAGAGGCTCAATTCCATATGTAACACCATCATACAGTCCTGCTGTATATCTAGTTAATTGCTCTTTGCATTCTGGGACCTGTAGTTGCACATTCCTAATAGACGCGTCTGCCTCCAATTAATCGCGTGCAAATTGCTGTTGGCTAAAAACTTGACTTGTCAATGGGGCCACACATGTCATGGGTTCTCGTAACAGTTTTTGTGCTGTCATTTAGGCATCAGTCCTTCCAAACAGCAGAGGTCACCACCTCTCTTGCAGCCCCTAGTCCCAAGCCCCCCCAAACACAGGGCAGAGTCCAGGAGGGGCCACCTGACTCTGAAAGGAGCTCACAATTTATTCTTGCACAGTGAAAACGAAATAGCAAATCCAAAAATTGTTCTGACATTCCTTTCAGGTACCTTAGATGGCCTTAATTGGCCCAGGACAAAACACATGCAGGTGAAAAAAGTGCTCTCAGTGCTTAATGTGGGGCCCACTGTCACTCATTTATGGGGACTGAGACTTATTTTTCCAACATCAGACAATAAGACTGAACAAGAGAGGGAAAGGAATAAAAAGAGGAAAGAAGAGTGAAGAGAAAGTTGGAAGATAGTAAAAAAATAAAAATAAAAAAAAGGGAGGAAGCAGGATGAAAAGAACCTGCAAGAGAGAGATTAGGGGCACGGAGTGTATCGCTGTGAATGAAAGAGGCATAAGGTGGAATCTAGACTACACTGACTTGGTGTTCAGTAACCTGACATTTGGTAATGGGTTTAGAAGAACAACTTTGGGCCGTGCACCATATTCTTTTACAAAGTAAGCACTGCTTGTTCCAGAAGAAATCATTCTTCATTTTATCGACCTCTGCAGGATAAGAGATGGCTATGGTCAGAGCCAGCTTTAGGGCAGTGCGACTGGTGCTGCCGCACCTGGCGCTGACCTGGGTGGAGAGCGATGTGTTTAAAACTAATTTATGGATTTAAACCACGTGCTGCAGTGTTCCTTGCACGTCCAGCAATTAGCACATGCCGTAGATTTCCTTGCCTGTTCAGCAGACTTCAGGCTACCATAAAAATGCCCAGATAACTCTGGTGAATATTGTTTGTACTGTGGAGAGATCAAGTTTTGTTAAGTGGCAGTTTTGACTCATCTTAAAGTAGGGTAGAGGGTTAATGTGCCTGCTGCAAAGAAAGTGCACCATGCAGATCACACAATTGAGGGTGAGTGGACTATGAATAGAGCTATAAAAATAAAATGTATGTCAGAGAGGGGCTGTGGAGATAGGAGGGGCACTGTTGGAGGGTGGTAACACGGTTTAATTTGAGGAAGTGGTTTCCGGTGCTAAGCACCATCACCTAATTGTCAACTTCGGCACTTATGCCAGTTTGCCACATGGTGGTTATGTTTGCCTGCTTTCAAGATGAACACAACAATAGTTGTTTATTCATTCAATTTTCTTTAAAAGTGATTAATACCGGCCGATAAAGCCAATCCTATAGATTTGGAGGCCTGGAATAGTCTGAAATGTCACAGTTGTAGGGTATAATGGTTAGTAGTCGTTTTGGTTCTGTCATTGGCGGAGCTGGCAGGGGCATTAGATGGTGCAAGCTGCAATGGCCACTTGACGAGAGCCCTGGCACGTATTATTATTTTTTTTACAAATTAAGCACTCGGTGGTAGTGAAGGGTTTCGAGGAAAAGGAGGTCAATGAAGGGGCATTAAAACGATTGTGACACCAGGCGCCCCAGCGCTAAAACCGGCCCTGGATGGGCCACTGTTGTGTAAAATACTGCAGTGGGTAAACGCCCAGTGCAGACATCCTTGTCCAGACCAGGTTCTGTCTGTCCTGGCAGTGCCCACACAGACTTTCATATTTTAGAGGTTGGTAAATCGAACGCCATACGCCTGGGTAATAACGCCCATCAGTTACAGTGCTAAGAACCTGCAAAAAATAGGCAAGTAAACTCTAGCTAAAATGAATTATTACTTTATACGAGCCTGTGTCTTGAATCTCGCAAGCGGATTTCTGCAGCGGGCGCTTTACCCTCTAAACTACCTCACCTGCACACTCCAGTTAAAGTAGCAATCATGGGTGCAACCTAGGCGCTTTAGGGTAATACGTCCACGTCCCTCTCTTCAGAGTGAAGCCCGGATACCCCGTTACCTGTGTGCGAGAGATCCGTCAGTCCTCAGCAGCTCAGGCTCGCCTCTCTTGCTCTGCCGCTGGCCACTGGGCTAGTAATGAGCTCGCGCTGACCGCCCACTGCTCGCGCCATCCGCTGCCTGCCTGACCCGGGCCACGTTCAAGTTAGCAATGGACTTGAGCCCATTAGCCACTTGGAATGCGCCGCCGCCGGGATTAGCTTCGTTAGCAGCTCTGCGGAAGCTCACGGCAACCCCCAACACCAGCACTGGATTCGGGCAGCTAATCTGACGCCGAAAGAGAAAACAAACCCCAGAGTGTTTGGATTCAACTGGCGCAAGCCCGGACAGGCCGCTCTCCCCACAGGAAGTAGGCATGTGAAAGCGTGATAAGGTGTACCGAGGCTCGCGATTCGACGCTGGACAGCAAAACCTTCAAAAGAAACAGTGTACTAATGCTGCGAGGAATCTGGACACACTGGAGATATTGTTAATCTGCAAAGAATGACGCCAGTGTGCCGCCTGGAATCTGCGGGCAGTGTACACAATTACAATGAAGGAACAAAGGCATTTATCCAGAGCTGGGCCCAGAGTGAGCTTGGGTTAAGTCTCAGAGAAGGCGCGTTGCCTCAGTACAAGCGTCAAGGGGTACCACACGCATCTCCCAGGTGAGGTCACGTGAACACGCTCCCTCCACACAGGCTGGAGCCATCACAACTCTAGCTCTACCAAGGGCAAGTGTTGATGAAACAATTTCTATCTGATGGCCGATATTCATTCATGCAGATGCCACCCGCCTTCAAATACCAGTCTCAGCTTGGAAACTTACATGCAAACTTGCCTGTGTATATAACATGAGAGGCCTTAAATTGTGGGCTTGTCAAGTTGCCTCATGTCAGGTGCGAGTTTATTCTGGTTCTTATAACTGTTTTTCCCCACGATACATATACAGGCAAACATACCAAAATGCATAGAAAAATATTTATGGAAGTGTTACTGACATTAGATCTTTGTGAGATAAAGATGAAATCACCACAGTGACTGACTTGCACACCTTTGTAAGAAATAATTTCACTTGCACACTGAATATTGTTAAAGAACATATTCTTCCAGGCAGCATTTTCCTTCAGTCCGGGTTTTTCTCAATGGAGCGGCCTGCACAGTACACTTTTAGGGTAAAGCAGGGGACTGTGCACCTCTCATGCGCATTTCTGGTGACTCCGACGGGTCACAACGCTATATGAGCCCCACAAATATCAGGTAAATGATCAAATAGATTTTAATGAACAGAGGACAGGCACATGGCAATTTTCTAATTATATGAGATTCAGCTAGGGAAATAATTTCCCAAGGATGTTCCAAAGTTAATTAGGGGATTGGAAGTCGGTTGACATTTAATCTCTACACACTTTAACTTCTACTTTTTGCTCCTGGAGGTTCCTTGTCTCAAATATTTTCCTAAGCTATGCAAATAATATTCTCCTCCACCACTCAGAGTTCACTTTTTTACCATGATGCACCTGGTCACTCAGGTTGAAGGCCAACGTAGTTCAGCCTCACGTGAGCTATAAAAACCAGGAGTAACTGATGGAGATACAATTGTTTTGTGTGCAGTGCTATTGCTTTAACGAAGTGGTTTATTGTCCCTATCTGTCACTTTCAACGAAGGTCAACCAAAAACTTCCTGGGTCATTTCGCAAGGGTAGGCTTAACAGACATACCCATTACCTTTCATTATATATCAGTTTCCAAAAGGCCAGCAGGTTTTTACGTAATGTTCTTTACAAACACTTTTCACACCACCTTTTAATGAAATCAACAGACCTCTGATGCCTCCGAGCCCATACACTCCCGTATATGATCTATCAAACCAGCCTTTGGTTTGCAATTGACTGAACCCAAATGGACTATTGGTGAATTCCAATATTGTCACTATAGCGACATCCACCATAAAAAGCCCATCAGAAGGATTCTTCTATCCACTACTGTCGAATGAGCATGCAAATTCCCCATATGTTTCCTCTGGTTCACTCACTTTATTGAAGTTTGTGGGCCAAATATTAGACAGGATCCCATTGCTTAACAGATCATAATTTTCTATTATTGCATATCACACAAACCTTCACGTAATACACAACCTTTCATCTCATCTCCTCAAATCCTAGTCCAAATAAAACTCTCACAATGGGCGTTGTAAACTTCCTTGCAATCACCATTCATTTGCACTCAAACAATACTTACTCAAAGGACATCACTCTCCCTGGAGACTATACTACCAAAAGCCTGACTGAACACTTCCTCTCCTTCACCACATCCCTGCACCTCACCTCTCACATCACCTTTTCCGCACACATTAAAAATTATTTTTTCCATCACCTAATCTTTTATTTAATAACTTCTCCTCCTCCACCTCTCCGCCTTCACCCCAAGAGCCTTCCTAAATCTCTCCCCACCCTGGTTATACCATCACACACACAACATCCCTTTTATGACCACGTAGAACTCCATATTCCAAATGTGTTAACTCATGCCCACCAAGATCACCACCCCCTCTTTTAAGTACACACCAATGAAGTCACATCAACTCCTCTTCTCATTGTTGCAAGCCACCCGGACAAAGCACATTGATTTCCTTGAATCACTCCAGACAACCTTGTTAGATGCCAGGCTAAAACGTAGCCCCTGCATCAAACCTAAACCCTCACCACCTTGGAATTTCTAGAGCTAAATTAAGCAACATGTGAGAAAGTGGATGATTGATTGAATTTGAAGCTAATAATGGCACTATTCCTGACTAGGCCCAGATAGGTCTCAATAATTTAAACGTGAGCTCAACCTTTGGTAGCTGTAGCAAAGAGCATACAGGCTTAACTTAGGAGAAATGTGTGCAACATTTATCAGACCCAAAACAGTACACAATAAAAGTCCCACTCCAATTTATAAAAAAATGAGTAAAATGTAATGAGCAAATAGACACTGAAGTGACAAAATCACATGTAGGGAACTGGAGATATGATTTTTCAAAAGTGTTAGATATTTTTAGCTTGAAAAAATGCAAAGTTCCAACTGCTGGCATCTGGTCATGCTAGACTGAGTCAAATTCAAAAGATTAGGTTGCCCCCGATGGAGCGTGGGATGGATACAGGGACCAGGGTCGTCCCGGTGATAAGTTTACCTTCTGACTTAGTCTTTTTCTTCAGGAGAAATCTTTGTCAATGGGGTATTTGGTGGGTTGGGCTTCAAGTTGTTTCCAAAGAACTGCTCCTTGACGAAGGCCAGTTGTAACTTCTCTTGGTGGGAAGTGCAGTTGATGCGATGAACTCCATTCAGCTGAAGTGTATCTAAAAGGTTTTCATTGGCATATGGATGTAGGTTCCGTATTCGCCTCAGTGTAGTCCATTTGTGGCAAGACTGAAGATGATGATTTTTGAAGCGAGGAACTTGCCGCAGGGTGCCTGGCTAGGTGAATCTTACTGGCGATGCATCTGCAGCGGCTGTAGCTGTGGCTTCAGCAGTGTCCCAGTATGAGCCTCTGGTTCTTTTTAGAGAACACTTGGAAAAAGTTTCTCTGTGTACAATTCTGCAGTCCTTGGGGGAGAAGAGTGCACTGTAACACCAAACAAGGGGCCAGGACCTTGTGGGCATCACTTGAGGGTTAGAACTCAATCCCCTAGAAGCCACAAGCAGTGTCTCGAGCAACTCTAGTTGGAGTTGGTCAGCTGGGCTTAGCAGAATCTTGGGTTACTTGTAGCTTTGTGTCATTGGACGTTAACAGGAGGTTAGCCAACTAGACATTGGAGACCACGCTTCAGACCACGCTTCAGTCCTGGGCATAAATGGGGGAATGGCCAGCCCTTGGGGTCTCTCTTCACAGGTTACAGCAAGTGCAGTCCTCTTTTTGAAGTTGGGATTCAGCAGGTTCAGTCATTCTTCTGTCTTTCACAGATCCAGAGGTGTTTCTAGGAGGGTATGAAGAGCTGCCACTTTCACATCTAGAACTAGCTTGTGAGTGGGGTGACTCCCTGATAGTCAAAAATGTCCCAAGGGCAACCCTGCACACTTTGACATAATTTCCTGGGGGGTTGGCCCTAAACATTCCCTGAGTGCCCTGATCTGCCAAAATCCAATGTGGCAGAATCTTTCCTACCTTGGTCTGAGCTCTAGGCACATCCCTGAGGTGTGTCCAGGGAAGTGAGGAACTCCTGATGGAAAACCAGTTCTGGGGCAGGTTATCCTCCCACTGGGACAGGTGCCACTCTTGCTACTAAGACAATGGCTCCAACAGGCCTAGGTGTGAGGTACGACTGCCGGTGACAGGGACTGCCTCTTTGAAGCTTGTACAGGTGGCCACCACCTCCTCCAAGCCATCCTGTCAGGAGTAGGTCCACCTCCTCCCACTCAAGGCCCTTTGTATCCTTTCCTGAGAGCAATTCACACATCCCAGCAGCCCGCCAGTTGACAGTTGGGGATTGCAAGAAATTGGGTTACTTGTTGAGGGGAGTGAAATCCTACTCAAGCAGGAACCACAATCCTTGTTAGGATGAGGTGCAAGCAAACCCCACATTAACCCATGCTCAACCTCTGGTAGCTTGGCACAGAGCAGTCAGGCTTAACCTAGAGGCAAGGGTAAAGAATTGATGCCGCACTTCACCCAGTAATAACGTGAAAACACAACGCAAGAAAAATCCCACACCAATTTAGAAAACTAGAGTAAATTTTAATAAATAAATCAAGACCAAAACAACAAAAACCAATCAGGAGAACCAAAGATATGTAAATTTGAAAATGTCTATAAAAGTAGCATCAAAAAGAACAAGGTGCCAACTGTGGATATCTTGTCGCACCGATTGGGACATTTCAGACTGTTTCCAGCCCTCCTTCTGAGTAGGCAGGATTTAAATTCATTCTTGTTCTGCCAACCTTTGTCTCTACCTTAACCTGCCATGTGCCCTCATGGTAGCCTGCCCCCAATGTCCCACAACACACCCAAACCCCTACATTTTTCATCACTAAACACCGGAGATTTGGCATGCAAATACCATAACACTGATAAGATTGCATGAACCATATCCCTTCTACAACTGTACTATGTGTAAGGGTTAGTCGTAAATCAAATTTTCCTTTTGTTATGTAAAGAGCTCTGCTGCCACTTTTGGCCAGGTTAACTCAACAAATATCAAAATAAAGAGAACGAAACCAAGAGCACATCAGTGCTGTCTTCACAGAACGTTCAAGCTGGTAACGGCACAACAGACTCATTTCCCATTTCATATTGAGTCAACCTGCTAAAATTAATGTGAATTTTAATTATAAGTAAACTATTTAGCTGATTATTTCTATGTTAACTTTTAGCTGGAAGCAAGAAGATCTCAAAACCTACCATCAAGGTTGCATCAATTTATCAGGTTTTGTGGAGCACGAAAAGCCAGATATAGTTAAAAGCCCTGAACCTGCAGGTTAAGATCATCTCCTGATGTGTTCTTTGCTAAAAGATCTAAACTTAGGAGCAATTTGACAATTGTAAATGTTTTCTTTTTAGTACCGCAGTAGTCAAGCATATGATTGCTGAGTTTCCTAACTTGAATGCAGACATGTTAAATCGCTCAAAGCCTTCAACTCAAATTTGATAGCACAGGTTATAAATAACAGTCCCAGGTACCTATCAACCCATCATTCTGTTTATCCTGATTTACTTCTTGGAAATTGCATGTCTTGTTCAGCAGCTACCTTGCCTTTGATAATACGCAAGCGTCTACGTTCTTTCACCATCCTTCATTTTGCTTTACTGCACACAGAAACTAGGCTTGTCTCGTATATACTGTGCAAAATAAACAATTAAATACAAATTAATACAAATAAAAAGGCACCTCCTAATAATGTTTTTGAAAGTCAAGGACTATCTACCCTCGTCTTCCTCAGACATGTCTCATGAATTGAAAGTCTATCATATAAACCCATGTGTTACCAAATAGCTATCTATGATATCTCAGCTCCAAGCAATACACAGTTACTTAGTTGCTGCATCTTTATCATTAACCCTACATGTGATGCCCCTGTACCTATTATCAGCAGGGTCTGCAACAAGAAAATTCCCATAAGATGTTATGTATAGCAGCCTGCCATCACCAAAGACAGTTACTGTGGAAGTCTCCATGCTGGTGAGTGGTTCCCTTCAGGAGTACCCTTAAGGGAAAGGATGGTAGTGAATTCAAGCATCCACCCTCATGACAGCATAGTAACCTGAAGGCACATCCACCTAGGCAAAAAAACACATTTCACCACCCCACTTAAAAAGAGGGAGGCAAGTACTACCACAATATGAACATTTAACAAAACAACATTGTTAGAAATGGGGGTCTCTAACTGGCAGAGGTAGGTACCTTTGTCCAAATAGGGACCCTTGCTTCTAGTCAGGGTAAGGAGGATACACACTTTAGATAACCCCTGCTCATCCCCTTGGTAGCTTGGCACGAGCAGACAGGCTGATCCCAAAGGCAGTGTGTAAAGTATTTGTACCAACACTCACAGTAACACAGTGATAACACCACAAATGGACACCACACCGGTTTAGAAAAATAAAGTATCTTTATCTAAACTTAACAAGACCAAAATGACAAAAATCCAACATACAAGTATTAAGAAAAATGACTTTCAAAAGGTTTTAGCAACTGAGTCCATAGAAAACTATGGATGCGTGATTTCTTCCAAAGTACCTGTTGTTGCGACAAAATTCACCAAGCCAAACAGCTGCAGTGCTGAGAAGCGCCGAAAAACAAAGAGATGCGTCGTTCCTGAGACCTTCGTGGATGCGATGCGACAGTTCCTCTGTACACAGGGGAGCGATGCGTTGGGTCCGGTCAGTAGGGGGAAGCGATGCGTCGATTCTGAGATGACTCCGATCCGCGGGTGATGCGTCGGGGAAAACTTGCCGCACAGGGACGATGCGTGGAAATCCGGGATGCGGCAACGAACGATGCGGTGGCGGCGAGCGGCGCTGCGTCGACCTTTTCAGCTGCGATCCCTTGATGCATCGATTCTTGCCACGGCGACAGGCACTGCGTCGGTTTCAGCAGCGGCGCGGCGGTGCGGGGAGATTCTTCTCACACCACGGCGTTGCATCGGAAAAACTGTCGCAAGAAGAGCGATGCGTCGATTTTCTTGTTGTTGCGTTGCTTTCCAGCTACCAGTAGCAGAAACAACCTCCAGAGGCCACACACAGCCACAGGCACTCCTGGGAGGTCAGAACTCCCAGCAAGGAAGTTCAGGGGAGCTGGGGGTGAAGTCTTTGTGTGCCTGAGACTTCAAAACAGGAGGCAAGGTCTACTCAAGCCCTTGGAGACTTTCCTCAAGCAGGGGACACAGCACACAGCAAAGTCCTTCTCCTTTCCTTGGCAGAAACAGCAACTGCAGGCCAACCCCAGACACACAGCAAGGGCAGTACTTCTTTTCAGTTTCTCCAGCTCTTCTCCTTGGCAAAGGTTCCTCGTGATTCCATAAGTAGTCTAAAAGTCTGTTTTTTTTAGGTCTAATACTTAGACCCCAAAATGTCTTTGTTCTCTTTGTGCAAGGGGCTCTGAGCCCAGTTCAAACCAGTTCTGGGGGGCACTCTGCAAGTGCACAACAACATCCATTGTCAGTGTGAGCCTTGGCTCCAGACACACCACAGGGGGGCAGAGCCAGCATTGTGGAAGGCAGGCACAGTCCTATTCAGGTACAGGTGCTACTCCTCCCACCACTCCAAATGCAGCTCAGGCCTATTCAGACTAGTGCTGACTCATCCAGACTCCTGGAGCCACTGCACCTCCCCAGCCCCTGTCACTCCAAAGCCAGACAGTCAATCCACAAACAGGCAGAGGCACACAGGATGGTTGAACAAGAAAATAGCCACTTTGTAAAAGTGGTATTTTCAGTCTTAGAATGTAAAAATCACCTTTCCTAAAAGATGTATCTTTTGATTCTGAGTTCAGGCATACTAAACTTTATTTTCCTATCTAGTCCCAATGGTAAGTTATATTTATAAGATGTTCTAAATTAACTCCCATGCTTTCCTATGGGGACAGATAGCCTTACTATAGTGAAAAACAAAATTGGCAGTATTTCACTATCAGGACATGCCACACACATCAGTACATGTCCTGCCTTTCACATACACTGCTCCCTGCCCAGGGGTACCTTGGGCCTACCTTAGGGGTGACTAACATGTAAGAAAAGGGAAGGTTAGGGCCTGGCAAGTGGGTGCACTTGCCAAGTCGACATGGCAGTGAACAACTGCGCACAGACACTGCAGTGGCAAGTCTGAGTTACCTTTTCAGAGCCACTCATGTGGGTGGCACAATCAGTGCTGCAGGCCCACTAGTAGCATTTGATTTACCAAGCCTAGCACACTTAGTGCACTTTACTAGGGACTGACCAGTAAGTCAAATATGCCAATCATGGATAACCAATCATGTTCACAATTTACACAGAGAGCATATGCACTTTAGCACTGAATGGCAGTGGTAAAGTGCCCAGAGTCCTAAAACCAACAACAACAGGTCAGGAAAAAATAGGAGGAAGAAGCAAAAAGTTTGGGGATAACCCTGCAAAAAGGCCCATGTCCAACAAACATTTTAGTAGTACATACACTTCAGAAGTCTATGCTATAATCAGTCCTACACTAGAATTATACAATTTATAAAATCTTGTCAAGATTGAAAATGTTAACTTGATGAAAACAAGCTGCTTTAATCTGGTCTCTTTTGATAAATATATGAGAAAACGCCTGGAATGACTCTGATGAAAAAAAAACTAAGCCAAAGACAAGACAAGTCTATGTATTGGGGGAGAACAAGATGGCAAAGAGTGTTCCATGTGCCGTGTGATCCTTGGTTATATAGTTGAATTCATGTCCTGAACATGCCATTTGTATTTGTTTATTTGCTGAACATGTCAAACAAAAATGCTGTTTATCAGTATAAAAGACTCTAGTGGGGATGTCAGCAGCAAATATATTGAGTAAGTCTGGTGACTGAGTTCAGGTGAGCATAAAATGGTATGTATTGCAGGCTTCACTTTTCAAAGACATTTGCACGCAGATGGCAGCTCACTCGTTAAATTAATTTGCCTGCAAATTGTGAGACAAGTGATTTCAAATATCATCTTCACCAAGTTAAATTGTTGGAAATTGTTTAATTTGTTTGTTCTAGGAATTGATGAAGGTATTGGAGACTTCTACAACTATTTCTCCACCATCAACTCATCAATAGCTTAAGAGAACTGTCTCAAACTTTGCATCCTTTATGAGGAAAACTATATAATCAACATGCTGTAAAAAATAGAATATTTTGAACAATTCATGGGCATCCCTGTGGTTTTTCCACAATATATTAGAGTGACATTGTGCTTTTCAAAAGGAAGAGATGTAGAAGCGATATATGTATCATTTTTTATGAAAGGATGAGTTTGTTAAATATAAGTCAAAGAGACCAGATGCTTTCGCTACTCAATCATCTCTTAAAATCAGATCCGGATTAGCTATGATTTAAATTAATGGCCACAAAATTCTTTATTCAGTGAACTGTCATACAAGTATGTAGTGTCAATCCAGGCCGCATTGGGTGGATGCACACAGCGCTGGTCATACTGGTACAAGTAACTGTAAATGCACAGCTGCAGGCAGTGTCAGGCAAGAGATCTCAAGAACATGAATATGCAGCAACTTGAAGTACCCTTGCAACCTTTGATACACAGCTAGAACTAGGGTTGTCTGTAACTCATAATTTGTTGTAGCGTAATTTCATGAAATTACTGCAAAATTATGTGAGATGTTGAGTAATTACGCGAAGACTAATTCTTCGTCTAGTGCTATTTTTCTTAGCTCAAAAATGCCCTCACATGGCTGAAATGGACCTTAGATGTGTTTTGCCCTAAGACATATCACTAAATGCAATGGAGCATTAACAAAAGTGTGATTTTTCCCCCAACATATTCCCAGCATTTAGAGCTATTTTCATCATGCAAAATGCAACTCACGCTAAATGCAAAACAACATGAAGAGCAGTGCAAGCAGGTTCTCCGAATGGCTAAATTCTTTGTTTCTGTGCTTATTTCCCCCCAAATTACTCTTAAATACACAAGCAGGGGTAATTGCGTAATTCAGGGGAGAAGAGTTGGCCTAACAGCAAGGGCGGTCAACCTCAAATCTGGGGAACCGGGTTCAAGTCTCGGCAAGGAGAGCGCAACATCCTGTGATTCTGGGCAAATCACTTAATCTCCCCGTGCCTAACAAAAATTAATGTGTCCTCATGTAACGCAACTGGTGTTCGTGTAAAGCGCTCTGATACCCGATACCTTCGGGTCAAGTTTGCGCTATATAAAACTCCATAAAAAAATAATTATTGGTAATTCAATGTCAAAGAGTAAAGTTGAATTACCGAAAATACTCTGTTTACTCCGACGTAATTAAAATTACTCTCAGTCCTAGTTAGAAGGCTACGCACCTGAAAAACACTCTGACTTAAAGATTTACAAGTAGCTTTCAGAAATTGTAAGCAGCCAGCCTGCTGAACAAGAAAGGTCTCATGTAAATAGAAGGGCTGCTATTGTTGACTCCTCATTCAAATTTGTGATCCTAAAAAAGGAAAAAGACTGTCTTTTAAAATTCTAGATAGGAGACCAAAACACAAGCATAAAAGTATAAAAGTCTGTTGAAAGTGCTGAAGCTACATGGGCTATTGGAGGATATTGTGGGGGCAGAAAATAGATAATTGTATTTTTGAATTACATGGGGAGTCCAAGAAAAAGAAAATTAGATTTAAATTTGCTTGTTTAATACTGGTATTAGACCTGACACCTTGGAGTGGTAATTCCTTAAACGTTTTGCCTTCACCCTCCTGTTCTGCTGAAATTGCTTTTGTTGGTCTTAGGACTCTGTGCACTTTACCATTGGTAACCAGTGCTAAAGTGCTTGTGCTCACTCAGTAAAACATGGTAAAATTGGCTTACATCTGACTAGCATATTTAATTTACCTATACGTCCCTAATAAACTGGAACACCATATACCAGGGCTGGTAAATTAAATGATGCAAGCGGGCCGGCAGCACTTATTATGACACCCACTTTAGTCGCCGCTTAAAACTTGCCTCTGGCCTGCCATTGCAGGCTGTGTGCAGTTTTAAACTGTCAATTCGACTTGGCAAAATGAACCCCTTGCCAGGATTAAGACTCCATTTTTATTAAATATGTCACCCCCAAGGTAGGCCTAAACAGCCCATTGTGCTGGGTGCATTGTATTTAGAAAGTAGGACAAGTACCTTAAAGTTTTACATGTCCTACCAGTTAAAAACTCACATATTTGCTTTTCACTACTGTGATGCCTATACTCCTATAGGATAACGCTGGGTTACCTTATTACATTTAATAAGTGATAACGTTTGTTTAGGACCAGGTAGAATTGTCATGTTTAGGGTCTAGGGAATTGTAATTTAAATAATTTAAAATCCTCTTTAATGGTAAAGTCAGATTTAGGTCACAATTCTGAAAATGCTACTTTTAGAAAGTGTTCTAACTATTTGGTGCCTGCAGTCTGTTCCCTGGGCCACATGACTAGGTGTAGTTGACAGTTGGCCGCAGTGTATTCCTTGCAGACAGCCACAAAATATTGGGACTTTAAAGACACTGCCTCAGGACACGCACACAAAAAATTCACACTAGCCTATTGTGCCCCAGACATGCAGGGACCAAGGCAGAGAGGCAGGAAATTCCAGACACATCTGTGGGGAGAAAACTCCAGAAGTTTCTTCCACTTCAAAATTAGCACCAGGAATAAAATTAGGACCCTCAGACACACCCTTCAGTACACTCCTGTCAGAGGACTGCCCTGCTGTCTGAGAAGGAAGAATGGACCTGCTTCATTCATCCCAGGCTACCTCAGTGACTCCAAGGGCTAGTTAGCTGGCCTCCTGCTTTGAGCTACTGGGACACAGCTCAGAAGGCCTCTCTGCAACTGCCTAGATGACCTGCTGCACTGGACCTGACTGAACCTGCAACTGGACCTGCCTGAGCACTGTCGAACTCTGCTGGAGTGAGTTCCTGATCCATAAGAGGTGCCTCCCAGGTCCTGAACCCTTGGTATGGGATTGGTTGAGCTCCTCCTGGAAGAAAGGGAGAAATCCTGAAGTTTTGGGCTCTTCCCAAATGTGATTGGGCCCTTTTGCACCAAGATCTTGCCGTCCACGCCTGCCACCAACGTGAAACTCCAGTGTACCTGACTATTCACGCAACTGCAGCAATGGCTGGCAATGTGATTTCTGCACTTCACACCACAGCATTGACAGCTTGCGGTGACAACCAACGTGAAGCACTAGCAATGACCATCTGTGACCCCCTACAGGATCTTTGTGCTACAACGATGACAGTCCGTGACGACTGGTCTGCTCTTCACGCTACAGCGACGACCATCCGCGGCACTCTCCCTGCTCCTTGTGGCCCCCTCCACCGTGAACTGGACTCTTTGTGCCAGATTTTGAGAAGGCAACCTGGTCCCTGAGTCCGGGCCAAGCTCCATTGCAGTTGGCCTGAACTTGTGATTTTCCACCAGTCTCTCATGACCAGATAAGCATGAGTGGCGCTTTGTTCTTTTAGGTGCTATACTTAACTCACATCTTTAAAATTGCATCTCTCTGATTCTGCTGATTGGATTTTTGATGTCTTGGTGTCCAATAATCTATTTACATTTGCCATATTTTTCTAATCTTGTGCAGGATTTTTCTTGAGTTGTGATTTCACTTTATTACTGTTTGAAGTGCTGCATAAATTCTTTACACATTGCCCCTAAGTTAAGCTTGGCTGCTCTGTGCCAAGCTGCCAGAGGGTTAAGCACAGATTAATTTAGTGACTTTTTATGGATCACCCTGTCAAGGATTGTGGCTGTTGCTTGAAAAGGGCTCACACACCCCTCAACCAAGAAGTCAATTCCTCACGACTGGGTAGACAGAGGTTTGCAATACTTTGTTTACAAGAAGAAAGACCACCTATGTAGACGTTGTCTAGAGAGGAAAATTAAATTGAGCTGAAAACAGCATATGTTTAGAGTGAGAACAGACAAAGTAGAGGAGTATGTGAACACATGGAGAGATTTGATACACTGCTGTCTCAGATTGATCTGCCTTGTCTACTTAAAGAACACCCCGACCTACACATTTGTGCTAGACATGCCTTATATTCTTTATGGTACAAAAAATGTTTATCTTGGAGGGTCATAGTTGCCAATAAGGTAGAGGTGTAACAGCAAACTCTTTGGTAAGTTCTGTGAATATGCTGAATATATTCACGTGTTATCTGTTCCTGGACTGACCGGCCCTTGAGAGATTTTAATTTCTTTTAACTGTAGTGTTTTTGTTGTTATGAAATCAATAAAAAGTTTATTAAATTACAATACAAAGTAACAATGGCTTGGCGGGTTCCTTCAAAAATTAATTTTGTACATGTGCAAGGAAAGACTCTCTTTCTCTACTTCATAACCATGGACGTCACTTAGGGGGGAACCCCTGGCTTGCTTTTGATAACCCTGACACTGTCCTTGCGACCCCTGGCCTTGGAGGCAGCAGAGAAGCACCCGGCGGCCGTTTCATGAAGAGCAGTACTGGCTGAAGCGTCTGTTTCTGTGTTTAAGGTATAAAAAGTTCATAAATAACTCTGAATTTCTACGAGTTATGCAAGGAACTTTAGACAGCACAAGCCGGAAACAGTTTCTGCTGACTCTTTCCGGTTTGTGATGTCTGCGTTTCATGCATCAAGTCGGTGAAATTCCGATTTATATGCATGGACTTTAGACACTGCAAGCACATTAAAAAGAGGCGCTGGACTCTGTGCTGAGCCATGGAAACTGTTCATGACAGGACCACAGAAATGAAACTCAAAAGCATCTCTTTGAGAATCGAATTAATTTTCTGCAGTGTGTACCACTCCAACCCACCTGACCCCGCGTCTGTCTGTAGTGTGGTGTGCTGTGAGGACACTTGTCGCGCTTGCAGTGAGGGGGAGGGCCTT
Source organism: Calotriton arnoldi (assembly GCA_963921515.1). NCBI lineage: Eukaryota > Metazoa > Chordata > Amphibia > Caudata > Salamandridae > Calotriton > Calotriton arnoldi. The sequence continues at coordinate 2,537,687 of CAWUFW010000084.1, read as the reverse complement.
CAAGCTTTCTCTCACACTGTGCTCCAAAGACTGGGGGAGTGATCTGCCCACAGGATGGAAACAAATGCTGACAAGGCCAAATCTCAGCGCAGACTGATTATTATTCACATTGTTAGCCTCTGTACTGTAGTTGTTTTAGTTCATAAACCGTGTGCGATGCCGGGGGAGTACAGTGTAGAATAAATGCTGAGCTGCAGAATAAAAGTTACCAGTTGCTGGATTGTTGCACGGCTCAATAGATTACTCTTCCAGTTACTGAACAATGTATTAAAACAGTCAGTTCGGCATTGTTTAAAACATTATAGGTATTACGATAAAAAAGAAAGTATTTTTATAGAAGAAACCTACTAGCTCCAAAGTGAAACAAACATTTTATTGCAAACATTTTCATAGTATCAGGAGTATTATGAACATGAGGGGGTGTACGGTAGATTTTATCTGATGTTAAAGTAAATTTATGTTTTTTTGAGCCTACAAAATGTTAAGGAGTACATGTGAAAAGTTGCAAGTCACAGCTGTGCAAGAGTACTCACGTTTGTAAACATGTACAAATGCGTAAATGTACATCCTGTACATTTGCGCATGTGTAAAGCCTATGAAATGACCATTTGCACCTGTTTTTAAAAAAAATGTTTTTATTCCACAGTGAAAACATTTTTCCCATTTAAAAAGCTATTGCCCTACACCCCTACTAACATTGTGGATCATGTGACCTCCCCGTTCCCACCCAAAAGGCAGGTTTACTACTGCATTTCCCACCAATTAAATATTGCTCCATGATTTTAACACAGTCGGGTGCACCACTCCCCTCTTACACGCTTTTGGAACTATGCCTGTAAGGAGAGAGGTGTTAATGATATCATACAGAAGCAAAGTGGAGGCAGGCAGCAGTGATTTCAGGCTAGTTACTGGGCAAGGATTAATATCCTAACTTAAAGGTGAGCAAACTGAACTGATTTCAGCCAAGGTCGTCATTAGGATGGAACCAATCATCAAGGAGGGAGCTGCAGCCATCTGAAGGGTTCGGCTGGGGGCATCAGAAATGTGCCTTAATTACAGATTGGTGGAAGGGATACTCCATCACAAACATAGTGGATGTCCTATCCTCCTTGCGATACGTATTTTTTAGCCTATGACACTTGTAATACAGTGGACATGGTATGCACCAGGATATCTGCCATGTTTGGCATGTGTATACCATCCACCAAATTCTAAATGAGGCCTTTAATGTCTTGGTATATGTTTAGAATATCATACAAGAAAATCAGGCAAGGTAATCACAAAGGATATGAAAGGGTCTGATATTGGAGGTACAGCAGGCTGGGCACACGAAAGAACAAACAGAGAAGAGTTCCTGTGGAAGTTTTGGTTTCGGTTTCATTTGAAGTTTGTGTGTCTCCTCCGATCATCCCTTACTAGCTTGCTGCATGGCTAGTTTCCAGATTCTCAATCCTCATTCCGAGGGGAACCACTGGTTGGCATGCCTAGGTCTATATTCTGAGGGAGCTGAAGTAAGGCTGGTGGGGGGCACACGGTGTTTCACCAAGTTATGGAAAGATGTGTGTAACTGATGGAATTGTGCTACTACACTACATTACCATTACAATTACTCTGGGGTGGATTTTATTCTAATTCTGAAATAGCTGAGTCCACATGAAGCCTCCTTCGAACCTTATGTTGGCAGTTATGACCAGATACCTGGCAAGGCTGTAGTTTCATCTCAGCAATGACCCAATTTAAGGAGACTAAGAGCATAATTTATACCTTGGCAGAGAGGAAGCTCCGTCACAATGGTGACAGTGTACCCTGTCCGCCAACATAGTGGTCTGCCCTCTGCCTCCCTGATTTAAGTGCGGGTTGACCATAGGTTTACTCCGTCTTAGCTGTGATTAGACCACTCCAACGGTCTTGTGGAGTAAGGGCCTTCAAAGGCAGACCTCAAATTGGGCCTACCTGATTTTGATGGGTAGAATTAATGGGCAGTTTTCACTGCCTGTCACCACCAGGAAACCCTTGCCGTAAGGGGCATTGAAAACCGTGAAATGCTCCCCTCGCCAACGGAGAACACACCCATGGTGAGGAGAGAATTTTTCCGCTTTGGAATTTTTTCTTTTTAAAAATGAAAAGGAAAACAGTTTGGTGCAGGGCTCCTTCATGTTAACAGAGACTTGCATCGAACTGCAAAACGCATTGGCAGGAGCCTCCATGATGGCAGTTCCTGCTAACGCTTTGGAAATGATCGACAGCTTGGCGGTCATTTCTAAATCAGGTGGGCAGCATCTCCATGAGGGCAATGAAGTAATTTAGTCTGTGGCCCTGGCAGAGAAACAGGCCTTCCACCTGAATATAAATCAGGCCCTAAGTGCCTTATTTAGAGTTTTAGGGGAGCAAGGCATCAGACAAAAGTGGCAGATGTTCCGTACACCGTACTCAGAGGGCCATTGTTATCAATGCACCTTTAATATGGGAGACGGAACATCCACCTCTTTTATGTGAATATGCCACCTCCACCCAACTTTAAATATGGCCCCAAGTCATCATCGGCCTAGATGATGGGGCTGCAGTGATATGAGATGAATGGCAAAGGAGAGTGCAAAGATGGCGTTAAACATGTGACTTAGTAACCCATTGAGTAAAATATGAAGGGGACAACTTCACATTTCACTGTGATGTAGGAGAAGGGAATGGAAATACAATAGATATGCATATTGAAGAAAACTGATTAGTGTAGGGACAAATGGGCTACCTACCTAAATACAAATCAGGCCTTCAGTGCCTTATTAGAGTTTGGGGAGCAAAGCATCAGCCATAAAAAGTGGCAGATGTTTCATCCAATGTATTTAGAGTGCTATTCTTAACAATGCCCCCTTTATATGGCAGATGGACTATCCACCACTTTTATGTTGATGTCCCACATCCACCCAACTTTAAATAAGGCTCCAAGTCATCATCGGACTAGATGATGGGGTGCATTGATATGAGATGAATGATAAAGGAGGGTGCAAAGATGAGGTTAAGCACGTGACTTAATAACCCACTGAAATACTCCTTTTCATTTTGAAAATTAAACCTATTTACAACTGTTTAGATCTTTGAACAGACTGGTTCCTGGTCTATTTCCTGAAATGATAGAGCCTTGTATTTCTAGACTTCTCAACACCTCCCTCCAGCAAGGAACCACCTTGGAAATACAAAACAAGAAATTACAATATTTTTTGTTAGAAACATCACATCTGACACCTCTATAACTGTACAGCTTTCAGCCCATCATCTAATTTCCAATCTTGAATAAAATCTCTGAGAAGGTCATTGCCTACTGGTTAGAGGCTAGCATGCACCAGATACCCATCAATAACTCTTCTTACCCAAGCATGGGTCAGGGACTGCTTTGCTGGATAAAGCAACAACATCTGAAACATCATTCCCAAAGGGCATCTGGCAAACCTGGCTCCGCGCCAACTTCTCAACAGGTTTGGCAAGTTGCTGGATTGAAGCCAACAGAGATTGGGAGGTTCTTCTTCTTCCTAAATAATCACGATTTTACAGTCCAAATGAGTCCTTTTCAAAGTCTACCCAGTGAACTGGATTGGTGGATCCCAAAGGCTCTCTGTTAGCAATTCACAGTTCATTATTTACAATCCACTAATCTTTCAGATTATTATGGGATGGAGACGGGAATTTGAAAACTACTTGGATTATATCCAGATCCTGTTCAGTCTAGATAAATTGGTGCAGCAATTCCGTTAAAGGATAGCTAACACATATGTCAGCTTAAGTAAACAGAGAATCTGATTCAGTCAACTAAACAAATCTAAGGCACACTTAATAATAACTCTATTATAAGATCAGGTTAACCAACCAGCAGATAACAAAGTAAAAATCTAGAGTTCTTAATCAACACATTTTTTAGACAAGACAGTTAGTTGCATTTTCTTTCTGTTAACATCCAGCAGCAAAGTGATCCACTTTTTCTCTCCTGCTCTAAGGTGTATTGAAGTGTGAAATTGTGTTAACTAAAGACAGGACTGAGTTACCTCGTTTAATGTAGGGATCTTCAAGTGACCTTTGAAGAAATTACAGATGGCCAAGAATGCTGGGATCAGAAAAGCAGTACAATTTAGATGATTTGATCAAGTGTTAAAATGCAGAAGGGACACTGCCTTCATGGCGCTGCACTCTGGTATATGAAGACTAAATTTACACTTTCACAGTATAAATATGCAGAAGGTCATCAAATATGGTTGTGTTTATACCCAGAGTATTTTGATTTACACCTGTGGGTGGTTGCAGATTATTAGTCCATGGTCTAAAGATAAGGGACACCTTGACAGATGATTTGTGGTTGAGGTTTTCATTCAAGAATTTTAAAAAGGTGGTGAAAGCTTCCCCAAAGCTCTAAAATAATCTTTAAATTCTGGATTTAGCTCTAAAATATTCAATCCCTGGAGATGTGTATCAGTAAACCACACTATTAAGTATTATTTCTCTCTCTCTCTCTCAGTTTCTCTATCTCTTTCTCTGCTCTCTCTACTCCAGAAATGTCATGCACAATCCAAAATAGCCACTGGTTTAGCCGATGATGACACTTTCTATAAATTGCTATGGCTATTGCAGCATAATCAGCAACATGTTTCCTACAAAACCCATCAACTGGTTGCTGCAGCCTCAGAACCAGGCTGCCAAAATATTCTAGACTCTCCAGAGGAAAGAGTATGTAAAGCATGTGCTAAAAGACCCACTTACTCCAAATCAAAGCAAAGTTCTTTACAATGTACAAAATACACACAACATCAGTGTTCCACAATACCTTCAGGCGTATCCCACAATGAGCCGGAAAGAACCATACCCTACTTACACATCTGATCACTGTGCCAACCTGGAACTTAGGGCCTCATTACGAACCTGACAGTCAGACCACCAGGCTGTAGTGTCACTGTCAAGCCGGCAGTCATTATGACATTACCGCGGTGACCGGGGTGGTCTGTCAGCGCCGGCATGCTCAGGCTCTTCACTATGTGAGCCTGAAGGCAATGCCACTGCTGTGCAGCTCCTGCGCACATTGCTACCGTGCACCATGTTGTGCATTGCACACAGTGCACGTACGGCAGTGCATACAGAGGGGGGCACAACATGTGCCCCCATGCACTGCCCTCTTTGGGCGAAATCTCCTGGTGGGCCTGTTTTGGGCCCCCTCTTCAAGTTTCCGACATCCTTTACATAGCGGGAACGCCGCAAAGTAAACAATGTCAGAAATGCAGATTGTAATCTGCATGGTGGTGCCTTCCTTAGCACTGCCACCATTCCCTTCAACCATCCCCACCGATGCACCGTCGGGGTCCATGATCCTGGCAGTGGCGGCGGTGTGTCATCTGGCTGATGTCGGTCCAACCGCCGTACTCCTGATACGGTAGTCAGACCTATGGACTGTCGGCGGGCGGACCGTCACCAACAGACTGGCGGCAGTCTGACTGTGGAAGTCATAATAAGGCCCTTAGTCTGTGGAATGTCCTAAAAATGGGTCGAGGACAGATCCTAACTATGTCTCCTATAATAGATGTCCTATGCCACAGAGGTTGGAAGTCAAAGACATTAGAGCTTCTCTTTTGCTTATTGACTTTAACTGGTCCATTTTCAAAACATACTTTTCTGACCAAACCATAGCACTCAGCAGTGACAGACAAGCAAAAAGGCAGCGCTCTATAAGCCCACTAATAAATAATATATATACAAATTATATTGGGTGAAATACTTTCTTGCAATTGTTCAAATTTCTTTGTGTGCTGTGGTATGGTCTACACCAACATAGACACACCGCATGGGACAACTGGTATTATAATTAATATACTGCTTCACTTTAGCTTATAGCATTGTCAATATGATTGAAAAGAATAATGCCACCACAGCACATTGTAAATCATCATTTAATGAAGCATGCCAATTCTATCAAAGTTGAAATGCCATCTAAGAGGTAGATGCTAGCTTCCAGTATTAGTATTCCGATTGAAGGTTTGTAGGTATAGCTTCTTTAATGATATGCAAAGCTAGCACTGGATTGTGTGCATAGGGAATTTGTTGTGCTCTGATAAGCAATATTATGACAATTTATAGTCTTCTGATTAGTCGTAGCCTGATTGATGTTCACTTCATAAACAAGGATGTGTTCTGCATTCATGAATGTGTTATGTGAACAGGAAATTGACAGTCCACCAGGGATGCTGCATGCCACACTGAACATAAGTGATCTGATGTGAATTGAGCATCAGTCTAAGCAACACATCCTAATTGAATTAACACAGTATGTTCTAGCTATTTAAGCCAGTTTATAAGCTGCTGAACCTGCATAAATCAAGAACTTTGCTGAGAATTGTGTTGAAATAGTTGAATGTTATAGCCTTTTAATTACCTGATTATCATCTCTTTTTGCCCAGCTAGTTCTGGCATCACTACAAAGCATGTAATATGGGTTGGAAAGTGTTTTATTTAAATAAATGTAATTTAATAGTAACTATTTATTTTTATTGTTAATTTATTTATTGGCAATTCATAATTTACATGTTTTATTATTTTTTAGTTATCTTAGAAATGTTTTTTTATGTTCTTCGGGTAGGGGTTTTTATTGGTGAATTGGATGGATAGTATTTTTTAAAAGGTATACTAATTAAAATTATTTAATGATTGTATTATGACAGTTTCCTTCAAGCTATAATTATTTATTTGCATGTTTAATTCAATTTGCATTATGTTACAATGTATTATTTAATATTTTTTTCAGCTTTTGGAGTTCAAAGTGTTATTGATTGATAGTGTTGAATATAAAATATATTTGAATGAACAATAATTATACATTATGTATGTGTTTATTCATTATTGTCATGTGTAGATATGTTACATTTTTATAGCTTTGATTTTTGGGGGCCCTTAGGGTGTTTAGGTGTTTAGTGTTTTTATAAAAGCATGCTAATTAATACTAAATATTCATATTTAATTTGATTATATGCTATTAATTTTAATTCACTGATTTAATGATTTATAGAAATTTCTACAAATGTAATTAAATATTGAGATTCAAGAATTTATCATTTATTTTAGGAAATATTTAAAATGTATTTTTGGGGAGAATTATGGGGCTACCTTATTATTTTATTACGAATATTATTTGTATATTTTATGTTAATTATTTTGTATTTATAAGCTATTTATATTTAGGTTTTAGAATTAGTAATCAATTAGATAATACAACTGCATATGTGTAAGGATAAAATAAAACATTATAATTGCGGTTCAGGATTATTTAATGATATTTGTTAATTTGTAAGACTTCCTTCAAATGTAAGCATTTTCTACAATGCTTGTGAGAGTGGTGCTAGAATAGTAAATCTGACCCTGTCCCAGATATGTATGTTTTTCCCAATGTTTGTGGGATTGGAGTTAGGATAGTACATCTGAATCCCTTGAATAATGCACTCTCCTAAATGTTGGTTGAAGTGTAGTTAGAAAAGTAATTCTGCCCCTCCCCAAATATATAAACTACCTCTAGTGTTTGTGGAGCTATAGTTAGAATGGTAAATCTGACTCCACAATTATATGCCCTTTACCAGTGGTGGGGTGGCTGGAGTTATAAAAGTAAATTTGACCCACGCCCCAAATTTATGTACTTTTCCCACTCGGTTTTGAATTTGTGTTTGAAAAGTAAATCTGTTCCCCTCCCAGACCCACAGATCTGTACTTTTGCCAATGTCTGTGGGGCTGGAGGTTGAACAGTAAATATGACCCCCAAATAGACACGGTTTCCTCAGTGTTTTTGAGACTTGAGTTAGAATAGCAAATCTGCCCCACTTATATGCACTTTCCCAGTTTTGGGGAAACTGGTGCACGAATACTAAATTGGACCCTGCACCACAAATATATGCACTTTTCCCAATGTTTGTGGAATTGGTGTTAGAATAGTAAATTAAACTCCACTCCCAAAGATCTGCACTTTCCCCAGTGTTGATGACACAGACTTAAAATAGTAAATTTTTTCCCAAATATTTGCACTTTCCTCAAGGTTTGTTAGAATAGTACATCTGACGGTCCCAAATGTATGCATTTTATATACTTTACATTGGGATGGAGTTAGAATATTAAATGGGACACCACTACACGTATGCACTTTCAACAATCTTTGTGAGGTTGATGCTAGAATAGTAAATCTGCCTCACTCCCCCAAATATATGAACTTTCCCAAACATTCCCAAACATTTGGGGGCTGGAGTTAGGCCCTCTAAAATATATGCACTTTCCCCAATGCTGGTTGCCTTGGAGTTATATTAGCAAATATTTGCTTATATTGAATTGTATTTTTTAATGTTTGTAGAATTTCTATTAATAAGTTTTATTTTTGATATTTTTAATTTAATATTATATTATTTTTATTGCTGTTTCCCTATTTCAGTAATGTCGTAACAAATGCAGGACAATGAAAAGAATTATTAAATTATTTAAAATATAATCATTGGTTGCATGAATATTGCACATTTGTTTTGAGATAGATGTGTCTATTTTGACATTTTACCTGTAGTGACAATCAAATACTTATGTACTGTTGGTGTAATGCTATTTATACTGCAAGATTCAATACATTTGTTGTAAATTGCTTATTTAAAATGCATTTGTATAAAATATGGATTATTTTAATTTTAAAATAGGTTTTAATCATACAGATAAACTCATTTTTTTATTTAGAACATTGCTGTTAATTAATATAATGTACATTTAATAATTGCACTTTTGAGTTAGGGTTTAATAGTAATATTTAGAGGTATAGTTTTAAAATTATTTTACATTAATGTAAGAACTATATATTTTGATATAGATATTTTTCAAATGCTATTTTTAAATGTAACATATATTTTTGTAGTCAGTATTTTTTTCATTTAACATGTATCTTTAGAAACTCGATATTTGTGGTATAGAAATTATGACCTCAATATTTTTTGTAGGTCGATATTTAGTATTACAACCTTTTTCCATAATTATTCACCAACTTACTTTCTTTTTCTGATCCTCTTCTTAAGGACCTGATTTTTAAAAGATTTTTGTAGGGATAGCTAAGCCTGTAGCCTTCGTATGTGTACAAGTGTGTGAAATCCATGTACATAATTTTTTCATATGTGCGTAACTGACATATGCTTACCTTTTAGCCTACTTTACGTTTGTGACCTATCACACAGCTGTGTCAGGTTAGCGGTCAGGGAAATTCTATTCAAATTAGCTGATCACCCACACAGGCATAACCTAGCTGCTTTCTCAAGTAAGTGCAAATGCACTTGTAAACTTTTCATCACATGTAGGTTACATAGAGACAAAGGTGCTGCTGAAAGTGTGGCAAAATTCACCAATTTCTCCAGTATTTACGGAGTGGTATGGAGGAGGAAGGAAAGACATTTGGGAAAACATAGTGAACTAAAAGGAATAAAAAAATCTTCAAATGCCAAAATAAATACATATTACATTTCCAAAGATAAAACAAGCACTTTTTACCTAGTATGTAAAATTTGCACATGATGCCTTAGGTAAACAGGCATGTAAAGCACACACTTGCATCTCTTTCTTCTAACGTATTGTTTCTCTTAGTAGGAAAGTTTCAAGATTATCCCAAACAGGTGTAGCTTATGAATGCCATAAATTGCTTCTGTTGTCCTAAACTGGAGCACGCCTCTTAAAGTTTCAAATTCCCAATTTAATGAAATGCACATTTAGGGTCTAATTATGACTTTTGGTGGAGCGGTGGCGTGGCGGTGCCAACTGACTCGCCACCGCTCTGCCAAAGGTCGCTGCCACCCACTCGCCAGATTACGACCAATTTTGTGGTCTGACGGGCTGGCGGCGTGGCGGTCCCACTGCTGTGTGTCTTTCAAAGGCGGAAGTGCCTTTGAAAGAGGCACCGCAATGCGAACGCCACATGGGGATCCTGTGCGGCATGGACTCGAAAGTCCATGCTGTGCAGGAGCCTGGGTGTATGCACACAGGGGGGCACATGATGTGCCCCCCTGCATGCATCCTCAGGCTGAGGGGGCACAGGGGGCCCTGAAGGGCTCCCTTTGTTTCAGCACTCCAAAGACCTCCATCAAACCGCTGGCGGTCCTAAAACTTGTAATATGCCACTGCCAGGGTGCGGCGGTTCCCTGGCGGAGTCGACAGCCCAATAATGGTCCAACCTCCCACGTCATAATAGGGCAGTCAGAGCGCCGGTGCAATGGTGGCTGGACCGCCACCACCGTGCTCCCATGGGTCTGGCAGACCTTGGACCACCAGACTCATAATTAGGCCCGTAATGATTTTAATAAGCCTTCTCTGGGAGAAAACAAATGATCCTTTTGTGAGCTCCTAAATTAGCAGAGACTGGGCCTTCCTGCCGCATTCTCTGTGTTCTGCTGTTCACTCAGCTCATTGTTTCATCTCCAGCTCATTGAGCTCCTGGGGTCTTCAGTCAGGCTGTGCAAAGAAAGGCATATTTTCCCCATTAATATTCAAGAAATGTTAAATTCATTTAAACTCCAGTCTCTGAATAATTTAGGGAAAATCAAGCAAACTCTCCTGTGGCTATCTAGGTACATATGTTACACGCTCAATCTGATAGCGGTTAAAGCTTGAGATTAAGCAAATAGGAGAATGCAGGGTCGGAATAAAAAAGCCATATTTGTTTTCATTTATATAATTTATATATAAAGTAAGCAATGGCAAAGCCAATACGTTTAACTTGTATTTTGAGATCCCAATAATATATTTTTTTAAAGCCTTCTGTAGTGGAAAAACAGTTTCTTTCTGCATTCAATGTATCTATGAGATAAAGTATTTAATAAATTGTGGTTCAGTTTACACTTGAGATGTAAAATAGTGCCTCGTGTATTGCAATGCAATCCCTCCATAGGAGGAAGAAAAAAGCACCACCCAGTCAATAGTATAAGGTGAGAGGGTAATAATCCTCTGGAGCACAGCAAAAACCCACTGCATGTATATGTTAAAAATTGGTAACAGGTCTTGAAGGCAGCTGCACTGTCAAGCCAGACCTAAAAATGGAAAGCACTAATAAAACAATATTGACAAATTCTTACGATTATCAGTATTTACCAAGCATTGTATTCCATCTAGCATTTGCTGCACAAATACATCAAATTTTGCATTATGTCTTTGGAAATTCAAACTCTTAATAGTGAGATGCAAAATAATAACCTATTGTACATTAAGTATATGTTGCAGCTGGATGCCGAACATATGCTTCATAAAACACGAAATATCACTTAAAAGTCTAGCGAAGCTTAAGTATCTGTTTGGCACCTTTTAAACATTCCTACATTTTAAATATTATTGTTTGTAATGTACCAAATAATAGATAGTGTAATTTCTTTCACATCTTAGGTTCTTTTGCATGTCGTTTTGATGTCTGTAAAATGGTTCTTCTTTTAACACCTGCAAGGCTGAAGTTGCAATCTGCAGCAAAAATCGACATGGAAACAAGAACATAAAATTCCCTAAGTCCATAATGCGGACAGAAATTGGATTTTGATGTTCCAGGGCAGCAGTGGCTCTTTTTGTGCTGAGAGGGTGGCTAGAGAGGCGCCTAGTTGTGGATAGAGGATGTGTGTGGCATGCCAGAAGAGTCCTGCAAAGGTTTCCTGAACTATGCATGGCAATTAGGGGTGAAAGAAAATCACATAATTTGTTTTTGAGTAATCACACAATATTTTGAAAACAAGTATGCTAAATTATGCATAATTACACAAAATGCAAAGCCAGCATTTGGCACTATATTTTATCGTGAAAAACACAAGCGCCACTCACTTTCTGATTGTTTGCTTTATTTCTGGTCACACACTAAATTTATGCTGTGAACTGTACATTAATAAGTGTCTTGGCATGGCATCATTTTAGGAATTTCGCATAGCAAGCGTAATGTGAAATTATGCAAGTTTATGTCGGTGTAATTTTCTCAGGCCTAATGGCAACACTTACATCGTTGAAGGCTAGAAAAGTTGTACTAGAACCAAAATTGCTCTTTTCCTTTGACAAGCTGTAAGACCTGTTATCCTTAGGGTGGTCTTCCCCCAAACCTTTAGCCTGCTTACCTCCTCTTTTTGCTGATTCTTTTTGTTGGTCTTAGGACTCTGAGCACTTTACCACTGCTGACCAGTACTAATGTGCATGTGCTTCTCCCCTAAACATGGCAACATTGGTGTATACCCAGTTGGCATATTTAATTTTCTTATGTCCCTAGTAAAGTGCACTTCATATGCCCAGGGCCTGTAAGTTGAATGCTAGTAGTGGGCCTGCAGCACTAATTTGTGCCACCCACACAAGTAGCCTTTCAAACCTGTCTCAGGCCTGCCACTGCCGGCATGTGTGTGCAGTTTACTGTCACTTCAACGTGGCCTTTAAAACCCTTTGCCAATCCTTAAACTCCCCTTTTATCACACATAAGTCACCTGTGGATTTACCCCGGTCAAGTGCAACCAGATATCCCAGGTCGGCACTTTCAGCACTAGATTTTTGAACATTCTTTAAAAATTCATAACTCCACATCTATTTATTGGATTTCTGCCATTTTTATCTTGTTTGATTATCTATTTTTCTAACCTTGTGTAGAGAATTTTTGTGGCGTTTTCATTGTGTTACTGTGTATCTGTGTGTGTGTGCGTGTTTGTCGCACAAATACTTTACACATTGCCTCTTTAGACAAGCCTGACTGCTCTGCGTCAAGCTACCTGAGGGTGAGCACAGGATATCGCTAAATGTGTATCTAGCTTACCCTGACTAGAGTGGTGGTCCATATTTGGACAGGGTGCATACCTCTGTCAACTAGAGACCCCCATTTCTAACACAAGACCATAAGACAAGAAGAGTATGCAAATATTTGAAGGGTCAGAGTATTCACTGACTTTCAACCGAGATATGAAAGAATCTCTTAACTTGTTTGGTTTTGCTCATCTAATGTTTGATCTCCAATACTCTGTGATATTCATAAGAAAAATACTGCTTTATTTGACTTGCTTAGGAATCCATTTTACACGGTCTATATCCTGACAACTGCATCATTCTCATTGTTTGCAATGTCACTTGGAAACCAGGGGTAGAAAATAACCCTATTACTAAGGCATATCCATGTTGAATTCTAGGGGTTCTTTTGTTACACAAAAAGGCATATGCTAGTGTGTGCACAAGCAATATCTTTGCTGCAGAGATTGTAGGAGTGAGTAATTTATATGGATTAATCCGAAAAAGTTATCATCAATTGTGCCAACTGTCCCAACATCCACTCAGACCACGCAATGTCCTTCTTTTATGTTCATTGTTCTGGCTTTGTGAGTCTAGTGCGTTTATATATCATTGTCATACGTAGTTGTACACTCCATGGCACAGAGACTGCGCTTTGAAAGGGGCGTGGCTGCGTCTGTTTTTCAGAACCCTTTCGGATGTCTGCACTTTTGTAATTCCAAACTCAAAAACCCAGCAAAGTTCACCAAAAGTCACTGTTCATTAGGCCGGTAATGCTTTTTGGGCAACACCTGAATGGGCAGTCCACTTTAGGCTCCACACTTACATCTCTAACAAAGTAGCACAGAAAGCCACAAATAGGCTTCATCTAAGCTGATGCTACAACTAAAGCCACTGAATTCAGCCTTTGCAAGGTACATTGTACACATATCGGACAGGCTCAACAATCTTCGTCATCCAGTGCCACACAAATTGCAAATAAATACCAAGTCCTTTCAGTTGCAGCCACCTCGACTGTGAATCTTGAATTACAGAGCCGCAGTACTTTAACTTTTCAAATCTGTATATTACAAATGTTAAAAATTATATCTATATGCATACATTGATGATTTGAGAGAAATGTGAATACTTTGTTCCGAAATTAATTTGATCTAACAGAAAGCAGACAGCTGTGTCCACCTTGACACATGAAAAATGTACCCAGAAGCGTGCTAAAACAAATAAAGCATGTTCATTGTCCAATCAATAAGAATATATTTCTATGCCGAAGATATTTTAATCAACTGACCCATTTCAGCTAAAATAATTCCATATATGGTACTAAAGTAATAGCCAATTTAATATCAATTCTACCGATTAGTTCAAAACTATAATGAGCAGTAATGGAATATATTAATATACTAGCGCACGTGTTAATTTCTATAGAAATGCACCCTGCTGAGAGACCTTAGGTTCCAGCACACAAGGCACCGGTTGCAGGCGGCGGGGTTTTAATGTGAAAGCTGGTGGAATGTGCTTAGCCCATGCATTCCACCTCCATGCCCCTGCAGGCCCTTGTAGCAGGGCGGGCTGATTTATTACTTAATCAAGGTTTCAATGCAAGTGCTCGCAGGGTTTCATTTAATGCAGATTAGTGTTCTTAATAAGCTCTGTGTAATTGAAGGTCCTCAGCCTTGTTAAGTACTATTCGCTGAGGTGGATTATTCCATTTCATTCTTGCTCTTACCTGCTAAGAGGGTTGTGGACAAGTGTGCTAGGCGCCTATCTGCCTAGGGAAAGGTTGTCACTGGGTGTGGGGAAGAGAAAGGCAGGGGAGGTGAGTTTGTGTGATTGAGCGCTATATATACACCTCAGTGTTACAAATGTGTAATAACAATCACATTAGGTCTTGTGCTGATTTTGGGCATGATTTTACTTTTTTTACATTTAACATGGCTGCATTCTACTAGGCCGAGCCTTTGCTAATATCAAGCAAAAGACAAACAAATGATGGACGGAATGCGGAACATATCAAACTTTCACACCCAGTCAAGAGATCTGGGTGTGTCTTGTGCTAATATCAAAGCAAGTGCAATTTGAGCTCGACACTCAGTAGTCAATAATGCTAAGATGAGAGTGAATTGCATTTGCGCCCATTTTAGCACTAAAGCGTCTATCCTAATTAGCCTGGTAGTATGATAAACATTTATCTAGCACAAAAGCTGCACCCACATGCCACCTCACTGCACTTGCAGACTAACCATAAGCAGCTGCTGGGACCTTGTGTAAAATGTATGATTTACAATTGAGACGCTAATGTTGGGGATCACTTTAATCAGTGAACAGAAGAGTCATAATTATGTCAATGCTAGAAAATGTTATTGTTGATTAATTAAAACCATTTCAATACATAAAATTAAATAAATTAAACAAATAAAATATAACAAATACACTTTATCGTCCTTGGGCTATAATGTGGATTGGACAACAATTTAAAAGAATTTCAAACTCGTATTTCAGTTTGTTTGCTATAGCCTTCATCAACTCATGAACTCACTTAGTAGTGGACTGTCTGCATAATTAAAACCATTGCAAATGGTTTCCTTACATTGGGGAGCTTCAGACCTCAAACAGAGTTTACTAAATTCAAATTCATTTTGTGCTCGAAATGGCTAAGCAACAGCAGATGACATAAACTAGCCTTCCAAGTCCCGGTATTGTGGGCATCATGTACAAGGGGTTTTAGCTTTTGCCAACCTCCTGGTTCCGTAAATCAGAGGGTTAGTTAAAGGTAAAACCATATCTAAAATGTACTTTTCTAAATGGTAAATGGGTTTAGGAAACCATTAGGAATCACTGTTTGGAAGGGGTATGTTAAGGGCTTCGCGATTCTGTATGGCATTTTGTTAGACCTGTCAGCCTTAAGGTGGCCTTCCCCCAAACTTTTTCCTTACTCCTCCTGTTTTTGCTGAATTCATTTTTGTTGGCCTTAGGACTTTGCACACTTTACCACTGTTAACTAGAGCTAAAGTGCTTGTGCTCTCTTCTTTAATCATGGTGAAATCGGCTTATACCACTCGGCACATCTAATTTACTGGTAAGTCCCTTATAAAGTGCTACTACATGTATCCAAGCCCTGTAAATTAAATGCCACTGGTGTGCTACCCCCTTAAGTCCTTAAGTAGCCCTTTAAACATGTCTCACGCCACCCTTTGCAGCCAGTGTGTGCAGTTTACACTGAAATTTCGACCTGGCAAAATAAACCTTTTGCCAGGCCTAAACCTTACTTTTTAATAAATATAAGTCACACTTAGGCCCTAAGCAGCCCATAGCGCAGGATGCAGTGCATTTAAAATGTGTTCTTTACTTTTACATGCCAGGGTAGTGAAAAACTCTTAAATTCGTTTTTCACTATTGCAAGGCCCACCTCTCCCGTAGGATAACACTGGGTTACCTTATTACGTTTAATAAGTTATACCTTTCAATTAAGAGTAGGTAAGAATATTGAGTTTGGTTCTTAAGAATTGTATTTTTAAATCCTCTTAAATGGTAAAGTTTAATTTTAAGTATGGGTATTACCTGCACACCTTCTTTGTTTCTGAGTGAAAAAATGATAATCACTAATTCAGCTAGTTTTTAAGGTGTGTGCTACCTTGTCTCCTGACCTGCTTCTGTCAGGCTGAAATATCTACAAGTGAATGTGTACAGATCCTGTCACATACAACAAGGTGCACTACTCAAGCCCTTACGGTGCAATACTGTTTAAAGAGGTTTTTTGTGCACAAATTCAAAAATTAGACCTTTTTAAACAATTACTAATTAGCCTGTACATACATTATGCAACCATGTATTACATATTCCTAATCAACCACATAAAAAGAAAAGTCACAAAATCAACAATAATCTGTTTTCAAATCAACCTTTCGTTGATGTAACATTTATTTTTTATTTAGCGCTTAGTGCATCACATTGAACAAATCACTTTTTATGCCGTGTTCCCAATGCATTTCGGGAATCCCTTCGTCAGGGGAACTCTACAATGACAAATAATACAAAGTTTACAATTGCAATGTAACTCCATTCAACAATTATATATCAGAGCTTCTAAGGTAAATACCCTTCACCAAACAAGTGGTGCGTCAGACCATGCCTTGAATTCATGCTGTTGCTCACAAGCCTGTGCGTATCTCTTAAGTGTCTCAAAAACGAAATAGTATAAAATAAAAAGAATCACCCCTTAATCTCATGCATCGTGCTCTGAAGTATCACTGGATCATGTGCCTCTTAGTTAAACTGTTTGCCAGATTAAAGTGCAAAAAACCATGCACCCTACAATTGTGTGTTACTGTAACCAACTAAAGAAACATCAGAACAACTGGCACCTACCCGGTCCTCAGTCAACCTCGACAACCAATGTGGGAGGTATTGCTATGAATGTAAACAAATGTGCAAATTGAATTACTGTCCTATTTAACGGCCAGTGCAGTCAAGAAACTTGCATGTTTCCCACTTTCAGACACTTACTGCAAATGTCTTTAAGAAACGTGAAGCCGCCAGTAATATCAAGGTGGTTGAAAGCTTCAAAATCTGAATGGGGAAACGCATTACATAAGTAGCTGTCCCGTAGTCAAGCGCTCCCAGAGCCTTCTCCCATCAACATCCTACCACTTACTTGCCGACCGCTATCAAATGCATTTCCGCTGCCCTCTGCTTAAAAAACCGCCGGTCGCGTCAGGGTAATCGTATGCTGTTCAGTCTGCGTGAGGAAACAAATCCTTATCACCAATGGTCCCGCAACCTAATGTGTTCAAAACTTTCCCCGGTATCCTGTCTCACACTTACTTTTAAATTCCATCCGCTGACGAATCCTCACTCGCCCTTACACCAGAGTTCAACACGCTACCTGACGAGTCATAGTTTATAGATTGTCGTATGCGCGTTACGCGCACGTAACGTCCTGCCACAAGCACTGAAAACAGACTTCCCGGCATATTAAACATTGAATGAGGTGGATGGTGACCTTTGTGTTCAGACCACTTATATCGTGTTAAAAAGAAACATGCTTAATTAATTAACAATAATTTAGATGTGCCGTGAGACGACGCGAGTGTGCTTACCATAAACTCTTGTACTACGCGTATGGAGTCTCCACCCTATCGATTCAAAACAGAATTTTTTTTTACCGTAAAGTGCATAAGAGTTGCGTGTACCCCTCCATAATGTGAATGCCTCATACCACGGATTGTTCAACAAAATACGAGATATAGTAGATCTAAAGTTGTTGGCGCTGTTTTACTGAATATTAGTGGTGCTCAGATAGAGATTGCTGCTACACTGAATCTAAATTGTAATTGTTTTAAAATTGTTGAAAACTCGGGGGGCTTTTAAAATTTGTGATTACACGCTGCACTTTAGCATTTTACAATCGCGGGAGCTGTGTTAAAGCTCCGGGGCTGCTTTTCAATCTTGAAAAGCATTTTGAGGTCAGCAGTCGAGTGTTTAGACGCTGACGCCAACGCGCACGCCCAGCTACAAAAGGGGCTGATGACGCGACCGCGCTGCGGACACGCGCAGCGGGCGCACCGCTGGCGCGCCAAAGGCGCGCCTAAGGCAAGCCCGTCTGCGCCCGTCCGCGCCCGACCGGTCCCAGGTGCCAGAACCCCTGCCAGTTGCGCGAGGGCGTCGATCATTTATACCACTGATCAGCTCCAGCAGTATAGAGGGACAGTAAGGAGTACTTGTATCCATCGTATGTGCCCTGATGGGAAGACAATTCAATGTATGCACTGCCCCTTTCAATTCCGTCCCGCCCTCAATGAGCACACAACCTCGACTCCAGCTACTGTTTTTAACATGCTTCTGCTTAATTGTCGCTCAATGCCCAGACATGCCATTGAAATTAGATTACTGTTAGAGGAGGAGAGTCCAGATGTTCTGTTTCTAACAGAAACATGGCTAACGAGTGAGTCAGACCCGACCCTTACGCAAGCCCTCCCCTCTGGGTACACTATTCAAAGACATGATAGAGAATACAACAGAGGAGGTGGCATAGCCATAGTTTATAAAACTGGATTTAACTGCCGTATGTCAGGGAATCGTATACCCAACTGCGAGAGTCTGCTCTTTTCCATCGGCTTTTCCCACACCTGCACCTTTTCTGGGATTTTAATTTATCGCCCTCCGGGGACATTGGGCAAATTTTGCAATGACCTCCCCGAGATCACAGCCAACTTAGCTAGCCCCCTGTCCAACTTTTCCCTCCTGGGAGATTTTAACATGCATTTTGATGACTACTCTTTACCAGCCACACTTGACCTATTGGATAGTATGGAAGCCCTCCAATTTTCCCAGAAAGTGAGAGGCCACACCCACTCCCAGGGTCATTTACCTGACCCTATTTTTACTAACGCCACAGATCTTCAGGTTGGAAATCCTATTTCGCTTCCTTGGACAGATCACTCCCTTATTCCTTTTTCTTGGACCCATCAAGCTAGTAGCAGATTAGCGGTAACATCTACCAAACTGTTCCGCTTATGGTCACAACTCCCAGTAGAACGATGGGTATCAATACTCAATGACACTAGACCAGCACCAGAGTCCAATCCGATTAATGCAAGTCACAACTTTGAAAAATGGCTGATCTCTTCTTTAGACATGGTGCTCCCAAAGAAACAAATTAAGGATAAAAGTGGCGCAAATAGAACAGCTTGGTATACCCCCAAACTGCGTAAACTTAAGCAGGCTTGTAAACGGTCCGAAAGAAAATGGAGAAAATATTACTCCATTACTAATAAAATGATTTATAGGGAGGATATTAAAAGGTATAAGGAAGAAATTAAGTGTGCACAGTCCCTTTACTACGAAAACCAAATACTTTCAGCCCCCAATTCTTCTCGCGAAATATTTCGCATAGTGAAATCTCTTATTAAACCCCTCCCCTACCTATTCCTTGTGATGATATGTCATCTCGTTGCAACCAATTAGCTACTTTTTTCTTCAATAAAATCCAAGATATTTATACCTCCTTTCACCAGACCACAGCTTTAATCAATGTCCCCCTAATCAACAACAAAGGAGGCATTGATAATCGTATTTTAGCTGAAATTTCTCTCCTGGATCAATCCGCCCTGCAAGGTATCCTTGGCCAGTTGAATTCAGGTTCCCCCAGGGATACAGTTCCCCCCTCATTTTAAATCGAATTTTTGATACAGTGTCTACTGTTATCCTAGATATGATTAATGCTACATTCCGGACAGGCATAGTCCCTCCCCCTTGGAAGCAAGCAATGGTTAAAGCTTTGCTGAAAAAACCGAACCTGGACCCTGAGATGTTAGGGAACTATCGTCCCATTTCACTATTGCCAGGGATCAGCAAAATTGCTGAAAAACATGTGAATAGTGCTCTGTCCGCGTTTTTGGAAAGCAATAACTGTCTTCACCCATCTCAAACTGGGTTCAGACCCCAACAGGGCACAGAAACCGCCCTTTTAGCTGTGGTTGAGGCAACTAGGAAAATCCTAGACAATGGGGGCTGCGCTGCCATTGTTCTTTTAGATCTGAGCGCAGCCTTCGACACAGTCAATCATTAGCTGCTCATCCAGAGGCTTAAAGATGTAGGAGTGACTGACCTGGCCCTTAAATGGATCCACTCCTTTCTGGACGACCGGTCATTTCAAGTGTTCCATGAAGACTGCATCTCTGACCCTCTGCCACTCCGATGTGGGGTTCCTCAGGGATCCTCCCTGTCCCCCACGCTTTTTAATGTGTACATGAGCCCCATGGCAGGTGTTGTGGAGCCTTTCGGCATCCAAATCATCACATATGCCGATGATACGCAGCTGATTGTCTCTTTTAATCAGCTCAACAACACTGCCCCGGAGTGGGCCATGTGTCTTCGAGAGGTCTCAGCATGGATGGAGGGCTCATTCTTGAAGTTGAACGGATCTAAAATGGAGCTGATGTTTCTGGGTAAACCTTCTGTACCCAATATAATATCATCTTGGCCGAGTTGCTTCGACCCTCCCCCATCCCCCAAAGATTATATCAAGAGTTTGGGGGTTTGGTTAGATCGTAACCTTGATTTTGGGGAGCAAGCAAGGAAGGTTGCTGGTAGCTGCTTTGGACTGATGAGGATGACACGGAAAATCATTCCTCTCCTCCCTTTCTCTGCAAGGAAAGTGGTGGTCCAGTCCCTTATTCTTTCTAGGCTTGACTACGCCAATGCCCTGTACTTAGGAGGACCTTGCTCCATGGTTAAGAAACTGCAAATTGTACAGAACTGTGCTGCACAACAACTTTTGAATATTCCCAGCCGACAGTCAGCAGGGGCTGTCCTGGCCGCCCTTCACTGGCTGCCCATTCAGCAGAGAGTGCAGTTCAAAGCTCTCTGCATTTCACACAAGGTACTGTTAGGTTCTGGCCCACCTATCACACGCTCCCTCATTTCCTCTTACCATCCTGAGAGAACCCTGCGATCATGCAATAAACAGTTGGCAGCTGTACCTAGAATCAGGAAAGCACGTACAGGGGGTCGCCTTTTCTCATAACGCTGCAAGGCTATGGAACTCCCTCCCCCTTGCCATTCGGTGTGAAACTAACCATCTGGTCTTCCGGAAACGTATAAAAACCTTCCTGTTTCCATAAACTGATATGTAGTTCATGAACTTCGGCCTCTAGCGCTCGGATGCCTTTGGTAACCATGCGCTTTACAAATGTTTTACAATTACAATTAAAGTGCCAATACTAAGTATGCAAAGAAATGATATCCTCCCTTGTTTTTCTAAAATATATGTAAAAACGAATAAACAAAAA
The DNA here is from genome assembly GCA_963921515.1 of Calotriton arnoldi. NCBI lineage: Eukaryota > Metazoa > Chordata > Amphibia > Caudata > Salamandridae > Calotriton > Calotriton arnoldi. The sequence continues at coordinate 2,516,145 of CAWUFW010000084.1, read as the reverse complement.
ATAAATAAATGCCAAGTGTACCGAGCATCAAACAAACAGTTTGTCTTGTGTGCAACAGCGTGAAAACATTTAATGGTACCTGCTTCCTACAGTAATTATATTATACATGAGATATATTTATACAAAAACATATGTCTAGTCCTGATGTGATTAGTGCAAACACATCCAGCATGGATAACAGATACAATATACGAATTTATAAAAAGCAAACCATTTCAATTTTATCATCTCTTTGCATACTTAGTATTGGCACTTTAGATCTACTATATCTCGTATTTTGTTGAACAATCCGTGGTATGAGGCATTCGCATTATGGAGGGGTACACAACTCTTATGCACTTTACGGTAAAAAAAAATTCTGTGTTGAATCGATAGGGTGGAGACTCCATACGCGTTGTACAAGAGTTTATGGTGAGCGCACTCGCGTCGTCTCACGGCACATCTAAATTATTGTTAATGAATTAAGCATGTTTCTTTTAAACACGATATAAGTGGTCTGAACACAAAGGTCACCATCCACCTCATTCAATGTTTAATATGCCGGGAAGTCTGTTTTCAGTGGTTGTGGCAGGACGTTACGTGCGTGTACCGCGCATACGACAATCTATAAACTATGACTCGTCAGGTAGCATGTTGAACGCTGGTGTAAGGGCGAGTGAGGATTCGTCAGAGGATGGAATTTAAAAGTAAGTGTGAGACAGGATACCGGGGAAAGTTTTGAACACATTTGGTTGCGGGACCATTGGTGATAAGGATTTGTTTCCTCATGCAGACTGAACAGCATACGATTACCCTGACGCGACCGGCGGTTTTAAGCAGAGAGCAGCGGAAATGCATTTGATAGCGGTCGGCAAGTAAGTGGTAGTATGTTGATGGGGGAAGGCTCTGGGAGCGTTTGACTACGGGACAGCTACTTATGTAATGCGTTTTCCCATTGAGATTTTGAAGCTTTCAACCACCTTGATATTACTGGCGGCTTGACATTTCTTAAAGACATTTGCAGTAAGTGTCTGAAAGTGGGAAACATGCACGTTTCTTGACTGCACTGGCCGTTAAATAGGACAGTAATTCAATTTGCACATTTGTTTACATTCATAGCAATACCGCCCACATTGGTTGTCGAGGTTGACTGAGGACCGGGTAGTTACCAGTTGTTCTGATGTTTCTTTAGTTGGTTACGGTAACACACAATTGTAGGGTGCATGATTTTTTGCACTTTAATATGGCAAACAGTTTAACTAAGAGGCACATGATCCAGTGATACTTCAGAGCACGATGCATGAGATTAAGGGGTGATTCTTTTTATTTTATACTATTTCGTTTTTGAGACACTTAAGAGATACGCACAGGCTTGTGAGCAACAGCATGAATTCAAGGCATGTTCTGACGCACCACTTGTTTGGTGAAGGGTATTTACCTTAGAAGCTCTGATATATAATTGTTGAATGGCGTTACATGGCAATTGTAAACTTTGTATTATTTGTCATTGTAGAGTTCTCCTGATCGAAGGGATTCCCGAAATCCATCGGGAACACGGCATAAAAAGTGATTTGTTCAATGTGATGCACTAAGTGCGAAATGAAAAATAAATGTTACATCAACAAAAGGTTGATTTGAAAACAGATTATTGTTGATTGTGTCACTTTTCTTTTTATGTGGTTGATTAGCAATATATAATACATGGTTGCATAATGTATGTACAGGCTAATTAGTAATTGTTAAAAAGGTCTAATTTTTGAATTTGTGCACAAAAAACGTCTTTAAACAGTATTGCACCGTAAGGGCTTGAGTAGTGCACCTTGTTGTATGTGACAGGATCTGTACAAATTCACTTGTAAAGTTTAATTTTAAGTCACAATTCTGAAAATGCCACTTTTAGAAAGTTGGCATTTTCTTGTCCCAACCATTTGATGCCTGCAGCCTGTATCCTGGGTCACATGACTAGGTGATATTTGTATATTACTCCCAGAAAGTGATACAAAGTAGGAAAAGGTATTGGCAGGATGGGCCATCTCTGACTTGATGAGGGGGGAGAACTGTCACCTACCAAACTTGCACATCACAAAGACTCTGCCCCAGCACACTCACAAAGGGTTTCACTCTAGTCTTTTTTGCCCCCAGACAAGCTGGGGCCAGGATAGGAAATTCCAAACACCTCTGTAGGGAAAGGACTCTAGAAGCTTCTCCCACTTCAAAGTGGGCACCAGGTATAAGTAGTAGACTGTCAGACCCAATTCTTTGGTAGACTTTTATGCCTATTGAATATTCAGAAGGACGACTTCTGTCCTGCTCTGCAGCAAGAAGGACTGCCCTGCTGCCCTGCTACTCTACTGCATTGCGCCCTGATGTCCTGTTGCCTGAGTAAGAAAGACTGGACCTGCATCTTGAACCCAGGGCCCCCAAGGTGCCTCCAAGGGCTAGTTGACTAGCCTCCTTATCAGACCCTCAGGGAGAGAAAAGTCTTATACCATCTTGGCCCCTGCACCTGGACTCTGCCGGTTGTGAGTCCTACCCCCCCAAGTGGTGCCCCTCCAGTCCTGGACCCTTGGAAGTGAGGTTAAAGGTGCTTTGCCAGCCCAGCTGCAGTCTCTACCAGAACTGGTGCAGAGTGGTGTAAACTTGACGCAGCTTTGCAGCACCTCATCGGACCTACACAGCATGACACATCCTCAATGGAGACCTTGCGTCGCTACTCTTGACCGCCGCTGTGCGGTGCAATGCTCCACAACCAGCGTTTAAGGTACATTTCCCAAGAGGACTAACCTGGTCCCTGTATCTAGCCAGTGCTCCGTCGCAGTCCGCCTAAACTTCTGACTTTGTCCCGGTCCGGCGCGACCAGATAACCCCAGTTGGCGCTTTATGCTTTTAAGCACTATTTTTACCTAAACCTTTAAAATTGCATATCTCTGGTTCTACTAATTGGGTTTTTGTCGTTTGGGTGTCAAATAATGTATTAATATTTACTCTATTTTTCTACATTGGTGTGGGATTTTCCTGGTGTTGTATTTTCATGTTATCACTGTTCAACTGCTGCAAAAATACTTTACAGATTGTCTTCAAGTGAAGCCTGAGTGCTTTGTGCCAATCTACCAGGTGGTTAAGCACAGGTTAATTTGGGGTTTGCTTGTGTTTCACCCTGAAGATAATTTTGGTTGCTGCTTGAGTAGGGTTTCACCCCCACACCCGCAAACAGTAACCCAATTTTCTACATATGTATTACTGTTTTCTCACCGAACTCCAGTCGCAAAACATTATAATTTTACCACCAACTCAAAGGAGTTGATAACCCATTAGCAAACGGGAAGCCCTTCCCCTTATTGAATGGTTACAAAAACAAGTTTTAGGAGTTAGTAGTGATCCACACGACCACTACTTAATATTAAAAAATGTTTGGAAAACTTTTTTTTTTAAACGTATCCCATTTTCCTTTTAAGAAACTGGACTGTATTTAAAATAAAAAGATTGCTTTATTGGAAAGCAGTCACAGACATGGCGGTCATCTAACCTCAGCAGGCCACCAGCTTTGTGATTGTATCCAACTGTAGGGGGTTACAGTTTGTGACCTACCTTATGCATATTAATTAGGTTGGTCAAATTGCGACCCAGTACGATTCTGAACTTTGTGTACTAACCTATTGGTGCATAGGTCAGTTCGCAAAACACAAATGCATTTGGTAAAAGTTGCTGCACAAATTGCAACCCTTTTACCAAATGCATTCTTCATACCTGAGACCTGGTTTAGGAAATCCTAAGAAATCGCTATTTAGGACACAGGACTCATACAGGCACATGCATCAAAGTAGGCTTTTGCGAGTCCTTAATTGCGAGAATTAAGGACTCGCAATTAAGGACTCGCAAAAGCCTATGCATGTAGGAATCGCAAAAATAATAGCGATTCCTACACATTCCTTATTTGCGACTCGCAATTTGCGAGTCGCAAATAAGGAATGGCTTCCCATTCATTCCTATGGGCCTACAGGCCCATAGGAATGAATGGGAAAGTGCGAAGCTATTTGCGAGTACCAATAGGTACTCGCAAATTGAGCATGCAATTCCAAGGGTGCAGGGGTGTCATAAGGACACCCTGTTGCACCCCTGAAATTGATCCGTGCACATTTGTTGCGCACACACATGTCCCAAGGACATGTGTGTGTGTAACCTTCAACTTAGAAAAATGCACTTTAGTGCATTTTTCAAAGTTTTTGCAAATTACAGACAAGTTTGATTTGTCTGTAATTTGCGGTCCCAAATAGCGAAATCGCTATTTGAAAGTGCTTCTAGCATTGCATTTAAGGAATCGCAAATTGCGATTCCTTAAATGCAATCGCAATTTAGGAATTCGCAAATAATTGCGAATTCTTAAATTGCGCATAGGAAACACTTTCATGCATCTCCAAAGGCCAATTTGCGATCGCAAACGGCCGATTTTTGCGAATCGCACCGTTTGCGATCGCAAAAACCTTTGATGCATGTGCCCCATAGTAAATAACATTTTGTGATTTCCAAATAGTGAACCTGTATTATTCGCGATTTAGGAATCAGAAAATGTACTTTTTGTACACCAGACCCTGTGCCTCTTCTATTTCCACGGTTGCTTAACCTTGCCTAAATGAAACTGACCGAAGTGCAGTCACAATTAGTTTCGTTTTAAATGCCAGGATGGGCGAGCTGTTAGTCGCCCTGACGTTGATGGTTTCTGAGGCTGGATAAAACCAGGCTCCTGTGTTTCTTTTTCTCAAATAAGCCTATTTGCAGTTGAGACAGCTCCTACATGTTGCTTTAGCACCGTTTGAAAGCCCTGAGGGGGTCAAACCATGCTCCCAGGGCGGAGACTAGTTAGTCTGGGCGAGAGCTGAATTAATAAAATGCCATGGATGGCGCTGGTAAAGGCAGGAGATTCAAATTCTCCCTATAACTTCGTTTGACTGTGTATGCATCGGTGGTTCTCAATGTACAACAATATCTAAGGACAGCGTCCAGTACTAGCGCCCAGTCGAGGAGCTTGAATTCTAGGGAGGTTTGCTCCCCGCCTGTTGAACTGGGAGGTCAGAATAACGTTCGGAACAAGTTGCACAGAGTTTTATTCATCCTGACTTTAAATTGCCCCGTGAATGTCTGTATTTCATATTTTAGTGCTGGATAATTCTTTTTCACTAATTATGGGCTCTGTTTAAGCAGCTTAAGCACACCTTGGAAAAATTCTATTTCCAAATATTAAGAAGGCTGAGAGGATCAAACAGCTTTAGCAAAGCCTGGGTCCAAGTCATCGGTGCCTACAGAGCAAATACATTCTTTTCATACATCTGAATATTGCATACGAGGCTTTTTACCTCGGCGAGCATTTGACAGTTGAATAGAAACACAGGAGGCCTGGTCTGGAGTGGCTGCTGGTGGAGTCTCTTTGTTAGGCTCGAGGTCAAGTCATGTTGGAGGGCTACATACTGTGCACAGATAGAGTGAAATACTGTGACGGATGGCGAAACATAGACGGGACAAGGCAGGGAGAGAAGTGAAGAGTGAGAAAAAGAGAAAGGGAGTGAAATAAACCAAGGTCGGAGCAAAGATTGATGGAAAAAAGGCAAATTTCGAGAAATGAGAGAGAGAGTGAGAGAGAGAGAGAGAGAGAGAGAGAGATATGATACAAACACATAATGTGCTGAAAATCACGAGAGATAAGAAAGGGGTGGAACTTGTAAAGAAGGGTAGTAAGGTACAGCAGCGGCCCCTGCAGGTAAGAGCGGTGGGGCAGTAGGGCCGAGTTGGAGGGGGGTTGGGGGGGGATTTTGACAGACGAAGAGAGGAAATTAATTATTTTTTTAATTTTCCTTCGTGGTCGTCTGTCGAACCCCCACTCAACCCGGCCCCACTGCCCCACCACTCTTACCTGCACTGGCTGCTGCTGGTAAGGTAGAGAGACGGAGCACCGGACTTGACATAGAGAGACATGGTAAAAGATGGAGAGATATGCAGACAGAGCAATAGATCAAAGTATATACAGACAGGCAGCAAAGCAGGCTAACAGAACTGTCAATATTGTCCTGTTTCTGTTTGTGGCTAGTGGTAAACCCATAAAAATCTGACTGAAAATTGTCAGCAAATATAAGAATTTCTACAACATAGAATTACCGGTTGGTTAGGTTTCCACAATAGTGGTTTAGATGCCCCAAGACAGAAACCCTGTACTTGAAGGTACACAGACAAGAGCACCATATGAATGGGGGCGAACAATCAAATATTATATTCTAGCATGAGTCAGACATTTTGAGGCTCTGAATGAAACAGTTCATCAGTTTCGGGGTACCATGTTGACATTTCCCTTTAACAGGTGAAGAACTTTATTGTATATGGTTATTTAAAACCTTTACAAAATACGAAAAGAATGAATAACAACCATTATTGTAAGTAAACGGATCTCAAGTGACATAAAAACAATTTATGAGAATATACATAAAATCTCAATGATTTTTCAAATACCTCCGGGTCCTTGCAGCATTCTAATTACATTTAGCGGGATCTGAACGTGATTATGGCATTTCCCTTTAGTACCAAAATATCGTTGTCAGAATATAGTCTGAAATAAATATTGTGTCCTAACTATTGTTACCAAAAAAATTGCTCCATTAGGAGAAAATCTATAGCCAAAAGGACCATATTTGTATAAACAATAAATAAAATAGACAATATATGTCTGTATATGATTTGTTGAATACAGCCGACATTTCTGTGCGCTGTGCCATTGGAGATTGCCTTCTTCAGGGCCAGCAAGCTGCTTTGCAGTGAGGTAGACTGACAATAGCATGCTTTGAAAATACTGGTCATTCCATTGATTAAGAAACACGCAGGATGAGGAAAGTCAGTGATCAAAAATCCTGGCCCCAAATTACAGATCAGGTGCAGTGTCCATTTTTGCAATATGACTCGCCCTTTACTAGGTGTGCCAGGCGCCAGCGGGACAGTTTGCGTGAGTAGAGAAAGCGTGCTGGTCCCAGTGCAAGCGCAAACCCTGCAGGAGAAGTATATGACAGCACCTTCCTGCAGGAGTGGGTATTTGGGGGACGCCACTGGGAACATACACCTCATATGTATGTGGTGTACAGCCACTGCGCCTCCCAACAGCTTCCTTGCCTTTGTGCTCATGTATGCAATATGGTAACAAGATGTGAGGATAAAGGATTTTATCATTTATATGGGATCCCACCACCATTGCAAATTAGGAAACATCCCTTTGTTATCGGTCAGGCAACAAAGTGTGTTGGTGAGATCTGTATCACGGATGAGGCTGCACAAGCGTCTATTGCCCATTCTGTAATAAGAAAGTGGCCCAGGGGCACAAAAGATGGGAGCGAGTGCCACTGTGCCCCTGGGCACTTTGCCTAATAGTGCCCTTAGAATTAGAAAGTTAATCAGCAAAAGAAAAACTTCTACCCTTTGTGGTCTTCAACGATAAATAACGATAATTAACGCAGATGAGAAAACAGAAATGAAAAGAGGCCATCCGTTTAAAACGTTTTATGTGCAACGTATGAAACATGAACGCAGAAAGATTGATAGACGTCTGTCAATAAAAAAAAGGCATGACTAGACCACCTGCATTTAAACATCTCGAAGAAAACTTCTGACAACTCATCCAAAGTGCTTCTAGCTGGAAACAAAGACGAAACCCCACGCTAACACTCTCCAGCACGCCTATTTGTGGAGAGCATTTGGCCCCAATATTCACATTTGTCTTAATGTTTTATCTTTTAGATTGTGTTTATACTTCACCATGAGTGATGGCATTCTGCCCTTTCACAAGAAGTACATCCACACACAAAGCAGTTCCTTTATAAATGACAGGTGCCAGTATGGCAATGTGTGCTTTTTGAGACCAAAATTATTTTTGCTTTATGCAATGTTATATTTTAGATTGATGAAGGCACGGCAGCCTCCCCAAGAATAAAGTTTTGCAAAACTAGTGACACAATAAAAGCTTTGGCAAAGCCAAAAGGCAGGGGGGCTAATGCCACACCTTCAGAAAGTGGTTGCACATTTTATGTGCTCTAGTTGAACACCATTTTTAAGATGATTGCATTTTTGTAGTCTATAAATAGGCCACTCATTTGCCACCTTCTCAGAAAGGGTTATCTCACCACTTTTTTGAAATATGTGGATTATACCAACAACCTTTCCATCATCTATTTATAGCACGGGGAGGGCTATGTTATTTTAATGTCGTTTGCCCTTATTTAATTTTTAGATGTTGGAATTAAAATATGTGTGTATTTTATGGCCTATCTACATTTAATTTCCTCCCACTAATAATAGATCTTCTGAGAAATATCCTGTCGTTTGGGCTTGCTATCAGAAACTAAACGGAGACACTTAAGAAAGGTCATTTTAATCTCTTTTGTGGACTATCTGAAGTTTGTTGAGCATAGCAAAAAGTTCTAAGACACTTCCAGCTCCTTCCAGTCTTCTGGAGATTGGCAGAAGAATGGAATCCTCAGACCAGAGGCTGGATTACTGCAGAGTGCACTAGTGCTGGGGCAAATTTGCATCGACGTTTCTTGATTATGGGGGGTTACATTTGTGCAGATGCAATTTTTTGCTCACAATTGCACCAACCAAACATGCTTGTCAGTTGGTGAAAGTATTATTTTTGCACACAGTGGGTGAAAAATATGGTGCAAACTTGAACCAACATGTATTTAATTTCATACAATCCGAAGTTGGTACAAACTTGCACCTGCAGCAGCACAATACTATGTACTCAGGCGCCCGTTCTAAACTGTATTCCTTTGCATCTCTTGCGGCTATCCTCCTTTATCTATTTTTCTCTTTTTGGGGTCCATATACGGGCAGGAGAGGTTTTTGGGGTGTGACACCCGCCAAATAACAGCATTCTTGACTTTGTAGTTGATTCTGAGGGCCCTGAGTCATATCTGTTATCTTTGTGTTGGATTTTCTCTTCATGAGCCAAGAATGAAAGACAAAACAGTGGCCTTTGATGTAAACAGGAGAGAGAGAGAAGAGAGATAGAGAGAGACTGAGATACCCATCTGGGGCCGTGTTGGACTTGACCCTTTTTGCAGGGTCATCCCTGAACTTATTGCCTTCCTCCTGGTATTTTTTCTGAGCTGGTGTTGGTGGTTTTAGGACTCTGAGCACTTTATCACTGCTGTCCAGTGTTAAAGTGCATGTGCTCTCTATGGTAAACGTGGTAAGATTGTTTTACACCTGTTTGGCGTATTTAATTTACTCATCAGTCCCTTGTAAAGTGGTATCTCATATACCCACGGCCAGTAAATTAAATGCTACTGGTGGGCTTGCAGCGCTGCTTGCGCCACCCACCAAAGTAGCCTTTCAAACCTGTCTCAGGCCTCTGCCATTGCAGGGCCTGCCGCTGTGACGAGGCACATAAAGTGGTTGCCACTTCTGTGACTCCCCTTTTACTACATATTAGTCACCCCTAAGGCAGGCCCTAGCTAGCCCTATGGGCAGGGTGCGCTGTAGGTAAAAGGTAGGACATGTGCCTTAACTGTGTGGCATGTCCTGGTAGTGACAAACAGCCATTTTGGTTTCTCACTACTGTGAGGCTGCCCTTTCATAGGAATGCATTGGGGATTCCCTGATATATGTTTCAGTGGTAATTCCTGACATGAAAGGAGTGGCGTGGTCAAGTTTGGTATGTTTGGAATAGTGGTAACAAATGCTGCGTAATGGCGTTCGTAGATTTATTATCACTATTTTAGAAATGCCACTTTTAGAGGTTGATGACGGCTGGAATGCCAGAAACCGGTCCTAGGATGCTTGTTTCCGGTCCAGGGAAGACATGGCTTGGCAGTTCGGGCTGGACTGTTCCCATGAGGCACAGGGTCAGACTGATTTGCATATGGCCATGTCTGAACTGGGGTGGTGGAGTGAGCTAAAGAATGATGATGGATTAAACCCAGATCAGTTGACTGGGGGTGAGTGTTTGATTGGCTCAAACGTTCCGTCCATCATCCCCTTTTGTATCGCTTTGTTCGCCCTAAGTTGGCGGGGGTATGCCCAGACGTGGGTCCCTTGCTCACTTTGCCACTGGATTCAAGCAAGCCTGGCTGATGACGGCTGGAATGCCAGAAACCGGTCCTAGGATGCTTGTTTCCGGTCCAGGGAAGGCATGGCTTGGCAGTTCGGGCTGGACTGTTCCCATGAGGCACAGGGTCAGACTGATTTGCATATGGCCATGTCTGAACTGGGGTGGTGGAGTGAGCTAAAGAATGATGATGGATTAAACCCAGATCAGTTGACTGGGGGTGAGTGTTTGATTGGCTCAAACGTTCCGTCCATCATCCCTTTTGTATCGCTTTGTTCGCCCTAAGTTGGCGGGGGTATGCCCAGACGTGGGTCCCTTGCTCACTTTGCCACTGGATTCAAGCAAGCCTGGCTGATGACGGCTGGAATGCCAGAAACCGGTCCTAGGATGCTTGTTTCCGGTCCAGGGAAGACATGGCTTGGCAGTTCGGGCTGGACTGTTCCCATGAGGCACAGGGTCAGACTGATTTGCATATGGCCATGTCTGAACTGGGGTGGTGGAGTGAGCTAAAGAATGATGATGGATTAAACCCAGATCAGTTGACTGGGGGTGAGTGTTTGATTGGCTCAAACGTTCCGTCCATCATCCCCTTTTGTATCGCTTTGTTCGCCCTAAGTTGGCGGGGGTATGCCCAGACGTGGGTCCCTTGCTCACTTTGCCACTGGATTCAAGCAAGCCTGGCTGATGACGGATGGAATGCCAGAAACCGGTCCTAGGATGCTTGTTTCCGGTCCAGGGAAGACATGGCTTGGCAGTTCGGGCTGGACTGTTCCCATGAGGCACAGGGTCAGACTGATTTGCATATGGCCATGTCTGAACTGGGGTGGTGGAGTGAGCTAAAGAATGATGATGGATTAAACCCAGATCAGTTGACTGGGGGTGAGTGTTTGATTGGCTCAAACGTTCCGTCCATCATCCCCTTTTGTATCACTTTTAGAGGTAGGCATTTCTGTGTGCTATGTGTCTTTGTGCCTGCCTGTTGTGTATTGCATGTCTGGCTCGGGATGACAGGGGCTGGGGAGGTGCAGTGGCTCTAGAGGGGCTGGATGAGTCAGCGCTAGGCTGAATAGGCCAATCTGCATTTGGAGTAGTGGGAGGAGTAGCACCTGGACCTGAATAGTACTGTGCCTGCCTTACACAATGCTGGCTCCGCCCCCCTGTGGTGTGTCTGGTGCCAGGACCTACACTGACAAAGGAGGGTGTTGTGCACATGTAAGGAAATGTGTAAGTGCCCCCCAGAACTGGTTTGGACCGGGCACATAGCCCTGTACCAGGGGGAGAACAAAGAACATAGGTGTTATAAATATTGAGGCTGTGACCCCATGTAAGGGTTGCTTGTGGGACTTTTGTGCTTACTTGGAACTGGAGAAGACACTGCGCTGGCAGGGAACCGCCACTGGGACTTTGCATGAGGAGCTGCTTGCTGGAGGGAATGCTCCTGTGCCCAGGGACCATGTGTGCTGGACTGCTGCCTGTGCTCTTCAACTGAGAGCCCAGTGCGAGAGGAGCTCTGCCAGCTCCCTGCTTCAGGTCTCCCTGGTGGAGACAGACCGAGCGTTTCTGGTCCTAGAATGGTTGCTGGCCAAAGTGTGCTGAAATGCTGATCGCGTGGGCTCTCCCTGGCTCTCACAACCAGGAGAGAGATCTTGTGGGTGGCTGTGCAGCTGGGGCTCTGCTGCGTGGCCCCAGGCTGCCCGATGGCGCCAGACGAACAAGGATTCCCGAGGCGAGGAGTCATTCACGTTGCCCAACAACGTGTCTGAGGCTGGGAGCAGGAGCCACGGCTCACGGCAACTCAGCAGGAAACCCCCGCCGCAGCTGGAAGCCAGGCAAAGGCTAAGCCTTGCTGGGGGCCGGGCTCCCTGCGAGTAAAAGGAAGTTCACGGGTGCGGGCAAGAGGAAGGAGGTCCGGCCGCAGAGAGTAAGTGGTTGGAGGCGTGGAGGTGAGCCCAGAGCCTCACGAGCCATGAGGAGACCAGAGATGAACTCCGCTGACGAGTGGGAGAAAGGCAGAGCTGACGAGGAGGGCTGAGCCTCAATCCCTTGACGAAGGAAGCAGCCCGACCGGATGAGGGAGATCGCTCCAGGAGGCCTGCAGCTCTGCGGGTGAGCCAGCTGGTGGTTGCTGCTGGTGGAGGGGAGATCGAGTCAGTGTCTCCCCTCCCCCTACCTTAAAGGAGCATGCATTCTTGGAGGAAGACCAGGGAGAGTTGCACCCCGCCCCCTCTTTGTATCACGGGCATTCCTGTCATTGAGCTCCGATCACCGTGAGGGCAGGAGTATTACCCATTCTGGGCCGGGGCAGAGGAGGGGGAGCAAGGTGTTGGCTTCCCTCCCCCCTCAGAGACTGAGACTGCCCGGGGTCGCTTTTGTGTTGCCCTGAGTTTGAGGGCAAGGATGGGGTTCGCAGCTGCACCACCAGATCGCGGGCAGCTGCTGGATGGACACACGATTAGGAGAGCCCTGACTTTGGGACAAAGGGCATTGTGGGGAAGCCCCCCGAGGAAGGCCAGACGGTCTGGTGTTCACCGTTATGTTTGGGTTGGGCGTACGGCCGAGGGTGATGTGTGCACCTTTTTAATGATTACGGTGCACTGGTGATGATTATATTTTTCATCACATGCTAAGTAATACTATGATGACTGCATAATGGTTTATGCTATGGAGGTAATGCGTGCCTAGTGCATTTGTGCTAAATACAAGCTTACCAGTAGTAACTGGTTGTTTTCACTACCTGTGAGTTATGATGGTGATGACAGAGGCCTGATTGGCCCTGTAAGTGTACATAATCCCTGCAAAGTCATACCTAGTGCCAGGTGGCAGTGTATATATGTGATTGTGTTCTAATGTATTTTATGAGTAATACAAAGGCTATTTATTATATAACCTTGTGTGGAGTTTCTTTTGTGGTGTGCCTAGGGTGTCGCTGCTGTGTGAGTGTGTTGTGCAAACGCTTTATACATTGCCTCTGGGATAAGCCTGACTGCTCGTGCCAAGCTACCAAGGGGGTGAGCAGGGGTTATCTTCAGCGTGTAACTCCCTTGCCCTGACTAGAGTGGTGGTTTCTGCCTGGCTTAGGCACATGCCCTAGCCAACTAGAAATCCCATTTCTGACAGGCCGTATTACACATTATCATTGTTTGCGCCTGGCGCACCTTTCAAATGGTGAGCCAGGCGCACCTTTCAAATGGTGCGCCAGGCGCAAACAACGATAATGCGCCCTATTATGGTGAATGCACTGACCCCAGGGCAGCCGCGAACTCTCCCTGCCCTGGGGGCAGCGCATTCATGTGAAAACACGGAGCAGCCGCTCCGTGTTTTAACTGTGCAGGCGGCACCCGCCTCCTCTTTCAAAGGGGTTTAGAGATCCCCTTGCAGGTGGGTGCAGTCAGTGACTGCACCCGCCTGCAAGGGGATGTCTGGGGCATCCATGGGACCCCCTTTACCTCCCGGAGAGGGCTCCTGTGAGGAGGCGCACTGACAGTGCGCCAACTTTTAAATGGTGCACTGTCAGTGCACCTCCTAAGGGCTTCTTTGACTCTGCGCCCGCGTCTGTAATATGGCGCGGGTGCATAGTCAAAGGAATTCCCTCATTTGCATAGGGCACGCCCTAGCGCATTAAGTGCGCCAGCGCTATCGGTATTATAGAAGGGGATGCACAAGCGTCTGCGCCCCCTTCTATAATACCAAAGTGCCCCGGGGGCGTGCAAAGTGGGCGCAAATGACCGTTGCGCCCCCGGGGCACCTTCTGTAATACGGCCTCTGGTGGCTGATTTTCAAAATGTGAAACCAGATAACCTTGAATCACTACTGGATTCCCTGCTTGTCCAAATTGTGTGATCCTAGGCACATATTTTATTTCAAAGAGCCTTCTGTTTTTATTATCACATATACTTGAGTTTAGGATATATGCCGTACAAGCACCTCTTATATGTGATTTAACAGACTTTAATTTTGCTTCATCTACAATAAGAATCTAGGCCATGTTTAAGGTTTACATGTCTACTGACTACCCCCTTAGCTCACTAATGGCATTGTTGAGGCGTGAGCCTTGAATATTTAAAAAAAACTATCACTTGTAATAAATGTCTGTCTTTACACTGATATAATCTGATGCAATTAGGTTAAACACTTCAGTGTATTAAAGAAATACACTTCAATTTTGAGTGGATTGTATCATATTTTTACATTATGTTTGTTGCACAATATACTTGCCAAACATTTTCATGGCTCGGCTTGTGGACAGACTCTCAGACCCAAGGCAGACCCAAGGCTCCACTCTGGCTCACCCTAACAATTTGCCCAGCACCCTCCTCTATTTGAGACTAAGGCTTTGTGCATCATGCCGTCAGTCATTTGATAAAATCATTTGTAAAAGGAGAGGACAAGAAACATGGAGCCCTGCCTACATGCACCGATTTGACAACTGTGCCATCAAGACTTTTCATAGCAGGGATGAAGAAGAGTGGGTGCAGTGAAAATATATTTAAAATAAGTGATCACTTGGCAGCGACTCCAAGTTGTTGTGTTTTATGTGACTGTAGTCATGAGTTCCCAAGAAGAACTACAAGGCCCAGGTGTGACGGGCAGGGGCATACCTTGAGTGGGGGTGTTTGGGGTGTGACACTCCTCAAATGCATTCTTGGTTGGGTAGCTAGGTCTGGGATCCCTGAGTTCTCTCATCATTCTCATCTCATTCGGCGGTTTTAACATGTTTATTTTTTGGATCGGCAAAATTCGGCATCTTAAATAAGTATAGTGACCAGTTTACTAAAAAAGTAGTAAATCTTCTCCAAGAATGACTCATTGAATGGGTGCAAATGTACTAATTTTAGGAATTCACAGACATTGTCTTGAAAAGCTGCTCCATTCCCAAGTTTCCAAGCATACTACTGGTAAGCAAACGCCCAAAAGGTGATGAAGTGAATGCTTGCAAATAGTCCAACCACCGGAAATCACTTGTGGTAGCATTCCAATCTATTATTTTTGCCCACTCTGTCATTCTGTCTAGCGGACTACTTAAAGCAAATCAGTACTGACCCTGTTCCTAGTGAAAACAGTCCATCTCAAACCTTGGTCCTCTCAGCCATCCACCCTACAGCCCTTTGCTTTCTTTGGAACCTTGAGATTCAGACCCCCCGAATTTCACTGACTATGCTATGCCGCTGGATCTGTACCTGCTCCACTAGCTTACTTAGGCCCTTATTTAGAGTTTCGCGGACAGAATACTCTGTCAAAACATGACGGATATCCCGTCTGCTGTATTACAAGTGCCATACGCTATAATGCGCTTGAAATAAAGCGGACATGTCATGAACATTTTAGGAGCCATGTCAATCAACCGCGCAGAGCATCTCAAGAACTATATTTAACCGCTTAACCGCGGCGGCAATTCCGCCGCGGTGCGGCAGTTTAGCGGAGTGGGCGGTACCGCGTCGGACAACGGACGTTCGCAGCACTACAGAGGTAGTGCTCGCGACGGCCGTTGGCCGACGGGCGCACGCAACGGGTTAAACACACAATTACCATAAGCTTCTAAGCCTTTGCAGCCAGCTTGTAAAGCTCTGAGAATACCAGTTCTGCAGTATCTAAACCCTTTCTCGCCTCCTTCAAGGCCTGGCACTAAAGGCTCTGTTGCTGTGATAGTGCATTAAAGGTGTTTTGCAGACAGTCGTCTTAGTGAAGCACGCTCTACCTGTTTGATGAGTTCTGCAAGGGTAAACCTTGGCCAACATTTTTTTACTTTCTTCTTTAAGTGTTAAAAAACTTCACTTGGAATAAAAGAGAGTGCGAACTAAGCAGGGTGTCAAAGACAGGGTGTCTTTAAATGAATTACCCGCACACCTGAATCCCATCTAAATATCTCCTTCTGAGGCAAGGGATGGTGAGCACTGTATGCAGATGAAACGACAAGTGACCTAGTTTCTCCTTTGAACGAGATAAAAGTAATATTCTGTTGTGCAAATGAATATAAGCGGGCATGAATATGTATCATGTTTTCTGCCCGACGGATGAACTATGCGTCTTAAGCTGTCAAAAAGAAAACACGTTTTTTAGATTTAGATTTCAGTCTTGAAGGAAAACATTGATGATTGTGTCAGAAACTTGGAAATTATTTGTAAGGTTCCAGTTGTTTATGCGTGTAAGAAATATGTCAATAGCTGTAGCAAAACAGTGCAGGGTTACAGATGGAGTTGTTTGCACAGGTGTAGGGGGGAACCTGGGCAGAGGGGGGTTTGCACGAAAGTACCCGGAAGAGGAAATGAAATGGACATAGAGCGTAATCAACGGAAGAGCAGCAGTGCGCAAAGAAGCACGCATAGGGTAAGCACGGGTATGCAGGGGATGACAGTGGGAAACTAGAGGTACACAGAGACCTCATTTAAAAGCAGAGTCATACAAAGGTTCACAGTGAGAAAGTCGATGCATACAGAGTAGACAGTTTTTTGAAAGGGAAGTAAAAGAAGTCGTACTATTTTACAATGGATTCGGAAAACATATTTATTCTTGAGATAAAAACACATCCCATCCAAGAGTGGTAAGCGTGTATTTTTCTTTTTCTAAAATGGTGAATCCACATCTGTATTTTAATGATTGTTTTACTACAAAATGTGCTGTGGTCCAACCTGTGATTGATGTCCATCCGGCCGTCGATTATTCCAAAATGTAAAACGTCTTCATCAACAGGGTGGGACTGGGTCAGAAAACAGGCCCGGGACCATCAAGTATCAAAAAAGATAACATTCTAACATGTGTGAAAACTGAGAACAAATAGAAATGGACAATGGACAAGAATAACCCGAAGGCATTGGAAGTAGGTTCATAAGAAAAACTAGGGCAACTCAAGCAGAAAGCAAAACCGAAACGAAATTCCATAGTTAATTAGCAAACTGATGGGCATTTATTTACTATTACTGAAACAGATTTATTTTGAAAAAATAATAATCATTGTTTTGCATGGGTCAGAAATATGGGGCGTGTCATCTTTGTATCAATCATAATCTGTCGAAAGTAATTTTTGGAGGTGATTGTGCTTTGCGACTAACTAAACTCCTATACAGCTTATCGGCGTAGGATGGGTGTGGCATAGAGTGCATGGAACCTTTATACAGTTTGGCTTACAACCTCTGCTGTTACTGAGTCCGTAGGAGTTCGGGGGCTCCAGTATCGTGGTCACCAGTACTAATTATTATGTGACTACATGATGGATGTTGAGAATGATGTGCCTTCTGAATTACAAAATGTTTGGATCTTGTCCATGCTCCATTCCTATGAAACTATGATCAGCTGACTGTATGGTGGGTGATGGAGAACTATACCCACAATTCCCTTCGCATTTCTGAAGAAAAGGACAGTTTGTGAAGGGAAGCACTTCTAGAGACAGTATGCTGTGCGTCAGTAACTGGATTCCCATGTTGCAGGCATTTGAAGAACGTGGAAATGAAAAGGAAGATAAACATAGGAGTCGAGGAGTAAATGCAGTGGATTCTTCCTGGGGTCAAATAGACCCTTGCGGGTGGACTGTGAGTCATCAAGAGAGTGGAAGCCATAGCCTCTACTTCCCCAGCGGAGGACCACCCACCATACGTAGATATCCCAACCAGACAGGTCTCTGTGCCTTCAGCATTGAAGACACTGAACTGTGCCAATTGGATTCCATGTTTGTTGGACCCACTCAGCAAAATGAAAGTTTGATTCTTGAAAATGAAAGAAAACAGTTACCTGATGTGCAGGGAGTTTTCTCCCTGTGTGTGGGGAGCCATTATGCATTTTTCTAATCTAATAGAATGGGGAGACCATTACTGCGATCTGATGGCCCTATGGTGGATGGGTGGTTAGGTCAAGGGTTTTCATCAGTGAAGCAAAATGAGGCTCTGCTGGTGCCAGCCAAGCACTTCGAAGCCCTTCCAGCGACTCTAAATAGAGTAGGGGAAGCACAGATTTGGTGGGATAGGAGCACTGATGATTTATGGTAGTGACTGGGTCACGCCTTAATATTTGAAATATTGTCCTCCCTCTTACACTATCCTTGAATATGGTCTAATACCTCTCTCTCTCACTTAACACCTGCTTTTCCAATCTATCTCAGTGTAGAGAGGCTGCATACTCTGACAGCACTTCCTTTACATTATCTACAACATTAGCAGCTCTCTCACTGGAGCACCTTCTGCACAAGCTGCAGCTATTGAAGGCATGGGGCATGTTACAGAGGTGCTGCAGGCACTGAACCTTGGAGCACACACATAAAGTAGCGTAACTCCGGTAAGGGTGTTGATTAAAATGAAAAGAGATGAAGGTACAGAGAAGTGGGTAATAAGAAAAAGAGAAGGAATGAAAGTTGGGGATGGGTAAGACAAAAAGAAACAAAGAGAGAAAAGAGAGGAAAGGAGTGTGAACGACGTAGGGAGGAGGAAGAAAACGTTAGAGAAGTGAAGTAGAGCGATAATAGAGTGTTATTTAAATAATTCAAAAGACGGAGAGAGGAAGGAGAAATAACCAGGAAGAGAAAGGATAGGACAGAGGTCAGTTTGCAATGGAAGAACAGAGAGAGAGAGAGAGAGATCTCAGGAAGACAAAAAGAAGAGTGTGAGAGTGAGGAAGAAAGACAAGCAGGAAAGTGGGAAATTGAGATACATGTTCTTGAAAGAAAACTTCCTTCTAAGTTCAAGTGGCGTCTTCCAGCCTATCTTGAAACTGAGTCATTCTCATGAACTTTGCAGCAGCAAAGCATACTGGAGCAGTCGAGTCAGTGGCAGAGAGGACATTTTCCAACATTGGGCCCATTTGCAGCCCATAGCAATTGTCCCTAAGGTGCATTTTCATAAAACATAGGTGACAACCAACCCCAACCCTAACTATCGACCTCCCCTTTCCAAACCATCCATGACCGTATGACAGCATACTCCGCAAGTAGCAGTGTTAACTTTGTGTATCATTTGATTGTAAACAGGGCAAGTTCCATCCACAAAAGGTCGATCTGTAGCAGCACAAGTTTATTTGACACATAACATGATCAGTAGTACGGGAAGCTTCACCCACCACTCAGAGGGTGCAGCGGTAGGATAAGTGTACTCCACATGGACCATAAACAGCAGTAGAACCCTCTTCCTCGTCACGCCTGAGGATCACCTGCAGGGCAAGCTTCTTTCACACTCAGCATGTGCAGCAAATAGAGGAACTACCCTTATGTACGTCAGTAACAGAAGGTGAAGCTCCCTCGCCTCAAAGGTTGAGAGTCAATAGAGAAAGCACTCTTCTCACACAGCACAAACTCCAGTTGGTCAAGCTTCATCTACATGCAACATGAGTGGCTGTAAGACAGATGCCCTTCCCATAACACAAATCACAACAGAGCAAGCTTTACTATAGCCTTAGAGCCCGCCGTAGCGGGCTCTACCGGCCATTAAAGGCCCGCTCCAGCGTTAAAGGCCCGAGCCGAAGGCAAAGGACTTTAGCAAGGGAGCAGGCCTTTAATGGCCGGTAGAGTCCATTACGGAGGGCTCTAAGGATATTGAACATTCCGTCCTTAGAGGGCAGGATGTTCTAATTTGTAAAACAAAGGCCTCACAGAGCCCGAGGGGGTTGAAATCCCCTTGGGCTCCGTGAGGACTTTGTTATACATTGGAATGTTGATGCTCCCGGCTTCTACCGGCCATTAGAAGCCCGGAGCACTCCATTGTTTTCAATGGAGCACTCAACATTCCAATGTTCTAGTAATATATAGCATAAGAAGCAGTGGAACAAGAGTCATCCACACATCACTTAAACAGCAGTAGGACTGTAAGGCAGCCTTCCTTCCACCACATATTCATCAGCAGTAGATAAGTTTCCTCTACATAGACCATGAATAGGCGCAAGGTGGCATTCCTCAACAGACAGCAGGAGTAACACTTTTGTCATATGTTACAAAAAACCCTTAGTGCAAGCTCCCTCACACATCAGTAGTAGTGCAAACATCCTACATAGTTAGACACAGCTACAGTATAGCAAGCGTCTTCCATGAACTTCACAAACAGAAGTTCAGGAAGCTCCTTGCAACAAAAACAAGAGCAGCGGTAGGGCAAGGACTGTTTTACAAATCCTCATGTGTAGGAGTAGTTTAGCCCATACGATGAGCAGTAGCGGGGGAAACTTCCTTCTTCCACACCAGGTGCACCAGCAATGCTGTCTTTCTTCACACTCAGATTATGACGGGCACCACCACCAAAAAATGCCTCGAAAAATAAGGCACAAACCTCATGCTCTATTTTGGAGCCATTGATGTATGACTTCAAGATTGTGCTCTTTGTTCCATGTTATATAGTGGGTGCTTTGAGCGCACATTCCCCGTGGCCCTGGACTTGGTGCAGCACCTGTTCACATTGCTGTGAGCCTCCAGTGGCCTGCCACCTAAAGCCCCTTCAGCTCAGCTGACTGTGTTGACAGTCAGACTTCAACCTGATCTATTCGTTACGTTTTAAAGCCATTTCTAGTAAAAGACCAGACCAGTGTGACTGCTCGCCTGACCACCACAGCAGTGAGACTTTCAACTCTGGGGGACACTCATCTTCAAGGGGAGAACGGAAAGGTCAGATCTCTTGGAGACATGTCATAGAAATAAAAATAAAAGACATTGATCGCCACTACCCAGGGGCTTCTCTTGTAGAAAGGAAAGGAAGAAAAGCGAAGCAGCCACAGGAGAGACCTCAGCAGCACTGCAAAGCTCAACAGAAACAAACGCCATACTGCTCCCGCTTCAATACTTTGCAGTACATGGTGGGGCGACAAAACGGCATCTTGATAGAGGGAGGGCAATAAAAAGCGAAATAGAAGTGGCTCCCTTTTGAGTAGGTTGAAACCTGACCAGCTAATCGAATACATAGAAGCCCTCGTTCTCACTATTAGGATGCACACATTCCATTTAACTAGCAATTACCAAAACCATAGTACCAAAAGACACCGGTTGGTGGACAACTCGTAATCACACTGCAGCACCCCTTTCAGTTCAATAATAAAAAACAAAAATGTAAATAGAAAAGTGTATAGCCTTAGGATGATAGGTGAAGGGTGATGTCTGAGAATGGAATGTCTTTGTACATTTTAAGGTATGCTAAGTAATGAGGAGTCAAGACCTTAACTTGTTATCCAGTTTCTTTTCATTTTGTTGGTCTTAAACTCTGTTACTTAAATAGGGCCCGATATATATTTTGCCGGGCGGAGGTTAGGTCTGTCAGGGCAACAGAGTATATTACTCCATTGCCCTGATGGAGTCCTCGCTCACCAAATTTGAAATGACTGCCAAACTGGAACCACCATCACGGCAGTTCCTGTCAATGCTTTTTTAAGATTGTTGCATGACTCTGGCCATCAAACGTATTTTTTTTATTTCCAAAAAGAAAAATCTGAAGTGGGAGAATAAAAAAAACAATGGCCCTTCGCCGTGGAAGTCATCTCTCCTGGAGAGAGGGGTATTTTTAGTTTTTTACTGTCTCTTGCCACCAGGGTTTTCCTGGCGATGATGGGCAGTAAAAAAATGGCCATAAGTCCGCCCATCTAAATTTGGCGGGCAGACATATAGGAGTTTCTCTGATGGCCCATACTCCATTGGGCCATTGGAGAAGTTTGACCACAGTGGAGATGGAGTAATATCCCCCGGTGGCAAACTATAGTCCGCCCCCACCTAAATTCGGTGGCAGGGCGGGCCATTATATTGACGGTAAGGATACTCCATCGCCATTGCGACGGAGTACCCTTACCGCCAATATATAAATCAGGCTGTTAGTTATGAATTGGGAGCGTGCATGAAAAACATTGAGAAGGCTTGCAGTGCTCTAAACTGGCAAATGGATCAATCAATCAATCAATCAAACAGCATTTATATAGCGCACTGGTGCTTCATAAGTGTTGTCCCAGTGCTATCTGCAAGAGAGACTGACCTAAATGGTAGGAGTACAGACAGATCTACGTCTTACCAAAAAGGCACAGAAGAAGCCCCCCAGTGGCTAACAGGTAGACCATCCCACAGTTTGGACCCAAGAAATGCAAAGGATCTGCTCCCCATCTGGCCTTCGAGATCTTTGGGACCTACAGAAGTCAGAGATTGCTTTACCTGAGAAATCTGCATTGCTGTAAGGATGAAGTCTTTTCCTCATATAATAAGGACCATCATCTGAGAATGCTCTAAAAGCAAAAATAAGTGCTTTAAAATTAATATGATTGGCTATTGACAGCCAATGTAAATGCTTCAGATAAGGCGAGATGGATTGCCAATAAGGAATTCTCAGAATCAGTCTTGCTGCTGCATTTTGTACTAGCTGGAGTCTTCGGATTAGAAAAGCAGGAGGGCCCAAATAAAGACTATTCGCAAAATCTAATCTAGACGTTACCATGTTGTGAACAGCTATTTTTCGCGTGTCTTCCAGAACCAAATGCAGCATCTTCTTCAAGTATTTAAGATTAGCAAAGCAGACCACCGATACTTGATGGATTTGTGCAGAAAATAAGAGGTTCAAATCAAATAATATTCCCAAATTTCTGGCAGAGCAGGTGGGAACAGGGGGAGGATTTGGTTCTTACGGGCACCAAGTGTTAAAGCTAGGCAGACAACTTGGTCCAAAGGAAAGGACTTCTATTTTATTGGAAATTAATTTAAGAAAGCTGGCATCCATCCAACCAGCACTCCCTTAAGATACTCTTTGAAAACAGTAAGGACATTATCCGTGTGCTCTTGAAAAGACAAAAGGAGCTGGGTGTCTTCCGCATAGGACACCACCTGCAGACCCCAGGATTCAATCAACTGGACCAATGTTGCTAGATAGAAATTGAATAGGGTGGGGCTCAGAAGTGACCCCTGTGAACTTTGTACAGAACATGTCTAGGGACTAAGGTGAATGGGTGGAGATAGACCAGCTGCAATCTATCCTCCCCCCAAAAATGTTGTCACATAAAGTTCTTCCCCAGAATGCCAGCCCCGCTTATTCTATCCAAAAGGGTGGCATGCGTGACTGTATCAAACACAGCTGATAGGTCAAGCAAAACTACCATAGCTGATCGCCCACAATCCTAGTTCTCTTTTATGAATTCTGTGACCTAAAATAAGGTGGATTTAGTACTGAAACCTGACCAAAAGCTAGATTGAGAGTCATGCAGCAGATTATTGGATTCCAAAAAAGCAGTTACCTGTCTATTTAGCATTTTCTCGAAAGGTTTCTGAAGGTGCTCTTAGGAGAGACATTGGTCTAAAATTGATCAATAAAGCCGGGTATGCATTAGGTTTCTTCAAAAGGGGCAAATAAGTGGTTGCTTCCAAGAAGAGGAAAACAGTCCATCTTTAAGTGTAGTATTCAAAGTTTTATTGAGCACTGGATAAATAGTAAAGGAAACCATCCTTAAAATTCGGGGAGGACAAGGGTCCCCCGGGGATTCAGATTTGAATTTCTCAAGTTCCTTCAGAGAGTCCTCTTCTGAAATAGAGATTACATTTAAAAGCAGAGTACCTCGAATTAGCACAGGTTCCGCTTGTACCTCAGAGAAAGTTCAGTGAATCTTCTGGATTTTCTCACAAAAAATTGCGATAAATCATTACAGAGTTCAAGGGAAGGGATGGAAGCCTCAGGGGATAGAAATGAATGAACAATTTTTGATACTTCACACTGAGTGTTGAAAGCAGCTGAGATTAGATGGGAGAAATACTCTCTCTGAGCTCTGTGAATAGATTTACGGAAATTTGTTAATGCTAATTTGTATTTCGTCTTAGCATCAGGGCAATAGGATTTTCTCCATTGTTGCTCCAGAGTTTTACAATGGCCCTTCTCTTCCATTAAAGAGGGGGAGAACCAAGGGTCCGAAGGTTGTGACCTGTTTCCGGCCTGAAACTTTAACAGGGCCATACAATCAAGGGTCTTTATAATCCATTTGTTAAAATTTGCCACATCCACATTTAGGGTACTAGTTAGAAAAGGTGTAGCAAATGTAGCTTTTGGGAGGAAGACACTCAATGTTCTTTACTTGCATCAGTGTGGAGGAGAAACCCACAAATGTATCCCTAAAAATTACAGCAATGCCACTACCCACTTATTTTACCCTCACGGTTAACATACTGGATACGAAAACCGGGGGGAATAGCAAATGCAATGTCTAGAGCAGATGTTCCCTTCAACTATGTTTATTAAGAAACATGAAATCCCATTTATTATCTAATAGCATAATGTCTAATGCATCCAATAGTCTCACAAAGGGCCTGCGGGTATTTGTTTGTATAATAATGATTCAATTTGAAATTGGTCTTTTAATAACATACGAAGCAAGAACAGATTTCAGGGTTGCTCCCCGGCGTCATGAGCTAAAGGGTTGTCTCTATGAATCAGCCCACCCAGCCGTAAATATACAATTGCATTTCATTGAAGGTGCATCCAGTTGAGTGGATCGCTGAAAGCATCTGTAATACAGTGAAGCATTGTCTGATCTCCTATGATAATGACTTGAACTAGCTCACAGTACTAACATGTCCTCAGCAAAAAAGGCAAACCATTCTGTTTGTTTCACTTCAGGGCAAAAACCTGTTCCAATCCTCTTAGAATGGTCATCTCGTGGATGCTGGCTGAGCACTGCTGAGCATGACGTGACGCAGAAACAGGCTGATACGGGAGCGGAGAAGATTTAATGAGAATTAGGGCATGTATAAGGCAGACAGGCCATTGCGCCAAAAAACACTGAGCTCTTGGCAGATATTTTGACTGATGGGAAATGTTGCTTATTCTGCGAACATGTGAGTACGAGCAGTGGCGTAACAAAACTTGAGGGGGGGCCTGCAAAGTACATAAAGTACTGGTACTGGTACTGACTGGTACTTCAGTACCAGTCAGAGATCTCAGCCCCCGCCTGTGCACAGTGCTGGAGGCGGACCCCTGGAGCTCGGGCCCCCCATACCGCAGGGGCTGTGGGGGCTATTGTTACGCCACTGAGGAAAGGTAATGCAGCAAAGTCCATTCTAATTTGACCATGTACAGCTCTCCTCTGACATTCGAGTAGGCTTGCACCATGCAATTACTAAAGGCTGGGATTGGAAAATTTGCGGATCGGAGTAAGAGGAATTGGAATTTTGTAGGCGGTAGTGCAAGCAGGCTCAGATGAAGGGGTGTCAGCCAGGTAGCATCCATCCATTGTACTGAAGGTCCCCTCACAGCGCAGCAAAGTCCATTCTAATTTGACCATGTACAGCTCTCCTCTGACCTTCGAGTAGGCTTGCACCATGCAATTACTAAAGGCTGGGATTTGAAAATTTGAGGATCGGAGTAAGAGGAATTGGAACTTTGCAGGGTGTAGTGCAAGCAGGCTCAGATGAGGGGGTGTCAGCCAGGTAGCATCCATCCATTGTTCTGAAGGTCCCCTCACAGCATTTGTTTAGAGTTACTAAAGCAACCTCTTTTTTAAATTAAACTTTTTTTGTGCTTTGCAAAATTTGTGTAGCTAGCATTTTTGCACAGCCCTAATTGAAAAGACCTGCAATTCTGCTGACTTCTAATATTTGCACACCCCTAGAAAAGTCATGTGTGCCAGAGTCCAAAAAATCAAACTTTTAATACTTTTTATTCAGTTAACCAACATTGACCCTTAATGTTGTACTTTGCCCTCACTTTACAAGTCCAAAAAATGTATTCATCGTGAGGGCTATCTCAAAGGTATGCTGTCTGTATCACTTTGCATTTCCCTTCTCTTCCTGGTATTTCAGAGATCCTCAAACGTGGAAGTTTTCCTGTCCATCAGTGGATAGGTGACAGCCGCTATAACATTTCTAGGTTCTTTTTTTAAGTCTATGCAAGCTGACTTCTCCCGTCTCGCACAACACTTTGAAGGCACTGGCACAGTAATAGCTGGCTTGCTTGCCTTCTAGCCACATTCTATTTTGGAACACAGGCTCGTGGAAATAATGAGAAAATGGAACAAGAGCGGCTCACTGTATCTAACCACCTGTGTCACTCTGCACTGTCTACACACACACACTCACTCATTCACGCTATCTTTGAACAGCTTGCATCTAATAAGCTACTAACTGCTTTAGTTATTAATTTGTGGGCAACTGCCAATATATCCCAATCTATGAGAAGCATTCTATCACATGTGTATGACCTGTCATTCAACAGGTATTCTGCTTGGGGTGCTCTCACAATCATATACTACACCTTTGATGCATTTACCTATATGCTGGAGTTTACTGTTATAGGGTTTGTACTACCTCTAGACAATGTTCCAAAGAATAAAGGGTATCCTGGTTCGACTCCACTTTGTATATTAGAAAAAAAAGGATCACTCGTATCTCCAGTAGTATTAGACTGTTAAATGATCCAGCAAGATCTGGTGGATGTTGATAGGGGACCAATACAACAATTTCAAATAATTAGAGATCTTTATATCTACCCTCACTATGATAATGACTAGAGTGAATGCCTTGAGAAAGCTCCTCGACAAGTTTGGGGGAGCAAAACATATATGAGCTGTGATGGTGCAAGTGAATATATTAGTTTACAATCTGATATTACTGAATATACCAGTAATCTTTTTTCTCTAATAATAAGGTGGAATTGTACCAGAATACCCTTTATTTTCTAGAACCTGTTAGAAATGGGGGTCTCTAGTTGGCAGAGGTAGGTACCTTTGTCCAAATAGGGACCCTTGCTTCTAGTCAGGGTAAGGGGGATACACACTCTAGATAACCCCTGCCCACCCCCTTGGTAGCTTGGCACGAGCAGACAGGCTTATCCCAAAGGCAATGTGTAAAGTATTTGTACTCAGAAGACACAGTAATACAGTGATAACACCACAAATGGACACCATACCAGTTTAGAAAAATAAAGTATCTTTATCTAAACTTAACAAGACCAAAACAACAAAAATCCAACATACAAGTATTAAGAAAAATGACTTTCAAAAGGTTTTAGGAACTGAGCCCATAAAAAACTATGGATGCGTGATTTCTTGCAAAGTACCTGTCGTTGCGACAAAATTTACCAAGCCAAACAGCCGCAGCGATGGGAAGCGTAGAAAAACAAAGAGATGCGTTGATTCCTGAGACCTTCGTGGATGCGATGCGACAGTGTAGTAACCACGCTGGACATGGTTAAGTAAACATGTTTATTAAGGCTACATGGAGGAGGAAGAAGGCAAGCGCCAACTCCCACAGCAGCTCCAGCTCCAACTGAAACACAGCACAGTTGCTAGGAGCTGGGAGCATTCTAAGAACATTGTGAAAGGCATTGTAAATACAGTAAGGCAAAGTAATGATACATACATAAGATATAACATATCTTCTCTCTCCCCAAAACAAAACACAATACACCCAAAAGAAAAGACTTAATCCCTATATCTAGCAGGTCTAACTATTTGTCTGAAACTTCGTTTGACGATGGTTTGATCAGAGCAAGAAGGTTCAGAGGCTAGACAAGAGGAAGCTGAGGCTTTGGTGCGGACCTTCACTATTCTGTTAAGGTTCCACCAATGTCCTCCCGATACCATCACGGCATTCCCAACTATCTTAACAACTTTAATAGGTTCACTGAATTTGCAGTCTCCTTTCCTCGTATGCACTGGAGATTTTATTTTGACCATGTCTCCTACCGCAAGAGGAACAACCTTGACTGCTTTCTTCACGTCAAACCATTCCTTTTGTTTGACCTGAGAATTGGTCATGTTTTCAACAACCGTAGACATTAATCTGGAAACATCAGAATCAGACTTTACCCACTTAGACATCCAACCAGGTCTGAAACTGGTATTGGCCTTTCTCCCTCTTAACAATTCGAAAGGACAAACTTTGGTGGAAGAATGAGGCGTCGTCCTATAGGACCAAACCAAACTGTCAAGAGCCTTCTGAACGTCATGATTCCCCGCTCTTGCCCATTTTATGCACTCCCCAATCACACGATTCATTCTTTCTACAAGTCCGTTTGACTGGGGATGATACAAGGATGTTTTACAGTGTTTGACACCTGATTCTGACAAAAAAAATTGGAATTCATGACTCACAAATTGTGTGCCATTGTGAGAGACAAGGATTTCTGGACAACCCTCTCTCAACCACACCTCTTTAAGAAAAGAGACAATGGCCTTGGCGTTAGCCTCCCTGACCAACTTAACTTCTGGCCATTTGGATGCATAGTCCATGAGAACCAACACAAATCGTAGACCACCCTGAAGATTGTCATAGGGTCCCATGATGTCTAATCCTAGCTTCAACCATGGTCCCTGCGGGCACTCAATCGGCATCAAAGGGGGAACAGATACTTTGAAACTTTTGTCAGCTGCACCACAGACATAACATTTGGAAACAAACTCCTCAATTTCAGCGTCCATCCTTGGCCACCAGTAAGTGTCCCTTACGCGACGTTTAGTGAGTGTACACCCAAGATGCCCCTCATGGGCTCTCTGTATTATTTCACTGCGGAAAACATGGGGAGGAACAAATTTATCCCCCTTAGGAGTAAACCATCCTCCAGGGTGAGTTCATCTTGTACCTTCCAGAAAGGTTGGACAAGAGAATTG
Organism: Calotriton arnoldi; assembly: GCA_963921515.1. Taxonomy (NCBI): domain Eukaryota; kingdom Metazoa; phylum Chordata; class Amphibia; order Caudata; family Salamandridae; genus Calotriton; species Calotriton arnoldi. Next base: position 2,487,572 of record CAWUFW010000084.1, on the reverse strand, counting down.
ACAACCTTCTCCCTAGGCCATCCTACAATCACATGAGAACACACCTCTTGAAGCACACAGTCAGACTCCATGGCTCGCAACCACTCTTTCTCTGAGCCTAGATTCATACACGGTACCTCCAACGCTGCTACTAAACAATCTTCGCAGTCCTCATTGGAAAACTCACATAAATCGACATTTTCTGATTCATCTGATTTAACAGGGAATCTGGACAAGAAATCAGCTCGCCCATTTCTTCCCCCAGATATATGTTTCACATCAAACTCATACTGGAGGAGCTTTGAGACCATACGTAAGATCCTGGGAGTAGAACATTTACTCATTCCACCTCCAAGGATATTGACTAAAGGTTTGTGATCCGTCTGCAACAAAAACCTTTTGCCCCAAATAATCGAACAAAACTTCTCTATAGCCCACGTGCAGGCCAGCAACTCCCTTTCTATGACTGAGTACTGAAGCTCAGCAGATCTCAGGACTCTTGAAGCAAAACATATAGTGTTCTCAATCCCTCTGTCGGTCTGGGTCAACATCCCACCTAGACCCATTTGGCTGGCGTCGACAGTGACACAGCAAGGAAGATTCGGATCAAACGGCTTAAGTACAGATCCATCCCTTAAGGAAGATTTGACAGCATTGAGAGCAACCTCACAGGCATTGCACCATTCAAACTTCACCCCTTTTTGAGAAGATTGCTAATGGGCCTGACAATTGAAGCAAAATTCGGAACGAACCTCGAGTAGTACTCACACAGACCCAAAAGAGATTTGACCCCAGTCTTGTCCACAGGGGCTGGAGCATCTATAATTGCTGTTAGCAAGCCAGATTTAGGACTGACGCCCTCATCAGAAATGACATGACCCAAGTATTCTACCTTGGAACGGAGAAACTCACATTTTTCTTCCTTAAGTACTACACCATTCTTTTTAAAGAGAGTCAGAACATTGTCAAGTGTAGCATTATGAGAGTCTAGATACCTCCCAAAAATTAATACATCATCTTGAAAGACTAAGACTCTCTCAACCCCTTTGAGGATGTTGACCATGATCCTCTGAAAGACCGAGGCTGCTGACGCCAGCCCAAAAGGCATACGACAATACCGGAAAGTGCCTAATGGAGAGACGAAAGCAGTTAGATGACGAGAATCAGGGTCCAATTCAACCTGGTGGTATGCACTGGCTAGGTCTAACTTGGTAAAGTAACGAGCACCCTTGGTGGAAGCCAGAAGATCACTTATTCTGGGTAAAGGATGGGAGTCTATCCAGATCTCTTTGTTCAAGGACCTTAAGTCAACACAAACGCGGAGATCCCCTCACCTCTTCCTGGCCACGACCAAAGGCGACAACCACAAAGAGGATTCAGTGGGCTCGATGATACCTTTAGAACATAATTTTTTGAGTTCTTTGTCTAAATCCTCTCTTACACTGAACGGAACCCCTCTAAGTTTGTGCTTAACTGGCACGGCTCCGTCCTTCACAACAATTTTGTGTTTGAAACCTTTTATTTTCCCCAGTGCGTTCCCGAAAACCTCTGGGAACTTATCTTTCCAACCCTGACTCTCTTCTTCATTCCCCACCACTAAAACCTGTTCTTTGGCACCTGGTCTTAGTATCATGCCAAAAAGTCCCTGGTGAAACCAACCCAAAATGTTGAGCCCTTTGACAGCAACATATATTTTCCCTTTGATTCTTCTATCCTTGAATCCTAGCTCCTCTTCGAAAAATCCCAAAAGTTCAATTTTACGTCCTTCATAGGACACTGGAGACCTGTCAGGAGGAGAAAGAGTTTGAGACCCCTGCCAAACATCTTCAAAAAGTTTTTGTGTCATCATTGTTATTTTAGCTCCTGAGTCAACTAGAAGCTTAACTGTGTGGGGACCTATCCTAATGTCAACAACCGGATCTACGCATGAAGACAGATCACCCTCAACCACAACTTGAGAACACCCATCTGCTATGTCTTGATCATAAGTGACAACAGATATAATTTCAGAATCTGAGTTACTGTCTGATTCAACTGAACACACAGTAGGTTTCTTGAAGTTTCTTTTCTTAAGACATACTTTAGCGAAGTGCCCCATTTTTTTACAATAATTGCACACCACTTCCATAGCAGGACATTTAACTCCCCTTTGGTGAAATGGATTGCCACATCTCAGACACATGTTACTACTGGTTTTCACAAAATTCGAGTTTTGAGGTTTAAAATTAGAGGAAGCATTGGGGAAGTTAGCATTAGGCTTAACCCGCTGTTTAGATAAATTATTAACTTTAACGACATTGACAACATCATTAAGCTTGTCATCAAGTTCTTTGAGAGAAAACATAGATATTTCAATGCTTTTTGCGATTTTTATAGTTTCTTCCAAAGGGGGATCAGCCATGCTCAAAAGTTTCTGTCTTATGTTTTTGTCTTTACACTGGCAGACAAATTGATCCCTAATTAATTGATCAGTGAAATTTTCGAATTTACAGTCAGCAGCTAATTTACGTAGCGTAGAAATGTAGGAGTCTACATCTTCAGACTCTGTTTGTTTTCTTTTGAAAAATGTGTGCCTCAAAACCATGAGACTGGGTTGTTTGTCGAACCTGTTTTTGAGCTTTAACACAGTTTGCTGATATTCGTCCAACTCTTGAGACTCTTCTTGTGTTAAGGGTGGTAAGTGTTTGAAGATGGACCTTGCTTCAAACCCTAACGAATGGAGAAGTAGACATTTCTTTCTGTCTGCAACAAAACGAGAAGCACCAATGGCACCCAAATACGTTTCAAACGCGTCATGCCAAATTTCCCAACGAACAGGAGGATCTCCTGGCGAATCTAAGAAAGGAGGAGGAGGATTAACTGATTGCAAGGTGCACATTTTAGAATGACCTAAAAAAAAAATCAAATTTTAACGTTAAATCTTAGGCAGTAAAAGAACTACAAGAAGTAAAAATAACCATAAGTGTCTAAGGTAAATGTAGTGATGCAACAAACATAGCAAGTCAAGAGAATGTAACTAGCATAAAGTGACATAAAGGTGTGTGTCACTGTAAGCATAAAGCAGTGCACACCCTTTGTGAATGCGATCTCAATGAATGTCAGACTTAACAGGTGAGAAACTAATTTAAAAGACGTTGTAAAATAAGATGAAAGGTGTGTGTATCACCGCGTGACACACTGTTTAAAAATGATGGAAAGTGTGTGTATCACCGAGTGACACACTGTTTTAAAGGTGGTGCAAAATGCACTAATTCCGATTCCAAGGTGTGTGTGTCACCGTGTGGTACCCCCTTTCTTTTATCAAGAACAAAAATAAGGTGTGTGTATCACCGCGTGACACACTGTTTGGAGCTGTTGCGACGAAAAAAAAATAAGGTGTGTGTATCACCGCGTGACACACTGTTTGGAGCTGTTGCCTGCTGAATTTTGAGCCTTTTTTCGATGTGTGTATCACCGTGTTGTACACTGTGTGCCCATTTCGTTTTTCGAGTTGGACCCCCAATCCAAGATGGCGGCCGCTGTGAAGTTTTAAGCTTTAGAAGGTGTGTGTATCACCGTGTGGTACACTGTATACCAATCTAGTTTCACGCGATGTACCCCAATCCAAGATGGCGGCCACTGCGTGAAACACGTAAGAGAGGCTGTTTTTTTTTTTTTTTTTTAAATGACCTCAATAAAGTTCCGGCCGAAGCGTGAGCAACGTGACAGCAAGAAAGAACGTCACAACAGAGGAGGGTGGACTCAGGGAAATGCCGGCGCTCCTCGAAGAATGTTGGAAGAGTTGCCAGGTGAGTGTTGCTAGGAGATGGTGTATGCAGGAGGGGTGCGCGAGCATACAGAGTTTGAAAAATGCTAAGTTCGCATTAAAAGATTGAAATTTCTCCAAAAGTGAAAATACTAGAGAAGGGCAGGCTGTAAAGGTTTGGAGAGGTTAACACGAAGTGGAGGCGAAATAAGTCATTGTAGATAGCCTGAATATTACAACGTGAGCGTGTAGAGGGAACAGGCACGGAGTAAAGATCCTACCGTTGTTGAAGGATTTACCAGGCTTCGTCGTGTGGTACCACAGCTCTCTTCTGTTGCTTCTCGTGGGTTTCCTTAAGTTGTAGGCTTGACTCAACGAAGTTTGATGGTTGCAAAGTAGGTTGTGGACGTGATGCCAAATAGCAGTAATGCTTGACACGCGAGGGTCGTTGCCATGTAGCCTTAGATCGTCGCCAGTAATTTTGTAGTAACCACGCTGGACATGGTTAAGTAAACATGTTTATTAAGGCTACATGGAGGAGGAAGAAGGCAAGCGCCAACTCCCACAGCAGCTCCAGCTCCAACTGAAACACAGCACAGTTGCTAGGAGCTGGGAGCATTCTAAGAACATTGTGAAAGGCATTGTAAATACAGTAAGGCAAAGTAATGATACATACATAAGATATAACAGACAGTTCTGCTGGGCACAGGGGAGCGGTGCGTCGGGTCCGGTCTGTAGCGGGAAGCGATGCGTTGATTCTGAGATGACTCCGATCCGCGGGTGATGCATCGGGGAAACCTTGCCGCACAGGGACGATGCGTGTAAATCCGGGATGCGTCGGCGAATGATGCGTCGGCGTCGAGCGGCACTGCGTTGATTTCTTCAGCGGTGATCCCTCGATGCGTGGATTCTTGCAGCAGCGCGGTGATGCGTGGCGATTCTTCTCGCACCACGGCGTTGCGTCGGAAAACTGTCACAAGAAGAGCGAAGCGTCGATTTTCTCGTAGTTGTGTTGCTTTTCCAGCTCCCAGCAGCAGAAACAACCTCCAGAGGCCCCACACAGTCACAGGCACTTCTTGGCAGGTTAGAACTCCCAGCAAGGAAGTTCAGGGGAGCTGAGGGTGAAGTCTTTGTGTTCCTGAGACTTCAAAACAGGAGGCAAGCTCTACTCAAGCCCTTGGAGACTTTCCTCAAGCAGGGGACACAGCACACATTAAAGCCCTTCTCCTTTCCTTGGCAGAAACAGCAACTGCAGGCCAACCCCAGACAGACAGCAAGGGGAGTACTTCTCCTCAGTTTCTCCAGCTCTTCTCCTTGGCAAAGGTTCCTCTTGATTCCAGAATGTAGTCTAAAGTTCAGTGGTTTTAGGTCTAATACTTATACCCCAAAATGTCTTTATTCTCTTTGTGCAGAGAAGCCCTGTGCCCAGTCAAAACCAGTTCTGCCCTCTCTGGTGCAGCTTCCTGGCAGGAGGTGGAGACAGCATGTGGAAAGCAGACCAGGCACATTCAGGTGAAAGGAAATCTCCTCCCCCTATTCTAAATGCAGCCCAGGTCTAATCAGCCCAGCACTGACTCATCAGGCTCTCTGGAGCCACTGTTCCTCCTCAGCCCCTGACACGCCAAACCCAGACAGTCAATCCACATCCTAGCAGAGGCACACCGGATGGCTAAACAAGAAAATACCTACTTTCTAAAAGTGGTATTTTCAAACACAGAATGTAAAACTCACCCTCACTAAAAGATGCAATTTAATATTCTGAGTTCAGGCCTACTGAATTGTATTTTCCTACCTTGTTCCCAGGGGCAGTTATGTTTATAAGATGATATAAACAAACTCCCCATTCTGTCCTATGGGAACAGGTAGCCTTGCAATAGTGAATAACAAAATTGGCAGTAATTCACTATCAGGACATGCCACACACATCAGGGCATGTCCTACCTTTCACATACACTGCACCCTGCCCACAGGGGTACCTTGGGCCTACCTTAGGGGTGACTGATATGTAAGAAAAGGGAAGGTTAGGGCCTGGCAAGTGGGTGCACTTGCCAAGTCGACATGGCAGTTAACAACTGTGCATAGACACTGCAGTGGCAGGTCTGAGTTACCATTTCAGAACTACTCATGTGGGTGGCACAATCAGTGCTGCAGGCCCACTAGTAGTATTTGATTTACCAGCCCCAGCACAGTCAGTGCACTTTACTATGGACTGACTAGTAAATCAAATATGCCAATCATGGATAACCAATAATGTTCACAATTTACACAGAGAGCATATGCACTTTAGCACTGAATGGTAGTGGTAAAGTGCCCAGAGTCCTAAAACCAACAACAACCGGTCAGAAAAAAATAGGAGGAAGAAGCAAAAAGTTTGGGGATAACCCTGCAAAAAGGGCCAAGTCCAACAGAACCAATATAAGAAAGCAAAGGTTACACCTGGTAGGCATCCTTACTAATCCAACACAATCTCATTTGAAAGATTAGTGCAGACCCCAAAACCAGTTTGCACCCTTCAATCAATTCACCACTGGAGTGTTGTTAATGAGGTACAACTGTTCATAGCTTTAATTTTTCTCACAATGATCCCACTAAATTCATACAAATGATAGTCTATGATTAATGTACATACAAATACATCACAGTGACATATAGTGCATATAATGCATGTATATAAATTCCCAAAATCGTAAAATTATGACATATATGTAAAAAAGTAACCACATACACCATAAATTCACAATATAGAGCGAAAAACTGTTAATTTACTGGTCACAGGTAATGCTAAATCTTTCAAAATCAAATTTTTTACTTCCTCTCCGCGATATCTGCAGACAGATACATCCAAAAAAGGTTGTTTCTGTCTTTGCCATTGTAAAGCAGGGGATTTCCAGTCAGATCACATTCTTGCTTCTGGAATTTGTAAATCTAGTGGTTGGAGCTAAAAAAGCCTAGTAGGACATGAAATTGGTATGAAGAGCCTAACAACTTTTAAGGTGGTTAGCTGTAGACAGACTAGTAGTCTCACCAGTGGAGTGAAGTGATGAAATGTCATTGTGCCTTGTCTCTCTTCAGTCTTCATTGCATTCCTTCTGTGCCAATCCATAGAGCGATGAGGAGCAAAACAAACCCAAGAAACTTGACAGAGTCAACAAAGGTGGAAATGTTACCATCAAGGTTTGAACATAAAGCAGCAATTATGTTCCTAAAAACCACAGGTACTTAGTCTCTGTGTACTTTTGTTTAAGAACGTGGCTACCCATCCAGTTCTAAACTAGGTATGGACAAAATTAAAATTATATGGGTGTAATTCAATTTCCAGAATTTTGTATTATTCGTGTTACATGAAATTCCCAAAGTTGCACCATTACGCAACTTCACGTAATTACGCACCATTCACTATATCAATTTACTGCAAATGCGAGCAGCTGTTCTCTGTGCTTTTGTTTTTTTGTGCACTGTTGTTTTAGTGAGAAATGCATCCTCATTTCAAAAATCGACACAAGGATGCAGTTTACGCTAAAATATAAAACAAAGTGGCGGTTTGCACTTTGTAGAATTAAGCATATTTTCGCATAATGTTGATGAAGATTTTGCATAATTATGTGAAAGCAAATTACATAAATTTCCCACACTCCTATTCTAAACCTGCTTTTGTCAATGGTTTAGATGTGCCACATGTGGCACCAGTAGCACCCACCGGTAAAGGTAAGTGGACTGAGGTACTGGGGCAACAAGCATGGCCATAAGATTTTCAAACAACATCATGTACATTGTGAAAAGTACCCCTGGGGCACATTACCTGCACAAGGGCATATAAAGACTTAGCAGTAAATATGCTGCTATTATGAGATAAAGAAGGAAGGAACAAAACAAAAACATTTTTTATGATGCCCATAGTTATTTCAAATATGTCTAGTAATATCCCATAACTAATCATGCTAAGTGCCTCTGTGATAACACTAAAGGACATCTACTGCCATTGTCAGGGATGCAGAAGATGTCATTCAGCAACCACTGGGTCATTGTCACTAAACTGCAACCAACATGGAAGGCAGATTGGAAGGGGAGCAGTAGCGATCTATCATAAATATACATCTTTTATTGAGTTGAAAAACCCTAAAAATTGCACTCTCTGGGAATGGATGCAGTAGTACAAAGAAGATAAGATGAAAGGTATGCCAGAAAGTGGACCAAGCTTCCAGTGTTTGGTAAGTCGAGATTTAAATATTAAGGGCTTGATTACGAGTCTGGTGGTCCATGGACTGCCAGACTCGCAGGGGCACAGCGGTGACGGTCTCCCGAACACCCTATTACAATGAGGGCAGTCTAACTGCCATTGCCCAGGCGCAGCCGGCCGGGAACCACCATTCCCTGGTGGTGGTACGGTGGTGTAGAGGCAGTAATATGCAGCGGTCCCGCCAAGCATATTACAAGTTTCTTCTCCACCACGGTTTTCATGGCAGTTCCACCACCATGAAAACCATGGCGGAGAGGAAACAAAGGGGACCCTACAGGGACTCCTGGTGCCTCATATCATGTGGATGCACACAGGTGGGCACAAAATGTGAACCCCTGTGTGCATGCACACTAGTTCCTGCACGGCATGGACTTTACAGTCCATACCATGCAGGAACTGTGTTTGGCTTTCCCATTGCGTGCCCATTTTCTGAGGCACCACCGTGGGAAAGTAAAAAAAAAAGCCCGCCAGACATAAGAAACACTCGTAATCTGGTGGGTGGCCCACCCATGGTTTGGCGGTGTGGTGGTGTGGCCATAGGGTGGACCTGGCGCAGTACTGCCAAACTTGTAATCAGGCTCTTAATGAACAAAGCAACTAACTGTGTCGAAATGGGCAACATTTAGTGAACCATACTGTAATCAAAAGGATTCCAAAACCAGTGGCAAGCTTTCCACCAAGAAGAAACCAGAGACAGTTTTGTCGAATTTCTGATGACTCTGTGCTTTTATAGTTGGTGACTTAGGGTGGGCAGAAGAAATACTGCTGGCAGTGTCCACACTAAAGACATTTTAAAGAAATAAATCTTAACTTCTGTCCCATTTCTAAGCCTGGCCAAGACTGGTCAAGACAAATATTGATCACAGTGAGTTAAGGTCCATGCAAAAATGTCACTTCCAATAATGTTGTTTCTATACATTGAAAATTGTAATGCTTTGTGCCAGCTAATAGAAATCATTAGGATCTTTCACAAATCAACCTCAATTGAATTCATACAAAAGACAATTTCATGTTTGCAGGTGTTTGTTTCAGATTTAATTTCACTTTTTGTTTTCTCGGTTATTATTTCTCCATGTGACCCATTTCATCATAGACATAGGCTGTCCTTTAGACTATTGTATACATATAACTGGTTTAAAGGAACAATGCTGCTTTAACAATCAGTGCAAGTTGTGAAAATAATATCTCATTTAGCCACAATACTTTTTGGGGTCAGAATATGTTTAGGTTCTTTGGCCCATTTAGTTCATAGTCAATCTACAGAAAATGGCATAGAACAAGGGAGCAAGCAGTTTTGTTGTGAACCCCAGACTTTAGCAGAAACAGCAAGGGGTTTCACAGATTGATGGTTACCCTAATATTGATTAGGTCACTATGGGTAACACCTGTCTGCAGGCAAATACTAATTTATGTAAGTGAATGCCAGGGCAGTAAATAAATTAGGGCTAATTGCTGCTAATTGAGGCAAGTGATGTAAAAGAGACAAAGAATGAGAAGATATGAAAATGAGAAAGAGGCAGAGAGATGGAAATAGAGTGAATGGGAGATAGCAAAATGGGAAAGAAAAAATGTGAGGAGAAACTAAAAAGATGAAGCATAAAATGGAAGAAGGAAGGAAAACATGAAGGATGAGTGGAAGGAGAAACAGTGAAATAAAGAGGAAACAGAACATTTTGGAAATGTTAAATGAAGGAAGGAAATGTGGAAGAAAGGAGGGAATGGTGAAAACAAATAAGGACGTGAAAAAGGTTGTATGGATTGATGATGGATAGATAAAAGGATGAAAGGATCGATTTGTGAAAGAATGGTTGAATAGAAGGGTGAAAGGGTAGGAGTATTGACGGATAGGTAGATTGAAAGATAAATGGAAGAACAAATTGATGGATCAGTGGGTGACAGTATGGATGAATGGATGTATAGACGGATGATTGGAAGTACAGAGTGGTCAATCAATTGATGGAGTGCTGAACAAATAGATGGATCAAAGTATGAAAGGATGAAGTATGGCTGGGTGGACAGTTGGAATGGTAGAAAGGTAAAATAGTGGATGCATGAAAGGATGAGAGGATGGATCCATAGATGGATGGATGGAAGAATGAAGGGATCTGTTTTAGGGAGGGTTGGGTTATCTTGCTTTGCTTGGCTTATTATAGGTTTGGTTCAAAGTGGGGGGTATATTAATTGTGTGGTTATTCCCTTTGGAGCAATGACCAGAGTACAATCATTTATGCAATATAAATAGCTAGATATGTTTGGTGATGCCTACTTAAACTTATAACTAAAAAGTGAATAGCTGCCAGAAGGCACTGTCAAGGTGTTTGGTCCAAAAATTGAATATTGAATCAAAAGTATTGTGGGTTATTTCTGGGAGACACCTAGAGGAACAAGTTCATCAAGTGATTGGATCCATGGATATTGCAATCCAGTCCAACGCCCCTCTGGCTATTATAGCAATAGATGCTGCTAAACCCTTTGATCAATTTTGTTTGATTTATATATGGAACTTTCTGTGGAAATGCTGCACCTGGATAATATATTTACCCCTTTTGAAACTCAGGTTTTAGTAAAAAGTGGCTCTTTATGTGGGTGACTTACTGATTTACACTGATGCCCCTGAGTTATCAATAAGGTGATTCAAACAGGTCGCTGGAGATTTCAGGAAGCTGTTGGGGTATGCAATTTATAGTGTCAAAACAGAAAGTATGTTTTGAACTGTGTCTTGTAGAATGAGCACTAGTTCAAAAAACATGAGATATTTAGGGATAGATATTTTCCATAAGTTGGAGCAGATACCAGGAAAGAACCTAGAGGGGTTGTCTCTCGAGAATAAAAAGCACCTTAAAAATGGCAAAACCATCCTTTGACAATATTAGGTAGGGTAACCTTAATCAAAATGTATGTACTATCCTTTTTATTCAATAACATTCCACTGACTTTTAACTCGAAAGACATACAAAAGATACGGAGTGATATTAACTCTTATGTATAGGTATAGGCCTCCAAAGCTCTCCGAGTAAGCTGGTAGAAACTAAGGGCCTAATTTAGATCTTGGCGGACCGGTTACTCCATCACAACAGTGATGGATATCCCGTCCGCCGAAATATAAATCCCATTATATCCTATGGAATTTTTATTTCGGTGGACAGGATATCCTGTGCGCAGGGCCTGTAAATTAAATGCTACTAATGGACCTGCAGCACTGATTGTGCCACCCATTTATTTAGCCCTTTAAACATGTCTCAGGCCTGCCATTGCAGCCTATGTGTGCAGTTTTTAAACTGCCATTTCAACCTGGCAAGATAGACCTCTTTCTTTTTGATACACTCCTGAGGTAGGCCCTGAACAGCCCAGGGGGTAGGTTGCAGTGTATTTAAAAAGTTGGACATGTACTTTTAAGTTTTACGTGTCCTTGTAGTGAAAACATCTTCAATTCGTTTTTAACTACTGCAAGGCCTTCCTTTCCCATAGGATAACATTGGAGCTACATTATTTCATTTAATATGCTGTAACTTCCAATTGGGAGGATGTAGAGAGGTTGGGTTTGTTGTCTACAGAATTGCAATTAAAAGCACTCTTCAATGGTAAAGTTGAATTTCTTGTCAAAATTCTGAAAATGCCACTTTTAGAAAGTTGCCATTTTCTTGTACTATCCAGTTGGTGCCTACAGCCTGTTCCTGGGTCACATGGCTAGGTGTAGCTGGCTGTTGGTCTTTTTGTATTGCTCCCAGATCATGAGACAAAGGGAAGATATGTATTCACAGGATGGGCCACTCTGAGTTCATGAGGGAGAGAAACTGACACCTACCACACTTGTGCATCACAAAGGTTGTGCCCCAGCAATCTCACAAAGGCTTTGGCACTGGTCTTTTATGGCCAAAGACAAACTAGGGCCAGGACAGGAAGGAAGGGAATGCCTGACACCTCAGGAGGGGTGGAAACCTCTAGAAGCTTCCTTCACTTCAAAGTTGGCACCAGGTATAAATATTGGACCTTTGGACCCAGCTCTTCAGTATACTTCTGGACCTGTGGACTCTGTCAGGAAGAAGGACTGCTGTGCTGGTGAAAGGACTGCCACTCTGCTGGACAGCCACTTTGAAGGACTGCTGTCCTGCTGTGATGCCTGCGGCCCTGCTGCCTCCTTGCCTGGGTGAGAAGAACTGGAACTGCTTATCTGAACCAGGGAGCTCAGAGTGACTCCAAGGACTGGTTGGCTGGCAGGGCCGTTTCTAGGTGTTTTGCCGCCCTAGACGAGAATTGAAAAATGCTGCCCCCACTCTCAGCTGATGTACAGTTCTCAGTGCAGAACTGGTCACGGTGGTACTGCTATGCATGTATGAGGGAGGTGTGCGTGCCCTAAACACCACCTGCTCAGCCTCTAGTCCCGGACTCAGAGCAGGTGTTCATGAGGAGTTTTATTGTTGTCAGGAGACAGCAACAATTACTGGGGGCCTGGGCTGGGGCACAGGTTGAGGGTGGCGGATATCCTGTGCTATACATAAGTTATAATGCACTTTTGTGAAGGGCCAGAGGGCCTTTCACTTTCCACAGCATGGTATTATGTCTGTTTATCTAGGAGAAGTGTGTACAACCAAAGTTTGCAATATATTCATTCAAACATGCATAGTTAAAGTTGTTACCAGTTAGTTCATCGTAATTTGCACAACACTGTGTTTGGCTCGATGATCAGAATGGCTTAAAAACATGAAGTTTTATTTTTTAAGCACATGCTCGCAAAAACAGCAACATTGTATGCAAGGAAGCGAGAGAAAATGAAATTGTGAAACACGCTATCATGCGGGGAAGCGAAAGGCTGCTTCACAATAGCTTAAAAGCGCATTACAATTCACACCGACCTCTGCAAACACGGCTCCACTTCACCAATACAGCTGTCATGATTTACAAGCCAGGAACGAGAACCTTCCGTTTTTGGACAAAGGAAGCACTAAGCACACATTCATTTGAAATGAATGTGTGCTTAGTGCTTCCTTTGTCCAAAAATCGGAAGGTTCTCTGCTTAGTGCTTCCTTTGTCCAAAAACGGAAGGTTCTCGTTCCTGGCTTGTAAATCATGACAGCTGAATTGTATGAATCATTTCTATTGCAGCAGAGTGATAAGCATCACTCTAACGGACTTTGAAATACAAAGGTTTTCAAAATGCACACCTCAAGCTAGGGAACCCCGGGGTCAAGTGTACTGCCGCCTGCTATTATTAATGACTTGCACGGGTCTCTACACACCCGGAACCTGAATCGGGTCCTCCCGAGAACTCACTGGCAACTTTCGTTTCCAGCGACTCCATCAGATGAGCTGGGCAGGCAAAACCACGGGGAAAGGAGAGGGCCGGGGGACAGCAGCACAGCGGGAGGGAGGAGCAGGGCACAAGCACCCTTGCGGCTCCTCCTGCTTATTGCTATTTGCTACCGCCGAATTGCAAGGAAAACTACTACTGCAATTACTTTTGGATAAATACAGTCTACTGTTCACTCTGGCACTTACTGATGATCATGCAGGCTCAGCGGCCCTGTCGGCTGCAGTCCAGTCGTGCAGCCAGGGCAGGATCCCATCCACCTGATCGTTCCAACTGCTGGCCGCAGAAGCTGGCTCTCAGCCTAATTCCCTTCCTCTCCCGCCCCCGCATTTGACCCCCCACTGACCTTAGACTATAACACCTCAACAAGCAATGATTGGCCAGGCAAAGACTGACTTCAGCTACGCTCGTGTATCGGGCCGGGGGGTGGGGGTGTCTAACTTGGATACATTGTTGTAGCGAAGAGAGCAGTGCTCGAGAGCTACGAGCTGCCAGCCCTTTAGCCTGCCGGGAACAGCGCGCATCGCGCTACTGCTTCTCAGGCTAGTCATGATATGGTGCATTATAGCAGCGCTCTGCATTGACAGCTGAGCAGCGCTATAATGCGTGACTAATGCATTCAGTGCGGTGATGCGGATCACCACACTGAAATGCGCTAGACTAAACGCCCTGGGGCCCTGATGCGTGGTACTTGTCAGGACTGTTTGCCGCCCTCCCCCTTTTGCCACCCTAGGCAGCCGCCTAGTCTTGCCTAATGGCAGAAACGGCCCTGTTGGCTGGCCTTTTGGTCAGAAGCCTTAGGGACATAACTTTTTTCCAACAACCGTGAACCCATCACATGGACTCTGTGAGTCCTACCCTCCCAAATAGTGCCATACCATTCCTGGATCCTTGGAAGTAGGCCTGAAAGTGCTCTGCAAGCCCATCTGTGGAACCAACAGAACCAGCGCATCTCCCGGAGATGCACATTGCCTCTGCTGCTTCACTAATCGCCCTTGGAACTGATGCATGGCCTCTTCTGCGCAGACTTCCCCGATGCGCCTTCAACAGCCCATCTCCACGCAAGGACATCGCCTGGCCCAATGCAGCCCACCGGAACCGTCTCTGTGCATCTCCATGAAAGGACATCGCCTTGCCTAACGCAGTCCGTCAGAACTACTGCTGCGCGACGCATCTCCTTGCCCAGACCTCACATCACCTCTGCTGCATGAAGCATCCTCTGCATGGGACGCCACATCTCTTTGCAACCAGGATTAAGGTACTGGGTTAAGTAGGTCTAAGTGGGTTCCTGTAACCACCTGCGCTGCATTGCGGTCAGCCCAAACTTCTGACTCTTTCCCAGTCCAGCGGCACCATATACCCACAGAAATCTCTAAAGTTGCATATCACCGGTTCAACTGATTGGATTTTTGTCATTTTGGTCTTGATTTCGTTACTAAAATGTACAATATTTTTCTAGATTGGCTTGGGATGTTTTTTGTGTTTTGCTTTCAATTTATCACTTTTTGAAGTGTTGCATAAATACTTTGCACATTTTCTCTAAGTTAAGCCTGTCTGCTCTGTGCCAAGCTACCAGAGGGTTGAGTACAGGTTAATTTGGGGTTTGCTTGTGACTTCACACTTACAAGGATTGTGGTTCCTTCCTGAGTAGGGTTTCACCCCCCTCAACCAGCAACCCAAGTTCTTACAGTATGTAAATACTATATTTTGGTTCCCAATATTTTTTCAAAATATTTGTGTTTCACAATTTTTTGGTTCTTAATATTCTGCCATACAACTGGGTGTCAATCCATACATTACTTTTCCGGCAGTGTATATTCCACTTTCACAGGCCTCAAATTGCGAAAACTCTGCTCCCTTAAGCTTGATTACAGCACATAGTTTTTCTATTATGATTGCTTGGGTTTTAATTCTGAGGTTTGGTAGACATATTTACATAGTTTTTAGAACAATGTATACATTCACCAACCTCTCCCCTACTCCAGCATTGACACCTATCTGCAGCTAAGCTGTATTCAATTGTTATCCATTTGAGGATACATCTTACAGACAACATTGGCATTTTTAAAGTTTTCTCAATGCTTTAGGTCACATGCCGTTAAGAAGACACCAAAGTAATTAGCATATTCAAGGTGACTGTTGAGCAGTGCCTCCACCACTATTATTGTATCCTTTTTATTAAATAAGAATGTGTCCATAGCTAAAAAACCCTTTTGATGATGGTATTATTTCATAGGGAATATGATTGAATTATGGATCATACATGCACTTAGCATTATAATTAGGGCAGTAAGTGGGGTCCGGGCACAGTGAAAGTTTATTTAAGGTGGCATTGAAAGGAGTTGTGGCTTTAATTACATGGACACCAGCTACATTTTGAATTATGGGGCATTTAATTCTGATTTCATAAAAGTAATAGTTGATGCTGAAACTTATGATTCATTGCCAACTTGAACTCTGATTTTGTGCATGACAGATTGCAGAAGTTAAAATTGCTAGCTCCATTCAGCAACATGATAGGGTTAGCAAATTGCAGAAGGTAATTTGACTTTTGAAAAGTACTTTATTCTATACAAACCTGACACTCTGAGATGTAAGCTGGTTATGGTTTATTTGCTTACTAAATAGTCAAAAAATATATGATAGTGTAATATTTAGGATTTTAGTAAGGATTTCAGACAAGTTAGGAGAGACAGCAACAGTGCCGTACACTAAATGAAAACCGTGCTCAGAAGTAGCAGCGGATCCTCCGCTATGGTGGAGGAGTGCCGCCCCACAGGAAAAATAAAATTAAAATAACAACATGTTATAAATGTGCAAACAGAGACATGCAGTATCCACATTGCTAAATCATACACTAACCAAATACCAAAACTCATATCGGGCAAGTAGGAGGTTTACACCTCTAAACGTATGTCTACATTCTCGAGTGTCCAAGAATTTGCAAAGGTTTTTATGATTTTTCCTGTTAAACTGTGACTGACGTTGACTCCCAAGGGTGCTCTTACTAATATCCATGCACATGTAAATGGACGGTTATACATTTCTGCTTGAAGAATTGAAATGCCTTGCACATTGAGTTGGGTAACAATAAACATCTGTTATTCAGCGCCAAGATGCCCCGCTGCCGGGGTGAACGTGCGCTTTACAAATACACATGTTATGTTATGTTATATGTTTTTTTATTTCCTCATTGGGAAAAGATTTTTCCCAGTGGAGACATTCCATGCAGCACTGTTGCTTTCGCAGTGTTCCTTCCCCATTCCCACCGTCAAAATGGATTTATTCCCATCTCTGAAAGGAATAATTATGCAACTACCGTGTGGATGTTTTCTGGTCAGTGAAGATGGAGAAAAACTCAGCGTATATTAAGTTTATCCTTATGTGCCTCATATAGTATAAATGGTTGAGTTCACACACATTCATTGCAAATACAGATACATAATTAGTTAAAAAGCTATTATTTTGCGCTGATCAGGGCAGTGGCGACATACGACGGCAGGCATTTATTGATTTATTTACGTTCACCTTTGCCGTCGTATGCCGGACTCCACTACCCCCCCACCCAGCCCAGCCTCACCGCCCCACGGCGTTACCTCTGCGAGCCGCCACTGGATCAGGGATCACTTTGGTAAACACATGAGGCCAATAGAAAGTTTGAAATTAGAACATTGGACAGCTTCTTAAATATTGTATAAGTGTGAATACTAACGCCCTTGTATAACTGAATCTATGTTGAGATTTAGGAACTACAATCTCTCTGTTATGTGTAACTGGGGTATCAAACAAGTCCAGCCGTGCACAAGTCTAGAGAGCACATGAGTCAAAGTGTGACCTACTCAAGTAACACAACACGATTTCATGTAGGTTAAAACTGAGGTTCGATCTCGGTTCTGATTGGTGGCCAATGAAGAATCGGATGCAAAGTCCTATTGCACCCACTCAGTATCACAACACAGGTGCAAGCTAGGCACAACATCTTTTCAATTTCAATTTGGAGTAACTATAACTTGCGTACTCGCATGCACAGTGATGTAATTAATTCATTAGTCTTTTCAGCTCTAGCAGTATAAAGAAAGGTAGCCCCATTTTCGAGTAACTGTACTAATATGCACACTTTTATTACTGCTGTGCAAAGCAAATTTAAGTTTATTACCACAGTACAGCAAAACTGATATGAGAAAACACTTTTTTACTGTCTCACAGATTGCATGTAACAATTACTTTACCCGTCAAGAAATCTCTTCAATGTAATTTTACCATACTGCACAAACTTAACCCTTTGCATACTGGTTTTGGTTAACACCTTTTTGTTAATACATGAATATGAAAAAATACGATGCCATGAACCGCATATGCAGAGGTGCAGAGTATAATATGCTATTTCTTATCATTGTTGAGAGAGGAGAGGGGCATAATGACTCACCTTTGACTCTAATGAGTCATGGCCCCTCCCCACATTGCAACAATGGTGATAAATAGCATGGTACATTCTGAGACATATAGGTATATTCATCAGTTTGCCTCTGCTTTAGAAAGTCGAGCTCCTGGAGAAAATATAAAAAGAGATGATGGTAACCAGTTAAAAATGATCAGATGCCAGCTATATTTTATAATGATGCAGTATTTAAACCAAGAGGTCAGTTTCCCACTTTTACTTTATCAGGAAAAGTTTGCATACCTAATTAAATCCAACAAAGCAAAATTCACTCACAACACAAGAAAACAAAGTTTTGCCAAAATAGCCAAAAGCATATATTTTCGAATACCTTAACAATCACGGAGTTGCTTCTACCTATTCCTTCTTTCTAATACAATCCAAGGTCGTTTGAAAAGATCTTTGTTCACTGCACTCCTGATGCATTTCCTACTGAAGCCCAGCTCCTGACGCATTTCACGTAGCATTATGGATGTCTCCATGAAGCCATTATGCGAGGAGAGGTAGTGTTAGCAATTGTGCAACCATGGGATGACAAATGTGAAAGCCTTAATTAGCCTTCTGGGCCAGAAAGCTCAGCTTGTTTAGGAATGTCACTTCGAATACATTAGAGCAGCAAAGAAAGATCACTAGTCTCTTTCCCACAGATAGCTTCAAAGCAAGAGAGACTGCTTTTTCAACCATTGTTTAATTACCCTTGGCATAGGCTTCAATGCTGTGCACACAGCCAACAAAATAAGCACAATAATTGCATTTTGTTAATCCAGAAGTTTTAACTCTGATGTTCCATAATGCTCAGTTTCTTTTTAGCCATGAGGCAAGATAATGCTCAAAAGCCGTTTCAGAAACCATATGAATTGACAAAGTTATATTTGCAGCCGTTCTGAAACTTCTATTCACCCCGTTGCAACATACACTTTTTCAACACAAAAGAACTGTGTTCACAGACATTCAAAGTGCCCACCTAGCAGTTTGGGAAATGTGTCAGTGGTGTAACGAGCTCACTGAACTGTCAATAATATTTGTAGTACAAAGTAGTGCTTAGACCTTTACAGGAGAGTCATCAGTCCCACTGCTGCATGTCCTGCATGCTATGTGCCATGCATGTGATGTCATGAGATGGTTTCCAAAGAGGCTATAGTTCTAGCTGTAGAGGTGATCTCCCTGAGTGCAGTGCCACTCATATATTTTAATAATGTGCTAATGTGGTAGTTAATATTTATACAAGCAAGAATTCAGTTGGAGATCCAATACCGGGTTCATGATTGTCAGTCTTGTTTCATTTAGCCAAATCCACTGTCCTGAGTCCACACTGGCCTGCCTCACAGACAGGGCCGGACTGGGAACCCAAAGCAGCCCTGACAATTTGGTCGGAGCAGCACCGGGAGGGGGGGGGGGGGCAGTGTGAAGCACTG
Source organism: Calotriton arnoldi (assembly GCA_963921515.1). NCBI lineage: Eukaryota > Metazoa > Chordata > Amphibia > Caudata > Salamandridae > Calotriton > Calotriton arnoldi. The sequence continues at coordinate 2,468,450 of CAWUFW010000084.1, read as the reverse complement.
CTGCTTTTGTTACTGGGGCCCGATTTTGCAGCACCGCTGCAAAACCGGCTCCCAGAACCAAACCGGCCCCCAACTGCAAAACCGGCCCCCACCACTCCATCCTCCCGGCAAAACACCTGATACCCGGCATGGCCAGTCCTGCCCTGCTCACAGAATATTTACTGGGTTAGCTTGACAATTTTGAGTAAATGTTGATGTCCAAGGTTTTTATCGTCATGTCAATCTTTTCATTAAATGGTGGTTCAAAAAGATTGTCTTTCCTTGAAGACAATCTTCCATTGTCTGAATAAAGCTGACATGATCACACTGATTTTATTTGTTGTTTCTTTTCCATTTTAACATATTGTTTGCCTGAAAAAGTCAAAAGAAAAGTTACAATAAGGTCAAAACTTTGCTGCCGGATTTATCTTCAACTTAAATTAAATCCCTTTCACTTATCAGACCACTGTTATAGGTTTGTAGTGTACATGTAGAACACTACGGGGTGTCGCCAAACTTCTTTACTCAAAGAGACAGATAACTCAGGAGCACTGTCCTATTAATTGTGCCCAACAGTAACAAAATATATTGACATGGTTGAGTTTTGTCCATGGACATCAGGGCCATTGTTTTATGTCTGTTTCTGGTACATGGCGGTCCTGGGAAAGGAAATCTAGTGGCCGCTGTCTGCCCTACATAGAGTGGAGTGGAGTGAGCTTACTGTGGCCTGGTGGCCTCGAGAGTCCTCCAGGGAAGAGGATTATGCCGACGTAGCCAGTTGAGCCTCCCGCAGTGTAATCCTGGAGCATCCCTGCTTCTAAATGCGGTGTACCAAATTTTAGTTTTGCTTCACAGGAGCCGCCCTGATTTACAGCATGGCACCATGCCCACAAAAATCTAACTAATGCCCTTGGACTTTTCCTCTGGAAGTCAAACTCTTCCAATGCAGCAGTGGATTCTGAAACCAGCTAGATTCCTTGAAGTCAGATACTCTGAGTCTGAACTCCCTCTAAAGCATTCAGTGTTGGTTCCAAAAGCTCTAAGTGGGACAAAGCTGGATTTCACAGCTGCTGATGTCTTTTAACCACTGGAATAATTTTGCTGCTTCTATAGTCCCAACTAATACAGTCAGAATTCGTCTTTTTGACTCTCAGAAATCTGCAGAGGAGCAAGGCTATTGTTTTCAGCCAAAGAGGAATCCATTAGATAGAGTACTTCTTTTTGGTAGTCCAGTGGTAGCCATGAATTTTGACAGGAAAAAACACAAAGTGAGACAAACGGGCAGTACTTAGCCAGCAAGTCTGGGCCTGTTAAGGGGGACTGTGGTGCCTTGTGCCAGCCTTTCCAAAGCCAAAAATGACAACATCGTACTTTTTTGAAGATGATGGAAAATTCAATCCTGGTCTCTCACACAGTTCACAGCTCCCAGGCTTCCAAAGAAGGCTGAGAGTGGCCTGATCTCTCCATTCCGGAATCTTCCTTTTGATAAGTCTACCAGGCCGAGGGATGTTCTGATGAGCTGGTGAAGTGGCATCATTTTTAGCCAGTACACTAGTGAGTGACTGGTGACATACAAGGGACCAGTCCTGTAGAATTACCACCACCATCCATCCATCTTTTGCAAAACGTCCTGCTGTACTTGCTTGCAACTACCTCAGAAGCCTTAGTTCAAAATGGCTCGAGTCAGGCTCAAGTCTTCAGAGCTCAGGTCCCCTGCCAAATCCTGCCCTGTAGAAATGAAGAGATACCTCATGTTCCTGATCTGGGAACAGACTTCGCCCCTACTGTGTGTGTGTGTGCCATTCTCTGATAAAAGAGTTATGTTACCTAAGCCTCCTCTTTGCATAACAGTGTCAAAGGTCAGGCCTCAGACTGACCATGTTGTTTGGCCACCTGCTCTAGTCCACCTCCAGTTGGCATATTTTCACATAGATGAGAGCAAGTACCCTTACCCATCATTCCTTCTCTCAGAAGTAGTCTTGTAGTTTCACTGGCAGGGGAGGTGTTCATGCCTCACAAAGCTTAATCGGTGTCAGGAGAGAAGATCAGCAACATTGAATTCTCACTACTAGAGCCTTCAGGCAGCACAAATATATGGATTTAAGTTCTCTTTCTAAATATGAACTGCTAGGATCAAACGAAGTTTTCAATAAAAATTGAAGAGGGACTGAGAATCAAGTTATTATTTTCATAACTGAAATGATAAACTAAAGCTTCTAATTACAAGGGTTCTCCAAAAGGAAATTGTATTCTACCTATACAGAGAAAGCAGTATTTTCCAGTTGTTCTTTGTAGGGCCATACCTTTCCTAATAAGTATCGAGTCTTAGTTTTATATATGAAGCATTACGCACTGGGAGCTACAAGGCATATTTATGGATGACTTAGCTAATGTATAAAAGTATTTTTTTCTACACTGTGAAAGCACTTTCTTTTGACCTGTCATATTGTGAGGTTTTAAAGTGCCGCCAGTGAGGCAACAACGATGAACCTGGAGCCATACTTTTTCAGTCATATTTGTGTTATGGGTGGTATTAATGTATAGAGCAGCCTTTATGTGACATTTAACTTCCGCATCACTGGTGTACTTCCTGCATCAACAAAAAAAGTTAAATAAGCCAATTGGGTGTAGCCAATCTTAATCTCATGTTATAAGGACAGAGCACACACACTGCAAGACTGAATGGCGGTGTCACATTGCACAGTCAAAATACCAGAAACAAACAATCCAAATACGCTGGGGTGGCTGGTAAAATGTCCCACTCAAATTTCTCTACACATATTTTGCAAAACAATGTAACATATATCAGATGATGCCAATGTCCTGACATATGGTGAGCTCACATAGAGTAGCAAGACATATAACATATGGCATCATGAGATGACAAAATAAAATGAGATTCAACATAGCATTACATGGTAGAAGAGATAGCGCAGCATGAGATATTATAACATAGCATACCATAACATAACTACATAATAAGTAATAAAACGTAAAACTATAATGTGATATAAACTATCATAACAACTACGTGCCATTTCTCAGAAACTTTTATGAAATAAGATATAGAATTGTTTACTTTTTGATCCATACCCCTTATTATGATGTGACCTATAAAAACATCTGAATTTGCTACAGCTTTCTTTAATTGGGAAATATATCTGGTACATAGTTATCTAAATTGCATATTGCCTTTTAGATTAATTCGGCCAGCAGATTTTCCATTCAATATGACCATAAAAAGAAGCCACGTGGAAGTTTTACCTTGCTTGAATTTAATTGCTGTTCCATGATGAATTCAAAGGAAAGTATAAAAAACATATGATCATTTAGGAATCACGTGCAGGTACACTCGCCATCAGTAATGAACTCTAGGTTCATATCTGATCAGAATCAGTAAATGTTGCTGTTTTGGGCAACAGAATTCCTTCTGCCTTGTTAAAAACTCAAAATAATATCAAGTTATGGAGTCAACCCAGTAACCCTAAGAACCAGGGTAATTATATATCATCAAGTAACTGTGGCTCACTTGGGATAACCTCAGCCAACAGAGGACTTGAGCTATGAACATAAAGGAGAGCACATATTGATTAAAAAGGTAAGTAAGCCTAACCCCAAACACCATGCATCTGTGAACACCAAACAGAAATGAGCAAAAGAATATACAATTGCTCTCTTAGTCAGAACATATCACCAATAGGAAATTATTACTAAAAATTATGCTTAGAACATTGAAAATCGGTCACAAAAGAATTTTAATCAAAAGCAATTCTGAAAGCAACACAGATAATGCTGAAAGGAACTGTACAGAGCAAAATGCTGCCATCAATTTCAACTAAAGAACACCATTCATTGAATCTCACAATAAAATGGAATTAAAGTATACAAATATACCAAATCAATCAACAGTCCATATTACATAAGTACAGGTCGACGTTTCAGCCCAGAGGTAAACTTGACAAGAGCGATCATCAGGACAATGTGTCGAAAAAACAAAAGGATATTTTAAACTTTATAAAGGACAATGCTGAATTGGACCAAGCAACTTATACGTCTGGAAATCCCGGGAATTAGCATAGCATGAAGATGTGCCGAAAAATGAATCCTTGTTCACAGGAATTTCTGATCACATGACCTCATCCCTGTTATAATTTGTGTTGCAAGAGACATGAGGGTTTGGTTTCCTCGTTTTGGAGGGCGCTCGTATCATAATAGATTGAGCGCCGCTACTGCATATACATTATTTGCATGTTGTTTCTCTCCCCCGTAGATGGACCGGTATTTGCCTTCAAGTATTAAGAAGTGACTTTTGAACAAGAAAAACACTAAATAAGTGTTGGCCTACCGATCTGTGGAACCAATAAATGTGTTTAATGTTAAGTCTGCAATAGAAACTTTTGCAAAGACATTCTTATTAGTAAATAAACTTTTTTGAACATATTTCAATATTCTGATTTTGCATTATGTAGAAAATGCAACATACGTTTGTCTGTAACTTAATCCCATAGCTCAAATCTGAAAAGGGGATTCATTATGTTCTCTCCATTTTAAGTTATGGGAACACACCAACCTATTTTCCAATTAGTTCCTGTTGGACTTGGCCCTTTTTGCAAGGTTATCCCCAAACTTTTTGCTTCTTCCGCCTATTTTTGTCTGACCGGTTGCTGTTGGTTTTAGGACTCTGGGCAGTTTACCACTGCCATTCAGTGCTAATGTGCATATGCTCTCTGTGTAAATTGATAACATGATTGGTTATCCATGATTGGCATATTTGATTTACTAGTCAGTCCCTAGTAAAGTGCACTGAGTGTGCCGGGGCTGGTAATCAAATACTACTAGTGGGCCTGCAGCACTGATTGTGCCACCCACATGAGTAGTTCTGAAACGGTAACTCAGACCTGCCACTGCAGTGTCTGTGCGCAGTTGTTAACTGCCATGTCGACTTGGCAAGTGCACCCACTTGCCAGGCCCTAACCATCCCTTTTCTTACATATCAGTCACCTCTAAGGTAGTCCCAAGGTACCCCTGTGGGCAGGGTGCAGTGTATGTGAAAGGTAGGACATGCCCTGATGAGTGTGGCATGTCCTGATAGTGAATTACTGACAATTTCGTTTTTCACTATTGCAAGGCTACCTGTTCCCATAGGACAGAATGGGGAGTTTGTTTATAACGTCTTATAAACATAACTGCCCCTGGGAACAAGGTAGGAAAATAAAGTTTAGTAAGCCTGAACTCAGAATGTTAAAATGCATCTTTTAGTGAGACTGATTTTTACATTCTGTGTTTGAAAATACCACTTTTAGAAAGTAGGTATTTTCTTGTTTAGCCATCCAGTGTGCCTCTGCTAGGATGTGGATTGACTGTCTGGGTTTGGAGTGTCAGGGGCTGGGGAGGAGCAGTGGCTCCAGAGAGCCTGATGAGTCAGGGCTGGGCTGAATAGACCTGGGCTGCATTTAGAGTAGGGGGAGGAGATTTCCTTTCATCTGAATGGGCGTGGTCTGCTTTCCACAATGCTGTCTCCACCACCTGCCAGGAAGCTGCATCAGAGAGGACAGAACTGTTTTTGATTGGGCACAGAGCTTCTCTGCACAAAGAGAACTAAGACATTTTGGGGTACAAGTATTAGACCTAAAACCCCTGAACCTCGGACTACTTCTGGAATCAAGAGGAACCTTTGCAAGGAGAAGAGCTGGAGAAACTGAGGAGAAGTACTGCCCTTGCTGTGTGTCTGGGGTTGGCCTGCAGTTGCTGTTTCTGCCAAGGAAAGGAGAAGGACTTTGCTGTGTGCTTTGTCCCCTGCTTGAGGAAAGTCTCCAAGGGCTTGAGTAGAGCTTGCCTCCTGTTTTGAAGTCTCAGGAGCACAAAGACTTCACCCCCAGCTTCCCTGAACTTCCTTGCTGGGAGTTCTGACCTGCCAAGAAGTGCCTGTACTGTGTGGGGCCTCTGGAGGTTGTTTCTGCTGCTGGGAGCTGGTGAGCAATGCAACAACAAGAAAATTGGCGCATTGCTCTTCTTGCAACAGTTTTCTAGACGGAACGCCGTGGTGCGAGAAGAATCTACCTGCACCACCACGCCGCTGCTGAAACCGATGCTGCGCCTGTCACCGCTGCACGAATCAACTCATCGAGGGATCACGGATGAAGAAACCGACGCAGCGCCGCTCGACGCTGCCGCATCGTTCGCCAATGCATCCCGGATTTCCACGCATCGTCCCTGTGCAACAGGTTTTCCCCGACGCATCACCCGCGGATCGGAGTCATCTCAGAATCGACGCATCGCTTACCCCTACAGACCGGACCTAACGCACCGCTCCCCTGTGTCCAGCGGAACTGTCGCATCGCATCCACGAAGGTCTCAGGAATCAACGCATCTCTTTTTTTCGACACTTCCCATCGCTGCAGCTGTTTGGTTTGGTGAATTTTGTCGCAACGACAGGTACTTTGCAAGAAATCACGCATCCATAGTTTCCTATGCACTCAGTTGTTAAACCCTTTGAAAGCCATTTTTCTTAATACTTGTAAGTTGGATTTTTGTAGTTTTGGTCTTGTTAAGTTTAGATAAAGATACTTTATTTTTCTAAACTGGTGTGGTGTCCATTTGTGGTGTTATCACTGTGTTACTGTGAGTGTTGGTACAAATACTTTACACATGGCCTTTGGGATAAGCCCGTCTGCTTGTGCCAAGCTACCAAGGGGGTGAGCAGGGGTTATCTAGAGTGTGTATCCCCCTTACCCTGACTAGAAGCAAGGGTCCCTATTTGGACAAAGCTACACACCTCTGCCAACTAGAGACCCCCAGTTCTAACAGTTCCATTCCCAATTTGGAAGCAAAAAATCTGGCGCAAAAAGTATTTGTGTCTTGTTGCACAGGCAGGAGATTTTATTTACTGTCACCCCAGAAGATGAAACATGTTTTCGAACACTAGAGCACTTTCATACATATCAAAATGATACACGGATAGCATTTATACTCCCACAAGTCACAATGTTTACCTAATTCACTTGTTTTAATTCAATTTGCTCCATGACTCATTTACATTATTGCCGAAAAGCAAGTTTATTGCCATCCTGCTTCCATTTATAGTCGCAGGATCTGAGCATTGGGGACTGCAGTGATTATTAACTCAGCTTTCATCTAGTTATGCCTTCACTGGCATCCATTAAATGCCCTGCCTTCTTGGGGAACAGCTGCTCATACATTTAAAATACAGAATAACGAATGTGTAAAAATCCAAGCGAACATTAAAATTGCAATATCTGGTGCTTAATCCATTAATGGCGGCTCTTTGAAGCCTAATTGTAGGGTCTGATGGCAAAAAGCTAAACGTCTACCCATACAGTCTTCGCGGGTGCTATATTTAGTTTAGAGATGCTCCCACTGCCAGGGCTGATAAGATTTCCCTATGTTGCCTGGCCCGCGCTTTTGGAGCTATTCTAATTGGTCCCCGCCTCCCATCTTCGAAATGTAATTTTCACTTCAGAGTCTGACAAACGTACTCGCTCTGCGGCTGTGCGCGCGGCGCGGACTGAGCATCGCAGGGAGAGGGTCCCCGGCAGGTCACACGAAGAAACAAAATATAATTATTTCACTCTTCTTCAGGGAAATGCTCGAACATTGCCGAGGGCTGGAGGAGCAAACATCAACACTTCTTGTTTGATTAGCCGTTTGTATGATTAATAATGAGTTTGCGCAGAAATACTCGTTCGGTTCCCCGACTGAGTGAGCGAAAGTAAAATCGTCTCTCTGCAGGGCCTCGAAGCTTGTAGGCTGCAACTATTTGAACTGGAAAGAAAGTCTAAAAGGACACAATCAAATACGGTCTCGAGGGGTAGCAGTACTAGAATGAGAGGCCTTTATGTTTTGAATTAATATCCTTACAAGAAAAACTGTGCTTTTCAGCAAGTCGTGCTGCATTGGGGGCTTGTGCGCTGAAGCCTGTGGCAGGGCAGTAGGATGTTAGGGTGGAATGAGATCCATTTTGAGGGTTTTCCTTTGGATTTCTTGGGGTTCAATGTAGAGTGAAGCAGCACTGCGAAAGTAACGTGGGGTTTGTATGCCAATGACAGTAGGTTGCTGTCTGCATCTATTGTGTGTGAGAGTTGGTATCCACTGGGTAACATTTTGCTATCTGGTAACTCGGAAGACGAACAAAAGTGCAATCAAATGTAACCTGAATCCAACTGTCAAGTCAGGTCAGATATATTATTTTCCAAAAAGGCCTGTAAGTGGAGAAGTGCATCTTTTCTAAGTGAAGCAGCAGCAATCTTCAAAAGGTACCAAGTGCAGAGCGTGTAGTAGGCTATGAAAACACTTCTAGGTATGTGTGTATGAATGCTTGTGTTATTTGTGATACTTGAACCTAGCCTACATAGCTGCCAAGGTTTCAGATTGCTATGTGTGACATTTTCATAATTTCAGTGTAATTATGAGTGACATTTCAATGAATATGAGTGACATTTTTTCGTGAGCAAAACGAAACATATAGGGAAACATGCGTATCAGAAATTACACCCATTTCATCAACAAGAAATTCTAAAAAGTCCCTGAAGACACAACATTCATCTCAAATTATTTCAGGCATTCATTCTCTTTGTGGATGTAACAAGTTACCTACACGCATGACATTTTTGTGCGTTTCAAATGAGTGAAATATAAATTAAGAAAAATATGCCTCCGACCCATTTTGGTGTAAACTAATTGGAATTACGGCCTATTACTGTTAAAGCATATGCCAGCAGCAGTCAGAATGAACTTCAGTACAGAGTCAGAGACTTAGTGCGCGACTTCCCCAGGCTGCCAGTTCACAATGCCGGGGAGTGTGTCTGCCCATCGGAGCGCTTCACTGGTTACGTGTCAGTGGGGCTTGTGCTGAGAGCCCGTCTCAGGGCTGCTGTAAGTCCACCTGCATGAGAGTCTGCTGGCTGCAGACATGAAGAATGTCATGACGAGCCGCGTTAGAAAAAGACGAAAAGAATGCTTACTGAGAGTAGTGCAACTTGTTCTCTCTCTGCTGCCCGTGGCACGGCGGTGAGCCCAGGACTGAGCGTACGGCGGGGGTGAGATGTGCGCCTGCCTCTCGTGGACGGCCGCCAGCGCCACACATGCCAGCCTGCAGCAGCAGTGTGCACACTGCAGCGGGCGCCAGTCTCCCCGCACACGCTGCGCAGTGGCCTCTCATGCGGCGCTGCCATGGTGTGAGACTCTGCGACTCAGAGTCCCGCCGCCGACCGCTTCTTCTCAGCCTCCGAGCCTCACACTTCCTGCGGCTGCTTCCTGTTAAACCAGGAGGACATGAGATAATCGCGCCAGGCGCCGCACTGCCAGCCACAGCGGCAGCCAGTTAACGCACAACTTGTATGTCTGAGAGGGCAGGCCCCGGGGTCCCGGTAATTTTAATTGGGCAGGGGTGAGTCTCGCGATGTGGTCAGCGCCACGGCGGGAGCAGTTTTGCAACATTGTAGCTTAGTGCGCGCACGCACGGGCTCTCAGAGCAGCAGGATCCGATGTCAATTACTGTCACAGAGCAGCCGCCCATGCCCCCCCGCACAGGTCAGAGAGGCACCACCACCAGCCAGGCAGCGCACGCTAGCAGCACCCTGGCTTTAATTTAGCCAGCTCTGCGCCGCCGCGTCAGCAGAGAGTCAGGGGCAAATGCGTGACAATGCATTTCAGTGCGGTGATGCGGAACACCACACTGAAATGCGTTAGCGTCACGCCTGATGTGTGACACTTGGCAGGACTGAGCCTAACAGAGTGCTGTACAAGGTCAAAGGTATGGATACAGTTAATGAGTGAATAGAAAGGTGGATCCTTTCAGGGAGCAGAAGTGTGGTGTTGCTGCATCATGATGCAGTGTTCTTTATGGAGGTGTATCTACAGCATTTTCCTAAACTGAAGCATGGTTGGGGAGGTCCTGATGGATACAGGGAGGTTGTTCCAGATCCTGGGCATATAGATGGAAGAGGTCTTTTGGCTTGCTTTTTTATTTTTACACTTTTCTGTCTCCAGTCTAATGGTGTCCTGGCTGCAGAGGAGAATGGGGTGGGGAGATAGAGAGCAACCAGAGGTGTGAGGTTGTCAGCCAGATAGGCATGGTTGCTGGCCTTGATGCTTTGTAAATGATACAGCTGGTTTTGAAGAAGACACCGGCAGTGTCACTGGTGTTTCATCAGGATGGCGATGATGTGATCATATTTCTACAGGCCCCGAAAGAGATGCTGTGTTGTGTAGGACACCATTGAGGCGGGCCAGTGTGGTTTCTGGGAGGGCATGGAGTAGAGCATTTACATCATATAAATGCAAGAGTCTGAGGCTTGTTTGAGAGGTTAGGAAGTTGCTTCTTGGGAGGAATGGTTTCAGATTTTAGTAGAGAGAGCGGGTACCAGGCAGACTTTCATTTCTTGACAAGGTGTAGTTTGAGGGTGTACTTGGTATCCAGGAAGAATCCAAGTAATTTGGCCTTAGCTGACAGTTGGGGTTTGAGGCCATCAAGGTTAATGTCATTGAGAAAGGTTTGGACCATTTCTTGTTTGTTGGTTTTGGAAAATAACAGGAATTCTGCCTTGTTGGAGATGAGCTTCAGGTAGGGGCTAGATATTAAGGTCTGAATGAGGTGCTGGTAGTGATGGAGGCATTAGCTGCCTGGATCAGAGAAGACTTTTATCACATATTGTCTGCATTCTGGCAACCTTTGATGCCATTATCATTAAGTAGTGCCACAGGATCTCCATATAGAGGTTGGCGATGTTGAGGGATAAGATGGAACCATGGGTGACTCCTCAGGTAATAGGAACCTTCTGGGACATGCAGGTGTCCATGTGTATAAACAGGTGTTGTCTAGAAAGATAGGAGTGAATCTTATTCATAACTTCATGTTCTAGATAAGGTTGGGATTGTTGATGGTTTCAAAGGCAGCTGATAAGCTGTTAACAATGTCAGTGGACAATCTCACTAAAAGCTTGGCCAGGTCATGTTTACTGCTAACCTAAGGTGAGAAATAGACAATCATGATGAGTCCACAAAAAATCCTGATTTGGCAGCTACCTGGAGTTACTGGCTAATTTGGTATTACAAATAAGGAGGGAAACCCATACAATTTCAGATATTACATCTTGCCAGGTTATTCTTGTGAAATTGTAATGGTTATAAATCCTTGTTAGTTGTGAAAAGAGCATAGAATTCTCTGGGAAAACACCGGTTTTCACAGCTAGTCCTCATTGCAAAAAAAAAAAAAAAAACCCAAGGGTGTTCTGTACCTGTGAATTACCAATCCCCTTGTATCAGGTGCAGAAATTCTGACCCAATTATGAGGTCCCCTTTTCCAAAGTACTAAGGGCTTGATTACCAGTTCGGCAGATGGGATACTCCATCGCAAACATGATGGATATCACTTCCACTGTATTATGAGTTTCATTATATCCAATGTAGCATAAAGGAACTCATAACGGAGTATCCCATCCGTCAAACTCGTAATCAGGCCCTTATTGTTCTGATTCCTTCAGACTTTAAAGAAGTTACTCTAAGGTAACTTAGCAATGTGTGAAATTACAAATGAAAGGTAATGGTTTAAAATCAATAATATTGTAAATGAGGGAATGGAACTGAAAAGCATTACAGAAGGCAGAACAAAAGAAAAAAAACATTTTTGAGAGTTTTGAGTATGTTACTGTGCACCCTTTATGTCAGTGAGTGTCACAGCAAAGGGTGATTTAATAAAGACTAAAACCTTCCCCAGAGCAGATAAAGATCTTGACTCAAAGGTCCTCATTTTGAGTGGCTTGTAACGGTTACTCCAGAGATGCAGAATTTGCACCCGTACACTGTTGAACTCATAATTAGGCACAAAGAGGCGTACCTTCAAACCAACACATGACCTTCTTGAATGGCACAAATGTTGTTGCATTGTTCAACAAATAATGGATTCAAACCTTATACTGCTTTGAGAAAGTAGAGAAGTAGCAGAATACTTTGGGACTGAAAGGTAAACTGAGATGAGAGTCTAACTTTACGACTTTCCGTATTCACAAAGGGCAGTTACTATTCGTAACTGCCCTTTGTGAATACCGAAAGTGGTAAAGTTAGACGTTTGGTATTCACAAACGGCATTTATTACTCGTAAATGCCCTTTGTGAATACCCTAAGTCAGAAAGTTAGACTTTCATCTCAATTTACCTTTGTGAATCGGGCCCATAGAAATTAGGAACATTGTATGCCTCCCATTATTAGTCAGTGTGTACTTTACATTAGACCCCTGGAGTCTTCAAATAAAGATGATTCATTTGTAGGCAGATGTGCCTTTTGCAACATTGCCACCTTAGGGATATAGACTTTCACCTGCAGTTGTTTGGTAACTGCAATTATATAGCACAGGGTTACATGTTAGTCTATGTACTTTCATGTTAAAGTGCCCAAGAAAAAATATAATAGAGCACAATTGCAGAAGAATAAAAAGAGATGTGTCTTGAGTTATTTCTAAAGCTCTCAAAATAAGATCCTCCTCTAAAGACAGGGTATCGAGAGACAGGGTCCCATGAGATGCAACTGTCTCTTTCTTATACGTAAGGTTGTAAGGAATCTTGGCTGCATCTTAGATCATTTTTTAATGCATAAGCTTGGCGTTAGATATGGGATGATCTTCTTGCAGAGGTATTTCAGGGCGCGCTCCTGGTTGCATTTGAAAATGTGGAACATGCATTTATTTTTATTTGGGGCTTTATCTCAAACCAATGTTAGCTTCTATTTGATTTAGTAACATGTAGACTTCTACCAATGCGTGTTGCCCAACGTACCCAGCATTTTGTCCCATTTGCAACTTGGTTATGTGTTTTGTTGTGCCTATGTATGTGGCACTAGCACAATCTACCTTAAAGTTTATAGCAGAATGAAAAATGATAAATTTCACTGTAGACAATGTTTTAATTTAGATAAAGACTAAGGGCCCAATTTATATGTTGGCGAAGAGAGAACTTTGTCCCAATGGCAGCGGTATCCCTTCCCAGCCAACTTAATGGTTCTCCCGCCAGATATGAATTCAGGCGGACTACAGTTTGACGATGGCAGAAACTACTCTATCTCCTCCATGGTCAAACTTCTCTGATAGCTTGACGGAGTAAGGACGGTCAGAGGTTTGCCTGTATGTCCACCCACCTAATTTAGGTTGGTGGACATACAGCTGTTTTTCAATGTCCATCACTGCCAGGAAAAACCTGGCAAAAAGGAGCACTGGAAAGTGCTCCATGCCCATCTCGCCACTGTAGCAATCTCCCATGGTCAGGGGGTATTTTTTTTATTTTCATAAAGAAAATCCCGCTTTGGGTTTTTCTTTTTGCAAAAAAAAATTGTAAGTTTAACATATGGCTCCATCATGTTGATGGACAGGTCCGTCAAACTTACAATGCATTGGCAGGAACCACATGACAGTGGGTCCTGTCAATGCTTGAAGTGCCCGCTGGGTCAGCGGACATTTCGAAATTTAGTGGGCAGCACCTTCATCAGGGCAATAGAGTAATTTACTCCGTCACCTTGGTGAAGGATGGGCTGTCCACTAAAAATTTAATCGGGCACTAAGTGTGATAGATTTGAGGTTCCCATCATGATCAACTTGTCAAAGAGGTATGGTACCAGAAATTTGTGGACTAAATATCATTGGACAGAAATATTGTGTCCTAAATATCACTTCCAAAATTTTGTCATATTGGATTTAATAATAGAACATCCACAAACAAGAATTTGTTTTTGAAAAATGATATATATGACAAAAATGCTATGTCAGACAATATTTTCGCCTTCGATATTCTGACATACATACATTAATGAAGAACCTTACATTTTTAACCTTCGATGAAGGTTTATAAATTGATTAAACTGTTCATCTCACAATACATTTACTCAGGATGACATCTGAGTTAGTGGGAAAATATTAATGGCAGTGAACTGGGTGTACCCAACACCGTCCCACTGAACCTTTTGCTGAGCTAATTTCAGTGTTAAATATATTACACGGTTTGGTAAACAATGAATTGGATCTTTTCGCTACGCAGGGTTTCTTCTCATATTATGTCCAAGAGCATGACAGACGACATTAGGGTGTAAATGTCCTGGTTGATCCACAGGGGTCTCATACTCCGGAGGAGCTGGTGAGGCATTATAGACTTCAGACATTTGGGACCACGGGGACTGAGAGACTGACTGTTTCACTCTTACTTGGTGGCTGTGAAACAGCTGACGTGTCTATTCCATCTCAATGGCCTTTGGCTCGTTCTTGTAACTTCCTGTTTCCTGCGTGTTCCATCACCTTGTCATTTTCCCATCGATAGAGGAAGAGCCACACTCGGTGGACTTCTTTCGCTTGCACATAAGCTGTTAAAGGGAACACACCTCTTTTTCTAGTTTGTTGTGACATTCATCAGATAACAGTAGCAAACTACAGCCATGGCTAACTCTGTAAATTGTTTTCAAAGTGAATACACATTCAAAAACTGCATTAAAAATGAGAAAAGAGAATTATAAAGCATTTGCTGCTATTTAACACAGTTCACCAGACACAAGTGGAACCGATGTCTGTATCCCAATGAAAGCAAAGAAAAGAAAATGCTTTTTGCCAACAGAGGTAAAGGGAAGAGCCATGCAGGCCTCACTCTAATAACCCTAGCATTGCTATGCTTCAGTGTGATGCCTGCTTCCTTTGCTGTCTCCTCTGATCGCTTGCGTCTCACACCCCTTCACTAACACTATTCACCTTAAGGCCATTGCGCTCTCTTGTCAGGCTCACTCTTTGTTGTATTGTTCTCCTATCAGAAGTCTATCCGAATCTTCCTCAACGCCGCCATGCTTAACATACACATTGCTATGAAGCTTGACAAGTGCAATGACCACATTGAAAAGACTGCAATAAATTAATTAACCTGGTAGCCGCTGATCAAGGGTAGGACCTGTGTTTGAGGGCATTCTAACAGGGTCCACCGATCCAGGGTTAACTACTACAAAAATGCCCGAAGACAAAAAATATTTGCACCAGAATGTGGTGTGTTTTTTCACTAGATTAATACGTACGATAATAAATATGTAAAAAACATTATTGCCATGTAAATGTCGGAGAAGTACTACTTGTGGTCAATTTCTAATTTGTGTTAAAGCTAAAACATGCAGAACCTTAATTTCCATCCATTTTTGCACTAACAAATGAGTGTAAATGCCAAGTTAATGAATGGGCGTAACTCTAAGTCACTTGGTGCATATTAATCTGTTTGGAGACACAATCAACAATGTCAGACTAACCAGTGTAACTGGTCCCTATATGGACTTCTAGAAATGATCACCCGAAGAACGAACTGGGGCAGTTGTGTTTAACAAATATTATTAGAAAAATTACTTGAAAACACAGTGTTAGGGCCACAAAGATCACACTGATGATGCACCTACAATGCACCACTACTGGACCCTGGCTTCAGGAATAGCATATAATAAGAATCTTTGCCAGAGCATGTTATACAGTGCTTCCTCTCAGGAGGATGTTGATGAAAATGACAAAAAGCAGCTTGCCCAATTGATTTACTGATCAATCCACGCCTCTGCTAGCCATAGATCACAGGAGCCACTGCCGCTCATAGAGGCTCACGTTAATATGTGCCTTGAGTATACAAGAGGGCCATGAGATTCAGAAGGTACCTTGTCAATCCTTCATGTTTTAGTGCTTGGGTTCTCCTGATACATTTCCTCAATAAGTGGGGGTGAGGTGTCACATCGAAATGACTAATATTAAATGAGAAAAGGCCCAGCCATTTGCGTGCTAGGACTTTACAAAAAAATCAAGACAGAAAATATTCCTCAAGGGAAAGTGGATTTAATGTAATGAGTTTCACGTCGCTTCCAAAATCATGAGGCGTTTGGGAATCTGCATATTAAGTGGTCACAGCACATATGATGGTAGGCATTGAAATGGCATACACGGGTCATAATTATCACTAAAAAAATTATCTGCCTCAATTGTTCATGCGTTGGATAAAAAACACATAAGTAGATGTTAAAGCGAACACCCATGAATTTCCGCTTCTGTCTCCCATGGTGGTGTGTGACTTGCTCTGTAGAAAGTGAAAAATGGGTATCGTACATTGCCGCAGGCCATGTCACCTGGGTCTAACATCCCTTGGTCGTGTTTATTTGAAGATTTTCCATGGCCCAAGGCTTGGATTGTGAGCCCTACAGTGACTTGACAGTGGAACGGCTGGTTGATGACAAGAGGAAGGGAGGAGACCTTACATTGTTCCAGTGGGCCTGCCCACTCCTATTCATGACATATTTTACCTTTGTATGATTGTTGTTTTCAGGCAGAGATGGGGGCAGAGAAGTAACAAAAATGTACCACTTCGAGCAGTGCCATTCCAACGACTGTGCTGTGACACAGCAGACACATGGTGGAACTTATTTGTCCTCTCCATACTTTGGTGGATCAAGATACTTTGGTGGATCAAGATATACTTGAAGGTACTGCCATTAGGCTGTCATTACACTGTACATTGCGGTGTAATAACTAGGATGGCTTGTAAGTGCAGACGAAGGTGTTCTGCTCCAATCACTTGGGCAGGGTAGAATTATCTGGGTTATTTTTATGTCAAGAACGTTAAGGCAAACAAATCAGCAGATACTTTCCTTATTCTCTGTTACTTTGCCAAAGCAGTTGTCAATGTATTAATATGCATATCTTTATGTAAAATGTCCAGGAAAAACTCATTACAAGTGCATGTGTAAAGTATAACTAACCATACCAGGCATCCAACTGCATGAACATGACAGATGGGACAGAAGTGCACTTTAGTCCAATAGACACAGATTCATTATCCACCTGCAGGGCGTGAAGATATTTCTAAGGTATTGAGGGATTTTTTACAACAATCGCCTTGTGGACCAGAGGAAAGACTTTAGAAGTATCTAAATGGACCTTCACCGGCAGCCAGCTTGTAACCTGTCAGAACTATGCTATTTTCAATTGTAAATGTAAGGTACAATCCTGGGTTGAAACCAGTTTAACAGGGAGGTGCACCACATGAGGTTAGTCTTGGCATTGTTCATTGTGAGACAGTTAGCCTTTATTAAGGTGTGAATGTCTGTCTAGATGTCCTGAAACCGAGAAAGGTCAGGATCAGCTGGGTGTCACTTAAGGAGAGATTAAAAACGAATTCCATGTTTAAATAGTAGCAAAAAAGGCAACATCAGCATATACACAATAAATAGCACAGGTAAAAAGCAAGAGCCCTAAGAAATACCTCATGTACCTTTCGACCAGCTTCAAGGTCCCATTTCAAAGAGGCATAGCTTAAATTGTTCCATAAATATTAGGAAAATAATCACTAGCCACCCCCAACATTTCAGCCACTGTGTACAGCCATTAAAGTTGGATTTCCGATAGAGGGTATCCAAAGCTGCAGTCAAATTTAGCAGGAGCAGAGAAGCTATCACCCATTGACACAGTACCTCAAAAATGAATCCTTACACATTACTGACCCCAGTTTATGTGCCTCTACCTAGTCAGAATGTTAGACCTGCCATCCTTGGTCTGGTGTTCTCCCTAACTTTTTGCCTTCAGCCCTTCTGTGTGCTGACTTCATTTCTGCTGGCTTTGGGACTCTGCACACTTTTCCACTGCTAACCAGCAATAAAGTTCTTGTGCTCTCTCCTTAAAACATGGTAGAATTGACTTATACCCAATTAGCCTCTTTAATTTACTGGTAAGTACCTAGAAAAGTGGTACTACCGGTACCTAGCGACTGTAAATTAAATGCAACTAGTAGGCCGCATCACTGATAGTGCCACCCGCTTAATTAGGACTTTAAACATGTCCCAGGACTGCCATTGCAGGTTGTGTGTGCAGTTTTAAACTGCCATTTCAACATGACAAAATATACCTTCTGCCAGGTCTCCAAACCTTCCCTTTTAATACATATACGTCACTCCTAGGGTAAGCCCTGGACAGCCCAGAGGGCAGGTTTAATGTATTTAAAAAGTAGGATATGTTCTTTAAGTTTTACATGTCCTGGTAGTGAAAACCCCTTAAATTAATTTTTCACTCCTACAAGACCTACTTCACATATAAGATAACATTGGAGTTACCTTATAGCTGTAATGGAAGCCTGTAATCAGTTCATGTTAGCTGTCTTTGAAATTGTAATGAAAAATCCTATATTATGGTGAAGTCAGATTTTTATTTACAATTCTGAAAATGCTAGTTATAGAAAGTTTATGGCAGTTCGGGCTGGACTGTTCCCATGAGGAGCAGAGTCAAGACCGATTTGCATATGGGTAGGTCAAAACTGGGGTGGCATGGTGAGCAAAAGAATGATGGATTAAACCCAGATATTTGTGACTAGGGGTGAATGTTTGCATTGTTCAGCATTCCGTCCATCATTTGTTCCTTTTGCAGCTCTAGAAAGTTGGCATTTTCCTGCCTTATCCATTTAGTGCCTGCAGCCTGTCTCATGGTCACCTAACTGGGTGTAGTTGACAGTTGGGCTTTGTGTATCCTTCCTAGGCAGCCACACACACTAGAGAACGTAGGTGCGCTGCCTGGATGGGCTATCACTGGCATGATGGGAGGGCGGAGCTGGGCACAGCCCTACTTACACTCAGGCTTTGTACTGCCTCCACACAAATAGCTGCATACCCCCTGTAGTTACCTGTAGTTAGTCTGGAATCAGGATAGGTAAGGGAGTATGCCTGGGACTTCAAAGGGAAACCTCTAGAAGCTTCTCCTACTTCAAAGGAAGGCCCAGGTATAAATATTGGACCCCAGACACCAACTTTTCAGTACACTTCTAAACCGGTGGATACTACAGAAGAAGGACTGCTGTGTTGCTGAAAGGACTGCAACTCTGCTGGACTGCTGCTCTGAAGGGCTGCTGTCCTGACCTGCTGCTTGCTGCCCTCTTGCCTGGGTTAGAAGAACTGGACCTGCATCTATTGATTCCAGGACTTCAAAGTAACTTCAAGGGCTAGTTTGCTGGCCTTCTGACTTGAGCCTCAGTGGCAGAAGGCTCCAAGCACCTTGAATCCAGCACCTGGACTCTGCCATCTGTGAGTCTATCCTGCCAAGTGGTGCCACCCACGTCCTGGGCCCTTTAAAGTGGACCTAAGGTGCTCTGCCAGCCTCTGTGAGCCTCTGTGTATCCAACAGAACCAACGCATCTCCTCTGCTGTGCAATGCAACCCCGAGTAGAACCAACACAAGACAGCCACAGCATAGATCTTCCCTGTTGCAAAGACCTTCATTGCATCACAGCTCAGTGCCTCATCGGAACTGCTGCGTAACAGATACTCGGTGCAGGCCCTCACATCCCTCATTGACGCCAGCCTCAACAACGACGCCACACTCCACATTGCAGCAAAGCAGCTCCTCGGAATGAAGCATCTCCCCGACTACATGATGCATCCTTGACGTCGGTGTTCGCACCACAAGCCCTTGTCAACAGGATCCTCGATGATGACAAAGGCCCTCACAATGCAGCCTCCCCGCATCTCTGAACCGCCGAATTGCTTTGGCTGGGTGATGCATCTTTGACGCAGACCCTCGCAACGCCCTGCCAACCAGGATTTAAGGTACTCTCTTCAGTGTACCTAAAATACAGAGAGAAGGGCTCCACAGACCCAAAGGGACACGGCACCGAATAAGACTTAAATGTCAAATGTATAATTCACTTTGGAAGCGCTTATCTTGCAACCAATCCACATTAACTCACATACATGCCCACCAGAAGCACAGATTCGTAGGATATTGAAACACTTATAAGCTCAATTTAGTAAAAGCCTTCAATCGCATGTACATCATATTAAGTATTAAAAAGTTTAAAAAACATGAGTCAGACAGATTTGATGATATAAAAACATAAATCAGACAGATTTAATGATATAAAAGTTAGTATGCTTTAGCTCGTTAAGAAAACTTTTAAGGTCAGTAGTGTTTTGCAGGATGTGATCTCTGAAACCAGCGTGTAATGAAAGTGAGCATTTATTTTAAAGTGGAAGCAAAACCGCCTACTACCACCTTAACAGTAGTGTTATGCCAAATATAGCGTTCAATTTTAATTATTAGTAATAGGAGAATTATTTACATATACTTACATTGTGGAAAAGGAATGAGTGCACAGTATGACAGAGCCATTTAAAATATACTCAAGAAAAACCAAAGCAGAAGAGTGCAGCAGGTTTCTGGGAAGCATACTAGGCAGGAAAGAAGAAACATGAGGCAGGTGATGGGGGGCATATGGGTAGCTTTAAAAACTATTTCTTCTAGATATGGTGGTGAATATATGAATAATTACCTGAAGTGCTTGAGACACAATAAAAAAATAAGTAAAAATATTGTTGTCACAAGTTTGTCTCACTTCACCAAAAGAAAGAATATGTACGCCCAATAGGATGATATTTTTGTAATTGATATTTGAGCCACAATATTTATGGCAGGCAATATTTCTGCATATATATATAGACAAATATTATTAAAGACAAACATACGATCTATTATCACACTTTCAGTTGATATAATGGACTGTACGTAAGCATAGTGCTGTGTGAATTAATATTCATATGATACCAGCATCTGTTATTATATTGTTCTTTTATGTTCAAAATCATTGTTATTGTTACACTACAGAATGTATTAGCTCTAGATTATTCCTAATAGAGGAAGCCAAAAGGTCAAATATAGCATCTTGGTACATATTATCATTTTTATATTGTGATTTACTACCACTACCGAATGGGGCTTCGATAAACATTATATAAATTTAGAATGGCTGTGCTTTTAGAGGAAGATGACAAAAGCCTTTTCTCATTCCTGGTCACCTGAGAGGTACATCAAAGATTTCTTAATAGAATATAGTTGCAAAGTTGTACATTCACTATAAGCTGTCTGGATTTCACAGACTGTACCCATTGTGTAAACTTTCCTTCTTTATGCCTGTTTAAATATATTATTGTGGTTTTGATGCATTTGTTATGTTTGTTGCTGATTTAACTTGAAGTTAAATGAGGATAATAATTCATATTTGTAAAGCGTGAACATATTGTATTGTATCGTAATTGCATTTATATAGCGCTTACTACCCTTGACGAGGCGTTGAACGCTTTTTCGGCGAGTAGCACGCTACTCCAGAACCCGTAAAGGATTAGTGGTGAATTAGTATAGTGAAAATATGAAAGTAATTTGAGTGGTGGATATGTTAGTCAGTTATTTGGATTGAATGGGATAGTGGAGGAATAGAAAAGGGAAAAAAGGTTTGCATGTATATTGCGCTTGCTACACCTGATGGGGTGTTGAAGCGCCTTTTCGGTGTGTAGCACGCTACTTCGGAACCCATAAAGGATTAGTGGTGAATTAGTATAGTGAAAATATGGAAGTAATTAGAGTGGTGGATATGTTAGTCAGATTATTTGGATTGAGAAGGATAGTGGAGGGATAGAGAAGGGAAAAAAGGTTTGCATTTATATAGCGCTTGCTACTCCTGATGGGGAGTTGAAGTACTTTTTCGGAGAGTAGCATGCTACTCCGGAACCCATAAAGGATTAGTGGTGAATTAGTATAGTGAAATATGAAATTAATTTGAGTGGTGGACATCTTAGTCTGTTACTTGGATTGAAAAGGATAGTGGAGGGATAGAAGGGAAGGATTTAGAATTGTTTTTTTAGTTTGTTTGTTTTGGAGCTCCAAGCAGTAGGAGGAGGCTTGGGATGAGTAAAAGGGAAGTGGAGGGGGATGAGTAAAAGGGAGGTGGAGAGGGAGGAGTCAGAGGGAGGGTTTAGAAAGGCTTGTTTTGGGGAATCGGAATAGTAAGAGGTATGAGATGATACAAGGAGGGGTGGAGTAGGGAAGAGTCTCAAAAGGGTTATTTTGGGGATCATAGTGTGTTATGGGATCTGGGATGAATGAGAGAGTGGAGGTAATGGATATATTGATAGAAGTATAGGGTGAGAAGTAGGCTAGTGCACTGGAAAGATTAGTAGAAAGAGGTTTGAGATGAGTCAGAGAGTTGAGCTAGAGGATAAATTGAGATCACTTCCTTAAGGGTCTCAAGGCGCTGGGGCCCATCGGGGAGATTAAATTAGCTGTTGCCCAGAATCACATGATACTGAGCTGTGCTGCCGCCGGCGATCGAACTGTGAGCCCCGCGCTCCAGAGTCAGCCCCTCTGCCCACTGCACCACACCTCTCTGCCAATTCCAGAATTTGATTCTCATGTGAACTCCTAACATCCACAATTTAAATATATGTGTGGCAGAAGAGAGGACCATCATCAGTTTCCTGAAGGTTAATTCTGTGCTTTCACCTACTTCATGATATGATGTGCACTCTATTTGTTTCTCAGACACAATATATTAAGCATATGATGTTCATCTCCAAAAGAGACAGGGGAAAGGGATATCACATCAAGCATGATTAATACATTAATAAAGTTCAAATGCAAACATCCACTGGCAGGTCCCTCAGAGTGCAAGGCCCCAGAAAGTTCCCAACAACTTGCTCTTAGAAAAAACACTTCCAGACTGTGTTCTTGAAAGAATGATTGTATGTCAAAATATTGTCTACAGAAATAATATCTGACAAAAATATTGTGTCCTAAATATCATCAACATATTAGGTTTTGATTTCACTTATTATCTCCAATGGGCAATATTTTGAAAACAAGATTTAGGTCACAATATTTATGTAAGTCCAAATTCTGGTAGCATATACGTCTAGGTATAACTCTATCTTCACACATGCCAGAGTGGCTTGAACTATATCTATGGCTTGAACTATATCTAACTATATATGTGTTCCTCTACCTCACCCACAAATATTCACTGGCCCAAACATACATTCTGCCAATTTAGAAAGCACCATGCCGTCAGTCTTTACAAAGCAAGAAACAAGAGAGCTCTTTATATGTCTCTTGCTTTTTGCTATGCTAGGTACAGGGTCATCACATTTAGCTATGATGGTTTGTGCTGCCCCAACAAGAACATAATATATTAAAAGGAGATGAATGAGGTGCCAGTTTATTGGCGAAATGAGTCTTAGTTGATTCATAAATGATAGAAGTCCTGGAGCTGCTGGCATATTCAGCACTGCATAAAGTGCATCAGCACTTGCAACCTTCTTGATTTGGCCTGGTAGTCTACCAGAAGATCGTGTTTTAAATATCGTGCTACAGAAATATCACACCCAAAATACTGATTACCACAATATTCTGAAGGTAAGTATATCTATTGATTACTCTTTTAACTCCAGACATAAGTACTTTGATGACAGATATCTCCAAGGTACTTAAATGTGGTATTAACAGCAATCTATACCTAACAAAAAAACACCATCACACTAATGTGCTGCTGATATTTTGGCTATGACATTTTTGTAGCACAATATTTTTCTAAATGATACTCCTACATACAAACTATTGTCTAAAACTGGAGCGTCTGGTGGGAGGAGCAGTTTTCTATGAACGTTTTAAGGGGCCCCCAGCTGCGCGTATGCAGTTGGAGACACATAGGGCCCCACCTAGTCCAGTTGGTGGATGACGTGACACATCAACTTAGAGCTGTGTCTGTGTCCACAGCTGCAGGCTTGTTCTCCAGGATAACATCTCCTAATCATCAAAAGAGACCTGGGTGCTCTGGAGAGCAGTGGGGAGGGGTTGCAGTCTCTGAGCATGCTTACTCCTAGATGAGGCATCAGGAACACTTTGGGTGTTAGTTTGTGCTTTATAAATAAATAAATATTTCACCTGCCCACACCCACCCACCTTACTCTTCAAAACAAATGCACTATGGTTGTACATGCATACAAATTGCGATTCACATGGCACATAACATCCATTGCATTATTTTACGTGTTCAAATCCTTGATCTGCTCGCTCTGACTATAGATCAGTCTTCCTCATTAAGAAACAGTTGCAGACACAGGAGAATAGAGGGTAATTTAATGAATCATCGTGGCCCCAATATTTGTTTAATTTAATCAGTATGATGGTCGTGGAAGGGTGTCGTGCCGCAGCTTAGATAGTCTCAAGAGTGTGATGGAAATTGAGACAAGGTAGCCATCAGCTTTAACGCGCATCGACTTGTGCAGGTTATGTTTGTGCAATTTAAACTCTTTCCAGGATTATTGATTTTCTCTCAGTGAACATTCTTTCACTAAAACCTATTTTCTCTGCAGGTGGCTTACCTCAGACGGCGCTTTTCTGCCATTGTTTGTCCTGTTAGCTCCAAGGGGAGTTGGAGGTGACGGGGTGCAGCAGCAGTAAAGTACGATGTTAATGTTCTAATGCTATCACCTTTCATGTCTGTAAATTTGTGCAAGCAATTTCAGCTGAATAAAGATCACAGCAATCTCTATACAATAACACGTGTGGTCTAAAGTCATGAGTAAGTACCACATCACGTAGCACACAAACGCTATATACATGTACAGTAATGGGATAGCTGTTGCTGCTGCACTAGAAATAAAGATCTAGAACACATAGTAACGTAGTGCCTGATTTAAATACTAACGGACGTCCCATGGGTCCGCCAAGGCAACCGAGTAAATGACTCAGTTGCCCTGGTGTACCGACCACACAGCAGATTTATAAAAGACAGCCAGGCAGGTGGTCATTTATAAAAGCATTGGCAGGAACTGGTATGATGGCGGTTTCTGTCAATGCATTTTACTCTGCTACGGGGCTGCATCAACAGGACGCAGTATTTAGATTTTCTTTTAAAAATAAAAATTCAGAAACTGGATTTTCTTTTTGGAAAAAAAATATATAATGCTCCCCTCACCAAGGAAGTCTTCTCCAATGGCAGGTGGAGCATTATAACGATTTTACTGTTCCTTACCACTAGGTTTTACCCGGCGGCAAGAAAACAGTAAAAAATGACTACATGTCTGCCCCCCTCTAAATTGGGTGTGCGGACATGGAGCCATTTCTCCGATGCCCATACTCCCCACGGCCTTTGGAGACGTTTGGCCACTGCGGAGACAGAGTAGTGTCCGTAAAAGATTTCCAGCCTCCATGTCTGCTGCTGTTCGTGATAAACCCCTGATAGCGCTCAAAAGAAAATAGGTTCACCTAGTTGGATATTCACAGGGACCTCTCACTAGTAGAGAGTTCAACTAGAGCTTAGATAATACACTTTCATCTTTAAGCACAAGATCATTCATACAGGGAAGATTAGGTCGGGAGTGGTGCTAAAGATTGTGTTTATTTAGCAATTTTGGGGCTACCACTAACAAAACCTCACATTTGCTGTGGCCTGATTCACAAGAATGTGAACAATATATATCATATACTTCCTTGTATGATTTAGTTACCTTTTTCAATTTCTGCCAGCTTGCATAACTCTAATGGAGTGCATATGGAATGCTAGAAATATATTAGATTTTTTTCATTTCATAGGGAAAAAATGTGGGTGTGTACTTTCAATTTGTGCAATCACATTCTGTAGAAGACAAACCTCCAGCTTTCATCCTGTGTAACAAATTTCTACTCCAGGATGGGACATCTTTGAGCAGGAGGCTGAAGTCTTCAGCTCTCCCAGTGTATAAAGATGTGAGAGTCAGGGAGGCCCTATGGATGATTCTGGTGCAGGCAAAAGGGCTGAGGATCTGAAGGGGGGCTTTGAAGATCCTCAGGGCTGAGTCGATGGAAGACTTTGACTTGGATTGTGGAGGGGGCGGACAGGGAAGAGCCTAGGCACTTTGCCATTGGGGACAAAATGCAGGGTACAGGGGTGGTTGCCAAGTGATGCTAGATCCCACTTGCCCAAAGTGCTGGCTCACAGAAGAGGGGACACTTCCCCCGCCTCGAAGGGCTGCTGGCACAGCCACCATTTGTTTTTGTTTTATGATTTTTGAAATGCAACCGTTATATAGACTTTTGAAAACTTGCACGTTTTAAAAAAACTTAATGTTAGATCTAGCATCTTTGGCATGGTTTTCCCCCTACCTTTTTGCTTTCAACCCTCTTGTTTTGCTGACTTTGTTTTTGCTGACCACAGGACTCTGCTTAGCAGTGCTAAAGTGCTGGTGCTCTCCCCATTAAAACATGGTAGGATTGGCACATTTAATTCACTTGTAAGAATCTAGTGAAGTGATACTGCCTATGCCTAGGGGCTGTAAATTAAATGCTACTAGTGGGCACGGATTGTGCCACCCCCTTAAGTAGTACTTTAAACATGTCTCAGGCCTGTCATTGCAGCCTGTGTGTGTGCAGCTTTAAACTGCAATTTTGACTTGGCAAAATAAACCTTTTGACGGACCCAAACCTTCCAATTTAATACATATAAGTCAACCCTAAGGTAGACCCTGGACAGCCCAGATGGCAGGGTGCAGTGTAATTAAAAGGTTGGACATGTACTTTTACGTTTTACATGTCCTAGTAGTGAAAAACTCTTAAATTCATTTTTTCACTACTACAAGGCCTACCTTTACCACAGGATAACATTGGAGTTACCTTACTACATTTAATAAGCTGTAATTTCCAAATGGGAACAGGTAACCAGTTTATGTACGGTGTCTCTGGAATTGAAAAATCCTAACTTATAGTGAAGTCAGATTTAGAATTACAATTTTGAACATGCCACTTTTTCCTGCCTTAACCATTTGGTGCCTGCAGCCTGTGTCTGGGTCACATGACTGGGTGTAGGTGGGATTTATTTATTCCTCCTATCCAGCCACACACAATGCAGAGCTTAGATGTGAATGGATGGAGCATCAGTGGTTCGATGGGAGAGGAGTTGGACTTACACGTGAAGAGGCTCAGTCTTATCTCCACTCAAAGGGCTCCATACCTCCTGTGGTTAGTCTGGAGCCAGGGCCAGGAAGGCAGGCGCAGCTTGGTATACATATTGGTCCTTGGACACCAAGTCTATAGTACTCTTCTGGACCTTTTGATACTCTGCCAGGAAGAAGGACAGCTGCTCTGCTGGACTCCTGCTTTGAAGGACTTCTGAGCAGCTGCCTGCTTCCATCTTGCTTGGGTGAGAAGGACTGGACCTGGATCTCTTTAACCTAGAACCCAGTGTGACTCCAAGGGTTAGTTGGCTGGCCTCCTCATATGAAGCTTTGGTGACACAACAGACTTCCAATAACCTTGTACATGCACCTGGACTCTGCCATCTGTGAGTCCACCCTGCCAAATGGTGCCACCCCAGTCCTGAGCTCTTGGAAGTGAGCTTAAGGTGCTTTGCCAGCTTCTGTAGATCCAATGGAACCTACGCATCTCCTCTGCTGTGCAGTGCAAACACGAGCAGAAACAACGCATCACCACTGCTGTGTGGATTGGACCCATCGCAAACACCTGCATCGCCTTCGCAGTCCCATCGGAATGGCACTTCCTCTACTCAGGCCCTTGCATTCCTCTTTGGTGACAGCCTCAATGACGATACCAGGCTCCACTTTGAGGCCTCGCGGTCCCTAGGTACTGATGCATCACCCCGACTGTGCGCCGACACTGCACTTTGCATCGAAAGACACATCGACGGCATCCTCAATGACAAAGCAAGCCCTCGCATAGCAGCCTTGCCGCATCTCGGAAGCGACGCATCACTTTGGCTGCACAACACATCTTTGAAGTGGATCCTTGCAACAGTGCGCAAACCAGGATTTAAGCTACTCTGTTCCGTGGACCTAACTGGGTTCCTGTAGCCAACCCATGGTCCATCACAGCCAGCCTGAACTTGTAAATTTGTTCCAGTCCAGCGCAACCAGATATCCACAGGTGGCGCTTTGTGCTTTCTGGCTCCATTTCCACAAAAATCTTTAAAATTGCATTTCTCTGGTTCTACTGATTGGATTTTTGTCATTTTGGTCTTGTTTTGTTTATTAAAGAAAGTTCTATTTTTCGGTCTTCATGAAGGATACTTTTTGTGTGGTGTTTTTACTTTATTTTGGTTTGAAGTGTTGAGGAAATACTTTACACATTGCCTCTAAGTTAAGCCTGATTGCTCTGTGCCAAGCTACCAGAGGGTTGAGCACAGATTAATTTCGGGTTCGTTTGGGCCTCACCCTGACAAGGATTGTGGTTGCTGCTTGCCAAGGCTCACACCTCAGTCAACCAACAACCTAATTTCTTACAAAAATGTTAAATAATCTTTTAATGCGAACTAGTATTTGCAGATAAATATCTCCAATCATTGGGAAAAAAACTATGCCAGGGCTTAAACGTACAAAAAGCGTGAGACTCTACAAAAAAATGTATAGTCCAATAATCTTTACCTTTGTAAGCTTTGCTAATTTAGTTAAAACATCCTTCTTCCCTAAATATGCCTGAATCTGCCATCTATTTAAAAAAAAAAATGGAAATCTATTCAGAGAACATTGTGGCAATTCAGGTTTTCACTTTTGGATCAGGAAGGTGAATATTTTTACATGCGGATTGCTTTTACAATCTCCCTTCGCAAAGGTCAAAAAGGATAACAGAAGATCAGCAGACACACAATGAGATCTTGTCCCCAGTTAAAAACACTCCACGGACACCAGGACAGGAAGCATCATTGTCAAACCTCCAGACACCAGTAAACAAGGGCGTAGAGAAGTACCCGCTAATTCAGTTTGAGTGGGGGCGTCTGGTTGACAGGGTAACTTGCATGTTATGGATCTACTTGACTTTGAACTGTGACTCAGAGGACATAAGACAGAAGTAAATTTTAATAAATAGTAGGGAAAAGATAGCATGACACAGTTGTGGGATGGGCCAGGGAGGAAAACAAAGTTACAAAGAGAAGAAAGAATGATAAAAACTGCAAAGAAAATGTATGGAATGGGCAAAGGAAGTGAGAGCATGAAAGAAGGGAGTAAAAAAGAATGCAACGCAGGAAAGAAATAAGGAATGAAAAAAGAAAGCAGGAGGGTACGTAGGTTACAATGAATGAATAAAAAATGGAAAGAAGGAAAGAAAAATAAAATGGAGAAGAGAGACAGGGAAAAGCAACAGAAGGACACTTTGCTTGGGAGAGCAATTCCTGGGGAACTTTCATGAAATAATTGAGATCCCACTCTTCAGTCACCCATTCAGTGAAAGTCCTATTGTTAAAAGTGGGGTATATTTTATTTTTCTGGCTTCTCCCTTACTAGTAAATGGGCATTACTGCTAAATAAAAGAGGAAGCTTGTAGTATTCCTAATTGCAATGTGGTAGTTCTGTGAATCATGCATTGCTCTGACACGGAGGAACATTTGAGGTCTTTGATGTACGTAGTCTGTGAGTGAGAAGAGCTTGCAATGCTGGTGCCTATCTGGTAACTGTTCTCAGTATTTTACTGAATCTTATTAAAAGTCTTATTACTATAAAAGATTTAAAACTATCTGCACTGCTAATCCGTATTGATGATGGAAGGGAGACAGGATGAGTATTTCAAAATTACTGCCGCTTTAACAGCTCAAAAATATATATACTTGTTGGTTCACATTAAAATGGATACATAAATAGGATGCTATAAAGTACACACATTCTTATAAATATTTAGTTTTTACAAGATACTGTCGAAAGAGCAGGAACAGAAATACTACCACTGCAGATACAGAGGGCCAAATTCACAACGCTAAGTTTACATGTGTACATCTACTAATTTGCAGATCTGCTCCTACACCCACTTAGGTATAACTCTCCACATATTTGCCGTTCACCATTTTCAAGTCGAGATTTACATCGAGGTTTATCACTTTATTTATGAGTGTAAAGTTACTATTAGTTACTTTACACCTGTTTGTGGAGCTCTCACCACTGTTGAGGATTTCACCCTATCATAAAATATAGAGAAATTTAATAAAGTTTAGAATTCTTATAAAAAATATATGTAATGTTGATTTAATGTAAAATAAAAATGTAAAATAATTTTAAACGAATACTGCTAACCTAGGACTACTTAAAGAAAAATGTTGCAAGATGCTACCACCTAAAACTAGCTTCATATTACATTATAAATTCATTTGAATAATTTATTTTTATGTTTTTCAACAATACTTTCAAATTAAAACCACTCACCCTCAGTAACCTTTTTATTTTAATTTAATTTGTAACAATCTTGGTTATATTATGATTTAAATTAATGTTAATACATTTAACCCGCTTTAAACTCAGTTACAAATTTGATAAAATGTATTTTAAATGTAAGTGTATAATTACATTAACAAATATCATTTAGTATTAAATGTTTTTTTCAACTAAACATATGCGTGTGTATTTGTGTGTGTGTGTATAAAAAATGTAGACTAAATTGAGTTTATTTTGTATTATTTCATAATTGATTTTACTGTTGTAGCCTCCCTCCATAGTTTTTCTATGAGAATGTGGGGGAGTACAGTTAAGCCTGTTTTGTCATTTTCAGGGCTGTAGTAAAATTAGAAGCGTACTTTGTGTACAGCAATTGTCTTAATCTTGTGAGGGTGCGTGTTTTTGCTATTAACATGTCACTTCCTAAACCCAACCTTAAATGTCCTTTTACCCAGCCCATTTTGTAGTAATTATTCCCATTTTCCCACCACTCCCATATTTTCTGTTAAATCCTATAACTATGTATGTGGAAATCACCACCACTGGGGAGAAGATTTTTGAACAGATGGATGTGGTGAAGATGAAGCTATTTGGCGATGCAGCGCGCGTAACGAACTTCATTTTATTTATTTATATGTTTACTTACCTGTAATCAGCCATATACCGTAGTTTACTACCCCCCACCCTGCCCCTCCCCCGCCCCACGTCAGCGCCCGGCGGAACTCCCACCACCGACCGCTACTGCGTCAGAGTGAAACACGAGCAAACCCCAAATTAACCTGTGCTCAACCCTCTGGTAGCTTGGCACACAAGCAGTCAGACACAAAAAATCCCCGACCAATTTAGAACAAGCATTTACAATGCAATAGGTCTCGCAATAGCGAGATTTTGACCTATTGGCATTGCAAATGGCAATGCTTTTTTATAATATTAAAAGGCATTGTCATTTACAACACCAATAGGTCAATCTGTAGAAAAAGCAAGACCTATTGTATTGTAGAGCGTGGTGTCCATGAAACGGGCACCGTGCTCACCAATAAAGTTTTTTTTAAAAACAAAGAAACAGAGCGCATTGTCCCTGAAGCGGGCGCTGCGCTGAACATTAAAGTTTAAAAAAAAAGAAAGAAACAGGACGCGGTGTCCTTGAAGCATTATAGTTTAAAAAAAGAATTAAACTGAGCGCAGTGTCCCTAAAGCGGGCGCCGCGCTCAGCATGCAAATTGTTTAAAATAATAACAAAAGGTGAAAGTACACGCGGTGTCCATGAAGCGGACGCCACGTTCTTCTTAAATGTCGAAATAATTTTAAAAAGCTCGACAATTGTGCAGTGAGTGCTGTGGGGGAAGGAGGCAGCCACTTTAAAAGTTAGATTTGCATAGCACTGTATACGAAAAGAGGTGGGCGGCTGCAAATACAAACAAAAAAGCAGCCGCCATTGTTTGTCCCTATAGTCAATAAAGAAAATAGTGCTCACCCACATATAGTAAAAGGTCCAGTTCTTATGGGCGCTAACAAATGCAGACAAGGCGGTACCAAGGAGGGACTAACAAGCCTACTAACGAATCAGAAGCCATCATTTATGAAGGACAATGACACATGCCAATGACAAATATGGGTGGAGAGTGGGAGGGGCTTCCAGTGCATACCCTAATACAGCATGCCTCACAGAGCGAGCAGCGCATGCGCGCTGCCCTTAGGCTCGGCCTAATGAATGTGTCTGTCTGTAATGCAGCTGGTGCTCATGTAAAGCGGTCTGATACCCTCGTGTCCAGTTCACGCTATATAAAACTCAACTAAAAAATTAGAAATAATGAAATTTGCATGGGAGGATATACTTGCCCACTTTGTGAAGTCGTCTGTGTTCGGCTTTTAAATGCAGGTAGTCTTATATACAGGAAACTTGGCTCTGGCATAATGGTCATTGCTATGAAGAACGTATAAAAAATGTTTGGGATTTTTATTTTGAGCACGAGTGCTGCACCCTCCTCGCTCTGAGTACCTTCAATCTGCACATTCTAATAAAATTTACTCCACTGTTATATGAAATGCTTTCGCTTGGCAAAATTCAACAACATGCGATGGCAAATCATACCCATTAAAGCAGGGCTTTCAGTGGGATGAAAAAACTGGGGGGCCACATAAAGGGGCGTGGCCAGTATAATTAAGGGCGTGGCTTAAAACATGTAAGCTAAAAATCTGTGTTTAGCATAGTGTGCCTCCCGAATTGTATTTTGCTGTTTCTGTCATTGCATCCAGATATGATACAACACGTAACATCATACCTACAACAAGTCAGGACTATTGGCTTTGTCAATGGTTTTTAGTTGCATAAGATAAATAAGCAGCAACAATGGCTTGTATATAATATTGAAAAAGCTTCCACTTACAGCCCTGGTGACACCACAACAATGTTGCTGCTCCTGAGTTTCAAAAAGAGAAGGGAAATCCAGAGAGAATGACTCTCTTTAAAGGATTTCCCTTCCCCTAGAACGCTCACCTGGCATGACGTCTTGCCGTAACTTCTCCACTAGTGAGAAGTAAGCAGTGTGAGTAAGCGCACATTGATGTGCCTGCTGTCACTGCAGTCCGGAAAAAAATGGACCGCTTGTGCCAGGGCACAAAACAGAGCCTGATAGAAACCCGTTTCGAGGCCCCCTTTGAAAAACTGCTGGTGCTCAGCACCGATGAGACCCGGCCCACTTAAAGCCCTGTATTAAAGTAGGAATTATCCCTAGTTTAAATTGTAAAGAAACGCGGGTCAAGAGAAGAACACGCACGACACTGCTGCAAAGCATGAACTAACACGTTTGAAAAAAACGTTGATTTGCTAATAAATGACTTGCATATTTTTAAACGCACCAAAAATGCTGCACGGTTACAACATAATGCAAAACAACATCTGGCTAAGATGAAATAATTGCTGCTGGCGAAGCTCGTGCCAGGATTTGAGCTCTTCTTCTGCGCGTGCTGTCTGCCTTACCTCTGGACCATCGCAGAATCCGCCGCAGTAGTGGTTCTTCGGGCTATAATGAAATAGAGCTACCGCGGCAAATCCTGAGACAATGTATTTGAAATGAATGAGGTTGTGGTAGCTAATTGCCGCTATGTTTTCAAACGCACTGAAAATATGGGAAGATTGCCTTATCACCAAATGATCTAACAAGCCTACTAACGAATCAGAAGCCATCATTTATGAAGGACAATGACACATGCTAATGACAAATATGGGCGGAGAGTGGGAGGGGCTTCCAGTGCATACCGTAATACAGCTTGCCTCGCAGAGCGAGCAGCACATGCGCGCTGCCCTTAGGCACGACCTAGTCTGTCTTTTAGCCATTTTGTCTAGCAGCACATCTGCTGTTTAGCATGGCTGAAAGTCACTGAAAAAAGCGCCATGATGCGGCCATCGCACTCCACGTTATAACGCTTTTTTGTGTTAGGAGAGGCAGGACAAACTCAAAATTGGGGCGAAGAGACTCGGCATCGGCTCATGATCCTGTGATTCTGGGCTTTCAGTGACTTTCAGCCATGCTGAACAGCAGATGTGCTGCTAGACAACATGGATAAAAGACATTAACATTGACAAGGCCAATAGCTCGGGCATTGCCGAGACCTATTGGCTTTGCCAATGCTTGTCTAGTTCCTGTTCTGTGCTTTTCAATAGTAGCTCTGTGACGTACGAGATACGTCAGTCCACACCATTTCATACATCATCAAGTGAAAAAAAGCAACACTTCTAAGCTGTTATGTTCAGGCAAATGGGTACATACACACTTGTAACCGGATGCAGCTTCACCTATGTATTCCTAGTCTTGGAGTCACTTTATCAAATCTGTTCTTTTAGTATAACTTGGTCGACTCTGCAGTATAATTCTGTCCTGAACTGCCACATAATTCTGTGGCCTTGAATATAATCAGGGCCACTGGAATTATGCTATTGTGCAGCCGCTGAGATTTTCGCTTAACTATAGATTTGCCTCATTTGCCACTTTATCCATCATCTGCTGCATAATCTGCAGATTTTAACAAACAAAATGTTGTTTCTAGCTCAAACGGTTCAAAAGTTACTAAAAACGCAGCAACACATGTTGCTGCGCAGTGGAAGGCCATTTGCAAAGGTTGACTGGTCATCTTTCTGTTGCTTATTGCTATATTTGGGTGTTAAACTGATACTAATCAGATGCACCCAATGCCCAGACAGTGTTAACAAGTGTAAAAAGTTTAACATAATGTAGTAATACTATTATGAAATGCGCCTCATTACGCTGCATAATTTGTCTTTTCTTGCCGCATAATTTCCTCAACACTGCTGCATAATTTGGCCCACACCTGCTCCATAATTCCAGTGGCCCTGAATATAATGCATGTGATAAAGAGGGGGACCATGTCCTTTACTGCTGTATGTCCAGGTGCGCTTACAGAGTGTATTATGTCTTGTGCTCTGTGTACCTCAACATCTACCATGATTTTGCTTAAAACTAACTCTCCCTTTGATCTTAATTCTAACTTTAAAAGATCCCCCTGCTGCACTCTTAGCGTTCTTTTCATTTTGCCACACAATTACATTATTTGCAAAGCAGCCGGTGCTCCAGCATCTTCTGCACTCCGTCTGTTCCTGCACATTCTTCCGGCCCCTCTTGTTTGCACATTCTTTGTATTTCACTCTGCTGTGGGGCCCCAGCTCCTACTCACACACTTCAACATTTCTTTCACTTTTCGAAGCCTTCACCAGGGACTGCCCAAAGGTTTGATCTGTAGCCCGCCCATGACAGTGTGTGGGGCCCCACTAAACCACTAGCAGTGTTTTACCCTTCTACTCAATGCTGGTGTTCCCAAGCAGCAGCATTTTATCTGTGAGCAGTCCACATCCATACACCATGTTCACGGTGGCAGACACAGCACATTCCATGACTTCCGCATGTTGTGTTGTGTCCCGGTATGTTGTACTGTTTGCATTTGTACACTATTAGGCCTTGTGATGTGTTCCCTCTCTGGGCACCATATAGTTCGGATTTTGGGAGGCTGGAGGAAAACAATGTAAAATGTCCTGCACTTCATTATTTCATCACAGCATTTGTTCTCTATAGAAACTGTTTTCCAGATGTCTGCTGCTCTCTGCTTCCTCAGACTGGTGCACGGATACCCCCTCCTTTTACCCCTGCTGGGGTGAATGTTTGAAATCCTTAGGGTCCTAACAATGCCTCCTCTTCATATCACCTAGTGTGGTGTAGGTTGAGTTTATGTTTGTGTATGCATATCTGGTGTCTGGAAAGAGGGGTGGAGTAGTGTCTGTGTGTACAACTGTGTGCATGTGTGTGTGCCGATATGTGTGTTTATGTATGATTGTGTGGGTGCGTACATGTGTGTATGCATGTCAGTATGATTGTGTGTATGTGTGTGGCTATATGTGCTTATGCATGTGTGTATGTGTTTGTATGTGTTTATGTATGTGTGTGTTTGTGTATGATTGTGTGTATGCGTACATGCGTGTATGCATGTGTGTATGTGTTTATGTGTGTGTGTATGTGTAGATGTGTTTGTGTGTGTATGTGTGTGTTTGTGTATGATTGTATGTGTGCGTATATGTGTGCATGTATGTGTGTATGGTTATGTGTCTGGGTGTCTGTGTGTGTGGGTGCGTGTGTGTGAGAGAGCGCGAGAGAGACAGAGAGAGAGCGAACATGTGTGTGGCTAGAGGGGTGTAGAGTATGTAGTTCTAATGCTGATGTACTGCTGTGGCTGCATGTGTGTGTATTAGAGACTTGTCACAGGCTCCATTAACAACAAAGCTTGAGACAGATCCCCTAACAATGCACGTCATTAACAGTTGTACACTGTATTCTCATTGATGTGTGTAGACATCCTGCGAGCATTAAGCAGCAACAGACGCTCAACAGCGCCCAGAAGTCTTGCTGTACTCACAGGATATGAAAGATGAATACTGTACACTCACACCACGTGTGTGGGTAGACTCAGGCGACCCCCACCAGCAGCCCCCTTGCTACCCTGTGCGGCATCCTCTCTCAATGACTGTACTGTATAGAAGCGCGTTTTACTAATGACGAGGCACTAAAGAGCTTTGTGGACAGGTAGCATGCTACTCACTGGGGTCTCATTAGAGACTGTTGTGCACATAGAGACACAGTTGAGATGCTGGCACACGGTTTGTAAGCCATCTGCCATGCAATCCATTCCATAAAGTTGTCACAAACTGTTGCGCGTTGTCTCACGTACTGTTTCCTGAAGAGCTCTGCAATCTGCCACGCCGGGGTGATGAAGTTGCTTTGCGTGCACCTGAACTGGTGATGGAGAGCTTACAATGTGCCCACCAACTAACAAGGCGAGGGAAGCCATATGACGTAATGGCCAAAGCTGCCGACGTTAGAACTGGTGGAACAACGTTCGAGTCCCGGCGCCAGCACAACATCCTGTGATTCTGGGCAAATCACTTAATGTTCTCTTGTCTAAACTAGGGGGCCTAGACAGAGCATCCTGAGTCCCCCCAGTACATAGGGGGGCAGAAACTTGACTGGCACATTGATGCCCTGAGGTGGGAGAGGGAGCGAAGCGGCATGTGCACGGCCCTAGGGAGACTGAAGCAGACTGCAGATCAGGAGTGTGCGATTTTCTGCCTGGTGTCTGACCTGTTCGGTCACTCGGGTCTGGCCTGCAGGGGGCTAAGTTGGTGGCTGCTCCGAATAGGGTAAAAAAATAAAAATAAAACAGAGCATGGTGTACCTGAAGCGGGCACCACGCTCCGAATAAGTTAAAATAAAAAAAAAAAAATAGAGAACTGTGTCCCTGAAGTGAGCACCGCGCTCCGAATAAGTTAAAAAAAAAAATTAAACACAGTGCGGTGTCCCTGAAGTGGGCACTGCACACAACTTCAAACCTTAAAAAATAAAATGTAAACTGAGCGCAGTGTTTTAAATAAAAGCTGGGAGAAGTGAAGAGACGCAGCGCGGAGTCCAGTCCGGGTGGGCGGGGCCTAAGGGAGACAGGGCGGACACCAACCCCGCTTCCAAAGAAGCCGGACACAAAACCAACGACAATAAATCTTGCCAAGGCGAAGCAGCGCATGCGCGCTGCAACGCAGGCGAGACCTAAAAATAGAGTAACATATAATAAATAATTTGACACCAACATCCAATCAGTGGAACCAAAGATATGCAATTTTAAAGTTATAAGTAAAAATAGTACCTAGAAGCCCAATATGCTGACTAATTATCCAGTCATGACAGACCGGGACAAAGTCACAAGTTCAGGCTGACCGCAATGGATTGCGGGCTGGATATAGGGACCAAGTTCGGCCCTCTGAACAAGGTGCCTTAATCCTGGTTCTTCTTGCAAAGCAGCACCTTAGTTCTTCTGAGTCTCCCACTGCTCCTGAGGTGTACTGAAGAGTTGGGGCTGAGAGTCTAATATTTATATCTGATTACTGCTTTGAAGTAGAAGAAGGTTCTGGAGGTTTTCACCTCCAGAAGTGGTTGGAATTTCCTGCCTCCCTACCCTGGCCGCAGCTTCCCTGGGGTCACTAAGGACTAGTATCAAACCCTTTGTGTGTGTGCGCAGGCAGAGATTTTGTGATGTGCAAGTGTGGTAGGTGACAGCTCCTCCACCAATCAAGTCAGAGATAGCCCATCCTGCCAACACCAATTTCCCCTTTGTCTCACTGTCTGGATACAATACACAAAGACCAACTACCAGCTACACCTACTTATGAGACCCAGAATACGGGCTGCAGGTCACCAAATGGTTAGGACAAGAGAATGCCAACTTTCTAAAAGTGGCATTTCAGAATTGTGACTTAAAATCCGATTTTACCATTAAAGAGGATTTTAAATTACAATTCTTTACACACCAAACTCGACATTCTGACTTCCAATTGAAAGTTATCACTTGCAGTAGTGAAAAACAAATAAGAGTTTTTCAATGCCAGGACATGTAAAAGTTAAAAGCACATGTCCAACTTTTCAAATAAACTGCAACTTGCCATCTGGGCTGTTTGGGCCTACCCTAGAATGACTTATGTGAATTAAAAAGGAAGTTTTAGGCCTATCAAAAGGTCTATTTTGTCAGGTTGAAATGGCAGTTTAAAACTACCCACACAGGCTGCAATGGCAGGCCTGAGACATGTTTAAAAGGGCTACTTACGTGGGTGGCGCAATCAGTGCTGCAAGCTCATTAGTATCATTTAATTTACAGGCCACGGGTACATGTTGTACCACTTAATTTACAGGCCCTGGGTACATGTTGTACCACTTCACTAGGTACTTATAGGTAAATTAAATGTGCTGATCGGGTGTAAGCCATTTTTTTCATGTTTAGGGGTGAGCACATACACTTTAGCACAGGTTAGCAGTGGTAAAGTGAACAGAGTCCTAAGGCCAACAAAACACCAGATCAGCTAAAATGGAGGAGCAAGGCAAAAAGTTTGGGGGAAGACCACCCTAAGGCTAACAACTATAACAAATGTCTAGGATCAATTGCTGCAACAACTTTTTTTTTCTGA
The DNA here is from genome assembly GCA_963921515.1 of Calotriton arnoldi. NCBI lineage: Eukaryota > Metazoa > Chordata > Amphibia > Caudata > Salamandridae > Calotriton > Calotriton arnoldi. Next base: position 2,429,962 of record CAWUFW010000084.1, on the reverse strand, counting down.
AGAGGCACTGAATTAAAAGAAAAACATAGCATGCCTGCAGTCACAGGTGCAAGAGGTTATACTGAAGGTTCTGCCTGTGCCTGTAAGAAGTTTGTTTTGTCCACTGTGGATATATTCTCTCTCACACATCCAATTTATACCTTTTTCACATGTCAGCTTCACCATCTAAAACTGGTTTGCTCAGAATTACATTTCTGTTGGACCACACTTCATCATTGCTCCCAGATCCCTCACTCTCCTAATGAATAAATGGAATTGCAGTCACTTTATAGGCTTGTCTACACAACACTGGTGATCTCCCCCAACACCGGAAATACAGAAAATCAGAAAATGGAAAATACTTCAACAGTCCATTGCCACCAAAGTAAGTACTGTGCAAACTGCGCCTTTCTTCAGGCATTAATACTAAAGCCATATTGTACAGTTAATAGTCAAAATGCATACACTCTACAATATCCTTTAGCTTTTAAATGCATAAAGTTTTTTGCTGGATTACTGAAATATGTTACTATAATGGTGTTCAACAAATTACATCATCCAGCATTACTCCACAGCTGAAAAAAACTGAGATTCCCAGGACTGGATCTCACTGCTAAGGATTGGACCTCACTGTCAAGTATTGATTGCATCTCATAGACAAGGAGTGGATCTCTCTGTTTAGGATTGGACCTCATCTTAGAAAGGCCCCAAACAATCCACACCCCAGTTCAAACACTTCCGCGCAAAATTGAATACCTTGCACGGTAGTACTATACTAACACAGCTTCTTGTTGCCTGCACAAGCCTATTTCAAGACATTATCAATTTCCTCCAACTGCAAGATTCTTTGTCCTTGCCTGCTAACAATGTGCAATACTTGTCTATTGCTAGCAGGCACCTGAAATCCCACCAGTGTAAATCTGAAATGTTAACCTCCCTATTCCCACCCTTAGTAGGGATATTCTCCTGCTGGTGTATTATTAGGTGAGTGCAAATCCATTTATGAGTACCAAATATGAGATGCACTGGTAAACAAAGATATGCACATCAAAGGCCAACTTAGATGCACAAATACCATTCAGGCTCAAAGCTGGGAAGATGACAAACTAAGATAATGTATGCTTAAGCATAAAAAAAAACGATTTGTGCCAAAACACATTTTGTTATAACTTGATTTAGTAGGTAAATTATTCCAAGAGTGTCTGTTTGTATAAAGTGCATCCATAAGCGGCCGGTATGCTGGAGGAGCGGGGGGGGGGGGCTAGGAGGAGGGGGTTGGAGGGGCACTAGGGGTCGCAGGGGTGGGAGAAATAAAAAAAAAACTTACCTTCAGCCATCAGCGTCCCTCGCCGCCCTCCTCTTCACCTCTTCAGGATGGCACAGGCTCCCAGATTGCCCTGCGGCCAATCCTGAAGCTGCTCTCGCACAGAGAGCAGTAGCGGTCCGTGGTAGGAGTGCCGTCCGGGCGGTGATGTGGGGCGGGGGAGGGGTAGGGTGGGGGGTAGTAAACCACGGATTACGGCCGAATACAGGTAAGTAAACATTTAAATAAATAAAATAAATTTCGTTGCGCGCACTGCATCGCATTTGGCGATGCAGCGCTCACAACGAAACCCCCACCCTGCCCCTCCCCCACCCCACGTCACCGCCCGGCCGGCACTCCTACCACGGACCGCTACTGAAAGAGAGCAGGTTCAGGATTGGCCTGAATGCCCTCAATTTGCACTCCAGGTCAGACTGTGTGTCTGTACCTGTTCTATCCCACCCAGCTGCATTGCTGGGTTGGAGAGAGCTTTCACTGTGCATGATGGTTTGGCCGGCCTGAGACGGCTGGTCAAACCATCATGCGCAGTGATGGGAGTGAACTACCACTTCCCTCTGTGCCTGTCACTACCAGGCCCCTCCCCCAAGATTTGGTAGGTAAGGAAAAATAAAACAAGTGTTGTTTTATTTTTCGTCGTTTTTGGGGGGCGATGCTCCTCTGCCATAGCTGAAGAGCCACCCCTGCACCTACTCAACTCTTTTTATAATTGTCAGAGGTGAGGTCTTGCCAGAGCCATCTGGAATTGTGTAGTCACCTCGACCAGGTGGCCAGCTAATGTTTGGGCCAGATTGAAAACATTGTGATTGGTCACAATTTGCAGCCCTTCATAAGTGGTGCTGAACGACTTACCCATTTTCCAGATATTTAAAATTTTGCCTCAACTCTATTGATATTGTTTTGAGTACTTTTAGCTTAAGCCACTCTTGTTACTTTTCAATCTACCTTGTTTGAGTTATGTCATTTAACTTTCTCCAGCCCATTCATCTGACTAGAAATTGTGAACTGGTTCAGCTATCATGTTATTTTGTGTGTGTTTCTCAGAAAGCACTGATCATTCTTTCTGTTTGATCATCAAATTCTAGATCCATACCAATCTACCTGAGCTTGTGCTATTCTTCCTATGACAAGAGCTTAAGAGATATCACCACTCTGTGATTGATCAGGAGCACTAATGTGGAATTCAATAATTCAGTAATATTTGTAGATGACCATCAACGCCAGGCATCCCTCATACTTTGGCCTCGCTTTGGAAGTCTGGCTAGATCCTATTTTAATGGCTACTATTCTTTTTGTAACGGCAGCACTGGTGATGTTTTCTTTGTGCAGTTGCTACTGAATGAAAATAGTCTGTCGGAATTACTGAAGTGTAATAGTCTTCTGTCCTTGGGGAGTCTCTATTCCTTTAACAGGGTGTGCTATAAGATGTGTTCTATATGTGCTACTAACTAGAGGCCTTATGTAAGTGGTAAACATCTGATATGATACCAAGCATTCCTGACAGTGGGAAGGAGACAGAGATCAGAAATGCTTTGTTTCAAGTTCTGTATATTTTTTTCAATGTTGCCGTCAACATGCCTGACTGATGCTAGGCATTGGGTTTGAATCAGACTTGTACTAACAATAATATACTGCTTTCCCAGAAATGTTAACATGCCCTGTTCAAATATTAACAATCTCTTGTACAAATGTTTTAATGACAAGCCTGGGAACACTGTGGCGCGTTTGCTGGAGGGTTATAAATGATATCTTTTCCGAAGTTTGTGATGTGAATGCTAAATAACATTTACTGCAAGGAATCAGTGTTTTACAATGTCACGTTCTTTATAAGTATGCACCCATATATTTTAATAATGCAGTAATCTGCAATGGCAAAGGAGGTAGCCTGGACTGGGCTGCCAATCTCATAAAATTGATGGCAATGTTAAAAGAGCAAGCTGAACCTTCTAATGAAGAACTACCAGTCCATTAAACACGTGGGGGGCCAATTTACAAAGGCAATCTGAGACAAAAGCCTTACTTTACGACTTTTGGTATTCACAGAGGTCATTTACAAGTTGTATCTTTACGTCCGCAGTTGGGTCATACTCTCTGGCCGTACTCTCCGGCTCAGCCCAGATGAAGTGTAATCAATGAGCCGGAATGCAGTTTTTACAAAAAGGAATATTAGGAACGTGAGATAAATGGTAGAGGAGGTCATGAAAATCAGTTTGGGCAGGGAAAAGGGTGTGGGCAGACACTACATCACATCCCAGAAAAGCTTGCTCCTTTGCATCATGGTACAATCAGTCCACAATTTGTGCTCCCCTCAGGGTTGACTGTAGTGTTACAGCACACTCAGTGTTGACTGTAGTGTTACACCAAACATGATGCGAAGGAGCGAACTATTCTGGGATTGATGTAGTGTCTGGCCACAACCTTTTCACGTAAAGATACAACTCGTAAATTACCTCTGCAAATACCAAAAGTCATAAAGTTAGACTTTTGTCTCACATTGCCTCTGTGAATCAGGCCCCTCACTGTTTACCTGTATCATGCAATTACAGCTTTGAAATTAAACATGACAAATGTATTTGTAATCTTACCCCTTAGGAGTTCTGGGCACTAGGGGCATATAAATGATGTGTGTTGTTACCCAACAGTACTCATTTTATTGACCATTGAAGGATGAAAGGTAGATTGGACCTACCAGAAATGGAACCGAAGACTGGGGGATTAAACAAAGATCTCTGAAGTAGAGGCATTAGTTCACTGAGCTAGACCAGACTAAGGGCCTGATTTAGAGTGTGGTGGAAGGGGTACACTGTCACAACAGTGACAGAATACCCTTTCTTTCATACTGAAGGTCTGCCTGCTTCATTTAGAGTCAGACGGACCAATAGTATTTTAGCGGTGGAGAAAACTCTATCTCCGCCACTGACATACACCTCTGAAGGCCTGACGGAGTAAGGAGCAACAGAGATTTTGCCATTTCTCCACCCACTCAATTTATAATGGGATAGCAAATGCCAATTTTCTACTTTTGCTTACCTCTATCCGAAATGTGGCGTAAATGAAGGTAAAAACATTTCAATGACCACCCACACCATGGAAAAAAACTCCAATGGCAGAGGGGTTGGTGGGATCATTGTTTTTATTTTCAAAATTACATTACTCTTTTAAAAAAAAAAGAAATTGGAAATGAAAAAAGAAATTGCAAATGTGCCGTACAGCTCCGTCATCTTGAGAGAGCCGTAGGCACACTTTCAATGCGTCAACAAGGACCACTGTGACAGCCGTTCCTGCCAATGTAAGACCTGTCTGGAGGAGCAGCCGACATCTCTAAATTTGAAATGCGGTTACTCCGTCAGGGCGACGGAGTAAAATACTTTGTCGCCCTGATGGAGTAACCGTACAAATGCATACTTGCCCAAATGTACATGAATTCACCCATCAGCCTCTTGTTTTAGAATCACGAGTTATACAAAAAGAGGGTAATGTAATAAAAAAATGTCAGGGAAAACAATACTCTTCACAACACTAAAACATCCTGTGATTACAGTGGGAATATTCACAAGCTTTCAGATCAACTGAATGTGAACAAAACAAAATAAAAGTCGCATACTTCCATGAGCATTTTCATTTTATGGCACCCCAGTTCCTTTGTGTTGTGTATAAGCAAACACACAGTTGAACATGCAGAAAAAAACTACTCAGCACAAAGCATTTGAATATCAATATTGAGACAATTGTTTTAAATTGATAAAATGGGGATTACAATCCAAACTGAGATTTGTGCACACTTTTCTTTTAGTTAAAGTGCACCCATGAAGAATGAAGCTTCTCAGTGTAAGATAAGAACGCCATCCTGATACTTAAAACTATCTCTCCTAAATTGTTTCTGAAATAAAAGTTCTCCTTAATATATAAAATTCTACTCATTTTGATGACTGGGGGGCCGATTCCGATCTGGGTCGGAAAGCTCTCCGACCGAGCCGGATCCGGAGAGATTTCCGACCGAGCCGGACTCACCCAGTCCGACCGAGCGAGTACGATGCGACCGTATGCTGCCCGACTCGATTAGGTCGGACTCCCATTGAAGTCAATGGGAGCCGGTCGTACAACGTGTACACGGGCTCCCATTGACTGAATGGGCACGTCGCGAACAGGGGGACCCCCTACAGTGGGTACGCGTCAGTACAACTCGCACCGTACATGCATGGGTCCCCCCTGTGTTCGACTCATGCGGCTACGCGTGCAGGGGGGTCCGACACGGACCCCCCAAGTCCGGCTCCGGGTGCTTTTGCGAGCCGGACGCTCCGACTCGATCCGGCCGTCCGACGCGTGCATTGTACTCGCTCGGTCGGGTAACGTCTCCATTGCGTGGTGCGAGCCGTGTCCGTACGAGTCGGTCGGAGCGGTTCAGACCCGGGATCGAGTCGGTCGGCGATTTCGCGTGTGCTCGCATCGTACTTGCTCGCTGGGACGACTGTACGAATCGGTCGGAAAAAAGGCCTCCGAATCGGATCCGGTAAAGCCAAATCCGATTCGGAGCCCTACCGGCCGAGATCGGAATCGGCCCCTGAGTCTTGAACAGAGGGAGCTAGTTCAGATTTTCAATTTGTAGTTATATAGGAGTATGAATATTTAATTTTATTAGTCCTATATTGGATTACTTTCCATTAATTACTTCATTTTTATTACTTGTTCTTCTTCTTTGTATCAGTTTCTTTTATCTTCTTAAAGTCAATGTCTGTGTGTTTTTGCAAATCCCTGAACTCACTTTTTCTCTTTTCTTTTTCATTTCCTGTTTCTTTCTTACAAACACAGTTTTTGTGTCATTGCCATTATGTATTGGGTGCCATTCCATATCTTTAAGCTGTTTTGTTGTGTTTTTTTCATTTTTGCTTATTACCTCATGTTCTATATTTACAAGAGGCTACCTCTCACACTCACTTATCTCTCTCCCTTCCTTTCCTACTTCTATCCACAGCCACAAAAAGTGGTCCTTTTAGATGGCAGTCTTTTTAGTGTGTGACTACAGACAGCGATATCTTTAAATTCTTTTCTTTAAGTGTCACTTTTCAAGTGGTATATTTTTAAGTGATAAAATCATAGGGGGTTATTCACAAAGGTAATTAACACTACATATCTAAATTACTCTTACATTTTTTAATAACTCTACTACTTTGGGATGTTCCTCAATTCCAAAAGAAAATGTACTCAAAAGTGCCTTACGTGCATGTCTCCACGTTTACATTACTACTGAAAAAAATTGTAGCATGCCCAGCACCACACCTGACCAAACACTGGTACTGCCACACCCTCCCATGGAAAATAATGGTGGTAAGGACTTAAATTTAAACCTCATAAGAAAAAAGTTGAATTTAATTAAATTATTTTAAATGCTTATAAAATATATAAATAATTATAATGTAATGTTAAACAATATATAAAATAGTAGATAATTATTATTTAATCATCTCTCGACTGGCTTTCACACAATATCATTTGAGTGTACAAGAGGGTTCAGACCCGAAGCAATCGAGAAAAAAGGTCAAACATGAGACATAGTATATAATAGTATAAACATAAACATCTCAAAAATCAGTTAGTTGATATCTAAGGGATGCAGTGAACAGGCTGCAGTCAGGAAAGACCAAAGAGTTGAGCATTATAGATGTTCATAAGTACAGTCAAATGCTAGGTTTTGAATTGTACTGAAGAGTTTCGAAGTGTTATGTGCAAATATTTTGGTGACAGGGACAAATTCCTTAATGAGGTGTTCAATATGTTTGGATAATCACTCTAACATTGACTGTAAGGTGTATATTACGGGTATTCTGGGATTTTTGTCCTTGTGGAATAGAAACCTGTTCTTCATGTTTTGTCTTGTTTTAGTCAGTTCATAGATAGCTTACTCTGACTCTGTGAAGTATTCTTTTGTTAATTTTTGTAGTGTTCTTGTTTTACCAAATTGTCTAACAATCTTCAGGTTATAACACCACCCTTTGTGGCAGTTTTATATTGGTCTTGAATTGTGTTCAGTGTGTCTACATCCGTTATAGAAACCTTCTCCAAGATCCATAAGTGCTTTCAGAATCTCCCTGTCAGGCAAATTAATTTGTTGTAGGTTGTGCAATCATGTTTTAATATGCAACATGTTGCACCCTTCAAATCTATGTAAATTGCAAAAAAGTTGATTCTGGTATAAAAATGTAGGACTAATTATTGATGATCCTTTTAAGTGATGCTTTCTCTGGTTTGAGTGAAGCTCTGTGGAACCACTGTTCTGTATAAAATTAATTTCTCAGGGTCCTTCTTGATATATTGGTTTGCCCTACTTTCAAATGCACACTGTCAGGATAGAAGCAGAGGATCTGAGTCTTGAAAGCCATGCAGACAAAGGGCTAATCACAAGAATTTGAGCATATAACCACATCAATAAAGAAATAACCAGAAAGTTTATGATATCATCACAGTTCTGTTAAATGACATATTTCAACTAGACCCAAACACAAACAAAATGTAGCTTTCTAAGAAACTCAAAGTATAGAAGACATTTCACAATAGTATATCAGACTGCTTATTGGTGGCACAAAACCAGCAAAAAACAGGGTTGTGAGGCCAGTGCCCAAGATGCAATATGTGATGCAAAGAAGTGAGGCATTTTATGCTTTTATGTACAGCTTAAAGATACTTAGGATATTAGAAAATAAATATATTTGGTATTTTGTGGAAGACCTTTAAAATTAACTCAAAAATATCTTGCCATGCTTTCTTGCATTTGATAAGCTACATGTTTTCAAAGTCATGTCACAATATCTAAAAGCCAGATAGAAACACACAGGGAATTTACACGGCCCATGACTAAGCATAAAAACTTGACTTCTGCTGAGGTCCCTGCAGAAACAATTTGAAACTACATTTTCATGATCTCTTGGTACCTTGGTACCTGATATTGGTGAACGATTTCAACAATAATAGCTACAGTAATTACTAACAATTGGGTTTGTGGCTTTCTGTGAAAGGATGACAAAATATCCAGGAAAGTGCACATCCCCTTTCTTTGCGACGGGCAGAGGCATTGCTGTGATGACTCAGGGCATCTTTTTCATGACTTAAGGAAGAGTATTGTTAGATATTTTCAAACAATTCAGTAGTTGTCCTATATTCACAGACACCCAGCAATAGCACAAACCTCCCTGTAACCATCCTTCATAAAAAATATGTTATGCCATTGGAATCTCAAATGTAATGATTCATATGCCCTAGCATTAAAACTAGGCTTACCTTGAAGTTTCTGTCATTCACAAAGAGACAACCTTACTGAGAGTCCAGTTCAATGTCACTCTCAGCAGTATGTGCTTTAACTGTGCTGCTTTACTCTTCCCTACCCCTTTCATTGCTGTTTATCTATGTTCTGTCCACCCCTTTCTGCATAAACCTATACCCTTTGATCAGAAGACCTATGCAAGTTTGTATGGCAGAATATCATATATGGAAATATTATCTAGCATAAATATTTTGTCTTGTGCATCATTTAATTAAGCATTGTCCTTTATGTGTATATTTTCTCTTTTTAACTCAAATGGGGTGTAAATGCTATTTATATCAGACTATATGCTGACACCAATATGCTGGTACCAAACCGCTTTACACTGATTCACAGGGCATTTTTTTAAAGTACATTTTTAAATGTACAATATCTTTAATGGGAAAGTCACATGAGCTGACATGTGTCAGTAACTATGAATTAATGAATTCATTGTTGGAACTGGAACTTTCTGGTTGGCCGAGGCGGTGCACAAGCCAGGCAGAACCTACCACTCCTGTCAGGGTTAGTTGAATGCACTCACCGTATAACCTGCACTCACCCTTGGATAGCTTAGCATGGAGCAGTCAGGCTTATCACAGAGGCAATGTAAAAGCATTGGCACAGCACTCTCACACAATAAATATGCTGAGCATCCAAAGGGACTTCACACAAGATATATGTAAAAAAAATTGTATTCAACACACACATTTATTAACAGAACATGAACACCATGTAATCTGCGCATAAATCTCACTTGGAAATATTACAGTGGTACTAGGCCCAACAGTATTAAAAGGACATCAGTAATATGCACACTTGGGAAAAATCCTATTTTACCCAATCACCCTTATGCGGTGCTATATGTTGTCAGATCTGGGCCCACCTTGGCAAATAACACAATTCAAATCCATACATTTCTAGGGTGCACCCGGGTCACAACGATATCAGGAATTTGTAAAGCCAGGAATTTGTAACACTTTTCAGCAGCACCGTGGGCCAAGGCCACACAGATAAAACCAATGTCAAAATGGAGTATTCGTTAGGTAATGAATTATACAAGTAAAACAAAACTGCTGTGAGGTGCAACTATTAGCAGGCTGTTGTCATGTAGCACACTCTCCCACACTAACAGAGCAGCGTAACGTGGTGCAAGGGATATCAGCAAGTCCGTATGGAGCACACTCGCACACAAACATGCTCGGCACCGTAACGCGGTGCAAATGATATCTAGCAGGTCCGTTGATAATATGAATGCGGATCCCGTGGTGCAATCCCTCCCACATCTCTCAGTTACCCCTCCACTACTCTGCCCACAGGTTTGAGTAACAAAAACACCCCATACTGTACCAGTTTAAGGCTGGAGTCACACTCAGTCAGGGGCCCTGGGGAGAAGGCTGGAGTAACTATCAGGGTAACCAGGCAACAGCCGGCAAATGGGGTTGGCCACCACTTGGGAAGTTCACCTACTTTATGAGGAGCAGAAACAGTTAGCAGCTGTCCCAGTTCAATCAAGAGGTTCCTCACTTTGCCTTCCGGCACCAGCCCAGTTTAGGGGGGTCATGCAGTCTCTTGACCCCGATACTACCTGGCAGATGAGCAATTTGACAAGGTTTTGTTGTCCTAAAGTCTTCTATGATTGATTTCAATATAGTTGGACCTCCTCCAATTTTGATATGATAACTTGACATGACTGGGGCCATGCCAGTGTGGGTGTTAATGGAGGGGCAAACTTTACTGATTAAGGCACTCAGGCCTTGCAATTTTGTGTTTATCCCCTTTAGTATCAGTTCCAAGTTATGAGAGGACACCAGTTGCTTTTCCATTTTCAGATTTTGCCTAGTAAGGGCTGAGATCGTTACATTCAGTGCAGCTGCAAACTCATACCAGTTAGTGGAGTCATTTTTCATATCTTGTGTTACACTGATTTCAGGCTCAGTATGCATTGAATAGTTCCATGGATCATTTGTGCTGAGCTCTATGGGTTCTTTGTCTGTGACATCATAAGGGCTCTTATTGATCGCAGAGTTTGGTCCCCCCAATTTTTTATTGAATTCATATTTGTACGTGACTGTAATCATTTTAACTTTGAAACCAGGTATCAACATTAAATCTCCTATACATCTGGAGAGAAAGGGAAGGAATTGCAGAAATATATCACAGTCTGATTAAGCTAGACTGCTTAGAAAGTAGTACATTAAGGACCAGATAACAAGTTGTGTGAATAGGGTGTGGTATCCACCACACCTGCTAAAAACCATTAACCCAGAAAGTGTTATTTAAACACTTTAAATGTTTAAATGTCTCCTAATTGCAGTTTTCAACTTGGAAGTGAAGCGTTGCTTGCACAACTGGTATTAAACACAACAAATCCTGCATATTTTGACTTTTTGTGTGGGTCTCTCCCTTGGTAAATTTCAACAGGTTTGGCCTGCTAGAATCTTTCAGGGAAAATCTGCAAGGATGTGATAATTTTCAGCAAGCCTTAATTCTGATCCCTGTGCAAACTTCTGTTCGGGAACAGATTTTAGCCCTGATTTGTAAACAAGTCTTCAGAAAGGAAAATGTCACTTTAGAGCTGTATCCATACCTGCTGGCAGAAGCAGCTAACAAAGTGATGAACAATAACCTTTGATGTTCAGTAAACAGATGAACATTAATTGGAGGCAGCAGCAGGAGACTCAAAAAAGGATCAAAGAAAATGAGAAGAATGCATGAGTTTAATCTGTCTTGTCCCACATTGCAGTAGAAACTCATAAATGGAATAGATATGAAAATCAGTGAATGAACGCATTTCTAATTCATTTATTTGTAGGTTGTTACAAAGTGCCCTTAAGAGGTCAGAATTGTCTATAGAATTCATATTTTAGCATAGGTAATCCCAATCTGGTGTTCCACAGACACTACCCTGTATTAGTAGGGTCTAAGGTGAGTGCCATTCAGAAGAAACCCAGAGTCAGGAGTTTCCTGAAGTGCAGGTGGTACGTTCTTCCCTCAGGACCGAGTCCAGAAAGTTCACGAGTATGGAGCCTTGTACTTCTAAAGGCAGGCCTCTATTTTTTGTAACTTGAAAGTTCATGGAATGATGGGAATGCGGTGGCCAATTGTAGATTTCTGGCTGGGGTGTTTGTGGTTTGGTTGTGGTTTCTGCATCTACCTTGATCTGTTGCTTCAGTAGGCCTTATAAATGATGCAAGGATTTTTTAACTTCATTCTCAACTTCTGATTCATCAGGGAGCCAATAGAGTGCTTTCAGGACTGATTGTATGTGATGTTTTTGAGACTCTTGTGTAATCTTTTTGCAATAATACAGACATGCAATCATCCTAACAATTTTCATATCCACCCAATAGAAAACCTGGAGTAGGAAAATAATCTATGGCATGATTAACAGATGTTTGTCTGCCAAAATATCATGGTCATACATATTGTGCTACAGAAATATGTTGGCCCAAATATTGACTACCAAAGTATCAAGGTAAGTATATTCAAGTAAGTAGAGGTTCGCCATTCTTAACTACACCTTACCATCAAGATAGGTAGAATATCATATTTTTGTAGCACAATATTTTTGCTCCACGATATTCTGTTACTATACTCAAATCAGGCTTGAGATCATTGCTCACAGTAAATGATTGCTGAGCACTGAGTAGAAATCCCATATATTTACTTCTGCAATGTGGCTAGTAGTGTTTCGAATGCTGCGGGAGGATCTCTTATTTTAGATTGTGAGTCACCCAGCGTGAGAATCTTAGTATTACTCCAGTGGTACACATGGGTTAAGCACTTTTCTTTGAGTAGATGTGTCTTTCTCGGACTTAGGTGTGACTTACTTCTGAATTTCGCCCATATAATACAAACTTAATCAAAGAAAAAAGATTTGTTAATCAGACCTTAGTGATATTTTCCTGGTTTTACCAATCCTTCTAAATTTAGTTGCACAGTTAGGTGCCATCACCTTACACTTGGAATGCTCTAAAAAGCCTTATAGTCTGGACCCTGTATAGGGGAAAGTATTAATGCCACATGTACACAAGGGGTTGACATAAATAGCCAAATGTTAAGCGCCACAGTTTGCTTTTTCTTCAGGCATATAGATATATGTGACTGGTTGTCTGAAGCATTGCATTGTGCCTGATTTGCTTAAACTAAAGTGTGAGCTATTCTTTAACAGGAGATATTGCTCTTGGAGAGGAAACAAATGAATTAATGACTTTCTAGAATGGAGGTGATAGTTAGGCCAGAGTTAGAACAAGAGTTAAGGATATGAGATAGTGGTTTCTAGAAGAGTAAAATCGGATGTTTTTATGGTGACATCGCATATCTCTATACCAAAACTATATAGTTGGTTAGCAACTGGGCCACTGTACAGAATATGTGTACTCTAGCTTTCAAGGATAAAATGATTGGCAATACTGTCTTATGATTTACACACACATGAAATCATCCATGTGCTACCAACGCAAATTTTACACAGAGATCTATTTGAAGGCTGTAAGATAAAGGGGGTATAGAACTATGAAAATGATCATAAATGCATTTTGACTGACAATTGTTAGACTGGCCCAGTTAGAATATATAATAACAGAGAAGGATGCACAAATAACCTTGTTTGATGAAAGAAGGGACCATGACAGACTTGAAAATAGCATCACTCTGTAGAGCTTGTCTCTGTTTTCAATACAAAATGACCATTTCCAGCTTGTATATTAGTAATATGCTCATTGACATGTATGTGGATGCTAGTGAATTAATCATTTGTTCCAACTTTTGAGCATTTGAGAGGTACATTACGGAAGGTATTACATAACTCACAAACAAACAGTGAACATAATTTCAATGCCCACACAGATTACGTGTGTAAATTGTGCACCCCCTAATTACCATGACCATGGGTTGAGGCAATTAGTGGGAGCGCAATTCACACCTGATTCCAAATTGCAACCATGAAATTGGGAATTATTAGCAATTTGTGCATGATTTCGCCTTCATTGCGATGGAAAAATGAGGTTTGCACAGAATTTCAACTCACGTTTGGATCAGTTTTTATTTATTATAGGCCCAATTTAAATCAAACTTTTAATCTCGGTTTTGGGCACAAATGGGTATTTGCACTTGAATCAGAATTACCTGCCCAAATGTATGCAGGGCCTAAGCAGTTGAAAATAATTAAATGTTATGTAGTCTAAAGAAACACCTTTTGACTGCGAACAACGAGACTTAGACCAGGCCCTTGACCAAAACAAGGTGAACCTGGGCACATCACAGTATTTCACTGTGCCTGAGTTCCCTTACCTCGTAGAATGGAGGCTGCTTAGAAAGAAGCTGGACGAATTCAGCTTTTTAAAAAAAAAAATGTTTTAAAAAAGCAAAAGTAGGCTCTTCTGAAGACGAGCAGGGTTTGAGGTTTTCATCCAAAACATCTTAATCAGATTGCATAGAGTTGCATGGCACATTCTAAAGGTGCATGATTCTAAGAAAATACTTTTAACAATATGGTAGCAAATGGCGCGATTTACTATTCTAGATGGCACCAGGGTCATAAAATTGATTCCACATGCATGGTTTTCAAATGCAACTTCAAACAAGGATATTCTAGGGATCTTTCTATGTAAGTTCACCTGTCTCATGAAATGACCAGTTTTGACAACAACAGCATCGACTGAAGATCCTGAGTGACAATGGCATTCGGGTTGTCCCTGTGCCACCAGTTTGCAAAGATTCAGTCCTTCCTATTCCTACCAGATTCCCCCAGTACCCAGAACAATCAGATCCCACAGTATAATACATGCAACTCCAGGTTTCTTTAGCAAGGAAATAATCCTGTATGAGAGATAAATTCCAAAATGTGATTGTGAGATGTTTTACTTAACCCTTACAAGGAAACCCACCCAACAAAATGTACTATCCATTGCTACTTGCGTCAGAGCTGTTATTGAGCTTTCACTGTGGGGCATGTGTAGTAACAGATAGATGTTATGTAATGGGAATAGAAAATGGTGGCGTGGTTTTCTGTAGTAAAGAGTGATGTGCCCACCTGCATCTTCATGAAAGAAGGACAAATGCTTCATGAAAAGTCAACATATGTTAGTCGAAGACACTGCAATTATACTGCTCCCTATGAGGATAGCCTGAAGACAATCCAAGTTATTTGTTTCTTGCAAGGTTAGTGTTGGAAGGTTTATTATTAGTACGGGTAAACATGCACCTACCACTAGCAATAAGGCCACCAACACAATATAAGGCCCAGACAAGGTCTCAATAAATTATTCCCTTGCTCAACCCTTGGTAACTGGCAATGAGCAGGCAGGTTTAACTTAGGAGACAAGTGTGTAAAACATCTAAAAACACCAAAACACTAAATAAGTAAGACGTAACACAGAATAAAAATCCAATGCCAAGTTATAAAAATAGGAAAGATTTCTATGTTTAAAATGACATCAAAAAGAAAAAACTCCAATGTAGGGAACCTTTGATATGAATTTTTAAAGAATAAACACTTTCTAGTGCTAAAAAACCAATAGTGCCAGATCGGGACATCTGGTCACACTTGACCTGGACAAAGTCAAAGTTTGAGGCCGAACGAGATGAAGCCTTGGTTGGATACGCTAAGTGGAAGGCCTCAAAAGTTTACCTGCAATCCACGCCGGGTAATGGTTCAACATAGTCAGCTGGGCTCTCAACATCAGATCGGTCAACTTATGGAGCTTTTTCCTAAAGTTGCTCCAAACTTCTGGAACTCCTTGTTGATGTTCCTCTTGAGGGTTCCAAGTGTCCAAAACACAAATCCGAGGTTCCAGAGTCTCTGAATTGCTGCTCGGAGGTTGGGACTACAGTTCCCTTAATGCACCTGGCCAAATACTTTAAAGTCCATCTGAAGGCGGTCAGTTGGTTTCTTCTTGCTGGAGATAATGCAGGTGGAGCTCTTTTCACCTGTTTCTTTTAGGAAGGCCATTCCTTCGCTTTTTCAAGCAAGGCAAGGCCCTTAGGGCTGTATTTCCTTAGTGTGCATCATGCGCAGTCATTCAGAGTGGAGCCCTCTTGGTGCAGGGCAGGGTTCCAGCAGGGCAGTCCTTCTTCATCTTGTAGTTTCAGGCAGCAGATCTGAGTTGCTATGCAGCTCTCTCATATTTATCCAGTGTGCTGCGGGCACCCCTGACCATTGGGGTACAGGGTGCCACCCAAAAGCATGACAGCTTCCTCCGAAGTGTGGCATATTCTTGTCCCACAAAGCACTTTAAAATTCAAAATGGAGAATCTTTCTCCATGGGGTGAGGATCTGGTTTAGCCAACCTACTGGTGTGGCTCATTTCCCTAAACACCCCCTCTTTCAGACCTTCTGCAAATTCCATTCCTGGGGTCCCATCTGGCTTAGGGGTACAGGACGAGGGGTTAGGCCTGGCTTGCATTCTTACTGTTCTGCTCTCTTTGAAGACCAGTTTGATTACCCAGCCCACTTCCTGGTCTGTTCTCTGCAGCTGCAGATCTCCCCCCCCCCAGGTAACCTCTGCACTATGCAGGCCACTTATCAACTCATCAAAGCAGTTTGGCTCAGCTTGACAAGACTGGCCAATCAGGAGAGGCTGCTAAAAGGCTGGATTTTTGCTCACCGAAAAGAAAGTTCAATAACTTTGTTTCTGTACTAGTTATCATGAATTCAACAGTGGCAAGTTGTTGGAGTTATCATTACCAATGTTTTAAGGCCTTGAATTATTATTTTAGCTCACTCCTGTCAATAGTTACACCTTATTAAAGTATTCCCACGCTAACCTATGGAGATACACTGCTACAATGGGGATTAAGGGAATGGTCGTTTTTCCTTCACAGGGGCATATAAAAAATCTTTAAAAATGTCCCTACTTATTTTTACATGGCACCCTGCCCTGGGGACACCTAGGGTAGAACTTAGTGGTGACTTCTATGTGAAAATAAGGTAATTTGATACTTTGGAAGTACCTTTAAATCAAAAGTCGAATTTACATATAATTTCAATTTAAAAGCAGCTTGCAAAGCAGGGCTGACTTTTAAAATGACAGCGGGCAACACAACAGTGCACACTTAAGTGCATGAAATCAATCTGCTGGCCCTCTAAACCTACATGCCCCACCATATACTAGGGACTTACAGGTATGTTGTCAGCGCCAATTGTAATTACACCTAATCACCATATACCTTTTTAATCAGAGCACTGGTTCTGGGCCTTGTTAGCAGGATCCAGGGCACAGCCAGAGTCAGTTACCAAAAGAATCAGTCCAAAAATGGGGGTGATCAGGGCAAAAAGGATGACCTTCCCACAGTTAGGACTTCAAACCAAACCGCATTCGTAATTGGCGTCTAACAAATACAAGAATTAAATATGCACATTTCAGCAAAATGCAAAAACAAATGCACACAGGAGGCGCTGTTTTACAGTCTTCACTGGCATGGTGTCAGAGAATCCAAACATACCGTAAAATTCTAAAACTAGGTCACCAGCTAGGCATGCTTCTGAAATATTTAAACAGGGCTTATTATTGTAAACCATATTTATGAGCTGAGAGCATTTCGTATTCATGCAAGAGCAGCGTGGTGCTTGAAAATGCATCTAGTTACATAGCACGGTTACTAATGAAGTGCATAGCAAGAGTAGAGTTGATTACTATTTATGTTTGTGTAGTTTTAGCTTGGAAACAAGCACATTGAGAGCCCGGCAACCAGATGGTTCCCTCCCTGGTGTGATTTGACGAAAGTCTGGTCAACAGTCAAAAGCGGTTTCATGGTGCTACTGACGGATAAACCGACAGCAAGATGTGAATAATTTACAGCCGTCCAAAGACGTTGTTTCCTTTCGTAGCAAGGGTGGACACTGCTCTTTTGCCGGGCGCTTAACATTTCACCAAAATACAGCTTTGTTTTATTCTGTAGAGCACATTTTCAATTCAGAAATATAAAACCTATGTATGATCATATCGGATTAAGATTGCTAGCCCACCAAATAGTCTTTTAGTCCTCAAAACGTGTTTTGTGACTGTTTTTTTATGTTTCTGTCTATAAATCAAAGGAGGGAAGGAAGAACTCAATGTTTAACGAGGTCCTACACCAATGCTCCTCCCAAAGATAAACTCAATAATTATCAAGGTCGGAGTAGATCCTCATTGGTCAGGTGGTCACAAGGAGTTGAACCACGTGGCTGATACTAATGTCGCAGGGAGACCTGAAGGTCAGATCGTGATGCCCTCACACACCTGTTAGGGGGTCATGCTCCATCATTGGGTGCTCCTCGTCTGGCCGGCGCTGCAATGCCTGACTGGCTGTTACGGTGAATGCATGTGAGAGGGCTTAACAAGAGTTTATAAATTGAAAAAAGTGATCGGTGTCTAAAATAGGCTCTGGTATCCTCAAAAAAACTATTTATAGGAGGAGGGTACCAGGACTGAGTAAAAACAGTGGTGCTATTGTGTGGGCTCAAAATGCCAGGATAGCTATTAACAAAGCGAGGTCAACATGTTTCGTGCCTTGCAAGCCCAAAGGTCGGGCGGCACTTCGCCAGGACCAGGAAATAGTAAAAAGGTGCCCCTATCAGGGGCTTTAGACCTCCTTTTTAATAAAGGATGGTCGTTCATAGGTCAAGAGCCTGCACCTGGATGGTTGCAGGCCAACAGTTCCACCTAAAGGAGAGGGAGACAAAAGAAGGTGAAAAATGCACATGCGACAAGTAGTTAGAAATATGGATCTGTATCCACCGTATTAATACAATGGTGCATTCACTAATACACTCAAAAAAATTAGTGTTAGCCTGTTTAGCTAGATAGTGAAGTGAACGTTTCTCAGAACGAAAGCTCAGCAGGCACTCATTAAAAATACAGCAGCACGTAGAGGTACCATATAGGTAATGTTGAAAACTAATGCTTCAGTAAAACTCACGTAGTACGGGCGCCAACAGGCATATACACATGATATCACATGAAGTTCTGTCAGGCACAATAGCAACTTACCCCAAGATGAGCAGAGAAATGCTCCTTAGGCAAGAAGGAGGGTACCGGGCAAGCTGCGGGACACCTTGGTTAGGGAGAACTCACACTCAACAAAACTATGAACTGATCGTACATTTTTGTCATATATGTCGTGATAATTAATCACAGTTTTCTCAGCCAAGATGCTTACAGCTGTAAAGGATCTACTCTGGAATTGTACGCAGAAGGGGAGGGCACATAATGAGGAGAAAACGGAGTTGCTAACATTTAATGCAGAGGCGTTTGTGATCAATAAAGCTATTACCATCCATGCCTTTGGACATCAGACCCCCACTCAAGTCACACATGCTCACTGCGCCATCAGCATCTGGTCCTTCACTTTGATTGAACTCTGGAATCCTGGGATTTAGGAAAACATCAACAGCTACGGCTGCCTTTCAACTCTTCAAATTGGCTGAGCCTATCTGAACATTCCAGAGAAGGCGCCAAGATTTATTGCAATGGTAATAGGAGCTTCGAAACATGTGTGTTAACATTTGAGGAGGCTGGTCAATGATGAGCAGTCACTGATTACATCTAAAGCCTTATGCGGATGTGCACTTCTGTTCCAGATACTATGTTATAAGCAGGGCCACTGGAATTATGCAGCAGGAGAGGGCCACATTACGTGGCAGGGTTGATGTAATAATGTGGCTAGAAAGGGCAAATTATGTGGAATAATGTGGCACATTTTGTGGTAGCATTAGTTCATTATTTAGCCATTTCAAAGCTTGTTAACACTGTCTAGGCATAGTTTGCACCTCCATAGTGCCAGTTTAACACCAAAATATAGTAATGAGCAACAGAAGGATGACCAGTCAACCTTTACATAGGGTTTTCCACTGCACTGCGACATGTGTTTCTACATTTTTAGTAACGATTGAACAGTTTGAACTAGAATTTTTTTTTTTTACATCTGCAGATTATGCAGCAGATGATGGATTATGTGGCACATCCAACAAGTCCATACCTATGAGAAAAATACTGTGGCCACACAACTGCATAATTCCAGTAGCCCTGATTATTTGTAACTTTATCAGCATGTTCCTTCAATTTTGCTTGGCTTAGGGCCAGATTCCGAATCAGGTGGAACTAAATTAACGCATGTTGTATGCTTTAATTTTGTTCGGCCCGATTATTATAGTTAGGTTTTTCAGGAACTGGATTTACAGGGTGTGGAAGAACCCAACTTTTCAGGTCGGACAAAGAGGCAGGAAGAATCGCATAAGACTTTGGCAGCAGCAGACCACTCTCATGCCTCTCTTTTTCCCAACAGGGCGAAGAATACTACACTTCCCCGGCTCCCTTTCTCCCATCTCCCTCTCTCACCTCCCACCCCATGCACTGGTCCTTCATACATTTACCACCTGCTCAGAGCAGTTGGTGAATGTATGTGGTACGACCCCATGGAAGAGGGGATTCTGTGTCACTGGTAGTTGGTGACCCTCAAATGTGGAGTGTCGAGTAAGTGCCAAACCCAGTGGCAGGCACTGTGATAAATCATAATGCCTTTAGGCTCACATTCCAAAGCTCTCAATCATGGCTAATTAGCAGATTTTATAACTGGCTGTGACTGAGAGCTCTGGAATTAAGGCTGAAGGCAATGTGAGTTTCTCACAGTGCCTGTCAGTGGGCGAAAAAGGTAAAAATAAAATGAAAAACAAACTTACCTTTTTCATCTTTATTGCAGTCAGCGCAAATCCTCCCCAAGCCTCAGCCAGTTCCCATCTCCAAATCCCAACGCTGCTTTCATGATGCAGATAAGCAGCATGAGAGCAGCGTCAGGATTGGCTGGAGTGGGCTGCTTTAACTCTCCAGCAGGCACAGGGGGCCTGTGCCGGCTATCCACTCAGCTGTATAAGACAGCTAGGGGGAGAGGTTTACACTGCGCATGTCAGGCTGGCCGTCGCAAGACAGCCAGCCAAAGATACATGCGCAGTGTAAACTGGTGGAGTGAGCACCAGTCCCCTACTGCCAGTCAGCAGCAGCCTGCCCCCAAACACTGCTTGGGCCATTTTATTTTTCACTTTTGCTGCAATTGCAGTAGGGGTTGACCCTCCTCTGCCTTAATGGGGTGGCCACCGCTGTTCTGTGTATTTTTACAGTTGGAAAAAAACTGTCTCACATGGGACTTCCCCCTTCCCTGGGGAATTACTGAGAATTGCACAGTCTTGGGGCAGCTTTACTGCATGGACACAGTAAAATTGCCCTAGTATCGTGCAACTCTTAATTAGGGCATACATCCTACAAATTATGTTAGAGCTTGGACATATAAACAACAGAGATATTATTTTGAATAAAATAAATATACTACAGGGTGTACACCTAGTGAACTTTTCTTGATGCAGTAACAAAATATCTAAGTTTTTCTAATAAGTGGATTACTGCGCAGCAGGGACTATATATCGGTACCATTAAATATTAGTAATATAAGATATAATATATGAAATTGTGGTATCAAATAATTTACAACAGTGAAGTGGTTGCTTTTATTTAATCATATTTTTCAGTAGTTATTTGTATTGTGCCGGCTTTTCGCTTGGCAGACGCTTGGCAGCACTGAAATGTTGGCAGGAGATGCATCCAAAAAATCATCCCTCATCCAAATGAGGGTAAATTCAGGTCGTAGAAGTGACTATTTGCTCAAGTAGTGGCAGGTAGTGCTTAAGAGGGGTTCTGAATGGGCTTGTTAGAGGAGCATGGGTTCTCCCTGCAGAGGAGAGCAGGAGTTCAAGCTTTGTTTTGATAATCAGGAAAGAATCCTGAAAAGGGCTAGCTTTTGAGGGTTGCTTGAAAGGTTGGTAGATAGAGTCGTTTTCTTAAATCACCATTCAACACATGCTAGAAATTGCAGATCCTTGTCCTATTTTCTGTCACTCTTAACTCAGCTGATCAGAAAAACATTGGCAGCTGCTAATTTGTGCCCAGAGATGCAGTGGGGCAGCATTTTCTAGAGTTATTTCAGACCATGGGCTTCAGACCCTTTAAAAATGCTACTTTATAGAGTATTGAATCTTATTCTTTGGGTTGTTGTAATCCATTATGACTCTCTGGTCGCCGGGGTGATGTTGGCTGATTTATTTATGTTTCAGCACAGCCTGTCTGCATCTACTTAAGATTAAATTTTCTGTAGAGCCTGGATTAAGTTCTTCACAGCCTCAGCAGAGGGTTATCAACAGATCTCTAAGTTAAGTTCAATGCCTTGTCTGAATAAAGGGAAGAATTCTTCTGTATCCTGCAGCCATCATAAACCGCTGGATAGATACCGCTTTGTATACTATACACATCCTGGTTGATGATGTGGTAGGCCTGTTTGAAACCTGCAGACTTCTGAAAGGATATCTTGCATCACCATAAAGCTGGACCATTGAACCCAGGTCAGTTTCTAAAATACTACAGGAAAGTATGGTGATCCACCATGATACATGCTGCTGAGAGGGTCTTTCGAGATTATGAGTCAAGAGCGGCAATGCCAGATAGTGTGTATTAGGCATCTCCGAATGGCCACAAAATATTATCTCATGGTTCCTTCTATGTAGATATTGTATAACGTTTGTGGAGTCACACTACTGATGGTCCACAATACGAAACAGGCTCATCCACAGATCTTTAAAATGTAGGCCATGCTATTTCATCTTCTGAACTTTATTTTACGGACTCTGCCGTAGCAATGTGCACACGTCTTACGCATTGCTTTGTTAAATTTAGTCTGTTTTGGATCTATGGACTTCAGGTACAGTAAAAATATAAGGGCTTGATCTGATCCAACACCAAGGAATCTGTTTCATTGGGTTACAAAACTTACATCTGTGACCTACCGGTAAGAGCTTGTGAATGGAGATAGCGAATGCACCAGCCTCTCTCTGCTCGTGATTCAGCACTGAAGGTAGAGACAATGCAGAGATAATGAATACCCCTGTCAGGCTCCTGAAACATTCATTTCACAATTTTCTACAGCCTTTGGACACGTTGTCATCTCTGCAATCACACTGACACAGTTCAGTTACGGGATAAACACTCTTTCTGCAGACTCAAGCAACATGGTAATGGTGGGGAACCCGCCAATTACATGAAATGACTGACTGAACACTTCTCTTTAGCTCTGATATCCTTGAAATAGCTCACCGCAAGAGTGCTATATTTTTATGATATGCTGCACTGCACGCTTACAGCTGCATATAGTGCAGAGATGAAAAGTAAAGCCTGTCTAAATTCTCAATGATTTATAAGCAATCACCAAAAGGTCGTTAAGAAAAATCAATCATATCACAGCTTTGACAAATGTCAATTGGTTACAGAAAAAATATATTTCATTGAGCATTTACATAGTAATTACTCCCTTAAGTAGTATTTTATGAGGAAGTGTACAGGTGTAAGACGATAGGGCCCTAATTTATGAGTTTTTGCTTAGGGTAGCCTTCCTGCTGCGCTGCCCTACTGCAAAAGAAAAGGGCAGGAATGCGCATTCCTGTCCTTTTCCCCTGCGCTGGCGCACAATGGGCTGCCGTGCGCCAATGCAGGCACCCTTGCACCATGGTGCAAGGGTGCCTGCATTGGGGGATGATTATTTTAGTGCAGGAATGGAAGCCTTCCTACACAAAAACAATCACAAGAGTCTTTTAAAAGGAAAAACGAGGAGAAATAAAGACATTCTGATTCGGAGTGACGATTTCTCGTAAATCTGGGGCAATGTCAAAAAGCCATGGATGTTGCTGGGAACTCCCCCAGCAACACCAATTGCACGCCCTTTTAACGAAGAAAACTGCGTTAAAGGGAACGATATTTACAAGGCAGCATTATGCAAAAAAATGTCGCTTAGTGCTGCCTGGTAAATATGGAGCGGGCTCTTGTGCCACCTGTGCGTCACAAAATCACAAAAGGTGACGCACCAGCACCACAAGGGGCTTATATAAGTGTGGTTGAATAAATGCATCAGCCATACAGTTAGCGGTACAAAAAGTCAACAAAGTCACTGAGTGCTTGATGGTCATTACACAACACTAAAAAGACAAGACTAAGGAAAGAAAATGTAAGAAGAATCCAGGAGAGGCTTTTTTAGAGAAAGGAGTGTTCTGATTAAACACAGTTTGCTTGCTCTCTGCAAATTCCAAGCGGTTTGCAGTGAAATATATTTGAGCTGCATGACTATTTCTGGGATCATACCCAGCTGTAGAGCATCTCATCCATGTTAGTGTTATGGAATTTAGGAGCAGGTGTGTGCATAAATGACGGGGAAACATAGCTGCCATGGACACTTTCCCTGGGTAAATCATAGTCTGAAAGGGCTGGGAACCTCCAGCAACCTGTTTAAGAAATGTAATCTTCCCTAACATTACCCTGGGATTTTTCACTTTTTGAACCCTTAGGGTTGACCACTACTGTAGTGTGAAGCCTGCCAAACAGGCCATTTAAAATGGTATTTCCTACTCTTGCATGTCAGCCCAGTAGACTGATGTTGAAAGGGGTAAAATGTTATTGGCTCAATATTGTAACAAAACTCTAGGGGGCATATAATGAACAGCTGTGATTGCTCAGCGCAGAGCTGAGTGCCTGTTTTTTTGCATTTGCAGTGTATGAAATGGATACATTTCATTCAGAATTTCTCTGAGTGCATAAACTGCAGAGAGCCCAGGTCTGACTAGTGACCAGTGGTTGCCTCCCTCTGGTTACAAGCTTTGCTGTCTTCAATCCATACATTGACTCAGAGATTTTGTTTTAAATGAAAGCTTTACACACTGCAAATGCAAAAACGCAGGTGCTCAGTTCTGTGCTAAGCCAGCCCATCTGTTCTTATTACAGCCTCAAATGTAGAAACCCCATTGTACAATAAAATACATGATTCAGATGACATTTTGTGAGTAGTAATTTCAAGTATTCGCATTACAGGAATGTGTGTCTGTAACCTACATAATCACAAGCAGCAGTGGCTCCTCGACTAGGGTGGAGGAGCGTCACCCCACTGCTCTTGAGCAGTGAAAAATGAAACATAAAATGATAATACCACAAATGTTATCATTTTATTTTTTCTCACTTACTTCCTGCTGTGAGCTGAGGGCGGGGCCGTCCATTCACGTCGACACAGCCGCAGGAAGGAGGAGGAGTCGTGGCACTGCTTCAAGTGCGCATAACGGGTTGGCCGGCCGTCTACCTGAGCAGTGCTTTACAGCTTGGTGGAGAACAAGCTGAGGGTCATAGCCCCTTAGTGAGCGCCTATCTATGGCGCTCACACCAATCACGGTGCTGCTCTCATGCTGGATAATACCAGCATGAGAGCAGCATCTGGATTGGCATAGGGTACCCTGTGGCATGCTGGGAGTCGAGGAGCAGAGACCAGAAGAGTACCGATGCTGCAGAATGCAGGTAAGCATTTTGTTTTAATTCTTTTCCCCCCGCACTGCCCCGTGGTGCCCTCCCCCATACTGCCCCACCACTTAAATGCCACAGCAGCCGCCAATGATCACGACTAATACTGACAGCTTGCAATAGATTTACACTGCATGTCAAATTGCAGCAGTGTTAAAAACACTTTTTAACTCACAACTTTTTAGTTCACAGCAATTAATATATTGTCATTAATGTATAGATATTCGTTCCTGCAAAACCCAAATCTAAATCAATAGTTTGAATCCTTTTTAAGAAGAAGGAAAGTTGCATACCTTTTAGTCACAGATTATGTGCAGTGGTAACAGCATTCCCCTGTCTAAGGTTGCTTTGATTAGCATAGGGTAAAAGACCTGTCGGGCCGGGTTCTTCAGAGCCGGTAATTGCAACTACCGCTGGGCTCTCTTAAAAGGAGAAAGCGCAAGGTCCCTAGCAATCAGCACTTTGATTCTGGGTCTGCAACAGTAAGTGGATCTCACAAAAACTTCCTTGACTCTCTGGGTAGGTGTAGTTCTAAGAGGGGCTGAACTCTTGGGGATTAACTTACCTCTAAATGGAACCTGTGAATTCTATGGCCGTAAAACACTTCTTGCAGGGTTGTAACCTGTAAAACTCATGTTGTTGCATGACCTGCTCTAGGACTGGCTACTGGACGTTACTTGCTTATAAATGGTTTCCAGAGTTCAGAGAGAACTGCTGGCATAAATAACATTTCCAGTTAACTGGAAGACATAAATTCCTGAGTGGGATCAACTGCAAAAGCTTAGAGTGCTGAAAAGAAAAACAAGTTCTGGGGTACGGATGCCCGTGGTCACTAGGAAGAATTCAGGTTCAACTAATATGCTGCAGGGATTTTGGTGGCCTGAACTTCTATCGAGGAACACTATAAAAACATAGTTGATTAGGGTTAATGTCAGTGGTGCTTGCCATGAAGATTTCCCGAAGAACATCAAAAATCGTCCAGGAATATTTGCTTGGACTTAACAACTTAGATTTATGTTGCTTTTTTGTTTTTTGCAGGAGCAAAGTTTCATAGTTAAAGGTGCTAGAGGACCAAGCTGAACAACAAAATCCCATCTAACAAATTTCCATCCTCTTCAGATAGACTCCAATCCTTGTCCTCCTCAGAGCTTTTTGCCTCCTGCAAAATGTGTTAACTGAAATCACCAAACAATCCAACTTGACAGCCTGGGAAGCCTCTTGGACTCATCTTCCAGCATATTCCCGCTGAAAAATGTCAAGAATGAAAAAGGCCCAAGAGAAACCACAATTTAGAGGCTACTGGCAAGCATTTTCGAGACAACCTGATGTTTTGCTTTGCCCTATTTGGAGCTTCGGAAGCAAGATGTCCATTGTTTATTGATATCTCTCGGAACACAAAGCCAACTATCTGAAGCTCTTCTCAGATAGAACCAGGTTTGGATTTTTGGGAGAATCATAACTCTTCTGAGGGACAAATCCCAATCTGACTGTGCTCATCTCCCTAGCCAATGCCTAGCTCTGTGACATGCTATTGATGTTGCGGGAAATTTCGTATTTGCATTTATTCATCTGTAGGGGTGCATCATAATCTGATGTAGAATGCACCCCCATATAATCCTGTTTTGTGTAAACGTCAGTGTTAGAATTGTGACTGTGTTGATGCATTTATGTGACATTTTTTAGTTCACTGACATAGTAGTGTGAGAAATTAACGTAGAAAATAAATGTAACTAGCAAAAAATATTAACGTGAAGAAACTGTGTTGTGAAGTGTTGATAACTTCTCATGTGATAGATGTGTTTCATAATGAGATTTCCATCATTAGGAAAACGTGTTAGGGAAGTGTAATGTAGTTATGTAAATTCATAATGTTAAAGTGAGGCATTCTTCTGTTAACCAAAGTTTTAGGCCTGAAATGCAATCCCCGACAACTCTTGCTTTAGGATTAATGTTCTGATTTTCATGTGCACTGTGGAAGCTGTTCTTTCTCACGCTTGCATTGCAGGCGGAGTAGCATTTTTTTAGGCAAAGTAATGTCTTTGTTTTAGTAGCTAGGCAAGGAGAGAAGAAGTTACAATCGTATGGCCCAATGGCGATTAAGGAAAGATGCTGGTTTCACAAGGAAGAATGCCTGGGAATCAAGGACAAATTGTTGCAAAAGATGTACTTGGAAAACACTGTGGAAAATTAAGCTCATGACTGTACCCATTGTGGAATACGTGCACACAGAGCATCATGGGAAAGCTATCTATGGATAGCTGATTGTTGGAATTAGGGAAAGTGCCCACTTTCTTTCTTGCCTTCGGAGAGGGAGCATCTTAGAATGAGCTCTTTCTTTGTGACAGTGGCTTTATGCTACTTGACCCATCTCTACGGTGGAGAGACTTCTTTCTTTCATCCTGATTCAAAAATGTGTATGTAGGGATGTCACTTTAGTTATAGAGTAGGGATAGATTTAACGCTTTTCACTCATCAACCCTCGATGCAGGGAAATTTGGACTCATGCTTCTTGATTACCAGTATCCTCTTACTTGAGATAATACTTTTGTTCATGCTGCACCGTCTTAATTGGGTGCGTAGATTTGGCTTCATGCTGATTCCTTTGTATTTTTACACTCTTGTGTTGAGGTGTCTCCATGTTCAGTTATTTTTGACTTTGCAATAAATTAACTAACCTTTCTAAAGTGTCCTTCGGTTATTATGTCCCGGAAGTAGAGGTATGAATTGATAGTGCATTAATGGGTTTTTTCCCTTTACACTTTCATGCTGCTAAAAAGAACCATCGGAGCGAGTCTCTAGAAAAGTTCCAGAGCGAATGGGCCCCGCCCTTTCACTATGCGGCTGACAGGTTACCACAACAACTCCTCTTAGCCATCAAGCAGTTAGGATAGGGATATTACTGGATTCCCCAGACTCAAGATCAGCAAATAAGCTTACTAAATACCATTGCAAGGCCATGGTCGCCAAAGGATGCAGTGTCCTATTGTAGATATACTCTGCCCGGCCCTGCAGCTCTCACACTATGCTAAGTAGACAATGCATCTATCTATAGATAGTGGGAGACAACCTCTTCCTGCAAGGTTTGTGCTCCTGGAGACCACAGCCACGCCAAGGAGACTGGTGATTGCCTCCATGGTCATGCTCTTGCCAGGGGTAATCAGTTTACACACATCATTTATTGTGCCTTTCCAGTAGCATGCTGATTATTGCAATGTTCTGTATCTTGGGGTGACTGCAAAAAATTTGAACATCTTGCAGAAGGTCCAAAATGCCGCAGCTAGGCTTATCCTGAATATTCCCAAGAGGGCCCCGGTAGGAGAAGCTCTAAAAAAACTACACTGGCTCCCAATCCAGGCTAGAGTTACATTTAAGGCTCTCTGCATCAGCCATAGGATCCTTAGGAAAAGGGGGCCGCGCTTTCTGACCCCCCTTCTGGCGGTTTACCAACCCTCTCGGAATTTGAAATCTCTTGGCAGTATGAGAATGACTGTGCCTAAGGTGCAGAGGGCCAGGGTTGGCGGAAGATCTTTTGGTTTCCTAGCAGCTAAGGCCTGGAATAAGCTTCCTGTGGATTTGAGGATATCTGAGTCAGAACCTTGGTTCCGTAAGAAACTGAAAACCTGGCTCTTCCGTGACTCAGGGGGCGGTCTTCAGTAACTCTGCTGCCTTCCTTGTTGAGAGGTTTATGTAGGTAGTCGATTAGTGTGGCAGGGTTATGGGGCTCTCAGTTGTCCTAGCGCGGGGACACTCCGTTGGGAGTAACCATTGCGCTTTACAAATTTTCTAATAATAATAATAATAATAATGCTGTGGTGAGAGAGCTCCGGTGTTCAATGGGGAACATCAATGAGTTGAAGAAAAAGTGATGGATGGAAATTCCACCTATGTACTCTTGTATATGTGTATATCGTATGTAGGTATGTATGTAAGCATTTGCTATTTATATAGCGCAAACCTAGCCCAAAGTCAGCAGAGCGCTACACAGGGTCCAATGCAAAGAAAAAGTCAATGGGCCATATTATCAAGAACGGCGATAAGGGGCTTGATAATATGCCCTATAGAATTCCAATAGAAGCCCAGGTTTGATGTCCTTCACACCAGAACATGGGCTTCTATTGGAATTCTATAGGGCATATTATCAAGCCCCTTATCGCCGCTTTAGCGGCAGTTTCCTGCCGCTAAAGTGGCGATAATGTTATCGCCGTTCTTGATAATATGGCCCATTGTGTGATTGGAAGAGTAACTGGTTTCTAGAGCAAAATTTGAGTTACTGTACCATGATGTTGTTTTCTTTAAGAAGGTGTCTTCAGCCCTTTTCTAAATTGGAACAGGGTTTGCACAATCCTCCTGAATATAGAAATAGTGCTTGAAATCCTGTGTAGATGGATAAGAAGGCCCATTGCTTTGGGTTGTTATTGCAATGTCTCTTCTACCTTGACTCATTTCTTGCCTTTTTTAGGCTCTAGTCTTCTTGTGTCCTATGACAGTGTGCCATCTGCCAGCTAGGCAGTGCTACAAGTCGTGAAGACTTTGTAGATAATGCATCTGACCATAAATTGCGACCAGTATTTTTTGCTGCCAGTGAATAATGTTCCAAACTAACCTATGCACAAATAAGTCTGTTCAGAAAATTCTGTTTCGTAGTGGGTCACAATCCGTCCTAATGTTCATGAGGTAGGGGGCAAATTGGGACTCCCTCCAGTTGGAGGCCATCATAGGGATAGTGGCCTGCTGAATAACATGTCTGTGATTGCCTTCCATAAAGTAAACTTTTTATGCAATTTGTTTGCCTGAAAGGAAATTGGGCTGCATTTAAAAAGAAAAGTTTACTTTTTTTGTTTATTTGAGAGTTGGCAGTGATTCCATGGACCATGGCATACTTCCCAACAAACCTATTTAACTTTGAAATAAAATGTACACCTTCCATTTGCAAATGGGTTTCCACCCCTACTTGGAGATGGATCAATTTTCAATGTTTTGATCACGGATTTTGGTTGCAAAACATTGATACAAATAATATGATACTGGTTCGGTAATTGGAAGGGACGCATACAACATGGGTTTCCAGATTTCCGGCTAAAGTCCATGTGTAAGGGGGCATGGCCAACCAAGATGGCCGAGTAGATGTAATCCACGAGGGCTACGCAATGCTGGGTAGAATCCACGGGGGGAAAAAATGAGCTAAATGTGCTAATATTGGCACACAAATAAGTCGGAGGTCTTTCCATACCTCAGGGCTCTCGGCAGAAGTGTGGGAATTCTGCAGGTTCACCGGATTCCGTTCGATGGTGGAGAGGCGAGCAGTGACCCCGCGGTGTGGGAAGGCCGCAGATGGGACTGGACAGGAATGCTGGTTATCACAGTGCCTGTGAGTGATTGTTGGGGGCCACCGATGCTGTCGGAGTTTCCTGCACGCCACCCTGTGTGAGCACTGCTGCGGGCTACTGGATTGGCCCGAGCTCCTCAGCGCAAACCAGAGCAGGGTGCCTGCCCCTGGCCCAGCGGGCGATCAGGCGAAGAAAACAAACCGCTGTCCTCCCGGGACCACACTTGACGGTGGGTTATGCAGCGGGGGGCGAAGTGTTGTGCGGGAGGCGGCATGGCCCACAAAAACCGGCGGACTAAATCCAGGTCCCGACTCCATCACACCTGACTTTAAAATGGCGCCAGATCTTGACCTTTGAGGAGAAAGGCTGGAAGACTTGACGCGATACGGAGCTGGGCCCGCGGCTGTCTGGGCGTATTACAAGAAGCCGGACCGCCTGCTGATGTGCACCGAGGGGCTCTGCTCAACTGAGGTCCCCTGGAGGCGGAGAGCGAGGGGCGTGGTGATTGGGCACACTCCATTCACCAGGACATTGAACCGAGAGGGCTCGGAGGGGCCTAACTCCACAGTGAAGCGCAGCAGGCTAGGCAGGGAAGGTGACTCCAGAGGAAAGGGGCATAGAGCCAGCACTGCCGTGTCTGTGGCGACGGGGGGCACGGTCACCATGGCCCCGGAGCTGGGCTGAGATAGGAGGCTCGAGAAGCACACTAAGAGAGACGGGCTGCAGAGAGACACCCTATAGGAGTTCACAAGGATGGCGAGGGTGCAGGACACATGGCGGAGGCGACGACGGCCGGAGCTTAGCGCCTTGAATGCAAAACTACTGGGGATAAACACCGGACTTTAACTAATAGGGGCCACGTCATAATGAAGGGGGAACTTACCTCCCTTACAGGTGATCTAAGCTTCGCGCCACACGGTGCGGCTGCTGCAAGGAATCACCCGGAGAACATTAGAGCATAGAATCGCCCAGCCTAACGGCATGCCTGGACGAGGGCCCCCCGTCGGGTCGTCCATATGCCACCAAAGAAGGCACAACAAAACAGGGTGTCTAGCTACTTCATGCCAGCGGAAGGGCGTCAGGCAACGACCATGGTGGAAACCATGGACTTAACCAAGGAAGACCTGGTTGCCACCCTGCAGGAAGACCTGAGATCCGATATGAATGCCTCCATCGAAACGCTGAAGGCAGATATGAACGGGCGAATAGTGACGCTTAAAAACGACATGGATTTCGTGGGTACGAGAACACTTGACTTGGAAGCTAAGGTGGAGGAGCTGGAGAAGCAGGCGCAAAAAATGGAAGAAGTTGCCAATCACATGAATCTTCAACTCCAAGCAACCACCCTAAAATGCGAAGACCTAGAAAACAGGTCTCGTAGAGAGAATATACGTATCCAAAACCTGGCGGAATCAGTTGAAGGACCAAACCTGAAGGCCTTTGTTTCGGGAATGTTCTCGGAGCTACTGAATGATGAGACCATCAAAATAAATCGAACGGGTGCACCGAGTGGGACCGCAACAGGAGGGCTCACAGAAATGCCCAAGAGACGTCTTGGTCAAACTCCACTCATTCCCGGTGAAAGAGGCCATTCTACTGGCAGCGCTCAAAACAGACAATGTCACCTTCCAAGGCCTATCATGCGCACTTTTCCAAGACATCGCCCCAGCCACACTATCTAGGCGGCTCCAATATAGACCAGCTACGGATAAATTAAGGCAAGAAAAATTCAGATACAGGTGGACCTACCCATGTGGCCTGGCTTTCGAGATCCACAATAAATCATATCATGTTACAGATTTCCAAGAAGCAGCGAAAATACTAGGGATTCCTAGGGAGAAAGTCCAAGCGTCCACTTCCAGCACGGGGAACCCCTGAACACGACTAAATCAGCCAAAGAAAAACGCCAGTGGAATACACAGAAGCACACAATGTAGCTGAGGGAAACAATGGAGGAGAGGGAACACCTGTCGACCGAGACTCCATGACGGGAACAAAGATTTTTAGGGCACCTGAATACGTTGATTCCACATACGACACCTACTCAGATGAATAGACTGGGCTGTTTAGACTTTTGAAGATGGGGGGGCTCCCTCATGGATGATCCCGGGACTTTCA
This sequence comes from Calotriton arnoldi, assembly GCA_963921515.1. NCBI lineage: Eukaryota > Metazoa > Chordata > Amphibia > Caudata > Salamandridae > Calotriton > Calotriton arnoldi. The sequence continues at coordinate 2,397,568 of CAWUFW010000084.1, read as the reverse complement.
GCGGACCCACGATGGAACTGCCCACATGTATCCTTTCTGGAGGTTCCTCCGTAGTACGCCTTTACATATGTTTACTTGTGCAATACCTTAATTCCCCGTGGTCCGAGAGAGATTCACACAAAGGTATAGGCGGACTAGACCGCGAACCAAGCAGAATGAGTTTAATGTTGCAACAACATATGAACGTAATTGTTTGTATTAATGTTATGTTTACAGTTAAAATGTTTTACTGGTACATGATGCATCTAAGGGAGGGAACGAGGTGGGGGGAGCACGTGGAAGGTCACATCTATTCAGTCCCGACGGAGAGAATGGGTGGGGAAAAGCAAGCAAGACTAGCAGAGCTTAAAGCCGGTTTCACACACACCACTAGTTAGTAAGAGGGTGATCACCACATTAACGTGGAATGTGAGGGGCCTGAACTCCCCACGAAGCGTTCAAAAATTTGGAAATATATTACAGATAGGCGACACGATGTTGTCGCCCTCCAGGAAACACACTTAAGGAAGTCGGAGGACCACAGATTGCGCCACAGGGCCTACCCCTTGATATATAAATCATCCACAACATCTAAACATAATGGGGTGGCTTTGTTGTTCCACAAGTCACTACAGTTTTCCCCCACAGGATACAAAGCAGACAAGGAAGGTCAAGAGTAATGGTTAAAGGCCATCTTCAGGGCAAAATGTGCACCTTCGCCACGGCCTATGCTCCAAACACTAACCAAATTCCCTTTGTGCTATCATTCCTAGACATGTTAGGTGGCTTCGCGGAGGGGGAAATCATTCTCACAGGAGATCTTAACATGACCTGGGACCCCAATTTGGGTAGTACACATCGCACTAGGTATGGCACAGGCAGCCCCTCCAAGGCACTGAAAGAGAAGTTTGTGAAATCGGGGTTGGTGGACTCCTGGCCTACGCTGCATCCACAGGAGAGAGATTACACCTTCTTTTCCCATGTACACAGAAGCTACTCAAGAATTGTCTAAATTTTTGTAAGTAACACACTGCTACAGGCGGTGCGTGGAGCGTCCATACAGCCTATAACACTCTCAGATCATGCCTCTGTAGAAACGGTCCTAGACTGGACAGCCCCCCCTCCAAAATACAAACAATGGTTTTTCCCCAACTCTTTGACATGAGACAGACTTTTGCGAGACGACCTGCGTAATACAATAAAGGAATACTTCTCCCTTAACACTACAGGGGACACATCCCCTGCTGTCACCTGGGACGCCTTTAAAGCGGTGATAAGAGGGCAGTGCATAGCCCTGAACTCCACCCTAAATAAACAAAGAAATACGGAGAGGAAGGCACTAGAGGATGAATTGGCTGTGGTTGAAAAGCTACACAAAGAGTCCCCAACATTCACACACCAACGTAAGATAACTGCACTAAAAGGGAAATTGAATGCCATCTACGCAAATCGAGCAGAGCTTACACTATTGAAACTGCAAAGGATACACTATGACCAGGGCAACAAAGTAGGATCACACTTAGCACGACAACTTCGAATCAAAAGGGCGAAAGATTACATTGGGGATATCGAGAATGGAGAGGGAGGGACCACAGCGTTAGACACGGAGAAGGCATACATTTTTGGGAAATTCTATGAAACACTGTACACAGCAGAGCATCCACCAACGCAGGACCAATTGGCATATCTAGAAGACATCAGTCTACCACAATGAACGAAAACACAAAGTGAATGGTTAGGCAGCCCAATTTCGGAAGATGAAGTCCGAATGGCACTGCGATCCCTGAAACTCCACAAATCCCCGGGGCCGGATGGGCTGACAGCCCAATTTTACAAAACATTTGGAGCGGAACTCCTCCCCCACTTGGTGGCCCTGTTTAACTACATGGCAACCACGGGAGCGGTGACACCCACAATGTCCGAAGCGCTAATCTCAGTAATACCCAAGCCTGGCAAAAACCCCAAACAGTGCAGCTCATACAGACCAATCGCTCTCCTTAATCTTGATGCCAAACTTTACTCTAAAATCCTAGCTACGCGATTGGACTCCATACTCCCCGAGCTAATACACCCAGACCAATCCGGATTTATCAAAGGCCGACAAACACACGACAACATCCGGAGGGTCATACACTTGATAGAGAAAGCAACAAAAAAGGGTACCGGCGATCCTAATCGGTCTGGGCGCCAAAAAAGCCTTCGACCGAGTGGATTGGGCCTTCCTCTTCGCCACACTCAAGAGATTTGACTTTGGAGACCATTTCATAAAATGGTCCAAGCAAACTATGTAGCACCAACAGCAAGGGTTTTGGTCAACGGGGTAAGCTCCAACCTCTTTTCCTTGGGGAGGGGGACTAGGCAGGGGTGCTCTTTGTCACCTCTCCTTTTCCCACTAAGTATTGAACCATTAGCAGCTAAGATACGCTCCACACAGGAAATACGGGGGGCTCACTTTGGGCCCACAGAACACAAAATATCTTTATTTGCAGATGACGTCTTGCTAGCTTTATCTGCTCCCCGAACGTCGCTGCCTGCTCTGCTGAACTCCCTGCAGCGATATGAGAGGGTGGCGGGCTTCTGGATCAACTTAACTAAGTCTTCTATACTCAATCTTAACCTGCCTCAAGCCGACAGGGAAGAGCTAGAGGCTATTACACCCCTCCATTGGGCCAAGAACGAAATCACGCACCTGGGCTTAAAAATAACCCCACGCCTCGAAAATCTGTATAAAGCTAATTTCCCCCCGCTGATGCAACAACTAAAAGCAGACTTGAAAAGATGGGCGCCACTATATATGTCATGGATAGGGAGCATACAGGCTGTCAAGATGACAGTATTGCCCAGGTTTCTCTATCTATTCCATGGCCTGCCCATCGCACCTGACAGGAGGCTCTTCTCTGACCTGCGCTCCTTGGTGACAAACTTTATTTGGCAGGGACAAAGAGCTAGACTTCCCTAACAAGTTTTGCGGATGTATAAGGCAGCAGGGGGCCTCGCACTACCAGACTTCCACCTTTATTACAAGGCTGCCCAGCTCCGTGTGATCCCCGAGTGGTCGATGAGGGAGTCTGACAAACATTGGATACACATGGATAGGGCGGTCATAGGGAGATACATTTGGGACTTAATTTGGAAACCCAAAACGGACCGTCCTGTGAATGTGTACTTAAGCACACCCACACAGACTACACTACGAGTCTGGGACGACACAAACAGGCAGACGGGCTGGGCTACTTTCCCCTCCCCTTACACTCCCATACACCTCAATCCAGCGTTTCCCCCAGCACAACACTTGGGTCCCTATGAGGCATGGCGCCTAGGTGACTGTTTGATGATCTAAGACATGTTTAAGAATGGGGTTCTTAAAACGTTTGATCAATGTAAGCGTGACTTTTCCCTCCCGGACACGGAGGCCTTCAGGTTCAGCCAACTTAAGCACTGGGTTACGCAGGCGGTCTTAAAAGAGACCTAACCCCCTTAGAGCAATTTGCTAAGAGAGGCAGTGGAGCCAAGGGCTGCATCTCCTTCCTTTACGCTCAGCTGCTTTCTGCGCAGACGAAGGTAAGGCCACAACATATAGCTCACTGGGAACGCACACTATGGGAACCCATTACTGATCAGGCTTGGGAACGACTGTGGAGAGACATCCCAAGGTGCAACCATTCCATGGCACTAAGGGAAGCATATTATAAGCTCTTGTACGACTGGTACTTATATCCCACTAAACTTAAAAAGATTTTTCCCCATTCCTCTGATCTGTGCTGGAGAGGTTGCGGACTGTTAGGAGACTTTAAACACATATGGTGGGACTGCCCGATAATCCGCCCTTTTTGGACGGAAATCCTTGCCCAGATGAAGACCATATTGGGATACCCGATACCAAATGATCCCAAGATGATCTTACTGGGATTGCGTAATGATAATCTCCGTCACCAAACGAGCAGTAATAAAGCTGTGATGTGGCTCTGTTTAGGGGCAGCGAAGACGGCGGTAGCAGCCGTGTGGAAACACACATTGGCACCTTCTCTCACGCAATGGCATTTGAGACTATGGCGGACGATTACGATGGAGCACATGGCAGATATCGCCTCAGATGCCTACAAAAATTTTGAATATGTGTGGGGCACTTTGGTGGAATATCTCTCCAAGGGCTTGCATTTGGTCGCATGCCCCACGCGAACTAGAGCACTGCATCTGTTTCAATTCTAACTTGTTACATCGACGGGTAGACCTACAGGAAAGAAGGGAACCGTTGTAGTCTACCATTTGAACGACCTCCTATGCACTTCCACCGAACACTATGGCAGCTATGTCAAAGACTGTATCCATGTACCACTGTTTTGTTGAATGGGGTTAGGGGGGCGTAAAATGTGTTTTCAGGGAAAATATAGAGAACTGATAATGTATATTGCGGCGCTTAAATTCAGCAACTGTAACTTGCAATAGATCTGTACCAATTGTCATTTTGTGCTGTGACCACGGTAATGCATTAATTCCTTGCCTGATTAACCAATACAAACAGTTTTGAGAAAAAAAAATCCATGCGTAATCCCATTTTAGGAGTTGGAAAATCTTTTACAACTCCTAACATGGATTAGTTCATACTAAAGACCATTTTAACTGTAGCGAAACTAGAATCAGAGCATTTGCGACCTCTGAAATGCTTAATTCATCAAGCCCTTATTTACGGTCTCGTGTTTTTGTCCCTTTGATCTTCTAAAGGAAGTTAAATAATTGAGCATCGTAAATGAGTATTCTGTCAACAAGAAGCGGTCAGATAATATTAGGGTCGAATTGTAAAGCATACTAGAATGCCTTTCCCAGGGTTTGTGTTCACTTTTATCTGTGATTGCTATTGGCTGTTCCCCTTTTCAAGATGTAAGAACAGACGCTGAGTTAATCATTTCAAATTTCGAAATAAATACCTTGGCTCAGGTTTCCACCAATGCTGTCAATGTTTCTGAAATTGTTTTAAACAAACATTTACAGTTCGTTGTCACAGACCATGGGTGCGATATGGGGGATTACTAGGTGGATTCATCGTGAAACTGGCGGGAGCTTCACTGAAGGGCAGTCCAATTAGGTTCACACAGAGAATCTGCATCTCATGCGTGGAAGAGGTGCCTTGCAAGGACTCATAGTTGTTAGAGGATTGCTTGAACTCGCTGACATATTTCGTTCGCGGTTCATTAAGCACTGAAAGTCTGTGCTGGAAGCTTTGAAAGCTTTGTGGAGCATTTGAAACATATTTGCTGCGGCTTGTGATCACCACGTCCAGAAGTTTCATCCTTTTACTGGTGCAAATGGGAGTCTTTCATTTCATTTTTAATTTCTGCAAGATGGCCTATCCCATTGTCAGTTTAGTTAACCCAGGGTCAGCATGAAAAGGAAGGTAGAATTAACATTCTGCAGACAAATACTGTTCCTGCTTATACAGAGACAGTTAAACCGGTTTATGGTTTAAGGAGCGCAGAGTTTATTCTTCCAGTTTAAGGGCCACCTATAGGGCGCCTCGGAGGTAGTGTCAGCTACCCTTGTCTTACACTTTACTACCCATGGCACATCTCTTGCTATCCCTAATCTCAGGCCTCAAGACGACAGTGAAAGTAACAGAATGTAAACAATAAAGTGCAGCTTAGTGCTTTAGTTTCCACTTAGGGCCCTTTGCCTAGCCAATTACCAACGATAACTAAGTGATGTGGACAAAGGGTTGGATGAGGGATCATTGCTGTGATGTCATCTAGGGGTTCAAATAGTGAATAATGTCACTTCTAATAACACAAGGGCAGAATCCATAGCTCACCTTTATGTATATGAAAAGGATGTAAATGCAACAAGACCACATGCTGATACAAGTGAGCCTTTGGTTCGCATAAGTTAATTCCCCTGCCCTTTAAGGATCTGAGATGTCGTAGGTTTACTATGATTGGCCATGTGGAAATTCTACTTGACCCATTGCCAATGGTTTCTACTGGACCCAGTTGGGGCACACACTTGTTTGCACATTATTCCAAACTGTGATGCAATATATATATCTTCAAGGCATGAGACTATGGAGTAAAAAAATGTAAATCTTTTGTTAGCATATATGTTTCCATTCACAATATTTTTGTTGTCAATATTCTTGTGCCAACACTTATGTAGCAAAATATTTTTGTGTTTGATATACTGATATACAACCCTCTGCACACTTATCTTCCTGTTATGTCCATACTGTTTGATATCAAATCTCTCGTCTCCACATTGATTGAATCATTACACTGGACTCTTTAAAGGCCAAAATGACTTTCAAAACTTGCTGCCTGTAAGAAATTGGATTGTTGGCTGACTGGGGTGTAAACCCAGGGCAAGCACAACCACAATCCTTGTCAGGGTGAGGCACAAGCCAACACTAAATAAACCTGTGCTCACCCCTCTAGTAGCTTGGCACAGAGCAGTAAGGCTTACCTTAGAGGCAATATGTAAAGTATTTGTGCAACACTTCAAACAGTAACAAAGTGAAAACACCACACAAAAAGAACCCAAGTTAAGAAAAATAAATATTTCTTTAACAAACAAATTTTAAATAAATGACAGAATTCCAATGGGTAGAACCGTAGAAATTAAATTTTAAAGATTTGAGTAAAAATAGTGCCAAAAAACAGAACGCCCCAGCTGTGGATATCTTTTCACACCGCACCGGGACAAAGACACAAGTTCAGGACGACTGCGGTAGAGAGCAGGCCAGCTACAGGGTCCTAGTTAGGCCCGCTGAACACAGTAACTTAAATCCTGGTTTGCAGAGCATTGCGAGGAACCACGTTGAAGATGCTTTACACAGCCGAAGCAATGCTTTGGTTCCAAGATGCAGCAAGGCTGTGAAGCGAGGCCGATGCATCATCGTTGAGGATCCCATCGATGTGGTTTGTGATGTGACGTCCGACGTTGAGGATGCGGCGCGCAGTCAGGCGATGCGTCGGTTCCAAAGAGCTGCTAGGCTGCGATGCAAAGTCCAGCATCTTCGGCGAGGCTGCCATTGACGAGGGATATGAGAGCCTGAGCCGAAGATTCATCGTGCAGTCAGGGCAATGTGACTGGTCCGAGGAGCTGTGATATGGGTCTTTGCAATGTGTCCAATCCACGCAGCAGCGGCGATGCGTCAGTTCTGCTTGGGTTTGCACCACACAGCAGAGATGCGGATGGTTATGCTAGATCCACAGAGGCTGGCAGAGCACCTTAAGCCCACTTCCAAGGGTCCAGGTCTGGGATGGCACCACTTTGCAGGGTAGACTCACAGGTGGCAGAGTGCAGGCGCAGGTGCGAAGTTGTTGGAAGCCTGTTGTGTATCGAAGGCTTCAGGGATCATGAGGCCAAACAACTAGCCCTTGGAGTCACTTTGGATTCTGGGTTCAAGTGATGCAGGTCCAGTCCTTCTCACTCAGGCTAGAGGGCAGCAGGTTAGTACAGCAGGGCTGCAGTTCCTTCAGAGTAGCAGTCCAGGGGAGTGACAGTCCTTTCAGCAGCACAGCATTCCTTCTTCCTTACAGAATATCCACAGATCCAGAAGTGCACTGAAGTGTCCGAGGCCAATATTTATACCCAGTTCTGCATTTGAAGTGGGGGAGAAGCTTCTAGATGCTTTCCTTTGAAGTGTACAGGTACCCTGCCTTCCCTGCCCTGGCTCTAGACTAATTGCAGGGGTATGCAATCCTTTGTATGAAGGCAGGATACAGCCTATTCAAGTGTAAGTAGGGCTTGGCCAAGCTCCTCCCTCCCATCCTACAGTGATGGCCCATCCAGGCACACCTAAGCTCTCTATTGTGTGTGGCTGTCTAGGAGGAATACACAAAGTCCAACTGTCAACTACACCCAGTCATGTGATCCAGAGAAAGGCAACAGGCACTAAATGGCTAAGTTAGGAAAAGCCAACTTTCTAAAAGTGGCAGTTTTAAAATTGTAATTCAAAATCCAACTTCATCATAAATTATGATTTCTCATTGCCATTCCAAAGACACCAAAATTTGAACTGGACATCTATTCCTATTTGGAAACTACACTCATAAATGTAATAAGGTAACTCCAATGTTATCCCATGGGAGAGGTAGGCCTTGCAGTAGTGAAAAAGGAATTAAAAGTTTTCACTACCAGGACATGTCCTACCTTTTAAATATGCTGCTCCCTGCCCTGTGGGCTATCCATGGCCTACCCTAGGGGTGACTTATGTATAAAAAGGGATGATCTGGGCCTGGCAAAAGGGTTATTTTGCCAGGTCGACATGGCAGTTAAAAACTGAACACACAGGCTGCAATGGCAGGCCGGAGACATGTTTAAAGTGCTACTTAAGTGGGTGGCACAATCAGTGCTGCAGGTCCCCTAGTAGCATTCAATGTACAGGCCCTGGGCACAAGTAGCGCACTTTGCTAAGGACTTACAAGTAAATTAAATATGCCAATTGGCGATAAGCCAGTGATGCCATGTTTTATGTAGTGAGCACATGCACTTTAGCACTGGTTTGTAGTGGTAAAGTGCCCAGGGTCCTAAGCCCAACAAAAACGAGATGAGCAAAAATGAGGGGAGGAAAGCAAAAACTTTGGGGCAAGACCACCCTAAGGCAAACACGTCTAACACTGCCTTTCAAACAAACTAGTCCATGTAAAGGTCTCTAAATTCCTCAGTTGAAAAGACAGCACTAATCACCAACTCACCAAGACCTACTCCATATCATCTGAACATGCTAGAATTTAAAAGTAAGTGCCACATGACATTTAATACCAGAACACAAGTAATGGAACAAACAGATTCAACCTTTACATTCAGAGTCCAAAGTTTCAAGGTTTTGTTAATTGTAAGTTACAGTGATACTTGCTGGGCTAAGAGCAGCACTACATACAAATTATAATTAAATAAATAAAAGGATAAATGGATTTCCAAAGACCATTTGCAATAAAGTGACCACTAGACTCAAGCTCATTACGGACATTGTCTGCATTCCTGAACTTTTCACCAGGGCTGGACTGGGAACCAAAGGAGCCCTGGCAATTTTGTCGGACCGGCCCCCACCCTGGGAAAGAGGGGGTAAAAGCGTGAAGCACTGCTGCTTGATAAAACTGGCCCCTAGCACTACTGTTTTTTTTACTGGGGGCTGATATTGCCGCATCACTGAAAAACCTGCCCACAGCAACAAATCAGCCCCCACCATTCCAAAACCGGCCCCCACCCTTCCAGCCTCCTGGACAAATGCCCGATGCCCGCTCAGGCCAGTCCAGCCCTGCTTTTCACCTACAGATCATTGTTTACAGGTGTGTAAATCTAACTAATTCAATCAAAGTAAAACAAGACTATGTCACTGTTAGAAATGGGGGTCTCTAGTTGGCAGAGGTAGGTACCTTTGTCCAAATAGGGACCCTTGCTTCTAGTCAGGGTAAGGGGGATACACACTTTAGATAACCCCTGCTCACCCCCTTGGTAGCTTGGCACGAGCAGACAGGCGTATCCCAAAGGCAATGTGTAAAGTATTTGTACCAACACTCACAGTAACACAGTGAAAACACCACAAATGGACACCACACCAGTTTAGAAAAATAAAATATATTTATCTAAACTAAACAAGACCAAAACGACAAAAATCCAACATACACAGTTAAAAATATGACTTTCAAAAGGTTTCAAGAACTTGTATCATAGAAAACTATGGATGCATGACTTTTCACCAAAGTACCTGTAGTTGCGTCAAAGTTCACAAGCCAAACAGCCGCAGCGTTGGAAAACAAAGAGATGCGACACTCCTGAGATCTTGGGGAGGCGATGCGACAGTCCCGCTGCACGCAGAGGAAGGGTTGCATTGAATCCAGTCTGTATGGGAATTATGCGGCGATTCTTCGTGACGGTTCCGGCCCACAGGTGATGCGTCGGACGAACTTGCCGCACAGGTACGATGCGTGGAAATCCGGGATGCGTCAGAGATCAATGCAGCCGCGATCCATCGATGCGTGGATTCTTGCAGCGGCGACAGGCGCTGAGGCGGTTTCCGCAGCGGCACGGCGATGCGTGGAAATTCTTCTTGTGCCGTGGAGATGCGTCTGGGAGACAGCCGCAAGAAGACCGAGGCATCGATTTCTGTAGTTCTTTGAGTTTCTTCTTTCTTCCAACTCCCAAACAGAGGCAACAACCTCCAGAGGCCCAAAACTGGCTCAGGCACAGTCACCTCTTGGCAGGTCAGAAGTCACAGCAGCAGAGTTCAGGGGAGCTGGGGGTGAAGTCTTTGTGTCCCTGAGACTTCAGAACAGGAGGCCAGCACACTTCAGGCCCTTGGAGATCTCCTTCCAGCATGGGACACAGCACACAGCAAAGTCCTTCTCCTTTCCTTGGTAGAAACAGCAACTGCAGGCCAACCCCAGACACACAGCAAGGGCAGTACTTCTCCTCAGTCTCTCCAGCTCTTCTCCTTGGCAAAGGGTACTCTTGAATTCCAGGAATGATCTAAAAGTCTGGGGTTTTAGGTCTGATACTTATACCCCAAAATGTCTTTGTTCTCTTTGTGCAAGGGGTTCTAGCCCAGTTGAAACCAGTTCTGCCTTCACTGGTGCAGCATGACCACATGAGGTGGAGACAGCATTGTGCAAGGGAGACAGGCCCCATTCAGGTGCAAGGTAAATCTCCTCCCACCACTCTATATGCAGCCAGTGTCTATTCAGCTCAGGGCTTAGTCACCGAGGAAGGGCCAGGAACACCTCAATCCCCCCCCAGAGGCTGTCTACAGGGAATGCACATCCTCTGTCTCTGTCACACTGAAACCAGACAGTCAATCCACAAACAGGCAGAGGCACACAGGATGGTCGAACAAGAAAATAGCCACTTTCTAAAAGTGGTATTTTCAAACACAGAATGTAAAAACCATCTTTCCTAAAAGATGTGTTATCAAATTCTGAGTTCAGGGATACCAAACTCCATTTTTCTATCTTATCCCTCTGGGAAGATATGCTTGTAAAATGTTACAAAGCATTCCCCATTCTGTCCTATGGGGCAAGATAGCCGTTCAACAGTGAAAAACTAATTTGGCAGTATTTCACTTTCAGGATATGTTACACACACCAGTACATGTCCTATCTCTCACATACACTGCACCCTGCCAAGGGGGGTACCATGGGCCTACCATAGGGGTGTCCTATGTGTAAGAAAAGTGAAGGGTAGGGCCTGGCAAGTGGGTGTACTTGCCAAGTTGACATGGCAGTTAACAAACTGCGCACAGGCACCGCGGTGGCAGGCCTGAGACATCTTTTCAGGGCTACTCATGTGGGTGGCACAATCAGTGCTGCAGGCCCACTAGTAGCATTTGATTTACCAGCCCTGGCACACTCAGTGCACTTTACTAGGGACCTACTGTTAAATCAAATATGCCAATCAGGGAGAACCAATCATAATACCAATTTACACAGGGAGCACTTGCACTTTGACACTGATCAGCAGTGGTAAAGTGCCCAAAGCATCTAAGCCAGCAAAAACAAAATCCAGCACAGCATCAAAAACACAGGAGGTAGAGGCAAAAGTCAGTGAAAACCACGCTGAGGATGCCAGGTCTAACAGTCACCCACAATGTGCCATACGATCATATGAAAGATGAGGTCTGGAAACACTGTCCTTAATGACCTTTAAAAAGGTGGTCACGTGCATTTGCATTTAGCCAAAACACCTCGCTTTCAGAGGGAAATAAAAACACATCTTAACTGACTTTCACATATATCCTTTCCTCCAATCAGGAAGTATTTTGAGGTCTTTCTCTTCAGAGAGAAATACTATATGTCTCTACTAATCTAACCATTCATTCATTTGATTTAGAGAAGTTCAGAATTACAATTACCTACTGTTGGTTGAATGATTTCCACTATCAGTTTGGCAGATCTAGGGTATCGTACTGGTGAGGCAGATTGGTGGCTCATCAACCACCTGTTCTCGAATGAGTAATGCTCCACCATCCTTGAGAGACTGACAATCAATGAAATGAATTATTATGTGCTTAATATGATGGAAAACACCCCCAAGTAGTTATGGAAACCTGAATTGTGGGAATTTAAAATGTACCCCTCTTTTGGGGATACAGTCACAGCAGTCGCAGCTGCTGGAGGGAGTGCTGCGGGGCGGTGGGGCGGGGCGGGTGAGGGGCAGGGTGGGGGGTAGTAAACTCCGGCATACGACCGAACGGAGGTAAGTACATAAATAAAATGAATTACATTGCGCGCGCCGCCACGCCATTTGGTGATGCGGCGCGCGCAATGTAATTTGTTTTATTTATTTATTTATGTACTTACCTCCTTTTGGCCGTATGCCGGAGTTTACTACCCCCCGCCCCACCGCCCCGCAGCACTCCCTCCAGGAGCCGCGACTGAGTCACAGTACCCACTCATTCTGACTGAAAATCCCCCAGTAGAGGCAGACATTGACGGAGATTTCGCCAACCTTGCCCTCTAGTCAGCAACTCCACTCCATTCCCGATGAAGTCAATCACCTTGCAGAGAAACCACTGCCACACAGGCATAGGAGTCAAATATGATCCCTTCTTCTCTGCTGCCTTGTCAGAGGAGATAAATCTGCTGCAATCATGGACATGTTAACCACCACTCAAGTGCGAAATTTCGCTTTTATTTTTTGACATTCTGCTTTGGTCAAAGTACTATATATAATCCGCAGAAATGAATCACTCAATAGTTACTTCCCGTATTCCGGTTGTTTAATGTTAATTAATATTTCAGATTTGCTTTCTGTTTACATCTACATGGAAATCAGTCCTTGTCGCTATGTGACAGAAAAAAAGGCTTCAAAGCAGCAGAGAAGTAAGCAAAATCCGACCAGTATTGTTTTGATTCAAGTAACATAAGTGTACGAAGAGAGACGAAATTACATTTATTGAAGACTGCATCAATCAGACATTGCTTGAATCTGTAGAAGGTAACAGGTTGGTAAACTGAATTACAGCACTTTAAAGAATCATGTTCTTCTGGCATTACCACTGAGCAGAGCAACTAAACAGCGGAAGTGTTGCATATTTACACCCAAGAGCTTCTACAAATTGAACAGTTTCAAAACTCCCGCGAGCATTAATATAATTATCCTTGTTTCTGCACTTGGAAATGTGTCTCTGAAATACTGACGACACTCTAATGAAATCTCTTAAAGATCTGCGCTGCGCATGAGCGATAATCCATGCATGTCTGCCTCGGAAATAGACTCCCCGGAGACAATGTTCGCCATATTATTTTAAATCCAATCGCGGCTTTTCACAGATCTCTGCTATTTAAGATAGCCTGTTCTCTGCAAATCCAATCATAAAATATATAACTTTATTGAAAAAAGAAACGCGGTATGGTGGAAATAAATGACTTGCTGTGTCATTTGTCAGAAAGCATTTCCCGAAAGATGCGCCATTAAATGTCATAGATTATACCTCCCATAAAGAACCCGTGCCGGGCTGTAGACAGCTTTATTGAGCTCAGGGTGAGTCAATGAAGTGTTGTGCCAAATAAATTCTATACAAGCTGCAGTGTAGGACAGATCGAAAAGCGCATGGCAGTTTTCACTCGATTTCTGGCCACTGTGTAACTCAGACAGCTATTTCAAAGATCGAATTCTGATTATCAGAGATTTGTATCTTTGCAACCTTCCGCAATTTGGAAAACACAAACTCTACGGTGCAACAAAGTACAACTGTAGAAATGAAAATAAGGAAGACGTGTGGGTAGTGGTACCCGTGTGTTGTTCGCTATGACTGTACTCTGTCTACAACTGGAGGTGATACATTTCATAGCGTTCTGAAGAAATATTTTAATTTATGTTTCTGTCGAAACACGATCACAGTGACCATACCTCAAAAATAGATACTTAACCTTAAATGGCATGTCCAAGGTGGTCGTCGTGATCAAGTCCTCTAAAAAATGGCTTAAAACTACTTCAAGGACTACAAAAACTGATGTGAGGAGATGTGAATGGAACAACAGCACCCAATCTTGGCAATCTATCATACCATCATGTCAAAAGAAGGTCACAAAAGAATCTCATTATTTATTCATTATTTAAGCATTTATTCATTATTTCATTTAATTAATTAAAAAAAATATATATTTTAAATTAATTTTAATTATTCATTATTTAATCATTATTTATTTGTAAGCTAAAAACATTACTTTTGCATCTTAAAACAAATCAAAACACACCTAGAGACACCCTTGCAGACCAAATTACTAATAAAGGCTCAACAGTTTGGTGTTATTAAATTCAGTGTTTCTTTGCAAATAAAATGGTGAAAATCAGGCAAATTATGAAGGAGCAAGAAGAGTTGACTCCTAGGAAATCTTAAAGTCAGGAATTCTTATGTTATGTTATGTTATGTTATGTAATGCTATGCTATGTTATACTATGTTATGGTATGTTATGCTATGGTATGCCATTCTTGAAAAATATGTCAATAAGAATGCTTGGAGGAGCACCCATCATTGGACGAGGCCTTTCGTCAGCTACATGAGACTGAACGGCTTTGAGCGCAGTCTTGGATGATCTACACATGGCAGTGGACAAGGGTCACCAGGTAGCACTTAAGCTGCTGGACATGTCCGCTGCTTTCGACACGGTCAGTTACAACATCCTTTTGTTCAGGCTGGCCGAGGTGGGCAGAGGTGGGAGCTAGAGCACTGGCTTTAACTTGGGGTAAATGATGTCTAGATGGCAGATTAGAGGCTATACATCTGCCTCCTTAACGCTCTGCTTTTAAACCAGTTAATCAGGGGGTGCCTCAGGATTCTGCTTTTTTGATAAGATCACATGGCCTAAATTTTGTTAACGATGCATAGCCTAAGTTTTGCTAACAATGCGGATGATATGGAATTGATTATTACTTTTGATGAGGCTCACTCTGATAAAGTAGGTTCGGGGCCTTCAACAACCAGTACAGCCCTCTGCAGTGGGCTATACGGCTATATTACAATATAATATCCACGTCTCCTTTCGAACTGAAACTGCATTTGCTTCCCTGAAGCATGCCTTTGTAACATTATTGCTTAAACAAACCTTTGGATCCTGATGTTTGTAACAGTTAAAGACTAATTCCGAGTTGTCCATTCTCCTTTTAAAGGTCCTAGCGATATTTACAACTCTTCAACTACAAGCATTGTGGAATTACACTGATTTCTGGGGGATTGGCAGTGAAACCTATGGCCAGAAAGGGGACCTGAACTGCTGTTTCAGACACGCAACAATCAATAGTTGATTATCTGGAGAAAGGATCACTCACTCACGATATTGCTCTCACTTATATAGCTGCACACTTTATCACTCACTGACAGACCTTCTCCTGCCCATTCATCATTGACTGAATTGCACTGAGAACACATTATGGGGCCGATTCCGGCCGGAAATCTCTCCGACCGAGACGGACCCGGAGAGAATTCCGACCGAATCGGACCCTAGCAGTCCGACCGGACGAGTACGATGCATTCGCATGCTATCGGACTCGAGTCGGTCGGACTCCCATTGAAGTCAATGGGAGCCGGTCGTACAACGCGTACGCGGGCTCCCATTGACTCAATGGGTGCGAGGCGAACAAGGGCGCCCCCTACAGCGGGTACGCGTCCATGCGCATCGTGGCGTACATGCACAGGTAGGGGGGACCCGTGGGTCCCCCCTGTGTGCGACTCGCGCGCCTACGCGTACGGGGGGTCCGACGCGGACCCCCAAAGTCCGGCTCCGACAGCTTTTTCGAGCCGAACGGCGCGAGTCGGTCGGACTGCTCGCGGCGCGCATCGTACTTACCCGGCCGGGAAACGTCTCCATAGAGCGGTGCGAGTCGGGTCCATGCGAGTCGGTCGGAGCGTGTTGAAGCCGCGTTCGAGTCGGTCGGCGATTTCGCGGGTGCTTGCATCGTACTCGCTCGGCCGGACCCGCGTACGATTCGGTCGGGAAACATAGCTCCGAATCGGATCCGGTGAATCCGAATCCGATTCGGAGCACTACCGGCCGAGATCGGAATAGGCCCCTATATGTTTAGCCAAAGGTTCCTCCCCACTTACACTTTCACAAGAGACCATTGTGAAGTGGAAACAATTTTAGTTCCATGTTTTACATTTAATACATTGAAACATCCTTTGCATAATAATTTATTGGATACCATACACCTGAGTGTAATTTTGAAGTATGTGGCAAGTCACTAAGGAGTTCAGTGATTGTGTAAAGGGACAAGGCAGCAGACTTAGGGGCATATTTGCAAGCCCCTATCACTACCGGAGCGTCACTTTTTTTGAGGCTCCAGTGGCATAGCGCCATTTTCAAACTTTACAAGGTGGCGCTAAGCCAATTAGCGTGGCTTAATGCCACCTTGTAAATATGCCCCTTTCCGCCTCAGTCCTCTGCGGCAAAGAGGCTTTACAATGGGTGTTTCTGTGGGCGTTCCACCGTAACACACATTGCTTTTTGACGCTGCCCCAGATTTACAAGGAGGTGTAAATCTGTGGCAATGCCAAATACTAACGCCATGCGAGAGCAGACATTTGAAAGGCGCACGAGGAGAAGTGCTTTTATTTTCTCCTTGTTTTTGCATCCTGCAGCACACATAGAAAGAGCAAAAAGCCATTATGGATTATTTATGTGCAAGAAGGGACACCTTCCTGCACATAAACAATCATTATCTTAAATGCAGGCACCCTTGCACTATGGTGCAAAGCTGCCTGCATTGGCACTAGGCAGCTAAATTTAGCACCAGCGCTAGGGAAAATACAGGGGTGCGATGTATTGTAGGAAGTATGGCGCATCCCTGCATTTGGAAAATGTCAGAGCACTGCGCTGCCAAATTTGGCGCAGCTTTGTGCTCCGACATTTTCTACTAAATATGCCCTTTAGTTCTTTATAAGGAGTAACAGAATTACGACACAACCATATTTTCTTGAACACAAAAATTCAGAATTTCTACTATTCCTCTACTTTCTTCTCCATTCTTAGTGTCCTAGTCTCCTCTTTATAGGTAATAATCATTCTACTTATGTTAATTTTGTTTAGTAACAAAGTAGTATGTAACATATGCTATTGTTATCAATTCACAGCCTTGATAAAGTCTTTCGAGATAAAAAGTGCTATGGCTGTTTTTGATGTACTTAACATTCCATTCTTAATGATGGCCTATTAAATCCAACAGCTAATAAATACAGCATATAAAACTCATAATTGTTTCCTGGATATTAATTAAGGAACTATTCTAGTGTCACTGTAGTGATGTGCTGCCATTTGTTTGATGCATGTGCTTTAAGGTCAGCAAACTCAGAGGTGAATTGAAATATCCTATTTATGTGCACTTGGCTGTACTTTATTCTTCATAATGAATGGTAAAGGGGGAGTGGCCAAACATTGGTATTTGGACATAATATTGAGTTAGAAATATGGAGTCACACAAATATCAAGTATTTAATATCGTGAAACATTAATATCGTGATGCAGAAATATCGTGGACATAAATATCGATTTTTAGGTAAGTAATATCGTTTGCAAGAATATCTGTGTTTTTAATATCGTCTGCAATAATATCGTTGTAAAAAATATTGTTTTTTAATTTCGCTTTTCAAATATTTAAAGTGTTTTAGTTCATATTTAGCTGAATATGTTATACATTGTTTGTATAATTGTTGTTAATATTTTTAAGTATAGTTTTTAATTTTAAGTTATTTATAAGTTTTAATTTAATTATTAAATAGTAATGTATAGTGTTGTAGCAGGTTGTGAGGTTTGCAGGGGTACAGGGTGTGAAGTTCATTAAGTATAATTAATAAATAATTAATTTCTAATTAATATTAATTATGTAATTGATAATTATGTAAATTGTGCAATTATTACAAATATTTAAGTGATATTTTAGTTGTGGGTTGTATTGTTTGTAGGGGTGTAGTGTGGGAAGTTAATTAAATGATGTATTAATTATTAATTAATTATTTATTATTAATTAGTTAATCGATAATTCATTATGTAGATTGTGTAATTATTATATATAGCTAGTGATATTTTGGGTGTGTGTTGTTGGGTTTGTAGGGGTATACGGTGTGAAGCTAATTGACTATTAATTGATTAATCTAATATTAAATATTTAATTGATGATTAATTAGGTAAATTCTGTAATTTATTTTAATGTTATTTTATAGGAGCTGGTTGTTGGGTTTGAAAGGGTGTAGGGTGGGAAGTTAATTAAGTAGTAATCAATTATTAATTAATTATTAATTTTAAAATAATTATTTAGTAATTTAGTCATTATGTAAACTGTTTAATAATTATAATATGTGTTGTTGTGTTGGTAATGGAATGAGGTGAGAAGTTATTCAATTATAGTTAATTAACAAATAATTTATTAATAATTATTTCATATATTATTTAAACATTTAATTGTGTTATCTTTTTTATTTTAATTGTGTTTTGTGAGGTTTGTGGGAGTATAATTTGCGTTTTTAATTTAATGATCAAATAATAACACATTTTTAAATTTCAAATTAATTATTAAAATTTAAAAAAATATTCCAAATATGTAATTGCTTTTTAAATTTATATACATATAATTGTCATATTAATAGTTTTATGTTTTTGGTCAATTAATAGTTATTGAAATATGTTATGTGTTTGAAGTTTTCACAACTGTTGCACAGACTGGAGTGGGAATAGTAAATTTTACCCCTCCACAATCCAACACTTTCCCTACTGTTGCACAGACTGGAGTGGGAATAGTACATTTTGCCCCTCAGGAGTCCAACGCTTTCCCTGCTGTTACACAGACTGGAGTGGGAATAGTAAATGTTACCCCTCCCGCATCCAACACTTTCCCTGCTCTTGCACAGACTGGAGTGGGAATAGTAAATTTAACCCCTCCGAAGTCCAACGCTTTCCCTACTGTTTCACAGACTGGAGTGGGAATAGTAAATTTCACCCCTCTGGCATCCAACGCTTTCTCTACTGTTGCACAGATTGGAGAAGGAATAGTACATTTTATCCCTCCGGAGTTCAATGCTTTCCCCACTGTTACACAGACTGGAGTGGGAGTAGTAAATGTTACTCCTCCGGTGTCCAATGCTTTCCCTACTGTTGCACAGACTGGAGTGAGCATAGTGAATTACACCCATCTGGTATCCAACACTTTCCCTATTGTTGCACATGGTGGAGTTAGAATAGTATATTTTACCCCTCAGTAGTCCAATACTTTCCCTACTGTTGCACAGTCTGGAGTGGGAGTAGTACATTTTACACCTCTGTTGTCCAACGCTTTACCTACTGTTGCACAGACTAGAGTAGAAATAGTAAACTATACCTCTCCGGTGTCCAATACTTTCCCTACTGTTCCACACAGTGAAGTGCGAATAGTGGAGTAAAACATTTTACCCCTGGAGTCCAACGCTTTCCCTACTGTTGCACAGACTGGACTAGGAGTAGTCGATTTTACACCTCTGTTGTCTGACGCTTTCCCTACTGTTGCAAAGACTGGAGAGTGAATAGTTAGTTTTACCCCTCCGGTGTCCAACGTTTTTCCTACTGTTGCACAGACTGGAGTGGGAATAGTAAATTTGACCCCTCCAGAGTCCAATGCTTTCCCTACTGTTGCACATACTGAAGTGGGAATAGTACATTTTACCCCTCCAGTGCCCAATGCATTCCCTACTGTTACACAGACTGAAGTAGGAATAGTAAATTTTACTCCTCCGGAGTCCAACACTTTCCCTACTGTTGCACAGTCTGGAGTGGGATTAGTAAATTTTACCCCTCCGATGTCCAATGCTTTCTCTACTGTTGCACAGAGTGGAGTGGGAATAGTAAATGTTACCCCTCCCGTGTCCCACATTTTCCCTACTGTTTCAAAGACTGGAGTGGGAATAGTAAGTTTTACCCCTCCGGAGTACAAAGTTTTTCCTACTGTTGCAAAGACTGGAGTGGGATATGTCAATTTTACCCCCTCATGCATTCAATGCTTTCCCTACTGATGCACAGACTGGAGTGGAAATAGTAAATTTTTCCCCTCAGGAGTCCAGCGCTTTTCCTACTGTTGTAGATACTGGTGTGGGAATAGTAAATTTTACCCCTCCGGCGTCCAATGCTTTCCCTACTGTTGCACAGACTAGAGTAGGAATAGTACATTTTACCCCTCCGGAGTCCAAAACTTTCCCTATTGTTGCACAGACTGGAGTGGGAATAGTACATTTTACCCCTCCGGACTCCAACGCTTTCCCTACTGTTGCAGTCACTGGAGTGGAAGTAATAAATGAGATCCCTCTGGTGTCCAATGCTTTCCCTACTGTTGCTCACAATGGAGTGGGAATAGCGAAATAGTAAATTTTACCACCCTGGAGTCTAACGTTTTTCCTACTGTTGCAACGACTGGAGTGGGAATAGTAAATTTTACCCCTCCAGCATTCAATACTTTCTCTACTGTTGCACAGACTCGAGTGGGAAAAGTACATTTTACCGTTTCGGAATCAAACTCTTTTCCTACTCTTGCACATACTGGAGTGGTAATAGTAAATTTTACACTTCTGGAATCTAACACTTCCCTACTCTTGCACATACTGGAGTGGGAATAGTAAATTGTACCCCTCCGGCCTCCAATGATTTCCCTACTGTTGCACAGACTGGAGTAGGACTAGTAAATTATATCCCTCCAGAGTCCAACACTTTCCCTACTGTAGCACAGACTGGAGTGGGAATAGTAAATTTTACCTCTCTGGTGTCCAACGCTTTCTCTACTTTTGCACAGACTGGAGTGGGAATAGTAAATTTTACCCCTCTGATGTCCCACACTTTCCCTACTGTTGCACAGACTGGAGTAGGAATAGTAAATTATACCCCTCCGGAGTCCAACGCTTTCCCTACTGTTGCACATACTGGAGTGGGAATAGTACATTTTACCCATAAGGCGTCCAATGCTTTCTTTACTGTTGCACAGACTGAAGTAGGAATAGTAAATTTTACCCCCTCCGGAGTCCAACGCTTTCCCTACTGTTTCACAGACTGGAGTGGGAATAGTAAATTTCACCCCTCTGGCATCCAACGCTTTCTCTACTGTTGCACAGATTGGAGAAGGAATAGTACATTTTATCCCTCCGGAGTTCAATGCTTTCCCCACTGTTACACAGACTGGAGTGGGAGTAGTAAATGTTACTCCTCCGGTGTCCAATGCTTTCCCTACTGTTGCACAGACTGGAGTGAGCATAGTAAATTACACCCATCTGGTATCCAACACTTTCCCTATTGTTGCACATGGTGGAGTTAGAATAGTATATTTTACCCCTCAGTAGTCCAATACTTTCCCTACTGTTGCACAGTCTGGAGTGGGAGTAGTACATTTTACACCTCTGTTGTCCAACGCTTTACCTACTGTTGCACAGACTAGAGTAGAAATAGTAAACTATACCTCTCCGGTGTCCAATACTTTCCCTACTGTTCCACACAGTGAAGTGCGAATAGTGGAATAATACATTTTACCCCTGGAGTCCAACGCTTTCCCTACTGTTGCACAGACTGGACTAGGAGTAGTCGATTTTACACCTCTGTTGTCTGACGCTTTCCCTACTGTTGCAAAGACTGGAGAGGGAATAGTTAGTTTTACCCCTCCGGTGTCCAACGTTTTTCCTACTGTTGCACAGACTGGAGTGGGAATAGTAAATTTGACCCCTCCAGAGTCCAATGCTTTCCCTACTGTTGCACATACTGAAGTGGGAATAGTACATTTTACCCCTCCAGTGCCCAATGCGTTCCCTACTGTTACACAGACTGAAGTAGGAATAGTAAATTTTACCCCTCCGGAGTCCAACACTTTCCCTACTGTTGCACAGTCTGGAGTGGGATTAGTAAATTTTACCCCTCCGATGTCCAATGCTTTCTCTACTGTTGCACAGAGTGGAGTGGGAATAGTAAATGTTACCCCTCCCGTGTCCCACACTTTCCCTACTGTTTCAAAGACTGGAGTGGGAATAGTAAGTTTTACCCCTCCGGAGTACAAAGTTTTTCCTACTGTTGCAAAGACTGGAGTGGGATATGTAAATTTTACCCCCTCATGCATTCAATGCTTTCCCTACTGATGCACAGACTGGAGTGGAAATAGTACATTTTTCCCCTCAGGAGTCCAGCGCTTTTCCTACTGTTGTAGATACTGGTGTGGGAATAGTAAATTTTACCCCTCCGGCGTCCAATGCTTTCCCTACTGTTGCACAGACTAGAGTAGGAATAGTACATTTTACCCCTCCGGAGTCCAAAACTTTCCCTATTGTTGCACATACTGGAGTGGGAATAGTAAATTTTACCCCTCTGATGTCCCACACTTTCCCTACTGTTGCACAGACTGGAGTAGGAATAGTAAATTATACCCCTCCGGAGTCCAACGCTTTCCCTACTGTTGCACATACTGGAGTGGGAATAGTACATTTTACCCATAAGGCGTCCAATGCTTTCTTTACTGTTGCACAGACTGAAGTAGGAATAGTAAATTTTACCCCCTCCGGAGTCCAACACTTTCCATACTGTTGCACAGACTGCAGTGGGAATAGTAAAGTTTACCCCTCCGGAGTCCAACGCTTTCTCTACTGTTGTACAGACTGGAGTGGGAGTAATAAATCAATCCCCTTCTGGTGTCCAATTCTTTCCCTACTGTTGCCAACAGTGGAGTGGGAATAGCGAATTTTTCCCCTCAGGAGTCCAATGCTTTCCTTACTGTGTTACAGTGGAAATAGTATGTTTTTTTTACAGAGTTTACAATATTTTTTAATTATATGTAATATTATTTGTTTTTTTAGTTTGATATTATCTGTATATATATATATAAATATATATATGCAAATTTGTTTAATTAATATTTTTAGCAAAGGCTTTTTTAATGTTTTTATTTTTTTTATTTCTTATATTTTTAATGTTGTATATCTGTGTCTGTATATATATATATATATGTGATCAAGGCTGCATGTCTGGCAGCCGAAACGCGTCATTTGGACCTTGATGATTGAATAAACAACTATTTACCTGCATACTGGCTTTTGGAGTCTGTGCTATATATATATGTACGTACATATATAGATAGATATATAGATATATATCTATCTATATATGTATATGTATATATGTATATGTATATATATATATATATATAGATATACAACAATAAAATATATAAGAAATAAACAAAATAAAAACATTAAAAAACCTTTGCTAAAAATATTAATTAAACAAATTTGTATATATATATATATATATATATATAGATATATAGATAATTCCTCATCTTTATTCATGCCAACTGGATCATTAAATATGAAACCATGCACCCAGTTGGCATGAATAAAGATGAGGAATTATCTGTACACTTAGGTTAACTGGATAAACGGGGAAACGCTTTTGCTTCTTGTGGATATTTATTGAGGAGCCTAGCCCACACGCGCCCCGACCCACGAGGGAGAGCTACTTCAGCAAAAGGAACGGCGCGTGGAAGGGATTCAGAGGGGATAACCTCCCGCTTTGATCATGCCTGGAAGAAGCTGCCTTTCTCGAGTCACAATTTAACAATACTTGCAAGGTCGAAATAACTCACCTGACCCTAAGAAACGAGTCCTTGATAACAACAGTGACTGTGCAAAACAACTATTGCCATCGAGGCAAAAACAGCTATGGACTGCCAACATGTATTTAACCAACATGCACAGTGCATTATGGGACCGGTAGTATTGGCGATGCAGTCACGTGATTTACTCTACAAATCATGACCGAGCGCACCTGGGCGCTTGCATTCCTGTCCGTGAGCAAGGCATCCAGCCGAAACGTTGGACCAAAGGAAACAGGCGCTCTTTTAGACTTTTGAAATAAAGCCAAATCCAAGGTACTGGGCCTCACATTGTGTGTTTCTTCACAGTGTTTTTTCAGAGTGATGTTGTGGGCTGTTCCGTGCCCATGTAGTGAGGCCACCCTGAAGGGCTTGGGGCTCCGGAAACGGGGAAACGCTTTTGCTTCTTGTGGATATTTATTGAGGAGCCTAGCCCACACGCGCCCCCGACCCACGAGGGAGAGCTACTTCAGCAAAAAGGAACGGCGCGTGGAAGGGATTCAGAGGGGATAACCTCCCGCTTTGATCATGCCTGGAAGAAGCTGCCTTTCTCGAGTCACAATTTAACAATACTTGCAAGGTCGAAATAACTCACCTGACCCTAAGAAACGAGTCCTTGATAACAACAGTGACTGTGCAAAACAACTATTGCCATCGAGGCAAAAAACAGCTATGGACTGCCAACATGTATTTAACCAACATGCACAGTGCATTATGGGACCGGTAGTATTGGCGATGCAGTCACGTGATTTACTCTACAAATCATGACCGAGCGCACCTGGGCGCTTGCATTCCTGTCCGTGAGCAAGGCATCCAGCCGAAACGTTGGACCAAAGGAAACAGGCGCTCTTTTAGACTTTTGAAATAAAGCCAAATCCAAGGTACTGGGCCTCACATTGTGTGTTTCTTCACAGTGTTTTTTCAGAGTGATGTTGTGGGCTGTTCCGTGCCCATGTAGTGAGGCCACCCTGAAGGGCTTGGGGCTCCGGAAACGGAGAAACGCTTTTGCTTCTTGTGGATATTTATTGAGGAGCCTAGCCCACACGCGCCCCGACCCACGAGGGAGAGCTACTTCAGCAAAAAGGAACGGCGCGTGGAAGGGATTCAGAGGGGATAACCTCCCGCTTTGATCATGCCTGGAAGAAGCTGCCTTTCTCGAGTCACAATTTAACAATACTTGCAAGGTCGAAATAACTCACCTGACCCTAAGAAACGAGTCCTTGATAACAACAGTGACTGTGCAAAACAACTATTGCCATCGAGGCAAAAAACAGCTATGGACTGCCAACATGTATTTAACCAACACGCACAGTGCATTATGGGACCGGTAGTATTGGCGATGCAGTCACGTGATTTACTCTACAAATCATGACCGAGCGCACCTGGGCGCTTGCATTCCTGTCCGTGAGCAAGGCATCCAGCCGAAACGTTGGACCAAAGGAAACAGGCGCTCTTTTAGACTTTTGAAATAAAGCCAAATCCAAGGTACTGGGCCTCACATTGTGTGTTTCTTCACAGTGTTTTTTCAGAGTGATGTTGTGGGCTGTTCCGTGCCCATGTAGTGAGGCCACCCTGAAGGGCTTGGGGCTCCGGAAACGGGGAAACGCTTTTGCTTCTTGTGGATATTTATTGAGGAGCCTAGCCCACACGCGCCCCCGACCCACGAGGGAGAGCTACTTCAGCAAAAAGGAACGGCGCGTGGAAGGGATTCAGAGGGGATAACCTCCCGCTTTGATCATGCCTGGAAGAAGCTGCCTTTCTCGAGTCACAATTTAACAATACTTGCAAGGTCGAAATAACTCACCTGACCCTAAGAAACGAGTCCTTGATAACAACAGTGACTGTGCAAAACAACTATTGCCATCGAGGCAAAAAACAGCTATGGACTGCCAACATGTATTTAACCAACATGCACAGTGCATTATGGGACCGGTAGTATTGGCGATGCAGTCACGTGATTTACTCTACAAATCATGACCGAGCGCACCTGGGCGCTTGCATTCCTGTCCGTGAGCAAGGCATCCAGCCGAAACGTTGGACCAAAGGAAACAGGCGCTCTTTTAGACTTTTGAAATAAAGCCAAATCCAAGGTACTGGGCCTCACATTGTGTGTTTCTTCACAGTGTTTTTTCAGAGTGATGTTGTGGGCTGTTCCGTGCCCATGTAGTGAGGCCACCCTGAAGGGCTTGGGGCTCCGGAAACGGGGAAACGCTTTTGCTTCTTGGGGATATATATATAGATATACAACAATAAAATATATAAGAAATAAACAAAATAAAAACATTAAAAAACCTTTGCTAAAAATATTAATTAAACAAATTTGTATATATATATATATATAGATATATATATAATTCCTCATCTTTATTCATGCCAACTGGATCATTAAATATGAAACCATGCACCCAGTTGGCATGAATAAAGATGAGGAATTATCTGTACACTTAGGTTAACTGGATGAATGCCGCATCACTGTTTAATTTTTGAAGTAGTTTGTCCCATCGCTATAAAATGCATGTATGCCTCTCATGTATAATGTTTGTAATTTTAATAGTTATAGGTTGATCAATAATGATCTTTGCACTTGTTTTTATCTTGTAGGAGACGGAGATATCACCTTGTAATACAGAGGAATGCAAAAGAGCTACAATATGGGCTGTCAGAGAATACAATGTATATGTAGATTGCATATGTATGCCCACTTGGGCTGTATGGATCAGTGATTGTTGTAATTTGCCCACAGGGCAACAGCAAAGAACATAGTTGTGCATCTTAATGTTTTCTTACGCCCACTGGGGCTTGATTGATGAGAAACATGAAATTTGATGACTTATGAATATCAGTTTTGTCAGATATTATGACATTTCTGATCATGTGCAACGAATTACGAACATCAGTTCTGGTGTTAAGTTTACACATTGAATTATATGGTTTCAATTGTGAGATAATTACCCCTTCAAAATGGATGCCGTTTTGCAGGATATTTAAGGTGATATAGTAGTCCTACCTTTATGTTTACACTTTTGTGCACTATATGTGAATGGTGAATACAAACGTTTATTGGCCCGTGACCAAGGAGCGGCTGCACCGAAACGCATCGGGCGTTTTTTGCTACATGAAATAATTAAATAAACCTCGCTTACTAAAGGAATTGGGCTCGGCAGCTTTGTTTACTTCACAAAGGATTTTGCAACACACACATATGTAGTGTGGGTGTCGGTGTAGGGGTCGGTTGCCGGACTGGCGACCAACAAGCCTTGGTAGCTGTAAGCACAGCAAAAAGTGATTTAGACATCCGGTGGTCGCGGGGAACACAGTAGCTGCATGAAACTTCATGGAGGGTAGGACTACAGTTCCGACAATGCACTAGACCATCTGGATTTGGGCGATCCCTCGAAGGGCCCGATAGCCAGTGATTCTTCATATCCAGAGCGTTGTTTTACCTGCAGTTTGCACGCGACTAGTGCCATTAATCCAGGGGAGTCTGAGGGTGCATTCAAGGGGTCCCTCTGTTTGGGGGATCCCAACTTTTGCCTAGGACAAGTCTTGATCACGCAGTTCCAAGAGCATTACCACATGAACAGAGTATCCCTCTTTTGGTTTTGCAAAGTCCTGTTGTCACTGACACGGATCTCTTCTTTGTACTCTTTAATGGAAGTTGGCTCAGAACTGAGGTTCTGCTGACGGGGGGTCCCTTGAATCCTATATTTAGGGGAGTTAAGGGCATGGGAGCAAGGAGCCAATTGGCTACTAGCACCCACAGCTAGTCAGCCCCTGAGGGGACCACATCTGGATTTGTTGGTCACAGTTTCTACCCAGAACCCTCTATTCTGCTACTTATAAAAATGACAGAAATCTTACTTTAGGGTACAGACTGGGCTGGCCCACCGGGGGGTGGGGTTTGCGGCTAGCTTTCTGGTGTGTGTACACCTCCTAGATTAACTAATTTCCCACCTGTCTGGCTAAAAGTGGGCCTGGGGCAGGGTAAGTGCTATTTCCTGCTCTGGGAGTCAGCCCTGATGCATATCAGAGGCGATACAACCTTTGAAGCTCACTGCCTTGATGAGCTACTTCATTAGCCTGCCGGGGAGGAGGGAGGTGTGACTTCCTTCCTGCCAGGCCTATATTCCTGACTCCTGGGAGTGGTCACACAGCCTGGCAGGAGGTCAGAAGTCTGTCTTGGCTGCAGCAATTGCGGGAAGCGTGGGCTTGCCAGCCAGAGCACAGAGAAGCTGGGGAAACCAGAGCGGCAGCCTCCAAGGTCACCACCTGGGTGCATACCACATTGCCCTTGACTCGAGATTCATGTCAGGGGTAAGAAGGCATGTTGTTTGATACCAAACATGACATATTTCGGCGGTACCATAATGGAGCTGCCAAACTCGAGAATGCAGCCCATGTTATAACATGGACTGCGTACACTTATAGTAGTTTCCACTGGGGAGAGCCACTATAGGTCTTCACCTTTAATATAATTACCACTAGCCTCCTCGGCTCAGGAGGCCTTCCTTAGGGGTGACTGACATATATTAAAATAGTGCATTGACTGTGCCACACATGGTGAGGATAAAGTCGAGTTCTAGCAGTTTGCACTGCTCCTGCAGTCTGAAATGGCAGGCCTGCTCTCAGTCGTTTACTTGGGTCACCCAGGGTGGCACAGACAGTGCTGCAAGCCCTGGGGAACCCTTCACCACTCATGCCATGGGTACCACTGGTACCATATACTAAGGACTTATAAGGGGGTAGAGTCTGTGTCAGTTGTGGTTGCCAATTTACACCTATCAGTTTTAGGGAGAGATCACTGGTACTGGGGCCTAGTTAGCAGGCTTCAGAGCACTGTCAGAGTCAAAAACCAGCATCTAGTAGTCCAAATGGGGGCAAAAAGTAGGGAGCGTCTGCAAAAAGGCCTGGTTTCTTACAATGATCTAGTCTATCTTTCTTTTTATTAATTTTATAGTGGAAGTACTTCTGATATTTCAAAAATATTTGATTATCAAGGACAAGGTTTTAGAAATAAGAGATGTTCACTGTGTAAAAGTCCAGGGCAGGATCTTGGTCGCATGATTTTTATTTGTCCTGTATAATATATGTTATGTTATAGCAATTTATAAAGTGCTTGGCTGCCCCGAGGGGATTCCCAGCACTAGAATAACAGAACAAAGCAGATCCTGCAGGATTATAATAGCCAGGTCTTCAGCTGCTTGAAAAAACTCTCAATAGAAGTACAAAGCCTTAGATGGGAGGGCAGAGAGTTCCACAGTTTAGGCCCATGATATTTGAAAGATATTTGAAAGAGCGCTCTCCCTGTCATACCAAAGTGACTTGTGGAATCACTGCTGAGTTCTAATTACATGCACCTAGAAGAGGATCAAGGAGGTACGAATGCGCTGCATTCCTTAAATGCTGGGGTCTGGTCTGACTCATGGCTTTGTACATAAAATATAGCGCTGTATTATTATTATACTGCTGTTAAAGCCAGTGTTTGAACAGTGCAAAACTGTCACAATAACAGTTGCAATAACCTTAATATATTGTGAAAACTCGGTAAATGTACGCTTCATCTATTCATTTTTAAATTATTTTGAATTACACAAAAAAGGCTTATGATTAAAATATTTTTCCACAGAACTATGCTAGTTAAATACTGATTGACTGACATTCAAAATGGTTTCAATATCAAACCAAGGGCCCGATTCATGAAGGTACTTACGTGTAGTAAAGTTACAAGTGCGGAGTCCCCACACTTGGGCAGAATCTCCGTACAGCGCACTGTAAAGAGTGCGCCGTGTGGAGATTCCCCCACAAGTGTGGAGTCACTGCTGCTAGTGTGGAGACTCCGCACTCGTAACTTTACTACACGTAAGTACCTTTGCGAATGAGGCCCCGAATGCTTTACTGAAGCACTGTACTATGTGGTGCTTAGATAAGGACCGTTTGACGTAAGAAAGTCTAACTATAATCATATTGCTTAAATGAGCTCAGCAAAATGAAAGAAAATGGAAGACCATTGTGAGCCGCTGGAACCAGATTCACTAATGTTTATGAAGTAGCAGTGCTTAATTTGGGGCAGTGCTTTCCGGTGCTGAGCACCGGCACTTAATTGGTTTCCGGTGCTTGGCACCGGCACCTAATTGTCAACATCACACTTAGGGCAGTCTGCCACAAGGCGGCGCTGCTTATGTAATTTAGAGATGAGCAGTACAACAGTTGTTTAGGGAAACAATATACATTAAAAAATTGCTAATACCTGCCTCCCCAGCCACTCCTTTAGCTTTGGGGACCTGGAATAATCTGAACTGTCGCATTTACATGCGAGAGAGATGGTTAGTACTTGTTTTAGCAGCAATGACAAGGGCGATAGGTGGGGCAAGCTGCAGTGGCCTCCTGGTCAGAGCCCTGGCACTTAATATTTTACAAATTAAGCACTGTGAAGTTGTGCACTGTCGTGAAACGCATAGGTCCTTGAGTTCACAAAGGAGGCTTACAAGTGTATAGAGTGTGTCATCCTCGGTACCTGGATGCAGAATTTGAACATTTGAATAAAACTAGTTAGTCAGAATTTGCACAGCTTGAAACCTAATTTGCTCTAATGTATTAATTTGTCATCTGCTTAAAGCTCAATTGCCTGCTGACGGTATGTCTGTGGAAGAACCTCCATGTAAAATACCTTCTGATCTATTAACTTTCATAGATTGCTAGTTCCTAAATATTTCCTGTATATCTATTAATACTTCTAATTATACTGCCAGCCTGTCTGCCGGGACCTAACCCTCTGTGCCTGCGAACATTGGCCATCAGTTAGACACTGTAGCACTGTTACATGCCAAGTGCCAGCTCAAACTGACTGCTGTGCCCGGTGAGATAGACTTTTGGTGGCCAGCACTTGTTGCGAGAATGGTCACAAGATGTGGACTGTAACAGGCAATTAAATGACAAGCACATGTGCAGGGATTTTAGCTTTTCGGGATAGAAACATCTTTAAAGACGTGCCTACAGCTAAAGGATCAAACATGGACGCATTTTAACCAATAGCTTTACCTCTGACAATGCTATGAATATTATATTTTTTCCTTTGCATTGTCCTTGAGAAGTGAATTTTGCTCAAAACAAAGCCTTTATTTCAAAATCTGTGCATCTCTTTGAAAAAGATGAAAAAGCAATGTTCTTAAAGCTGTCGGAAAAGCTATAGCTAACAAAAAAATGTTTGTCACTGATATCAGAATACAGAAAGGGAATCGAGTCTGATCCAGCGCAATCATTTGTCTTGCAAGTGACTTGCACAAGGACTCATGAGAATAAACTATAGTGCAATTACATATATAGGTATTAATACGAAGGATTCCACAGAGTTTTTGTGATGTCGCACAAGGCACATCACAAAAATGCAGTATGAATCAACGCGAAGAACCTTTATCAGACCAGTTTATTATATACAATTAAAACATTCTCTATTATTCTAGATAAGATTCTGGTTCAAATATGGCATAGCCAAGTTGCTGTGGCTAACTAAATCAAGCCCGGTCTCTATTACACACCCCTGGAATGATCTTCTATAGCTATTACATGAAACCTGGTTGTTGGAAATGACCATATTTTGTGTGGTATTCCTCCAGTTTTTTGTTGACCATAGGACTCTGAGCAGTTTTCTCCTGCTAACCAGTGGTAAAGTGCCTGTGCTGTCCCTTTCGAACATGGTAAAATTGGCATACACCTAACTTGCACAAATGCTATCTGTGGGCTGCAACACTCATTGTGCCACCCACTAGAGTAGCCCTTTAAAATATGTCCCCAGACCTGCCTAAGCAGCCTGTGTGTGAAGTTTTTAGCTGCCAATTAGACCTGGCAAAATAAACCTTTAATCAGGGATAAGCATTCCTTTCCAGTACTTATACATTACCCCTAAGCTAAACCCTAAATTCGCATAGGACAGGGTGCATGGTATTTAAAAAGTAGGACATGTAATATTTAAGGATTTACATGTCCTGGCAGTGAAAAACCTATACGTAGTTTTTCACAGTGGCAAGGCTGACCCTTCCATTAAAAAACACTGGCTTGCATTATAACACTTTACAATGCTTAAATTCAGTTTGAAACTAGCTAGAAAAATTATTCAAGAGCTGATTTTAATAGCAATGTAAAATCCAACTTAATGGTAAAATCTGATTTTATATTACTATTTTGAAAATGACACTTTTAGAATGTTATCATTTTCCTACTTACGCCAAATGTGCCTCACTTGACTGTTAATAACTCTCCTGTGCTGTTATGTGCATTGCTGCCAGACAGCAGACAAAAGACTGAGGAGTGGCATGATGATTTGCTTCCTTGAGCAGGAGGGCCTGAGGGGCTGTGCCCAGCCCCTTCCTGAGCTTCAAAGGGTGCCTACCCTGTCACTGGCAGATGTAGTTCACAATAGGCCTTCCTCACTATGACTTCCTAGTCAGCTTGACTCCAGCCCCAGTGGGGGGAGGATGAAGGGCTGTGCCAAAACTGTTTAACAGTGACCGCAAGGGAGGGTTTGCCCATTATCATAGCCACACCTCTGGGTTGGCACAGTGAGCTCTGATCAAGGGAAGAAACACTCTGCCTGTTGGATTTCTGCTTAACAAAGGGGGAAACTATCCATCTGAACGCCCCCGTCAGACTGTTTTTAGCCTTTGTTTGGCTGTAGTACCTTAAATGATGAAATATCTTCCTTGTCTGATTCTTTATCTAAATGTAGGATATTATAGTATAAGGAACCTTAGAAATGTTTATATATTGAAAGTGCTCTTTTGAAAAGTTCTCTGAGACCCATTTGGTTCTAGTCTGAGCTATAAAAACTTTATAAGTAAACCACATTTTCTAATTTACAGTCACAAGCTTCTTCAATATATTGGCTCAAAGCAAGTAATCATCCCTAGCTGCATGTGTTGAATAAGAGCTGTATTAATAGGAGAAAAAACTGTTGCCCCATCACATAATAAATCGGTGAAAGTGTTGATTGATCAGCGTTTCAAAAAATACTGCAGTGAAATGTATTAAAATGCTGAGAAAATAGTCCTTTTACTAAACTTAATCAAACTCATTTTACTTTCTATGCCTTCTTGCCTCTCTTTCTGTGTTCCTCCATCTCGCTCTTTCTGTTTCCAAGTATGTACTCCCTCAGACGCACTCTCGGCATACCTGTCATGATGACATTACTGGATAGGTTAATAAAGGCCATGTCTTTTATTCCAATACATGCCATTCATAAATTGCACCTGCACAACTTATACACGTGTTTTGGTAAAACTTGGACAATTACATTACAATTGTACAAAAAAATTGAAAAATAGGTGATTAATGAAAAAAAGACAATAACATTCAAGCAAATCTGCAACTCATTCATGCACAAGATGCTTGACGTCTGGTCATTTAGAAGACCAGCATTTCGTAGGACATTTCTAGGTGAAAAATATATTTTCAGACACACAGGTCACCTGGTCACATCGGAGCTTTATGGGTATTTGCCTTTCCTCTGGTGCACACAGGAGCAGTTTTAGAGCAGAGAAAAGGAGAAAGTAATGATTTTCAACTTTAGTGAGTCAGCATATTCTGTGAGTTGTGAATATTTGTGGGTGTAAACCTGGATGTTAACCTCAATCAATTTCCTGTACTTGCCACTCCAAGGACACTCCCATTGTTCAAGGGCAAATGGAGTTATTTTACTGTTGCACACTTTTAACCACCCATCTCTCTTCTTGTGCTCAGATCCACTTTCCATAGGCCCACGTTTTTAATGGGGTTCTATAAATTTTTACTTTTTCCTCATTTATGTAAAAAATCTTTACAGGGGCTAGGCCTGCGCTATATAAATCCATTAGATGCTGTGAGAAAGTGCCTCTTCTTGTGTAGTCACCCACATCATTTGCTATTTTTTTAATTCTGCACCCTGGAGTACTGATGTCCAGGCCCCTGTGTATGTGTTCTAACCCCTAAAACATGGTAAAATAGACTAACTTTACACTAAGGCCATACTATAGGGTGCAGGAAAATAAACCAATTGCGTTGAAAGTTTCATGTCCCCTGCGGACTACAGAACGTATTGTGCTATTTACTAGGGTGATGAAAAAAACATGATTTCAGCCTACCTGTGTAGCCTGACTCCGATAGCTTTTAAATCTGCAGGTGAACCTCTCAAAATAACCCATTTTGGCATGAGAGAACCCTACTTTTAAATATTAAGTTAATTCTCACCTAAGTAGCCCTTGTAGCTTACAAGGTAGGGTGTCTAGTATTTAAAAGTAGTACATGTGAGAATATAATGTTGACATGTACGTAGAGTAACTAGCCCACACATGCTGTTTTCACTGTAAAAGGCTGTAGGTGTCCTATGAGAAAAACAAGCTCAGAATAAAATCATAACCCTGCTACCCCTGGTTCGTGACAAGGTACTGGAGTAATTCATCACTATTTTAATGTTTATTCAACAGTCAACTCAAAGTTGAAGTTATTTTTTTTAAATAAATATTTAGGAAAAGCGACTTTTAAAAGTTCCCCTTTACCTGCTTGAGCCTCCAGTCGGCAAATTATCATTAGCCAGCTGGTAAATGGCCCTGTTAATGCTTCCTCTTACTGAGATGTGAAACATGCTCCCAGACCTCCAAAGCGTCAGCAGCACCTCAAAGGTGTCTGATTTTCTAAGCAACTTTGTCAGATATAACTTCTATGTCCGAAGGTAGAAATCTTAATTGGGATGGTGCGAAATGTAGATGTTCGATGCAAGGTGTTCCGATGGCTGCAAAATTGTAACTTATCCCACTCTGAGCATTTCTCATCAAACCATTGGCTTCAGCAGAGCCTCGTCCAGTGGCTATCCAGATTCGAGAGGATTTCAGCACCTACAGTTTTGCAAACTTACCCTTTGGTGGATTTTGGCCTCCATTTCAAATGCTAAATCAAAAGGTAAAATCTTTGACTGGGATGAACGTACTTGGTGTATCCAAAACACACTCCATTGAAGTTGGCCTGAGATCCCACTTAGTTACTGGTCAACCATGGACAGTGTTTTCTGATTAGTGCTTTACTTTTTCTTAGTGGTTTTTGCCTTAAATGTTTAAAGATTAATTTCTCCATGCACCCTTATTGGAGTTTTGTCATTTTGGTGTAATTTTACTTATTAGATTCTTCTGTTTTTCAAAACTGGTTATGAGATTTTCATCGCTTTGTGTTTTGACTTTTTAACTGTTTTGAACTACTAAATACTTTAGACATTTTCTCAAGTTACGCCTGTCTGCTACGTGCCATAGCTACCAGGCAGTTGAGCCTAGGTTTCAATGACCGAAACTGTGTTTTACCTTGATAAGCTTATGGTATTATTCTTTGTGGTGGACTCACATCCACTACAATTGATTACCCACTTTCCTACAGATACAAACAGGAATAAATAAATAGGTAGACGCTGTGAAGTGATGAAAATATTAAGCTGTTGAAGCATGACTGTAAGCTTGTGAGAAAAATGTTTTTCAGAGCAGACAGTCAAACCGTAGGGTATGCCATACGTCCCGTGTATTGAACACACAAAGAAAGATTCTAGGTAGCTCCTCTATCCTACCGCACCCAATCGATTCTTCTCCAGGGTATACGTGTAGCGTGGAAGAGTATGTGCACGCAAGTATTGAATAAGGCTCTGAATTTGTTTTTGAAACTTGTGTCTCAAACCTAAGAATCCTCCGCAAACAACCTTCTTTTTTTCAGCCCTATCCATTCTGCATGGCAGTGTAGAAATGCTCTGCGTTGGATCATAATCATAGGTGATAAGTCAGTGTTGTTCTGAGACAGTCCACTGACTTCAGAAGCATTCTGTCTGGATAATACGCTGGCTCTCAGAGTTGCCCGTGACCTAGAAGCAGTTTTCATTTGCTGCTTGAGCACAGAGGAATGACTATATCACACTTCTGCATCAATTGCTTCTTCTGCATTTGCCACTCTGACTAATAAGACATTGTATTGTGAATAAGAAGACAGAGACTGTTAGGAGGGAGATGCTTCACTGCAGCACAGACGCCGAGCCTGTCTACAGGAAATGAGGTTTTCTTTCTACAGCTGAAAATGTAGCACATCTGCTGCTCACAGACAACATGCAGCAGTTTTCATTTCACATTATTTGACCTTGCAATTAACCTGATGATGTTGCCATCTGGACCAAAGATTTTCATAAAAGCCATTCGCAGGTACTATAGAATGCCTTTGCTGCTGAATTGCAAGCCGCCCACTCTTGATTTCATCTCTTCCCTCATCCTACCACTACAATGCACTTCCTGACTATTCACTCTTGCAGGTCCTTTTCATCCCTGCTTTCTCCACTTGCTCCTTTTTCCTGTCTTTCTCTCCCTCATTTTTTTCTCCCTTTTCATCTTTTCTCTTTCTTGATCTGAAGTATGCTGTTCTGCGAGGCTCAGCGAGTGCTTCACATGTGTGAGTTTCAAGGCATCATTTAGAGAATAGTCCGTGTTACCCGCTGGCGACTTAGACTTTACTTGAACAAAGTGGATAAACATGGCTTCCAGAGCTAACACGTTTATTCATTTTGCTTTATGCAGAGGCTGCTTCAACCCACACAAAATGGCCATTTTCCAACGTATTATAAATCAAAATATGTATGTATTCTAATATATAATGGTATGTTCGCCTTAGCAGGAGATGTTTTGAAGAGTTTTTCACAAGATGGCGCAGGAGGCATAGACGTGGCAGGATGTCTTCCAGTGTCCATCTATTGAACTTTCCTTCCCTCTTTCTTGCAAAAGAGTGAAGTCATTGTGTTCAGTCACAGCACAATCATTGCTATCAAACAAATCAGTGTATCACGTGCAGGCAATTTCGCTGCCTTTTTGCCCATTTAGTGTCATGTGACTCATTTGACAACATCTCTGCCTTGCACAGCTTGCCATGTGGATTGCTGGGCCTTCTCTGGGCAACCTCTTTTTGTGGTGTGTACGCAAGCAGCACCCCAATGGCCCTCTGGCTAGGTTTGTGCTATAAAGCTGTTTATAGGTTTCAGCTCCACTACAGTCCACAGACTGGACTACCTATAACACTGACCCTCTAAGTTGATCTATGCCTGTTTCTCCTTTCTTTCTACCTTCCCCTTTCTTCATCCTAGACTTGCAAATCTTTATAGAGTGGCTGAACTGACTGTTGCTGTCAGTAGGGGATATGAACTGAAAGCAACGGAAAGCATAATAGACACCATAAAATGTAATACAGGACCTTATAACTGACAACTAACTCCAATCATAATTTCCATGTCTATCTCTCACACCTCCTCCTCCATTACACTGGTAGGAGCTGCGGCCACGACTAAATAAGAAACTTTCTGACCACTCTTGCACAACATCAAAACGTTCCCCCATAGAATCACAACAAAAACAACACTCTGCCAACCACACACTCCCTCACGGTGAACCATGCTGCATGTCTGATAATGAGTTTTTGCACCCAACAACGGGGTATGAAGAATTATTTACATGCTGCAAAAGAGTACAAAAACATACACCTGTCCAACAAATTCTGGCAGCCTGCCTTGTGAAAGATGCACCTCTCCACAGTTTAATCACTTCATGAAAATCAGATCCTAAGTCTAGGTATTCATATGACGCGTGTGGCACTCCCAGGCTGAAGTGAGAGTAGAGATCCACCAGTTTTCCAGCAGGTTGTGTGATATTCCAGAAATCTATGCACCTCCTGCGCACCAGTCATGTACCTTAAATCCTCTTGCAAGTTATAGCTGCAGGTATACATTTCTTAATGGAGTATATACTCACTGCTGAAATATCATCTTCTGAAGCCCATGGAGGAGTTAACATTCCTGACAACTTAGATGGGACTGCAGAGAAGTAGTTTCTCATTGATGACTCGGGGGAGGGGGGCAGAATATTAAAAACACTTAGCAGACTAGTTGTGTGAAGTGTGGAGATGTTCAGTGTTCAATGACGGGTCAGAGTTCAAATATCCAAATAACAAAGCTGAGGAGCACTGCTGCACATAGAAGCTATGACAGGCTGAAGCTGGACTACAGAATATCAAGGACATAAATATTGTGGCCTATATGTAGTTTACAAAAGTATCGCTCCATTGGGTGTAGATATTCTATTGTTATCTTCAATGGGGTGGTACATTTGTAGGCGATATTTAGGACGCAATGGGGCATATTTACAAGGGGATATCGCCACCAAAACGTCAATTTTAGCGATGTTCTGGTGGCGATATCCCATTCTCATTTTTCACAAAGTGGTGTTAAGCCATCTAACTTGGCTTAAGGCCGCAACACCCATTGCTTTTTGACGCTGTCCCAGATTTACAAGGCTGGTCCAGCACCAAAAAAGAAGACCAGGGAATACCTGTTTTTAGATTGGCGATACGAGGAGAAATTATTAATTTCTCCTTGTTTTTTGCTCTTTTCATGTGAGCTGCATACTGCAGCACACATAGAAGAGCAAGTCGCCTTTCAAGATCATGTACAGGAAGGTGACCCTTCCTGCACACAAACAATCGCCCCTGCAGTGCAAGCACCTTTGCAACATGGCGCAAGGGTGCCTGCGCTGGGGCTAGGCAGCTTTATTAGTGCCAGCACTAGGGCAAACACATGGTGTGCCTTTTTTTGTAAATACGGCGCATCCCAGCGTTTTAAAAACGTCGGAGCGCGGCATTACCAATTTTGGCGTAACAACGAGCTCCGATATTTTTTGTACATATCCCCCAATATCTTTTCAGATGATATTTACGCCACCATATTCTAGTGGAAGTTTCCAGGGTACTGCAAGTCTA
Source organism: Calotriton arnoldi (assembly GCA_963921515.1). Classification (NCBI taxonomy): domain Eukaryota; kingdom Metazoa; phylum Chordata; class Amphibia; order Caudata; family Salamandridae; genus Calotriton; species Calotriton arnoldi. Next base: position 2,359,239 of record CAWUFW010000084.1, on the reverse strand, counting down.
GGCACAGAATATGCTGAGACTGTATCCCCATTTGTGGGTAATGAAAACATTTCATTATTGCCTATGAGAAATTTGTAAACAGCATAATTTAATACTGCTTAAAATGTGATTTAAAACTTAACGTTCTTTTACATGCAACTTCTTGATTTCTTGTTACAGCTAGTAAATAATCACAAAAGAAAGCTCACAAACTGAGTTGAATAATTAGAGATTCGTTTATAAAAGCCATTTAAACGCAACGATATCCAGGATTGTCTTAATTTATAGTGATTCATACCATGCAAAAAGGCGTGTAGTAGGCTAAATACAATGAAGTAAATAAACTTATCCAATGATATTATAAAAACACTTATTTGTGTTACTATGAATATTTGGATATTGGAAGCTTGTGCAATATTTGGTGAGGAGCCTTGATAAAGAGGAAGAACAGGAAACGTGTTGGCTGCGTTGAAAGAATCTGGACAATTTAAAAAGCATTTCCAAGAATCTTGTAATTTCAGATGTGATCTATTCAGGTAATTGGGACAATCATAATGAGGCCCCATGTGTAGATATTGCGAGCTTGTGTTGGGTGGATGGGTCAGATAACCATAGCAAGTTTACAAAACTGCCATATAACAGTAGCTTTGGCTTCTTTATTGTCAAAAGGAATAAATATGAAATTGGAGAGTCAATCTGCTTCACTACATTTATAACTTTCTTCAGGGCAGCAGCAAAAAGAGAAATGTTGGGGAAGCTCATTTCTAGAAGGATTTACTTTTGCTGAAATGATGGCTTGGCGGTTTAGGGATTGTTCCGCGAGGGATTTGCAACGTCGATGGCTGAGCGAGAAGCATGGACCACGTGAGCAGGATTATATGAAGAAGAAAAAACTAGAGGTGAGGAAGAAATTGACTAGCGCGTCTCTTTCAGAAATTATTGATCTCATCGGTCAATTCTGCGTTTTCTGATTGCTGACAGCAATAGATTGATGGGTTAGTTGTGCCGGTCAATTATGCATAGCAGCAGGTAACGTCACCCTTTGTAACAAATGTGCACAAAAGAGTGAGAGCTTTATTGCTGTTCTTTGCTCATGTATAATCTCTTTCCATTTGGGTGTAAATGGAGGTTGGGTCTCACTCCCACATGTCCTTGATAATTTGTAGTTTGAATGGGGTCGTTAGCGTATGGGTGCCGTTAGCTCTCTCTCTTCCTTGCCTCTTGCAATACTAGTTTGTTTTGTATCACAGTTACTCAAGGTCATGTGTTGTTGGGCATGTACCCCCCACACACAAACACACTGAAACCTACTAGAGTATATACAGACACACACATAACAACACAAACTTGTTTCTCATATAGTGCTCTATGCAGCACTTCTACTGTTTTGAAGCAATTGAAATAACAGGCTGTATTACACATTGCTGCGCATTTTCCTTGTTTGTGCCGGGCGCACTTTTCAAAAGGTGCACCCTGCACAAACTAGGAGTGCCGTATTATATTGAATGTGCTACCCCTAGGGCAGTTGCAAAGTCGTATTGCCCTGGGGGCAGCGCATTCAAGTGAAATACAGAGTGGCTTTGAAGCAGCTGCTCTGTGTTTCACTGTGCAGGCGGCAACCCTCTTGCACTTTAAGAGGGGGGAGAGATCCCCTTGCAGGTGGGTGCAGTGAGTGGCTTCATCTGCCTGCAAGAGGATGTCTAGGGGATCCAAAGGACCCCCCCTTCATAAAACTGCCATCAGAGAGCGAACTTAAAGTGAACCTCCTGGCAGCTTCTTTGCCTCTGTGCTCGCATCTGTAATACGGTGCAGGCGCAGAGGCAAAAAGATTCCCTCATTTGCATGGGGCCCCGGCCCCAGGGAAATAAGTGGTACCTCACCCACCTAGGATGCCCTGGCCCAATGACCCACAGGGATTACGGGTAGCTACTCTTAATACCCGTTCCTTGCAGAAACACAATCTTGAGGTCTTCTCGCTTCTCCAAGATGACCATTTGGACATACTTGGAGTTACAGAAACCTGGCTTGAGGAGTCCTCAGCACCGGACCTAGTGGCAGCCACACCCCCGAACTTTGCCGCCCTCTGCCATAACAGACCTGGCGGTACTAGAGGGGGTGGAGTTGCTATTCTGTATAACCAACAGCTACAGGCAGAGACCCTATGTGCAGAAAGCATCGAGGGGGCAGATGTGTTGGGGGCTAAATTCTGCTCCCAGCCACCTGTCTAATTGTCCTGATAGTCTATCGCCCTCCGCGAACGTCACCCAAATTTGTGGAGCTTTTTACCGAATTAGTTATTGACATCCGGTCGCGGTATCAATGTATCCTGGTAATGGGGGACTTTAACTTCCACTGGGATCAGACACCTAAAGATAGCCAGGCCAAACAGTTGGAAGAGGCACTAGGCTCCCTGGAACTGAGGCAATTGGTGAATGCACCCACTCACGAGAAGGGCCATACCCTTGATTTGGTCTGGACCTCCCATCCACCAACCAGCCCATTAGAGATCAGTCCTTGTGCCTGGTCTGATCACTACTTAATTAGAGGCCTGTTTCCATCCACAAGACAAGCAGTTCGTCCCCACCCAGAGTGGAAAGTGATGAGGGGATGGGGGAAAATTAATGCAGATGACCTGATTAACACTCTATTCAACTCAGTTCCCCCATGTTCAACACAAGGAAATTCTGACCTTGACCGAGAAAGCGCTGTTCTTTCCATGAGGCTGAAGAATGCCATTAATATAGTAGCCCCCATGCGTAGGGAAAGAGTAAGGGACAAAGGCAAAGGGGCTCCCTGGTTCAATGAGGCCCTTAGAAACAAGAAACAAGCCTTACGCCAATGTGAGAGAGCCTGGCGTAGAGCTTATGACCCAGGTGCCCGGCTTGAATACAAAGCAATGTTTGCAGTCTACAATGAGGAAAAGTGTTCTTCTGATCTGTATCATTTGTACCAGGACTCCATTGTTTTTTCATTGCCATTTCGTGTCAAACACTTCCACACGACCCACCTGGTCGTTTCTGCTGATGCCTGAGGAAATTCTAACTAACACGACAAAAACCATCTTGCAACCTGCATTTCTGCCCAGGAACTGTCGCACACCCAACCCCCTGTTCTTTGCAGTTCGACAGAAAACCATGAGACACTCACACCCTGTGTAAATGATTTGTTTCCCATCTCCTGCTCCCTGCCTGGTAAACATCCTTGACACCGTGATCAGGTTATCTGGACAATGGTCTGACTGCTGGGCCTTGATCAGGGTGATTGGACAATGGTTTGAATGACCAAGCTTTGATCAAGCTGATCGAACAATGACCTGAATGACCGAGCTTTGATCAAGCTGATCGAACAATGACCTGAATGACCGTGCTTTGATCAAGCTGAGTGAACAATAATTTGAGTACCAAGCCTTGGTCAGGTCACCAACTACAAACACCGTCTGGATCTGGTTATCAACTGCAAACACTGCCCTGATTGAACAATGGACTAACAGCCAAAAGACTGGAATGAAAAAGTATAAAAGGCTTGTAAGCTGCGGAGTAAAGCAGCAGCCTCCTCTGTCTTGTTTCTAACGAGCTTGGGACTCTGTTCCATAGCCCGGGCTATTTGAATAAATCTGGGTTCCTCCTGCAGACGAAGGCTCCTGTGTCTCCTTTTACTACGTATGAAGGGTATGGAAGACTTGGGCAATTCCCCGCCGCCGAGACCCAGTGAGTGGGTTATTCCGGTTCTTCAAATGGCGCCCGAACAGGGACTCCACGAGTACGAAGGTCAGGCCCGGTGGATGTGAGGAGGTGCACGGAGAGACTCCGACGGAGGCGCCCTACCCGAGGGATTCTTGCAATCCGGTAAGCCGAACGACTCGCCCGCTGTTCCTCCCCACCCGGTCTGGGCCACATGACCACGTCCTCGCTGGAGTCCCCTAGCAAATAATTTCTGGAGCAGGACACAGCCCTACGTCTGCAGAAGAGAACTACCCCTGTAAGGTAAGGGTGGACTGATCACCCACCAAATCTGTATGATTCTGCTGTTATTGACCTTTGCAAAAGCCAAGCAGGCGAGGTGAATTTTAAAACCCGCCGGTGTCTGTTACCTATTTACAAGCATGCCAGTCAGTAGTAAGTTCAAGAAATTATGTTGTTGTATGTGTACTCAGGACTCCCAGCTGGAGGCGGCTTGTCCGCTTCCTCCAGAAGGGACCCCTGGCCGAACGATGTATGTTAAACATGGCCCTTCTGCCATAATGTTTTCCTCATTCTGGGTAAAATATACGAAACAAAGTAACGCGGAATTACAGTGGCCACTTTATGGCTCCTTTAATTCCCAAGTTCTCGCCAACTTAGAGGAACAATTAATGAAAAGAAAAACGCGCCCGTCTATGTTTGAATCTGTCCGATTTTGGAGGAAAGAGATAGAGCAGAGAGCTAGAAAGCAGAAGGCTCAAGAAAGAAAACAGGAACGCATGTCAATGGCCGACCACGCCAGAGTAAATTTACAAAATCAAATGACAAAATCGGTAGAAATAGCCAACAGGGAGCATGGGGCCCGGGTACAAAAATGCTATCCAGCTCGTGAGGAGAAAAGAAAGGGCCATATGGATGGGGGAGAAGAAGGTGATTCCTTGCTTGATACCATGCTAGAAAGCCCTCCTGCATATGCCCCAATGTACCCTGCCCTGATGCCTCACACCCCACATGTCCCCCGCCACCGCCCACTCCTGCCCCCACTGCCCCTCCTACTGTTCTTCCTGTCACACCAACCCTCCCGATTTTTCCTATGACACCGACCACGCCCGCTAACCCTGTCCTCACTGCGGGAATGACAACAAGTCTCCATCCGCCCAACCCCTGCGGCTTTACCCCTACCCGCCCTTTTCCTACTTCCCCGTGGTCTACAGTTAAGCAGGATTTATATAAAATGTTCAATTCCCCCGACTGGCCTCCTTGCGCTCTGCAGTCAGCTTTTCGTCCCTTCGAGAAAATGACCTACAGAAGCAACAGTGTGAATGTTGGATAAAGAACGGGAATATTTATGCCTTTAAAGACATATGGTCCACCTTTTCCCAGTGGACGATTATGGAACAGACCACCTGGGCTGAATACATGTGTACGCTGGTCATGCAAAAATTTGAGAATGCGCTTATGCAGATACCCACTGGATTAATGGACTTTAGGTCACAAATAAGAAGAGGCGATGTTCAGGGAGAGGGATGTTTGGTGCTGTGTCTGCTTTAATGGCTTACCGTGATATGACCGCTTTTTCCAACACCCCTCTAGAGACAGCTATGCCAATGAGAGAGGCGGCCCCTGTCTTTGTTAACGCACTTACCGATACCCAAAATAATGGCCGAGGAGCTGTTGAGGCACACTGGCGCAGGCTTTGGGTTCATGTTCCTTGGAAAAGGTCAGAAGTAATGCAGTTAAAAGAACAATTACCAGATCCCTGGAAGAATCCGGCTGCCTTTTACAGAGAATTAGGTCAGATTATATCTGCAGGTACTCTCGTTCTTGAGGATATAGATTTACTTTTTGGTACGGTTGTTCCCACTGAAATTTGGGACAAGATTCGACATACTGATCATGAAGTGGCGTTGGGAGGTAAATGGGCTGACCTAGAGGCTATGGAAGAAGCAAGGGTAGGAGGGACTAAACCAGAAGCTGCCATCCTGACTTTGCCCGGTAAAATAATAACGTTTATGAAAACACTTTTGCCGGAAACTGTCATTAACTGGGATAAAATAAACGCCTGTAGGCAGCGAAAAGATGAGAATGTGGCTGACTTCTTTACCCGTTTTGAGACAGAATACAAGGGACATAGTGGTTTGGATCCCCGGACCCCAGGTTCTGGTCCAGTGTTTGTCGATAAGTTTGTCAGCAACTTGCTTCCTGAGATTTCCACCAGGCTTAAGAAAGTTGAAAGTACATGGTCTGCCCAAACTATGACTGGTATCTTGGCTATGGCACAATATCATGAGAATAGGGAGAATGAAGACAGAGACAAGGAAAGTAAGAAGGTTAGGGATCTTAAGACTAAGGCACTTCTGCAGCAGGCTTACCCTCCCCGAGGTCCCGATGCCCGCGGGAATTTCAGACCTCAACCCCAACACCCTCCGAGGGCTCGCCAGTCTACCCCTCCAGCCCTCAACATACGGGAGCCCTCCAAACAGATCAGTGTGCTTATTGTAAGGGGTACGGCCATTGGATAGACGAGTGTCCCGTGTTAGCTGAAAACATCCGAACAGGGAAGACTCGGCCTCGCGCTCCCAGGGAGGGAAGGCCGACTAGGGACCATGGCCCGCCCCATCCACAGGATAAAGAAAGTTGGCCCAGGGATCACGTTCCCGTCCGGCTGCGCCCGGCCAATAGGTTTGATGGGTACGAAGCAACACGCACTTATTACAATGATGATTATGACGAAGTTGATGAGATAGGGTCCTACCAAGCATAGGACAGCCAGGAAAGGGGTATTACCAGAGTGCAAATTCCAGTGGATCAAAGGGGCCCGTATGTTCAAATGTCAGTTGTGGGGAACGATCAGAATTTTCTTTTGGATACTGGGGCCACCAGGTCTTCTATTGCACGTCTGTCAGTCCCGGAGGCACCCCTTTCTGGCAAAATAAATGTCTCCGTGGGTTTTGCAGGAACACCTGTGACGAGCCCTGTCTCTGAACCCCTCCCTCTCGATATTGGCCCTGCACATCTTGACGCTCCCTTGGTCCTTACTACAGGTTGCAGTGAAAACTTGTTAGGCATGGATTTACTGAAAGCTCTGTATGCGACCATATCATGTAGTCCCCAAGGTGTATCCCTAACAATTTCTCCCACCGCAGCTTCCTATATGTATCTGTCTGGTCCCCTCCCACCAGAATTGCAGTTTTTACCTTCCTCCCTCTGGGCATCATCAGACACTGATGTAGGGTGTCTCAACATATCCCCTCATGTGGTACGCATCGAGCCAGGTGCACTTCTCCCCCGCCTCCGGCAGTATCGACTACCCGCGGAAGGAGAAATGGCCCTTTTAACAATAATATCTGAATTAATGGACAAGGGCGTAGTGGAGGAAACACGTGGCAATATCTGTAACAGTCCCATCATTCCCGTTCTTAAAAAGACCAATGGAGATGCTCTCTCCCCTAAAATATACAGATTTGTGATTGACCTGAGAGCCCTTAACAAAATAACAATCTCCCAATATCCTGTTGTCCCCGACATTACAGCCCTCTTAACGATGGTCCCTTCTGACGCAACACACTTTTCTGTCATAGACCTGAAGAATGCTTTTTTCAGCATTCCTATACATCCTGACAGCAGACATTTTTTTGGTTTCTCCCTTGGTGGGCGACGCTTTAGATTCTGCCGCGCCCTCAAGGTTTCACCAAGAGCCCCAGTATCTATAGTCAAGCCCTCAAAAGTCAACTAGATTCCTTGGAACTCCTGATAACTCCACACTATTACAATATGTAGATGACCTCCTCATTGCTGCAAATTCTGCCCCATCATGTAAAGAAGCTACTCTCTGTTTGTTACGCCACCTTGCCCTCCATAATCACAAAGTCTCTTTAAAAAGCTTCAGTTTTGTCAAGAGAAGGTGACCTATTTAGGTCATCTCCTCTCGAAGGAGGGAAGGCAGCTCACCGCTGATCGTGTAGCCATTATCAATGCTATGACGGCCCCACGAACACAAAAGCAGGTGCGAGCCTTCATAGGCCTAACCTCATACTGTAGACAGTGGATTTCCAACTTTTCGGCCATGGTCAAACCTCTTCTTGCCCTCACCACTAAAGACATATCAGACAGTTCCTTTCCATGGACTAGAGAGCATGCGCAGGCCTTCCAAGATTTAAAGAGGGCTCTGTGTACTGCTCCAGTCCTCGGTACTCCTGATTATAGCAAGCAATTTTTTTTGTACATGAGACAGACGGCTGTGCATGCGCTGTCTTGACCCAGATGTTCAGAGGTCACCATCGGCCATGTGCCTATTTTTCAGCCACCTTAGATCCTGTTGCAAGGGCTCTCCCAGGATGCCTACGGGCGACCGCTGCGGCCGCCCTCATGGTCCGTCAGAGTGCGGGGATCATCATGAACTCCCCCCTGACTCTGATGGTCCCCCATTCTGTAGATACCCTCCTTAATAACACCAAGACACAGTACCTCACTAGCGCACGACTCACAGGATATGAACTGACACTCTTTTCCAGCCACATTAACATCAAGAGATGCACTGTACTGAACCCCGCAATATTACTCCCACTGGATACTCAGGATGCCCGCTTAGACCCACATGACTGCATATTAAGGACAGAGGAGGAGACGAAGGGACGGGTTGACTTACAGGATACCCCGATAGCAGAACCAGAAGGTACACTATATGTGGATGGATCATGTCTCAGAGGGCCAGATGGTAACACCTCAGCCGCCTATGCCCTCACGACATTAGGACAAGTAGTAGAAACAGCTCAGATTCCGCAGTGCTCTGCTCAAGCAGCAGAATTAGTGGCCCTCACTAGAGCCTGTGAGTTAAGCAAAGGGATGACGGTAAATATTTATACTGACAGCCAATATTCCTTCGGGGTGGCCCACAACTTCGGGAGGTTATGGAAAGAAAGGAATTTCCTTACTTCCCATGGGACCAAGATTCAACATCGCCCCCTAATTCACCGATTGTTAGACTCCCTGACACTCCCCAGAAAGGTGGCCATTATAAAATGTAAGGCCCATAAGAAAGTGACAGATGATGTTGGGAAAGGCAATGCCCTGGCTGACCAGACGGCCAGACAAACAGCTCTTAGAAAAAGGGAAGGAATGTATGTAGGAGGTCCCGCTAGGTGGGTGGCAGACGAGGGCATGGTTGAAAACACAGTACAGAGTGTGATCGATATTCAGTCCCATACTACTCCTGAGGAACTACGGGTGTGGAAGGAGCAATTAGCAAAGGAGGGAATTGATGGTTGCTGGGTCCGCACGACTATGGAAAGACAATGGATGTTACCTGACAGTCATGTGCTACCAGTAGTTACGATGGCCCATGGTCCTGCTCACATTAGTGCAAAGGGATATGTAAACTGTTGGAACCTACATGGTACAACTCTAAGATACCAACATATGCTGAAAAGCTGGTTAAAACATGCATGATTTGCCTAATGTATAACCCAGGAAAAGGCACAGTTACTCCTAAGGGAGGATTCTCTCCTCCTACCTTCCCTTTGAAGTCCTCCAAATAGATTACATCCAGATGGACCGATGTAACAATTTAAAATATGTCCTAGTGGTGGTCTGTACCTTCAGCCGATGGGTGGAGGCCTACCCCGTCAAAGACTGCACCGCTATCACTACCGCCAAAATGCTATTAAAAGAGTACCTCCCACGATTCGGTTTGCCCCGCTTGGTCTGGAGTGACAACGGGACACACTTTACGGCTCAAATTATGGAATATATCTGTACAGCATTGGGTATAAAACAAAATTTCATGCAGCTAACCACCCCCAGTCAGCAGGTCTAGTGGAGGTGTACAATGGCATCCTAAAAACTAAAATGCCCAAAATAGTAGCCGAGACAGGTGTCACTTGGGTTGATGCTCTGCCCTTGGCCCTATTGTCTACAAGAACAACAGCCCACACCAGGATAGGGCTATCCCCCCATGAGATTGTGTTCGGGAGGCCTGCCAATGTATGGGGTGTCCCGCGGCCTAAGAAACTGTCTGATGTTGAATACCCTGTATTAACTGATTACCTGTACAGTCTAACTAATACCTTTCGTACTCTTTATCACCAGGTGCATGAGGCCATACCTGACAAAAGCGAGGGCCCAGGACACGTTATCCAACCTGGAGATTGGGTCTTAGTGAGGAATTTTCAACGGACTAAGAGCCTCGAACCCCGCTGGACACAGCCCCGTCAGGTGTTGCTGGCCACCCGCACTGCCGTGAAAGTAGAAGGTCGGAAGAATTGGGTGCATTCGTCCCACTGTAGGCGTGTGCCTCTGCCCCTCCCCTATGATCAGTGGGTGAGGGAAGGACAAGGAGACTCAGAAACAGTCCCGACGTTTGTCCCATTCAGCGATGCCAGACTGCATTTTACATCTACGGAAGCAGAGAGTGACAGCATACTGAAAGGAAGGGTGGAACCCTCCCTTAACTCTGCTCAACGTCCAGAACAATTGTTTCCCGACCATACTGACCCTACTTCCGACCGATATAACTTGCGCCCGAGGAAGGCTTGCCTTTGACTTCGCCAAGTGCCTATAGGCTGTAGGGCTGTGATCTCCCGGCCGAGAGTAGTGCTGGTGTGTCAGACTAAGGTACGCCATAGGGCTCTTGGCACCTGCGCCCAGTGAAGCAACCACCAATCACAGACAGCCACTAGAGGTCCCTGGCTTAGCACAATGGCTGCCGTCCAAAACACTCGAATCCAGAAACAATATGTCAGTCTCCGACATAGTAAATGCTTCATGGCCACCGTTGTGACGACGTTTGTCTCCCTCATCCTGTCTATTCTTGGTTGGCTGTTACTAATCTACCATCCTGTTACCTCACCAACCCCTACCCCAACTCCTGCAGAGCACCAGCATTACACGCTACCAGCCCACGAGTTACCCCGCCGTGCAGAATTCTTCAATAACACCTTCATCCAAATGTTGCATCATCATCAGCTGATCATGAACACTTCCAACTGCTGGGTTTGCGGACTGATGCCGCATTCCATGATACACCCTGTCCCATTCTTTCCCTACCCCTTTTCCATCTCTGGGTCTTGTCTTGCATGGTGGATGTTGATACAGGAGGCCTACACTGTCAATGGTACTGCCAATTCTGCCCTTGGAACATTTCAGGATGACTTCTGGCGGAACAGATCTGGCCATGCCAATGCTCCTTTTGCCCGACCAGCTCATCCACATCGCTACTATCACCAGATGAACTCGGTGAGATGGTAGTATTCAACTCAACCACTCGACGAACATTTTCCAGATTCCGCACAAGAAGGATACTGCCCGATGAACGAGACACTGTGAATGTCATAAATGTGCAAGGCCGTGTCTGCATCCATGGCCTAGGGACTAAGAAAGTTGGTACCAGTACTTGTAATATCACAAAATCTTTAAACTCTACATCTCCTCCGAAGCTGGTGGCATCCCCCAACACCTATTTTATCTGTGGCACTGCCGCCTACACTTGGCTCCCCTGTAACTGGTCTGGTACCTGCTATCTGGCCTTCCTCCTTCCGCCAACGTATTCTACCCATGGGAGTTACCACCTGTTGATGAAGGGCGCTCTGCGTCGCTCACGTAGGGGCGTCATATCAGCCGAGGATACAGCAGGCCAGGAAACCGGGGACTTCCTTAAAGGTTTCCTTCCATTCTGGGGCCCCATGGCAAACAGTCGGGCTGTACGACGACTGACCAAGGTCCTTGAAGCCACCATCACAGTAACAGCTGGTGCCCTCTCCAACATCACTGCAGAACTACAGGCGGACCGCCTTATAACACTGCAGAACCGCATGGTCCTAGACGTCCTCCTTGCTGATCGTGGTGGTGTGTGTAAATTGATCGGCTCCAGCTGCTGCGTGTACATCCCAGACAACGCACCTTCAGTGTACTATGCCAACCAACGTCTGCATCGCCTTTCTTCCGAAATTCATCTGGATAAAGGCAACTGGTCCCTCACAGGCTGGATCTGGGGCCTCCTTTCCCAGTGGGGGTGGAGGGTCCTCATCTTCCTTGCCTTGGGAATAACTGTCCTGGTCTCCTGGTGTTTGTGCTTTCAGTGCCTGCCAGTGCTCTGTACAATGTGTGTCCAGACCATCCAGCCTCCACCCTCCAACATTCACAACACCAATATGATGATGATGCTCCATCAAGAAACCGATGGCCTTATGAACATTGACATTTCTTAAAGTATTTGCCACTCAATGGCAAAAGGAGGGTCTGAGGAAAAGTGTTCTTCTGATCTGTATCATTTGTACCAGGACTCCATTGTTTTTTCATTGCCATTTCGTGTCAAACACTTCCACACGACCCACCTGGTCGTTTCTGCTGATGCCTGAGGAAATTCTAACTAACACGACAAAAACCATCTTGCAACCTGCATTTCTGCCCAGGAACTGTCGCACACCCAACCCCTGTTCTTTGCAGTTCGACAGAAAACCATGAGACACTCACGCCCTGTGTAAATGATTTGTTTCCCATCTCCTGCTCCCTGCCTGGTAAACATCCTTGACACCGTGATCAGGTTATCTGGACAATGGTCTGACTGCTGGGCCTTGATCAGGGTGATTGGACAATGGTTTGAATGACCGAGCTTTGATCAAGCTGATCGAACAATGACCTGAATGACCGAGCTTTGATCAAGCTGATCGAACAATGACCTGAATGACCGTGCTTTGATCAAGCTGAGTGAACAATAATTTGAGTACCAAGCCTTGGTCAGGTCACCAACTACAAACACCGTCTGGATCTGGTTATCAACTGCAAACACTGCCCTGATTGAACAATGGACTAACAGCCAAAAGACTGGACTGAAAAAGTATAAAAGGCTTGTAAGCTGCGGAGTAAAGCAGCAGCCTCCTCTGTCTTGTTTCTAACGAGCTTGGGACTCTGTTCCATAGCCCGGGCTATTTGAATAAATCTGGGTTCCTCCTGCAGACGAAGGCTCCTGTGTCTCCTTTTACTACGTATGAAGGGTATGGAAGACTTGGGCAATTCCCCCGCCGCCGAGACCCAGTGAGTGGGTTATTCCGGTTCTTCAACAAGAAAGTGATTTTAACAAGGAAAGCAGAATTTTATGAAGCTAGGATCTTGAACGAACGCTGATAATTCACAAAAAGAAATTTTTCGGATTTTAAAAGAGCTGAGACAGACTCAGGAACAGAGGCCCCCCTTCTGCCCTGAAGACTGTAATAAATTCCAGACCTTCTTTTTAAGAAAAGTGAAGGACCTATTACCAGAGATCCACTCTACTCCTACCGTTCATTGCACCTTAGCATCAGTACCTTTGCCCCCGCATATAATAAACCACTCGCTGCCTTCCCCATGCTTACCTTGGATGTCTTGTCTCCTTTAATGAGTCGGATTAAGTCAGGGTCTCCTGCGGACCCTTGTCCACCGAGGATCTTCAAGTTGGCACTACCAGGGATCGAAAGTGAGGTCCTAATGCTATTAAATCAATCTCTCGAATGTGGCCACGTCCCTATTGATTTCAAGGAAGCACGAGTTATCCCACTCTTGAAAAACCGGGAGCAGACGCGAAGAACCTAAAAACTTTTAGGCCAATTTCCCAACTCCCATTTTTGGCGAAAGTGCTGGAACAGCACGTGCTGAAATCCATATCACACCATATTGAAGTCAACCATCTCCTGCAAACCAACCAGGCTGGCTTCAGGGCTCATCACAGCACGGAAATGGTTATGCTGGCCGTGCTGGATGAAATCAGGCTCAGGGCCGATAAGAAAAACCATGTGCCCTGGTGTTGCTTGACCTATCCGCGGCATTTGATACGGTCAATCATGACCAACTTCTGTCGCGGATTTCGGAGTTAGGCATCCAGGGCATGGCCCTCAAATGGCTTACGTCCTTCCTCTCTGACCGATCACAGAGAGTACAACTGGCTGACTATGTGTCTGACTCCGGCAAACTCTCGTGTGGGGTGCCACAGGGTTCGGCGTTGTCTCCTCTCCTATTCAACGTCTACCTTCAACCCTTGATAGCCGCACTGAATCTCATGGAGTGCCATATCTACAACTATGCGGATGACACTCAAATCATTATCCAGATAGACAATGCCCCGGCTGCCCACTTACGAATGCAAAATATTTTAAAATATATAGTTAACTGGATGACGGCCAATTCCCTCAAAATCAACCCTGATAAGACTGAGGTACTGGCCATCACCACAGACTCCAGTCCTTGGAGTGACCTTTTCTGGCCACAAGAGTTGGGCGCAAATCCTGAGCCAGCACTGGCCGTAAAAAGCCTTGGCATTAAAATCGATGCCAAGCTGTCTATGACTCAGCAGGTATCTGCCGTAGCAGGTACATGTGTTGGCCTGCTTAGACAGTTACGGAAGCTGGCCCCCCTTCTCACATTTGCAACTCTCAGAACGGCAGTATCAGCCCTGATAGTGTCGCGTTTGGATTACGGGAATTCCCTGTACATTGGCCTCCCAGGAAAGCTGCTTGCTAGATTACAGGTCATTATGAATGACGCGGCCAGATTGATTTTTAAACGGCCCAGGAGGGCCCATGCTACCCCCCTCTTACGCCAGCTACACTGGCTTCCGATCAGGCAGAGAATTAGATTTAAGGGGCTTTGCAGTGCGCACAAGGCCATTTATGGCCAAGCCCCAGCCTACATTAAGGATCGCCTGGCTACCTACACTCCTAGCAGGCCACTACGATCCTCGGAGGCCGGCCTGCTGGCCTGCCCCCGCTTTAGCATGACCTCTAAAGGAGGCAGAGCCTTTTCGACCTCATTTCCTGTATTATGGAATCAGTTACCGGAGAATCTGCGGAAAGAACAAGCCCTTCTCCCCTTTAGGAAGAAGTTAAAAACACTCCTCTTTGTGGAAGCTTGGGGCACAACTTAATCATTTACATTCCCTTCACGTGTTAGGGCAGGGCTCTCTCTCATAGCGCTTAGAGACCAGACGGTGATAACGCGCACTATAAATGACAGTTACAATTACAATTACAATTACAATCTGTATTACTACTCCCACCCCCCTCCCATCCAAGGAAGGAATGGAGAAACTTAGAGGGAACCCCGGGCAACTTGGATTATAAAACTCACAGGGCAGTCTCCAAAATTGCCAGCTATTGAAAAGAATGTGCAAATGAAAAATAACAAGATGTCTGTCTGCTATATTACTGCACCAGATTAAAATGCAAATAGTATGTTTGAAAATATTAACAGGTGTATTGTGCTTGTGAATTCTATAAAATTCAGATGTTGGTCATACGTTTTTGACAGTTTATTAAGCATGCCGAACTGGCCAAACATGCAAAGCTCCCATATCCTTATAAACTGGCCAGATAACATCAAGCGCGCAGATACAAGCCTTTCATATCTTAGAGTATTTTTGTTGACATTTATACTGTAATCGCTGTGAGGTTGATGGGCAAACCAGAAAATGTTCTGCAATGTATATTGTTTACCGACAGCCTGTGGCTTGCCTGTTGACTGCGTTATGTTGCAGCATTAAAGGGTGAGGTGAAGTGCTTAATTTGAGCCAGTGGTTGTCGGTGCTCGGCACCGGCACTTAATTGTCAACACAGTGCTTATGATGGTCTACCACATGGTGGTGTTGATTATTTAATCTAGAGAGGAGCACAACAACAGTTGTTTGCAAATTGATTATACCTTAAAAAATGACTAATAGCTGCCCCAAGCCATTCTTATAACTTTGGGGGCTGGAGTAGTCTGAATTGCCTCACTTGAAGGAGTATAATAGTTAGTAGCTGTGTTAGTACTGTCATTGGCAGCGCTGGCACGGGCAATGGGTGGTGCAAGCTGCAATGGCCTTCTGACGAGGGCCCAGCACTTATTTTTCACAAATTAAGCACTGGAGTGCAGACCACCGCATGTTGAACTCACACTAAGAAGAATTTGTCTGCGGCGCTTCATAAACACATTAACATAGCGCTTTATAAAAGCAAAGTAACAAAGGTTGAAATCAGTTCTGCAGTCAGTGAAATGCGACATATATGCCTTTTCATTTTAGAATTCTGTCTGGCTTCTCGGCAGAACAGCGAGCAGTGTTTGAGGCCAGGAAATGTCCCTGCTGAGAGCTAGGTCTGTGAGCAGTTGCTTGTCATTAAATTGTCTAAAGCAAGCTGTGTAACAAACCATTAAGTTTGTAATTGGCTATTGCTCCTTTTATTGATAGGAGATCACGAGTTTTCTTGTTAAATATGCTACGAAGAAACTTTTCTTTTCTAAGTGAATGCTACTATACCCTTTGACGAGCCCAATATATTTCAAAATGTCCATTTGGTGCTTATCACTATAATGTATCTTCATGGTATTTAAATTGTACGTTCCACACAAGGAACTGAGTGTTATGTTGCTCCAGGAAGGTAACTGGAGCAGCACTGGAGATGTGAGGATGTGCCCAATAAGCAGGGATCCGGGAAGCCGGCTCCTGCTGCCTGGGTTAGTTTGGTATGCTCTTTGAGTCACGTGTGACTCGTAAATAAAAGATCACCGGCCAAGGGCCGAAGTCAGTAAGACCCAGGCCGGGGACATGCAGGCACACCCTGCTTTCTCCGAGTGTGATTTCTAGGCCAGGCCTCGACACATGGTCCCCTCATTGGTGTCTAGTGCGAAGTTAGAGTGGGGGCACAACATTGGCGATGAGCGGGTGTCTTGTTTCCCGCTGCGCCCAACACTGTGTGGCGGCCACGCCACTGCTCTCGAAGAGGGCGCAGTGCTCGTGCCGAGCGTCCTGGTGGCCCCTGCTGCAATACTGTGTCTTGCGATCCCGTCGGAGGCCACCCGATCGGAGTGCTGTGGAGGCGAGGCTTCCCTATGGTGCATCACCACAGTGGCTAAACCTCATTCTAGGGTCAGAGTGCAGCGAAGCGTGACTGCAGGCCCGCTTCAAGCAACCACACAGACCGAGCTGAAATTCCTACAAGCACCAGGGTTCCAGAGAGTGCAGGCAGATGGCCACAGGAACAGCAGCTGACTACAAGTGATACCCTGCTAGTGAATTGCACTGCCACAGTCACCATACTGATGTGAGTACTGCAGAACCTGTGCCAAGCATGAGTTGGGAGTGTGCAGTTTTGCCCTTTCTGTTTGTGGTGCTAGAAGGCGGTGAAGCCAGTGGAGTGGCAGAATTTGACCCCCTGGGGTGGTGGAAAGTGCTGAATAAAGAAATACTGTGGAGCATGGCCAATATACTGGCGATTGAGCCATTCACCATTGAAGGTGCCCCGTCAATGCATGCCCCCAAATGTAAGGAATGGGTGGAGAGAGTGCTGCTCTTCTTTGAAGCGCCGAAAGTTGACAACGCTCAGAAGCGAGTGCTTATTTACACTTAGGGGGAAGAAACATTTACAAAATATCTAACTCCCTCAATGAAGCAGCCCCGAAAACACACCTCACCCTCATAGTGGCTGTCACAGCGCATTTTGAACCGATGGCAAACCAGGACTACGAGCATTTCATATTTCGCCAGGCGAGGCAGCACATGGACGAATCAATAGATGTTTTCTATGCCTGCATGTTAGACCTGGCATCCTTGGCGTGGTTTCACTTGACTTTTTGCCTCTACCTCCTGTATTTTTTGATGCTGTGCTGGATTTTATTTTTGCTGGCTTAGATGCTTTGAACACTTTGCCACTGCTGATCAGTGTCTAAGTGCAAGTGCTCCCTGTGTAAATTGTTATTATGATTGGTTCTCCCTGATTGGAATATTTGATTTACTAGTAGGTCCCTAGTAAAGTGCACTAAGTGTGCCAGGGCGGGTAAATCAAATGCTACTAGTGGGCCTGCAGCACTGATTGTGCCACCCACATGAGTAGCCCTGAAAAGATGTCTCAGGCCTGCCACTGCAGTGCCTGTGCGCAGTTTGTTAACTGCCATGTCGACCTGGCAAGTGCACCCACTTGCCAGGCCCTAACTTTCCCTTTTCTTACATGTTAGTCACCCCTAAGGTAGGCCCAAGGTACCCCTGTGGGCAGGGTGCAGTGTATGTGAAAGGTAGGACATGCCCTGGTGTGTGTGGCATGTCCTGATAGTGAAATACTGCCAATTTCGTTTTTCACTATTTCAAGGCTATCTCTTCCGATAGGATAGAATGGGGAGTCTGCTTATAACATCCTATAACCATAACTACTCCTGGGAACAAGGTAGGAAAATGTGTATTGACTGTCTAGCTTTGGAGTGACAGGGGCTGGGGATGAGCAGTGGCTCCAGAGAGTCTGGATGAGTCAGGGCTGGGCTGAATAGACCTGGGCTGCATTTAGAGTAGGGGGAGGAGATTTCCTTTCACCTGAATGGGCCTGATCTGCCTTCCACAATGCCGTCTCCATCTCCTGCCAGGAAGCTGCATTAGAGAGGACAGAACTGGTTTTGACTGGGCACAGGGCTTCTCTGCCACCAGAGAACAAAGGATTTTGCTGTATAAATATTGGGGCCCAGACCCCAGAACTTTAGATCATCTCTGTAATTCAAGAGGACCCTTTGCCAAAGAGAAGAGCTGGAGAGACTGAGGAGAAGTACTGCCCCTTTGCTGTGTGCTGTGTGGGGTTGGCCTGCAGTTGCTGTTTCTGCCAAGGAAAGGAGAAGGACTTTGCTGTGTGCTCTGTCCCCTGCTTGAAGGAGAACTCCAAGGGCATGTGTGTGCTGGCCTCCTGAACTGAAGTCTCAGGGACACAAAGACTTCACCCCCAGCTCCCCTGGACTCCGCTGCTGTGAGTTCTGACCTGCCAAGAGGTGCCTGTGCCAGTTTTGAGCCTCTGGAGGTTGTTGCTGCTGTTTGGGAGCTGGAAGAAAGAAGAAAGAAGAAACTTGAAGAACTGCAAAAATCGACGCGTCGCTCTTCTTGCGGCTGTTTTTCCGACACATCTCCACGGTGCGAGAAGGATTTCCACGCATCGATGTGCCGCTGCACTTATCGCTGCTGCAAGAATCGATGCATCGAGGGATCATGGCTGAATAAAACCACCGCAGCGCCGCTCGACGCCGCCGGATCGATCACCGACGCATCCCGGATTTCCACGCATCGCACCTGTGCGGCAAGTTTTCCCGATGCATCACCTGCAGACCGGAACCGTCACGAAGAATCAACGCATCACTCCCCATACAGACCAGAATCGACGCAACCCTTCCTCTGCGTGCAGCGGGACTGTTGCATCGCCTCTTCAAGGTCTCAGGAGCATCTCTTTGTTTCCGACTCTGCGGCTGTTTGGCCGTGTGAATTTTGACGCAACTACAGGTACTTTGTGTAAAAGTCACGCATCCATTGTTTTCTATGGTACAAGTTCTTGAAACCTTTTGAAAGTCATATTTTTTAAGTGTGTATGTTGCATTTTTGTCGTTTTGGTCTTGTGAAGTTTAGATAAAGATATTTTATTTTTCTAAACTGGTGTGGTGTCCATTTGTGGTGTTTTCACTGTGTTACTGTGAGTGTTGGTACAAATACTTTACACATTGCCTTTGGGATAAGCCTGTCTGCTTGTGCCAAGCTACCAAGGGGGTGAGCAGGGGTTATCTAAAATGTGTATACCACTTACCCTGACTAGAAGCAAGGGTCCCTATTTGGACAAAGGTACCTACCTCTGCCAACTAGAGACCCCCATTTCTAACACTGCCTCAAAGAATTGGCCAGTACAAGTGGGTTTAATGATGAAAACAAAGAAACCTGAGGGCAGATCAATCAGGGTTCTACGTCAGCAAAACTCAGGGAGCGCAGATTCGAAGAATCTGGGAAATCCCTAACGGACATACTCACCCTGGGCAGAACCAAAGAACTCTCCACAGCCTGTGCTGCTCACATGGAAGCTGCCCTACAGACCCCGGTGAAGACGGAGCCAGTCAACATGGTGTCCGCGAATACCACCGGCAAGCAAAGTCGGAGAGAGGGTGCTAAACAACGCACCTGCGGATACTGTGGGGGGAGCAGTCATCGTCTGTCAGAATGCCCTGCAAGAGGAAAGAAGTGTGCAGGGTGTGGCAAACTCAACCATTTTATGATGGTCTGTCGTTCAGGAAAGGAGAAAGGGCAGCACACTCCTGTCAATGCAATCCCTGAGGTCAAAGAGACAAGCAGTGACATGGATGATGACAAAGCTGAAGAGCACATCATCCTCTCTGTGTTTACCATTGGCACTGCCGCCCGACAGCTGGTCATCTCCCAAAATGCCAAATATAGGTCGGAGGTCATGTCACCCCTGCTGTGGTAGACACAGGGGAGAACATTAACATCATGTCCGCAGAGGTGTTCGACACACTGAACCCGCCCCGAAGCTACACCAAGCTGTGATCAAAGTATATGCATATGGCCAAGACAAACCTCTGATAATGCGAGGTAGATTCAGGACCACCATAGCCTATGGATCCTACAAGGCGGAGTCCTATGTATACGTGGCAAAAGAGGGTCATGGAACGCTTCTGGGCTGCTGAGCAGCTGAAGATCTTCGTATTGTGACATTTGCATTTGGGACACCTCAAGAAGCCATTGCTGACATCCTGAGTGAATTCCCGACTGTATTTGAAGGAATTGGATGCCTGAGGGGCAAAGAGATTCATCTACACATTGACTCATCCGTGAAACCTATCGCCCGCCACCATTGGCGAATTGCGTTTCACCTGAGGCCCCTGGTTGAGAAAGAGTTGGAGAAACTCGAGGCAGCAGGAATAATTGAAATAGTAACGGGCCAACTCCGTGGGTCTCACCCATTGTGGTCACGCAAACAACCCAAGGAGGTGAGGATCTGTGTGGACATGCGCATGCCTAATATCGTAATGAAGAGAGAAAGACATTTGACACCTACAATTGATGACTTGATTTGTGAGCTCAGTGGAGCTAGCTGGTTATCAAAACTGGACCTACGATCAGGTTACCATCAGCTGGTGCTGGATGAGGAATCCCGATACATCACAACTTTCTCGATGCATATGGGCCTGCGGAGATACAAGTGTCTGAGCTTCGGCATCTCCAGTGCCGCTGAAGTATTTCAGAATGTCATTCAGGAACTCTTGGTCGACCTACCTGGTGTCATAAACGTCATCGATGACATCTTGATATATGCAAAGATGGTACTCGAACAAAACGACCGGCTGCAAATGGTCCTCCGGAGATTTCAGGAGTCAGGGCTAACTCTACATCGCAACAAGTGCGAATCCCTGCCGCAAAAGTTACACTTTTTCGGATATGGGTTTTCCTTGGATGGGGTAACTCTGGACCCTGACAAGGTTCATGACACCAAGGAAGCACTGGCCCATGCCACGGTAACTGAGGTGAGAAGTTTTTATAGGGAAAGTCAATTATTGTGGTCTGTTCATCAAAGACCTCACGACTCTGACTCAGCCTCTTTGAGAACTGACCAAGGCGTTGTTCCCTTGGTCATGGGGCCCTTACCAGAAAGCTGCCTTCCAGGCTACCAAGGATGCCCTGTCTGCCAACTCTACATTGGCGTATTTTGACCCCCACAAACATAACACCATTGCAGTAGATGCTGGTCCAAAAGGGCTGGGGGCAGTCCAGATGCAACGATCCACCGGGGAGGAGGAATGGGTCCCACTAGCCTTTGCGAGTCGATCATTGACCAGCACCGAACAGAGATACTCCCAAATTGAAAAGGAGGTGATTGCAATTCATTGGGATTGTCATCACTTTCCCCTGTATGTATGTAGCAAGTCATTCACCGTGACGACAGACCACAAATCACCCATCCCTCCATTCAAGCGCACGGTAGACAAACCCCCTCCCCGGATTGAGAAGTGGATGTTACAACTCCAGGAATACCACTGGCAGGTGGAGTACTGGCCTGGATCCCTCAATCCAGCAGATTATTTGTCACGCCATCCCCGCGCTGCCACCCCGGAGGAGGAAGCTGGTGTGGAGGACACAGAGGAATACATGTGATACGTGACGGAGCGGTCCCGCCCACTTCCCCTTTCCATGAAGGACCTCTGCCAGGCAACTCGCCTAGATGAATGTCTTCAAAAGGCGCTGGAAGACGTGAAGAGCAACCAATGGCATCAACTTAAAAAGACTTGGTTGTCACTCACCCCTGAGGCTCACAGGATCATGGAAAGCCTGTTTCCTATCCATCATGAGCTGAGTGCGGACATAAATGGATGTCTTTTAAGAGGACATCATCTCATCATACCTGCCAGTCTTGTGGATAGCGTCATTCACCTAGCTCACGCTGGACACCAGGGCATGGTAAAGACCAAAAGTCAACTACAGATCAAGGTGTGGTTCCCTCTAAAGGATGAACAGGTCGAAGAGCTAGTCCGGTCGTGCTCATGGTGCCAAGCGGCAGGGAGTGCCAATCCTCCCTCACCAATTGTAACTAAAAAAGGACCTCGACAGCCCTGGGTCTGTGCCAGCTTAGATTTTGGAAGTCTCCCGTACGGACACCTCACCATGGTGATGATCGATGACTACTCCAAATATCCGGAGGTGGAAGTCATCTCCTCTCTAAGTGCCAGTGAGGTACTACCCAAGTCGGAGAAGATCATGGCTACCCATGGTTTGGTAAAAGAATTGCAAACAGACAATGGTCTGCCTTTTCAAGTACAAGAGCTGGCATCCAATTTGAATTCACTGCGGATTGCTCACAAACAGATTACCCCCAGGTGGTCCCAGGCCAATAGGGAGGCTGAACGATTCATGCGGACTCATTCTCGCGTGTGGCACTAAAAACAGTGGTAAGTAGGGAACAGTGGACCTGTCGGATCCCTATGCCCCTGTGCCAGTGAACCTTATGCACTTCTGATAGCTACACACTTGTTTTCAAGTACTATAACTGCTCATCATGGGTGCCCATGATGCAGAACTACAAACCCCACAGGCTGCACAGAACGCTGTGGCAAAGCACCTGTCTAGTATGAGATTTCAGAACTACATCTTCCAAACATTGTATGAACAGTACTGTCTGACAATCAAATACTTCCGACTTGTAAATCATACACAAAACATGTCACTCTGAAAAGCACATTCATCTGGGTACAAGCTGATTACTTCAGGAAAAAATAACCCATAATTCACTAGCACACACCCTAATTAAGTGAGGAATCAAATAGCACAGAGCCGCTGCCGTTTGACTGCTAAAATCCTTCCCCAAAGCCCCTGAGGCACCAAACACCTGCTGACATAAATTAAAATGATGAAAACTAATGGGAATGAGGACATAACCGGGCCTGGCCTTGACAAAGTACTGAAAACACATATTTCGACTTCACCTCGACTAAAGGTGAAGCTATTCCTTCACCCTCTGGTGTCCTCTTCTACAAACCCATCAGTCGAATCTTATTGTAACCATTTCCACTTGAGTTGATGCTACTGAGCCTGTATTGCTACATATAAAGCACCCAAACGTCTTCAAGGTACATTCACACTTTATTAATACTACAGAAAATTGGAAATACATTTGAAAAAGTGCTGCACGACTGAATTACTAGTGAGCAGTGAATGCAGCAGTCAAGGCAAAGGGTAATGATAACACGCTGGGTAGCACAGAAGTCGAAAGGTTTGATGACTTTGCTCTTGATAATATCCACCCTTGCTCGATATTTGTAATATGCGACCTAGTTTTCTATATAGTGCAGCCTGTCACTCTTTTGGAGAACAGTGTACTAACATTCACACAGACTGACAAGTGCAAAACTGGGCTGTGCACTGACAGGTCAGTGTAAAAACGCGCTGCAACAAACAATCGGCTCAAATTTCACTTTTGTGTGCATTCGCAATAGATCCCATGGCAACCTCATCAGCGTTTGGGACAGTGCAAACTTTTTCTCTTGCAAACATCTTAGAGTTCTTGTGAATAATATATGCTTACTGTTAGACCTGGCACCATTGGCGTGGGTCTCCCTTCCATTTTTCTGCTGTTGCCTCCTGTGTTTTTGCTGTGTGTTGGACTTCGTTTTGCTGGTCTAGATGCTTTGGGCACTTTGCCACTGCTGTTCAGTGCCAAAGTGCAAGTGCTCCCTTTGTACATTATTGTTATGGACTAGTGATTCCATGATTGGCATATTTGATTTACTTGTCAGACCCTAGTATAGTGAACTGGGTGTGCCCAAGGCCTGTAAATCAAATGCTGGTGGTGGGCTTGCAGCACTGATTTTTTTTTTTGTTTAAATCTGTTTTTATTGACTTTTAAGTTTACATATTCATGAAAGGCAACATGTTTTGAGAGCCATCTATACATTGAATCACCTACGATAGTTGAAACATACTACTGTTACATGAAGTTTAAGCATTTCAAGTATACATATGGTGGCCGCTGTTCAGAAGCGAGTTTGACTCTAGTGCTCAGTCCACTTCACAAATGATAGAGGTTACAGTTCAATAATAACATGGTTCCATCAGTCCGCTGTATAAAGTCCTTTCAGATCGATCAGTATGGACTTTGGAACAGATGTTATGTATTTAAAACAATCAAAACCAACAACCACAACGTTGACTGGTGTTAACATGAATATCCCCGCCTCCCATCCCCCCCCTTTCCCCCATCGTCTCACCACATTTCATCAACCTGACAGTTGTCCCCATTCATTGGCTTCGGCTGTGCCCACCCTTAGTGTCAATTAGTATATGTGTATACATGCAACATTACGTTTGTCCACTGACGGAGTCCACGGCATCCACTACGGGCTCGTATCCCACTCCCTCGGGTTGTCCCCTGGGGTCCACCTCCTCAGTTTGCTGTAATGCTTGGAGCAGTCCCTCCCACTGGGTTGCTATGGGCTCCCTCCTCAATCCCAGTGTTTCTTCCCGCCGGATGGCAATTCCCTCTGCTCTGGCCCATGCGGAGAGCGAGTGCTTTCATGCTTGTGTGTGTGGCGGTTCCTGCGCCTTCCACCTCTTGGTGGCGACCACTAGTCCTAGGTCAAGGAACCGGGATGTTACTTTTGTGGCCGGAGTTCTACGGAAGTGGTGCAGTAAGTAAACGGTCCATTCAAAGGGTATGTCGCGACCTGTGCATGCACGTAATAACTTGCTGATTGTGTGCCAATATGCATGTAGTCTGTGGCAACTCCACAGCATGTGTATTAGCCCAGCCCCGGGTTCGGCACATCTAGGACATACTGCATCTGTACGATGGAAATACCTGTTGATCGTCTCGGGTAAGCCTGGGCGTAGTTCGCGAAGTAGCGCTACGCGAAGCTACGTGAAGTGCAGTTCGCACTACGCGAGCTACGCGTAGCACTACGCGAACTGCGTAGTGCGCTGTTCGCGATGATTGCACAGTGCCGGATGCTTGTCCGCACTGTGCAATCATTGAAAAGGGCATCTTGCACAGTGCGAGCTGTCTTTTACTGCCGCTCGAGTAGATTTTTACTCGAGTGGCAGCTTTCTCAACGCGGACTGGTAGTTTCTCATCGCGAGCGGTCGCGAGCATATGCGACCACTCGCAATGAGAAACCTGACCTCCCCGCGTTGAGAATCTCGCCGGCAGGTTTATTTTCCACGCTCGCGATCGGCAACTTGATGTTGCTGATCGCGAACGCAGAAAAAGTCTCGCCGGGATGTCATTTTGCTTGCTCGCGGTCGCCAACTTGACGTTGAGGACCGCGAGCAAGCAAAATGACCGCTGCACTACGCTACGCTACGCGTGTTTGCACTGTGCTACGTGCAATTCGCGTTGTGCGAAGTAGCGCAAACTTCGCAAACTACGCGAGCGTAGCGTAGTGCTTTGCCCAGGGTTAGTCTCGGTGTGAGGTATGCCCTGTGTACAATGAACAATTGTATTTGTCGGAATCTCATGTTTCTGGGTATGCGTACTGGACTCTTCAATACCTTTTCCCACTCCCTGTCCTCCAGCTGTCTCCCTAGATCTAGTTCCCAATTGCGGCGAAGGGGATCCAGATTAATCGCTACATGTGTGCGGAGTGACGCCGCAAACCAGCGGACCAGGTGTCTACCTCTCCCCATGACGTGGAGGTACTGTATGGTAAGGTGATGGCTTGGTTCTGTGGACATGTCCCCCCACTTAGCGGTCAGTGTCGCGATCAGCGAGCGATGCATTAGGAATTGCCCCGGCGGTAGTCCCTCGTCTGCAACCAGGGACTCATGTGGTATAAGTGCGCCATCTCGGTATAGATCTCCCAGGGTCTGTATGTCAGCTTCTCGCCAGTCCGTGAGTGCAAGAGATGTGAGCGCCCCGGTCCCACTAGGGCAGAGGTCTTCAATCTGTGGGGCGCGACCCCCAAGGGGGCCGTGGAGTCCCTGGAAGGGGGTCGCAGATTCCCCAGCTGCACTTGTCTCTGCAAAAAGACAGCCGTCCTGGGACGCCTAATCTAGATCGTTATCAGCTGCTTGCCTGAATGAAAGGGGAATGTGCCTTATCAGCTAATCTGCAAGCCTAAAGGATGCTTGGGAGCAGTTCTGGCTCTTTGTGGCAACAAAGATTTGTTTTTTTGAGTGGAAGTGCAAAGAGTTAACAACTAGGCTGGGAAGTTCTTGCTTTTAATTTTAACTGCATTTACACAGCTCTTAGTGCCCCTAAAGAGGTGTTGGAGGGACAGTTATAAGCTCTGGTATTATTAAAATCTACATTTTGAAAGCACCAGTTTATTGTAAAACTATTTGCATGTTTTGCAGCGTTCTATCTGTGTGTAATGCAAGTATAAAAAATTGACTTACATATTCACAGTGCTTTCTGTCACAGGCTGTGACTACGTAGCACTAAAAATACACATCACTATTCTCCACTGCACCAATCAAGATTTAATTCTGTGGTTCTCTGGTTACACACAGACCTCTGCAGTGCATTAACTAATAGAGGTTTCATAATGTACTACAGTCCATTTCCCACTGACAATAACTTTGTTTATTTATTTTTCATTTACGCTGCCCATTATTTTGTATGTAGATACCTGATGGTTAAAGACCTAAAAAACGTACAGAATATTTTGGGCTTATTTATGAGAGGCTTGCATCGCCAGAGCATCATTTTTTTATGCTCTGGTGGTGCAAGCGTCTCAACCATACCTATGAGGCAGTGCAAAGTCACCCTGCATGGCTTTGCATGGCCTCATAGATATGGAGTAAGACATAGCAGCGCAAACCATTGCCTTACTCTGCGTCACGGAGGTGTTCCATGGGCTTTGCGTGGGGTTCCCACGCAACACCCATGGATTTTGATGCTGTCCCATATTTACAAAATCACTTAAACCTGGGGCAGCTCCAAAAACGGACACCTCCCCAGTGGAGGTGTAACGAGGAGAAATGTTTTCATTTCTCCTCGTTTTCTCCTCTTTCCATGTGTGCTGCATTCTGCAGCTCACATAGAAAGAGGAAAACGCCCCTCAGGATTGTTTTGGTGAAGGAAGGTGCCCCTTCCCATACAAAAACAATCCTCCCTATGTTGGTGCTAGGCAGCAATTTGTGCACCAACGCAAGGGAAAAGGACTGGAATGCACCGTATTTCATAAATACGGTGCATTCCTGCCCTTTCACATTGGCATAGGGAAGCTGCCCTACGCCAATTCCTCATAAATGAGGCACTTTGTATTTAGCTACACCTTTGGCTACACCCCTACGCTCACTGACCTTTGGTTTGCTAAACACTGTTTAATATAATTTCCCCACCGTAAAAATAATTTGCTGTGGTAATTGGGGACTGTTAGAAATGGGGGTTTTTAGTTCGCAATGGTTTGCACCTTTGTCCAAGTAGGGACCTTTCCTTCTAGTCAGGGTAAGAGGGATACACTACTGAAATAACCCCTGCTCACCCCCTTGGTAGCTTGGCACGAGCAGTCAGGCTTACTTCAGTGGCATGTGTAAAGCATTTGCACATAACCAACAGTAATACAGTGAAAACACTACAAAAGGACACCACACCAGTTTAGAAAAATATCCAATGCTTTATATATTCAAAACAAGACCAAAACGATAAAAATCCAACATACAGTACTGAAAAATATGCACTTTGCAAGAATAACCTTAAAAATGTAGTTCCTTGAAGTCGGTAGCTCCGTCCGGTGCTACAGCGGTGCTAGAACAACAGAATCCAACAGTTCCGTCTGACAGTGTCAGCCGGGGTGTCGGCAGACTCGTAAACAGTACCTTTTTGTTGTGGCCGATGACATTGGTGCGGGCCGGTCTTGGCCACTGTCGCGGTTGCGGTGTGAAGCGGAGCAGTGCAGCATGCGGTGCCCTCAAGTCGCGGTGCAGGCAGTGGCTCGTTGACAGTCATCGATCAGCATCGGTGAAACCAGGGATGTGGTGCGGAGTGAAGGCGGTGTTCGTTGCTGTACTGACAGATCACGGTGCAGGTGACTGTGCCGGTTGCGGGGAGCTGGCGTCGGTCGGTCCGGACTGCGGTGTGGGACGAGGCGGTGCGTCGCAAGACTTACGAGCGGTGCCCCCAAGCCACGGTGCGGTCACAGGTGTCGAAGTCAGTGGGCAGCGACGGTGTCGGTGAGACCAGGGCGGCGTAGTGAAGCAAGGCGGTGTGGAGTGCAATGCCCACAGGTCACGGTGCAAGCAGTAGCTCAGCGGCGGCAGTCATCGTCGGTGAGACCAGGGTTGCGGTGCAAGATGCAGCGGTGCCCTCTGCGGTGCCTTCAGGACATGGAGCCAGCGACGGAGCCAGTGACGGAGTCCATGACAGAGCTGGTTGCTTTCCCCCCTCTGTGGCAACTGAAACCACAGTTCCAGGGGCGGTACCAGAGGTCGGTGAAGTCTTTGCGGTCCCTGAGACTTCAGAACAGGAGGCAATCTCTACTTCAAGCCCTTGGAGATACTCGGCAACAGGTAAAGAAAGTTCAGTCCAGTCCTTTCACTGCCCAAGGCAAAAACAGCAACTGCAGGCCAACCCAACAAAACAACAACAATGCAAAGGGGCAGTACTCCTCTTGGCAACTCTTCCAGCTCTTCTTCTTGGCAGGTTCCTTGATTCCAGCAAGTTCTAAAGTTCTGGGGTCTGGGCCCCAATATTTATACTCAGTTTCTCTTTGTGCTTTTGGGCAGAGAGAGTCTGTGCCCAGCCCCAGCCAGTTCCATCCTCTCTGGCCCAGCTTCCTGGCAGGAGGTGGAGACAGCATTGTCCAAGGCAGACCAGGCCCATTCAGGTGCAAGGAAATCTCCTACTACTCTAAATACAGCCCAGGTCTATTCAGCCCAGCCTGACTCATCCATGAAAGGCAAGACACACCTCAACCCCCCCAGTGGCTGTCTGAAGAGAATGCACACCCCAGCCCCTGTCACTCCAAAGCCACAGTCAATCCACAAACCCAGCAGAGGCACACAGTATGGCTGAGCAAGAAAATACCTACTTTTTACAAGTGGTATTTTCAAACACAGAACATAAAAATCATCTTTACTAAAAGATGCATTTTTATATTATGAGTTCAGGCATACTAAACCCCATTTCTCTATCTTGTCCCAATGAGAAGGATTGCTTATAAGATGTTATAAGTAAACTCCCATTCTATCCTATGGGACAGATAGCCTTTCTATAGTGAATAATGAAACACACTGTAATTCACTACCAGGACATGTCACACACACCAGTACATGTCCTACCTTTAATATACATGGCACCCTGCCCACAAGAGTACCTTGGGCCTACCTTAGGGGTGACTTACATGTATGAAAAGGGAAGATTAGGGCCTGGCAAGTGGGTGCACTTGCCAGGTCGACATGACAGTTACAAACTGCGCGCAGACACTGCAGTGGCAGGTCTGATAACCCTTTTCAGGGCTGCTTGGGTGAGTGGCACAATCAGTACTGCAGGCCCGTCAGCAGTATTTGATTGACAGGACCTGACACCCTCAGTGAACTTTACTAGGGACTTACTAGTAAGCCAAACATGCCAATCATGGAAACAACAATCCATAATACAATTTACAATAGGAGCACTTGCATTTTAACACTGAACAGCAGTGAGAAAGTGCACAGAGACACTAAACCAGCAAAAACAGAGTCAAAACTAGGAGGTCAGAAAGCAAAAATACAGGGGAAACATGCCAAAAGAAGCCAGGTTTAACAGGGGCATTTATGGTTGTCGATAGTTGTGGATGATGAGGTGTACCAGTTTCTAGAAAACTTTGAAAAAAGGGGGTCCTTACGCCTAAAAAGGTTTGACAAGGGGGTCTTGGCATCAAAAAGTTTGAAGACCCCTGCACTAGGGGAACCCTCCAATGGTATTGCCGGTGCATAGGGGGTCAGAGCTCTGGTGAGATATAGGCTCCTGCGATAGCATTTGTACGCCACCGCCAGTAAAAGCGGTGTCGGCGTTGCGGCTTTGGTGGCTGGGTGGAAGAGTCTAATTATCTGTTCCAGGGAACGTGGGGGCATTGTGGATGCTGTGTCATCTCGACCCCTATCCGCAAGCCAGCGGGCTATCCACTGCAGTTGTGCAGCCAAATAGTAGTGCTCAAAACAAGGCGCAGCCAACCCCCCTTGGTCGGTAGGCAGGTATAGTTTTGTTAGTGCCATTCTGTGTCGGTTGTTCCCCCAGAGAAAGTCCCTGAGTAGTTTGTGAGTGTGACAAAGAAGGCCGCAGGGGCATATATATAGGTAAGTTAGCAAAGTAGTACAGGAGCCTGGGGAGAATCATCATCTTGGATAGTGCTACCCTGCCAGTGACCGTTAGCAGTAGTGCGTTCCAAAAGTGTACTTGCGACTTGATGGCAGTGAAGGCAGGTTTCCGTCAAATAGGTCTGTCGGTTGACGGTATATCTGAATTCCCAGGTACCGGAAGGTGTCCTCCCGCCACTGTACCCTCATACCATTAAGGGTATATCCCGGATCTTGACTCCCCTCCCCGAACGCATAAATACAGGACTTGCTGGCATTCACACGAAGCCCCGAGATGGCGGCGAAGTCGTGTAGAGTGCGAACCAACTGAGCCGGTATGTTGTCTATGTCTCTCACGTAGAGCAGTAGGTCGTCTGCATATAGCGACACTTGGTGTACTGCGTCTCCTAGGGGTATTCCATCTCCCACTGTTGCACGCAATGCCGCCGCTAGGGGCTCGATCGCCAACACGAACAGGAGTGGCGATAACGGGCACCCCTGTCTGGTACCCCTGCATATTGGTATGGCGTCAGATATGTATGGCCCCAACCTTACCCGAACTGTGGGATTTTTGTATAAGAGGGCAACCATTTGCAGAAATCCCAGACCCAGCTCATATCTCTGCAACAATGCCGACAGGTAACTCCACTCCAAGCAATCAAATGCTTTTTCCAGGTACAATATTAGGCATCCCGCTCTGGGCCACTCCTGTACACTGTCTGACGCCACCCTGAAAAACCTTCGCAAGTTCAGTGACGTGCTTCGCTTGGGCACGAATCCATTTTGGTCACTGTGGACCAATTCGGGGACCACCAACGCCAAACGTTCCGCTAGCACTTTAGCAAGTATCTTATAATCCACGTTAAGGAGCGCCAGAGGCCTATAAGATCCCAAGACTGTGGGGTCACGGTCTGGTTTTAGCAGGGACACCAGGTACACCTCACGCATCGAGGGGGGCAGTGTGCATTCCTCCAGTGCTGTTGTGTAAAGTGTGTGTAAATGTGGCACCAAAGACTCCCGGTAAGCCTTGTAGAATTCGGTAGGCAGGCCGCCCGGTCCTGGCGTTTTCCCAGACACCATGGACCCAATCGCCTCCCCGATCTCTTCCAAGGTGAGGGGGCCATTAAGTGTCTCCTGATGTGTTTCTGAGGCTATGGGCAACTGGACAGGCTCTAGAAATCTCTCCAGATCTTGACCTGAGCAGCGGACCCTTGATTGGTACAGTTGTGTGTAGTGGTCTATCATTACCTTGTGGATCTCACGCTGTGTGTACACTAGGGTTCCCTCCGGTGTGCGTATAGCTCCAATTGGGGCGTGGTTGCTCTCTTGCTTTAGCAGCCAGGCAAGTAGGCGGCCCACTCTATCCGCTGTGGCATGTGTGCGAGCTGTGTGAGCTGTGTAGTTATGGCACCTCAAGCGCTCCAGGAGTTCCGCATGTTGTGTCCGAAGAGTTTCTAGGCGGCTTGAGTGTCTGCCTCCTCCCTCCCCCTTGCATTCATATTGTAGCAGTTGGGATTCGAGGCGGGTGATTGAGTTTGCTAGCTGCTTCCGTATGTTCCATGTGGCCCCTAAACAGTGACCCCTAACCGCTGTTTTGAGGGCGTCCCATTCCACCAGCGCATTACTTGCTGTACCTTCGTTGAGGTCGAAATATGTAAGGACAGCTGTCCCTAGTGACGAGCGGAATTCGGAGTCCTCTAGCGCAGATGGTTGGAGCCGCCATGTGGGTATGGGGGGCCGATCAGCTTCCCAGCTGAGCTGGAACCACAGGGGGTTATGATCGGAGTGTGTCCGCCCTAGGTATTCCGATTTCTCTACTAGTGGGAGTAGGGATTGGGATCCCACCACTCTATCTAGTCGTACATGTAAGTCGTGCATTGCCGAATAATTGGAGTAAATACGTTCATTGGCGTGGCGGACGCGCCACATGTCTAACAATGCCCAGTGTGAGAGCCAGTCTGTGAGCGTCTGTGCATTTGACACAGCCGATGTCTTACGGAGAGGAGGGAAGGACCTGTCTACATGTACATCAAGCACCGAATTGAAATCCCCACCCAGCAACCAGGGGAACCCAGCGTAAGGGGTCAGCACCAGCGACAACTTTGTTAGGAATGATGCCTGGTCTACATTCGGGGCATATATCGAGGCCATTAATATGGATTGACCATTAAGTGTCCCATGCACCAGAGTGTATCTGCCTTCAGGGTCTATTACCACGTCTGCACAAACGAACGGGACGCCCGCTCTCACCCACATTAGCGTGCCCCTCGCATGCGCTGAATATACAGTGCCATACACCTGCCCTCTCCAGCGCCTGCGCAGTCTGTCCAATTCCTGCTGCGTCATGTGCGTTTCCTGCAATAGGGCAATTCCGACCGAGTGTCTCTGGAGATAAGCAAATATGGAATAGCGCTGTGTGGGTGTGTACATGCCGCGTATGTTCCATGTGAGTATGTTAGCTCGTGTCATTACTAGAGTGTTTAGTCGTCGGGGGTGTCAGGGGTGGGGTATGTCTTGGCGAGCGCTGAACATGGGCGGGTGTAAGTGCATTGGTCTATTGCAACGAAAACGATGATTGAACTGTAAACAACATAACGTCTGGGGCGAACTCTGCGGGATTGTCCGTCCAAACTTCTGTAACCATGTAGAGGTATAAACTAGGTCAGTATGTTGCCTGATGGGGTGTGCGTACAGGTAACATTCTGCTGTGGCCGTCCCCTCTTTTCCCCTGCGTATGTGGTGTGTTATCGATATATTCCACCAGATTAGCCTGCGAGGCCAGCAGGATTCGGAGTTAAGTGCCGTCTCGTGGATACTAATTCCCTGTGAGAAGATTCGTGAGGTATCTATCCATGAGCCTAGTGGTCTCCTAGTCGTCGCCTAATGGGCATGTGCGGTTGTTAACACTGCTGACCTGCCCTCGCCCCCAGTACAGCATCAGTATACATATATTAACAAACAATGTACTACTTGTGTGGGTTGTCTGCTACAGAGTTCAGCACGATAGTGTTCTCATCCTAGGATACCATCAGCAGTCTGCGGGGTGACCGCTGGCAGGCAAAGGTCATCAGATATTTCAGTTGATGGTGACAATGAGCCACTTGCCACCACCGTGGCCTGCACGTAGGATTCCAGGCGTTCTTTAGTGCGCGGGGTTCCAAGAGTTGTAACCGCTTCCAGAACATTCTGTCGCTCCATTCGCATTTTCTCCGGACTCGGGGCTGCAGTTCCTGGTTTCGCGCCACGCGATGTCCTTCGTCGTCCACGTCGTCCATTCCTCCTGCCTGCTGAGGCGTCGCCTTCCGAATCTGGTGATCTTGCTCCCGTCCACAGTCCCGACTCTTCCAACCAGTCCCAGGTCTCCGCAGGAGAGTCAAAGAAGCGGGTCCCTCCCTTCACAACCACCCTCAACCTGGCAGGAAATAACAGCGAGTATGGCAGCTCTAGTTCCCGGAGTTGGCGCTTCACTGCCATATAGTTGCTTCTGCGGCGTTGTACAAGAGCGGTGTAGTCTGGGAAGAGCATAACTCGACTGCCGCCCACTGTGAGGCTTTCCAGTTTCCGTGTTTCGCGTAGCACCGCATCTCTATCCCTGTAGTTGAGGAGTTTAAAAAGGAATGGGCGTGGTCTGGCTTCCGGCTGAGGCCTCTGTGCTGGCACCCGGTGGGCTCTTTCTACTGCAAACTGCTTCGACAGTGTTCCCTGGGGCATAAGGTCACGCAGCCAGCACTCTATGTATTGTTCTGGGTTCCTACCTTCCTCTCCCTCTGGCAAGCCAACAGCCCGAATATTGTTGCGTTGGGAGCGTCCTTCCGCATCTTCTGCTCTGTCCTCCAGGGCATGTATACGATCCATCATGTCTTGCAGCGCGGCAGCGTGACTGTGAGTGACCGGTTGGAGTTCCTTGAGCGTTTGACCTTGGGCAGTAACTTTTTCAGCCAGTTTACGGTGATCTGCATGTAGGAGCGTGAAGTCCGAGGTAACCTTATCAATCCGGGTTTCCAGAGATGTTCTGGTAAGCTCTAGTGCGGCGCCAATTTTCTCCACTGCTGCGAGCACAGAGTCCATTTTGGCCGCCAGTGCTGTGGACGTCGGCTCCATCTCCCCCTCGTCTCTCATACGTGAAGGATCTAGGCTGCCTGCACGTAGCGGCCCCTGCTGTACCTTGGCACGCATACGGCCCATCACAAGTTGTTGCGCCGTGAGCATTCGCAGCTAGTGTCTGGTGAGACTGGTACGTGTGCGGTGTGGCTACGTCGGGGGCTCAGGGTAGATGTCGAACTGCCTCCCAGCTGTTGGCTACTTGAGCGATGTGTTCAGGTTGAGGCCCTAATTACGGTCACATCATGTGCGGCTACCTGGGCACGCGGGCGGATGCCGCGGCCTGTGGGTCCCACATGCAGTTTCCATCCTATCAGCCTCCCAGTAATTCTGGATATCTGGGCCTCCAACGGGTGACAGCCGGCAGCAACCCTCAGTGCTAGGGCCCCCGATCGCATCGGCACTCCTGCAAGACGTGATAATTCCGCCGGATGCGAGCCCAGTGTGATCTGCCTGTTCGCGTGATCTCTGCCCTCACTTCTCATAGCTTGTTGTCACCTTCATGCAGGCCCTCTAGCGTGATGAAGTTGCTGGTGCCAGTCTTAAGTACCACCTCTGTTGGATCGACTTTGTCGGCTGCAGAGTGTTTCCTTCTCCGATATTGTACTTTTCCAGTTGAGGCACCTCCTGCGCCTGCCGTCTCCCAGCTGTGTGGTTAGAGTCCGCTACCCGCTGGTAGCTGTGGTGAACATGTCTGATATATAGGCTCTGCGTATGTTTCAGTATCTTGCCTGGCGTGCTCACAGTTTGGGGGTCAGAATTTGTGTCGCGAGCCGTGCATCAGAGGCGGCGTGTCATATTGTGTGGTGGCTCATCCCCAAGTGCGGGCCCGTGTCGCAGCGGCACTTCGACTGCGGGTCAGCGATGACGAGGGTCCACACGAGTGTGCAGCAGGGCGGCAGTCTGTGGCTCCTCTCAGTGGCAAGGAGTTGTGTGTCTGCAATCTGTGTGTGCTTCGTTTCTAATGGGTTGCTGCGTCTCCGCAGGGAGGGTCCCCGCGGTGTCCGCCCGTTCTCAGCGCCTCTTCCGCTCCTCTCCACGGCGCTCAGCAGTCACCGTGACAGCGCGGCCACTTGTGTGAGGGCGGTGCCGCCTAGGCCGCAAAGTACTTCACCGCACTGGTCGCAGAGCACGCCCCTACCCGCAGCTGCTGTCAGGGTAGGCACTGTGTCACTGGCTGCAGTCGTCCGCCTTACCGGTGCGATTGCAACAGGATTCTCGGACTCAGCCGCGGGGGCATCCGCTCACCAGCTTGCCGCCGCCACGTCACACGCCTAGCGGAAGGCCCACGCACCCACAAGCCGCTTCCATTCACAGCAGGTGTCCCGGCTCCATTGGGGGACCTCCTCGGCGAGCGCCATCTCTCTTCACTCTGAGTTCACTCTGGCGCGCAGTCTGCAGCCCCCACAGCGGGCCGCCATCCTCGCTCTCCCCCGCTGCGGCCTTCGCTATTGCAGCTCACTCACCGGGAGCCTCAAGGACAGGATGGCGCCAGTGCGCCCGCACAATCCTCAGGTTCCCCAGGCACTGCGCAGTGGCTCAGATTCTCACTACAGGAGCAGCGTTACTCCTCCCAGCAGTCGCCCACATTCCTCACCGGGAAGAACACTACGGGGCTCCACTCGTCAGGTTTCCAGCGATACGTAGGGCCTTCTCCACCTCAGTCGATTCCCACTAGTCAGCCTCGCCGAACGGCGTCACACATGCGGTGCAACAGCATCCGCAGCCTCTTTGCTCACTGTCTCGAGGTTTGGGCGAGGAGATCGCTATTTCCCTGCTCCGGTAGTTCTCCGTCACAGCGGCAGCCACCGTCTCGGCGCAGGCGGTCGCCCTCCGTCGGTGAACACCTCCGCGCGGCCTCACAGCGCGCAGGCCATGCCTTTCCCCATGGCGGCCGCCGCGGCCACGAAGGACGAAACGGCTCGTTGAAGGGCTCCCTGGCTGCAGCAACTCTCTGGCTGTCTGGTACCGTTTATTTCTAGAATGGATGGCACACTGCAAGGATGATTTTGTCGGATTAGAAGGGATATCGGCTGGAGCGTTAGGTATTCGCGTCCGCCATGTTGGCTGGCTAGCCACGCCCCCGTGGGCGTGCAGCACTGATTGTGCCACCCACAGAAGCAGCTTGTAAAATGTGACTCAGGCCTGCCATTGCAGAGCCTGTGTGCAGTCTGGGACTGCCATGTCGACTTGGCAAGTGCACACACTTGCCAGTCCCTAAACCTTCCCTTTTCTACATATCAGTCACCCCTAAGGTAGGCCCAAGGTACCCCTGTGGGCAGGGTGCATTGCATGTGAAAGGTAGGACATGCCCTGATGTGTGTGGCGTGTCCTGATAGTGAATTACAGCCAATTTCGTTTTTCACTATTGCAAGGCTACCTGTTCCCATAGGACAGAATGGGAAGTTTGTTTATAACAGCTTATAAACGTAACTGGCCCTGGGAACAAGGTAGAGAAATAAAGTTTAGTATGCCTGAACTCAGAATGTTAAAGTGCATCTTTTAGTATGAGTGATTTTTACATTCTGTGTTTGAAAATACCACTTTTAGAAAGCAGGTATTTTCTTGCCTAACCATCCAGTGTGCCTCTGCTAGGTTTGTGTATTGCATGTCTGGCTTTTGGATGACAGGGGCTGGAAAGGGGCTGTGGCTCCAGAAGTCTGATGAGTCAGGGCTGGGCTGAATGGACCTGGGCTGCATTTAGAGGAGGGGGAGGAGATTTCCTTTTCACCTGAATGGGCCTGGTCTGCCGTCAACAATGCTGTCTCCACCTCCTGCCAGGAAGCTGCACCGGTGAGGACAGAACTGGTTTTGGCTGGGTACAGACACTCTCTGCCTTCAGAGAACAAAGAATTTTTGTGGATAAAAAGAGGGGCCCAGACCCCAGACTTTTAGATCACTTCTGGGAATCAAGAGAAACCTTTTGCCAAGGAGAAGAGCCGGAGAAGCTGAGGAAGATTACTGCCCCTTTGCTGTTTGTTGTATGGGGTTGGCCTGCAGTGGCTACTTGCTGCCAAGGAAAAGGAGAAAAAGGACTTTGCTGTTTGCTTTGCCATCTACTTGAGGAAGAAGATCTCCAAGGGCTTGAAATTGAGCTTGCCTCCTGTTTTTGAAGTCTCAGGGACACAAAGAGTTCATTTCTTCTGTCTCTCTGCATCTGGAACTGCTGTTTCAGCTGCCACAGAAGGAAAGTGCAACACCGACGCCGGCGAGCGACGCCATAACCTGCAGCGAAGCTGTGGGCACCGCTCGTGAAGAGCACGATGCATAGCCTTGACTTGCACCGTAGGCCCGACGCCTGCTGACGCCGTGCCGCATCGACTCCGACGCCGGGGCTTCATCAATGCGGAGCCAATTCTCGATGTGGATGACTACCGAATCCATCAACACCGCACCGTCATAAGGAACAGAGGCCTCGCCACCCCTGTGACGTCACCTCCCCGACACAGTAAGGAACAGACGTCTCGCCTCCCCTGCACCGCAGTAAGGAACTGAGGCTTCACCTCCCCTGGGTCGTAAGGAACAGGCGCCGCTCGACGCCAACGAAGCATCACCTCCCCGACGCCGTGCGACGCCGTTGTTTTAATCGTTTCCAAGGTACTGTTCTTTGGGGGTCTGTTTGACTCTGCGCCCGATGCCGCGCACCTCACAGTCGCCACCGTACTTTGGGATTTCTATCTGTCACGACGTCGTGATAACTCCAGGTGGAGTTATTTGTTGCTAGAAGCTTGATTTGAGTGAATGACCTATTTTTAAGAATATTTTTGATACTGTATTGTGGATTTTTGTCGTTTCGTCTTGTTTTGGTTTAGATAAAGATTACTTATTTTTCTAAACTGGTGTGGTGTCCATTTGTAGTGTTTTCACTGTGTTACTGTATGTGTTCACAAATGCTTTACACACTGCCTCTGAGATAAGCCTGTCTGCTCGTGCCAAGCTACCAAGGGGGTGAGCAGGGGTTTCTTTTAGAAGTGTATCCCCCCTACCGTGACTAGATCAAGGGTCCCTATTTGGCCAAAGGTACCTACCTCTGCCAACTAGAGACCCCCATTTCTAACACGTACTATCCATAGGTTGTGGAGTTCTTCACATCTGGGTTTTCATATGAAAATCAAAACTTTTGCTCTCCTTTAAAGTTATTGTGAGAGAAAAGGGCAGCAAAATCCCCCTTTTTTCAAAGTCATGAAGAAAACGCTTGTAAAGGAAACTCCCCTGTAGACGGGATCGGTGTGCACCCTGAACATCGAATCCAGAATATCGAGGCAAGCAAATATTGTGGACAAAATATACGAATCCAAAATATCGAAAGTAAGCATAGATTTTCTATAAATAAGTTCACATATACATACCTTGGTGATATGTATATCTTCAAGGTACATAGATTTGGAGTTAGGAACAGTAAAACTCTTGTATGTCAATATTCTTGGGCTCGATATTCAGTAGTACAACCATCGAGATCTAAGTGAGACTTCACTCGCACAACTGCTGTGCTGGCTGTGGCGCACCATGTCTAACTGCACTAGTCTGCTCCTGTGAGTGGCTGTTCACTTTCACTGTGTTTTTCTGATTTTGAGTCATTTAGTGAATCTCTTGCATAGGAACCATACGTTGAGAACACACAATTTTGGGGCATATATACAAGGAAATGGCAGGGTGCAGCGCTGCGGAACATTTTCCAGTGTCTCGCTCCACGATTTTGAAAATGCAGGGATAAGGCGCACCCCTGTGCTTTTCCCTAGTGCTGGCACTAAAAATAGCTGCCTAGCGCCAACACAGACACCCTTGTGCCATAGTGCAATGGTGCCTGCGTTGCAGGAAATGATTGCTTATGTTGCTTATGTGCCGGAAGGTGTCCCTTCATTAATGGTGTTTTGCTCTTTCAGCACACATTAAAAAAAGCAAAAACTAGGAGAAATAAAGGTATTTCTACTTGTTGCACCATTCTAACGCCTTCTATTGCATGGCGTTAGTTTTTGGTGCTATCTCAGATTTACACCTCCTTGTAAATCTGGGGCAGCGTCAAAAAGCAATGGGTGTTGTGGTGGAACACCCACAGCAACACCCATTACACGCCCCTTTCACGCAGATATGCATGAAAGGGTACCATATAGACAAAGAGGTGGTGGGTTACAAAAAGTGGCTTAACAAATAAGGTACAGGGCATTGCACCACCGGAACATCGGAAAAAGTGATGTTCCGGTGGCGCAATCCCCTTGTAAATATGCCTCTTTGTCTCAAAAATGTGTGTTGTATTTTATTGCCCTTGCTCAGATGTATCAATTATATGAACAGATGTGTGTATCTACCAATAGGGGCCTGCTGTCATATCAGTTATTTGTCAATAATTCTTGCATATCACGATTTTAACATATTGTAGCCAGGTCACTTTTGGATGCCATGGGCCTGAGCGCACCTAGAGACAGTGGGTCATTCTCCACAAGTTCCTAAATCTTGGCTATTGCGTGGTCACGACACGAGAGCACCTGTTTACTTCAGAGAAGTGGCGATACTATTCCATTAAATGTATTGCACAAGTCCAGGTCCTCTCCCTGCAAAATAGAGGTGCAGGTACTCAGTACCGGACAGTACCTATTCCTTTTTAAGCACTGTGCCTTACTTTATACCTTTTAATTTCAAGTGAAACATCACAAGGAATAAGGAATGCCATCGCTCCGTAAGCAATGCCACACTCTGCTCATGGGAACTTGCCTATTTCATCCCGAAATACTGGGAGCGTCATTTCAAAGGAATGCCCATCGGATCTGGTCTAAGTTGATCAAAGGTCTGCAGCTCCCTCTGCTGGATAGATTCATATTCACCCAAATAGCACACATATTGATGCAAATGAACTGATGATATTGAATGCCTAGGCATTAATTCTCATACAAAGGCGCGCAGTAAACTATATGGGTGTCAGAGATCAAAAACACGGCGCAACTCTTCCACACCAGCCACCCTCCTGATATGCTACAGTTACACAAACAATATATAATAGAATTGGAGGCAGGTCATCCACTGAAGCATGGGAATTCGTTTTCCTAATTTAATTTCCCACAGACATGGCTGCAGTCATCCAAAGTGGCAGTTCCCCCATTTCGTGGGCACGACGCCATCTTGGATTGGGAGTGTTGTACTGAATAGGATTTATTCTTAGACCTTTTTGCTTCTATGAAAACGTGATAGCCTTGAGAAAGCCGGTTCACCGTGAAACACTTGTGGGCTTTGGCTGTCCTTTGGTATATGGTTTTATTTAGTCTGATCCTGAAAGATATTTACAATCATCTAAAGGAGGATGAATACATGTGAACGTTGACTTGGAATAAAGGCTTAAATAACCATATAAGAACGCTGGATTTCCCAGATTTTTGGATCTGCAGTATATTTATGTATAACGTAAATTAATCTGCATCCAATTGTATTATATACTGCAGTACTTATTCTTGTGTATACATATCACAAAAAGACTGGAACATAAGTAGTCACTCTGTCTATTACTACCCATAATATCAGTCAGTTTTTGTCTCAACTCGCAAAACTTTTTCCGTGAATAGTTGTGTAGTCGTCATCATCATCATCTTCATCCCATTCAAACTGCACAACATTTTAGGACCATTACATAATCCATCTCATCATATTCTCCAGCTCAGAAAGATCATAAATGAACATAGAAATATTAAAACGCTAAAAACAGCAAACAGTTGGCTGACAATCAGAGAATACACCCCAAAAAACGCTTTAGGTACTCTTACATGCCTCTGTAAATCGGCCTCGAAATATCTAAATTGGGATTAAGATAGGAACACTCTGCTAATCTTTATCTACATTTAGTACAAACAGATAGGACTGTGCCCTCTTTGCACATTTGTTAATCGGAACTTGAAAGTTTTGTGGTTGATTCACAAAGACATATAGGAGAACTTACAATGAGTGCTCTTTTTCGGTCTCATAAATGCCTTCGGGTGTCATTCCCAAAGCTTTCTTTTTCCGCATTACGAACATAGTCACAATATACACAGTGACCTCACTTGGGACCAACTCTTCAATACTATAAAAGAGTATGGCCCAAAGACAAAAGTGGTCTCTGGTACCAGATGGGCACCAGAAGAGACATGAGGCAATCTCTGGTGTGATGGGATTGGGCACTGAAAGTGTCCATCAAAGTTCACTAAGAAAGAGAAGTGGGAGACACCCACGCAGGGAGAGAGGGTGGATAGTGGTAGTGAAGGACATGTCCTGGTATTAGGCTTTCCTATCTCTGCTCAAGTATTTTTGTTCTTATCAAGACAGTGTATTTTTGGTTCCATTTCTTTGATGAAGGCATAACTTTATACAATTAGACCTGTTGGTACTTGTTCCTTTCAGTGCACATTAAGTAGAATTGCCCCTTTAATTGCGGGAGTAGAACGTAACGAAGGCCCCGGCAGCCCCTGGAGAGCAGGGAGCCCCCAAACCTTCAGGGGCCCCATTCAGCCTAAAGCCAATGAATATCTGTGAGATATGACTGACTCAGGGCCCCCTCATCACATTCTGCAGGGGGGCTCCATCATTTTGTGTTACGCCACTGGAGTAGAAAATGGGTTATGCAGTTGGGCAGAGCCATTTTGCATAATATATACCGGATAAAGACTGAAAACATACTATATGTTTGGGGACACTCACCTCTTCCCACTACACTAGTGTAAGCCGAAGTTGTAGGAAGTGCCTGCCAGGTACAACCTTAGCCCCTTTCTGTGTGCACCCATGTGCCACCATCGCACCGAGAAAGGCTGCAGTTCTCACCCACCTATTAACACCACTTGCTGGCACCAATTCACAGGTTCCAGCCCCTCTTAAAGACAGCCCCATATTATTTTTTTGGTTGGCAATATGTTTTTTTAAAATTAATATAGGGGATTAATACAGTACCAACTTGTTCCATTTAATATACTTTATTTTTACAATAGCTTCATTCCTACAGTGCTTTTTGCCTCTATTGACCGCTGAGGCAAAGCACGTCTGCTTCTTTCTGAAAGTAATTCCTGCAGCAATCAGGCTGGGCTTACTGTGGAAACCCTGTGTGCTCAATATCTCGCGGGAGCATGACAGGGCCATTTATTCGTCTGACTGGAGTGCGGGGATTTGTCACAGCGAGAGGACAGTAGCCTAGTAATTGTTAGGAAAGGGCTCATGCGAAAATACTCCTCGCTGGGTGCAGCGCTCGTCAACAAAAACGGAATCAAAACATCCCGACCAGCGACTCCTACAGAAAATAGTCCATGACTACCACATCCCATGCGCAGCTAAACAGACGGAGACATTAAGCTTCTCAGCACAAAGCTCAAGCGTTGGGAATGCAATTATAGATTCTCAAATGGAGAATTTCACATCTGGAATAAATAAAATGCATTAATTGTTATAACACAGGCGCCCTGTGAAGTTGTTTAATTGTTGCA
Organism: Calotriton arnoldi; assembly: GCA_963921515.1. Classification (NCBI taxonomy): domain Eukaryota; kingdom Metazoa; phylum Chordata; class Amphibia; order Caudata; family Salamandridae; genus Calotriton; species Calotriton arnoldi. The sequence continues at coordinate 2,316,535 of CAWUFW010000084.1, read as the reverse complement.
CTAGGTCTCAGTTACTCACATGATCCCCATCATCACTCAGTGGCATTCACGGAAAACAGCAAAGTCTGTCTTCCATTTCCATTGTAAAGTCTGCCTTCTATTCCCATCGTTCGCCATTGATTCTTGCCAAGTAAAGCATACAAAGGTCCCTCTCATAACAGAAACGTATGAATTATTTCATAGTTGTTATAAGAATGCGTCATCTTTGATGTCATCATTTTATTGCACACTAGCCAGCAGCTGCTTCCTCCTTGAGAATTGGTGGCTAGTGCAACATCTCTATTGTGGTCAACAACCATTAGAATATAACACACATTTTCTGTTATTATAATTTTAAGCGCTATGACTATTTGGCAGTTTCACAGTTAATCCTGGGTCTTTCATCATCTTGGAAACATTTGCTCTGTAAAATATATATTATGCTGTGAATTTCTTATTCACTTGCTTATTGTAGTAGTTGTTGTTAAAGGGTTGAGCACAACTCACTTCTTGACCATAATGACTTTCTTCTCTTTCAGTGTATGGAATCATAATCAAGGATTTATTGCGCCCAAGACAAATGATTCTTTTAATGTTACTTTTAACAGTTGTTTAAACTTTGCAGCACTGATATGCTCTTGAGTAACTGATGCTTTAGAAAATCTTCCGATATATAACTAAATAAAAAGTTTTGGCTGCAATAACATCATTGTACATCCACCAGAAACTTAAGGAGAACACACTAGGTAAGATAAGAGAAGTTGGCAAAAACATGCAGCACTTGCAAGCCTTTTAAAGGTTATTAGTCTCTGCTAACACTAAGAGAAACCTGGAACACGTCACTTCCTCACACTCTGCATCAGTACTGATGACTTGTGACCTTTAGTGCTGTCCATGGCACAGACCAACACCAAAACAAGAATGAAGCATTTGTAGGTGGTTGCGACCTGTGGACGTAGGGTTACATTTGTAGTGACCTGCAGGAGACGGTCTAGTGTTTGGGCATCTAGTGGTTCCACCAGCCACTTCCTAAGGGCTGGCTTCCACACTCACCCCACACCCATCCATTGCAGGTGTCACCAGTGAGGTGACCCTGCTAAAAAAGGGACCAGGCGCACGTGCCCTGGTCCAGTTCCATACAGCATAACTAAACATTACAACATTGATTGTGTGTGATTAGCATAACATATATTTCTGTAAGTTGAAAGGGTTGACAATGCTGGTTTCAAGCATACCCATCAATGTCTATCCAGTGGTCCCCTGGGTAGAGGTATCTCAATTGGACAGGCAGTGTGATATGCGCCCACAAAGATGGAGTACCTGTGCCCCCCACCTACGTATAGATAGGTTTCCATGATACCTCATCCATGCACGTAGGGGTCAGAGAGTCCCTGTCACCCACGCATACTAGTTTTCCCTTGGTCACAGACTTGCTATATCTGGTTACCCCTGCCAACGAATTGCAGATTCAGCATTTATTGCGACAGTGAGAGGAATGGTATCTGCTTTGCATGAGAATGCCCTATGTATATTAGATGCAGCCCACACATTCAACCTGCCAGCGATGTCTGGCAGGGACTCCTGCTGAAAGGGGACCTGTCGAGCAAGAATCGCTATCCATCGTTGCTTCTCATTCTGTTGACGGTGGTACTTTCCACCCAGAAGTAAACAATAAAAAACATAAATGTAATTTTTAGCAATACAGGTAGTACAAGAACTCATGTCATTCAAACTCATCCACCGATCTCCTGTAAGTAAATTGGAAGAATTTTTTATTTTAATATTATGCAGTAATTGAAAAGTGAACATGCTAAATATTCTAAACATATCCTACACTTCTGGGCAATCAGCTAGCTGACCCTCCACCTGTACCCACATTCCTTTGCTTGATCTATTTACTTAACAAGCAAAGCCAGATGTTGCCCATATTTAGCATAGCAAAATGAAAATATCAACAAAGCCTCAATAAAATGGTGTTACAAAAAAAAGTCTCTTACTTGCACAGTGCAAAACTTATAAAAATGGCGGCACCACGCAAGCACTAAATGATAAATAGAAGCTATGTCAGAAATATTACCGAAAAGGTCAACACTGTTCCCACAAGGCAGGCCTTCTGAGCCATGAACATGTGTTTGTCCATGTTTTGAGTGGAGGGCGACATGATCAATTTTCCCTCTATAGCTCCTTATTGTGAGAGGCCTTCTGAGCCAACAACATTGAAAAAATGTTGGATCAAATTGCAAGGCATATAAATACAAGATGACACCCCAGATAAGGTGGGAGCCAATGAATGAAATGAAGGATAGCCCTTATGCTTTGTTGGTCCGCTAGATTATGCACAGGACATGCGCAGTAAGCAGGGCTGTCACAACATTCAAATCGTGTGCAGCCAGTCACATGTGTAGTATCCATTGGCGCCTTTTGACTGGAAAAATGTATTTCCGCTGCGACTTCATCAACTAGAGGTCTGGAAATATTTTACAGAACAAGGGTACTTTCACATCAGTCATTATTAATGGGTAGAGCACATTTTGTGGGTTTGCTGAGTTTTTTTTACATGTACCCAATTCAAGTAATTGTCACTTTAAGGGGAGACTTGGTGACAGATTTATCAAGGGCTTGCACTGCCCTTGCGTCATCCAAGGCGATGCAAGGCAACTCAAGACCTTAAATGAGATTTACTATGCTACGCAAGGTCAAGAGCACATTCTTGCCCTCTCCCTGTCATGCAACACAGCGCAGCAAGGCGTCCTGCTGCGTTGCGTGACTTGTTCATAAGTCTGGGTCTGAGTTTCTCTGTGGTTTGAGCAGAAAATGTCTTGCATGGAGCAGGAACTGCAAACTTGGATGTGTTCCTCGGTCACATGGCCTCTACCAGTAGTATTTACAGCAGGACTATAGAAATTCCATAGACAATGCCCAGAGGCTGAGCCTCGTGTGCTTTTTGAATGCAATGGCAGACCACGCATAACATTTTCAAGCATATGATGGCCCAAGCACAATCGGTATAATACCCATAAGTGTGGCGAGAACTATGCGCATTGCACGTGGACATTTTTCACAATTTCACCTACACCCACCATCAACGAAACAGAAGTCACTACATTTACTGCTTCATTCTGCGTTTGCTCCGTCCCTGAAATTGTTATGTGACTGTTGATTTGATCTCCCCAGATGGTTCATCCGTATCTATTAACCTGAAAGCACTAACGGAGCCAGCCGGTCCAATCAAAGATGACGATATGAAATGAGAAAGACACACCTGCTTTTACTGGCTACTGTGGCCCAGCATGAGTATTGACTTTCATATTATTGGCCATCAGTGTGAGGCATCTATACAGGACAGTAAAAGGTTATCCAGCAAATGTATTAACTGTAATATTTATTTCTCCTTTCCTGTGCCTTGAATGGCTGCTGCGGCTCGTCTTTTTTTCCTTTTTACGGCGTGGAAACTAGAGCGAGCTCTGCCTTGTACATTAAAGGTCACCAAGCATTTCCTTTTAGAACAATTACTAACCAATAAAGCCTGTATAAATAAAACTAGGCCGCTCCACTGGGAATTGCTCTTTTTCATTTACACAGTACCATATCAAGCAAGCCTTTGTCAACCGCTGTCTTGAACAGTATGAACTTGTTCCATAATCTTTTTTCAAATATTAAATTGCAGCTGCACATTGAAAACTATTTTAAAAATACAAAAACCAGGTTGATGAACTAATTAAACAGGATTAATGCATGGGTGCTGGAGGCAGGCAGAACCCTCTGAATTCATTTTCAACATTTGTTGATATGTTCATAACACTATAGCACAACTATATTCAATTGCATGTTTTGGACTGAATGATTCCCTGATTCTCAGCCATGGGGCTATTTATTTCCTGTAGGCTGGTTGTGCCATGTGTGTGTGGAGGAAGGGTGGGGTGGCACGGCAAGCCTACACGGATGGGGAAAGAAATGCAGAACATTAGGGAGATTTCTTCTCCTGGTTGCTGCCACACATGCCTTCTGTGGCACATTCAAGCTGGTGATCACCCCTGGTACCGCTCTGTCAGCAGAAGGCATTGAAGGAATAAGGGGAGGTGAAATAAGTAGGCCATTTGAAATGAAGTTCCTTGCCGCGGTTTGTTTATTTCCAGGGGGTTGAAAGGAGCAGAGTTAAACTACTCTGTTAAAGAGGAGGAAGCACTGGCTGTTTTTTTGGGCTGTGAGGAAATTAAGAAAACATTTTTGGGGCAGCAGATTTGAAATAATAGCTGACCACAAACCCCTGAAGGAAATTTTTGGGGAAAAATGGCTAGATGACATCTCAGGGAGGATAAGATGATGGGTAGTAGCATTGCAGGAGTTTCAATTTGAGTTGAGATATGTCCCTTGAATAAGGAACAATTTAGCTAACTTCAGCTCTCGTCTGGTAGCGACAAATGCAAATTTGAAGTGGCAGAAATGGATGGTGAGGATGATGATTTGGAAGTGTGTCTGATCAGGAAGGGGTTATAAAAGAGGATGAATGATTTGTTGAACTATATAAGAATAATGTACTTCAACAAGTTGTGAAAAGGCTCAAAGCTGGTTGGGATGGACAAGACAAAGATCAAGACCAATTGTGTGGATTTTGGAGAGTCAAGGATGAATTAGCTGTTCAGGGTGAACTGTTAGTGAGGGGAACCAGGCTAATCCCACCAACATCTTTGAGGGAAGATTTGGTCTCTTTTGCATATTATAGTCATCCTGGAATTTCTAAAACAAAAGAATGGCTCATACAAATGGACTGGTGGCCCGGGATGGACATTCAACTCAAGAGATCAGTTAGAGAGTGTGTGGAATGTGCGAATTCTGACAAGACTCCCAAATGTAGAGTACAGCATATGGGCTTAAGGGAAATACCCAGAGAACCATGGGAGGATGTTGCCATGGACATCTTAGGTCCCATTAGTGTCACGAGTTCTGAAAAGTATGTAATTATTTTAATTGATGTGTACTCCAGGTGGCCAGAGGTGGGAATCACCAGTTCAGTGGAAACAGGTGATGTAATCAATTTTCTTGAACAAGTTTTCAAAAAGGAGGGTTTCCCTTCCACCATTTTGACAGACAATGGGGTGCAGTTTGTGTCCTGGGAAATGGAGAGATTTCTTGTGGTCAGGGGAATAAAACACAAGAAATATGCACTGTGCCACTCCGAAATCAATGACATGGTGGAGAGGCTCAACAAAGTGATGAAAGAAACTATACAATGAGCATTGGCGAGCAAATTGTGTTGGAAAAAGGAACTGCTGCGTAAAGAGAAAAATTACAGAATGATACCTCACACGTCAACAGCAATCACACCATTTGAATTGTTTCGCAAGAGAAGGGCCAACACATTGATTTGTCCTTCATGGTTGAATAGTAAAACAGGAGATGGTGTGAGTGTTGAACAAGGAATAGCATTGAAGTTCCTTGAAGCGGTTTGATGTAGAGAAGGTAGTTTATTCAAGATAAAGTGAAACACCTCACCCACCACGCCTGCTTCTGCTCCAACTCTCTCCTCTCTTGGAATGATCATCTTCCCCATATTCTAATGCTCATCCAGAGCTCCATGGATACAAGGTTCCATGGGGCATCATGGTGCATACATTCTATAATAAACATGAAGGAGATACCACAATGTTCTTTTGCACACCTACTGGAAGTGCAAAATGTTTCCTCTGTGCCCACAAGTACCAGGGTTCAGATGTAAAAACATTTTGCACTGGGTTTGCATCACAAAAGTGATGTACACCAGCACAAAATGTTTTTTTTATAAATTTACTTTCCAGTGCAAAACCCTTTACATTGGAAAGTCACGTGGAAGTAGTACAAAGCAGTGCATAGTGCTTCTTTGCGTTACTCTGCATCAAGGAGGCATTACGTGGGTAGTACATGTGCGTTACCATGCAGCCATCCATGGTTTTTGACACAAAACCTTATCTATTAACAATAGGAGACAGGGTTTTGCGCAAAAAATAATGCCAATTTCAAGTGGGCGTTAAAAGAAAAAATGCTTTTATTTCTCCTAACCTTTCCCACTTTGCATGTGGGCTGCACTGTACAGCACACATCCGAAGTGGGATAGTTTTAAAGTTAGTGACAGCATAGTATTTTGTACTGGAAGGCTACCCTTCCAGTACAAAACCTATGCCAGACTCACGCACACGCCCTTGCACTATGGTACAAAGGTGTGTACCTGGTGCTGGGCGGCCAAATTGTGAGTCAGTGCTAGGGACAGAGCAGGATGGTGCCATATCTTAGTAGATATGGTGCTTTCCTTCTCTCTCCCTGTCACCCAACACAGTGCATCAATTTTGGGTGCTGCGCTGCATTCCTTGACATCTTTATAAATCTGGGCCCAGGTTCTCTAGATAGATATTCCACACATCACATAATCCCTTGTGATTAAGAAATAGAGAAATACATAGTCTCCCAGGCACATTTTATTAACCCATTTCTGGTGATCTATGTGGAAGAAAAAAAAGTATGAGATAAAAAAACAACTTCAGGCTTTAAAGCATAGCTATAGCACAACTTTGAGAGAAAAGAAATTGGAACCTGCCCAGAATCAATAAGTTGTTGTGAAGCTGACCTTCCAGCTAAGTAGGTTGATATAATGTTATCACCAAATAATGGATTTCAGAGGGTATTTTGAAAAAATAATTTTACTTTGCTTTGCTGCAATGTTGTATTTGACCCCTGTCACCATGAGGGATGGTCATTATAAGTTACGCCATGAGATGTATTCTCTAAATCGATTGCATGCATTATTTCTGATTTATCACCTTTGGAGAACTTCAGCACGTTGCAAAAATATTCATGTGAACCCTACAATCAATAGGCCATTTGGGAAAAATATTATGATCCACTTGCCCCACTGATATATTATGAGGATGAGCCAGAGAGTAAATGGAAATTGTAAAATATTTCAAAGAAATAAACATGCTTCACATTTTCAACATGCTCTTTTGACCAACTGATAGACCTTTTTAGGTCTCGCCTGAGCCAGCGCATGCGCTGGTCTGGCGAGACATTTAGTGAGTGGGCTTTAGAAATGCCACCACAAGCTTTTGCTGGCCTAGAGCGTGCGGTCACGCGCACAGTAACGCGCATTCCTTGCATCGCTCAGGCGCCATCTGGCTTTCCTCTCACTTGCTCTCCCGCTCCTCCCCCTCCCTCACCACAGAGCGCGTCTCGCGGCCGCGCGTCTTTTTGGCTTTTTTTTTTACTTTTAGCGCGCGTGCCCCTTTCAAGCACCAGAGCTGCCCCTGCCGGCTTGTTAAGTACCGTGTGCACTGCCTGCCGCGACATGCAGTATCTCGTCACATGCAAGGAGCCTGCTGCTCGCAAGCAGAGTGCACTGAAAATGTGGGTACTGTAGTATTTGTCCCAGTGTCTGCAAAATGGACCGCGACACAGTAAGTAGTAGCTCAGATGAATCTCCTTCTATTACTGAGGCTGAATCAGTCCCACCGTAATCCGAATTTGTGACTTGTCTCCTGTTGAAATAGAACTAGACGTTCTTTACACGCTCGACAGTTCCAGATGGACGGAGCTTAGTGTAGTCCCTCTTTTATGTTCATGCTTTATACCATGGTGGGCGTGATTAGCGTCTGCATTGACAGACGGTACATCACCCTCCATCAAAATTGCTCAAAGCTGTGAGTCCGCCTGTCCTTGCAGACGCTATTCGCAGACTGGTCACATTGCATAATTTAAATTAAGTAATGCTCCTCCTGCTCTGGGACAAGATTCTACCGGTTTACGGGCGAGCCTCTGAGCTGTTTCTCAGTAGGATGGTGGGGGTCCATGCTGCCCTCAGCAAATCTCCTATATCTACAGTGAGTGTGCAGATCGCTCCCTCTGCCAAGTGCCTGTTTGATGCCCCTTTGCCTATCACAGTGAGTGGCTTCTCAAATCTTCAGGAGGTCAATGATGAGGCAGGGGTGCTTCTCTGATCCTCTGTCCAGCATAAGGTGGACCGCAGCAGGAAACTGGACCTGAGTAGCTCCCCTGCCATGGGGGGTAGTTGCATGGGAGTGGAGCCCATGGGGTGGGTGTAGTCGCTGCTTTCAGAGACCCCACACAGGCGCAATTACTGGTTGGCTTTGGGGCTCCCTATCTAGGAGTATGGGGGCTCGGCCCAGGTCTACCCATCACCTTCTCCCTGAGTCACCATAAGTGCCTCCGATTCTGGAGAATGTGCCATGTATTGAAATTGTTCGTGTAAAAATAAGTTTAAAATAGCTATCTAGGAATCATTGTAAAATAATGGTCTTGAGTTTCCTTAACCACAATGAAAGTGTACATAAACGCACAGAGCATCCTCCAGATGCAAACCATAGTGACTTGTGACATTTCACAAATATTCTAACCTAAAGCATACAAACGCCAAAATCTATCCAAATTCCCAGTTCCCATTACACGTTGTATTCATTCAATAAAAATCACTAAAACTATTAAAACAACATGTCAAACACCAGCATAGGTTCGTAAAGGCCCAAAATATACAGATCAAAAACGCTGGTCTATCTATACATTTTATTACATTTCAGTGCATGATGTCGTACCTCAATTGTTCCTTCAGTTGAACACTTTCCAGTGTATGATAATATACCTTGCTTTTTCTGTGAATATGACAGTGACCAACAATTCATATCATTACGCATCTCTGTGTCTATTAGTGTCAAAGCTTCTTTGTTAAAGAAATGCACTTTTTTGCATTTTGCAGAGACTTTATCATATTTTCTTAAAATAGCACGGAAACCCATCCTTGGGTGTGTGGCCATTCACCAGTGGTATGTGAAGTAACAGTAGATGTAGATCCAACCAGGAGGCAATTGTACTTGTGGCCTGAACACTAAATGTGATATGTTGCACATCCTGCTGGACTGTTTAAAAGTTATACAACATCGGAGACAGTTTTCACAGCCACTATTTTTAAAATATGGAATTAAGACCTGTGGGCATGCTGCAAAATTTCTAACTGAGATGCATTTTCTGGATATAGCACGTGCCATTGGGAGATTCATGAGGGCAGTCAAAAATGCGATTATTGAATTTTAGTAAGAATGTTCTTTTATGTAATTTATTGGACTGTATTAGGTATTTCACTCAAAAGCATATTTTAATTGGTAGATTTACATAAGATTTTATCGGATGAAATTTAATGATGACTATTTATTTAAAATGTTTTACAATTAATTTGAAATTGTATATAGTGCAATGGACATAAATTGGTGAATTATTTAAAGGCCTAAGGTCTAAATAAACATCTTTTTTTGATTGATTGACTAATTGATAGATGTTGTAGCACCCAGGATAATGTGCTGCATGGCTAAATACTTACAAGGCCCCAAAAGCGAGACCTATTGGCTATGCCAATGCTTGTTATTACTGTAACTAGAATATTAATTAGGTAAGTTGAGGGCAGAGACACCAGAGAGGAATTCTGCAAAGCATAGAAAGAGTGCTCCACTTTGAGGAGGCAAGCTGAGGCCCAGGCAGCAGGTAACACCTCTGGAGATCACCTGATCTTTTGGGAGAATGCCCTCCTATATAGTAAGACTAAGGTTCCTGGAACTGGGGTAGCCCATGTGCCGGTGGTCCCCCAGTGTTACAGGGCCTTCTTACTTTGTTTGGCTCATGACATTCCCCTGGCAGGACATCTGGGGCAATACAAGACCTTCATCAGGCTTGCTGCCCACTTCTATTGGCCCCGGATGAAGACAGCCTCTGATGTATTCTGTAGGTCCTGTCCCACCTGCCAGGTCAATGGTAAGTCAGGAAAAAAGCTCAAGGCTCCCCTGACCCTATTGCCATTGGCACTCCCTTTTAGAGGATAGGCATCAACATTGTTGGCCCCTTGTACTCCAAGACAGCTTTAGGCAACAGGTTTATCCTGGTCATAGTGGACCACGCCCCTCGCTACCCAGAGGCCATCCCTCTGAGGCCGGTGACTGCGCCTGCGGTGGCCAGGGCCCTGATGGAGATCGTTACCCATGTGGGTTCCTCAAAGAGGTAGGGTCTGACAGAGGCACTAACTTCATGTCAGCATACATGAAGTCAATGTGGGATGAGTGTGGAGTAACTTATAAGTTCTCCACACCTTATCACCCCAAACAAAAGGTCTTGTGGAGAGATTTAAAAAGACCCTGGAAGGCATGATAATGGGCCAACCTGAGCCCATGAGGCGTAAGTGGGATGTCCTCCTTCCATGACGCCTCATTGCCTACAAGGAGGTGTCACAGAAGGGGGTTGGGTTTAGCCCCTTTAAACTCCTCTATGCCCACCCTGTAAGGGGACCTCTTAGCCTTGTGAGGGAGGAGTGGAAGCAAACTCTCAGGAAACCCCCTCTGGATGTGGTCAGCTACATGCTGGCCCTCTTCAACTAGATGCACTGCTTCTGGAAGAAGGCAAAAAGCAACGTTGAGGCCAGTCAAGAATTTATAAATCTCTGGTATGACCAGAAGGCCTTTCTGGCAGATTTTCAATCTGGCAAGAAGGTGTGGGTTATGGAGCCTTTGGAGCCCAGAGCTCTCCAGGATTGCTGAACACGTCCATATGAGGTGAAGGAGTGGAAGGGGGAGTCCACCTACCTGGTGGATCTCCAGACCCCTAAAAACCCTCCATGTGAACCGCATCAAACCACAATTTTAGAAGTCCAAAGTTAGCATGCTCCTGGTGACAGATAAAATAGTGGAAGAGGAGGGCGAGCCTCTACTTGACCTCCTGTCTTCCCAAGAGCGAAATGGGTCAGTGGGGGGTGCCAACCTCTCCCCTAGGCTGACTCCAGAACATCAGGATGATTGTCACCAGCTGCGGGGATAATTCTCCTCTCTGTTCTCTCTCACCTCTGGACTCACACACCCATGCGTCCATGACATAGACACTGGAGACAGTCCACCTGTTAAGGATAAGATTTATACTTTGTCAGACAAGGTGAAGGCCAGTATCAAGGATGAAGGTCTCCAAGTTGCTGGTCCAGCCCAGTGGTGCTGTATCCAAGGCTGCCCCGCCCGGTGCCAGGGGCATCAATTCTGTCACGAAGACTGACACACACCCCATCCCCCTAGCTGATGAGCTCATAGACAGGCTGGGCTGCCAAATGTATCGATACTTTTTATCTGACATCAGGGTACGGGCAGAATGCCCTGACTGAGGGGGCAAAGGAGAGATCTCCATTCTCAACCCCTGAGGGCAACTTCCAGTTCAGGGTGATGCCCTTTTGGTTGAAGAATGTCCCTGTCACCTTTCAGAGTTGGTCAACAAGGTCCTGGCTGGGAAGGAGGCATTCTGTGCCGCCTACCTGGACGACATAGCTGTACGCAGCTCCAGCTAGGAGGAACACCTGTACCCCACTCCAGGAGGTGCTTCCGGCCATTCAGCAGGCGGGTCTGACTATCAAGGCCAGTAAGTGCCAAATAGGGCAGGGTTCTGTGGTGTATCTGGGCAGGGCAAGGTGCAACCACTCCAAGCCAAAATTGAAACTATCCTGGCTTGGCAACTCCCTATACACAGACTATCTCAAACTGCTGAGGTGATCCAGCTCCCTACAGGGAATGGACTTTATGGTAGAACACTGTCCTGGGTCAAACCACGCCAATGCTGATGGTCTATCCAGGCTCTTGCAGCTTAGTGATAAGAACTCCCAAGAGGTTGGGTAGTTCTTTCCACTTTCAGCTGAGGTACAAATGTTAGACCTGTCAGCGTTAAGGTGGGTCCCCCCCAAAATTTTTACCTTCCTCTTCCACTTTTGCTGATCTTGTTTTTGCTGGCCTTAGTACTCTGTGTACTTTACCACTGCTATTCAGTGCTTATGTGCATGTGCTCACTTGTTAGAACATGGTCATATTAGCATCTCTCCAATTAGCATATTTAATGTACTTGTAAGTCTCTAGCAGAGCTGCACTACGTGTGCCTAGGGCCTGTAAATTAAATGCTACTAGTGGACCTGCCACATTGGACACTTAAGTAGCACTTTAATCATGTCTCAGGCATGCCATTGCAGTCTGTTTGTGCAGTTTTAAACTGCTGTTTTGACCTGGCAAAGTAAACCTTTTTGCCTGGCCCAAACCTTCCTTTTTAATACATATAAAGTCACTCCTATTGTAGGCCCTGGAAAGCTCAGAGGGCCGGGTGCAATGTACCTAAAAAGTAGGACATGTACTTTTAAGTTTTACATGTCATGGTAGTGAAAAACTCTACTCCAAGGCCTACCTCTCCTACAGGATAACATTGGAGTTACCTTATTATATTTTATATGTGTAATTTTAGAACGGGAACAGGTAACCAGTTCATGTTTGGTGTTTCTTGAATTGGAATTTTCAATCCTAACTTATGGTGAAGTTGGATTTTAAATTACATTCTTGAAAATGGCACTTTAAAAATGTTTGCATTTCCTTGCCTTAGCCACTTGGTGCCTGCAGATTGTACCTGGGTCACATTACTGGATGTAGCTAACAGTTGAGCTTTGTGTATTACTCCTAGACAGCCACACACAATAAGGAACTTAGATGTGCCTGGATGGGCAATCACTGGCAGGATGGGAGGGGGGAGCTGGGCACAGCCTCACTTACATCTGAATAGGCTGTGCCCTGCCTCCATACAAAGGGTTGCATAACCCCTGTAGTTCATCTTGAGCCAGGACAGGGAAGGCAGGATGCCTGGGGACTTTAAAGGAAAACCCCTAGACGCTTCTCTGTCCACTTCAAAGGCACAACTGGGTATAACTACTAGATCTCAGGCACCAACTCTTCAGTGCACTTCTAGACCTATGGATACTCTGCCAGGAAGAAGGACTGCTGTGCTGCTGAAGGACTGCCAGTCTGTCGACTGCACTCTGCTGGACTACTGCCTTGCTGTGCTGCTGCTTTGCTGTGCTGACCTGCTGTCTGCTGCCCTCGTGCCTAGGTGAGAAGCACTGGGCCTGCATCTCTTGAACCCAGAACCCCTGACTTGAGCCTCAGGGACAGAAGGCTCCAACAACATTTCACATTCATTTGGACTCTGCCAGCTGTGAGCCTACTCTACCAAGTGGTGCCACCCCAGTCCTGGACCCTTGGAAGTGGGTTTAAGGTGCTCTGCCAGCCTCTGTGGATCTAGTGGAGCCTATGCACTGCCACTGCTGGGTGGATCAGAACTGCTACAAACACCTGCATCATGTCACAGCCCAATGTGGCATTGGAAACGCTGCTACACAATGCACCCTTGGCACAGACCTTTGCATTCCCTCATCAAGGGCAGCCTCGACGATGATGCTGGACCCCGCAGTGCAGCCTCGCAGCTCCTTGGAACCGATGCATTGCCTCGACTGCACAACGCATCCCCGACTTTGGACTTCGCATCTCAAGCCCTTGTGGGCGGGAACTTTGACGATGATGCAAGAGGCCCTCACACTGCTGTATCTCAGAACCGACTCATCACTTTGACAGCGTGCCGTGTTTTCGACGCAGATCCTCACATCGCTCCTCAAACCAGGATTAAAGGTACTTTGTTCAGCTGGCCTATCTGGGTCTCTGAATCTGGCCCGTGCTCCATCACAGTCAGTCTGAATTTGTGACTTTGACCCGGTCCTGCGTGGCCAGCTATCCGCAGTTGGTGCTTTACGCCTTTGGTGCTATTTTTACTGAAATCTTTAAAATGTAATATCTCCTGTTTTACTCATTGGATTTTTCTAGTTTTGGTCTTAGTTTATTTATTAAAAATTACTCTATTTTTCTAACTCTGCTGTGGGCTCCTTTTGTAGCGTGGTTTAATTGTGTTACTGTTTTGAAGAGTTCCACAAATACTTTGCACATTGCTTCTGAGTTAAGCCTAACTGCTCTGCGCCTAACTACCCGAGGGTTGAGCACTGGTTAATTTAGAGTTGCTTGTGACTTCATCATGAGAAGAATTGTGGTTGCTGCTTAAGAAGGGTTTCACCCCCCTCAACCACTAATACCCAATTTCTTGCAATAAACATTTGTATTTCTTTAACAAAATGAAGAAGGACTGTCCTTTAATGACACAAGCTGTTCATTGAGATGGGAATCGACTGACAGCCTCATTGCGCATAGCAGCAAAGACAGTAACACAGTCCTGCAAGGGTCAGCATACCTTTACCTCAGCACTGGCATTGTGACTTCAATCCTTGTAAGAGGCAAGGGTAGCAATGTCAAATAAAACTATACTCATGAAAGGCAAATCAGGGGAACATGCAGTCGCGGTGGGGCGGGGCATGGAGGAGGGAGTCGACAGATGACGAAATAGGGAAAATAAAATAAACCCTATTCCGCCGTCTGTCGACTTCCCCCCGCCCCAAGGTGCTTGCCTGCATCGGCCGCAACTGGGAACATGTGGTTAACTGCAGCACTATCTGCACCCGCCCGTGGAAGTTGATCGCGGTCACTCCCCTAGGCATTCAGTAACCCTTGAATGCTTTGCACCCGCAGGAGCAGAATCAAAGATTTGCTCATTCCCTTGCCAGGAACAAGAAGGGAGACAGGGATGCTTCTTTGCCAGCCATAACACATACAGCCTGCAGAGGTTCGCAGTGAGGACTGTCTAAATGGCAAAACACATGTAATTACTGCAGACTCCACTTGCAAAACATCTGCATTGTGCAGTGACGCCTTTCAATTGCAAATCGTGCATGCGACAGAAATAAGCTTTGTGACCTCCATAACCTTCAAAACCCTCAAAGCTTTGCTCCTTAATAAAGAATCAAGCCGCATCAGAGACAGCTCAGACATTCATAGAAAATAGATGACCAGCGGTAATAGCCTTTGGTGCCAAGGACAAATCACACACATCATGTCTTACTTGTCTAACTTCCGCACATGATGGATGGAGCGTCAGTTTTTGTTCTGGAGCCCATAAGAGCGGTAATGAACTCATTCAACATCAAAAGACATGGGGTGCTCGATGGTAGATGGTAGAACGCTAGGATTCATCTGCAGGTATTTCAGACTGATGTGTTCATGTCACAGACACCTCTAATCACTAGTGATAAACGGATTCCTGGTGATTTGCAGACTAAAGCACAAATCTACCAAGACTTTGCACGGTCCTAGTGCAACACAAAGGGGAGGGAAGAGGCAGATGTGATTCACTATCCAGTGCAAAAGTTGTTTTGCAATGAAAAACACACTTTTGTACATAAAGGGCTTTGCACCGCTTTATGTCAAGGGGGCACGAATGCATGCAGACCAGTGCAAATACACATAGGTTTTGACACAAACCCTAGTCTTCTATGAAAGCCAGTTAAAGCTTTCCAGAAAAAAGGGGTCATTTGTTGATTTCTTCCAGAAACCAATGCATTGCACGCACCCTGCAGTGCACAATACATATCCAATGCGTCAATGCCTTCTGTTATAAGAATTTGCATTGGAAGTATATGCTTTCAGTACAAATCCTATGCTAAAAAGTGCACATGTCTGCACCATAAAGTGAGGCTATGTGTCATGCACGGCAACATGCATGGCAGCCTGCTCGTGCACCAATCCAAGGGGTGCCATCAGCTGCAGGCCCTTCAATAGAAATGGCGCTGCACTGTATTTTGCCTTTCATGGAACACAGTAGAGCAACTGTTGATGGCATTGTGTACTTGATCTAATTAAACCTGGGCCTATATCTCTGAAATAAAGGAAACTGGTGCAAAAATGTGCATCTTTTACTCTAAGGAGAACATAAATGCATTTTCAGCGTCTGGATACCCCCATGGTGATTAGAGCGCTTTACAAATACTGATTGATTGATTGTATCTATCCATATTCATTTATATGCATGTACCGAACAGAATACAGACAGCAAAAGGGTTAGAGTGAGAGACAAAGAGGCAAATTAATCTCCCATAATTGCCCCCTTTTCATGGGACTGACCCGCAACGGCTGCAGAGGTCTGACTCATTGAGAAGCACCCTATACAGACCAGCTGCTCCATGGTCCGGCGCACTGGGGCTTCTCTCTAAGGCAGTCAGGGAATGGATGTAAGGAACGGAGCAGCTCGGTGAGCCCTCGGTTGAATTGTCGGGACCCAGCTCACGGGGCCCCCTTTTGAAAACATCTCGGGAACAGCGAGAGCAACGGAGCCATCCCTCACTGTGCATACTATTATCCATAACGGGGCCCGTTACATTCGCCACACTCGATCGCAACTCCGATCGGGAAGGAGAGGAGGAAAGGAGCTTGCCTGCATGGTGAGCACCCTGCAAGGTCATCCATCTACAACGAGTGCAACATTCGGGAACAGAGCTTCACTGAACAAGCCTCCCTCACGAGGGCTTACCCTCAGGCACGATCGACAACGTCTATGTTCGTGTATACTGTATGTTTCTAGCGGCGTGATTTCCTGCACATGGGAGCGGAGTTCGCATTATTTTTACCACATTTGCACAAATCTCAAGAGTAATAAATGCTGAACGAATGGGCAGCAACTACCTCTAGTCCGGCAAAATGGCGGCCCACACAAATCAGCTTTACCAATATTTTGGGGTCCGCCTCTAGCTTGTTGTTCTAGGCAGGAAGAGACTTCGACCCTCCAATGAAGCAGACGACATAAGATCTGAGAAAGGACAAAACACCCATAGAGCCACAGAAACTGAAATAGGACTACTTCTGGTTTAGCCCAGCTAATGGAGCCACAGCAATTGAAATAGGACTACTACTGGTTTAGCCCAGCTAATGAAAAGAGACACAGGACTATCTCGCGGGCTATGACTTCCACTCCTAAAGATGTGGCCATCTTGGACTGACTCCCTTACAGTAGACTAGCCCCTGTACGTTGCTAGTTAACACCCATCGATCTCCCTATCTACATATACAGGTCAGAATTTCAATTTTTAATTTATTTTTATCTTATTCTTTACTGCCCCTGCCTCACCCCCCCATCTTTCATTCGCCTGCTACGGTGCACTTACCACGTTACCTGAATCAATCCCTACTCCTCCCTCCCCCTCTTTCCCTCTGCCCCAAACCGACGCCACCACCCCCGCTGCTCCATCACCTCCCTTCGCACGTCTACCCCCTCCTTCCCAAGCCCATCCCCCCCTCACAGCACAGGCCCCCATTACGGTCCACAAACACGCATAACGCCCCATAACACCCTATACCATACTAACTAGCGCCAACCCCACCATGGAGCGCACAGGGGTACATACCTACACCATCAATTACCCCCCCAACCTCTCAAAAAAAGCAGCCAAACGCTTTAAACACAATATGTTAAAACTACACCCTGAAACACCCATCTCGGATCCCTACTTCTCAACAAACAAAGGGCACATAACCACTGACATCATTTTCTACACCAAAAGAAGAGCACAATGGAAAGCCTTCCTAGTTATATTCTTGATCTCCTCCACCAGGAAAACTGCACACGGTCTCACAATCTCTATCTCCCCCTCCCCAATCTTCAAAGCTGCAGCAACCATCACCATCTATCATTCCGGAATCATTCTCATGCAATCAACAGACCGCAGCTTAAACCTGCTGGATAACATCTTCCCCATCATCAGAGAAGAAGTTATAAAACCCCAATCCTCCCCCCAGGCGGCTCCCACCACCAGCACACAGCCTTTCATCCCGCCAAATTCTACCTCTAGCCACGCTCCGCTGATATCACGATCAATATTTACACCCGAGCTCAGTGCTACCCCCTCCTCCCCGCTCGACTCCCCTATAAGACACTCCCCCCTTATTACTCTACCAGCATCTACACCCATTCCAGACTCAGCACTCTCCCCTGGAATTAACATATTTCCCCCCATTGCCAACACTACCTCCTGCAAAACCATCACTCCCACGACCACATCCTCACCGCACACCTCTGCGCCTCCTATATCAACACCCCACTCCAGTCCACCCCCCCCCGATCCGGATAGGGAACCAGACAGGACGCCTCACAACAACCTAGAATACATGCTTCCTTCTTACCACCCACGGGACGTAAGCACACCTCCCACGCCCATAATACATTCACCAATCTTGCTTCCACCTTCACCAGACCCTAGAATTGACGAGATTCTATTCTCATTACGGCAAATCAAAGAAGAACTACAAGCTTTAGCTGAGGTTCTTCTGCGCCAACCCGGGAACACTAGATTGGCACGACAGACCAAATCAAACTTCCACATGACCCACTCAGTAGTCACCTCGAAACATTCGCCCCCTAGGTGGAGATCAGTTCCTTTTCACAATACTTCAACCCACCCAATTCGCAGGACCAATCCGCTATCGGAGAAAGACTTACTCTCTCTACTCCACTCCTATGAGCTCCCACATCCGAATCACAACACTATGCCTCCAGATAACCCGCCCAAAAAGGCTCTAATTCCAACTATTCCTCCCAACACTCACAGGCCCACTAAACACAATCCTAGAGGTATAATCGAAAACAACCTTAGACAAGTTCCCCTTATTCAGGAACCCTACACATCCCTCATCACGCCCCGTCTTAAGTGTATACTACTAAATTGTAGATCGGCCTCAAGACATGCAGCCGACATAGCTGACCTCATACTTACACAAGAACCGGATTTGCTAATTTTGACCGAAACTTGGTTAAAGGAATCCTCTACACCTATCATCGACTTACTGGTACCCCCAAACCACGACGTCATCAGACTGGACAGAATTATTAAGCCAGGGGGTGGCATCGCCTGCATATTCCGGAATAATCTCTCAGTAAACCTATCCCAATCTCCAGTATTACCCTCTTGTGAATACATATGCCTCGACCTCACTAGCAATGGCAAACCAGTATGCTCTCTACACACCCTATATCATCCACCAGGTGATAACCTCACCTTTACCGAACATTTCATGGACATAGTCTCTACTAATGCCGGACATCAAAATACCCAAATATTTCTCGGAGACCTCAATCTCCACTGGAATGACCCCAATGATGCAGCGGTCAATAGTCTCAAAAACTTCCTCTCTGACCTCGACCTCACCCAAATTTGTAACAGCTCTACGCATGATAAAGGAGCAATCCTTGATTTAGTAATCTCTAAAGTTGATTCCATCCAGCTAGATACGATCCATCCATGTGATTGGTCCGATCATCATATCATCACCTTCTTCATCAATGAAACAGTGAAACTTAACTTGGCTCAACCCACAAGACCTAAAGTATGGAAGAGGGATCTGAAAAACATTGTTCCTAACACAATCCCAACCTCCAGCTCCAACTTCCTTCTTCCCCCTGAAGGTATATCCGATGTTCATGATCTCACCAACCACTACTTCAATTCCATGAACATGTTATTAAACGAGGTCGCCCCCCTTCAACTAAAGAGAGTTTCCACAAAAGACTCTAAGCCTTGGTACGATGGAAGACTCAACGAGGACAGACGATCCTTAAGAATAACTGAACGTAGATGGAGATCGGCTCCATCCGCCAATCACCTCAAGATACTAAGAAAGAAGAGAAACGCCTACTACAGAAAGATCAAGCGCACTAAAGCAGACTTTTTCAGTCATCAATTAGACCAGGCCAAAAATCGTCCCAAAAAACTTTTCGAGCTAATCAAAACTCAATCTAAGGATGCACCTCACCGCCCCCAAGCTAATTTAGGCTCACGACCCAATTGCGAAGAATTTTCCTCCTTCTTCACTCTGAAGACCGATAACATAAAGAAGGACCTACTCAACGATCTAATCACACATACTGTCACACACACAGACTCCTCATCATCCCTTCTAGGAGCCCCACATCGAAATCCACTAAAGTTCGACCTAAAAAATAATGCATCCTGGTCATCCTTCAATACCTATAATGAAGAAACTATACTCAAAATGCTCACTGCTCTGAACCCTACCAATCACTTCACTGACCCTCTCCCAGCAAACTTCATAAAAGACTTCACCCCGCTGCTGCTGCCTCTTTGGACCATGATCATAAATAACTCTTTACGCCAAGGATCCATCCCTGACATCCTCAAATCAGGGCAGGTATCCCCCATCCTAAAGAAACCTACGGCTGACCCCGCGGACTTAAACAACTACCGCCCAATATCCAACATCCCTACCCTGGCCAAACTCTTAGAAAAATGTGTACACCTCCAGCTTGTAAGACATATAGACCATTTCAACCTACTCAACAAATACCAATCAGGTTTTCGTGCAGGTCACAACACTGAATCAGCCATGACCCATATAATTGACGATGCACTACAAATCCTAGACCAGAACGAAGCCTGCTTACTCATCTTGCTCGACCTTTCCTCGGCCTTTGATACCGTCAAACACGACATCCTGCTAGACCTGTTGCAAAACAGAATGGGACTATCTGGATCAGTTCTAAACTGGTTTACATCGTTCCTCCAAAACAGATCGCAACGATTCAAGGTCAACCACTCCCTGTCCAAACCCGTTCCAGTCACTTTAGGAGTCCCACAAGGATCTTCCCTATCTCCGACACTGTTCAATCTATTCATGGAACCACTCACTGAAATTCTATACTCGTCTAACATACAATATCACATGTACGCAGACGACACACAACTGTACCTAAAGATCCATTCTCTAGAAGACATCAAATCGCTCAACACAACTCTCGGAAAAACTCAGACCTGGCTGGCGGAAAACCATCTAAAACTGAATACCCTCAAAACCGAATTCCTCCTAATCGCTCCTCCCGCCCAAGTACCCATAATGCAAGACTGGATCAAACACCTAACTGCACTCAACTGCCAACCTCTTATCGTTGACTCAGCGAAATCGCTAGGAGTAACGCTGGACAGAAACATGCAGAAACACATTAGCAACGCAACAAAAGGAGCAAACTTTCAGATAAATACTTTGAGAAAACTGAAACCTTTCCTGCCTGAAAAGGACTTCAATCTGGCAGTACAAGCTCTGGTCATCCCAAGAGTGGAATATGGGAGTGTCTCTCTCTGCGGCCTTCCCAGATCTTCAACGGCCCCTCTAAGAGCCTCAATCAATGCCGCAGCTAGACTTATTACTGGCTCCAAAAGCAGCTCCCACATATCCACGGACCTAAGATCCCTTAATTGGCTACCTATTGAAGCCAGAATTCAACTAAAAATAGCATGTATGACACATAAAGCCATTCATCACAACGCACCCAGCTATCTGGCACAGAAACTGGCACCCTCATGTGGGAACAGATCTTCCAGAAGTGCCAAAAACCTCCTACTGAAACCGCAAAGATTCAACAAGAAGAAAACATACAACCGAACCTTTTCAGGGATGGCGCCCAGAATTTGGAATGCTTTGCCCCCAGAAACTAGACTTAATCCCTCTACTGCATCTTTCAAAAAAGAAGTGAAATCTCTTCTCATGGCTAAGTTCACTTGAGCATGGGCTACCGTTATTACTCGACTCAACGCGTGATCTACATGGAACTATATATTATTTATTTTCTCTCTATGTATCCCAGATATTGTGTCCATATTATGCTTTATCTATATGGAATGTTATGTTATGCACCATATACCTATGTATCTACGATATGGTGATTATACTATCATTGACTGACAGGAAACTATATGGTATTTACCATGTACCTATGTATCTAAGATATTTACCTTGTAAAGCGCTCTGATACCCGGAAGGGTCATGTTCGCGCTATATAAAACTTTCAAATGAATAAATAAATAAATAAATGGTAAAGGGTAGGAAGTGAGAGAAATGAAGGCAGGCACAGAAACATTTGTGGACCTATTACCGGACAGTTAAATAGAGAGATACACAGATGGATGAATAGGCCAATAGATAAACATGGAGATGGACAGGCAGGTAGATGAACAGACAGATAGATGAAGAGATGATTTGACAGATAGGCAGGTGGATGGATATTTAAAACCACATACATATAAATAGTGCATAATTGAAGGGACAAGCAGTCAGATCAGATAGAGAGAAATAGGTAGACAGGGAAGGAGTTAGAAGAACATTGATGTGCTGAATTGTGACTTTTTCAGTACAAGCCAGTGGAGATTTGAGAATAGTGACAGTCTAATGTTTCTCTTCCCATCTCAGCATCTACCTCCTTGTGTACTCCCTGCTCACGAACTAAGCAGCAAAGAAAGGTTCGAAACAACATGCAGCAGGCTATATTGTAGACTAGCAAATGCTGTGTTATTTCCTAAAAAGGATTAATTAACTGTGTGGCCACATGAAATATGACATCATTTTTGTATAATGCCTCATACAGCTGCAATGCTTAAAGATATCTACAGCGGTGATGTTCCCCAGACCCGCCCTACAGTCAAACGGGCAATTTATTGTTCTCTTTGGAGTTGTCAGGAAAATGCCTCTGTGAATGTAGTCGTGAATGATGTAAAAATAGTCAAAGAGTGATGAAAAAGTTTATATTGTTTTTATATTTAAGTTTTACTCAGTGATATTAGCAGGAGCTCCAGGGGGTTGAACAGATGCACTGGCTCCCTGCAGAGCAGAGTGTCTGTTTTTTTTTTGCTTTTGAGATGTCTAAAGTTCATACTTATAACTCAGAATCTTCCATGAGTCAATGGATTAAATGCAACGGCACAAGCTGGGATTGCAGCTCTCTTTTTCCTGCTTATGTCACATGAAGTTCATGCATGAACTCTGAGAAACCCCGATATATATGTATGGTGTTTAGACACCTCAAACAATGAGCCAGAGCATATGGCAGATCATAGAGACAGGTCTGTTTCATTGTCCATCCTGCTAAAGTGTCCACCACGGATGAGGTGCCAGTCACCCAATTTCATCTCACTGTGGTCCTAGAACCAATTACAGGTCTGAGAGGTCCCTTTTGAGAATGGCAAAGGAATCACACAACACGCATGGAAAGGATGCGAGTAAGACGCTCCATCTGTCAGTGTGTGCCATACCCTACAGAGGACAGGGGAGCAATAAAGGACTAGATTAATATAGGTATGTCCTTCTTTGGTGGGGCACAAATTACAATACTCACTGCCCCTTCAGAGATTGTACAAGGTTCAGGATGCAGTGGGCCTGATGTATCCGAGGGTTTTCCCATTCTGTGTCTATAGGGAAATGCATTGATACATGAGGGCCAATGTATTCTACAGCGGCACAGATGGCATGGTGTCTTATAAACGTGTAGTTACGGACGCCACAAAAAAAGGCAGGTTGGTTGCTATTAAATATTGAAAATATTATTTCCAATAGTAATGTATAAGAGAATGGCAAACAGTGCATGGGTTCTGTTTTCTGTTTCGAGTTTGTGTACATTTTGCTTTGGACACTGGTAGTGAGCATGGCCTCCAACCCAATTGAGCTGCTTGTTGCAGTAACAGCAGTACTCAAGTTGAGCCGGTGGTCGCAGGTAGGACACCCTGTACCATGTTTGGGAACCAGCACTTATTTTTCCTCATCAGACTTTGACCCAGAGCAAGTGAAACAAAAACACAGAAGGGGAAACAAAAGGGAAGAGAAAGATGGCAAAACAGGGATGAAAATGAACATGAAAAAGTGAGATAAAGGGGCAGGGAGTGTCTGGTGATGGATGAAAAAGGCGTGAGGTGGAATCAAGACTATGCAGCCTTACTGTTTGGCACCCCCGGCACTAGATAGCACTGGCAACAGGCATCTGAGCAAAACTTTAGGCCCAGTATTTATTCTTTTACAATTTAAGCACTGCAGGCTTTACATTTCTTCCACTCAACTTAAGTCATAAGTCACCATTTATTGGTGTCTTCCGTGTGCTTCTAGTCCCAAACAACTGAGAGGCAGAGCGCAATAATACAGTGAGACGAGGGGCTGCCAAACAACCCAAGCCACTGGCGTAGCAAGTTTTGGGGGCGGCGGCTAAATTAATCGCCAGCACCCCCCCCCCGCTCTTCAGCGCTCGGCGACGGCAAAGGGCAGGGACCGCCACGGCAGAGTCCCTAGCTACGCCACTGACCCAAGTATATCTGTCAGAACAGTATTTTGGAAACTGTATCTGCCAGACACAGGTTTGTAAGACTTGGATTCATTTAAAACCACAAGAGCAAAATAACAGGTCTCGGATTCAGAAATTTGCTGGAATGGAAGTTCACGTATGCTTTTAAGCACTGCCAATTTGCGGCTCTATCAGTGGCTCACAAGGAGATAATGAGTTTTTTCCAAAGGACACAGTGGGAGAAGAGGAGACGACATTTAGCAGACTCTATCATTTTCTGATTTACCCACTGTGCATTAATCGCCTCATCCCAGAGCACGAATGATGCACTAAGTGGACGGGGGTCCTGTACAGTAAAGTCAGCACTGAGCAGATGGGAGCTATTGTGTTTTTGGTACAGGCATGAGGCAAGTTTGTTCCAGATTTCATGTTGTGGGGGGTAGTTTTGAATACATTGGCATGTGTTACTTAGTATTTTTACAGCCTACAATGGATTGTGTCCTGTATGTTGGGGATTCCACTTTGTCATGTGAGGCAGACTACTGATTATGTGGTGAGACAGAAGTGTTGATCTTTGTCGGGAGTGGTTGTAATATAATGCAGGACTTGGTTGAAGGGCAAATCAAGAATCAGGGTCATATGACAGAAATTATGGCTGCTTGGTTCTGAGGGTATGTAAGATTTAGATTGTGAAGTTCACAAAGTTCACTCTTCATAACGGTTGTGAGGTTGACAATTTAGCAAAACCTTTCCCTGACAGTGATAATTTTTCCACAATAGCAAATCTTTTGCAGAATATTTCTTTCCTCCTGAAACAAACTTTTCCTGCTTAAAGCATGTTTTTCAATGTTTCTTTTCCAGCAGCATAGTCAGTGTGTCTTTGGCTCTCCTACAAGAAAGGAGTGGTCCCCTAGCTGCTGTTTGAAGTATAAAAACACAGCAATATTCAGGCGTGCCCTCTGGGCTTTGAGCCCCAGTGCCACTGTACCTGCTGCATCAATGGAAGTCTTGACCATGATTGGTCATGGGTATAGCCGTTATGCATGGGGTTCACTTTTGTAAGACCCACAGCCAACCCAGCAGATCTTCCAAACAAGACACATTTTCAACCACCAATTTGGTGGAGGTTGTAAGTCAGCAAACAGACTGGACGTTCCAATAAAAGACAAGCATACAGCTTAGGGTTAACACACATAGGATTGTTTCTCATGAGTTAGCTTGAACCAATGACTAAGCTACTTGAAATATAAACAGAACCTTTAAATATTGTGATGAACCAGGATAATACTGTGAAGTGTGAAATTCTGCACTTTTAAATAGACAGTAGCACTAATTATATCATCCTGGGGAATGGGAACAGCTGCGTCATTTTCTATTATGAACAGGATGGTGTGGGAGGTGAAAGTCAGCTAAAGAAGCATGAAATTACATTTACTTTTGAGGTCTTATTTTAGCACTGCGCTTTTTTCTCCTTTATTTCAAATTGTATTTTTTTATTTTTTTATTAACAATATAAGTACTTTTGAAATATGTTTGCAAACATAGTTCATGGGTTACATTAAACACTTTATGCATCTAGCCATGGCATATCAAATCTATACTTACCTCACCTTGAGAACTGTGTGAGAATACTTTTCAAATCAAACACATGAAACCCTTTTGCCTAAACTGTGTGGCACAGAACAAGCAAACCAAACTTTGGTTTGCTTAATTATTCCCCATGTAGGTAAGTCTCTGGCCCATGTCCAATAATGGAACAAGCATTGGAAAATGCATCTCACTGAAAAAAGCCTATATTTAACTCTGCTTTTGCGTAGCTGCCCCCAAAAGACCAGGAGAGAGGGGCATGAGTAAGAACCACTTCACTTTGATGCGTTGGCTAGTGGGAGTGTGAATATAGCACATTACAATGCGATGTATTACATCGCGTGCTTTTACAACGCGGTCGTTACAAAGACTGCGTTGTTAGTACGTGATACATTTACATCGCAAGTCATTAGAATGACTTGCTGTAGGGGGCACGCTGTACTTAGGAATAGTATTATTTACTGTTCCTACTCCAGTTTGCGCGACAGTAGTGAAGGTGTTGGAATTCATTTCCAATACCTTAGCACCCCCTACAGCAAGTCGTTCTAATGACTTTTGATGTAAATGTATCTCGTACTAACAACGCGGTCGTTGTAACGACCGCGTTGTAAAAGTACTGCGATGTAATGACAGCGTTGTAAACGCTGTTTCCCGGGAGTGTTCATGCAAACTCCAGCAGTGCGTTCCTGTGCTCCTGAGAAGGGCTCCTTTCACATCAAAGGGTGATTCAAGAGAGTTTGACCTCAGGGGAGAGCCATGATCCTTTTAGAGTGCAGAAAATACAGCAGGCAATTTGACTATATGAAACACTTTAACTTGCAATAATTTCAGTTGCTCAAATCCAATGTGATACTTTTAATTAAAACCATCTACAAAGTCTTATGTTGCTTTGATCGTGTAGTCTAGGCCGTCCCACGGATCTACAAGACCACGGCTGGAGGAAGATCCTTCTCCTACCTTACTGCCAAGACCTGGAACTCCTTGCCTCTACATCTCAGGAAATCACTGTCACTGCCTCAATTCAGGAAGGACCTCAAGATCTGGCTCTTCAACTGAACCACAGCTCCAACCCCTCCTCAGCGCCTTGAGACCCTATCGGGTGAGTAGTCACGCTTTATAAGAACCCTGATTGATTGATTGATTGTTTAAAGTTTGATGGATGTTCTATCTGTCCTATTAGGTGCATAAATGGCTATCAACTCTAAACACCGTGGTCAGGACATCGGTCTATTTTTGCCCGATGCTCCGCATGCATTAAACTCTCAATATGGACATGTCTCACTATCTCCTGAACACCTCCATGTAAACAATACTATACTTGATAAACTTTTCATCATTTTCTGGTCCACACTATCCAGTAGATTTGTTGACATTTCACCATTGGGCAAACACCGGCACACTCTCCATGCCTGTGTTTGCCCCGCTGTGTTTTCTGGGTTTTTTTCATGGGGAGATCCAGGGGTTCCCTTTCGTAGCCCTTCTCCCCTCCTCATCCTGCCCACGGGCATTTTGCAACCTCCACCCCAGCTCTGTTTTATTAGGTGCTGCAGTGAAGGAGGCAAAATGTCTGTCGGCAATACGAATGTGGCACAAAGTCCACATACCCATTATAAAACTTGAAAAACTACAGCATTCATTATAAAATGTATTCTTTCGTTTGCATCTAAACTGTTTACATTTGAATCGGTTTCCTTCACTGGAACCCCATCACAGATAGTGCAAGAGGGCCATGGAGTAGATGTGATGAAGGTACTGACTACAAATAGCACACTGCCTCACAGCCATGTATCACTGGGTGGCCGTTTGCTAGGCCATGCTGAATTATGAAGACAACAATATCATCTCTTTAGTCTCATCGACACCCCCACTTCACTGTTTCAAACATCTTCCTCCCTCCCATACAGCCATCAGCAATATTCTTGTACATGTCTACTGAAAAATGACTCTGACATCCTTCTAAATAGCTACAGTGACAGCACCCTGGTTGCAATATCTCCAGAAACGAAGAAATAGACCATATTCTTTTATAAATTTGCCACTCCCTGGACCTAAATAAACATTGTTAGTTTATTATGCACAAACTAACAGTTGTTTTTCTACTTTCTAATATACATTGATATATATATATTTCGCTTTGATGACTCAGTGTTCTACTGAAGTAAACGTCTGCTGCTCTCTTTCCTCCTGCAGATGTCAAATTACCATTTAACCTTACATATACTAAATCTATAGTGGGTTTGTGGGCTATTACGTTTTGTTTCTATTATTTAGAATATTAGATTTAATGGCAGAGGGCGAATAATCAGAGGCCTCCTTATTCAAAGGTCTAATGTTTCTCTTTCTGTTTCTCTCTTTAATTTAGAACACTTTTCTCTCAGTGGGTGGAATGCTTAAATAGAATGATACACTTTCTGCCTCAGCTTTACTGCTCTGTCCCCGTTTATAGGTTCCTGTTGGCTACTCGGGCAGCTCTTGGGAATAACTGGAGGAGAGGGCATTTATTGACTGATAGCCCTTTGCAGGAGACTGAGAAGCTATCATGTGTGACTGAACACTTCATACATGACGACGCCAATGACTGAAATACAATACATGGAAAATGATCCTCAGACAACAAAGAACAGGCATTTGCAATGCAATAGGTCTCGTATTTACGTGAGTTTAAGCTATTGGCATTGTAAATGACAATGCCTTTTATGTATGTTTTAAAAACGAAAACAAAAATAAAAGACATTCTTATTTGCAATGTCAATAGCTCAAACTCGCGTAAATGCGAGACCTATTACATTGCAAATGCTTGTTAGATTAGTGAGTAGAAACACTCCCTTTCAGCCCGTGCCGCAAATTAATTAAATAAAGAAGCGCAGCAGCTAAAGTGAAAGCGGACCGCGCTGCAAATAAATAAAAAAATAGTGCTTACCGACTTATGAAGGAGACCGTGTAACGCCACAAGTAAAAGATCCAGTCCTCATGGGAGGTAACAAATGGCGACAGGGCGGTAACAAGGAGGGACTAACAAGCCTCATTATCAATCGGAAGCCAGCATTTACCAAGGACAATGACACCAGCCAATAAAAAATATGGGCGGAAAGAAGGCGAGGCTTCCACAGCATATTCGACTACTGCATGCCTCGCAGAGCGAGCAGTGCATGCGCGCTGCCGCTAGGCTCGACCTAAAAAGGAAATCTTGTATTTTGTGAATTTCAAAATTGACTTGTTCTGACCATTAATGCTTGCCTCCTCTGATGTTCCTAAAACTCTTTGATTTGGTACAGTTTTAATCAGAGGTAGTTCCAATAAGTGGAAGCGGACACTGGAAATCACAGAATGGGCAAAACATGGACGCACTTGTAATATGTCCAACCAGCCAGGACCAATCAAGGTCTGTCCTAGATTAGACAAAAAAGAAAAAACAACTCTTTGAGTGGTTGTAGTTAATCTTCTTTTGAAGCTTGACATACTTATTTCAAGTCGAAATGTAAGGATAGTGAAATTCTGTTAAATTGCTGAACCTCTTCCGACATAACTGGCACACAAGTGCTTAATTTGCACAAAAAACATAAGTGCCAGGGCACTTGTAAGGAGGCCACTGCAGCTTGCACCACACATTACCTCTGCCATGCTGCCAATGATAGTAATAACACAACTACTAACCGTCACACTCCTACAAGTGTGACATTTCAGACTATTTCAGGCGCCAAGGCCATAAGAATGGCTTGAGCTGCAGGTAATAGTCATTTTAATCTATATTGAGTTAACAATTGCCTGTTGTTGTGGTCATCTCTAAATTACCCAGACAGCGCCACCTTGTGGCAGACTGCAAAAGCGGCAGTGTTGACAATGAAGTGCTGGTGCTGAGCACCCGAAACCACCGGCTCAAATTAAGCGCACACCACCTTCACCATTAACCAATGCACAGTAATAGCCTTGGAAATGTCACTCAAACGTCTCTCGCGGAACGTTCTTTGAATACCTATTTCTTAGCATTGTCTAATTTGTGGTCTGCTCGACCAGTGGTTGTTGGTTTTCAAGTCCTGTCGTACTTAACTTGACACTAGTTAGTGCACAGGGCGATGTTAAATGTCCGTGCTCCTTGTTTTACTTTGCGCCATTTTATGTGTTTACAAGCATTCCTCGAAGTAGGTTCGGGTCCCTGACTGGTGTTGATTTACGAGTCGACCCCCTTTTTGCACGCCTTTTATTCAGCCTAGCAATGCCTCGCTCGTTTCTAGGTTCAGCACCTGGACAGCCGCCGATGCAAAAGATGTCAAGGCTATCGCGCGACGGGTCGCATGGGAACCGCCATCTGCATCTGAAGCAGGGGCTCGGTGATAAATAAAACATGCTGCATATAGTACAAGCTGGCCAGTTCTTCCATCTCTGTCAAAGATATACGCTCGGAAAACATTTAAATGAAATTTAGAAGGGCAAACCAATACGTTTTAGTTTGACATACATGTGATTAACATCAAAGGGACATTGTTTGTTTCTCATACCAGGAAGGTTTTTTGTCTCTCTCTTCGAATCCATGGGCAGATATCTAAAAAACCAAAAAGCATATTTTGCAACAGAATTTTTCTTTAGTCATATTTAAGTTCATGTAAAATGTATGAACTTCAGCACAATGATTTAGGGCCTTTTCACTTGCTGCAAACAATGCTGTTTCTTTTATACTGCTCTTATGTTTCCTACTCTCCCAAAGCCCCCCTGCGCTGTTTCTGAGTGGTACAAGACTTGTGCTCATTGCTCATAGTCAATTGGACAAAGCCATTGGGCCAAGGGCAGCAATTACTGACACCGCTAAACGCAGGGGCGTTGAAGCGAACACCTTGGTAACGCCTATTAATTTAGCGTATTTGATTAGCCCTGCAGCATCATTAATGATTACTCTTAATAAGAAGAAGATCCAGTCAATATTCGAATGGGGGAAGGTTTCTCAAGCTGGGAACACTCTCCCTCATGATTCTTCAAGCAGTAATAGAGCCATTTCGTGTTAATTGACAAGTGATTTCTGCCTGCCACAAATTCAATTTTTGCTACTACTCTTCATCCGCAAAGCACACTGCAGGAAGGGCACAGCTGTAGTTTAAACGGAAAGACACTTAATCATTTACCTTAATAAAACCACATGTTGTGCTACTGCTGTCAAGAGATAACTCAACTTCAAAGACAGTTGTCATCAATTCTAATGTCTGACTGTACAAATAAACACTAATAATCCCATATGCGTGTTTTTGTGGATTAGGCATCATTTTACGTAGAATCAGACGTCACAAAGAGTGTCAAAATGGAGCCACTCTGTATACCTTTGATGTCATCTGCACAGTCGTACATGACTGAAGAGTTTCTAATGGTTTTAGAAAACTGTGCTATGCAAAGATATTGAAAACCTATTACTGAAGCTGAAATTCTGTACTTTTGCCCAAAAGTTTGACACAACCTTGGCTGACAGCACTGATTTACTGAGTGGCTTCATTTAGGAAGCACCCACAACCCAACCACGTCTCTTGGTGCTGGTCTTGCTACTGCTAAGTCAAACATACTCTCTACTGGAAATGACTATCTTTTGCGTGGTATTCCCCCAGATCTTTGCCTTCAGTTGTTGAACATGTTTTTGTTAGCCATAGGACTCTGTATACTTTGCTCCTGCTAACCAGGTGTAAAGTGCTCGCCCTCTTCCTTTAAACATAGTAAAATTGGCGCATTTAATTTACATATACTTCCCTAGTATTACATGTACCGACGGCCTGTAAATGAAATGCTACTAGTTGGCTGAAGTACTCATTTTGCCACCAATTAAAGGAGCACTATAAAACATGCTTCCAGGCCTGCCCCTGAAGCCTGGGAAGGCAGTTTTAAACTGCCATTTGGGTCTGGCAAACCAACCTTTTGCCACACCTAAATTTTCCTTTTTAATAGTTATCTGTCTCCCATGAGGTAGGCCTTAAATTCTCTAAGGGCAGGTTGCAAGGTATTTTAAAAGTAAGACATGCATATTTAATTGATTACGTGTCCTTTTGGTGAAAAACCTCCAACGTCAGTTTTCACTGTGGCAATGCTGGTTTTCACAAAGGAAAACACTGGGTTACACTATACCACAGGCTGGCACTGGTCATAAAATGGGACCCCACAGACTTCTGAGAATATTCCTGGACTTGTGGGAGACTCTTAAGATGGACTGCCTTGCTGTCTGAAGAACCTGAAGGAAGACCGGACCTGTTTGCCTTGAACCCAGGATCCCAGAAGTGACTTCAGAGGGTCAGTTGGCTGACCTCTTGTTTGAGCTACAAGGACACAACAAGCTTCCAGAGGCCTCTCTCTCCCTGCAACTGCCCAGCTACCCAGAACCAACTGGACCTGCCCTGGACCCTGCTGCTGACCTCTGTTGGAGTGAGTCCTAACCAACAAGTGCTGCCTCCCAGGCCCTGGACCATTGGCTGCTGTTATAGTGTACACCTACTGCCCACACCGCAAAAGCTAAGACTAAGAAACTTTTTGCGAACTTTCTGCCTGGAGAACCGACAGAGACCGGGATTGCCATTGAAGCCACAGCCATCTGCGTCAAATGTGTGGTTGGCCTCAGATTGCTGGTTTGCCCCGCTGATGGAGATTAGACTTCTAGGAAAATGTCAAAGTATGAATGTAGAGGGCTTGATTGGGACTGATGCCGAGCTGCCATCTGCTGAAGTTGTGGCTTTCCTGGGCACGACTTCACATGATCTGAGCTTACCCACCTTCATTGCCGACTGCACTGGGAACCCACTCTCCAGTAGCCCACTGTTGTCAAGCCCTGCTTTGGATCCAGCTTGCAGCATGCCCCGTGAATGACCACTTTTTCTCCATAGAAACATCTAAGCTTAAAGATAAACTTTCCAGGGGACAAACTTAAACCTTTTATCTGACCAGCAATTCCTCATGGACAACCATAACCTTTTAAGCGGTTTAGCACTACTAGGTCACCAAGGTTGGCGTTTTGTGCTTTTTGGCACTATTTTTAATTCAAAATTTAAAAATTCATATCTTCGGTTCTACTTATTAGATTTTGTTGTTTTGATAGCATTTTATGTATTCAAATATTCTCCATTCTTCTAATTTTGAATTTTTCTTGTGTTGTGTTTTCACTTTATTACTGTTTGAGTATTGTATGAATACTTTACTTATTGCCTTTAAGTTAAGCCTTACTGCTTTTTGCTGTGCCAAGCTGTCAGAGAGTTAAGTGCAGGTTTATTTAGTGACTTTAGTTGTTCACCCTGACAAGCATTGTGATTATTTGATGTGGGTTCTCACCTCCTCAACTAATACAATTTCGGACACTCTCCCTATCCATGTCTATTTTTCCTTCCAATCTTTACCCCTGTCTGATTTATCTTTTTGTCACACATACTTGTTCTCTCATTTGTTCGTTCTCCCATTTGCTGTTCCATTTCCTTTTCCATTTCCTTTACAGCCATGTCTGTGTCCACAGTTCTAAAACTTCTTTCTCTCCATTTCTATCATTTTCCTCCTCAACTTTAATGCACAGATCTGAAACGTAATTTCTTTCTTATTACATATATATGGATGTATGTGCTATTTGTGTAACTCAATCCTAGCTAAAAGGCAGAGTAGTGGTGTGCAAGGGTATTATTGTTCCCTTTCCATTTTTGGTTCTTATTGCATGCTTACCTTCTCACTCATTGCTGCTATTTCAGGACTTTGCACTCTGATTCACTGTTTTATCACCATTTCTCTTTTTTGACTCATTCACCTGAACTTCTCTTGCCATCCCCATTTCCACTTCTCCCCTTAAAATCTCTACATGTGTGGTTTATGTCTAGCACCTTAGAGACTGTGCATCCAGTCATTTCTTTACCGCCAACTCATTGTTCTCTCTCTCCTTCTGAATATTTCTTTCTCCTCATCCCTATAACTCTCTAAGGGTGCATTAAAACTTTTCTCGATGGATTAAGTGGTTGAAACTGATCATGGTTACTGGTAAACGTCTGTTTTTACCTAGAGGAGGGTCTAAAGCAAAGCACTACCAAAACATTATGCCAAAGGGGATGACAAACGGTATGTTGCCTCATGACCACATTCAGAACATAGTTCATTAGTCACATATAGTGCGTTCAATCTCAGAGGCCTATAATGTTTGTTTATTTACTTGGAGTATTTGTAAAGACCTGCATGTTTCCTTTCAGTTACTTAAGAGTGTTACAAGTTTTGGTGTACAAATCAGGCTTGTGACAGGAAGAAGATGTTGGAGTCCCATCAGATAGTTTGGAACAGTAGTCGATATTCTTCAGTTGCGATCCAGTTCAGTGCCATGTTCGAATAAAGGCAAGTATTAATAGGTCAGTTTTCATCAGTTTCCAGAACTCCCTGTGACTTGTGATGGTTCAGCTCTCTTTGAAGGGTTGAGAGTGTTTCAGAGTCCAGGGCTTGTACATCCAGGGATCTCCCTCTTGATTCAGCCTTGTGAATGATCTTGAATGATCCTTGGGATGATCAGATGGGTAGGGAGGTTTTTACAGTCCAGTATCCAGTCGAAAGGTGGCGCAGGGGTGTTAGAAGTGACACATTTGGGGTGGTTTTCCCTCAACTTTTTGCCTTCAATCCTCCTATTTTTGCTGACTTTGTTTTTGCTGGCCTTAGGACTCTGCACACATTACCACTGCTAGCCAGTGCTAAAGTGCTTATGCTCTCTCCCTAAAAAACATAGTAACAATCGGTTCCATCCAATTGGCACATTTAATTTACCTGTAAAGTGTCCAGGGCCTGTAAATTGAATGTTTCTAGTGGGCCTGCGGTACTTATTGTGCCACTCTCTTAAGTAGCCCGTTACAAATGTGTCAGGTCTGCCATTTAAGACTCTGTGTGCATTTTTAAACTGCTAAATCGACCAGGCAAAATAAACCTTTTGCCAGGCCTAAACCTTCTATTTTAATACATGTAAGTCACCCCTAGGGTAGGCCCTACACAGCCCAGAGGGCAGGATGCCATGTATTTAAAAAGTAGGACATGTATTTTTAAGTTTTACATGTCCTGGTAGTGAAATATTCTTAAATTCATTCTTCATTACTGTAAGGTCTGGCTCTCTCAAAGGATGACATGAGGTTACCTTATTACCTTTACTAAGGGATAGCTTCAATTGAGGGCAGGCAGGAAGGTCGAGTTTGGTGTCTAAAGAATTGTCATTTAAAACCCTTTTTAATGGTAAAGTTGGATTTTAAGTCACAATTCTGAAAAAAACACTTTTAGAAAGTTTCCATTTTCTTGTCCTAACCATTTGCTCCTCCCACTTCAAAGCAGGCACCAGGTATAAATAGGCGACCCTCAAACCCAACTCTTCAGATCACCTCTAAATCTGTGGACTCTGCTGGGAAGAAGGACTGCCCAGCTGTGAAGTCTGCCCTGCTGACCCACTTGCTGACCAAGGGCTGCTTTGCTGCCAAAGGCCTGCTGTTACTGCAACAAGACTCTTCTGCTGCTGTAAGCTGCCCTGCTAACTCCGGCCTGCCTGCCTGTGTGGGTCCAGGACTCCAAGGAATTTCCAAGGGTCAGTCAGATGGCTCCCTGTTCAAGCCACAGGGACATAACAGGCTTCTTTGATTTTGACGCATCTCCACACAGCACGGCGTAGGCAGCCATTGACTCTGGCTACGGGAGGACGCTTCACCACTTCGCTCTGAGCAAATACGGCCAGAGAGTCCACGTAAACAATAGTGTACCTGGATGAAAACCAATTTGTGCGTATGGAGGCTGTGGGCCACTACAGTTGCAGAAAATCTATTGATGACTCCGAGCGCATGACGCCGGAGATGGTCTGAGAGCACACTGTGCCTGCCCTCTTGATTTATCAGTGTGCACTACACGAAGAAAGCAAAAGGAGGACGCCATATATTTATACAGGCCGCCTTCTACTCGTTGGTATTCTTTCGGAACCAACTCATAAGGCTATACACAGAGATTCCTTTTTAGTCCTGATGAAGACCCTGTATTGAAGTTCCTAATTTGCACACAATCCAAAGGGGTCAAAACGTTGACATGTAACTATAAGCGTTACAGTCCAACCTGACCATCAGAAATAGAAGGATAAGTGTGGAGAAGTGTGGCTCAATGGTTAGAGCGGCAGACCCTGATGCAGAGATCTGGCCCGGGACCAGGGTTCAATTCCCGCCTTGGCGGGTCTTGGGCTCAATTTCCTCGGACCTGATAATTCTCGCCTCGGTGCCTATTCTAATCATGGGTCCCACTCTGCAACTCTGGGCAATAGCTTGCTTAATCTCCACAACGGCCCCAACAGCGCTGGGATGCCTGGCTTCACCTTGGGGGTGCCCAGGAGTGGACATTTCACAGAGAAAAGCCAGGAAGGGTTCCACAGCGGTATGCGTATAGCGCCAGGACACCCCTTTGGGGGTATAAGTGCGCTTTACAAGTACAAATTTCATTTCAAGGATAAAATTCTAGGTCACGCTGAGAGTACCCTCACCATGTTTTTCACGCTGTGCCTAACTGTATTTTTTTATATGTGGTAATTGTTATGTTCCAATTGTGTTGCGTTGTGATATATGTATGAAACACCTCACGCCCCCTGTATTTCACTTATGCGAAAGATACTGTTGCATAATATTTTCATGTGTATATGTCCTGTTCCGTATCGATATATGATTTTCTTCTTATAAACTTTAAATGCGCTTCAAGAGTACAATTAGTTTGTCTTTTCTAATAAGTGTTTAGACAGATCCTTGTGTGTAACATTTATTGAAATCCCACGTTAAGCGGGGACAGAAGAAGAGTTCATTGTAGTTTGTGTGTTGTGGCAGAACCACTGCTCTTTTAACGCAATATCCCCCAGGTTCTGCACATTACTGGGTTACCCCATTGATTAATATCGATTGACTCTGGCCCAGCACTACGCAGCTCATCCTGGGCACCGACGCATCTCAGCGCAAGTCATCGCAAACCACTGCGGCTTCTTCTATCCTAACGCAGTCCGATGGTGACACCGGCCCAGTGCGATGCATCTCATTCCCTGCGCCAATGCATCGCAGTGCAAGTCTCCGCAAGACACGCTGGCTTCTTCAACGACAACACAGACGTTTCCATTGCAACTCTTCATCAGTGGTCATTGACTTTGCCTCTGAGCGATGCATCTCGACACTGGACTTCTCATTGCAGCTCCTTGTCGATGACTCCTTGATGCCAACCCACGCAGCTCAACGTAAGGACTTTGCATCTCAATGCCCAGGCCACAAGGTACTTTTCAGCAGACTGAACTCAGTCCTGTATCTGGCCCGTGCTCAAACGCAGTCAGCCTTAACCTGTGACTTGGACTGAATCAACCGCGATCAGATGACCGCGTTTGGCGTTTTTTGCTTCTTAGTGCTTGATTTTTACAAAACCTTCTGCATATGTCCAGTTTGACTTGTTGGATTTTTGTCATTTTGGTGTCAAATAATTTATTAAATTTTATTTTATTTTTCTAAATTGGTGTGGGATTTTCCTGTGTTGTGTTTTCACTTTATTATTATTTGTAGTGCTGCATAAATACTTTCCACATTGCCTCCCAGTTGAGCCTGACTTCTTTTGTGCCAAGCTTTCAGAGGGTGAGCACATATTAATTTGGATTTGGCTTGAGTTTCACCCTGACAAGACTTGTGGTGGCTGCTTGAGTACCGTTTAATTCCCTCAACCAGTAACCCAATTTTCTACTCTCTCTTATTGCTTCTCCAATTGCTAGAATCTCAGTCTTGGCTCTATTCACACAAAGGACGGTATTCTTCATTCAGTGGAGCACATGGTTAAAACATGAAATGAAATTAGATGAGTTTCATTTACATTAAGTTCAACAGATAGGTGAATTTTAGAAGAGCAGTGGGACAGGGACAGATCCAGTCTTTCATCAATCAAGTCCTATTTTAATGCAAAGAAATGCATAAATATGTACATTTCGTACACTTCATACAGTTAGTTTGCTTTCTAAGTGATAAAATTAAACCATTGTTTTGGG
The DNA here is from genome assembly GCA_963921515.1 of Calotriton arnoldi. Classification (NCBI taxonomy): domain Eukaryota; kingdom Metazoa; phylum Chordata; class Amphibia; order Caudata; family Salamandridae; genus Calotriton; species Calotriton arnoldi. The sequence goes on along the minus strand of CAWUFW010000084.1, from coordinate 2,279,130 downwards.
AATCATATATGAATCATTCTTCATGCACCCTTACCCCACATCCCCTCCACATGAGATAAAGATTTTTGCCCAAACCTCGAAGCTGTGGATTACTTTCATTTATTCTTTGCATTAAACAAAAAACTTAGGGGCATATTCTCAAGAACGTGTGATAACTACCGCAAGTGTAGCTTAACGCAACTCCACACATCGCAGTCCATCGCGGGAAAACAACTCCGTATTAACGTGGTATTCACAACACAGCGGTACCATGCGATAGTCACAGGACAACGCATCAAATGAACGTGTTAAAAACAACGCGACGCCGCAAAAACGCGAAACCCCAACGTGAAAATAGTAGCGATGACGCCAATCGCGATACAAAAATCTACGAAAACCAGCCACAGGCCTGCAATTCCCAGGCGTCAGGTGGGAAAATGCACCATAAAAGTAGAAAAAAACATACAAACAAAAGCCAAACAACAGCGAAGCACAATGGAGGCAGCCGGAGCAAGTACAGAGGACAACCAGAACCCCACAAGCCCCACGGAGGACCAGCCTGGGACCTCGGGGTCAGGGAAGGGCAAGGACAAGAAGAAGAGGAAGACGAAGTTCAGTCCGCAGGAAAACAGGATCCTGGTAACGGAGGTGATAGAACACCATCAATCACTGTTCGTCACCTCCACTGTGTCACTGGCAACTGAAAATGGAATATGGCAGACCATCGTGGACAAGGTGAATGCAGTCGGAGTGCTGAAGAGGACAATGGACGAGGTCAAGAGGCGCTGGAATGATGTGAAGAGCAAAACCAAGCTGAAACTCGCAAACAACCGGAAGGCAGCAATGCAGACTGGAGGTGGGAGTCCAGCGTCACAGGAGGAGCTGGACGAGATGGAGGAAATGGTCACCACAGTCATCAGTGGGGAGACGGTGGCAGGAGTCGGGGGACCGGACACTGCTCAACATGACCGTACACAACAGCAACAGGGTGAGTAACCACCAGAGTCTGGGGAGACGGGGGGAGATGGGCACAATGGCACACATGCACAATTAAGCATAGCACATCTGCGGACAAAACATGCCCCAGACCCACAACTCCCACCAAGAGACCAATGCACACAGGTATGCAACATCTCAGCACTGCATAAGCACAGAACCCAGAGGCACACCGCATGGAAGGGAGAAGGGCAGCTAAATCAGAGCTGCAGGGGCGACTCCCCCAAAATGCGGCACACACACATAACATGCAGAGCACATCAACATTGACAACGAGGTGGTACAAACCGCAACACATCCACAACAGAACAGAGGACACAACAGGTGCCGCATGTGCATAGAAACTGGCCAATCACATATGGCACTGCAGGGAAATGTGAGTTGACAATGTACAAGTACAAACTCACATCCGTGATGTAGTCGGAATGTCCACTGTCCCGCATCAAATAGGCAGCTCCCCCCAAACAGTCACAATCTACACTGTCATGCAGTCTGAATGCAGACATGTACAATGCGTCAACATACATGTGTACACGATGTTAAACTGCATCTCCCCTTCACATTGCAGGGGGAAATCCAACACCTCCTGCAGAGCAGTCCGAACCTCTCTTCTCTGATGACGAAGAGGACCACTACACCTTCGACTCAGACGCCCTCGAACAGCTCGTGGAGGGCCTCCGCAGCACACTTCTAGGATCAGGGCAGCCCAGCTGCCATGAGGACCCCTCCTGCACAGTACACACAGCAGGCAGCACCCACCACCACGGCTGCCTCCCAGGACCCCCACGACGAACACATGGCCTTCCAACGCCGTGTGTTGGGGTGCCAGGAGAAGCTGGCTGAACAGGTGCAGGTGGGGTTCGACCGCATGGCAGCCAAACTAGACACCATACGTGGGTGTCTAAGTCCCATCAGGGACCACTCACAGTCCCTAATGGATACCCACAGTCCGCTGCATGCTCTCCAACGGACCATGGCTGACATCGCCAGAGTCCTGACTCTGCGACAAGAACGACTGTCTAGCCAGAGTGCCTCCAGCGATCTCGCCCGGGAGTTGGGACACATGCGGAGGATCATGGAGAACATGGAGCGGATGCAGGCGGAAAGAGCGGCTGCCATGGCTGCACACCAGCGAGAGGTAGCTGGGTCCCTCAATGCCCTAAAGACCCTCCTCATGGCATTGCTGCCACAAGGCCTGGCGCTGATGCATGCTGCTGCTACCACCCCATCCACATCTCCGGCCCCTGATGTGTCTGTGCCACACAGTGCTGGAGACAGTACACCACCACCCACATGTGAGGCACATGCAACAGCAGAGGACGAAGATGCGGATGAATCAGCCCTCGTGGTCAGGAGGACGCAGTAGCATTCATCTCCGCCATGTGGCCTGTTTCTGCTTGGTTCTGCCCTCTGCATCATCACCTTCCACTGTCCCCCGATGCACTCTGCGACACTCACCTTGGACCTCGACATGGACTGCCATATTCTGTTTGGTCACCAATGACACAGCTATCAGACTGCGGACTGAACTCCTCCTCTCCTGATGTACCTGTCATTCCCCATAGGACTCTGGCTGGGCCGACAATGTGAAGTGGGGTTGGCATGGCCCTGTACTGCTCCAGCTGCAACACTCCCTTGAATGTGTAATAAACATTCATATCCACACAGATGTGTCATGTCTATGATCTTTCAAGTGTGGAAGTATGGATGAATGTAGGGTCAGTGATTCCCCCTTACGTCCATGTTGCCCATGTTGTGGGACTGTTGTCACAGGATGACAGATTGCCGAGTCCGGTCCGTGTGGCGCCGACACTACAACGGAGACACATCCATTGGTCACTTCCTTGTCCAGCCCAGGATGGAACCACGCCCAGAGCCCCGGGGTCATTGTTCACACCCTTACGCTGGACTGGCATACGCCAGGACAGCCCACTCCGATTACGCACACAGGGGGGGACGACAACACTACATGTCCCAGGTCTTCACTGTGGGGATCTGCAGCTCACAGGTCTAGTTGTCAGCATGCCACAGCCACTCCCTCATGGCTGGTGTACACCCACACCACACCCATCCAGCACTGGCGTCACAGGACATGTGACCCTGGAAATAAAAAGGGCCTGGTGCACGTGCTGGACGCCATTTCCACTCTCTCTGACTGGGTGGCTCCGTGTAGTTCTCATGTGTGCATGAGGGCCTAGGGCCCTGCCACCTCACATTGCCCAGTGCCGGGGGTGACATGATGGCGCCCGCACAACGGGACTCAATCATTAAGGGTCCATAGCTAGCGGGGCACAGACTTGGTGGCACCGGATACACTGCGGCAGGCACAGGCACCCCGCCACGGGACGGTGTCTTGCGGTGCAGTGAGATAGGGGCACCTAACGTGCTGAGCGGGTGTGCAGCCTGCGATGATGCGCCGTCCTGGCGGTCCGGACTGGCAAGGATTAGTGTGAGCCCTGCTGGACCGCAGTGTAGGCCTGGGCCAGTGCAGCCCTCCCGCCACGTGGCGTTGCGTCGCGCTTCACAGAGTTAGTGGCACCTCAAGCGCTGAGCGGGTGTGCAGCCTGCGATGATGCCATGTGCACTGATGTGGTCTCTGCCATTGCGAAATCAAGACCCAGAGTCAGGTGTGTGACCTGGTGGCCCGCGGTGCGGGGCTGTATGATGTGGAGGGTGCCATGGTCATGGGCACCGGGCTTGGAGATCCCTCCGGAACGTGGTGTGCCCTCTAGGGGACACGCCGGTGGCGGAAGGTAAGCAGTGAGGCCTGGTTGCGCAGGGGCGGGCAATCACCGATGGGTGGCGGGAGGGGCTGGGGTGCAGCAGCCTGTGTGCGCAGGGGCGGGCAAGTGATGATGGCGTGTGCAACTGTATGGACTCTGCCATTCATGTCTCTGGAAACTGTTTCAGATGACGGACCTGGGGGACTGCTGTGAATACCGGCATGTGGCTGGAGACACACCGGTGGCAGCAGGTGAGCAGTGAGGCCTAGGTCCGCTGTGTCGGCACTCTCTCCCTCTCTCTCTCTCTCTCTCTCTCTTCTCTCTCTCTCCCTCTCTTTCTCTCTCCCTCTCTCCCTCTCTCCCTCTCTCTGTCTCTCTCTCCCTCTCTCCCTCTCTCTTTCTCTCTCCCTCTCTTTCTCTCTCCCTCTCTCCCTCTCTCTCTCTCTCTCGCTCTCTCTTTCTCTCTCCCTCTCTCCCTCTCTCTTTCTCTCTCCCTCTCTCTTCCTCTCTTTCGCTCTCTCTCTCTGTACTTTGATGGGCGCATGGCACACCTTCTGATCCAGATTTCTGTTTTGCAGGCTATGACTTACAGAATGTCCTGAGACGACCCGCCATGCCTCTTCAGAATTGTTTTTTTGGTTTGTTCTGTAAAAACGTATTGTTTGGATATTTTGATATGGGTGTATGATTTCCTTTTTCTGGCCACACATGTATGTTGGGTGTTGTGATTGTGCGACTTCAGGCGATTGGTTTGGTTCATGATTTCGTGGAGTTGATGTGCAATATCTTTGTCCATAGGGGGTGCCCGGGGTAGGGCCCTGTGGGGGGAGGTCCTGGGGGTGGTGGCGGTGGGTGTTGCTGGCCTATTGGGGCTCAGGCCTGCATGATGGGTTGCTCCAGGGCATCTGTTGTTCTTCATGTGTGGCTATGGGCTGTGCTCCCTTGTCTGGTTCCGGTTGTCGTCCGACTTTACACCAGGTAGGAGCAGGTGTTAGTTTCCTGCTGCTAACGCGCCTTAGCCCATGTTTTGTGATCTTATCGCCGATCTGGCTGGTCGTTGAGAATGTTGTGGAGTGGTGTTGTCGCGGATTTGAGCACGGGAACGCCTACTCTGCATATCATTAGCGTTAGTTGCCGGGTTCCTCTGTGGCGATGTTTTTTGCGAATGCTATCGCAGGTAAACTGGTGTTATGGGCTGTTAGCACCAGCTTGGGAATGGGGTGATAAATTTATCGCGGATTTGGCTGCGATAAAGTGCCGTTAACTCGGCGATAGCTCCTTGAGAATATGCCCCTAAATGTGAGCCTTTCAAAGACTCTAAGGTCAAATAAAGTGTTGGTGGGCTTAACGTGAAGTGAAGTTTGGAAAGGGGTTGTAATGGCCCAGAGTTTTGTCAGCATTTCAAACATTGACTCAGCACGCATTTTTTTATAGCTACAATGGAAAACCAGTCGCTGACAACACCTATATTAATTTATTTGGGAAAGTTTTAATGCATGGGAAATTACTAGGAAAGCAGTTATTAATAGTATAAAATTGCAACTACATACATTTTGCATTATCATATTTTAAAATAAACTTGAATATCATTTCCTTTTAATGTGAATTCTCAAAATTAGTCCTGGGTGGTGAAATCCCCTCTGTTTGCAGAGTTACGAAAAACTCCGCTCCACATAGCAGAGTTTTTTCCTCACTCGCAAATGTCAAGTTGGTGAACACGAGTGAGGAAAATCCACCACCCGGTGAGATTTCTCAACGCGGGCGGTCATATTTCTCATCGCGTGCAGTTGCGGATGGTCACAACCACTCTCATTGAGAAACCTTCTGTTTGCGTTGAGAAAGCTGCTGCTCGGGTAGAAAATCTACTCGAGCGGCAGGAAAAGAAGCAGCACCCTCTTGCACTGCGCTAGGTGTCATACGTGCTGAAAATCAAGGCAAAAGGCATGAACAAATGCACTCCGCTGCTTGCAGAACTCGGCGTAGCGCCGCAGAGTTTTTTGGTCACTTACGCAGAACTCCGCGAACTCCTCCCAGGCCTACTCAAAATGCATAGTTGAGAAGGAAGAGTTGCTCATTACCTTTTAATTACTTCTACATTGTTAGAAGTTGGGTTACTGGTTGACTAGGGTATGAGCCATGGTCAAGCAGCAACAACAATCCTAGACAGGGCAAGGCATAAGCAAACCCCAAATTAACCTGTGCTCACCCTCTGGTAGCTTGGCACAGAGCAGTCTGGCTTCACTTAGAAGCACTGTGTAAAGTATTTGTGCAACACATCAAACAGTAAAATAGTGAAACCACCACACAAAAAGATTCCATACTGTATTAGAAAAATAGAGATTAATTTAAAAAATGAAACAAGACCAAAATGACAAAAATCCATCATTAAAACCAGAGTTATGAATTTTTAAAGAATAAAGTGTAAAATAGTACCTAAAAGCAGAAATCACCAACCGGTCAGATATAGTCCCAGATTAGGCCTGCTAAAGTTTTACCTTCTCAAGTTTTGTGCCAAGAGAGGGTTGTGGTAAGCAAGGAGAGTGTCACAGGTGGTGGTCCGCTTGGTACTAAGAGCATGCCAGCGTTGCAGATGAGCAGCGGGATGGAGCTTCGCGTTGGTGGTCCCCCGCGGACAATCAATGCATGCTGAGATGAGCTGGCATTGACTTGTGCTAATTTTCAGTGTGAGCAGTGTGTTCTCGGTGCGAACTGGCCCATTTGTAGTCATGTAAATCTTGATTTTAAGAGCACTGAGCCACGCCAAGGGTCCAGGAGCTGAGGGGCACCACTTGGGGGTCAGGAGCTCACTGAAGCTGGGTCCAAGAGCTGGTTTGGGAGCCTTTAATGTTCCTAAGGCTCAGATCAGGAGTCCACCAGACTAGCCCTTTGAGTTACTCTGGGGCCCTGGGTTTAAGATGAAGTTCCAGGTCCAGGTCTTCTTCCCCACACAATTAGGCAGCAGGAAGCAGGTCAGGCCAGCAGGGCAGCAGTTCCTTTAGAGCAGCATTCCAGCAGAGTGGCAGTTCTTGTAGCAGCACAGCAGTCATTCTGCCTGGCAGAGTATCAACAGGTCCAGAAGTGTACTGAAGAGTTGGTGTCTGAGGTCCTTCTTTTATACCCAGGTGCCCTGGTTCTGGAAGGTGGGAGAAGTTTCTAGACAGTGACTTTGAAGTGCATGGAATTTCCTGCCTCCCCTACCCTGGCTCCAACTTGCCTGAAGTGACAATGCAGGGTTGTTAGGGCCTTTGTGTGAAGGCAGAGCACAGGCTATTCAGGTGTAAGTAGGGCTGTGCTCAGCTCTGCCCCCCATCATGCCGGCAGATGGCCCACACAGGCACACGTAATGCCACTATTGTGTGACTGTCCCGAAGGAATTCACATAGTCTAACTGTCATGTGACCCATGACAGGCTACAGGCACAAAAGGGCTAAGGACAGGAAAACGCCAACTTTCTAAAAGTGACATTTTCAAATTTGTAATATAATGTCCAATTTTACTATTAAAGAGGGTTTATTAGTACAATTCCATAGACACAAAACATGACAGAGCCACCGTTGGGAATTACAACTTATTAAATGTAATAAGGAATTACCAATGTTATCCTAAGGGAGTCGTAGGCCTCACAGTAGTGAAAAACGAATTTAGGAGATTTTGACTACCAGGACATGTAAAACTTAAGAGTACATGCCCAACCTTTTAATTGCACAGCACCCTGCTCTATGGCTACCTAGGGCCTACCTTAGGGGTGACTTCTATGTAATAAAAGGGGAGTTTAAGGCTTGGCAAGGGGGTTTAAATGCCAAGTCGACATTTTAGTTTAAAACTGCATTCAGGCTGCAATGGCAGGCCTGTGACATGTTCTACAGTGCTACCTAAGTGGTAGCACAGTAGATGCTGCAGGCCCACTGGTAGCATTTTATTTACAGGACCTGAGTATAAGGTGTAAAACTCTACAAGGGACTTATAAGTACATTAAATATGCCAATTCAGTATAAACCAATTTAACCATGCTTTAGGGGAGGGAGCACAAGCTCTTTAGCACTGAGTAGCAGTGGTAAAGTGCACAGAGTCCTAAGGTCTACAAAAATAGGTTCAGCAAAATGGAGGAGGAGAGGCAAAAAGTATGGGGGAAGACAACCCTAACACTGAGAGGTCTAACATGTATTTATAAACAGGTATGTGTTTAGAATTCTTTGATCTTTATTAAAAAATGCCCATCTTTTGCAAAAGTGATTGGTGAAAAATAATTCATTCCAAATCATCTGCAAGAAAGAATCAATTGCACTGCTAGTTTTTGGAAAAAGCAAACAAATACACTGTGATGTATGAGCCTTTTCCGGAAGTTAAGTGTACAGAAAAGCTCTGCCACAGGGCTTAAAATGTATAATAAATCTATACTAAAATGTATACTTTACAATTTTTCTAAATCTCCTCTTTTGTTGAGTATCTAATATAGCACTTCTTTGATACAACAGTGGTTTACTCAAGACTATTAGATTGTTCAGCAGTGCTTCTAAATGTGTAGTGGCACAATCTGGAAAAACTACAAGCAGCTCAAAATCAAGCTGTTTGCACTGTGACTGGTCCTCAGAAATGTGACTACTTGACAAAACACAGAGAGATGCCTTTGTTGGCTTCCATTCAAGGATCTGATTATGTTCCAGAGTCTGTGTTATTTCTGAAAATCAGCACAAATGTATGCTCCTCAATAGGTAAAGAGCTGTTTCCATTTCAAGAAGCACACCAGAGTGCTGTTAGGCACCTAGATGAAAATGTGCTACATTTAGTGGCAGGACTTTGTCCAGACTTAAGATCTGGAATGTAGTGCCATTCGCTATTTTTCATTCTTTTGAGTTTGAGCTGAAAGAATATTTACAGCTTTTATCTGTCCTATTTACATGATCTTTTGGTTTGCTTTGCCTGCTTGTTGACTGAATGTTTTAGCTATGATGCTTGTTATGTTGTAAGTGTGCCTTGAAACATGACCATTTCTTGCATTGTGCTTGTTATAAATACAAAAATCAGAAAAAGGAATATGAAATCTGGAAGGGGCTGGCGGTGACCTTTAAGTCAATTGATTTATCGAGTTTTAGAATGGTACCATTATTCCTTCTCCATCTTTGTTTTAGATTTTTACACTGCTGTTTCATCAATTTTAGTTTTTCTGTGTATCAAGACATGGACAGGACTGGTCATCACTTATGTCTGGATTTGGTTGGGTCAGTAGAGTCTAGGAATGAGCTACTCCATACCCAATAATTTGCCTCATTGGAGTTCATACTGATACCATGTAGTAGGATGGAGGGACTAAGTCAGGGCCTGGTTAAAGGCTTTAGCAAAGGTTATCGTCTAAACCTCGTCTAAAACTTAATACAGACAAACCATAAAAGCTCAATAAAACACATCAAATCAGCAATTCATCTTGGGAAGTAATACACTGGTAAATGAGTTACTGGAACCAAATGCATATTCCCTTTCCCTGTTTGAAGTTTGAACCTTTCGAATGTTTTCTATGACAACATTGAGAAGATCTGCTTATCTTTTGACTCCCAAATAGTCACAGTGCTGTCTCCACCTTGTCTTATTGCAAGTGTCACGTTTCTTTCTAAGATGTTGCACCGCACCTCAACACTATTTTGCCCATTTTGGTTGAGACCATGCATTACTCACTGCTGGCTTGCAGTCCAGTCCTCATCCATCCTTCCCCTTGGCCAATGTTGCAGAAACTATTGCCTCCCCCCACATTTAATCACTTACTTTGTCATGTAACCCCCATTTATCTTCTGCTTTGGTTCCTCAGAGAGGAAAAAAAGCTAGTAGCTCACCTCTTAAAAAAACATTTGATGACCCAGAGGTTCTTTGCACAGACAGACTAATTTCTCTTTTGACCTCCCTCACGAAGATGCTTGTGGAAGACGTCTATAGGCGTCTATCATCAAGAGACTAATCATCTTGACCATGTTTAGTCAGGTTTCTATCCACTACATGGGACTGGAACAGCACTGCTTGCAGCTTCTGACAACATCAGACAGATCATGCATCGGGATTGTAGCACAGCACTGACCCTTTGGACTTCTTAGTGTCCTTTGATACCTTGTTCCCTAGTGTTCTTCTTAACCACTTGGGCTCTAGTAGGGTTTGGGTCAAAGTACTCTCCTAGAATTCTTCATTTCTTTGCTATGGGATTCAGCTCAATTCCTCTTTCAAACCCTCTCCTGTGGAGTTCTGCAGGGTTCAAGTGGGGACATTTGGGAAGTCTTACAGAAAGTAGGGTTGCTTAACTCAAATTGTTACAATGAGCAAAATATACCACTGGTGCTTTACCTTATATTGAACCCATAACACATCACTTGACCCTCGGTAGTGACGTCAAGCAGTCCACAGCTTCATTTTAGTGGTGCGGGTTAGAAGCTTAGATAAAGCATCTCTTAACAATGCATAATTTATTGTCCAGCAAGTGTTTTATTTAAGAAAAGAAAGTCCTCTATTCTGATTCACAACTAAATACTATACAGGAAATTGCCAAAGGAAAAATAGTATACACAATTCACAGGGAGTTGAGGGAGAGAAAATTAATTGCAAATTTGTGAAATTCCATAAAAGTTTCATAAAATTAAACTTTTGTAGTGAAATATGGTTTACTGGTATTGTGCATTACTTTTTAACCCTTTTTAACCCGAGTGAACACCTTGTGACTTATATCATCCAACCTTTTCCTGTACCTTTGAGAAGGTGCTGTAAAGCTGGTAGAGTCTGGTGATGAGGAGATGTCAGTCACATCAGGCATGCCTAGCTCGACCCTAACTATAAAGGCTTTTAATGCAACTCTCCTGCTGAAACATCTCAACATCTACTTGTAGACTAGTGCACATTTACCTCTTTCTGTCTTCTTGCTTTCTAAGAAAGCTCAGCAGATTAATGTGACTTCTACTGTGATTAAATCCAGTAGAAAGGCTTACTAAATCCTTTTCCGGCTGAGATTGGTGCATAGCCTGTAAAATATAAGCTTGAAACAGGGCATGGCTAGACAGCTCAGTTGCTTAATCCACTTGTGTGTATTCTGCAGGGTACATTTGAATTTGTGCCCAGCTGCCTCAGCAGTACACTTTTATGAGGTTAATAAAATATGTACCAATGAATTGTATAATATTGGTGTCTATTAATGACACTTTTACAGCATTCACGTTGTGTTGTGGACTACATAAAGGATCAATTCCAATGAAAATAATCTAAAGTTAGAAGTGAGTGAGTTGTTAAAAACCAAAGAGAATATAACATGTTATTTTCTGTCTGACACTCTTTTCAATGCAAACCTTAAATATATGTGGTCTTGCAATTGTCTTCTCAGGGTGCACTCAACCTATAGCCATACTGATTGTGACTGGCTGATCGAATTTGATCATCTTAAAAATTGGTTTCAGCTTCTTATTGCGACACTGATAGGACAGGCTACCTGTTAGCATTCTCACAGATATACTCAGACAATATTGACTTAGTATTAAGATTTAGTGGAATGCTTTTGTCACTAAGGGCTGTATCACATAAAGTGAGCACTAGTGGCAGCCACAGTTGTGGGCTGATTAGTATCTTAATTGGTTGAAGAACTGGAGTAGCACTATTTGCACCACCTTGGAAAGTGGTAAACTGTTGCTTGTCTTAAGACCTCTCAAATCATGTGCTGCATTTTGCTGGAAATATAGTAGTGTTTGTTGGCATATCTGAAGTAAACAACTAAAAATAACACCATAATATCCACAAACCAACAAAACATCACAATTGAAACCTAACATGGCTCAGCATAACAAAAAAGTCAAAAGAGGATGCAAGACAACACAGCAATACAACAAAACAAAATCACATTAGAATAATGCAGTACAAAAAGACAGCAGCACAAAAAATTAAAAAACTCATCACCAGCACAACAAAATGCCACGCAGAATATGTGCACAAATGTTCTTGTCACACTTCACCACCTCCAGAATAAGGTGTTTAAACACTGCCTTAATAGCATCAGCCAAAAGTGGTCTGTGATGCAGACCCAAGTATCTTCCTTATCTAGTGTTCACCAAGTGTGAACTTTGTGGGTTAACATTCCTGTTGTCCGTAGAACCTTGCTAGCTGTAGGAAGGGCTCTCTTTCTTCCCAGGTCCTACTATTGATTTATCGTGTGCCTCCAAACCATGGCACGGACTCAAACTGACATGTATATTTTTTACAACATGTTAAATCACAGCAGTAGCATCAACCACAAAAACCTTCTAATAAACATTCAAAAATAAAAAATTTCCTGAACTTTCTGAAAACTTGAGACTGTCACACTTTGTCTAAATTAATTTTGCTAGGCCTGTTAATACTATTACACTTCATGTGGAAAGAAGTTATTAGAGGATTGCAAAGGGTGAAAATTAATGCAATTGGTATAATCTTTCATATTGACTATGAAACGATAATTGAACACTTTTAAATGGTTTTAGTCAGAATTGATTTCAGATATATATTACAAGTTAGTGATTCAGGAAACACACTCAAGGCTTGATGTAGGAAGTGGATATTAAGAGTAAAAACATTCTAGAGAGTACACCGTCTTCTGTCATAAGCTACCTATATTGAGGGCATTTTGAGGGGTCTTCTTGGGTCTTCAATATTCTAGGGACTGACGGCTAAAGGGTCACTGAGACACTTCCTAATTAAGATGAGTCAGTCTTTGTTAAACAAGAATATCAATATTTAATGTTAAACACACATCTTGTCTTTGTTAATTATGCTACCAGGAGCACTGATGTACTAGGTCTCCAGATGCACTGAATGGTAATAATATAGGGCCTGATTTAGAGTTGGATTGGTTACTCCATCATAACATGACGTATGTTCCATCTGCCTTACAAGAGCATTAAATCCAATGGCACTTGAAATAAGACAGACAGAATATCCGTCAAGTTGTGGTGGAGTAACCCATCCGCTGAACTGTAAATCAGGCCCATAGTTCTATCCAACAACTCATTGGGTTTTCAAACATGTTTACATTAAATATTGAAAGATTGTGGGGAGCATCCGCCACCACAGATTTGAGAAAAAGAAAGTAGCTCCCTCTTCTATGTCCATTTACATGTCCTGTGCTAGGTTTTTGATCCTGTTCCAGCTTTGTGATATTCTTCACTATGTGTTCCTACAAGGTAGAAAAAGGAAGAAGCTGGGCCCTAGGAAAGTGATGGGACGTTGGAGGACATACATTGACCGAGGAACCCCACCTATGCTCCCCAACAGCACATGAAATGATATGAGCCACCTTCCATGTCCTGGGGAGAGCGCAAAACCTGAAATGGTTAAGGAAAGTGCAGAGCCTTCATGCTAGACCTGCAACCTGTTGTGTTGGTCCTAACTCACCCCTGTTTTTCACAGGTGATGAAATCTCTTTACATGGTGACCCTGTGAAGAGTGCTGATATGGTACAACACGAGATTACACCGTGCATGTCAGCGAAACTGTGTTACAAATTTTAATAATCCTGTTTGCATTAGACAAACTTTTCATCCATCCCAGGCAATAATGCCGGCTCGTGCAGCGATAGGCTCTTCCACACCACTGACGTGACCCAAGGACTTTGTCTATCAAAGACTGATAATTAAAGTAATATTTTAAAAACTCCCTACTAAATGTTGCAGGAAGGGTCCACATCAAATTGCGCAATGCCACCCATAACATAACATGTGTATTTGTAAAGCGCACTTTCACCCATAGGCATCTTGGTGCTGAATAACAGATGTTTATTGTTAACCAACTCAATTGAACTCATTTTATTGACCTCAGATGGATGAAAGGCTGAGTGGACCTGCTGGGATTTGAACCTGTGACCATGAGGTTGAACACAGGCCCCTGCAGTGGACACATTGGTCCACTGAGCCACCAGACCCAGCTCCCCACCTCTGGTACAGATTCCAAGAGTCTAACATACATGGAAAGCCTTTCTGCTAACCTGTTTGAGAACATTGATACCCCTGTGGGGAGAATAATTTGACAAGCTGAGCAAGTTATAGTATCCTAATTTGCAGAGAAAGTAAAACTGTAATGCTTGCAAAGTCAACAAAGGCCATGGTGCCTACCAAGGAAAAGCATACGCCTGATGGATTTACACTTAATTACACATATATCAACTGATATAGTACTGTTGCATTTGAAATGCAATTTCTATGATGTGTAGAAGTGCGTATTTCTGGACTTTTCTCAACTGGGACTCTATTTGGCCCTAGCAGCCATATTGTCCAAAATGGATGTCATCCTTGTCAGTCCTGTACTTTCCCCCTTCCTGCATATCTCACTGTCATTTCTGCAGGACGTAGTAAGGCAGAATATCATTTGTTTATTTCTATTGTGGTTGTTCATGCTGTTTTCGATTAACTTTCCCCCAGTTCAGTCACAAACTGCAACTATTTCTCCAAGGTCTTTCCACCAGATCACTGTATGCTATTCATTCATTAAACATGCTGTTATTCATGTATCTAGTTTGTTCCACCACCTCCGGATGGCACTACCATAGAGTGGCAGAATAATTATTCATTTAGTGGGGGTAGTGCTTAGGTGCTAAGGCATTATGACATTTTATGAGACTGTGCTCTGATTTGCTGTGAATGTAATATTTTCAATCATACCACAATGTTTCTTCAATTATCTTAATTTCATATGAGAAAATAATGTATAAAGACCCTCGATATTGGGGCTGGGTCATGAGACTTTACTGTTCTACTAGGTATGCTATGTTTCTTTCCCGATTTTGCTGCTCACTTGGGACATAAACTAATTTCTGATTTTGCATACCTCTGTATTGCCCTAATTTCTGAGAACCTTTGATAAAAAAAGTTAAATATTCCATTTATCTATTACTCAGTTATTGAGTGGGCCCTTTTGCTTAATTGACTGCATTTTTGATCATTTGATGCTTTAGGAGGTGTCTTAACTTGGGGACACATTGCCTCATAGAACTGAGGATTAACACCATCTCGGATTCATTTTTAATCAGAAAATGCTCCTTTCAATAACATGACAGCCATCTCGCTCTGGAGATGCAAAATGTATTGCTGAAGCTTCTGACCTGACATTTGCTGAATCACCTTGTTTGTAAGAGAAGTTCATGGTTTAGGAAATATTCTAAAACTCAGCTATAAGGATATATTTTCAAGTCTTTTATTCATTTTTGTGTACTTTTATCAGATCTAATTGCATCATGTGGAATGATTTTGTCTTTCCTAATATGAGTCAGCATGGCCCAATTAAGTGATTTTGACTCAAATTGCAATGGCTGAATTTGTTGCAAAACTACAAACAGAAGACACCTGGAACTACTTCTGTTTTATGGAATGCCCTAGGGGAGATTCCGTGCTAATGCATACCTTGAGTATTATTTCCTTATCTGCACAGGGAAGTACAGCAGCTAAGTGTGAATTAATCAAATTCTTCCACTAACGAACAGGCATCAAACTAAAGGAGCTCTCAAGGGAGGTGCATAAAGTAGAAAGCTCATGAGTTGAGAAATTGGTAGGTTGTTTGTATGCTCCCCTTCCCCCTGACATATGGTTGTTATTGTCAGAGGTTGCTCAGATCTGTGGAGGGGAGTTGGCCCTACCCCAAAGAAGGCTTGGGGTTCCCAGCTGCAGAATGAATGCTCAGACTTGGAAGAGAAACAAATAAAATGTAGTAAACAACATAATTCAAAGTGATTTTGATTCAAAAGAGAAATTTTAAAATGTGTTGAAATGTAGATGTTTAGGTTCGAAAGAGTTTAACACAGTTTGTTTTTTAGGTCTCGCGTAGGCAGCGCATGCACTGTCTCTTCAAGACATGCTGTGTCTACACTGTGGGCTTACAGCTCGCCCATCACTTTTAATTTGATGCTTTGCTTGTCCTTCACAAAGGCTTGCTTCTCTGTGGTCAGTATTGGTTATATGTCTCTCCTTTTTAAGGGTTGACCCCTCCCATGGAGCATGCCCCTATTACTTGTAGGGTTGCCCTTTTGTGCATGTAGGTTTGTTTAAGAGCACCATTTTTAAATTTTGTTTCTGCCCATGTTTTCAAAATATTGGCTTTTCTTCCTGTACACGTCCACCCGACTGAAGTTCAGCAACGATTGTCGTAAAGCGCATCAGCATTTAGTATTTGTCATTTTGTTGCTATCCCGTATGTTGTTTCCAATCTGCTTTTTTTGGGGTTTCGCCATTGTTTTATTTTATTTTTTCCGATTGGCATGTCTATGCATTGATTTTTTTGTAGGCACGGGGAGAGCCAATGCTGAGACTCGAATTTGGTTCCCTAGTTCCAAAGTCGGCAGCACTGGATGTTATGCCACATCCTCTCTCCAAATCAATCGGCATTGTTTGTGTTTCGGATTAGTTTTTTTCCAATCAGCATGTCTCTGTATTGTTTTTTGGTAGGCATGGGGAGAGCCAAACCGAGACTCGAACCCGGCTCCCCAGTTCTAAAGTCGGCAGCTCTGGATGTCACGCCACAACCTCTATACTGAGGACTCAAGGATTTCTTTTTGAGCTCTTTTTCACATGCACGTCTCGCCCCCTGCATTGCTCTCTGTTACCTGCCCCCTCCCTGTTGTACTGAACTGTGTGCTTCTCCCCATTCCCTACCCTCCTCCTGCGCTCCTCATATTGCTTTCACGTCCCTCTGGCCCGCTCTGTGTTGCTTCTGTATCCATCCCCCACTCAACCCCATGTTGCTATAACATTCATCCCCCCACCCTTCCCTGTGTTGCCTCTGCACTCACCACCCCACCCTCCCCTTGTTAATCCTATGTTACCCCGGGTGGCTTCAGACCCCTCCATTGCTTCCGTTCAGCCCCCTCCCACCCCCTGTTGCTTGCGTTTCTTCCCACAGGCTGTGGCTCACTTTAATCACTTTTATTTTTTTGAACACTTTTGCATCTTTTATTCTCTTTAGTTACTGATCCAACATTCATCAGTAATTAAAAAGAACATCATTTTGTAGGTGCGTGCATGTGTGGTGCGCATTCCTACAAAATGACGGAGGTCACCACAGCAAAGGTTCTTTTCTGGGGGGGGGGGGTAACTTTAGCCTCTCTGTACAGCATTGGTGATGCTATGAGTTGTGGCTAAATACAATTTGCAAAGCCAACAGGTCACAATGGCGAGACAGATTCGTTTTGCCAATGCTTGTTTTAGTTGCAAAGTTCAATCTTTGTCTTAATCATTGAATATTGCTAACCCCCAGACACTGATCTAAACATCAAAACATTAAAACAAGTATGCTCTTCTGAGCCCAGTAGAGAGTCATCAATGTTACTGTACAGTAAGCTGCACAATGGGTAATTTGAAGCAAAGTGCTTGACGCTACACAATAATTGTATGTTTTGTTAAAGGAGGCACAGATTCGGAAACCAAACAGGCACCAAGACTTTCAACTCATTAACCATGTTGTACATAATACATATATACCTTGTCATTTCATTTGGAATTTTCTTCACCTATATAAATAAAGAGCACGGTGTCATGTAGACGTATCGAAAAGAAAATATGAGAATATGTAAACGCGGTTGGTACTTGGTAGACAAAGATCCAAATTCCAGGAACTTTAAAAGCAATGGGCATGGTGAAACTGAACTGAACTTTGGGTAATAATCCGTTTTATTGCTGAATTTTGTCACCAGCAGTTATATTTTTTTCCCAATGGTATTTGAAACATCCATTTGAGAGGACAGGTCGTGTATCGCTTTCTGTCTGAATATTCGTCCAGTATTTCTCATTATATTTGTGAAACATCTCCGCCAGTTCATTTATACAAGTCACAGGAGAGTAATCCAATCAGACTTGACTCTGTTTTCCCTACTCCACTCATTCTGAAGTGACAAAGGTTGCAGATGATCAGACCCTGTGACACGCACGCACACATATGACATCTATACATGAAATACATGCACAACTGAAAGCTGCAGCAAGGCCTGACCAAATGTCCACCAGTCAGACCCGCAGCAGGCAGTGGCTCCACCGAGAGAAGCCGCTGTCACTTCGTACTGCAGAAATCATCCCCCAGGGTACAAGGACTCGCTCACTGTGGGATCATTAAGGCTCAGCGCTGTTTACTTCTCCTTCAGCTGTCTCTCTGCCTCCTAACTGGACATGCGGCAATGGAAGGAAACCAAAAATGCGATATGCGATTTATTGTTGACAGATTTGTAGTAGGTTTTATTTTGTACTGAATACTACAATCTAACATTGGGATTATATGAGGTCTCTTTTTGGACTCATTACTAAAAATCTAATGTTGGCTTTGAAGCAGGTTTATCTTTGTTATGTTATGTTATGTTATGTTATTTGAGTTTATATAGCGCACGGTTACCCAAGGGTGTCCTGGCGCTGAGCATACCTGCTGGTCGTCAGTGATAGAGATTTTACTGTGAGAAAAGCCAGGTTTTCAGCCCCCTTCTAAAGGAAAGGAGATCTGCTGAGTTCCTCAAATAGGGTGGAAGCTCATTCCATGCCTTAGAGGCACAGGTGATGAAACTTCTGCCCCCCAGCTGGCCTTTTTAATCGGAGGAACTAGGACTAGTTTCGCCTCTGTGGACCGAAGGTTCCTTGCGGGGACATACCATTTAAATTTTTGCCTCAAATGGTTGGGGCCAATTCCATTGAGGGCTTTAAAGGCAGTGCAAAGCGCTTTAAAGCGCACCCTTAGCTTCACAGGAGCCAGTGTAACTGTTTTAGCTCCTTCTTTACAGAGACGAATTTGGGAATACCTGTTAGCATTCTGGCTGCAGCATTCTGTGCAATTTGAAGCCTGTTAACATGCTGTTTTTGGGCATTTAAATATAGACTGTTACAGTAGTCAATCCGTGCCATAATTAGGGCCGTGATCACTGTCCTGAGACTGCTCTCCGGAAGAAAGAACTTTATTTTCCTAATGATTCTCAGGATTAAAAAACATGTCGAGACCACCGAGCTTATGTGATCGCCAAAAGAGAGCTTATTGTCCATAATCACTCCCAGGTTTTTTGCTTTCCTGGTGGGAGAAGGGCAGAGGCCCAGCTCTGCAGGCCACCAATCTGGCGTCCATAGGTTAGGGTTGTTTCCAAACATAATAACCTCTGTTTTGCCTGAATTTAGTTTCAGGCAGTTGGACGACATCCATCCTGAGATGGCCCTCATGCAATCATGAAAGCGAGCTCCTGTTTCCTTCTCTTCCCCATCTCTAATTGACAACACTATTTGCGTGTCGTCTGCATAGGAGGTGGTTTGGAAGCCGTAGGATTTAATTAGACCCGCCAAAGAGATCACATACACATTAAAAAGTGTCGGGCTTATCGATGAGCCCTGTGGCACCCCACACGGGAGGGAGTAAGGCTTTGACCTATGATTGTCCAGGTCCACTGTTTGCGTTCTTCCAGAGAGGAAGGACTGTAGAAGGTTCCAAGCTACACCGTGTACTCCTACTTCAGACAACCGGTCCATAAGAACTTCATGATGGACGGTGTCGAAGGCTGCTGACAGATCTAACATAATCAGAATCGCCTTTCCTCCTCTGTCCAACGCCTCCCGCACCTCCTCTGTGGATTTGATTAGGGCCAGTTCAGTACTGTGTTCTGCTCTAAACCCGTATTGCGATGAATCGAGTAGATTGTTAGATAGCAGAAATGTGCTGAGCTGAATGTTCATGGCCTTTTCAATAATCTTGGCCGGAAGCGGGAGTCTTGAGATTGGCCTATAATTGTTTGGATCGGTAGGGTCCAGGGTGGGTTTTTTTAATAAGGGAAGGATAGAAGCCTTCTTCCAATTACTGGGGAATTTACCCGTTGTAATTATGTTATTCAACAATGGTGTAAGAGTTGATCCTATAACTTCTGGGATTTGCTTTAATACCGATGCCGGACATGGATCCATCGGGGATCCAGACCGAATGGAACTCAGAAGTTTGATTGTGTCTGGTGTCTCTAACAGAGAGAAATTGACTAATGCCGGTTTGTTTTGTTCTATATTCGGAGGCATCGTCCTCAACCCCCTTTGAGCTAGGCTAAATGAAGAGAAAATAGATTCCACTTTTTGTTGGAAAAATTTAGCCAATTTTTCACAGAGCTCTGGGCTGCTTTGGCTCTTGGGGGCCTTTGGGGATGCTAGTTTGGTAATGGTTTTGAAGAGCTCTTTGGCATTGGATTCAGCCTGGGAGATTTGTTCAACAAAGAACTTTTTTTGGTTTCCCACAGTTTATCCTTGTATTGTCTAAGGCTTAGCTTATAGCTTTCTTTGTCCAAGTTATTGTAGCCTTTCCTCCACACCCTTTCTAAACGTTTACAGGCCTGTTTTTGGTATTTTAGTTCATCCGAAAACCAGGGGGCAGATGGATGAGCCCTTTTAGGAGTCCAGACTTTAACGGGGGCGAGTTTGTCACATGCTACTTCAAGCCACTCCGTAAATGCAGAGGTCGCTTCGTCTACCTCTACAGGGAGAGGAGACTTGGTATTTTCCAGTGCCTCTCCTAACTCTACGCAGTCTACGTTTTTCCATACTCTTTTTCAATGGTCCCTGAAGGTTCTGATCTAAGTTTGTGGTCCTTAGACTCTTTCACCTTAAAGAGGATGGCGCAATGATCGGACCATACCAAAGGGAATACTGACGAAACTGTCAGTGTAGGATTATTAGAATAAATCCCATCCAGCGTGTGCCCCTTGTTGTGAGTTGGAACTCCGATCAACTGCTTCAATTCCCCTGCCTCCATCACTTGCCCCAGTGTAATAGTATCTACGTTGGATTGATCCTCCAGATAGAAGTTAAAGTCCCCCAGTACCGTAAAGGAATCTGCACATAGCCCTTCTTCGAGCAATGTCCCCAGTGAATCTAAAAATCCACCCCTGGGGCCTGGAGGGCGATAGAGGAGTATCCCCTTGAAGGTACTATGGTGTGAGGTGCAAAAGCTAAATGCACTGCATACTAACAATCTAACATTGACTTTTCAGCAGGTAGCTTTGCACTGAATACTAAAAATTTAACATTGGTTTTACAGCAGGGATTTTTGTACTGAATACTACAAATCTAAGACCGGTTTAACAGCAAGTATGTTTTTTGCAATGAGTACTAATATTGACTTTGGTGTATATATTTCAGAAGCCTCAGTACTTAAGATGGTGCGGTGGTGCTGTTTCCTGTTTCTCAATTAACCACTTGAAATTTGCCTGGTGAGCAACACAGAAGATTAGCAATCGGTGGCTATATTATGAGCACTCTGCACGCTGCACTCACGTGCAAAAGGGAGCTGTGCATCTGATTTTCAAGGTCATACAGCTCATTGACCATGATGTGGTCCTTGATGGACATACTTGGAAAGATGAGTGCTGTTGGATCTGGGGTCTCTAGTTGGCAGAGGTAAGTACCTTTGTCCAAATAGGGACCCTTGCTTCTAGTCAGGGTAAGGGGGATACACACTGTTGATAACCCCTGCTCACCCCCTTGGTAGCTTGGCACGAGCAGACAGGCTTATCCCCAAGGCAATGTGTAAAGTATTTGTACCAACACTCACAGTAATATAGTGAAACACCACAAATGGACGCTACACAAGTTATTTATAAAAATATAAATCACTTTATCTTGATTAGGCAGAGTCAAAACGACATAAATCCAACATACAAAAATAGACTCTCTTCCAATAATGGTTCTTCAGTAAAAGGCTCACTGTAGCAATGTTCTTTTGCAAAAAGTTCACTTTGGCAATGTTCCTTTGTAAAAAAAACGTACTTGTAAAAATAACGGCACTTGTAGGCTCAGTATGGCTGTGAGCCCTTGTTGCTAGCGTGTGGAAGTCACAAAAAATGGTGCCCTTATTTGTAAATGCCCCCGCCGTAGCATGGAATGTGTCACACTTATGTGCTCCGCTTTAATTCAGAAAATCTCCCCCTTCACAATGCACAAGTGCGCGCCAGTCAATTGCTGCGTGGATCGCCCCAAGACACGGCCTGCCGGTAATGCGCTCTGGAACACCGGCTTCGGGTGCAGGCTCTGATTGTGGATCGGAGCTGTGTTACCTGAAGGCAGGACGGGACTGGGCCGTCTGCGCTGCGATCCTCCGGGCGGCGACTCCTTCGGTGACGCTCCCCGGCCTCGGGCACAGCTTCGTTCTATTTGCGGAGCGTGGGGGCCTGGTTGCTAGGAGACGCCTCACGCTTCCTCCGATCACAGCGCGGCTCCGTTAGGACGAGCCTCCTTGTTGCTGGGAGACCCGCACCGCTGGGACCAATCCCAGCGCGGCTCAGTGATGACGCTACGGACTCCGGGCCAGCGGTGGTGAATGCCGGCAAGGGAATCTCGCGGCTCCTCTCCTTGGCGGACCCGGCCTCGGGCACACAGCTCGAGGTGCGGCGGTGAATCCCAGATTAAAGGGGAGCAATGTTGGCAATCGGGGGCCGGTGGGAAAGAGATACCGGCCCTCAGTGCGCTGTCTTGATCACGGGCCGGCGGCGGTGATGTACGCGGCGCTCTCAGTACTGGTGAAGAGCAGCCAAGCAAGCCGGGCTACACAGTGGCACAAACGACGTCCTGGGGACACGCAAATAACCCCAGGGACAGCAGGGACAGCGGAGCACGATGTAGGGCAAGTTGCAGAAGTCCTTGGAAAACTTTTATATCCCTGAGTTTCAACAGGAGGCCAGCTTTTCTCAGGCCCTTGGAGACAGGTATACTTCAGAGGGGGCAAAGCACACAGCACAGCTCCTCTTCAAGCAAGGGGGACACAGCACACAGCAGAAAGTCCCTTAGTCCTCTTCCTCAGTAATCACAGCAACTGCAGGTCAGCTCCCAGACACTCAGCAATGGCAGCACTTTTCCTCAGTCTTCCTGGCTGTTCTTCTTTGGCAGGGATTCCTTCTTGATCACGAAGTTTTTCCTAATCTAATTTTACAGGGGTCTCAGCTCTACTTTTATACCCCAAAAGTCTTTGTTCTTCCTGTGTGAGGGGTCCTGGACCCAGTTCAAACCAGTATTGGGTGCACTCTGCCAGTGCACATCTTCTTCCTTTGTGAGTGTGGGCCAGGGTCATCAGACACACCGCAGGAGGTGGAGTCAGCATTGTGGAAGGCAGGCACAGCCCTATTCAGACCCAGGTGCTACTCCTCCCACCACTCCAAATACAGATAGGTCTATTCAGCCTAGTGCTGACTCACCCAGCCTCCTGCAGCCACCCCAGCCCCTGTCACTCACAAACCAGACAGCCAAATCACAAACAGGCAGAGGCACACAGAAAGGTTGAACAAGAAAATAGCCACTTTCTAAAAGTGCTATTTTCAAACACTGAATTTAAAAACCATCCTCCCTAAAAGATGCGTTACTAAATTCTGAGTTCAGGGATACCATACTTCACTTTTCCATCTTGCTCCTATGGGGAGATATGCAGGTACACATGGGACACAGCATTCCCCATTCTGTCCTATGGGCAAGATGGCCTTTCAATAGTGAAAAACGAAATTGGCAGTATTTCACTATCAGGACATGTTACCCACACTAGTACATGTCCTACCTTTCACATACACTGCACCCTGCCCAGGGGGGTACCTTGGGCCTACCATAGGGGTGTCCAATGTGTAAGAAAAGGGAAGGGTCAGGCCTGGCGGAGAGGTGTGGTGCAGCGGCCAGGGCAGCTGACTTCGGAGCACAGGGCTCACGGTTTGATCCCCGGCTCCGGCGGCAGCTCAGCTCAGCACCATGTGACTCTGGGCAATAGCTCACTTAATTTCCACGATGGCCCCCAGCGGCTTGAGACCCGTAAGGGTGAGTAGTTCGCGCTTTACAAATACAGATTTAGATTTTTATTTTTTTTATTTTTTGGCAAGTGTGTACACTGGCCAGGACAACATGGCAGTTAACAAACTGCAAACAGGCACTGCAGTGGTAGGCCTGAGACACCATCTTAGGGCTACTCCTGTGGGTGGCACAATCAGTGCTGCAGGCCCACTAGTAGCATTTGAATTACCAGCCCTGGCACACTCAGTGCACTTTACTAGGGACCTACTGGTAAAACAAATAAGCCAATCATGGATAACCAATCACAATACCAATTTACAGAGAGAGCATATGCACTTTAGCACTGATCAGCAGTGGTAAAGTGCCCAGAGTCCTACAGCCAACAACCACAGGTCAGGAAAAACAAAGGAGGAAGAAGCAAAAAGTTTTGGGATAATCCTGCAAAAAGGGCCATTTCCAACAACTGGGTAATTAGAAGTCTCTGATCTTACAGTCCCTTTAAATGATACATTGCTTCATGACACATTGCTTCCTTCATGACAGCTCAAGGCCCACTGCTTAATTTGTGAAAAAATAAGTGCCCGACCCTTCTCAGGAGACCACTCCAGCTTGCACTAGCCATTGCCTCTCCCAGCGCTACCAATGGCAGTATCAGCACAACTACTAAGCATCACACTCCTCCAAGCGTGACAATTCAAACTAGTCCAGGCCACCAAAGTTATAAGAATGGCTTGGGGGGGCAGGTATTAGTCATTTTTAATGTATATTGAATGAATAAACAACTGTTGTTGTGCTCTTCTCTAAATTGGACAAAGAGCACCACCTTGTGGCACACTATTATAAGTGCTGGTGCTGACAATCAAGTTCTGGTACCGAGCACTGGAAACCACCGGCTCTAATTAAGCACTGTCAAGGCCGAAAGCATTAATCATGACCTCTTGATGCATTTTTACAGCAATTTTTCCCAAAAATCAGAAGTTCAGCTTTTGTCTGGGGCTAATTGCCATCAACAAACTAATATTTCCTTTAAGCATCAGTTTTTGGTTAGCATTAAAAATATGGGAGCCCTGATCAATATTATTAAGAGAATCTTGGTGGTCCCCCATCGCTTGCTGTTTAGAGCTGGAAAACAGATGGCAGGATTGAAGAAAGGTATGATCCACTGGCTCTAGGGATAAAAAGAGATCTTGTGATTCCTTTTACCAGTGTGTTCCCTAGTAACACAGAAATTCACACAAACGCCCGTGGTACTCTTGCCACTGGAGTTAACACTGAATGCTAACCCATGATGCAGGGAGGGGAATGATTGGTCATGCCTCTCTCAAATCATAGAAGTTGGGATTAGGCCCACTTTTCAATGGAACCCTCTCAGTATAACTATGACAATGGGGGCAATCTTAGAATACAACACTGAAAACACTGAGCCTATGTGTTGTTTATTCAATGAATTATCGGGTCTTGCCAAACATGCCCAAGGCCTAAACAGCCTATGCATTTAAACCTGTTGCACACATCTAAGATCAGCATGATCCTTCTCCGGGTTATAACAGTGCCGGGTGTTCCTGACTCCGGAAACATCACCACGGTCTTCTATGAAGGCAGCATATGGTGGGCTTTCACTGGTGAATGGTGCGGTGCTGATATTGTGAAAAAGACATTTTGTGTGAGAACATTTCTGCTAAAATAACACATGTTGTGCAATATTTTTCTTGCAAAGCTGTTGACAGAAAGAACTTTATAATCTAGGTGTACGCTGTTCGCTAAATTTCAGTGTCTAGTTCATCTTATTGATACACTGTTGTTGGAAGGTGGTTTATTAGTAGGTGTAGGTAGATAGGTACCTACCACTAGTAATAAGGCCACAATCACAATATATGGTCCAATCAAGGTCTCAATAAATTATTTCCTTGCTCAACCCTTGGTAGCTGGCTGCGAGCAGGTAGGCTTAACTTAGGAGACAGGTGTCTAAAGCATTTAAAAACACTAATACATTAAATGAGTAAGACACAACACACAATCAAAATTCAATAAAATTTATAAAAATAGGGAATATTTTTATGCTTAAAAAGACACCAAAACAACACAAATCCAATGTAGGGAACCGGAGATATGAATTTTTAAAGGATAAACACTTTCTAGTGCTTAAGAGCCAAAAGCACCAACTTGGGACATCTGGTCACGCAAGCCCGGGAAAAAGTCAAAGTTTCAGGCCAACCGTGATTGAGTGTGTGTCGGATACAATGAGCGGTAGGGCCTGGTCACGTTTTTACCTTCTGACTTAGTCACTTTTTTGGAGCTTTTTCTCTCGACATCAAGTGGGTCTCCTTGGCAGGCGGGGTTTAGGTTCGACGAAGGCAGCTTACTTCAGTCTCGACAAAAAGCTATGTAGCTTGAGCAGGGCAAACCTGAATTTCAGGTCGGGTCACGGTCTGACGTTGCCAGCTTGAATCTCGACGAAGGGTCAGTCAACTTATAGAGCTTTTTGGTCAAAATGCTCCAAATGATCTCCAAGTTCTGGTCCACAACACCAACCCAAGGTTTCAGAATCTCTGAATTGCTCCTTGGGATGTTGGGACAACAATTCCCACAATGCACCTGGCCAAATCCTTAAAAGTCCAGTTGAAGGTGGTCATCTGTGTTCTTCTTGGTAGAGATGATGCAGGTGGAGCTCTTTTAACCTGTTGATTCCAGGGAGTCCACTACTTCAACTTTCACAGCAAGGCAAAGCCCTTTTTGGGCTGAAGAGCAAAGTGTGCAGCAGGTGCAGTCCTTATGAGTGCAAACCTCTCTTGTGCAGTCCAAGGATCCAGCAGGGCAGTCCTTTTTTTTGTAGTTTCAAGGTAGGGATCTGAGTTGCTGGGCAGCTCTCCCATATTTATCCATGCTTCTGGGGTGACAAGCAGGGGGCACCACTGACCAATGGGGCACAGGGTGCTACACTCAGGTTTGACAACTTCCTCCAAAGTGCGGTATATTTTTGTCCCAGAAAGCACTGTTTGTCAAAATCCAAAATGGAGAAAATCTCTCCTGGAGCTTAAGGTATGGCAAACCCAGCCTACAGGTGTGGCCAGTTTACCCTAACACTCTCCTTCCAGACTCTCTGCTAATTTAATTACAGAGGGCACCCATCTGACTGGGGTTGCAGGAAGCGGGGGGGCTGGGTCCTGAGCTAAGTGTCTTTCCCTTTTTGAAGACCAGTTTGCAACCCAGTCCCCTTCCTGCATTTCGCTCTGCAGCTGCACTTTTCCTCCCACCAGATGTCTCCTTTGTCTTAATGCAGGCCACTTCACCCCTCATCAGAGCAGTTTAGTGCCGCTTGTCAAAGGCTGGCCAATCAGGAGAGGCTACTAGAAGGCTGGACTTTAACATAACAGAAAAGCAAGTTTCATAAAAAAAATTCTATCATAGTTATAAAGAAATCCAACCTTGGTAAGTATTTGGATTTATTCTAACTATTATTTTGACACTTTGAAGTATCATTTTAGCTCACTCCTGTCAATAGTTAGACTTTACTAAAGTTTAATAAAGCCTTCCCATGTTAGCCTATGAAGCTATGGACTACAAGGGGGAAAACAACGAAATTGGCAGTTTTACCTTCAGCAGAGCTTATAAAACATATTTTATAATGTTCCTGCTTATAGTTACAAGGCACCCTACCCCTGGGGCACCTGGGGGAGACTTTTGCGGTGACTTATATGTAAAAATAAGGTAGTTTAAAACTTTGGAAGTACCTTTTATTCAAAAGTCGAATTTCCATTTAATTTTATAGCAGGGCTGACTTTTAAAATGGCAGCAGGCCACACCGTTGTGCACACTTAAGTGCATTAAATCTGCTGGGCCTCTAAACCTGCCCTACCATATACTAGGGACTTACAGGAGATTGTCAATTGTACCTAATTACAATGATCTTTACACATAGCACAGGCCCTGGCTCTGGTTAGCAGTGCCCAGGTCACAATCAGAGTCAGAAAACCAGCATCTAGTACTCAAAATGGGGGCAAAAATTGGGTTTGGAAACCTGCATAAAGCCCTGGTTTCTCACAACTGTGCAATATTATGTTCATCATTGTGACTCACCAAGTCATTGATAATGGAAGAGTGTGAAGAAAGGACCATCTCTACATGGCATGCCATGGAAGGATCATTCACACCTACAGAGTACTTCCTAGTCTCAAAAAGGACTAGTTTTCTCATCAATAAGTGGCTGGAGTTAAGTGTATGTTTGTTTAAGGCTGTCCGCTTCTTAATGTCTCTCTTAACAAACACCAAGCTTCTATTTCACTTTAAACTTTGGATCACAGTTATCACTGCTCAATCAAACAAATCAAATAACGATCTACTTGGAAAACCCAGTGCTTAATTTTAATGACAAATTCTTCAAATGTTGCTTAAATGTGCTGAAATGTGGGCCTAGAATTCATTCATATATCATATATAAATATTTGACTGGTAATTGTGACCATGTACCTCAATTCAATTTCTTTATTCAATCATTGAGAGCAAATGATCATAAAAGGTACAAAACAAGCATGGTTGAAAAGTTCCAATAAAAAATACAGGAGATAAAGAACAATAGAATCACAGTTAATCTTAAAAGATATAATAGTCATTAACACAATCATACAGGTATAAAAAAGCATGCATACCAGCAGCCGATGTGCAAACAGCAAAATAAATAAGTAAAGATGTATCAACAGGACTCCACCTAAACACATTGGCCATCAGATGTGCAAAGAGAAAGATATATACACAAGCATACTCCTTTGAGCCCCGGGATAAAAAATGGCCGACAGGCAGTATTTTGCATTTGCAGATGTCTGACTTTAGAAAGCAGCCCACATAAAAACAGATTTTAAGATTCGTGAGATGGCAAAGAAAATACATAGCTGGCTGTTATTGGGTAAAACCATACATTTTAGGAATGGGTTTTAAAGACTTTTTTGTTAAGTGTTCATAACATTTGCAGAAAAGGAAGAAGTGCTCCAGGGTTTGAACTTATTTCTCATCACATGGACACACGAGGATAGAGGCTTTGTCAAACTGGCCAAAAGGGAAACAAAGCATTGGTGCAATTGAACCTAGCCAGAATTTAGCCAGAAGGGACCTTTCCCATGGGCAAGGGACCCAAGAGAGATATGGCTCAATGAAAGGTGTTGTTTGGACCAAGACATAATCTCTCAGGGAAGATTATTTTAATTCCTCTTGCTCTCTAGAGGAGGTCATATGTTTAAAAAATAGTGTCTTGGCTTTGAGAATGTGCCCTTTAGTCAGGGTGTGGGGGGAGGAAAAGAGCTCATTCCAGCCGATGGCGCTTGCAACAGATTTCACGTAATTTATCCAAGGAATACAGATATCCTTTTCACACCTCAATCAATCTTGGAATATTTCCCAATTTAAGCCAGTATGACTGTTGGACCAGACTGAAATCCAGAGAGTTAGGGGTGCGGCTTTGGTGAGATCTGATATATAGTTCTTCATGGAGGAAATAATGCAGCTAGACCTTACAGCTCTCCCAATAGCCCCAGATCCCAGTGCCATACGCTAATACTGGCAAGCATTTTCTTGAGTAAACTTCAAAGGCTGCTTGATCGGCTTATTGCCAACGTCATGAGCAAAATCAAATAGGGCCCTGCCTGCATGGTTGAAGCGCAGGCAGCGGTTAGCTATACATGGGACCCAGGAGTTTTTAGAGTCCAACAAAATGCCACGGTAGGGGGGGAAATTGATGACCTTGTCCATGCGTTTGCCCTCAATCCAGAAGGAGCCAGTTTTGACCAATCTCTTGGTACAGACCATGTATTTAGTTTTAGAAATGTTCAGGTCTAGATCTAAATTTTCCATAAAAGTGACAAAGCTGTTGATTAGTGCCCGAAACTTATTAAGGGTATGCTACATCAAGATAGCGTAGTCCCCATAGAGAAGAGCTGGTACTACGGTATCGTTAAACTTAGGACGGTCCTTTCCATCAGATTGTAAAGTAGTGTTCAGATCATTAATATATAGAAGGAACAGTACAGGGGCAAGGATACACCCATGTCGGACAGCCAGCTGTAACTCAAAAGTACTCGTACATTCACCCCCGGCCCTATACCGTACAGAGGCGTTGACCGCACAATGTAGGGTCCGTAGAAAATCAACCAAATCCTCCTCAAGGCCATGCTCAAAAATATCCACCATAGTTTGCTATGGTTAACCCTATTGAAAGCACTGCTAAGGTCCATGAATGACAGAAACAGCACCCCCTCCTTGGCCATTGTGTACTTATTAATGATGAGATTAAGGTTGAGACATTGCTCAACGTTGCCCTGACCCTCTCTAAAATCATATTGTATGGGGGAAAACACTTGGTTGCTATCTGCACACTTTTCAATCCAATTTAGGACAATCTGCCTAAAAATTTTGACCGTTGAGTCTAGGAGGGATATGGGGCGGTAACAGCTGAGATCCTGCCGGCAGCCCTTTTTGTAGACTGGGACGATGACATCTGAGTGCCACGTGTCCGGGAGGCCGCTTTTAAAAGCAGCGTTGACCACATTGGTAATGACTGGAACCCAGAGATCTAAATTTTCTTTGTAGAGGTCCAACAGGACCCCATCTGGGCCAGGGGCCTTCCTAGAGGAGCGTACACAAATGGCTTCATATACCTCCAGCTAATCAAATTCAATGTTCAGGGGGGAAATGACAGGTGACTCAGTTTGGGCAGTGTCCATATCATAGGTCAGGTAATAGATAGCTTTAAAATTCTTGACCCAGTATGCAGCACTAATGTTAGTTACTACCCCATCTGTTAGGGTGTCGGAGAGTTTTGGGTGTTTTACAATTTTTCAGAAACCACAGGTGTCCCTGGTATCAAGGGCAGAGACTAGGCTGTCCCACAAGTCTTCTTTAACCTCTCTCTTTTTAGCAAGGATGGCCTTCTTGTAATCAATGCAGCAGGCCGCCAAGAGAGTCCTATCCCTGGGGATAGCTTTAATGGCTGCTCGCAGCCAAATGTTAGCTTTCCCTCACTCTTCATTAAATGAGGAAGGGCCTGGAATTGCCCTATTAGGTGCACGGCAGGTTAAAAGGTTTTTAATACTGCAGTTCAATGATCCAAAGGTGAGTGTGATGGAGCTGCAAGGGAAGTCTAGAACCAGGAGCGAATCCATAAAAAGTGAGAGGTTGGATTTTATCACCAGATTACAAAAGTTTGAGTAATCAATACCATGCCACCTAATTCTCGTGCCCTGGTCATGTGCCTCAATGTCTGTGGCTCCCTGGCTCTGGGTGGTGTCCAGAGGCAAGGGAAGGTTGAGAAGAATCTCAATGGGATTGTGGTCACTATGTGAGCTGGGGGCCATGTTGATGGAGTGTATGAAGTTACAATGGTGGTGCCCCGTCCTATGTCTATAAAGGTCAGGACATGTGCGTCTGGAGAGCCCAATAGTTCCATCACATTCACCAATCCAAAATCTAAAACCTCATTATAAAGCCTAGTGCCCCTAGCGTCTACAGCCCCTGGGTCACAATCAAGCTCAAATACTTGAAACAGCTGGATCACAGTGATATTGGTCCCCAATTTGGCATTAAAATCGCCCCCAATGATGATGGTAAAGGTGTTAAGTAGGGAAGGAAACTTGCTGTGCAAGCAATGCCCAACACAAAACAGATCCTCTAAGCTGCAGATGTTGCCTTGGTTGCCTACAGTATTGTAGAAGTTAACTAACAGGAAGAGGAAGTTGTTGGGGTGCACCAGCCAAAGAATCTGAATCCCAGTATGTTTAACAGACACAGGGAAAACCCTAAAGCTGCATGTAGAACGAATTAACATCATTAGCCCCACACTAGCTCGACACCTGTTTCCTTTAATGGCTGGGACACATAAGCTCAGAAAACCTTCCCATGTTAAGTGTGCTGTACACCAGGTTTCTTGCAACAAGATCAAATCGAATTTTTTGACATAATCAGCCCAGTTTGTATTTTCCAATTCAGCCAATAGCCCAGATACATTCCAGCAGACTAGGCCTTGTGAGTATCCGGTCTGTTGGCTACCATGGTCTTTTGGAGGGGCAATAATACGTAGTGGGGAAAAAGTTCAGGCACCTTCAGGAGGCCCCATTGATGCAGCCGGGGCCTCATTCAGGGGGCAATGGGGAGAGCATCCAAACACACAGCGGCAGCTTCTCCACAATGGCAGAGGAGCATCGCCCCACTGCCTGGCTCAGAGCCAGCAAATGTAAAATAAAACAATGTTCTTGCATCGTTTTATTTTACATTTGCCGGCTTGTAGCCAGCGGTGTTGGGAGGGGCGGGGCTGAGGCATGGGAGGGGGCAGGAGGAGTGCTACGTGCACCCCACTCCCTAAGTGCTCATGTGTGTTTGGCCGGCTGTCTCAGGCCGACCAAAACACACATGCGCACTTAGGTTTTCTCCAGCCCTGCTACATTGAGCAGCCGGGGTGGAGAAACCCCCACAGACTCCCTGGTCTGAGCAGGGCGTCTTTCCTGCCCACTCAGACCAATCGGGATTGGCTTGGAGTCTGTCCCAGAGGCTGCTGGGACCCAGGAAGAAGAGGAGAGGCGGCACGACGCTCGAGGCGGCCAGCGGCTGAAGGTAAGTTTTAGTTTTTTTAATATTATATTTTTCACCACCACCCCTGCAGCCCCTCCCCCGACGCAAAGACTTCGGTGTGACCTCACCCGCACCCACCACGCTCCGTTTATGGTGGCCGCTGCTGCAAACACAGTTGATTTTGTCACCCCACCTCCCTGACCTGGGGAGATTTTCCAATGTCGGGTGTCCAGCTCTCACTGCTGAAAGGTAAGAAGAGTCAGTCCTGCTTGTTGAGGGCCGATAATATTGCAAACTGGTTTTTGCAGGGAATACAATAGTCACCAGGATAGTTGAGAATTTGTAGGCCCCCAGGTACTGGATGATTTGCTATCTTTTGTAGGGGCCTGTGAAAGAAGCCAAGGGGCGAGATGCTAATCCTATTGTCCACAATTTGAGGTTGGCAGAGCTGAAGCAGAGAGTTCCTTGCAATGTGCGGATACCTAAGATTTATAATGACATAGTCACATGGGAAAGCCTTTGTTGAGGGACCGATCCAGGCCACAAGAAGTGCCTTCAGAATATTGTGGTGGACTTGTGCATGAAATCCAGAATGGCTAGCAAGACAGTAACACACCTTTTTTTGGAGCTGGCTGGTGGACTCCTGGCTGGGGGTCTAAGGAGTGACATTAACCATAACCATGACATAGGGGCAGCAAGCAGGGGGAAGGTTGATCAACAGTAAGGCGGGGCTCATGTGCAGTGGAAAAAGGAAGACTTTGAGGGGCAGGAAGACTAGAGATTTCTTCCAAGGCAGCCAAGGATGCAGGTGGGATAGTTACTTGAAGATCTGACCCGGCTGGCTGAGTATCTATGGGCTCAGATGGAATATGCAGATCAGGCCTAGGGGGGGAGGAAGTCTGGTTGCTGTGGTTGTTTTAAGCAGTGGTTCTGTGAGTGTAATCTTATGCTGCTATGAAATTAACATCTTTCCCACTTCAGCCTCCAGCTTGTTCAGTTTCGCCCGTATGGGAGCAAGGCAGTCGTTAAGTACGGACACAAGTTTATAACAGATGGCTGCCCAGTCAGAGTAACTGAGAGCTCCTAGGATTGTTAGGATCAGGTGGGTCCGAAGAGCCAAATGGATTTATAGGTGTTTTGGCAGCCCTCAAAGACTTGCGCTTACGCTTGGCAGCCGGCGGGCTTGCGGGCGAGGGTGGAACAACCGAATCCTCGCTGTTCCACCGAGTCCTAGGAATAGACATACTTCGGCCAGATCAATCTCCTTTGAAATAACACCTACTGCTCTGACCAAAACGGAGTCAATAGTTGTTTGACTGGGGGCCATTAATGTTTTAGAGCTTGGGACCTTCCTTTTGCCCATGTTAAAGACTCCGGGACTGCCCTAACCTGGTACAGTAGTAGGGCACAGAGGAACAATAAAATACGATCAAAGCAAGAGCGATAAGTGAGGATAGTGCCACTTACTTCCTGGAGTGAACAGGTCTTAGCCTCTGCAGACTCTGGTGGTGGGCCTAATGGCCAAGAGACAGGGCCCAGCCTCGACCAGCCATGGATGGGCGCAGACGGGCCCGCCCTTGGCCCGTGCTTCGCCCAGGCACACCCAGTTGGTGGGAAAAGCAAAGCGCTTTTAAGCACTCAGGCAACGTTCTGGGTGGCAGCAGCACCTCCTTGCAGGGAGGAGCAAGGGAGGCTGTGGGGCGTAGTTCCACCTCAACCTGCAGGTAAAATGGGGCAAAGTCTGTTTGTGGTGCCCCGCGGCACGGGAAATACAAGGCGCTTTTACCGCTAGGGCAACGTTGTGGGCAGCAGCAGCACCTCCTTCCAGGGAACAAGGGAGGCTGTGGGATAGTCCCACCCCAGCCTGCAGATAAAATGCGGCCAAGTCTGTTTGCGGTGTCCCGTATACTTAAGAGGCACATGCTTTCACAAAGCATCAGTAAGAAGGTCATGAATCAAAGCTGCAACCAGGAGAAGGGAAAAAGAGGCTACTAGCCGAGGAAACAAGACAAGCTATTAAGCAAAATGGGTACCATTAAAAAAAAATCCAAAGAAAGACCCCACCACATGCCATCAAAGAAGGACTTGTTCCATGCTATGTTTCCTTCTCCATGGTATTTTCTGGTAGGTTGGGATCACTTGTACAAGACACCTGCACATTTGCTTGACCAGCCCATGCTCACTAATCACAAATATGTACGAGATGTTGACACTGATTACTTACTAGGCTTTAGTTGCCTGCCCATCATAACACCAATTCCAGGAGAGGGAAATAACACAGCTTTTAACTGGCTATTCCTAATGTCTGCACACTGCTGACATTTCTTTGAAGCCTCAGTCACTCCCGTCCCCGAACTCACAACTTTCCAGCAGACTTAACTCTGCATGTCTTTTACTGTCGTTCCTTCTTTCTTATATATTTGTATGTTGTTACATTTTTCTATTATTTATGGAAAGACTACAGCGGCTAAAGGCAGAATTAAAAATGCTAATGGTTGAGGGGGAGGGACTAGCAATAATGGGCCGCAGTTGCTGCAGAGTTTTGTCATTCATGATATGCCTTCGTTTTCATTCCATAACATAGAGTCCTCTATTAAACGGCATTTTTTATTTTCTAAGCCACAAAGAGGTAGAAAATGTTGAAGATTCTTCTTATTAAGATTCAGTATTTTCATAGACATCGCCTTAAGCCTAACTCTAAGAGATGGCAGCTGAAATGTAAATAAGTACATAGTAGGGACAGGGATGCAGCTCAGTGGCTTGCAGATCATCTCATTTCTGAGGTCATGCTTAAGGTCATGCTTAAGGTCGAGGATGTGAATGAGCGCCAAGGCCATGTATGTAGTCTTGCTTTGTGCAAAGGTCTGGATTCGTCTGCATGCTAAATCTAGAGGCATAATTGAATTCACCGGCTAATTGCCGAAGATTCATCTAAACCACAGAAAAACCGGCAGCGGCGTTGCAAGATTTGTATATAATCCACACCATTCATTAAAAGTTTTAGGATAAATGTATATTTATAAGAGGCTCATAATGGACGCGTTCTGCTGATCGCTCTGCTGAAGCACACAGGTGTCCATGTCATTCTGTGTGTTCGCCTTTATAACTCATTGATGTCATCACAATTTCACAAGTTCAAAAGAGAACATGAAAGGACCCTGTGAAAGGAAGGTTAATTTCTCTCTCCTGTAAAGGGATCTGAGACCGCAGGTGCAGGCAGCGGCATTGAGGGAGCTCCGCCATTTTATACTAATGTGGTGATGAAAAGGGCAGCACTGCAGTGACATAACTCACTGACTGGAGAAGAAGAGAGGCTGCCTTATACAGACAATGTGCTAAAGAGGAACAGAGGCCATTGGAAACACACACAACTCACTGGGGTCTGGAGAAAAACAGATTTTACCAAAGGGTGTTAGTGTGAAGCAGTTTGAGCGCAATATCTTGAAGTAATAAGACACTTAAATGGCATATTTTAATCTTGGGAGTCTTGGAATGGGCCCTAAAAGTGTGACAACAGCTGCAGAGCAGTGAAGGTCATAGGAAGGTGTAGCCAAAGAGTTTGTGAGGAAGAGAGGGGAGCAGGGAAGGGGAGCAGGGAAGCATGAGCAACAGGTAACAGCAACAATATTTTTGTACAATAGGAACAGAGGTATGTAGAAATAAAATAGAAGCAGTTTTAGAGATAGATTTACTAACGTTTCATGCAATGTAGCAAAGGAACCAAAATTGCTGCACCATAGTGCGGAGGTGTGTGTGTGATGCCTAGCACAGGTTTTGTGTTGGAAGGGTACACTTGCAATACAGAATACTATGCTTAGACATGGTTTAAAACATTTCCCATATTTGATGTGTGCTGTACAGTACAGAACACGTACAACGTTAGAAAAGTTAGAAGAAATTAAAACATTTCACCTTTTCAAAGCCTGCATCAAAGAGGCTTTCTTTTTTCAAAAAGCCCTGCCTAACATTTTTACCTGTCTACCATGGGTGGGGAACATCTGTGTACCCGCTTGATACAAAGCAACACAAAGCAGCGCTAGTGCTACTTTGCATTAGTGTAGGGCTACTTTCCAGCATAAATAAAGTTTTGCAGATTGATTTTAAACCTGTCCCTTTGAGTGTAGTAAATGAATGCAGCATATGAAGAAAGGGTATTGAAGTAAAAAACAATACGATGAGCAAACGGATTCATCGTGCATGGTAACAAATAGAAAGTTGAGAAATATTATCAGCAGAGATAGACGGCTTTAGCATGACAGAGAAGGACTGTTGTACATTAAAAAGAACATACATGTAGAAGAAAATACAAGAAATATCAGTGGATGCATATGTTGTTATGTTATGTTATGTTATGCTATAGTGATTTGGAAGTCATGCATATCACCCAGGGGGTGAGGAGGGAGTATACTGGCACCTAAGAAGGGGAGGATCACCCCTGACTGGGTCCTATTGGAATAGTCAGGTTTTCAATTTTTTGCAAAATTCTAAGATGGAGCTGGTGGCTCGAATATGTAAAGGGAGGCTGTTCCAGCATACAGAAGCCAGGTAGGAAAAGGCACTTTCCACTGCACTGGCTCTTCAGAAGTGAGGAATGTGGGCAAGCAGGAGGCTGTCGGAGCAGAGGTGTCTGGTGGGGTGTGGATGTTGAGGCTGTTGCTGTTGCTCAAGTATGTGGAGCCTTGCTTCTGTAATGCTCTGTAGGTGTGAATGAAGAGTTTGTACAGGGCACATTATGATTTGGGGAGACAGTTGCGGTCTTTGAGGAAATTGGATGAGGATGGGATGGGAGACAGTGTCAAAAGTGGCCAAGAGGTCAAACAGGATGAGAGCTGCTGTATCCCCCTAACACATGGTTAGACTAAAGTCATCAGTGACATCAATGAGAGCTTTCTCAGTGCAGTGGTTTGGTATGAATACTGATTGGGAGGGATCCAGGAGGTGGTTGGCATCAAGGTGGTTAGCCAGTCATTTGTTGATGAATTTTTCCACTTTTTCGGCCTGGTAGAGGAGGAGGATAATGGGTCTGTAGTTCGCTTTTTTTTAAGAGGGGAAAGATGGTGGTGTGTTTCCAGAAGTCCGTGAAGGTGGCTGCGGTAAGTGAGTGTTGGACTTGGCCCTTTTTGGCTAAAGTTCCCTAAACTTTTTGCCTTCCCCCTAGACCTTTTTTTCTGACATGGTGTTGCCAACTTAGATGCTTTGGGCACTTTGCCACTGCTGATCAGTGTCAAAGTGCAAGTGCTCCCTGTGTAAAGTGTAATGGTAATTGGTTGTCCATAATTGGCATGTTTGTCTTACTAGTAAAGTCCCTAGTAGAGTGCACTTTGTGCGCTAGGGCTAGTAATACAAATGCTACTCGTGAGCCTGCAGCACTAATTGTGCCACCCACATAAGTAGCCCCCAAAGAGAGGTCTCAGGCCTACCACTGCAGTGCCTGCGCGCAGTTTGTTAAACTGCCTTGTTGTCCTGACAAGTGCACCCACTTGCCAGGCCTTACCCTTCCCTTTTTATGGACATCAGACACCCCTATGGTAGGCCAAAGGTACCCCCCTGGGCAGGGTGCAGTGTATGTGAAAGGTAGGACATGTACTAAGGTGTGTACCATGTCCTGACAGTGAAATACTCTCCATTTCGTTTTTCACTGTTGCAAGGCCATCTTGCCCATATGACAGAATGGGGGGGGGAGGGCTGTGTAATATGTTTCCAGCCTATCTTCACATAGGCTTAAGATGGAGAGGTGAAGTTTAGTGTGCCTGAATTCACAATTTAATAACATCTTTTTCTGAAGGTGGTTTTTGCATTGTGTGTTTAGAAACCACACTTTTAGAAGTGGCTGTTTTTTTTTGTTCTAACAATTCTGTGTGTCTCTGCCTGGTTGTGGATTGACTGTCTGGATTTGAATGTGATAGGATCTGGGAAATGTCCTGACCCAGGGGAGGAGGTGAGACAGCAACAGGCTGACCTGCATCTGGAGTGTAGGGGGGAGGAGTAGCTCCTGGAGGTGAAGAGGCCTGGGCTGCCGCCATAAAACAATGGCTCCATCTCCTGCTGAGTGATTGAGGACCCAGACCCCCACTATCAAAGGAAGAAGGTGTCACTGGCAGGGAGACACCCAGAACTGGTTTAGACAGGGGTCAGTGCCCCCCTGAACACAAAGACTTCAAAGACATTTAGGGGTATAACTATGAAAGCTGAAACCCCTGAACGTTGGACTGATCAAGACTGAAAAGGATTGAAACTACTTCGTGGTCAAGAGGAACCTCTGCCAAGGAAGAAACAGCTGAAGAGACTGAAGGAAAGGACTGACCCTTGCTGTGTGTTCTGGGGCTGGCCTGCAGTTTGCTGATTTAACCAAGGAGAGGCGAAGGGACTTTGCTGTGTGCTGTGTCCCCCTGCTTGAATGGACTTTGCTGTGTGCTGTGTCCTGAAGTAACTTGTCCCCAAGGGCCCGAGGAGAGCTGGCTCCCTGTTGTGGAAACTCAGGAACATAAAAGTTTCCAGGTGGGCCTCAGCGATGCTGTGTGCATGTGCTTTTTGCAGCGTGAGACCTGCGTAAGAACTGCCCCGTGATCGTGTGCACCCGGAGTCCAAGGGAGTCTCAGCGACGCTGTGTACGTGTGCTTCGTGCAGCCTGAGACCTTCGCGAGGATTGCCCTGTGATCGTGTGCACCCGGAGTCCCAGTGAGTCTCAGCGACGCTGTGTGCGTGTGCTTCGTGCAGCCTGAGACCTTCGTGAGGATTGCCCTGTGATCGTGTGCACCCGGAGTCCAAGGGAGTCTTAGCGACGCGGTGTGCGTGTGCTTCGTGCAGCCTGAGACCTTCGTGAGGATTGCCCCGTGATCGCGTGCACCCGGAGTCCAAGTGAGTCTCAGCGACGCTGTGTGCGTGTGCTTCGTGCAGCCTGAGACCTTCGCGAGGATTGCCCCGTGATCGTGTGCACCCGGAGTCCAAGTGAGTCTCAGCGACGCTGTGTGCGTGTGCTTCGTGCAGCCTGAGACCTTCGTGAGGATTGCCCCGTGATCGTGTGCACCCGGAGTCCAAGGGAGTCTCAGCGACGCTGTGTGCGTGTGCTTCGTGCAGCCTGAGACCTCCGCGAGAATTGCCCTGTGATCGTGTGCACCCGGAGTCCAAGTGAGTCTCAGCGACGCTGTGTGCGTGTGCTTCGTGCAGCCTGAGACCTTCGTGAGGATTGCCCTGTGATTGTGTGCACCCGGAGTCCAAGTGAGTCTCAGCGACACAGTGTGCGTGTGCTTTGTGCAGCCTGAGACCTTCGTGAGGATTGCCCTTTCATCGTGTGCACCCGGAGCTCAAGTGAGTCTCAGCAACGCTGTGTGCGTGTGCCCTGTTGCAGCCTGAGACCTTCATGAGAATTGCTCCGTGACTGTGTGTCCCGGAGCAGTCTTGTTCTCTTTTTCGATCGAGCAGCGTGACCAGAGCTGCTGCGATCGTCATTGATATCGGCCCGGACCGGCATCCCCAGAGGAGCTGTGGGAATTCACCGCCGCTGGCCCGAGCCTGCCTTTGCCAAAGAGAGACCTCGAACCATCACAAATAAATAAATTTAAAAAAATTAAAAAAAATCACCGTCGGGGGTCCGAGTTCCACTGCCCAAGATCAACGAAGTCGCACCGGAGGCCCAAGCCGCGAGGAGAGGAGAGGAGAGTGAGATCGCACCCCCCAGGTAATGCTCAGCGAGCGTGCGTGTGTCGCCGCCTGGGGCGGGGTGCGGGCTACGAGATAAACGCTCTCGGCCTTTCCCATCTTTGCAGCGCAAGCCTCCTGTCAAGTCCGTATCGCGGCCCGTACGTGCCGGGGAGTGGCAGTACCGGGGCCGGACTGTGGAACCGCACTTTGTTTTCCATCATAACAGTGTTGGGGGCATGTTTTGGCAGTAGCTGACCGCGAGTCAGTAAGAGTGGCATAGAGACCATCCAGAGCACCGCGATCGGTGCCGAAGTACATTATTTTTGCATTACGAACTGCCTGATTGTTGCATTATGAAGTGCATTATTTTTGCATTACTAACTGCCTGATTGTTGCATTACGAAGTGCATTATGTTTGCATTACGAACTGCCTATTTGTTGCATTACGAAGTGCATTATTTTTGCATTACGAACTGCCTGATTGTTGCATTATGAAGTGCCTGATTCTTGCATTACGAACTGCATAGCATTGCATTAGGACTGCATTGGATCATTGAGAATTGCTCATTAATACTGCAAGAACCTACAAGTGCTTGCTGGCCTAATAACCGGCAAAGTGAAATATTACAAATACGCATATGTTGGATTTTGTTATTGTGTGGTCTCATCGTATATCTTTTTTCATAAACATATAATTGTTTTTTATGAAACTCGTGTGGAGTCCATTTGTGGTGTTATCACTGTGTTACTGAGAGCGTGGTTGCAAATACTTTACACATTTGCCTTGGAGATAGGCCTGGCTGCTCGTGCCAAGCTACCGAGGGAGTGAGCAGGGGCTATCTGAGAAGGTGTCCTTCCTTTCCCTGACTTAAAAGCAAGGGTCCCTATTTGGGCTAAGGTACCTACCTCAGCCAACTAGAGACCCCCAGTTCTAACATTGGTGGTCAGCGGTTGGGAATTTGAACGTGTATTTGCAAATTCACTCACAGTTATTGGTGTACATCACTAGTTTAGCGCAGACCACGACGCAACCACATATTGTGCTGCGATTTTTGGTTCTATTTTTGAGCGACCTTTATGCCACACATCATGTCTCAGAGGAGTCAAGTAGCCAGTGAGGTTGCAGAATTGGAGTTCGACATTGAGGCCTTGCTTACCTACAAAGTTGATCAATTGAGGCAATTCTGCAGAGCTTTGGGATGTCCCATGAAAAGTAGCGCCAAGAAGGAGGAGCTGCAAATGGCCTTGAGGGCCTGGTGGGAAGCCAAAGAGGCTCAGGAGACAGGTGATGCTGAGGTGGATGAGGATGACCCAGGGAATGGATTTGGTCCACAGGATTTGCCGGTGGAAGGACTAGCCTCAGGGGCTGGTAGTAACCATTCAGGGAGGAGTTTTTCCCCAGGGGAGCTGGAGGAAAACCAAAGGGTCAGAGAGCATGAGTTGGAGGTTTTAAAACTTAAGGCTCAAGCAGAAGAGAAAAAGCTGCTCATTGAAAGTGAAAAGCGAGCAGAGGAGAGCAGGAACGCTCTCGCCTTGGAAGAGAAGAAGATTCTCTTAGCTCATGAGTTAAGCATGAGGGAACTGGACATTAAGGCTAAACAGGTGGAGTCCAGTTCGAATGGTGGCAGCACACAACCAGTGCCAGCGGGTAAGGTGTACATTCCCAAAGACTTAGTGCGAGATTACCAAAGGGGTGATGATATTTATGCGTGGTTCACGGCATATGAGATCGCACTAAGGATGAATGAGGTGCCTGAGAAGCATTGGGGGGCGGGCCTATGGAAACACTTTGAGGCTTCGGAGAGGGATGCTTTACCACCTTTAGAGAGGGCCGGAACCCTGACCTACTCCAATATGAAGGAGGCTTTATGCCTCAGGTATGGGCTCACTCCTGAACAGTACAGGCAGAAATTCAGGAACTTCACGAAACTGAAATCCCGTACTCGGGTGGAGGATCTGGATGAGTACACGCGTGCACTGGATGATTGGGTGTTGGTTAGCATGGCGAATGATTACAAAGGATTGCTCAATTTGGGCTCCAGGGAGCCTCGGCTCAGTAAACATTTTTCAGAGTTGCGCCAACACCTGTTAGACTGCGAGCGCTTTGATTCCCAGGAGCTTGCCCCCGAGACAGGCCCCTGGTCATGGGTCGGGG
Source organism: Calotriton arnoldi (assembly GCA_963921515.1). Classification (NCBI taxonomy): domain Eukaryota; kingdom Metazoa; phylum Chordata; class Amphibia; order Caudata; family Salamandridae; genus Calotriton; species Calotriton arnoldi. The sequence goes on along the minus strand of CAWUFW010000084.1, from coordinate 2,237,350 downwards.
GGTCTGAAGAGACACCAAAGGGGAACCCCAGCAGCAACTCAGGGATCTTCCAGTCCTGTGGGAGGGAAGAAGGACAGAGTGGCGCAGTCAGGTCCCAGAGAAGTGGGGGGGGGGGCGTGCAGGCTAGCACCCAGTCCCAAAGGAGAGGGAGAGAGTGTAAGCAGCGTCCCCGGGGGTCCACAACCCCACCCCAGAGACTGGAGGGATCCTTAGAGGAGCACCAGGGTGGAGGTCTAGAACCTACCTGCCAGCAGTGCGAGGAGGAACACCTAGAATCAGGAGGTCGTGGGGCATCTGTAACCAGAGCTCCCGCGGTCCTGAAGTTTGTGGGTGCCATTCCTAAGTGGCAGGCACAAAAATCTAAATGGAAGGTTAAGGGGGGGAGGTGTTCCCCCGTGGGAAAACCCGTGGGACAGTGCCCAGCCAGTAGGGCTAGATCCCCTAAAAGTGACCGGGGTAACCCCACCTCTAACCTGGAGGGCCGGATAACTGGTATCAGCATCCTGGCCGATGGGTCTTCCAGGGGTACCGCTCTAGGTGGGAGATGGCAAGGGACCAGCACCCCTAGAGGGCCCCCGACTGCCAGGAAGTACCAGTGGAGCAGCATAGTTGGCCCAGGGAGTAGTGACCAAGAGAACCCCCTGGGGTCAGGAAGGCATAGAACAGGAGGGTGTCCCTCCGGTAACTGGCCCGCGTCCGTGTTCTATCGCTCCAAGCAGGGAAGTCCATCAAGGTAGTTGATTGGTCTACCCTGGCTTTAGGCTGGGAGGGGGTTGTGTTAGACTTGGCACTTTTTGGCTAAAGTTCCCTAAACTTTTTGCCTTCCCCCTAGACCTTTTTTCTGACATGGTGTTGCCAACTTAGATGCTTTGGGCACTTTGCCACTGCTGATCAGTGTCAAAGTGCAAGTGCTCCCTGTGTAAAGTGTAATGGTCATTGGTTGTCCATAATTGGCATGTTTGTCTTACTAGTAAAGTCCCTAGTAGAGTGCACTTTGTGTGCCAGGGCTAGTAATACAAATGCTACTCGTGGGCCTGCAGCACTAATTGTGCCACCCACATAAGTAGCCCCCAAAGAGAGATCTCAGGCCTGCCACTGCAGTGCCTGCGCGCAGTTTGTTAAACTGCCTTGTTGTCCTGACAAGTGCACCCACTTGCCAGGCCTTACCCTTCCCTTTTTATGCACATCAGACACCCCTATGGTAGGCCCAAGGTACCCCCCTGGGCAGGGTGCAGTGTATGTGAAAGGTAGGACATGTACTAAGGTGTGTACCATGTCCTGACAGTGAAATACTCTCCATTTCGTTTTTCACTGTTGCAAGGCCATCTTGCCCATAGGACAGAATGGGGGAGGCTGTGTAATATGTTTCCAGCCTATCTTCCCATAGGCTTAAGATGGAGAGGTGAAGTTTAGTATGCCTGAATTCACAATTTAATAACACATCTTTTTCTGAAGGTGGTTTTTGCATTGTGTGTTTAGAAGCCATACTTTTAGAAGTGGCTGGGTTTTTTTTCCTAACAATTCTGTGTGTCTCTGCCTGGTTGTGGATTGACTGTCTGGATTTGAATGTGATAAGATCTGGGAAATGTCCTGACCCAGGGGAGGAGGTGAGACAGCAACAGGCTGACCTGCATCTGGAGTGTAGGGGGGAGGAGTAGCCCCTGGAGGTGAAGAGGCCTGGGCGGCCGCCATAAAACAATGGCTCCATCTCCTGCTGAGTGATTGAGGACCCAGACCCCCACTATCAAAGGAAGAAGGAGTCACTGGCAGAGAGACACCCAGCACTGGTTTAGACAGGGGTCAGTGCCCCCCTGAACACAAAGACTGCAAAGACATTTAGGGGTATAACTAAAAGAGCTGAAACCCCTGAACGTTGGACTGATCAAGACTGAAAAGGATTGAAACTACTTCGTGGTCAAGAGGAACCTCTGCCAAGGAAGAAACAGCTGAAGAGACTGAAGGAAAGGACTGACCCTTGCTGTGTTTTCTAAGGCTGGCCTGCAGTTTGCTGATTTAACCAAGGAGAGGCAGAGGGACTTTGCTGTGTGCTGTGTCCCCCTGCTTGAAAGGACTTTGCTGTGTGCTGTGTCCTGAAGTAACTTGTCTCCAAGGGCCCGAGGAGAGCTGGCTCCCTGTTGTGGAAACTCAGGAACATAAAAGTTTCCAGGTGGGTCTCAGCAATGCTGTGTGCGTGTACTTTTTGCAGCCTGAGACCTGCGTAAGAACTGCCCCGTGATCATGTGCACCCGGAGTCCAAGGGAGTCTCAGCGACGCTGTGTGCGTGTGCTTCGTGCAGCCTGAGACCTTCGCGAGGATTGCCCTGTGTCGTGTGCACCCGGAGTCCAAGTGAGTCTCAGCGACGCTGTGTGCGTGTGCTTCGTGCAGCCTGAGACCTTCATGAGGATTGCCCTGTGATCGTGTGCACCCGGAGTCCAAGTGAGTCTCAGCGACACTGTGTGCGTGTGCTTCGTGCAGCCTGAGACCTTCGTGGGGATTGCCCCATGATCGTGTGCACCCGGAGTCCAAGTGAGTCTCAGCGACGCTGTGTGCGTGTGCTTCGTGCAGCCTGAGACCTTCGGGAGGATTGCCCCATGTTTGTGTGCACCCGGAGTCCAAGTGAGTCTCAGCGACGCTGTGTGCGTGGGCTTCGTGCAGCCTGAGACCTTCGGTGGATTGCCCTGTGATCGTGTGCACCCGGAGTCCAAGTGAGTCTCAGCGACGCTGTGTGCGTGTGCTTCGTGAAGCCTGAGACCTTCGTGAGTATTGCCCTGTGATCGTGTGCACCCGGAGTCCAAGTGAGTCTCAGCGACGCTGTGTGCGTGTGCTTCGTGCAGCCTGAGACCTTCGTGAGGATTGCCCTGTGATCGTGTGCACCCGGAGCTCAAGTGAGTCTCAGCGACGCTGTGTGTGTGTGCCCTGTTGCAGCCTGAGACCTTCGTGAGAATTGCCACATGACTGTGTGTCCCGGAGCAATCTTGTTCTCTGCTTCGATCGAGCAGCGTGACCAGAGCTGCTGCGATCGTCATTGCCATCGGCCCGGACCGGCATCCCCAGAGGAGCTGTGGGAATTCACCGCCGCCGGCCCGAGCCTGCCTTTGCCAAAGAGAGACCTCGAACCATCACCGAGTTCCACTGCCCAAGATCAACGAAGTCGCACCGGAGGCCCAAGCCGCTTGGAGAGGAGAGGAGAGTGAGATCGCACCCCCCAGGTAACGCTCAGCGAGCGTGCGTGTGTCGCCGCCTGGGGCGGGGTGCGGGCTACGAGAGAAACGCTCTCGGCCTTTCCTATCTTTGCAGCGCGAGCCTCCGCTCAAGTCTGTATCGCGGCCCGTACGTGCCGGGGAGTGGCAGTACCGGGGCCGGAGTGTGGAACCGCACTTTGTTTTCCATCATAACAGTGTTGGGGGCATGTTTTGGCAGTAGCTGACCGCGAGTCAGTAAGAGTGACATAGAGACCGTCCAGAGCACCGCGATCGGTGCCGAAGTACATTATTTTTGCATTACGAACTGCCTGATTGTTGCATTACGAAGTGCATTATTTTTGCATTACGAACTGCCTGATTGTTGCATTACGAAGTGCATTATCTTTGCATTACGAACTGCCTGATTGTTGCATTACGAAGTGCATTATTTTTGCATTACGAACTGCCTGATTGTTGCATTACGAAGTGCATTATTTTTGCTTTACGAACTGCCTGATTGTTACATTACGAAGTGCCTGATTCTTGCATCACGAACTGCATAGCATTGCATTAGGACTGAATTGGATCATTGAGAATTGCTCATTAATACTGCAAGAACCTACAAGAGCTTGCTGGCCTAATAACCGGCAAAGTGAAATATTACAAATACGCATATGTTGGATTTTGTTATCGTGTGGTCTCATCGTATATTTTTTTTATAAACATATAATTGTTTTTTATGAAACTCGTGTGGAGTCCATTTGTGGTGTTATCACTGTGTTACTGAGAGCATGGTTGCAAATACTTTACACATTTGCCTTGGAGATAGGCCTGGCTGCTCGTGCCAAGCTACCGAGGGAGTGAGCAGGGGCTATCTGAGAAGGTGTCCTTCCTTTCCCTGACTTAGAAGCAAGGGTCCCTATTTGGGCTAAGGTACCTACCTCAGCCAACTAGAGACCCCCAGTTCTAACAGTGAGTCAGTGAGGATTGCTGTGAGGGTGGTGCAGATGGGGTTGTGTTCTTTCTTAAAAATAAAGTGGGGCCACAGATCCGAGGGGGCTCCCAAGTGGATGGAATGAGTGGTAGTGGCGCTGTCCCGATGGGTGATGGTAGGCCAGCATTTCAGGGTGGTTATTGCAATGTCCTTCTTGTCGGAGTGTAGATGTCCCGTTGGGGTACAAAATTGTTGTAAATGGTGATGATTTTATTGCTGAATTATTGGGAGAGCTAGGTGCAGAGTTCCTGTTATGGGGTGATGATGAAGGAGCTAGAGACCTGGGACACCTTCACTATGGCTAACATTTCTTTGGAGCAGCTTTCAATCCATTCAGTTATTGCAGAGTGCTTAGTGGTTCTGACTCAGTGGTAGATCCGAGAGGTGGATTTGTCTCTGCCATTATTATCTTGGAATGTCTCCAACAGTATTACAGTATTTGTAGTGGTGCTTGGATAGTCTGGTATCTTCCATGCCCCAGCTTGTTTGTGGATTGGTCAGAATGGTGGGGGAGGTTTTGAGCTGGACCATATTGTCTGCGCAGGAGTGATCCAGGTTTTAAAGTTTGAGCAGGTAAAGTCTTTGTTGCGAGGCTGGTTTTGAGATAGAAATCTGTGGTTCAAAGTTTCTCGGGGATCCTGTTACAGTTGCTTCAGGAGGACCTGTTGAAAGTGATACTGTGTTGGATGGGTTGGTGCAAGCTGAAGCAAATGAGGGAATGGTCAGTCTAGGTCGGATTTGTCTACTGGGATATCTGTGAACCTGGTGAAGACAGGGTCGAGGAGGTGTCTGACTACATCTTTGGGTTCACTCATTGGATGAGTTTAATAATGCGCAGATCTTTTAAGGAGGTTGGTGGTGTTGGTGTGAGGTCTTCTAGATGGAAGCTGAGGTTGCCGAGGAGGATGAAACAGCTGGAGGCAAGCACCAGTGGGGAAAGGAGGTCCATGTGAGCAGTTCCAAAATTTAATCTGGGTCCAGGAGGTCGCTAGATTAGGGCCCTTCCCAGAGTGTGTTGATAAAGGTGCTGATCTTGATGGCCATGTGGTCGCTGGAATTAGATGATGAGATAGAGTAGGTGGTCTTTTCTTTGTGGATGATGGTGATTTTTCCTCTTGGTTTGCTGTTTCAACCTGTTTTGCACTTTTACAGCCGGGGATGTGGGGGGTGGCTACTATGATGTCTGGGGTGTATGGCAGGTCTTGGTGAGAAAGAGTTGGTCTGGGGAGAGGTCATGTGCAGGAGGTCCCAGACTTTGATAGTGTGTTTGACACGCAGTTGTTGAAGAGAGCATGTCATACATTCAGATATGTGTTTTGAGTCTTCAAGTTCCTGTTTCTTTTTGTTATCCTTTCTTACACTCTTTTACTTTCTTCATCCCTTTTCCCATTTTTCCCTTCATTTCATTCCTCTACTCTATTTTTCTAATTACCTTTTCTTTATCCTACATTAAGCTTCTTGTTTTCGCTGCAATAGTGTTCCCGATGGAAAGTCCTTATACGTTATACATTTTACATATGCTATAAAATTGAGAGTAATCACATGACAGAGAGTATTATCCCATCTATTATCCCATCTAGACACATCCAATTCTAATTTGGGGTTGCTCCAGGAAACTAAACTTACAGAGACTGAAGTATTAAAACTTAAATGTAGTTGTGTGGGGTCTGTATTTGTGTCTCCGACACCTAACAAGAAGAATGGTGTTATTGTCTTATGTAAAAAAACTCTTTACCTTGTAGTACTCTCGCAAGAAAATGATGATATGGGCAGATGGATTGTTATGAATTTGTTGATTGATAAAATTCCCTTAAATGTTTTAAATATGTATGTCCAAACTCAACCTGATTATACTTTTTGGACTATATTAACTCAAAAGTGCATGCAACTCCAGAATTCATATTTTATTGTAGGAGGAGATTGCAATCAGGTTATCCATCCTTTTTTGGATAGGCAATCCTCAATTCAATTCCAGTCTCATAAGATGACTAAACAATTGTAATCCACTATATACCATGGTGCCTTGGTTTAATTGTGGAGACTTTCTAACCCACCTCCCGTGATTATTTTATTTTATTTCGCCTCACATGGTACACTCACAAAACTGGACCACATTTTTGTTTTTGAATTGCAGTTTATAGTACAAACCCACATTAGCTCCATACAACTCTCAGATCACCCAATGGTTACTACAGACTTGGACTTGGTTCCCCCCTGCCCTAATACTCATAGATGGAGATTTAACAACTCACTGTTACAGGATGCACAATTTCCCACCTCAATTATATCGCTTGCCTCTGGAATTTTCCTATTTAATGAACCTACTTCTACTTCACCTCCTTTGCTATGAAACACATTCAAAGCAACTGCTCGTGGCTTTATTATGGACTGTGCCAAAAAAAAGAAAGTTTGCACCAAAGAATATGTTTCATTATTATCTTCCATCAAAGCTGTGGAACAAACTTTTTTCTCATCTAAATATAACCGGATCTTCAAAACTTGATTAAAGCCAAACTACAGTTTAATACCCTATCCATTGATGATGCTACCTCCATCTTACTTAGAAATAATGTTTGTTACTATGGTGGAAAGAATAAAGTGGGTAAATTACTATCTAATTATTTGAAAGTAAGAAAACAACAATATACAATTGACTCGTTAGTTCACAGGGAATTTCAGTCACTAATCACCAGGATGTCCTGAAAGAATGTGTTAACTTCTATCAAACTCTATATACTCATGAAGTCCCTACGAACAATTCTCACATTGACGACTATCTACAACAAACCCCTCACTCTATTCCCTCTAATTTAGACTTTGAATCTTTAGTAGTAAATCTTACCCATGAAGAAATTTCCCAAGCATTAAGCTCACTTTAGAAAGGGAAAACATCAGGCCTGATGGCTTTACAGCAGATATTACTCACACTTCTCAAATATTTCCCTTCCTCACATGTTATTCTTATTTCATCACTTTATAAATTCCAAATCAACTTCCGGTACTTTTCAAGAAGCCCCAATATGTCTAATACATAAGGATGGCAAAGATCCCGCTCATTGTAAAAATTATAGACCCATCTCATTGGTTAATGTTGACAACAAGATCTTTGCTAAACTTTTAGCAATTCGCTTGGAATCATTCCTTCCTCATCTTATTGGAAAAGAACAGTCAGAATTCATTAAAGGTAGGCTAGCATCAGATAACACCAGATTATTTCTCAATGTACATAGTAAATCTCCCCTTTTACATACTCCCATTGCAGCAATTATGATGAATGCAGAGAAAGCATTTGATAGGATAAATTGGGAGTTTATGCTAAAATCTTTAGCCTAGCATGGATTTGTTCCTAAAATCATAGCTCCCGTCTCTCTTTTATATCAATTTCCTCATGCATTTGTCCTAGTTAATAATACAACTTCTACATATTTTCTTCTTCATCATGGTGTTAGACAGGGATGTCCTCTTTCTCCATTATTATTTGTTCTAGCTCTTGAACCATTTTTATCCTGTATTGGCTCCAATTCATCTATATCTGGTTTTTGTTATGGAGATCATCATCTAAAAATTTCCGTTTATACACAAGATATTATCCTCTTTATTTCCTCCCCTGAAAACTTCCTCACCTGCATTACTTCTGGAAATAATCCTTTTTTCTGAAGTCTCCAGATATAGAATCAATAAAGATAAAACCGAAAATCTTCCACTTGATAAAAATACAGTTAACCCTTTCTGATCACCGGTTTTCAGTGGGCTGCATCCTCCGAGATTAATTACCTTGGCATTTGGTTTACCAATTCTATAAAAGAAACCGTTAAAATTAGTTTTAAGGAGCTCTTCACTAAAATTGAAATGGACTTTCTTCTTGGAATCCCTTATTTCTCTGTTGGTGGAGTCGCTTGGATTCCATCACAATGATGATATCTCCTCTTTTACTCCATCTCTTCTCCATGATGCCAATTCGTATTCCCAAAACTAACTTTAACCCCTTCCATGCGCGGCCGATTTTCGCGTGCGAGGCGTTTCATTAAGCGGACGGGTTCATGACGAGCTCAGCTCGTCATGCGCACACGAGCACTGCGCAGCATGACGAGCTGAGCTCGTCATGAGCATGGAAGGGGTTAAAAAGATACACTCCATGCTTACTAAATTCCTTTGGAGTAATAAGAAGGCAGGAGTTTCGTTAACTCTCTTACAAAAATCAAAACTTGACAGAGGTGTGAATTTCCCAGCTTTTTGTCAATATCACAAAGCATTTGGCTTGCACCAAGCTTCATATTAGACTTCAGTTTTGTCTTCACCCTTTTCCCCCTCATAGTTGGATGTGGAGAAAGCTCCACTTCATCCTTTTTCTCCAAAGAAAGTGGAATGTTTTTACTCAAAGTCTCCATTTCTTATTGCTCCCCTTTTTCAGCACACTACTTCTTTGATCAGATCTATGTTTGCTCCTATTGCAATTACGCCATCTGTGTTTTTGATTTTGTCTATTTGGTATAATAAACTAGTTAAAATTAATAATAAGCCAATTTTCTGGCAGACTTGGAGGAATAAAGGTATTATATGGATTGCTCAATTATTCAAAAATGATGCTCCTATTTCCTTCCCTCATTTTTTTCTTATTTTCCATTGTCCTTAATCTTTCCATACCTGTTTTTAGTGCTTCTGAATGCTGTCTTAGATACTTATTTCTCCTTAAAACACACTACTATCTCTGTTCCCTACACATCTGACTTCACCAAGCTTATTTATGCTTCTCATTGAGCTTCTACTATTTATAATCCTCGAACCAAGTCCAAAACTGAATTTCTTTGGGAGAAAGATCTTGTCGTGAACTAGTACATCTCCTTTTGAGATAAGATCTGTCATGGATTTGTAAAATTTCTCGAACAGCTACTACTACTCAATCTATGTTTTTCCTTTACCATAGACTTTACTTAACCCCTAAACAGTGCTCAAAACTTTCACCGGATACCTCATTTAAAGGCTGGTCTTGTGATTCGCCCAATAGTGACATTATACATAAGCTGTTTAGTTGTCCCAACACACATATTTGTTTGCACAGAGTTTGGTCACAAATCAGAAAGATTTTTAAAATACAATACTCTTTTAACATTCTCCATCTCTTTTTAGGTACATTAACTAATCATTTTCTCCCTTCTTTTCCTACTTGTAAATTACTTGATCTTTTTCTAGTGGTTGCCTTTCAACAAGTTACTTTTAATTGGAAATACTCCTCTAATTTATCTTATAAATCTTGGTGGGATTCTGTTTGCTCGCATCATAAATTAGAGAGTACGTATTTCTCCCTATGCTAAACCTCACATAATGCTCAATCGTTATCGCTACCTCTAACTTTTTTTCTTAATCAAATTGAAAATAATATATCATCTACCAGTTGTACTTCATCTGAAAATTTCTAACCTCTATAAATGCTTTAACTCTCTGTTGCTCTCTAATGTTACAGATTATTATTTTGACAGATTATAACAATATATTGTTTCAATTTCATTTCTTTAGTACATTCAACAATGACTTTGCTTCTTCCATGAATAAGTGATGATTTGGTTTTTTCCATGAACTCCTTCCTTCTCCTCCCCTTTCCATTCCCCATAAAATCATAAAGACTTTAACTATTTAATATAAGGATTTAGTGCTGTATGTAAATTGTATATACTGTATTACATTGTTTAATCATATAATGTGTATACTGATGTTTAAATAAAGTCTTTTAAACACATAACATTTTCAATTTGAAATATTTCAACCTGTTTGTATGAGCTGTTGTTTTTAGGTGATGTAATAAGATCAAATACATCTGTGATTCTTTAAGGTTTGGTATACGGGTGCTTTAATGTCTCCATTTCATTTGTTTACAATTTATTGTATTATTGTGGTGCATTAGGAAATTTTATTGTGCGTCATATTTTGTAACTCCTTAACCTGGAGTGTATCCGTTGCTGTACGTCACGTTGCACTTATTAGTGGCGCAAGCATGACACCCTGCTACTCTTGTATGCAAATAGATTTTGTCAGACACTGATTGACTGAAGTAAAATGTCAGGGTTTTAAGTGTTGGAATGATTAAATGAGTTTGTTTTAATTGGTGTGGTATACTGTTCTAGGTGTCAGATGTGTGTATTATATTCCTAAAGTTGTTACAGTGCTGCACTGTGCCGTTCTGTGCCTCTATCTACATTCTCCAGTATCCTGCTGACCAATATTCCCATGTCACTGCTTTCGAAGAGATTCTAGATAGGGCCAGGCATATATTAACATAGAAAAGAATGATTTCTAGTAACAGGGAAGGAGTCTTTGCTGTGTGAATACTGCAGCTTTTCAGTCTTTTATGCACTGTGCTCCAACTGTTTTCATGTTGCAGTCATCATTAACGCTTTGCCGGTTGACTTTTTGTCAGTCTATATGTAAAAAAATGTTAACTAACGTTTGAAGTGCTTATGCACCATAATAGATGCCTACCAATAGCTATCTGAGGTCCTTTACATTACAATTTCTCGTACCGTTAAGGCCTAGGTGAAATTTAAATAACGTTGTGTAATTTGCATAATTTCACACTATGCTCACTACACAAAATTCCCAAAGCTATGCCACGTAACATAATGCGTTTTACGTTATTGCAAGTAATTTTTTTATTTCACGTATTACTCAAAAGCAAATTACACGAATATTGCATACCTCTAGTATCATCACCAGCAGAGAGTGAAAATGTTCTGGGGATTTATACTGATAAACAAGACATCTCCCACTTGCCAGGCAGCTCTGCCTATCTATGTTGAACATGTCTCGGTTTGGTAAAATGCAGCTCTGTCTACTTCCTGTTGTATTCCTCTTAAAATGGAAAGACATATTTTAGTCACCATGGAGCATTTGCAACTCCAAGCACTGGTTCAAACACTAACCCTGCTATGAAAAGAAGTAGTGAATAGTTGAAATAAACACAATAAAGGATAATGTCTAGCATGTAATCTTTTAGCCTACAGCAACAAAAAAGGCTCCTAAGGCCTTTCAGGCAGCAGCCAAGTGTCGAGGGTGGCCTAAGTATTGCAACTCCCATCACAGCCATAGTCCAGATACCATGTGATTTGTGTTTTATTCTTCCAAAATACCAAAGCTGCAGTTATTAACTGGCCATGCTGGTTCAGAGAGCAGATAGTTCCACCCTCTGAAACACAGTGCTTCCCCCGCCTCTAAATAAGGTTGCTGGATGGGGCATCCATCCACTTGTGGAAGAGCCCAAAGTAGCCCCTATGATGTTTATGATTTTAGGCTACACATAAAAATGAGGACTAATCTATCCACTCTGGCTAGTTTACGCTTGGTGGCAGAGACCTAGGTTCTTGATCTGTGCATACACAGTAATGAGATGTTATCATGGACTTAGAGCTTGTAGTTTATCCTAAAATTTTCAGATTCACCGAGACCAGCAGCCATCATTTCTGACCTTGCAAAATGTAATTGTTTAAATCACTCAACTTTATATTAAAATGCTTGGTTTCCTCGTTTGATAATGACATACTGATAATAATAAACGAGGCTACCGTCACCAGTTTCTATCAACTATATGCCAAAACAGCCACACAATATTTCCTTGTGATTGGGCTGTGCCCAAAGGGTTTCTGGGAAATATTCACTGCCTACAGGAGAAAGCATAATAACTACTTCATTTGCATCTGTTTGCCACAACATGCAAAACAAGCATTGGCATAGCCAATAGGTCTCGCCTTTGGGACCTTATAAGTGTTTAGTTATCCAGCACAATATCCTTTGTGCAACATCATCAACTGTTGCATGGCTAAACACTTATAAGGTCCCAAAGGCGAGACCTATTGGCTATGCCAATGCTTGTTTTATTTAACCCACCGGCTTTAATTTTTTATTTCATCTCAACTAAAAAATGTAACGTCCATATCAAGTGGAAACAGGAATGCGTTCTCCTGCATAAGATTTGTCTTCACAAGTTGGCAAAATAAAAAATACAACATTCCCTAGAAAAAATGAGACCTGCCTCTGTTGTAAACACGTTACGAAATAATCCAGGGTTACCCAACTGCAGTCACTGAGGAATCTCTCCTGCTCTCTGATTTTCTATCACAAACAAAACGTATGCAGTGTTTTCACAGATGTAGGGTCTACAGTACGGCTTCTTCACCCCCGCCCTCCGGTGTGTTTTGATTCATCCCCTCCCGCTCTCCGTTGTCTTTTCAAACCACCCTCCCATTTCAACCTCAGAATCCTGGCTTGACTAAGTGCTTAGAAGCCTCCGACGGATGTTGCATTAAGTGGCATAAAGCACTCACTCACATGAAATCACCCTTTGTTCGCTGAGTGCCCCGCTGTCCCTTTTGTAGCACTGTTAGGAGCCCTCACACAGAGCAGCTGTGAGATAACATAAGATAATGAGTATTTGAAAAAGCGCACGTTCACCCAAGGGTATCTTGGCGCTGAATAACAGATGTTTATTGTTACCCAACTCAATGATACTCATGTTATCGACCTCAGAGGGATGAAGGGCTGAATGGACCATCGGGATTTGAACCTTTGACTATGAGGTCGAGCACAGGCCCATACAGTGAACGCAATACACAAATGGCACCAAAACCCGGCCCCTTCCCCTCATCCCCCAAGTGGGTGAGCTCAGGGGTCCGGCACTGTTTGCAGCATGAAACACGATCCAGACACACTGCAGCATATAAGGTAGTATACCACAAACTGTATCCATAAAACACACAACCTTATTCATCATCTCAAGGCCACTTCCTGCGGGAGGAGGGGTGAACAGGTCAAGGGTCATTCCTGATCTCCTACCCCTGCAGTAGACACAAGCTCTCTCACCTGCACACCTCACTGAGGCCTTGGCGAGTGGTGCTCGGTGCTGGCCCGCACGGCCGCACCCCCGCACCCCCATGCTCCTCACCACACTGCGGGCCTCACTGAAGCAGGGCAGCTCACAGCGCTCGGACAGGTTTGAACTACCCGCGCCTCCGTAGCTCACCGAAACGGAGCAGCTCCTCACAGTGGAGGGTTGAACTCTGCGGTAATGTAGACTCTGAAATGGCGTTTATCCCCGCTCGCGACGCTATACGACCTTCCACCGCACCCGACCTTGCCCACAAAGCACCCAAAGTACTGCTTTCAACCTCTGCATGCAGCAGTTGTTGAAATAGGACAGTACAAAGAAACCGGGGACAGGACAATAATCAGGAAGCAATAAATCCGTGCTGGGTCACAGACTTCGAAGGAGAAAGCCAGCTCCCCAGGGCGGGGTCTAATCAGCACAATTCTCACTTACAACCGCTGTACTTTAAAACACACGCACCGAGGAAAAGTTACATTTATTGCAGACAGGACTCCCACGTGTAAACTGGCAACCCCAGTCTGATGCGAGTCACGTTTTGTGAATGCATTTTTCACAACTCCTACTGATTGCCTTGAAACCGCTTCCGAGTCTTTTGAGGCGCTATAAATACACAAAACACGAAAAGCTAACTGAATTCAGCAAACTGAGGCAAAGCGGGTGCTTAGATGTGGCTCTCAAGCGGTCTATATATACTCGTATAATTTGAAAAGTCAATTTAAAGGTACTTCATGTAATACACACACATACTTTTGCGGGCAAAACCTCTTCCTTGGACTTTAGAAGACCTTGCTTTGAAGCAGGGGGGCTACAGCGCGTGTTGAATTAACAACTTCAAATGTATTAAATAAACTCTGCTCGCTGTGGCAGATGGTGTGTTTCCAGCACTTGAGCTGGACACGGGAACACTGAACCGAAAGGGCTGTGGTGCGCAACCCACACTTCCAACTTTCGCACCTAGCGAAGTTTCCCAGTTTAAGCCCCGTGTGACATTAAACCAGAGGTCTTCAAACTGCGGGGCGCGACCCCCAGGGGGGTCGTGGAGTCCTAGGAAGGGGGTCGCAGATTCTCCAGCTTCACTTGTCCCTGTAAAAAGGCAATTGAGATCGTTATCAGCTGCTTGCCTGAATGAAAGCCAAATGCGCCTTATCTGGTAATCTGCAAGTGTAAAGGATGCTTGGGGGCAGTTGTGGCTCTTTGTGAAGACAAAGATGTGTGTTTTTTTAGTGGAAGTGCAAAGAGTTACTACTGGGCTGGCAAGTTGTTGCTTTTAATTTTAAGTGCTTTTACACAGCCCTTAGTGCCCCTAAAGAGGTGTTGAAGGGACAGTTATGTAAAAAAAGAAAACTGCATTACATACGCTCTGGTATTATTAAAACCTACATTTTGAAAGCACCATTTTATTGTAAAACTATTCACACGTTTTGCAGCATTCTATCTTACCCTGTGTGTAATGCAAGTATAAAAAATTGACTTACATATTCACAGTGCTTTCTGTCACAGGCTGTGACTTCGTAGCACTAAAAATACACATCACTATTCTCCACTGCACCAATCAAGATTTAATTCTGTGGTTCTCTGGTTACACACAGACCTCTGCAGTGCATTAACTAATAGAGGTTTCATAATGTACTACAGTGCATTTCCCACTGAGCAATAACTTTTTTAATTTATTTTTCATTTACGCTGCCCATTATTGTATATGTAGATACCTGAAGGTGAAAGACCTAAAAAACGTTCAGAATATTTTGGGCTTATTTATGAGAGGCTTGCATCACCAGAGCATCACTTTTTTTGATGCTCCAGTGGCGCAAGCATCTCAACCATACCTATGAGGCAGTGCAAAGTCACCCTGCATGGCTTTGCATTGCCTCATAGATATGGAGTAAGACATAGCAGCGCAAGTCACTGCGTTGCCTTACTCTGCGTCAATGAGGTGTTCCATGGGCTTTGCGTGGGGTTCCCACGCAAACCCATGGATTTTGATGCTGCCCCATATTTACAAAATCACGTAAACCTGGGGCAGCTCCAAAAACTGACGGCTCTCCAGTGGAGGCGTAACGAGGAGACATGTTTTAATTTCTCCTCGTTTTTCCTCTTTCCAATTGTGCTGCATTCTGCAGCTCTCATAGAAATAGGAAAACGCCTCTCAGGATTGTTTTGGTGAAGGAAGGTGCCTCTTCCCGTGCAAAAACAATTCTGCCTACGTTGGTGCTAGGCAGCAATTTGTGAAGGGAAAAGGACTGGGATGCACCGTATTTCATAATTACAGTGCATTCCTGCCCTTTCACATTGGCATAGGGCAGTGCCGCAAGAAGACTTGCAGCGCTGCCCTACGCCAATTCCTCATAAATGAGGCCCTTTGTTTTTAGCTACACCTTTGGCTACATCCCCATGCTCAATGACCTTTGGTTTGCTAAACACTGTTTAATATCATTTCCCCACCGTAAAAATTATTTGCTGTGGTAATTGGGGGCTCTTAGAAATGGGGGTCTCTAGTTGGCAATGGTTTGCACCTTTGTCCAAGTAGGGACCCTTCCTGCTAGTCAGGGTAAGAGGGATACACTACTGAAATAACCCCTGCTCACCCCTTGGTAGCTTGGCACGAGCAGTCAGGCTTATTTCAGAGGCAGTGTGTAAAGGATTTGCACATAACCAACAGCAATACACTGAAAACACTACAAAAGGACACCACACCAGTTTAGAAAAATATCCAATACTTTATATATTCAAAACAAGACTAAAACGATAAAAATCCAACTTAAAAATATGCACTTTGCGGGGAGCTGGCATTGGTCGGTCCGGACTGTGGTGTGGGACGGGGCAGTGTGTCGCAAGACTTACGAGCAGTGACCCCAAACCACGGTGCGGTCACGGTTGTCGAAGTCAGTGACGGCGTTGGTGAGACCAGGGCGGTGAAATGAAGCGAGGCGGTGCGGAGTGCGGTGCCCACAGGTCACGGTGCAAGCAGCAGCTCGGCGGCCGTCATCAGTGAGACCAGGGTTGCGGTGCGAGATGCAGCGGTGCCCTCTGCGGTGCCTTCAGGGCATGGAGCCAGCAGCAGAGTCAGTGACGGAGTCGGTTGCTTTCCCCCCTCTGTGGCAACTGAAACCACGGTTCCAGAGGCGGTACCCAGAGGTCAGTGAAGTCTCTGCGGTCCCTGAGACTTCAGAACAGGAGGCAACAAGTAAAGAAAGTTCAGTCCAATCCTTTCACTGCCCAAGGAAGAAGCAGCAACTGCAGGCCAAACCAACAAAGCAACAACACAGCAAAGTTGTAGTACTCCTCTTGGCAGTTCTTCCAGCTCGTCTTCTTGGCAGGTTCCTTGATTTCAGCGAGTTCTAAAGTTCTAGGGTCTGGACCCCAATATTTATACTCAGTTTCTCTTTGGGCAGAGAGTGCCTGTGCCCAGCCCAAACCAGTTCATCCTCTCTGGCCCAGCTTCCTGGCAGGAGGTGGAGACAGCATTGTCCAAGGAAAACCAGGCCCATTCAGGTGCAAGGAAATCTCCTCCCACTACTATAAATACAGCCCAGGTCTATTCAGCCCAGCCCTGACTCATCCAGGAAAGGCAGGACACACCTTGACCCACCCCCCCCTCCCCCAGTGGCTGTCTGATGAGAATGCACATCCCTAGCCCCTGCCACTCCAAAGCCAGACAGTCAATCCACAAACCCAGCAGAGGCACATGGGATGGCTAAGCAAGAAAATACCTACTTTCTAAAAGTGGTATTTTCAAACACAGAACATCAAAATCATCTTTACTAAAAGATGCATTTTTATATTCTGAGTTCAGGCATGCTAAACCCCATTTCTCTATCTTGTCCCAATGGGAAGATATGCTTATAAGATGTTATAAGTAAACTCCCATTCTATCCTATGGGACAGATAGCCTTTCCATAGTGAAAAATGAAACACACTGTAATTCACTACCAGGACATGTCACACACACCAGTACATGTCCTACCTTTAATATACACGGCACCCTGACCACAGGGGTACCTTGGGCCTACCTTAGGGGTGACTTACATGTAAGAAAAGTGAAGATTAGGGCTTGGCAAGTGGGTGCACTTGCCAGGTCAGCATGGCAGTTACAAACCGCGCAGACACTGCAGTGGCAGGTCTGATAACCCTTTTCAGGGCTGCATGGGCGAGTTGCACAATCAGTACTGCAGGCCCACCAGCAGCATTTGATTTATAGGCCCTGGCACCCTCAGTGCACTTTACTAGGGACTTACTAGTAAGTCAAACATGCCAATCATGGAAACACCAATCCATAATACAATTTACAATAGGAGCACTTGCACTTTAACACTGAACAGCAGTGTGAAAGTGCGCAGAGACACTGAACCAGCAAAAACAGAGTCAAAACTAGGAGGTCAGAAAGTAAAAAAACAGGGGAAACATGCCAAAAGATGCCAGGTCTAACACAGGCATTTATGGTTGTCGATAGATGTTGATGATGAGGAGACCCAGTTTCTAGAACATTTTGTCAGAAGGGGTCCTTACGCCTAAAAAGGTTTGACAAGGGGGTCTCGACATCAAAAAGTTTGAAGACCACTGCATTAAACCAATGCGAAATATGTTTTCCGCACTTTAATGAAGCCAATCCAATACTGTAAAATTATGCGGCATATACAAATGTACCTTTTATAAAACAAAAAAAGTCAAGACAGTCACGTAAATAAACAAGCATTGGCCGCGCGGCCGTGCGAGATGCGCTCTGTGGTGGGGGAGGGGGGAGGATCGGGAGAGCAAGTGACGCGCGGCCGTGAAAGTGACACGGCCGCGCGGCCCCGAGAAGCGCTCTGTGGTGGGGGAAGGGGAGGAGCAAGTGAGAGGAAAGACATATGGTGCCTGGAGCATGCGAGGACTGCGCGTTACTGTGCGCGTACCCGCATGCTCTAGGCAAGCCCAAAAAAAAGTGGTCGCATTTCTAAAAGCCCAATTACAAAATGTCTCGCCCAGATCAGCGCAAGCGCTGGCTTCAGGGCGAGACCTAAAAATGTGTCCTGACATTGCGGTGTGCAAGTTCCCTCATGTTTTATGGAACTGAACATTTTACTATTTCAGTGGAGCGGGCCAACCTTTCTGAAAGGCACTACTGTTTGTCTTTAATTCGTGATGCTACTGTTGCCCTGTGGTGCACACCAGGCCCTAGGTGCACCTGCAAAGTCCAGGCCTGGTCAGCAGACAATCTCTCTGGCCTCTGGGGTGCACTGCTTCTGTGAGTTGTCGCCTGTTGTCAGATGTCACAAAAACGTGCAATGCCTCGGTTGCCAGGGTATTCATAGCAGACTCTAGGTGCACCTGTATAGCCGAGGGCCTAGTCAGCAGTATCTCACGCCTCTGGCGTGCACCGCTCCAGGGAGGTTTCTATTGTTAGCCGGCACCAGAAAGGCATGCAGGGCGGCGCGTGTTAATGCCTGCCACTCCGAAATGAGAGACAGACTCTTGTCGCCTAACTCAAGCTCCTCTCCCTAATCCACCTCACCTCTAGATGAAGAGAGCTAAAATGGAAATTTTCGAAACAGAAACAAGCTTATGTGAGAGTTCTCGAGGCCCTCTGGGACGCATCAACCCTGCTTCGTTTCTAAGCAGTGCCGTGGAGCGGCGAGGCAGGCATTAGGTTAATACAATAATTGCCGTTTCCCTGTCGAATGATCATTAGTACAAGTGATCATTAGCC
Organism: Calotriton arnoldi; assembly: GCA_963921515.1. Taxonomy (NCBI): domain Eukaryota; kingdom Metazoa; phylum Chordata; class Amphibia; order Caudata; family Salamandridae; genus Calotriton; species Calotriton arnoldi. The sequence continues at coordinate 2,218,616 of CAWUFW010000084.1, read as the reverse complement.
CACCGCTGAAAAGTGCCTCACTCGTAAACAAAAGGAAATGTCGCCATCATCGGCGGGCCTCGCCTCGTGCATGGAGGCGCGAGACGCAGACAAGTGTGGTGGCAATTAGAGGGCTCTTCACAGCGCCTTCCCTTTCCAGTCGAGTAAGAATTGCCTTCCGCTTGGACATCCTGTCGAGAAAAGCAAGCTGATGACAGGCAGCGGGTATTTTAAGGGAAACAATAAAGTTATTTATACTATGTTTTGTTTTTTGATCAATTCACACAGTTACAAGAAATGCCTTAAGTGTAAGCAACCTGTTATTATACATGGGAGAATCAGGTCAAAACCAGAAACTGCCTACCTGTGTTCATAGTACTTTAAATTCTCAAGGCATTACACACGTCAGAATTTTAAAAATGATTTATGAAAGTGACTTGTTGGGCAGTGACATGTCACATGCAAAATAATAATGCCCCCAGGTCCTTTAAAAGCTTGCGAAGAGGAGGGTTGGCGCCCTGATCTGATTAACGGGGTATTTTTTCTGTGTCAGTTGGTAATAGCTATCACAGTTTCAAGGAATACAGATATCCGATGAGGTGTTTCACCTGAATTAAGATTTAATGCAGAATCCACGCACAAACACCCCAGATGTAATGGAATGGTTGAAATGAATGCTTAACAAAGAACATTTCCTCATCAATTCATCTGGCCTGAACAGGGAGGAGCGGTAAACTCCACTCACAACTGCACAGGAAATAAAAGTGTAGTGTGGAGAAGTATACTCAGGGCCTTTTACCTAAACTAGACACCTCACATCATTTCGCTACATGAGTTAAGCAACACGATTTATTGAAAATTTTCGATAAATTACACATACATTCTATGCATATTTGTTCCTCTCTCTGCCAATCCTGAATATGGAATATCCAACCAAACAACCTCTTTCTTCAAATCTCAGATAATGATCAAACAGGTTGGTATCACTTCTGGAGCACCCACTGGCACAGCATATATTTGTATTTTTACAATTTTTACCAACAAAAAAGGTAAAATAAAAAATCTATAGATAGACACAATATGTAAAGAGGGAAATCGCTGGTTTTTTGTGTTAAATTAGAGGTTATCATTAGCACAGTGCATTTGGTCAATTGTTGTAGCAGATATCGGACCTAAAGTTTCGTTTTCTCTTGTATTAATATAAATTCCCTTGTGGCAATTTTCTTTTATTAACTAAGAAAGCTGTTCAGTTCATTTACACTATTCTGTCAATCTGTCATGCCAATCTGAAAATGAAGGAACTTCATTCTATACTTGGCAATCATTATGCAAGCTATGCCTCTTGATATTGTGAATGTACCTGATGCAGATTCTGGAAACTGTTCTTCGATTTTAGGCAAGAGTGGGCATTTGTAGAATTGACTGGTAAATTTCATAATAAATCTTACTTACATTATGTATAAAATTAAATTTACTTTTTTACAAGTATTTTGTCAGGACCAATCATTTTAGCAACCCCTTCTGCTATTTGTGGATCAGTGAAATCCACCAGATATCTAAAAGCAGAGCATTTGATCTTGTTGCTACCAGTAAACATTGCTTTTATTTGTCAGAAGAAGCCAAGTAATGCTTGCAAAAAATCTGCTGGCCTTTTAATTGGAAATCTGACTGTTCTTTCGATTCCATATAAAAGTGCCTGATCTTCTCTCGTTCTTAAACTATACTTTTGATATATTTTTATAGGGTATTATGTGTAAATTAAGCATATGCACAGGCGCGGTCGGTGGTAGGAGTGCCGGTCGGGCGGTGACGTGGGGCGGGGGGTAGTAAACTACGGATTAAGGCCTAATACAGGTAAGTAAACATTTAAATAAATAAAACGAATTTCGTTGTGAGCGCTGCATCGCCAAATGCGATGCAGTGCGCGCATCGAAATTCGTTTTATTTATTTAAATGTTTACTTACCTGTATTAGGCCTTAATCCGTAGTTTACTACCCCCCACCCTGCCCCTCCACCGCCCCACGTCACCGCCCGACGGTCACTCCTACCACCGACCGCGCCTGCATATGCAGCATTATAAATTCATCAGAATATTTTATTGAAGCTGAACTACTTTGCAATAAGATTGTGATGTTTTTCAGCTTTAAATAACTTTGCCTCTGGGTAAACTATTCTGCAAAAAAATAGTATTTTTGTCACAAACAAATATATTTTGCTGGGAAATTTCTTAATGAACGATGGGTCGTTGGGTTTATTTCACCATTGGAACCTCAGTTTTTTTCTCAATTCTTCCCTTGCAGTGTCTAAACGAATATTAACAAATTTCTTACAAACACAGAAATAAATGTAGTAGTTTTGGCATCAAACTAGATCCTGTCTGTTCTTGATAATATCCAACGTTTATTGTAACACCATGCTAGATGTTTCCAAATTATGCTTACATCATATTTGAAGCTCTTTGGAAATACTTATCCTAAGAAGTACTCTGTTGCTAATAGTCAAATACGTTTCTAAAAGCCAGGTATCTATGAATTATTTGCATGTGTGTACAATTTGCATACATCTCTGATTTTCATATTTAGGAAGTTCTTGGAAATGTTCTAGAGAAAACAAGAGCACCTACACAAATCGTACATCTCCACGAGCACTGCTTGTCAAAGAAATGTATTCCTGAATATTGTCCACACAACTCACAGGGCTAAATCTGTGTTACCAACTTGTATTTGTTTCCTTTTCTTCTCTACCAAAAACTTTTCCTGGATGGGAAATTATTTCCCTAATTCCCTTTCTATTTTCACCAGAGAAAGCATGTTTACCTCACTTTTCTAAATAGATTTAGAAGTGTTTACAAGTTTTTCCAAAGTGTGAATAGTCATACAAATTATTTCTGAATAGCTGAAGTTTTGACTATATAGGTATTCCATGCATTTTGCAAGGTCACCCTCCTTCCTCCGACAAGCCACCTTTTCCATTCCATTCCTAAAATATTGACTCTGAATCATCTGCAAAGGAGTGAATTGTATGAAGTAAAAAATTCCCTTGTGGGTTGTGCCCAGAGCTCTGCTCAGAAGCCCGTGCTTGTGCACAGAATACCAAGACTGTGTAGTCTGGAATTCACGTTATACCTCTTTAATTGACTACCAGACACTCTCTGCACCTTACTCTTACTCTTGCATTCTAATGGAGAGAGCATTTCTCCATGTTTCTTCTTTGTGTGTTTTCCCTCTCATGCTCTCGGGAAATGTCCGATGAGGAAAAATAAGCACTGGTCCCTAAAAATGAGTGCTGATATGCCCCACCGTCAACCACCAGCTCAAATTAAGCACTGCTCTTGGACATACATCCCTGCAGATTCTTTTTCAGGACCAGCAACCTTGTGCCTGCATCTTTTTGGGGAATCATGCCCTTATTACTATTCCTGCATAAATCTCCATGGGATTGGAAATTATAGCTTATAATCATTTTCTCTACAATACTGATCATGTAGCCTAACTATTTTTGCCTTTTGTTAGCACTAGGACAGCACCTCACAAAATGTGTGTTTTATTTCTGATTTGTTTGTATTTAGTGTCGTTTTGACATCTGTATGATTGTAGTGGTTTTAACTAATCAGTGCAATACATTATTTGACTTGGTATATTAATTCACCAAAGCGCCAGGTCACTGTGCATACTTGAAAAAGTGTTTGTACCAGATAAATTATAATAATCAGAATATTGTCTGCATAGAGATTCACTTTGTGAAAGACGCCACTCATCTTGCATTGGCTTAGTTTTATAGATTGCTGGATACTGGTTAATTGTGGTTACATTATTACAAATGCATACATTAAATTGCTACAATCCAATCCTCGTCCGCTCCGTCGCCACCGGGATGGCCAGGTGAGTGAAAAGGCCAAGGCCAAAGGGCAAGGGGTCTTTATACCCATCCCTGGCCACCCCGGCGGCAGCGCACAGCAGTGTCGCGCTTCCGGCCGCCCGCCTATCACGAGGCGCGGTGCCGGAAGGCATGGAGGCAGGATCCAGCTTGAGCCGCCCACAGCCAGCATTCCGCCAGATCGCGAGGGACCCGGACCATGGAGGCCCCGGATCCTAAGCGTCACGCCCTCCCCCCCATTCGGGGGTGGGGGGACGCTCTGTCCATTCTGACTTGAACCGTAGTGCAGAAGGTATGCTGCAGATTTTTAGCCTTCTGCAGCTTTTGAATCATCACACAAGGGAATTGCTGGTCTAACATTTTACATTAAACAGGCAATGGTCTGTTCAAGTGTGATCCATAATACATTACACTGAGGTCCATGCACTTTGACAGCTTGAAACAGAACAAGACACTCGTGTGCAAAAATGTGGCACCTGGTCATTGAAAAGATATGACTTGGAATACATAAAGCCCCGTTTGTGGCTAATATTATGGAAAATTAGACTGCCATTCATTCTAAACAGCAAACTCTGAGATTGCAATGGAGACAAACTGGGAGGGCTTTTCATACCCCGGGCTCTGTATGACTTTTTACAGATGAGGTACTTTAATCAGTGCACAAGGTAGGAGGCATTTTTATCATAGATTCAGCGTGTACCTCAACCCAATGTCCTGTAACTGTCCTGTTCAATGGTACCTTGAGTTATGACCATAGTTTATGCGTTCCAAATCCATTTACTGCACTGCTGTGCACACATTTTACATGATTGATTCCCCTTCCAATTTCTATTTCTTACAGAGATCTTCCCTGCATGTACTGAGTACTCATGGATTTTTTAAATATGATTTATTCTATTCATTATTTGTCTCTCTTGGGGCAGGGAGGGTATCTAGTGGGAAGTGGGAAAGCACACCCTGCCCACAGTGATAGCTCTATTCTGTGCTGTTCTACATTCAGTATATTCAGACCAGAGGCTGAAAAGCGTACAGCTCTGAGCTAAGTCCCCTTTTGTGTTTCCTTTTAAATATGCATATCTCATATATTATGGATCCTTTGTTTCAAATACAGATGGCTGCTCTTTTCAGATCCAGGCTCGCTTTGCAAAACTTTACTGTTAACTACTGCTTCAGATAAAATATTTGTGTTTCTTCCACTAAAATACATTAGGGTACAAGCCACAAGGCACTAGTGTACCAGTTTATAAGCCTCTAATAAATGATTCCGAAAGAAATCCCTACACACCATCGCTGCCATATGGTAGGGAACAAAAGGAGGCAGCAAAGGTACAAAAGGAAAAAGACAAAGCAAAATAAAGAAATCCGCGTGTCAAACCTCTTATATTCACCGTGGGTATGGGCTAACATCCCGCCACACACCAGGAATGCGCCTTCGCCCCTGCAGTTGTTGAAGAGGAAGTCATTAAACTGTAAGTCAAAAACCCATTTTGCACTAGTTTTGGATGTAATCTTGAATTCCTTCTTCCTCGCTCCCAACATAATTCATATGTTGCCTCATTGTCACACACAGCGCTCCATCACTCACCAGTTAGGTTAGCGCTGTAGGAATACCTACACATACAAGAAATGGACAATGTAACAGGGAGGGCAGTATGCCAAATGACAAGACTTAAAATGACTTCTTTCAGCTGATTCAACATGATGAGGATTCGTTCATATTCGCCTTTCCTTTGCACAGCAGTAGAAGGTGCTCATTTTGTGGCACCCTTTGTTCATCCAAGTGTCTCCCAACACTGTAGCTGGGATGGCCGCCACAGCATCTCTCGAAGATGCAGGCTACACAAACTGCAGGATAACCTTGTCATTCTGTAAGGTTAATAGGAGCTGGTCTTTTTAGAAGAACATTGGGCATCACGTATGGTAAATGTCAGTGACCATGAGAGGTTAGAACCTGGAAGTTTTGATAAAAAGGGGGAAAGGATTCTACGTGCCGCAGGATCTGTGACAGGAGACATGTACCTGCAGGTCAATTGATGTGTCACGGTGGGCCAGGCCTCTAAGGGAGCTCGCTGGGCCTGTTCTACCCGCACGTGCAGCTCTGCCCATATCTACTCAGTGCCAGACAGGGCCGGACTGGCCGCAGCGGGCACCGGGCGTTTCCCCGGTGGGCCGCTAGGGTGGGGCCCGGTTTTGGGCCGCTGGGGGCCGTTTTTGTTACTGGGGGTCGGCAATATCGGCCCCCTGTAACAAAATCGTCCGAAACCGGCCCTCGCAAACAGCTCGGCTGCACCCCCCTACCCCCAGGGGGGGCCGGCCGAGCAGTTTGCCAGGGCCAGTTTCCGTTCCCAGTCGGCTCTGGTGCCAGACCTAATTAAAGGTAGATTTTTACGGAGATGAAAGAGGGACCTGTAAACCGCTTTGCATGCGTTGAATGCGTTTCTGTTTTTCAGCACAAATTGATGCCATCCAACACATCCGGGAAACACTCTGCACAGATTATGACGTTTATCTTTCTCTCATGTGCTTGTTAGCCTCGGCTTCCGTAGAGTTATGACCTCCGCAGTCGCTTTTACAGAGAAATTATGCGGTATTAATGGGAGTAGTTGGCCCTCAAGCCTTCAGAAAAAAATGCGGTATGAGAAGAATAAAAGCTTGTTGGCAACATCTTGAGAGATTTTAATTAGTGTGCAATGTATAAAAGCACATTATAATACAAAAATATTTATTACTCAAACAGAATATAAACCAGCAATCGGTATAAGACATAATTGGTCTGATTTAGAACAGGGTGGCAACAAAAATTCACCCAAAAAGATGGTGTATCTAACATTAAAATTCATAATGTGATATCTAACAATATATGAAACCACAAATAGTGTAATTGCCATTAGTGGTGCATCCGCTACTTAGTGAGATATGCTTAGTTATATGGTAGCGATAACTTTGTCAATGTTGGTGGATGAACAGTTTGAACTAGACTGGTTCATCTGCCACCATGTAGGGTGGGGATGCCTCTGAGAAAGATCCCTTCAGAAAGGATAGTGGACTTTCATGAATAGATAATATAGTGTTCAGGACATGCTAAAAAAGAACACAAAAGATAGTAGGAAGACTGGAGGTGTGGGAACTGTCTTGGGGGGGCAACCCAAGCCATCAGACATTCTGATGTTAAATTTACCAACAGAGACGAGCGATTGCAGGTTTACTGCCAAAGTTTCCTGGCCTCTTCTGACGGTGGATCAGCCCCTTTAGGTGAGACACCGCCACTGTCCTGGTTGGAATCTTTAAATGCGTCAGATTTAGCTTTATCATCTTAGTGAAGGAAGAAAATATAGAAATTTAGCACAATGGCTGACAGATTTACCTCTGTCCAAACTGTACACAAGGGCAGAGTGGCCTGGTTCGACATTGCTTTTAGTTACTGAGACAGACTCCTAAGAAAATAAGAATAAAATGACACGATGCCATTGACTGACTTTCTTGTGCTCTTTAACTTCTCTGCTCATACATGTGAACAGGCAAAATGTGTGGACACCAGTGCAAGATAGATGAATCAAACATGGATTGGTGTAGGGCTGCGGAGACAGGTCTACAAAGGTAGAGGATGCCCCCGCAAGTGGGTGAAAGTATATCATATGTGGGGGGTATGTCGGGGCCTCCTGGATTGGCCGATGGGACAGGAGTAGCACCCCGTTTGGCATGAGGATCATGGATGACAAGTGCCATGTTTGTGGGGGAAGGGCTAAGGGTTGGAAGGGCCAATATGGGGAATTCCATTGAAATCATGATGTGGCATCCTGCAAGATACGTTGTGCAGACATGGGTGCTTCTAGTTTGTGTTGTACTACAAAATAAAAAAAAATTACAAAAAAAAGATAGATGAATCAACACAACTTCCAATCAAAAACTGACAATTTAGGAAGCGGTGAGATACTTAACCAGGTGGTCTCACAATAATGATTTCCTTCCCAATTCTAATGCTCAGGATGCAATATTTGGGAATGCTATTAATCAAGTCAAATTCAGCTGCATGTCCATGGAGACAGGGAGGAGGGCAGATGCACTCTGGCAGGGGGAGGAGAGATAACAAAGGAGAAGGAAGACAGAGGAACAAAGAGACAGGGAGCGAGTCGGGGAGGTGCACATGGGATGGCAGGGAGGCTGAGGGATGTGAAGAGACGTCACAGAGGGGAGGGGGAAAAAGGAGGTGGGAATGGCAAGAGACATTAAAACCGGAAGAGGCAGGGGAGAGAGATGGCTGCAGCAACAGGCAGTGTGGAGAAATGAGAGTGTGAGCATGGAGGGACACTCAGACGTGAGAAGTAGGATGAACGCTGACTGGAGCAAAGTGCAGACTTGAGGGATGTATAGAGGAGGAGCACAGAGAGGCAGGCGAGGGAGCAATGATGGGTAATGAGTGGAGAATGAGCTTGGGGGTACCTGGGGATGAGCAGGGGACAGAAAGTATATTGTGACGTGGAGTACAGCAGGGAGGGTTAGGGCCTAAATAAAGGAAGTGCAGGTAGAGAAACTGGAAATTGAAGTGGGAAAGGGAGGGTAATAGTAAAAATTGTGCAGTTGGTGGGGCAGAGAAGTGGAATGTATGAAACTTACAGTTGTTCAAAAACTTTCAGAAATGGCTTGGTTACCTGTTGTCCCAAAGGACACACTCTCAGGGGTTTTCTAAATAAACTGTTAATGCTGAGTGTTAGCTCTCATTTGGGTCGGAGCTATGGGGTCCATATATTTGACCTAATGGGTCAGAGTCACAAGGGAACAGGGCGTTGTTATGGCATGTATTAAGATAAACCATAGGAAGTTAGAGAGACAGGGAGCAATAAAGGTATAGCATACAAACTCCCAATGCTATGAAAATAAACAGAGTATGCTGTTTCTATCCACACTCTAGGTAAACACCACTAGTTTACCTAGGTGACATATAGGTCGATGCAAATGTTTATATTTCGGAGCAAGAACACTCACCCACCAACAGAGGTGGCATCGGGCAGCTCCTCATTGGGCGGGCACCGTAATGTCCGATGGGCCTCTCAATGGGGGCTCTTTACCGGAGTTCTTTTTCTTGTCTGGCCATTAATGAAGTTTGTTGCAGGTCAGAAGCAGATTATGAAGGCGTAGATTGGGGAGAAAGTGAAATGAAAATTAACTAGGGTACCCTACCCTAAATAATTTTATTTTATGGAGGCAACTGTTAATGGATAAAAACAAAGTGGAATGTATAGGAAGATAATGTTCCTTGTTATTCTCTGTAACTGGTCAACATGTTTCTTGCCCTTTATTTAGTCAAATGATCTATGGCAATTCGTCAGGACCCTAGTAACCTAATCTACAAACAATGGGACTTTAAGTCGAATAGAGGAGTGTGCCCACATATAAGAACCACCTAGTTTGTGTTGAAAATAGATGGACCTCCTGACAATTGCAGAGATAATCCGTATCTAAAATGACTGACCTAAAAAGTAAAATGAAAAACACACTTATATGTGGGAGGGAACCATTTCATGCCAGTAGACATTACAGTCTTCTTTGCGTGCAAAAGACTCCTAAGTTATCCAACATATAACTCCCACCCACCATTGTGTTGCCGAAACCATATATGAGTGCCAATGGTCGGTCAGTCAGTCAGAATGTCTTTATTTGAGGAGCAAAAGCAATCATAAAAATACAATAGAAACTGTATAAAATCCTCAATAACTTCATAAGCAGAGCATAAAATTCAATATCATAGATGCACCATAAAATGCAGTATCATAGATGAGCATAATACACCCCTGCTAAAAACCTAGATAATTAGCAACATACCTTAATATTGTCTAAAAACTGCAAATATAATAAAGCTGGTCTTGCTGAAAATTCAGAGGCAAGAGTAATGGACAAATATGCTTATGTCACAGATCGGCCCATTTCAGGCAAGTCAGAACGATATGTAAAGTGTCTAGTGCAGAGGACCTGTCACATGTGCACATCTAGGGGTCTGATGGATAATGCCATCCCACTAGTAGCTGAGTGAACATATTCAGATGACAATATCTTAAAAACCTTCTATGCAGAACCAGCATATCCAATGTTAAGTACGGTTCAATTTTTTAATGGATTTCACCATCGCATAATGTGTATAGCAATGTTTGTGCTGGGAGCCTAAGGTTCTTACTTCTTGGGTACACACCTTAAATGCTCCCTTAGCCTTTGATACGTCTTTACTATGTTCCCTTAAAACCTGATCTAACTGATTAATATATAAGATAAAAAGCATGGGGGCTAGTATACAGCCCTGCTGGACCCCCTTCCCTAACTGAAAGTGCACTGGGCATTCCCCTGATGTGATGGACCGTATCTTACAGAGGCTTCAAGCCCTGTGTGCAAATCATGCCGAGAGGCCTCAAGGGCTTCATCCACCCCCATGTCCCTCAGCACAGTCCACAGTTTAGATCTCACCACTGTGTCAAATGCTGTGCTGAGGTCCATGAAGACTAGATGTATGCTTTCCCTTTTGGCCACTGTGTATTTATTGACTAAAAGATATAAATTCAAATTTTGTGCCAATGGTCAGATACCCATCACACCAAACAAACGTGTGCCAAATATTATAGTAGAAAATAGTTTTTTGTTTTAGCTAATCCCCACTAGAACTAGGCCTCTTAGGATTCACAGGATCATGAAAAACCACCCACTTATTGGTTTCTGAGCAGGGTGATATTAGTTTAAAAGAATAAATAACATTCTTAGTTTGCAGCATGTCCATACCTGAACAACCCTTCAATTACTCATGAACACGTTGGTGGACACTGCCCGTCTCCTACCCTGCCGCCGCGATCCTGATCATGCTGGTGTACATGGGCATGTTGTATTAGTACCTGGGAGTCAATGAGACACGTCCATGTGTTACAGGCGTGATTGTGTCACTGTGACCAAGCAGCAAAATACCAAATTGGGCTAAGGCACAGTGGCTCAATCTCGGCGCCATATTAGAAGGAGATTCTCACTAAGTCAGAGATACAATAGGGTAATATATGGTATTAAGAAAGTAAAAATTAGAAGGGTGTAACAGGAAAAATATGAAACGAGCGCCCTTCGTCAGACAATATTTAAAGGCTATGCCAATTTTTTACTTATCATGTCACAGCTGGCGGATGGATATTTAAATAGTGATTAAATTTAAACATTGCAAAGGTATAGAAAATAACTACAGGCATAGTCACAGCTTCTTATTTAGTCGAGCATGCAACAGGCAATACATGGTATTAGAAGGGTGTCCCAGGAATATATTAAAAAATGAGCACCCTTTATCAGAAAGATATTTCGAGAGTATGTACATTTTTTTCTATATTATCCTGTCACAACTGGCGGACAATATTATTAAAATATTGGCAAGGATTAAAAAAATATATCTACTGTCAAAGGCATTGTCACAGCAGGGGCGTACCAAAAATAGAGATCATTTATATAGCAGTTCGCTCCTCAGGACATCATAATTTAACCCATTAATATGGGTATTTGAATGGAACACCCACCTCTGTTCTCTTTTTAACAGGGATGCTTTGTCCCCATTTGCTACAGCCTCAGGATAGTCCACTCCATGTCATCAGGGGTATAATCTATTGCCAAGAAATGTACACTCATTTTTGTTGTAATTCTTTTACCTCTACCACCACTTCTGTGTTCAGTGATGCGCACCTTTGCTGCCCTAGTTGTCATCCCTACGTAACTTAATCCGCAGGGACATGTGATCATATAAATACAACTCTTTGTGTAGCAATGTATATTTTTTATTTTTACTTTATTATTACTTTTGTGTTGCCTTTGCTTGTGGAGCTTGGTGTGATAGCAGGACCTAGATGTAAGCTTAGGGCAGAGTTCATCTTTATCATTTACTGTCTCCTACCAATGCTGTTGTAAATTGCTTTTGAAGTGGCCTTTGTTTATCTGACACTGCTTTTTCACACCATATCAGCAGCTGACATAATCTCTGAATATAAGTTCACGAGGGTGCTTTATCTTTGCACCCATGACTGTCATTCCTTCTTCCTTTCCTCTTTCATTTCTCTTTCTTTCCCTTGTTCCTTCTTTCTTTCTTTCCCGTTGTACTTATTTCCTCTTTCTTTCCTTTATTCCTTATTTCTTTCTCTTTTCCTTCCTTCTTCTTTCTTTCCCTTTTTCTTGCCTCTTTCTTTCATTCCTTCCTTCTTCCCCCTTTTCCTTCTTTCCTCTTTCTTTCTTTACTTCCTTCTTTCCATGTTTCCTTCTTTCTTCTTCCTTTCATTCCTTCTTTCCCTTTTTTCTTCCTTCCTCTTTCCTCTTTCTTTCTTTCATTCCTTCCTTCCTTATTTCCTTTTTCCTTGTTTCATCTTTCTTTCCTCTTTCTTTCTTTCTTTCTTTCTTTCTTTTTTTCTTTCTTTCTTTCTTCCTTCCTTCTTTCCCCTTTCCCTCTTTCCTTCCTTCCTTCCTTCTTTCTTTTTTACCTTCCTTCCATCCCTCCTTCTTTCCCTTCCTTCCTTTACTTTTCCTTCCTTCCTTTTTCCTTCCTTTGCTTTTTCCTTCCATCCCTCCTTTGTTTCCTCCTTCTCTCCCCTTTTCCTGTTTTCCTTCCTTTCTTCTTCCCCCTCCATCCTTTCCTCTCTCCCTCCTTTCTTGCTTCCTTCCTTCCTTCATTTTTCCCTTCCATCACTTTTTCCTTCCCTCCCTCCCTTGCTCCTTCCTTCCCTCACTCCTTACTTCCTTCGTTTTGCTAAGGCAAGAGGCTGGAAGCCAATTCCAGACTGATTGGCTTTTTTTTTTTGCAAGTCTGTGTTAGCCAAGGAGCGCTAGGTGGCGCACGAGCGGAATGGCTGCCACTGTGTGAAGCTCCCGCAGCCCGGCGCCGATATCCTGGCAATTATCCTGTTCCGCTGACGAGGCTCGCCCAAAGCAACATCGGAATGAGAAGCCTGAAACCTGGGGAATAAGCGACCCGAAGTTGGTGAAAGTCCGACGCGGATTGCGGTTGCAATTGCCGAGTGTGGACGTGACCGCGATGTGTCACTGAACAGCGGGGAGCAGCCGCTGGGTGGACTATACACGCAAGCACCGCGGCCCCCATGAGGCTCGTAGGCCGGCCGGCCGAAATGGCGGCGGCTGCAGGGCGGTGAGTGCCTCAGTTATAGCACACACGCACCCACACGCTGGGACGCACACAGCAGCAGGCAAATACCTAACCTTTCTCCCCTGCGAATGCATGGCTGGCATATGGCACTAAAGGGTGATAACACACTGGCTTGAGGGACAGCCATAAGTAGGAGCAGCGCCACACGGATACGCGGCAAGAGCGGCTGTCACGGAGCTGATGCGAGGTGCACAACACACCAGGGACGAATACACCTTGCGCACTGACAAGATTGGACCACATGAGACATTGCCCGCATGTCCTGATAGCTAACCCTGTTTCTTGCACACGCGACGAGAACACAGCTACCTGCTGCCATATTGGAAAGTGGCCGACAGGCCTGCAGAGACATACGGTTTGCGGTAGCAGAGCCGCGCGACACTGAGGTCCAAGCCACACACAAGGCTACGCAGGACGTATTAATCCCCGCGGCCGCTTTGGGGCTGTGTATACTTTGGAACATCGACGGACCGAGCGCTACCTCCATAAGCGCCATTGCGGACAAATAACGGGCCTGGGACGGTGCCCCGGGACGGCCCCCTTTGGACATCACAACATCCATAGATCTCTCGACGCCACTTGCATATCGAGGCGACGCACGATGGGGAAACCGGACGCGCGCCAACCGCGACTCACCTTTGACGCGAAGAAAAGCACCCGCTTGCAGACGGCGGAGGTGCACGATGGCGTTGAAGGGCAGCTGCAGGACGCACAGCCCCCACAGGGCGACGACATGAAAACAATCCTTATGGAGATGCGGCAGGGCTTCGCAAGCATGGCGGACAAAATGGACACTCTGACCACGCGCATGGACTCGATAGTCCATAAAATAGATAGTCATGAAACGCGTATAAAGGACGCTGAACAACGCATATCAGACACGGAAGACACCACGACACATATGCAAAGCACAGTGCAGCAAATGGACAAGCTACTTAAGATAATAGCAGCCAAGAACGAAGATATCGAAGCGAGAAGTAGAAGGAACAACATACGCGTACTGGGAATACCGGAAAGCACAAACACGGGCAAAATGGAGGAGTATATTGAAAGACTGCTGCTGGCGGTGGCGGGAGCGGAAGCTCTCTCCCCTCACTTCATTGTTGAACGGGCCCATAGATCCCTCGGGCCGAGGCCACCCCCGGGAGGCACGCCTAGACCCATCATTGCGCGTCTTCTGAATTATAGGGACAGAGATGTGGCCCTGAAGGTGGCAAGAGAGAAGAAACAACTGCATTTTGAAGGGGTGCCCTTTGCCATGTATCCTGACTTCACGGCACATGTCCAGGAAGAACGGCGCAAATTCCTCCCTGTAAAACAACAGCTAAGACAGGCCCAAGTCGATTATGCACTGCTATATCCTGCACGCCTCCGGGTCACGTACCAAGGTCAGCAAATGTTCTACACGAAGCCACAACAAGCCGAAGAATTCCTAAAAAGCTCAAGCAACAAAAAACTGCGACCACCACACCAGAAGATTCGCCACGATCACGCTCACCGAACGTAGAATGATGGACCCTGTGATAGAAGACCGCCTGCGGTATGTTCCTCGCAGAGGAGAATGGACACCATAACGCTGTAATGCGTCGGACACTAACACAACAGGATTTCACGCTCCCCCAGGGACACATATGACGACAGGGGCGAGGCCACCTTTCTGGCGGGACACGGGGATCAAAGGCAGCCGGGCACCCTCGGAGCCCATCAGGGGGACTGGCTTGACAACACAGACAGCCCCTGAAAACGGCGAGAGGTACCCGTGGGCCACCCAGCAGGACTTCCCCCCAAGGGAGATCCCCTTATCAGGTCCACTCTGATTCTAGACCAGAGAGGTTCAAAGTTATGGTTTGTTTATCGGGTATTGGGGAGGTGGGAGGGATGACTGTAACTGGCATGATTGGGATGCTTCAGTGGGAGGGGGTAGGGGTATGGGTTCATGAATACTTTGACGAGCGTAGCTTACAGCACTTCTTTCATAAATGTGACTCTCTAAATGTTCGCTTACTACTGTATATAGGGTTGCTATGTAGTAGATACTGCACTACAAGAGGGGATGATGAACCCGGTGGATAAATCCCAATTGAGAATAATGTCCTGGAATGTCAGAGGCTTAGGGGACCCGAGAAAGCGACGACAGGTTTTAGCCTATCTGAATCGGCAACAAATAAGCATCGCTCTGCTTCAGGAAACCCATGTTAATCCACATTCTCCAACCACGTTCGCTAGCAAGTGGGCGGACACCAGGCTATTTTCCTCCTATTCATCCTATGCCCGTGGTACGGCTATATTGATTAAAAAACAGACACCTTTTGCATTGGCAGGTGCGATAACAGATCCCCAGGGGAGATATGTGATCGCATGGGGACGCTTGGGCAGGGATTCGGTCACGATAGCAAATTGTTATGGCCCTAATGTAGACACCCCTGAGTTCTTTACCGAACTCTGGGGAAAAATAGTGAACGTAGGATCCACCCATATACTATGGGGCGGGGACTTTAACGTAGCCCTTGACCCGGAACTGGATCGGTCCAACACAGCCTCATATCATTATAACAACTCTCTAGCGGTGTTGCAGGGAATTTTGGAGGAGGGGGTCTGATAGATAGCTGGCGCTATACACACCCACAGGTCAAAGAAGGCACACATTTCACAACATACGCTGGGACGTGGGCCCGACTAGATTATTGTTTCCTCTCAAGAGGCCTGGGTACGACTATCAGTGACGTCGTACATCCTGCCAGAACATTTTCAGATCATTGCCCCGTAAAGATAACGCTCATACCGCCAGGATATGATAAGCCCAGGCCTAGCTGGAGGTTACAGCCTACTGCCCTGCTGGATGCGGTTTTTCATTATGAACTGGGGGAGGAGATCCAGGATTTTTTTCTAAGGAACAAGGGGTCAGTAGATAATGTGGAAACGATCTGGGAGGCCTTCAAGGCCACAATCAGAGGGTTCTGTATCTCAAAGAGTTTTGGGGTACTCCGGGATATACAGGGAACGCTCAGGAAACTGGAAGGTGACTTGAAGATGCTGGAGGTTCGGATGGGGATGGGAGAATCAGGACAGGTGCAGGCGGAGTTCCGGGAGAAAATATCAGAATATAGAGATACTGCGACGCGAGAGGCGAAGTTCAGGGGACGATACTGGGTGGCCCGTAGATACGGTGAAGGTGAACGGCCAGGAAAGGCACTGGCTGAAGTGACTAGACGCCCCGTTTTTCTACTCACATACTTGAAATCCAAGGACCGGGGGAGGTGGTACAGAGAGATACAACTGACATACTCGAAACGTTCACATCGCATTATAATACACTATACACGACGCAGCGGGAGGGGTCGGCGGACCTAGACAGTTTCTTGGGGGATGTAGCACTTGGGTGGCTTAGTGATACACAGAGGGAATTCCTATGCATCCCCTTCGAGATGGACGAAATCAGAGAGGCGATAATGCAGCTGAAAAATGGGAAGGCACCAGGCCTAGACGGCCTACCCGCTGAATTTTATAAAAATTACATCGACATCATGGCCCCAGTTCTTAAAGAAGTCTATGAGGAATCCTTCGAGAAGGGCGAGCTCCCCCTTCCATGAGGGAAGCGTTAGTTACATCCCTCTTGAAACCCGGCAAGCCCCCTGATCTCTGTGACTCCTACAGGCCGCTGTCGCTTATCAACTGTGACACGAAAATATTAGCTAAGGTCCTGGCCAACCGGATAACTCTTTTAATGGATAAGCTTATCCTTCCCGATCAGTCGGGTTTTGTTCCCGGACGAGCCACCACCCATAATCTTCGTACCTTGTTCTCATTACTTCAGAATGTAGCACCAGACTTCCCACTAGCTGCAGTTTTTTTAGATGCCACTAAGGCGTTTGACTCTGTGGAGTGGGACTATCTCTTCGGAGTGCTACAACGTATGGGCTTCCCCCTCTGTTCATCTCCTGGATTAGATTACTATACCAACGGCCTACTGCCAAAGTGGTGATTAATGGTCATCTTTCTCCCGACTTTTCCATCACGAGAGGCACCCGACAGGGATGCCCACTCTCCCCACTTCTTTTTGCCATAGCGATTGAACCGCTGGCGTCTAAGATTCGCCAGCACCACCAGGACAAGGCTTTCCACTGCTGTCTGCGCCAAATTTTAATATCCCTTTACGCAGACGATGTCACACTCTATGTCAGAGATCCCCAACAAAACATCAACCCCCTATTACGGGAATTCATTGTCTTTGGTAGATTATCCGGGGTCAATATTAATTGGGGAAAGTCTCAAGTTTTTCCTCTGACACCTGCGGTCACTAGATTTGCACTCGATTTCCCGTTGGAATGGTGTAACACTGATCTTCGGTACCTGGGTATAGTGCTGGCCGGAGACAGAGAAAACATCATACGTCTCAACTATGGCGCGGCTATCACGCGACTCACCAGCAATGTCACGCGCTGGATCTCTCTACCTCTCTCGCTCGCAGGCCGAGCCTCACTGATAAAAATGGTTGTCCTCCCGCAGTTTCTATACCTCTTCATGAATATACCCTACAATCCTGGCCCCCATTTTTTTAAAACTCTTCGCACTGAATTATTGAGATTGCTCTGGGGAGGTAAGCAGCCCAGGCTCAGATGGTCCATACTCACGAGACCCTATGCTCAAGGAGGCTTTGATATTCCGGACTTCGAAGTATATTTCATGAGCGCGCAAGCTCATTACGCTTATTATTGGATCCACCCCCCAGATACATGCCGCAGGTGGCTACGGAGGATTGGCTCGCTGACCCTGTACCCCTGGATGGCATCATACATGCCCCTATTCGAGCCCGAGCAACACCACCCACCACGATCACAGGCACGGTTGACGCATGGCACCGAATTACAGACCTTCTTGATTCCCCTTTATTATATTCATCGCGGCTCCCATTGTCCTATCATCCCTGCATGCCGCTGTTGCAGGAAAAGGGATTTCATAAATTGTGTGCACGGATTAATGTTAATAAATGGGGTGACCTCTTTCAAGATGGCATATTCCGCTCTTCAGACCACTTATTCCAAGGGATTCGACCCTCGCCTTTAGAGCTTTTCCTGTACATCCGACTCAGACAAGGAGTGCGGTCGGTGATCCCAGACTTCCCCCAGGAGCCCACGAACCTTGCCCCGCTACACCAAATGTTAGGATCCACGGATGGTAAACACCTGGTATCTAGACTATATGCTAGCATACGCACACAACAAAAGGAGGCCACTAGCCCAGCTCGCATACACTGGAATGTGGAACTAGGGAGAGAGGTGACTGATGAACAATGGACATACTGTTGTCTCCAGACCTCACAGATCTCCGCCAGTTGTAGACTACGGGTCATACACTACAAATTCTTACATCGTTTGTATTACACGCCTGCCAAAAAGTATAGATTTAAACTGGCTGATAACGATCGCTGTGAGAGATGTGGAAGGTCGGGGGCGGGATTCATACATTTGGCATGGGAATGTCCCAAGATACAGGAGTTCTGGGAACAGATCTTTGAGGCGCTTGAGAAAATGTCGAATAATACACTGGAAAGGGATCCCCTGATGGCGCTTTTAGGCTATACAGCACAGATACCCAAGGCATATCGCAGGTTCATTGCCGTATCATTCTTGCTAGCCAAACGCAGAGTGGCTTGTAGATGGGGCAGGGGGAGAGCTCCGAAATTCAAGGATTGGATGGAGGACATGCTCCATTGTCAGGAGCAACTAACGGCCTATGCTGAGACGCTTCCACGTGCTTCCAGACCCAGGGATATTTGGGGTTCCCCTCCGGGGCTATCTCCTCTTGCAAGACCCGGATGGGATGGAAGCCCACCATTTTGGAAATGATGCTTGACCAATATGTAAAACATGATGTTCCTTGTCTCTCGCACTCCCCTCCTCCGTGCTACGGTACTGTGACGTACCTCTTATTACTATGGCTGGGTGTTCTGTCAGTGCTGGTTGGGGGTTTAATGAGGCGCACTCGCCGCGATATGTGAGTAATATGGCGACGCATGCCTGCTGCAATGTACCCTTGATGTTCCAAATGCATCTTTATCGTACTACTCTCGAACCATGTAGCTTTGTTATAATTGTATGTTAACTGGGATTCACCCATCTGACGTTTTTTGATGATGTACAGAAATAGGAGAGGTCACTAAGCTAGATAAACGCATGTCAACCCTATGGTTATCAGAAAATGTACTGTTTGTTATATATGATGAAAATTATAAATAAACGTTTAAAAAAAAAAAAAAAAAGTCTGTGTTAGCCAAAAATGTTGATTTTACTAAAATTTTGTGTAAAGCATAGTTGCTTGTACGGGTTTTCAGCCAGATGTCCTCAATTAGCCTGTGGTTATGTCATTCTTATTTTACTTCCACCCAATCTAGGATGCATCAAGGGGCAATGTGGATGCCCACTTCAGCCAGTGGCTGACTTCACTATGAGTTACAGCTTGCTGCCGTTTCACAAGGAACACATCCACACACAAAGTAGTTTCCTTCAGTGACAGCGAGTACTATGGCAATGCGTGCTTTTTTGAGACCAAAACAACATTCTCGCATTTAGCCGAAAATGTGTTTTAGATTGATGAGGACCTGTTAGCTTCCCGAACAATAACGTTTTGCAAAACCATGACAAAACAAAAAAAATTGCAAAAAGGCTGGCATACAACCACACACCTGTTGGCTTTGCCAGTGCTTGTTTTCTTCGTTACTACGCCGCATCAAATACTGTGGAGAAAATCTCCCATGATACAGAAATGCCACTCTTCATGTCACTTATACTTGTTTACTCTGCGACTGGGCGCTTGATGCATAGTTTATTAGTTGCCCTGAAACTTTTAGAAACCCAGATTTAGTGTTGAATGTTAGGTGGTGGCACATTTATACAGTAGTCAATTAAGATGTGCCTCGTGTAGTATGCTTTTCATAGCATCTTATGTTTGGCCAATTCAGCAGTAGTAGACAACAGGGAGTCTAATCCATCTTAATCAATGGCCCTTTCACCTGGAGATCATGACAACAGCCTGCAGGTGGCCTGCAGGTGGAAATGTGCAATTCACTTAAACCTTCAGCCCAAGCTGAGGGAACTGAGAACAGGGCCTGCAGGCTCAATTGTCTTCAGAATATTTGCTTTCTTTTTTTTAATAACCACCATATTAAACATTAAAAAAGCCCTCCTAATTTTCGTATACCAGCAACTACCTGGAATAAAATTGTTTTAGCTGCAGTGCTTGCTGCTTCACAGGGCTGTGATTAACAGATGTTAATATTATTTGACTTGTGTAAATCAATTTATCTTCCTCGGATTGAATAATGTGACATGCAGTCACTGACATATGTCAGTAATAGGTACAATACCCGATTAGTTATTTTAACAAATATTATCCATCACAAATTTACATTCGGAGAGCTTTTTTATGGTGCTTTATGTAGCAGCTCTAAAGCAACAGATTATCTGAACAAACTTTAGGAGTGTGCGTTTTATTTGCGCTAGTAAATCTTTATCAATTTTTAGAGAGGGTAGACTATGTGGTATGCTTTTATCATTAATTCTTTGCTTCTTTTTAGGTGTCACTGGTCCTGTACCACAGACCTATCTGAGTGACAAATTATGATGTATAATTAGTTTACTTCATTTGTAAAGTTCAAACCTTGAAACACATTTTCAATTGACGTTGTTGTGCGTGCTTGTGTGCCTGACTGTTGTAGGGTTGAGCTTGTGGGCCTCTCTATGTATTTCCTGTGGAAGAATGCGACCTTGTAATGTGGGACGCGGTCTGTCCCGGACCCCCGTGACAGTGCTGGGAGCAGTACCACAGGGAGCAGCAACACAACTCCCATAAGTCTCTGCCTGGAGGTGGGGATCTGCATAAAAGGCCACTTGCACACTCTGGTGCGGGACGCTGTCTGTCTCGGACCCCCATGACAATATTGGGAGCAGCATTACAACTCCATAAGGCCTTGCCAAGATGCTTACACACAATGGCAAAGACCGGGCCAAGAGCGGGCCTGTCTGCATCCGTCAGAGCCCAGAAGAGGCTGGGCCACCCCTCTTGGTCTGTTGGAGAAGACGACGCCCAGAAGCCGTATGGTAAGGTGACTATATCCAATACTCGCTCCTATTTAATGCTCTTTGCCCATCTGCTGTGAGACTGTTTTCTTGGGTTGTGCGATGAGAAAGAGGAAGGCTGCACCCTCTACACCATCTGTGGCACCCAATTGCACATCTATCAATAGTTTTTTAGTCAAGGCTGTGGGGGTCATCACCAAAGAAATTGACTTGGTAGAGAGGTGTTTATCACTGAATCTAACTAACCCCCTATTTCCGCCATGGGCATGGCACCTGATCTACCTTCTGCTGTGCATCCGGCCCTGCCACCTCCCTTGGACAAAGCAGTTTCACCACTTACTGAGATAGCCTTGGGTTCATCGATGCAGGAGTCAGTTCTTGGTTCCAGCCCTGCTCCTAAACTTAAGCACAAAACCAAACATGCGCTACCACCAGTGAGGCGAGGCCAAATGGTCAGGATCCTGACCCTTACTTAGTTCCAGGAGGCAGCGCCCGAGTTTCCTCAAGTGTGCCTACTTGGGCCCTTCTCTGGACACTACTGACTGATACCCATAAAACATATTTGGATCCTCCATTTGCCAGACTTGATCAAATTGAAACTGAAATCTCAAAAATCTCCCACCGTAGCACCCTCTATACCATGTTTGACAGGGGCAAGGGCCGTTTCAGGCACTAATGAACCTGGGTCACGATTAGCCTCTGGTGTTTTCCTTGAAAAGCGTACGTCTGCTGCTACGCTGGATGAATGTGCAACTAGTCAGAGGAGCAACCAGGATTTTTGTGCTCCCAGGCCAACCGTGAATCTTATTCCCAGCAACAAGAGCATCCTTCCATGTCAACCTACCACCAGTGTTGTCCTTTTTTGTTGCTTTGGAAAATATACCTGGCTTGGATAACTCTCCTAATGAGACCTTTGATCAACCCAAAAATAAAGTTTTTACATTGGTTATACTGCCACTCTAACTTTTCCATTCCAACATCATGATGGTGAAACATGTGGAATGGATTGGCCCTTTGGAGAAATCTATTTGCGGGGACTGTGCTATCATTAATTTTAGCAAAATGAATTCTGAATCATTATTATCGACCACCAAGCAATGGGGCGGTTAATATTTGGCCTTTAGGTTTTTTTGCAGGCACTTGTTATGTTATTTATTCTTGTATAGTGCATATACACCGACAGGTCTCTTAGCGCTTTGGAAGAAGCAGGACAACGTCAAAGCGGGGAGGTCTCCATGGTATTGAGAGGTCTTACGTCGTATCTAGTGCTTCCCTGAAGAGAACAGTTTTTAGCTGCTTCCGGAAGAGAAGCAGACCAGGTTCTTTCCGGAGGGTATCGGGCAACTGGTTCCAGAGTTGTGGCAGGAGGACCGAGAAGGCTCGTCCCCCTTTGGAAGCCAAGTTACCCTGAGGGCAGATCAGCTGGATGGCTTCTGCTGAGCAAAGGGCCCCCCTGGCACGTATTTGATTAGGCGTTCCCTTATGTACCCTGGGGCATGTCCTTAGAGAGCTTTGTGGACAATACAGAGTCCCTTGAATTTCGCTCTCTGCTTAACAGGCAGCCAGTGCAGTTTGCGCAGCAGTGGAGTGGCATGAGTTCTTCTAGGCAGCCTGAAGATCAGCCTAGCTGCGTCATTCTGTACCACCTGTAGTTTGTTCGTGAGTTTCTGGGGGAGCCCGACATATAGTGCATTGCCATAGTCGAGTCGTGAGACAATAGTTGCTGATACTATAGTTTTCAGAGATGACACTGAGAGCAGAGGAACCAGTTTCTTCAGCTGTCTTAGAAGACCAGTGCATGTGCCCACCACCGAGTTGACTTGATGGGTCATAGAGAGCTCAGAGTCGATCTTGATTCCCAGGCTTTTTACAACTGGCGATGGGCTGGGAGGGGCCCCCAACTCTTGGGGCCAAAACAGGCCGCTCCAGGGGTTGTTTTTTGATGGGAAGGCTAGTACTTCGGTTTTATCTGGGTTAATTTTTAGGGAGTTTGCAGTCATCCAGTTGACTTGACAGACTATATGTATTCTCTACGTGCCCTGTTCTCTCAACCCTCACCACAGAGGCCTGATTCGAGTATTCCATGTCACAACAGGTTTTTACCACTAGAAGGTCTCAATGAGTTGGACTGCCCATCCCAAGGCCCAGCTGAGATGGTTGTCCCCCTCAAGATTCCGGTCTTGTCATCTTCCAGTGTCTGTATAGATCCAATTGTTTTGACCACCAATCAAATTTCCTGGAACCTTACTGGCATGGTGTCAAAGCTGTCTTGCCTAGACTGGTGCCTTTTCATAGACACGTAGGAAATGTGTATTTTTCAGGAGGCTTGGGCTCTGTCCCCACAGTTGTTTTCTGGGTTTATCTGTGGATGATTCCCCGGCTATTTCAAGGCAGGTTTATGATGTGGTTGCTATTAGTTTAGAGGCAGTACAGCCTGAGGGTTTGAACTTGTTGCATGCTGACTCCTTAAGGAGAATTAGTGACATCCACATCACTAGGTTTTCCTCCCTTAGAAGCCTGTTCTTAGTGGAATGCAGGGCTTTGCTTCAGAGGGAGAAAAAGGGCCCCTGGCATTCGAAATCTTGCCAATCTGTGAGGCGAGCCCTGTCCATCGTTATTAAAGATGGAAACAGAAATTCGATACATACAGCTAGGTCTTCTTATAAAGCTATTGTACCACATACCAAGAGAGATTGGGTGCTAGCTAACTGGGATGCTATGTTAACTGCTTTCAAGGGAAAAGATCACACTTCCTTTTGGCGTATTTTAGCAAACAGTAACTCCGATTCTAATTTGCTTATTGATAGTAGCAATTATGCAGCTACCTGGGTTGACCATTTTTCTAAACTGTATTCTTTTGACACAAGTATGGACCCCCTTGGTGTGAGAATAGTGGTGCTCTTCTTGCTGCTAGGAATGGCATCATAGCTAGTGTTTCCCCAGGTGTCACCAATCCAGGGAGGGATGCCCCTGAAGCTTGGCCAGTTTCCATCGATGAAGTCAATAAAGCAGTTGATTGGATCTATCCCAACAAAGCACCCAGTCAAGATAAGATTTCTGGGGAACTCTTTAAGGCTGAGAAGGGTATCTTGAGGCCTTATCTTGTTTTGTTTTTTTTAACTGCATAATGATTGGTTAACCCATGCCTCCATCATGGGCTGGGGCTGAGATCATTACAGTAAGCAAAAAGGGTTCAAGGGCACCCCCTTCTAATTATAGGCCTATTAGCCTGATTGATAGCTCCCAGAAACTTTTTAGTCGCATTATACTGAAAAGACCACAGGATTGGATGGCAAATGTGGGGCTGCTGACCCCACTGCAAGCTGGTTTTAGGGATGGCATTAGCACCATAGACCAGGTGTTTCAGCTCGAATTGATTTATCAGAAATATGTCACTCTGAGGGGAGGACGACTTTGCATGGTATTTATGGACCTATAGTCCGCATTCGACCTTGCACCTAGGGCTTCCTTGTGGAAGGCTATGGTAGAATTTGGTGCTCTGAAATACCTCCTTTATATTATTATCATGCTCCACTCCAATAATTTTGCCCAGGTTATATGTGTCCCTAGGCCAAACTGACTGACCCCATTCCAGTTACATGGGGTGTGAGGCAAGGGTGAGTCCTAGCCCCAACCCTTTTTCTCTGATACATAAATGATTTAGTACCCTAGCTTGAGTTGCGTGACAACAACGCCCAGTGTCTTGCTGATAGGAAGGTCCCGACCCTCTTGTTTGCTGATACACTTCTGATTCCCAAATCCCCTTCAGAAGGTTTTGGACCAATTTGGAATGCAAACAGAGAGGCCTGGAGGTTAATCTCAGCAAGACCAAGTACATAGTCTTCAACCCCTGTTTATCAGCCTGTTTCACCCGGCCCTAGATGGTGTCCCTTTGTAGAGAGCTCATATATTTGAATACCTAGGGATCTCAATTACAGAACAGTTTGGATACCACACATCCAAAAGTGTGGACTTAAGATGGAGCAATACACAGGGAATATTATAAGGCCTCATCAAGGCTCCCCCTTTTGTCTAGAATAACTCCCATTCCAAATTTACATTCTTCAAACTCTTGGGGCAACTCTCTATGGAGGGGAACTTTGGGGCCACATGGATGTTAGAAGTTTGAAAAAAGTTGAAATGGGTTCCTGGGACTTTTCACTAGTCTCCCTGTTAGTACCCATCTAATCCCCCTGCGCTTTGAGGTGTGTCTCAGACCACTCTCTGATAAAGTGGGTCTTAGACCAATCTTGTATTGGCGTAGGATTTGGGTGACCACAGCATTATTGGCATACCAGCAGGGCTTGGAGGATGTCATGAGGCTGCCTGGGGCCTCCATAATTCCGTGGCTTAGGTTTGTCCAATGACGATTGAGTCAGCTGGGGTGTGGGAACCTTTGGTCTACCCCAGAGAAAGCTACAGGGCATTCGAAAGAGGCACTCATGCATTTATATTGGCAATATATAGACAATTTGTTTCTGTGTTCTGCCAGCGTGGGTTCCCTCACCACCGCCTTTCTTGAACACAAAGATGGTTATGTTGCAGAAGGATATTTAAATGAGATTGAGCCTCCCCTAGCCAATTTTTATACATGAAATTTCTGTTTGGGACCCTGCCTCTTTGGTCAGTCACGGTTAAGCGGATGCATGCATCCAATAATTCAGAAAGGATCTGACCTTCTTGTCCCCAGGTGTCAAAGACCATTGTCTATGTTGGTTTTTTTTTACCGTCTTATGCTACGAATAGAAGGAAGTGGATCCTACCACTTTGTCGCAACCTAGTGTTTAGAGATTGCAGAACAGCAATCAGGGTCCTTAGAGGTGATGTAAGACAATTTATGGTATTCACTGTCTCACATTATTTATTGAATATGTGGAGGCTCAGGCAAAAAAGTTTAGTCTCCTGATGGTTTGTGTCATGGAATACTCCTGTTGTTAGAACTACAAATGAACGCGTCTGGGGGTAATAACCGCTTTGAAGGGCCCTTACGTTTAAAATGGAATATGGTTGGACTATGTTCATGGTTTTACTATTTATGATATTTTACGTATTTATTGTTATTCTACTTTTTGGCTTTTAATTGAAATTTACTATGTGTTTGTACTATGTATTGTTATGCTTTGATAATGACATAATGATGATTTCAAACATTTTAATTGTTTATGAGATTTTTGCACATATGTCAAGAGGATTATAGGTTTGCTTTGCATTTTAGGACTGATAGTCTAAATGTTTTTAACTTGTCACGTTTCTATTACTGTATGACGTGGATAAGTAATACCTGTATTGTAAATGATATGCTCTTTTTTATGGGTTTTTTTATCCGAAAAAAGATTTATGACTGATTGTAATGTCATCTCAGGCCATAAGTATGTTCTCTATTTGTGCCTGTGGAGCAGTCTACACAGAGCCTATGGTAAGCCAGATGTATTGATGTTTGTCAGTGCTCGAGTCATATTGAGTTATCTCTCTTTTTCAGTTGCTTTGTATAATTATACCCACATTCTCTTCTATGCTCAAAGGTGTCTTATACGTAAAATCTAAAGCAGAAGAGAGAGACACCACAAATTTCCTCTCCATCCTTGATTTTTGAGTAAAACTGGTTTCAGCTTAGACCTCTTTCCTACTTCACTTTTTAATTTTTGTTTGGTTTGTGCTTCTTGACTAATAGCGCACCTTATCTCAAATTCTGCTTGAGCATTTCAGTTGATCAAGTCTTATTTTAAATGACTCCAAACAAAATAATCAACATTTAAGAAAGTATATTGGTAGCATTGGTAGTAAAAATATTGTGTGATATTAATTTGGCAATGTTTTTCCTGCCTTCATTAGGCAAGTTATTTTTTCACTGGATATTCGATGAGCTGAGAATCAAATTTAAATTAAGATGACAGAACCTATGTGGAGCAATACTTGCAACATATTTGTGACCTAGCGGTTCAACGTGTTATGTTTTTTACAGTGCTATAAAATGCGTGATGACAGACAAAAAGATATGACGCATGCAATTGATCATCCGATTAAATCTATAGGACATGACACTGTAAGTGTATGTATGGATGAAATAAGTACACCAAGACTTGGCCTTCCCCATTCGGCAGAAATGAGATAGTCCATGCGGAACTGTGTTCAAAGGGGGACTGCCAAAACAACATGGGCAGTTAAGTTTTTGGGGGCAACGTAACCCTCACCTGAGTCAGCCCATCGGGAGGAAGTGCCAAGAGGGCATTGGGCCCGTATGCAGACTGATGTGATCGCATATGGTGTAGTGTAGCTCCTATTTCCCTAATAGGCTCTGCGCATTGGAATAATATCCCCTATAGGTTTGACATAGGACTAAGGTCAGTATGTCCCTATCGAGTATATTAAACTTAATTACTTGTGCCAGCTAGCTCAGAGGCCATTAGAAACTCCTTGACGACAAGAAGGGAGTAGTTTCTGGCAGCCGCAAAACATGACCACTTTGTTTCCCTTTAGAATCAGAACGTGTCCCAGAGTCGTGGAAACAATAGATAACTATTTCACTCAGCTCAATCGTGCATGCTTAGTTTTTCTCAAAGTTACACAGAAAGAATAGACGGGCGTTTCAATAAAAGATTTATTGAACAGTCTTATTTCTCGTGTAAGTTAAATGTGCTGTTACGATCACAAGACAGTATGCGAGATAAATAATGTACAGCGTAAGCAGTAGAAATAAATAATACTGCGATAGCATTATCTTTAGCAGATATTCATTTACATAAATAACACAGACTAAAAATGCGAGTACTCATAAGATGCGTTGCTAAGCTAGTTCTACCCCAATGTACCTAACCTAACCTAGGTGTAGGGAGAGGTATGAATTAGGTGAAGTATTCCTTACTATGGTATACTAAGAGTATGTTAAGTCTAGTATGCCTAGTATGCCAAGAGTCCCTCTAGGTTCTAGTCAGCTCCATACCTTAAGAATGAGAGAGGTAGGAATCTCTTGCCAGATTCGAACTCCAACACCCCGCAAGGGAAGTCAGATCACTGGAAGCTGGATTCTCTGCGTGCAGGGATGACAGCGTCTTCTCAGTGCGTCAGGCCGGGAAACGGGCTCCTCTGAAGTCGAGGTCTCCTCTAGTTTACAAGGGCTAGGGAAGGTATATTTATACCTGAAAGGTACCTCAGAACGTTAGCATTGACGTGAATCGGACAGCGGAAGATGTCATGAATGAACCCCTAAGGTATAATGGTTCATGCATAATAGATGAGTCCTTGAAGAAATCAATAGTCCTGTGCTAGGGAAATTCCCGAAGCCTAAGGGTCTGTTCTTCAAGAACTCGTGACGTTAGGGTGGACGGATGTCGGAGACCATGCCTGTATTTGGAGTGCACGGTTTAATGCCTAAATAAGGACTGGGAATTTATGCCTATACAAGGGCAGGGCGAATTGTGCCTATATAAGGACATGATACAGGAAAGCCCGTGTATGGACACCCTAAGAGGAATACAACACCCACTCCACTTTCATGTGTACGATAATACTAAAATGCTAAACATTTAAAATGCTAAACATTAAATGAAGTACCGCATATTGCTAAAATATTTCATAAAACCATTTAAAAAGGCATTTAAAAAACCTATTAGAATGCAAAAGGTACTGTACATTTGAAGCATTGCTTTTCATTTCAGGCATATATTTAAAAATAAAATACAATATGAATGAAATTAGCAGTAATATTTACATTTGACAGAAAATGATCGATAAGTTGTTAAAAAAAAATCAAAGTCATTTCATGTCATGAAAATGAATGAACTTTTTAGACAAACAAGATGACTAAGTGTCTGTGGAAGTACCCCGAAGACTGTACTATAAGGCTAGTTCTACTTTAAGCATATTGAAGTGTCATTTTTGTTCGAAAAATGGACAAAGGTTCAATTTTGGGAAGAGTTCCAAGTTTTTTGGAGTATGAAGGCCAAATTGTTACTGCATCTCTGGATCACTGTGGGCTGAATCAGAGTCAGTTTACGGGTCTGGTGTAAACATGAGATCATCTATTTCCGTAGACAAAACATCGTCCACTGAAGTTGGTGTCAGTTGGAACACCTCGTGTAGTAAATTAATTGCACAGAGATGTGAAGCACCGCTTTCAGCATAGGTTGTCGCAGCAATGTTCGCGTCCGTTGTTACCTGTGTGCCTGTCGATTTTTCTCGTACCTCAGCAGCAGCCGGAAGCGTCTGTGAGATCTCAATGAATGCTGACATCAGGATTGGCAGCCTCTGGGGGCAACACAGAGCATGGGCCATTATCGGGAGCAGCAGAGTATCGACATCCGTTGGCGTAGCTGATGGAAATGTTAGACAGGTGTCTAACACGCATTCTTCACTGCATAGCAGGCATCGTAGAACAGGTAAGATGCAATCTTGCCAGATTGGTCTGAATGACAGGAACCACGTTGTATTACGGTCCGGTAGACGAGTCATGCCCAAAAGCTGTACTATTTGCTCACGGCACTTTCATTCAAGGAGAGCTTTCTCCATTTCGCTCGGAGTGATGTCTGCGAATAGGCTGGCCATAGCGCAATAGCAGGAAGAGAAATAGAATTCCGGCAACAAGTGCTAGAATTAATGGTATGCCACCAAACACCGAATGTGCAAAGTTCGGGATGATTCCGAGTATTACCTGGAAAGGTGCTAACAGACCGGAGCAGATGCTCTTAAATACATGTACAATTCTGGTTGTATCAGACATGTTTAAGATACGTCCTATCATTTCCACGAAATGTATAGGGCAGTTTGTACGTATTAAAGTCTGTATCTCAGCCGAAGTCCTTGCTACTTGTAGATCATAGGTTTCTTTGGCCGAGGTCAAAGGCACTGTTTGCTGTAAAAGCATGGCTTTCATTCTGCTTAAAGTATCAAATCTTATAAAAGAGACGTTCAGCGAAGGCCATAGAGGCGACTCCCTGACTGTGTCTATTGGGGCAAACAATACTTGCATACAGCAAGTGACCCTGGAGTTGACCATTACTAGATATGGGATGCCTGGCAACATGCCGCTGCAACTTTGATCATTCAACATGAGGTAACTCCCATTAGAAAGTTGTCCAAACGTTGGATTAATCATAGCAGCTGGTGTACCCTGCTGATGGCAAGACAAATTTGCCACAGAACCATTACAAGCCCCGTGTAAAGAAATGTCCTGACATATAAGTGAACCGCTCAGTGCACGTTTACAGTGTGTACCGCTCAAAAACACTTCACAATCCCCACTCCAACATCTATATGTATACAGTAAATCCCAAGATGTCTTAATGTATTCCTTACCCAACCTTTCATATTTGCCTGCTTGCATTTGTCCGAGGCAATACTGAAACTGAAAAGTAGTCACAGGTAATGTGATTTTGCCATGAATGAGCCATTCAGTAGCTGGTTTTTCTGCCACTGTGAATGGTAACTTTTCCAGTTTTTCAATGTTCAGCATTGTATACTTTGCTCCTCTTTGTGCCAGTTCGATCTGTTTATCAGTTAGATTGTATTTTGCAAACAGAGCCGATGTGTTGATGAAACGCCAAGGCACATAGCCCGCACGCAAAGATTGCAGCGTCCAGCTTAATAACACAATAGAACGTAATTGAGATTGGCCTTGCTGTAACATCGCCAAATCTTGTTCTAGTATGTCGATAGCAGAGGATACAATGCCATCCAATGAATATATTCTGGAGGACAAAGTTGTTAACCCATTGTCGACCACAGAGAGGGTTTTCTCTAAATTAATACGATCAAGTTCACGTATTCGCTCTGCGGCCTCCATCTGTGACACTTTCCAAGCTTCATTATAGGCAGCATAAATGCCGGCATATATGAAACGTTTTTGACGCGGTTTTCTTGGTCCAAGCAAGAATTCCCTAAGGTCTGCGTCTTCTTTAAGTAAGGATAAGTGTTGTTTCACATCCTGTAGTGTAGATTTCTGCAGCCAATCGAGGCATAATTTACCTACACTGTATGTTGTTACTACCCCCGGATGCTGTCTTTGGACGTATCTTGGGTCTGGCCTTTGAATAGTAAAGCCCTGAGTTTTATTCAGGAATCTTTCCTGACAGTTGTTCGTGTCTGTGGGCCAGATCAACCATTTTTTCCAATCAGGATTAGATCTGTTGAGTTGTAGTATATTGTCAACTGTCACCACTGCCTTTGTATTATTATCAGTGGCAGGTGCTGGTACAGAAGGTGTGTTCATCTCTTTGATCTTGGCTAGTCCAAGACAAGATGTTTGTGGAGAAGTGTGGCTCAGTGGAGAAGTGTGGCTCAATGGTTAGAGCGGCAGACCCTGATGCAGAGG
The DNA here is from genome assembly GCA_963921515.1 of Calotriton arnoldi. Lineage (NCBI taxonomy): Eukaryota > Metazoa > Chordata > Amphibia > Caudata > Salamandridae > Calotriton > Calotriton arnoldi. The sequence goes on along the minus strand of CAWUFW010000084.1, from coordinate 2,187,222 downwards.
TCTAGCCTGGGACCAGGGTTCAATTCCCGCCTCGGTGGGTCTTGGGCTCAATTTCCTCGGACCTGATAATTCTCGCCTCGGTGCCTATTCTGATCATGGGTCCAACTCTGGGCAATAGCTTGCTTAATCTCCACAACGGCCCCCACAACGCTAGGATGCCTGGCTTCACCTTGGGGGTGCCCAGGAGTGGGCATCTCACAGGGAAAGGCCAGGAAGGGTTCCACAGCGGTATGCGTACAAGCGCCTGAGATACCCCTTCGGGGGTCGATTCGGGCGCTATACAAATACTACTACATTTACATTTGTTGGACAGTTTCATTCAAAAACATTATTTGTTCAGGGATGATGCAGGCTCTAAATAAAGCTTCTATCCCCTGCACTTGCCAATCTTTAGTACCCCAGACAGTTTTTGTGTCTATTGTGTCTTTCCAGAAGTCGAAACCCTGTCTAGTCAGTTGGGCAATAAATGGTGCAGAATAAATCTGTTTTGTATTTGTTAACATAATTTTCAGTCCTGTTTTGTTTACATTTTTATAGTAAAACATGTCTGGATCAGATGTATTGTACCCTGAAAAATATGGAAACTTGTTAGCAAATGTTTTTGAACTACCGTGTGGTGGTGTAGGACAATGCTCCCATTGGTTAAACATAAACACATTTCTAGGGTATGCAGATTTATGCAAATAATGATGACCATAATGGTTATATCAATACAGTTGTTCATAGTCTGATGAACCCTCTAAATATTCATTTTGAGAAAATGCAGCAGATTTTTCTAGGTCAAACATTATGCCATTAACAGTCTCAAAGTCCCAATCATCTGAATAGGTACTGGACGTAATTAGATCACTTAGTGAAATTTTAAACAAATGTGGAATGTTCAATTGTTCCGTCGGGCCGAAGATATCAAAATCTGTTTTGTCCCACACTATACCATCCTGTATAGGAACAGCTGTGATGTTCACTGTTGACAAGTCTCTTACTTCACGATGGGAAGATTTATGAGGTTTTAAAAGTACGTTCACGTCTTTTCCTTCAGTATTCACATGGATGTATCTGCCACTTATAAGCACGCTCACAGTTGTATCCAAAGCTAGCCAGAGCAGGAAAACAAAAAGTCCAGATGTAATCCAGAGTTCAATCCATGGAGAAACCAAATAAGTCTTTTTCAGAAAGTGAAGAAAGTCTTGTACTTCCTGCTTGAATTTCAATGATGCTGGCGTCGTTTCAGGTTCACTCGGATCTTCTGAGAACGTATCAAAGTTAATGAAATAGCCAGAAGCAGTTCTGTCAATTGTTGGAATTGCATCAGGATTTGTAGAAATCGCTGGAACCAGTTGATCACTTGCTACATTGGTGTAGACGGGTGTATTTGGATGAACTGTTACTTGGTTTTCAAGAGGGATGAGTTCCATTGCATTGTTGCTTAGTCCTCCATCTGTTACAGCTGAATTCTCGATTGTTATCAGTCTTTCAGTCTGAACCTCTTGGATAGTAGCGAGAGGAGTGCGTCTGCTACTAGGTCGGAGTCCACGAGGCCTACTATTTAGTATTGGCCACATACTGTGGTTTGATGAGGTCGATGGACACAAATCTTTTCTCCTTTCTTCCAGCAAGGGGCGGCAGAAGTACTGTTCTTGTTCCTTGAACTGCTAGGACAGGTACTGGTTGTCTGTAAGAAGGTCCAAATTCCTTCTTGTCCGCAATCCTTTCTCTGACTAGATCCCCAACTTTTGGAATCCAGACAGACCTTGCTGGGACCGCCGGTTGTTCCCCAGTGGTGGTTGGCTGTAGGAATACGTTGCTTTGTTTCGTTCTTAACTCATTCAGTTCCTTTAAAACAGCCAAACGATCTTTGATATCAAACGTTTTATTTTCCACCACTGTGCCTACGTGATCGAGATCTGGTACCCACATTCTTGTCCCAAATAGGACCTCATATGGAGTGACCCCCCTTAGAGAACTTTTTGGCAGATTGTTCAATGAGCGTTGGACCCCATTGAGATGTTTGACCCACCCATCACCCGAACCTAATACCCTCGCTGTTATAGACTGCTTTATGTCCCGGTTTTTCCTTTCCACGACCGAATTTCCCTCAGGATGGAATGGAGAGGAGTACCGCAATGCAACGCCCAGACTGGCCATGGCTTCTTTGTAAGCCCGAGAGCTAAACGCAGGGCCCTGGTCAGAATGTAGCGTGCCTATTGCGTATGTGCCGATAAAGACTCGCAAATCTTTTATAACAGTTCGAGCGTCAGCCGAGCGCTGAGGCCATATCCATAGGAACCTGGAGCATGAATCCACTGCAACCATGATATATTTATAGTTACCGTCCCTTTGCAAGGGCCCGCAGTGGTCCAGGTAAACACAAGCTAATGGTTTGTCTGAAATGAACAGGGGTGTCTGCGCAGGGCGTTTCACTGTGGAGACTTTCATCTGTTGGCATATATCACATTCTAAAACATAGTTCTTTGTTTGTTTTCTAATGCCAGGCCATCAATATCTTTGCTTGAGTAAAGATACTGTCGCAGAAACACCTCCATGGGCAGAAGCTATCCCTTCGTGTGCTGCTAGGATTAGTCCTAATCTACGTTCCTTGTTTGGAATTACCCTATCCCCACTCCAGGGATTCGAGCAAAAGGAACGTTGTTCACATCAATTACATATGAGTACTTGAGTGGAAACTTTTTTGGTAACGCTGCACTGCTGCCTTTGCTTGAAGCATTGACAGCCAACATTATCTCAGCGTCTATTTTTGTTTTTGAACGAGTGATCGCAGCTACGGAAGCTGTCTGAACAGCCCCCTTTGCGGCTTCGTCAGCCAATGAATTCCCTGCAACGTGAACGCCATCACGTTGATGACTCAGTGTGTGGATCACGTGAGCCTTTGGTAGTTCGGTTTTCAACTGAACTACTTGTTCCCAAACATTTTGTGCTTTATTGTGCCACCTTTCGCATCTTTGAAACCATTTTCAAGCCAGTTTTGTATATATTCATTATACGACTAAACACAGTAAAAGGAATCGCACACTATTAGCGTGGGGAATTCTCAATCTGTACTTTCAAGTCCCAGTTTGAATGCTTGTAGTTCAGCTCGCTGAGCAGTACAATCTCCTAGAGATTGAGTTTTTGTGACCATAGGTCTGAAGATGCCATCTCGCATGCGACCTTTAACGATTGCACCCGCTGCACTGTAAGCTTGCTTACCCCCTGTTGCGGGTTGTGCGGATCTGTCAGTGTAAATTATGAATTCGTACTGATCGAGAGGCAGAATTTCAGTAGGCAGAGGACATTCTTGTTCATATTGCAGGAATGCTTGTGTTTTTAAATCTGGATCAAAAACATATTCAACATCAGTTGCAGCAAGAGAATTAACCCATTGTATCCATCTTTGATGTAATGCTTTAGCATTTGGAATGCTTGCTTTTGTGACCGCTTCTAAAGCTGGTACTGGGGTTACGACAATGACGCGTTTCCCTTGGGCTAGGGCTCTTTCTATTGCTACAGCGGTTTGAACTGCTGTTAGAATTTTTTCAGTTGAACTGAAGCGCATTTCCGCTTGTGTGTACAAATGAGATTTGTATGCAATTGGTATTTTCTCACCCTCATTGAAGGTTAAGTAGGTGAATCCATATTGACCCGAAATTATTCGGATCACCAGGTTGCGTTGACTTACGCGTGTTTGTAAGTGATTTGTTGCTAACATGTTAGCCTGTAGTGAACGCAAGATTTCTGTGTGTTCGTTTGTCCAATTTTTGATTGAAAAATCAGGTTTGATTAATGTGTAGAGAGGTTTAACCCTTTCTGCGTAATTTAGAATGTATGTTCTTCCAAAGTTTAGGAAACCCAGAATGGATTGTAAGTTTTTTAGCGTTTTTGGAGGCTGGAGCAGCGCACACTTTTCTAAAAAGTTAGCTGCCAAGCTCTTGCCTTCACTTGAAAGCTCATATCCTAGAAATAGGACATTGAGATGGGCAATTCTGGACTTTTTAAAGTTGAACTTGTAGCCCTCAGAGGCGAAGCCCAGTATAATGGTGTTCACCCTGTTCAAGTGTTTGTCCAGGTCATCGTCTGTCAGATATATGTCATCGACATAGGACAATGCCTTATTGTCATAAATTTGTAGTAACTCCGTTACCCTCGCTGAGAATAAACCTGGGCTGCCCTTGAACCCTTGTGGGAGTCAACAAAAGTGACGCTGGGTCCCCATTATGGAGAATGCTGTTAAGTACCTGCTTTCAGGTGCTATGTTTTGACAAAAGAAACCATTTGAGATGTCTAATGTGGTTTTATATTTTTTACGCACAATGTTATTCATTAATGCTGTGCTATGTGCATTTTGCACTGCAAAGGTTTTTGAACAAGTGTTTAGGTGTCTGTAATCCAAAACTAGACGATATGTATTGTCTGGTTTGGAGACAGGAAACAAAGGATTGTTCATTGAAGAGGTGCATGTTTCAATCACCCCTTGGTATTCAAGTTGATCTAAGATCTCCCTGACCTGTTTTGTAGCTTCTTGCTTTATTGGATACTAGCTTTGTGCAGTTGGTTCATGTTTCAGATGTATTTTATGGTGAGGTGAGTCCTCATCCCATCCTACATGATTTTTATATAATGCTGGGGCCTGGGCTACTGCCCATTTCCTGGCATATGTATATTTTAGATGAATTGGAATATGGTTGGAGAAGGCAGGCATAATAATGTCCTCGCCATGTGGGCACTCCCTGACAAATTGTGGTGGCCAGTCTTTTTCTGCTAGAAGTATGTCATAGCCCCTCGATAGTCTTTCCCAAAAAAGTGCTTTCACCTGTCTTGGTTTGTCTCCCTCCATCCGGAGTGTTATTTCATATAACTTTTGTGGAGTACTAACCCTGGTGTCTACAGTCTCAACTGTAATGTACTCATTCAAGTCCACTATCTCCAGAAGTTCCTTCAGGTTCTGGCGAGCTATTGTGACTTCTGCTGCACTGTCCAGCATTGTCTGAGCCCATTCTCCGTTCTTGAGTTGTGTTCTCAGTATTCTCGGCATGTCTGATCTTCAGACCTGCTACTTTCTTTTTGGAGAATTGAGGTTTTGTTTTGTTTTTTGGAGCGTGTTTATCTTCCTTGGATTTCACGCGTTCTTCTCTATGTTCTGATCATCCTCTTCTTTCCGAAGTCTGTGATGAGATCTGAAAGGGACGAGAGGAACGTGTATCAGTATCTTGATACCTGTCAGGTTTTCTTAAATTATCCCTATTCCTGAGGTTATACCTCCTTTCAGAGGGCTCCTTTTGAGGAGACCTACCTCGGGATTGAGAACGTTTCTCGTTTGAATTTTGTTTATTAGTCTCCCACTTCTTTTTAGAAGATGTAGGAGTTTGTTTAATTAAGTCCTTCTCAGGACTTTCAGATAGTTTCGGCTTCACTGGTCTTCCACCCAAACTATCTCTGCCTAATTCTGCATAAGATTGTTCAATTATTCTGGGTAGCTCAGTTTGATGTTCTGTAACATCGAATTCCCTTAATTTTTGGCGGATCGCCACTGCTGCTGCCTCTCCTTTAATATTAGATAATATTATTGTTGAGACCTGGTCGAAATTTTTCAGTAATTTCATACCTAAATTCAGAGCAGGCTCTGCCCCGTATTCATTTTGAATTTGTTTCAGGACATCTGGGATTACCGCAATTGACGTAATACCATGTGTTTTAGTATAGATGGCAGCAAAGACTGAGCCCCAAGTGGTGCAGTCTTCCAGTTGTGGTGTGATCCCAATCGGTAAACTGATTGTTAGGATTCTGTGTTTCTCATACGGGGTAGTATTTGGAAATACTGCTTCGATTTGAGTAATTTTTTGAGCTATCCAGAATGGAATTTGCTCACGTTTTGTGGGCATTTTACCCATGACTGCGTATAGAGTCTGTGGTGTCATTTTTAGTGTATTCCCCTGTTGGGGAGTTGGATTTGGAAGTGTCAATGGTGGTTGGACTGTGAAAGTCCGCATGACATATTGGACCAATTGTCTGTAGATTTTTATTATTTCTTGTAGTTGAACAATTAGTTCCTCGTCTGACATTTCTTCAATGTCGGGATGAGGTGTGTAGCCGGCTAGAATCGGCCATGTTGCTCCTGGTCTACCTAGTGGACCGAGCCTGGTAATGTTTCTGTGATGTTTTAGGGCGCCTTTAAACCAGAGCTGATGCTCTTGGTATGTTAATGGAATTTCTATATCCTCGAAAGGAATGTATTCCTCTGGTAGATCATCTTCTTTGCAGAAGTGAAACAGTTTTGTTACTGGATTGGATTCAGGAAATATTACCCATGAATAGAATACCTCTGTCTGAAAGGATTCGTGTGCCTCTATCACGAAAACTGCTCTACCGCCTCTCGGTGGTAGGCCGTGTTTTATAAGTTTTAGAGTGATGGCTCTTCTTAAGTTTGGATGGATGTCTATAACACCCTCCTCGGTTTCATTTAAACCTGTAATGTTAAAAACTGCTGCTTGGGCTGGATCAGCCGCAGCTCCACCGTTTCCGGTGGCATTGTCCCCGTGTATGGACATTTGTTTTTTGAAAAATGTAGAACAAGTTTCAAGGAAACAAAGATAAGGTGCACAATATTTTGGAACACTGTATCCTTCAACGTTGAGCAAACCAAACAGCTAATATACAGGGTGTTTCCCTATGTAGCCATGGTGGATACTTAACCCTGCCCACTCCAGACGTCTTTTGGAGTATATGGGTAGGGGTCTCTGAGAGAAAAAGCACGGCTGAGTTACTCAGTATCTAGCGTTAAATTACCGCCTTACCAAACGTTGGGCGCCATGTAGTGTAGCTCCTATTTCCCTAATAGGCTCTGCGCATTGGAATAATATCCCTGTGGTGTTCTGCACCTTCTCTGTAAACCACGGATTCCAGATTCTGCAATGTGGAATGTGGAATGTGGTGGAGGTTGCCTAGCACTAGTGAAATGAACTGACAGTTAGTCCTGTTAAGCTGCTGGATGGGGTCTCTAAGCTTGTTCTTACTTTAATAAACCTGTCTCACTTTAACATGAAGAATCAGGACTTTCATTTACGTAAGATCTACTTCCACATTTTGGCGACGAGTGTCCTACGCGAATAAAGAGACCCCAACAGCTAAATTAAATAAGGAATACTTCATCTACACAACAAGCACTTACCGACCAGCTAGCCTTCTTCTTCAGTTCATCGGCCGAAGAGGGGAAGAAGTAAGGTTCACCTCAACCTCCGATATCCTGCTGCAGTGTGTCCCGATCGATTTTCATCAATTTCGGCTACACCCGAGGTTTGCTCCATCTAGTAGACCATCGTGGGTTGAGTGGACTATAAAGTGAGGTTCCTTGTCCTTGCAAGTTGCATCCTTGAAGGTATGTACGCTGCGCATCGCCCTCGCTGAAAAGACAGACTTGCTCCCCGGGTTGCCTGACTTGCGGTGCGGCCTACCCTTGATTTGCCTGATCCTGAGGTCATAGCAAGAAGACGTGGCGGCTAATTTATATGTGCCGTCTTTGCCTAGCCCCAGTGACCTCATCGCGCAACAACGCGGCGGCCATTTTAAGTGCCCTTTTCTTGCTGTACTTTACGTTTCTTCTGTTTGGGCTCAACCTTGCGAGATTTTGGTTTCGCATCCATCTTTCCTTGGGATGTCATCTGCAACCATGTTTTGATGCCATTTCGAGATCCGAGGAGCGGTCTCAGTCTGCAAATTGTGCGCTGACGCGCACAGCTCTTCGCGTGTCAGCGCGCCCACTCACTGCTGAGTTTTCTACTTGATAAGGTAAAAGGTCTGCGCTGACACGCACAGCTGGTACTACGTTTATTTAAATGCTGCGTGTTCATGATCAAAGAATTTGGTTTCTGCGCTGACACGCACAGCTTGTCTTTTTCAGTGTACAAATTGTGCGCTGACTCGCACAACTTATTCAAAGTTTCTTCAGTGTGGATTAACTGTGCTTGGTTTCTGCGCTGACACACACAGCTTGTTTTTTTCAGTGTACACATTGTGCGCTGACTCGCACAACTTATTCAAAGTTTCTTCAGTGTGTATTAACTGTGCTTGGTTTCTGCGCTGACACACACAGCTTGTTTTTTTTCAGTGTACACATTGTGCGCTGACTCGCACAACTTATTCAAAGTTTCTTCAGTATGTATTAACTGTGCGCTGTCACACACAGCTGATCCTACATTCGGAAATTTGTTTACTGCTGCATATCTATGTTCACAAAGAATATGTTGTGGTTAAACTGTTACCTCCTAACTTTAAGTGCTGTGTATACATGTCTTCTTAGTTGAAGTTCAACACTGGCATTCTCAGCTAATTTTCATATGTTCAGTAGTGTATCATTTTGTGCACACACACACACACACACAGCTGTTCCTTAGTGTATTTATTATTGTCACAGTTCTTACCACTTTGTTCTTCTTAAATTGTTCACATTGCCATCATGCAGAATGTCCCAGCACCTCCGTTTTTCTCTCCTCCCTGGCGTACCTCCTTTACTCTGGCAAAAGTGGAAAAAAGTATTTAACCACTATGCTCGTGTATGTGGCACCTCACTCAGTGCAGAGAGGAAGACTTCTCTCCTGATGCACTGTTTAGGTTCTGAGGGGCAAGAAGTTTTCGAACATCTACCGGATCTTGCTGATGGTGACTCTGCATCCCTTAACGAGTATGAAATCTGCCTCAAGAAACTTGATTTGCACTATTTACCTAAGGTTAGTACTGTTCTTGAACGCTACCACTTTGGTAGAAGGATGCAGAGGCAAGATGAGTCCGTGGAGCAGTATATAACAGTTTTACGCAAATTGGCATCAACTTGCAGCTTTGGTGCCACACTGGAGGAACGCCTGAGGGATCAGTTCATGTTGGGTTGTGTTCAAGACAAGACTAGGGAGTCTGTTTGGCAAAAAGACAACCCAAGTCTACAGGAGGTCATAACGATTGCAAAGAGCCATGAACACTCGAAAGCGTGCGTTGACATCATTAAGAAGGAATGCTCTTCAAAAAGAAACGATCATTCAGATGTCAAAATTGTTTCTGATAAGTCTGTTAAACCTAAATATGTCTTGGATCAAAAACAGTCTGCTCAACCGCATAGATATTCTTACAGTAATCAAAGTTCCTCTTCTCAAAGTCAGAAATCTTGGAATTCTAAGCAATTTCAAGGCAAGTGGTACAGGTGTGGTGACTCTGGTCACATGGCTGATTTTAAAAAATGTCCAGGTTGGAAGGTTATTTGTAAGATTTGTGGTAGGAAAGGTCATGTGTCCAAATGTTGCAGGTCAGGAAAAGGTCAAAGTTCAGTCAAAGAAGTCGATATCTTCGATGATGATAATGAAGAAGTCATCATTTGTCAAGTATCAGGGAATAAACCTGATGGTCCTTATGAGAATGTGTTAATTAATGATGCATCCGTCAACATGCTGTTTGACTCTGGGGCCAAGATTACACTAGTTCCCAAAGAGTTTTATGAAAGTTGTTTGCTGGGAAAGGTTGTCCTTGAAAAACCTGACATCAGACCTAAGGGTTATGGCGGCGTAAATATTGACCTACTTGGATACTTCTGGGGGTCAATAAACTTTAAAGGGAGAGTTATCTCAGGGAAAATGTATGTGTCAATGAAAGGGGACTCACTGGTAAGTTGGTTTCACCAGAGAGATCTGCACGTGTTTCTTGATCCCAATGGAGATCCTCAGGCCTGTTTGAAGGAGTTACCACCTGTTAGAGTGGTTGACTACTTGGTTAATGATTTGATCAAAGAATTTCCTGGTGTCTTCGCAAGTGACCTAGGCTGTTTTAAGAATTATGTACATCGCATAAGACTCAAAGAGAATTTTATTCCTAAAGTTGCCAAAGTTAGGAGTGTTCCTCTCCTAGTAAGGGATAGCATGAAGAGTGAGTTGGACAAACTCATGGCGAGGGGCATTATCCAAGAGGTTGAGGCAACGGAGTGGGTCTCTCCGGTTGTAATAGCACGTAAGGCAAATGGTGAGGCCCGACTCTGTGTGGACTTGAGGGAACTCAACAGGGCGGTCATTGTTGATCATTACCCTCTACCCAATATTGCCGAAATGCTGTGTTCCCTTGAGGGGCCTAAGCATTTTTCGTCTTTGGATTTAACCTCCGCTTACCACCAGGTTAGGCTACCCCCTCTTCTCAAGAATACACAACTTTTGTGACACCCTTTGGTACCTTCAAGTTTCTAAGGATGCCCTTTGGTCTTATTTCAGCTGCATCCGTTTTCCAAAGGGTAATGGAGGGCATTCTTGGAGATTTGAAGGGCGTGAAGGTGTATCAAGACGATGTACTTATTTTTGGGGTAAATTTAGAACAGCATGACTCAAGATTGAGGTCTGTTTTGAAGAAATTACAAGATGCCGGTCTCACCCTTCGAGCTGATAAATGTAAATTCAATGTCAAAGAAATTGAGTACCTTGGACATTTTGTTTCGGCGGAGGGAATCAAACCCAAGAAATCCCTTGTGGATTCCATACTCAATTTGCGTTCGCCATCAAGCAAAGATGAGCTCATAAAATTCTTGGGAATGGCGGAATTCTATCACAAGTTTATTCCTGACTTTGCAGGGAAAACCTTCATGTTGAGATCTTTGATGAAGAAAGGGTGTGAATTTGAGTGGTCAAAGGGTTGTGAAGAAGAGTTCATTGGCATTAAGAATCACCTTCACAATGCTCCATGTCTCAGTAGCTTTGACCCTACAAAATCCTCTTTTCTTATGACAGATGCCAGCTCGACTGGTCTAGGGGCAGTTCTGTTACAAAAAGAAGATGGGGTTGAGAAAACCATTTTATTTATCTCCAGACCCCTAAGGGGTGCAGAATGCAATTACTCTGTGGTTGAGAAAGAGGCGTTAGGTGTGTTCTGGGCGGTGCGTAAGTTGAGGAAATTTTTATGGGGTAAAAAGTTTAAGATTCTTTCTGACCACAAACCACTCAAAGAAGTCTTTACCAAGAAGGGCATAGATTTTGTCTCTCACCGTATTCACAAGTGGGTGGTGGCTCTTCAAGAATTCAATTTTGAACTGTCGTACTTACCTGGGTCAAACAATGTTCTTGCTGACTGCCTTTCGAGACTTAGCGGTGTTGAGGATGAAACGAGTGATGATATTGAATACTTTGCTGGAGAAGATATGGAAGAAGATGTGAATGTGTGCGTGATTAGTGAAGGTGTTGTTTCGGAAAATGAGTGGAAGGAACACCTTGGTGGTGACGTGACTCTACAAAAGGTCATTACGATGGTAAGAAATGGTTGGTGTGATAAAAAAAATGTGACGATCAGCTGAAGGGATTTTGGTATGTCAAAGAGGATTTGGCTGTCGTAGATGGTGTGCTTATGCGTGGTAGTAAGCTTATTCCACCACTTGTCTTAAGAGAGAAATTGGTCGGGAGTGCCCATGCTTCACACATGGGAATAGCCAAGACAAAGGAGCGAATCAGAGAAGTGTACTGGTGGCCTGCTTTGGATGTTTTTGTAGAAAGACTTGTGCGGGAATGTGCAAAGTGTGCTAATTGTGATAAGTCAATCAAGTGTAGGACACAACCAATGGTGGTTAGGGAGCAAGCTGCTGCTCCTTGGTCTGAAATCTCTTTAGACATCTTAGGTCCTGTGAAGTTGAGATCGCAAGATCGTTATGTCATTGTATGCATTGATATGTTTTCACGGTGGCTGGAAATTAAAATTGTGAACTCTGTTGAGTCAGTTGTTGTAGTAGATTTTCTAGATGAACTTTTTGAGCGAGAAGGCTTCCCTCAAACAGTTTTGTCAGACAATGGTGTCCAATTTACCTCTCGTTTAGTGGAGGAGTTTCTGTCTACTAGGGGTATTAAGCACAAGACCTCAGCACTTTATCATCCCCAAAGCAATGGGGTTGTTGAGAGGTTTATCAAGGTTCTTAAAGAAGCAATACAACAGGCAAGGTCTAGTGGTGACTGCTGGGAGATTGCTGTCAGAAGAAAAGTAAGGGAATATCGCTTCACTCCACATTCCTCAACAAGTGTGACTCCTTTTCGGCTCTTCAAAGGTAGGATGGCGAATGTTGAGGTAGCTCCCTCGTGGGTTTCTGCAAAGAGAGCTTTGGTGGATGAAAATGTAGATAGCACTGATGGGTGGAAGGAAAGAGAGAAAGCTAGGATGGATAAAAGGAAAATTAGTTACGATGTGAGAAAGGCTGTGAAGTGTACAATAATTGAAGTTGGTGACTGGGTCAAGATCAAGTTGCCTAAGAAGACTTCTGGAGTGTCGAAATACAGTCAGCCGATTCAGGTTATCAAGGTATTTAAAAATGCTATAAAAATGAGTGATCACAGGATTTGGAATTTGGGCAGAGTAGCTAAGTATCATTCTACACCTGCATGTCTGTCCTCCGCTTCCTCTTCACGGTTGGATCAACAGGATTCGTTGGTTCCTGAGAGGTCTGTAAGGCCGCTTCGTTTGAAGCGTGTCCCTCTTCATCTTCAAGAGTATGCCTATTGATGCATCTATGGCTTTGCTACTTGTTCCTCATGTAACTCTTTCTTTTGGGTTTATTCTTCTTATTGTTTTATGTTTGTTTATGAAGGGGGAGGTGATGTGGTGTTCTGCACCTTCTCTGTAAACCACGGATTCCAGATTCTGCAATGTGGAATGTGGAATGTGGTGGAGGTTGCCTAGCACTAGTGAAATGAACTGACAGTTAGTCCTGTTAAGCTGCTGGATGGGGTCTCTAAGCTTGTTCTTACTTTAATAAACCTGTCTCACTTTAACATGAAGAATCAGGACTTTCATTTACGTAAGATCTACTTCCACAATCCCCTATAGGTTTGACATAGGACTAAGGTCAGTATGTCCCTATCGAGTATATTAAACTTAATTACTTGTGCCAGCTAGCTCAGTTGCCACTAGAAACTCCTTGACGACAAGAAGGGAGTAGTTTCTGGCAGCCGCAAAACATGACCACTTTGTTTCCCTTTAGAATCAGAACGTGTCCCAGAGTCGTGGAAACAATAGATAACTATTTCACTCAGCTCAATTGTGCATGCTTAGTTTTTCTCAAAGTTACACAGAAAGAATAGACGGGCGTTTCAATAAAAGATTTATTGAACAGTCTTATTTCTCGTGTAAGTTAAATGTGCTGTTACGATCACAAGACAGTATGCGAGATAAATAATGTACAGCGTAAGCAGTAGAAATAAATAATACTGCGATAGCATTATCTTTAGCAGATATTCATTTACATAAATAACACAGACTAAAAATGCGAGTACTCATAAGATGCGTTGCTAAGCTAGTTCTACCTCAATGTACCTAACCTAACCTAGGTGTAGGGAGAGGTATGAAGTAGGTGAAGTATTCCTTACTATGGTATACTAAGAGTATGTTAAGTCTAGTATGCCTAGTATGCCAAGAGTCCCTCTAGGTTCTAGTCAGCTCCATACCTTAAGAATGAGAGAGGTAGGAATCTCTTGCCAGATTCGAACTCCAACACCCCGCAAGGGAAGTCAGATCACTGGAAGCTGGATTCTCTGCGTGCAGGGATGACAGCGTCTTTTCAGTGTGTCAGGCCGGGAAACGGGCTCCTCTGAAGTCGAGGTCTCCTCTAGTTTACAAGGGCTAGGGAAGGTATATTTATACCTGAAAGGTACCTCAGAACGTTAGCATTGACGTGAATCGGACAGCGGAAGACGTCATGAATGAACCCCTAAGGTATAATGGTTCATGCATAATAGATGAGTCCTTGAAGAAATCAATAGTCCTGTGCTTGGGAAATTCGTTGTGACGTTAGGGTGGACGGATGTCGGAGACCATGCCTGTATTTGGAGTGCACGGTTTAATGCCTAAATAAGGACTGGGATTTTATGCCTATATAAGGGCAGGGCGAATTGTGCCTATATAAGGACATGATACAGGAAAGCCCGTGTATGGACACCCTAAGAGGAATACAACAATGGGGTTGCGATAATGGAATGACATAGCTGCCGCAAGACCACTGTGAGATTAATTAAGTCCTCTCATTGGCCAATAACAATGGTGGATATAGCATTTAAGCCAATCATATACTGTGCACCAAGTTGAAAGCATTTTGAAGCATTGATGTAGGTATCACGGCGCAATGCGTCTGCAAGAGGAATTGTTGCCAATAAATATTTTAAAACCCCATGAGTGCTCAGAACCTTTGTGAGACGAGTTGTTGTGAGACACGCAAGTCCACACCTCGTGAATCACGGATGCACCCGCCCTGTGTTCAGCAGTTAGTGTGGGACGTTTGAGAAGTATATATATCAGAACCAAGCTCTCTCCCCAAGAAAAGAGCACAACACAGCTCCAGGATGCAAAGTGGCTTTAATGATCTTTCTTGCACATGAGGTGAGTAGTCCATGAAACGCTTAGGCAGACGCGCCTCAGCCACAATTTGGCTTTCTTCAGTGCCGATCCCACGGGCTCCTCATTAACCATAGGGGTCAAGTTGGTCTCCCACGCTTGTTTTCTTTAAGCCCCACCGGATGGGCCAGGTACCAGGAAGAGAGGGGCGCATGTGACCCCCTTCCTGGGCTGATTTTGTCCCCAGGTAGTCCATCACCTGGGGTCTGCCTTGTGAAAAAAATGGGAGGGGGCCCAAATGTCCCCCCTCCCAGGCCGATTTTGGCCCCAGGGACCTCCTCCCCTGGGGCCCGGACATAGTGGAAAAGGTGAAGTGGGGACCTCAGCCACCCTCCCCGGGCTCATTTTGGCCTTGGGGACGCCATCCCACGGCCGCATCCACATGGGGGGGCCCGCGCTGCCCCCCTCCCTGAACCAGAAATGGCCCTAGGAATCCCATTTCCCATTGCCGGCTCATGCTATGTCCTGGGGTTCCCACCCCTAGGACATAGCAGTTTCCCTGCCCGCACTGGCGTGGACAGGGAAATCTGTGTTTGCTTTCGCTTGGTGGGAGCAATTTCAAAATTCCCGCCAAGCGGTAGGAAACACCAAGTCCGCTTCCAGAGGGCGGTATCATGACAAATGGGAGTGGATTTTCCATCAGTGAAGCAGGCAGGGAAAAAGATGATAGATAGCTCCCATTCACATGGAGCATCATTTTTAGCTGTTGCCTTTGGGCAGGAGCAATGTCGGCATGTTCCCCTCCCCCTGAAGTATGTTGACGGACCCCAGGGGATGGGGTTCCTGGGGGTCAAAAGTGGCCCTGAGAGGGAGCCCGTGGGTTGGCTACCTTTGGGAGGTAGTCCACAGGGCCTGGCCATGCGCGTCCGGGGTTGGCTGCATGCAGGGGGTCGGTTGCAGGGCCTGGCCGCGCACAGCCTTTGGTTGCATTAATGTATAGTAATTAAATATTACTTTACGTTGAAAAAAACCCAGAAAGTCACTGGAATAACCAAAAGTTACAGAGGCGTAACAGCACTAAAAAAACATAGAAATTACTGAAAAAAAAGTTACAGGGATGTTATAGAAAGGAAATAGAATTTAAAAAAAACCTTAGAAATTCACTGAAAAAAACAAAGGTTACAGGCAGGTTATAGTTAGTGCTAGACCCAGCACTCTTGGCCTGGTTTACCCTGACTTTTTGCCTTCTGACCTCCTGTTTTGCTGACTTCATTTTTGCTGGCTTTGGGACTGTTTGCACTTTACCCCTGCTAGTCAGTGCTAAAATGCATGTACTTAAAACATGGTAACGTTGGCTTATGCACAATTGGCATATTTAATTTACTCATAAGTCCCTAGCAATGTACACTACATGTACCCATGGCCTGTACATGAAATGGTGCAAGTGGGCCTGCAGCACTGATTGTGCCACCCACTGCAGTAGCCCTTTAAACATGTCTCAGGCCTGCCATTGCAGAGCCTGTGGGTGCTCTTTTAAACTGTCATGTCGACCTGGCAAGTTAACCCTCTTTCCAGGCCCAGGATTTCCTTTTTAAAACATTTAAGTCACCCCTAATGTAGGACCTGGGCAGCCCCAACGGCAGGGTGCAGTGTATTTAAAAAGTTGGACAAGTACTTTTAACCCTTATATTCGTTTTTAACTACTGCAAGACCTATCACTTCCATAGGTTAACATTGGAATTACCTTATTACACTTTATAAGTGTAATTTCCAATTAGGAAAAGATAGACTTTTCAAGCTTGGTGTCTCTGGACTCATGGACTTATGGTAAAGTTGGATTTTAAGTTGCAAGTCTGAAAAGGCCACATTTAGAAAGTTGGCATTTTCTTACTTTAACCACTCTGTGCCTTCTGCCTGTCTCTGAATACACATCTGGGGTGGGTGACAGCTGGGCTTTGTGCATTTTCTTCAGACAGCCACACACAAAGGGAGTTTAGGAGTGACTGATGGGCCATCCACATCTTGATGGGCCATCCTGGACAGGATGGGAGGGAGGAGCTAACACTTACACCTGAATTGGCTGTGCCTGTCCCCACACAAAGGGCTGCATATCCCCCTGTAGTGAGTCTGGAGCCAGGACAGGAAGGGCAGGGTCTCTGTGCACTTCAAAGGCCTCTCTTTGAAGTCTCCCACACTTCAAAACCACAACTGGGTAAAAGTACTGGACCTCTGACACCACCAACTCAGTACACTTCTGGACCTGTGGATACTCTGCCAGGAAAAAAGACTGCTGTGCTGCTGAAAGGACTGTCACTCTGCTGGACTATGCTGGTCTTTGCTGGACTCCTTCTTTGCTGTGCCTGCCCTGCTGCCCTCCTTGCCTGCGAGCGAGAAGGACTGGACCTGCATCTCTACACCTCATTTACTCCAAGGGCTTGTTGGCTTGCCTCAGGGACATTAAAGACTTCGAACAACTCTCCAACAGCATTTGGACTCTGCCATCTGGGAGTCTTGCCCTTCCAAGTGGTGCCAAACCAGTCCTGGGCCCTGGGAAGTTAGTTTAAAGTGCTGCAACTGTAAAAATCAATGCATCACCATTGTTGCGCAGCTCAGAACCGGCACATTTCTTTCAATGCTGAGGCATTGCTGCTTTGAGGACATCACATTGCCGGCTGCGTGGCTCGACGATGACGCATGGCCTGCATCTGAAAGGTTCAGCGATGACGTGTCCCCTACTGCGTGGCTCGGAACCAATGCATCGCCTATATCCAAAGGGATTGATGGCGACGCATCGCCTCCACTGCTCCACGCATCTGGACTCTGTCGACGGCGCAACAAGGTACTTTGCAGCGGGACAAGGTTGGTCCCTGTATCCACCTGTGCTCCATTGTGGTCAGCCTGAACTTTTGCATTAGTCCTGGTCAAGCACGACCAGATAGCACAGATTGGCTATGCTTTTAAGCACTATATTTCAAGATATTCTTTAAAAAGTCATAACTCCGGTTCTACGTATTGAATTTTTGTTGTTTTGGTCTTGTTTTGTTCAATAAATTAAGCTCTATTTTTCTAACCAAGTGTGGTATATTTTTGTGTGATGTTTTCACTGTTTTACTTTATTAAGTGTTGCACAAATAGTTTACAGATTGCCTCTTAGGTTAAGCCTGACTGCTCTGTGCCAAGCTACCAGACGGAGAGCTCAGGTTAATTTAGGGTGTGTATCTGACTCACCCTGACTAGGATTGTAGTTCCTGCTCGAATAGGGTGCATACCTCTGTCAACCAGAACTCCTATTTCTAACAGTGAGGTTCAGATTTTACACACACAAAGTCATAGAAATTCACCAGGTATAGTTAGAGTTATCTCAAGTAACTATAATTCATGCCCTAAGGTAACTATAACTTGCATCCTTGCCATTCACATCTAATTACCCCACATATTATATCACTCGTGACATATTCTATGGCATCATTGATAATATCACTGCAACATTTGCAGTGAAATTATTAATGAATAAACTGTGTATGGCAGGGCACGAGTTATAGTTATCTTAGGGCACCAGTCCCCAGGGCCCATATAATAGGAGGGGAGAGGGCCCCTTCCCCAGACATTTAGCAGCCCCAGGGACCCTAAACCCCTGGGCAAACATATTAGTTTAAGGGGAGTGGGGCGACCGCCTCCTACACGAGCCCAAATGGGCCCCAGGCCCAAATAATAATTAGAGAGGAGAGGAAATGTGGTCTCCCTCCCTGAGCCTTATGAGCCCGAAGGGACCCCATCCCCAGAGCTGGCTTATAACCTGTGTCCTCTGGAGCCCACACGCAGGGCACAGTGCTTTTCCCTGCCTGCCCTTGCCATGCACTGCTAATTACCTCCCATATTACATCACGTATGACATGTTCTATGAATCATTGATAACATCACTGCAACATCTGAAATGACATCTTTGATGACAAGACTGTGCATGGCGGGTGTGTGAGTTATAGTTACCTTATAGCAGGAGTTATAGCTACTAGAGATAACTATAACTGTTGAATTGCAGTGTTTTTTTTGTTTAAAACGTTACGTTGGCACTGAAATTTTCATCTAACTACAACGTCACTTTAACCTTTGGTATATATAGATGTGTATTTATTGTTTAAAAATTGGCGCCCTGCATTGTGAACAAGGCTGCATGAGACAGCCGGAACGCGTGGATGCCATCTAGCTCACCATAATAAAGTTGAGTGAGTAACGACCCATGGAGTGCTGGATTATTTCCTGTGATTGTGGAAATTATTGACGGAATACGTAAAGACGCGGTGGGCGTCTCAGAAACCAGCACCTTCAGCGATTGGGAAGCACGCCAGCAAACCTTCCAGTGGTAGTGAAGAGGAAAGAGACAGGCGTGCCCCCGCTTACCCGGGAAAGCGTCCCATATTGGAACGGACTGAGCGCGAGGTACCGCGGGACCGGATTCGGAGGAGTCTGGCCGACGCTGGAGCACTCGAGTTAATTCCGGTAAGGAGGGACAGCGAGGCGTAAGCGGGAGCCGGGTCAAGTGTGCGACAAGCTTTTCCGAAGTGAATACAGAGGGAGAGTGAGAGAGTCGACCACAAGCTTGGGGAGTCTCACCAACAAAAGCAAAAATGAGCGATGATGAGTGTGCAGCAAGGGAGCTTGAAGCTCTAAAACTTTTCGATGAAGCAGGAACATCGGTAAACAATGAGAGAGGAGAAGTGTTATCCTCAAGCAGTAATGAAATAGGTAAAATATTGCAGGACTATGAGAAATTTAAAAAACGTGAAATCTCTCGTTGGTGGGAAGTCGCATAATTAAAGCAGTATATCCAGGTCGGCAGAGTCCCGAGGGGATTACGAGTTATGATAACACCGATGTATGAAAATCCCCATCCAGAGCTATTACGAGTGTGGGCGGAGAACAGTCTAACCGGTCACGTAAAAATTTGGTTGCTTTTCTGTCTTTGATTCTTTTCTCATACTTGTCAAGCCTGTTTTTCAGGTCTCCTTTAAATTTAGTTATTCTTGCTTGATCCGCATGCTTGTTTAGTATGGCCACTATTTCTTTAATTTTAATCACCACTTCTTGTCTCTCTATCTCAGCGTATTTAATAAGCATCCTCACCATGTTATTGGAGCTATTGGCACTATGAAAATGGGCGAATCTATACATTTGCCAAGAGATTTGACCCAGAAAGGAGACAAAAGGTACAAAGTGGCAATGCTTTCCAGCAGGACGTATCACAAAGTGAACAAAGCTCAGACACGGGGTCAGAGGTAGAATCAGAGGAGCCCACTAGGAGAGGAGTATCCAATACTAGACTCAATGTCACCCATGAGCTGCGTTTTTTACAATAAGATCAGAAAACAGATCATCTAATAACGAGAGGTCGTGGAAAGACAAGAGGACGAGGAACACGAGGAAGAGGAATCATAGGAGAGGAGGAGAAGGATACCGGAGAAATTGCAGGAGAGCAAATAAACAGATCAATGCGCTCCAACACAAAACAGGTATCCAAGAAGTAATTACCAACAACACAGTGATTAATTTGAGCAATACGATTTTAACTGAGGAAGAAAAATCAGTGCTGGAACTGGGCCTCTCGTATTGCGGCAAAAATGAATTTAATTATGCAGAATGGATTTATATAGATTTGTTCGAAAAATGAAATTAACTAAATTACATAAAAACCTCACAGAAACTCCAGTGTTACCTCAAATGGAAGGGCCTCAAAGAGAACAGAACAATCTAATGGTGATAGACGTGCCAACTCTAGAAGAACTGTGGGAGTTACAAAATGAAGACACTGATGCTGCACCTATGAATATAGAAAACCTAATGGAGAGTGATAATGCTAATCCCTTTAATTTGCAAATAGAAAAAACTGATTACACTCCTTTTCGTCCACGGTCACGCTATATTCCACAAATGCCAAAAGATAATCTGGATGTTTTTTCTGATAATGTAATTATGGACTTGAGACGCTTGTACTATCAAATGGGAAAACAAAAACAAAAATTTGATCCCAAAGAAGGCCAAATACACAGAGTGATAACTAAATTGAGGAATGAGGACGAGATACTGGTGAAGCCCTCTGATAAGGGGGGATATGTAGTGCTTTGGGGACGTGACCTTTACTGCAAAGAGGCCTTTAACCAACTAAACAATAGAGAATGCTACAAAAGAGTGGAAAGAGCTGAATATGAAGCAGTGAAGGATCAATTCTTTGAAAGATTGGAAAGTTGGAAGCAACAAGAGCTATTAAGTTAGGATGAATTTAAATTCATGAAACAGGACAATCCCATTTTTCCAGTCTTTTATATGTTGCCGAAAGTGCACAAAAACATTGAAAATCCACCAGGAAGGCCGATCATCTCTTCGTGTGGCAGCCTATTTGAGAATACCTCGAGATACATAGATTATTTCTTGAATCCTATCACCAGAACCCTTACTTCTTATATCAAAGACTCTACTGACTTTTTAAAACATATTTATGATGTACAATGGAATAGCGACATGATGTTATTAACTCTAGATATAACTACGTTATATTCTAGTATTAGACATGCTGACGGATTGAGGGCCACAGAGCACTTTTTAAAGTCAAGACCAATGAGATTTGTGCATCATAATAGAATGATTCTAGAAATGATGGAATGGTGCTTAACAAGGATTATTTTTATGTTTGGAGCAGACCTATACCAGCAGGAGCAAGGGACTGCCATGGGCACCTGCTTTGCCCCTAGCTATGCCAATCTACATCTGGGCTGGTGGGAGGAGCAGGTCCTCCATGGTCCTGAGCTGGAGGGGTGGATGACTAACATACTGTTGTGGGTTAGATTCATTGATGACGTGTCGTGCTGTGGCAGGGCACAGGAGAAGATATCGACATGTTCATCAATGATCTGAATATGAATAATTTAAACCTTAAATTTGTGGGACAACGAAGCAGAACATCTATTGATTTCCTGGATGTGAGAGTTACTGTTAAAGCAGATAGGCTCGAGACTACTATCTTTCGTAAGCCTACGGCAGGGAACACAATCCTTCACGCAGAGAGTGCCCACCCTACACCACTCATCTGAAGTATACCCTTCGGAGAGTTTTTTAGGGCGAGGAGAACATGCAGTAACTTGGAAGAGTGTGAAAGAATTGAATGCGAGATGACTAATCGCTTCATACAAAGAGGTTATCCCAGAGAAGTGATTCAGAAAGCTTCAGAGAAAGCTAGGAAGCTGGATAGGGATAAAATACTCTTTGAACCCTCAGGAACTCAGAATAGGAGAAAACAGAAAGAAGGTTGTATATCCCACAGGTTTATAAAAACCTACATAATAAAATATGATCAATCCTGAAAAAATATTGGTATCTCATTAAAGGAGATCCTTTATTGGGACCAGAGAGTAGAAAGTACCCTGAGATAACTTACAGAAAATCAAAATCTTTCAGGGATCATTTAGTCAATAGTGAATATCAGGAAGCACGAAAGAAACAAACATGGTTATTAGTCAAGGATGGTTTTAGAAAGTGTTTTAAATGTAAAGCCTGTCAGCATGGAGAGAATATTGTTGATTTTAAAACATCTTTTAACAAAACCATAAAAATCAGGGGCCACTTAACCTGCAAATCAAATTTTGTGGTCTACATGTTGCAATGTCCCTGTAGAAAGGTGTACATAGGCAGTACTACCTTGCCGGTTCATCAGAGGATCCTGCAGCATAGACGAGCTATCATTAACAATGATAGAAGCTACCCTGTCGCCAGGCACTTTGAGAAAGAACACCAAAGTGTCCCCAATCAAATGAAATATAGCTGCATACCGGAAGCTCCTAGAAAGAGGAGGGGGGGCAACAGGGAGAGAGAGCTTCGGAGATTAGAAACTTATTTTATACTGGAACTTGATAGTAGAGAACCTAACGGTCTCAATATTGACGAGGATTTGTTTACATGCCTGTAGAATATTCATGAAGTTTAGCTGCATACTCGCTAGTACTATTTTTAAAAACTTTTTAGAACTATAAATGAGGAGAAGGACAAGGGACACATGCACTTTAGCATTAAGCACTTTAGATAGTTAAGCACTAGCACTTTAGTTTTTCTTACCTTTTCCAAGTAAGAAAAATCCAGAGAGGAAAGTATATGAATTTTAATATACTAGATTAGGTTTTTAGAAAAAATTGTTTTCTATATGAAAAATATATTTTAAAAAGTTGTTATAAAGAAAAAATGACAAAACTAAAAAACTGTGCACTTGCACTTTACAATGAAGTACTATAGCACTTAGTACTTTAACAAAGCCGAATTGATAACAAAATGGAAATGTACCAATGTACAGAACGGGCAAATATGGAGTGTATTTCTGCGAATTTGATTGCATTATGTTAAACGATAATTTATGATGTATTTATTTTCATTTTACAAGTTATATACAGTAATGAATTTAAAGTGCTAATAATTTGGTTATATGCCTTGAATTATACACTTGTATGTAAGAATATATATCAAATAACGCATCTTATACACTCCAAGGTGGCGCCCGCTTTAGTGTAATCAATGGCTGAGACGTGCATTGGGATTGTCCTTTGTCTATGTTCATATCAGTATAGATGTGTATTTATTGTTTGAAAAAATGACGCCCTGCATCGTGAACAAGGCTGCATGAGACAGCCGGAACGCGTGGATGCCATCTAGCTCACCATAATAAAGTTGAGTGAGTAACGACCCATGGAGTGCTGGATTATTTCCTGTGATTGTGGAAATTATTGACGGAATATATACACCCACTGTGGAGAAATAAGGGTGTAGAGACTGCGAGTACCAGAATGCTTATCGGCATACGCCCACTGGGGCAAAGGACACGCCCATATGGGCTGGGCCTATTTAAATAAACGCAGTAAGTCTACACTTTGATTGCCCGTGTTGTCATTGCATTTGGCTTGTGAGCAAGGAGTTTTCCGAAACGCGTTAAGCCTGCATTCGAAAGTGGGAACTTCAAAAGGGCTGCAGCACTCACCTGTGGAGGTTCCGGGAGGGAGTCCTCACAATGGGCAACTGTTGGTGATTATGTTGAGCGGCGATGCCTACGCCGCGAGGACTAACCGCCGCTTAGGTGCGGACCTGTGATGTCGGGAAAAACCTGGCGTGACAAAGCAGGACGGAAATGCCTCAAAGTGAAGTGAATTATGCAGCGGCTGAACTTTCCAGTTAACCCACTGAGGATTTAATTTGCTTTTATCAAGATGGCATGAGGCAACACCCTCTGTGTAGAAATAAGGGTGTAGTGACTGCGAGTACCAGAATGCTTATCGGCATACGCCCACTGGGGCAAAGGACACGCCCGTATGGGCTGGGCCTATTTAAATAAACGCAGTAAGTCTACACTTTGATTGCCCGTGTTGTCATTGCATTTGGCTTGTGAGCAAGGAGTTTTCCGAAACGCGTTAAGCCTGCATTCGAAAGTGGGAATTTCAAAAGGGCTGCAGCACTCACATGTAGAGGTTCCGGGAGGGAGTCCTCACAATGGGCAACTGTTGGTGATTATGTGTATATATATATATATATTGCAAAGGACGGATTCCACACTGCTCTCAGCAAGAATCCCACAGCACGGAGAAAGAACGATCCACAGGTAGGTTTTTTAACCCAATAAAGTGAATTTATTTAGTACATTCGTGCAAGCATGGACGGTCTACGCGTTTCGGCTCCTGCCTTCAACTGGACCAATATATATACCATCAACAAAGCTGCCCTTCGTGAAGACGCCACACATGATGAGAGTAAACTCCGTATTTATTGCAGATAGCAGAGGAAACAGCTCCCAACTTAAATCTATTGTAAACAGCCATACGGGTTTCGGACAGTCTTCAGTCCTCGTTCACTGGCCCATTACAGCTACGGCAACCATTGTGGAATGCATCTATTTTAAACCTTCATGTCCCGCCCCAGTGGGCGTGTGCATCCATTGCATCTTGGTACTTGTTGTTTTCCACACGATAAGTCCCCAGTGGGTGCTGCAATGTCTGTATTAAAAATGTTTCTGTCCCCAGTGGGTTGAATTAGAGGTGGGAAACTGCACCAATGCCATTACCTCGCTCCACAATAATGGATTCTCACTTCTCTCAGTGCCTGGGTTTCAAGTGCTGCAGAACCGCGAATCAGCGGCGGGGCGTCTTCGCGGCTGGGACCAGCCGCTAAACATACCATCAACAAAGTTGCCCTTCGTGAAGACGCCACACAGATGAGAGTAAACTCCGTATTTATTGCAGATAGCAGAGGAAACAGCTCCCAACTTAAATCCATTGTAAACAGCCATACGCGTTTCGGACAGTCTTCAGTCCTTGTTCACTGGCCCATTACAGCTACGGCAGCCATTGTGGAATGCTTCTATTTTAAACCTTCATGTCCCGCCCCAGTGGGCGTGTGCATCCACTGCATCTTGGTACTTGTTGTTTTCCACACGATTAGTCCCCAGTGGGTGGTACAATGTCTGTATTAAAAATGTTTCTGTCCCCAGTGGGTTGAATTAGAGGTGGGAAACTGCACCAATGCCATTACCTCACTCCACAATAATGGACTCTCACTTCTCTCAGCGCCTGGGTTTCAAGTGCTGCAGAACCGCGTTTCAGTGGCGGGGCGTCTTCGCAGCTGGGACCAGCCGCTAAACATACCATCAACAAAGTTGCCTTTCATGAAGACGCCACACATGTTGAGAGTAAACTCCGTATTTATTGCAGATAGCAGAGGAAACAGCTCCCAACTTAAATCCATTGTAAACAGCCATACGCGTTTCGGATAGTCTTCAGTCCTTGGGGACCTAGTGTTGTAATAAACACGCTTGGAATTGTGGCCACGGCTCCAGTGTTTTATCCGTTACATGAACTTTCAGCATTGGATTTGTTGTGTGGATATTTGGGGGTGGCTACCCCTGCCGTGTTGCCCGCCGTAAAAAGAGGCTCGGGCTCAGCCAAACTGTGTTTTGTGGATATATATATATGCTATCTAAGTCCAGAAAGAAAGCTTTTTGTGTTTTGGTGTAAATCCGTTCAGTAGCTTTAGAGCAATGAATCCTCATAAACTATGTATATCTAGTGACGAGAAGGTCCTGCCGATCCCGGCAGATCTCAAACTGAGACCTGATTGGCTGCCACCACCTCAACCAGGAAGTGGTGGCAACCTTCTTAGGATTTGGGACTCAGTCCAGAGTCCTGAGAAAATAACAAAAAAAGACACAAGGGGGCTGGGTAGGAATATCATTGGGCCAAAGTCGTTAAAAAAAAATTAGCTTTCACCAGTTATAGTTATCGAAAGTAACTATAACTCGTGCCCTAAGGTAACTATAACTCACGTCCTCGCCATGCACTGCTAATTACCTCACATATTACTTCACTCAAGACATCTTATCATTAATAATATCACTACATTTGCAGTGAAATTATTGATGAGAAAACTGTGCCTCGCACGGGCACGAGTTATAGTTACCTTAGGGCAAGAATTATAGTTACTTGATATAACTCTACCTCTACCTGGTGAATTTCTGTGGTTTTTATAGTTTAAAATGTTACTTTTTACTCAACATTTTATCTAACTATAACGCTACTTTAACCTTTTGTTTGTTCAGTGAATATATACACACATACACACACACCCCAATCCTTTTCATTGAATGCTCTTCATCTGGAACCCCACGCGTGTTAGCCAGAGGTGAAAGGAAACTGAGCGCTGCACAATATTGATGAGGCAAAATGTGGCATAGCATAAAATCATTTTTCCAGAAGCGATCAAATGGAAAATTCCAATAGATGTGACAGCATCTTCAATAACCAAAACAGTGAACAATCACTGCTTTATGCGATGTGAGGTATTGATCAAAAGTGATGCGCATGCAAGTTGGCAGGACACTGTGGTTTCAAATAGTATTCATTCATAGTATCTGGAAGCACAGAATGCTGTGGACATGCCCACAATTATACTTATTTTTATACAGAGGTAGTGATATAGTTAAAAGGTCAACAGTGCATCCCTATTACAAAAAACAATGGCTATGTAGTCCTTCTTGAAAAACCATGCTTATTATTGGAAGTCATACATTTGCATATTTGTTTTACAGACCTAATCGCATATTACAATCACAAGACACAGTTCTACCACAGGTCACGCAGGACATATTCATTTAAAAGGCAATGCCTCCCACTCACCTATTGCTGACAAGAGGAACACTTCACGTTTGCATACCGTAGGATGGGGAAGTATGATCAAAGGGATTAGACGGCTTGTGACACTGAGTAGTGGGAATTGACACAGAGGCTAATGTGTGCACTGTATCAAAATGATGAATAACACCTCTGCACACACTGCTCTCCAATGGAATTATTCATCTCATGTTGTCCAAGGTAAGCTTGTCACAAGACGAGATTGAATAGCAGGAGGGGAATTGTGTACAAAGGTCACCTCTGCCTCCATGGGGGGAGGGGATTAAATAGAGGGAGTTAAGAAATATGGTTGACAGTCTAGTAAAAGAAGCAGCCTAGAACTGCTTATGGCCAGTTGTTATATCAGAGGACATGAGCGCCATTTCTAAATGACTGCCTGTGTCCTAGGGTGAAGTAAATTCTAGTGCACAACCCTTTGTAAAAAAAAAAAAAAGGTATCGCAACACTGTAGGGCATGTTCTTACAATCTAATGACACTTGTAAATTTCTTGGCACAACAATGTCATAGGAAGCATTTCCTGGAGCTAGGGGTAAGTATTCTATTGGGCAATGCAGTACATGTTGTACCAAATGCTTTTATTGGACATTAAGCAATGGCTTCAAGTTATCTGCTCTCTAAGACTCCTACATGGCAACGAGGACATTGCGGTACCAACAGCACCTTCCGTAAGAGTTCTCATCTGACGACGAAGCACACTGGTTGCCAGTGAGTTCTCAATTCTCAGTCAGGTTAGGACAAAATGTGGCAACAGCCACGGCCAGGGATTGAAATTACTCCAGCAAAGCTGGCGGCGCCTGCTCAAGAACATCAATTGGTTATTATGGGCTCAGAGCCAAAGGCAGGAGGTTTGAAACAAGGAACCTTAATAATTCAGCCTTCTGCTTTTTCAGCCAACTGCTTAAAGACTTAAATAACTTTATACACGACTAATCAATCATGTTTTCAGATAAATGTGGCAGAAACTAACAGGAGACTGACTATTACAAGATCATTACTAAGTGTGGCATTTGGAAGACAGTTACACTCGGATCACTGGGGAACAGTGCCATGCTTATGTATTGTGCTATGAAGTTCCAGCCTGTGATGGAAAGAATTAGGAACATCTAAACCATTAGTTTAAAAAGTGTATTGTCCACATATAAGACACGCTGCACAATATAAAAAAGAAACTACACATAGTAAGAGATAGGCTACACACACTATAACATACGCTGCCACAAAATGTGCAAAAAGATTCAGGACCTGATTCAGAGTTTGATGGAGGTACTCTCACACTTATAGCATGGTAGACTGGACATCCACCACATTTATAATGGAATATCCCACCCGCCAAACCCTGAATGAGGCTATCAGTGTTTAAGTGCGTACAGTTCTTTTAAAAGATATTTTTCTAGTATTTCACAACCAGACTGTACCTAGTACAGACTTTTTTTATAGGTTCCATACAAATGTCACATTTCAAACCAGTAACAGATTTACAGTATCTCTCAAAAAGAATAATTCTATGGCACTATGAACCTTCAAATCATTCCATCAATAAAAGCCTATATTGGATCCCAAGCAGCGCTTAGATTTGCTGATTACCCAATTGTAGACATTTACACTTCTTTCAGGTAGTCGGCACCATGGAGAGGAGGCTTGTTTCTTTTTAGCTGCCTGTCCACCCTCTCCCTTCACAGCACAGGAAATCCGCTGTTCCTTTTTAGCATGAGTCCACTGATGGCTGGCATTAACTATTCAGGATCGGTTTCTTTTTAACAAAATGGAGGGAAGCTGTTTTGGTAAAATTATAAAAGCTTGGGAGGCCCACAGTAGATCCCGTGCACATCAAACTGCCTCACTACCCTGACAGTCGACTGCGAAAAAGCCATAGTGGAACATACCGCAGGACACTAGCTCAAACGACCTCAACCATCACGGTTGGGGCTCAGTAGGTCCTTTCTGCCCCGTGCCCCTTAAGCGGTGTTTCACACATGCCATCCAGGAAATGACGGGCGGACCACAGCAATGGCAGATGTGTGCTAAACAAACACAGAACAACATAACATATTATAGCATATCACACATTTACCCACTGACATGTACAAATTTGGAAATGCTTCAGTAGCTATCTGAGCAGGATCTCAGATGCTCTCATAAAATATCTCTAAGGTAATACAGCAAGTTTCGCCAACTGCACCTCGCAAGTCTGGATTCACTCATTGCTGAGCTGTAGGAGTTTTCTTTTCTGGCACTTTGTGATAGACAACATTGAAACAGCAGTAAAGAAAAAACCCCTACTGTGCCAGGCCATCCATCAATGCTATTATGATTAAAACAGCATAAATAGAACAGTTTGACTGCCTGTGCCACCTCGGGCGAGCAGCACAGCAACAAAGAGCATGGGAGGCTATTTTATTGAATGTTTTTATCAAAGCTTTATATTATTTGTTATATTAACACAAAACAAATTGGCGGGATTGCTTATTTGCTTTTCAGAACCAGAATGGCTATTATATGCAACAGTTTCATTGGAATTTCCTTAATCAAAGAGCATATTCTAATGCATTATCCTTTGAGAAATCTGTATTTTCTTTTGGTTCTAGAGTATGCATGTCCACTATGTTGAGAACATTTCCCTTCATATAGACTAACACACTGCTTCACCTCTGTTTGGTTTAATGCCCGGGATAAATTAAGAAAGTAACAAATTTCATGAATTGTACAAATTGGTCTTCTGTGAACAGCATAGTTAGTAAACAGCTAGTTTATTCCATCCTCACAAAGGTTTAGTATGGAAATCAGTGGAATTTGGAAACCGGAGTCACAGAGCTGCATTTGCTGTGTAAGGCACAGCACATCAACATTAAACTGCACCAGTGGTGTAACTAAACTTAAGTGCCCCCCCTGCAAAGTACATGGAGGGCCCCCTAACCCTGTCTCATAGGCCAGGGGCCTGCTGCCTGTGCACAGTGCCAGCCAGTGCGCGGTGTGTGACTGCGTGTAGCCAGGCATGAGCATATCAAAGTACCTGGTCCCAGACCCAGCCAGTGTACTGTGCTCTGAGGCGTCCCCTGGAGCTCGGCCCCCCCCCCCGCTCCACCGGGGCTGTGGGGGCTATTGTTAAGCCACTAAACTATATACATACTTATTAAGGCATCAAGCTGCTTGCCTTGATATTTGGTTGACCATTACAAAAGATTGCTGTCAAGTCGCATGTCCAGACATCTTAACAGCAGTGCGATTACCAAACAAGGCAGTCTATCTCACAACAAGATCTGTGAACTACAGGGCTATAAAAATACATCTAGTTGCCAGGGTGTTGCCGATACTGTTCCCTCGTTTCTGCCACTTTTACTACAATGTCACACAAACTCTGAATTAAACGACGAAACATTGCTCCTCATTTTCTAAAGTAATTCAGGATGAGCGGGTGGTGCTGCGGCGGTCTCACGGAGGCGGCTGTGTAAGGCTCATAGGAGAGCCTTAACAGCAGACTGCTGCCATGACAGCAACTGCAGCACATTCCTGCATGGTGTGGCATGCATGCCACACCATGCTAGAGCAGGGGTGCAAATCTAGGGAGGCACAACAAGTGCCCCTCCACATGCACCCCAAGCCCAGATCCAGCCAGGGGCACTGTTAGGGCCCCATGTCCTGCATGTCCGCCACCCTTTTCATGGCTGGATCACCGCCATGAAAAGGACTGTGGATACGTAGGTCATATTATGCTCAGCGGTGTCAGCATTGGCATGGCCAGCATATTTTGCGGTTACGGTTGCAGACCACCTACACAGCAGGATCCTTGATCCCGGTGGAGTAGGTGGTCTTGTGATGGTTTGACCGCCACACTCAGATTACTGTGGGCGGCCTCACAATGGTGGTGGTGGTCAGACTGCCACCATGAATACAGCGGTCCTGAGGACCGCCGTACTTGTGATAAGGCCCTTAGCTAGGACTTTAAAATATCTGCTATGCGCCAACAGAAGAAATTGCCCTTTACTGGCATGAAACTCTTTGTCATCCAATCGGTTGGGATCCGTATGTTACAGGTTTACCAATCCAGTTTTGCGAAACATGATATTAAATATAGATTGGGCATAAATACGTTTATTGTATGGTATGAAATTACCCAATACGACTCTTAGAGTTGGTGGATTTTGAAATTGTGGTATACATAGGAATGTACTAGTGTGCACGTTATATTGGATTGTTGGTTTTATATTGGGGAAAGACGTACATTTTTAAAACCTATTTTAATCCAATATGATATTAGCATATCTAATGTAGACTTAAGGTTTTTATCTGCTATGTATTCACTTGATGTAATAATTGCAATTGGGAAATCTTTACAAGCACTTGGAAAGGGAAATCGGGGGCATTAATATCTTTTCTGATTTTAATGATTTATATCTTACTACATGCTTATTAGCTCAAGTATTGTATACTTTAATGTTGTGATATAAATTCTTGCTTATGATTTATGCATAGAATAGTTTAATGAACTATGCTACCAAGGGAGATGCGTCACATTGTAAAGCCCTGCGTGACATTATACCTGCGTCAGGGTATGAATTTCGATTTGGAAGGGACGCCCAAAACACAACCCTTCCAAATAGTGTTTTGGACACCATTTCTAAAGCCATTTGGAGACTTCAGAAAAAGATTTTACCAGTTAGAAACACTCCACCAAATAAAAGTTATTCTCCATTTGGCTGCCCACCCTATAGTGGTCACACACAAATCTGACCATATTAATCCCTTACTCAACCAGTTCCACTGGCCACCATTGGAGGTCATGATTACCTTTAATATTTGCTGTAGAATGTTTACATTCCTAGAGCTAGGTCAAATATTCCATATGAAAGATGACATTCCTATATTTGAAGACTTCAGCAAAACCCTGTTTTAGAAATATCACTAATAAAAATATAAATGACAAGCCACAAACCCTGAACCCAAACTTAGTTTCCACAAAATATATGACTAGCTTCAAGGCTGATAGCCTTACACAAGTCCCTCAGGACTCATATGTACAGTCTTCATCCTGTATCCTCTTCCAATAATCTCACTACCTCGACAAGACTTCAATGCAACCTCTGTGTTATGCTGTTACTGTGCTCCTTCGGTCTGTTGAAAAGTGCTTCACCATTCTTCAATTTCTACACTACAGAAATTCCATTAATCAAGACAAAATGAAAATTCTATGGGTTGAAATCGATGGGTTTCAATTGTTTAAGAGTTATCAAGAAGCCTATGCTGACCATTGTGTTTTCAACTGACAGGGCTGGACAGCTCGGGACAACAACCCTTTTTTTTAACTTCCATTTCTACCTGTCAAAATATATCTTTTGCCAGATCTAAGCCTTCCTTTTTAAAACTTATTATTCACCACTAAGATAGGTATTGCAATCAAAGATAACTCCTTGATAGGCAGGCCACATAGGTTACGAGATGTAGATTTATTAAAGAAAATATCTTTTAGGTTACACGTGACAGGCAATAAGGTAATGCATATGCCATTGCATACGCCCCACCAGGAGCAGCATCCTACGGCTCAACCCACTCTCTCCAACAGACACTCTCCCAAGCCAGGCACTCACCAACATTCCATTACATCACCCACACTGGCTGTGCAGCAGGTATCAGGGAAATTAGGCTGAAAATGCATTACACCTAAATCAGGGTATAACACATTCCCCCCCTTAAGAAATAATAAAAAAAATACATAATGGGTATCTTTCAACCGTCATCCAAGAAGTAAGCAAATGGTCTCATCCCAAACACAGGGCATGTGAACATATAAATGAATCTTAAATCTCCTCCATCGGCACTCATCCCAACACCGGGCATCTTGCGCACAACAAAATGAGTAACTTTCAACCCTCACTACATCAGTAGGCAAAAAGTAACTTTCAACCCTTGCACGTCCTAAACAACAGGACACTACATACATTTGGAAATTGGTCTCTTTCATCCCACACTCACTAATAACAAAATGGGTATGTTATGTTATGTTAGGTTGATTTTATAAGGCACACAGCTACCCAACAAGGGTTTCCCAGCGCCGGCCTGAAGGAATGGAAAGAAGCAGAGAAGTAAAGATTACTGATTAAACAACCAAGTCTTTAAAAGTTTACGAAAGTTCGCATATATTGTTTCACTGCGAAGTGCTATGGGGAGAGAGTTTCACAGGGATGGTCCTAAGTAAGCAAACGAGCGACCTCCAGTCCTCGTAAGCTTGACTCTGGGAACTGAGAATTTTCCCTGGGTAGAGGAGCGTAACAAACGGGAGGGTTGATAGGGATGAACCAGATTTTGCAGATATTGAGGAGCTGTGCTGGTCTTGATCTTGAACATATATACCAAGGCTTTAAACTTGGTACGACTTTCGACCCTAAGCCAATGCAGATCTCTCAGGGCACTAGAGGTGGAAGATGTTTTAGGAATCTGGCAAAGCAATCTTGCAGCTGAATTTTGAACCACCTGAAGCTTCCGTATTACATCCTTATTAGCCCCCAAATAAAGGATGTTCCCGTAGTCCAGTCTGGAGGTCACAAGCGCCTGGCTACGGTTTTTTGGGTAGGGCTGGGGAGCATCCAGATGATTTTTTTCAACCATTTCAGAATGTTAAAGCAAGTGGCTGCCACCTTCACCGTCTGCTGTTTCATCGATAATTTGTCATCGATGATAAATCCTAAGTTGCGGACTTGATGGGTGGGCTGGGGTAGGGTACCCATTCGGTAGGCCAGTGCTGGGGGCCCCAGAGATCTTTATTATTACCCAAAATCAGGACCTCAGTCTTTTCTCCATTAAGTTTGAGTAAATTAGCTTGCATCTAAGATGCAATGTTACTCAATCCGGCCTGAAGAACTGATGGTCCAGGTAACTTTTCCGTTGTAAGGGAGAAGATGATTTGGGTGTCGTCCGCGTAGGAGAAGAGGGACAACCCAGCCTCCTCTGCGATCACTGCCAAAGGTTTAACATATATATTAAACAGAAGGGGGCTTAAAATGGAGCCCTGGGGTACCCCATGCGGGGAAAAATAAGTTTTAGAAGTAGCCTTAGATGAGAAGACTTAAAATGTCCGCTTGGCGAGAAAAGATGAAAACCAACCAAGTGCTGGACCAGAAATGCCAAGGGACTGTAAGGATTTGATTAACACGGTGTGAGGACACCGTGTCAAACGTGGCACTCAAGTCGAGCAATATGAGGGCCACCGTGTTATGTTATGTTATTTGCATTTGTAGAGCACACGGTTACCCTGGGGTGTCCTGGCGCTAGCACTGATTGCTGGGGGGAAAAGAATGTATGCTACTGCGCAAAGAGCCAGGTCTTTAGCCCTTTCCTAAAGGAGAGGAGATCCGGGGCACTCCTGAGATGGAAGGAAGCTCGTTCCAAGCTCTGGAGGCACAGTTAATAAAACTCCTCCCTCCCCAGTTGACTCTTTTAAATGGGGGACTTGAACATATTTGGCTCCAGAGGAGCGTAGCGATCTTCCGGGACATACCAGAGGAATTTACGCCTAAGGAAGTCGGGTCCGGCTCCATTGATGGCCTTAAACACTGTACAGAGTGCCTTGAAGCGAACTCTTTGTTTCACCGGGAGCCAGTGAAGTTGCCTTAGCTCCTTTCTCACAGAAACAAATTTAAGAGTTCCTGACAGCACTCTTGCCACTGCATTTTGGGCTAGTTGTAGCCGATTAATGTGCTGCTTTTGAGCTTTGAGATAATGGCCATTGCAGTAATCCAAACGCGACATTATAAGAGCCGTAATCACTGTCTTGAGGCTATTTTCGGACAGGAAGAACTTAATCTTCCTTATAATCCTCAAGACTAGAAAGCAGGCTGAGGTCACCATGCTTATTTGGTCACTCATGGTGAGCTTATTGTCCAGCAGTACCCCCAGGTTTTTGCTTTCCTTGTGGGGGGGACATACACCAAGATCTTCTGGCCACCAGTCCGGTGTCCACACACGTGTATTGTTGCCAAACTTTATGACCTCGGTCTTGGTGGAGTTCAGTTTTAGGCAATTAGATGCCATCCAGTGCGAGATGGCCCCCATACAGTCATGGAAACGTGCCCCAGTTTCCGTTTCCCTTCCTTCCATCAATGATAGTACTATTTGAGTGTCATCAGCGTATGAGGTGAGTTGGAAGCCAAATGATCTGATGACACCAGCCAGGGGCTTAGACACGAGCCCTGTGGCACCCCGCATGGAAGGGAGAAGGGTTTGGAGCTGTTACCATCCAGATCCACAGTTTGTGACCTGTCGGTGAAAAAAGGCTGCAACAGTTTCCAAGCTAGCCCTTCTACTCCTATATCTGATAAATGGTCCATCAACACTTCGTGGTGGACCGTGTCGAATGCCGCCGACAGGTCTAGCAAAATCAGCACAGCATTGCCACCCCCATCCAAGGCCTCTCTAATTTCCTCTGTGGATTTAAGTAATGCGGACTCCGTGTTATGCTCTGCTCTGAACCCGTATTGGGAAGGATCAAGAGAGTTGTTCAGCTGCAGAAATGCGCTCAGTTGGATATTCATGGCTATTTCCAGAATTTTGGCCGGGAAAGGGAGCCGTGAGATGGGCCTGTAGCTGTTAGGATATTTTGGATCCAGGGTCTGTTTTTTCAACAGTGGGAGAACAGAGGCCTTTTTCCAGGATTTGGGGAAGATACCAGACCCCAGAATAGCATTCAGCAGGGGTGTGAGTGCTGTTCCAATAATTTCGGGAATTTGCTTTAAAATCCGTACTGGACAAGGATCTGTGGGGGCTCCAGACCGAATAGAATTCAGGAGTTTGATCGTTTCTGGGGTCTCAAGAGATTTAAATTGTGCTAACACCAGAGGGGGGCAGGGGCAATTCAGACTATCCAAAAACGGGTGATCATGTGCCCTGTTGTCTGCTTGTGAAAACGAGGAAAAAATGATTTCTACTTTTTTTTTAAAGAATTCTGCTAACTCGTCACAGAGTTCAGAGTTATTCTGACTCTTAGAGACATTCGGGGTGGCCAGTTTTTTGAGGGTTTTGAAAAGTTCCTTCGAGTTTGATTTGGCCAGTGCTATTTGTGTGTTGAAGAACTTTTTTTGGGCTTCTGACAATAGTTGTTTATAGATGATAATGCTAAGCTTGTACTTTTCCTTGTCCGCCTCTGTGTACTTTCTGCGCCATGCCCGTTCCAATTGCTTACAGGCCAATTTTTGGGCGTGGAGTTCCTCAGAGTACCAGGGTGCTGAAGGTTGAGCCCGTTTGGGGATCCACTTTTTTTCCGGGGCTAGAAGGTTGCAGGTTTTACCTAACCATTGGGTGTAAGCTAATGTGGCCCCAGCGTCCAGGTGTTGTCGTATCATTTCAGTAACTCCAAGGAGAGTTGTCTCGGTCGAAAAACTGGCTCTAAAGCCGTATTGAGAAGGATGTAAGAAGTTGGAGGATTCAGTAAACTGAGTAAGTTGTAGGTTTATGTGCTTTTCCAGAATTTTAGAGTAAATAGGAAGCTAAGAAATTGGCCTCAAATTTGATGGCTGGGCAGGATCGGCATTAGCCTTCTTCAAGAGGGGAAGGACCATGGCATGTTTCCAGTCGGACGGAACCATCGCCTCTTGTAAGGAAGCTTTGAGTAGCTCTATGATTAACATCATAGATGGTAATTCAAGCTGCTGTATTATTGAGACAGGAAGGAGATCACAAGGGGAGCCTGATTTAATACTGCCTAGGATATTTTTAAAGGAATTAATATCAAGAGGCACCCAGGATTCTAGCTTGGTGATCGATTCAACCGTGCAGGTAAGTCCAGAGACAGAGGTCAGTGGAGAAGGGGCCATTAACTGGGTTTTGCCAAGTGAAGAATGTATTTGTTCCACTTTATTTACAAAAAAGTTGGCAAGATTATCGCATTGAGGTTCATCTAAAATAGGAGATGTGGGCTGTGTGTCAGAGCCAGCTAATTTTTTTACCATCGTGAATAAGGTGCGCGAACAGTTCTGCGCGTAGGAAATAGTGGAGGAAACATAATCAGCCCGAGCTGATTTACATCGGGCTTGATAGTCTTTTAAAGCTTTTTTATATTTCAGTTTAGAATCAGGTAAGGAGTTCCTCCTCCAGTGTCTTTCCAGAGCTTTGCACTTAGTTTTCTCAGTTCTTAGAGACTCCGTGAACCAAGGAGCAGGGGGACTATGATTATAGGATTTTTTAGTAGAAAGTGGAAGACAATGATCAATAGCGTTATGAATCCAGTTATGTATAGTAGCCAAGGAGGTGGTCGATATTTGATCTATAGTAGGGGCACTATCCGACAAGAGTTTATTAAAAGCATCCATATCTAGTTTATCCCAGTTCCTGGAATTAGGTTGAGTTCCAGGTGCAGCTGTGATCGGGTTCACCGGAACTGTGCAGTGAAACTTAACTGCATAGTGGTCGGACCAACATAGAGGGAGGGCAGGGAAGCAATGAACATAGGATAGATTAGAAAATATGGGATCAAGAAAATGACCTGCTGTGTGCGTCGGGCCGTTATTGCAGAGTAGCAAATTCATAGCTGCAAGGTCAGAAATCAGCGTACTGCTGATTAAACATTCAGGGTTCTCAAGATGAAGATTAAGGTCACCCAGAATGGTAAAACTGGCCGCTTTAAGAAGGTAATAAGTTATTAAATCCGGAAATGACGACGCCCAGGGGCCTGATGGTCCGGGGGGCCGATAGGCAAGAATGCCGGAGAATGTAAATTGAGGGGTCAAGGTAAGTTTAAATACGGCTGCCTCACAGCCCGTGAAAGGTAAATCTTCCAGTTTACATGTGTAAGATTTATTAAAAATTACAGCAATGCCACCTCCCCTTCCAAGATCTCTATCTTTTCTAGCTATGGCATAGTTAGTTGGTAAAGCAGCTGCCACATCTGGCCCTGAGCTCATATGCAACCACGTTTCAGTTAGGACAATGGCATCTGGATGTTCACTGCTTAGAAGATCAAATAAGTCCGCTTTATGTTTTGGGAGAGAGCGACAATTAATATTCCAGAAAGTGAAAACCTTGTTAGAAGGATTGCTACCTTGGGATAAGCAGTGGGCTTGTGAGCAAGGGGCAGTGTCAGAAGTTACACTGCTCTGTTCTCTAGAAAGTGTTTTACAAAATGTGAAATTACAGCAGGGGCAGCTAGTGGCATCCTCCAAAGGCTGAAGTAATATACAGCCGGGGTGGGAGGAGCCACGATGTTTTAATAATTGTTCGGAAGAATAGCATAATACATTTTGGGAATATATTGAATTTTGGCCAGGATTCGTGACCCCTGGTCCCGTCCGGGCGCGGACTGGCGCAGACGGGCTTGCCTTTGGCGCGCCGGCGGCGCGTCCGCTGCGCGTCCGTTCTGTCATAGGTTTAAGTAGGGTGTGCAGCATGAGCAACTAGCCCGCTCACCACCCGGAACTGCCTAACAACACCGGAAGTGTGGCAGAAACCTGAAGCCCTTCAACACCCTCTGTGCAATCGGCACTTGCCGTGACGGACCGGGGTGTGGCGGGAATCAGTAAGTACAATATTTACAGTGTGCAAAGTGCAAGGGTTAAGAAACAGGTAATCCGTATTTTAAAAACGTGGTTAAAAAGCAACTTTACAAGCGGCAGAGCTATGGTAGTCCTTCAGCATCGGACTCCGCATCCGCTCCTTCACAGGTTTAAGTAGGGTGTGCAGCATGAGCAACTAGCCCGCTCACCACCCGGAACTGCCTAACAACACCGGAAGTGTGGCAGAAACCTGAAGCCCTTCAACACCCTCCGTGCAATCGGCACTTGCTGTGACGGACCGGG
Source organism: Calotriton arnoldi (assembly GCA_963921515.1). NCBI lineage: Eukaryota > Metazoa > Chordata > Amphibia > Caudata > Salamandridae > Calotriton > Calotriton arnoldi. The sequence goes on along the minus strand of CAWUFW010000084.1, from coordinate 2,148,922 downwards.
GTGCGGCGGGAATCAGTAAGTACAATATTTACAGTGTGCAAAGTGCAAGGGTTAAGAAACAGGTAATCCGTATTTTAAAAACGTGGTTAAAAAGCAACTTTAAAAGCGGCAGAGCTACGGTAGTCCTTCAGCATCGGACTCCGCATCCGCTCCTTCACAGGTTTAAGTAGGGTGTGCAGCATGAGCAACTAGCCCGCTCACCACCCGGAACTGCCTAACAACACCGGAAGTGTGGCAGAAACCTGAAGCCCTTCAACACCCTCCGTGCAATCGGCACTTGCTGTGACGGACCGGGGTGCGGCGGGAATCAGTAAGTACAATATTTACAGTGTGCAAAGTGCAAGGGTTAAGAAACAGGTAATCCGTATTTTGAAAACGTGGTTAAAAAGCAACTTTATAAGCGGGAGAGCTACGGTAGTCCTTCAGCATCACTCAAACAGTAGGCAACGGGTATCTTTCAACACTCGCTCATCTTTGCAACAGGACACTACATAAACTTAGAACAAACCCACACTCACTAATAACAAAATGGGTATCTTACAGCCCTCACTACATCAGTAGGCAAAGAAAAGGGTGTCTCACAACCCACACTCATCCCCAAAAACAAGGGCATCTTGTGACCATAGAAAAGAGAAGAGTATGCAAAGCGTATCTTCCAACCCTCACTCATCCTTGCAGCAAAGGATACTACATAAAATTGAACTCGACAAAACCAGGGAACACTCACCCTTCCTCAAACAATGGGCAGAGGGTAACTTCCAACCCTCCCTCATCCTTACTCTACACTGAATACTACACAGGAACACAAACACACACACCATCTACTGCATATGCAAATTCAACATGGCATTCATAAAATTCAACACAGTATGGCATTAACAACATAAACAATTATTCTCCGCAAAAATGAGGACCTACTCTTCCCTCTACTATACGCACACATCAGCAAACACATGCATGCTTAAGTGAAAATATTCTGGCAACTCACATTTCATAACATTGCGCAAAAATTGTATAACATGACATAGTACTTAAATACTCAATATCGCAATGACAAAAATACACTTGATGGTCACAACTTTAACAACATTTTCTACAAGTGAGTCAAGTCCTCCACCATGGTGAGCGACTCCTCACCCACACACATTTCCAAACCTTCAGCACCAGCATGAACTCAACATAATAGTCCCTTCTCTTTCTGAATACTCCCAAATCCATCATGGCTGCTGAATGATCCTCCTCTCTAACCACCCCTATGTCAGGGTGCAAGGTATTTAAAAAGAAGGACATGTGTGTGCAAGATTTACATGTCTTGACAGTGAAAAACTCCTAAAGTTACCACATTGCATTTAAAGGATGCTAGCTTCAGATTTAAAGCAGATAGAGATATGCTGTTACATGCAAATGAATTGTAATTTACAATTTCTCTTTAATGATGAAGTCGGATTTGATATAACTATTTTGAAAATGCCACTTTTAGAAAGTGGGCATTTTCTTGTCCCAACCAACTGTGCCTTCCTCTTACCAGTGTCCTGGGTCACATGACCGTGAATGGCTCTGTTGTTTTGGTTTTGTGTGTTGCTTTCATATAGTGAGACAAAGGAAACCTAGGGGAGAAGTCTTCCTGACAGAATGGCTGGGGAGGAGCTGCTCCCTGCCCTGATTACATTTCAAAGAGTCTTACCTGCAGCACACTCAAAGGAACTTGACACCAGGCTTGTACTTGCTCTTGCCACCCTAGACAGTTTGGAGCCGGGATAAGGGGAAGGGGAAGAAATAACCAGAACCAGTTGAGGGTTAGGTCAGGGAATTCCCCCACACAAAGGCTGGCATATGGTATCAAATTTGGAACCATCAGAACCAGTCATCAGAACACTCCTGGACCTGTGGAAGATTCAGAAGAAGGACTGTTCTACTGCCAGAAGGTCTGCCCTGCTGCTGGAAGAACTGCCTTGCTGTCTGAAGAAAGAAGATTGGACCTGTGTGCTAAATACCAGGATACCCAGAGTGACTCTAAGTGTCAGTTGGCTGACCAGTTTGAGCTACAGGGACACAACTAGCTTCCAGAGCCATCCCTGCAACTGCTAAGCTGACCTGCACCAACTGGATATGCCTGGACCTGCTTCAGCCCTGCAGCTGGCCTCTGCTGCAGTGTGTCCTGATCCCCAAGAGGTCCCCCCAGGTCCTGGAACTTTGGATGTCATCAGTGGGAGCATCTCCCAAAGGAAAGATGAATATCCTGAATTTTAGGCTCCTCACAACTGCAAAGTGACCTCTTTGCAGAGAGAATTGACTGCCCGCAAATACCTTTAACCCGAAGCTCCAGCGAGACCTGCTCGTTTGCTGATAGTGGCCGTCCGCGATGACTAACAACACGAGACTTGCACTTCATGCCGACAGCAACCATCCGTGACATTTGGCCTGCTCTTTGCATCAAATCCTCCTCCTTGCGCCCCCTTCCAACTTGAACTGAACTCTTTGCACTTGGCTTCAGTAAGACTAACTTGGTGCCTATATCTAATCTGTGCTTCATCGCGGGTCGGCCTGAATTTGTGACTTTCCCCCAGTCCTCTGCGACCAGGTAACCACGAGTGGTTCTTTCTGCTTCTTAGTGCTATTTTTACCTAAAACATTAACATTCAATATCGCTGGTTCTAATGTTTAGATTTTGTTTGTTTCAGTGTCATTTTATTTATTAAAATGTATTCTATTTTTAAATTGGTTTGGGATTTTTCTTGTGTCATATTTTCACTTTATTACAGTTTGTGTGTTGCATAAATAATTTACACATTGCCTCTAGGTTAAGTCTGACTGCTTTGTGGCAAGCTACAGTGGGGTAAGCAGACGTTCTTTTAGTGACTTTTGTGGCTTACCCTGATAAGAATTGTTGTAGTTGCTTGAGTGTAGCTTCCACCCATCTCAATCAATAACCACGTTTCTTACAAATGGGATAATACAGCAAAGCAGCAGTTTTTAACCACCTGCTGTGGACCCCCACTGAATCATTACCGGAATCCAAGGAACCCCACTGAATCATTACTGAAGGCTGAGAACTCCCAGCCTAAGCAATTTCTATAATTTGTACCTTCAAAAAATAAACAAAAATACAAAAACATGTATACACCAAATAATGCCCAAATATTGGGATATTTAGTTTAATGTTGCTTTTTTTATTTGTATAGACTTTATTAATTTAAATGTGTTAATTTTAATATTGAATTTTATAAAACAGTTGTAGACCCCCTGAAGAGGCCTTACGAATCCCCAGGGGTCCCCAGGCTAAAAACTACTGCACCAGAGTGCATTACCGAGGCAAGGCCTGTTGAACATTAACTTAGGCAGGACAATTACTTATTTGAATTATACCATTATTCTCCAGATCAGTTTTAAGACTACTATACTTAATGGAAGAATTACATTCACATTCCTTTCTCTGGCACTGATGCATCTGTGAATTATAGCATCTGTGATAGGGCCTGATCAATTTGAGGCATTTAAACAAACATTAACACAATTGCATACATTCATGCTGATTTTAACTGGGTGATAATGGGAAGGCCTTTGACTGAACAAGATCAGTTAATAATTTCTATGAGTTAACCACCTAATTCTGATTTAGAGGCTCTAATACCACAAACCAGGATGCTAAGGTCAATTCAATCTTCCAGGAATAGTACATAAAAGCACTGCATCCAGGAACCCCAATAGACTCCCTTCCCCTTAAAATATTCAGTAGTCAGATACACCTTTGTAGCCATGACATTATACTTCTCAAGTCTCCATATTTCAGAAAGAAAAGAACTCTCAAGCAATAATTCTCTAGCAGTGATCATAAAGTTTGGAACTTCAAACCCCCAGTCATTAGAAGTAATCACCCAGGAAGTCATTAAAAACTGAGCTTAAATATTTATGTTCCAGCATCACTTAGTGTGACATACAGCCTGAGAATACTTACTACTGACTGTACAAAATTGTCCTGTTCTTAGGTGCAACCATGGTTAATGTAGGCATGTATATATTGTTCTGATCTAAATTCTTCTATTCAAGTATTTCCTCCAAACGTTCACAATTTTAGTCATTATAAGTAACGATTTGCTTGATCTAATTTTTGATGTTTTTGTAATTATTTGTCTTTCTCTCAAGTGCTTCCTTCTTTGTAACTCCTATGCTATTCAGTTGGGTCTTGTTTGCGTTATAGAAAATTACAAATAAATACAGTTATGTTTAGGTGATAGTGGTTCATACTTTGCTTTCAGAAGGAAGTGCTAAATCGGACAGAGAATCCAAAGGTGGAATCTGGTTGGCCATTTTGTTAATATAGATGAGGAAATTCCTCTACCCCCTCAAATGAAGGAGAAGAGAACAAAGAATCAGTACTTTTCCTGAAAAAGAAGGTTCCCTGGTTAGTTTTGGTAGTAAACACAATGACTGCACTGACTGTACACCCTGAGTTTCTGCCTTCAAGACGATTTTCCAAAGTTGTGGGAGGCCGCTTCCTACAGAGGCCCTCAGAAATATTTGTCTTGATCTGTTGTGAACAGCCTGTCATCTTCTGTTGTACCTTTTTCCTGAAGCCTGAGGTCCCTCAAGCTAAAAGGCACTGTAACAGAGAAAGCTGGCTGCTCAGTAAGCGAGCTCCTCATTAATCTGTGGTGTATTTAGAAGACTCTAGTTAACAGGTTTCTAGTAGTAGCCCAATTTAACTTTATCAAAGAAGAATGAGTTAACTAGAATCATTCTCGGAGAATGGCGATTTTTAGATTTACATGCATAGAGAATCAGGATTTCATTAACGGCACGGAGGGCAGTAGCGGCCCGTGGTCGGAGTGCTGCCGGGCGCTGACGTGGGGCGGGGGAGGGGCAGGGTGGGGGTAGTAAACTACAGATTACGGCCGATTAGAGGTAAGTAAACATATAAATAAATAAAACTAATTTCGTTGCGCGCGCTGCGTTGCATTTGGCGATGCAGCGCGCGCAACGAAATTCGTTTTATTTATTTCTATGTTTACTTACCTCTAATCGGCCGTAATCCGTAGTTTACTACCCCCCACCCTGCCCCTCCCCCGCCCCGCGTCAGCGCCCGGCAGCACTCCCACCACGGGCCGCTACTGACGGAGGGTAACATTATGCAATACTCTTTTATTGCCACTTCAATCAACAGCACCTTTAAAGAACTTCAGCAAACAAGAACAATCCAGAATTAGAACTCCACACTTCAAAAAGTCACTGTTACAGAATACTCTTTCTCTTTTAAATGCAAAACTGTGAAGAAAACGAACTCCTTTCTTCAATCCGAAACTCCCATTTTTCCAACTTCTTAAGACTATAAATCTGAAAGAAAAATAACATATATATATATATATATATATATATATATATATATATATATATATATATGCAATACCAATTGGTCCACAAGGAAAGCGCACTTTGCACAGCGGGTGCCGGTGTCGAGGACAGACCAGTCCTCGTAATCAATTATTCACCAATTTCTTCTTCACAAGGAAGAGACCGCACACCAGAGATTTGCGAGGATTATTTAATTTATTGCAAACGTGCAATTATCATCACCGAACCACCACCAACGCGTTTCAACCCCCACGGGTCTTGCTCACGGCATGTGAGTCCTATGTTTGTGTTTCCTTTATTTATAATTCTCCCATTTCTGCCAACTAGGAGGCATTCTGGGATATGTAGTCTCCAAATCTTTCACTGGATTTTCACGTTTGATGTTTTCACTTTATTGTTCCCTGCGAGACTGCAAATTTTATGAGCATCACGTTCAGTATTAATTGGACATTGTTATATATTAGGTCCTTGTTCTGCATTCTTGTTTTTATTTTCATGATCTTCTTTTGATTTGATATAATGCTTTATTTGGAGTGACAATGTTTATTGCATTCTTATTTGACAATAGTTGTTCATTGGACAATCCATCATTGCCTCGTATTCATTCAAATGATTCTCAGTCTTTTATTTGATTCTTGTCAGAACGCCGCTTTGTTTCTTTAGTCACAATAGATCTTTAAGAATTACGACCAGAGGACCATCATAATGGCTAAGTGCCCACATTGTTATATGGGTTGATGTCAGTAGAGGTTTTTAGAGGATTGTCTTTTTATGATACTGAACGTTTGTCTAGTACAACTTTTACAGGTGAACATATAGTTCCTCATCCGCATTCAGACCAAACGGGGTCTTGGTTTTAAACCGGATTATCATTTTTGACTCCAATCTCCGCAATTTTAAAGTTCTGTTGCCCCCTCTCTCATTTTTTGGAACAGTTGCCAATCCATAGTATTTTATATCTTTCCAAGATTTTTCATTATGAGTTTTCAGATGCTTTACAATCGCATAGTTGGTATCATTATTGTGAATTGCTCTAAGATGTTCAAGAATTCGTTTTTAAGGGGCAGATTGTACTCCCTATATACCGGAGTCCACAGTGGCATTCGATGACATATACCACATATGTTGTGTCACATGTGATTCTTTCCGTGATATTAAAGGGTTTCCCCATGAAGTCTGTTACCATTTGTGTGTTCTTGCCTATTTTGCATGCCTTACATTTATTACAGTGCACAAATCCTTTTTGCTTTTCTTTCAGCCAGTCTGTCTTTTTATTGGATGTCATGTAACTTCTGACTAATTTGTCTTTCAATGAAGGCGCTTTCCGATATGAGATTTCTGGTCTCTCACCAATTTTGTCCATTAGTTCCGGGTCCTTTTTAATGATGTGCCAATACTTTTTCAGGATGTTGATAATCTGATAGTTTTCCTTGCTGTATGTTAGTATGACCCTAATTTTGTTGTCTTCCATTTTTCTGTCTTTTCTAACTAATGTACTTGCTCTTGTCATAGCTTTTGCTTTGTCCTGTCCTTGTTTTACATCTTGGTATCTGTATCCTCTTTGTAAAAGCGGGTTTCAGTTTCTTGAAATGTTTTTTCCATTTCTTCATTGTCTGAACAATTGCGCTTCATCCTTATAAACTCGCCATATGGGATACTTCTTTTCAGCTGTTGTGGATGGAAGCTTTTTCCATGCAGTATACTATTGGTCGATGTCGGTTTTCTAAAGACCTTTGTTTTTATCTGATTGTACTCTATGTATACTGTTACATCCAAAAACTGAATCTCTTTTTTGCTGATATTATAGGTGAATTGGAGTCCTTCTTCATTGTTGTTTAAGATGATCATATACTTCTTAAATTCCTCTTTACTCCCACTCCAAATGAGAAAGAGATCATCTATAAAGCGTAACCAGAGTTCAGTTTTGGAAGTGAATTCCTCGTTCTCCTCTCTCCAAGCTATATGTTTTCCCACCAACCCATAGTCAGGTTGGCATAGCTTGGAGAGAAGAAACTCCCATCGCACATCCACAGATCTGAGAATAGATTTGATTGTCAAAGACGAAGACATTGTTGTTCAGGCATAGTGCTATCATCTCTTCAAGCATTCTTGTATGTTTTAGTTGGTGTATATTTCGTTGTTTTAAGAAGTAACTGATCGCTTTTAGTCCCACTTCATGACTTATAGAGGTATACAACGATACCACGTCTATGGTGGCCAGGTAGAAGCCTTCTTGCCAGCCCATATTTGACAGGATCCTCAAAAAGTCTCCTGTATCCTGTATGTAGGAGCTTAAATTCATAACGATTGGATTTAGGAAGAAATCTACATACGTGGATACATTTTCATATAGAGAGTTGCAACTCGAAATGATCGGTCTGCCTGGAGGATTTATTAAAGTCTTATGCACTTTTGGCAAAAAGTACATTGTGGGCATAACAGGATTTTCATTCTTGAGAAACGATGATTCTTCCTCTGATATTAGACCTTCCTGATACCAACTTTTGATCCTTGATTCCAATTCCAAGGTTAAGTTGTTCATTGGATTCATGGTTAATTTTACATAGTTCTTTTTATTATCCAGTTGTCTTGAGGCTTCATCAATATAGTCCTTTTTGTTTAAAAGGACAATGTTGCCCCTTTGTCCATGCAGGCTTTATTATTAGATTCACATTCCCCATAAGCTTTTCCAAAGCCTGTCTCTCCAGTTTGCTCATATTTTCTTTCTTCCTTGTATTCTTGGTTTTTCTGATGGCTTCTAAATCATTGACCACTAAGTCATGAAATGTGTCTATCCTGTTGCCTGGGCTAAGCATAGGACAGAATTTAGATTTAGATTTGAATCCTGTTTTCTGATTGACATTTGTATTTATCATTAGATCCTCCAATATCTGAGATTCAGTGATGTTCTCTTCCTCATTTCCTTGTATCAGATCATATGTTGTTTTTAAAATTGGCATATCCTCAATGGTGAGATCACTGGACAAAGATGTTATAGATCCTCTTTTTGGATTAATGTGTTCTGATTTACTGAAGAATTTAGCTAATTTCAACTTCCGCACGAATTTATAGATATCAATCCGTGTGTCAACATGATCATGATGTTGTTCTGGACAGAATGTTAGTCCTTTATTTAATACACTTCGTTCATGATCATTTAAGATATAATCAGATAGATTAATTATAAGATTCTGTTTCTGTTTCTTTGGAAGGTTCATAGATTCTAAATTAGTTACTTTTTCATCCGATTCCGTAGTGGATACCCTTTTGTTTGTTCCACTCCCTCTTCGCGTCTTTCTCCTTCTCTTGAAGTTGATTGAAAGCCCCTTCCTCTTCCTCGACCACGCCCCCTTCCTCGAGGTCTCGGTGTCCTCTGGTCGATGTACATGAGCTTCATTTCGTCTAAAAAAGAGGTATGTCCAGTTCTTACTGATCTTTCTTCCTCACTGAGGTCTGATTCTGATCCACTTGTGGCAATGTTCGTGATGTCACTTCTTCCTGTTTTACCTAATTGTTGTTTTAAGACATCAAACCTTCTCGCAAAAGTGAGTATTGCTCCTGTTTCGTAATCCTGTTCATCTCTTCTGAATTTTCTCTGTTTCCGTTGTTCTACTTCATGTTCATGTTTATCCAGATTTTTCTCCATTTCTTTCCTAAGTTGTTTGCTTTCTTCATCTTGTTTAAGATTTAGGATTTGTTTTTCAATTTCACCAATCGTTATGTGTAACTCCTCTATATCCTTCTTGGCATATTTTATAATGATCAATACCATATTCTTAGAGCACTGCATTGAATTCCTACCCCACTCCTCCAACATTTCTGGCTTAGTGTCTGGATGATTCGGTAGGGTAAAAATTCTTAGGCCTCTGGGAATGCGATCACACTGTATATATTTCTCCAATGTGATGACTTCCCAGCTTTTAGTTATTTCCTTTTTCAGGCATTTTTCTAACTGCATGAATAATTGTTTCAAGTTCTTTGTGCCTGTTAATGCTGTACTTGATTCCCCATTCTTTATAGTTGCAGGTGTCCCCTTTTGGAACATTCTTTCTGCTTTTTGATGACGTTTTGCTGCTCTTTCTTCCATAATATCAGTCACGTGAAAAAACTTCCAGTTACTAATAAAAAAAACAACCGTTTGCTGCTCACATTCAAATGGTTATTGTTCATGTGTGATGTGCACTTTTTTTGCTCGCTTTCTCCCGTACAGGTTTTATTTTGGTTTTGTATACCAAATGCTGCTTGACTGCGACATCGTCTAGTATGAAAACACATCCCCGATATCTCCTTACCTGAACGGCGTGTCAGTTGCTCGGCGTCCTCCGGCTCCGTACAACCGACTCTCTCCGTCCAGGTGGATCGTCGGTCTGTTTTCTCTCTCTTCTCGGCGTGTTACTCAATCCTACTTCACACGCTGGGGCTGTATACAACTCGTTTCATCTTCACAAAGCGGATCTTGTATTCCGTCTTGCCTTCTGACCGTTTTGCTGCGTGAGGATGTTTTGTTGTCCAACACGCTTCGATCGTTGTAAAAGCTCCCAACAGTTATTCCGATGTCGGGCGCCTTTCCTTCAAAGTTTCTGCAATACCAATTGGTCCACAAGGAAAGCGCACTTTGCACAGCGGGTGCCGGTGTCGAGGACGGACCAGTCCTCGTAATCAATTATTCACCAATTTCTTCTTCACAAGGAAGAGACCGCACACCAGAGATTTGCGAGGATTATTTCATTTATTGCAAACGTGCAATTATCATCACCGAACCACCACCAACGCATTTCAACCCCCACGGGTCTTGCTCACGGCATGTGAGTCCTATGTTTGTGTTTCCTTTATTTATAATTCTCCCATTTCTGCCAACTAGGAGGCATTCTGGGATATGTAGTCTCCAAATCTTTCACTGGATTTTCACGTTTGATGTTTTCACTTTATTGTTCCCTGCGAGACTGCAAATTTTATGAGCATCACGTTCAGTATTAATTGGACATTGTTATATATTAGGTCCTTGTTCTGCATTCTTGTTTTTATTTTCATGATCTTCTTTTGATTTGATATAATGCTTTATTTGGAGTGACAATGTTTATTGCATTCTTATTTGACAATAGTTGTTCATTGGACAATCCATCATTGCCTCGTATTCATTCAAATGATTCTCAGTCTTTTATTTGATTCTTGTCAGAACGCCGCTTTGTTTCTTTAGTCACAATAGATCTTTAAGAATTACGACCAGAGGACCATCATAATGGCTAAGTGCCCCCATTGTTATATGGGTTGATGTCAGTAGAGGTTTTTAGAGGATTGTCTTTTTATGATACTGAACGTTTGTCTAGTACAACTTTTACAGGTGAACATATAGTTCCTCATCCGCATTCAGACCAAACGGGGTCTTGGTTTTAAACCGGATTATCATTTTTGACTCCAATCTCCGCAATTTTAAAGTTCTGTTGCCCCCTCTCTCATTTTTTGGAACAGTTGCCAATCCATAGTATTTTATATCTTTCCAAGATTTTTCATTATGAGTTTTCAGATGCTTTACAATCGCATAGTTGGTATCATTATTGTGAATTGCTCTAAGATGTTCAAGAATTCGTTTTTTTAAGGGGCAGATTGTACTCCCTATATACCGGAGTCCACAGTGGCATTCGATGACATATACCACATATGTTGTGTCACATGTGATTCTTTCCGTGATATTAAAGGGTTTCCCCATGAAGTCTGTTATCATTTGTGTGTTCTTGCCTATTTTGCATGCCTTACATTTATTACAGTGCACAAATCCTTTTTGCTTTTCTAATCGGCCGTAATCCGTAGTTTACTACCCCCCACCCTGCCCCTCCCCCGCCCCGCGTCAGCGCCCGGCAGCACTCCCACCACGGGCCGCTACTGACGGAGGGTAACATTATGCAATACTCTTTTATTGCCACTTCAATCAACAGCACCTTTAAAGAACTTCAGCAAACAAGAACAATCCAGAATTAGAACTCCACACTTCATAAAAGTCACTGTTACAGAATACTCTTTCTCTTTTAAATGCAAAACTGTGAAGAAAACGAACTCCTTTCTTCAATCCGAAACTCCCATTTTTCCAACTTCTTAAGACTATAAATCTGAAAGAAAAAATAACATATATATATATATATATATATATATATATATATATATATATATATATATATATATACTAATAACTTGTCCTCCTAAGGAAATATCATTACAAATATCTACAACTACAAGCTTCTTAACTGCTTTATAATTTTACTTTTTTTAATCCTTATTAGTACTTTGTATTCCTTATGGGCGATAGGGGAGGGATAATGTTAGCCTCTGTGTCTTTAATGAAATCCTGATTCTCTATGCATGTAAATCTGAGAATCGCCATTTCATTACAAGACTGGAGGCTACGGTTATGCATGTTGAAAGCCCTTCAAAACCGCTTCTGACATGTGCTCTATTGGCCTAAAACAATGATTTGCAAATGTTCCCACATTTGACCAGTCTGCTGCTTTCAATATATCCTGTAACTTACCTCCAGAACAACAGGCTTTACTGGCCATAGCACCTCTTACCGAATGGGCTTTATACCGTTCCATATTCACCCCCGTTTGTTCCATTGCCATTTTAACCCATCTAGAAATTGTTGCACTACTTACCGCCTTAAATGGCCTCACATAAGATATTAATAATTGATGCTCACCATCCCTTCTATTTTCCAACACTCCTGGCTCATATTCTCTCAAACAGTTAACCATACATAACTTTGGACTTTCATCAAACCTTGGATAAAAAATTGACGTAGACATAGTCTTAATCCTTTTCCAAATTGCAAACAAAACTCCCTCTGGGTAAAACATCCTGTTATTGACCTCTAAGGCCAGATGTACGACTCGCAAAATAGCGCCTCGCAAATTGCGAGTTTTTAGCGAACTCGCAATTTGCGAGGCGCTATTTTGGATGTACAACAGTGTGTATCACACTGTTTGCGATTCCCAATGGGGTCGTAAATTGAGAGGCTCATGAATATTAATGAGCCTCTCGCAATTTGCGACCCCATTGGGAATGGCAGGCCCTCCCAGGTATGGTGGCCTGCTGGGCTCAGCAGACCACCATGTCAGGGACTGCTTTTCAATAAGGCAGTTTTTTTTTAATGCAGCCCATTTTCCATAAAGGAAAATGGGATGCATTTAAAAAAGAAAAAAAATTAAACGTTTTCGTTTCATTTTTTAAGGGCAGGTAGTGGTCCCTGGGACCACTGCCTGCCCTTAAAAAATATTTTCCCCTTCCCTTTTGCGAGTGCATTATCACCCTCTTGAAGAGGGTGGTAATTTGCAAGTGTTTTGCGACCGCAATTGCGGTCGCAAAACATTCATACATGGGCTTGCGCTCGCTATTAGGGAGGGAACTCCCTTTCCTAATAGCAAGTTGCAAAACCTATTTAGCGAGTCGCAAATAAATTGTGACTCGCTAAATAGGCTTTGTACATGGCCCATGCTGTTAATGCATGCGCAAACAGGTTTGCAAACCCGTTTGCGCATGTAAAAATGGTCGTACATCTGGCCCTTAGACATTTAACATTTGACACTCTTCTGCAAGACACCAAACACAAAAGTGTCACCATTTTAATGGAAGGGTTTTTGTGCTCAAATACTTGTTCAATGGCCATGAGAGAAATAATTTCAAAATCATATTCACATCCCACAACAAATCATACCTTGACTTCGGAGGCCTCTTCAATCGCATTCTCTTCGTAATCTTACAAACCAAAAGGTTACTACCAACAGATTTTCCCACAACCAAAATATGGCCTGCAGAAACCACGGACCTATAACAATTTAGCGTCCTGTAACTCAATCCCTTTTTAAAATGTTCCACCCAAAAATGTACCACTTCTACCACAGAAGCCTCCACAGGATCCACACTCCTTTCTACACACCAACTAACCCAGACCATCCATATACCTTTGTAGCTACGCCTTATACCTGGTGCCCACAAGTCCTTGAGCAATTCCGTAGCTTCTCTCGAAAGACCTTCGAATGCTCCAGATCTCCTGACACCTTCCAAACAAGAAGGTTCAACTCCCTGAAACACACCAAAGGGTGCTCCTCTCCTTCTTGGCTCGTCAGCAACAAAGGACTCTCACAAGCCAATTCCAGAGCAGCTGGAAACCACGCCTGAGACACCAAAAAGGAGTTACCAGTACTAACTGACATCTCTCCTTCCTCACCTTCAGAAGAACCCTCTGAATCATTGCAAATGGTGAGAATGCATACCCCTTTACATCTATCTATTTCTGTTGAAATGCATCTACAGCTGATGCATCTGGATCTGGTAGCCAACTGTAATATTTGTGAATCTGAAAAGTCAGTCTTGTTGCAAATAGATCCACTTTCAAAGGACCCAAAACCTGATCTATCCTCCTGAAAAACCTCTGACCCAGTTTCCAATCGCTGAAATCCTTCACATCTTGAATTCCAATCTGCCACCAAATTCCTTACCCCTGGTAGATATTCCGCCCTTAATCTTATCTTGTGCTCCAGACAGAAAAACCAAAGCTCCTTTGCTATTTCCTATAGATTTTTGGACCTGCAACCTCTTAAGCGGTTTATGTAAGACACTGCTGAAACATTGTCCATCTTCATCAAAACTGTCTGACCCAGTAATATGTTCCTGAAACTCCTCAAGGCATATAAACCTGCTGTTAATTCTAAACAATTTATATGATAACTCTTCTCCTGACCTGACCATGCTCCACATGCTCCACTTGTCTCCTGCTCTCCCAAACGAGCACCCCAACCAATGTAACTGGCATCAATCTCCAGAGCAAAGTCTGGTACGCAACCAAAAACTACCTCCATTCCAAGCCTCCAGATTGTGCATCCACCAATCCAGCTCTGCTTTCGCTTCCTAATTTAACCAACTTTGTCTCCATACCGTAAGCCTTCCCTCAAAGCCTCTGACTTTACTCTTTGCAAAGCCCGATAATGCAAAGGGTCTGGGAATATGGCTTGGATCAATGATGAAAACAATCCTAATATTCTTGCCTAATCACTCAGAGTCAAATTGTCCTTCTTTACAATACGTAAAACCTCCTTCTTTATCATCTTTATTTTCCTCTCTGCTAACACCAACAACTCCCCAATTGTGTCTATCTTGAAACCTAACAATTCCATATTCTGAGATGGAATCAAAATGGATTTCTCCTCATTTACGATAAACCCCAGACTTTCAAAAAGCTGAATCATAACCTTCAGTTGAGATGCTAGCACCTTCACATCCTGTGACATCAAAAGAATGTCGTCTAGATAAACAATCAATCTGTGATCTCTTTCTCTCAAAAATGCCACCACAGCATGCATCACCGTTGTAAAGCAAGACCAAAAGGAAGACATTGAAACTGATATAACTGCTTCCTCAATCTGAACTGAAGGAATCTTTGACTGTTTACTTCCATTTGGACTGTGAAATACGTATCCTTCAGGTCCAATTTTACAAACCAGTCTCGACCCTGAAGCATATCCCTTAATAGATGGATTCCCTCCATCTTGAAATGCCTGTATACTACAGACCTGCTTAAAATCCTCAGATTTATAACCAGTCTCCATCCTTTGTCTTTCTTTTCCACCAAAAATACTGGGCCTACAAATCCTTTTAAGAGATCTCCCACCATACAAATTGCTCCTTTTTCTAACATAGCAGTTATCTCTAAATCTGCTATATTCATTTGCTCCTGATTTAGACGTATTTCCTTCGGTTCCTTTACCTGACCTTGGTAATTACACAAAATCTATTACGAAACCCTGAATCGTACTCAAGATCCAAGGATTGTTTGTTATACTTTCTCATTCTTTTACGTGATCTCTCAATTGTTGTCCTACTCTTTTTTGGGAAAAACCAAACGAAATCTCCATACTCAACGCAGGTACTAGAGGATGCCTGTCCTCTTCCCTGGACACTTCTTGATTTTGCAAAGTGTCCCCACTGAAGGAAGAATTCCATCGAACTCTGGTAGCCTCTTCCTGACCCTCTGTTGAAATAATTATATTGGGACCTTTGATATCCCCATCCAGCATAAGGTCCTCGTCTGCTGGCCCTTCCAAAAACACCTCCAAAAAGTTTCCGCATGTTATTCTACGCCTCGTCTAGTGCCGTGAATGTGGCAACATGTTTCATAAATGTTTAACCATGCTATTACCAAAGAGTAACCCTTTTGCATTTGAGCTAGCCTCCTTCGTAGCAATATCTCCTATATTCAAATTAATCTTCATTAACACCGATTTCCTCTGTTCTGCCAAAAGTCCAGAATTTGCATTTTCTAAAAATACCATAGCCCTTTGGCTCCAACCCCATAACAATTCTACAACTACATGTTCACCATCTATATGTGCCTCTTCTGCCATATCCATAATCTTTGCCAGTCACCCCAAAACATATAAAAAACAATCCTGATACATGGACATTTCTCTTATTTTCTTTACTTTCAAACTATATCCTATTTACAAATGAATCTCCTATTTTTTCCATATAGAAAAATCAATTTTCCTATATATAATTGCTTCCTAGCTATTTCCTACTCTCCGATCCTCCGATCAGCTGTTGCCTCCTACGACTTGTAAAAACACGGAGAACTCCCTGAGGCGCCAGCATAAATTCTACTTAACTCTATAGACAGATACCCAATCCAAGATGGCGCCAGTGATCTTGCAAGATCACAGAAACCAATCTCTGGGCATTCCTCTATTTCCTTTCCATGAGCAGTATGTAATGTCTTAAACCATTTCTTGGGCGCACCGATTTTGCGCACACCAACTCTCCTACTGAAGCCCCTCAGAACCACACGAGCTGAGCCGCATGCGCCGAAGCTCCAAGCTATCTCGTGCAGCTCACCTCTTCAAAATGAAAGGCCCTCCGAGACGCAAGAGCATTGCACGCGACGACTTCAACCGGTAAGCCCCAAAACACTGCTTCGCTTAGAAAGGAGCTAAATAGCCGACTGAAGTATACCATAATGTAAACAAGTAGGAAGCATTCTACCTGACAACAAGATGTTTTCAAAACACGATGTTACTCAACTAAAAGCATTTCATTCATGCTCTCACGTGTCAGCTTCCATAAATTAGATGCCCTTCTAACATGAACTCTTCTTACAAACTCTCACTTAAACTCAATAAAAACATCACAGTTTTCTCATAAAAACCTATATAAATGAAAGGTAAATATCTGATTTGAAGCAGCATTCTGGATGAGCAGCAGCTGCCTGAAGCTTAACTCAGAGAAGACAGAAGTCCTCATCCTCGGACCCTCCCCCTCTGCATGGGACAACACCTGGTGGCCCAACACCCTCTGCAGCCCCCCGCACCTCCACGGACCACGCACAGAACCTCGGCATCATTCTCAACTCCTCCCTCACCATGACCTGACAGATCAACGCCGTCGTCTCCACCTTCTTCAACACCATCCGCATTCTCCGCATGACCTTCAAATGGATCCCCCCCAAATCAAGAAAGACTGTCACCCACGCACTCATAACCAGCAGACTGGACTACGGAAACGCCCTCTACGCCAGGATCAACAAATCTCTGCTCCAGACCATACAGAACACCGCAGCCAGACTCGTCCTCGGCATCCCTCGACACAAACACATCACCCAACACCTGCGAGACCTCCACTGGCTTCCCGTCGAGAAGAGAGTAACCTTCAAGATACTCACCCACGCCTACAAACGCCTCCACAACACCGGACTCCAAAAGCTCAACGAAAAAATCTCCTTCCACGTACCCAAGAGAAACCTCTGATCCGCCGACCTCGCCCTCGCCGAAACCCGCGCATCCGCAGAGCCAGAACAGGTGAAAGAGCCTTCTCCTACAACGCGGCAAAAAGCGAGCTCCCGATCAACATCAGACGCGCCCCCACTCTTCACATCTTCAGGAAGACCCTCAAGACCTGGCTCTTCGACTGACTGGAGCTGCACCTCCCCCCCCCGTGCCTTGAGACCCCTACAAGTGAGCAGGTCGCTTCACAATTCCCTGATTGATTGATTGATTTAAAAGAGGAAAAGTGTTCTGTTACAGTGACTTTTATGAAGTGTGGCGTTCTAATTCTGGATTGTTCTTGTTTGCTGAAGTTCTTTAAAGGTGCTGCTGATTGAAGTGGCAATAAAAGAGTATTACACAATGGTAGCCTCCGGTCTTGTAATGAAATCCAGAAGATGAATAGTTTAGGAATTAAGCTGACTTTATTTTCCACTTTGATGGAATTTTGATACTGTTGCTACAATCTTTTGACTTTTAGCAGATTAAGAACAATATTTAAGGTTTCAGGGAGCAGAGGGAACCCAGGTATGCATTCCCTAAAAAGGTGCAACATCATCGGTAAAATAACAACCTCATCCAAGTCAGGGGCCTTTCTTCTCTTCAAAAAGTCTTCATTGAGCAGTTGAATTGTGGGTATCCAGGTAAGGACACATATTTCTGG
The DNA here is from genome assembly GCA_963921515.1 of Calotriton arnoldi. Taxonomy (NCBI): domain Eukaryota; kingdom Metazoa; phylum Chordata; class Amphibia; order Caudata; family Salamandridae; genus Calotriton; species Calotriton arnoldi. The sequence goes on along the minus strand of CAWUFW010000084.1, from coordinate 2,131,108 downwards.
ATACAGCTGGAAATATTTCTAAGTGTGAAGATAAAATCTTTGACTGATCAGAACCTCCGATATCTGATCGCATGCACTCACACGTCTGCCTGACTTTGATTTCTAGGCCCCTAGTTCTCTATGTCCTAGTAAGACTTCAATGGAGCGACTTTGTCTTTATTTCATGGTCTCCTTCATTCCCACAGAGTTACATTGAACCCTTTTTTTCCATTGCTTATTTTGGAACTGTTAGACTTTCCTTAATAACATAAGCCCTTGAATGTTTTTCCTCATTTTTGCATTGTATGTATTACATATGTATCATTTTTAATAATTCTGTTTTTGACCTTTTCATTTTTTTGTTTTACTTTAACAGTATCGCTGTTTTATCCTTTTCATTATACACAAGCACCTAAAATCCATTTCTCTCGAGATTTTCTTTGCTGTACATGCCTAGCTCCTGGCAATAGGTTAATTTCCCACTGGGTGAAAACTAGTTGATCCTAGTGTATCCTTCTGTGTAGGCAGTGTTGGAGATCGATCATAGCTTACAATAAGTTTGTGATCTCTCTCTCCTCCATAGCCTGCAAGCCAAATTTACTACATGAAAAGGAAGATGCAGTGTATGCGAAACATGCCTTTCTTCAAAGTTATTGCTCTCAAACTCTACAGCCTGCATTAGATGCAATTAAAGCCCTGAACACAATTTGAAGTGCCCTCTATAACCCTGCAATCAATGTACATCATGGACCTTGGTAGTCATGTTCCCAGTTGGTTTCTCATAGCACAAAGCACTTCAGCTGAAAGCAATTTTATGATATTGAATGTTATATTTTATGCTGTGCTATATTGTATTGTTATGTTACATGCTATGCTATGTAATGTTATGTTATTTTGTGTCTATCTTATGGTATGCTGTTCAATATTGTGGCACATTATGGTCTGTTATTCTATGTTATGTCATGTTAGATAAAAGGGCTATTGACAAAGGTAACTTACACTTGTGAGCACGTTACATGTGTCATTTACTCTTACACTTTTGAGTAACTTTACGACTTTTGGCTATTCACAAAATCAAATTGTAAAGTTACTAAAAAGTGCAGACTTACCTGTGTCCATTGCCTGAAAAATGGAATGAAGCCAGATTTACAAATGCAAGTTATTACTGGTGAAAAGAAACAATAGTAAATCCATCAACACACATGACCAACCACCGATACTGCAACACCCGTCCATTAAAAATAATGGAGACAGGGACTTCAAAATAAAACCCCACACGAAATAAAAATAAAATAGTTTAAAATATATTTACATATAATGCAGTGCTTAAAAATAAGTCAAAATAAAACATATTTATTAATTAATTATAAAATATTTTAACTACATTTTTTAAATTTATAAATTAATGTACCTTTATTTTTTATTACAAATACAATTAACCTATTTTAAATTAATCCTATGCACCACTTTTAATAATTCTTAATGCATAATACATTTTATTTTACTTTATGCGGAAATATATACTTTTGAAATTAAACTTCAAGAAAACAATTGCAATTTAATTTAAAATAATTTAATTAATTTCAAATTTAACAAAAATCAAGTTAATAGTGGTACAGCATTTTTTCTTTTACCCTACATTTAAAATAAATACATAAAATAAATTTGCAACAATATTAAACTTAAAATATTTGTACTAAATGATCATAAATTTGTATAATGTTTTTCAATTTACCTTATACTTTCCCATAGAGAGTTATGCACCCTGACTGTGGAGGCTCCCTATGGCAAAGTATAGGGAAAAGTAGAAATGTTTATTTAACTTGGAAAACTTGAACACAATAGTAAATAAATGGTTATGTTAAACATTAATGTAAATTAAATGTGAATGTTTTTTTAAATGTAGAAAAAAATAAGAAAAAGGCTAAGGCACTTTTAACTTATTTTGAATTACATTACATAAAAATATTTTTCTGCAGTTCATTTAGAGTAAAATAATGGCATTTTTATAATGCATTATTAATGATTAAAATGATGCATAGAATTAGGTTAAAATATTTTAATGATATTTGAATAAAGAATAATGTCACATTAATTTATAAATTCATAAAAAGATATTAGAACATTTTATAGTTAAATAAAATAATATGTTTTATGTAATAGCATAATGTGTGTTAAATTTGTTGAACAATAAGTTATATTTATTTATATGTTTAGCTATTTTAAGTAATTTATTTTCATTCAACACTATTTTCTATGGGGTTTTATTTTAATTCCCTACCACCATTATTTTCTATAGGAGGGCTTTGCAGTATCAGGGTTTGGCCATGTGCTGTGCTGGACTTACTCCAGCTCTGAGCTGGAGTAATATACTACTATTTTGGGTTATATTTTGGCTGTAGTAACTTTAGAGGGTATTTTGTGAATAGCAATGAGCTTTGTCTTTTGTGGGTGGGTACATGTCTCTCCCTAAGCCCCTCCCTAGCTTTCCCTAATCCCCTCCTTGGTTCTCCATACTACCCCCATTTAGTAGTATGTCCCTTTTTCTTTCCATCCCTCCTCCCCTCCCACATTTACTACTAAGGGGCCGATTACGATGTCGTTCGGAAAGGCTCCGAACGGGTTTCGGATTCTCAGAATCTGATTCGAAACCTATGTTTCCGACCGAATCAGATACATTTCGGAACGACCGATTATGATGCATGGAAACCGTTCGGGCTGTCTGATTCGGTTCCGAGTGGCATCCGGACAGCCCGACTCATTCGGAGCCGAATCGTACAGCTCTATGGACACGATTTCCGACCGACGATTACGATTCTGACAGCTGTTCCGAATCGGTCTGACTGACACAAAACTGCTGTTGGAATCTGACTTTGGGGGCCGTAGCAGGCCCCCTTTACCCGTAGGCCTCCGGTTGGGGCCCGTGGGGGTACCCAAGGGACCCCTCTTTCCAACCATGCACAGTGTGGCAGGCACCATGAGGTGTCCGCCACAGGGTGCATGGTTTTCCCCAAACACTCCTTTTTTCAATGGGAGCCTGTGTTCTCGTTCGGAACACAGGCTCCCATTGCAGTCAATGTGAGTCCGACCAAACGATGTTCAGAAGCATCGCAATCGGTCGGTTGGATTCGCAGAACCCGATTCGGTCGGAAACTATTCCGAAACCGATTCGGTCGGAAGAGTTTCCGAACAACATCGTAATCGGCCCCTAAGTAGTAAACTTACATGTCTGAGGATCCGCCATAGAAAAGTTTCGAGAGGTGGAGATGGAGATTTATATTCATGGGTTTGAGAATAACATTTTGTAGTACTTTAGTATTACTACTTTAGTACTACGAAACGTACTACTAAATGCAGTTTGTGACTAGGTGCAGTTGTTTTTAGTCAGCGCATAGTCCATCATTTTGAGTTGCCCTTTGGCGCTGTTAAAAGTTTACAAAGCTGACTACGGACTGACCCATACAATATGACAGCCTTAACGCATACCTGCGTTGTATTAGTATAATGTGTATTTCTTTACTTCATTTCTAACTGTCTGGTATCCTCCACTCCTAGGATTCTAACATGCCTCTATTCTTCGAATAATGGAAGTTCATTAAGTTGATTTATTGCTAATTATTTTTCCTTTTTATGTGTAACTTGCTTTTGCACATATTGTATGAATAGATCTTATAATTCTATGATTGTGGAGTTTACTGCTGCTTCCTTCAGTGAAAACAGCCTTTCTAAAATAAAATAACACAGATGTTCAACTTCCTGTTTGCCTATTGTAATATCCACAAAATATGTCCGAACTCTCACCTCCCTCATTCCATGCTACTCTTTTAGTGTCCAGCCTATTCCTTTGAAACAGTAGGTGGAATGACAAATGACAGGTATGGCTTTCAAGGCTTGCTGGATTATTAGAAACTGATAACATACTGTGCTATGTTTCTGAAAGTTTTCTCATTGCAAAGGAAACGTTATTCAATTTTCTGGCCGCGGTAGTATGCAAATTACTACAGCCATCGGCAGAAATACAGACGAGTTGTGACTGATTTGCATTATCTGGTCCAATCAGTGCCTCCTGGTGGGGGTTTCAGCAGCCTCCTGCACCTGCCACTTTCACTAATGAGCAGGGCTGGGAGGTAAGTGATAGAATTGGAAATAACAGCTGAAGAAACAACAGTGCGCTATCTAGGTCTTCTGCACTGCACGTGCACACAGCAGTCCCGAAGGGCTGTGGACATTGGTTGCTTTTCTGATAATTGCATAAAACACACAATTTCATGTATTTAGACTCTGTCAGCAGTGGAGACATTTATTAGACACAATATTTTCAGCTCAGCCCTCTGAAAACAGAACTGTACTGTACCCATATACTTCAATGATAAACTGAGTGTAACTATGGTCATTAGACTCTGGTAATTTTACAAGTGACATTCTAAGCGCTTGTCTTCAAGACTGGGATGTGTAAGCAAACTTCCAGTTTACTCTATGCAGAGAACTGGCTTACCAAGCAGAGATTCTCAACATGTCAATTACATATTTGAGTTCTGTAGTGTATACCAGGTAGACAGCATTCCTACATTTTCAGCAACAAACATATTGCATGGATGGAGAGAAGCAACATTCATATGTAGACTATACATACTTTGACTCTGGCCCTTCATCATGCAATTGGTTTCATTCAAATGGCTAATTTAAATTTCAAGTAAGGCCATTGCATGTGGCACAGAATTCACCAGCGGTGTAGAAGTTAAATGTCATATGTGAGCTGTAGTGAGTATTGAAATCACTTGCATACCTCACACAAGTGTACAGCTCCACGGTGCAACATTGTACTGTGACTGGATAGCAATTTAAATATCAGCAAGGAAAAGTGTTTTTGTTATGTTGAAAAATCTACTTTTATATATAAGCCAAGTCACCCTTAAAGAGTGCCTGTAGCTCTCATTGCTAAGTGCTTAATATGTAAAAGTGGGACACTATAGATGTTAGGAAAATTATGTTCCCACAGTGACTAGCCACAAAAGTACTTTGTCACTGTGTATTTTCCAATCACAGGTCTAGCCATGAATAAAAGCCACTTTATGGCATCTTAGCTTGCGAAAATGATCAAACGCATTTTCCACATGTTCGTACTAATCTAATTCAATGGGGAAAGTAGATTTGATAAATTTAGTGGAAGACAACTCATAAAAGAAAAATGTACTTTGTGCTACCTGTGAGTAAACTGGCTTAAAACTAGTCTTCCTCACAGCCCTGCTTAAGAGACTGAATACACATTACTGGTGGCTGTTAGTGACCATCCTCCGGAAGGATAGCAGGTTAGGCTCTAGCAGTAGTAAGGGTGGAGTGGTGACAACCGTGGCCACATTTCAAGGATTAGCCTTCTAGGAGGGAAACACGAGCAATTGGCAAAAAAGTTCAGTTTTCTAAGTTCTTCCTTTTAAAATGGCGCTCCCTAATGGGAGAATACATTCATACCCACCACAGACTTTCTGAATGTGCTCCAAACAGGAGGGAAAAACTAGTTCAAGGACTGACAGGGGGTAGAAACCTCGTCTCCATAAAAAAGAGTGGCTAGAAAGAGAGTTAAGGCTTCCATAGCTGGCGTAGACTAGGGGCATTTCGATGGGTAACTCTGGGAAGGTTTGCAGTAATCTGAGAAAGGAGTCCTATAAAAGAAGGTAGGAATTATGTGAGAAAGTCACCAGGGTTGGACTAGGGAATTTCCAGTCACAAGTTGGTGCACAGGCTAGGACTGGCACCATGCCACCACCTCCTCAGAACATTCCTTGACCTGGGAAAAAGCACCTTGAAGAAAGAAGACTGTGCCTGATTAGTGTAAAAATAAGCACCTAAGTACTAGGCTTTTCCTGGCACCCCGAGACTAGAACTGTACTCCGATTGTCAAGTGGTTGGCCTCCAGTTACTGGGACACAACTATAACCTTCTGACTTTCAGTTATAAGTGAATGGGGTGAGTCTTCGAATGTGTCCAATTCAATTTCATCAAAAAGATATTTTTTACAATGATGTATGTTGGAGAAACACAAGGCAATGTTTGATTTCTTAACTCAGCAGCACTGAGGTCGTTGATTACAGTACAAATAGTAGGAGTGTGCGAAATTAAAAATTCAAGCAGATTTTCGAAATTGTGTAGTAAAATATTTTTTGTGCTCATTTCATCAAAATGGTTCTACAAGATAAAACATGCATGAAAACAATGCAAATTAAAATATCCAAAAAAAACCAAACACTTTCTTATAGCCTGTAAGCCTGCTTCAGGGTGGTCTTCTGTCACAAAAACTAAAAGAAATAGTTATTCACAGTAGAAGCTTTTGTTTATACGGTCAGTTTTGTCCAAATTAGCTTAGCCTAATTCAACGAATCTTATAATAAATTGTGAATCTTTCCACTGGGCAAAAAATGAAACGTTTTTCGGGTTTTCAAAATATAGCCTATGGGCGAATATCCAGGCAAAAAAGTTTTCACTGTAAATCCTACTACTAAAAGTGTGTTTTGTTGTAATGCTTTCTTGTCTAGTGAATACAATTTCCAAACCATCGAACACTTTTATGGTCGCTAAAAACTTTTGAGAAAATCTGCACAAAGTTTGTTGAGATAAATCTCCACAAATTCACACCTTTTCACAATGAATTGTATGTTCCATGCTTCAAGCATTGTTGATGTCTGTCAACAATTTTAAATCCATTGAAAACAACAGACAAATTGTCACGTCAAATGTTATTGCTGCACAGCAAATGGCCATTGCTTTGTGTATGCCATGAACTGAGACAAAAAAACAAGAATGTGGTAGCTTATCACCATTCAGCTGAAACAGTCAGTGAGCTGCACACACAAAGCTTGGAAATTGGCTGGCACATGAAGGGTGACTGCACAACGTTTATCTATGTACTATTGCGCGATTTATTTCAAAGGTGAGATTAAAATCCGGGCAAAATATACATTATCATTATTACAGCAATGGCAGCGTTCTATTTTCCAGGATGTGGCCATAGCGCGGGTATGAAATTGCAGAAAAATGCTGTCGGTTGATCAAAATGGGATATCTGAATTATGATTCCAGGGCGGCCTCCGCAGATTAAAGCGCGGATATCATGCTAATGAGGTCGCCTTCGGTAATAGAAATCTGAGAGCAGAAATACTGGATTAGCATCAAAGGAATTCGGTTTGATCTCGTGTTTTTTAATTACATAACAGACAGCTGTACTGTAATACTGTCTGCGGCTTCCACCGATACAGCGAGTAACGATAAGCAATGGAAGCAGGAGAGAGGAGGGCTTAACTTGGTAATGTTCCTTATCTAATAAAGTGACTCACTTGCCGATCTGACATATGTTATTATTCATTCCTTCCATTTGATTTCTGTATTAGCCTTTTGCACTCATAACAGCAGGTGCTTCTGGGAGTTTACTTTTCAATCTTCTGACCTGTAATTTTGATAAAATCACAGAAGGAGTGGAAATAATATAACGCATCCTTTGACCAACTGAGGGCAATTGAGGTAGTTAACATATATAACTTTTCACCTTGATAATATAACACGAGGTGACAACAGACAGTCTTGCACCCTGATGAAATAGCAGATGGGATCTGTGAGAAATCTGAGCCAGAGAACCACAGGGCAGTCAGATGGTACAGGTCCCCAATTTTAAAAACTGGGAAATTTTGTCTTTGCTGTCTTGTGGCCCCGGTACTGCAGATCACCAAACTGTGAGCCAAGTACCCCTTTGAAGCCCTTGACTCTCATTGTTTTTATCAGGTGTCATCTAAGTATTTCTACCTACTATTCTGTATATAGTTGTTAATTTGTCTGCACTATTTATTTTTGTGCATAATAAAATACGTTTCATTTTTATAAGAAAAATCAATACAGTGATTTGATAAGTGTTGGTGGTAGCATTGCTGAGTTCTGCATCTAGGCCGCACCACCTCCCCTGAGTAGGCCCTCCACTGCTCTGCCCTTCTACCCTGAGAGACAAGTGACAAAAACTGTTACTTGGTTTCCAGACTGGGAGACCGCAGCACAGGAGCTCCAGGAGACCAAAGGAGAAAGACTCCAGTATTTCAGATTGGGCCCTAATTCCTTCTGACTGGCCTGGAACTCTCCAACCAAATTTTCAAAAGGACCACCAACAAATATGCAATAAAAACTATCCTTCCAAAGTCCAATACTTTCTCTACTGTTGTTCAGATTATAGTGGGATAGTAACTTTAATCCCCCTAAATCCAATACCAGTGGCGGCTGGCAACTATTTAAAGTGGTGGGCGGGTAAAAACACAAGAAGTTGCGTCTTCCTAAATAGGAAAAATGTCCCCACCAATCACTCTGTAGCACATCTATAAATGTAGATTCTTTTGGAGAGAATACAATTTCATCAAATGGTACATCCAATCTTCGTTTTATTGTTGTAGAATCTCATCAAAACAAATAGGGGCAGATTTACAAGAAGGTGCCACAGCGTGGCACCGCAAGCCCTTTGGCTTCGCCACGCTGCGGCACTTTCAGAGCACAGGAATGCGACATATTTACAATGATATGTCGCATTCCTGTGCTCTCCCCTGCGCTGGCGCACAAACAGCTGCCATGCGCCAGCACAGGCACCCTTGCTCCATGGTGCAAGGATGCCTGCTTCATGGGGAGATTGATTTTGTGCAGGAAGGGGCACCTTCCTGCACAAAAACAATCACTACAGGCCTTTTCCTCTTTCAATGCGTGCTGTAGAATGCAGCACACATTGAAAGAGGAAAAAAACGAGGAGAAATGAAAACATTTCTCCTCATTGCGCCTCGCTACGCCACCCCTAGGGTGGCGTAGCATACTGACGCATTTCCAGATTTACGAATCCTCGTAAATCTGGAAATGTGTCTGGTTCCATGGGTGTTGCGTGTAAAGGGGACGTATTTACAAGGACAGGAAAAGCCACGCAGGGTGGCTTTTCCGGTCTTTGTAAATATGGGGCAGTGTAATGCACTGCCAGTGCGTCACAAAAAGTGACGTACTGGCAGCACAAGGGGCTTGTAAATCTGCCCCATAGTGTTCATATGTCACACTATTTACGTAGTTATACATCACATATCCATGTCAATACAGCCCAATGAATTTCGGGACCAGCCCTTCATCAGGGGAAAAGTTCCTAGAATGTAATAATTCGAATGAATAATGGTACTACCATACAGGCAATCCATCTGATAATCAAGATCAAAAAAGTCAACAAGGGTGACAAATAGAAGTGACGTGTACAGAAAACCGTGAGAAAGAACTGTGAAAAAGAATCACTCTGTGAAAAAATCACCCTGTGAAAAGAACCAGTGTCTGTTATTCTACATAAACTGAAACGATGAGTACCTCTAGTGTCATAACCGTAAATTGAAGTCATATGTTAGACCTGACTTTTTCACCAGGTTTATCCCCAGACTTTTTGTTTTTTGCCCTCCTGTTTTGATCCTGTTTTGGTTGGTTTCATGACTCTGGGCACTTGACCACTGCTGATCAGTGCTAAAGTGCATATTCTCTCTGTGTAAATTGTGGATACCATTGGTGTTTCATTGATTGTCTTGTTTGACTTACTACCAAGTCACTAGTACAGTGCACTGTGTGTGCCCAGGGCCTGTAAGTCAAATGCTGCTAGTGGGTCTGCAGCACTGATTGTGCCACCCACACAAGCAGCCTTGAAAAAGGTTCTCAGACCTGCCATTGCAGTGTCTGTGCACAGTCTGGTGCTGCCATGTCGACCTGGCAAGTGCACACACTTGCCAGGGCCTAACCTTCCATTTTCTTACATGTGAGTCACCCCTATGGTAGACCCAAGTTACTCCTGTGGGCAGGGCGCAGTGAATGTGAAAGTTAGGACATGTCCTGATGTGTGTAACACGTCCTGATAGTGAATTGCAGGGAATTTCATTTTTCACTGTTGAAAGGCTATCTGTCCCATTGGATAGATTGGGAGTTTATTTATAATATCTTATAAATATAACTTTCCATTGGGACAAGATACGAAGGTGACGTTTAGTATGCCTGAACTCAGAATATAAAGATGCATCTTTTGGTAAGAATGTTTTTACATTCTTTGTTTGAAAATACCACTTTTAGAAAGTAGATATTTTCTTGCATAGCCATCCTTTGTGCCTCTGCTGGGTTGTGGATTGACTGTCTGGCTTTGGAGTGACAGGGGCTGGGGATGTGCATTCACTGTAGACAGCTACTTGGGGGGGGTTGAGGTGTGTTCTGCTTTTCCTTGATGTGTCGGGCTGGCTGAATAGACCTGGGATGCATTTAGAGTAGGGGGAGGAGATTCACCTGAATGGGCATGGTCTGCCTTACACAATGCTCTCTCCACCTCCTGCTGGGAAGCTGCAGCAGAGAGGACAGAACTGGTTTGGGCTGAGCACAGAGCCTCTGTGACACCAGAGAACAAAGTGAAATGGACTATAAATGTTGGGGGCCAGACCCCTAAACTTTAGATTATTTCTGGAATTCAAGAGGAACCTCTGCCAAGGAGAAGGGCTGGGAAAGCTGAAGGAGAAGTACTGCCCCTTTGCTGTGTGTTGTCTGGGGTTGGCCTGCAGTAGCTGTTTCTGCCAAGGAGGAACTGTGTGTGTATCCTGCTTGAAAAGTATCTCCAAGGGCTAAAGGTAGAGCTTTCACCCTGTTCAAGAAGTCTCAGGAACAGCAAAGACTTCACCATTCCTCAGGGCACTGTGTCTGGAATCGCAGGTTTCAATCGCCACAGAGGAGAAGAGCAGCCGACTCCGTCACCGAATCCATCACTGGTTCCATGTCCTGAAGGCGCCGCAGAAGGCACCGTCGCACTCCGCATCGCAACCCTGGTCTCATCGACGCCGCTGGACAACCGCCTCCGACCCGCTGCTTGCACTGCGTCCTGTGGACACCGCATTCCGCACTGCCTCGCTTCACTCTGTGTCCCAGACCTCACCGACACCGTCCCTGCCCATCCAAACATCGACCAGCTCCGTCGCCTGCACCTTGACCTGCCAGCACCGCATCGAGCACGGCCTCACTCCGCGTCGCAGCCCTGGTATCGCCGACGCCGTTGGACGACCGTCACCAAGCCGCTGCCTGCACCGCGTCGTGAGGGCACTGCAGGCTTCACTTCACAGCACAACCGCGATGGTTGCCTCGACCGACTCGTACCAACGGGATCAGCCGCAATGACAAAGGTACTATTTACAAGTTTGTCGACGCTACAGCTGACCCGTAATGACGCAGTCAGCTGGAACTGTTAGACTCTGTCATTTCAGCATCACAGTAGCCTTGGACGGAGCTACAGACTCAGAAGAACTGCGTTTTAGAAAAATTTCTGCAATTTAAAGGTTATCTGGCAAAGTACCTATTTTTCAGTATAGTATGTTGGATTTTTGTCGTTTTTGGTCTTGTTTGGTTTAGATAAAGATTTGCTATTTTTCTAATCTGGTGTGGTGTCCATTTGTAGTGTTTTCACTGTGTTACTGTATGCATGCACAAATGCTTCACACACTGCCTCTGAGAATAAGCCAGTCTGCTCGTGCCAAGCTACCAAGGGGGTTATTTTAGAAGTGTATCTCCCTTACCCTGACTAGGAAGAAGGGTCCCTACTTGGACAAAGGAGCAAACCATTGACAACTAGAGATCCCCATTTCTAACATTGGTGGTCAACGGTGAGGATTAGGACTTGCATTTGTGCCTAACAAACAGTGATTGGTGTACACTACTTGTATAGTGCAGACCATTACGCAATCACATACTATTTTTCCCTGTTTCCCTTCGGAATTTGGGTGTTGGAACTCTGGTAAGTTGTTGCACCTGGGGCCTTGGCAAAATGGAAATCAACTTTTGGCACCTGCACATCTACAAGATGAGGGAACTAAAACTCTTTGCAAGAAGAGGGGGCAACCTGTGAAGAGGAGATCCACAAGGCAGGATCTTGAGGCAGCCCTGCATAGCTATGAGGTGCTACGCTGGGAGGCAACACTATCAGATGACTCTGAGGAGGAATCTGAGGGGGAGGATCCCCAGAGCGAATACCAAGATGGCAGTGGCCCTGAGGAGGAAACATTATGGGAAAGATTGGCTTGTGAGGCGAGGAATCGGATTCTCGCTCGTGAGGCTGAGGCCGCTAGACCGGGAGTGTGAGGCGATGGAGCGAGCCTTAGCTGAAAAAGAAATGTGTGTAGCTCAGGAAGAGAGCTTAGCTGGGCTGAGGTAGAGTCCAGCTCAGATGGTGGCAGCAAAAATTGTTATTTAGGGCTGAGGGAAAAGTACATACACCCAGAGATGTGGCGCCTGATTTGAAGGAGGGGGTTGAAATACACCAGAGGGTTCAGGTTTATGAGGTATCTCCAGTGGTGCGTAGTGTCCCTGAAGTGGATTGGGGAACTGGCACAGGGGATCATATTCCTAGTGGAAGGAGGGCAACTCTACTGACTCTAGATGAGAGGTGTAGGGAGAGGGGTTCCTCCATGGTAGAAGTCTTGGTATATGAGTGTGGAGACCGCCCTGAAGAGTGTGGGTTGAATGACAGGGACAGTCAGACACTGTCTTGCCAGTCTCGGGAGAGTGATGTGGGTACTTGCACAAGGCACTGGATGGAGAGGCAAAGAGTAGCTTGGTTAATACCTGTGTGGGGCTGTGTGATTCAATTGTTGCAGAGCATATTTTAAGTCCCTGTTTTCCAGAGCTATGCCAACACCTGGTGGAGTGTGAGTTCTCTGACCCCAGGGAGGCAGACCTTTCGGTGGATTCCAGAGGGTCTGAAGAAGCATCTGGGGGTGATCCTGAAGGAGGTGGCTCAGATTTTCCCCAACCAAGTGAGGTAAGGGAGGGTTGTGGTGGCCCAACAGGTCCCTGAGTAATGGGAGGGGTGCAGGGTCCCATGTCCAGTCTCAGAGGAGAAGGAGTGGGAGTGGGCTGATCCCGAGGCGCCTGAAACCCAGTCTCAAGGCCTTGTTGGTTCCATGAGGGAACACCAGGAGGGGGGCCTGGTCTTTACCAGGAGGCCATCCCCTAAGCGGGATCCCAAGGTGTCAGGTGAGCTTGGGGTGCGGCTGTAACCAGCGTCCCACGGGTTTTGGTGTCTGGCAGCAAATCTCCAGTGGGGAGGGTGCATGATTCCAGAGAGAGGGATCCGGGGGGACACATTCCCCATTAGAAGGACCAGTGGGTGAGGGGTTGCCAGCTCTGAGGTCAGAGCACCCCTGGACTGACCCTGGTGAGGCCACTTCTGGCCTGGGGGGTCTTCATGTCGGGTAGACATGAGGCTGGAGGCCTGTGACAGGCAGATTCTTGCACAACTCCAGAGGAGTGTGCTTCCCTTGGGAGGGGTTGGTGTACTCCCCCGAAAGTCCTGGGTTTGCCAGGCACAGGTCCAGTCCTATGTTGGAGGGCAAGGTTCAGGGTGTCCCCTCTGGCCTGGAGGAAGGGGAGACTGCTAACAGTGCCCCTACCGGTTTGTCTTCTGGGGGCATCGCTCCAGGTGGGAGGTGCAGGGCCCCAGTGGGCGGGGGGAGGGGAGAGGGCAGCCTCACCCCTGATCCCTGCCCAGCCTAAGGGTACAGACCCTAGGCTGGGATATCAGTTGCAGGATAGAACACCTGAACTGGTGGGCGAATTGTGCAGGACACCTGCCACAGGTGCCCTGACAACTCTAGAGTCTGGGTGTACCGCTCCAGGGGGGAGAGTACAGAGCCCCAGGAAAGAGTACAAGGTGTGGGAGAGCCCACCCCCTTCTCTTGTCCAGTCTCAGGGTACAGTCCCTTGGCTGGTGGGTCAGTGTCAGGATGTCATCCCAAACCTGACAGGAGGGAGAATGGACAAAGGGTGTTAGGCACTTGGGGCTACCGCCCCCCACTCTCTGACGCCACCGAGGTTAGAGAGCCCTGAGAGGCATAAGGCCTGTGTCTTGCCACTGACAACTGTCAGTGGCCACTGGGGCCTCCTGTCTTGGTGGACAGAGGGGCCCCTAGGGGGGGAACAGGAGTCACACCCTGTGGGTGGACTGGGCCACACCACTGTGTTGACCATGTGGGTACTGTCTGCCTGGGACACATCTGTGAGCAAAGTATGTTTAGGCGCTGCACAGATGGGGTTCACAGGTGAGAAGGAGGGTTCCCCATGGGTTTGCTTAGTGGGCCCTGAGAGTATGGACAGAGGGATCTAACTGGGTTCAGCCAGGCATAGAACCAGAACATGCCCCTGCTGTTGTGGACCAGGTCTAGGCTCTATTGTCTCAAGCAGGGAAGTCCATCAAGGGATTGATTAGTCTACCCTGGCTTTAGGCTGGAAGGGGGTTCTGTTAGGCCTCGCATTTTCAGCAGGTTTATCCCCAGACATTTTGCTTTTTGGCCTCCTGTTTTTGACCCTCTTTTGGTTGGTTTTATGACTTTGGGCACTTTACCACTGCTGATCAGTGCTAAAGTGCATATGCTCTCTATGTAAATTGTGCATATGATTGGTGTTTCTATGATTGGCTTGTTTGACTTACTACTAAGTCCCTAGTACAGTGCACTGTGTGTGCCCAGGGCCTGTAAGTCAAATGCTGCTAGTGGGTCTGCAGCACTGATTGTGCCACTCACACAAGCAGCCTTGCAAAAGGTTCACAGATCTGCCAGTGCAGTGTCTGTCTGCAGTCTGGTACTGCCATGTTGACTTGGCAAGTGCACCCAGTTGCTAGGCCCTAACCTTCCCTTTTCTTACATGTGAGTCACCCCTATGGCAGGCCCAAGGTACCTTCTGTGGGTAGGGTGCAGTGTATGCGAACGGGAGGACATGTCCTGATTTGTGTAACATGTCCTGATAGTGAATTGCAGGGAATTTCGTTTTTCACAATTGAAAGGCTGTCTGTCTCATAGGATAGAATGGGAGTTTATTTATAACATCTTATAAATATAACTTCCCATTGGGACAAGATGGGAAGGTGAAGTTTAGTATGCCTGAACTCAGAATCTAAAGATGCATCTTTTAGTAAGGATGATGTTTACATTCTTTGTTTGAAAATACCACTTTTAGAAAGTAGATATTTTCTTGCTTAGCCATCCTGTGTGCCTCTTCTGGGGTGTGGACTGACTGTCTGGCTTTGGAGTGACAGAAGCTCGGGATGTGCATTCACTGTAGACAGCCACTGGGGGGGGGGGGGCTGGGCTGTATAGACCTGGGCTGCATTTAGAGTAGGGGGAGGAGATTTCCTTTCACCTGAATGGGCCTGGTCTGATTTACACAATGCTGTCTCCACCTCCTGCCGGGAAGATGCTACACAGAGAGGACAGAACTGGTTTGGGCTGAGCACAGAGCCTCTCTGACACCAGTGAACAAAGCGAAATGGACTATAAATGTTGGGGGCCAGACCCCTGAACTTTCGATTACTTCTGGAATTCAAGAGGAACCTCTGCCAAGGAGAAGAGATGGAAAAGCTGAAGGAGAAGTACTACCACTTTGCTGTGTGCTGTCTGTGATTGGCCTGCAGTAGCTGTTTCTGCCAAGGAGAGGACTGTTTGTGTATCCTGCTTGAAAAGTATCCACAAGGGCTTGAGGTAGAGCTTGCCACCTGTTCAAGAAGTCTCAGGAACAGCAAAGACTTCACCATTCCTATGGGCACCGTCTCTGGAACCGTGGGTTTCAGTCGCCATAGAGGAGAAGAGTAGCCAACTTCATCACTGAGTCCATCGCTGGTTTCGTGTCCTGGAGGCACAGCAGAAGGCACTGCCGCACTCCGCATCGCAACCCTGGTCGCACCGATGCCGCTGGATGACTGTCTCCGAGCCGCTGCTTGTACTGTGTCCTGCAGGCACCGCTTTCCGCACCGTCGCTGCCCGTCCGAACATCGGCCGGTTCCATCGCCTGCACCGTGACCTGCCAGCACTGCTTCGAGCACCGCCTTACTCCGCATCGCAGCCCTGGTCTCACCGACACCATTGGACGAACGTCACCAAGCCGGTGCCTGCACCGCGTCTTGAGGGCACCGAATGCTGCAATGCTTCACTTCACAGCGCAATGGTTGCCCCAACCGACTTGTACCAATAGATATGTTTTATAGCTATGACTTCACTCTGTATCTTTTAATTTAATTACATTGTACATTCTATTCTGTTTATATTATTTTCTCTATATATTCTATTCTTTACTTTTAGTATTTTAGTTCTCTCACAATAGGCTCACTTTGGTCATAGTACTCTTCAATCATGGCGTCTGATTACACATTTGATGAAAGCCTCCTTCTAGCTCTATTTCCTTTGTTTATGTCACATGTCTTCAAACCGGCTACATTCTATGCAGTAGCGTGGAGCTGGCGTCTTGTATGGCGCATACCGCTTTGGCGAATATCATTCCGAGCAGTTCGGTACGTGATTTTGAAATCTCTGACTACTCTAGTTCAGTTTCACTTTTCTCAACACGTATGGGTTTTGATCATGGGTTTAGTTTTCTTGCACGTGTTCATATGCCTGATTCCGCTTCTTTAAAAAAATCTTTAGACTAATTTTGAGTTATTTCACGGTTCTCATAAGCACGGTATTAGGAGCATGGATTCAGTTTTTCTGTTTTTTTCTGTATTATTAAATCATTAATTTTCCACTGGGGTCATTATGAGATGATTACCTATCCTCTACTATGGACTTTTGCCACTTTTACTATTATTATTTTATCATTATATGACCTCATTTTTACAGTTACGACACTAGAGGTACTCATCGTTTCAGTTTATGTAGAATAACACTGGTTGTTTTCACAGGGTGATTTTTTCACAGTGATTCTTTTCACAGTTCTTTTTCACGGTTTTCTGTACACGTCACTTCTATTTGTCACCCTTGTTGACTTTTTTAATCTTGATTATCAGATCAATTGCCTGAATAGTAGTACCGCGATTCATTCAAATTATTACATTCTAGGAACTTTCCCCTGATGAAGGGCAGGTCCTGAAATGCATTAAGCTTTATTGACATGAATATCTGATGTATAACTACCTAAATAGTGTGATATATGAATATTATTTGTTATGATGAGATTCTACGACACTAAAAAATGAAGATTGGATGTTCTATTTGATGAAATTGTATTCTCTCCTAAAGAATCTACATTTATAAGTTTGCAACGGAGTGACTGGTGGGGACGTTTTTCATATTTAGGAAGGCGCAACTTCTCGTAATTTTTACGCCTACTGATCAGAAGGCTATACCCACCTGCACCCTTTAAAGTTTAACAAGGACTACAACTATAGAGAACTTAAGAGTGCGATTGTCTCTTATTCTTTTCACTAAAGTAAAAAATAAATGACACTTACCTTCCTGGTTTGATGTACGGCGTCCTCCTTGTCTCTCCTCAAAGCTCTGGGACCCAGAAAACTGCACAACCCCATCCTGGTGCTGCTCTCACAGCATGAGAGAAGCATCAAGATTGGAGGGAACAGCATCTTTCAGCGCTCTTAAGAGCGCTGGAGGCCTTTGCTTTCTCTAACCCAGCTAGAGAAGTCTAAAATGTGCATTTCTGGCTGGCCATCCCAAGATGGCCGGCCAAAGGGACATGCGCACTTTAAACATAAGTGCACAGCTCCCTGCTTCCACTCAGCAGCAATTGCCCTGCCCCCTCCTGACACTCGGTTCAGGACAGATTGCTGAAAAATAAAATGTTAATAAATAAACGTTATTACCATTTTATTTGTCAGCTCCGGAGGCATTTTTCTAGCAGGGCGACACTCCTCTACTCTCGTAGAGGAGCAGCTCCTGTCCGATACTTTCCTTGTTTTTGCTTATGTCTAGAAGTGGAAATACAAAATCGAAGCATTCCAACATCCAGCACTTTCTTTACTGTTGCTTAGATTAAAGTAGGAGATGTAAATCCAACCCCTTCAGAGTCCAATACTTTCCTTGTTTTTGCTTACATTGGAGTGGGAATAGTAACTGTGGCCCCTCCAAAGTTTGCAATTTCCTTACTGTTGATTATGTTGGAATAGTAAATATGACTCCTTCAAAGTCCAACTTTCTCTACTATTGTTTATTTTGGTTTGTTATTAATTTTATTACAAATTTTGCATCATTAAATTATCTATTACAATAAATATTTTGTAATATTTTATTTCTATGTCCATATTGTTGATATTGCACTCATGTTCCTTTTTAATTAAATTTGATATCAGTTTTTGTTTTATATATGTGCGTTAATTTTAACATTGTTATTTGTAATGTTATTTTTCTTTACATATTGTTTTTATTTAAAGTTTGTATGTATATATATATATATATATATACACATACACAAACAATATATATGTTTTATTTATATTTTGCATTAATGAATTATAATATGAAATATGTTTATTTTAAAATAAATATTTAGTTACATTATTATTTTAAACTTCAATTTTAAATAAATTACATAAAAAGCCATAAAAATATGTTTCGATATACGGATCTTTATTTGACAATATTCTGGTCCACAATAATATTTTTTGAGAATTTTGTAGATGCTATTTTTGACACAATATATTTGTGTCAGGCTATATTTGCAGGATATATTTGATCATACTACTGATGGGAGCTCATTGAGTGCCTTTTTAGTGCATTTTGGGTCTCTGTGACACCTGTTCAGCAATGCAGTATATTGCTGCTTATTTGGGATTGAAGTTTACAATGTCATTGCACATTAAAAAAGGGAAAGTGAGCTGTATTGATGTAATGTTCACTCAGGTACTGCTGTTTGAAATCATTATTGTTATTGAAGTATGTGATGATTACCTTTTGGACCAAGTGTGGGTTTAAAACTTGAACTTTGGTAGCCTGAGTAACACTACTTCCCAGCACTGGTTACAGACTTCAGATATGCACATCAGAAACTTTTCAGCTTGTTTCATTTTACAAAAGAAGTACGTTTTGAAACTGAGCCTATTGTTTGCCATAAACACTTTGTTCTGCTCATGATAAAGGGTCTGATTACGAGTTCGGTTGTGCAGGAGCAGGACCGCTCCGCTCCTGCACCGCCAAACCAGTGGTTGAACCATCCTCCAGATTAGGAGTTTTTATGAAACTGGCACCCCAATGGGAACGTCAAAATCAGTACCTGCACGGCATGGACTGCTGCAGTCTATACTGTGCAGGTACTGTTGTGCATGCACACAGGGGGGGCACAACATGTGCCCCTGCATGCATCCCCAGGCCTAGAAGAACTAGGGAGCCCTGTAGGGCCCCCTTTGTTTCCTCTCCATCACGATTTTCATGGAGGTGGAACTTCCATGAAAACTGCGGTGGAGAGGAAACTCGTAATATGCTTGGCGGGACAGCGGTGGTCCCAATAAGCATGTTGCAATCTCAAGACGGACGCGCCACCACCAGAAATCTCTGATCCCTGGCTGTTGCGGTGGTCCCAGGGCGACCCAAATGCCCTAGTTGTAATAGAGCAGTCGGAAGACCGCCGTGCCCCAGCGATTGTGGCGGTCCATGGACCGCCAGACTCGTAATTTGCCCCAAAGTGTTATTTATAGAGGCACACATAAGGCACTGAAATGACACACACATACCCAGTGAACATATAGAAATGATACACAAAGGCAAAATGAAACTTGGAAGCTGTGTTGAGGCAAAAGTTACAGATCTTAAATTAGCAATGATGCATGGCTTTTCTAGAACTCTTGGGGGTGTGGAGTGACAGGGTCCAACCTAGGCCGTGTTGAAACTGACTTCCATGTTTTCAGCCCTTGGGAGGTTCTCCAGATGCCACTATGGCCAGTCAGGCACTCACAGCTTCTGCAGAGATCCACTAACATTTGGCCACCCCAGGCTGGCTAGGCCCATAGCTATCAAATGCCTCCTCACCTGCATCTAAAGATTTGGCAATAAGAGCACACATGTATTGGTGGCGTGGGAGCCTAAGGACTCACCAAGATGGTTCAATTTCCATACACCCACTTACAATCTCACCATGGAGAATCCTGTGGCTCCGGAGAGGTCAATGGACCTTTCCACCGTAGGTGTATTAGAGCTGTTCCAATAACTTCAAAATATTATCAACATTAGAATTTAGATGGATAGTCAATGATGAGAGCTTGAGAAAGTTTTAAAAACCTTTATTCATTTTAAAGGTTAGTATCACTAATTCAGTTTAGTAAGTTTACAGAAATATAAAAAGATTTTGGTTAGAAATCAGCATTAGAGAAATACTCAGTGTTCCATAGAGAAACCCAATAAACTAAGGACCTAATCTAAATAGAACCCATAAAGAGTTCTTTGAAAACGCGCTAGAGAGATTAACTTCTCATAAGAGTAGTTCTGGAAACTCAGCCAAGTTCCCTACAGCTGCAATACCAACTTTATGTAATGGAACAATCTCTGCAATGCCATTGATCTCAAAATCCAATAAATCAGAAATAAGCCTGAAATATTCACCTCTAGTATTAGCTAAAGAAATCAACCCGACATAATGAAGAATCTCGGGTCAGGAAAATATCCAACAGCCGGACCGCCAGAAAATGGTATTGAAGTAAAAGGTGGGAATGCTACTAACTATCTAGGAACACTCATTAATATAGGTTCATACTATTGTAACAATTTTGAAGGCATCTTCAGGTAATGGCCAATAAGAATCGTCCATTCGGTGGTGTCAGCGGTCGTATGATGCCTTTTCTTCCGATTCCCACAGTCTGCACTCACGTCATCACATTTGATACAGTTTTGCTACGTCACTTGTTACATGAGGGAAGGTTCTCATGAGAACCCTCTTACCTAAGTTAAATTATGCACTCTGAGCTCGATGTTTAGACAAAGGCTAGTCAATTTTACAGAAGCAACTATTGATTCTGTTCTGAAGCAGCATCCATGAAGTCTCTAAATCATCATTTATCATATACACTTTTAATAAGCTCATGGTATTCTAGTGAATGATCTTACATGGGTGTGGAGCTGAATGAATCATGAGGTTGGAGTCAGCACATTTCTAAACAGATCACTAATGCTAAGCAGTTGCACAAAAATGTTTACTTATTAAGCTGTGAGCAAGAGTCAAGAGAAAGGCTTTGGGCCTTATAAAAATACACGTTAAGGAATGGTTGCCTGGTGCAAGGTTTTTCAAAAACACACATTTATTAGTAAATATTCCAGTAACATTCTTAATTCTACATGTAATTACTAATGCTTTATGCACAGTTTATTTACTTAAGTTTCACACGTTATGCATTTGCATTTTGCCTTCAAATTATTTCTTAGTGTAAACATTTCTGCAGTATTTAAACACATTCTAAAGTGCAATTCTCACACAGTTGACAAGTCGGTTTTCTAATTTCGCACTATTTCTCTCAGTGGTGTGTAGATTGTTAGAATGATTGGTGATGGAAATCGTGCTGATCCATATAGATCTATGCTTTAAGGCATCATTAGCCTGTTTTTGACATCTTAGCTGTGTCACATTAACCTGTACAATATTCAGAAGGACACCCCTGGGAGTTTTCGCTACATATATTTCCTTCTTATGAGAAAGTAAAAGATCATTCTTATTGTTTTTATGTGCAAAACAATCCTCTGTCATATAACAGCAACAACGGTGATTTTGAGGTTATCGCTCATTATGCTTAATTATGTCCCCTCTTAAACATATCTGTGAAAGGGCAAGGTAAGGAGAATATGAGCACATAAACGTGTTGCTTGCATGTGTCAAGCACATAGCACGTATATGTGCCTGGCCCAATATGTACGTTTAAGTGATATTAGTTTATGCAGGGCCAAGTAAGAAAACCTTATGAGTTGGCATTGTCAAGGGTGCCCTACTTGAAATCACCAGAAGCATAGAGAGAGAGAGAGAGAGAGAGTGAGAAATAGAGAAACAGACAGAGAGAGAGAGAGAAAGACCTGAATCATGTCTCATCAGCTCAGCCAATGTAAATACTGAGTTATGGTAAAAAATGGAATGCCCATAAGAATGTTTTGAGTGCGACACAAGGAATAAACACTGACACCATGCTGGAGGTTAAGAACACAGAGCACAATACAATGAGCATGTATATGCACCCCGTCACGTACCACAGACCATGTAGATAAGCCAACCAGTGCATGTGGGGCTCACCTCGGTCTATGGAAGTGCAGATAGATGAAGGGCCAGTGTAGAAGGGCTCACCGTCACTGTCCCAGAGCACATGCCAAGTGTGCACTACTCCCTTCAGTAGGTCCCTCTCCTGATGGTGTTTTCTGCAGTTTCCCATCTTGAGACATGCAGGGCACGGCAGCATGCATGGACACTCAGGCTGACACATGGTAGAGTGTGGTTGCCAAGGATACCAAATGTTTTCTTCTCTAATGGGAACTCAGCACGGTCCCTGTGCCAATTCCTTTACTTCAGTAGGTTAAAACAGAGACCATCTTAAAGGAAGACTGTTCTGGAAACCTCACTCATAAATGTTTTAAAGGGGCTATGCAGTGAATGATATCATAACTGATCTCATAACCTCAAACAAAGCAATATTCTAGTGTACTGTTGGACCTGGCCCTTTCTGCAGGGTTACCCCCAAATATTGTTCCTTCCTCCTTCCCTTTTTGCTGAAATGATTTTTGCTGGCTTTAGTATTCTGGGCACTTTACCACTGCTAACCAATGCCAAAGTGCATATGCTTTCTACTCAAAACATGGTAACATTGGCTTATCCACAATTAACATATTTAATTTACTTGTAATTCCCTATGAAGTGTATGCTATGTGCTAGGGGTCCATAAATTAAATGCTACTAGTGGGCTTGCAGCACTGATTGTGCCACCCATTTCAGTAGCCTTTAAACATGTCCCAGGCCTGCCACTGCAGAGCGTGTGGGTGCAGTTTAATCTGCCATTTCGACCAGGCAAGTGATGACACAAAATTTAGGAAAACGTAATACACAACACATTTACTGATTAAAGACACGAAAAGCTGAAAGTACACTTTGCATACGTTAGACACAGTAACACATGAAACTGAGACAAGTGTAGTAGAAGCACCGCCAAAGCGTGCTTTCAAATGTAAGATGAAGAAACATACATATAAAGTAATACTAACACATAGAAATGAGTTGCACTAATGAGAATTACTTATTAGCATATATTGATGAAATTGTGCCTTGAATAAAGTGGCCTGGTGTTTCTAATGCCTTTTGTCAGAATCCACCATTTAGAAAAGTTGGTGCAAAAATGTGTAGAAACTAGGTACAATCTTGAAATTTTGCATAATAATGCTAGAGATTTTATAGTTTATGAAAAGTGTAAAACGAATTTTGTAGTGTGAATTTAGAAAATGATATACTTATATGAATATTGAGAAAAATTGTGGTAGTAGGGTAGTTCTAAGGTTAGCTATTTCTATGTAATATTATCTGGTGAAAGTTCTACATATTCCCAATTTGAATTGATCTTATTACACTATATTTGATATTAATTTAGAGTTTATTTCATTTCAAATGTGCAATGCCACCTTAAGTGCTCATTCAAATATGCTTTTTCTGTAATGCTAACCTTCTCCCTGACCTAATACAATGGTCCTTTTACAACAAGTGAAATGTTGCTTTATTTGTTCAGTGCATGTGTAACTTTCAACATTCCTAAATGTTTCTTCAATGTTCACAGTGAATTATTCCTGTGGGAACAGGATTTAAGCTGTTGCTATAGGTGGTTACTTTGTATTTCTTTTTCACCGGTCAGGCCTATGAGGACTTTTCATGACTAGCATGGGAAAGCATCTTACTGTTGCGTGTGTCCTAGGTGACATTACGTGAATCTGATATGACAGTCTTCCGATGGTGGTGTGCTACTACATCACTGTGACCTTGTTAGAGACTTTATAAAAGATGAAACCTCAAAGGAAGGACAACAAATGCCATTGAGACCCAAACGATATGCTGATCGATTTTTGATGATTACTAAGAACTATCCTCTTATTTTTAGACTGCTTTGCTGATGCTACAATCAGTAGCAGATGGACTGTAACCTTCTTTGCTGAACCATTTCAATTTCATTTTCCTTTATATCTTTTGTTCGATGCTAAGGGACTCATCTTTAATGGACTTTAAATCTGAACCCTTTTCCCTTCTTTGTAGGATTTGAACTGTTAGACAAACAAACTATCCTCCTGCCCTTAATGGTAGTAGACACTGTAACTCTGTTAACTGATTTTTATAATAACCATCTGATAAAAGCCTTGCCTAGATGTTTGGCGCTTTAATGCAAGCTGTGATATTCTTAACTGAAATTCTCAAAAGATTGCTTATTGCTATGGATTTTGAATCATTATTACAATAACCAAATTAATCTAATATCTGTGTAAGTATATTATTGAGTTTTGTTGGATCTTCCTTTTAAACTGTACTATTTTACTGATGAGTTAAATGCGTTGTAGGGAGGATCAGCGAGTTCTTTCAGAACACCACGCATTACTTCTTTTGTTCTGTGTTGCTGTTACAGAGCTTTTGGTCTGCATATTTCTAATCCGACTTAACTTCTTCAGGAGGTTGGATCTTCCCGTTGCTATTCTTTATTTCTACAGCATGGTCTAAAGAGTGGTGTACCTAAATCTGGTCTCAAATTTGTGAGTTAGTTGTCAATTAAGTGGCCAAAATTAGAGTGGCCAAAACGCTGTGTTTTGGCCACTTTAATTTCCACCCCTCCTATCGGCAGAGAAAAATTCATCAGAGGATCATTGCCTCTGTGGTAAATGGAAATGCTGTAGATTGACTAATCGTAAAGGGCCCAATACGGTTAGAGCAGTGAGGAGAGTAAGCGTACAATAAAATTTTACCACGCTTGCACTGCAACACAAGTTAACCTACTTGTCAGGCCCAAACCTTCCCTTTTATTACATATAAGTCACCCCTAAGGTAGTCACAGGGCACAGCTCATTGGAACCGCCGCTGCAAAACACAGCACCAACGCATGACTTCGCATCACCACCGTCCATTGGCGATAGACTCCACGGCTACGCAGACCCTCGCAGTGCAATCCCCGTCGACAGCATCATTGGAACCGCCGCTGGGTGATGCATATCAGATGCAGGACTTCGAATCGCAAACCTCTATCAACGGCATCCGTGACGACTATGCAGGACCTTGCATTGCAGCCTGCAGCTTCTTCTGACTGTGTAATGCATCATTGACTCTGGATCTCGCAACGTTCCACAATAGGATTTAAGGTACTTTGTTCAGCAGGCCTAACTTGGTCCCGGTATCCAGCCCATGCTCAATTACGGTGGGCTTGAACATGTGACTTTGTCCCAGTCCGGTGCACCTAGATAACTACAGTTGGCACTTTCCGCTTTTGGCATTATTTTTACTTAAATATTTAAAATTCCATATCACTTGTTCTTCTGATTTGATTTTTGTCATTTTGGTGTCAAATAATTTACTAGATTTTACTCTATTTTTCTAAATTAGTGCAGGATTTTTGCTGTCTGTGTTTTAAATTTATTACTGTTTGAGGTGCTGCATTGCCTCTACATTAAGCCTAACAGCTTTGTGCCAAACTGCCAGAGGGTTGAGCACAGGTTAATTTGAGGTTTGCTTGTGCTTCACACTGACTAGAGTTGTGGTTGCTGCTTAAGTATGGTTTCACCTCCTCAACAAGTAACCCAATTTCCTACAGGGACTCTTCGGAGCAGCAAAGTTTTCACGTGGTGCTGCTTAGCTATCAAAGGTGCTTGTTATCTAATTGTTACTAAACCCACCTTAGAATTATGAACAAATACTGTGGCTAATACACTCATTGGCAGACAAAGAATCAGCCTCCCAAAAAACCAGACCATCCGCGTTAATAACTCTATCGCAGACAGACAATGACGTACATTTAGAAGCACTTTGTTGACCTTTATGTCATGTGAATATCATGAAATATGTCATACATCCGGCCTCGGTAGGCAATCCTTGCATACTACTACCTTGAAGGAAAGTATTGGTCTTCATAGTTTTGTTCTGAACAGTGTTTAATTTGAGCCTGTGTTTCTGGTGCTTGGCATTGTCTCTTAATTGTCAACATCAGCACTTATGACAGTCGGCCACATGGTGGGGCCACATGGTGGGGCCGCTGTCTAGATGAGCACTATAATAGTTGTTTATTCATTCAATATACATTAAAATTGACTAATACCGGCGGCCCAAGCCATACTTGTGGCGTTGAGGACCTGGAATAATGTTAATTGTCACATCTTGTAAGAGTGTGATGATTAGCAGTTATATTGGCACTGTCATTGGCAGCGCTGGCAGGGGCATAAGGTAGTGCAAGCTGCAGTGGCCTTCTGACCAGGGCCCTGGCACTTATGTTTTTTGCAAATTAAAAACTGTTTCTGAACGTCAAGATTTTGAAAATCAAGATTCACTGACATTTCCAGCAAATATTACTAAATGACAGCTTCCCATTTCTGAAATTATATGGCCATCTGCAAGAGACTTAGCATTGGCTGAGAGGATCCCAGAGAAGGGAAATTGATCGAATTAACATTTGGATAAAGGGAAAAGCAAGGCGAGGGTTTGTTGCAAATCAAATACCTGTCCCTGAATCCAAATAGGTTTTTTTCTTTTTTTTTATAGAAAGAAAACACATTCTATAAAACACACACCATTGTATTTACTTATACTAAATGAACCTTCACTACGAGTATTATAGATCTTTAATTTAACTGAAATTCTGGTGTCGCCTAATACACCCAAGGCGCCCTACTTGGAAAGGTATTTTTGATATGTCACTCCTTCTAGAAATATCAAACCCAGCACAGATCTTAATGATCAGCTTTCTAGTACGGTTTACGGTACTATGATGAACTTTGATGCAGAAACTCACGGCATGTTTCCTCTGATTTTTTGTGGCCGAATTAGCGATTAGTACAAACATATGAAATAACATGCAAATACTATTTTAGCGCTAGATACGTATATGTTTTTACCACATAATTATTACTTTGCGTTTGTAAAACCACAAAAAAACGCTAGAAGTAGGCAAAAATCCATTTGCTAATGTACTGTTCCAAGGTGCACATGAAGCAATAATTAGTTCAAGCCCTTAGGTAGAAAATGACATGATGGCAAAACAGATGTAACACGTTTTGAGCTAAGTATACAAGTAATGATTATTTTAATTAGCATAAAATTATTCAGCCATATTTTGCTAATTTGAGGCCACCTCAAAAAGGAGAATAATTTGATATATTTACAGAGCAGTAAACATTGCCATACATACATCCCTGTTAATTTGTTTGAGTAAAGTGTATTCAGCTTTTTAAGAGGAATTAAGAATTTCACGAGGAAAGCTTTGTTTTACTATAACCTTTCCTCCTCCACCAACTCATCTCCAACAGACGTTTATGGAAGATAAATCACTTTACTGTTTGAGACAATTCTACAAGAGTAACTGATTTATTGAAAAGACAAACTTTGGCTCCAAAGTAGTGCACCACTCCAACTTTTTGGCTTTGTTCTCTTTCTGCCTCAGCAGCTGGCACCTAACAACTGCAGGTGCCGGAGTCGTATGTGCACACTCATTTGAAATAGCATTAAGATAACTACGAAGGGAATACAGCAGGGAGTGCGGTGACCGTGTCCGCCGTTGACCCAAATTGCTCTGATAAAACAACATACTTTATCTGTTGTTTTAGTCACATCAAAACAAAGGCCAACTGTACTGTAAAAACACTTGCAGTAACAAATAGCCATGAGTCATATGTCTATCCGCCCACAAAGTGTATCTCAATCCCTCATGTCACAACTGTTCAGACTCTTATGTACTATGTTTAACTCTGAGCAGATTGTTCACAAAGATAATACTTCTTCTCCTGAAGTTAGCCAAATGTTCTGAACAACCTACCTATTCTAGACCCTACCACTGTCACCAGGCGCAAATGACGCCATGGTAAGTATCATAGAAACAGCCTCTTCTGTCTGAACTCTTAAATAAAATATTTCCTATTGTGGTGTTGTGGGCCTTTGGTATCGCTTTGTGGGCCCTAGGGCAACATACTGGTTAAAGGAACAACACACACACCATATGTGAGGATAGATAACTGGCCCGGGCTTGTGCGCCTAGTCTCTCTTATTGGCAGGTTCACCTGACTGGTGATGTCTGTAATGGATGGGTGTGTGGTAGGTGAACATGCAGCTCTAGGAAGGGGCTGTTTCGTTACGTGTCCAGCAGGACACTACACCTATCAGAAACAGGCCTTACCCTTTCAGGTGTATTGTTTTACCTTTTTACCACCTCTCCATGTTTATTGTGCATCTCCAATGCAGATGAGACTTAAACCTAATTGTAAATTGAAGCATCCCTAGAAAATTGATGTGTCCCATCAATGTGCGGGTGTGGTCTACCTTTACTAAATTAAGTCATGAACCAGGGGACTTTGTCACATTTAATCTATAAAAGTGAATAAGTTTGGGAAACATGTAGATAGTTCAAGAAATCACACCTATTAGTGATCGTAATCTAAATAAAACAAAGAGGTAGAATCCAAATGTGCAACGTGCACTATCTTTCAAAGAACAGCACCTACGCACTTAAATCAAAAGTAATATAATTTTGGGGATGAAAACTGCTAATGTTTTAAAGAAAAAGATCGCTAACAAGATCAACTAAAACTTGCAAGAGAATTGTTCAAGACTGTATCAATTGGAGGGCTACACCCAAAGGTTCACGGGTAATCCTCATTAGAACACATTCCTTTCTGTGGAGCATCTCAGGAATGGTGCTTCTGGACTAGCCCTTCCTTTATCACAGATGCTGACACTTGACCTCAATATGACGTCATGATTTAAAAGTGAGCTTCCTTTAGGACCTCTGGTCAAAGCTGTTCTCAAGGATGCATCAGTTGGCACCATCAATAAGCCTCTTGGTCATTTGTTGAAGCCATGGAGAAGAGGTCACTGAGGGCCAGCTTCTGGCTGTAGAGCTTGTATGTGGACAAGCAATTAACTAACTGTGCCATAGGTTGTGCCGTGTACACCGAACACCAAACACCATGTATTCATTTCATGCATCTACAAATTGTTATCATTATTTAGTCAAATTGGTTCGAATTAAACAAAGACTACCACTTCTTGCTACTTTAGACAAAATAGAAACAAGATCATGCATCTAAAGCATAGAAGACTTTCCAGGCATTGATCATGTTGGTGGTCCTAACGCCAAGGAGCAGAAGGTAGCATCACGTTAAATTGGCAGTTGCATCAAAGTTTTCAGCTGGGACGAGACACATGGACTACAGAGGGTTGCTTTAATACACAGTGAGCAAAAAAGCAAAATCATTAGAGTTAATGAAGGAAATCCCGGGATAAAAAGTGAATATTTTGCTTGCTGGGTTTTCATTCATTGTTTTGCAACAGTAAGTTATATAATCACCACAAAAAATTGAATATGGTGTCAGAATTCCAAAATCATGATCTACAGAATCAAGGATCTTAAATCCGACTTGAAACTGAGAACAATCCCCCAGCATGCTTATTTTCTAATATAACTATGGACCTAAGGGTGGAAACAGGTTTTTTTTCCCAAAGAGGTCAGGTCGTGACCATTGGGAATGTGATGGACACCAAGTTGTAAATTGTATTCAAAACGATTACAAATTACTTGTCACACCAATTGTGTTATTTTAACTTTTTTTCTAACATGTTGTCATAGTATGCCAATAGGGAGTTAGGAACCACTTCTGAAAGCCGTAGGAGAGTGCCTTTTCCCACTCATTTTACATGTGAAACAAGTGAAGAAAAATAAAATATGCAGATACACATTTCCACCCTACTTATCTTTAGAACATTGTCGCCATAGCAAACAATTCAAAAAGTATAGATGTGAGTAATCTGGGTTGGAGGGCCCCAGGGCAGTCAAATGGCACTTGGCCCCACTTGTAACTTCTGAGGTCTTTTTCCTCTGGTGCCCTGGGGACCCGTGTATTGCAGATGCAGGTAGGTGAAGCTCACATAATTCGCTGTAGATTAATTAATTGAAATTACAGCAAAATAACACAAGATTACGCAGAATTACTCCAGGAGCAAAACCCAACATTTAGCACTATTTTCGTAGTGCAAATTACACCCTGGCGTCCAAGATGAATTCATTTTGCGCTAAGAAAATTGCGCTAAATGCAACAGAACACAAACAGTAGCAGCCAGTAGCCACGTGCACTCACTAAATGTGTTGTATCTGTGCTCCTGCGGCATGATTTTTGTGCCAGATTACTCATAATTACGCAAATGGGTGTAATGGCAAAATGTTCCTAATTTCCATTCAAAAGAATAACACAAAATTTCTGACATTACTCCAATTACTACAGTGTAGTTAAAATTCCTCCCAGGTCTAATTGAGGACCCCAAACTGGGAACCTAGTACCCCTTTTTAGCACTTGTTTCTAAGAGTCACGAGACTGAGCAGTACAAGGAGAGGTACTTAGGTCTAGAAACTCAAAACTCAGCAAGGCAACTGCCAACACTAAATAAATTGCTGTCTAGTCAGTGCTTTTTCCTATAAATATATATTGCAGGTAAAATAACTATGCTGACACCCACGAGACGGCCCGACAACTTACAGGGTGTATAACAAATTAAGGTCACAAAGGACAAATAACACCTTAAGTACACCCCAGTACCACTATGCTGGAGGCACTTCTAACGGTCTGTGCACTGGTAAGCCCTACACCTAAAAAGACAATACTTCACTTATAAATCAACTTACAAAGTGCATTTATAAAATGGCAGGCTTACAAGCTTTGCCAGGGTATTACCACAATAAACAGCTGCAAAATATCAGCCATTAACCATAATGGATTTCAAAATTATAAAGTTTCCAGGAGGTGTCAGAACGCACACAGCTCTCTAACAATGACATAGAACCTAGCAAAATAAAGTCCATGCATACCAAAAACTCAATATTAAATGCCCAGTACTGGAAGTACTTGATTTGGTAGCAAAACTCTCTTTAGAATCCAGGAAAGATACGGTGACGTAATTCGAAATATAAGATACTTTGTCCTTGACAGACCACAAATTCCAAAATAACTCTCCTGGTGGTGCACCTACCTCCCAGGGTTATGTGGAGCCGAATATGAAAAATGTTCACAGCCACAGAGGATTGTGAGCATTCCTCTTGTCCCATTGGGCTTTGAAGCAGCTACAATATTTTCCTTTTCCTCTTTGTTGTTGGGCACTGCACCCACTGGTATGCACTTTTTGTAAGAAGTAGATATCCCTGTCCCACTCGTGGGGATTCATGCACTTAGTGAGGAGTCTGTGTAGTAGCCCAAGCCAACATGGTCAGGCTGGCTCCCGTCCACCCTGCACTTCTCTTCTATTGCAGGAGAGCTAACTTCTTCTCTCGTGCTCTTTATCCATTTCTCCTTTACCCACCCCCATTGCTCTCTCCTTCATGGACAGGAATGGAATACTCCGTCACCATATTAAGATCTCCATAGGATATAATGGCAACGTAATACGGTGGATGGGATGCCCGTAACATTTGTGAAGGAGTACTCCCCTCTGCCAAGATCTAAATCAGGCCCTCGGTCTACGTCATAAAATGTTTAGCTTGCATGATATGTAGCAAATCACTTGGAAAAGAAAATGCCACAAACTAATTCATGAAGCAGTTTTATAGCACTGACTATCATTGCAATAACGTATTTGTCTCCAGGAAGCGCACAGTCAGGAATATCCATTTCAGATAAGCCCATTACACTCAGAGAGAGAGAGAGAGAAATGGTTTGAGGCAGGGATGCCTTATTGTAAACTGTTGTAAGGGAAAAAGAAAATTATATAAAGAGTGGTAAAGCCTTTCGATTCTCATTTGCACTCGTCTGCATTCTAGCAAAGAGAAACATGGATACATTTTAGGGGTGTTTATTTCGAATACAGTAATTTCACTATGTTACCTGCTTTTCTGCCGAAAAAAGACATTTTTCATTTTATTCTCTTCTGTGTAGAGGAAGTTCCATGGACTCTGCAATTACTCATCATAAGAAGAATAAGATATCTTAAAACTGTGGTTGCCGTATACAGTGTATGCACCGTTACTCTGCCGCTGATCGCAGATTTGCCAAAAATTCTAGTCCATTCAGTAAAAGCTAACACAGTTTTGTTTTCCACTTCTTACTTCGTCTGGGATTTTAACTAAGCAATCATACAATCATCTAATCATCTAATCACCCTGCTGAGGCAATTCGCAAATGGACCCTACTCAGGGCCGGACTGGGAAGCCAAATCAGTCTCGGCAAATTTTGTCAGACCAGCCCCCATATGGTATGCAGCAAGCAAGTGCAGTGAGAAGGCCTGACCACTGCAAGGGGGACTTTGGGGTCTTTTCCTCAAGAAAAACTGGAAAAAAAATGGCAAAATTGTGCATTCTACAACACATTTTTCATTATATATTAAAATGTATTAATTGTTAAAGCATAGTAAATTATAACCTTACAGGGGACCAGGATATCCAGTCATTCTCACAGACATTGTTACAGAGAACCCAAAAAATAAGACATACCAGTCCCCTTATGATGCACAGCGAGTGAGCGCAGCGAGTGATCCTGACCACTTCAAGAGGTTTTGGGGGTTCTCCCCAAGAAATTTATGAAAAAAGTGGCAAAAATGGAGGATTGTACAACAGGTTTTTCAATAACTAATGAAGTGTAATACTTTTAAAACAGTAAATGATGACCTTGAGGTTCACCAGGAAACCAAGTCATATCCACAAACATTCTTACAGAGAAACCAAAAAAAACAAGATGTCAAGCATGAAACATGAATTTCAATATTCTGATGGCAGGTGATAATGTATGCCATTATACGCCAGCAAATATTATGATTTTTTTATTAAACACCTTTCTACTTTAACAAGACTCGAAACAATAACAGTATGATATTCATAGATGGCTGGGTACAAATGACTTGCTAAGACAGATCTTAAAAATGTAGGAACCACAGTTCATAATTATACTAATGAATTCTGACAGCAGGTGATAATGTATGCCATTGTAAGCCAGTAAATATAATGATTTTTTTATTCAGCACTGTCAGACTTGGCATCCTGGGGGTGGTTTCCTCTGACTTTTTGCCTTTTGACGTCCCGTTTTGCTGACTTCATTTTCGCTGGCTTTAGGATTCTGGGCACATTACCACTGTTAACCAGTGCTAACGTGCATATGCTCTGTACTCTTAACATGGTAACATTGGCTTATCCACAATTGGCAATTTACTTATAAGTCCCTAGTAAAGTGCACTATATGTGCCGAGGGCCTGTAAATTAAATGCTACTAGTGAGTCTGAAGCACTTATTGTACCACCCACTCAGTAGCCCTTTACACATGGCTCAGGCCTGCCACTGCAGAGCCTGTGTGTTCAGTTTTAAACTGCCATTTCGACCTGGAAAGTCAAACTACCTGCCATGATGGCTTGCCTCCTGTTTTCTGAAGTCTCAGGGACACAAAATACTTCTTGCCACTCTGCTGGTGCTGCTGGACTCTGCCATTTGTGAGTCCTACCCTTTTCTGAGGTGCCACCTCCAGTCTTGGGCCTCAAAAGTGGGTTCTGCAGCTGTGTTCTGCAAAAATCGATGCAGTGACACCTTTGCTTGCGCTGATCGGAACTGAAGCAGTGCCCTCTGACGCTGGATTTGACCACGGCGCGAGTAGTATCTGCGAAGTTCGAAGACAACGAAGCAACGATCCTTCGACACCGGCTGCGAGGCTTGATGTCGGCAAAGTGCTGATGGAGCACGATTTTAGTAAATAAAATCTGCTCAGAGAAAATCCACCCGTGTGTGTTTAAATAAATTTACAAACGTGTGTGAAAAAACCAAGAAAAATACTAAACATGCAGGGGCATATTTACGTTCCCTGGCGCATCCCTGCATATCAGCAGGGATGCACCAGGGAAAATGCATCACGCAAGTTTACCCTTGCGCCACGTCCGATGCGCCGCATTTACAATGCGGCGCATCGTGGCGCAAGGATAAGCAGATGCGTGATGCATCTGCCGGCGGAAGGTTGGCGCAGTGCTGAAGTTGTGTCGCAAGCGAGACGCAAATCCAGCACTGTTCCAACCTTCCCTATCCCTAACATCGTGCGTCAATCCTTACGCCTGCTTGAAGCAGGCGTAAGGATTTGACGCACCAGCGTCGGAAAAGTGACTGCGTGAAATCTTGTAGATTTCACTACGTCACTTTTCCAAGGCGTTCCTGCGCCGGAACGCCCCCCCCTGCGCCGGTACGCCCACATGAAACCTGACGCAGGTTTCATGTGGCGCAGGGGTTTACTACGTGACGCATCTCCCTAGATGCGTCACGTTGTAAATATAGTGCAACGTGGCGCATGGTTTGCGTCGCCACTGCGTCACATGCGTGACGCAACGGCGGCGCAAAAGTGGCGCAAGGGGCTTGTAAATATGCCCCGCAATTTCCAGAAACACGACAGAGAAATGTGCAAAATAAGCATGTATTTGAGAGTCAGAATAAATACAAGTAGTGGAGTTAAACATTAAGAGAATGAAAACTAATAATAAAATGAAAGAGAAATTACTATCCTGTCTGTCTAATCGAAATGTTTTTATGTTTCCCGAACTGCAGGAATAAACAACTACAAACACGAGAAAATGTTTTATTCTTCGTGAAAGCTATGTAGGCCTTAGAAAATGACTTTTCTCTCTCCTCTTTCCTTTGCTAAAACTATGTAGGCCTCAGCAAATGTATTTGTTAGGGGATGTGCTAACGTGCTCTTTTCCTATG
This sequence comes from Calotriton arnoldi, assembly GCA_963921515.1. Lineage (NCBI taxonomy): Eukaryota > Metazoa > Chordata > Amphibia > Caudata > Salamandridae > Calotriton > Calotriton arnoldi. The sequence continues at coordinate 2,096,457 of CAWUFW010000084.1, read as the reverse complement.
TCCTTGTGAAAAATTACAAATGCTTCCTTAGAATGTAGAAAACTGCATAGTTCTTTCCTTTCTAGGCGAGGTTGAAAGGAAGTCAGAATGAAACAGTTGCAAAGTTTATGTATAATTGAAACTGTAATTCTTTCTTTTCCTCTCTAGGAAGTTGTATAACTCTTAGACAAAGACTGTTTAGAGAAAATTGTAAAGTCATCATCAGGAGATTTACCTCTCCATAGTTATTGACCAATAGAAAGCCTTGTAGAGGGATAGAAGAGAAACATTTTAGTGAAACAAAGTAGCAATTCTACTATAAAGATGCTGGTGGGAAAATGTTTGTCGGCTTGCTCACATTCTGGTGACCTGTCCTGCATTCTTGGTATGCTGTATGCTGTGCTGATTCCTGATCGCTCTGGTTGGCAATCCTGATTTTACGGAGAAATCTTACTGTATGACTTTGTACATCATCGGCTGGTGATGCTGCCTGCGCTATTCTCCTACGGCTGTGGAGATAGTTGTTCTAACTAATTGCACGCTGTGCATTAGTTTCCTCATTTCGGGAGGTAACAGAGTTGTGATATCTGATGTTTTCCTTCTCTCCCTCTCCCTCCTCTACCTGATATGTTTGATGAGTTTGATTCCTCATCAAACAAATCAGGTAGAGGAGGGAGAGGGAGAGAAGGAAAACATCAGATATCACAATTCTGTTACCTCCCGAAATGAGGAAACTAATGCACAGCGTGCAATTAGTTAGAACAACTATCTCCACGGCCGTAGGAGAATAGCGCAGGCAGCATCACCAGCCGATGATGTACAAAGTCATACAGTAAGATTTCTCCGTAAAATCAGGATTGCCAACCAGAGCGATCAGGAATCAGCACAGCATACAGCATACCACGAATGCAGGACAGGTCACCAGAATGTGAGCAAGCCGATTCATTCGACTTGTAATATTTGTGATGCATTTTAACCTGTAACTTGAGACCTAAGAGAAACTTATGTTTTGTACTTGTGTCTGACCATTCATATTACTGAAATAACAAAGAAAAGATACATAGAAAGAATAGTGTCTGTCTTTATTCATGAGTTAATAATTATTTCTGAGATACCTTTGATAAATTGTTGTTTATGAAATATAGCTGTTTCTTCATTACAGGTCCTCATGAGGGAATAGCTCTCCAATTTTCTATACTTAGTCACTTTTAGCTCTACCAAAGATCCATCGGAGGACCTTTGATATTGTTATAAGGAATGATAATGACATATGGGCCCGTCATTAGAGTTACGTTTCCACTGATGTTATAGAGGTTGGTGTGGGATACATATGATTACAAGACCCCCCACCGCTTCCGCTGCAGCAGTGCCAATCCTTTGACACCAATTGCGAGGCTTGATTCCGACACATCGACCCGACTGCGTGGATCGGAACCGACACAGTGAAGCCTTTCAACGCTCCGTACAAGGTAGTTTTTCAGCTGACCCTGCGTAGGCTCTGTAGCCGGCCTGCCCTCCATGGAGGTCGGCCCGAACTTTGGATTTGTACGTGTTCCTTGTGACCTCAAGTAACCTTTTGACCGTTAGTGACTTTTAAGCACTGCTTTTGCACTTAATTGTTGCAAATTCTCATCTCAAATTCTACTTATTGGATTTTTGTTGTTTTGGTCTTGTTTTACTCAGATACATACTCTCTATTTTTCTAAACTGGTGTATAGTCTTTTTGTGGTTTTTAGCTGTGTTACTATAATTAAAGTGTTGCACAAATACTTTATACATTGCCTTTTAAATTATTTCTGACTGCTCTGTACCAAGCTACCAGAGGGTGAGCACAGGTTAATTTAAGTTGTGCATCTGACTTACCCTGACTAGGTTTGTGGCTCTTGCTTGGACAGGGTGTATACTCTGCCAACCAGAAACCTCAATTTCCTAACAAGCACCTATCTACTCTAACAAGAGGCTCGAAGCAATAACAGTATGACATTCATAGATGGTAGGGCACAAAAGACCTGCTTAGGTGGATCTTAACAATGTAGGAACGGCAGTTCTTAATTATACTAATGAATTTGTTGATGTTTGTAGGAAAACGAATTCTTTTACTAGCCCAATAAACTTGAATTAAATAATAAAGTGAATGCCCTTTGCCTCCATGACCGAAGTGTGATGCAGGAACACCTTACAGTTACACGACTGCCAGCTTGCTTAATAGGATTCAAAACAAACGCTTCCTAACAAATCTCATTAATGTGAGTAGAGGAGGACGCTGAAGGGCCCCCTGAATGCGATACTGGATGGCAGGATTGTATTGTGCAGTGCAGAGTTTGGTCAGACTCGCTCAAGTCCCCTGGAGTTTGAAAGTGAGTCATGGTCGCCACTGGCCAGGGAGCAGACCTGCTTTAATATCGACCCCCATTCAGTCAAAATCAGTCCCCATCACAAAACCGTCCCCTCACCCTTCCAGGTGAGCATATTTTAACATCGATTACAGATGCCCCAGACTATAGTTACATAGAGTTATCTAATTTCAAAATGTACGAAAATTTGACACCGTTCCCTAACTTGTTTTTCCACCTGCACCAATCATACAAGGATAGCAGAATACAATACATGTTATCACATATAATCACATTCCTGAAAATGTATTTAAAACCTAAGAGTGATTTTCAAACAAATTACACATTTAGTCACACGCTAGTAGTTTAGGTTGTTTGGCTCAGCAGTCCAGAAACTGAAACGGTGGGAAAGTAGATCCCACCATGCTACTTCTGAATACATCTCTGAAGCATTTTTGAATTAATATATAAATCTCATTTACCGTTTTACCAGCACATCTTTCTTGTTTGTGACTTTTTGTGATTGCACTTCTACAATGCAATGGATTTTGTGTCAACAATGTCATGCAGAGAAAGGTGTCCATGTGATGTATCCATGTGATGTATCCTGGCCACTCTAGAAGACTCCTTTTATGAAGACCAGCCTGTCCGTGGTCATTTTTGGTGGGTTCAGGCCGCAAAAACACTGATAAATTCAGGGTAAATCCAGCCGCTGCCGCAGCAGGTAAGGGCGGTGGGGCCGGCTGTGGGTGGGTTTCGAGAGACCACCACGAGGGAAAAGTAATTATTTATTTAATTTCCCCTTTTGGTCGTCTCTCGAAATCCCCCCCCAGCTGGCCCTACCGCCCCACCATTCTTATCTGCAGCGGCCGCGGCTGGGTAAATCCATACAGAGCTGTGTGCGCGTAAAACAGAAAGCAGGGACCAGCAACAATCAATCAATTATTTGTAAAGCAGAACTAATCACCCCTAAGGGTCTCAAGGCAATGGGGGTCATAGGGAAGATTAAGTGAGCTATTGCCCAGAGTCACATGGTGCTGAGCTGAGCCGCTGCCGGGGATCAAACAGTGAGCCCCGCGCTCCGGAGTCAGACACTCTGCCAGCTGCGCCACACCTCTCCTCGAAGGCACCCTTGCATCAATGACTAATTTAGTGACACATGATTTCCACTATTAATACACAGTATCACAAAAGGAATAACTGAACAGCACCAACAGTGACTTTCGCAAGCAAGTGATTCGAAACGGAATTCTATGAGGTTTCTATACCTTTTCCACAGGTGGCAATGTACTCCAAAAGCCACATCGACATAGAGTCTGCCAACAGTAACACGCTAACTTCCACTGATAAAATACCTTGATGCTCATGCCACATGGGATAACCACATGCAGTGCTTCACGTTCTCCATGTGGCAATGCACACTACCATCCATTGGCATTTTTGATGCTCCTTTGCCCACATTATTTGATTTTCTTGTTTCTGTTGAAGAGAATGCCTCCACTCACACAGGACTAGTACAGGCTCATCACTGACATGTTAAGTGCATTTTGCTATCTACTCTATTATCGTTGCTATGATTTCATGTTTTCTGCCCGAAAGCCTGTGATATCTCACTGCACTTTCTTTACTCTGCCCCATCATGATATCTGTTTTCTGCTCTGACGAGTTGAGATAGGGAGATGGTTATTGCTGTGTTGTCTTGTGAGATCACGTTCCTTGTGCTTGTGAAGCTCTTTGAAATGTGGGGGTCAGATTTATCAACGATTTGCACCCCTACAAAGTCACAGAAAGTGATGCAAAGTAGTGCAAAGTGTTGATAAAATATATACATTCCAGCTCAAAACTTTTTGGTGCCATAAAGTAGTCCTTATAGCAACGCAAATAGCGATTTGCACTGCTTTGCACTACTTTGTGTCAAATGGTAGCCCTGTGTCTGGTACATGGGCATTTCCAGGCTATCAAACATGGTTTTTGATGCAAAGCCCTATCTATTACAACTTTTAGACAGGACTCTGTACCACAAAATAAAGTCTCCTTGAGGAAAGCGCAAACAAAGATAATTGTGTAAATGTTTCCTAACTTTTCACATATTTCATTTGTTCTTCACTGTGTAGCACACATCCAATGCATGAAAAGTTTTAAAGCATGTCTAACCATAGTATTTTGTACCAGAAAGGTATCCTTTCAGTACAAGTTCTATGCCAGTCATCATATGCACACTTTTACACTCTGGTGCAAAGGTTTGTGCTTCGTGCGAGACAACCTGTGTGTGGTCGCGCTGGGGAACCAAATCTTAGTAGATACTGCACTGCTTAACTCTCGCCCCCTAATGCCCTGCAGCACCAGAACTTTGGATGCTATGCTGCGTTGTGCTGTTTTTTATGAATCTACACCCAGTTCTTCCAAAAGGAAAGCTCTTTCCCGAGAAATATGTTTGCCGGGAAGAATAGCTCAGGTGGGGGGGGGGGGCATCTCTATTTTCAGTTGTATCGTCAGCTGGATTATTGTCCAGTGACTGTTTGCAGTGACGCAGGCAGGGAATGCTGTAGCCGTCATTACTTTCACTTTAGGACATGGAACTCCTGATACAGCGAAACAAGCGAGTATAAAACGGTGGCTATGCTGATAAACTGGACAGGTGCTGCCCTCCTGACGCACAGTGCTGCGTGCAGCAATACTTATGCCAGCCAGTAAATGGAAGATCAACTTTATTGAATGAAAGCACTATGCGGATGATCAATACAGCTCCTCGCGGTGTCACAACATATTCAAATGAGCCCTTCTACTCGAATCACATTTGCTAAAATATCCATACTCAAAACTGGTTTTCTGGTTCTTTAGTTGGCTTTTCCAGTATCCAGCAAAATATGGTATAATTTGCCGTAAATGTCGGATTTTACAGAGTACAGGAATGGGCTAAATATTCTGATCAATGTTCCTAGAGTTACTAGTTCCAAAGAAAATATCTCTGAGAGGTACCTGTGCGCATTTTCACACACAACTCTCGCTAATCCTGTAAATGCTTTTCAATAGGTACAAAGGACAACCTTTGACCTGTGATACTTCACCATGTCTCTCATGTAGGCATCATCTTGAGATTCACATTTCTCTGTTCATGTTGTACACATGATGCACACTGCCTCCTTTGATGCCTGCATCAGTAGGCACTGCAACCAGTGGCTCAGTACTGCTTTTCACCAGTATTTAAAGGCTACTTGTAGTGTCCATAAACGCCGTTTGTACAGTGAAAATATTCAAGGGAATTTCTATTTTTCGCTGCTTCCCAGGCACCCCGCAGAGGGAAAGCATGAAAGAGCACCTCACAAAAATGTGATTTATAAAAATATCAGTCATGAAGCGCCACGTCTGTCTTGTCATCTCTTTCTATGGAGCCGTTCTAAGATGGCAAAAATAACCCAAGTGTTGATAGCTAAATGGCGGAAGTTATGTTTTGTAAAAAAAAAAATAAAGCACACTGGCTTTTCATTGGAGTCAACAAAAATATAATATTCTTTTTGAAATTCGCTTGGACCTCAATTAATATGGGCCTCGTGGAAGCTGCCTACCATCCCCCATGCTCAGGAGAGTCCCTGGATTGGAGGTGTACCACCCTAGATGAGATCTCCTCCCAGTGGGCTTCATGATCACCACACTTTAGCAGCTTGAGCGGTAAGATAAAGCAAATACATTCCACTCCTTAATGCCACTGCGAGAGACGAGTATAATAGAGCTGTGGGGTGGGCTGAGGGGGCGAATGGAACAAGAGAGCACAGATGGAAGGGAGGCAGACAGAAGTGGATGGAGAGATGGTGGACAGAAGAATGGATCGCATTTTGTGCCACAGCACTGTTTTGCTTAAACCCCAGATTTACAATAGTTTGTTTCTCTACATATGGCTCCAACACACCTTTTTAATTAATCTCTACACATCTATTTTTCACAATGCTGTTCAATTAGAGTGTTGTACTGGACACAGAACATAGCGAGGCATTAACACTTATCCCAGGTTATGGTGAAAATTTAGTGAAATGTTAAAAGCACAGGAGCCAATCAGGTTCTTCAGATTTTTCAGAGCACAGTCAAAGACTTCAGTCATTTTAATGGTGTGGAATCTCACGCAGAACTTCCAACTCATTTCAAGCTGTGGTTTCCCATGAAAGGAATTGCAGAGGGCCAGGCAATGCTACATTAAAACAGAATTGTGATCATATATCATCAAGCAAAAAATAACAATTTGGCATTTTACTAGTGCTGCTCATTTCTCCTAAATGTGAACAAATTAAAATGTGACACCGCTTATTAATGCATTCCATCTTCAGTATAAGGCAGAGTTTTCCAAAGTCGACCCTGTAGGGTCGTATCCATGCCAGATTTTCAAGATAACTACATTTATCTAAATGGAGGATATGCTAAAAATCTGGCATGGATCCGGCCCTCCAAGACCGACTTTGGAGAACCCTGGTAGAAGGCATAACCTCTCGACCTGAGATAACATCAGTATAAAAGTGTGTGAAGGGCAAGCAGCAATGCTTGCTCTGTGCACTTCGATTGCACTCACTTTTTGTTAGACTGTCATCCTAGACTCCCTTCTGCCGCAATACTGTCTTGCAGAATCATTGTTCAGAAATCCTGTGGACTGGCCCTCAGGGAAAAAGCAAAGAAGGCAGATATTTTTTTCCGTCCTGGAAATTGTAGTTCTATTTTTGTAACAAGGAGCATAGACTTTTTAAATCTCGACTTTATGTACAGACCAGTATTCAACATTCACTTGATAAAAACAACTGCATTTTGCATCTGGGTCCCAGAGCGCCACACCTTCGGCATTACTCTCAAGAGTCCCCTGAGCTCGAGCCTGGATTCTAATGCATTCCGCCATCTTGAACCGCAGACAGATGCGCCCTGTAAACAATAAGGTGTTTTGAAAATTGCAAGCAGAAGTCAGAGCTTGACGAGTTGTGCTCACAAAGAGTCTAAAACGGCGTGTTCTCGAAATGTCTGCTCTAGGGATGAATACTATTTGTTTTATGAATAATCTAAATCTACTTTATGAAAAACATTCACAAACTGTGCTCTTTGACAACATTTCATTTGTCCTCGGGCAGTGTTTACTGTTTTCCTAATTTGTCTCGAAATGGTGAGTTATTAGGATAGTTGTCAGTTGAATAAAATGCACAATGGGATAGTTTGAATGTACTGGGTCGGAATAGAACGACTGACTATTTAGAAGGACGCATCATCAGGGAATAACAAGAAAAACCTTTCGATTAAGAAATATTGCCTCATTCCGAGGACCCTGCATTTGGTAAAGTGATGTCACACGTGGCAATTACTGGTACCACAGAGTGGAGTCACTGCTTAATTTGTGAAAGGAAGAGTGTTGGTGCCTGAAGCTCTGCCCAGAAGCCGGCCACCTGTGCAATTAAATGTTGGCACACTGAATATCACGCCAGCAGTCTTTAATTGACTATCAGACACTCCCTGCCAGGAGAGACAGGATGTGTCGGACAATGGCAAAAAGAGGCATGAGGTGGAATCAAGACTAGTCAGACTTGGATTTCGACAACCCGGGTACTTCAGCAGCACCAGAAATGGGTTTCTAAGAAAAACTTTAGTACCATTCTATTATTTTATTTATATATATATATATATTTTTTTTTTAAATAATCACTGAGCAAAATGTGAAGGGTAAAATATCAGACGTGGTTTTTACAATAGAACTAGGAATCCTTTTTCAGGCTCAAACTTCAGTTTCGCCCCAAAAGCACTCCGAATGAGACTCATGTTATGGAATTTACCGCCGAACAATATTGTACACAAAAGGATGGGTAGGTATTGGTATATTACCTTAATTAATGCATCAGTGATTTTAGAATGAACATAAAACATAAACAATTAGACGAATAGCTGTGTGTTATCACCATGAGCCAGTGGCGCCAACAGATATTGAGACAGTCATTACCAGATGCAATTCATCAACGATTCATGCACATCATGATGGCTGTCACCATGAAATTGCCGTCTGTTAGATGAACCCCATACAAGTCACATATCTTGCTCGAGTATCATTTATCTGTAAATTATTCAGGTGTTCAGTGTGGACTCTTAGCTAGCTAGTAGCATGGGCTCCTACTAGACACTGTCATAAGTGTAATCATCGCCAAGGTGCAAATTTATGTAGCAGATTGAGCATCACCTCTACCTTACATGATGTACCATAACCACAACGTAGAATAACATAAAATATAAAGAATTCCACACAATAAACCACAATTTATTTTACTAATAGCCCATTAAAGGCTATTGAATGAAATGATACTGTCAAATGCAACGTGACGTATTATTTTTCAAATAAGAGGAGGTTTGTATCAAATATTTTTTTTACCCTTGTGGGGGCCGTGCTGCACAAACTGACTGGCTTTGTGAGTATGAACAAAATTACAAAATATTACAATCAGGACAAGCGTCTACTGAATGAATGACATTTGTGGCCATGAGGGGCAGCTCATCTCAAGGATCCTTTTGGAAAATTGCACTTTTTTGTGCAATTCAAACCTTATCCCTTCAAACCACTGGAGTTGAAATATCCGAGTCTTCGTGAATTCAAATGCAGAGACGAAGATCTGATGTCCCTCACAGGCTTCCATCTTTGCTTTCGCATTCGGACCCAATAATTTGCAGAAGGGATACTCAGGAACATCGATGAGTATCCTTGTGACCATACCCCTTTTCTGTGTTGGATTGTTCCATTTTGCACAGGGTAAAGATTGGGCCAGGTTACATCACAGGTGCTGTGCAAACGCTGCACTTCAATGTGACTATTCTGGCGTGCTATTTTGTTACAATTATCATCTTCTTGGAGCACCTATGACTGTGCTTGGCATATCTAGGCATAACCCTTACCACTTTGCACCCACCGTTGTGCACCTTCATAGCTGTTCCACATCAAAGGACACCTGCCGCCTCGCCCTAATGCATAGCGCCCTCACCCTCAGTTCCCCCTCACTCGGTACTCACACTCCATCATGAGTGGCCTTGCTCTGCATGACTCCTTTAAGGACTCTGGGGAACACTCTGTGTCTCTCCTTATCCTATGCTATGTCCATATCACTACAACATGACCGGACCTTATATTTGTTCCTCACATACATCAACATACAATGCATTGACAGAGCACATCAGCCAACATAATTCCATTCTGGACATGCTTACACTTGCATGTGCTTAATGAGCAAGCTAACACCAGAATGAGCGCCCACCGGGTGCAACAGTGAACTACATAAATACATTGACAATGACTGCGTAAATAGTTATCCATGTCGTTTGTTTAACAGCCATTATCTAAAAAAGTTACACAAGCTACAAATTGCGAACCATCATCTCAATAGAGGGTATTGAATTTTGGTCCAGGAAATACTTAACTGATTCATGATATCTAAAATCATCTAGTCCCCAAAGAACACCGACCCTTAGTCTCCAGCTACCATCATAAACTATTCCCATACATTTACAACAAAAAAGAAACCTTACATCTTTGACTGCAAATGAATGTAAAAACTATTGCCTGAATATCTGTTCTGTGTCGATGTCAATGAAGCATTGAATATTGTCTTTTAACCTGTTTTGTATATTATTTTATGACATGCTATGTTGTCATATTATGTTATTTTATTTTGTGTCATGCTACTCTGTAGTCTGGGCACCCTTGATACTTCTGTGGTTTACCTGAGTCAAAGGCCTTCATTATGAGCTACTCATAATCTCTGATGGGCTCAGTATTGGATGTTATTGGGGCCATCGGGATTATGAGTAATGTAGAAACACCACAGGGCCATACATTTCCCCCCAGAGACATCAGCTGCTGAAATGACCTGAAATATCTGGATGAAAACGTGACTGTAAATGAGGAATTACCATGGGAATTGGTTGTGACTTACTGGTTAGTCTACATTTCTCAGAGGACACTCATCTTCGCCCAACTAATAGTAATGTGGATTTTTGCCTTCCCCCTCCATACTGGCTGGAAAAGGTAACTCTGAATGGCAGATTTACCAGTCACATTACAGGGAGGAAGCAATGAGGACCAAAATAGTGTTTCTGGTTGAAGACATGCTTTCATCCTAAAGTAGTGGTGGATCATTTTGGATAGTGGTCTGAATACGACGTGTCTTAACTTGCCAGAGATCTTTGCAATAAATTATATGTATTCAGCGGTGTGCTGAAGGATTTATAATTTATTACGTTCCACTGGAGTACATGGTTGTCCATTGCTTGCACTAAGACTTTGCTGGAGGTGATAAAATGACCAAAAACAGTCTTGGCTGGATTTAGCTTGAGACAATTTCATGGCCTGGCCATCCATGCTTGGATAGTCACAAGGAATGTCTATAGCCAAGAGGTGTCATTGCCTGATGTGAATCTTAATTAAATCTAGGTGCCATTGGTGTATTGGGGGATGCTGACATTCAGGTTTGCCAATAGAGTTTCCTGGATCCTGCATGATGATATACCTTGATGGACACAGAACCAGAATAATTAATTTGCCCAGCCTAGCTCCACTATTCAGGCATGCTGTGAGCAACTGGACCACAGCAGGCAGACATAGCCGGCTTGCCAATAGAGTTCCCTGGATACTGCATGATGCACCTTGATGTGCACAGAGCTAGAATAATTAATTTGACCCAGCCTAGTTCTACTTTTTATGCATGCCCTGAGCAACTGGACCACAGCAGGCAGACATAGCCGGCTTGCCAATAGAGTTCCCTGGATACTGCATGATGCACCTTGATGGGCACAGAGCTAGAATAACTAATTTGACCCAGCCTAGTTCTACTATTCACAGTGGACTGCATTTACATGTTATGCCAAACAAAGGAAAACATTATTACTTTAAATTAATTAAACGCCACCATTTGAATCATTCACCAAAAATGGTTATGATTTTATTACATCACAGAGTTGCATAATAGCCCGAATATAAATGACATGTATCAATATGAAGCATTTAATTCAAGTCTGGTGACAAGAGGAAAAGTGCAAGGAAAAGGGAGTGTTTGTGGAAGTGAAGTGAAAAGGAAGGTGGTGTGCATATGTGACATCATTGATCCATATATACAACCTAACCAACCAGATGTCTGGCAATTATAAATTTGAAAAACATAACACAAAGTATCCGATGCAGATAATGAATCTCTGTCATCAGTGTCTGAACACAAGAAAGAAACAACGTCAACGTTTGACCCTAACATAAACAGCTGGTTTGATGCCTTGTGAGTGGGGTCTTCCTCAGGACGGGGATAAGAGTTAAGAGTGAGCACCAGAAGAAAGTACAAACAGCTGGGCCTCGCGGGCTCTCAGATAGGTCCACAATTCTTCCAATAATTCCAAGTGAGACGTCGAGGTTGTTCAGTAACCTCTGACTGTGGGCTGCTGCATCATCGACTAACAAACAGCTATTTGTTAGTCGGTGAGTGCAGCAGCCCGCAGTCAGAGGTTACTGAACAACCTCGACGTCTCACTGAATGATTGAAGAATGTGGACCTATCTGAGACCCGTGAGCAACTGTTTGTACTCTTCTGGTGCTCACTCTTAACTCTATCCCCGTCTGAACCCATACAAGGCATCAAACCAGCTGTTTATGTTAGGGGTCGAAGCGTTGACGTTGTTTCTTTCTTGTGTTCAGACACTGATGACAGAGATTCATTATCTGCATCGGTACACTTGTGTTATGTTTTTCAAATTTATAATTGCCAGACATCTGGTTGGTTAGGTTGTATATATGGATCAATGATGTCACTATGCACACCACCTTCCCTTTCACTTCACTCACAAACACTCCCTTCTGCACTTTCCCTCTTGTCACCAGACTTGAATTAAATGCTTCATATTGATACATGTCATTATATTCAGGCTATTATGCAACTCTGTGATGTAATAAAATCATAACCATTTTTAGTGAATGATTCAAATGGTGGCGTTTAATTAATTTAAAGTAATAATGTTTTCCTTGTTTGGCATAACATGTAAATGCAGTCCACTGTGACATTACTCTTTTGTACCATAAACTACCCGGGTCCAGTGGCCTTTCGGGTTACCCCATTATTGTATTACACTAGTTCTACTATTCAGGCATGCCCTGAGCAACTGGACCACAGCACCATTGAAGATCACGCTATTTGTCACAGTGTCCTACAGGCTTTTCTGGTCCATAGTTTATGAAGATGCAGAGAGGTTTTGGAAAATCAAAAGATAGCTGCCATTCTTGTTTGTGATCTGTCAAAAGGAAAGATACATGGGGCAGAAGTTGCATTCAGTTTGTCGTTTTTTGAGGAGGGACAATGTCTGTCCAGTCTTAAGAGGATTAGGGAAGGAACCGCCAAGAAGAGCAGCACTGATTTTGTTTACGTTTGTGACATGAGGTGCAAAATATCATCTTTGTATGATTGGTATTCAATGATTTAGGTAATCTTGATAGCAACCTCCGGTAGAAGGTGATGAATACTGTCAGTTTGGGTATACTGCATGGGGGTATTGATGTATGGATCAATTTGCAGTTCCTGAGTTGTCTCAGCTGGTCTCCGCTCTTATTCAACTAATTTCAGACTGTTTGCAGTATGTAGCCTTAACTATAATGATGTGCTTGCTATTTTTTTTCCAGAGCTGATTATAGAGGTGAAATGATTGGGCCCCTAGTGAGTAGCCACGACTCCCTAAAAACCCCACGGGTTTTCATACCGGTTTTTTTCCATTCTACAAGACCGTCACTATCCAAGGTTAGGAGATCTGTGATTAATCGCCAAAAGGGAAGCCCCGCATCGTTATCCGGGGATAGGATTTCTGAAATTGACCGCAAAAGAGATTCCCCACTTTTATCTGATACCGCACAACTCAGCTTTAACTTTCGATAACAAAGGCCATTTAAAAACGTACCATACACAATTAGCCTTTCAAATATGGCGCTCCATGATACAAGTCGGATTGACGAGCGTATCCTTCCAATATGGCCGCCAAGTTCCTACGAAATAAGGGGTAGCGCTACATATATGCTCAACATTGGTCTAACACGCCCCTTGCCCGTCACTCCCGCCCCGACGCGCGCATATATTTTGACCAGCCAGCCACTTTGTTATCACCGGCGGCGAGGACTGAGGGGTAGGCACACGGCTCCCTGCGAGGTGACTTAATGTGAGTATTTTGCTGCTGCTTTGGACACGACTCAGGTGAGACGATTCAAGCGAGATGGGTAAACGAGGACCCCACTCTCACCAGTTTGTTCTTGTATGTTGGTCCATAGATATTCACGCACATTTTACGTTGAGCGCCGGTGTGGACAACCATCCTTAAGATAGGGGTAGGCGATTTTCTAACTTTTCCAGCTTGTTTGTGTGGCACATAATAGCGTTTGGCAATACTGTTTACATCTAGCGGATGGGCTTATGACACACTTTAAGATCAACACCCGGTAAAGATGAATGGACTGTCACAAGCACTACGGCGTGAATGCCTCCACAAGCTTTTCTCATAACAGCCTCTGATAAAAACCTCTTGACCATGGGGTTTACCATTATATGGTGTATGCATGCATGATGACTGTCACCCTAGGCTATGTCTAGCCTTACAAGGGTGATCAATCACCTGTGTTGGTGCGAGCACACAGGTTGACAAAAGGTGCACCACTCTGTCACTTTGGGCAGTACATTGATCTGGGCATTTGGCATTAAGCATGCCCACTCACAAGAATATACGATGTACAATGGCATCACGCACTGTTTACCATGATGAACATGTTACTGAGATGTTTGTTACAAAAACCTTGTGTTTCTCTCTTTTGTTTTATCTCTGTTGTTACCAGGTTGGGTAATGGAATTCCGAATTAGACATTCCAGTCAGCGCTAAGATGCACTGACACCAGATTGTAGGTACAGTAGGAATATAGGGCACCTCTTCCCTGACTCCTAAATTTTATTCTCACTTCACTTCACCACACGGTCCTGACGAAGCGCTCTTGGATCCACTAGGGAACTGCATGTAGCGCGAAACATGTTGACCTAATTGCACTTTTTTAAAACTCACATTCTTCTTCACGGATGTGAGAGCAGTGGTAAAATACTCACTCCTCCTCTACATTTGTCCTAAGGAGGGTCTCCACATCCTATACATTTTTTTAACCTTATCTTATGGACCCCTGAATAAAATTAGGTTCTGGGTACCACAAAAGATAATTTTAACACACTCACTCACTTCTCCGGGCCCACACACCCACATGCACAACTGCGGCATCTCCTTTAAAAAGATCTCCGATAAAGAGCCCTCTCGCAGGGCCCGTGGAGGACAGCAGCGCCACCCCCACGAGGAGCAACGCCCGATGTTGAAGCATGACACTCTAAAGGGTGTGTGAGGGCACTAATTAAAAAAGGAGGAATTCCCCCACTTTTACCCCCACCCAACTTTATTGAGAGAACACTCCAACACTTTCCCCAACCAGAATAGGTTGACCTATCTTCTTTTCTTTAGGAACAGCTACCCCTCAGTGAGTATAACGCTTGTCTTTGGGAGCATTGCTACTGGACCTACTATTTTCAATTAGGCTCCCTGTCCCCCCCTCTTCAACGTGTGTTGTGACATCTGCATGCATCCCCATTTAGTGTCATCTGATGCTATGTTTACTGTCTGTGAACGTTTTGCTGTACCAAGCAGCTGAAGTTTGGGATTTCTTGGAGCAGTAAAATGCAGCACAAAAACTCTTGTTAAGTATTACCAACTTCAGAAATCTGCATTTCTATAGTCGTAATTGGTGTTTGCACCAAGCACTGCGGCGCTTCCCATTGAGGATACGTAAGCATACAGCATGTTTCATGATCCGGGCCCCATATCTCTACATATTCCCTTAAGGTTCTTCTGCAAACTCTTGCAAACTTATCCGGTCCCATAACATGCCATATACCCTGAATCTGATCACCACAGAACACAATGGTGCATCATAGGGCACTGGTTCGGCTTTCTAAATAGCAGAAATAGTGGACTCCACCTGACAAGGCATAAAATGAAGTTCTTACTGTTTTCATAAGTTGTAATACATCCTTGAAACAGTTTTCAGTGGGAATTAGGCATATTCAGAATAAACCTTTTGGGGTTGCTTAAGGACATCTACTGTGTAAGCGATTTGACTAGCTAATTTATGTGTGCCTGGTTTTCCCCATTAAATATACATTTAAAAAATGTATAATGAATACATTTGAATAAATACCGCTGGCAGAGCAAGTTTAAAACTCATTTCAGAATCCTATTTCGGCTGCAGGGGCAGCACAGCTGGCGGAGATTTCCAGAGCTGAAAGTATCAGCCCAATATTGAAATTGCATACTAATAATGTTGTTCTATTTATCTGCATCGATCAGCTAAATCAAGTGGGCCAAATTCTATTTTTATGGGAAAAACGCAAATCCTACAAATTTGCAATCAAGTAAAGATAATAATCTATGCTCTATTGCTAACATCTATAGAGTATAGAGTTATACATTTTTCTGCTTACCTGAAAAAATCTAGTTGAAGCATAAGAAATTATAGACTGGGCACTCCAAAAGATGAGGCCTTTAAATCAATTTCAGTTGACCAGTTACAAAGGTTTCTTTTCAATCCAGATGTAAGATATACATTTTTTGCATGTTGGTTAATACATATGCATTCACTGCATGGTAACTCTTTCATGTACAGGCCAGATTAGGGCAAAGAGAACGAAAAGCTATTCCCTAAATTTCAGTTTTCATCCTTCATTGAATTAAAGGAAGAAAACCCACATTTAGAGAAATAGCTTTTCGTTTTTTTGTTGTAGTGTGACCAAACGAGGATTTTATTGCCTAAAATCTCATGACTAGAATTTGCTGAACTAGTTTTGCGGGAAAGGTGAGTAACTAGGAGTAAGTTTGTTTAGACTTACCTTATCAGCAATGCTACTTAGGCTTGGGTAGTGTGCTAATTGGAACACAGTGTTCCGCTGTGAAGTGCTTGTCCTGGGGTGGAAGGCATCACTGACCTTAGTAACATTTCTGAAAGCAAAACATACTTGGTCATTCGTGACTAAAGAGGAAGCCTGTTCGTCTGTAGCCGATTGCCATGTGGGACTCAGTCCTGTTTGCCAGAACTGGTAAACAGGAGAGAAGGTGCTGTGAGAGGATGTGGCGTAACAACCAGAGCTGCCGACTTTGGAATTGGGGAACCGGGTTTGAGTCTTAGCTTCGGCCCAACATCCGGTGATTCTGGGCGAATCACTAAGGGCCTGATTACGATCTTAGCGGATGGGATACTCCGTCACAAACATTATGGATATCCTGTCCGCCGTATTACAAGTTCCGTAGCATATAATGGAATTGTAATTTATCGGACAAGATCTCCGTCATGTTTATGCCCGAGTAACCCTGTTCGCCAAGATCGTAATCAGGCCCTTAATCTTCCTGTGCCTTCCAAAAATTAATGTGTCCTTGTGTAATGTAACTGGTGCTTGTGTAAAGTGCTCCAATACCTTTGGGTCCAGTTCGAGGTATATAAAAGTGCAAAAAACAAACAAAAAACTGGAGAATCCCATTCCCACTTTTCTATTAGGAGCAGGGTATTTCATTGCCCGGAGCATTGCTTATCTTGTCTACTGGGGTAGAGTCAAATGCCTGGAAGTCCTCAGGTGGCTCAGTAACATGTGACTGAGGTTAACATTCCTGAAGCTGGAAAGCCAGTTGGTGTTTCCTACCCAGTGTGCGTCTGTGCAACGGTAAAGGGAAAGACTTGATTCACAGAGATCCTACTATTTGGAAGGAAGTAAAAGTTCACAAAACAGCAGCTCTACATTTCCCTTAGCAGTATTAAGAACAACCATGTCATAAATATTTAGCGTTGGAGAATGTCAACAAAACCTATGTAGTACGAGTACTTATTGGGAGAAGACACAAATTGTTGATCTGCTGAAACACCTCATCCTGGCTGGAGATTTCTCAAATGTCAAAAAAATGTGTCCAAAGAAGTTGAGCCCTGTTTGGTCTGAAGTTGCGTTCTTGTACTGCTGAAGAAAAAGGTTAAGCAATAGAAGCCACCAAAAAACTAACTGAGTGATGCCACTTAGCACATATAACGGCCTTGTATCAAATGTTATCCACCACAAGACAACCTTTACAACATAAAGCATTTCTGCCTTGGTTTACTTCCTCATTGCAATGACCTAAAATATATCTGACCTCCAGGAGTTCTTGTCAAAGAAATCAACTAGATTCATCAATTTGGTGAAGTAAGTTTTTGTCCAAGAAAAGTGACTGGTTTGAAGATATCTTTCCTCACTAGGCGTAACCCCCATTCCTAACCAACAGTAGCAACTTATGAGTTGGACTCATATTGATAAAGCTCATAAACACATATGATCCTATTCACATGAAGATTTACTACAAGTAAATTTACTCTAGCACTTTTGAGTAAGTTTTCTACTTTTGATTATTCACCATTTATGAGTGAAAAGTTACTCAAAAGTGTGGACTTACATGTAACCATCCCCTGAATTCGAGGTGTGGAGCCTAATATACTAGTGTAAAGTTACTACTTGTAATTGTTCACACATAGGTGGAGATCTCTTCCACTGGGGCTGTGATTTCCGTACAGTAAAGTATAGGGGAGAGTTTATTAAAGTTTTTAAAAATTGAGTAAAAATATATTTTTTTAAATATTACTATAAAATATGTATTTTAAATGTAGTGCAAACTATAAACTGCTACATCATTATTAACTTAATTTTAAATTAAATATTCAATTATATCCAATATATTACATTAAAAAATAACCAAAGGAAGTATCCATTTTATATGTATTTATTATGTAGTAAACGTTATTAACAGTTATGTATAGAATTAATTTATATCTATTTTTCCTTCAAAAAATAAAGCTGCATTAATTTCTAAATATAAAAAAGGTTATTGACATATTTTATAATAAACTAGTAATTATGTTTTATTTATATATAATATTTTAACATTAAATTACTTTTTAGAAAGTTAACATAAGTTAATTTCATTTAACATTTGTTCCTATTTTGGACCCTGCCTCCGTTATTTTGCTTTGGAAGGGTGTTGCAGTACCAGTGGTTTGCCAAGTGTGGGTCTTTTTGGCTGTAGTAACTATAGACGTGCAGTTTCTAAATAGCAATGGGCTTACTCTTGTGTGTGCATATCCTTTCATAAACCCCTCAATAACCCTCTCTAAACCCATCTTTTCTCCTCCCTTAAACCATCTCATTTATTAGCAAGTATTCCCTATTTTTCAGCCACTTCCCTCTGTCCCTCCCACATTTACTACTAAAACATATACCTGCATATGTGGATGTCTCCGGAGTTGGGACAGAGAACTCTGTACATAAAAAATAGGATAGCTGGAGGTGTAGACCACCGCATTGCATTTTGTGGAATGTTAGTAGTATTATTATAGTACTACTAAACATACTACACAATGCAGTTTGTGAATAGGCCCAATATTCCCTTTTCACCATTTTTGCTTCCCTTAGTCTTTTAAATGCTGTCCATAAGAGACATCAGTTACTTTTATTGTCATTCATTGGAAACAGTTAACACCATTTCCTCAATGTGTCCTTTATTGTTTCTCCTCAAATATTTTGTGGGTTAAGTTAATACATATCATTATTTGAATTTATTGTGCACTTTATGATTTGCACCACATTTCCTTAGCAAATCATTTAACATATTTGAAAACTTGTTGAAATAAAGTGAAGCACCAAATGGTCCCGTCAATCGTGCAACTTCAATAAAGCTACAGAACAAAATGTATACTTATAATAATAAATGAGAAAATATGTTCAAGCATCTGCATAATACCTTGACAAGCTTACACCTATGTTTAAATGACTGACACTGAAAAAAATGAGCATAAATTCAGGAAAGGACAGCTGTTTCACAACCTAAACAAACTTCTTGCCTGTGAAATGGGAAACATATGTTATAGAACAGATGTTCTTTTGATAGTTGTGCCTGGTCAGAAGTGTTTCTCCTTTAATATCCTTGTAATTAGCGCAAAGGAATATTTCGTTTAATTATGTGAAATTGTAAAATGTACAATGCACTTCTGTCTTTGCCTCCTATGAAATCTGAATGTAAGGGAGTGGCAGAGTCATTTCTAAATTTAGAAGTTTTTTCAAAATATATACAAAGACAAAGTACCCGAAATCCCTTTGTAGAAATGTTGAAAGATATAAGGACACATTGGAAAAGCTGTCCCTTCTGTCTAGATGCCAAAAGAGTCAAATGTGTAAATGTCTACTTGTTTATGGAATGAGTCTGCGCCAATCAAATCTTTAAATAGGAGGAGTGTAAGTGACATGTAATCCCGATCTACCTTATTTGTTGGCAGAACTTGGACATACCAAAATATGATCGTTTTTTCAAAAGTACGAGTGTGCATGGGTGAGGCAATCAATGACTCAAACAGGATGGAGAAAACAGTGATTAAGAATGAATGTTTCAGCAGTTTACAGTGAATAATTCGAGATGAGGAACCAATGGAAATATTTATGCCATATGTCATGCACACTATTCAAATAAATAAATACATAGGGGCCGATTCCGATTCGGGCCGGAAATCTCTCCGACCGAGCCGGACTCGGAGAGATTTCCGACCGAATCGGACTCTGGCAGCCCGACCGAACGAGTACGATGCGCACGTATGCCATCGGACTCGATTCGGTCGGACTCCCATTGAAGTCAATGGGAGCCAGTCGTACGACGCGTACACGGGCTCCCATTGACTCAATGGGCACGACGCGAACAAGGGCGCCCCCTACAGCGTGTTCGCGTCGATGCGGGTCGCACCGTACATGCATGTGTAGGGGGGACCCATGGGTCCCCCCTGTGTGCGACTCGCGTGCCTGCGCTTCCAGGGGGGTCCGACACGGACCCCCAAAGTGCGGCTCCGACAGCTCCTTGGAGCCAGGACTGCGCGAGTCGGTCGGAGCGGTCGAGGTGCGCATCGTACTTACCCGGCCGGGGAACGTCTCCATTGCGCGGTGTGAGTCGTCCCCGTGCGAGTCGGTCGGAGCGGTCGGGTCCTGCGGACGAGTCGGTCGGAGATTTCGCGAGCGCACGCATCGTACTCGCTCGCCCGGACGCACGTACGATTTGGTCGGGAAATAGGGCTCCGAATCGGATCCGGTAAAGCCGAATCCGATTCGGAGCCCTACCGGCCGAGATCGGAATCGGCCCCTAAGTGACTTAAAAAGCAGGAGTAAATTTATCAGGACCACACCATGTGGTGGTTAAATGGGGAACCAATTGTTTACAACCCACGAGCTGGGTGAGATACATGATCTGCTGTCAGTCACTGGATCACACTTCTTCCTCCGTCAGCTGTGTCTTTTGGCCTGACTGCAAACATACAATATTTAGGGCTAATTGAAAAAGAAACCTTTCTAAGGGAAGAAATCTATCCATCATACTTTTTGGGATTCACATAACTCCTCCTTATAAACTTGAGAACGTATGCAAATGCGTAGACTTTTACCTCCTTACTATCATAGCGAAGCAAATTCATGCTTAAGTGTGGCAGTACACAGCCCAGTTAACTTTTCTTTCTCCTGCTGGAAAATATTATCCCAGATGCAGAAGAAACCTGTTCCTGTTCATCCCCAATAAATATAGGAATTGTTGCTCTCCTGCTTTGGAAACACACTTATGTATTTCTTTTGTAGGATACCTTTATTTGTTTTTCCAGAGAATGCAGAATGTTTGTGAATAATCACAAAGTTCTGACTTTTGTAGGTGTTCAAAGAATTTTGCTTGACCAACACCATGTCCCCACTACACAATTCTCCAAGCCTCCCAATTTCCCAGGCCTAACACTTATGGTACTACTGAAAATAACCTGCCAAACTAACAAATGAACTTAGTAATAAGTGGAAATTGGAGTTTGGAAATTTTACCTTATTTATACCTTGGTTTTTTGAAAACCTTTGCGAAACTGACCGTAAATACCATGCAAATGTAAATTTCTCATTTGAGAATTTTGCTCGTTCCATTAACAGATTGCTGGAAAACAAATATTCTATAATATGATTGTTGAATCCCTGAATGCTGGAAAACAAATATTCTAATATGATTGATGGATCCCTGAACTATGTCAAAAGCAAGTGCAGATCCTGTGGAATGGGTGGCGATGGTTGGCAGCAATCAATACAGAGCAATTAGGAAACTGGTGCTAATGGTTCTAAGTGAAGTCTGTGCACCAATAATTACTGTGAGTACTATACAATATAATGTATTATTCTCATTCATCAGGTGACCTACTCCTAGATGAAATGCCCGTTTCAACACAGCATCCAACGTTGTGCATGGACAATAGGAGGTTTAGAGGATTGAGCGTTAAATCAATAACATGTTCAAACTGTGGAGTAGGATATTTACCTAGTTCCAGGTGCGTGCTTACATCAATGTTTGAAATTGCCCGCTTACACCGATGGTTTACAGGTTGCGATTGCATACCTGTGTATCTCATTCAACCCAGCCTCCCTGCATTTTAAAGTCTGTGTTGAAGTTCTCGGGATAACCAGAATGACAAGTATCAGAATGCAAAGAGAAAACCTAGAATGCATGAGCTACTCACACAAAACATCTGGACATTTGAGACCTCTGCTTACATTTAATGCAGTCTACATAAGGCAAAGGCTTACGCTCGGCAGCGGTCTTAGAGTAAAGCAAGCACACCTGGAATTAAACACAGGTGTAGTGAGTGTAAGGATATTTTTTTCCTATCAGATCACCGAGACAGTTTCCACAGTCACACAATCCTATTCATTCTGCTCTCTGACGGCTCGTGCTTCACTCCTTGCAGAGATACATCTGCATCTGGCGTAGAGTGTGAATTCGCACTGAAAAAAATAAATCTGACAAGTAGCACTACTTAACTGACCTATTTTAGGAACCTTTATTTCAACCACAGTCAGCATATTATATTGGAATTTAAAACGAAACGTACATACTGTTGGGGAAAGGTAGTCATGCAGAACTCTTAGTGCCTGCACCATCATGGTTGCAACTTGTGCATCCTCTAATTACTGCTACAGCGGGGTGCGGTACTTAGCATGTACCCAATTTTCACCTAACTCTAAGTTTCACAGGCAGAATGGGAAACTGTGTTCAACTTTTGTCAGATTTTCACCCAGTTCAGATTGCTCAAAAGAATTGTGCACAATTTGCTCCCTTAGTTGCTCTACTTTTGCCAGATTTTCACCCAGTCCGGGTTGCTCAAAAGAATTGTGCACAATTTGCTCCCTTAGTTGCTACAAATCTAGTTGCTAACTTGTAATCTAGTTTCAAGAGCAAATGGGAGTAGGGACCTTAGCAGAATTAGTGGCTTTGATGCAATCACAGCCTTGAAGGTTTTGCCTCACAATATAAATGCTTGCTTTCCATCTCTGTCCTTCCTCTGTGAAATGGCTCTGTTCCCATTTTGTAGAGTTGCTTTGGAGCAGGGGTCTTCAACCTTTTATGTAATTAGATCTACTTATGGTCTATGAAGATCACCCCGAGCTACCAACATTTATTGTCCGTGTTGTAACAGTGACCACCTTAGTGGACATCATATGTGAGTTTACCAGCAGCGATCACCTCAGTGCATGGGGCAGGGCTGCCAGCAGTAATGTCAAAAAGCTTTTATCAATTTGGAATGTTTGTACATTGGTAATACATGACAGCCATACTTGAATTGCCCCTGATACCAGGGTAATACTATTAATAATAAGCCTTCCCAACGCAGCTTAATTTACACACAAATATTATCCTTAATTATATATTTAAAATTCAACCATTTTCTCCAAATATCCGCTTATAAGCTTTAAAAATATACAGGTTTTTATGTTTAATACACACGTTGTAATTTTGGTATACATCGTATGCATCTATGAATTCAACCAAGCAACAGCTTTGAATTTAGTAGTCTGTGCTGGAAATAGCAGAACTTCTTGCATGTATTTGGAGAGCCCACTTTGTAGAGTGCATACTTAGATGACATTTTGTAGTCTCAATTCTAAATACATAGCAACACTCTTTCTTTATTCATGGGCAACCACAAGCTAAATTAACTCATTCTATCTCATAGACTCTGCTTGTACCATTCCTTGGAATTCAAAGTTCCCCACAGAAATTCCATATGGAAAAGATGGTATGCCTAAAATCTAGCTGGAACATTGTATTCGGACATGAACATTTCTTTTTGATTAGGACTAAGGAATGACGAGGCATCAAATGCCAAAACCTACCCTGGTTTTCAGAATGTGCAACAAATACGTAAAACCTTTGCAGTGAAATTTAAGGTATGTAAAATATATTGTTTCAATAAATTGAGTTTTGGCTGGGTTTGAAGGTAAACTAATTTCTGTTCCAGGAACTAATTTTGGTATGGCTACAAAGTGTTCACACCTTTCACTCATGTTATCCTCGTCTGCCAGGGGTGGCTCGAGTTCAACTGCAGGAGTGGAGATTTAATGCCAGGAAGTGAGAGGAGTCTCGCCATCAGAAAGCTGTTCCCCAATGGTCCTTCCAAGGTATTCAGTTCGCATAGAGCCGGCAGCACAATCCTTCTGTATAAGCATTATAGAAATTCATTAAATGTGTTAAAAAAAAATGAATGCTTTGGAAAAAGCCAAAGAGGTCAGAGCGGGACACGCTGTTCATGCAAATGTATTTTAACCTATGACAATAGTGAGAGATCTAGTGACTTTATATGTCATTGAACAGCATGAACAATAATTTATATTCAGTGAATTGACACATCAACTATTAATAAGAAAGAGTGCAAAGGGCCCTAAGGTCTGGATTGTCACCCAGGCACTGCTATGTATGGAACACATTATTGAGTAACCTGTATAGCCATGGATATCTGCCTACATTAGATTGCTCTAAAGAAGAATTGTAATCACACTTTCATTAGCAGCTTGCATTATTTAGCATTGTTTATTTTTGTGTTATCAAAAGGTTCTAACAACATCCTGTGAACCCTTAAAGGGGTGCATTCAGCTTGCATTATTTAGCATTGTTTATGTGTGTTTTATCAAAAGGTTCTAAATACATCCTGTGAAACCTTCAAGGGGTGCATCCAGCCATTGCGCAAAGGCCTACTGCAAATATGTTATTCAAATTGCCGAAATCGACACGCATCTCTAACCACATGCATCAGATTGATAACATATTATATAGAGAGATAGCTGATCTATCTTATATATGCTAAATCCTGTGATGTGATTCCTGAATTTTAAAAGATTAAATGCAAAGTAAAGCAATTAGAAGCAAGTAAGGCTAAAGGATGCTTTCGGTCGTGCTGGACCGGGGCAAAGTTACAGTTCGTGCCAACCTTGTGGAATCGCAGGCCAGCTACAGGAGCCAAGCAGGCGAACAAAGTATCTTTCCTGGTTGCAAGCAACGAGATGCGTCGATCTTCTCCATGCAGTGAATGTGATGCATCAGTTCTGAAGACGGGTGTTGGAGTTGAGAGGCATCGAGCGATGTGCCGGTTTCTGCCACGCAGTCAAGGGGATGTGTCGTTCTCACCAAACTGCAGTGGTGGTGATACGCTGTCCAATGCTTCGATCTCTGGAGGCAAATCGCTGGTTTCGATGTGATAATTTAACTCCCACAACCGGGTCGATGTGCCATTTCTGTTAAATGCAGACAGGGGTTGCGTCTAAATTTGTGTTGCAAGTATCTGGGTAACTTCAAGCGAGCCAGGCATAGGAGTAGGGGTAGAGACTTTGATATCCCTGAGCCTCAAGCAACAGGAGACAAGCCAACAAGCCCCTGGAGATCTCTTGGAGGGAAAGCAGAGTCCAGCTCTCATTCAGCAGAGTCAGAGAGCAACAGACAGCAGGGCAACATACAGAAAAGCAGGCCTTCCAGATCATCAGTCCTGTTGAGTCCTTTAAGCAGCACAGCAGTCCTTCTGTCAGAGATTCAGATCAAGATCCAGAAGTGTCTGATTTTAGCGGATCAGAGACCCAGTACTTATACCCAATAGTGCCTTTGACATGGGTGTGACTTCAAAGCAGTTCTCTGACATGCACAAGTATTCCTTTCAGTCAAGTCCTGTCTGCCATGCTATCTGTGGGGTTAATCCGTCCGTTGTGTGGGGACAGGACACTGCCTATTTAAGTGAAGTGTTAGCTCCTCCCTTCCATCCTGCCCAGACAAGGCCATCAGAATGCAGATGTATCAGACATATCCTATCTGTGTTGTGGCTGTCTAGAGGGAACGCACAAAGTGTAGCTCCCACCCACCCCAGATGTGTATTGGAGACAGGTTGCAAAACACCCAGAGTTATAAGCACAGAGAAATGTCCACTTTCTAAAAGTTGCATATGCCAAACCCAACTTTATCAGTAAGGAGGATTTGTTATTACCATTCACAAATATGAAACATGAAAAAGCTACTCTTCTCTGATCAGGAATTACAGCTTAAAGGTGTATTAAAGAATCCTCAATGCTACCTTATGAGAGGTGTAGGCCTCACAGAAGTGAAAAACGAAATAGGCTGTTTGTCACTACCAGGACACGCAAACATAAAAGTACATGTCCTACATTTCATCTACACAGCACCCTGCACTTAGGGCTACCTAGGGATACTTTAGAGATGACGTGTAATAAAAGGAGAGTTTCAAGCTTGGCAAGAAGTTTTAAATGTCAAGTTGAAGTTGCAGTAAACTGCACACCCAGGCCTTGCAGTGGCAGGCCTTAGACAGGTTTGAAAGGCTACTTCTGTAGGTGGCGCAATCAGTGCTGTAGGCCCACTAGTAGCATTTGAAGTACAGGCCCTGAGTATATGGTATACCACATTACAAGAGAATTACATGTAAATCAAATATGCCAAACAAGTGTAAACCAATAATACAAGGTTTTTGAGGAGAGAGCACATGCACTTTAGTAAAGTGTCCGGAGTCCTAAAGTCAACAAAACGACCGTCAGAAAAAGAGGAGGAGGAAGGCAAAATGTTTGGGGTGACCCTTCAGAGAGGGCCATTTACCAACACTACTTCATAGTACACTTCTGTCATTTATAGGCACTACAAATAACACGTGTTATTACTATCCAGTTTAACATTAGTCAATGTACTAACCACAGGGGGAAGGGAGGAAGGCTGAATTTGCTTTGCCAGCTTTATACTCAAGACGTACACATCACAACAGATGGCAGCGACATCCTGTTGTGCCCTCCTGACTGAGTTGTCTTGCCTGATGTCACATGAAGTGACATACCACATCAATGACCCCAACTACAGGCCACAGAGCCTTTTTTAATAAATAATTATTATGAAGTATTGAGGCTGTAGCTTGTTAAAAAGCACTGTCTGATAGCAAGCACAAAGAGCTACTTTAAAGGGTCTATCCAGTGAATGATGCTGCACTATATCTAAAAAATCAAACAGATGTCATCAATCAAAGCAACATTGTTGAATGCTTGTTGTTGTTAGTGATACAAGACTGCATAAAGAGAATTTTTTATTTCTTTTCTGTGGATGGACCCTTTCACAAATAAAGTCATTCTTGCTTCTCTAATTCAATAGTATGAGGAAAGATGTATCTTGGGGTCCTAAGCTATCGGTCTCTGTCCACTAAGTTCACTAGTCACTAAACCAGCAACACCTAGGAGCAGGCATACTTTTATGGATTGGGACCACTGTTATGATCCAGAGTCAGATGTACAATGCCCTTTTGTGGTCACAACCCCTATGATTCACAAAATCAAAGGGTTTTTGACAGCAAAAGGACTTTTTAAATAACGCCCTATATCATGAGTCAGAAATATTTTTCCGACTTGTAAAAGAGCTTTTGTGAGACTTTCCAAATTGCAAATAGAGGGAGCGTAGACACCTCTGGCATACATTTCAGCGGACTCGAAACCTCCTGCACTGTTCCAGTCCTGATCTGCAGCTCCCTTTACATAACAGAGCAACAGACAAGGTATTTTATTTCCAAATGCCATTGAAATAAAACAATGGTCAATACAGTAAATCTTCACCTATTCATTGGATTGTTAGTTTTTCTTCCATTTCAATGAACCGCAATAGAAACAGAAGTGGGTCTGTCGCTCTCTCTCCTGGCCAGTGCGCATGCTGCTCACAGGTGAGGCTGACTGTACCACCAATGGGCAGGCAGCTGGGAGAGCTGGGAGGCTCCAGACAGTAATGGTTCTACAGCTGCAGGTGAGACTTCCCTCCTGCTCACAACGCCTTCTCAGAAAATATTTTTGGGACTGCACTTATTGTTGCACAATTTAAGCACTGGCATCCCCTACCTATTTTTAATTCAGAAAGGAATGCATCAATGGTGTGCAATTACAATGATGGCCGTGAACTACTGAACAGTTTGACCCTTGAACTGGGGTAAAAACTTATTTGTAAAGGGAAAGCAGTCCACATGGGACACCTTCCCCTTTAGGAATCACGTTGGGAAGCCTCATGAGGAGCAGGCAGTAGTCCGCAGGATCACAACCTCTCTAGAGATGTGTTTTCAAACATGGTTTATTTTTTTTAAACGCAGCACCTATCCCTTTAATGGAGATGGGCTGCTAATAAAAAATAAGGCTTCCTGTTTGGGAAAGCAAATGTAGGGACTAGGGTTTACTGTCCTCCATCCCTAGGAGTCACAATAACAGAGGGTCACAAATTGTGACCTGCCCAATTAATATTCATTAAGGTGGTTGTTTGACAACTCTCTATAAATGTATAGTTTATAATATGAATTAATACATAGGTCACATTGCAAATTGCATTTCTGTTTTGAAAAGCAGTCAGTGTGCAAACTGCACAGCTCTGGTTTGCAACTGTGAATGGTACATTTGATCCTAGGTTTATTTTTTTTAAACAATCATGGAAAAGTAAGACTTCCTTTGTTAAAAAAAAGTCTATTTTGTCTCCCTTTCCCTAGTTTTCTTTTTCCTCAGCTTTCTCAGATTTCTACCACTCTGGTCCGGTGTGTATCTGTGCACTCACCACCAAGCAGGGTTAGTGCTGCCATATGGTGACCTAAGACAGCAAACCTAGCACACCACCTTTGATGGTAAAAAATTAAACCACAAGCAGTGGCGTAGAGTAGGCAAGTATTGTGCCCCCTAGCCCGTGGACCATTAGCACTTTCTGAGTCCCTTACCCAGTACAGTATTTTTTTATTTTAACATTTTGTGCCCCTAAGAATTTTGAGCCTCGGGCAACCGCCCCTGTGGCCCCGCCCACACTACGCCACTGTCCACAAGGTCCTAAATATTGCCTTGTTGCGTGACTGTAGAGGGCTTCAGCAGGCAAAATGTTATTTTACTTGAAACACTGAAAATCATTGCACCATACCTGCCACTAGGCACATCAAGTCAGGGATATTGCTACTTGTCCTGTACTGTATGTCTGCATTCTTGAAGCCTCTTCCTCTTTTCTGGCCAGCTTTCCCTAGTGCTTGTGTCATCTTTTCAGACTAAAGATTAATCCTGAAAAGGCTTGTAAATTAACTCATTAACTTATGCATGTCTAAGATCTGCTCATAACCTGTAAGTTTAAATTCAAGCATAGCTGCATCAGCCTTTCATCTTTACATTGTTGATAAAAATGAGTACCCATTACTGGGAGACAGAAGCAACACATATCGCAATACTGAGAATAGCCAAGCAGTCGTAACAAATGCTAATTAATACATGGAATCCTATAATCTCTGTAGAAAAGTCTTCCTATAATTTGGTCAATAAAGTCGAGTTGTGACTTCTCAAGTTACCTGTAATAAGAAAATTAAGGCACAGCTCAACTGCCATAACTTATTTCAATTGAGTCATGATGCCATAATGCCTGCCAAAGCCAGCGGCAAAGGCAAAAAGGAAATCTGGCTTTTTATTCTTCTGATCTGTTTTTCTAAAACGAACACTGATCAGCAGAAATTAGAAATTTGCGGCAAAATGTTTATTTTTGGCAACTGGTCATACAGGTCATTACAGCAAAGACGGACTCTCTATGCATGTTTCTACTTATTATGAGCAGTAGCAGTTTTGATCTGACTTACATTAGAGTGATTTTTGCAACAGACTACTAACTGCTTTTTTGGTGTATTTATTTTCACACTACAGATTCCGTTTCCATTCTTCTTGCTTGTAACAATAGTATCGCTTTCAAATGAAAAAGCAAGAAAGACATCAAGGATTTAAGCAGTTTGTGGAAAGAGTTATGGATTCAACATGTATTGCAAGGAATAAAATACCATCTGCTGTACATTAAAAGAATATTGCAAGTTACCTGAGAGTTTCATGACCTTATAAAGGAACTCTGCCTTTGCCCTCGTTTCTCTATATGGTCACAGAACTCCTCAGTGACTCTCAATAGCCTCATAAAGTACAGCAGATGGTACTTGTTAGAAGGTGGTTCTGACACTCTGAGCCGCCCGGATTTTTCGCTTTTTGAGCACCTATTTGTTGAGCTTTTACTGTGGGAGAGCCTCATAAGTTGGGACTCACCCACAGGGAACTCATGATGAAAGAGACTGCATGTGGATTTTACTGGTGTCCCCCTAGCTTGACTAGGCCGCTGCGCAGCAGCTGGAGTAAGGGGCACCGGGCTGGTTACATGCAGACACATGTGTACAGGCGTGTGCACACGTGTACGGGCTGCGCAGGGGAGATTCCTGGCGTGCGCAGCCCAGGAGCAGCTACAAAGTGAATGGTGTGGCAGGACTTATGCAGAATTGGGTGGTGACATGGAATAGGCTTTATACAATGGGAAGAAACATTTGAGGGAAAGTCAGTGTGCTTTACTGTTTTCACTCTATTACTCCCCTATGAGGATGGGGAGCACATGGGATAGTTTCACTTTCCTAAGGCCTACAAGTTCCAGACACGCATTAAAGTCCACTGCAACTGGTGTGAGAAGAAGTATTCTGCTGAGTCCAAAGTCATATTTGTACTGCTTTTGGGTCATCCAGAAATGTCATATTTCCCTGAGTCAGCTCATAACCAGGGCCTGGCTGGGGGCTGACCTTGGCAGGCTGGATTAATGACCTTTCTTCCAAGAGCGAAGGCCTCCTCTCCAAGAAGAGAAGATGGGTGGAGCTACAGGCTAATCCATCAGCAGCTGTCACCTGGTGCCAGGCACCAAGCTGCACAACGGAGAAGGCAGCGCAGGGGAAGGGGCGTTCAGAGACCATGTGGCAGGAGACCCCTGGACGACGCCATCTTGAACCAACCCAGAGGCCTGGGCAGGAAGGAGGGAGCAGGGGCAGTGAAGTGATGTGTCGCTGTTTGATAGGACAAACAGAGACTTCCTGCCAGCCCCCTCCCCATTCTTTAAAAAGTGTTTGCACAGGAAGAGAAGCTCTCTCTGGGGTAAGGTCTGCTGAGGCGGAGGGTGCTGGAGCCTGGCGCCATGGGCAGTTGGAAGGAGGAACCCCCTGACTGTCCCAGGATCCTGAATAGCGCCAGGAGAGGAGTCCAGGACCAGTGAGCCGGAGCCTGGGCCTCTGCGCCAGGAGAAGAGAGGCCCAGGAGTAGAGCCAGGTGAAGGGCTGGCGCAGGGAGCCAGTGAAAACAGCTCCCTGCTGAAGTTCACCCTCTTGGAGGGGAGGAGGGCAAGGAAAGTGCTCCCAGTGGCTGGGGAGTGCCACCAGGAGCAAGAAGAGGCGAAGATGAGGGAAATCGGCCCCCAGAAGGTAGGCGACCTTTGACCTCTGCCAGGACCGACGACGAAGCTCGTGGGGCTCCGCTGCCAGTCCATAAAATGCCCCCGGGGTGGGTCAGGTCCCGGGGGCTGCACCCCAACAGAAGTAAAGTCGGGGAGCGCGACGCCCCAGGAGGGGGCCAGGAGCCCACCCTGGCCCCTGGTGACGTTGGGGGAGGGGGAGCGCCGTCACGCCCCCCTGGAGAAAACAAGCCAGGGAGCGCCATCGCGCTCCCCGTGAATTTCCCCAGCAAGGGGCCAAGAGCCCACCCTGGCCCCCGGTGATATTGGGGGGAGGGGGAGCGCCGTCGCGCCCCCCTCCGGAGAAAATAAGCCGGGGAGCGCCGTCGCGCTCCCCACGAAGATGCCGGATGGGGGCCCGGGATCCCAACTCCGGGACCCGAAGAACCGAAACCAAGCCGGGGGGCGCCGTCGCGCCCCCGTGAAGGTGGCCTAGGGGCCCGGGACCCCATCCCCAGGCCCCGAAGAGAAGGAGGAGGCCGGGGGAGTGCTGCCGCACTCCCCCGAGGTCCGGACGGACCCGCCGGAAGCTCAGTGTCTGCCCGCAGGAGCAGGCAGACCAGAAGAGATGTGCCGGCTCCCGCGGCAGCATGCGAGGGTGCCGGCCGGTCGGGGAGCCGGCGGGGGCAGCCGGGGGTGGGCTCCCCGGGCTGCCCCCCAACACTGTGGCAATGCGGGGTGCCCGGGTGGGACCGGGCCCCCCGCGAGGAAGACGAGCGGCCGGGGGTTGGCTCCTCGAGCCGCATAGAAGCACTCACCTGGAGGTCCGGGTGGGACCGGGTCCCCCATCGAGGGCGGAAGACGCGACCGGAGGCACACATCGCGGCTCTCCCCGACGCAGCGGGAGAGCCGCTGCTATAATATTCAAGGAGGCCGGGGAGAAGCGCCCCATAATGCATTGCAGGGCCTAAACAGGCCTGCCTGGAAACAGCTTTCTCTTGGCTCGTGGTGGCCCCAGGAGGACGGGGTCACCACCAAATGAGTGGCATGGTGCAGGGTGAGCTGCAGGAGCAACGCAGTCTCCCCCAGCACGAAGAAGAAAAGTCCCTCCCTAAGTCTCATGGGGACTTGTAAAGAACAACCCCTCAAGGGCTCAGGCAAGCGTCATCAGCATCCCCATGGCTGGAACTTTTGTTCTGCAGCTGGGGGTGCCTAAATGATTGCACCATGACATGGAGGTCTGAGTTGGGGATGTCTGGAAGGGCATCCCCTGGAGATGAAGAGGTGTAAGTGCACCAGAACGGCATTTACTAAGGTTATTCTTTTAGAGGGACTGAAAGTCACATGTGTAATGTGATGTACCTGTGTAAGGTGATGTCATAAGCAAAGTGGGGTTATGTTGCCAGACATTCCTGCTAGGGTGTCTGGCTGTATATGTTTAACCCTGTGATTCATCTGTGATGCCTTTTAGAGGTTGTAATTGCAATGCATTATAAATGTTATCATCTATAATAAGTACCTCATTTAAAGTGATGCTTAAACATGTATTCTTGCTGCTGCGCTTAGGTGAAGAACAACCCAGACTGTTAGCCACTAAAGATGTAGAGGTGTATACTTCTTGGTCAGTAGGAGAGGCTCAGTTAGGGTTATGTGGCACCAGGGCAGGTTGCTTGTTGAGGTAATGGGGTGGGTCGCCACTGGGATGGTGCCAGTGCGCAGGGCCCTCGCTCCAGGTTATGTTCAACTAACTGCATTAGGGGGCAAGATGATGTGCATACATGGGAGTGGTGGTACTAGACCCCACCCCCCTGTGGGAGGGGTGGAGATGTTATGCAATGTCACAAAGTAATTCCAACAGCTTATGTATATTTGTAAATGGTGCATAGTATTGAGTAGTGTGTGTGTTTAATAAATGTACTATTACGTTTATAAAGCAAAGTACAGACTGGACAATCAATTATTGAGTGTTATTTCTGCGTACCTGTTAATGGCGATTACTAGCCCACACCACCTCCCTTGAGTAAGCCTTAGACTGCTCTGCAACGCTACCATCTGAGAGTCAGGCGCTACACTAGGGTGTTTGGTTCCCAGTGAAGGACAAATGTGACATGTTATTTGTGCAGGCCTCACAGATACTGCCCCGTTTTCCAACATTGGTGTCTAGCGGCGGGAAACATAGTATCCCATTCTGGTACGCATTTATGGCATTTGATAAGTCCAGTTTTGCCACACATTACCTATGCAGTAATGAGCAAATGGAAGAGCGCAAGGCTCTGAGAAGGGTTCAAAGTTTTGGTTATGTGAACTATAAGTATGGGAAAGGAAAGCCCCGTGCACATATATGTCATGTGAAGATATTATGGTTTAAATGTAAACTGTATTGATATAACTGAGTTATGTTGGTTATCATGTGCTAGCGTGATGGTGCTTTCCAGGAAATGATTGCATACAAATGTTCTAAGCCATATTGTACACCTTTGAACCCTTGACACTACACGCACTACACCTACATGAGGAGGGTGTCTCCTCAAGAGATAGGGACAGCAACTGATACCTACATCACAGAGGGGGGTGTAGGGTGGATTGACCTTTGTGGGGGACAGTAGAGGTAGGGGGTCCTGGGAGATTCCCGCGCTTTTTAAGGGCAGGGAGGGTTTCCACAGAAGGGGCCCCAGATATCCTTCATCCGCTGAAAGTTTTCGTGCCATTGGCGCAGGCCATAACCACTGGAAGGGTGGGGCGGGAGGTTTCTTTACCCCGGGGAGTAACACCCCAGGGGTTCCCATGGTGGGGGACCCCAAGAAACTTTTCCCACGGTGGGAGGAGGGTGTGGTAGAGTTGTGTGTCCGGCAGGCCCCCCAGGTTAACTGGTGGGGGAGGTGAGCAACACTGGGGTGGCCCATGGTAGTGGGTGGCCCCAAAGCAGGGTAGTTCTCAAGCGAGGGTGTGTAGTGGTAGCCCCTAGGTACCCTAGGTGGGCTAGGTAACTGACCCAGTGGAGATCTGAGAGGGGGCGATGTGCTCCCTGGATTCCAGGTGAAGGGTTAGTGGTGTACCCTGAGATGTCAGGGTCGGGTAGGTGGTTACCCAAGGGAGCAACAGGATGTCATTCTGAAGCTTGTGTGTGAACCTGAGGTGGTGGCTGGGGCGATGCCTAGCCGGTGACCAGTCAGGTAGGTCCTGTGGGGCTTGGACCCGAGGACCAGGAGCATGGGGGTGTTCCCCTAGCTCACGGCACGAGGTGGACTTCTGCAAGGTAGTACCACCCTGAACACAGGTGGGGGCCCATCTTAAGTGAAGGGACCCTGTGTTTCCCAAAGGGGTGGTGCAGGCCTAGCCGGGATCTTTAGGGTCCCTGGCTGATGGAGGTAGTACCGCCGCGGCGTGTGTTAGAAGGTGGTTCTGACACTCTGAGCCGCCCGGATTTCTCGCTTTTTGAGCACCTATTTGTTGAGCTTTTACTGTGGGAGAGCCTCATAAGTTGGGACTCACCCACAGGGAACTCATGATGAAAGAGACTGCATGTGGATTTTACTGGTGTCCCCCTAGCTTGACTAGGCCGCTGCGCAGCAGCTGGAGTAAGGGGCACCGGGCTGGTTACATGCAGACACATGTGTACAGGCGTGTGCACACGTGTGTGGGCTGCGCAGGGGAGATTCCTGGCGTGCGCAGCCCAGGAGCAGCTACAAAGTGAATGGTGTGGCAGGACTTATGCAGAATTGGGTGGTGACATGGAGTAGGCTTTATACAAAGGGAAGAACATTTGAGGGAAAGTCAGTGTGCTTTACTGTTTTCACTCTATTACTCCCCTATGAGGATGGGGAGCACATGGCCTACAAGTTCCAGACACGCATTAAAGTCCACTGCAACTGGTGTGAGAAGAAGTATTCTGCTGAGTCCAAAGTCATATTTGTACTGCTTTTGGGTCATCCAGAAATGTCATATTTCCCTGAGTCAGCTCATAACCAGGGCCTGGCTGGGGGCTGACCCTGGCAGGCTGGATTAATGACCTTTCTTCCAAGAGCGAAGGCCTCCTCTCCAAGAAGAGAAGATGGGTGGAGCTACAGGCTAATCCATCAGCAGCTGTCACCTGGTGCCAGGCACCAAGCTGCACAAGGGAGAAAGCAGCGCGGGGGAAAGGGCTTTCAGAGATCATGTGGCAGGAGACTCCTGGACGACGCCATCTTAAACCAACCCAGAGGCCTGGGCAGGAAGGAGGGAGCAGGGGCAGTGAAGTGATGTGTCGCTGTTTGATAGGACAAACAGAGACTTCCTGCCAGCCCCCTCCCCATTCTTTAAAAAGTGTTTGCACAGGAAGAGAAGCTCTCTCTGGGGTGTGGTCTGCTGAGGCGGAGGGTGTTGGAGCCTGGCGCCATGGGCAGTTGGAAGGAGGAACCCCCTGACTGTCCTAGGACCCTAAATAGCGCCAGGAGAGGAGTCCAGGACCAGTGAGCCGGAGCCTGGGCCTCTCCGCCAGGAGAAGAGAGGCCCAGGAGGAGAGCCAGGTGAAGGGCTGGCGCAGGGAGTCAGTGAAAACAGCTCCCTGCTGAAGTTCACCCTCTTGGAGGCGAGGAGGGCAAGGAAAGTGCTCCCAGTGCCTGGGGAGCGCCACCTGGAGCAAGAAGAGGCAAAGATGAGGGAAATCGCCTGGGGGCCAAGATACGCCCCCCAGAAGTTAGGCGACCTTTGACCTCTGCCAGGACCGACGACGAAGCTCGTGGGGCTCTGCCGCCGGTCCAGAAAATGCCCCCGGTGTGGGTTAGGTCCCGGGGGCTGCCCCCCAGCAGAAGTAAAGTCAGGGAGTGCCGTCGCGCTCCCCATGAAATCGCCCCAGGAGGGGGCCAGGAGCCCACCCTGGCCCCCAATGACGTTGGGGGGAGGGGGAGCGCCGTCGCGCCCCCCCCCCGGAGAAAACAAGCCACAGAGCGCCGTCGCACTCCCCGCGAAGATGCCGGATGGGGGCCCGGGATCCTAACTCCGGGCCCGAAGAACCGAAACCAAGCCGAGGGGTGCCGTCGCTCCCCCTGTGAAGGTGGCCTAGGGGCCCGGGACCCCATCCCCAGGCCCCGAAGAGAAGGAGGAGGCCGGGGGAGTGCCGCCGCACTCCCCCGAGGTCCGGACGGACCCGCCAGAAGCTCCGTGTAGGAGCGGGCAGACCAGAAGAGATGTGCCGGCTCCCGCGGCAGCACGCGAGGTGCTGGCCGGTCGGGGAGCCGGCAGGGGCAGCCGGGGGTGGGCTCCCCGGGCTGCCCCCCAACACTGTGGCAATGCGGGGTGCCCGGGTGGGACCGGCCCCCCGCAAGGAAGACGAGCGGCCGGGGGTGGGCTCCCCGAGCCGAATAGAAGAACTCACCTGGGGGTCCGGGTGGGACCGGGTCCCCCATCGAGGGCGGAAGAAGCGGCCGGAGGCACACATCGCGGCTCTCCCCGACGCAGCGGGAGAGCCGCTGCTATAATATTCAAAGAGGAGATATTCAGGGAGAGCAGTTGGCCTAACTGCTAGGGCTGTCGACCTCGAATCTGGGGAACTGGGTTCGAGTCTCGGCAATGACGCTGAACATCCTGTGATTCTGGGCAAATCACTTAATCTCCCCGTGCCTAACAAAAATGAATGTGTCCTCATGTAATGCAACTAGTGCTATGTAAAGCGCTCTGATACCCGATTCGGGTCAAGTTTGCGCTATATAAAACTCTGTGAAATGAAATAAGAAAAAAAGGAGGCCGGGGAGAAGCGCCCCATAATGCATTGCAGGGCCTAAACAGGCCTGCCTGGAAACAGCTTTCTCTTGGCTCGTGGTGGCCCCAGGAGGACGGGGTCACCACCAAATGAGTGGCAAGGTGCAGGGGGAGCTGCAGGAGCAACGCAGTCTCCCCCAGCACGAAGAAGAAAAGTCCCTCCCTAAGTCTCATGGGGACTTGTAAAGAACAACCCCTCAAGGGCTCAGGCAAGTGTCATCAGCATCCCCATGGCTGGAACTTTTGTTCTGCCCCGTTTTCCAACAGTACTTTATTACATATGTAGTGGGGCAGGGTATGTTTATGAGACTCGGACTACCACACATCCACTTTTACTACTCTGCAAGGAGAAGTCCATTAGAAGTTTCAAAGCTCTGTGACCCTCAACCCTTCGGCCTCAGAGCATGGCCACTGTTTAAAGGAGCATTGGCAAATACTTTACACTTGCCCCTGTTCATTCATTCACGTGCCCAACTTTATAGTAAGGCAAAAAATTGCCCTGCTTTGCTCTCTGTGCAATCTCTGCAGATCACAATCCAATACAGTGTGTCATGTGGGCATGCCTGCCAACTTGAACAAAAATCTCGTCATGTGAGGGGGGGTGGGACTGCGTGCCGAGAAGTATTTAAGAGGCAATTTTGCCACTACCCTGCCCCTAAGCCCTCTCTAACCCCCCTGTGTGGGATCATTGAAACGCCATGTCAAAGCATACAGGGGCCGAAGACGGCTACCCAGAACCCTTGCCTTAGAACAAGGCTGGACTCTATTTGTCAGCGCTGACAGATCATACTTCCCTTTCCTGCTACCCCAGTGCTTAATTTGTGCTGGTGCTTTCCGGTGCTAAGCACCGGCACTTATTTCTCAGGGCCTGGTCTATAGAATTGAGAGCCATGGGTATGCTCCAGAGGAGTGTTGCAGGTGCTGACCAGTGCTTAATTTGAGCTGTATTTCCGTGCTCGAACCAGCACTTAATTCTCAAAACCAGCGCTTGTGACAGCTGCCATAAGGTGGCGCTGTCTGGCTAATTTGGAGGTGACCACATCAACAGGTAATTATTCATTCAATAAACATTAAAATGACTATTACCTGCCTCCAAAGCCATTCTTATGGCTTTGGGGGCCTCAAATAGTCCGAATAGTCACACTTGTGGGAGTTTTATGGTTAGTACTAGTGTTGTTTCTATCGTTGGCAGCATAGCAGGGGCTATGTGTGTTGCAAGCTGCAGTGGCCTCCTGACGAGAGCCCCGGCACTTATTATTTTACAAATAAAGCACTGTGCTACCCCAAACTTTATTAGCTACTAAGCTCCTGCACATCCACACATCAGGACCG
Source organism: Calotriton arnoldi (assembly GCA_963921515.1). Classification (NCBI taxonomy): domain Eukaryota; kingdom Metazoa; phylum Chordata; class Amphibia; order Caudata; family Salamandridae; genus Calotriton; species Calotriton arnoldi. The sequence continues at coordinate 2,058,421 of CAWUFW010000084.1, read as the reverse complement.
AAAACATTATCAACAAGGATTGTCATACCATTTTAATCAAGGACCGAAAACATTATCACCAAGGATTGTCATATCATTTTAATCAAGCGCCCTGAAGGGACTAGCAAGCGGCAAGCAAGCACTGAACAAAGAGAAGCAAAGTAAGCAAAGAAATAAGAAAATAACATTAGACCAATATCTGCCTAAATATATTTGAAGGGTTGCAGTTCCTTTATGCTGGCCTTTGTCATAAATACGTAAATGTATAATATCAAATTTAAAATGTTAAAAAGACAATATTCAGAAAGTCTTACAAGATCTTGTGAGGGGGAGCTTTTACTTGACAATGGTAGTGCGTCAACTGAAGAAACTGTGACAATCACCTGTAACAAAAATAGCTGCAAAATACCAAAATAGATGTCGCAGATTATTTAAAACCTCACAGCAAATATCAATGCTAGGGGTTGAGATATCACAGGTGGTGTGCAAAAACCCTGATGAGCAGCAGGCTGCGCATGTCACATGCGACCACAGCAATGAAATACACGAGGAGCGCGAGGAAAGGTGTGAAACGCGGAAGTGGAGTGCAAGGCCAGAAGGAGGTGGGGAAAGATAGAAAGAAGGGAACAGCGGCAGAGCTGTGCATCACAGGCACAAGGTGGAAAAACGTCTCTAGCTTCATCACAAGCCTTGCGTACTAACAATATCACAAGGTCTCCACAGCTCTCTGCGTCAAAGAGCGTCTCTGAAGCCGTTTTACCTCTTGCCTAAAACAAACATCTATGAAAAGGAATCTGAAACGTAGTTTAAAACACTATTATCTGAATAAGCATTGTAACTGGAAATTCTGACTTTCAGAAAGATAATGGGAAATTGTGTGTAATTACGCGAAATGCGAATATGGCATTTGGCGCTATATATTAGCCTGAAATACATCCCCACATTTATTTCGAACACATTTCGCACTTAAAAAAATAGCGCCATGACTTGACATAATTCCGTGAATTATGCATTATAAGTGTAACAAGTTGAAATTTCGCCTGGGCCTAGTTTGGTGGATAACTTCAGATCTGTTTTTATTAAAAACCATGTTTCATTTGGATTCACATTTCATTATTTTAGCACAAATGGTTGGAGCAAATCGCCATACTTTGTCTAATTTTATTGTTTTCCCCTAAATCCTCTGTTACCCAGTGGCATACAATTATCTTGTTATTACTAAACAATTTGTCCCACCCATCAATAGTTACACCTCATGAGACTTCCTGAATTTACAAAAGGCTTTCATTTGCATTTTGCACATGCACAAATTCCAATTGCATTTGTGATAAATGCACTTTGTGCATAATTTGCTGTGTGCGCAATTTGCCTTGTATGGAGGTGTGGCAGGCATATAGTCGAGCGCATGCCGTATGACAAGTAAGGCACTGATTTGGACCTGATGAACCTCTCCTTCCACTACGGAAGCCCTGAACAGGTGCATGGCTGCTGCAGTAGATGATACAATGCAGACAAGGTACACAACTGTTCCGAGTACCGTGACCTTATTGTTGGCCAAGTACTACACGGCTGAAGAAATGCATGAGCGTTTATGTGCCAGAGCCAGTCCTGTCTGTAGCTGCTAGATTTCCTTTAGCCTCCAGGCAGGACAGGTAAACCAGCGTACCATGTGGTGAATGAAAAAAGACAGGTGGTATCCCATAAATCTCTCCCAAACTTACCTGGAACGGATCCATGCTAGGAATGAAACCTTACCTATCAAAGGCACAGGTATGTTTGTGGGTTCCCCTTGCCCTATCTTCCAAATGAATACACACAAAAAATGTAGACTGGTATCTCATAAGTGTATTTTTTTAGCCAGGCTAGTACAGAACATACCTAAGAGTAGGTGTTGGACTTGGCCCTTGTTGCAGGGTCATCCCTGAACTTTTTGCCTTCCTCCTAGTCTTTTTTCTGACATGGTGTTGGTGGTTTTAGGACTCTGGGCACTTTAGGACTGCTGTCCAGTGTAAAGTGCGTGTGCTCTCTGTGGTAAATATGGTAAGATTGGTCTACACCTGTTTGGCGTAATTAATTTACCTGTCAGTCCCTTGTAAAGTGGTATCTCAGATACCCAGGACCAGTAAATTAAATGCTACTGGTGGGCTTGCAGCGCTGCTTGTGCCACCCACCAAAGTAGCCTTTCAAACCTGTCTCAGGCCTCTGCCATTGCAGGGCCTGCGAATGCAGTTTACTGCCGTTGTGACGTGGCACATAAAGTGGGTGCCACGTCCGTGACTCCCCTTTTACTACATATCAGTCACCCCTAAGGTAGGCCCTAGCTAGCCCTATGGGCAGGGTACATTGTAGGTAAAAGGTAGGACATGTGCCTTAACTGTGTAGCATGTCCTGGTAGTGACAAACAGCCATTGTGGTTTCTCACTGCTGTGAGGCTGCCCTCTCATAGGAATGCATTGGGGATTCCCTGATAAGTGTTTCAGTGGTTATTCCTGATATGAGAGGAGCAGCGTGATCAAGTTTGGTATGTTTGGAATAGTGGTAATAAATGCTGCGTAATGGTGTGCGCAGATTTATTATCACTATTTTAGAAATGCCACTTTTAGAAGTTGGCATTTCTGTGTGCTATGTGTCTTTGTGCCTGCCTGATGTGTATTGCATGTCTGGCTCTGGAGTGACAGGGACTGGGGAGGTGCCGCGGCTCCAGAGGGGCTGGGTGAGTCAGCACTAGGCTGAATAGGCAGAACTGCATTTGGAGTAGTGGGAGGAGTAGCCCCTGACCCTGAATAGGTCTGTGCCTGCCTTGTACAATGCTGGCTCTGCCCCCCTGTGGTGTGTCTGGGGCCAGAGCCTAATCTAACAATGAAGGTGTTTTGAGCACTGTATAGAAATGCTGGAGTGCCCCCAGAACTGGTTTGGACCAGGGGCAGAGCCCTAAGAACAAAGACACATGTGGTATAAATATAGGGGCTGTGACCACATGTAAAGTGTTGGTGCTTACTTTGGACTGGTCGCCGGCAGGCTGCTGGTCTGCCGGGAGGATCCGCCGCTGGGGATTGACCTGCTGCCCTGCTTGGCAGCTGAGGGGTCTGCTGTCTGCTTTGGAGCCCCAGCGCGCTGGCCTGCCTGTGCACTTCTTGGAGGGGAGTGCTACCTGCTCCCTGCTGGTGTCAGCAGGTGTGAGCACTTTGCGAGCGCTTTATCTTTGTTTTTCCCCTGCCAGCTGTGTGGGGAGCGCTGTGCCTTGAAACCAATTTCCACCAGGTGCCGTGGACTCTAAGGGTGGCAGCACCGTAGAAGCTTCGGGTGTTTACCGGCAACCTCACTGAAACCGGAAGCCAGGCACGGGTGACCGGAAGCCAGGCATTGCCTGGCTGTGATAGAGACGCCGCAGAGTCTACCTTCTGGCGGGAGCCTACCCCCCGTTGCCAATCTGAAACAGAAAGCCAGGCGGTGCTTGCCTGACTGTAGGCGGGGCTCCCCGTAAGGCGGAGGAGAGCCCCACGTGTCTGACTGCCCACGTTGCTGGAGGCAGAGAGGAAGTCCCGCCGCGCAGAGGGGGCTGCAGGAGGCGAGAGGAGAGCCTCCTGAGCCCCAGGAGGAACGGAGAAGGGAGCCTCACTTACGCCCAGTCCCGTGGAAAGGAGCGCTGCTCGGATCCACCTCAGGTGAGAGGCCCTGTAATAAGTGGAGATAGCGGGACTCCATTTCCCCAGCTATAGCAGCTGCCCCGAGCAGCAGTGGGCAGATGCCTCGACTCATTGGGTGATCCAGGCCATACGCGGGGGACCCCGTGAGTTGGCCCCACCGAGGGAGGTGGTCTGCCCCTCCCCTTTCTGGCACCTATCATCTTGGGGGAACACGAGAGCAGGACGGGGTAGCGACCCTCGGCGGATGTCCCGTCCCTGCCCTTTTTATGCAGCCATACCTTAAGCTCTGAAGCGCGGTGACTGCAGCTTTGGGGGAGCACAGATGCTGTGGTGCCCGACCCCCGTGTGAGGAGCCCACGATATAGGTGAAACAAGCTCAGGAACACTATCCTATGTTTCTGCTACAGAGAAGGCTTAGGCCTAAGTGGGCCTGATGTAATGATTATGGTTTGCATAATATGCCACACTATGTCATGCTAATGTGATTGATGCATAATGTGTTTATGCCCAGTGTTTATGCATAATGTGTTTATGCTTAATGTGAATGCCTAATGCGGTTTATACATAAGGGCCAATACCAGTAGGTACTGGTTGTTTTATTTTCACTACTTGCATTCTAATGGTTATGACAGCGGCCCGATTGGCCCTGTCATGTATATAAGCCCCTGTAAAGTATAACCTAAGTGCCAGATGGCACAGTGTACATTTGTGATTATGTTCTAATGTGTTTATGGATAATACAAAGGCTATTTTTGATATAACCTTGTGTGGAGTTTCTTTTGTGTTGTGCTTAGTGTGTCGCTGCTGTGTGAGTGTGTTGTGCAAACGCTTTACACATTGCCTCTGGGATAAGCCTGACTGCTCGTGCCAAGCTACCAAGGGGGTGAGCAGGGGTTATCTTCAGCGTGTAACTCCCTTGCCCTGACTAGAGTGGTGGTTTCTGCCTGGCTTAGGCGCATGCCCTAGCCAACCAGAAATCCTATTTCTAATATTGGTTGTCAGCGGTGAGGATAGGACTTGCGTTTGCGCAGTACCACAGCGACAACTGGTTGCACTACAAACTCTGCATTTAGATAATCACATGTTTAGGGATTTGTTGTCCTGATTGTTTTATTCTCCTCAAATGTGTCATTTTTGAATTGTGTACTCCTGCTTCAGCTCATATGCCTAGGTCTCTCATTTTACACTGTGGGTTGTGTATCTTGCCAAAATGGAATCTACCTTCAACATACATGATCTGTTGGAATACTGTCTAGAGGAATTAAAGGGGTTCTGCAGGGAGAGTAACATAGCAGTGAGTTGGATAGAAACTCAGCTAGACCTTCAGAAAGCCCTGCTCAGGTGGCAAGAGTGCAAATAGGAACGTAAGGACCATTATAGGGCCCTGTACTATGCTCAACAGTTCCCTGAAGAGGCGTCAACAGAGATCCAGGAGGGTGGTGGTTCTGAGGGAGACCCTGAGGAAGACCCTGAGAGTAGGGAGGACTTTGAGAGTGAGGGTTCCCAGTCCATACCCCTGGAGGGTGGTGGCCCTGGTGGAGAGTCTGAAAAGGAGGAAGAAAATGACAAGGCAGGGACGCCAGTAGATGGTGAGGACCCCGTAGAGAAGGAGTCCCTTGCTGGGTCTAGTGCCAGGGGTAGTGACCAATCCCTTTCATGGTCCCCAGAGGAGTTGGTGGACAGGCAGAAGGAGAGGGAGCATCAGCTGGCTTTAGAGAAGCTCAAATTGGAGCATGCCATGAGGCTAGCGCAGCTGGATGCGGGGCACAGAGAGGCCCAGAGAGCCTTAGAGGAGAAAAAGGTATTGTTGGCTCAGGAGTTGAGTCTCAGGGCGTTGGGCCTTGAAGAGAAAAAGCTAGAGACTGAGAGGGTCTTAGCGCAGGAGAGGATGGCGGAAGCAGAGAGGGCCTTCGCCAGAGAAAAGCTAACTCGTGAGGATATGTCCCCTGAGTGTAGTTTTAGTGGTCTTGATTCACCAGTGAGGGTGGGGTCCAGTGGTGGCAGCAGAAGTGAGTCCAGTGTAGGAAGTCCCACTCCCAGATCCCAGAGTGTGGTACCTAATTCCCAGGAAGAGGGTGTCACACCTGAAGGGTATAGGTTGAGGTTCAGGGGCAGTAGGAAGCTGCCTCACCAGTCTTGGGGTGTAGTTTGTGGATGAGTGTTGTGATGCACTGGAAGGTTGGGTGATGGGTAGCAAGGCAAACAGTTTTGAAGGGCTGTTCAATCTGATTGTCAGAGAGCACATGTTCTGTTGTTGTTTTCCAGGGTTACGCCAACACCTGTGGGTTCTCTGATCCCAGGGAACTTGCACAGGAGGCAGACCTCTGGGTGAGTGCCAGAGGGTCTGAGGAGGCATTGGGGAGTGACCCTAAGAGGAGTGGCTCAGGTATTTCCCAGCCCAGGGTGGTGGGAAAGGTTCTTAGTAGCCCAGATAGGTCCCAGTGTAGTGGGAGGGGTGTAGGGGCTCACGTCCTGTCTCCGCGGAGAAGGAGTGAGAGTGGGCTGTGTCCCAAGGTGCCCGAAACCCAGTCTCAGGGCCTGGAGAGTTCCCTAAGGGAACACCAGGTGGGAGCCTAGGCTGTACTAGTAGGCCATCTGTTGAGGGGGATCTCCTGGTGTCAGGAGAACTTGGAGTGTCTGTAAGCAGAGCTCCATCAGTTCTGGTGTCTGGCGGTGCCACTCATAAGAAGAGGGTGCAGAAGTCCAGATGGAGGGGTGAGAGGGGGAGAGAGTCCCCAGTGGAAGAACCAGTGGGTCAGGGGCCAACCATAAGGGCTGAGCCTCCTAGGAGTGACCATGGTGATACCACTTCTGTTCTGGGGGGCCTTCGCGCACTGTCAGATGGACAGGGGTCGGGAGATCACCGCCAGGCAGACTGTCATGCAACACATGAGGTATGTGTTACCCTTGGGGGGGCATGCGTGCTCCCCAGGAAGTCCTGGTGTGCCAGGCGGGTGCTCAGCCGCAGGGTCTAGTCCCTGGGTTGGAAGGCCAGGTTCAGGTTCTGCTTGACCTGGAGGGAAGGGCATCTGTAAGCAGGGTCCTGACTGGCTTGTCTTCTAGGGGTATCACTCCAGGTGGGAGGGTGCAGAACTCTGGAATGGGGTGCAGAGGGAGGGAGTCCCCGCCTCTGACCCTGGTTCAACCGCAGGGTTTAGTCCCTGGGTTGGGAGGCCAGGTTCAGGTTCTGCCTGACCTGGAGAGAAGGACATCTGTAACCAGTGTCCCTACCGTTTTGTCTTCTTGGGGTACCACTCCAGGTGGGAGGGTGCAGAACTCTGGAATGGGGTGCAGAGGGAGGGAGTCCCCGCCTCTGACCCTGGTTCAACCGCAGGGTTTAGTCCCTGGGTTGGGAGGCCAGGTTCAGGTTCTGCCTGACCTGGAGAGAAGGACATCTGTAACCAGTGTTCCTACCGTTTTGTCTTCTAGGGGTACCACTCCAGGTGGGAGGGTGCAGAACTCTGGAAGGGGGTGCAGAGGGAGGGAGTCCTCGCCTCTGACACCAGTTTACCCTGAGGATTTAGATCCTAGGTTGGGAGAACAGTTGCAGGAGAGAAGTCCTGAACTGGTGGGAGAGTTGTGTTCTGAGGGTGCCTCTCCTAGGAAGAGAGTGCGGAACCCTAGAAGGAGAGGTAGGGGGAGGAGAGCCTCGCCCGTGACCTCTGGTCAGCCTGAGGGTGTGGACCCTGGGTTGGAGGATCAGTGGCAGTTTAGAACTGCACTGATGAGAGGAAGAGTGGAGAATGGATACTATGTACCAGGGGCTACTGCCCCCACTCTGTGAGATGGCAAGGACCAGAGACATCTGGATGGCCTAGGCCCTGGTCCTGGCCGCGGACAGCTAGGGAGTACCTGTGGGATAGCTTAGTTGGTCCTGGGAGCTTTGACAGAGGGAACCACATGGGTTCAGATTGGCGTAGAACCGGAGTGTGCCCCTGCAGTTGCGGGACCCTGACCGTGTTCTAGCGCCCCAAGCAGGGAAGCCCATCAAGGTAATGATTGGTCTACCCTGGCTTTTGGCTGGAAGGGGGTTGTGTTGGACTTGGCCCTTGTTGCAGGGTCATCCCGGAGCTTTTTGCCTTCCTCCTAGTCTTTTTTCTGACCTGGTGTTGGTGGTTTTAGGACTCTGGGCACTTTAGCACTGCTGTCCAGTGTAAAGTGCGTGTGCTCTCTGTGGTAAACATGGTAAGATTGGTCTACACCTGTTTGGCATATTTAATTTACCTGTCAGTCCCTTGTAAAGTGGTATCTCAGATACCCAGGGCCAGTAAATTAAATGCTACTGGTGGGCTTATAGCGCTGCTTGTGCCACCCACCAAAGTAGCCTTTCAAACCTGTCTCAGGCCTCTGCAATTGCAGGGCCTGCGCACGCAGTTTACTGCCGCTGTGACGTGGCACATAAAGTGGGTGCCACGTCTGTAACTCCCCTTTTACTACATATCAGTCACCCCTAAGGTAGGCCCTAGCTAGCCCTATGGGCAGGGTGCATTGTAGATAAAAGGTAGGACATGCGCCTTAACTGTGTGGCATGTCCTGGTAGTGACAAACAGCCATTTTGGTTTCTCACTGCTGTGAGGCTGCCCTCTCATAGGAATGCATTGGGGATTCCCTGATAAGTGTTTCAGTGGTAATTCCTGATATGAGAGAGGAGCAGCGTGATCAAGTTTGGTATGTTTGGAATAGTGGCAATAAATGCTGCGTAATGGTGTGCGCAGATTTATTATCCCTATTTTAGAAATGCCACTTTTAGAAGTTGGCATTTCTGTGTGCTATGTGTCTTTGTGCCTGCTTGATGTGTATTGCATGTCTGGCTCTGGAGTGACAGGGACTGGGGAGGTGCCGCGGCTCCAGAGGGGCTGGGTGAGTCAGCACTAGGCTGAATAGGCAGACCTGCATTTGGAGTAGTGGGAGGAGTAGCCCCTGACCCTGAATAAGTCTGTGCCTGCCTTGTACAATGCTGGCTCCGCCCCCCTGTTGTGTGTCTGGGGCCAGAGCCTAATCTAACAATGAAGGTGTTTTGAGTACTGTATAGAAATGTTGGAGTGCCCCCAGAACTGGTTTGGACCGGGCGCAGAGCCCTAAGAACTAAGACACATGTGGTATAAATATTGGGGCTGTGACCCATGTAAACTGTTGGTGCTTACTCTGGACTGGTGGCCGGCAGGCTGCTGGTCTGCCAGGAGGAACCGTCGCTGGGGATTGACCTGCTTCCCTGCTTGGCAGCTGAGGGGTCTGCTGTCTGCTTTGGAGCCCCAGTGCGCTGGCCTGCCTGTGCACTTCTTGGAGGGGAGTGCTACCTGCTGGTGTCAGCAGGTGTGAGCACTTTGTGAGTGCTTTATCTTTGTTTTCCCCCTGCCAACTGTGTGGGGAGCGCTGTACCTTGAAACCAATTTCCACCAGGTGACGTGGACTCTAAAAGGGCAGCAGCGCCGCAGGAGCTTCGGGCGTTTACCAGCAACCTCACCGAAACCGGATGCCAGGCACGGGTGACCGGAAGCCAGGCGTTGCCTGGCTTTGAGAGAGACGCCGCAGAGTCTACCTTCCGGCGGGAGTCTACACCGCATTGCCAATCCGAAACAGAAAGCCAGGCAGCGCTTGCCTGACTGTGGGCGGGGCTCCCCGTAGGGAGGAGAGCCCGCATGTCTGACTGCCTGCGTTGCTGGAGGCAGAGAGGAAGACCCGCCCTGCAGAGGGGGCTGCCGGAGGTGAGAGGAGAGCCTCCTGAGCCCCGGGAGAAACGGAGAAGGGAGCTTCACTTACGCCCAGGCCCGTGGAAAAGAGCGCTGCTCGGATCCGTCTCAGGTGTGAGGCCCTTTAATAAGTGGAGATAGTGAGACTCCATTTCCCCAGCTATAGCAGCTGGCCCGAGCAGTAGTGGGCAGCTGCCTCGACTCATTGGGTGATCCAGGCCAGACGCGGGGGACCCAGTGAGTTGGCCCCACCGAGGGAGGTGGTCTGCCCCTCCCCCTTTCTGGCACCTATCTTCTTGGGGGCACACGAGAGCAGGACGGGGTAGCGACCCTCGACGGAGGTCCTGTCCCTGCCCTTTCTTTGCAGCCATACCTTAACGATGAATCGCGGTGACTGCAGCTTTGGGGGAGCACAGATGCTGTGGTGCCCGACCCCCATGTGAGAGCTCGCGATATAGGTGAAACAAGCGCAGGAACACTATCCTATGTTTCTGCTACAGAGGAGGCTTAGGCCTAAGTGGACCTGATGTAATGATTATGGTTTGCATAATATGCCACACTATGTCATGCTAATGTGATTTATGCATAATGTGTTTATGCCCAATGTTTATGCATAATGTGTTTATGCCTAATGTGAATGCCTAATGTGGTTTATACATAAGGGCCAATACCAGTAGGTACTGGTTGTTTTATTATCACTACTTGCATTCTAATGGTTATGACAGCAGCCCGATTGGCCCTGTCATGTATATAAGCCCCTGTAAAGTAAAACCTTAGTGCCAGATGGCACAGTGTATATTTGTGATTATGTTCTAATGTGTTTATGGATAATACAAAGGCTATTTGTGATATAACCTTGTGTGGAGTTTCTTTTGGGGTGTGCTTAATGTGTCGCTGCTGTGTGAGTGTGTTGCTCAAACGCTTTACACATTGCCTCTGGGATAAGCCTGACTGCTCGTGCCAAGCTACCAAGGGGGTGAGCAGGGGTTATCTTCAGCGTGTAACTCCCTTGCCCTGACTAGAGTGGTGGTTTCTGCCTGGCTTAGGCGCACGCCCTAGCCAACCAGAAATCCCATTTCTAACAGTAGGGTAACAATATCACAAGAATTGTGGTGAATACAAATGAGCAGAATGTAAACAACACATAGGCTATATTGTGTATATAATTCCCCTTTCTACTAGGTTTTTGCAAATAAATACTAATATTCAAAAGTCTGCCATTGAATGGGTTGTAATGCATCATCACAAACCTTTTTGGCCAGGTGCCTCTATTTGTATGAAGCCATCTAGTTATCAGTCAATGCATTTGGCGTTGGAAAAAATGAGCAAGCTCCCTGGAATGACAGTGTGTCTCTTTGTATGTGACATGGAAAGACACTTCGGGGCTTATTTATGAGAGCCCTGCGTCATGTTTGCACTGCGTAAAGTTGTACATGCGTGACACAGGGCTCACCCAAAAATGTATGAAGCCACACAAAGCCACCCTGCGTGGCTTTGAGTGGCCTCATAATTCATGCGTAAGGCAACGCAGCGCAAATCGCTGCGTCGCCTTACCCTGCGCCCGGGAAGTGTTTCATGGGCGTTGCAGTGGCTGTTCTCATGGAATTTGATACTGCCCCAGACTTACAAATTGATGTAAACCTGGGGAAGTGTCAAATCCATATGCCTCCTGAGGTGAGGTGTAACGAGAAGAAATATGTTAATTTCTCCTCGTTGTTTCTTCTTTCCATGTGTGCTGCATTTTGCAGCACAAATAGATAGAAAGCGACTCGTAGGATTGCCTACACAAAAACAATCCTGCCTGCAACGGTGGCACCCTTGCACCATGGTGCAAGGGTGCCTACATTGGCGCTAGGCTGCCAGAATACCGCCAGCGCAGACAGAAAGGAAGGGAATGCACCATATTGCTTAAATTCAGTGCATTCCTGCTTTTTCACTTTGGCGTAGGGCAGTGCAGCAAGGTGCCTTTCTGTGCGGCCTTACCCCAAAATGCCATACTAGTCTCATGGTCTCAGTGAGAGAGTTTCTCCAATAGGTATACAATGGCAGGAGGTAACTTGCATAATACTTAAAACATTGGCTGCTTCTCAATTGTGAATAAAGCTATATTTTTGATATACAAAGATATGGCTAGCTGTAGTGCCGGTTATTGTGGTTCTTTTAGTAATCTAACAGGGATCTACACTTTCTTGTAGGGTTCTCACTGCTCCGTCATAATTGTGTTTAAAACTTGTGCTCTATGGTAAAACTTCACATTTGCATTAATGAGTTGTAACATCTTATGTTACAATAGTGGTTTACAGAGTGTATAATTAAACTATTAGTGTTAACCAAGCTTTCTATAGAGGTTTGATGTATGGCATAAAGTACCCCAACTGTATGTAATCAGGATATTGCAATATCCTGCTTATTTATGTTTGAGGCTACTCTATTCTGTATAATACAATATATTATCTCCCGTGTTGCACCTTACAAAACTCTGGGCTAAAGGTAGTGTCACCCATGATCTGATACTGACAAGTGGGCATCTGAATTACCACCATGGCTGTTGAAGCCTGCGCAGCAGCATCACACTGTGTATGTTGGTTCTGTTCCACTGAACAGTGAAACTGGTACATCACACTTGCTTTGTTGTTTTATTTATTGCATTGTCAGTTTTATCCAACTTGCTTTTCTGCCACACCATGTTTACATTTATTAAACTGAGTAACAGTAACGTCTATTTTAGAGTACTTTGGGGCATATTAGCAACGAGGCGATAAACAATTATCGCCGCTTTTGCGTCCGTTTTCGGACGAAAAGCGGCGATAATTTTATCGCCTAATCAGCAAGGTCACGCTATCGCGTGAATCCTTGCATTATCGCCCTTTCCCTCAACGCCCATCTTTGCATCTCTAATGAGATGCAAAGTGGGCGTACCCCGGATGGACTACGTTGCACATATCGCTGATGTTCACATCGCGATATTTACAAGGCAGCCCACATGATTTTAGCAGAGGTTAGATTTCGGCGAAAACGGCCGTTTTCGCCAAAATCTAACGTCTGCTAAAATCATGACTTAGCCATCCCTAACATAGGGGGTGGATTCTGCTGATACGACCACAGGGTCGTATCAGCAAGGTTATCGCCGTTTGCAGGGAACATCGCTGGAAAACCAGCAATGTTCCCTGCAAAACGGCGATAACCTCGCTATCTCTGGAATTTTTATCGCCCTGGAGAAACGCGTTGTTAATAACGCGCTACCAGGGCGATAAATGCCAGAGATAGCCTGCGATAGGGAATCTGTCGCTAAGCACGGCCAGCGATAATTATCGCTGACCGTTGATAATATGCCCCTACGAAACCAGAAAACACAGTGTTAAGGGCCATCTCAAAGCGAATCTATTATTGTTGTTGTTATTCTCATTATAATTGTTGATATGTTTAGCCTCTTCAAAGGATATATTTAACCTCTTGTGGATCTGATCAAACATGTCAACATCTTTACACACACTCGCAGGTTTGTGGCTGCACGCCTTCAAATGTGACTTGGTGATTTGCCTGACTGCTGCTACATCCTGTTTGTGCACTGACTCTGTGGACCTAGGGTCTGGTGGCTCTGTGTTAGGGGAGATGATCCCTTCCAGAACAGGTGCACTGGAAATAACTGTTTAGATTGCTGAACTATATTAAAGTTATCACTTTCTAGAAAGATTATGCTCTGCACACGAGCTTAAAAAAACTCAATACACTGTGGCAGCGTCAGATTAGTAACGCGGGCACTCGGGCAATGCACAGGGGCAGGTGTCCGAGTTCCAGCTGTGGGCTGCTTTTTGAGCAGTCTGGGAGGCCAATTTGGGTGGTTTCTGCATTGCTCGGATACCGCCAGCGGCCCAGTGGGTGCCTGAGTGGCCTTTCTAGAGGCAGATGGGCGTCCATTACCTCCCGTTTAGCAACGGGCAGAGGTGTCACTCCCTTTCCCTCGCTGGGCCGGCCCATTAATGTATGCATATTGAGCGGGGGCAGGAAGGCCTGAGCAAAAGTGGCCTCACTTGTTTTCAGGTGTGTTTCACCAGTGTAAACTAATCCGTGCATTTTTTATTACCTAACCCCTCCCCCCCCCATCCCCTTTTTTTTAATATAATTTCGCCGAAGCAGTGTTTTGAGGAAAGGCAATGCAAATGTGGGCCACTTTTTTTTTAGCGTGCCTGCGCCGATTTTTAATCCCAATCCAACCCTGCACTGTGGGCCAGCTATGACTGATGCAACAATCCCGCGTGGGTATGGGCACTTCCGGGCTGCAGAATGTCAGGCAATTACGGGCCTGCTCTTGACAAATGTGGAATAACGTGTACATGTCAGTGTTTTCACATCAATTCCTACATGTTTGTCACCATTTCCCCACGGTTCTTCTCCCCCGCACTCTGCCTGCTTCCCGCAGATGAAGTTCCTGATGGTGAAAATCTCGGGCATGGGTGTTGCCACATCACTCACAAGCAAATGTGGCCCGCAATTGATGCTAGCCTCTGAATCAGAATATGACCATGATTGGGCCCTGGGTCAGGAGATTTGCTTAATCAAAGTTTCCAGTTCGAAGCAACAACAAATTGGAAATTTCAGTTCCATGTTAACTATTAAAGTGATGTGAGAATTTACTTAAAGACGAGGCACTGTTGCTCGCCTTACTGCAGACACAAACACCTGAAACAAACACATGGAAATAACTCGCAAACTCTGTGATATCCTTCAAAGTGACCCGAGTCAGCATCAGTTTACAGTCAGAACTCTTTTTTTGTATATTAAAGTACAAATAATTTGAAAGGTACAGTTTCGTCCTCGTACCTTTATTCCATAACACACAAAAACACATTCTCGCTACATCAAAGATTTGAACATTTCATGTTCATGCCTCTACTGAAATATCTGAAACTATAACGAAGACAGACGTATTAAACCATCCGCCCATTGGTAAATCTATCTAGTTACATCAACCCCTTGCAACTTGTGTCGGTAAATAATGACACCTATTTTCATAAAACGCCAACGCAGAATTTGTACCTTAGCAGAAAAGCAAAATCTTGTTGAATCACCAAGTCCACGCCAGAATCAAGAATAAGAATGTGCTAGCCAGGCAATTTACTGACAGCTGTCACAGAATATAGTAACCGAAATGTCAGTTTCTTGAAACCAATGCCATAGCATTTATTAAATATATAACTAATCGATATAATACTTAGGAGGGACGCGTACTGGATACAATTTGACCAAAAGGCTTAAAATGCACAATTATGTAAAAGCCCTCTCTCCATACACCAGGGAGCACCATGTGAACTGGTGGCTTAAGCTTCCTTGACACCTGTCTTTGTTAATCGGTTCTGCTGATTGCTTAGTTCAAAGAGGCATGCATTTATTTATCAACAGTGGCCTCAGGCCATTCTAGGTCTGATCGATTGGTCAGAGGTAAATCACCACACTAGATAAGTAGATCAGTGGTTCAGCTGTGTAGATGAATCTATATTAGTCAGATGTTTATTTTTAATTCACAACAATAAAAGGAGGTGCTGTCGACATCAGTATCACTCTTGGCTTTCTTGGGGAGAAACATAGAGAAAGAACATGCAAACACTACTGTGATATTTAATAATATCTGCTTTGTGTTTATCATATTGATGAATATTTTCCCATAACTAACACTTCATTGTAGATCTTTTTGTAATAGTCACGCCTGTAACCATCACATGTTCCCACAATATTCAATCATTGCCCATGTTAATACAATAGTTATACCCTATGGCATAATTAAGTGGTACCCAGAGGTCTCATATAGTTCATAGTCTATTACATATCTCATTAGGTCTCACCATAATTCCACGTCATCAGCAACTTTCACGTCAATTAAGACCTCCTTAATTCTAATTTCTTCAGCTAGGATCCATTCCAACTAGTCCTAGAAGATATTTAATTATGCTGGAGCAATGGGAGTAATTCAGTAATTATACACCAGCTTGAGTGTTGCGGCAAAAATCTTACTGCAGGATCTCAGGAACAATGAACTATGAGAGAGCGAGCAGCTGCTGGCTACTGCTGCTCATGTACTGTAGCATTTAGTGCTATTTTCTCATCGCAAAAGGCATCCGTGGGCCCATGTTGGATTTGAGGGTGCATTTTGCACTAAGAAATAGAATTAAATGCTGGATTACACTTCTCACACATTTATGCATAATTATGAGTAATTTTGGGGGTCATTATGAGTAATTACACTAGAGAGAAACACGCCGGTTACGCTCACCCCTAATTCTAACAAGTCTCTTTTCCATGTTTCCTCATCAGAGCCTCTTGGACAAATCCAATGAATTGCTATGCACCTTTTTGCCAACAGTAATCCCAACTGTGCAAATTTATACTGCATTCTCCAACCTTTAGGTCTGGGCATAATTCCCAGTGCTGTATAGTGCACTCTATATTGACTCCTGTGACAGTATTTTATTTTATTGTGACTTGTATCCAGTATTGTGTTATGGTAAAACAAGTCCAAGTCATTTGCAGAAATGTCACTACCTTTTGACTGCACTTAAGGCAGGCAGAGAATCTCTCACGGTATAAAATCCTAAGCATCGGGGGGGGTTCAGTAAGTTACAGGCAGGTTGGTAAAATGATTTCATTTCAATCTATTATTAAGAATTAGAAATATCTCCTGCACCAGAGTGCTTCTTCTCTCCCACTCATTCTCCATTAGAGATATTTGCATATCTGCCTCCGATGCCTGTTGTGTGGATAATATATCTTTCTTTCTATTAATTTTCATAGCCTTTTATAAGTGTGCAATTAGACTGAACCCCCTTCCCATTATTAACAGCGTCACTAGGGTGGCCATTATGGAAGTAGTACTGAGGAAATCCACACTGGCTGTTGTGGACACTGGACTGTTCGCATGTTGGAGGAACTTCATGGCCTTACTCCAAATGTCTCTTGAGCTTCCACAAAAGTTGCAAATTCTTCCCCTGGGTATAAGTCCCCCATAGCAATGCATTCTCCCTCATTCCACTGTGCTAGGGACATATCTCTGCCAATTGACCTGAATGGCTGTAGTCACCTGATAGCTAGATTCCTAGAGAACACTCAACACCCTTTTCACTGCAGTTTCCCATACAGCAGCTGCCTGGCATAGTATGCAGGGATATTATTTGGGCAACCCTGCCATGCATCAGTATCTACAGCAATTGATCTCCTCTATCTACCTATTAGTCTCTTTTCCCAGTTATCTGCTTCCTCGCACCACTTTGCAGTGTGTTGCAGCTCTGCTCCATATACTAAAGGACTAGGTCAGGCAGACCAAGGCTGCCCTTTTCACACTCCTTTTTTTAGATTATCATACCAATAGCAGCCCATACCGTACCAGCAATATCAATAGACTATCCAGTTCTTTAGATGTGGTCTTGGATGTGGAGCATATTGTGTTTTGGAGAACATATAGATCCCACCGAACAAAAACCATCTTTGTCACTGCAATCGTGCCGATCATTGACTGGGCGAGAGAGGTCCATAACAGTACTGATAGCCCTAGTACCCTGTTGGACTTGGCCCTTTTTGCAGGGTCATCCCTGAACTTTTTGCCTTCCTCCTGGTATTTTTCTGACCTGGTGTTGGTGGTTTTAGGACTCTGGGCACTTTATCACTGCTGTTCAGTGTAAAGTGCATGTGCTCTCTATGGTAAACGTGGTAAGATTGGTCTACACCTGTTTGGCATATTTAATTTACCTATCAGTCCCTTGTAAAGTGGTATCTCATATACCCAGGGCCAGTAAATTAAATGCTACTGGTGGGCTTGCAGCGTTGCTTGCGGCACCCACCAAAGTAGCCTTTCAAACCTCTCTCAGGCCTCTGCCATTGCAGGGCCTGCACGCGCAGTTTACTGCCGCTGTGACGTGGCACATAAAGTGGGTGCCATGTCTGTGACTCCCCTTTTACTACATATCAGTCACCCCTAAGGTAGGCCCTAGCTAGCTCTATGGGCATGGTGCGCTGTAGGTAAAAGGTAGGACATGTGCCTTAACTGTGTGGCATGTCCTGGTAGTGACAAACAGCCATTTTGGATTCTCACTACTGTGAGGCTGCCCTCTCTTAGGAATGCACTGGGGATTCCCTGATATGTGTTTCAGTTGTAACATGACATGAGAGGAGTAGCATGATCAAGTTTGGTATGTTTGGAATAGTGGTAATAAATGCTGCGTAATGGTGTTCACAGATTTAATATCACTATTTTAGAAATGCCACTTTTAGAAGTGGGCATTTCATTGTGCTATGTGTCTTTGTGCCTGACTGTTGTGTATTGCATGTTTGGCTCTGGATGACAGGGGCTGGAGAGGTTCAGTGGCTCCAGAGGGACTGGGTGAGTCAGCGCTAGGCTGAATAGGCCGATCTGCATTTGGAGTGGTGGGAGGAGTAGCACCTGGGCCTGAATAGGACAGAGCCTGCCTCACACAATGCTGGCTCTGCCCCCCTGTGGCGTGTCCAGGGCCAGAGCCTACACTGACAAAGGAGGATGTTGTGCACTGTAAAGATGTGTTTAAGTGCCCCCCAGAACTGGTTTGGACTGGGCTTAGGCCTGTGCCAGGGGGAAGAACAAAGACACTGACTAGTATAAGTATTGGGGCTAGGTCCCAGAAAGTATTGTCATGTTGTTACAAGAGGAGAATCCTGATGAGCTGGCCTGTTGGTTGCTGCCTACAGTAGGTGCCCCCCCTGCCCCAGTTGTCCTCCAATGACTGGTTAGGGCAGCCCTCCCTGTGAGATAAATAGCGCGTGGTGAGCGCTTTGAGGTGGCAGTGCCCGAGTCCAAGAAGGGGGAGGGGCTCACCCGGCCCTGAAGCGCGGACCGGGCGCTACGTGTTGCCGTGCCACGTGTGTTGGGCATTTCACCCGTGTGGTGACTGAACCACGGGAGGGGAGAGCTACAGCTGAGAAAACGCTCTCCCTCTTGAGTGGTTTGCTTCGGTGCGGCCGGGGCTCTGCTACATGGCCCCGGACTGCCAAACTGCACAGGAACAGCGAGGATTACCGGATCGGGGAGTCCTCTGCGTGGCCTAGCAACGCCGACATCACTGAGGGCGGGGCTAGCCACTGTGAGGAGCCGGCGGCGTGCGAGGCAGGAAGCCGCAAGCAGGAAGAGTCGGCTGGAAGGAGCTCCCCCAGCAACTTCCCGGAAGCCAGGCAGAAGGGAAGCCAGTTTGTGGGCGGGGCCGCCCCTCAAGAAACGAAATTGCTGGAGACTCCGCTCCGGGATCCGCTCCCGCCTCACAGGGAGCTGCTGCTGTTGATCTGGGGAGTGAGAACAGCGAGCCTGCTCCCGGGGCCCCTGCTCTTAGTATCGGCCCGGAAGGGGCCGCATCACCTTTGGCAGCTGGTCAGAGGCGGACCCCAAGGGACCTGACTGGGGAACAAGTGAGTGCCAATTTTGTATTAGGGGAACCTGTCTACTTGGGGCCTGTCACCGGAGAGCCTGTAGATTACCGGTGCACGATGAGGTGGGGCATGGTTGATCCCGTTGGCCCAAAGTAGTGGTCGGGCCCCTCCCCCGTGGTATGGAAGCTGCACCTACCTACTCGCCAGCATGATCAGGGCACAGCGTTGTGTGCTGGAAAGGCACCACAAGGTGGTGGTAATTCAGAGGGGATATACTTCACGCTAATGGCCTCACATTCGTGCCCTGACGATCTTAGGTGTAGGGTGGTACATTGCCAGGGTTCTGGCACCACATGTACAGTGTCATGATTGTGTTGCCCTTCGGTAAATGTACATGGAGTGTTCGCTTACCAGAAGAGATTCTACTATAATGTGTACACCTTACTAAGAGTCACTATGGTGCACTGCTGATTATATGTATGCCTAAGGTGTTTATGCTAAGTATACCCTTACCAGTAGACTGGTTGTTTTCACTAACTGTGCATTGTGAGGTTATGACAGTGGCCCGATTGGCCCTGTAGTGTATATAATCCCCTGTAAAGTCATACTAAGTGCCAGGTGGAACAGTGTATATATGTGATTATGCTCTAATGTGTTTTATGAGTAATACAAAGGCTATTTTTGATATAACCTTGTGTGGAGTTTCTTTTGTGGTGCGCCTAGTGTGTCACTGCTGTGTGTGTGTGTTGCGCAAACGCTTTACACATTGCCTCTGGGATAAGCCTGACTGCTCTGCCAAGCTATCAAGGGGGTGAGCAGGGGTTATCTTCGGTGTGTAACTCCCTTTCCCTGGCTAGAGTGATGGTTTCTGCCTGGCTTAGGCGCATGCCCTAGCCAACCAGAAATCCCATTTCTAACATACCCCCTTCACGCCTCCATGTTATAGGCATATTATTTCTCCAAGGAGTGCGCAACTTGAATACACAGATATCTAAGACAGTCTATTTCCCAGCATAGACCAGTGATCAGGGAGTGATATTGGGGCTGTCTCAAGTACATCAGAGTGTCATGAACGTATGTTAATATTCTGTGCACTGTGCCTCCTGTTCGTATGTCCCACTCCCATAGCACATTTCTTAATCTAATCGCTAGTGACTTATTCAATATAGGAAATAAAAGCAGTGACAATAGGCTCCATTGTCAATTGCTCCTTTGTACCTTCCACCTCTCCGATATTAACCTTCCAGACATAACTCTCACATTGGGATCTGGTTACAGTAGTTTTACCCATCCCAGGAATTGTGGACAGATTCCCATTGTTTCTAAAACCTTCCACATGTAATTCCAATCTAGTGTGTCACGGTCATTTTTGATCTCAAGCGCAACTAATGCACATTCTATCTCAGTGTGTCCCATGGAATGGGGTACCTGAGTTAGCCTTCTGATGCTCGATAGTCCACTGTGGCCCGGAATGAAACTGCATTGGTCTTTCTGCACCAATGTGCTTATGACTTCTGAGCAAGCTGTTGGCCAGGGCCTTGTCTAGCATCTTAACGTCTACACCCGTCCTTGAGAGAGGCCTGTAGGATCTCAGGAATGTAGAATCATTTTCTAGCTTTAACAACTTAGTTACATAAGTCTATCTTATTGCATTTGGTAATTTGGCTACTTTTCTGGCCTCTTTCTATACTTCTAAGAGGTTTTTACAAAGAAGTGCTGGAAAAGCTGATAAAAGTTCGAGGGAGCCCATCTATCCTTAACTTCGCCTTTTGAAGTTCCTTTTCTGCTTTCTGCTCCTGTTGTTCCATGAGATTCAGACGTTGTAAATCTGTTAATATGCCCCATGTTGGGGTCACAAAGCATTGCTAGTTGCATTAGGATTCTTGTGCCATTTCATACAGAATGGTTTATAGGGTGATGGATATTATGGTCTATACGGGAGGTGCTGTGTACAGTTTGTGAAGTTCAACGATCTGCTTCAAACATGCTGCAGCAAACATTGTTGCTCATAAGCATAAGATCATGCGTATAGCGTGAGAAGCGAGACAGCCACACATGCCTACCATTTCATGAGTAGCACTATCCTAAAATAGAGACTGTCATAGAGTGCATACTATGTGAATAGGTTGAGTTCAGCAGAGACAAAGGACTACACCCTGAGGCGACAGATACCTAACCACTGTAAATACTTTTAAAGAGTTATGGTACGATATGTGGGAGTACACCTAGCTGCAACAGAGACACAATGCCAGGATGCACTATTAAGCCACAAGGTCATATATGGTGAAGATTCCACCCAGAACCAAAGGAAGAAAAAGCATTGGCTGCATTGTAAATGTATCGAACGCAGCAGTACATAGAGGCAGAAACCCTGGAGCAGCTGTTAAACATTAAACTTTAGGTATATATACACACTGCATTTGTCACCCAGAATCAAGAGAGGCCCAACTATTGGATTCACTGTTAAGCATTCAATGTTTGATAGATTACAGTTTATAGGTCAATGTTTACATCCCAAAGCACTAGTCATCCAAGAACTCCCGCCTTGAGACCCACTGGGGACTTTTCGAAAAATTGAACTAACACTACTGATTTCAGGGTTTGCAGTTATGTCTTACATCTTTTCACAAACAATATCAATTATTACTGACATTAACCAGTGTTAAGTGCTACGTTAATATACAGGCTATGTCCCACACTCATGAATACATTCAATAGAATGCTTTCAATCAATTAATATATGTTGGTAGCAGAGTTAAAGCAGCCTGTTTTTCCATTTAATATTAAGCTCCTGCCTCGACGGTGTACAGCTAACACACACATCTTATTACACATTGCTGATGTAGATAGAGGGATACAGCATTAGAAATTAAGTCAGGCCAACGTGTTCTACCATAAAACTTTCAGCTAAATGAATTGCCAATTTCCACAAGATCATATACTATTATAGAATTGTACATAGGCTGGTATCACTGACAGAGCTGCTTTCCTGCAAGGAGCTCGAAGTAATATCATAAATAAAGAGAGCAAAGCTTAAGTTATCTGTGTTGCCATTTGTTCCCTGAGGTGCATCATACCTCTTTGTTGATACCTACGCTTGTACACATTAATGTTATGCATGCCCCACTTAACTCTGACTAAGGTGATCTTGATCAAATGTTAATCTTGTACCCTTCCCAGCACTGTTTACTCACACCACTAAATATATTTTAAAAATACCAAGAGTCCTGGTACGCTCTGGCATCTCCCTCAGAATTTAATTTTTTAAGGCTTCCATCCGGCCTTCCTTTGGAATTCTTTGAAGACTATACATGGTGTCCTGCTGAGCCTCCTCCACCACTCATCCTGCTTCTCACGCAGTAGCCTTCCCATATAATTACGAATGTACCTGGTCTCATGCTATCATTCCCACCTGTCTTTTGCCTTCCCTTTCTATAGGATTAGGAGAAGGCACACTGCTGTGCATCACCGGATCTAACGAACCACTGTAGAGTTCCAGGTTTACTCATCGGTCTGTACAGACCAGTTTGAGGCCGGGGAAAGGTGCACTATCAGAGCAAGTTGACACCAGCCATTCCTCCACTTTATTTGGGTCTGTGAAAGTTCAGGAGAGACAGACCATGAAGTTTTAGATGGTATACTGACTGCCCTTCGTCTGCATTCCCTCAGCTCTGTGCACATTTGTGGTTAGGGTTTTGGACAAGGGAAGCAGCTACTTTCCCCCGCACTCTGACCTAATAGTGAAAAATACAGTTAGTTACAAATGAATCAAGTCATTGTTGCTGCTTTTTGAGTGTCATGTAGATGTAATCTGTTCTACTGTGCCTTGTTACAAAAACTGTAATCTTTTTCTAAAAGGAAGCTCATTTCTTAGTTGCATTACGGGAATCTCTTTCAGATTTCCCAATAGAAACAAATCTTCATGGGAAATGAGTCTTTCCTTCCTCAGCAAAGTATGGAGAGCCAGGGCATATCTTTTTGTCACTCTTTCTGTTGCAGTAGTTAGGTACCTGTAAATCTGATCTAATTCTCCCATCAATCGAATCAAGCTATGCTATATCTTGGATAGCACCAACTACCATTGTTATGGTGGGGCTAGACTGGGAGTTGAAGGCATCCCGGGAAAAAGATTTAGCTTTAGTCTTGTTTTCAGAACAAATGAGGGAACCTGAACCTGCTGCGGTTCTTTTGCAGAAATAGTTTTTATTGGTTTCTTAAATTGACTTCAATGTTCAAGCTTTGAGACATATTTACAGTAAAAAGATGAGTCTAATAGGGACCAGAACCCATTCCTAAGTGTGCCTGAGCTGCTGGGCCCAGACCTAGGGCACCTAGATTTAGATGGGCACATAGAGCTACCGTGAGAAACTGCTCTAAATCATTTTTTTTATTCCACGCGGTTAGCATTTGTTGATTCTCTCCAAGCACTCCAGGACATATCCTCATTCTCTTTTTCTGTTTCCCTCCCCGTTCTTTCTCATTCTCACCCCGGGCCCTCCACTGGCCTATAACCTTCAATTCGGCTTCAGTGGTTAGGAGCTCAGGTAGATGGAGGAGAAGAAAATGCTGGTCCCTGCTCTGAGGTAATCAGTCGGCACCCAAGTGTGTCCACTAAGGTCACCAGCATCAGCAAGGAAGAAGAGGAGGAGGAGATAATGTTAGTGGTAGTGAAGATCACAAGAAGCAGACCAGCCAGCAACATTGCTCCTACTACCCCCCTCCTCACCCTCCGCCCAGCTAGCACATGTTGGGCAGCTTCTGAGTCATTGCAAGGTAAGAAAAGCATGTGAATGCCAATCTCCTGATTTAGGCCAGAGTTCTTGATTTCACAAGTTACATTTTTTGTTTTCTTTGGTGATATCTGTAGTAACTGAGGTCCGGACGTGTAGAGGATGTTCAGTAGATTTATTGAAGTAGATTACAAGACATGCAGTTAAGTCCGGTACAGACCCCACCAGGAGCAGCCAGCATGCTGCTCAGCCCACTCAACTGTAACCCTGCTCTCAGATTCCCAACATTCTTAACCGCATCATCACAGCAGCATTCCATTGGCTAGGCATGTGGTAGAATATTGCACTTACAAAGACAGAATACTACAATATCCCTCTTGAAAATGCATTCATTTCAAGTTAATGAAATTAACGTTCCACAATCTGTTTTTCTAAATCTCCCACTTGGATGTTCCCAAGTTTTGGCCTGTATGGGTGAAGGCATTGGATGAAAAGGAGATGAGCCCTGTTTGAGGTCAAAGGCATCAGGTAATTTATTTTCTGTGTGGCTATTTTATTAAGCTCCCTTATCTCTCTTTACATTCCTGAATCTGCAGTTTTGTTTCCTCTCATTTGTAAATGTAGTTCTACAAGTACCGATATGCAATTACAACTTACATTTTCTAAGTTGCAAGACTGGCCCTTGTGTGTCTTCTCAAGCGATAAAGTTATTGGTTACATTCAGGATGGTAGCAGAGACTATTTTCCTCATGCAGACATAACAGTGTCAGGCAGCTGACCAAGCTTTTCTCTTTCAAACAAACATGTAGATTAGAACAACAGTTCTATCAATATGAAGACTATTAGCATCTGTTCTATACAGTGCTTAGAAAATGGAGAAATTTAAAGTCCAATATGGGGGAGTATGAAGGTGGAAGAACCAGGAGGGGTGCAAAGCTAGATTTGATGACGGGTGCTATCTGGAAAAAAGCCCTGCAAGGCTATTCTGATGAAAGGCTTGTGAAGTACTTTCAATTCTTTACTGTATGCACAGTACCTAGGAACATGTTGCCTTCAGAGTGGCAAACCATTTACTCTATGTGGTTATAATAAATTGCATGTTTTTCCATCAGGGCTGCTTTCATTGCTGGATAGTCTGTGGATCCTTCAAAGCTGTTCAGTGTCATGGTTGACCTAACTGGCACTCTTCCTGATGTCCTGTGTGCCCCGGTAAGTGTGCTATGAATGTAATTGCTGTACAAAGGATCAGGCCTGTCGGCAAATATTACAAATACTCAGCTCTGTTGAGCACTCAATGATAAAGGAGTCTGAGTGAATGAGAATTGTGGATCACATAGGGCAGTTTGAGATACATATGTTTCATTGTGTGACCAGGCAACACCCAGAACTACTCAGGACCTAGCTATCATTTGAGGGTCGCAGTATTTTGTTAACATCAAAATCAACTTCTATCACTTTTTTGTCCGTCAGTCAGCCAGGTGATATATCGCCAATGTTCACTGGCGGTATCCAATTATTGATAAGCCGTGATTGGAGTGTGATACATTTTGCAGGTGTGAACTAATGGGTTTCTTCATAGGCTCTCCAGGTGTGTGTATCAATACCCTTTATTTTGCATTCTCCCAGCCAGTCTGTCCATTAGGTATGAGAGCTGGAAGGTGCACAATCACCAACAGGGAGGAAATATTTTTGGAGCCAATTTGATAGAAGCTAAGTTATAGCCGTGTTAGCGACTACCATTGAGCTAATATTTAACATCAATCCGCTTCCCAAAAGCAGTTTAGAAATTAGTAGTACTACGGAGCTTCTCATTTACGTACTTTTATATATGCCTTTGTGAATTGGGCCGAAACTTGAAGCTCCCAATCAGTAAAAGTACAAAGATCAATTTCAACTTGGGAACACACCCTTTTTAGCATCAAAAACTCCAAGTGAAAGCTCAGAGCAACGTCACAGTCTTCCTGCCACGATGAGGACATGTATTTACTTCAGAGAGTGACCTTAGCCCTGCCGGCACCGGCTCCTCCTGCCTTGACTCCTCCAAGCATGGGCATTCTGAGGAGTCATTTGCGTGGGTGATTTTTAAACACGCACAGAGGTGTCAGCGCTCGTGAGAGCCTTCTGTAGGCAGCAGCAGAGTGGATTATAGGTGGGTGGCCGAGCTCAGCTGACCACAGTGCTCTCTGTGGTGTGTCTGTCATCGGGCAGCTGGCCTGGGATGCGGATTAGCGACACTGTGTTGATTACACTCCATCTTGTCTGCAGCATGCGTCATCTGCCAACCTACGCCAAACAGAATGTTGGCCCCGGCGGAAGTTACAGTCGTAGACTAGTCTTCCCCCGGGGTTCTTTGTGCATAAAAACACAGGACAGAGTGGGATAGATCATTTTAGGGGGACGGGGCAGGTGATTAGTGCACTATAAAGGAGTCAGGAAGGGCGTATGCAGCATCTTTCTGACTCTTAAGCACCACTGGGAGGGTTTATTAGCATAGGAAGAATTCCGGGCGGTGTTAGAGGCCTAGTGTTTCCATTGGTTCCCCTTTTCTGAGCCTTTGATCTGGAGCTGATGGCGGCACCGGATAATGCTGTTGTGCTGGCCGGGCTCCACATGCTGGGGGCCACAGGTAGTGCGCATTTACTCAGGCCTGGTGTCCTGGACCAGGCCTCGGTGGGCATGCAGCACCCAATGCGCTCCGCGTCGGGCAGTGTCGCCGCAGCTGTTGTGGCATGCTTGCCGCAGTGAGGGACGGCCAAGAAGGTTGGGGGTGTCTGTTTCGGGACTGGCGGTGGTGTGCGGAGCAATGGCCGGCACACTGGTTGAGTCAAGGATGAAGCATCACTTTCCTTGAGTTTTGCCCTTTGTTGATGGCATTGTCAGTGTGGGGCAGGGTATTGAAGAACAGGAAGGTGTTGTTTCATGTGGACAACTGTACAGCAGTTGACTTGGTGAACAGGCAGAGACCAAGAGACTTGAGGATTTTGAGACTGTTGCAGGAATTTAAGCTTGTTTGTTTGCATCTGAATGTTGTGTTCAGAGCTAAGCGTGTTCCTGGTGCCAACAAAGATATAGCAGGCTCATTATCTCATTCACAGTGGCAACACTTCCGCAGGCTAGAGCCAGGAGTGGAGGAGGTCAAGAAGCTGTTGCCCGCAGACATCTGGGCCTGTAGGAGTAAGAGTATGGGATCTGATCGAGAGTTCAAGGGCAGAGTCCACAACAACAGAGCTACTGGCAGGTGTGGAGCCAGTTTGGGATGTTTGCGCGCTGGTCCCCTGAGGAATTGATGCAAGATTGTCAGGAAACTGAAGGGAGGGCGTTGCGTTTTGTTTTTTATTGCATTGACAGGGGTTTGCCGCCCACGACCATCATGGGCAAATTGGCTTGTATTTCGTTTTATGACAAACTGTACTGGTGCTTTGACCCTGCCAGGGATGAGATACTGGGCCACATTCTGAAAGGGTGGGGCAGAGAAACAGGTGCGGGGAGGTCACTTTGCAGGTGATGATTATATTTGATTTGTTGAGGGATTTATTGACGGTTTTGCCAGATTGTTGTTACGATCGCTTTAAGGTCACTGTTTTTTGACTGTGCATGATCTGGATGTTTTTGGGGGCTTTTCATGTGTGTGAGCTTTTGGGGTCCACTCAAGAATTTGGGGTGTTGCAGGATGAAGTGCATTTGGATTGGGGTGAATGGGTATTTGGCTGCGCCACTCCAAGATGGATCAGGTGGGCAATGTAAAGTGAGTATGGCTGTGCGAACGGGTTAGTCTCGATGTTTGTCCCATGCGGAAATGGCGCAGGTCCCAGAATTAAACCGGGAAGGGGAAGCTGGTGGCATTTTGCCATGCCGATGGCTTCAGGATTACTGCTTTTCAGTTGTTAGCTGTTTTGCACATGGCACTGCATAGGCTTTGTAAGGATCCTTCCAGTTTCGTCACACATTCCTTTAGGATTAGGGCGGTGACTGCAGCTGCACGTTTAGGGTGGTCTTGGGGTCAGATATGACAAATTGGCAGATGGAAGTCGAGGTGCTGTGAGAGCTATGTGCAAAAGGGATTGTTTTTTTTGGGTGGGATGAGGGAATGTTTGCCAGAGCTATTTGCCTTTTTTCTACTGCAGAGTGAGTGAGCGGTCCATGGACCAAGATTGTGGGACATTCCTTTGTGTACTGGGTGGTGAAATATGTGGACCAGCAAGTATACGGATGACATCTGGGATTGCAGAGCAGCAGACATGAGGTGCTATGGTGGGGAAAGGGGAGTATGCATTGGGGTAGTTTACTGCCATGGTTGTCGAAGCTGATTCCGCAAAGGGGTTGCCCAGACATGCTACTTATTCATATGGGTGAGAAATGCCAGGTTAAGTTATCTGTTTTGATGCTGCTTCAGCACATGCAGCGAGACTCGGAGGTGATTAAGGTGAACTTTTTGTAGGACCTGTTTGGTTTGACCTTTGTTTGTGCTGCAGAGAGTTTGGAAGGGGGCTTTGAAGCATGCTGCAATTGAAAAAGCTCAGAGGAAGCTTAACAGGGCTATGAGGGTTTTCTGCATGGCGAGGGACATCAAACTAATAGCGCATGGGGGTATCAAAGAAGGGGAGCAGTGTTTTTTCGAGAATGATGGGTGCACCTTTTGCAATTGGGAAATGCATATTACATGATGGAATTGCGGGATGAGGTGAGCAAATTATGGAACGAAATAATCTGGTGCAGGAGAACCTAGCGCTGAATTGCAAAATGTGTATGCAGTGAGGAGGGGGGCAGGAAAACGCCTACAGGGTTTTACTGGTTGGCTGTATTTTGGGGGGTGGTGAGTCCCATGTGGTCATATCCACCCCTTGGGGGGGAGGAATGGAGCATAGATGACAGAAGACGGTGAGTGGAATGCACCGATCAGGGCAAAGATCTTCATTGGAGGCAAGTGAGGGAGTGACTGGTATAAGGAACAAGGTCAGTGAGTGAAAGGGGGAAGAATGAAGAAAGGCTTCAGGGCTTTGGGATTGAAAGTCACGTGAGATGTGAATGGTGCTGGGAGGATGGGACTGTCATATTTATATTGTAATAATAAAGTTTGAAGTTATTGTTAATGTTCATAAAGTTGAATAACTCTTGCAACCATGTCCTAATAAATGGCCTTTTACACTAATTAACAACATGGCACATGGCTATTTTATGAAGTTAGCCCCCGGGGGGGAGTGACAGTCGCAGACTAGTCTTACCCCGGGGTGCTTTGTGCATGAAAACACAGGACAGGGTGGGATAGGTCAGTTTAGGCGGCAGGGGCAGATAATTAGTATACCATAAAGGAGTCGGGAAGGGTGTATCCAGCCTTTTACTGACTCCTAAGCACCACCGGGAGGGTTTATTAGCGCAGGAACATGTTGTGGGTATACAGTGGTGAGTATTTCATACAGCATGCTGCCAATTTAGGGCAGGTTGCAGAAGCGTAGGCGGTATTTTGGGGGGCGGTGAGTCACATGTGGGCATATTCACCCCTCGGGGGAGGAAGGAAGCACAGGTGACAGAAGACGGTGAGTGGGATGCACTGATCAGGGCAAAGATCTTCACTGGAGGATGTTTGGTAGGCAAGTGAGGGAGTGAGTGGGTTTATGGAACAAGGTCAGTGAGTGAAAGGGGGAAGAATGAAGCAAGGCTTCAGGGCTTTGGGATTGAAAGTGGTGCGAGGTGTGAATGGTGCCGGGAGGAATGGGACTGTCATATTTAAGTTGGAGGTTATTGTTAATAAAGTTGAATAACTGTTGCAACCCTATCCTAATAAATGCCCTTTTACGCTAATTAACAACATGGCGTGTGGTTATTGCACGAGGAAAACAAAGCACACTTCAAATGGGAGGTGGGAGGAGCAGGGAGATGATGGTGTTTGCTTGATCGTCACCTGCTCTCTACACCTGCCTTTCTCTTTAGGGATTTGTTGCACTTAACGCTTGATGGATTGTCGTTTAATACAACGTTCAGCCAGCAAACAGTTAACTGTTAAGCAGAAGTAGGCTCTGAGGAAAGTACAAGTCAAATCAGATTAGAGAAGATTACCAGGGAAACGTTTTATCCTTCCGTGCACAGTCCTCTCTGCAGGGTAGGCACAGCGTCTTGTTAGTTTAAGAGTGCTGCACAAACCAAGTGCATGCAATATATATTTTAAAAATGTCTGCACAACTGGGGATATCTGATAACTGCAACATGTTCACAACTAAATTAGTAAAACCACCTTGCAAGCGAGCCCTCCACTACATACATAAGTGTGCTCTTGATGATTAATCAGTGATCTATGCTGGTGTCATGTACTCTTCTTCTTATGTAGGTATTATGCCACTGATGCTTAGCTGTAAACTTTTGACTATGGGTGAGCCGGAGTTTTCCGACCCCGGAACAAACCTCTGTTTTTGCTGGGGTCTAAATTCTGAGTTGTGTAGACTCTTCCCCACACGGTAATTACATTCACACCCTTTCAGGTCAAACCTGCTACAATTTAACAGGGGAAAATATACAGCACTTACCAAAATATGCAGATTTTGGTACTGTAAGCACCAAAAACCCACATTTTTGCCCAAAACTCAAAATAGGTGCAATTTATCGAGGTGGGACAAAGAAGGTGACAGCTTCTGAGAGGAAAGAGTAAGAACGCAAGTAGAAGTGAAAAGAAGTGTGCCAAGCTCTGAATAGGTTAAGAACAGGAGATGTCAATCCGGGGGGGGGGGGGGGGGGGAGGGGGTGAATAGTAAAAGAAGAAAGGGCTTTAACACAAGCAAATTATGGAATATAGGGTGACATCTCTATTTGCGGGGAAATGAGCAAGTTTGACGTCTCCTGCAGGTGGAAAAGAAGCTGAGAGGGTGTTGTTGACTTCTGCACCACTGTCAATGGGTGTAGTGAAGAGAAAATGTTACCTTCAGTGGAGAAGGAGGAGGAAAGCAGGTGGAGGACCTAGTATCGCATCTTCTCTGTGTGAAGGAAGAAAAAATGACAGAGAAGAGGGGGTGGCAGCCCTCACAGAATAAGGGAAGAAGGGAAGGGAATAAAAGGGAACTCTTTAGGCATTAGATTGTCACTCATACTCATAGTGTCAATCAGTAGCAAAGTCTTTAAACTCAGATCCAGACAGGAAATCATAGAAATCTAGAACTTTGCAGTGTCAGAGAAACCCAATCCAACTAACACTAAGGTCATTCTCAATAATGGAGGTATCCTCAAACCACATATCCTGAAATGGCTAAACAACAGGAAATGCTAAATGCAGTAGAATACAATGTATTTCTTTACCCCACTCTCTGACCATCTACTGAACCCCTGTGCTTATTTCTTTGAGCACCATATAACAAAACATTCCAAACAGCAAGGTTCCTGCTTAACTTACTGCAGAATAAGAAGCGATTCTTTCTCCTGCACACTTCTGGCCCAATGTCCTCATCTTATCACATGCAGACAGGGGCAATAATTAATTATTTCAATCTTCATTAATTCCAACCAAAGTAACTATTCACACAGTGGCTTGCCCAATCATTAACCAAAGGAGGGTCTAGCACATCTCACTTAGATCCAGCCAAAATTTAAATCATGGTGGCAAAATTCACGTCATTTCGGGAATTTTATGTAATGCTTGTGATGCAAAATTCTCAAAATTATGCCATTATGCCATGGCACTTTCCAAAATTGTACGGTAAAACAGGAGAACTGGGTGGATTGTGTGAAGAGGAGCAAGAATACTGTGTAAGGTAAGAAGTTAGAGCATGTCTCACAGTAGCAGAAAACAACAATGTTTTACAAATTCGTACAACATTCAATCTTATGCCCGATGCATTTCGGGACGTGATAGTCCCTTCCTCAGGGGCAAATCTGTACCCACACTAGTTTACAACAAACATCGGCGATTCCTGATGCTGTACTCCTCTTAAATGTATCTCTGCTTAAGCCAAAGACGGGTATCGTAGTGTACGGTCACTCCCGCGTTCGACAAAATTCTAAACAATATTCTAAACTATTGTTTAGAATTCTGTCGAACGCGGGAGTGACCGTACACTATGATACCCGTCTTTGGCTTAAGCAGAGATACATTTAAGAGGAGTACAGCATCAGGAATCGCTGATGTTTGTGGTAAACTCGTGTGGGTACAGATTTGTCCCTGAGGAAGGGACTGTCAAGTCCCGAAATGCATCGGGCATAAGATTGAATGTTGTACAAATTTGTAAAACATTGTTGTTTTCATTTATTGATATATAGAACACATGTAATATATGCATGAAAAATGTTACAAGCAAAGTGAATTGTAAAAATAATTGATTATGTTATGATTTGTTGAGGAAAAAATTCTTTGAAATGAATCGAATAAACACAAATTAGCTTGAATTTAAAATTGAATACTTTGATGGTGTGAAACACCAAGTGAATAGTGCGCAGCATATCCAAGTCCTAGAACTTGTTATTAACTGATCAATTGACTCGGCATGTGTTGACAGCCCATGCCATACTGCAGCACCTTAGCGAAGAGAATTAAAAGTGTCAAAAACGGGAGTGCACCCTCTAACCAAATAACTATCACAGTAGCAGAAGGCATTTAGAAACCTTGAATGTGACTTCATTTTAAAACCTTTATGGGCAGAGTATTTACAATTATCTTTTTCCCAATGTCCGTATTGTACCAGAGCTAAGGGGAGAGATTACACGTGTGGAACAGAGAAAAGCTTGAATAATTTGGATGAGTTAAGGGAGCTGAGAGGATAAAAACACTTCTGAGAGATATTTGCATTACCAAAGTCTCCATGGAGAACAGATAGGAGCATGCAGATAAGAGCAAATATAATTATTCTGAGGCCCATGGAGAAGAAGTAACAATACTCAAAATTAGGGAAAGGTAAGCGATGTGAAGAATAAGTAAAATATTATACTGGGTTTAAAGGGCACGATCAGCCAAGTGAATGCAGTGAAAAAGATGTGCAGTAGAAAGCGAAAAGGGGAAGATAGAAACTGATCTATTAAGAGGCAGTAGCATGGAGTGAAGAAACCCGATTATTATTATACATATGTACCTCCCCTTTACGTATATTTGGGGTACTGGCCAGAATAATTAGTCTACGGTGCATAGGACATCAGATTTTGGTATGAGTGAGGAAGCTGATGTTTAGAAATACCAGCTGATTTCAGACCTTATGTAAAAAAGAATATGAATGTAGCTAAAGAGAAGTCCTGAGCATTCACTGATTTGTTGCCCAATGACCTAACTTTCCAAAGAGCAAATGTGATATTGGATTGATGGAGTTGTGCGGTTTATATCTATACCAATGTAGATATATTTGTGAGCAACCGGTACTTGAGGCTAGCGCGCATGGGTTAGAGCCAAAGTGGAATTTCGGCTATTTTTTTCTTTTTTACTTTAAAGGAAAAATTTTTTTTCTTGTGAAGGCTCTTCTTCCGCTACATAGCCTGATATAATGGAAATGTTACATGCGCATTCTCACAAGTTGTGCAGTACTCACACCATCACAATTTAGACATGTTTAGAAACATGTGAATACACACCAATTTATGACTTTGTTGCTCTTCTCACTGTTGGCATGTCACTTCCTTGATATTCTCCCAGGAAACAAGCTCACGTTTCTTTTGACTGCTGAACAACCCACATATTATAATTTTTCCCACAGCCATAAGTAACATTCGTTTATTTACAATCCTCAGATTCTGATTGGTTTGCAATTTATAGATTTTACATATAACATTTGCATAAGTGACAACATTTAAACTACCAAGCAAGGACAATTATATAAATCACCCAAAATAGGGTTAGCATGGTCAGTTGAATGTGCACAGTTGGGGCGACTAATGGCCCTTTGGAAAGAAAGAAATAGAATACACACTGGCAATATATTCAGTGTGAATTCCGTACAGAAACTAAACTTGCTGCAGATCAGCTAGTATACCCAGGTATGTCTAAATTCTTGCTTGGATCTTTCCAGGAAATTGACCTAGATTGTGATGGTGGGATATGAAATACATGTATCATGATATGCAGGCATTCAGCATTTTGTTTT
The DNA here is from genome assembly GCA_963921515.1 of Calotriton arnoldi. Taxonomy (NCBI): domain Eukaryota; kingdom Metazoa; phylum Chordata; class Amphibia; order Caudata; family Salamandridae; genus Calotriton; species Calotriton arnoldi. The sequence goes on along the minus strand of CAWUFW010000084.1, from coordinate 2,024,951 downwards.
TACTTAGTATTTTCAAATAAAATAGTCGATAAAGTCCTACAGTTTAAAGAAATGACAAACAGGCTCATGGCAAGCTTTTACCTCTTTTTTATGTTTTAGCGATGAAAAAAACTGGGCTTTAAAAGACTAAAATAAGCAAATACATTTCGGGAATGCCAGGCTTTATTACTCAGATAATCCCAACAATCTGCTTATGTAATAGAAACCACGGAATTTGGCAGGTAGTGCAGTATTATGGAAGGGCACACCTCCGGGCATGCAGAAACAAGAAGCTTCAGTTGTTCCATAACAGGAAATGATAAAATGTTAACCTCATAGTTGTACAGTAAAACACACACGGACTGCTCTCCTAGTGTTCCTAGTAGAATGGAAAGCAACACAATTTTAGGAAGCAAGGACAGGGTATAGTGTTCACTGATAAATTACTAAGGCGTTGTTATTCTACCAATATTGTATTCTACTATTCTTCTTCAAACGACCTTGCTTTCCAAATGGCACCCTCAACATATGTTCTACCAATGTACCAAAGTATGCTTGGCTCCAGTCTATGATAGTCCTCTAGGGTATATATATGTATAAGCCCCTTTTCGATGCTCCTGCCCCTCGCAACGTGGTGTAAGGGTGACACAAATGTCAAATGAGATTTATGAAGCCACACAAGGCCACCTTGCATGGCCCTTTGTGGCTTCATAAATCTCGAGGAATGTAACACAGCGCAAATTGCTGTGTTGCATTACTCTGAGCCAGGAAGACGTTTCCATGGGTGTTGCCTGGGTGTTCTCATGCAACATCCATGGATTTTGACACATTCCCAGATTTACAAGAAAAGGTGAATGTAGGAATGCGCCAAAACTTTTACGCCTCCCCAGGGGACGTGAAACGAGGAGAAATATCTTTCTTTCTCCTAATTTCTTCCTACGTGTGCTGCATTCTGCAGCACACACAGAAAGAGGGAAAATCCTCTCAGGATTGTTTCTGTGCAGGAAGGTGCCCCTTCCTGCACAAAAACAATCCTGTCTACATCACAGGCACACTTGCACCATGATTCAAGAGTGTCTGCATTGACTCTAGGCTGCCAAAACAGTGCCTGCGCAAGGGAAAAGGACAGGAATGTGCCAAACTGGATAAATACGTCACATTCCTGCCCTTTCCCTGTGACGCAGGGCAGCACAGCAAGGTGGCTTGCTGCACTGCCTTATGCCACAAAATTCAAAAATATGCCCCCTAGTTTTTTGGTAAGGTGATAAATCAAGGCTGATTCAGGTAAGAGTCACCGTAACACAGAGCTGCAAAACTGTTTTCCACTTTGCTACAAATATCATTTAACCCTTAGATCCTCCTGGGATGAAATGTAACACTACAATGCAGAAGAGGCCAGTGCTGTCTTACAAATATTTTTGACTCTTGCTTCGGACTTTGCACAGCAACAGATGTAAATAGCATTTTTGTACAAAATCATCATGCACACACATGCCTGTGCACGTAAGTGGCTCTGCTAAGAGGATTTTATTGAATCAACATATAACCTGCTTTTTATTGTTTTAGTTTTTAATAAGAAAAATGCATATTTTTAGAGAAGGTCCGAAGGTGTCATTGTTGTGACATCTCTTGGATCCATGCATGAAAAGACATAAAAGTGATGCCGCATTGCCGAATATCCGATTTATAGTAGACTGCAAAAGCTCTACACTACCATGATAAAATGTGTTATTTCTTGATCATTTCAGATGCTGAATCTCGAGATTACTCATTGGTTTTACAACATCATAGGCGGACATCCTATGCCCCTTCATCTCTATTTAAGATAAACTGTTGCATAGACATAATTTATGCAAAGAGTACTAGAAAAAATGATGCTGTGGGGTATCATTATTATCTCTATTGCACTACAAAAACAGTAGCATTGGCCGGTGGACGGGAATACCTGAGATGGTTACAACCCCATAATCTTATGTGGGTCTAACCAATACTCCACAGGCATACGCTGGAATTACTTACTCTTCAAAACTGAAATAGATATATTTAGAATTGCTCTGACAGATGGGAACAACTAAAGGCCTGATTTAGATCTCGGCAGACAGGTTACTCCGTCACAACTGTGACGGATATCCTGTCTGCCAAAATATATATCCCCTAGGATATAATGGGATTTATATTATGGCGGATTGGATATCCATCACCGTTGTGATGGAGTAACCCATCCGTCAAGAACTAAATCACGCCCTTAATCTATAAATTACTGAAAGTAATTAGTTTAAATTGTTACCAATTATAACAGAGGGTGCTCTTTGCTAATTTTGAAAAATATTATTCTGCCTGAAGATAATATAAGGGATAAAGTTCCCCCTGCCGTACATTATAAGGATATTGCAAGCCACAGAGGAGTTCCATAACCATATAGAGGAACAAGGCCGAAGCCAGAGTTTCTTTATAAGGTTATGGAACTCAGAGTTGACATTCAATGTCCTTATCATGAACGTCAGGGGGTACTTTATCCCATATAATACATGTTTACACCATCACCACTTAAAACCTTGGTGCGTAGCTCTTCCATATGAAACAGAAAGCATGTTTGCATTCATGAAGAATAAAAATAGAAATCTCTGGTGCAAAATTAAACACATAAAAGACCTGTTAGATATTTGTTGGGAACAGATATTAGAAACAGTTCAATAAAAGTCAGTTAAAAAAAAAGCTGCAGTAGCTCAGAGTGTGTAGAGACATGCAGAAGAAAGATTCTACCTTTTCTCTATCTAAAAGTGCAAAACATAAACAATCTCTCTCTGCTTGTTATGTAAACTGTTAAAATAGAGCAAAAGAAAGAAAAGCAAGTTCCCTTTTTCGTTGCTAAACAGCTGCTTCAATTATGCTCTGTGACCTGACCTTCACCTCGGTTGCTGGCTCTGGCAGCAGTCATGGTGACATCAGAACTTGACTGTTTGGTGTGCCACAAGTCACAGGTTATAAAGAAATTAGTGATAGAATCTCATTTATTATATGGTTGTTGTTAGAAATGGGATTTCTGGTTGGCTAGGGTAAGCACCTAAGCCAAGTAGAACCCACCACTCTAGTCAGGGCAAGGGAGTTACACACCGAAGATAACCCCTGCTCACCCCCTTGGTAGCTTGGCAGGCTTATCCCAGAGGCAATGTGTAAAGCGTTTGCGCAACGCACACACACCAGTGACACAATAGGCACACCACAAAAAGAGACTCTACACAAGGTTATATAAAAATATCCTTTGTATTGTACATAAAACACTTTAGACCATAATCACATAAATCACTTCGCCAACCAGGTGATTGTCATGACATCACTTAGATCATAAATCACTTTGCTATATGGCATTGGTCATAACCGCATAGGTAGTGCAATCAAGTAAACACTTTATAGGTTACACATGTTACAAAAACACCATCTCTGCACATACATGGCGAATCCAGAAGTAATGCCTGTTATCCTGACACATGCAAGGCATACATGACATAAATCATCACATCAGGGAACGGAAGGCAGTAGTTTACATCATAAACCACACACGGACCATAAATGCAGTGCCAACATATGCATATCACCGTAGATAACCATTAACAACACATAGGGAGGCACCTGTGCTCCTATTATTGGGTATCTGGTGTCCCTGTTCCCTCCACGTGGGCTCCTGGGCCACCGGCCTACCTATAACAGGGAATACTGTACTATCGGGCAGCCCCCAGGTTGAAGAAATAGAGAGTGCCCTCCTAGTAGAGCAATACCATAATTTAACAACTCCTTGCATTAGGCCGGTATAGGCGGTCCACTGACTCCAAGTAAGATTGGAGTCCCACTGCCCGGACTCCCTCCTGAAAAGGAGTCCCATGGGCGGATGGGGGTTTGGACATTTTTGGGCTCCCCGAAATGGCAGGCACATTGACCTCCCGGGCGTCAGAACAGCGCTCACCCAGGCATGCCTGCAGCGATCCCCGGCACTCACTCTGCGTGGCCTCAGCCACCAGCAAGAATCACCGTAGCTCACCAAGAGGAGCAATTAACCGTGCTCCCATGACTTTCTCCATAGCGCCCACCACGTGCTTCACAGGGGAAACCACTGTCATGAGCCCACGCCACGGGTTTAGTCAGAACACCAAATACACTCAACACGCGCTGTTGCTTACAACTGCTCAAACACGCACTTTGGTGGTAGGAGCCAGGGGCAGCAACCAGCACTCACCCCACACTAGGCCCCCTGGGAGAACACTGATAGCACCAACAGCAGGGAGCAGGCAGGCCAACACAAGGGTGTCTGTAGCCCAACAGGCAGCAAGTCAGCACTTCAAGTAATCCAGTCCAATGGTGGTTCATCCTGTCAGTCCTCTGGCCAGGTGCAGTCCACACAGTGTCTAAAAACATGGGGTCACAGCCCCTGTACTTATACCCCGAAAGGTTCTGTTCTGGGGGGCACTTCAAACAACCTTAGAGGTGCACAACACCCCCATTCAATCCCAAGCCCTGGCTCCAGACACACTACAGGGGGGCAGAGACAGCATTATGAAAGTCAAGCACAGCCCTATTCAGGTGCAGGTCCAACTCCTCCCACCACTCTAAATGCAGCCAAGGTCTATTCAGTCCAGCACTGAGTAACCCAGGAAAGGCAGGACACACCTCAACCCCCCTTGTGACTGTCTAGAGTGAATGCACATCCCCTTCTCCTGTCAGTCTAAACCAGACGTTGAATACACAACCAGGCAGGGCACAAAGAGTCAGAAGCACACAGAAATGCCCACTTTTAAAAGCTGCATTTCTAAAATAGTAATAACAAATCCGCTTTAACCAATAAGCAGGATTTATTACCACTATTCCAAATATGCCAAACATGACCACGCTACCCCTGTCATATCAGAAATTACCACTGAAACACATATCAGGGAATTCCTAATGCAAACCTATGAGAGGAGCAGCCTCACAACAGTGAGAAACCAAATTGGCTGTTTGTCACTACCAGGACATGCCAATCAATAAAGGCACATGTCCTACCTTTTACCCACACAGCACCCTGCCCATAGGGCTACCTAGGGCCTACCTTAGGGGATAAATATAAGTAGCAAAAGGGGAGTTTCAGATGTGGCAAACACTTTAAGTGCCACGTCACTGCGGCAGTAAACTGCGCAAGCAGGCCCTGCAGCGGCAGAGGCCTGAGACAGGTTTGAAATGCTACTTCGGTGGGTGGTGCAAGCAGCGCTGCAGGCCATCTAGTAGCATTTAATTTACAGGCCCTGGGTATATAGGATACCACTGTACAAGGGATTTGCAGGTAACTTAAATATGCCAAACAGGGCCCAACGGGCTCCCGATCGAATTTTTTAAACCAATGGCTTCTTAACTCTCTCCCCACCTGCTCCAAATGTATACTGAAAGTTTTGATAAAGGGATACTACCAGCGGATATCAGGACGGCCTCCATTGTGGTCATCCACAAACAAGGCAAGCCGCCAGATGATTGTAGGGCCTATCGACCCATTTCACTTCTCACAGTTGAGGCGAAAATATTAGCGAAACTTTTGGCCAACAGACTCATCCCCTATATCACAGAATTAGTGCACCCAGATCAATCCGGGTTTATGCCTGGGAGGAATACAGCCTTGAACCTAAGGCGATTGCATGGGGTCCTGGGTAGACGTGACACGATTAGAGAGGACGCAGCTCTACTCTCGTTGGATGCTTCAATGGCATTCGACACCATCGAATGGGACTTTCTCTTCGCAGTGCTGCTGAGGATGGGATTTGGCCCGAATTTCGTAAAGTGGATCCAATTGCCCTATGCCCACCCAACCACGCATGTGACAGTTAATAATCATATCTCTAGACAATTCTCACTGGGGAAGGGTACTAGGCAGGGGTGCCGTTTGTCACCTTTGCTATTTGCCCTTGTGCTTGAGCCACTGGCGGTTTGGGTCAGGGGGGACCCGCTGATTCGAGGTCTGAAATGGACGGAGGACCATGAGGACCGCATTTCATTGTATGCGGATGATTTCCTCTTGTATTTGGCCTCACCTTCACAGTCTCTCCACCAGGTCCTCCATATATTCCATATCTTTGGAGCCCACTTGGGATACACCATTAACTGGACTAAGTCCCAGCTCTACGTGCTATGGGGTGCACCGCCATACAACCCCAGAGAGTATGACATACCAGTGGCATCAAAGGGCTTCAAGTATCTCAGAATATATATTACACCAGATCCGACTTAATTCTATGAAGCAAACTTGCTTGCACCACTGGCACGTCTTCGATCCGACGCTAAACATTGGCGATCCCTCCCCCTCACTCTCTTGGGATGTGCAGCCCTCTTTAAAATGCTGGCATTGCCGCGGTTTCTTTATGTATTGCAAAACACCCCCAATACAATTCCCGACACTTACTTTGCAAGCATAGAAGGCGTGGTGAGGGGCCTGCTATGGGATGGGCGAGCTCCACGCATAGCCATGAAAAAGTTGACGATGGGGTGGTATGATGGGGGTATTGCGTTACCCAACAAAAGGCTTTATTATCAGGCATCTCAATTGGTCGCAATCAACAAATGGGTACATGGAGACTATAACGATCCAAATTTCCGTACAGACCAATGGCTCCTGGGGCGGGGGGGATATAATCGGGCACTCTACACGAAACCCTGTGCGCTCAGCCTCACGGGACCCACTGCACGCACAGTGGATATATGGCATAGAGTGAACAAGCAATGGGGCTGGCACAACAAACTCACTAAAGCCACACCACACTGGGAACTGGACCTTCTTGGTCAGCTTAGCAAATGCCATGGATTTGACAAATGGGATCTTATAGGCATCTCGACAGTGGGTGATATGTGGATTGAGGGTAAATTGGCCACCTTTGCAGACCTGCAGAATAAGTTCCAACTCATGCAGACAAACATTTCGGTACCTGCAAATCAGCAACGCAATCAAAGTGGCTCTGCCTAGGGATGTTTCACTACCTGAGGCCTCTCCGCTGGAGGACAGACTAATACTCGATCCCATGCACAAAAAGGCCATATCCCTCGCATACAAAAAACTAATAAACAATTGCCCAGACCCCTTATTGCGCCTGCGGCAATACTGGGAGAAAGACCTGGGGGAATTAGAAGATGATAATTGGCGAGAAGCTCTGGCCTCCCCCAGGGAAGTGGCTATCCCAATGAGACTGTGACTGGTCCAATTGAAGATCCTTCATCGCGTGTACTAAGACGCAGGGACCTTGGTCAAAATGGGTAGGAGGACTGACCCCTTGTGCCTTCGACAATGCCGCCAACCAGGAACCTTTTTCCACATCCTCTGGGATTGCTTAATAGGGCAACGTTACTGGGGCAACGTCACAAAACAGATGGGGAGGGCAGGTGGTAAGACTCTGAAGGCCTCCCCCAACTATGTCTTCTGAATATCTGGGAAGCCACTGACCTAACGCAAACAGAGAAAACGTGGGCCTCATTGGGGTGGGCCATTGCAAAATGCAATATCTCACAAAAATGGGGGTGGGGTTGGCCCCGACTATACACGACTGGGCGGTGGACATGGAGAAGGCAATGATTGCCGAAAAGGACATCTTTAAACACAGGGGATGCCCCAAGAAATGGGACCGTAAATGGGGCGGGTGGAACAGATACAGGGGCGACATCTGCCTATCCCCTACAGTTGAATTACAACGTGAACGACATAAACTAGTGGCTATAGCTGACATCAATAATGTGCCCATATCTGAAGATGAATAATGTGTTTACTGATATACCAAGTACTAAATGGCGCAAGTGTTTGTCTCACAAGCTTGACCTAATGAGCGTGAACTACTTGGTGAACATGTCTGACAATGCCAATGTGACTACTTGTGGGGGTTTTTCACTGTGTTTTCTGGGTGATATTTGCCCTGCAATATGTTAATGTATACTGTGGACCCATCTACTGTTTATTGCTGCTTTATGTTTTCCTTCTTTTCTTTTTAATAAAAAATGTTTATAAAAAAAAAAATATGCCAAACAGGTGTAGTACAATCTTACTTAGTTTACAAGGGAGTGCACATGCACTTTAGCACTGATCAGCAGTGGTAAAGTGCCCAGAGCCATAAAACCAACAAAAATAGGTCAGATAAAACACAGGAGGACGGCAAAATGTTTGGGGATAACCCTGCAAAAACGGCCAGTTCCAACAGTTGTATATTTTTAAACTCTAATGTACCGTTGACAATATAAAAACTCCTCAAAAAATGAATTAAATATGTCCAATCATCCCAGTAACCATTAGCAGACATTAAAGCAATAAAATGGACTGATGAAATAGAATCACAATATATCCTCACACTGTGTTACTATTTAGGCAAGAATATAAATATGTATTTAATGTTATTGTCAAATTCAAGTGGCACTTTCGTAAAAACAAAATAGAATACAATTCAAAGTTGTTATTGTACAATTGGACCAAACAAAGATTCAGGCCCGGTCTTATGTCAACGGAAGAACACTGCAGTGAAGATTTTCCCAGAAACATAGTGGCACCGCTCTTCAATGGGCAGACAATACCCTAGTGCCCATGGTGTATATGTGTTACTCTGATGGGCAAAAGCTAGCAATTGATTATCATGAGCATCCATAGGGGTGAGATTAGGGGACCGAAGAAGAATCTTCATGTACCCATCCAAGCTTGATGTATTTGAATTAATGGAAAAACAAGAACTAAGAAAGCATATTGGAGGAAATCAAATCATGGAACATCAATATTAAGGAAAGACAATTTTAAGGAAATACAATTAAATCAAAATTTAAAGGAGACATTTTAAAGGAAAGACATTTGAAGAAAACATTACAAAACACACACTTGGGTGAAGATTTGGAGTAGTGAGGGTGGTGAGGGGTTTTTAGGGATCAGGTATGGGTGGAGTTTAGGGGTGGTGAGGGGTTTTTAGAGTTCAGGGATTGGTGGCATGTAGGGGAGTTGAGGCTTTTTAGGTTTTACAGATGGGTGGCGTTTAGTAGTAGTAAAGGGTTTTTAGAGTTCAGGAATGGGTGGAGTTTAGGGTGGTGTGGGGCTGTAAGAGTTCAGAGATAGGCTGAGTTATATGTAGAAATGGTTTTTATGGGTCAGGGTTGGGAGGGTTTAGGGGTGGTGAGGGGTTTAAGGGGTCATGAATGGGTGCTTTTCAGGGGTGGTGATGGTTTTTTAGGGATCAGGGATGAGTGAGTTTAGGGGTGGTGCGCCATTTTAAGAGATCAGGGATCGGTGGAGTTTAGACGTTAAAAGGTGTTTTTAAGCTTTTAGGAATGGGTGGAGTTTAGGGATAGTGAGGAGGTTTTAGGTTAAGAGATGAGTAGAGTATTAAGGGCTTTATGGGCTCGAGGATTGGAGGAGTTTATGGTCAGAGACGGATGGAGTTTAGGTGTGGTAAGGGGTTTTTAGGGTTCAAGAATGGGTGGAGTTTAGGCTAAGAAAGAACTTTTAAGATTCGGGGTCAGTGGAGTTTAGGAGTCAGGGATGGCTGTAGGTTTTACATGAGGAGGCATTTTTAGGGGGCAGAGATGGATGGTGTTTAGGGGTGGTGATGGCTCAGAGAATTAAAAGCATCCAAAGTATTTGTTTGACAATGTAAAATATATACATCTTAAATAATGTCCCCTGACATAAAGGATTGAAATGTATAACTTCAACGAAAACATTTCTAACAGTAAGACCTGCAAACATTACATTTACACCTTAAAAAACATAGGCATGCAGAGCCAATTTTTTTTTTTTTTTTTAAAAGACATTCTATGAAGTGGTTTCTATGAAATGGTAAATGCCATTCATCCTAAAAAGTTAGATGAAATGGTTTCTCAGTAATGGTATACCATTAAATCATTTTTCAAAGAAATAACATAAAACCGCCCCAGCAATATTGGAAGAGCTGAGATAAATTCTCCCTGCTGCATTTATTTCATAAAGGAAATGAATGCAAAACTATGTGGTTTCTCTGGAAACGTTATTTTGATAGGCTTGTGAATGGTTAGCAATATTGCTGGCTTACCACTTTTGAGGAAGGCCTGCTACCAACTAGAAATGAGAATGGAGTCATGAATCATATATAAACATTAACAATTGCTATTATAAAGACATACATGTTTAGGAGGTAATGTGAAACCTTAGAGAATCTATAGTAAATAAGTACTAACAGGAGGCCATAATCTGCCACCTTCAATTGCTAATGAAGTTGAATGAAGATGATATGTATCTAATCTATGATTATGACACATTAAATTCTACCATTGTTGCACTGGTATATCTTCCTTTGTTTTGAAGTTGGATGCAATTTCCTGTAGAGCTACAGCAATGAGCAAATCAATCAATTTCCCAAGAAGATGATCATGAGACCAAATATTATAAAACCCTCCCAAAAACAAATTTTGTCATGAGAAGGTTGAACAACATTTGTAATATCATTAATTTTAAATCATACTGACTTCCAGAACTGTAGTACTTCACCGCAAAAATAAAATATGTGCATATATGAATCATCTGTCTGTTGACCTGTGAGCATGAATTTAGATAGTTTGTCTAGTGTATAATATAACCTGTTATAAAAAGTTTATGTTAAAGAGGCAGAAGGAGCAGTAGAATGTCATTTTAACCATATTTTATTCCATAACTCTAAAGGCCAATTACAAGATAGATTTGATTCCCATAAAAGTTCAACTTTACTTTTGTTCTGATGGAAAGTGAGGAACCAAGCAATTTATATATAATATATGCTTTACTATAAATGTTGTGACCTATTGAAGTATCTCTGCTATTACCAGTTTCCAATGGAGCTTGTGAAATGTTTGAAAGTAATGGAGTGATTTTCTCATGTAAAGTGTGAAATTTGTATCGCTGTACGTTTGATAAGTTGGATTCAGAGAATGAGCGTAAGCTATCATTATGCATTAACTGCAAAATCGTTATTACTCCTTTATCCACCCAATGCTTCCAATAAAGCACACGGCCATTCTGTGTAATATGTTTGCTGTACCATATGGGAGTAGAAATAAATTGATGTGAGGATAGAGTATTAGACACTGTATTTGGTTTGAACAGGGAATAGGTGTCTGAAATTACAGAATTAACCAAGACTTTGGAGGTGAAGATGTAAATAAGATATGTGAGTATGTGAATGGATGTATCAGCGCTATTTCCAAATCCATCCATAATTTCCATGGAACAGGGTTGGAAGAAATTAAGCAATCTTGTGTTTGTTTAATACCAAATGCCTTGTGATAATGTATAAAGTCAGGAAAGCTGACAACATCATACATCTTGGTGAGCTTAAGCTGGGCAAGAGAGATGCGTGGTTTTCATCATAAGGAAAACATTTATGAGGGCAAATGGTATTTATTTTCTAACCTTTCCTCCTGTCGGTATTTAGTGATCTGTAATCTGTAGTCAGTAATCTTTAAACCCAAGAATTGTAGCACAAACCCATGTGCATATATGTAGTTATTGAAGGAGATCTCATTCTTTTTTGCATGCTGTCAAGCTGCACAAATATTGGTGTGGCTGCCTTGATTGACAGCATGGAGAGTCACACAAAAGAAGACCTTTTTTTTGTATTTTTCCGATTTTATAATTTCAATTAACACATTCTATCTGCCTTTATTGATGTGTAAAAACAATTACAAATGGAAAACTGAAAGAGTTAAGTATGCACAAACAAATGCTCATTTACTGACACTCATAGTCAAGGTGTGCGGGGCAGACAAGCCCGGTACAATCTAAACATTCCCTGCAGCCTCTGTAACGTATTTTTCATAGTGTTTTCACTTTCCCGGTTATCCTAGTTATTTCACTGTGTTCAATTTAAGCAGTCTGACAATGCAAGTGATGTATTTTGTAGGGATAAACCTCAGCGGTGAAGGTAGATGGAATCCACAGTTGGTCTCGTAGGCACTTCCGAATCTGACTATTGCTATTGACATTGCGAAAATTGCCTTGTTATCTAGACTGCATGTTCTCAAGAAGGTGTGTTATAACAGCTTATTCTGTCACCCGCAAGCAAAATGTATCGAAAAGTGTGCTCTCTACAATTCCCAATGGTATTTTGATGTTGTGGACAATTATTAGCTTAATTAAGTCAGATTAAAAAAGCGAGAAAATTGTTACCTGTGTTAGGACCCGCAATTGATCACTTCAGGAGCTGTATGACAACATGCACCTGTGCAAACGAAGATGCACAAAGTTATGTTTACACAGGTGCACACAGTTTATGATACAGCCCCAGAAACACATAATGTTGTCAGGAAGGCAATGGTGCATTCCTTTATATACTGTTTACATTCCTTTTAAAGCACTTTCCCTCACACATACAAACACATGAATACACACATACATGTAAGGGTTTTGGTGTTGGTGACCCCCTCTGACAAACTGACTATAGAAGATTTGGACTGAGAGAATACTTGTTAGACCTTCTTCAGAGATAGTTTTTTGCTTTGCCAACTGTAAATTTGTATACTTTTGTAATTTTATGACTATATACCTGATGGTTGTCTTGTTGGAAAGCTTAAACTTAATACCATAGGCCTAAGTTTGTTATCATGACAAGCCACTGATAAAAAGCTATAGGCCTGATTGGTTGACTGGGAAAAGGTATTTCAGATGCCATGGGCCTGGTCTGTTTATTATGGAAAGTTACTACGAAGGCAGTACTCCTGATACATATAGGCCAACAGGCCTTTTTTGGGTGGATTGCTATTGCACGCTGTTAAAGCCTGCAGTCAGATATTTTGTTACATGAAATCTCACAGATTAGCTTTGTAGGAAAGGATTTTCATGTTGGTTACCCCCTTTGACAAACCCTAAGGGTTGAACATTTGCACTATAATAATCAATTCTAGAATCCCTTCGGACAGCCTGGCAGTCTTAGCTGTCTACAAGGATCTTGTAATAAAACAAAATCGTTAAATAATGCATGCATCCATAAATATATATTTCCATAAAGAGAAATAAAGGGCCTTTGCATCAGACTCTTCTGCCATTGGTCTGTCTTAGTGTCATTTACACTCTGCTTCCATCAATGGCAGTGTATTGCATGGGGTAATGTTACAGTCCACATTAGTATTTAGCTCTCTTGCCCTGTGAATGATGGCATTTTCTGATCACATGTGCACATCAATCACATTTGCACATCAACATGACAATGAGTGTGTTTTAGTGTTAGAGCTAGCTGGCCAGTCATTTAGTTTTTAATTTCCTCATTATATAGTTCACCGTTCAATACTTTTCTTCTCTTGTTTTTATTTTCTTAAGGGTACACTACAGCTCCCCAGGCAGTGCTAACAGGCCACTGCTTACTCCCCCCCCACATCAGCTGCATACACGAATAGACAGAATTTTCTGCTCCCTGTCATCCCAAGTGATTGATTCCACGTACCTCGGGAAAATGCTGTCTGATCACAATCCACTCGAAGTGCTGCTTGAATGGGGGAGGGCCCTGCCCCCGGTCCCGACCTGGCGACTGTGGCCGCTCACACTGGAGGATAGGGTATTTCGTGACACTCTAGGTACCGCCATCACCAACTATTTCACAGAAAATACTGGCTCGGCATCCTCATGTCTAGTTGAATGGGATGCGTTTAAATCGGTGATCAGGAGGGTGGCCATAGGACCTACTGTTGGGGCCCGACACGAACTGCATAAGAAGCTTGCCTCGATGGAGGACTCCCTGAACAAACTAGAAAATGAGGCTATCTCCGACCCCACTCGGCAGGCGCCGTTGCAGGAAGCCAGAATTCAACATGCGGAGCTCCTTGAACGACTCCGCTTAATAGACTACAGTACATATACCCAATATAGCCATAAAGAGGCTGACAAATCAGGGACTCTTTTGGCTTGTCTCATCCGCGACACTCCACCCCCGCACCCCATACTGGAGATATTCCTCCCAGACGGCACTGTAGCCACTACCCAAGAAGATATTAACGCGGCGTTTTGCACCTACCACAAGACCCTTTACACTGCCCCGACTGCTGTGTCCCAAGACCTCCTGACTACTTTCCTGGACGACCTCACCTTCCCCACACTGTCGGCAGATGCGCAATCGGACTTGGAGGCCCCTATTACTAAAGCTGAAGTGATGGGAGCCCTTAAGGGTCTCCCTAAAAACAAGACTCCGGGACTGGACTGGCTACCAGCGGAGTTTTATTTGACCTATGCTGAGCAACTGGCCCCACGCCTGCTGAACCTTTACAAGACAGCACTAGACAAGCGCACACTTCCTGTAATGACCATGCAAGCACTGGTTGTTTCCCTCCCCAAGCCAAATAGGGATCCCCGAGACATATCGGGGTATTGTCCTCTCTCTATGGTAGCTACTGAGTATAAAATACTCAGCAAAATATTAGCTCAGCGTCTGCTTCCCCACCTCCCAAGACTTATCCATACGGACCAGTGCGGATTCGTACTGGGCCGCAGCACCTCTCTCAATATCAGGCGCCTCCATTACCTGATGGAAATTGCTTCGGCCCTTTCCGACACCGCTGGATGTATCTCTCTCTGGACATGCGACAGGCGTTCGACACCCTTGATTGGACATAATTGCTGTCCTCTCTTGAAAAATTAGGTATCCCACGGGGTTACCTGCAGTGGGTCAAATTGTTGTACTCCTCTCCCACGGCCCGGGCCCGGACAGGCACTCACATATCTGCTGCATACCCTGTGGCTAGGGGCAACCGGCAGGGTTGCCCCCTGTCACCAATATTATTTGTCTTGGCGCTGGAACCTCTACTCCTCAAGATCCGTAAGGAGGCCATAGGCTTGGGGATACCCGCGTTTAATACGACACATTAAGGGGCCGATTCCGATTCGGGCCGGAAATCTCTCCGACCGAGCCGGACCCGGAGAGATTTCCGACCGAATCAGACTCTGGCAGTCCGACCGAACGAGTACGATGCGCACGCATGCCATCGGACTCGAGTCGGTCGGACTCCCATTGAAGTCAATGGGAGCCGGTCGTACAACGCGTACGCGGGCTCCCATTGACTCAATGGGTGCGAGGCGGACAAGGCGCCCCCTACAGCAGGTGCGTGTCGATGCGCATCGCGGCGTACATGCACAGGTAGGGGGACCCATGGGTCCCCCTGTGTGCGACTCGCGCGCCTACGCGTACAGGGGGTCCGACGCGGACCCCCAAAGTCCGGCTCCGACAGCTTTTTCGAGCCGGACGGCGCGAGTCGATCGGAGTGGTCGCGGCGCGCATCGTACTTACCCGGCCGGGAAACGTCTCCATAGCGCGGTGCGAGTCGTGTCCATGCGAGTCGGTCGGAGCGTGTTGAAGCCGCGTTCGAGTCGGTCGGAGATTTCGCGGGTGCCTGCATCGTACTCGCTCGGCCGGACCCGCGTACGATTCGGTCGGGAAACAGGGCTCCGAATCGGATCCGGTAAATCCGAATCCGATTCGGAGCACTACCGGCCGAGATCGGAATCGGCCCCATAGCGTCTGCATATGCTGACGACATTATCCTCTACTTTAAGGACCTCACGACTAGCCTAGAACCCGTCCCGACTCTACTTAAAAGCTTTGGACGGATATCAGGTCTGACGATTAACGCCCAAAAGTCTCACGCCTTCTTTATGCGGCATCCGGACGCCCCTGACCCGATAGCCTTTGGTGATCTCCTACTGACGACCGCCCTAGACACTTTCAAATACTTGGGTATACAAATATATAGAACTCCCCAGGACTTGATTGATGGTAACCTACAGAAGACAATACGGTCCCTCAGGAAGCAGATCTCCTTCTGGACCTCCTTGCCATTGTCTGTGATGGGCAGGATAGCCATCTTGAAAATGGTGATGCTCCCCCGTCTCCTATATTTCTTTGCTAACATACCGGTTGTCATCCCGCCTGGTATTTTTAAGACGTTGGACTACCTGTTGTTAGATCTTATCTGGGGAAAGGAACGCAGGAGAGTGGGGTTAGCAAAGCTACAGCTTCGACCTAACGAGGGAGGCCTGGGGGCGCAGGACTTTCGGGCATACTGTATGGCCAGCCAGTTACAATGGCTGTCCTATTGGCTGGCGGGCAGGCACATTCATGAAATTGGGTACACCGGCCGCCTCCTTGGTCAGGGTACACTGCATGCTTTACTTCTGGTGAGGGCTAAAATCCCTCCCACGGCTCCCCCCTTGCTCAGGACCGCATTGGTGTACTGGAAGAAGTCTCTCAACTATACGAGACAAACCCTCCCATACTCTCCTAACATTCCCTTCCTTGGGATCCCTGGCGCACATGGATTAATAACGAAGCGGACTGTGTCCCCCTGGGAACGGGAGGGGGTATCCACTGTTGGAACACTGTTCGTAGAGGGCACACTGACGGACCATGACAACTTCACCCGCGCACAGGGGGTCCCTCCGACACTGTTTCTCCTTCACGTTACCATTATCCATTATGTCAAACGCCATTGGTCCCCCAATGGGATAGAACCCCCAAAGAATGAACTTGTATATGCTACACACCTGATGGGTGCTGGTCGTCATCTCACTCGATGGCTCTATAGGGGGATCCGCATACACTCAGGGACGTCGCTAACTCCACTCTGAGCTAAATGGGAAATGGGGTTGGGGAGGGAGCTCACGGACAGAGATTGGACATCTATATTGGAATTCCCCAAGAAAGTCTCCCGGAATGCTAAATTTAAATATATACAATACATGATTTTACACAGGGCCTATCTGACCCCACACCGACTGAACTGTATCTACCTAGATGCCAGGCGCGGCCCGTGGTAGGAGTGCCGGTCGGGCGGTGACGTGGGGCGGGGGAGGGGCAGGGTGGGGGGTAGTAAACTACGGATTAAGGCCGAATACAGGTAAGTGAACATTTAAATAAATAAAACGAATTTCATTGTGAGCGCTGCATCGCCAAATGCGATGCAGTGCGCGCAACGAAAATTCGTTTTATTTATTTAAATGTTCACTTACCTGTATTCGGCCTTAATCCAAAGTTTACTAACCCCCACCCTGCCCCTCCCCCGCCCCACGTCACCGCCCGACCGGCACTCCTACCACGGGCCGTGCCTGCTAGACGCCCAACTGTCCTGCCCTAGGTGCCAGGAGGCGGATGCAGACCTCCTCCACATGCTATGGTCTTGCCCCCGCTTGCAAACTTATTGGCAAACAATCGGTTACAGAGTCCGAGAGGTCACTGGCACGGCCGACTGGATGGCTGCGGATAGCTGCCTACTAGGTCTGCATAAACGCCCCAAGAAACTGAAAGTACAGTATAAATTAGCAGATCTGGCTGTGCTGGTGGCAAAACGAGCCATCACCATGAGGTGGAAATCCGCCCACCCCCCTACAGCAATGGTCTGGCAGACGGAAATGATCAGGTGGGGCACTGCGGAGATAGCTATCCTTAGACAGGAGGAGTACCGTGGCCACCGCAAGACTCCCATCTCAATGGATTGGGACCAAATGTTAGAGACACTTAAAGCCCTTGACTCACTCACCCCCCGGTGTCACCAGCTGTGCCCGCATTACCCGCCCCCCCTTTCTCCTATGGCTGACTCGCTTGAAACTGAGTAACAACATGTTATATTTTATTGTCAATGCCCAGGGATGCATGTAATTGTTTACTCCACCTTGTGGAGTTTAATTTCTTTGTACAGTTACATCAGTGTATACAACTTTCTCCTAAGCCCTAACGCGCTGTGTGGATCAATGGACCAGGGAGGGGTGGGGGGTAACTTTGTGTGTTTTTTTTTCGTTTTGCCTTTTGTCTATTATCTTTAACGATGTAATGGTTCACTTAAAGAGAAAACTTGAGTTTCAATCACTGTTTAGATGGCCATGTGCGCGCAGCACTAGGCGCATCTCCATGCACTGCTGACTTGAGATGTCGATATCCCGTGGACTATATAATTTATTGTATATGTGTATACTCTTGCAAACAGAAACTCAATAAAAAAATGTGTTTAAAAAAAAAACAAAAAAACAGGCCACTGCTTGCCGTCATTTAATCTGCAGTGCTCCTTATCCTGCAGGGCCCCTTCCTCTAAGCCTGGTGACCACAGCCTATGTGCAATACCACTGTAAGATGGGCACCCCCGGCTATGTTTAGTTTAGCTATTGCAAACGCTGCTATGTTTCATTTTGTTATTACAAATATATTCCTTATGTGTTTAGACGGCAACGTGTTTTCCTTTTTTTCTACTTGCAGTCTTTTAATTTATCTTGCATATGTTTATCAGTTTGTGTGTGTTTTATTGTGGTTGTGTCAGAGGGTGATTGCAAGACTAAGTCGGCAGATGGATGAATTGATGCATACCTCCAGGAAACGATTCATTACCTACACTATGAACCAATAAAAAGATATATTACCCACACTAATGAAACAATAAAAAGATATTGAAGAGAGTGAGCTGTGACATTCCATGATCAAATAACATAGGGGCTGAATTATATGAAGGCAGACAGCCAGTGGGTACTCCATGGGGACAGAGCAAATTACTCCATCCCCATGGTGGACAAGCTGCCCACCTAATTTATAAATGACTATCAAGCAGGCAGTGATTTATAAAGGCATTGGCAGGAACCACCATCATGGCGGTTCCTGTCAATGCATTTTATTGTTTGCCACAGGGCTGCATCGGAAGGACGCAGCCCTATATCAAACAGTATTCGGGATTTCCTTCTTGAAAAAAAAAAAGTGATGCTCCCCTCACCATGGGCAGTTTCTCCCATGCTGGGGAGTGCATTATAATGTTTTAACTGCTTCTTACTGCCAGGCTTTACCTGGCGGTAAGGAACAGTAAAAAACAACTACATTTTGCCCATCTAAATTGAACGAGTGGACATGTAGCCATTTCTCCGACGGCCCTTATTCCCCAGGGCTGTTGGAAAAGTTTGGACACGGCGGAGATAGAGTAGTCTTCACTGTGGCCCAATTAAAAGTCTGCCCACATTTAAATCGGGTGGTGGGACCTTCATATTGCCGGTATGTATACTTTGTTGCTATTGTGGCGGAGTATACATATCACCAATATATAAATAGGGCCCAAAGTTTCTTAGTTGCATCATTTTTGACAACCAGATGAAGCAAGTCATAGGACTGAGGTGAAATGCATTACTATAGTCTAGAGAGTGAATCTACAAAGTCCAAGGCCCTCTTTTCAAAATATGGGAGATATGATTAGAAAGATCAAAGTATTGCTTTACTTTAAATAATTGCCTTATGTTCGTCTAGGAATTCATCTGGACAAATACTGGACAGAAATATGACCAAGAAAGACACCCAAGTCAATATAAATGCAAAGTTGCGTATAATTGATCAAATGTGCTACTGAAACTGGTGATCCCATACGTTATCAGAAATTGGTTACAGGGTAATGAAAGATTAAGAGTGCAATTTGCCCTACAGGACATCACACTGTAATTCAAATCACCTGTGTGTAGTTAACCAAAAGAATATAACATAAAATAAGACAACATTATCTTAACATATCAGTCAGAGTAATAACTCCAATAAATGTTCTTGACAATTGTTCTTAATACTGAAGGACGCCAGTAGAAGATAGGATTGTACACATTACTTGTCTTGTTCCTCTCCTGAGAATAAAGCCCAACTCTTTTCAATAGAGAATTGAAAAGTATGGCAACTGCCCTAAGTGTTGGTGAGTATTTCTTTTACTTAAAGACAGGAGGCATGAAATCAGGTAGTGAGTTGTGGTCCATTGCAGCTTGCTTAAGAAAGACAACATCCTTTTTGAAGAGCCACCAGTGAATTAAATTATTGTGCACATATCATTGTGGCCATACATATAAAACAACATGAATCTTACATGGTGAAGGATTAATTCAAGGTCATAAAAGATCATGTCACATGAAAAGCGGTGCCTGAAGGAGAGGTGAGACAGATTTCGAAACAGTACCATGTGAAAAAAATGTATTTCAAAAACCTGTTATACAAAAACATGGACACTAAAACTTAGACTGTCAAATACTTGTCCTTAGATAAATATCTCACCATAAAAATATATTAATAGAACCTAAACTCAATACTAAGCACCTGCCTCCAAACAAGCTAGGTCTAGATTTAGAACAGTAAAATAACTCTGTCCCAAAACAGTTGGCAAGTGAGTGTGACTAGATTTAGCAATTAAATAAACGTCAAATTGTTTAGTAGGAATAGATTTTCCCACAGCCCCCAAACATCACGAGCTTGGCATAAAATCCAATCCGATCAATTTATTAAGATTTTGATGCAATCATAGCCCGAGAGGGTAGAAGGTTTAGGCAAATCAACTTTAAACTACTCTAACTGGCTGAGTTCAGCAGTAACCGCCATAGTTACCACCAAAGTATCTCAGCTCCATAGAAGTAAACCATAGGCTCGTGGTTTACAGTTAAATGAAGGACTCAAAAACAATGTTGTAAAAGGCAGGACCGCAAATGGAGAAAGGAATACAATAACCTGGAGAAAGAAAATATAAGCAAGATATGGCAGAATACAAAACATTGCTAGAAAAAGAAAAATCTTGTAATTTCACACACAAAATTTAAGCTTCACAAAACTCTGTAAATACCCTTGCAAACGTTTTTCCAAATAAAGTGTAAGAGATATATAATAGGTTCTCCTTTAACAAGATATCTCCTCCGAAGGGAAATATGTCCCCCTCTACCCGCCCGGAGACTGAAACCTTTTTGGAATTTACCACTCTTAAAATTGAGCAGGTAACATTGCACATTAATTCTATTAAGTCTGGCTCACCATATGATCCTTGACCGCCTTCAGTAGCTAAATTAGCACGTGAAATCATTGCCTCAAACCTCCAAGACATTTTTAATAAAATGTTCAAGGCAGGCCACTTTCCCACACAATGGAAGATAGCGTCAGTGCTTCCATTGATAAAAAAAACCTAATCTCAATTCAATGGACCCCAATAGCAATCACCCAATCTCCTGACTCCCGCTACCAGCCAAGATAGTGGAGAAGTCCATAAACCAACAACTAGCCACTTTATTAAAAAAAAACATCTTCTGGATTCAACTCAGTTTGGATTCAGAAGAAGCCACAACACCGAGTTTGCTTAATCATGGCAACAGAGGAGTTAAGGGTGACACTTGACCCTCTTCTTACTCAACCTATCGCAGCATTCAATACGGTTAACCACGAGCTGCTGATAGATCATCTCTACAACATTGGAATTAAGGGGGCTGCATTGGCACTGCTAAGATCCATTATTCTCGAACGAGAACAATCTGTGGCACTAAAGGAGTTTGTGCCTAAACCCTTCTCACTGCCTTGCAGGGTCTCTCAGGGGTACTTGCTAAGTCCAGCACTGTTTAATGTGTATGGCACCACCTTAGCCAATCTAATTATATCCTTCGGATTCTCACTTACATCTTACGCTGACAACACGCAGATTCTTGTTCCCTTTCCAACAGTGACAATGACACTGGGACTAGATTTCACAACTGTATGCGGTCAGTGAGTGAATGGATGAATAACAACTGCCTGAAATTAAATTATGGGAAGACGGAGGTCATCCTATTCGGCAATTGGGTATCCTTTTGGTCCCCTTCCTGGTGGCCGCAAGAGCTGAGTACTCTCCTGACTCTAGTCCGGAAGGCTCAAAATCTAGGAGTGTTAGTTAACAAAAAGCTAACATACGGTGAACAGGTCAATGCTGTCATTTTTTCTGTCTTTTACATATTAAGGATAATTTAAAAATCCTTCCTTATATCCCTCCTGACTCACAGAAAACTTAATCACATCTTTGGTGGTCTCTAAAATAGATTACTGCAATGGTCCATACATAAACATGCAACAGCAATTTGTGAATAAACTGCAAATATTGCAAAATGTGGCTGCACGGTTGATGTTTAGGGATCCCGAAATTTTTATCCAACTCTCAAGCCATTAGAAAACTTCATTGGCTACCACTCAGGTAAAGAATCATCTTTAAGGTCCTATGCATTGCCTACAAAGCACTGCATGATTCAGGGCCAGACTATTTGAAAAGCAGCTTCAAATGGTGCTGTCCAGTTAGGGGGTTATAGTTCTCTGGGGCCAAAAATGACATAGTTCCCAAATTAAAACGCTCCTCCTGGGACGGAAGAAGTTTTATGACCTGCACAGCTAAAGTATAGAATAGCTTACCCCTGAATGCCAAATCCATGACCAGTCTGCTCTCGTTCAGAAAAGCATTAAAACATGGCTGTTTGGCAATCTGTGAACTCTACTTCAATCTGTTATAGCAGAGATAGCGCCAAGACACCTCCGGGTATTTGTGTGCGCTAGAAATATCTTTAACATAACATAACATACCATTTATAGAAGGTGGAGCTTTTGAAGTCTACCTGTTTAGAAATTATGTTTTGCTGATCTATCTTCTCTTGAAACTCTCCAGAAACTGATCATTCTTTAGGAGGTGCAAATAAGTTCTCTTTTCAAGGTGACGGGATCATGTGGATTGTTTACACTTTCCTGATTGGCATCTGAATTTCTCAAAGTTCTTCAAGCTGGTATATAGACAACTATTCTGACTCAAATTGGAAGTCATGGGCAGGGCCGGACTGGCCGTAGCGGGCACCGGGCGTTTCCCCAGTGGGCCGCTAGGGTGGGGGCCGTTTTTGGGCCCCTGGGGGCCGTTTTTGTTACCGGGGGTCGGCAATATCGGCCCCCTGTAACAAAATCGGCCGAAACCGGCCCTCGCAAACAGCTCGGCTGAACCTCCCCTACCCCAAGGGGGGAGCGGCCGAGCAGTTTGCCAGGGCCGGTTTCAGTTCCCAGTCCGGCCCTGGTCATGGGTCTCCCTCTGGCCCTACTAAGGATCTAATCATAAGCCTACACTCAAATTTCAAAGCCTAAGATAAGAGTAAAGTTAAACGGAGAAAGAAGCAGCTCATTCAAGACCATAAGAGGTGTCAAGCAGAGCTGTATTTTGCCCCACATCTAGCTGATTGCTACACGAATGGCATGTAGATTGCTGTGCTGGAGGTTTCCACGGGCGTGCAGAGAATTAACAACAAATGGAACCCAATGCTCCAGTACGCTAATGATTACATTCTCTTAATTCCCACCCAGAATGCCTTAGAACTTAAACTGGCTGATGCAGAAATTAATGGCAGCAAAAAAGCATGTGGAAATCAACCATTCAAAATCCATTGTCATGATCTAGAGGCTCAAATAAAAGAAACCACTGACCAAACCACTATCTATAGGGAATCAGTGTACCAAAGTTGCAAGCACCTTCAGCTATCTAGGCCTGATACTATCCAACAAGCTCACTTGAAAAACTATCTCGATGACGCCCTATTGAGGGTACAGAGCACAATTAAATGCATTATAAAGTTCTCCAAAAAATATGCTAAATTAAATCTAAAAACTCTAGAAACAGTGTTGCACGCCAAAGTAGGCTTCATACTATGCTACTGCGCAGTGATTTGGGCGTCTCCAGTGGCCTACCCGCCATAGGCAGATTAGGTTTAGAAAAAAGTGGTCTGCCTCCCACAATCAACACCCACAGTCGCTGGAAACAGAATTATATTATTCATCCATCAAAGAGAGAGCCACTGCTGCCTGCTGCAATATGTCATTAAAAGAAATGTCGGCACATCAAACTACTTGAGAGACAGCGCCTGGAAGGAAACCCTTGAATCCAAGAACTCCATCATGCTCCAGCTGCATGAGGTATTGGGATATGTCAATATGGGCCAATTATTTAGCCAATCAATAACCACCAACTTAATTAAAAATAAAGTTAAAGTGCTTCTGAAACAGTGCCTCAAGGAAGAGACAGCAGGATGAATCCAAATGAAGGCCGAACTGAAGGAAAGCATTATCTGGCTTGACGTTTGCAATCCGCTCACAGGCAGAGTCACTCACCGCTCCTCAAACTTCAATTTAAAACAGAAAAGGCTGTTCGTAAAAGGCCATCAGCAACTTTCTGCCTTTTAACGACCCTCAGGCCATGAAACGCCAAACCAGCATACCTGACTGCCCTACTGTAGATACCAAAGGGAATCCTTAATTCACTTTGTTCTCCTATGCAGAAACCTCCCCAAGATCATAAAAGAATCATTTGGCCTCTAGTTAGGATCTCTGGTCTTTACTCCACTAACTGATTCATAATCTACCTTCCGTCCGAGACTTCCAAGGAAGTCATTCTCGGAATGGGCCACTTCCTAGAGAAGGTGCGGCACTTGTGAGAAAACAAAACTGAAAATAGCTCAAGACATCTAAGGTCTCTCAAGTACCAGTATTATATGCACCTCCACCCCCACCAACACATCCCTGCTTCTGGTACAATGACAATACAGGGGATGCTGCTTGCCTCTCAAAACATCAAATGATCCATCAATTTCCACACTCCATGATCCGTGCATAACAACATACACTCTGGGAATAGGTGAACTGCACACTGCATAGAGAACCTCCAACCATATCAGCACTGCAACCTGCTTATGCAGCAAGTCTAGGTTCTGCATACTTACTAACTAGCCACCACTGCTCTGAACCACAGTACCACTAAGTCACTTCAGGTCAGGTCAGTAAAACTCCATGAGACAAAGTCTCCCATACCATCATCTTCAACAGTTCTCAAAGTCTTAATCACCTTCAACCACTGAACATTTGAAAACTGACATTTTAACCTCATTGCCTCCTCTATTCCTCTATTTATACACTACACACAGCACTGCTTTATTAACCTGCAATATTGCACACCCACAGTTTCACAAACTGCTTTGTGTGGCATAATGCACAAGGAGCACAAATCATTCTATACCAATTGTTATAAATATCCTATCTCTGACATCACCCAAGCTGATCATTCATTTCTAAACTACCAACGCAGAGAAACTAATATGAGCAATAGGCTGATTTCCCCTCATTGACGACATTTTAGACAAATAGCTATCAATCTTTGGAGCCATCACAAGCAACAGCACATTCTTAATCATTTGGAGCCCTCCAACGTCAAGAGTGCCTAAAGCAGCATAGAACACAATACTCAGGGACTTCTTACAATCATCAGTAGTTCTCATCTAGGAACATTCTCAGTTGTCCATAGTTTAGATGAATTACTCAACCATACTAAACCTCACTTGATGCAGCGGAATGAAGAGGTGCTGCACAAATGCTGCTCATGCTGCACCTTTTACCTCCCCTCCATTAAATCTGTGGTCACTGTCTCCAGAGCCCAGCCTCCACTGTCTGGATTAAGGTCAGGTTACCAAATGTGTGCTCCTAGAAAAAAATACACCAAAGCCACGGAATGTCATTTTTTTGTCAGAAATCAAGCAGGTGTTCAGGCTATGGAATCTGCACTGGTGTGTGGGATCTCCAGTTTGCTCCAGGTTAGTTTCAAAGACAGACATGCAATGAAGGAACAGGATGCCAATTTTTAAAAATTATTTTTACGCAAGATCTGGTTGCATACAATGAGTCCAAATGGAAATCATTGGCATGGGTAGTGGTTAGTCCTAAAATCCTACATGGATGCCACCCTCCTGGGCCTACCTAGAACACCCTCCTCCGAGGTTATCCAAGAGAATTTGAATGATTGAAACAAAGAAAGATTCAACTTTTGCCACAGCCTTTCTATAATAAACTGAAACCACACAAATGAGGTTCTTCAAGTTTCACTGGCACGCATAGGGTTAGGGATAAGTTTGCTGTGACACAACCAGACTATAGGGTCAATTTAGAGTTTGTCCAACAGGCTACTCTTCCACGAATGTGGCGGAGTACCCTGTCTGTCAAAGCCTCTGTCTTCATACTCGATTATGAGTCAGACAAACCTTTATCTTTCAGACAGTGGTGCCACCGCTGGCTCTGTGGTTGGTAAGCTTACTTCGATGGCCTGCTCAAGAAGGGGCTGTCTGAGTAAGGAAATCAGATCGGCCGCCCTTTTTTAGAGCAGATACTCTAATTTTGTTTCCTCCATCACCATCAGGAAAAACCTGGTGGTACTGGAAAAACATTGACAAATGACCCTAATGCCCTGAGTTAAGCATCCCAGGGTGCGGTGGTCATTCGTTTTTTTGTTTTTCAATAACAATCTTCCAATTTGGGAATTGGTTAATTAAAAACATAAAGTCTGGTACGCGGCTGTCTGAAAGACAGCAGAAAAGCAACAAAGATGCAGTACCCTCAGAGGAACTGGTTCCCCTAAAGGCCCAGAGATTGTCACTGGGTTGGTGGTGACCTATAAAAACGCCAGGCTGCCGGCCAAACTCTAACTTTACCTCTATGTGTCAAGACTTGACACATCATGTCCAACTCTTCCCCCATAAAACATACTACAACCACACACTATCATCCCAGAGGTCCACCTGTGATGAACAATTTGAGCTATAGGATGCCATGTAGTAGCAGTTAAGTGATAGAGATACTAACTAACATAACGTGTCCAGGAGTTAGAGAGAAAGAGAGAGACAGAGAGAGAGAGAGAGAGAGAATCCACTCTTAGTCACGAAATCTACAAGTAAGAACACCTTTGAGATTGGGCGAGGATGCAAAGTTGAACAAAACCTCAGAGAAGAGCAAATGAACACGGCAGGCTCCCTTACTCAAAAGTACGCCAGGCATGCATAATGGGGCACAGTCTCCATGCTTCAATCATACAAAACTAACTTTGATTGCAATTAATAAGTAATAACATTTTAAATAAGTAGCAGACTCTATCACTCAACCGCATATATTTGTTTTGTTGTCATGCCTACAATTATCTATATTTCTTGATGAATTGCTAACTATCGATGATCAGAAAATCTCAATTTATCAATTGTCACCAATATCACGCATACATGTCCTTGATTTTGCTTGTCATTCGCCAAACATGCTGCTCAAACACATTTGGGTGTTTTTTATGACAAGCTCGATTTATAATCTACACGCTGGTGCAGCAATGATTGTGGTGCAATGCTTGACTGTAGCAGCACCCTCCTAGTTCCATAACGCCTCCGACCCCCTCGGCTCCCTGAAAATGAAAGTCTGAGAAAATAGGATTATAAGTCGATTTCTAAACATGAGGGTATTACTGAAGTAGGTTAGAAGGGATATTCATGGCTGCAAGAAAAGCACTGGAAATAGAGTTGGCGGAGGTCCAGCCTGTCAGCATCTGCGAACAATCCTACTTTGGCTTAATCAAATCAGGCCGGCCTCCCCAGTTCTGTATTTGCTGACAAGCAAGGTAACTGAGATGAATGCAGGGCATTAATGCATCTGTCCACATGGGAAGAATCAGCTTGTATTACCGGCTGCGTATCACAATCGCATATGTCACATCATTCCACAATTGTGTGGTTGGGATCCCAGGTACTACAACCATCCTGTTTTAGCGGATTACTAGGAGATGACAGGGCGGCGAGGAGCCATGACCAAGTGCTGATAGCTCTAGCGCCTTCTGTTATGAGCAGCCGCCAGTGTTTAGCGCTTAAACCATGCTATCCCAAGGCCATTGCGCAGAAGAGTTGCTTTATTGAGCTGGAGGTTTGCAGTGAAATATAATTAGGTGAAGCTCGCACTGCAAGCAAGGAAGACCTCCTGTTAATAATACTTGCGCGCAGATTAGATATCGAGAACCAGATACATATGATTAGAAAACGGGACGTACCTGTGGCACAAGGGGCTTGTAAATAGGCCCCTAAATGTTTCATGCATGCACTGGAGACTGTGGTTACCTATAACGGTACACCCACTTTCAGTCCCCTCTGACCGATCACCTTGATAATTTTCTTTCATAACAAAACACAGTAGCAGGCAGAGCAGATTCGAATGGATCTCAGCGGTGACCATCACTTGAAAATAATGATGTTACAAAGTGTGGTTGTCTCCTTTCATCAGCATCTGTTTAGTCATCACCAAAACAATGCAGACAAAAAGAGTATACCAATATCCCTTTACGCTCACTGCGAATGGCGAAAAGGGGGCAGCAGGAGTCGCTGTTTGTAACTGACTCTAGTTTGTCCCTCTGAGACTGTATGTAGCGCCCATTACCCAAACTACCCCCTTGGAGTATTCTGGCCTAAGAAATCAGTGGCTATTTATGGCTGGCAGTCATATGATGGCAGCCAACACTGAGTTTAAGTATGAGGTGATGCCAGCAAGCACACATAAGGAGAGAAGATGAGACGATACAACTTCCTATCATGATGACCTTCATGCTACGATCATACGATCATGTGTTTAAGAGTTAACCCAATGATAGAATTTTTAACTAATATTTGGTGATCAAAAATCCAATCTATTCTATATGGATCAGACAGACGTCTCTCTAGCCTGGGATGTGCATCATCATTTAGTGAAGTCTCCTATGCCTCAGGAGGCAATGATCTACCTGCATTTTTGTCAATCTCTGAAATTTCAAAAGATGCTTCTTTACTATGTATGTCTGAGTTCCTTCATAGCACCTAAAGTGCATTAACAGGGTGTGGTGGTTAATTGTGGAGTCATGCTGTACTCGACCCAAAGCATTAGTGCACCATCTTCAAAGCACTATCTGTAGAGCTCGCTCCTGTGGCTTGCCCAACTCCAGAGTGAGGGTGCCAGAAGGTATCCACTTATCATTGTGTACCTTATTCAGATCAATTGAAGGATATGTGATAAGTGTTACACTCAGCCGTTCTTGGCCCCCTCCTCGCTTCACGCAGCGCTCTTCAGCAGAGTGTGTTCCGCTGAGGGTTGGTGGCCTCTCGCTGACAGCTGCAAGGGCCTGTGAAGACAGTGGCCAACACCTGCTTCTTGGACAGCTGCGGCAATGCAATGCTGAGGCACCAGACAGGCTATGCTCAGCTGTGAGCAGAATGGAGAACACCAAGACTGAAAGAGCATCATTACTGTTTGGGAGTACAGACCCGCTGTGGTTTAATCAGCCTTGACATCTCGCCCACCGTCGGAGCACCTCTGGAACTTGCTGGATACTCACTCATCTAGCAGTCAAAGAAGACTGCAAACAGCCCCTTCAAACCGACATTTAACTCATTATCAGGCTCGCATTTTAAGGGTCTTGGGCCCATATCGACAATGGAAATGTTCTTTTTGCTCTTCACCTCCCACTGATTTTCATATGAATCTCTTCAATAATCCTCAACAAATTACCTATAGATTATTCATCCATCTATTCATCTAATGCTGCAAATTGGCGCTGGCTACGTGCTGAGAGCCTGGCAAGTGATATTTATTATAATCGGACGTGTTAAATATTTAGACAAAAATATTGGTAATGATCAACTGATAAAATGCTGCAACAAGTAACTAAATATACGTCCATGCTGCAATATCATCCCAGCTATTGCTCACTGTCCTACAGGTCCGAATAGGAGAAGCTCTTCGACATGTAGGCATGTTGCCACCTGAAACTGGTACCAGGAGATCCCTGCCCATTACCACTGGTAAAATTCAAGGAGTCATCTTACCCCCTCTACTGTCCTGCAGTCTTATTAGAGAAAGACATTTTGAATCACACACACGCACTCCACACACACTAGCACACTATATGCGTTTTATTTATCTTCCTTTAAATGACAAAACACACACCGACTCCAGGGTATTTCAATTTCATGTGTCCTGGTGGTCCTTGAGTGAAAACAAGAAAATACGCAATTTTATTCAGGCCGTATCTATCTGCCCTTAAGACTGCTGAACTGAGACCTTTCAACCGAGCTCCGCCTGAATCATCTCTACACTTGGTCGAAGAACTCTGTTAACAAGCGCTGCGAAGCTAAGGTACAGCGTCTCCTCGAAAGTTGAAATAGTGCCAAAGTTCACATCCAAGCACCTGCGCTGGTCTCCGCGAAGATCACCTGAGGCTGAGCCCCGCTGACCTGACTGACTGCTGCCTGCGGCAGGCTCCACACAAAGGAAACGCTTCTGCCTCCTGGCCGAGGAATCCCCGTCACACGCTACCGTTCGATAAGGCATTAAAGAAAAGGCAGGTGGATTAGCGCACTATCAGCCGAGACAAGATCTACGACAACAGACACTGACCTGACAACAAGACTGCGCCCTCCCCTTTCCTTCAACTAGAAACCCATTTACAGTTAATGCATTTTAAAAGAAAGGGGGATTAAGGAGAGAGATTAAATCAATTCTTATCCTGCAGAATCTCTCCTTTTGAGACACAGGATTTAGGATTCAAGGATTTTCAAGGCACAAGATGCTCGCGAGACATGTCGCATATGAAAGAGCAAAGTTTTAGTGTATCTAGATTACCGGCAATGCAGTAAACGAATGCATTGCAGTTGAAGCTATCGTTTGACATATAAGGGCACATTTTCCCGCCATACCTTGAGAAGTCGGACAGATGGCAGGAAGGCAGCGTGGCACAGCTTCCGAATGGTCCAGTTCAGAGGCCGCGGGGCATCCGTGCGACTCATGACCCTTTCCCAAATCCCAGCGGTGGAAAAAAAGAACTTCAGTGTGGAAAATGCCTAGAGAACATAAGGTCGTCCACTGTTGCGACATCCCGCAGCCATCCTGCCCGCGCGCAGGGCTCCGTGAACCATTCCTGACGGGCAGACGCCTCCCCAACTTGGAAGGCTGGCAAAGTGGCTGTGCTCGCGCCACCGACGCTCCTGGGGAAGGCAGCCTCCGCTCCGCTCATGCATACCAAATGCAGCTGAATGGAAGCAATCAGCCCGCTGCTCAGGGGAGTGCCGCGCTGCGCCGGGAGAGGGGGGCAGCCTGTGCGGAGATGCCTGCGGTAAGAGCGGGATGCTCTCTCACGCTTCCTCTGGCTGCACACAGGTCTACGCACTCGGCTCTGCCTTTTCTTGCTCTCCTCTCCCGAGGAGGGGGCGCGCTGGAGTTTCATCGAAGCGTGTGTGAATTTCAGGAAAGCTGATACGCGGGCTGGAGAGAAAGCAGTTTAGAAAAGGTGCAAATGGAGATGTGATTGAGGAAGCAAGCTGGGTATAAACGGGAGGAAGATGCCTGGGGTTGTATTACTGTCAGGCTGAGGTGATGTAGTCATGTAAGTTTCTGTTGTTTGCAGGCTGCTTGTTGACGTTCGATGCGTGGGAAGAAAGAGTTGATTGGAGCCCTTGCGGGCTGTTAGATGACTATTCTGCAGAATAACGAGGCCCAGAGGTTATTCAGTTATCTCTGACGCGCTGTGAAGTGTCCCTCTGCAGACAGCCTCTGTTTGCAGTTCCGGATAAAAAGTCAAACAAGGGGTTAAATGCTGAAGGCTAACTGCTCCATGGGGTTTAAGCAGAAGTAAAGCATTATAGGGTTGGAGATGATGCGGCCACTGCTTTCAAGTTACAAAACTTTGCTGCTGATGGCAGCAGGAGAAAGGAGGAAAAGCAGAGTGAATGATGAAACCAGGCAATGGATTAATGAATAGGCCTCAAATGACGCAGCGACTTGCAAACGCTGGCCTCATTTGTGACCGGAGAAGCATCGCTATTCGGACTGTCAGAGTGACAGTTAATAATAGTGAAAAAAAAGGAACTGGGCCATGGAGGTGAGTGTGTTGTTAATGGAAGCTTTATTAGCCGAACCAGATAATGAGGAGTACAGTGTGAATGAGTAAAAATGAGAGATATGCACATAGGGGAGAGGTTTTATACCTGAATATTAAATGTAGCAATATTGTCTGGTGGAAATATTAAGTCCTAAATATGGTTTATGAAAATATTGCCCTGTTGGATGTACATTTTCTGTTATTAACTGCAATATGGTTTATTTTTGTGACCAATGTTTCAGACAAACTTATGCCCGAAGATATTCTGATACCATTCTGGTACCATGCCACAACACGTTTGAGTATATTAAAATATTGTAATCAGGTCTATCTCACTGTGAAACAATACCCTTTTTTGCTTGGTCACCCAGATTTTTTTTTGCTTAATTTTATTGTTTTTTATACTCTACCCACTGAGGCGCTCCTGTAAATTGCCTAATATATGTGCGCTGACCAATAAAACGTAGAATTTGGCTAACCGTTGTTTGTCTTATTTATCTTTCTCATATGGTGCAGAAAATACATCTGTGGCATAGAAAGTTAAAATGCCACCTATGGACTGCAGTACTTAGTGTGACAAAGGAAAACATGGCATACGGCCTACCATTGAAGCCTGATGGTTGCAGTGTAAAACTTGCAGTGTTTAAATAACTCTTTTCTAACAGCTAAGAACCTACCTTTTAAATATTATTAAGCCATCCCATATAACCCTTGTAGCCCATCAGGTAGACTGCATGGTATTTAAAAGTGGGACATGTAGAAAATTAATGCTACCATAACCCTACAGTGACAAAGCCCAAAATGCATTTTTACTGGGGAAGGCCTAACTTTCCTATGTTGGAAACCAGAGTACATTAAAATACTAATATTGGATCTCAGGAATGGGACCTGCTAGCAAAATAACTAAACTACTATTTTTAATATTTTAATAAAAACCCAGTCCAGTGCTGAAGTTGGATTTTTAATAACTGTAAAGGAAAAGTAACTTTTAGTACTTTACCTTTTACCTGTATGAACTGTGAGAAGGATAATTGGCAATTGCCTCTGTTAACACAAGTCTGTGCTCAGCCCAGGAAAAGGTGTTCAAAGAGGTGTTAAATTCCTCCCAGGAACATACAGTGGGCTGACCTGAATGATCACAGATAACACCTCTAAGCTCAGGAGAATTTGCAGAGAGTGGCCTACAAAGCTGGACCTTCACACAGCTTTCACCAGAACACTGCTACATTTGAGAAAGGATACCAGTCAGACTGCACTTGTTGAACTTGGCATCTGTGACCTGTGAGAAGAACATGAGGAGGTTGAACTAGGGGTGGGCGGAATTTGCGTAGTCGCGCTACGCAAAGCTCCGCGAAACGGTAAAAAATCTCTGTGAGCACGCAAAAGTTCCGCAAACATGCTGAATTGCTTGTTCCGCCCGTTCGCGATGCTTTTTACCTGTTCGCGAACGCTGTTTGCGTGCTCGGGGAGAAATATCTCGCGAACACGCATTTTGAAAGCGCGAACAAGCAAAAAATTCCGCGAAGTCGCGGATCGCGGAATTTTTGGCAATTTTGCGTTCTCCGCGGAACGCAAAATTACCCAAATTCCGCAAATTCCGCGAGCGGAACGGAATTTCCCGCCCAGGCCTAGGTTGAACCCCCTTACACCTGAAATTTAAGGACCGAAAGATCTTGAAGAATCACAAGGCTGATCCCCTAAGTAGCTTTTGGAACAAAAAAAGCATAAGAGGATATTCTTGTGTAGAACCTCAGCTGCCAAGTGGCAACTGGACCTGGATTTGACTTTGCTGTTGCCTGACAGCCTGAGAGCTTCTATGTGCTCCCCTGAGGCGCTGTGGACATTGGAAGTGTACATTTGTGACTGTCCGGGCACTGATAAAAGCTTCAGAACATTTTTACATTTCTTTCTCCAGATCTTCAATGGGACCAACTGTAAAAGTATCTGACCGCCAGTTCCATTGCGTTGGACTGAATTTCAGGTTTGTCCCATATGGAGAAGAGTTTTTCTCAGAAAAATTGCAAAGTCCCTTTTGAGTATTAGGACTTAGAAACTTTTTCGAACTTCCCTACTTCCATTCCTTAGCGTGGCCAATCTACTTGGGGTATCTGCCCACGCTCTTTCCCAGTCTGCCTCAAATCGCGCCTATAATCCTGTCTACTGTGACCATTGACCACAAGTAGAGCTTTGTGCTTCTTGATGCTATTTTCTCTTCAGTCTTTAAAAAAAAGTTTATCTCTAGTTCCCCTTATTTGATTTTTGTCATTTGGTGTTATTTTTTTGTATTAAAATTTTCTCAATTTTTATGAATGTGAGTGTTTTTATTGTTTTGTTTTTTTGATTTTTTTAAATTTGTTTTGGTACTTTTTTCTCTAAGCTAAGCCTCTCTGCTCTGTGCCACAGATACCAGGGATTTAGCTCAGGTTAAAATTACTGAAATCTTTGACTGGACCTAACAAGATGGTAACTTTATTACTAGCAGTGGAGACAATTCCACCCCAACTAATAAACCACTTTCTCACACTCCCAATTTTTTCTTGAGGCAGCTCTATCTTGACGATCGGTGAGCAATTACTTAGAAGTCAAGAGGAAGTTTGTGTTGCATATTGTGAGACCTAAAACAGTAAAAATTACATTGAAGGTCTCACATTGTGCTTTAGGAATCAAAGAGGAGATTGTTAACAGGCTCAGTACTTGAAAGGATCTGACAGACAAGAAGTCACTCACCAGACACATATGCAAAACTATTGTTTTTGATCTTTCTAGTACCAACTTAGAACATATACATTTAACAGTGAACTATGGGTACTAAAACACAAGCACTAAAGAACACCTTCCAATTTGGGTCCCCCGCTAAATGTAAACATTTCAAACACTGGCTTGTGGCCTTAAGATATTTAAATCTGGATTCTGAGCAGTTGTGAATACTTCTGATAATGAATGTATATTTTTTAAAAACATGCACCCTATCATCTAAAGGCTAAGTAGTCTCTTTCGTTTACAGCTGAAAAAGAGTAAGCAGCAAAGCTAAAAAAAAGCAGAATGAATACAAAACAGTTTTATTCAATATTTCAACATTAGGATCACAAAATGTTCATTGAGCTTTCTTACTTAAAACATATAGAGATAAATTGGTGCTCCCAAGCGACGCGACGGCGCAGTGAATGTGTGGAAAGTGGGTATAAAGTGCGCTAGTGCTATACAGTATATGTACATAGTGACTGATTGAGGATGCAGTGCTGTTTGATACGCGCTCTGTCAAAGAGTGAAAGGCTCCAAATCACATAAAAACAGTACAATAATTATGCCAACGTTTTGACCCCATGGGATTAATTATAAAGGAGTGAAAACACAAAATTGAATACGGTAGCACCAGAAAAGACAAGAAAAAGACAGAAGATGTGCTGTTTTGTAATCGTACAACAACCATCAGGATATCCACAATTTTTGAACGTCACAGGACTTCTGCCGCGCTTATGAGGAAAGTCATCCTTTATGGAAGAGGAAACCTCACACACATAATAGTGTCATGCTTCATTATCGGCATCCTCTCCCCACCCTGGTAAGTCAGTGCCACCAGGGCTGACTCAACCTCCTCAAAGACTAAAAGGAAGGAGGGAGTTCTTAGACACAAACTACTGGACAAGACGAGATCCAGACTATTTAAAACTACCTCAGATTTCCTTGGTATTTCACCTTTATTGGTGATGGCCCTGGATATATCTAAAACCAAGAACGAGTGGGTATACAGGGGATTATGGCTCAAACCAATCTCATATCTGCCAGAGTCGGGTTTGAGTCCACCTTCGAGAGAAAATGAACTATAATGGAAAGTGAAAACAGCCTGAATGTGCTTGATGGGTCTGACAGCCTGTAAAATGTGTGCAAGATATCTGGCAGGGATGTGACTGTCCCTGTACAGTGAGCTAAAAAAGACAATTAATGTGCATGATACACTGTGTGTGCACTGGGTACATGGTCATGGTTTATGTTTATGTTTGGATTTTATAGAGCACATGGCTGCCCTAGGTAACAAGTTTAGGAACAAAACATGGATATTGTTCTTATTGGGTATTAAACCATGTAGACATTGATGTTTATGTAGAGCTGCAATATGAATGAACTTCATCAATGTTTAGATTGATTTCATCATGTTGTGGTGCATGTGCACTGAGCCTGAGGGTCCTAACCCCATGTGGGGGAACAAATCTAAATACACAACATCGTTCGATTGGAGGAAAAATGACTCCAGTGGACAACAATGTTTCTATATACACAGTGGGTTAAAATTATTGTTCTGATTAACATCAATATATAAATTGAACAACGCAAGTGGATTGAAACCATACAACAGGACAATGTAGACTGGGAATTCAATGGAAGGCCGTTTGCCTCAAATCCTACACTGTGTTGAGCCCATGCATGATAGAATCCACGTTGTCAATCCAATATAGTTTTCCGCGCAATAGAGCATTGGCAATGTCATCTCCACAGGGGCCCAAAGTCACATGTTCTATTACTTGCCAGCTCATATCCTCCGAAGTGTGTTTTCCTTGTTGGTAATGTCCCACCAGGGGTGCGCAGGCAACTCCACGTTTAATCCTGCAGTGGTGCTGTAAGATCAGACATTTGATTGTTTGCGTAGTTTGACCGATGTAGCTGAGGTCACATGGGCATAGGATTGTATAAATTACATTACTAATATTGCAATTTATAAAAGTAATCAAAGTGAAATTCACATTCAAATGTGTAAACATCTTGTTTTGCAAACAGTATTTACATACCATGCAGTGGCCACACTTTGAGTGGCCTGAAAGTGGTGCCAAACCCCACTGGGAGTTTAGTGTGATTTTAGGTTGAGGAGGAAGGGTGGCCCTAACTAAGGCATCCCTAAGGTTCTTCCCTCTCTTGAATGACAGCATAAGTTCCTCTTTCATGGTGAGATAACATTCCACCAATTCCCAATGCTTACTGACAAGCTTTTTGATTTTGCTACTCGCTGGGCTGAATGTACTCATGCAAATAATGTGTTCACATTTGTTACGGTTTGAGAAGTGTGTCTCTGGGATTGTACGAGGCTCTCTTTCTTGCCTGTCTGATGAGACATCTGGGGTAACCTTGTTCGATCAGTTTAGCAATCAATGAGTCTGCTTTGCTGAAATATTCAGATCTTTTGGTTCTGTTTCGTCGTATGTGGAGGAACTGCCCAAAGGGCAAATTGTCCCTGAGACTCCACGGATGGCTACTGGAGTAATGGAGCAGTGATTATAGACAAACTATTGTAAGCCAACTGATGTGGTTTATCCTCCATAGGTACTTCCCAATCTTCGTCTTTAGGATTCTGGGCACCTTACCATTGCTAAACAGTGCTAAAGTGCATGTGCTCTGTCCTCTAAACATGGTAACATTGGTTTATCTTCGATTGGCATATTTACTTTACTTATAAGTCCCTAGTAAAGTGCACTATATGTGCCTTTGGCCTGTAAATCAAATGCTACTAGTGCACTGATTGTTGCCACCCACTTTAGTAGCCCTTTGAACATGTCTCAGGACTGCCATTGCAGAGCTTGTGTGTACAGTTTTAAACTGCCATTTAAACCTGGCAAGTTAACCTACATGCTACGCCCAAATCTTTCTTTTTATTACATGTAAGTCATCCCTTAGGTAGGCCCTAGAGAGCCCTAAGGGCAGTGTTGGACTTGGCCCTTTTTTCAGGGTTATCCCCAAACTTTTTGCTTCTTCCTCTTATTTTTTCCTGACCTGTTGTTGTTGGTTTTAGGACTCTGGGCACTTTACCACTGCTAATCAGTGCTAAAGTGCATATGCTCTCTGTGTAAATTGTGATCATGATTGGTTATCCATGATTGGCATATTTGACTTACTGGTCCGTCCCTAGTAAAGTGCACTAAGTGTGCCAGGGCTGGTAAATCAAATGCTACTAGTGGGCCTACAGCACTGATAGTGCCACCCACATGAGTAGCCCTGAAAAGGTAACTCAGACCTGCCACTGCAGTGTCTGTGCGCAGTTGTTAACTGCCATGTCGACTTGGCAAGTGCACCCCCTTGCCAGGCCCTAACCTTCTCTTTTCTTACATATAGGACACCCCTATGGTAGGCCCCAGGTACCCCCCTGGGCAGGGTGCAGTGAATGGGAAAGGTAGGACATGTACTGGTGTGTGTAACATGTCCTGATAGTGAAATACTGCCAATTTAGTTTTTCACTATTGAAAGGCTATCTTGCCCCATAGGACAGAATGGCGAATGCTTTGTAACATTTTACAAGCATATCTTCCCATAGGGATAAGATTGAAAAATAAAGTTTAGGCTCTCTGAACTCAGAATTTAATAACACATCTTTTACTAAAGATCGTTTTTAAATTGTGTGTTTGAAAATGCGACTTTTAGAAAGTAGACATTTTCTTATTTAATCATTCTGTGTGCCTCTGCCTGTTTGTGTATTGACTGTCTGGTTTTGGAGTGACAGGGGCTGGGGAGGTGCATTCTCTCAGACAGCCACCGGGGGGTTGATGTGTGTCCTGCCTTTCCTGAATGAGTCAGGGCTGGGCTGAATAGACCTGGCTGCACTCAGAGTAAGTGAAGGAGTTCTCACTAGCACCTGAATAGGCCCGGTCTGCATTTAGAGTGGTGGGAGGAGATTTCCCTTGCACCTGAATAGGGCCTGTCTGCCTTACACAATGTTGTCTCCACCTCCTGCCAGGCAGCTGCACCAGAGAGGACAGAACTGGTTTGGACTGGGCTCAGAGACCCTTGCACAAAGAGAACAAATACATTTTGGGGTATAAGTATTAGACCTAAAACCCCTGAACTTTAGACTACTTCTGGAATCAAGAGGAACCTTTGCCACAGAGAAGAGCTGAAGAAACTGAGGAGAAGTACTGCCCTTGCTGTGTGTCTGGGGTTGGCCTTCAGTTGCTGTTTCTGACAAGGAAAGGAGAAGGACATTGCTGTGTGCTGTGTCCCCTGCTTGAGGAAAGTGTCCAAGGGCTTGGGTAGAGCTTGCCTCCTGTTTTGAAGTCTCAGGAACACAAAGACTTCACCCCCAGCTCCCCTGAACTTCCTTGCTGGGAGTTCTGACCTGCCACGAGGTGCCTGTGACTGTCTTGGGCCTCTGGAGGTTGTTTCTGCTGTTGGGAGCTGGAAAAGCAACGCAAAGACAAGGAAATCAACCCAACGCCGTGGTGCGAGACGAATCTCTCTGCATCGCCGCGCCGCTGCCGCAATCAATGCAGCCTTTGTCACCGCTGCAAGAATCGACGCATCGAGGGATTGCGGCTGAAAAGGTCGACGCATCCCGGAGTTCCACCATCGTCCCTGTGCAGCAAGTTTTCCCCGACGCATCACCCGAGGATCGGAGTCATCCCAAAATCAACGCATCGATTCCCCCTACAGACCGGACCCGACGCATCGCTCCCCTGTGTACAGCGGAACTGTCGCATCGCATCCATGAGGGTCTCAGGAACCAACGCATCTCTTTGTTTTTCAACGCTTCCCATCACTGCTGCTGTTTGGCTTGGTGAATTTTTTCGCAACGACAAGTACTTTGCAAGAAATCACGCATCCATAGTTTTCTATGAACTCAGTTGCTAAAACCTTTTAAAAGTCATTTTCCTTAATACTATATGTTGAATTTTTGTCGTTTTGGTCTTGTTAAGTTTAGATAAAGATACTTTATTTTTCTAAACCGGTGTGGTGTTATCACTGTGTTACTGTGAGTGTTGGTACAAATACTTTACACATTGCCTTTGGGATAAGCCTGTCTGCTCGTGCCAAGCTACCAAGGGGGTGAGCAGGGGTTATCTAAAATGTGTATCCCCCTTACCCTGACTAGAAGCAAGGGTCCCTATTTGGACAAAGGTACCTACCTCTGCCAACTAGAGAACCCCATTTCTAACAGGCAGGGTGCCGTGTAGTTAAAAAGTAGGTCATGTACTTTTAAGTTTTACATGTCCTGGTAGTGATATAAATTTGTTTTTCACTACTGCAAGGCCTTTCTCTCCCATAGGTTAGCACTAGGATTACCTTGCTACATTTTATCAGTGTAATTTCCATTTGGGAAAAGATAGAAATTTGGAGTTTGGTGTCTCTTGACTCATAATTTAAAATCCCATTTTATGGTAAAGTTGGATTTTAAGTATCAAATCTGAAAATGCCACTTTTAGAAAGTTGGCATTTTCTTGCTTTAACCAAACTGCACCTCTACTTTTCTCTAAATACATGTCTGGGGCGGGTACAGCTGGGCTTTGGGCATTCCCTCTAGACAATCACAAACGAAGGGAGCTGAGGTGTGCCTGATGGGCATTAACATACTGATGGGTTTTCCTAGGCAGGGTGGGAGGGAGGAGCTGACACTTGCACCTGAACAGAGCTGTGCCTGTTTCCCACACAAGAGCTGCATATCCCCCTGTAGTGAGTCTGGAGCTAGGGCAGGAAGTGTAGGTACCTAGTGTACTTCAAAGCCTCTTTGAAGCCTCTTCCACTTCAGTGGCCCAACTGGGTATAAGTGTTGCCATGAGGGACTGCCACTATGCTGAATTGCTTCACTGTGTCGGACTGCTGCCTGCTGCCTCTTGTCTGGGAGTGAAAAGGACTGGCCCTAAATTTCTACATCTTATACATCCTCACATAACTTAAGTGACTCCAAGGGCTTGCTGGCTTGCCTTCTGTTCTGAAGTCTCGGGGACATCAAAGACTCCCTACAGCATGCCTTCAGCTGCTGGACTCTGCCATCTGTGAGTCCTGCCCTGCCAAGAGGTGCCAATCCAGTCATGGGCCGTGGAAGTCGGTTCTGCAGCTGTTTCTCTTCAAAACCCTCATTGTCGACTTAGTAATTGTCGGAACCGATGTGTTCCTAATGCTGATGCACCGCTGCTTCGAGGATCCCACAGCGGCAAAAGTGTGGCTTGACGA
Source organism: Calotriton arnoldi (assembly GCA_963921515.1). Classification (NCBI taxonomy): domain Eukaryota; kingdom Metazoa; phylum Chordata; class Amphibia; order Caudata; family Salamandridae; genus Calotriton; species Calotriton arnoldi. Next base: position 1,984,583 of record CAWUFW010000084.1, on the reverse strand, counting down.
TGAAGCATTGCCTTCATCGCCAGTGGTTTGACACCAAAGTATCCCAAACTGTGCAATTTGGAACCAACGCATCGCCTGCAATCTTTCGGATCAACACTGACGCATCACATCCGACCGCTCTTCGCAGTTGATCTTCGGCGTCAATGCTTTCTCTGTGAAGGTACTGTTTTCACCAGGGCTTGCATGGCTTCTGTATCTGACCCATGCTCCATCATGGTCGGCTTGACTTTTCAGATTTGACCTGGTTCAGCGTGACCAGATAGCCCCGGTTGGTGCTTTGGTGACTCTAATCACTATATTTCAAGATATTCTTTAAAAATTAATAACTCCAGTTTAGCTAATTGGATTTCTGTCATTTTGATCTTGTTTTGTTCATTAAATGAAACTCAAATTTGCTATCCTGGCGTGGATTATTTCTGTGTGGAGTTTTCCCTATTTTACAATTTTAAGTGTTGTGCAACCACTTTACAAATTGCGTCTTAAGTTTAGTTTAGTTTATTTATTCAAATGTTCGGTCTTTTAAAACCATTACACCAAACAACTTATTTTACTTGCTTAGAGTGTCCTAATGAAAAAAAAATGTTAATAGGATGTTAAAAACCATTGATCCTTATTCTACACTTAGTAAACTCAAGTCCAGTTTGTATTGTCCATAAAGTGCTGCAACCTTAAAAATCATCTTCATCATGAAAACAGTGTATAGGACTTCTGGCTCTGTATATATTAAACATTGCTAGACGACGTGCTACTTCCTGTTCGTTAATAAAAAAATAAAAATAATAATATTTCCAATAATTTTAAGAATCAGTTTGAAATTCTTCTGGTATTTGACCCAATTCCTTTAAAAACGTGTTTAAATGTTTTACCTCCCTACAGACCAAGGGGATTGAGGACCCACCTAATTAGGAATTACTGCTTCTCTGCATGTTCGAATGTTCATATTGATAAATGTTTCTTTTTAAAAATATCTTTCTTTCTATTAATAAGTTTGGACATGCACAGAGAATATGTGGTAGAGATTTGCATTTGTAGTCGCACAGTCTGCAGACTTGGTTTTGATACTGGTCTTTCCAGGAGGGGATAAAATCCTTTGTTTCCCACATACCAAAGCGTAATTTCATGAATTGATTTTTTAAGATGGTTGAAAAATAGGCTGATAAATAGACCTGAGGTTTCCTGGTGCCATATGACTTAATCACTGTCTAAGCGTGACGTCTTGTAATAAGATATTCTCATCTGTTGAATGAGACAGGAGTTTTGTTGTCCGGTTAATTGCTTTGTTGAGGGCCAGTTTCCCCATGCCAGAGTTCCTAATTTCTTGAGCAGAAACATCCTCTATAACCTGGCTTGGATAGCAGCCCCAGGAACCTTGTGTTTTATTCTCTCTTTGAGCTTCTATTTCTTTCCAGCGCAAGTTCTCGATAGAATCAGTTTCGGATGCTCTGAGCCTCCCTCATAGTTTGATAAATGCACCTTTGCTCCGGAATATTTGATTAGACAAATCAAACTCGAGTCGAACTTGAGCCGCTGATGCTGATTGCTGAATGAGGAAGACATTTTTATAAACTTTTGTTTGGATGTTATTTAAGGTTGAAATTTCACAACCTCTCATTATTTCGGTACCTTAGGTCACGGAAGGCATTAGCTGTGCAGACATAAAGGATAGTAGATAGCTAGGATAGACAGCTAACATTTTTTAAAATAATTTGAAGCCACATATGAGATTTTGGGCTTTGGCCCTCATTGCTGAAAGCTGCTGCTTGTAACTCATTTTTTCTTCGATTTTGAATCCCAGATATTTGTATGAGATGACTGTCTCAACTTTTTTCCCATCCAGATACCATTTATGTGTCTTGTATTTGGCATCCACTAACTACACTACCTTTGTTTTAGATAAATTTAGTTCTAGCCTTTGCCGGTCCATGTACTTAGCTAATGCACTCATGCCGCGTTGAAGCCCAATTGGCGTTTGGCTTAAAAGCACTATATCATCAGCATACTGAAGGCACCTGATTTCCTCATTGGCTAACATTGGTGGATGGCTATTTACTTCATGGAGTGCTTCTTCAAGATCGGATAAGTACAAGTTGAAGAGGCTTGGTACTAACACACACCCCGGCTTTAATCCATTGTGGGTGTCAATTTTCTTTGTTACACAGCTGCCATCGCCTATTTTTATCTGGGTCCAGGTACCTGTATATAGTTCTTTGATGGCATTCAGTAAGTCGCTTGGGATACCCCAAGTGGCCAATTTTTCGCATAGATGTCTTTGGGGCACACGGTCAAAGGCAGACTTGAGGTCCACAAAGCAAGCAAACAGCCGCTTGTGCTTGTATTTGGCATTTTCGGTAAATAGCGTAAGGGCTGTAAGATTTGTTAGTGTACCTGCACAGGCCCCGAACCCTGTTTGGGTCCGAGGGATACATTTATTGTCATATGACCATTTTTTAAGATGTTCTAGCAGACAGGCAGCATATAACTTAGCTTCAACATCTATTAATGAAAAGAGTCTCAAGTTAAGCTTGACTGCTCTGTGCCAAGCTACCAGAGGGTGAGCACAGGTTAATTTAGGATGTGTATCTGACTTCCCCTGACTAGGATTGTGGTCCCTACTTGGACAGGGCGCATATCTCTGACAACTAGAGACCCAATTACTAGCAAGTACTATTTTCCATTATTTTCTATGAGATGGTGTTGAAATAGTGGATGGCCATGTGTGGTGCTGGACTTTCTCCAAGTCCAAACTGGAGTACATTTACCACTATTTTTAGTCTTTTTTGGCTGATGTAAATTTAGAAGTTCAATTTATGAATAGCAATGGTCTAACTCTTTTGTGGGTGGGTCAATGTCCCTGTCTAAACCCCTCCCTAGTCCTCCTTACTTTTCCCAAAACCGCTACCCTTTAGTAGTAAGTATTTCCTATAGTCGAACCACACCCTCTTTACCTCCTACATTTAATACTAAAATGTGTTTCTAAGTGTGTGGAGGTCCCCACAGTTGAGGTGGAGATATCTACACAAAAAAGATGGGCAAGGAGTGTCAAACCTCCAACTAGGCTTGTGAATGCCCCTTTGTAGTATATTAGTAGTAATCTTGTAGTACTACTAAATTAACTACAAAATGGAGTTTGTGAATAGGCCCCATTATTTAGAACTGTTCCCTTTTATTCTTCCCCTACTTCTAACTTGAAAATATTGAGAGAGTGTCATTTGAAGAATTGTGCTGCGTACAAGAGCTATATTAAAAACTCTTTTAGTAGTGGCCATTGCACCATACACAGTAGTTCCAATAAAAGTAGGTAGCCCATACCTGCAACAAAATGGTGCCACGTTGCAGCACATTTTGCATGCAATGCGCATCAGAATTATAGACACGTTTTTTACTGTTCCTTCTGCATTACCGAATATACCAGTGAATTCACAGAGCAGTGATTCCATATTTGCCAGATGGATTTTCACAAGTAAATAAGGAAGCCTTTGGTGCTCCAGTGTATATTCCCATTACAGAACATAAACTGGCACAAACATTATTTGAAGGGAGGTGCAGAATATGCCACCAAAAATGTGGCCCGCATTTTATCGGCCTTTGCAGTTCCTTGAAAGAGAGCAGTGAGAATCCCAAATTACCTTTTGGGACCTCCTGCAAGGTCTAGTCTTGCTCGAATTACAAAGTTCTTCGAGCATCTCTGGTATAGAACCAAGCAGCTGAGCTGGGACATGGCATCCTGACACTATGGTGTGGCACCTTTTCACCTGGTTTTTGAGGAGGAGATCTTCTGGCACCTTCAGCACATCTAAGTTCAGATTACAAGATATTGGTTCACCCCGTGAAACTCCTTCCAGTCCCTCGCTGCATTGATGCCCTGAGGTCCCGTGTCATTTTGCTGTGGTACAGTGTTATGTTGTGCTCCATGGCCAGTGACAAAACTGTAAACTACACTCAATTCTAAGTTCTGTGTGGTATTGTGTTTTATGTAGGCACTCAATACTACGTACAGCTCAGTTGGAAACAGAGACTGGAATGTTAATTTACATGCGGCACTAAATGGACAACTCTCTAATTAACAAATATTATCAGAAAAATAACATCACCAAAGTCAGACATATTGGGACATTTTTGCACGCTCTGCTCACCATAGGAACAACAGGAACATAGACGGTGTGTTTTTGCTGCATACCTCATGTTACACATTTCTCAAATACAAAGTGACAGAGCGCCTAGGGGCTGCTTAGAAAGCTGGCTGTAGCGAGGAATGCATAAAAGCAACACAAAGCTTACATCCTCCAAAAAGGACGACGCGCACTATTTTCTTGTGTTCCAGAGAGGAGGGGCTGGGCGCAGGATAGAAACCTATAAATTGATTTTATCAGCTCCCCCGCCGGCTCCCCTCCCTTTTCTGCCTTCTCTGTGGATGGCTGCTTTGAAACATTAAGTTGTCGGATAACTCAGGGCCCGCGGGAGGAATATTGGCCGAGGACGCTTCATCAAAAACAAGAGCACGCGCAGGAAGTGGACTGAATGCGAGTTTATGATTCAATTATAGGCTCATGATGCAAGAGAAATGCTCCTCTTTTGCCAAGCAGCCCTTCATCCGCAGTGACCTCAGCCCTGTCTTTGGTGACCTCTGATTCGCTATTCTGTTTTTCATTACACAGTCCGGTAATCCCAGAGGGAGCGATTGAACCTTGTAATCTACTGGGATTTGCATCCGACCATCAAGAGATTCTGAAGTCAGGTTCATCAATGGCACCGCCTAAAACAATGAGTCAGGGAGCAATGATGTCTCAGTTGTCATGGATATGAAGAAAAGCCTACATTGTCTTCTGCTGCAGCATCGTGGTAAGTCCGTTTTTATATAGCGCAGCTACTCACCCTTACGGGTCTCAAGGCGCTGGGGGCCGTAGTGGAAATTAAGTGAGCTATTGCCCAGAGTCACATGGTGCTGAGCTGAGCTGCCGCCGGAGCCGGGGATCAAACCGTGAACCCTGTGCTCCGAAGTCAGCTGCCCTGGCCGCTGCACCACACCTCTCCACTACCCTAGCATGGCACCAAGCACGCAATGGTGCAGTGGATTGTAGCACAATCACGCAAGCAATGATGATGCATTGGAACACAAAGAGCACTGAAGCAGGCAATGGAGCACACGACGGCATTAATGCAGTGCAACACACTGGGGAACTAAGGCATGAATTATGAACTGGAACACACTCATTTATGCGGTGATGAGGTGAAGTACAATAAATTACTCAGGCATGCAGTGACTCATGGGGCAAAACAGAGCATCAATGAAGTGGAAAATACCACAGCACGGAAACATGCATGATGCAGTGGAACACAATGAGACCTAACAGTCTATAATGGTCTCCCAATAGCTATTCCCATGTTATAATGTAGAAGCCATTTCTACATTATTCCAGTAGTTGGTTGTTGGAAATTGCCCTTTTTGCAGGGTAATCCCCAAACTTTTTTTGCTTCTTCCTCCTATTTTTTTCCTGACCTGTGGTTGTTGGCTTTAGGACTCTGGGCACTTTACCACTGCTGATCAGTGCTAAAGTGCATATGCTCTCTGTGTAAATTGTTATTGTGATTGGTTATCCATGATTGGCATATTTGTTTTACCAGTAGGTCCCTAGTAAAGTGCACTGAGTGTGCCAGGGCTGGTAAATCAAATGCTACTAGTGGGCTTCTAGCACTGGTTGTGCCACCCACATGAGTAGCCCTGAAAAGGTGTCTCAGGCCTGCCACCGCGGAGCCTGCGCGCAGTTTGTTAACTGCCATGTCGACCTGGCCACTGCACCCACTTGCCAGGCCTTACCATTCCCTTTTCTTACACATAGAACACCCCTATGGTAGGCCCAAGGTACCCCCCTGGGCAGGGTGCAGTGTATGGGAAAGGTAGGACATGTACTGGTGTGTGTAACATGTCCTGATAGTGAAATACTGCCAATTTTGTTTTTCACTATTGAAAGGCTATCTTGCCCATAGGACAGAATGGGGAATGCTCTGTAACATTTTTACAAGCATATCTTCCCTTAGGAGTAAGATAGAAAATTGGAGTCTGATATCCCTGAACTCAGAATTTAATAACACATCTTTTGGGAAGGATGGTTTTTAAATTTTGTGTTTGAAAATAGCACTTTTAGAAAGTGGCTATTTTTCTTGTTCAACCTTTCTGTGTGCCTCTACCTGGTTGTGGATTGACTGTCTGGCTTTGGGAGTGACAGGGGCTGGTGAGGTGTTGTGGCTCCAGGAGTCTGGGTGAGTCAGCGCTAGGCTGAATAGGCCGATCTGCATTGGGAGTGGTGGGAGGAGTAGCACCTGTGCCTGAATAGGGAGGGCTGTGCCTGCCTTCCACAATGCTGGCTCCGCCCCCCTGTGGTGTGTCTGAAGACCCTGGCCCACACTAACAAAGGAAAAAGTTGTGCACTGGCAGAGTGCACCCAGAACTGGTTTGGACTGGGCTCAGAGCCCCTTACACAAAGAGGACAAAGACATTTTGGGGTTTAAATATTAGAGCTGAAACCCCTGAAGTTTGGACTACTTCGTGATCAAGAGGAACCTTTGCCAAAGAGGACAGCTGAAGAGACTGAGGAGAAGTACTGCCCTTGCTGTGTGTCTGGGGTTGGCCTGCAGTTTGCTGTTTCTGCTGAGGGAAGGACAAGGGACTTGGCTGTGTGCTGTGTCCATCTGTACTTGAAGAAGAGTCCCCAAGGGCCTGAGTGAGCTGGCCTCCTGTTGTGGAAACTCAGGAACATCAAAGTTTCCACAATCATCTCAGCGACGCTGTGTGCGTGTGTCTGCCTGCACTGAGACCGTCGTGAGGCCGGCGCTGTGTACGTGTGTCTGAACACAGCCCTGCCTGACCTGTGACCAGCTACGTGACCATCGAAGTGCTGCGTGCTAATCACCGCCACGTGCCCGAGCCGTCATCAACGAGAAGTGCTGAGAGCCCGGTACCGCGGCCGGCCCGAGTCAACGGCCCAAGATCAAGATTGCCCGAGAAGAAGCAGCGTCGTAACCTGATCGGCTACGAGGCGTTGCCTGGCAACCAGGATTTCCCTGCGAAGAGCAGCTATTGCCGACGGAGCTACCCAGCAGGACGTCAGGCGCGAAGGAGAGAGAGAGAGAACGCATCCCCCAGGTAAGGCTCGGACCGAAGTCCTGAGCCTCTGCGTGTGTTGTTGCCTGGGGCGGGTTGCGTGTCTGCGAGGGACTGCTACGATTTCCATTCAATAGCAGAGCCTCCTCTCAGGGTGATACTGATGACCCGTACTTGCCCGGAAGAGATCGACAGTACCAGGGGCCCGTGTTGCACAGTGCATCATGCTCTAAAGCATTTGGGGACATATTTTCGTAATCGCTGACCAGGGAGTCAGCAGTCACGTGGTGAAGAGTGCGGTAACCGCAAGAGCACCGTGTGTCGGTGCTAACGAAGACCTGGGCTTGTGACATTGCATTTGCTTAAAAGGATACAGAGTCTACAAGTTTATTTTTGCAACATCTTTGAAAGACATTTTCTCTAAATACGCATATGTTGGATTATATTTTTTGTCGTTTTGGTCTTGTTTAGTTTAGATAAAAATACTTTATTTTTCTAAACTGGTGTGGTGTCCATTTGTGGTGTTTTCACTGTGTTACTGTGAGTACAAATACTTTACACATTGCCTTTGGGATAAGCCTGTCTGCTCGTGCCAAGCTACCAAGGGGGTGAGCAGGGGTTATCTAGAGTGTGTTTCCCCCTTACCCTGACTAGAAGCAATGGTCCCTATTTGGTCAAAGGTACCTACCTCTGCCAACTAGAGACCCCATTTCTAACATTGGTGGTCGGCGGTGGGGATTTTAACCTGTATTTGTACTTGACCCACAGTGATTGGTGTACATCACTAGTTTAGTGCAGACCACTACGCAACCACATACTGTGTTTTGTTTTTGGTTCTATTTTTGAGTGACCCTTGAGTCATCCACGCATCATGTCTCAAAATGATAAAGCAGCAAGTGAAAAGGCAGAATTGGAGTTTCACATTGAGGATTTGCATTCCTACAAAGTAGATCAACTCAAGCAATTTTGGAAAGATTTTGGATGTCCCATGAAGAGCAGCTCTAAGAAGGATGAGCTGCAGAAGGCCTTGAGGGCCTGGTGGGAAGCCAAAGAGGCTGAGGAGACAGGGGATGCAAATGTGGATGAGGATGCACAAGGGGATGGTTTCATATCACAGGATCTGCCTGTGGGCAGACCAGCCTCCAGGGCTGGCAGCAACCATTCCGGTAGGAACTTTTCCCCAGAGGAGCTGGAGGAAAATCAAAGGGTCAGAGAGCATGAGCTGGAAGTCCTGAGGCTAAAGGCCAAGGTGGAGGAGAGCAAGGATGCTCGTACCTTGGAGGAAAAGAAATTGCTTTTTGAGAGCAAAAAGAGAGCCGAAGAGAGCAAGAAGATTTATGCCTTGGAAGAATTGAAATTGACCTTGGCACATGAATTAAGAATGAGGGAGCTTGATGTGGAGCTCCAGAGGCTTGAGGCCATGAGTGTCTTAGCTGAAAAGGAAATATGTGTAGCTCAGGAAGTGAGCTTTGCTGAGTTGGAGGTGGAGTCCAGCTCAGAAGGTGGCAGCAAGATTGTGTTATCTAGTGCTGAGGGAGAAGTACACACACCCAGAGATGTGGCGTCTGACTTGAGGGAGGGGGTTAACATACACCAGGGGGTTTAGGTTTATGAGGTAGCTCCAGGGGTGTGCAGTGTCCCTGAAGTAGATTGGGGAACTGATACAGGGGATCATATTCCTAGTGGTGGGAGGGACACTCTACTGACTCTAGATGAGATGTGCAGGGAGAGGTGTTCCCCCATGGTAGAAGTCCTGGTGTGTGAGTGTGGAGACCACCCAGAAGAGTGTGGGTTGAGTGACAGAGACAGTCAGACACTGTCTTGCCAATCTCAGGAGAGTGGTGTGGGGTACTTGTGTGAGGCACTGGATGGTGAGGCAAAGGGTAGCTTGGTTAACAACTGTAGGGGGCTGTGTGATTCCATTGTTGGAGAGCATATTTTAAGTCCCTGTTTTCCAGAGCTATGCCAACACCCGATGGAGTGTGAGTTCTCTGATTCCAGGGAGCTTGCGCTGGAGGCAGACCTTTTGGTGGATTCAGAGGGTCTGAAGAAGCTTTTGGGAGTGACCCTAAAAGGAGTGGCTCAGGTATCTTCCAGCCCAGAGTGGTGGGGGAGGTTCAGAGTAGCCCAGCTTGGTCCCGGTGTAGTGGGAGGGGTGTAGGGACTCACATCCTGTCTCCGCAGAGAAGGAGTGAGAGTGGGCTGTGTCCCAAGGTGTCCGAAACCCGGTCTCAGGGCCTGGAGGGTTCCCTAAGGGAACAACAGGTGGGGAGCCTAGGCTGTACTAGTAGGCCATTTGAGGGGAATCTCCTAGTGGCAGGAGAACCTGGTGCATCTGTAAACGGAGCTCCAGCGGATCTGGTGTCTGGCGGTGCCGCTCCTAAGTGGAGGGTGCAGAAGTCCAGATGGAGGGGTGAGAGGGGGGAGAGAGTCCCCAGTGGAAGAACCAGTGGGTCAGGGGCCAGCCATAAGGGCTGAGTCTCCTAGGAGTGACCATGGGGACACCACTTCTGTCGTGGGGGGTCTTCACGCACTGTCAGATGGACAGGGATTGGGAGATCAGCGCCAGGCAGACTGTCACGCAACGCATGAGGTATGTGTTACCCTCAGGGGGAAGCTGTGTGCGCCCCCGGAAGTCCTGGCGTGCCAGGCAAGTGTTCAGCCGCAGGGTTTAGTCCCTGGGTTGGGAAGCCAGGTTCAGGTGTTGTCTGACCTGGAGGGAAGGATGACTGTAGACAGTGTCCTGACCGGTTTGTCTTCTAGGGGTACCACTCCAGGTGGGAGGGTGCAGAACTCTGGAAGGGGGTGCAGAGTGAGGGAGTCCTCGCCTCTGATCCCGGTTCCACCTGAGGGTTTAGATCCTAGGTTGGGAGACCAGTTGCAGGAGAGAGGTCCTGAACTGGTGGGAGATTTGTGTTCTGAGGGCGCGTCTCCTGGGAGGAGAGTGCGGGACCCCAGAAGGAGAGGTAGTGGGAGGAGAGCCTCGCCCGTGACCTCTGGTCAGCCTGAGGGTACAGACTCTGGGCTGGTGGGCCAGTGTCAGGATGCCATACTTTACTTGGCAGGAGGGAGAGTGGAGAAAAGGTGCCAGGCACCTGGGGCTACTGCCCCCCACTTTCTGATGCCACAGAGGTTAGAGAGGCCTGAAAGGCTTGAGGCCTGGCTCTCATCACTGACAGCTGTCAGTGGCCACAGTGGCTGGTTGTCCTGGTGGACAGAGTTGCCCCTGGGAGGGGGGCTGGAGTCACACCCTGGGGGTGGACTGGGCCACACCGCTGTGTTGGCCAGGTGGGTACTGTCTACCAGTGCAGACACATCTGTGAGCAAAGTAAGCTTAGGCGCTGCACAGATGGGGTCACCAGGTGAGGAGAAGGGTCCCCCATGGGTTTGCCTAGTGGGCCCTGAGAGTATAGATAGAGAGATCCAACTGGGTTCAGGAAGGCGTAGAACAGGAATAGACCCCTGCTGTTCGGGCCAGGTTCCGTGTTCTATCGCCCCAAGCAGGGAATCCCATCGAGGTATCGATTGGTCCACCCTGGCTCTAGGCTGGAAGGGGGTTGTGTTGGAAATGGCCGTTTTTGCAGGGTAATCCCCAAACTTTTTTTGCTTCTGCCTCCTATTTTTGTTCCTGACCTGTGGTTGTTGGCTTTAGGACTCTAGGCACTTTACCACTGCTGATCAGTGCTAAAGTGCATATGCCCTCTGTGTAAATTGTTATTGTGATTGGTTATCCATGATTGGCATATTTGTTTTACCAGTAAGTCCCTAGTAAAGTGCACTGAGTGTGCCAGGGCTGGTAAATCAAATGCTACTAGTGGACTTGCAGCACTGGTTGTGCCACCCACATGAGTAGCCCTGAAAAGGTGTCTCAGGCCTGCCACCGCAGTGCCTGCACGAAGTTTGTTAACTGCCATGTCGACCTGGCCAGTGCACTTGCCAGGCCTTACCCTTTCCTTTTCTTACACATAGAACACCCCTATGGTAGGCCCAAGGTACCCCTCTGGGCAGGGTGAAGTGTATGGGAAAGGTAGGACATGTACTGGTGTGTGTAACATGTCCTGATAGTGAAATACTGCCAATTTCGTTTTTCACTATTGAAAGGCTATCTTGCCCATAGGACAGAATGGGGAATGCTCTGTAACATTTTTACAAGCATATCTTCCCATAGGAGTAAGATAGAACATTGGAGTCTGGTATCCCTGAACTCAGAATTTACTAACACATCTTTTGGGAAGGATGGGTTTTAAATTCTGTGTTTGGAAATAGCACTTTTAGAAAGTGGCTATTGTTCTTGTTCAACCTTTCTGTGTGCCTCTGCCTGGTTGTGGATTGACTGTCTGGCTTTGGGAGTGACAGGGGCTGGTGAGGTGTTGTGGCTCCAGGAGTCTGGGTGAGTCAGCGCTAGGCTGAATAGGCCGACCTGGATTGGGAGTGGTGGGCGGAGTAGCACCTGTGCCTGAATAGGGCTGTGCCTGCCTTCCACAATGCTGGCTCCGCCCCCCTGTGGTGTGTCTGAAGACCCTGGCCCACACTAACAAAGGAAGAAGTTGTGCACAGGCAGAGTGCACCCAGAACTGGTTTGGACTGGGCTCAGAGCCCCTTACACAAAGAGGATGCATACATTTTGGGGTATAAATATTAGAGCTAAAACCCTTGAAGTTTGGACTACTTTGTGATCAAGAGGAACCTTTGCCAAAGAGGACAGCTGAAGAGTCTGAGGAGAAGTACTGCCCTTGCTGTGTGTCTGGGGTTGGCCTGCAGTTTGCTGTTTCTGCTGGTGGAAGGACAAGGGACTTTGCTGTGTGCTGTGTCCATCTGTACTGGAAGAAGAGTCCCCAAGGGCCTGAGTGAGCTGGCCTCCTGTTGTGGAAACTCAGGAACATCAAAGTTTCCAAAATCATCTCAGCGACGCTGTGTGCATGTGTCTGCCACAGCTCTACCTGCAGTGAGACCGTCGTGAGGCCGGAGCTGTGTACGTGTGTCTGAACACAGCCCTGCCTGACCTGTGACCGGCTACGTGACCATCGAAGTGCTGCGTGTTAATCACCGCCAGCGGCCCGAGCCGTCATCAACGAGAAGTGCTGCGAGCCCGGTACCGCGTCCGGCCCGAGTCAACGGCCCAAGATCAAGATTGCCCGAGAAGGAGCAGCGTCGTAACCTGATCGGCTACGAGGCGTTGCCTGGCAACCGGGATTCCCCTGCGAAGAGCAGCTGTTGCCGACGGAGCTACCCAGCAGGACATCAGCCGTGAAGGAGAGAGAAAAAGAATGCAACCCCCAGGTAAGACTCGGACCGAAGTCCTCAGCCGCTGCGTATATCGTTGCCTGGGGCGTGTTGCGTGTCTGCGAGGGACTGCTCCGATTTCCATTCAGTAGCTGAGCCTCCTCTCTGTGTGATTCCGATGACCTGTACTTGCCCGGAAGAGAGCGACAGTACCGGGGGCCCGTGTTGCACAGTGCATCATGCTCTAAAGCATTTGGGGGCATATTTTTGTAATCGCTGACCACGGAGTCAGCAGTCACGTGGTGAAGAGTGCCGTAACCGCAAGAGCACAGTGTGTCGGTGCTAACGGACACCTGGGCTTGTGACATTGCATTTGCTTAAAAGAATACAGAGTCTACAAGTTTATTTTTGCAACATCTTTGAAAGACATTTTCTCTAAATACGCATATGTTGGATTTTATTTTTTGTCGTTTTGGTCTTGTTTAATTTAGATAAAAATACTTTATTTTTCTAAACTGTTGTGGTGTCCATTTGTGGTGTTTTCACTGTGTTACTGTGAGTGTTGGTACAAATACTTTACACATTGCCTTTGGGATAAGCCTGTCTGCTCATGCCAAGCTACCAAGGGGGTGAGCAGGGGTTATCTAGAGTGTGTTTCCCCCTTACCCTGACTAGAAGCAAGGGTCCCTATTTGGTCAAAGGTACCTACCTCTTCCAACTAGAGACCCCCATTTCTAACATTGGTGTTTAAACATCCGACCAATATAATTAAATTTAATAAGATTCTCAAAATGTTAGAGAAATTATAAATCAAACAGCCCTCTCTGTCAAAGTAATACAAAATAGAAAATATTTTATCTATATACAACAGAATACAAACACAAACACGGCTATCCAAAAGCCAACATACATACATACATACATCCATCCATCCATCCATCTATCTATCTATTTATCTATCTATCTCATATCCATATATGTAAGAATTCTACTGTCTTATAAAAGTGTCCTTTATAAATCTTTACTTGGGGCCCGATTCACAGAACTAACTTAAGACAAAATCCTAAACTTACTACCATTTTGGTATTCACAGAAGGCACTTACTCATTTTGGTATTCACAGAAGGCACTTACTCATTTTGGTATTCACAGAAGGCACTTACTCATTGATGAGTAAGTGCCTTCTATGAATACCAAAATGAGTGACTTACTCATTTTGAGTAACTTACTCATTTTAGTATTCACAGAAGGCACTTACTCATTGATGAGTAAGTGCCTTCTGTGAATACCAAAATGAGTAAGTGCCTTCTGTGAATACCAAAATGGTAGTACGTTTAGGATTTTGTCTTAAGTTAGTTCTGTGAATCGGGCCCATTGTGTTTAATTTGAAATGGAGCAATTAATGTTTAAACAGCCTGAGCAACATATGTCAATGTCTCAGCCACACAATTGTCAGAAATACATCAGACCATCTTCAGGACAAATTATACTATTGCATATTAGCGTACCCCAACATTAGACCTTCAGGAATCTATAATAAAGGTCTTGCACAAAATTTCACCATCTAGAATGAAGCCAGCATGCATTCCAGGACAATAGATACTTTGAAGACCTATCCAATGTGCACTCCCAAGTGAAACAATGCAAATAACCAAAATTCAAAATTTGAATGATCCGGACAGGAAACCTGCTTACATCATAAATAACCAACCAACCATAGCTGTTCTTCCAGCATCAACAAACCAGGGCGAAACATGGCATGTTGAACTGCTAGATAGTGACCCCTCTGAAAAAAAACTTCACTAAAGCAAGAAAGGTGGAGCACAAAACAGCATTAGCACAAGCAATGATGCAACAGAACACAATACAGAACTGACATGCAATGATGTAGTGAAACACAATACAAACATCCAACAATTTAATGGAGAATAATACATCATTGATTCATGGTACGATGCAGTGGAACACCATACAGCATTGATGCAATGGAACACACTACAGCACTGTGACATGCACGATGCAATTCGGAACAATAGAGCATTAATGAATACAATGTTGTCTTAGACACAGATACCTATTTGATGCATGTAATGATCCAGTGGAACATATAGCAGCATAGATCCATGCAGTAATATAGTGACACATAACTCAGCATTGATCCATGCAATTATGCAGTGAAAACCACTACGCCATTGAGTCAACAAGGCAATAATGCATGTAGTAAGGACAGAAATCCTCAAAAGTATGTGCAGATTGTCCAAGCCTAACATTTCCCCTTTGTCCAAGTTGTTTTCTTATATTTCTCATTTTTCGGCACTGATAATGGCTCCTCTATTCCCAAAGGACCCCCCTCGTAACTGAAGACTTGGTAAGGACACCATTGGTATATCATAGGATTGGGGAAACCCTACATTTGCATCTCCACTCTTTACTCCTGAGAGAATAACTGTAAAGATCCTCCACATGAATCAAGGTGTAACAAAGGATTCTTTATTTAAGTTGAAGGTAACACCTCAGCCTGCTAGTACCAGCTTCAGGGCATCCAACAGAATAACAGTTTCTTCTAAATTAAAGATACACATTCCATGCTGAAGCTTGGTGATCAGAGTTCCAGAACTCTGAAGCATTAGTAGAAGAGATAAACTTACAATGGCTGACTATATGAATTAAAGCAAAACACACATACGAAAAGTACAGAATATCACACATCTTCCTCTCAATAACTAAACATAAACAGTAGAAATATCATTACAAGTTGAAACTTAGTATTAAACAAAATCATTAAGATTTAGACTTGGTACGTGTTCTATACTTCTTTTGCGTACCATATCATCTTTACCAAATAAATATCATTACAAGTGGAAACTTAATATTGAACAAAATCATCCAGATATTTTGGCTTGGTACGTGTTCTCACACTTCTTTTTTGTACCATATCTTCTTCACCAATTTCTTTGATACATTGTGAACCATTATTAGGAGAAACATCAGAAGGAACATTAGTAAGTTTTGCAACTCTATTAAGGTTCCAAACCCTATGGTCTTCTGTTCTTATGACATTTTTGAACACTTTGATGACTCTCGTGGGGCATAAAAATTTAGAGCCCTCAGAGACAGATGTCTTACGAGGGCTGCGAATCTTAACAAAATCTCCAAACCTCACCATAGTTTTTTTAACCGCATTTCTTCTGTCAAAGATATCTTTATTCATATACATATTCTTAACCTCTTTCTCAATACGTTCTTTGTCTTCATTCATGCACAAAGAATGAGACGAACCTTTGGGTACCCAAGAAGGACACAGCAAGGTGGAAGCTTTACGCTTACGAAAAAGCTCAAAAGGTGTCCAACCAGTAGAAGAATGAGGAGTTAATCTGTAATTTTTTACTTTATTATGAATTTCTACTTCCCAAGAGGTATGATTGGAAAGAGCTCTCTGAATAGTCTCTTTGAGGACTCTGTTGAACCTCTCGACGATACCGTTAGTTTCTGGATGATTAAGTGCTGACCTTTTGTGCACAATTCCTTTATCATCCAAAAAGTTAACCATATCCTTGGATGTGAACTGGACTCCATTGTCCGAAAGTATATTTGAAGGAAAACCCTCCCTTTCGAATATTTTTTCAAGAAACTGTATAACATCATTGGTTTCTATAGAATTAATGATTCTTATCTCAGGCCACCTGGAATAAACATCGAGAAGAACTATAACAAATTTATCCACACTTGTGTGTTTGATAGGCCCCAAGATATCGATAACTACTTCCTCCCAGACATCTTTGGGAAGAGTTCTCACAGACATGGGTTGTACACGTGGTTTTAAAATCTTGTCGCTTCTGTTGCAATCAATACAGTCTCTAACAACTCTCTCCACAAAAGTGTCCATCCCAGGCCACCAGTAGGTTTGCCTGAGAATCTCTTTGTTTTTGAGATTCCAGGGTGGCTCACGTGAGCAAAATCTACAAGTTGTGACCTCAAAGAAGTTGGTGGAATGAGTCTTGTGCCTCTCATCAAAATTCCATTCTGACATGCCAGTTCATCCTTAACACGAAAGAAACCACTAAGAGTTTCGTCAACCTCAGCATTCTTGACCCAATTTCCGGCAATGCCCTTACATACAGATTGAAGAGACACATCATTTGCCAGCTCATTTTCCCATACTTCCTTCTTGATGATACTCTCATTGACAAGACAGACAGCAAAGTCCTCTAAATCATCACTTTCCTCCTCAAACTCATCATCCTTGGTATTTTCGGTGTTTACCAAACGTGAACAACAATCCGCTAAATTGTTCTTTGCACCAGGGACATAAACAACAGTGAAGTTGAACTCTTGGAGTGCTACAACCCATTTTCTAATTCTGGAGGAGATGTTGTCAAGACCCTTTTTTGTAAAAAATTCCCTCAAAGGCTTGTGGTCTGTCTTTATAGTGAAATGGGTACCCCAAAGAAATTTGCGCAATTTTCTTATTGACCAGAATATACCCAGGGCCTCTTTCTCAACCACAGAATAGTTGTGTTCAGCTCCTCTTAGACCTCTGGATAAGAACAAAATGGTTTTCTCTATACCTCCATGATTTTGCAACATAACCGCATCCAAACCAGCAGAGCTGGCATCAGTCATGATAACAATGTCGTGACTAGGCTCAAAGCTGCTCAAACAAGAAGCCTTAGATAACAATTGTTTATTAGAACAAATTCTTTTTCACACTCATTGTTCCACGTGAAGGTTGCTCCTTTCTTTAGAAGTAGTCTCATATTTTGTGTCTTGAGTGCAAAGTTAGAGATGAATTTTGCGTAGTATTCGGTCATACCTAGGAACTTTACCACTTGTTCCTTATCGCTGGGACTGGCTAAGTGACGTACAGTGTCCACTAGCTCTTTCTTGGGCTCTATACCTGAACCAGAGATTTTGTGACCAAGATAATCTATTTCAGTTAGATTGAATTTACACTTTTTTGCTTTAAGGGTAAGACCATTAGACTCCAGTATCTTTAAAACCTGTTTCACTCTGTCATCATGTTCTTTCTTGTTACAACCATAAACAAGCATGTCATCTTGGTATATCTTTATGCCATTGACCTTACTAAAAATGTGTTCCATCATCCTCTGAAAAACGGCAGCGGCAGATATTAGCCCAAAAGGCATCCTAAGGAACTTGAAAGTCCCAAAGGGCGTAATAAATGCCGTTAAATCTTGTGAATCTGGGTGTAATTTCACCTGATGGTACGCTGAAGCGAGATCTAATGACGAAAAGAATTTGGCTCCTTCTAAGAGGGACAGCATCTCCGAGATATTGGGTAAGGGATAATGGTCAACAACAACACACCTGTTAAGTTCCCTCAAGTCTATACTAAGTCTTGACTCTACATTGCTTTTAAGCGCCATGACAACTGGAGATAACCATTCTGAGGCTTCAATTTCTGTGATAATACCTGTATTGAGTAGTTTTTCTAACTCAAGCTTCATATTGTCTTTTACTTTGATAGGAACACCTCTGACTTTACTGATTACAGGCACAGCATTTTTTTTAAAGATGATCTTGTGTGAGTAACCTTTTAGGCAACCCAAACTTTCATTAAAAACTAGTGGAAATTCTTTTTCAAATGAAATACCAGAAATACACAAATTGACCTGACCCATCGGAAGTTGTAAATTATTACTGGTAAAGGGTTTCAATAAGACTGAAGGTGTCTCATTAGGATCCAGGATAATTCTAAGATCTCTTTGCTGAATCCAACTAACTAATGAATCCCCCCTTTCAGAAATGTAAACTTTCCCAGAGATACTGCGATCTTTGAACGCAATGACACCATTGAAATAACCAGAGAGTTTAATGGGTTCTCCTCCATAACCTTTGGCTTTGATGTCTGGTTCTTTTAAAACTACAACTCCCTTTAAATGTTTATCAAAAATTTCCTTAGGAATGAGAGTAATTTTTGCCTCGGAGTCAAATAACATCCGCACTGGAGTATCATTAACGTAAACAGTCTCAAAAGGCCCACTTTTTTCACCATCAGAAGTTCTGAGTATAATCTCTTCTACATCACAATCTTCAGAGTAACCAATTTCATGTACCTCTGTTTTGTTTATACTAGAGCGACAACACTTAGTTAAATGCCCCTTTTTTTTTTACATTTCATGCACGTTGTCTTCCATCCAATGCACTCTTTAAAGTTTGCAACATGACCATGTTCCCCACATATATAGCATGTAACTTGAACCTTTTCAGTGTAAGGAACATTTTTGTTGGAATTGCTCTTGTTGAAGATTGGTTTGTTTGAGTGATTTTTGTTTTGGTGAGTGTTTGTAAAATAATTAGGTTTGTTCTTTGAATCATATACTCTATCAACTTTATCCTCCTTATGTCCCTCTCCATTTTCTTTTTTAAGTTCTGCAACACATGCCTTGGTGTGTTCGCACGATTTGGCAATGCTAATTACTTCAGACAAAGAAGGGTTGTCTTTATCCCAACAAGACTCCTTTGCTTTGTCTAATGAACAACCTAGCATAAACTGATCTCTAAGTCTCTCTTCATAATTAACTCCAAAATTACATGTGGAAGCTAGTTTCCTCAGAGTAGTGATATATTCTTCTACACTTTCTCCAGGCCTTTGTTTACGATTACCAAAGTGATGTCTTTCTAGGACAGTGGAGACTTTAGGTAGAAAATGTAAATCTAATTTTTTTAGACAGATTTCATAGTCATTTAAGTTATCTGCATCTGATGTGGGTAAATCTGGTAGATGTTGAAAAATCTCTTGTCCCTCAGGGCCTAAACAATGAAGGAGAAGAGACATTTTCCTTTCCACACTAAGTGACACACCACAAACACGGGAATAGTGCGCAAAAACGTTCTTCCATTGTTTCCAAGGAATGTTGGGTTCACCCGGACTCATAAGAAAGAAAGGAGGAGGAGGAACGTTTTGCATTTTGTTAATAGTGAAACACCAAGATAATCAATTATATGGGCTTAACACCGTGAAGATCCCTGGAATTAAAGTAAAAGTGTCACCAACCTGTAAGGAAATTAGGATTAAAACACAGAAAAATATGACCAGAATAAAAGAGGTGAATTAAAACACACTGAATCCAATAATAATAAAAGAGGTGAGCCTGTCACCGTGAACACAGGCAGGCAAGAAAGAGTATGCCTGTCACTGATTGGATATAGAATTATACCCACGCATCCCATCCTCGTCGCCATTGTAAAGATCCTCCACACGAATCAAGGTGTAACAAAGGATTCTTTATTTAAGTTGAAGGTAACACCTCAGCCTGTTAGTACCAGCTTCAGGGCATCCAACAGAATAACAGTTTCTTCTAAATTAAAGATACACATTCCATGCTGAAGCTTGGTGATCAGAGTTCCAGAACTCTGAAGCATTAGTAGAAGAGATAAACTTACAATGGCTGACTATATGAATTAAAGCAAAACACACATATGAAAAGTACAGAATATCACAATAACCCACAAGGCCTTTTTGCCCCAGTCGTAGGTGGTGGCAGCAATGTATGTTTTTTGGGGACATTAGCTTCACCGAGTGGAGGCGCTTACTGACCCCCTTTTCAAGTTAAGTCAAGTGACCGGGGGAAAAAAAGTGCCTCTTTGTATAAATATTAGTAGTTTTAATGAATGTGGAGAATCACAAACAATACGTTCTTTGGTATTGAAATAATTATTGTGAACTATACAATCAATGGGGACACAAGATTAATTGTGATCACGATCACGTTTGATGCAACTGCCATTAGGTCTACCCTTAGGTAATTGCAAACACCTTTTAATTATGTCAAGGTAGCAATAGATCAATGATGGCTTCTGCCGACAGGAGAACCAGTCTTGTCCTTCACCTCTTCTTCCTCTTCTAGGTCAATGTCTACAAGTCCTGCCAGATGGGAAGGCAAAAGCCTTTCTTCCAGGGGAGATGCTTAGCGATTGTACTTGTTTGCTGTATGAAAGGCACAGACCCTTCGCTGCATTCTGGAAGTGGAGAAAGTCTCCTTTCCTCAAAGGCTTCTGAAAAAGGAAACTCTCCCCCAACCTATTTGGTTGCAATTTCAATGATTTAAGATGCATTGGCACTGAAAATCATTAGACTGCAGCCCAAGTGCTAAGGACTATAATCAGAAGCTTGAGAAGAACTATAGCTGAAGGAAGATCTACACCAGCTCAGACGTGTGAACTCTGCTGTGGGTTCCTGAACATGTAGCTACATCCTGGCCATAACCTTAATTTGAGTACTAAGCATGATGCACTCCTGAAGCTCTCCTTGGTTGCTCCTGCTGACCTTTTCAGCACAGCAATTAGCCCAAAGACATTTACACAGTATCTCAAGAAGCCTTCACTGCTCCTCACCAGGCACCTGAGAAGTGCGTCTCAAGAAACTGCCATCTATCAGTATCAGTGAGCTGAACGACGACTCGGCCAGGTAAGTAAACTTCCTTCTTGTACCAATCTCTGAATTTTGCTTTTGTGATTCATGATTGTGGTACTCCCATGTAGTGTTTTTCAATCCCTACTAGCGTCCACCCATTGTGGTCTTAGTAGGGGTCGATGATCATCTCAAAATGATCACTACACTTCGGCATCCCTTAACTTTAGTTTGCAGTGTAAAGGCTCAGCACTCTGCTGGCTTTTGTGCTAGACAGAGCTAGATAGCTCAAAGAGGACATTTATGGTCCTATTGTGTGCCTTTGTGACCGTGGGCTCAAACACCAAATGTCCCGGGTGTCAGACATTCATCTGCCCCTGTTCAGTACTGAGGTCTGTCACCTTGATTATGGAGCCATTGACACTGATTAGCTTGGACACAAAAGTTATAGGATATCTACCTTTTAGGAGACCACCAGTGTCTAATCCTAAACTAGGAGATTTATCTTCCCAGGTCTATAACTCCTAATACCAAACCTGAAAATACTTCATTCTACTGTTTTCCCCTCCTGGCTGCACCCTTTATAATGAGTGTTTTCATAACTTTTCTGGTGTTTGCACCAGCTACCATCATCAAACAGTGTTTAAAGAGTTTCTGTCATTTTGGGAGGTGTCACCTTTATTTACAAACAGCACCGTATACACAATCATGATTATTGCATATTGTTTATCATTTCAGTGCTGCAATTGCATTTCTATTCAATAATTCTAAAGTGTATTTGTTTTGTGTCTACTATTACTTCTGTACATGTATTGGTATATTCTGAGGTGTTGCTACAGTGTTGTTCTCCTAGAA
Source organism: Calotriton arnoldi (assembly GCA_963921515.1). Classification (NCBI taxonomy): domain Eukaryota; kingdom Metazoa; phylum Chordata; class Amphibia; order Caudata; family Salamandridae; genus Calotriton; species Calotriton arnoldi. Next base: position 1,963,033 of record CAWUFW010000084.1, on the reverse strand, counting down.
GAAATCGAGGACCTTTGGCTATTCTCATTTGTAGTGCAACTCCTGTAATTGAGTCGTACTGTACATCGGCTCACATCTGCTGGACAACCTGACCAAGATTCCCGGATAGTCTAAGAGGCCTGGACGCACATTTTCCATAAAAGGCAAACTAAACCGTGTTCTGGTTAGTGAGAAACTCCTACAAGTTTACCTTTGCTTTTGCGCACTGGTGCTGTGGCAGCAAATATTGGGAAGAGCCTGCCACTTGCATTGAAGTACTGGGACATAACATCGGTTTGATGCATTCAATCATGCATCAGAACACAATGTACCATAATACAGTAGTGAATGTTGCAGTAATGCAATGGTGCACACTTTAGCATTGATACAGTAGAGCATTAAGGCTTGCAATGATGCTGTGGACTACAAGAGCTCTGAAAAGCAATCAAGAAGTTGAACATAAAACTGCATCGACAATGCAATAATGCAGAGTAACAAAACACAGCACTGTTTCATGGAATTGTGTGGTATGCTGTTTTCAACTGCAGACACTTTGCTACTTTTAAACTCACTGCCAGCTTCACACCTACGCCTCATTCAATATTTAAAAAACACATAAGGGGCATGGCACCTGGTACAGATCGCCCAGTACAAAAAATGTAAGGATACGGGTGGGAATAAGGGGAGGCACTGCTTATTGCAAAAATAAAAAAGCAGCAGACAATAAAGCAGGTGGGTCAGGACATAGAGGAGGGCCATGATTGATTGATTGATTGATTGATTGATTGATTATGGCATTTATAGAGCGCAAACTGTCGCTCCGAAAGGAGCATCCTGGCGCTGGTTGGAGGAAAGGTGAGATGAGGCGAGATGAGGCACCGGGGATCTTAAATGAGGGAAAGGCAAAATTCATCTGAGGATCCAAAGATCCATGTTTTCAGTGCCTTCCTAAACTGTGTCTCTATTTTTAGCCTTCTCAGATGGGTTGGCAAAAGGTTCCAGGCCAAGCAATACCTCAAGTATGAATCACAGCATGCCTCCACATGCCTTTATGTCCCAACCACATTCACCCTGCCTGCATTTCCATCTTCTCTGAACAAATTGATGCACTCCAGAGACGAGCAGCATAATGAAGACTTGCACCGGATTAGGGGAGCCCCTTGTAAATAAATGCTATGTTATGCTATGTGTATTTGTACAGCACACCACATCCCAGGGGAAGTATCCAGGCGCTGAAATATAGAAATGTGCCCCTTTGCATCGGTTTCACTGTAGGAAAGTCAACGGCATACTGCATACACTGGTGAATATCCAGCAAAAAGAAGCCTTACAGCCCATTGGTGCACTGGAACTCGATACAGAATTGAAAGAACGAGGCAGGTGAACACAACTGATCATCATTGCATGTAATGATGACCTGGAACACAACATTGAGACATGCAATGCTCTGTAATGCAACTGAGCAGTGATGCATGCAGCCATGTAATGGAACACAACAAATCATGTTTATAATCAAAGAGAGAAGGCTGCCTTAAGTCATTTTAGTATCTAAAATTATGTGCGGTGGAGGAAAAGAATAATAGAAGCTAATTCTGCCCCAGAATGGCTGTGCTTGTGCATGAAGTAGAAGAGGCACTCATATCTCTTGTGTTTGCCTCTCAGGGATAAGATGCTGCATCTACTTAATCACTGTGCCTTAGCCTTCTTCTTTATATTTCTTTGTATTTGTATTCATGTCTCTCTGTGGATCAATTGTGATAGGCAGGGGAACTAAAGCTTTAAAGGATTCTGGCTTGCACTTTTAACATAACGCCCCGTGCCATGAGCAGTTAAGCAGAGCACCATCTTTGGCTCTGAAGTTTTCTGTTAAGCATAAAAGAAAATTGTACTAAGAGAGCTAAGGATGCAAAGTGTTTTCTTTTCACATTTGTCGACTGGCACATCACGTTTACATCCAAGTGGGCTAATGTACCATATTATCCTTCTGAGTTTGGAAACATAAGTATAATTTAAAGTGCTTCAGTAGTTGAATTTGATAATTAAGCAATCTCGCTGTAGCCTTTGAGTTTCCTCCAAAAAAGTCAGAGTAGAAAAACTGCTAATTTGAGCCCAGTGGTGTCTTGTTTGGGGGCAGGGTTCAAGTTGTCCCTGGTATGGTGGAAGTTTTTCACAAAGTCCATAACTTTTGGAAACAGCACTGCTTAGAAGATAACTTCTTAAATCTTGGCGCTGGCTTCTCAGACTCCAGTCAACATCATTCAGAGGCAAGAGGTTCTCCATCACTCAACCTTCACATTCACTAGAAATGCTGAGTACCAACTGTTGTACTCAAATTTTTCAAAGCATGCAACATCTTCCTCTGTCTCAGGACTTTTCACACTTACACTCAGGAGGTAAGATCCTCAGCAGGATTCACTTACAATACGTTGAACCCCATTAGCCCTATATGTCGGGACGGGCATTCACAGTCCTGTTGTAAAATGGTGGCAGCAGAAGTTTGGACTGAAGATGAGACTTCTTTCCAATTATCATTGACAGACAGGCAGGAATTCATCAATGCAGCAGGCAAAGATCATTTCCTTGGAGTGGGTTAAGACATTTGGTTTAAAAGGTAAAGCATTCAGTGACTGGTGGGGGATCTAGCCAAAGACAAGAGTTCAGGCCACCCACGATAGAGCGCAGGCCGGATACAGGATCCACACATGGCCTGCTGAGCAAGAGCACCTTAATCCTTAAACCTTAATTCTTGTCTCAACGTGAAATGCATCAATGCTCTCTACTTAGGTGAGGTGTTGCGGCAAATTTGTCCACTCAACTGCGGCAACGGGTGGGGTGTGTGAGCCATGAGTCGGCTCCAAAAGTGCAGCGGTTCCAAATGCAATGCATCATGTTTCTGCACACGGTAGAGGCGATGCGTCAATACTATCCACGCAGTGGCCGTGATGCGTCGGTTCCGAAGCAGTGTTTCCGAGTGGGATGCGGAGGTTCTGAGTGTGATGCACTGATCTGATTCCCACAACAGCTGGGATGCGTCAATTCTGCTCTCACAACAGAGGAGGATGACTTCCAAGGGTCCAGGACTGGGGTCACACCCCTTGGCAGGACAGAATCGCAAAGGTTGGAACAGGAGGGTTCTAAGTTTTTTGTGTCCCTGAAATTTAGGCAACAGGAGGCAAGCTAGCAAGCCCCTGGAGTCACGCTGGGTTCAAGTGATGCAGGTCTAGTCCTTCTCACCCAGGCAGGGGAACAGGAGACAGCAGGGTAGCTCAGCAATGCAAGAGCACAGCAAGGAAGAATCCAGCAAATCATTAGTCCAGCAGAGTGACAGTCATTTCAGCAGCACAGCAGCTCTTCTTCCTGGCAGAGTAATAACAGGTCCAGAAGTGCACCATTTTGGTAGTGTCAGAGGTCCAGTACTTATATTCAGTGGTGTCTTTGAAGTGGGGGAGACTTGAAAGAAAGCTTGAAGTGCACAGCGTCCCTCCCTTCCTGCCCTGGCTCCAGACACACTACTGGGTAATCAATCTTGTGTGGGGACAGGACTTAGCCCTTTCAGGTGTGAGTGTCAGCTCCTCCCTCCCATCGTGCTTCAAGATGGTCCATTTGCATGCAGATGACCACCCAGGCACACCTATCCTTCCTTTTTGTGTGACTGTCTAGAGGAATGCAGGAAGCCAGCTCTCACCCACCCCAGATCTGTATTCCAGAGACAGGCAGAAGGCACCAAATGTAAAGTAAATGGCTAAAGTAAGTAAATCTACAAACAAGCTCCCGTCACGTCTGGCTTGGTGAGTGCCAGGATGCACAGCCCAAAGGGTCCAACATAGATCCACTTACACAAGTTTCTTTCAGTGTTTAACTTTTTATTCAAATCTTAATCCAATTAGTATTCCAATTTCATTTTATTTATTATTTCAACAGGTGCCTGATGGCTTTCCTCGAGCACGCTATAATTCACTGCTCTTCATGGAACAATATAGCAGATAAAACCCAATGCATTTCGGGCATCGGCGCCCTTCCTCAGGGGTAACTATAATAAAAAACATGCCGTCAATATCATTGTGGACTCACTCAAATTCAATCACATCAGCAGAATTATATATTAATTCACTTTACGCAGAGTATTACCCAATGGTGGCAACATTCAGACAGTAAAAATAAATCATGTTAAAAGTAAATATTTAAAAAAACAAAATGCAATTACTCACTTGTGTGTCTACATTATAAATTCATAACTATGCTCTGTGCAACCCTTCCCTACATCTGCACTATATCGACATCCTGCCCCCATGTATACCCAGATCCAAAACTAAGTGTATTTACCTGCCACTGAACAAACGTCCCGCTACCTTCTGCGCCCCAGTATTTCAAAAATTGCTTGTGCGTAAACCAATCCCATGCTTTTAAAAAGAAAAAAATCCCATGATCCTTTCGCACCATGTGATATCGTAACAAAAGTAGAACAAAAAGTGAAGAAATGCTCTGCCAACGAAATACTCTCTCACATTATCCCTATGCTGAAACTACACCAGACAAAAACACTACTAAAGAAATTCCTCACTGAGTTATCTGCGTACAAGTGCAAAAACTGTGCTTTGTATTTGCAACCCTTCTCAGCATTCGTACTCAATCTGCTTGTTTGTAGATTGCATCACGCGCATGGATGGAGCGCATCTCAGGTTCGCACACCAAATATATTGCCTTGGAGCATCATTAAAAATGGATATCAAGTAACAGAGGTGTGCACTCCATGCTTTCATGGTTGAATATAAAGTAAGTAAATGCCAACTTTCTAAAAGTGGCATCTGCTAAACTGGAATTTAAAATCCAACTTCACCATAAGTTGTGGTTTTAAATTGTGAGTTCAGTGAGACTAAACTTGAAAAGTCTCTCTCTTCACAATTGGGAGTTACACTTAAAAAGGTGTAATAAGGTAGTTCCAATGTTATCCTGTGGGAGAGATAGGACTTGCAGTAGTGAAAATGAAATGGGGAGTTTTTTATTACCAGGACATGTAAAGTTTAAAAGTACATGTTCTGCCTTTTAATTACACTGCACCCTGCCCTATGGGTTATATGGGGCCTACCTGAGGGTTGACTTATCTGTATAAAAAGGGAAGGCTTAGGCGTGGCAGGATGGTTTACTTGCAAGGTCAACATGGCAGTGGGAAACTGCACACACAGGCTCTGCAGTGGAAGGCCTGAGATGTGGTTAAGGGGCTACTTATGCGGGTGGTACAATCAGTGCTGCAGGCCCACTAGTAGCAGTCATATAATTTATAGGCCCTGAGTACGTGAAGTGCCCTGTACTAGGTACTTTTAAGTAAATTAATTATGCCAATTGAGGATGAACCAATAGTACCATGTTTAGGGGTGAGAGCACAAACACTTTAGCACTGGTTAGCATTGGAAAGTGTGTAAAGTCCTAAAGACAGCATATATGAGATCAGAAAAATGGGGGAGAAGCAGGCAAAAAGCTTGGGGAATATCACCCTAAGGCTGTCAGGTCTAACATGTTGCAAATGTGGGTGTGACAGCATTTTTTACTCAAATATTTAAAAAGTCTCATTACAGTATATATTCTAGGAAATGTGCCCTGTAGCGGCGGCAGTCAGGAAAACACACAACTATATCCTCCATTCTTGCCTGCGGGTTGGCAAAATATAACTATTATGAACTTTGCAAAATATTATGGAAAGCGTCCAAATCTGACTTAACATCTTGAATGCACTTATGATTAGTTAAATAACATGCTAGTCCAAGAGAGGCAAATGAAAAAGAAATGCTTAGAATGGACAATATGCAACTATGGATAATAATAATTATAGCATATCCCAAAGGATGACAAAACGAAAAAGCAAAAATGTAGGGCAATGGACCACTTTCATTGAGAAGAAACAACATTAGAGCACCTTGGCTCCAGTTGTAAGCGGCGATCTTACCCCATGAATATTCATGAGGCAGATGCACTGCATGAGGGATTCAACATCAGAGGGAGGTCTGCAGATCTGCAGGAGACGGCAGGTCACTGGTAACACATAAACATCATATCAGATAAGCTTTAACATGGATCATAGTCGCATTTTCCTAAATGGGTTCAGTGCATATTAATTCCTGATAGTAAGGGGTTGGTCACTGAAAGTAATGCACATATTTGATAATTGATACATCCCTAATGTTATTACTAAGTCAATATTCTAATACAAGATTTAAACTGCCTGTTTGCCCAAGGTCCACTGACATAACTGAATGCTGCATTTTTGCTTATTTATGAGGTGATTACAGACTATTGTTTTTCAGTAGTGTTAGAAATCGGGTCTCTAGTTGGCAGATGTATGCTCCCTGTCCAATTTAGGACCACAATCCTAGTCAGGGTAAGTCACAACACACCCTTAATTATCCTGTGCTCACCCTCTGGTAGCTTGGCACAGAGCAGTCAGACTTAAATTAAGAGGCAATGTGTAAAGTATTTGTGCAACACTTGAACCAGTAACACACTGAAAACACCACAAAAAGACTTCCACTAGGTTAGAAAAATAGATTAAGATTTTATAAATAAAACAAGACCAAAACGACAAAAATCCATCCATTAGAAGTTGACAAAATAACTTTTAGAGATTAAATGCACAATATAGCGCTTAGAAGCAAGGAGCGCCCATAGAGTTAATTGGTCGCACTGGACCGGGACAAATTCAAGAGTTCAGGCCACCCGCGATGGAGCCTAGGCTGGCTACTGGACCCACCCAGGGCTCGCTGAGCAAAAGTACCTTAATCCTTGTTGCAGCACGAGATGCGTTGATGAGCCCCACGCAGTTAGAGTGTTGTGCTAGAGTTCTACACGCAACAGCGGCAATACATCAGGCCTTTGAGCGGAGCATCGGTTCCGAAGTGCAGCAGTTCCGAATGCGATGTATGGGGTTTCTCCACTCTGTGGAGGCGATACATTGATCTTCCTTACTCAGTGACCGGCAATGCGTCGGTTTCAAAGTGATGGTTCCAAGTGCGATGCAGTGGTTCCAAATGCGATGCACTGATCTGGTTCCCGCAACAGCAACGATACTCCAATTCTGCTCTTGCAGCAAAGGATGCACAGGTTCCACTGCAGCAAACTCCTAGGTCCAATTCCAAGGGTCCAGGACTGGGTTGGTACCACTTGGCAGGACAGACTCAAAAGCAGATGAGCCCAAGGGTTGGAATAGAAGGGTTCTAAGTCTTTCTCACCCAGGCAAGGGAACAGCAGCTAGCAGGGCAGCTCAGCAAGGCAAGAGCAGAGCAAAGCAGCAGTTCAGCAAAGCATCAGTCTAGCAGAGTGGCAGTCCTTCTTAGCAACACAGCAGTTCTTCTTCCTAGCAGAGTAGTCACAGGTCCAGAAGTGTACTGAGTTGGTGGTGTCAGGGGTCCAATACTTATACGCAGGTGTGCCTTTGAAGTAGGGGAGACTTCAAAGACATGCTTTGAAGTGCTCAAGGTCCCTGCCCTTCCTGGCCTGGTTCAAGACTCACTACAGGGGGTATGCAGCTCTTTGTATGGCGACAGGCACAGCCCTTTCAGGTGCAAGTGTCAGTTCCTCCCTCCCATCCAGCCCAGGAAGGCCCTTCAGCCTGGTGATGGGCCATCAGGAAGTGAATGGACTATCAGACACACCAAAGCACCCTTTGTGTGGCTGTCTAGTGGGAATTCATAAAGCTCAGCTGTCACCCACCCCAGACGTGTATTGGAGACAGACAGAAGGCACAGAATGGTTTAAGGAAAAAGCCCACGTTCTAAAAGTGGCATTTTTAGACTTGCAACCTAAAATCCAACTTCACCATAAGTTTTGATTTTAAATTGTGAGTCCAGGAACACCAAATTTGAAATATCTATCTTGTCCCAATTGGAAATTACACTTATAGAATGTAATAAGGTAATCCCAATGTTAACCTAAAAGAGAAATAGGCCGTGCAGTAGTGAAAATGAATTGAAGAGTCTTTCACTACCAGATCATGTTAAAATTATAAGTACATGTCCTACCTTATAAGTACATTGCACCCTGCCCTTTGGGTTGTGTAGGGCCTTCCTTAGGGGTGACGTATATGTATAACAAGCATTTGCAATGCAATAGGTCTCACATTTGAGAGAGTTTAAGCTATTGGCATTGTAAATGGCAGTGCCTTTTATTTATCTGTATTAAAAAGCAACTCATAAATAAAAGGCATTGTCATTTACAATGCCAATAGCTCAAACTCTCGCAAACACGAGACCTATTGCATTGCAAACGACTCTATAATTAGATCAACCACGCACCTTTGAGAGACCCACTAGTTTTTTCATCCCACTTAAAGCCCTGCTGAGGGGAATTATGAAACAAGCCGTTATCACGGCGAGCTGGGAAGTGGATGAAGGTATGCAGGAGGCTTTCAACACCGGTGGCGTCATGGCGGAATCTGACGTCAGTTTTTAGGTATGTGCTGCAACTGCTGGCCGGTTGGTTTCTGTCACCAAAGCCGGCTTGAAACAGATAGTCAACTTTACTTCCTTCCTGCTTGGCCCCCTGGTCAGCCACTACGGCCTAGTAGCTGCGGTTGTCGATAACAACGGGGCTCTCAGGAGGAAAGAAAGACTTTTAGAAAGGAGAAGCGTGCGGAAAGAGAATGTAGCAACAATCAGGATCACTGTGAGGTGCAATGAAATGCTCGTCTGGTGTTGAGCCTCGCTCTTCAGAGCGGCCCTTAATTAAAAGCTATATCTAAGCACCCTGTTTTATTTCTCCGGAAAAAAACAAAGGTCCTATGGTTTGTTCTCCCCTCACGCACCGGGTTCTTTACAAACTAGGTCAGTGGGTTCTTTTCATTAGGCGCCACTGTGTACGTGTGCTTTTTATCATGACAGCCAGTAAGAATTGCTGTACAATCATTTTGTATGCTCTTTGAGGATTGAGCGTGACAGTGGGTAGAACAGGCTATTGTTCAGGTCTTTCAAATGGCAATGTGCCACCTGGGACTGTCGGGAGGAAATCACTGTTATGGGCACTTCGGCATTCATGAATGGCCCCCACAGGCCACTCAGAGAAGATGAGACCACAAAAAAAAGGATCGTGGCATAACGAAAAGTAAACAAATAGGAAAAAACATGGCGGCCAATCGCTTTTTTCCCCATTTATTTACTTTTGTTACAACGGCGGCACAGCGCTTTAGCGTTAAACATCTTAAGATAAAGAGCGGGTGCCGCAATAGCTCCAAAAGTAAAGAAATAGAAAAAAGGTGTATTTTTTCTATTTCTTTACTTTTTGAGCAATTGCGGCACCCACACTTTAGCATAAAATGTTAAAAGTTAATGCGCAGGCACTGGCACTATAACCAAAGTTAATAAATAGGAAAAAAAACACATGCAGCTGCAATAGGCACTGCAAATAAGCAAAGAGAAGCGCGGCCATCATGCTGTGCTGGTTCTCCCCATTAGTCAATAAACAAAATAGTGCTCACCGACTTATGGCGCAGACTGTGTAACAAGCCAAGTAAAAGGTTCAGTCGTAATGGGAGGTAACAAATGGAGACAAGGCAGTACTAAGGAGGGACTAGCAAGCCTATTTACGAATCAGAAGCCAGCATTTACGAAGGACAATGACACAAGCCAATGACAAATATGGGAGGAGAGTGGGCGGGGCTTCCAGTGCATACCCCAATAATGCGCTGCCTCTGGGCTCGACCTAAAAAGGGATGGTTTAGGCAGGGCAAGAGGGTTTAACTTGCCCGGTTGACATGGCAGTGTGAAATGGCACACACAGGCTCTACAGTGGCAGGCCTGAGACATGGCAAAGGGGCTACTTATGTATGTGGCACAATCAGTGCTGCAGGCCCATTAGTAGCATTTCATTCACAGGCCCTGGTCATATGTAGTGCACTTTACGAGGAACTGATAAGTAAATCAAATATGCCAATTGGGGATGAACCAATATTACCATGTTTAGGGGAGAGAGCACAAGCACTTTAGCACCAGTGAGTAGTGGTAAAGTGCCCAGAGTCTTGAAGCCAGCAAAAACAAGAACAGAAAAAATGGAGTAGTTAGGCAAAAAGTTGAGGAAAAACCACACCAAGGCTGTCAGGTCTAACAGGTTGGTAATAAAAACAGAGATGTTTTTCACTGAGTTGTTATAAGAGACCACATAGGCAGTGAGAGCAAAGCAGCAACTGTCTTTGAAGTCATTTAGAACTCTGTTGCTGATAGCAAACCATTTAAAATGTTATGATGTTTATAACACTTGAGAGTATATTTTGAAAAAGGTTAGGGCTGAATCCATGGCTTTCCATTCAGAGTATCTGGCTTTTGCTTAGTCAATTCCAATAAAATACTTTGTTGACCGTACACTGTGTACATTTGTTAGGGCATCAAGTATTTGTTAGGGTATCAAGTGTTCTCTTGCACAAAGAGCTCTTGAAGTGGTCAACAAAATATAAGAGAATAACCGCTGAAGTTGGTTTTCTTATACACAATGCCATTAACTTGATGCAGTATAGCCTTACCTAACATCGACTTTTAAAAGTAGAAGGTACTCTCCTTGGAAGATCTTTAAATGTACTTTGTTGTGTACCCTAAAAACTTAGGTACTCTCCTTCAAAGATCTTTAAATGTACTTTGTTGTGTACCCTGAATAAGTATGGGTGACCTAGACATGTGCAAATCACATAGGAAGTGAACTTTATATCCCTTTAAGTAATCAGAATGTTGACCAGAGGATCATATTGTTGTTCTGAACTGAGCTGTCGCTCCAAAATGGCCCAAACAATGTGATCCACACAGTTAATGTGGTTCATGTATGAAATCCTTTGCTCACAATTGGTAGCCTCTGTCAAGTAGCAATGCTTTCTTCTGACAGCATTCATGTAGTATTTGAAGAACATAACTTTCTAAGCAAAGTTAAACAAAGTCATGAAGTTTAGTAAAAACTATTCTAGTCAGATACTAGGGAAAAGGGGGCCAATTCACAAAGGAATTTGTGAGTACATGAAAAAGTACACAATGGGGACTTGTTCACATGCTCTTAAATGTCTTTTGAATTGCCCCAAGAAATACAAAATAAAAATAAAATGAGAATGTTCATGGAATATTCATAAGCAATTAGTACAAGTAGAAACGACTGAACCTTCTTTATGCTTTTTCTTAGCTGGGAGTTGGACTTTTCCGGGCCAGTTCACAAAGGCATTTACATGTATGTAAACTAGTTCTTCTGTAGTACTACATTACACACTCATAAATGCCCTTGCGATTTGTAGAAATTTTGTTAAAGGCATATTGTAAAAGTATAGAAAATAATCAAGAATAAATATGATCCAAGAATAGTCCAAGTTAAGCTAGAGTTCAAATCCAGCTCAAAGTACTGAATTAATTCAGCAGGTCTTGTCACTCCTTTCTGTCCCAACCATTGATATGGTGGTGAACTCACGGCTAGTGGTTAAAAGGCTTAGCATGTAGCATTGATGCTCTGACTTGAAGAAGTTGAATGATCTATGAGAAGTATAGCAAAAGTGCCATGGGCCCCAATGAAAGCAAGGAAAATGGTCTCTCTCTCCCCTGGTTTGGTAGAAAAAGACAGCCACAATGGGGTGCACACGGTCCCTTATGACGCTGGTTACAGGTAGCACTGCATCTGTTACAGCAATGATGGTTACTCACCTGCCCACTCAGACACTATGGGGCCGATTATGATGACAGTGTCGGTGGCGGTCCTACCGCCATCAGGACCATGTTATCTGCCCGCCATATTACTATGGTGGGCGGATAGTTGGCGGTCAGAAAGACCGACCGCCATGCATCCGATGGGCTCCTGGAGCCCACCGGTACGTCGGAGGGGAATCATATGCCTACAATGGTGGTGGTGCCTACCAGGCACCGCCGTAGGGATTATGATGTCCCTTTCCGGGTAACCCGCCATGAAAAGGCAGGAGGAAAGGATCTTTGGGGGCCCGTAGCGGGCCCCCCTTGCCCCCTGCCCTAAGCTGTGGGATTTGGGGGCAACTATGGTTCCCCCTACATATCCCTGCACCATGTGGCAGGCACCGCATGGTGCCTGCCACGTAGTGCAGAGATATGTCAGGTTGCCCATTTTGCATTGCAGCATGTGCTGCAGCCAGCAGCACCCGCTGCAATGCAAAGGATAGGCATTGCGACCACCATGGTGGCGGTTGCATTGTAATGCCTCTGTCGGGACCACCGACAGCCTGTCGGGCGGTCTCGTTTCCGATAGGGTGGCGGGCGGATGTAAGTCCACCCGCAATCCTAATCAGCCCCTTTGTTATGATTTTCATCAATTAAATTAGTTTGAATGTATTTCTCATGCCTGACTGTGATAGGACACATTTCACACTATAAGTTCTTTAACCTGAGTTGGGGATAAGTAACCTATCAATAACTGACCTGAGGTTTACAGCTATTAATGCAAACTTTTGTTCACACAATGCAATTGACGTGTTGCTACGTGAACACAGATATGAGAAATTGTAGTAAAAGAGGTATCTATCCACCATTTTCCTTCTTTAGTTGTTGCCTCTTCAACAGAACGAACACTTCATCAACATGCCTCGTATGTTATACATTGGCCCTTCTTTCAGTAATATCATAAGTAAACCTTCCATGTTGGACCATTCACAGTCTTACAGTTAGAAGGCAATTCCATATGCTAGAGGGCACCAATGACACAAACAATAAAGAGAATAAATATTCATTTAACTGAAGAGTTAGCCATCTTAATGGCCTGATGTACTAGTGTTTTTGCAACCAGAATAATGATTTACAAATCGACTTATGTACTGATAGGTCAGTTCATAAATTCAGAATCGGAGTGGGTTGGAATCTGAACCTCCCCATGGTGGTTAAAGATTTAGGTTTCAAACTGAGACTCACTCCATTTTGTGGCTATCATTGAGATGGTAGACAACTAAAATCAGCAGACGAATAAGGGGCAGATTTTCAAAAAAGTCAAACAATGCAGGGCAGCACCCAAAGAGGCTGTGCTACGATGCATGACAGGAGAGGAGCAGGAGAGGGCCATATCTTCGAAGATATGACTGTCTCCTCCCCTTTCCCTAGAGCCGGCGCTGATTTCAGCTGCCGAGCGACATAGCACTAGGGTGCATGAGTTTAGCATAGGTTTTGTACAGGAAGGGAACCCTTCCTGTACAAAATATCATGCCTAGATAAGTTTAAATGCACAGCGCAGCACGCATGCAAAGTCAGAAAAGAACGGAGAAATAAAAACATTTCTCCTGTTAGCGCCACCTTTGAAGTGGTGTTAACTTTTGATGCTAAACCCTGTCTACAATTCTTTGTAAATAGGGTTTTGCGTCAAAAGGCATGGGTGGTTTCATGGGAATGCCCATGTAATGCCCCCTTAGTGCTAGGTAATGCAAAGCAGTGCTTTGCGCTACTTTTAGGGTATTTTCCTGCACTAAAGGTAAATTCCCCCCAAAACATTTTGTGCTGCTTCGCATCACTTTTGTGACACTAGCCCAGTGCAAAATGTTTGAAAATGTATCCCTTTGTCTGTGATCGCCTTTCAAAAATGTAACAATTTTTGGGAAAATTACAGCCAATTTTCCTTAAAGGAAACTGTGTTGTATTTAAAAAAAAGTTTACTCCTTTACCGGTACACTCCAACAAACTTTTTTTATACATTCAGAAATTGGAAAAAGTCCCAAAGTGACCCCCTTCTCTTCTGTGAATGGGTTACCTCCTCAATTCAGGAATCATTCATTTTCCATTGTTTTGGAACCAGATTACTGTCACAAAACATTGATACATCACACACCAATATAGTATTTGAAAGTGGCACTGCAACATGACCCTTCCTAATACTGAATCTGTAAGGTGTCATAATCCCATTTTAGAAAACAGTAAGGGGCCGATTATGATGTGGTTTGGAAGGCTCCGACCGTCGATCGGAGCCTTCCTAACCCATCGTAATGTGCCAGTCAGATTCCTTTCCGACCGCCTCATTTTGATGGAGGCAGTGGGAAAGGAATCCAACCGGTCATTCCTGCTGACTTCCGATGGGCTCGGAGAGCCCGTCCGCCAGTTGGAATGCGTCACGTGATCTCAAGGGCGGGCCTTTCCGCCCTTGAGATTACGATGACGGTTTCCGACATGGTTCACATGCCGGTCTGTCCGACATGGAAACCATGTCGGAAAGTGTCTTTGGGGCACCCAGCAGGGCCCTCTTGGGTGCACGGCCTCTGGTTGGAGGCCGTGGGGGTCCTGTTGATCTGTGCACATTGTGGCAGGCACCTTGAAGTGCCTGCCACGGTGTGCAGGGATGAACCACAACTCCCATTTCACCATGGACGCATGCATTGTGGCCGGTTTATGGCCGGCATGCATGCTCCCATAGTAAAATGTAAGAATGCAACCGAACAGTGTTCGGTCGCATCCTAATGTGGAGGTCGGGACCGCCAACAGGGTGTCGGTCGGTCCCATGACCGATGCGGTGTCAGGTGGAAGTGATTCCGCCCGACATCTTAATGAGGCCCTTAATGTTTACAGGCTCCTTAATGGGATTAGTACACAAAAAATAGCATTTTTGCAGTCACAAACTACAAACTGGTGGGTTTATCAGCTGCAACCCCTGACTTACCCCTTGAGACCCCTGGCCTCAGAGGTGGCAAAATCAGTTCCAAGAACACAGGGGCAGCTCTGCATTCCTTATTCTCTGCCCATTTTAAATTACACTAATAGTGAATAGGATTCTAGTATTCACTATTACTGTGGTAAAAAATGGAGCAACACGTAGCTGGAATGGGACCTTTGGTGGCAGCTCTGGTAATAAATGGTTTTAAATGTATGTTGTGTGAGTGCTTGCTGGTGAAAGAGTGTGTTTTTCTGAGAGAGAGGGTGTTTATGTGTGAACATGTGTCTATATGTGTAAGCATGCGTGTAAGAGTGAAAGCGAGTGAGAGTCAGTGGCAGGTAGTGAGTGAGATTGTGTGAAATTGAGGCACACATTTTCTATTCTTTGATGCAAGGCAATGCTGCTCCAAAGTTGCTACATTGCCTTGCGTCAAAGGGAGAGAGAAGAAAATGCACCTCTACTAAGGTATGGTGTATTTTCTCTCTCCCACTGGTGCACTTTGGCAGCCACACCCCAAGTCACACACCATTGTACAATAGTGCAAGAGAGTGTGTTTTCTTTGAAGCATAAGTTTTGTACTGGAAAGGCATAAAAAGTTGGAAAAGTGTGGAGCAATGAAAAATTTCTCCTCGTTATGCCTGCCTCGAGAAGTCATAACCTTTTGCAACAAATTCCTGTCTACAAATGTTTGAAGATAGAAATTTGTGTCAAAACCCATTTTGGGATACTATCCAACACAAATCATGATTTGGGTTAGCTAGTAAATCTCACCCTAACACTTTGCATAAAGTCTGTGTCACAAAAGTTACACAGACACAGTGCAAAGCAATAGTAAACATGGGACTGAGTGTCCGTAAGTATGAGTGCGATAAAGAGCAAATGCAAGTGAGTGAGAGAGAAAGAATATGAATGCAAGGGAGTGCAAGAGAGTGTGAGTGTGATGGTGGGTCATGTGGCTTGCCTTCCTAAAAACCATCAGGGTCAGGGGGTCATATGATGGCACTTCCTGTGATGATATTAAGGTCTAAGGTATGTGATGTCACTTCTGCTACCCCAGGCATTTTAGTGAATCAAGGCCCATGAAGGTGACCAGTTCAATTGCTAGAATTTTTTCCAATAGACTTGCTCTTTCACCAAAAGGACCAAAAGATGCCTACTCTTACAGATAAAAATGACAAAACCTGCATCATTTTTGTCTTTGCCAGTTTCCTGGTATAATTTTGAAGCCATGTAAACATCTAACAATCCTTCATATAGTTTCCACTGATACTTGATTTGACTGCAGCATTCGACACTGTCAATCATGACCTCTGGATACACCATCTGGTTGACTTGGGTTTAGAAGGGGCAGCGTTAGCCCCCTTCAGATCCTTTCTGTCAGAACGAACCCAAATGGTAGCCATGGATGATTTCACCTCTAAACCATTTACCTTGCCGTGTGGAGTACCCCAGGCTCATCGTTGAGTCCAACTCTTTTTAATATTTATGTAACAGCGCTGGCTGCCCTGGTGAAATCATTTGGTCTCTCGATTGTTTCACATGCAGACAACACTCATATTGTTGTGTCCCTTTCCAGAAATGGTCCTGACATGAATGAGTTGTTCCGGGTGTGCATACGAAAGGTCGGTGCCTGGATGGATGTGAACTGCCTTAAGTTAAACTCTGCAAAAACTGGGGTCATCGTTTTTGGGAATAACACTTAATTTTGGAATCCTTCCTGGTGGCCGAATGAATTGGGTTCTCTTCCGGTTCCTGCAAAAATGGTGAAAAACCTGGAAATCCTGGTAGACGATAAACGTACATACAAAGAACAAGTTAATAAGGTAATTCTACATCCTTCTTTGTGCCACGCACAATTAGGAAAATAGCACAGTTTCTTCCGCCTAATTTACTGGAAACAGTGGTTGTTTGCCTTGTAATTTCCAAGCTGGGCTATTGTAATAGTCTTTATGCCAATCTACCCAATGATCTTCTGAAAAAATTGCAGATTTTACAAAAAACAGAAGCAGGATTGCTGATGAAAATCACAAGGTTCCAGTTGGCCTCACAGGCTTTGGTGAGGCTTTATTGGCTCCCTGTCCATCAAAGGATTCTCTTTAAAGCACTCTGCATCACCTATAAAGTGCTTCAGGGACAAGGTCCAGCCTTCTTAAGAGAAAATCTTAGAAGGTACGTTAGTAACAGGACCCTTCGGTCCAGTTCAGTTATGAATTTAGTGGTGCCTCCCTAAAAGCTCTCCTCTTGGGGAGGTAGGAGCTTTTAGGTCTGCACAACTCAAAACTGGAACAGGCTTCCTTTGGAAATTAAATCAACTCCCTCTCTCTGGAGTTTCTGCAAGTTTTAAAAATACTTGTCTTTTCACTAAATCCTAACTCTGTTCTCTATGTTTCTTTATCTCTTAGCGCCGAGACACCTCCTGGTTTTTGTTCACGCTCTACAAACCTCAAATCAAATCATATCTACTGTGGTTGAATGTATCAGATATATTTTGAGGCCTGTGATATCTCCATGCACAAATAATGTGACTTCATAAGCCATATGTTGAAATTATCATATCTAACGTATTTTACTCATCCATACCTTAATGTTAATTAAATATAAAATGTGACACATTAGCCTCAAAGTTATCCTAGGTGCCAAAGTCTGAGCCGAAGATTCGATTTAGTCTATGCACACAGCAGACCA
Source organism: Calotriton arnoldi (assembly GCA_963921515.1). NCBI lineage: Eukaryota > Metazoa > Chordata > Amphibia > Caudata > Salamandridae > Calotriton > Calotriton arnoldi. The sequence continues at coordinate 1,945,774 of CAWUFW010000084.1, read as the reverse complement.
TACCACTATTTACCAAATTTGTTCTTTTTACTCCTCTGAAGACAATGTTGATCTTGAAATAATTTGGTAAGGAGGACCATTACCACATTTAAAAAGATACTTTGCTTTTAGGGCACCTCAGAAAGAAATTGACCTTCATTACAACTTACGCGGACATTTGTATATCTACATTTCAGGTGGTCAGAATTTTCGTTTCTGTATGGTTTTTTGTTGTTGCAGTTTTACATAGCACGAACTTCACCTGAAGGTATCAGAGAGCTTTACACGAGCAGCAGTTGCATTACGGACAGACACATTAATTTTTAGGCACGGGGGAGATTAAGTGATTTGCCCAGAATCACAGGATTCTTGAGTCTCCTGCCTGACCCGAACGTGGTTACCCAGCATCAAAGCCGGACGGTCGAGCGGTTAAGCGACATCCTCTCATTTCCACACATATATTAACCTATTATGAGTTAAGCCCCACTGAATGGGGAATAATTATGTGGACTTGGAGGTACCCAGGGGAATTTTACACAGGATTCCCATTTTCCTGGTGGTTAATGCAGACATTTTCCCCCTGGTGTGATCAGGTGGTAAATATCTGGGAGGTGGCCACTGTAGGACAGCGGGGAGAAAGTGTAATGGGAAAGGTGGGCGAGGGAAGGAGGGGATGTTGCCTAGCAGGGAGTAGTATTACAGGCCACCCCTGTTAGGCCTGTCAGACTTGGGGTCATCTTCCTTCAAAATGTTAGCCTTCCTCCTCCATTGATTCTGACCTCGTTTTAGCTGGCCTTAGGACTCTGCACACTTTATAACTGCTGACCCATGCTAATATACATGTAGTCCCTACTTAAAACTTAGGAACAATGGCTTATCCCCAATTGGCATATTTAATTTGCTTGTAAGTCCCTAATAAAGTGGTACTACATATACCCAGGCCCTGTAAATTAAATGCTACTAGAGAGCCTGCTAACAAAGAGAAACATGGTTTGGGCCAATACCACATCAGCAAGGCTAGGCCACTAACAATACAACAACAATTGAATTGCCAATGCTGACGATCCTTTAATACAGTCCCTTGTTTCGTGGGCATGCAAATAAATTACTGCTACCATCATTTATTTTTTCATATTCTGGAATATTCATAAATAATTTTCACATCAAAAACTCGTAGACAGTTGACCAAAATACATGAAAAACAATACCAGCACATTTTTTTAATCACATTAATAACCCACAAAACATTTAGCGCAAATCATAACTTACACTTGTGAAAAACATCAACAACCTAGTCAAACCTGTGTGTACACCTAAATAACCTTGTATCCTGGTTCTGACTTGAATCTCCCACTGAGAGCCACACGAATTCAATCATTCAACTAGCTCCTATCAGTTGGGAAAAACCAGAAGCATGACAAAAATAACTTGAATTCAATTAATGATGCCAGGGATATATTCTTTACATCATTTCAACCTAATCATGCTCCCTGTATACTAATAAAAACTAGAGGGCCTGCAGCACTGATTATGCCACCCAATAAAGTAGCCCTTTAAACATGGCTCACGTCTGCCATTGCAGCCTGTGTGAGTAGTTTTTTTAAACTGCCATTTCGACCTGGCAAAATAAACCTTTTCTTCATTCCCTGCAGCGAGAGTTCTCCTGATGCCAAGGACTCAGCATCAACCTTGCAGCCTGCATTGGAACCGCCACCTGTGCCAAGCTTTCCTGGCGCAGGCCCTTGCACCACAAATCTCTCATTGATGGCAGCCTTAACGACCATGCAGATTCTCATATCGCAGCCTTTGCAGCTCCTCGGAACCGAAGCATCTCCTCCACTGCGTGACGCATCCCTGACCCTGGACCTCAAATCGCATCCTCTCATCGACGGGCTCCTCAATGACGACACAGGACCAAACACCGCAGCTCCTCAGAACTGACGCATTTCCTCTGCTGTGTGACGCATCCTCGGCATGGCATCTCGCAACGTTCCACAACCAGCATCTAAGGTATTCTGTTCAGCGGGCCAAACTGGGTCCCTGTAGATGGCATGTGCTCCATTGCGGTCAGCCTGAACTTGTGAATTTGCCCAGTCTGGCGCGACCAGTTGGCGCTTTGTACTTTTTGGGGCTATTTTCACTGAAATCTTAAAACCTGCTTATCTCCGGTTTAACTGACTGGATTTTTGTAATTTGGTCTTGTTTTATTTATTAAAAATTACTCTACTTTCCTCAACTGGTGTGGAATACTTTTGTTATGTGTTTTCGCAGTGTTACTGTTTGAAGTGCTGCACAAATACTTTACACATTGCCTCTGAATTAAGCCTGACTGCTTTGTGCCAAGCTACCCGAAGGTTGAGCACAGGTTCATTTAGGTATTGCTTGTGACTTCACCCTGACAAGAATTGTGGATCCTGCTTCATTAGGCAGGCTTTCACCCCTTCAACCAGTAACCTAATTTCTTACACCCCACATACTTAAGCTTTATAGATCTTGTCATGGAGAATGTGAATAACAAAGATAATCTCGGATCTACCAAATTAAAAGCCCCAAAGTCACATTTGTTTCTGATTACATCTATAGGAGGGTTCCTAAGATGCCCTAATAGAGATGGTACATTGACAAAACAAAGCAGTCTCTATGGGCCATATGTATCAAAAGAGTTTTGCGATTCTCAAATTGCGATTTTTAGCGAATCGCAATTAGAGAATCGCAAAATGCGATGTATGTAGGATTTGCTAAAAATTTTGCGAATCCTACATATTCCTTATTTGCGAATCACAAATTGAGATTCGCAATTAAGGAATACCTTCACATTCATTCCTATGGGCTAGGAGGCCCATAGGAATGAATGGGAAGACATTCTCAATTTGCGATTACCAATTAGAGAATCGCAATTTGAGAATGCAATTTCAAGGTTGCAAGGGTGCCAAAAGGACACCCTGTTGCACCCCTGAAATATGCATGTGTGCACATTTTGCGCACATACATGCCCTAAGGGCATGTATGTGCGACATATGGCACTTTTAAAAATCAAAAAGTGCTTTTTAAAGAAAATCGCAAATTACCACCAACTTGAAGTTGGTGGTAATTTGCAATTCCTAAGGCCAAATAGCAGATTTCTGGTGCTTCCAGAATTGCATTTAAGGAATCGCAATTTGCAATTCCTTAATTGCATTCGCAAAATAGAGAATCGCAAATTTTGCAATTCTCTATTTTGCAATGGCCTTTGGGATGATACATCCCAAAAGGCTTTTTCCAATTCGCAAACGGGCCGATTCTGAGAATCTGCCCGTTTGCAAACGGGAAAAAGGCTTGATACATATGGCCCTAAGTCATCAATGACAGAATGCTTACCTCATTAGCATATATAAATATGCAAATTAGGCAAGGAAGGCTAAAGCACGCTTCTTTTTACCCAATTTATGTGACTCAAGGATTCAATTTAATTACTTTATATTTTCTGATTGTACTCTGTCAAATTTGCAGCCAATTTGCACATCGCTGTGCAGGTGCAGCTGGCTGCACGTCCTTCTACTCCTCAAACGCCAGGGCAGCATACTCCTGTTTCTATAAATAAGTGAAACATTGTGTTCCTTTGATGCCAATAGGGAAACCCTGCACCCATCATATGCACTGATGTGCTCTGTGTTTTGACTTATAGTTTGTTCTCCTTTGCCTTCTTTCGACCTACTCAGCAGCAACACTATTATTCACGCCGAGCCGCCTTCATACTTGTAGATGGGAATCAGCATTGCCAGGTAAACTCAGTAGGGTGCAAACCTAATGCGATGCAGGAGCTTTCCTCACAATTCTGAGTACCACAGCATCTGGTAGCAGGTGGCAGGCACCCCAGGACTGGTCAAAAGACATGCTCAAATGGAAGGAATATTTCACAATTACAATATTTTGGAATATTACCTTTCCGTTGGATGCTCCACCTAGCACACCTGCACTCTGGGGTGCTAATGTGACACACAGTCATCATATGACCCTTTTAACTAACCCTTAGATCAAATTTGTGTTACTTCTAAACACTGGTATGTATGTAACATCAATGAATTGATAGTTTGAAACTTCTTAAATATCACTTTTCTTACTCTCTGTAAAGATGATGATACAGCATTTAGGAACCAGCATTGCTTCCATGCAGTAAAGTGAGGCAACATTTATGTGTGTATTATTGCATTCACGAATGAAACATGACACATTGACTACATCATGGGAATAAATGAGCTCAGATTAACAAATAGGTGGCTATGTGGGCAGAAATTTGATGTGGCCGGAATTTGTTTTTCAGCCATCTATTTCCACATAAATATCCACCTATTATGAGTTAAACTCCTCTGAACGAGGAATAACTGTGCGGACCCAAATTTACTGAGTGGAAATCTATGTGGCATTCTCAATTCAGTGGATGTTGGTTTGTGGTATCATAATAAGATAATATACATATAGATCCACAATAGCAGGTTGTATCAATTATCAAAGAGATAAGTGACATCATATTGAATTTATTCCATGGCCTTGGCACCTATAGTATCATAGAAATGCAGGGTAGCTAAATAGAGTACTATATCCCACATTAACAGGCAATTGTTCCTCCATGTAAGCATTAATACTAAATCCCAGGTGGATAACCGTGTACTTCTCGTGATGGACGTAGGTATAGAAACAAAAACTAGAAAAGAGTTGAATATTTGCTTAAAGGTCTGTAACAACTTTCCCACAACATTGTAAACGAAATGGCCTTAATACTTTCCTTAAGGAAGAACTGTGGAAGAGCGGGGATTTAATCAGAACTCTTGGATGCATGAATAATAATAATAATAAAGGTGCAAACATAATCAAATGAAGCATTGCTTCTTTGACAGGGGGCATGGGATATAGAAGGAGAAAATCTAGATTGAGGAGCTACACTACCTTAATTGAGGTGAAAGTATGTTATATACTACAAGTCAAAGAGATGGGGGTAAAAAGACGGAATAAACAAGGGCAATTAGTGGTGATGATTTTAAAATTAAGGGACATATTCTCAAGGAGCCATCGCCGATTTATCGGCACATTAGCGCCGCAAAAGTGGCGATAGACTAATCGCCCTATTCCCAAGCTGGTGCAAACTGCCGACATCGCCAGTTTCCCAGCGATAGCTGCCGCAAAAAACATCGCCACAGATGAGAGCGATAACTAACGCTAATGATATGCAGAGTAGGCGTTCCCGTGCAAAAACACACAAAAACACCACTTTGCGATATTCTCGACGACCAGCCCGATCCGCAATGCGACCCAAAAACAGGCGATAAGGCGCGTTAGCAGCAGGGATTTAACACCTGCCTTTTACTGGTGTAAAGCCGGACGACAACCTGCAGCATGAAAGGGAGCCCAGCCCAGAGCCACATCTGAAGACCAACACATGTCATGGAGCTACTGACCATGCAGCTCGGAGACCCAAGAGGGCCACAACACCCACCGCCACCATCCCCAGCCCCCCCGGACTACCACCGAGGCAGCGCAGAACAAGACAGCTGACCTTCCCAAAACGGCATGGCCCCACAGCCACAAAATTGCAGAATGTGGGGAGAGGTGGGAACCAAACTTTGTGTGAAGGAGGCAAGTCACCCATGAATAAGAATGTACACAATGCCAAGTGTGGCGGCGATGTGCTGGACAGACTACAGTATGCAGAGCACAGACATGTCCATGTGGACATATACTGCTGATGTTTGTAGTGTTGTGGAAAGTGGACGCAACCATGTCACCTCAGGCAGTGGGGAAGACCCCGGTCATGTATCCGTGTCGCCCCCCCCTGTAAGTGTAAGCGGAGTGGGCTGGGCCAGCGTACGTCAGTCTAGCGCAGGGGTGTGTAGAATTAGCCCGGGGCTCAGGGCGTGGTCCAGTTCTGGCCTGGACAAGGAAGTAACCAATGCGTGTGTCGCTGTTGTAGTGTCGGCGCCACCCGTCCCGCAATGACAATGTTGCAATGTAGCATGCACCCGGAGGGCGGGCTCGCACGAACGGTGAAATGAAGGAGCGCAAGACCGCTCGGGGTCTTGGCTCATACATGCCAAGTGTTGTGTGTATCTGCATTGCCGCAGCATGAGCCAAATGCCTAGCCTTAATCGCAGCGCGAGTTCAGCCAGGCATGAACTCCACATCTGTGTCCACACTATCCTTACCTTAGGCCTACACTCACGTGGCTGCCCACCTTCAACGGCCAACATCACAGTGTCGTTGTCAGGCTTGTGGACATGCGCAGACAGGCATGACAATGGAGTGTCGTTGGAGTGCAAGTGATGCAACCGCGCAGCGTACACAAGTGAATAGGCCCGGGGGGAGGGAGGAGCAGCTGTGAGGCAACGTAACACACAGTGATGCCGCTCATTTGCCACATGCAAGTCATGTCAAACATGAATCCCAAAGTCACACACATCCCACCCCACACCCAACAAGCCACATCACAATTCCTGAATGCAAGCAGATGACAAACTGACATTAGGGATGAAAGCTCCTTTGTCTGAAATATCAGGCGGAAGCACATCTGCACATCCGACCTCGGAATTGCATGTGCCCGGCACCCCCTGACAGATACGATAGCAGTTGAGGACGACTCCCACACTACGCACAGCCCGACGACAGACCAACGTATAGACACCCCACACACAGAAGTCCTTGCTCGGAGTTATCTTGCATGGAATGGCCTTCACACTTACTCCCACACCATCCCAGGCGTACAACCAGTCGTGGTCCGTGTAGGAGTGCCGGCCGGGCGGTGACGTGGGGCGGGGGAGGGGCAGGGTGGGGGGTAGCAAAGTACGGATTACGGACCTATACAGGTAAGTAAACATTTAAATCAATTAAACGAATTTCGTTGCGCGCACTGCATCGCATTTGGCGATGCAGTGCGCGCAACGAAATTCGTTTCATTGATTTAAATGTTTACTTACCTGTATAGGTCCGTAATCCGTACTTTGCTACCCCCCACCCTGCCCCTCCCCCGCCCCACGTCACCGCCCGGCCAGCACTCCTACACGGACCGCGACTGCGTACAACTGTTGCACACTTAAACAACTCATTGATCCGAGCTGTGGCATTTCATCCACAGAACTGGCGCAGGTCAGAACAGTGCCCCTTCAACCAGGGCCAGGAACGCAATGGCAGAACATCCCGGACACATGCACAATCCCTGTCACGTGGAACTGTACCGTGCACGTATGCTGCATTTACTGGGGGCACTGCCATTGGTAGTGCTGCGGGTCAGTTACCGGCTAAGCTTCCGCCTTGCCAACGTCACCTGCATTCAGCCTGTGTTGCATTGTCGATCGTGCATATTCGAGTGGTCCATGGATGTCTGCCTATCCAACAGGACGGTAGGCGGACTGGATTACGACATGTGTGTGCGCCCCCTGTTGGCCCCTGACCAGTAGTTTCACCGTGATACCCGTCTATGGGATGCCTGGACCTGGGATATTGCAGAACTCCTCGTGTGCAGTGACCACATTGAGCCGCTCCCCTATTGGGCTGTAGTGCTAATTGGTGACAGGGGGTGGACGCAGCACATCTGTCCAGACCTGCTAATGGATAGCCTCACCGTCCTGTTCGATGGAGTCGACAACAACCTCATGTTGGAGATGATTGCCTACGAAGCTGCAATCGCTTTCATGGACGTGTAACTACGTACCTGCAGCCACAACAGTTTGGAACCCATTGCACATGTCCAGACACCTTATTGCATCTTGGGGTTCTGGTCACATATCCCACGACAACAGTGGACATGGCTGCATTCGCCTGGACCCCGAATACGTGGGCGGACAACCACGTGGGGTAACACACACCTGTGAAAGGTGAGGCCCTCCCCAGGAGTGGACAGCGGCGCTTGGTAACGTTCCTCATTCTGACATGCTGCTGCATTGGTCCGCATGTTGTGACACTTCTCTTGCCCGTACTGACACACATATGCTAATAAAGTCTACGCACATTCACTTGTATTCAACTGTGATGTGAGTTGTTTTGAATGACGATGTGTGTCTCACTGCCTATCTGGGTCACGGCCATAAATGCGCATTGATAGCATTACCCAGGGAGTACCATTTATGTGGAATCACTGTCCCTACATTCATCAATACTTTCATGCATAATTGATCAGGGCCATGACACATCAGTGTGAATTTGAATGTTTTATTCGCATTCAGTGGGATGTTTAAGCTGGACCAGTACAGGGCCATACAAACCCCACTTTACATTGTCGCCCCGTGGAGGGCCAGCCAGGGTCCTTTAGGGATTGACAGGTTCATCGGAAGAGGATGACTTCAGTCCGCAGTGTGATTGCTGTGTCATTGGTAACCATTACAAATATGGCAGTCCATGTCATGGTCCAAGGTGAGTGTCGCTGAGTGTAACGGGGGACAATGGAAGATGTTATTCCAGGGCATGATGCAGAGGGCAGAAACAAGCTGAAACAGGCCATATGGCGGTGATGTATGCTGCCACTTCAATCTTACCACCAAGCCAGATTCATCATCATCTTCGTCCTCTGATGTGTCAGGTGCCTCACATGTGGGTGGTGGTGTTTGGTCTGCCGCACTGTGTGGCACTGACACTTCAGGAGGCGGAGATGTGGATGAAGTAGTAGCAGCAGCATTCATCCGCGCCAGGCCGTGTGGCGGCAATGCCATGATGAGGATCTGCAGGGCATGTAAGATCCCAGCTACATCTCGCTGGTGTGCAGCCGTGGCAGCCAATCGTTCCGCATGCATCCGCTCCATGTTGTCCCTGATCCTCCGCATGTGCCCCAACTCCCGGCTGACATCGCTGGAGCCACTCTGACTAGACAGGTGTTCTTGTCTCTGAGTCATGACTCCAGCGATGTCAGCCATGGATTGTTGCAGAGCATGGAGCGGACAGTGGGTGTCCGTTAGGGACTGTAAGTGGACCCTGATGGGACTTAGACACCCACGTATGGCATCTAGTTTGGCTGCCATGAGGTCGAACCCCACCTGCAGCTGATCAGCCATCTTCTCCTGGCACCCTGACACACGGCGTTGGAATGCCATGTGTTGGTCGTGGGGGTCCTGGGAGACAGCCGTGGTGGTGGGTGCTTCCTGATGTTGGTCTGTGCAGGGGGTGGGGTCTCCTTGATGCAGCTGGGCTGCCCTGCTCCTGGAGGTGGGGTGCCGGAGCTGTCCATGAGCTGCTGGAGGGCATTGGTGTCGATGTTGGGGAGGTCCTCTTCGTCATCACTGCTGAGTTGTTGTGTCTGCTCTGCAGGAGGTGTTGATTCTCCCTCTGCAATGTGAAGGGGAGATGCAGATTGACACTGTGTTCACATGTATGTTCACGCATTGTACAGGTTTACTAACGGACTGCATGTCAATGTACATTGTGACTGTTTGTGAAGAGATGCCTATTTGATGCGGGACAGTTGACAATTCTACACCATCATGGATGTGAGGTTGTACTTGTCCATTGTCATCTCACAGTTTCCTGCTATGCCAAATGTGAATGGCCATTTTCTACACACAAGCGGCAGCAGTTGTGTCCTCTGTTCTGTTGTGAGAGTGTTGTAGTTTGTACCACATTGTTGTCAATGTTGAGGTGCTCTGATTCTTATGTGTGTGTGCTGCATTGTGGGTGTGTTGCCCCTTCAGCTCTGATTTGGCTGGCCCTTCTCACTTTCAGGCGGTGTGCCTTTCACTTCTGTGCTCATACAGTGCTGAGATATTGCAGACTTGGGTAAATTGGGCTCTTGGTCGGAGTTGTGACTCTTGGGCATGATTTGTCCGCAGATGTGCTCTACTTAATTGTGCATGTGTGCCATTGTGCCCATCGCCCCCTGTCCCCCCGTCCCTGGTCTTTACTTACCCTGTTGCTGTTGGCTCGGGTCATGTTGTGCAGTGTCCGGTCCACCAACTCCTGCCACCGTCTCCCCAATATGGACTCGGGTCACCATTTCCTCCATCTCATCCAGCTCCTGGTGTGTCACTGGGCTCCCACCTCCAGTCTGCATTGCTGCTCTCAGGTTGGCAGCGATTTTCAGCTTGGTTTTGCGCTTCACATCAGTCCAGCGCTTCTTGCAGTCGTCCACTTCCCTTCTCTTCACTCCGACTGCATTCACCTTGGCCAAGATGGACTGCCATATTGTATTTTTAGTTGCCAATGTCACAGTGGAGGTGATGGACAGTTGGTGGTGGTGTCCTGTCACCTCCGTAATGAGGATCTGGTTTTCCTGCGTACTGAAACGCTGGTTCCTCTTCTTCTTCTCCTTGCCCTTCCCTGTCCCCGAGGTCCCAGACTGGTCCTCCGTGGGGCTTGTGGGGTTCTGGTTGTCCTCTGTACTTGCTCCGGCTCCCTCCATGGTGCTTCGCAGTTGTTTGTGTTTTGTAGGTGTTTTTTTTTGCCGCTTTTATAGTGATTGTTCCCGCTTTACTTGTGGGACTTGCGGGCCTGGCGCTGCTTTTCGCTGGATTTTTATCGCAGTTGGGCCCATCGCAACTTTTTTCACGTTCGGGTTTCCTTTTTTATCGCCATCGCGGTAGTTGTATCACGGACATTTGAGGCGTTCTCGGGAAACTATTGCATGTTACCGCTGTGTTGGGAATACGACGTTGACACAGAGTTATGTTCCCGCGATAGACGGCGATATGGAAAATTGCGTTTGCCTATTTTGGCGATGTTTATCGCACGTTCTTGTGAATATCCCCCTAAGTTTCACTTTTATGTGTATCCATAACTATGTTTACATACTATTTAGCCTAAATAAATGTATACTTAAACTGAAAAGATGAACTTAATTAGTGCTAAAGGAGAAGACTTTTTAGGAGGTACCATAGATGTAATAATTGTAACCCATCAATGAATTCTATAGACTAGATGACTGATTTTTTTTAATGCTTTAGTAGGCGCTCCTTCCTATAAATTAACCCCCCCCCCCCCAAACCTCCTCTCTGTTTCCATGCGAGTTCTCCACTTTCCTATTACACTGGAAGTCTTCTCTCCTTATGAAGTGTTTTCACTTAAGCAATCACACTTTCATGCTTGGGAAAGAGAATGTGTTGTTCTTATGGCGTTAACACTGCTCCAAATAAGACAAGGTTCCAGGCATATCCTCTGTATACAAAAATTAATTTTGAAAGTGTATTGTTGACTAAGTCAGATGCAGCAGAGGTTCCGGCGTTTTGATGAGATAATAATGGTCGGGCATTTATCCTGCGACAATAATACTGCTAAAGGCAACCGGGTGTGCAGGCAGTCAAAGCAGTGACAAACGCTTTACAATACTTTTTTTCTGTGGTGAGTGCGAAGGTGACATAGCTGGACTTCTAGAATTTAGTATAGTATTTTCTAAAACTTCACAAACGTCGCTAGTATCACTAAGTTGAAGCAGCTACAAATTTGGCATGTGAAATAAATCTTTTGTAAATAGCGAATTTTGCAGGTGAAAGCGAGCAGAACCTACTTTTCACAAAATAATTCACACATGAAACGGAGAGTTCACAGGCAAAACTTTTTTTCTCCAAGAAATTTCCCCTCTGTATTTGCGAGGTTTTTCTCCTTCACAAAACTACACTTTCAGAATGATGATTTCACGCACCCATATTTTGTCTAGCATTTTTAGCCACCACAAAAACTTTGCATCAAAGTTTTTTTTCAGATCTAGCAAAAATAAACAATAAAAGTGTCAAACACATTGCCCCATGTAATAACAAAGAACAGTTAAATATAGTAAAGTAGACTCTTTCAGATGTGAATCAGATTGCTACATTTAAATGAGGTATGTAGAAAAGGAAGGCGCACTCTAATCGAGGTCATGCAAAAGTCAAATATAGTGCAAAAAATCTTCTTTTTATTGTTGTAGTCTTTACTGTAAAACAGGCACACAGCCAACGCGTTTCGTTCCCTTGTGCCACGGGGAACTTCGTCAGGGCTAATTCGAAAGTAGAGTGTAATACCCCTCAGCCGTCAAATGGGGGTGTGGGAACGCCCACTTAGGTTCTCCAAAATGGTCCGCAAGAAGATAAGTAAATCCAGAAAACACTGTGGCAATAACCAATTTGTCCAAAAGTTGACGGGGAGTATGGCAGCACTAGTATGAAGCAACCACTTCCCTTGGACCTGAGAAGATGTATGTGGGATGCACACGTTAATCTAATATCTAAATATAGGTGAAAAGACCTCCAGTGGTGTCTGGCCGACAGTAGATAAATGCCCGCAATAATATCGCACAAACAGCAGTTGCAAAAGAATAAAGATCTCAGGATCTTCTAAGTGGAAACGCCGAGCCGCACAGCATGATAACCGGCACATTTTCGTTTCTCGCGCTGCATCACATTTGGCGATGCAGCGCGAGAAACAAAATTCGTTTTATTTATTTATATGTGTACTTACCTGTAATCGCCCGTAATCCGTAGTTTACTACCCCCACCCTGCCCCTCCCCCGCCCCACGTCAGCGCCCAGCGGCACTCCGACCACCGACCGCTACTGTCAGATTGTCCACAGGATGGACTTCTGCAGGAATAACAAACTAAGCACTTGTGTCATCTCCCCAATGCCGCCTTTTCCCATTTATACTCCTCATCTATAACTAAAATCCATAATAATTGTGATTTCCTCCCATGGTTACATTGAGAAAACCGTTGGCTGTCTGCACATAGTTACTCAACTATTCTTGGCTTTTAAAAGACTTGAAATCTAAAATAGTTTTATTAATCTCACGTTGTGAGCATAGCATCCTTAAGAGCAAAAAGCGAGGCAAAAAATATGAATATTTTCTACTTGCAATCATGTTTATTCCTCAATGGCTAAAGGTCTTGTAGCTGTGACATTTTATTTGATAAGCACCTCTTCACTTCGAAATCTGAGTTAAAATAATCTAGCAGTCACATAATGGGTTCGTGTTGAAAAACAAAAGTAAATACAATATATACCATGTGCATAGATGTAAAAAATTGCATTTTTAAATAAACATTTACAATGTTTGAAAAAGAGCAATTGAATTGATAATAAGGATTCACTCAATAGTTGCAAAGGTTATGAAAGAGCATTTAGGGGATCAGGAAAGTGTACATTTTCTGCTAAATGCATTGCTGATATCAACAAACATGATATTAAATATGTATGACACAATGATTTAATCAGTCCCATTCCAAATTGTTATTCATGGACTCCATTAGTCACAATAATATTGTTACTGTGCCATCGCTGATGCCTGTAGTTTCTCAGGGTGTCTACTTGTTTCAACCTTAAAATGGGCTCTTTCATGACATGAATAAATGATTTCATTTGCATTGAAAAAATGTTCTTGAGTACCAGCTCCAGAGTGTTCCAAAAATTGAAATTCCAGTTCTGGTTCTTAAGCACTCAAATCCTGACTGCGACCTTCTACAGTCAATTAAGGGCAAACGTTTGGATGTTTTATCCTTCACACCCAGATGTATTCCTAGTGACAAGTCAGCAGAGTGGTCTTTCTTGCTTGGTTTCTTTCCACAGTGTAGTCTATTATTTTATATGAACCACAGCTTACCTCTGTGTGAATGCACATGCAGAGTCTTACAATTTTTTGTCCAAATTATAAAGTCAGAAGAAAGTGAAAATGTCAATGACAAAAACATAGGATATGGAGTAGAATCACAAATGAAATAACTTGTCCAGTAAACCTACCTAAACATTAACTAATTAAACTATACATATTTTGCCCTAAACCACCTATAAGAGAGTAGATTATTATTTGGGGTGACAGTTGCCCCTCCTAAAGAATCAATAACATTAACTTGTCAGGTTGAACCCCAAAGTTTAACTCCCTGGTAGCTATGGCAAAGAGCATATGGTTTTTATGCGGTGCCAAAACAATAATAAAGTCAAAACACCAAACGAAATGCAAACTGAATTAGAAAAATAGAGCACATGTTAATAAACAAAATGACATTAAAACGGCGAAAATCCAATAGGGGGAACCAGTTATGTAAGTTTTAAAGTTTTAAGTGCACATTACACAAAAAACTGGCAAGCTCCACTCATAGTCTATGGTTGAGGTAGACTGGGAACTATGTGCAATTTGGCCTACTGCGATGGAGTTTGGAGCAGAATACACCAACTAGGATCAACCTGGTAGGGACTTAATCTCTGAATTGAAAGTCAAAATCCTTCAGTGGGGCACAGTTGCAAGCTGCATCCATGCTGTATTTTACTAAGACCCAACTTTTCAAAGATAAGAGAAGTCCTATTGGACATAGCCATAAGTCCCAGGACCTCAGAGACAGCACATAAGGGTCAAGACTCACTTCAGCAGAGGGCCCCAGTTAGGATGCAGTCCAGGTCCAGTTGTAACTGGTCTGGTGGGCACTTTAAGAAAATACCTCTTGTAGCTTGTTGTGTCTCTGTAGCCAAAATGGAGGTCAGCCAAATGACCCTTGGAGTCCACTTCCTGGTCCAATCCTCTTCTGATCTTTCATAGGTCCAGCAAGTGTGCTGAGGAGGGTTCCTTTAGTTGCCACATTTATGATTGGCACTAGTCAGTGGATGGGGGGTTACTCCTAGAAACTCCCTAACCAATGATGAAAAAAATGCAGGGGACAAATATCTCCACTTTTGCAGCACACCCTGGTTGCCATACTGCAAAATATCCCACATTGCATCTCACTTCTAAAATCGAAGATTGGGGAACCCTTCCTCCTTTGTGTAGAGTTCTTATGTCCACCCAGAGGTGTGATCTTCTGTTTCCACTCCAAAACAGTTCTGTAGTAGCTTCCTTCCCACAAGATTCACCACCAGCCTAGCTAGTGTAGGCCTTGGGGACAAAGGACTTCTCTTCTTCAGGTCTCGGCTTACATTAAGCTATGAATGGTCGGGCCTACACTGTGTCATTTTCAAGTTATTGAAGTTCCTGGGTCCATCCCAACTGTCCTTCCTGGCCTGATAGGGATCAAATGTCCCTTACTCTGTCCACCATGTCATCATGCCTAGGCCATTGTTCTGCGCTGGGAGCAGTTTTCATACCTCCTTAAGGTCAAGCACTTGCTGGACACCTGCTGGCAGGCTAATGCAAATTAGCCCCAGAAGCGCCAGGCAGGGAAACGTAACTTCCTGAAAGTTGATTTTAATAACTATTTGTTGGGACATACTGAAGGGCCGTCGGAGGCCCCGGCAACCAGGCACACCAGGCAGTCAGCTGGGGTGGGAGTCGGTCCCCCAGCTCTTCTCACTCTCCAGTGCTGGAGGTGTGGGAGGTGGAGCCAGACCTCCCGGCCCGCTAAAGGCGCCACTCCGCTCCCGCAGCGCGGGACTTACTTGAAGGGCCGTCGGAGGCCCCGGCAACCAGGCAAACCAGGCAGCCAGCTGGGGTGGGACTCGATCCCCCAGCTCTCTTCACTCTCCAGCGCGGGAGGCATGGGAGGTGAAGCTAGACCACCCGGCCCTGCTAAAGGCACCACTCCGCTCCCCCAGCGCGGGACTTACTTGAAGGGCCATCGGAGGCCCCGGCAACCAGGCAAACCAGGCAGTCAGCTGGGGTGGGACTCGGTCCCCCAGCTCTCGTCACTCTCCAGTGCGGGAGGTGGAGCCAGACCTCCCGGCCCCCACTAAAGGCGCCACTCCACTCCTGCAGCGCGGGACTTACTTGAAGGGCCGTCGGAGGCCCCGGCAACCAGGCAGTCAGCTGGGGTGGGACTCGGTCCGCCAGCTCTCGTCACTCTCCAGCGCAGGAGGTGCGGGAGGCGGAGCCAGATCTCCCGGCCCGCTAAAGGCGCCACTCCACTCCCGCAGCACAGGACTTACTTGAAGGGCCGTTGGAGGACCCGGCAACCAGGCTAACCAGGCAGTCAGCTGGGGTGGGACTCGGTCCCCCAGCTCTCATCACTCTCCAGTGCGGGAGGCGGGGGAGGCAGAGCCAGACCTCCCGGCCCTACTAAAGGCACCACTCTGCTCCCGCAGCGCGGGACACACCCGGGCAAAGCCCGGTCCAATGGATGGCCCATCCACGCTTGTCTGAGGCTGGAGGAGGCTGGGCTGGGCCTACCCTCTTGGTTTCTGACTTTGGGAATCCTGGTGAAGCGCCCCAGCTTTGTGAAGCCACCTGTGAAGCCACCTGAATGTAAAACTTTTAACTTCCCCGCTGCACATAAAAGAAAAACACTAACATGAGGAAACGGAAACCTACGCCCGTCTTAAAATCCACTGACACTACCTTGGACGGCTTCCTCCAAAAAAGCAGAGGGGGCGTTTAACAAGAAAATAGAGCTGGCAGAGCGAAGACTTTCACTAGCTCCCTCTCCGGCTCACCTCATTCCGCTAACACTTATCCTTACACAGCCACGGTTGAAACAGACATTGAGCTTAGAACCCAAGCACCACCCTCGCCCACTGTTATAATTGTGAACCATGGTGACCCACGTGCTACACATGATGCAAATGAGCATGCCCCCAACCCAACCATGGAGAAGAATGGACCTCAACCAACAACAGGGGGAAAAAGTAAACAAACTGAAATGGCAGGGGTTGATCATAAATTAAAGGGCCACTCACTGATGGTCAAGAGAACCAAACAAACCCACTTAATAGGCAATGCATGTAGAACACACGCAGGTGTAGGAAGAGGTGCCATACATGAAGGAATAGACACCTCTATTGAAAAGATTTGTAAAATAGTACTAGAGGCTCTGGTACCTATTACAGCTCGATTAGTCTGCATTGAAGAGCAGCTTTCCTGTGTGCTTCAGGATTTAAGTAAGAACCCAGTAAATAACTCACAGAGTGATAGGGCCACCCAATTGAGTAGCACAGATAAAAGCATAGATAATGTTCCTCTTAGTACTTTTCTTGATAGGATGGTCTCTATAAGCACAATACCGATTCCAAGTAAGGGTGTTTCTCTTCAAGAGCCCCCCCCCCATGTTAATTCTCTGGTTCAGACCCCATGGGAACCCGTGTATCATAGGAATGTTCATAGGAATAACCTAAAGTAGGGGCACAGGGTCTCAAATCGATCAAGACCTGACTTGTTGTATGGGGTAGTTCTCAACAAGGAAACCCAAATGCTAATAGCCTAGCATATAGTTCCCCAAGTGGGGGGGGGGGTGTAAAAAGCACATTAAATCTACCCCCAGATTGTACACCATATACACTGATTTTGATGGGGGCTCCACATCTCCCCCCTGGCCACCACGAAGGCTGTCAAAGCCTTATTAATAAATCAGCTAATTGGTGCTTTAGTAAAATTTAATCCCAAATAAACTGGTTTGATTATATCGTCATGGCACGACGGTTGAACTGGTTGGGATATATGGCCAAATCTGTGGAAGGGGACTGTGTGGTCCTTAATTTTAGCAATGCCAGTTGAGTGTACTTTGTTTTGAGGCATTTCAAAGACACACCTGGTGAGAATGAATTGATAAGGGCTCACCAACTGAGTTTTTTCTATCCCCCCACCAGGGAACTATTTTGAGACAAGGGTCACCCCGGTTAGGCTTGAAATTACACTCCTCCTCACAGCCTTCCACACTCATCCACCTGAATCGCTTTGATGCTCTCACAGGACTTCCTGATATCAATTGACTGCATAAACAATCTAGACAGCCAGTGGAGAAGGGAGGAATGGGCCTGCAATGTAACCATCTAGGGAGAGACTCACCTGAAGGTGATCCTGGTAGCAAAGGGCTCGTATATTCAGCTGGCCCCATACCGTATATTCCCACTAATACTAGCAAGGGTCTAGACAACCTCGAAAACTCTCCCCTCCTCTTTAATTCCATTCCCGAAGGTGATCCCGTAGTGGAAGGGCCCAGACTAGTAGCTTATGTCACTGTGCCTGCTTCTAATAGCATATCTGAGGGCCTAGAAAATCAGGGACACACCACCCTTCCCTTTAAAATTATTTCCTGGAATATTGCAGGAATTCACCCCAAACTGACCAACAAGGTATGATTAGAGTACATCCGGAGTTTTGATATCATCTGTCTCCAGGAAACCTGGTCTAAGGACGATATTGTATTGGATCTTTATTGTTCCTTCACCGTCCCTGCAATACCTTCTCCAACAGGAAGGGCCAAAGGAGGGATTGTGCTGTTAATCTCTGTAAAATACGGATCCATAAAAACCCTTGGTGTAAGCTCATCACCCTGGTATCAATTAGTCATGATTTCTAATTTGATGCAGGCTAAGATACTAGTGGTGAATTGGTATTATAACATTTTTGACCAAAATAGACAACATGTTATTGAATCCCTACAGCTCGAAATCACTAAAATCTCTGGGAAATGGCAGCCACTATGTATCCTCTGGGTGGGGGACTTTAACTGCACAACCTGTAAGTATAGCTCCCAATGTGTCTGTGGGTTGTTGGATACTGAAGGCCAGCCTCAGCCTCATTTTATCCACTCACCTCAAGGCGAAGCTTTAAATTCTATCATCATTGGGAATAACTTAGGCCTTATTAATAATTTGACCTGTAGTTCCCTACCCCAGTGTCCTACTTATGTTGATGGTGGCAGGGAAAGGTTTATTGATTATATGTTTATTTCTAGGAAATTAATTCCGCTTGTCAGCAACTTCGAGGTGGAACCTAACAATGCTAGTGACCATAATCCTCTCACAGTTTCTCTCAGCATAACAGCCCAGGTAGGGAAAGGCGATGATCGCCTGATTCAATATCACCCAAATAAAGGGGTAAGACTAAACTGGGGCAAGATAAAACCTCCTCAATTTGAGGAAGAAACTATTTTAGCAAATTATCACCTAATCATGAGGTGTTTACAGCAAGATTCTCCCCAGATGAGGTTGTCCGGGAATTTGAGCTGCTTTGCTCGGACGTAGCTAAGAGACTAACCAGACCTGTCCATCGAAGGGAACCCCAGGAGGCATGGTGGTTTAACACTGAATGTACAAAGGCTCAAAAGAACCTTAAAATGGCCCTTCATGTTACCCCGCGCGATAGAAACCAAATCAAAAGTGCAAGGCTAACATACAAAACCACTATTAGGAAAAGAAAAGAAGAATTCAGGAGACTGGCATGGGAAGATCTGGAGAGAGCAAGCTCCCTCAAAGATACTAAAAGCTTTCGGGACATCATTAACCGCCCTCTATTCACGGAAGATGTGAGACAGATGGACTCACTGATGTTGGGGGATGTTTGGGAATCCCACTTTCCTGCTATATTTAACCCGCATCTCAAGCAGTTAGAGGAGAATATTGGGGACCTGCCTCTAGATTTAATTGCAGCTTCCCAACTAAGTTCATCCATCTCAGTATCTGAGGTTGAGGAGGCTTTAGTGAAGGGAATTTATTTGAAAGCCCCAGGCCCTGATGGGGTTCCACTTGATCTGTTTAAAAGGAATCCCAATTTGTGGGCACCTCTATTGACAAACGTCTTTAAAGCAGTAGTCATTGGCCCCTTACCAGCAACTTGGAAGGAGGCCATTGTGGTTCCGGTTTTTAAAAAGGGCAATAGGAGCGACCCGGCTTGTTACAGGCCAATCTCTCTTATTGATGCTACAGCAAAGGTATTGGGGAGGGTCATCCTTGCCCAACTAGAGGCCTGGGCGTCCACCACAGGAGTCATGTCCAAAACACAATACAGCTTTAGGAGGGGGCTGGGTACCACCGAGCAATGTCTCAATTTGTCCCTGATCATTGGCAAGTACTTGAAGGCCAGGAAGGGTTCTATCCACCTGGCCTTCATGGACTTGTCCAGTGCCTTTGATACCGTTAATCGGGAGAAATTGTGGGCACTGATAGGGAAAATGGGCGTAGAAAAAGCATTGAATTTCCTCCTACGCAGGTTATACGCTAACACTACAGTTGCTCTAAGATACAGCACCCAAGGGGAAAAGACAAAGCAGATTGTTTCTACAGAAGGTGTCCGGCAGGGGTGCATCTTAGCCCCTTTTCTTTTTTTAATTTATACAAATGGCCTAGAGGCCTTTTTATTGAATAAGGAGATTGATTTTCCCCGAATTGGTGGCAATCCCGTCCCACTACTATCGTACGTGGACGAGAACAGTGTTAATGGCAGTGACAGCAAACAGCCTTCAAAAATTGCTTAACGCTTTTACCGATTTCATGTCATCGCTTGACTTAAAAGTCAATTTTATTAAATGCTATACCATGGTGTGTGGCCCCAAATCGACAAAAACTAGTTACTTTGCTGTAAGGGGTAAAATAATAGATAAGTTGAATAATTTTACTTACTTAGGGAACTTATTCAATAGCTTGATGAACTGGGAACCACTTATAACAGCAAGGGTGCAACACACAAGTAGGGCCGTGGAGGGGCAATTTCGCTTTGCACGCAAACTAGGTCACAAGCCTGTGAGAGAGCTAGTTACCCTTTACAAAGCTAAATGTTTGTCTGTGGCAACTTATGGGGCAGGGGTGTCGGGTCACCATAAAAGCCGCCAACTACAAGTTTTGGAAAACAAATTTATAAAAAGTTTATTGATGACCCCGAATAGCACCCCACACTCTTCTTTCATCAAGAGCTGGGGCTAGAGTTCATAGAGGATCGCATAGGTAGTGCCCCTCTGCTCCTATGGGCAAAAATTTGGCTGTCTGATGAATTAATGTTCTCAAGGGATGTAATTAAAGATTGTATTAATATGGATAGCACCTTATCGATCCCATGGCTCCGATTCGTGAGAGATACATTTCATGAGATAGGCTTGGGACATTTCTATGACAATCCTGAAAGTATTCCCACAAACGCGAAAGTCATCATCAAAGAGGCGCATCACTCTAGGGCCCATAGGTGCTACTCACAACACAAGGAGATGGGCCTCTCACGTTCGCTCCCTGTCCAACAGCAATCTTATCTAACCTTCACCAAAAATGTACAGATCAGATTTCTTTTAACTAGATTTCGCTTATGCACTCTGCACTTTTTAGTGGCATTCCCGTGTCAATTAGGGTGGGCTGATAAACTCATGCCCTGCTAATGTGACAACTTGGCAGTTTAGAGTACCATGCACTTTATCCTATCCTGCCCTTTATATAAAGAGGCAAGGGGAAACATTTTAGCTCCACTTTTAAGGAAAATCCGTCCTTGCACATATATTGATGGTTTTAACTTTCTGCACACTTTGGCCACTTCTGCTATCTGTACTGCGGTATCTAACTACATTAAAGTCGCGATGGCTATTAGAAAGCGTTATGAGCTATAGAAGCTGAATAAGATCGTTGTAATCTTTCATTAGTTCAAATTTATACTGCTGGAATTTTAAGATGTGTGAAATACTCTGCCGTCCTTAACTACTTCTCTTCTGTATTGTATTTTTAACTGTCAGAATCTTATGAATTTTCTCTTTCCTAATTTTTACTGTGATGTCTTACAAATGTGTTATAAATATTTTAAACTGTAACGCTTTATTTGTCAAACTTTTATGGTTCTGGGAACCGAAATAAAGTTATTTTGAACTTGAATTATTTGTTAAAAAGCTAACTTCACCTATCAGTTGAACTTTTTAATAAATATGAAATGTAGTTCTTGAATGACTATTTTAGGCTTTTCCTGTCAAAAGAAACAGATTAAAGTTTATAATCTGTACATTGACATTTTCTTGGACCTAGCTTCAGCCCTGCCAGTGAAAATTGATTTTGGGGTCTAGTCATTGGATGAACTTTAATTTCCCATATGATCCATTTTGGCTTATTAATATTTAAAAACAAGGTTTCCCACCTGTCAAAAAGATTTTTTTACGTGTGACATATCAAAAACCCTTTTGGCATTGCTGCAGTAGGCATGTCTAAAGGGTTTTTTGACATGCCTTCTGCAGTCAGGCTAACAATAAAAGATCATTGGGGTTTGCCCTAATCACCCTCCACTACCTGGGCTAAGAAATATCACACTATACAAAAGAATGATGTGGAGGAATAGATACATACATAGTAACCATAGGAAACATCAAATTAACCTATTTAATGGTACATCGTCCCATCCCAATTACTTATATTAATCAAAAAACACATACCACAGTTTATTCCTGGTCGGAACAATTATTATCTTCATTTAATTATTCTTAAATCGATAGGAATTCAAAGCAAAACACAAATTAAAATAACTTTTTACAGAAACACATATAAATGATCATATTAATCAGATATTGTCTCCTGTTCCCCAGTTTTCAGTTTCCGTGTTTGCATTCTAAATAACAGCAATCCACTGCGAGGTAATCCTATATACACAAGAGGTTCAAACTACACCTCTACAAGACTAGCGTGAACACGTGGACCTCAACCTAGATATATTTCACTGCCCGTGGGAGGCATTGTTGTTCCTTATACCCTTGTCCTGATGAGGCCCGGAAGATAAAGGGCTGAAACGCGTCGACTGTTGGTGCTTGGAGGAATCCATTAAATAAAGACAGAGTTGTATTATATTGGATATACACAATGTAAAATGTTTGTAGAGGTGTAGTTTGAACCTCTTGTGTATATAGGATTACCTCGCAGTGGATTGCTGTTATTTAGAAGGCAAACACGGAAACTGAAAATTGGGGAATAGGAGACAATATCTGATTAAAATGATTATTTATATGTGTTTCTGTAAAAAGTTATTTTACTTTGTGTTTTGCTTTGAATTCCTATCGATTTAAGAATAATTAAATGAAGATAATAATTGTTCCGACCAGGAATAAACTGTGGTATGTGTTTTTTGATTAATATAAGTAATTGGGATGGGACGATGTACCATTAAATAGGTTAATTTGATGTTTCCTATGGTTACTATGTATGTATCTATTCCTCCACATCATTCTTTTGTATAGTGTGATGATTCTGCAGTCAGGCTAGTCATGGTAGTCCTGAAGCCACGTTTAGAGGCCAACCCTGTGGATGGCACCATAGGTGCTGCAGTCCACAGGTGATATTTAATATTCATGCCTGGGTGCATTTTCTACACCATATGCTAGTGACTTATAGGAAAGGTAAATATATTAATCAGGGTTAAGCCATTTTAGCCATGTTTAAAGGGGATGCATAGGCACCTCCCTTCTGTTTAGCAGGGATAACATGCATAGAGTTAAACAAAAACAACCAAAATAGCGACAGAAAAAGGCAAAATATCTGTGGTGTCCATGCAGAAAATCAGATTTTCTGCACAACCATTGCAGTGTTTTTGCCCTCGAAAAGAAACCCCCAAACACACAGGTACTATCATTAACAATGAGTTGCCAATTATCCTAATGGCAATTTAATTTACCCCAGTATCAAATGTGTGTGATATTTTATTGTGTCTATGAAAGTATTTGTAAATTGTTTTTTTGTGGTTGAGTCATACACGACAAGGAAATGAATACATATTTTTTCTTTAGCAGTACTTCAAGGGAGATGCTTTAATAGATCTGTGTTTGCACCAATGCAAATGTGTTTTTCATGTGCTGGTCATCAGCAAAAATGCTATTTTACTAATTTGGAAAAACAGACATAAGTCAAAAGTAGAGATTTGGCTGAAAGACCTAACATGGACAGAGAGTATAGAGAAAACCTTTCATAAATGTATAGTTCAAAGTGAGAAGCTTTGCCAGACAGTCCATCACAGAGACTCCAGAATGCACAAACCACTCTGGTTCTGTGCCTATGGAAATGCAACCATATATTATGTACAACCCTACACTGGATACTGGTTCATGAATGAACCAAATTCCCACACCTTATCATGGTTCAGACAAAGTATTCTTTGTTATTGCAACCAGTCAGCTTCAAATAATGCCCATATTTTGGCACACATTTATAGTATTAATTAACATTTATTGTCGGACCTTTTAAAGTACGTTTCCTTCTGATAGCCACTCATCCCTTTGTGGTGCTGTATTGAGAGAAATTATGGTCCCGATCACAAGTCGAGTGGAGTCCTATGAGGTATTTATTTTTTACTTATTTTCCTAGTCTGGTCAATGCCTTCTGTTCTGATTTTAAACTCAGAAATGACAAAGTGATATGTTTGTTGCCTACTGCACTGTATCCTGAATATCATGGGAATTACTGGACATCTACCCCAGTAAATTTCAGCAAATTTGACCTGCTGAAATAACGTGGCATAAATTGCCAAGGTGACCAGATGTGGTAAACTCCTAGGTATTTGGAATAACGTTCTTTGCACGAACAGGGGTTTGCACATGGATCAGAATTTTACTGCCAGTTTGTCATCGGGACCTAAGATCTGAGTGCTCACGCGATGAGTTCACTACTAGCTGTTGCTTCAGTCACCTGATGTAGATTTCTCAGGAATTCAGTGGTGTAGGGATTTTTAATGCTTGAGTGCCATATACAGAGCTAAATGAATTCAATAAATGTTAAAGCTTTCATAATGCGAGAACCTGCTTTCACAATGGAAACCAATCCTTTTTGCTTCATTTGTAAGAAGGAATGCCATTATGTATATCCTTGCACTTAAAACTGCATTAAAAAATGTAACTTCCTTAACAAAGAGAGGTTTAAAGAAACCTCTTTGGTTCTGTGATTGCATTTAACAATCCTAGGAATAACTGATTTTGCGATGCTAACTTTCACATATTTTTAATTTCTAGTCAATAGAATTACATTTTACAAACATTTCAAAACCAATGAAAACCATAATAAACATGATTACAATATTTGTCTTGTCAGCATGAGCTACTATTAGATGCTAAAAATAACTTCGGAGACTCATCATACATTTATGAAACTAGTCCAGTTCACATTTGTATCCATGACAACCGAAGTTTATATTTTGAACTCCAAGACATTGTTCCACTACAGCTTACATGACTTACATTTTACGGTTTTCCATCCTGAAGTCCTGTGTTTAGTGCAGTGAGCTACACAAACATTTTATAATACTGAAAGGACTGGCAGCTACCTCCAGTAAAGTCAAACAGTAATTATCACCTGCCTGGAGTGCCTAGAGACCAGATCAATGGTAGTTTAGATGCACAATTAGGGTGACAATAAGTATTGAATACTAATCTTTTTATGTCAGATTTTAGCTGCAAATGCTGAATTAATAACATTGCACTTCAAACGATTCAATATGGCATTTGGAAGTGTGTTTTTCAATGTGAATTAGTTGTGCCACATTTTCATGACTAGACAATTTTTACTAATATTAATAATGTTCTGACACTGTTCAAATCGTTCCTGCTAATTTCCCCTCCCATCAAGCCCCCTGCGTTTCTTCACTCCCTATAGTCCTCGCAGAGCAAAAGAAACGGTGACATAACTGGTTATTTTCCTTAGAGTGCATGTAATGAGAAGGAGCTTTTGCTCCTAAAGTAACAAGTACCTGATGTCTTTTATGCTGTAGTGTCGATGTGGGCTTGGCAAGAACTAAGTGCCTGATTAGGATGTCGGTGAGACTGCCACCAACAGCCTGTTGGTGGCGGTCTTACCGCCATCCTGAGCAAGTTTCCCGCCCGCCACATTAGGATGGCGGGCGGTTTGTTGGCGGTCGGAAAGACCAACCGCCACGCATCCGGTGGGCCCCTTGAATCTGCCACTGCAGTGGATGGCCTCGTATTCCCTACAATGGTGGCGGTGCCTACCAGGCACCGCCGTAGGGATTACGATGTCCCACTACGCCCGCCTGCTCATGGCGGTTAACCCGCCATGAACAGGCTGGCAGAGCGGGACTTTGGGGGCCCGTAGCAGGCCCCCCTTCTTTCCTTGCCCTGAGCTGTGGGCACTGGGGGGCACCCACGGTGCCCCCATACATATCCCTACACCATGTGGCAGGCACCTCATGGTGCCTGAGGTGCCTGCCACGTAGTGCAGGGATATGTACAGTGTCCCTTTTTTGCATTTTGGCGGGTGCTGCAGCCTCCAGCACCCGCCACAATGCATAATATAGGCACTGCGACTGCCGTGGTGGCGGTCGCATCGTAATGCCTACTATGGGACCGCCGACAGCCTGTTGGGCGGTCCCGTCTGCAATAGGGTGGCGGGCGGACAAAAGTCTGCCCACCATCCTAATCAGGCCCAAATTGTTCAAATAATGTTTGATATTGTGGTGTGCATCTCCTGACAGCAACAGTGTAGAAGCTGCTAGAGGATTTCTTAACAGTGGGCTAGCGTTCTGTACTTTATTATCATGTATCATGTTCTGATTTGCTTCAAATGTATTATCTGCAATCATGCCATAGTGAGACTATACACTTTGCTTATTAATTGTATGGAACATGTATATAAAAACCCCAGGTTTTGGGGGTGAGCAAGATGACTTTCCTTTTTTACCATAGGTTCTGTCCAATTAATTATAGAGATTCAAGATGTTTTTCCTTTACCTCAAAGCATGCTGTCCATTCTCATATGATTTTGCTATTCATTTAAGACTTAAAATATTTCTGATTTCCTACTATGTACTTTGCTATTGAGCCTTCATGGCATTTAACTTTCACTCTGTGCTGCCTGATTTTTAGATATTGTAATAAAACTGTTTAACCTTTTCTGATCTAGAACTGAGTTATTGAGTTGTCCTGGTTATTTATTTTTCCTACTCTGCTAAACTAATGTTGAGCTTGACATCGACCAGGTGTACTTTATCGCACAATCAGTGGTGGAGCGGAACTACCAAAAGTAAAAGTGTTAGTGTAATCTGAGTTTTGAGGTGTCTAAATTTTGGGGTTCAGGGTTCTTCTCTCACAGTATCATATGCTACATAAGTGTAAAAATGTATAATATTTATTACTGGTAATTCAGATTTCTATGTCTGTGTATGTGCCAGCTACGTTGCTATATTTCAAATAGCAGCTCACGAAAGAGTGATGCTCAACAGTTAATAGCACTTTCACAGTCTCTTATCTTGCAAGTAACTGCACCAATAGTTGAGCTTGTCGTCTGTTCACACCAACAGGCAGTCATATTAGTTTACTTTTCTTCGTCATCTATCTATCTATCTATCTATCTATCTATATATTCACTGAAAAACCATAGGTTTCAGACACGTTATAGTTACAAATTAGCATTTAAAAAACCTTTGAAATTCACTGAAAAAACCATAGGTTTTATGGAAAGTTATAGTTACTTGGACATTGCACTCGTACAAAACCCGTGAAATTCCCCCGTTATAGTTAGTTCAGCTAACTATAACTCGCGCCCCCGCAATGCACTGCTGATGACGTCACATATTACATCACTCATGACATGGTCAGTGACATCACTGATGACATCACTGATGACATCTCAAATGACATCACTGATGACATCATCCAGTGACTGTGTGTTTCTGTAAAGTTTAAATATTTTTAATATATATAGGAAAAGACGTATTGAAGAATGAGTGGGTGTGTAAGTGTCTGTATGGATGATTTAGTAGGTGCGTGACTGACTCTATAAGTGAGTGATTTAACGTATCTTACTGAATGCATGGGTTAGTGACTAAACTGGATGAATGTCTGTATCCGTCTGTCTGTTGCTGTGTAAGTGGCTGCATGTGTTTGTGAATAGCTACATGAGTGTCTATATGAGTTATTGAATGCTTGTCTGAGTATCTGTATGGGTGCCTGAGTGTTTGTGTGGGAGGGGTGTGTGCAACTCTGTGCATAGATGTGTGAGTGGGTGATTCACTGGGTGGATGGTTTCAAGAGTGCATCTGTGATAGACTGTATGGGTGGGTAAGTGTGTGTAAGAGTGTGTTAGTGAGTGAATGTATGTCCCAGTGGTACATGTGTGAGTAACTACATATGTGAAAGGCAGTATATATGTGTGTTGGAGTATATAAATAGCTATAAGCAAGAGTGAGTGATTGTGATAGTGGCTGTATGGATGAGTGTGTGCTTGTATCAGTGATTGTATAAGAGCGTAACAATGTGCTACTATTTGTATGAGTAAGTGAGCTGGTGTGTGTATAACTGTATAGGTGAGTAAATGGCAGTGTGTTTAATTATTTGCATGACTGACTAGGTGTGTGAGTATCTCTATGGATGAGTGACGTTGTTTGAGTGTCTATATAGGAGTAAGAGTGCATATGATAGTCCTAGTACTGAGTGACCGTAAGTATGAGTGACTGTACGGGTGAGTGAGTGGATGTGTGTGTGTAGACCTAAGAATCAGTGAGTGGGTATGTAGTTATTGGTGTTGGAGTGTCTATGGTTTTGCGAATGGCAGTCTGTAATTTAGAGTGGGTGTATCAAAGGTTATATTAGGGTGTGAGGAGGTGCATCAGATTATCACGTGGATGATGTCATCAGTGATGTCATTTGAGATGTCATCAGTGATGTCATCAGTGATGTCACTGACCATGTCATGAGTGATGTAATATGTGACGTCATCAGCAGTGCATTGCGGAGCGCGAGTTATAGTTAGCTGAACTAACTATAACGGGGGAATTTCACGGGTTTTGTACGAGTGCAATGTCCAAGTAACTATAACTGTCCATAAAACCTATGGTTTTTTCAGTGAATTTCAAAGGTTTTTTAAATGCTAATTTGTAACTATAACGTGTCTGAAACCTATGGTTTTTTCAGTGAATTTCAAAGGTTTTTTAAATGCTAATTTGTAACTATAACGTGTCTGAAACCTATGGTTTTTTCAGTGAATTTCAAAGGTTTTTTAAATGCTAATTTCTAACTATAACGTGCCTGAAACCTACGGTTTTTTCAGTGAATTTCAAAGGTTTTGTAAATGACAATTTTTAAATGTATTAATTGTTATATTAATTTTTTTCATACTGATTTACTACATTTTAAGAAACAATTTTTTTTACATATTTTATTTTTTAAATTACATTGTAATTACATTATACATTACATTACAAAAATACTTTCTCAGAATGAATTACTTTAGTTTAAATACTTTGCAGATAGGCAATAGACTTTTAAGTACAGTAGTTACAGTTGTTGCAATGGGCAACACATTTTCAAACACAATGCAACATTCAGCTCAATGTGAATTTCTAGTTAAATGCAATTAGTTACTTTATGGATTACTTTTGTAACCACAGGACTGGATCCTAGATTCAGTCCTGGTACATCTCCTGTAAACAGTTGAGTAAAAGCGTTTTGGTTACAGTCGTGATTTTTAAGGAATATTATTGTATTTTAAAAGTTGACACTTAGAAACTTTTTCTCATAGAATCACCAATGTTATCCTATGGAAGGAAATTCACTTAGCAGGTAAAAACTGTTATCGTTACTTTTTCTTACTCAGTGTTGGATCCTGGATCCAGCACTGGTGCATCTCCTGTAAACAGTTGAAAGAATGCGTTTAAGTCATACAGGCGATTTTTAAGGAATATTTGTAGTTTGTGAAAATCAACACTTTGAAACTTTTTTGCTGAAAACCAGTCAATCTTAGCCTATGAAGGAAATTCAAGTTACCGGTAAGTACGGTTAAAATTACTTTTGAGGATCAGTACTGGGCTGAAAGATGCAGCACTGAGGTCTCTCCTGATAACAGGTGAATAAATCGGAATTCGTATTTCGGCTGATTTTAGAGGAATATTTTAAAGTTCCAAAACTACACACTTAGAAGAATTTCCAAGTGAAACCAGTCAATGTTAGCCTATGGAAGGAAATTCAAGTTACTGGTAAGTACGGTTAAAATTACTTTTCAGGACCAGTACTGGGCTGAAAGATGCAGCACTGAGGTCTCTCCTGATAACAGGTGAGTAAATCAGAATTCGGATTTCGGCTGATTTTAGAGGAATATTTGTATGTTTCAAAAATCAACACTTAGAAACTTTTTCAGCAAAAAGCAGGCAATGATATCCTATGGAAGGAAATTCAAGTTACTGGTAAGTACGGTTAAAATTACTTTTGAGGATCAGTACTGGGCTGAAAGATGCAGCACTGAGGTCTCTCCTGATAACAGGTGAGTAAATCGGAATTCGTATTTCGGCTGATTTTAGAGGAATATTTTAAAGTTCCAAAACTCCACACTTAGAAGAATTTCCAAGTGAAACCAGTCAATGTTAGCCTATGAAGGAAATTCAAGTTACCGGTAAGTACGGTTAAAATTACTTTTCAGGATCAGTACTGGGCTGAAAGATGCAGCACTGAGGTCTCTCCTGATAACAGGTGAGTAAATCGGAATTCGTATTTCGGCTGATTTTAGAGGAATATTTTAAAGTTCCAAAACTCCACACTTAGAAGAATTTCCAAGTGAAACCAGTCAATGTTAGCCTATGAAGGAAATTCAAGTTATCGGTAAGTACGGTTAAAATTACTTTTCAGGACCAGTACTGGGCTGAAAGATGCAGCACTGAGGTCTCTCCTGATAACAGGTGAGTAAATCGGAATTCGTATTTCGGCTGATTTTAGAGGAATATTTTAAAGTTCCAAAACTCCACACTTAGAAGAATTTCCAAGTGAAACCAGTCAATGTTAGCCTATGGAAGGAAATTCAAGTTACTGGTAAGTACGGTTAAAATTACTTTTCAGGACCAGTACTGGGCTGAAAGATACAGCACTGAGGTCTCTCCTTATAACAGGTGAGTAAATCGGAATTCGTATTTCGGCTGATTTTACAGGAATATTTGTATGTTTCAAAAATCAACACTTAGAAACTTTTTCAGCAAAAAGCAGGCAATGATATCCTATGGAAGGAAATTCAAGTTACTGGTAAGTAGGGTTAAAATTACTTTTGAGGATCAGTACTGGGCTGAAAGATGCAGCACTGAGGTCTCTCCTGATAACAGGTGAGTAAATCGGAATTCGTATTTCGGCTGATTTTAGAGGAATATTTTAAAGTTCCAAAACTCCACACTTAGAAGAATTTCCAAGTGAAACCAGTCAATGTTAGCCTATGAAGGAAATTCAAGTTACCGGTAAGTACGGTTAAAATTACTTTTCAGGACCAGTACTGGGCTGAAAGATGCAGCACTGAGGTCTCTCCTGATAACAGGTGAGTAAATCGGAATTCGTATTTCGGCTGATTTTAGAGGAATATTTTAAAGTTCCAAAACTCCACACTTAGAAGAATTTCCAAGTGAAACCAGTCAATGTTAGCCTATGGAAGGAAATTCAAGTTACTGGTAAGTACGGTTAAAATTACTTTTCAGGACCAGTACTGGGCTGAAAGATACAGCACTGAGGTCTCTCCTTATAACAGGTGAGTAAATCGGAATTCGTATTTCGGCTGATTTTACAGGAATATTTGTATGTTTCAAAAATCAACACTTAGAAACTTTTTCAGCAAAAAGCAGGCAATGATATCCTATGGAAGGAAATTCAAGTTACTGGTAAGTAGGGTTAAAATTACTTTTGAGGATCAGTACTGGGCTGAAAGATGCAGCACTGAGGTCTCTCCTGATAACAGGTGAGTAAATCGGAATTCGTATTTCGGCTGATTTTAGAGGAATATTTTAAAGTTCCAAAACTCCACACTTAGAAGAATTTCCAAGTGAAACCAGTCAATGTTAGCCTATGAAGGAAATTCAAGTTACCGGTAAGTACGGTTAAAATTACTTTTCAGGACCAGTACTGGGCTGAAAGATGCAGCACTGAGGTCTCTCCTGATAACAGGTGAGTAAATCGGAATTCGTATTTCGGCTGATTTTAGAGGAATATTTTAAAGTTTCAAAACTCCACACTTAGAAGAATTTCCAAGTGAAACCAGTCAATGTTAGCCTATGGAAGGAAATTCAAGTTACTGGTAAGTATGGTTAGAATTACTTTTCAGGACCAGTACTGGGCTGAAAGATACAGCACTGAGGTCTCTCCTTATAACAGGTGAGTAAATCGGAATTCGTATTTCGGCTGATTTTACAGGAATATTTGTATGTTTCAAAAATCAACACTTAGAAACTTTTTCAGCAAAAAGCAGGCAATGATATCCTATGGAAGGAAATTCAAGTTACTGGTAAGTAGGGTTAAAATTACTTTTGAGGATCAGTACTGGGCTGAAAGATGCAGCACTGAGGTCTCTCCTGATAACAGGTGAGTAAATCGGAATTCGTATTTCGGCTGATTTTAGAGGAATATTTTAAAGTTCCAAAACTCCACACTTAGAAGAATTTCCAAGTGAAACCAGTCAATGTTAGCCTATGAAGGAAATTCAAGTTACCGGTAAGTACGGTTAAAATTACTTTTCAGGACCAGTACTGGGCTGAAAGATGCAGCACTGAGGTCTCTCCTGATAACAGGTGAGTAAATCGGAATTCGTATTTCGGCTGATTTTAGAGGAATATTTTAAAGTTCCAAAACTCCACACTTAGAAGAATTTCCAAGTGAAACCAGTCAATGTTAGCCTATGGAAGGAAATTCAAGTTACTGGTAAGTATGGTTAGAATTACTTTTCAGGACCAGTACTGGGCTGAAAGATACAGCACTGAGGTCTCTCCTGATAACAGGTGAGTAAATCGGAATTCGTATTTCGGCTGATTTTAGAGGAATATTTGCACAATGGTGAAGGGAGGGGGCGGGGCCTGAGGTGACATCTGTGCAAACGCGCCCCGTTGCGCGTTTTAAGTTGGGGGATTAAGTCCCCTTGAATCCTGAGGGTCCCTAGGGGCCAACTAGCCCACCAGGAACCTCCAATATGCGCCAGGGGCTGCGTTGCAGAGACGTGTAGAGAGGCCACACCCCTTTTACACCTCTCTGCAACGCAGCTCTGTGGCGCTTTCTGGATGTACCTGTTGGGCTAGTTGGCCCCCAGGGACCCTCAGGATTGAAGGGGATTTAATTCCCCATCTTAAAACGCGCCACGGGGCCTGTTTGCACACATGTCACCTGAAGCCCCGCCCCTCCCTTCACCACTGTGCAAACGCGCCCGTGGCGCGTTTTAAGTTGGGGGATTAAGTCCCTTGAATCCTGAGGGTCCCCGGAGTCCAACTAGCCCACCATATACCTCCAAAAAGCGCCACAGAGCTGCGTTGCAGAGAGGTGTAAAAGGGGTGTGGCCTCTCTACACGTCTCTGCAACGCAGCCCCTGGCGCATATTGGAGGTTCCTGGTGGGCTAGTTAGCCCCAGGGACCCCCAGTATTCAAGGGGAATTCGTTCCCCTCTGCAAACGCGCCAGGGGCGCGTTTGCAGAGTGGTGAAGGAAGGGGCGGGGCCTGCGGGCCCGATCATTTAAAAAAAAAAAAAAATGTTGTCCCCTGAAGGGGGCTGTGTAGCCCCCTTCCTTTTTCCTGTTTTTATGCCCTGGGGACCCCATCCCCCAGGGCCTTACCCCTTTTTTAAATTTTTAATTAAAAAAAACGGGAAGGGGGCCGCGTGGCCCCCTTCCCTGGGCCTGTATTGGCCCCGGGGACCCCATCCCCGGGGCATGGCCTTTTTATTTTTATTCTTTGGAGGGGGGCTGCGTGGCCCCCCTCCTCTGGCCATTTAAGGCCCCGGGGACCCCATCCCCCGGGGCCGGCCTTTCCATTTTTTTAAATTTTTTAAATTTTTCTTTTTTGGGGAGGGGGCCGTGTGGCCCCCTCCTGGGCCACTACTTGCCCCGGGGACCCCATCCCCCGGGGCTGGCCCTCTCCGTTGGGGACTGTGGGGGTCCCCAATCCCCCACAGTCCCGCCGGCTCCCCACGTCCCTTGGGAGCCGGCATTGCTTTTCCACATGGGGAGCAGCTGACATGCTGCTCCCCATGTGGAAAGCAATGTGCTTTGGATATTGGAAGAGAGAGCAGGTTTCCTGCTCTCTCTTCCAATATCCAAAGCAGTTTGCTATGGCAGGACGGGAGCCGCGAGGCTCCCGTCCTGCCATAGCAAACTACAGTGTCCCGGGGGTAGGCACCCCGGGACACTGCAGGAGCCGGCCCTGGGGGTGGCGGTCCCCAGGGCCATCAAGGGCTCCAGGAGGGGGCCGCGCGGCCCCCTCCCTACATCAGCACAGCCCCGGGGAGGTGGTGGTCCCCGGGCTTCGGGGTCCAAAACGGACCCCCATTTTAATTTGTTAGTGCCCGGGGAAGTGGCGGTCCCCGGGGCGTGTGGGGGCTGG
This sequence comes from Calotriton arnoldi, assembly GCA_963921515.1. Taxonomy (NCBI): domain Eukaryota; kingdom Metazoa; phylum Chordata; class Amphibia; order Caudata; family Salamandridae; genus Calotriton; species Calotriton arnoldi. Next base: position 1,911,967 of record CAWUFW010000084.1, on the reverse strand, counting down.
AGCCCCCACACAGGTTGTTAAATTAATTTAAAAAAAGCCCCGGGGAGGTGGTGGTCCCCGGGGCTGCGGGAGGGCTCAGAGCCCTCCCGCACCATTTTTTAAAAAGCCACGGGGGTGGCGGTCCCCGGGGCTTGGGGGCCCTTGAGGCCCCCACACATTAAATTATCCCCCACCATGCCCCCGGGACTTGGGCCACCCGGGGCCAATTAACATTTTTTTTTTTCGGCAGGATTCGCGCACCCTGAGCGCATCCTGCCGATTTTTTTTTTTTTAAATGCTTTTTTTGCCCAGGGGGTCCTTGTGGGACCCCTGAGCAGGCCTAGGGGTTAGGGTGTTTCTACCCTGCCCCTTTGTGCGTTTTGCGCACTTGTTTCTTTTTTTCTCGGCGGGATACGCGCACCCTAAGCGCATCCCGCCGATTTAAAAAAAAAAAATCTTTTCTGCCCAGGGGGTCCTTGTGGGACCCCCTGAGCAGACCTAGGGGGTCAGGGTGTTTCTACCCTGCCCCCTTTTGCGCTTTGCGCACTTGTTTCTGTCCCTCGGTTCTACCGAGGGACAAAATGGCTGCCAACACTTCTTGATTTGGAGTGTTGACTGCCAATTAGCATGCAGCTCGTGATCGGGAGGGTACGCGGATCCGACGCGCCCATAGATATATATGTGATTTTAATTGTGAATTTCTCAGGAACTACTTAACGGATTTACACCATTTTAGAAAAAGGCACCAGTCTGAACCAAGGGCTACCTCTTTGCCAAATTTGGGGTAATTCCGTTCAGCAGTTCGGGCTGTAGCTGCGACTAAAGGTTCCTATGGAAAAATGAATGGGGAAAATGCGTTTTGGGACCCCCCTTTTTTCTCGGCCCCCGCTTCACGTATCACCCCGAGACTTTCAGGGTAGGAGCGGAGCGGAGCGCCCAACAAGTTGGAAACTTTCACGAAGATTCGTCAACCGGCGCCAACGTTATTGCAAATAGAATGTCGCGGATTTCCTATGGATAATAGGTTGTAACTATAACTATCTACTGGCGACCGCCAGTAGATAATATATCTACATATCTATCTATCTATCTATTGCAAGCTTGTAAACTTGGGAAATGTAAACACTTGGGCATAATCCATGTGTTGCTGAAACAAAGCTGAGCAAATCAGTTAATTTGTTGGACTGTCCAAATTCATATTGCAAACTATCGGAGAGAGAACCACAGGCAACTTCACATTAACCTCATTTCTCCACAGTAACCTTTAAATGCATTGAATTCACTGGGTTTAATTCAAGCCATTCCCTCTACATCCAGCACATAGGCAGTCCTGATCTAGGCAGCCCTGAAATGGCATGCCCATGATTTACAGCTTCCTGACAAAACGATAACAGCTGCAGGTGTGAAGCAAGAATTTTTGCTACCTTAGGCAAAGTGACAACCCACCAGCACAGGGATAAACCTTATTGCTTCGAGCAAAATTCTACTTTGCATGTCTTACCCACTGGTTCACTTGCTCTAATGACCAACTCCCTGGTGTTGTTGTACAAGAGTGCCAAGACTTGCTTTGCCCTAAGAATAGTCTTAGACCAAGTGGCTATCATTAATGGTCTAAAGAAGGTCCCCACATGTTCTACAAAAACATTCCATTAGTGAGACAGAGTAGATAATCAGTCAGTGAGATGAAGTATCAGCAGACTTGCAAGGACTTGACAGTGGTGGACTGTGCCTACCCAACAGTACTTCTTCATATCCCTAAAACAGCATCAAAATACTCTTGATAACCTAGAGTTAGATGAGCCCATAACAAACTAATGCACCAACTCTCAGCTGAAACTGTTCTGGGTGATGAAAATGTTCCCACACTTAAAGACCTTGAACAATTAGGATCTGACATGATTTTATCTGGTATCCAGCACCTTTGTATACATGAACAGGTGAACCCCACAATGTACCTCTAAGGAGGACAGTACATTTCTACCGTACCTCTATTTTTTTGCATTCAGCCATCGCTTGCTGTTGCCATCTGCATGGAATTCATAAATCATCCTGGTCAATGACACTGGGTGCTTTACTGCCCAGTTCTGAAGCTGTTATCTGTTTCCATGCCCAGCTATTTATCCACTGTTTACCACCGAGACTTGCGGTAAAAAATTGGAGCTTAGTTAAGGGTGTTGAGAACCCATCTCAAATAATAATCGCAATCCTTGTCAGGGTGAACCACAGAAGTTACTAAATAAAACCTGTGCTTAACCCTCTGGTAACTTGGCACAAAGCAGTACGGCTTAATTTAGAGGGAATGTGTAAATTATTTATGCAGGACTCAAACAGTAATAAGTAAAAAACCAAACAAGAAAATCCCCAACCAATTTAGGAAAATAGTGTTACTTTTAATAAAAAGAACGACACCAAAATGACAAACATCCAACAAGTAGAACCAGAGATATACATTTTTAAAGTTTGAATTAAAAATAGCTGCAAAAAGCACAGTGCTATTCCAGTTATCTAGTCCTGCTAGACCAGGTCAAAGTCCACAGAGCTGGTCGGATACAGGGACCAGGTTTGCCCTGATGGAAAAGTTCTCAGGGGTGACCATACCCACTTTGCCACTTTTGTAGCACTTCCTGTGTGTTTTTCTGTGACCTATCCCACAGTACCCCTCTTTCTTTAAACCCAACATGGCAGAACCCTTCTTCCCCTGGTCAGAGCTTCCTGTGTCCCCCAAGAGGTGTGGCTATGGAAATTAGCAAACCTTCCCTTGTAGTCACTCCAAACCAGTTCCACAGCAGATCCACCCTCTCACAGGGTTAGGGGCCAATCTGACTACAAAGGCAAAGGGAGGGAGGTTTAGGTGTGAACTACATCTGGGTAGGCATCCTTTGAAGCCCAGGAAGGGGTTGGGAACAGCCTCTCAGGCCATGCTGCTCAAGGAAAGAAAATACCTCTCCACACCTAAGCCTTTTGTCCATTGTCTGGAACAATCAACACCTCACCACAGAGGAGTCATTCAGCAGTCAGGTAGCACCGGACATTGTCAGAAAGACCCTCTTGGCTTCAGCCGAGAAATGACAACTTTCTAAAAGTGTAATTTTTAAACTAGTAATATAAAATCCAACTTGACCATTAATTTAGATTTTAAATTACTCTTAAAAAGAGTTCTTTTTCCACCATCATCAAAGTACCCAAGCAGTGTTGATGGTGGTGGACTGGGTGCTACAGACTTCTGTACCAAGGAATTCTGGAAGGCAAGAAAAAGTATTTCATTACTGTTTGATGTTATTTGAGCATATAAGTCATTTTCCCATTTTAAATTTAGTACTGCCAGATTTATGCGATTGGATATCTAATAGGACATGTTTCAATAGATATATGGAGTCCGATATTGTTTCTTGCATTGCAGTATGCCTATTGTGATTTGTCACATATGGTTTTGGCTTCTTTTCTCAGCGCTCTTAGAATATCATGAAAAAACAATATTTAAAAACGTATTTCGGAAACTAAGGAACCCTTGTTGAGATTTATTCTCTATTTATATTTGTGTATTATTTTTAAATTTTGTTCCCCTTTTGGACCAACAGTGTTCGTGATTTTTACATATCTAGGTTCCTTCTGAGGTTTCAGGGTTGCATATTCTGTGGAAAATTTATGTTACCATTTGTAATTGCATGTCATAGATAGGCCAGCCACTCTCTACGCTGCTAATTGCACCACACCAATTATTGTTCCAAATGAACATGGGCTCATACCCAGATCCACATACAACTGGAGAGTGGTCTAGAATATTGAGTATCGCAGACAAGTTTTACACTGAATAGCAAACCCTTTGAAGGACATTAAGGGCCCGATTATGATGTCGGACGGACCAGAGTCCGTCCGACATTGTTATGGAACTGTAACCGAATGACCTCCTGTCGTCGGTTACAGCCCAAGAATTAGGATGTGACCGAACCATGTTCGGTCGCATGCCTATACTTACAATGGTAGCATGCATTCTGAACGGAATGCATGCTGACATTGTAGAGGGCAGAGGTGCAGTTCATCCCTGCACCCGGTGGGAGGCACCTCAAGGTGCCTGCCACCGGGTGCAGGGATCAACAAGGGGGCACCATAGGTTGCCCCCTAGGCCACCATTCGGTGGCCTGGCACCCATGGGAGCCCTGCTGGGGGCCTCCAAAGCTGTTTCTCAATGCCTTTCTGTGCCGGAAAGGTCGGCACAAAAAGGCAGTGGGAAACTGCCATTGTAACCCCTCGGTCAGAAAGAGCCGGCCGGGGGATTACTGTGGGCCTTCCGGATGGCAGACGGGCTCTCTGAGCCTGTCGGAATCCACCTGGAAAACCGATTTGGTTTCCCTTCCTACCGACTCCATCATAATGGGTCGGTTGGAAGGGAAACCGAATCAGTAATTACGATGCGGTTAGGATGGCTCCGTGCAAACATCTAAATCATTGGAAATAACTTTGAATGATGCCTGCTGTTTGATTGGACATAACTTATAATAGTGACAAAAACAAACAAACTGCATGTATGTTTTGATGCTGCCCATCCTTCATTCCACAGATTTCAGAAGTTACCCGCACGATGAACTCCATCCACTCCGGATCACCAACCGACCCCTGCCCACACCACGTCTTCAACAAAGCCGACGCCACCATCGCACCCCATCTCCGGGACATCATCAACTCCTCCTTCCACACCGCCACCTTCCCGGAGAGCTGGAAGCACGCCGAGCTTACCGCCCTCCTGAAGAAACCAACGGCGGACCCCACCGACCTCAAGAACTACCGTCCCATCTCGCTCCTTCCGTTTCCGGCCAAAGTCATCGCGAAGACCGTCAACAGACAGCTTGCCGCCTTCCTCGAGACGAATGGATCCCTCGACCCCTCGCAGTCCGGGTTTCGGGCCAACCACAGCACCGAGACCGCCCTTATCGCAGCCACTGACGACATCAGAACCCTAACCGACAACGGGGAAACAGCTGCCCTCATCCTCTTGGACCTCTCCGCGGCGTTCGACACCGTCTGCCACCGCACCCTAGTGAAGCGCCTCAGCAACATCGGAATCCGAGAGAAAGCACTGGAATGGATCATCTCGTTCCTCGCCGGAAGAACCCAGAGAGTCCGCCTCCCCCGTTCAGATCCGAAGCCACCGAAGTCATCTGCGGCGTTCCACAAGGATCTTCACTCAGCCCAACCCTCTTCAACGTCTACATGAGCCCCCTCGCAGCCATCGCACGCCAACACAACCTCAACATCATCTCCTACGCCGACGACACCCAGCTGATCCTCTCCCTCACCAACGACCCCACCACCGCCAGAGCCAACATACACGACGGGATGAGAGACGTCGCCGACTGGATGAGGAACAGCTGCCTCAAACTGAACTCAGACAAGACGGAAGTCCTCATCCTGGGCTCATCACCCTCCGCCTGGGACGACTCCTGGTGGCCCCCGGCCCTGGGCACCGCGCCCAAGCCAACGGACCACGCACGCAACCTGGGCTTCATCCTGGACTCCTCCCTGTCGATGACCAGACAAGTCAACGCCGTCTCATCTTCATGCTTCAACACCCTGCGCATGCTCCGCAAGATCTTCAGATGGATCCCCACTGAAACCAGGAAGACCGTCACCCAGGCACTCGTCACCAGCCGACTGGACTATGGGAACACCCTCTACGCCGGAACCACAGCCAAACTTCAAAAAAGACTCCAGCGCATCCAGAACGCCTCCGCACGACTCATCCTGGACATCCCCCGACACAGCCACATCACCGGACACCTGAAAGACCTGCACTGGCTCCCCGTCAGCAAGAGAATCACGTTCAGACTCCTCACCCACGCACACAAGGCCCTCCACGACCTGGGCCCAAAGTACCTCAACGACCGCATGACCTTCTACACGCCCACACGCCAGCTACGATCAACCAGCCACGCCCTCGCCACCGTACCACGCATCCGCAGAACCACCGCCGGAGGAAGATCCTTCTCCTACCTGGCAGCCAAGACCTGGAACTCCCTCCCCACTCACCTTCGGCAAACCCAGGACCATCTCTCCTTCAGGAAGCAGCTCAAGACCTGGCTGTTCGAGCAGTAACTTACCCCCTCCCCCAGCGCCTTGAGACCCTCCCGGGTGAGTAGCGCGCTCTATAAATGCCGTGATTGATTGATTGATTGATTGATTGATTGATTGAAGTTGTATTAGGCACAAACCTATAGCCTCCATGCAGGGGGTTAGCAAGCATTTCTTTGCAAAGCACTGTGGTGCATTTTCAAGTGGCCTGATACTTTCCTAAAGTGCCAAGAACGAGAACTAAAAATATAGAAGATCCAGGATCAGGTAGCCAAATTATCCCTCTAACACCCAACTGCCACTGAGACCACACCAGTCACCCCCCTGTATGACTGTATGAGTGACCAAGTCCACTCTTTGCATGCGGAGCTGCAGATATGCCCATTGTGTGGGCCCAGTGTTAATAGGGCTGTGAACTGGGCTGCCCTAATGAGAAATGTCCTTTATTTGAATCACCAACACAGTATGTGTACAAACATGGTATGTTTATGGACGTCTGTGGTCCAGAACTCCGGGCCCGATTCACAGAACTAACTTAAGACAAAATCCTAAACTTACTACCAATTTGGTATTCACAGAAGGCACTTACTCATTTTGGTATTCACAGAAGGCACTTACTCAATGATGAGTAAGTGCCTTCTGTGAATACCAAAATGGTAGTAAGTTTAGGATTTTGTCTTAAGTTAGTTCAGTGAATCGGGCCCTCTGTGTTTGCATGGGCAGTGTTACATTGACGGTAGACATACGCCACCAATTAGCCTATGTCTCGTGACTACATTTTGAAATACAGTGTGGTTTTTAAATGTTTGCATGCATGGTTAGTGGCACTTCGTACAATGCGCAAAACGCATACTTGTTTGATGACCTGGCATTTCGTTTTCCTCGTGGTTACAACTTGAACTACTGTGTGGCTTTTGAACGCTTGCCTGCCTGGGTGTTGGCCCTTCAAACAGTGAAAGAAACACATGCCTATTAAATTATATGGCATTTCGTTTTCCTTCCTGTTTTCAGATGATTGGTTCGGCTATATGTAGCCAACATGCTGTAGTGTGCCGTACTTTACTGCAAACGTAAACACAACAGGAGTGTACCCATAGACCAGGTTGAGATCTGGGTGAGGAAGTATAAACAAGCAACAATATCTCAACCGGTATTATTGAAAAGGCTGATTATAAAGCATGCACAAAAGATTGCCAGAACGACAAAATAGAGAGACTCAATGAAGATTTTAGATGTGCCAAAGGCATCATATATTTGAAAAAGGGTAAAGGAATTTGGAAACAGTTGTATCAGCACTGTTAGCAAATTGTTGCATACTTAACCCGAAGACTTTGTGCACGCAAGTGCTCGTGACACTATAAAGTGAACGGCGCAGGTGACAAGTGAAGAAGAACAGCGATGGCGCAGAGTGAGTAAGTGACAAAAATATATACATGGGCACTTGTGGTTCCTAGTTAATTATTTACATCAACTTTACAGAATTGGTAACATTTTTGTGAACTACAGTGAGAGGGCGCCGGAGGTTGCGCTGGTATGTTGACGGCGTTTCGATCCTATTGATTCAGGATCATCATCAGGACCGGGTTACTGAATGAAGGTGCTGTACATGAAAGGCTAAAAAAGCGGGAAATATAGGTATGGGAGCCGGAGGAGGTGGCGGGGGGATGAAAAAGGGGGGGGACTGGGGGTGGGTGTGTGGAGGTGGGTATGGTGGGTGGGATTTAGGCAGAGGAAAAGGCAGGGATGGGAAAAGGGGGGTAGGGAAGAATAGGAGGGGAGGGAGGGACCTAGATAAGGCAAGGCACTCACCAGGGGGCAAAATGCCTGGAAGGAAGGTCCGTGGGCTGGAAAAATTTCAGCCGGGGAAATGAGAAAAATGGTGGCGCAGCCCGGTCAGGGGGGATCTGGGGGCAGAGGTGACTAAAAGGAAGAAAAAGTCACAGTTACAGTGGAGATAGCCACGGGGTGGCCAAGCGACCGCAGAGGTACGGGGAGGGCGGTGCGGTCACTGGGAAGCTAGACTTACCAATGAAGGGTCTGATTAGTGTGCAGATGAGATGGGGCCCTGGAGAGGGTCCACCAAGGGTAGGCGTAGCCCGGTTTGCATCGAATCCGAGGGCGAAGTGGCTGAAACAGAGGGGGCTTAAGTTAGAGAGAGAACAGGAGTGCGCCCGGAGCATGGGAATCGAGTCCCTGTACACCAACATCCCCCATGATGAAGGCTTACTTGTCATCCAGGGCCTTCTGGAAACGAGATCCCAACCCACCCTAGTCCCCATGGAGTTCATTATTCACTTACTCCGGATTGCTCTCGAGAACAACTACTTTCTGTACCGTGACACTTTCTACCTCCAAATCAAGGGCGTCTCCATGGGCGCTTGTTTCGCCCCCAACTTTGCGATTCTCTTCGTTCACCATCAGGAGAAGACCCTCATCCTTACCCCTAACAACCCTTTCCAAGATCATATTTCATTATGGCGACGTTACATAGATGACATTCTCCTACTATGGAAAGGCACAACTGACACCCTGGATGCCTTCATGGTCTGGCGCAATCAATCTCAACCACACCTGAGATACACCTCCGATTGCAGAGCTAACGATCTCCCATTTCTTGACATTACACTTTATGTGGAGGAAGGAAAAATTGGCACCACCCTCTACAGAAAACCTACGGAACAGAACACACTTTTACATTATTCCAGCTACCATCCCCGCAGCCTCCATGACGGCCTCCCTTACGGCCAATTTCTTCGCATCAGAAGAAACTGCAAGTGGCGCAAGGATTACTTCCGGGAGGCAGCTATACTATCTGACAAGCTCCTTCATAGAGGCTACCCGCCTGCTTTGGTGTCCAGAGCACGCAAAAGAGCTTGGTACTGCCATCGTGAACATCTCCTCACGCCCCAGAAACGACAAGAAAATACCAGGATCCCCTTTGTTTCCACCTTCAACACTTGTAGTAATCAGGTCAGCAAGATCATCAAGAAGAACTGGCCGATACGCAGGACTCATGAACCCTTCCAACAACCCCCCTTTTTCTCATACAAGAGAGGTGATAATCTATACAACCATTTAGTTCATGCCATTACATGGCCCACGACACCCAAGAACCAGACATCCATTACCTCTGCGTGGGGACTCCCACCTGTTATTGGTCACTATAGTTGCCAGAACTGCGTGGTGTGCGACCTCACAGTGAACACCAAGGAATTCACTAACAATCACATTACGCACAAACTGAGGACATTCACCAACTGTAGAGCCTGCAACGTGATCTACGCCATACTTTGCCCTTGCAATCTGGTTTACATCGGCCAGACGATACAAATGGTTAAACAGCGGATAATCCAACATAAAAGTCGCATACACTGCAAAGTCATGACCGCACCTTTGGTTTCTCACTACATCGAGAAACAACACAACGAACTGGATATGATTTGGCAGGTAATTGACCAGCCTACATTACCTACCAGAGACGGCAATCTCCAACTCCTGCTTAACAGGAGTGAATGCAAATGGATCTCCAGTTGCAACTCTGTTAATCAGGGACTTAACACGATTGATGAGTGGAACAACACTGGTCAACTGTAATCCAGAGTGGCCTCTGCTCCAACCAATCTCCTTGTCCTCCATAACGACCAACCTTCTGACCTTATGTACTCCCCTGATTCATACAGTTTCCAATACCTGTTATGCTCCAAGGTTATTGCGAACTTGAAATATCTTTATTGGCTTATTCTCCGATGTGTATGTAATTTACTTGTCCTCCACAATGACCAACCCTCTGACCTTATGTAATCCCCTGATCCATACAGTTTCCAATACCCGATATGCTCCATGGTTATTATGAACTTGTTATATCTTTATTGGCTTATTCTCTGATGTGTATGTAATTTGCTTATACTGTCTCCAATACCCGACATGTACCATGGTTATTATGAGCTTGAAACAGCTCGATTGACATATCTCCCGATATGTACGTAAATTGCCTATTGATTTTATTCCCTTTTCTTCCTTGCCCTTTTTTCACCCTCAACCCCCCCCTTGTCTCACCCGCACTCCTCTTTTCCCATGTTCTTCCCCCGCATCCCCTCTCCTTGTTCCCGCAATTCTTCAGTCCTCCGGTTGTTGAACTTCAGTCTTCATACCTTCTCCATCCTTTTTTCTACCCGGGTTTCAGCTCCACCGTCAGACCGCTCCTTTCCCTTTGGCCTGCCCCCGTTGCCACAGATGCCCGACTGTCACGCCCCTGTTGCCACGCAGTACACACGTCACCAGTAACGCGACCCCGATGTTACTTCTTCCGGCCGTATTCCGGCAACTTCCCCAGCCGATCAACCCGTGATGGCAACCTGTGGATCCGTCGCTGACCCAGGCCCAGCACTCCGGAGATTGTCCGCTTTCGGCTCCGGCTGCTTCCTCCTTTCACGGGTAAGAGGCCTCCCTGTCACCGCACTTCTACACCCCCTCTAGATCACCCCCTTTGATGCGTGACGCTTTATGCCTCTTCCTTTACAGCATCGGCATTGCCGACCGTCCCTTTTCCCCTTCCCCCCGTGCCTAACAGACCGGCATGTGAACCATCGAGGATCCAATCTTGGGACCGGAATACAGATTATCTGGACTCACACTGGTAAGCCCAACATCTCCGCATTGTACCGCCTCCTTCCCTTGCTCCGGGCGCACTCCTGTTCTCTCTCTAACTTAAGCCCCCTCTGTTTCAGCCACTTCGCCCTTGGATTCGATGCAAAACGGACTACGCCTACCCTTGGTGGACCCTCTCCAGGGCCCCATCTCATCTGCACACTAATCAGACCCTTCATTGGTAAGTCTAGCTTCCCAGTGACTGCACCGCCCTCCCAGTACCTCCGCGGTCGCTCTGCCACCCCGTGGCTATCTCCACTGTAACTGTGACTTTTTCTTCCTTTTAGTCACCTCCGGCCCCGGATCCCCCCTGACCGGGCTGCGCCACCATTTTCCTCACTTCCCCGGCTGAAGTTTTTCCAGCCCACGGACCTTCCTTCCAGGCATTTTGCACCCTGGTGAGTGCCTTGCCTTATCTAGGTCCCTCCCTTCCCTCCTATTCTTCCCTACCCCCCTTTCCCCCCCTGCCTTTTCCTCTGCCTAAATCCCACCCACCATACCCACCCCCAAACACCCACCCACCCCCCGTTTTTCGCCCCCCGCCACCTCCTCCAGCTCCCATACCTATATTTCCCGCTTTTTTACCCTTTCATGTACAGCACCTTCATTCGGTAACCCGGTCCTGATGATGATCCTGAATCAATAGGATCGAAATGCCGTCGACATACCAGCGCAACCTCCGGTGCCCTCTCACTAAGGTTCACAAAAATTTTACCAATTCAGTAAAGTTGATGTAAATAATTAACTAGGAACCACAAGTGCCCATGTATATATTTTTGTAGTGTCACGAGCACTTGCGTGCACAAAGTCTTCGGGTTATGTATGCAACAATTTGCTAACAGTGCTGATACAACTGTTTCCAAATTCCTTTACCCTTTTTCAAATATATGATGCCTTTGGCACATCTAAAATCTTCATTGAGTCTCTCTATTTTGTCGTTCTGGCAATGTTTTGTGCATACTTATATATCAGCCTTTTCAGTAATACCAGTTGAGATATTGTTGCTTGTTTGTACTTTACTGTAATGCATTTAGAACTGGATTACATTCATTCGTACCTCAGTTGAAACACTAAAATATATCTAAGGAACACATCTAATATGACATACTAAACTAAGAACCCAGATGCAATGCATGAGCGAGGTGTGTACCTACAAATAATCTTTCTAAAAGACCTTTTTACTAGTAACTGCAGATGGGGCTTTATAAGTATAAGTGACACTATGTAAGTCTCTATTTGATGAGCCTAGCTTCTTTGAGACTTAATTTTCTCTGCTTGTTTATGTTTTTCCCCCTTTCTTTTATGCACCATAGAGTGTGACTACAAAGGTCACCACCCCCTCCCTCACCAGTCCACCGGTATCCCCTAAAGTGTAGGGTAAGGTGTAGAAATAGAAATTATTATACATTGTGCCTTTATTAAGCAATAAAGCGGATTAGAAACGATTTATTAAATTGCAAAAAAAACGTATGTGTTGTAATAAAGTTTTAATATTTGCATGTGGAGTCATTGGCTCCTCTCACTTCTATGTTCACTCTACACACTAATTGACCCAAGGCATCAATCAGTGAAACGTTTTTGCTCTTCTGCACATGTTGGGTGGCTATTGCTCATTATAGATGAGCCCTGGGAGGTCATCTGCAACAATTCCTCTCTCTTTTTAGTCATTTTATAAGAGGAATTACACTGCATCCTGTATTTAGATGCATGTGTGTATTATCTTTTCTCTAATAACCTCTCTCCTAATAGGTCTTTTACGAAATCTGTTTGATAAGAAGCCCACGTAGGACTCACTTGGGTGCATGTATTGGGTGATACACCCGCATTACCACTTAGGACTAACTAGACGTTTAGGCTAGTGCTGTAAACATCCTTAGCCCAGACGAATGCCCCAGACCAAATAGGCTACCTTTTGAGGGTAGAAACATGTTGGTGAATAATAGACGGGTCCCAGCCATTGTACTCTTGTTACCCGCCTAGATAAGTATTTTTACATATACCTAGGGTCTTCACTAGTAAAGGTAATAACCGGGGAACTTTAAGGTATTTTTAGATTATCAGGACCCCTCTTGTCCAGTAGTTGATTGAAGCACTACCGGCTACTGCCAAGTCTTCACAGAGGTTGAGTCCGCCCTGGAAGTACTATGCGAAGCATGACACTATTATGTGTGAGAGGTATCCTCTTCCATTAAGGATGGACTTCCCGCTCTGATTTGACTCCCCTGAAAATAGCCGCATTTGACTGACTCACTCCATGGTCTTTCTCACGATTTTCCAATCCTTTTTGCTGGCACCTTACCTTTTTGTAGTTTATGTATAGTATTCACATGTACAATATTTTTTAACGCACTTATAAGGCATGTACATTTTTAAATATTGATACACAAATGGCACACATTTTCCATACATGTATGTTTTATACATAGTAGATTGTATTTTTTTATGTTTATAATGTATTTTTAGTGTTTATTAATTATAACTATTTAATGTAGTGTTACTGCTTTTAATACCCTTAATGAAACTGTTCTATTGATTTCTATAGAGAAAATGTTGTTGTTTTCATTTTCATTTAGGGGCCATTTTTTATCCTTGTATTTTGCACTCTATTAGTGTTATTTTGAGTTGGATTTGATTTGTGTCAGTCCTGGTATGCTATAGCTGTTCGACAGACCAGGTAAGACATTTTATAAGTTTTGATTCAGGGTCTTATGGATGGGGGATTATGGGTAGGTGAAACTAGTGTGGGTTATGGTGTTAGTTTTTTTGGGTAAAGTTGTTTAGTGGTAGTTTGTGTTTTCTTGTGTAGTGCAATGCTGTAGGTCTAGCTATACTCTAGTAGTATGTTCTTGTAGACATAGACACATGTTGTACTATGTTGTACTATATTTGTAGAGTTGTAATGTTATGTTTATATTGTATTTGGGATGTATGAATTGTGAAGGTGGTTATGGTATCTTTTTTTACAGGTTAGGAAGTCAGAGTGCTATGTTTGCAGCTATTTATAATTATTTTTTTAACAAGGAAATCATTTAGTTTATTGAAATCAAAAAAAGAATTTATATTTCATTTGATTTCTTAGATTTTCCTGGATTGGCTATTTTATGGTTTCCCATGACTGTGGAATAGTTGATGGATTTAATTTGGATATTTCATTTGTTTTGGGGTTTCTTAATTTTTGTTTTTGACCTTTTCAGGGATTGGATTTTTATGAAGTGGAGGTGGGTCAAGAACATTAGCTACACATCCATAAGTACAATATTTGTGTTTATTTTTGGGTGGGAAATATTATACTTTCATATGCATATGCATTTTGGTTTCCTGCAATTGAAAGGTTTTATTTTATATGTTTGTTTCCTTTCATGACCTGCTTTGTATATTATTTATATTGCATAGTTCTGGTTTTCCTATGAGCATTTTGAAATAAATATTAAAATAAATTAAAATATAATTTTTTTTATTTTATTTATGTGTTATAAAAAGTATTATTCTAATATTTATTTAAATTGTTTATCTTACAGTGGTGTTGTTATTTGCTCTATTTTAGTTGTGGCGCTATTGATAGGTTTGAGGTTTATAATATTTATTAAGCTATACATTTCAGGTTGTCTGCTTTTTTAGTTACAAAGAGTCTGACTTTGAATTGCAGTGTTGGTTGGGTTTTTCCTAGAGTGGCTTGAAAGGCATTTTGCCATCTTTACACTGCATTGTTGGTTTTTGCTTGTTGTAGACATTCTTTTTTTTTTTTACAGAGTTTTATATAGCGCAAACTTGACCCGAATCAGGTATCAGAGGGCTTTACATAGCACCAGTTGCATTACATGAGGACACATTCATGTTTGTTAGGCACGGGGAGATTAAGTGATTTGCCCAGAATCACAGGATGTTCAGCGTCAAGTCATTCCACTATAGGATTTGGAATTTGGGTTGGCGTATGTATCCAGAGCTATGCAGTTTGCCAACCCAACTGTCTTCCAAGTAGTCCATTCGTGGACTTAGTTTTTATTAATTCATTTGGTAAATTGGTGATTCTATTAGTATGTTATAGTGGTTAGCTATGCCTGTTACAAGTACATGTGCCAAGGCTTCAAATTTTAATTTCAAAAGCAAACTGGCAGTTTGTTGCATATTCTACACTCAGAGGCCGATTACGATGTTGGTCGGAAAGCATTCCAACCAACTCGGTATCGGAATGGTTTCCGACCGAATCGGATTTGTGGAGTCTGACCGACCGATTACGATGCTTCCGAACACCATTTGGTCGAACTCCCATTGACTTCAATGGGAGCCTGTGTTCCGACTGACAACACAGGTTCCCATTGAAGAAAGGGGTGGGTGGGGAAATTTGTGCACCCTGTGGCGGGCACCCCATGGTGCCTGCCACACTGTGCATGGTTGTACAGGGGGGACCCCTGGTTACCCCCACGGGCCCCATTCGGAGGCCCCTGGGTGACGGAGGGCCTGCTACGGACCCCCAAAGTCAGATTCCGACAGCTGATCCATGTCGGGCAAGCTGATACGGAAAGGCTGTCCAAATCAGACAATCCGACATCATAATCGCTAGGTCGGAAACGCGGTCCGGAGACCTGTATGAGTCGGCTCCAACCGACTCGGTTCCTCCAAATGCCGTTCGGAACTGAGTCGGAAAGTCCGAACGGTTTCCGACCATCTTAATCGGTCGGTCGGAAATGTGTCCGAGTCGGAGCCTTTCCGACCGACATCGCAATTGGCCCCTTAGTGCAATTTAATGCAGATTGTTCCTAAAGCTTTGGTTCAAGTGGTAATAGCAGCCTTGTATGGCTGTGTTTGGATATAGTTTAGTATTGTTTGTATCATTGCCTGTTCAAAGTCTGTTATAATTTTGTGTGGACAGAAGTAGCTAATTTTTACTTTGATGTGGTTTGAGAATTCATAGTAAGTTGCCCTTTTTTTGGCAGCAGTGAATAAATTAGGTTTTATGTTAGTGTTATGATATGGTTTATATCTGTGTGAATGGTGAAGGCTACATTTTAAAAGTTCCATCCATCATCCACTTTTTAATTTGGCTTAAATTTCGAAGGGTATTTTCAGTTGAAAATATGATTATTCTTCTTTTGTTATCATGATTGTGTAGGAGGAAAGGTTCATTGCTGTGTGTAGTGGTTAGGTGTTCTGGAATTTGCATATCTCTGTATCATCTAGAAGCAGCAGGGGTTTGACTTGAGGCTGTTTGGTAAGGGATATTCGATATTTTAAAGTAGGAATTGTTGGTAGCTGACCTGTAATATGTGCATGCCTCTTTAAACCTTAAAGTATGTACCTTACTGTAATCGCTGTCACATTTAGGGGGTAGAGGGGTAGTTGTGTTCTTTGAAGATAATTACAATAACTTTTTCATAGTAGCCCTGGCATAAAATATTCGGTGCTTGTTCTATCCTGGCTGTAGGTTGAACCCATGTACAAAAGCAATTCTTTCCCTTTTTGTGATGTGATATATGTGGCTTTTTCTGTCATTCTGCCTGAAAGTAGCATAATTATAAAAAATGTATTCTTTTTGTCAAAACTTTTTATTTTTTTTGCTGGTATAATTTAAACATGCTTTCAAATGTTATATATTTTATGCTTACATAGGTGCTGTTGCTTTGATTTGCACTTGATTTTTTCTTCCAAATCTTTTTTATGTTCTAGAGATTTGGGTCAGGTAACATTGCCTTTTCTGTTGGTCAGAAAATGTTTGCTTTAGTTGCTTGTTACAAAAATGCAGGTATAGTTAGTTTTGGGGAGTGGTAGGTTTCAACTTTAAATATTAAATATAAGGATTGCTATATTTTTATTTCCGTTTTTAATTTACTTAGGGGCTTATTTACAGCTTTGCGGATGGGTTACCCCGTCACAAACGTGCTGGATATCCTGAGCGCTGTATTACAAGTGTCATAGGATATAATGAACTTGTAATACGGCAGATGGGATATTGGTCACGTTTGTGGAGTAATCCGGTCCTTCAAACTCTAAATCAGGTCCTTTGTTTTGAAAGTGCCTATGTGCAGGTTTATGAGTATGGCGTTGTAGGTTTTGGTGTGCAGTTCTTCATTTTTGCTAATGTGTTTCTTTATTATCTAAAGATTAATATACATGATATAAGAGAGTGTTTAGTAATTTATATATTTGTGTTTTGAAATTATGCTAGGTTAAATTGTGGTTAATTTAATGTTTACATTTACTTGTGAAAGTGCTGTGTTATTCTGTTAAAGTCCTCCTTCTGGATTTTCTTCATTTAGTCCAGCAGAGTGTTGCTTTCTTGCAGTTGGTAAGTTTTTCCTGTGAAAAATTGTGAGGTTTGTGCTCTTTTTATATTGTTCCCTTCTTATAGTGTTCACTTCATAATCTGCTACCGGTGGTTGGGAAAATTCTAGAGAAATACATTAACCTGCATCTCTCTAAGCATCTAGAGGATAACTTGCTTCTAGATTACTGTCAAAACGGATTCCATCCTAAGCATAGCACAGAGTCGGTGCACTAGTAGTCACAGAGGAGCTCAAACAAATCCTAGACAAGGGAGGAGCAGCAGCCATCATCCTCCTCGACTTGAGTGCAGCTTTTGACACGGTCAACCACCAGACACTGGCAGTGAGACTGAGGGGAATTGGCATATGAGGTACTGCTCTCGGATGGCTTTTGTCATTTCTAACGGAAAGATTGTTCATGATCCGGCTCCCCCTTGTTACTTTGAGGATGTTGCTCTGAAGTGTGGGGTTCCACAGGGTTCTGCACTCAGCTCTACATGTTTTTATATCTATCTCAGATCACTGACCTCCATTGTCAAGGAATTTGGAGTGTTCGTTGTCTCTTATTCTGACGATACGCAGCTTGTCTCCTCCCTCACCCCAATTGAGGGGTCTCAACTTCAGTTAGGCCCATGCCTTGAGAACGTGGCCCACTGGATGGCAAGCTGCTCATTAAAACTAAATGGAGACAAGACTGAACTAATGGTACTGGGAAATAATCCACCCCCAGTGGCACTGTTGAGCTGGCCAAACAATCTAGGAACTCTACTCATTCCATCTTCCCCTATAAAAAATATGGGAATGTAGCTGGGCTGTTGCCTGTCAATGGACGTCCAAGCCAAAAAACTGACCAGTTCCTGCTTCATCATATTGAGGACCCTGAGGAAAGTTCTGGATCAACCACCCATCCCTTGTAGAAGAATGGTAGTCCAGGCGTTGATTTCTTCACGCCTGGACTATTGTAACACTTTATACCTTGGCTCCCCAAAAGCAGTCCAAAAAAGTCTAAAAGTGCTGCAGAATGCTGCAGCCAGAACCATTAAAAAGATACCTAAAGGTTCCTCAGCCAAGAAAGCCCTGACCTCTTTACACTGGCACCCAGTGGTACATAGAATCAAATTCAAAGCACTGTGTCTGACCCACAGGGCAATGAATGGGAAGGGTCCCTGAATGATTAGAGCCCTACTGCCTGCCTACGTTCTAAGCAGGACTTTTAGATCCTCCAACATGGGTCTTCTAACAGTTCCACTCATTCAGAAGGCCACATGGGGGTGAGCTTCTTCTCCTATCTCTCCCCCTAACTGTGGCATACATTGTCAATCAGTTTAAGAACTGAGTCGGATGAGGCCAAGTTTAGAAAACGTCTTAAAACGTGTGCTACATCGTAATTGATTAGGGTCCAACTGCAGTTCAGTAGGTGCATGGTTTTGACTCGCAGCGCTGGTAAGCCTTAGGGTAGCTATGCGCTTTATAAGTCAAGATAAGATAAGATAATTTTATATTTTTATTAGTTTGCTCATTTTACACTACATTATATTGGCTACTTTGTGTGCAGTTTGATTTTTTTTCTGATACTACCTTTTTTTCGGTGTGCACTAATTAGTGTTTCTGTTTTTAATTTTTAATTTTGTGTTGTAATATTTATTTTTTTGTAGTAATGTTTGATTTTAAAAATGTGTTTATTTGTAATAAATGTATTACGAATAGATATGGTTTATATGTGAATATTTTATGGTTGATGTAGTAATGTATTAATGTTCTGTGTAGTTTGGTTACTTATTGCTGTTTTTTATTTTAATTACAAAACAGAGCTTATGATTTAAAATATCATTCTTTGTTTTTTGTGCTATTATTGTAGTAGATCTTTTGTGTTTTAATATTTGTGTTTTCAGTATTTTTAAATTTAGATATTTTTGACTGCGATATTTGTAGGTTTTTTGGTTAAGTATGGGATGGCGTATTATTGTTATCAATATTATTTTGATGATATTTTGATGCGTGAATTCTGTTTTCCACGATGCTCTGTCATGGAACTCTATCTAACTACTAGTTCTAATGAAGAAGTAAGTCATCTACTGGAAATCCCATATTATTGTCAATCTTCATGAGGATTTCTGACAAAGGGGGTCATTATGAGCTTGGCGGTCCATCTGCGGTGATGGTGTGGCTACTGCCGCACCAGTGGTACGACCGCAGTGTTATGAATTTGACAGTTGGACCGCCATAAGGCCACTGCTACCTTTGCAGCACCGCCAAGCATATTACGAGTTTCCTCACTGCCACAGTTTTCATGGCGGTGAGCCCGCCATGAAAAACGTGGCTGTGAGGAAACTAAGGTGGCCCTACAGGGCCCCCTGGGGCATTCGGGTGCATGCAGGGGGGCACATGGTGTGCCTTCCGGTCTGTATTTGCTCCCTGTTCCTGCATGGGAAGAAACGCACAACATTGTGCATTTCGGTCCGTGCAGGAGTGGGCTGCGGCGCTCCCACAGCAGTGCCTTTCTAAGGCTTTCCTATGAGCCTTAGAAAGGCCTTGCATTGGGACCGCCGCTTCAGGACTGCCCAACCTGTATTCCATTCAGAATATGGTGGACAGGCTGACTACGGGTTTAGCGGTCTTGGAGCAGGGCGCTGGCATGGCAGCCCTCTCCAAGTGCGCTAAACTCGTGACCAGGCCCAACGTCTCTTTATCAATATATATTTCCCTCTGACCAAAAAAAGATACCTCGATCTTCTCAACATTGGAGTTTGATGAATAAGAAAGAGAATCCTTATTATTTCTGATCTGGAGGAAGGAGGTGCAGCGAGTTGCACACAAGACATGATCTCAAAAATTATCCAGTACATTACATCTTTAAAATCTTCCTGATTATGTCCTTTAGATTTCCCTCTGGACTGCTTTCTGAAGGCAGAGGCAGAGGAAGAGGAGTTCTCCAAATAATGCCTTCTGACTACATCAATTTGAATGATTTGAATTTGGATATAGAATAATATAAATACATGATTTAAACAACAACAAGTTGTGAACAATGATCATTCATTAACATGGCAAGATATTACGATAAGAGAGTGATAACAGTGGATTAAAAGGAGGCCCCAAGGGCCACCAAACAGTGAGGCATTGGTGAGCTATTGGTGAAACACAATCCTTGAAAGTAAATGTGCTTGGATATTCTGCTATATTTGTCCATCCTTTAATGATAGATAACTGCTTTAAAACAGAGTAGCCAAAGCATACCAAAATTGCAACAGTCACACAAACAACTTACCACCAGCCCACTTATCAACATTTATAGAAGGAAAAAGCTCTAAGCAAAGACATTATTTAAAAAAATATATATATAAAACTCCTAATATGATCATTATTAATTAACATATATATATATATATATATATATATATATATATATATACATAATAAAAAACTTAACATTAGTGCACAACTGAATAATTATCAATGTAAATAATTGTCATTTATTTATTGCTTAATTAAATTACTGCACAATCCCACACAAAACTACCAGCTCACACTTAAATATAACTAAAAGAAATAACTGTAACACAATTACCAAACAAATGTCAATTAATAATTTAACAATTAATTATTAATTCATTAATTAATGATTAACTTCCACCCAATGCCCCAACAATCCTCGCACTTCACATTTAATACATAACTTAAAAAATACAATTACACAATTTATGCATTTATTAATCGATCAAATAATTAATACATTCATAATTAATTATTAATTAATCATTACTTAAAAAACTTCCCTCCCCATACCCCTACAAACCTAACAGCCCAAACCTAATATATACTTACAAAATACAATTATTACACAATTTACATATTAATCAATAATAAATTATTTTTTAATTATCAATTGATTACTTGAATAACTTCCCATCATATACACCTACAAACCCAGTAGACTACACCTATCATATAACTCAAAAAATACAATGATTACACAATTTACCTAATTAATAATCAATTAATTAATTGATAATGCATAATTAATTGTTAATTAATTAGTACTTAACTTCCCACCTCATTCCCCTTCAAATCCAGCAGCCCACACCTAATATGTAACAAAAAAACTACATTTATTACACAATTTACATAATTAATATGCAATTAAATAATAAATAATGAAGTAATAATAATTATTTAATTAACATCCCTCCCTTCACCCCTACAAACCTAGCAACCCGCTATGACAATATAAATTACTATTAGCAATTAAATTAAAAATGTATAAATCACACCCTATATAAAAAAATAATTAAAAAGTATGCAAACAATAATAACACATAGCATTAATATATGAACTAAAACACGTAAAGATGATAAAAAAATGTTACAACTATATTATTGAAAACAATATTAACAACAACGATATTATTAAAAACGATATTACTTACATGTAAAATAAATATTCTTGACAACAAAATTTCTGCATCTTGATATTTTTGTATCACAATATTTTTTCTCCGATATTTAAGCAACTCAATATTTATAATCCGATATTTGGCTAAAGACCCCAAGCAGCAAATCCGATATCACTAACCTGCATAGAGCCTTGATATGCAACATATTTTCTGTTTCTGTCAACTGAGTGATTGTAGTGGTGTGCAAAGTGAATTTACTTAGCAGAGAAGTTATGTCTCTGGCCCTAACTAGGATGTCGGTCGGTAAGCCTCCGACTGCTCATCAGAGGCTTACCAACTGACATCCTTGGTTTGATTCCGACCGCCATATTACGGTTGCAGCGGTCAGAATTCAAACTGGCCATGGTGCCCCCTGTAAATCCCTGCACCATGTGGCAGGCACAGTGACTCAGTTTTCTCTATGGGAGCTTGTTCTGTGGCCGATATTCGACTGCAGCACAAGCTCCCATAGGGAAATGGGAGTCTGCGACCGCACATGAATTGCAGTTTCGGACTGCTGAACTGAGGTTGGTCGGTTCCAAAACTGCAGAGATGTTGGTCGGAGGCAACTCTGACCGCCATCCTAATTAGGCCCGAAGTCTCGATTTTTGCCATTAGAGAAGGTTACATAGTTTTACTGTGTACCTGCCCTTTTGCTAAAGAAACATTTTTTCTCATTGCCAGATACTTTCACCACATAGAAAGATTATTTCTGCTCTAATCAACTCCAGCCAAGCTAGAAAATGTATTCAGAGTATGTATGTGAAATTTGTACAGGATAAAAACACTTGGATCTTAATAATGAGCGCCTCAGAGGGGTAGCTGGTATGTATCTCACTCATTACAAATTGATTATCATGTATGATAAAATCTGACCAACTTATAAATACGGCGCTCTATTGTTTGCGTGGGGTTCGTTCATAGAGGCATTTGTGATAGAATCCTAACTGTCCTTGCAATGTATGTTGAAGGGAACTATTTTGGTAAAGCTAGGTAATGGTATGTGTGGCATAAATGTTTGTAAAAGCTTGAATGTTCACATATAAGTGGTAAAGCAAACAACTATTTAGTCTTTGTAATGCAAACGATTCCATACAACCTCACCAAGGGCGTAATAAAATAATTTCTGTACTCCTAAATAATTCAAGAACTCTGTTATCTTGTTTGCATTTCTGTACTTTTACGGTGAATACAAAAGGTCAGTTTTCAGTATTATGCAAACTACATTAAATGATAAAAAACAATTGTGCATTTATGCAACATATTTCAAATGAATTTTCTGTGTTGTAGATTGATAAGTTTTAGGCAGCCTGCACGTTTCAAAATTAATTACAATATGTGTCTTTGTATTTCGTAACGTTACTGCGTTACAAATTTCCCCCCTTGAGACGAAATTGATTTCTAAACAATGCCATTGTTTGGGACGTTTCCTCAATCCCCTGGATGGAGGCCAAATGTCTCACAGGCATGTCTGTCTATTGGATTGTGCTCAGCTCACACAATTTGGTTTGTCATTAAATCCTGTTTATTCAAATACCTTTAAACCTACATTCTGAGACATGGAGGCTTTTGCTATTTTCTTCCAAATCAGGTTTTAAATTTCAAGCAAATGTAATAAATCAGTGTATCTGTTCGACTTTACAGAAAATAGATCACACCTGCTTCTGGTGGTCGATGTTTGCTTGCTATATGTGACGACTAGGCCGAAAAAGAGAAATGTCCCTAAATTATCTTGAAATAGATTTTGAGCCTGGCAAGAATAAAAGTATAAAACTAGTCTTAAGGAAACAACTTCCAGCCATTTGCAGTCGGGCATGCAGCAGAAACCCAGCTGTGGAGACTATTCAGAAATGGCCGCAGTGGGAGAGCACAGACGAGTGCCCCGTGATTCATGAATCACCAGGAGCTCTTACAGCAGGACACACTCTGTAAATTCTTGGCGACGCATCAGAATATTGAACAATTTGAAAGGAATCCTCAGCGTATAATATACCTGCAGCTCGGTATGTGTTTGAATTCAGAAAGTTAAAAATATTCTCAGAGGAGAAAGGCACATCAGGTGAAACACAGCAGGGACTGTTTCTGGCACTTCAATGACTCCAGATTCCTTATGGCAATGTGTCTTGAAGAAATGTATATTTCCATGTGTTCCTTTTTGCTCTTTGGTATCCTAGGAAAAATATCTATCTATCTATCTATCTATCTATCTATCTATCTATCTACATAAATATATGTATTTATGTATATATTCACTGATAAAACAAAAGGTTACAGTGTCGTTATAGTTATGCTGACATTTTACCCATAGAAAACCATAGAAATTCAGCAGTTATAGTTATACTTATGGTAAGAAACTATGACTCATTGCCTTAAGTTACTTAATGGCACAAGTTATAGTTTCTCCAGATAACGTAACGACCCTGTAACCATTGGTTTTATCAGTGAATTTTAATGTTATTTTTGCTGCTGGGGCTAAAGTTCGCAGGGGAAACGACCTTAACAACGTGGTCAAAACACCGCAGTACATTTAGATCGCTGCTTTTACAACGCAAGTCGTTACCACGACTTGCACTGGAGGGCGCTCTAGACTAAGGAATAGTGTGATTTACTATTCCAACACCTTCCCTACTGTACGTAGGCTGGAGTTGGAATAGTAAATCATACTATTCCTAAGTCCAGCGCCCTACAGCGCAAGTCGTGGTAACGACTTGCGTTGTAAAAGCAGCGATGTAATGTACCGCGATCTCAATGATCGCGTTGTTACATCATACAACCGTTCGCAGAGGATCTGCGGATAGCAAATTGCGCCAGTAGGTAATATATATATATATATTAAGGAGTCCACAACTGAATTTACTCACTTGGGATAAACAAATGTTGAAATACTGTTTTAAATTTGCTACCTAGGACTCGAATAGAATGAATTGACAGCTTATGTGGTACAATGGTAGAGCAACCAATTTAGTCCTACATGCAGGAAAATGCCCCAAATTGTAATGACACTTGTCTATAAATGAATTATATTGAAGTGCAAATAGCCAGGACTGCATTTTATTTTAACAAAAAGCATGGAATATTTCCTAGTGATATCAATAATTCAATCAACAAAGATGAGCAGATATGAATTGCAATTTATTTTTTGCACAGAGCACTTTTCAAAAAATGTAAATAGCACTGAGATGAATGTCTTCTATGTCTACTACGCGGAACGTGGAGACGTAGGTGCCTTTAAGTAAACATGCTGGATGGCTAAGACACTATGGGGCTGATTACGATCTTGGTCGGAAAGTCTCCGACCTTAGGTCGGAGACTTTCCGACCGAGATTGTCGGTTTCACTTCTGACCTCCTAATTAAAATTTAAGCGGTTGGAAGTGAAACAGGCTGGTCAATCCGGCTGGATTCCAACGGGCTCAAGGAGTCCGACGGCCAGTCGGAGGCTGGCCCATAATCCATATGGACGGCATTTTACGCCGGCCGGATTACGATGCGTGGTTTCGGCAGGCTTATTATGTCTGGCTTTCCGACATGGTAAGCCTGTCGGAAAGCGAGTATGTGGGCCCCTAGCAGGGCCCCCTTCTGTTTGCAGCCTCCAGTTGGGGGCTGAGGGGCCCTCCGTTTATCCCTGCACCATGTTGCAGGCACCCTGAGGTGCCTGCCATGCGGTGCAGGGATGAACACAACCTTCCATTTCCCTATGGGAGCTTGTGCTATGGCTGGTTTACGGCCGTAACAAAAGCTCAAAAAAGGAAATGGGAGTATGCGACTGCACTATGTGCGGTCGCTTCATAATTAAGCGGTCGGTACAGTCGTGTCCGCCCAACATCGTAATAATCCCCTTAGTGAGAAAGGTGACGAAGCCACAGAAACACATCAACCTTTCTGCAAAATAAAAATTTCCTAACAGATTCCAAGAGTGTCGGTGCCTGTTTTGGAGGATATCTGGTGGATGCAGAAGCAGGAGTGAAACTGATATATGTTCACTGATAAAAAGATCTGTTTTTGTTTAATCAAAAAAACTTTAGAAATCCTCTGAAAAAAACAAGTGTTAAAGTACCGTTATAGTTAGGTGAATATGCCACTGACAACATTAACATTATCAACAAAAAAAACACACACAAATTCACCAGTTATAATTAGTAGAGCTAACTATAACTTGCGCCCCCGCCATGCACTGCATATAAACTCACATATCACATCACACATGACATGTTCTTTGACATCATTTATGACCACACTGATGACATCTCAAATGATATCACTGATGCGGACAATTCTCCAGCAGGCAACCGACTCCACACTGCGCACTGCCTCTGCCGTACGCACAATAAGGTTGGCCTTCGGGCCCTGGTTATCCTATCTGGGGCCAAATTCAAGAAAAAGGGGGAGGGGCCTCATGGCCCCCTCCCCAACCTTTATTGTCCCCATGGGATCCCATCACCAGGGGCAATATCAATAAAAAAGGGGAGGGGGCCATGTGGCCCCCTCCCAAGAATCATTAGGCCCTGGGGACCTCATCCCCCAAGACCTTATATATTTTAAAGGGGAGGGGGCCACATGGCCCCTTCCTGGGAGCCTCAAAATGCTCTGGGGACCCCATCCCCAGGACCATTTTTTATTTTTAAAGAAGAGGGATGCACGTGCCCCCCAAGCCTATAATGGCCCTGGGGAATCCATCCCCCAGGGCCCGATATATATATATATATATATATATATATATATATATATATATATATATATATATATATATATATATATATATATATATATATATATATATATATATATATTCACTGAAAAAACCATAGGTTTTAGGGACAGTTTTAGTTACTTGGACATTGCACTCGTACAAAACCCGTGAAATTCCCACGTTATAGTTAGTTCAGCTAACTATAACTCGCGCCCGCAATGCACTGCTGATGACGTCACATATTACATCACTCATGACATGGTCAGTGACATCACTGATGACATCACTGATGACATCTCAAATGACATCACTGATGACATCATCCAGTGACTGTGTGTTTCTGTAAAGTTTAAATATTTTTAATATATATAGGAAAAGACGTATTGAAGAATGAGTGGGTGTGTAAGTGTCTGTATGGATGATTTAGTAGGTGCGTGACTGACTCTATAAGTGAGTGATTTAACGTATCTTACTGAATGCATGGGTTAGTGACTAAACTGGGTGAATGTCTGTATCCGTCTGTCTGTTGCTGTGTAAGTGGCTGCATGTGTTTGTGAATAGCTAAATGAGTGTCTATATGAGTTATTGAATGCTTGTCTGAGTATCTGTATGGGTTCCTTGAGTGTTTGTGTGGGAGGGGTGTGTGCAACTCTGTGCATAGATGTGTGAGTGGGTGATTCACTGGGTGGATGGTTTCAAGAGTGCATCTGTGATAGACTGTATGGGTGGGTAAGTGTGTGTAAGAGTGTGTTAGTGAGTGAATGTATGTCCCAGTGGTACATGTGTGAGTAACTACATATGTGAAAGGCAGTATATATGTGTGTTGGAGTATATAAATAGCTATAAGCAAGAGTGAGTGATTGTGATAGTGGCTGTATGGATGAGTGTGTGCTTGTATCAGTGATTGTATAAGAGCGTAACAATGTGCTACTATTTGTATGAGTAAGTGAGCTGGTGTGTGTATAACTGTATAGGTGATTAAATGGCAGTGTGTTTAATTATTTGCATGACTGACTAGGTGTGTGAGTATCTCTATGGATGAGTGGCGTTGTTTGAGTGTCTATATAGGAGTATGAGTGCATATGATAGTCCTGTACTGAGTGACCGTAAGTATGAGTGACTGTACGGGTGAGTGAGTGGATGTGTGTGTGTAGACCTAAGAATCAGTGAGTGGGTATGTAGTTATTGGTGTTGGAGTGTCTATGGTTTTGCGAATGGCAGTCTGTAATTTAGAGTGGGTGTATCAAAGGTTATATTAGGGTGTGAGGAGGTGCATCAGATTATCACGTGGATGATGTCATCAGTGATGTCATTTGAGATGTCATCAGTGATGTCATCAGTGATGTCACTGACCATGTCATGAGTGATGTAATATGTGACGTCATCAGCAGTGCATTGCGGGGCGCGAGTTATAGTTAGCTGAACTAACTATAACGTGGGAATTTCACGGGTTTTGTACGAGTGCAATGTCCAAGTAACTAAAACTGTCCCTAAAACCTATGGTTTTTTCAGTGAATTTCAAAGGTTTTTTAAATGCTAATTTGTAACTATAACGTGTCTGAAACCTATGGTTTTTTCAGTGAATTTCAAAGGTTTTTTAAATGCTAATTTGTAACTATAACGTGTCTGAAACCTATGGTTTTTTCAGTGAATTTCAAAGGTTTTTTAAATGCTAATTTCTAACTATAACGTGCCTGAAACCTACGGTTTTTTCAGTGAATTTCAAAGGTTTTGTAAATGACAATTTTTAAATGTATTAATTGTTATATTAATTTTTTTCATACTGATTTACTACATTTTTAGAAACAATTTTTTTTTACATATTTTATTTTTTAAATTACATTGTAATTACATTATACATTACATTACAAAAAATACTTTCTCAGAATGAATTACTTTAGTTTAAATACTTTGCAGATAGGCAATAGACTTTTAAGTACAGTAGTTACAGTTGTTGCAATGGGCAACACATTTTCAAACACAATGCAACATTCAGCTCAATGTGAATTTCTAGTTAAATGCAATTAGTTACTTTATGGATTACTTTTGTAACCACAGGACTGGATCCTAGATTCAGTCCTGGTACATCTCCTGTAAACAGTTGAGTAAAAGCGTTTTGGTTACAGTCGTGATTTTTAAGGAATATTATTGTATTTTAAAAGTTGACACTTAGAAACTTTTTCTCATAGAATCACCAATGTTATCCTATGGAAGGAAATTCACTTAGCAGGTAAAAACTGTTATCGTTACTTTTTCTTACTCAGTGTTGGATCCTGGATCCAGCACTGGTGCATCTCCTGTAAACAGTTGAAAGAATGCGTTTAAGTCATACAGGCGATTTTTAAGGAATATTTGTAGTTTGTGAAAATCAACACTTTGAAACTTTTTTGCTGAAAACCAGTCAATCTTAGCCTATGAAGGAAATTCAAGTTACCGGTAAGTACGGTTAAAATTACTTTTGAGGACCAGTACTGGGCTGAAAGATGCAGCACTGAGGTCTCTCCTGATAACAAGTGAGTAAATCGGAATTCGTATTTCGGCTGATTTTAAAGGAATATTTTAAAGTTCCAAAACTCCACACTTAGAAGAATTTCCAAGTGAAACCAGTCAATGTTAGCCTATGGAAGGAAATTCAAGTTACTGGTAAGTACGGTTAAAATTACTTTTCAGGACCAGTACTGGGCTGAAAGATGCAGCACTGAGGTCTCTCCTGATAACAGGTGAGTAAATCAGAATTCGGATTTCGGCTGATTTTAGAGGAATATTTGTATGTTTCAAAAATCAACACTTAGAAACTTTTTCAGCAAAAAGCAGGCAATGATATCCTATGGAAGGAAATTCAAGTTACTGGTAAGTACGGTTAAAATTACTTTTGAGGATCAGTACTGGGCTGAAAGATGCAGCACTGAGGTCTCTCCTGATAACAGGTGAGTAAATCGGAATTCGTATTTCGGCTGATTTTAGAGGAATATTTTAAAGTTCCAAAACTCCACACTTAGAAGAATTTCCAAGTGAAACCAGTCAATGTTAGCCTATAAAGGAAATTCAAGTTACCGGTAAGTACGGTTAAAATTACTTTTCAGGACCAGTACTGGGCTGAAAGATGCAGCACTGAGGTCTCTCCTGATAACAGGTGAGCAAATCGGAATTCGTATTTCGGCTGATTTTAGAGGAATATTTGCACAATGGTGAAGGGAGGGGCGGGGCCTGAGGTGACATCTGTGCAAACGCGCCCGTGCGCGTTTTAATTTGGGGGATTAAGTCCCCTTGAATCCTGAGGGTCCCTAGGGGCCAACTAGCCCACCAGGAACCTCCAATATGCGCTAGGGGCTGCGTTGCAGAGACGTGTAGAGAGGCCACACCCCTTTTACACCTCTCTGCAACGCAGCTCTGTGGCGCTTTCTGGATGTACCTGTTGGGCTAGTTGGCCCCAGGGACCCTCAGGATTGAAGGGGATTTAATTCCCCATCTTAAAACGCGCCACGGGGCCTGTTTGCACACATGTCACCTGAAGCCCCGCCCTCCCTTCACCACTGTGCAAATGCGCCCGTGGCGCGTTTTAAGTTGGGGGATTAAGTCCCCTTGAATCCTGAGGGTCCTCGGAGTCCAACTAGCCCACCATATACCTCCAAAAGCGCCACAGAGCTGCGTTGCAGAGAGGTGTAAAAGGGGTGTGGCCTCTCTACACGCCTCTGCAACGCAGCCCCCTGGCGCATATTGGAGGTTCCAGGTGGGCTAGTTGGCCCCCAGGGACCCCCAGTATTCAAGGTGAATTGTTCCTCCTCTGCAAACGCGCCAGGGGGCGCGTTTGCAGAGTGGTGAAGGAAGGGGCGGGGCCTGCGGGCCCGA
The DNA here is from genome assembly GCA_963921515.1 of Calotriton arnoldi. Classification (NCBI taxonomy): domain Eukaryota; kingdom Metazoa; phylum Chordata; class Amphibia; order Caudata; family Salamandridae; genus Calotriton; species Calotriton arnoldi. Next base: position 1,882,045 of record CAWUFW010000084.1, on the reverse strand, counting down.
TCGTTTAAAATTTTTTTTTTTTGTCCTCTGAAGGGGGGCTGTGTGGCCCCCTTCCTTTTTCCTGTTTTTATGCCCTGGGGACCCCATCCCCCAGGGCCTTACCCCTTTTTTAAATTTTTAATTTAAAAAAACGGGAAGGGGGCCGCGTGGCCCCCCTTCCCTGGGCCTGTATTGGCCCCGGGGACCCCATCCCCCGGGGCATGGCCTTTTAATTTTTATTCTTTGGAGGGGGCTGCGTGGCCCCCTCCTCTGGCCATTTAAGGCCCCGGGGACCCCATCCCCGGGGCCGGCCTTTCCTTTTTTTTTAATTTTTTAAATTTTTCATATTTGGGGAGGGGGCCGCGTGGCCCCCTCCTGGGCCACTACTTGCCCCGGGGACCCCATCCCCCGGGGCTGGCCCTCTCCGTTGGGGACTGTGGGGGTCCCCAATCCCCCCACAGTCCCGCCGGCTCCCCACGTCCCTTGGGAGCCGGCATTGCTGTTCCACATGGGGAGCAGCTGACATGCTGCTCCCCATGTGGAAAAGCAATCGCTTTGAATATTGGAAGAGAGAGCAGGTTTCCCTGCCTCTCTTCCAATATCCAAAGCAGTTTGCTATGGCAGGACGGGAGCCGCGAGGCTCCGTCCTGCCATAGCAAACTACAGTGTCCCGGGGGTAGGCACCCCGGGACACTGCAGGAGCCGGCCCTGGGGGTGGTGGTCCCCAGGGCCATCAAGGGCTCCAGGAGGGGGGCCGCGCGGCCCCCTCCCTACATCAGCACAGCCCCAGGGAGGTGGTGGTCCCCGGGCTTCGGGGGTCCAAAACGGACCCCCATTTTAATTTGTTAGTGCCCCGGGGAGGTGGCGGTCCCGGGCGTGTGGGGGGCTGGAGCCCCCCACACAGGTTATTAAATTATTTTAAAAAAGCCCCGGGAGGTGGTGGTCCCGGGGCTGCGGGAGGGCTCAGAGCCCTCCCGCACCATTTTTTTTAAAAAGCCCCGGGGGGTGGCGGTCCCCGGGGCTTGGGGGGCCCTTTGAGGCCCCCCACACATTAAATTATCCCCCCCCCACCATGCCCCCGGGACTTGGGCCACCCGGGGGCCAATTAACATCGAAGCGCGGGAGACCGCGCTTCGATTTTTTTTTTTTCGGCAGGATTCGCGCACCCTGAGCGCATCCTGCCGATTTTTTTTTTTAAAAAATGCTTTTTTTTGCCCAGGGGGTCCTTGTGGGACCCCCTGAGCAGGCCTAGGGGGTTAGGGTGTTTCTACCCTGCCCCCTTTGTGCGTTTTGCGCACTTGTTTCTTTTTTTTTTCTCGGCGGGATACGCGCACCCTAAGCGCATCCCGCCGATTTAAAAAAAAATATATATCTCTTTTCTGCCCAGGGGTCCTTGTGGGACCCCCTGAGCACACCTAGGGGTTAGGGTGTTTCTACCCTGCCCCCTTTTGCGCTTTGCGCACTTGTTTCTGTCCCTCGGTTCTACCGAGGGACAAAATGGCTGCCAACACTTCCTGAATCGGAATGTTGACAGCCAGCTGACAGCCAATTAGCATGCAGCTCGTGATCGGGACGGTGCGCGCAGGGTGCGCTGAGGGTACGCGTATCCGACGCGCCCATAGATATATATGTACTTTTACTTTTGATTTTCTCAGGAACTACTGAACGGATTTACACCATTTAAGCAAAAGGCACCATTCTGAACCAAGGGCTACCTCTTTGCCAAATTTGGTGTAATTCCGTTCAGCAGTTCGGGCTGTAGCTGCGACTAAAGGTTCCTATGGAAAAATGAATGGGGAAAACGCGTTTTGGGACCCCTCTTTTTCTCGGCCCCCGCTTCACGTATCACCCCGAGACTTTCAGGGTAGGAGCGGAGCGGAGCGCCCCAACAAGTTGGAAACTTTCACGAAGATTCGTCAACCGGCGCCAACGTTATTTCAAATAGAATGTCGCGGATTTCCTATGGATAATAGGTTGTAACTATAACTATCTACTGGCGACCGCCAGTAGATAATATATATATATATATATATATATATATATATATATATATATATATATATATATATATTAAAAGGGAGGGGTGCCTATTGGGAATTGTTTCCAAGCCTGCATCAGTGAAGGCAGGGAAACAGATCAAAAGTCTGTTCCCAGCTGGTGAAAGCATTTTCAAAGCTCCCGCCGGCTGGGAACAGACTTTGTGTTTTCTCCCGCGCGGAGATTTGTAAATGCTGTGCTCCCACCAGGTGGGAGCAAACACAGTTTTCCTTCCCTGTGCTGGTGCAGGCAGGGAAACTGCTATTTCTTGGGGGTGGACTCCCTGGGACATAGTTAGTGAGCCGGCCCTGGCAGATGGGGTTCCTGGGGGAATTATTGGCTCAGGGAGAGGGGCCACATAGCCCCTCTACCTTTTCCAAAGGTAATAGGGCTTGGAGGGTGGGGTCCCTGAGTCCTTTAAAGGCTCAGGGAGGGGGGCCACGTAGCCCCCCTCTTCTTTTTGACAAATTTCAGCCCCGGGGGTGGGCTCCATGGGACCTGTGATGGCTCAGGGAGGGGGCCCTTGCTGTCCCTCCCCTTTTTGAGAAAGTTCATCCCCCGGGGTGGGCTACTGGGCTTGCTGGGGCTTGTGCTGGCTCAGGGAAGGGGAGTGCATGGCCCCTCCCCTTTTTGAATAATTTTGGCCCTGGAGGTGGGCTCCTTAGGGCCTATAATGGCTCAGGGAGGGGAGCTACATGCCCTCCTTCCCTTAATGGAAGAAAGTGTCCCCCGCCACCATTTTATTTTTCAGTCACGTGGGAGTCCTGCGGGATCACGACAGAAACTGCAGATTTTCTTTTTGTTTTGGCCCCATGGGGGGGGTCACTCTGAATATCCCCCATGGGGCCTAGTGGGGGCACTACCCTGCCACATTATTTTATTTTTTCACATGTTCAGGGCAGGGGACTAAGTCCCTGAGTACTCTAATGGCTAACAGCAACATTTTCCACACGTTGCTGGCAGCCAATCAGAGCACTCACTCCCACGGTAGTCTGACTCCCACGGGAGCGAGATGGCCCAATCAGAATGCTATATGTTTGAAATGCCGCTCCCGCGAGAGTCTCTTGAGCCTCTCTCAGACCCAACCATCCAGATATCTATATTTTTTTTAACCTTAATTTCTCAAAAACTACTCAACGGATTTACATCAAATCACAGAAAACCACAATCTAGCTTCCTGCCAAATTTGGTGTAATTCTGTTCAGCAGTTTTTGCTGCAGCCCTGTCTGAAGAAGTCTAAGGAAAATGAAAGGGGAATTTGCGTTTTAGGACCCTCCCCCCCTTTTTTCTCGTCCCGCTTGATGGATCACCGAGAGCCTTTCCATGCACACACTTGTCAAAACCTATCACCTTTTTGGGAAGTTTTGTGGAGATTCGTCAAGTGATGCCAAAGTAATTAGTAAAACAAAAAACAGAAGTCTGGAACTGAACATTTTCAATTTCAATTCAAACATAACATTTTAAACTACAAAAACATGTAAATTCATCATTTATAGTTAACTGAAGTAACTATAACTTGTGCCATGGAAAGTTAGGCGACACACATCAAAATGTAATATGTTGTGTATTCACAAACTTGTATTGGTCATCCCTATTAAGAACATGGTCAATGGTTTACTTAAGAGCGGAAGTAAACACCTATGCAAGGCCTGAATTGGGTGAGGCTATCCACAAATTTAGAGTGTTATGGAATATTTTTCTCAAGTGGAAAAAACCCTTACTAGGAAGATAAATTTAAAACAGTTAAAAAGTGCAAATGCACTTTTTCTCACCATGTACACGTGTTTAAATGTACATTTATGAATGTGTATAGGCTTATGATTGTGAGTAATCCTGATAGATCGTTATTTGTGACTCGGGCTCACTGCTTTTACATTATCACCATATTTTAAAGTACAGCATGTTTATGACCCAAGAAATTACACACCATTAACAATATTTCAGCCAGCTTATTTTTCTTCTTCCGTTACAAGATGATTTCCCTCTCAAGGAATCTAAATCATAAGGGCCTGTAAAGAGGAAGGCCTGGGTCATTAACTCTGTTTTATCTACAAGCATAATGTATCACTGTCTAGTTCCGCAGCAACCAAAAACAAAATGTCCGTGTCAAATGACTCTGGTTTATGAATATCGATCTGCGTTTTGGGTTCTTTTTTTGTGTGTGCTGTATTGGTTCTTTGATGAAGTTACTCCCACTACATTAGTAAGTGCCAAGCACTTTACACACAGCACATTTGTAGAGACAGATATTGATTGATACAGTCATGTTGCAGTTTGCAAACAATTGTGTTAGAATGATTTGAAGGAGTCGTGCAGTTAACACTTTATTATGAATTGCACAAAAGAAGCAGCAACAATTATTTTGTCATATTTGAGATGGGATGAGTTGTGCAGTTGTCCGGTTTTGCCATGGCATCATCTCTGGATGTCATGGTTAAAAGAGAAAACCTAATTTGGCATCAAAAGTGACATACCACTGCTACTTTGGTGCACAATTTGAAAAGTTTGCCTACTGTAAAATGACCCACATCTCAGTTTACATAGGTAAACAGGATTCAATTAACAAAATTGTGGTGCACCATTGATGGCTTAGTATATGTAACACGGAAATCCTCAGAAAAAATAGTTAATTTAAAGGCTGTGAATAACCAACCACCCATTACAATCCTATATTTAAAAATAAAGAACTGTCAGTGCCCCACTAATTACAAATAAAATATAAAAAATGGAATAAGAAAATTAGAACACAACATTAGGAAACAAATAAGAGGTTCAAATGTAGGCATAAGACATGTAACACCAGAAGCATTTAATGTAAAAATGCCTTTCATTCTAGATGATAGGACATTTAGAATAATGAAAAATAACTGAAGCAAAAACAAATGTTTACATGCATTGCAGCACACATCAGTGAAACTGGAACAGTATTCACATATCTCACTAATGAAAATGAATGGTGAGGCATATAACATTAAAATCAATGGCAAGGGAAAAGTGATAATACCATGATGCATCAACAGCAACAAGGAGGGGAAGCAGCAGCAGAATTTTCAGGACGTGGGATGTCTATTGGCGGAGTGTTGTGATATGCATTCGGCATAGTGTTATATTCTGCATTCGGCATAGTGTTGTGATATGCATTTGGTGGAGTGTTGTAATCTGCATTCCGGATAGTGTTGTGATATGCATTTGGAGGAGTCTTGTGATATACATTCGGGATAGTGTTGTGATATTTCCCTGGATAGTGTCTAGGAATGAGGAAACCGGGCGCATACTCATTTTGTTGTATTCTTCAGGTGTGGGGTTTCTAGTGCCCCACTCCTGAAGAATTTGCACTCATTGCTACATCCAATGCACCATCAGTCTGCCTGTGAGTGGGCATTTAGGTGAAGAACATTCCATTCACAGTGCTTCTCCCTCATCTCCTCTCCCCTGTTTCCTCTGTTTCTCCTTTTTGTTGCTTCTTTTTGACCTTGGAATTCAGAGAGCAATTTTAAGTGGCCTAACAGCGCACTAAGGGCCAGATGTACGACCTGCCAAATAGCGCCTCGCAAATTGCGTCGCATTTGTGACTCGCAATTTGCGAGGCGCTATTTGGCATGTACAACAGTGTGTTTAGCACTGTTTGCGATTCCCAATGGGGTCGCAAATTGCGAGGCTCATGAATATTAATGAGCCTCTCGCAATTGCGAGCCCATTGGGAATGACAGGCCCTCCCAGGGATGGTGGCCTGCTGGGCTCAGCAGGCCACCATGTCTGGGACTGCTTTGAAATAAAGCAGCTTTTTTTTTTTTTTTGCAAATGCGGGATGCATTTAAAAAAAAAAAAATGAAACGTTTTCGTTTCATTTTTTAAGGGCAGGCAGTGGTCCCTGGGACCACTGCCTGCCCTTAAAAAATAATATTGCATGCATAGACCCCTTCCCATTTGCGAATGCATTACCACCTACTTGAAGTAGGTGGTGGTAATTTGCGAGTGTTTTGCGGTCGCAAAACATTGGTACATAGCTTTGCGGTCGCTATTAGGAAGGGAACGCCCCTTTCTAATAGTGAGTCGCAAAACAGTATTTTGCGACTCGCAAAATACTGTTTGTACATGGGCCCATGCTATTTAGCGTGCACAAACGGGTCTAAGACCCGTTTGCGCACGCTAAAAAGCATCGTACATCTGGCCCCAAGTGCTTTACCAAACGAGACAAACTGCCGGCGTCGAACCGCAACCGGTCTGGATTTTCAGTTCATCCCGCTGAAAGCTACGGAACTCAAGACTTCCAGGATTTCACTGTGGCCTCGCAATGAACCAAGTCACCGTTGTCGACTCGAAACCCGGCCTGATGAGGTGCTTCTTTCGACGACGAGAGAAAAAGCTCCCAAAAAAATAGACTAAGTCCAAAAGAAAAAACTTGGCCGGGCCCTTCCACTCAGTTTATCCGACCTGCGCTCCATCGCAGTTGGTCTGGCAGTTCGGGCTGGACTGTTCCCATGAGGCACAGGGTCAAGCCTGATTTGCATATGGCTGGGTTCAAACTGGAATGGTATGGTGAGCAAAAAAACGATGGATGTAGGCCCAGATCTCTGTACTGGGGTGAATGTATGACATTGTTCTGCATTCTGTCCATCAATTGTTCTTTTTGCATTTGTCACCCCGAGTGGGACGGGTATGCCCAGACGTGGGTCCCGTTCTCTGCATGCCACTGGAGTCGAGCTATCCTGGCTGATGAGGGGTGAAACCCCGAAACAGGTCCTAGGATGCTTGTTTCCAGTCCAGGGAGGACCTGGCCTGGCAGTTCGGGCTGGACTGTTCCCATGAGGCACAGGGTCAAGCCTGATTTGCATATGGCTGGGTTCAAACTGGAATGGCATGGTGAGCAAAAAAACGATGGATTTAGGCCCAGATCTCTGTACTGGGGTGAATGTATGACATTGTTCTGCATTCTGTCCATCAATTGTTCTTTTTTCAAATTTGGACTTTGGCCCAGATGTCCCAAGTTGTTGCTTTTTGTTATTAGGCATGATAAAGTATTTAATATGTAAAACGTCATACCTCCGGTTCCCTACATTGGATTTTTGTCGTTTTGGTGTCATTTTAATCCAAAACATATTTTAGATTTTTATTAATTGCTGTTGGATTTTTATTGTGTGTTGTGTCTTACTTATTTAAGGTAATGGTGTTTTTAAATGCTTTACACACCTGTCTCCTAATTTAAGCCTGCCTGCTCGCAGTCAGCTACTAGGGTTGAGCAAGAGAATAATTTATTGAGACCTTGACTGGGCCTTATATTGTGATTGTGGCCTTATTACTAGTGGTAGGTACCTACTTCCTCTACTAATAAACCACATTCGAACAGTGAAGGACATGCATGATGATGGCTTTTGAGAAGTCCAATGTTTGGATAAGGGCAAGGGGCTTCAATATGGAAATGGTATCATGAATACTGTCAGACGTGCCTGCCAATTAAAACCAGCTGAAAATAAGTTCCAATACAGAAGGGAAACCACAGTCCAGCACTAACGTGCTCTACTAAGTTGTTGGCTGTTGTAAAATACTCTCTCCAACTGTAATGCACTACTTATTTCCACAGATGCTCAAATGCTTTGGTTTTTGGTTGTGCAGTTTATTTAAGAATTATAACGCATGGTTCACGCCAACAAAAGAATTGTGAAAAATGTGAGGGATGTTAAATCCAATTCACATAGCTAGTTAAAAAAAAAAGTATTCATGTGTTTGGAATTGTTTTCAAACTTTTATGGGGTTTAAAAAATTCCAGGAGAAGCTTTCTTCTCTACACATCAAAGATATCTGAGGTACTCCAACCTTTTTTGGGAGTAACTTTACATGCGTTTCTAGCATGTATATGGGCATACATAATATTTGTGAATACCCAAACCCCTTCCAGGCGGCGAGTCCCCCCCCTCCTGCTCGCCCCCCGCTTGCTACCGCCAACTGCGCGCTTTCCTTACAATCACCACTGACCACTTCTTTGGTGCCTGAAAAGGTCGCAGTTTATTTTCAATACAACAAATTTTTTGTTACATACAATTTTATATTTCAACGTCCATGGTCATAAGCCCTCTATGTCCTTGTTTAGCTTTCCTCAATTTCTTTTTGATCTGGACTCCCAGCCTCCTCGACTTTCTGGGAGAGGAGGGAGGGGCACCTTTCTCGGGGTTTCACGTCGCGGGTCTAGGCTTCAACTTGCTACCGATTTGGAGGGTGTCCGTTGGGACCTGCCCGGGCTGCAAGTGCCGTCCCGCTCGCCCTGGGCCTTTTGGTGGGCCCTCCCTTCTCCCGGGGGTCCCTGCCGTTTGGCATCCCAAGGACCTTGCCTGAGCGTTTACTCTCTCTTTCCTGAGGCTGAGTCCCTACCATCTTCTCCCTCTGTACCCCTGCCGTAAGGCATCCCAAGGGTCCTGCGGGAGTGTCGCCTCTATTCTTTCTCTGGCGGCACGCCGCCCCCTGGCTCCCTCAGTACCCCTGCCGTGAGGCATCCCAAGGCCACTGGGAGAGCCTCCCGTCTATCCTCTAGTGATCTTGAGTCCTACTAGCTTCCTTGTGTTTGATCCGCTACCCTTTCCCTGTTACGGCTGCGACGCCCGTATTCTTAGGTGTGGGTGGGTGGGTTTCTTTCCTCCTATCTCCTCGCCAAGGGGGGGGTGAATTGTGGTTCCTTTGGGCCGTTGGCCCCCTTCTTAACCCCCCCTTTGGCTTACTTGCTCGCCCCCTGATTGGGGGGGGGAGCCTTCTTTGTTTTTGTGGGCCAATCCTGGCCCCCTCCCCGGCTTAGCCGGGCATTTACATGTGGAGAGGGCGGGGAAAGGGGGGTGGTCCCCCCGCCGCCGGCCGGCGTTCAACCCGGGCCCCTACTGGGTCCGGCTCTGCCTTCCCGGCCCGGGTCCAAACCCCTTCCAGGCGGCGAGTCCCCCCCCCTCCTGCTCGCCCCCCGCTTGCTACCGCCAACTGCGCGCTTTCCCTTACAATCACCACTGACCACTTCTTTGGTGCCTGAAAAGGTTGCAGTTTATTTTCAATTCAACACATTTTTTGTTACATACAATTTTATATTTCAACGTCCATGGTCATAAGCCCTCTATGTCCTTGTTTAGCTTTCCTCAATTTCTTTTTGATCTGGACTCCCAGCCTCCTCGACTTTCTGGGAGAGGAGGGAGGGGCACCTTTCTCGGGGTTTCACGTCGCGGGTCTAGGCTTCAACTTGCTACCGATTTGGAGGGTGTCCGTTGGGACCTGCCCGGGCTGCAAGTGCCGTCCCGCTCGCCCTGGGCCTTTTGGTGGGCCCTCCCTTCTCCCGGGGGTCCCTGCCGTTTGGCATCCCAAGGACCTTGCCTGAGCGTTTACTCTCTCTTTCCTGAGGCTGAGTCCCTACCATCTTCTCCCTCTGTACCCCTGCCGTAAGGCATCCCAAGGGTCCTGCGGGAGTGTCGCCTCTATTCTTTCTCTGGCGGCACGCCGCCCCTGGCTCCCTCAGTACCCCTGCCGTGAGGCATCCCAAGGCCACTGGGAGAGCCTCCCGTCTATCCTCTAGTGATCTTGAGTCCTACTAGCTTCCTTGTGTTTGATCCGCCACGCTCCCTCCGGTTACCCGATCGGAGGGTGCTCCCCCAATTGCCGCGGCCCTTCCTCCGTGTCCTAGTTGCAACCCATTTGTTCCAGTACCCCCACGATGTTCAGTAGGAACATGTCCATTCCCACCCCCGTGAGGTGTACCCCGTCTTCCAGGTGATACCCGGGGGACCTTAGGTTTATGAACCCGTGCCGCACGAAACCCCATCCCTGGGCCTTGCATATCCTGGCCATGGTAATATTCAGCTTTCTTCTGGATTTTTCGACTGCTCCCGGCTTCACCGCCCCGCGCCAGGCCCCCGTGCTATGATTTCAGAAAATATCAGGTCCGCTGGGCGGATCAGGCGTGCCAGCGCCGTGAGACTGCTCTGCATGTTCTCTAGCAGCGCTCGTCTTCCCAATGCTGCCAGGTCGTTCCCGCCCAGGTGGATCACTACCGCGTCCGGTCTGCCACCGTGCTCCAGTGCTTCCCGCGCCGCGGGTAGCAGTTGTTCCCATTTCATCCCTGCGCGTCCCCACCACTCAATGGTGGTGTCCCGCAGCCATACGCCTCCGAATTTGCGTCTGGTTGCCGCCCACTGTTGCGCCCGCGTTACGTAGGAATGTCCCATTATCCACACCGTCTTCCGTGCCGCTCTTGGACCTGTATGGGGCGGGAGAGATTGGGCTCAGTAAACCGTGGGGCGTATGTAACGCCTGAATGCGCTGGATGCCCAGCGCCCTATCCCCTTGATCAGCCCTTCCCCCAGTCCTAGTCCCGCCGCTGTCGTGGCTGCCCCTATTCTGAAGGAGTGTGAGCCATATTCGCGTGCGGGGAGGCCTATTTTCTCTAGTGCTTTTCTCATCACCGCTATGAATTGAAAGCGGCTGAGGAAGGACCCGTCCCTGTGTCTGAAAAGCGGCCCCTGGCTCAGCTCCCTCCCTCCTAGGTGCTCCTTTAGTAAGCACACTGCGCAGGTGTTCGCATCTGTTGTGCAGAGAATCCTGGTCCTCCTGCCCTTGCCTGCTTGGTCCGTCTTGGACCGTCTTAGCAGTATGTCCATGTGGCCTTCCTCTATCACCACGTCCCTTCTGTGTATGCATTCTGTGCCTGGGTCGCTTCTTGATGGGGCTACTAGCTCGCTGACCCTGTAAGCCCCAAAAAATGCTACTGCGAATGCTGCTCGGAAAAGCTCTCCCTCCTGTTTTGAGGAGCACACCTCTGCTGTTGCCTCCAGCATCCTGCTTAGTATTTTGACATGGATGGGGCGCCTCCTATCTTTGTTTGGCTGTTGCAACCGCCCCCATCCCTTCATTGCCATTCTGCATTTGAAAGACCTGGTGGGATCTGCCTGTCCCTCCATCTTTGAGTAGTATGCCACTGCATTGAGGTGCGATTGGGCCCATGTTTTTGTCCTACCTGCCATAAAGGCCCACTCGATGAACCCGAGGACCTCCCCTTGTGAGGCCCACTTGTTCCCTTCCAACCCAGTCCTGCTCCTGAATGTTTCCCAGCACTTACTGTAGCGGTTTCTTGTTTTTGGCGCCAATGCGTTGCTCAGAAGCATCTCCAACCCTGTTCCACCCATGCCCATGGTTCCTCTGGCATTTCGGTCATCCGTCTGTCGGCTGCTGGGGCGAGTTCCCTGAATTTTTTCCACTGAAATCGAGACATGGCATCCGCCACTGAGTTTTCAGTTCCTGGGATGTGTCGTGCCGGCCGGCGTTCAACCCGGGCCCCTACTGGGTCCGGCTCTGCCTTCCCGGCCCGGGTCCAAACTCTCACGTTTATGGTGTTCCGTGCATTTTTGCAAGGCCTACTCCAAACACTCAGACTTTCAGGCTCCTAACACTGCAATGCTGCTGGATTTTCCAACAATCTATGCAAACTTTATTCTACACAATTTCTCCCTCTATTATTCCTAAAGCTGTGATGTTAATTGTATAACTTGATATAAAGTATTAATTTATGCAGAAATGTAGATCTTTTGCTTTTAGAAAGTGGTAATGCTATTATTATTAGCGAGGATAAGGTCCTCAGTTTGCACCACGCTCTTAATTCACCAGATACTGAGTATGGAGGAAGGCTGTACTAGAATTTGGCAGTGCCTTTCTCCAAAGACTCAATTTTAAAATCTGAGGCCATTTAATGTATTACTCTGACCTGTAAATGTTCTTTCTTTTCAAATTATGCTATAGGTTTTCTGTGTCGGTACTGCCAATGCCGCCCATGGGTGTGATGCTACATTTTCAACACAAACGGGGTAGATTGGGTTCAAATGGGTGGCTCTTAGAGAAAGAAGAATGTACCACAATCGGACTTCCCAACTTCTGCTAAGGTTAGGCACAGGGGACATTTTAATGCTATTCAACCTTCCATAGACAAGGCCAGATTTCAGCCATATTCCCCAAAACATTTTATAGGATCAAATACAGTGTAAATACATAAAATGACAAATTAGAAACAAAACATATTGGAATGAAACGTTCCACCTGAACTCCCTAGACAAAAAAGCACAATTCTACTTCTGGATGTTAATAGCATTTCATTTGTTGAAACGACTACAAGTCTTAAAATACACAAAAAAAGTATAGCGTTGCCGTTTTGACTTTTCCACATCTATCTGCCCAACACCTTTCTCTGCACCAAAACGTGATTAAGGAAGTATGCATTTCTTTATTCCTTCTTTTCATAGTGTTGGTAAAATACCCTTCCAATCCTGTTCCCATATCTCCTTCACTCATGTGTCAGTCAAATCCCTAGAACATTTTAGGTGCTCCTGTGGTATAATACTTCATCTTTTCAATAAAACATACATTTGCAAACAATTTACGTCATCTTAACTGCATAAAAGCATAGCACACTAGGAAAGAATTCAGTTTTAGAGACAGCATACAAGCTAAAGCGAGTTTCAATGTTTTCCTAAGGCAACATAAACATCCCTGGACACGCCTGTTGATCGATGGCCTCACATTTTCGCCGTAGCTGAGAGTTCGGTCCTTTAAAACTCCTATTTGTGTTATTAGAATGAATTGTTTTTTGTTGCACCTAGGATGACAAGTGAGCCTTTTGCATGCATGCACCATGGGATATACCACATTAAGAACCTGATGTAATTTTTGGAGGGAGATGGCTATCACCAGGTCCCTTCTACCAAAACACTGGCACCTTTCCTTCTGCCTGAATAAGAGTTGAGGAGAGGGATGGCAGTACCACGTAAGCACCCACCACTGGTCAGCTGGCACCTACCACAGTTTAATTGGGGGACAGATATTGTGGCCTTGTGCCTCCTTTAATGGGTTTCAGAGACTGCTGGGGGGGGGTTACCCTAAAAGTGCCACATGCATGTACATGGGTTTTGGAACACTTGGGTAGCCATAATCTAAGGGACTTCACATGATGTACAGATGTAGGGAATACCTGGGATTCCCACATCACAATGCCAGGTATGGGATGCAAAGGCATGAGGGTCAGTGCAGCCCACTGGTGTGTGTGAGCCATAATTGTGGCCTGCAACCATGAGTGCTGACAGATGGCTGTTAGACCTGCCATCCTTGGCGTGGGTCTCCCTTCCATTTTTTCACTATGCCTCCACTGTTGTTGATATGTTTTTGCTGGTCTAGATGCTTTGGGCACTTTGCCACTGTTATTCAGTGCCAAAGTGCAAGTGCTCCCTATGGTCAATTAATGTGTGGATTAGTGACTCCATGTTTGGCCTATTTGATTCACTGTCAGACCCTAGTACAGTGCACTGTTTGTGCCCAGGGCCTGTGAATCAAATGTTGCTGGTGGGCTTGCAGCACTGTGTGCCACACACAGGAGCAGTTTGTAAAGTGTGTCTCAGGCCTGCCATTGCAGAGTCTGTGTGCAGTCTGGTACTGCCATGTCGACTTGGTAAGTGCACCCACTTACCAGTCCCCAAACCTTCCCTTTCCTGCATATTAGTCACCCCTAAGGTAGGCCCTAGGGCAGGGTGCATTGTATGTGTAAGGTAGGACATGCCCTGGTGTGTGTGGCATGTCCTGATAGTTTTTCACAATTGCAAGGCTACCTGTCCCCATAGGCCAGAATGGGCAGTTTGATTATAACATCTTATAATCCTAACTGACCCAGGGAACATGGTAGAAAAACGAATTTAGTATGCCTGAACTCAGAATGATATGATACATATTTTAGTGAAGTTGGTTTTAACATTGTGTTTGAAAATACCACTTTTAGAAAGTAGGTATTTTCTTGCCTAACCATCCAGCCTGCCTCTGCTAGCTTGTGTATTGTATGTCTGGGTTTGTGAGTGACAGGGGCTGGGGGGCTCCAGGAGACAGGGTGAGTCAGCACAGGGCTGAATAGACCTATCTGCATGTAGAGTGGTGGGAGGAGTAGCACCTGGGCCTGAAAAGGGCTGTGCTTGCCTTCCACAATGATGGCTCCACCTCCTGTGGTGCGTCTGATGTCCCTGGCCCACATTGACAAAGGAAGAAGGTGTGCACTGGCAGAATGCACCCAGAACTGGTTTGGACTAGGTACAGGACCCTCTGCCTTCAGAGGACAAAGGATTTGCTAGTATAAATATTGGGACCCAGACCCCAAGATTTTAGATCACTTCTGGGAAACAAGAAGAACCTTTGCTGAGGAGAGGAACCAGAGAAACTGAAGGAGGAGACTATCCCTATGCTGTGTGCTGTTTGAGGGATTGGCCTGCAGTGGTTGCCTGATTGCCAAAGAAAGGAGAAAGGAACTTTGTGACTACTTTCATCATCTTGCAGAAAATCTCCAAGGGCTTGAAGATTGAGCTTGACTCCTACTGAAGTCTCAGGGATACAAGACTTCACCAACCAGCTCCCCTGAATTCCCTTGCTGGGAATTTGAAGTGCCTACTGTTGGGTTAGGCCTTCTGAGAGACTGCGTGTCGCTGGGAGCTGGAAGCGCGACTCATGAAGAAGAAGCGTGTCGCCGCCGCAGCCGCTGTCGTCGCATCGCCGAGAAAGCGTGCCGCCGCTGCCGCTGTCGCCATCGCATCACCGAAGCGCCTCGCATCACCGGAGAAGAGTGTCGGTGTCGCAGCAGACGCCGTCGCATCATCGGAGAAGCGTGTCGCAGGGCCTTGCACAGCTCAGAAGATTCACCGAGTCGCCGCACGGCCGTCGTGCATGCACGCATCGCCCTCTTCGTTGTCGCATCAAGAGGAAGACGCCATTTTGTTTCATTGCACCCGGTCGTCATCACATCGAGGCGTTGCTGGTCGCATCGCCACAGAAGTGCAGTAAGAAACCGACGCATCACCTCCCCATGCGGTGAAGAACCGACGTATCACCTCCTCTCCGGTAAGGAACCAACGCATAACCGTCCCCTACGCAGCAGTAGGGAACCAATGCATCACCTCCCCCGAAGCAAGGAACCGATGTATCTCCGTTCTTGCGTGTAAGGAACCGACGCATCACCTTCCCTGCAACTCTTTTGTTTGTATCGCGTTACGCATCCAAACGTACATTGAACGTTGAGTGTCGCATTTACCATCTTTATTGAACTGAACTATTTTCTACCATTGACAGTCATATTTTTCATAGTGTATTGTGTATTTTTGTCATTTTGGGTCTTGTGTTAAGTCTATATAAAAATACTTATTTTTATAGTACAACCTGTGTGGTGTCCATCTGTAGGGTTGTAACTGTGTTACTGTATGTGTTCACAAATGCTTTACACACTGCCTCTGAGATAAGCCTGCCTGCTCGTGCCAAGCTACCAAGAGGGTGAGCAGGGGTTATTTTAGTAGTGTATCCCCCTTACCCTGACTAGAAGCAAGGGTCCCTATTTGGACAAAGGTACCTACCTCTGCCAACTAGAGACCCCCAGTTCTAACATTGGTGGTCAGCGGTGAGGATTCTGGACTTGCATTTGTGACTCATATACAGTAATTGGTATACACTACTAGTGAGTACAGACCAAACGCAACCTCTTACATTTTGGTAGATTGTTTTTCCTGGGATTTCTATTTTTGCCAAGAACTGCCAAGTTTAGTCACCATGAGCAAAACAGCATCCATCGCATCTGTGGATTTAGATTTTGAGGAAGAGAGGCTGGAAAGTTACACTGTGAAACAGCTGAAACACTTCTGCAGGAAATTTAAAATTGCTATGACCAGTCTCTCCAAGAAGGATGAGTTCCAAAAGGTGCTGAGGGCCTGGGTGGAAGCAAGGAGCACCCCTGAGCATGTGGAAGAGCATGAGGAGGGGGCTGAGGAGGCAGGAGGGCAGCTAGATGGGCTATTGGGTCCAGGGGGGAGGACAGCACCTTCCCCAGCAGGTAGCAGTGTTTCTTCCAAGGGCCTGTCCCCAGGAGAGCTGGAGGACAGGGAGAGAAGTAGGGTGCATGAAATGGAGCTGACCAAGCTTAAGATGGGTGGGCAGTTAGAATTGGAAATTAAGAAATTGGCCCTAGAGGAAAAGAGGATGCAAATGGAGCATGAGAGAAGTTTGAGGGAGTTGGAGTTGAAAGCTAGGAGCTTAGAGATTACTCCCTCTGGTGGCAGCACACCATCATTGCCTGTTGAAGCAAGGGTGTATATACCTAAAGCTGTGGTGAAAGAGTTTTATAAGAATGCTGACATTGGGCAATGGTTTAAAGCCTATGAGGTAGCTATGACCTCACACCGGGTCCCTGAGAAGGATTGGGGAGCGGGGTTGTGGGGGCGGTTCCTTAGTGAGGGGCGGGATACCTTATTAGACTTGCCCACTGAAGTCCACAATTCTTATGGTCATATGAAAGAAGCATTGATGTCCAGGTATGGGTTGACTCCTGAACTGTATAGGCAGAGGTTCAGGAGTTGCAAAAGTTGGAGGGCAGTACCTGGGTAGAATATGTGACTTTTTTTTGCAGAGCATTGGATGGTTGGGTGAAGGGTAGCAAAGTGAATGATTTTGAAGCGCTCTTTGATTTGATTGCATGTGAGCACTTGTCAGGAAATTGTTTTCCAGAGCTACGCCAGCACCTTATTGATAGTAGGCTGACTAACCCTAGGAAGCTTGCTGAGGAGGCGGACCGCTGGGTGAGCCCCCGGGTCCACAAGGGTCACGTGGGGGAGACTGCCAAAGGTGGGCAGGGTCCCCAGCAGAGGAGTGGGGGAGGACAAGGGTAAACAGAGGGAGTTCCAGAAAGGTCCCCAAAGTAATCCCCAAGGGAACCAAGGGAAGGGTTCCCAGCCTCCCCCTGAAAAGAAGCCAGGGGCCCCGACAAAGCAAGTCTTGGGCCCCCTGTGAACAGGCTTATCTAAGTGTGGTCAAGTGGGCCACTGCTCCTGGGAGACTAGATGACCCTTGTATGGAAAATCAGCACCCACTGGTGCACTACCCCAGCAGGTAGCTAGTGTAGCCCTGGGGAGGAGATGGATGCCCAAGGTGGGTGGGGTCCCGTAGCAATGTCCTTGGTCTCTTTAGGAGACAGTGAGATGGTCCCCAGGGCCCAACTGCCTGATAACACTAAGAAATACAGGCAGTGGGTGACCATCAATGGCCAAAGGGTGGAGGCTCACCTGCTCCTGGTGTCTGAGGAGCAGGTGATCCCCAATGCATTTTGCCCAGTAGTTGCCGCGGACAACTCAGAGAGGCACTGCAGAGTGGCTCAGGTTTCCTTTGAGTTGGGGGGGGTCTCGGGTACCGTTCAAGTAGCTGTGAGGCCAGCCATGCCTGTAGACTGTCTGTTGGGCAACGATTTAGAAAGTTCACCTTGGGCAGAGGTGGAGAGAAGGTCTCATTTAGAGATGTTGGGTCTGCCTGAGTGGGCGTGCGCGACCACTCGGTCTATGGCAGCCAGTAGAGGTGTTCAAGAGGACCTGGAGCCTGAGGGGTGGCCCAGGTGCCTGCCTTGGAGAGAAGAGGCAGGGGGCGCGGGAAACTGGCCCCCGTAGTTCCCACGGTCCAGGAGGAAGCCGAACCTGAGGGGGATGCTCTGGAACCTACAGGGGAGCATGTGGCCGAACTGGGGGACCTACCTGAGCGACCCATTGGCAGCAGGAGGGAGGCCCCTCCAGGGAGGAGTTCTGTGAGGATCAGAACAAGTGCCCTTCTCTTGTGGGTTTACGGCAACAGGCAACAAACCAGGCAGCAGGTGATCAGTCTGGATCACATTGGATCTACTGGGAGAATGGTCTCCTGTATAGCGAGCCCAAGTCAGCCCGTGTGCTGGTGGTACCCACCGCTTCAGAGCCTTCCTACTGGGTTTGGCTCATGATGTACCTTTAGCAGGACATCTGGGGCAGGGCAAGACCTTTGAAAGGCTTGTCACCCACTTTTATTGGCCCCAGATGCGCAAGAGTTCAGACACTCATTGCAGGACATGTCAGACTTGCCAGGCAAGTGGAAAAAGCAGGAGGAAGCACAAGGCTCCCCTCCAGCCATTCCCTGTGGTCAGCACCCCCTTTTAACAGGTGGGTATTGACATTGTGGGGCCACTGGACCCCAAGACAGCCATGGGCAACAGGTTCATCCTGGTCTTGGTGGGCCATGCCACCCGGTACCCGGAAGCCATCCCTCTTCGGACAGTGACGGCCCCCGTGGTGGGACGTGCACTGATGGGGATTTTCTCCCGCGTGGGGTTTCCCAGAGAGGTGGTGTCAGACCGAGGTACCAACTTCATTTCCAAGAATATGAAGTCCCTGTGGCAGGAGTGCGGTGTTACCTATAAGTTCACCACTCCTTACCACCCCCAAGGAAATGGGCTGGTTGAGAGATTCAACCGGACCCTGAAGGGCATGATTATGGGTCTGGAAGAACCCATGAGGCGTAAGTGGGACGTCCTCTTGCCATGCCTTCTCTTTGCTTACCGTGAGGTGCCACAGAAGTCCTTTGGGTTCAGTCCCTTTGAACTGCTCTATGGTCACCTGGTAAGAGGACCTCTGAGTTTGGTGAAAGAAGGCTGGGAGAAAGCTCCCAGTAAACGTCCCCAGGATGTATTTAGCCACATGCTGGCCTTTAGAAACCAAACTAGGCGATTCAGACAACTCACTGAGGCGAATCTGGAAGCCAGCCAGGAGGAGATGAAACGGTGGTATGATCAGAATGCCACTCTAATCGAGTTTCAGCCTGGGCAGAAAATGTGGGTCATGGCCCCCGTGGAGCCTTGCGCGCTCCAGGATAAGTGGACCGGACCATTTGAGGTGGTGGAGGGCAAGAGTGAGGTCACCTACCTGGTGGACTTGCGATCTCCCAGGAACCCTTTTTGGGTCCTACATGTCAACCGCCTAAAGCCCCATTTTGAGAGGTCCGAAGTGGGCATGCTCCTAGCAACAGATGATGGAATGGAAGAGGAGACCGAACCTCTTCCTGACCTCCTGTCTGCAACAGAGCAAGATGGGTCAGTGGAGGGTATGAACCTCTCTAACTCCCTGACACCTGAGCAGCAGGAAGACTGTCGCCAACTGTTGGGACAGTTTCCTGACCTGTTTTCCCTGACTCCTAGTGTCACTGATTGGTGCGTCCATGATGTGGACACTGGGGACAGTCCTCCTGTCAAGCACAAGGCTTACAGAGTGACTGACAGGGTGAGAGCTTGCATCAAGGAGGAGGTCTCCAAGATGTTTGCATTGGGGGTGATTGAGTCCTCACAGCCCTTGGGCCAGCCCAGTGGTCTTGGTCCCAAAGGCTGCCGCGCCTTGTGCCACGCCCGAACTCCGGTTCTGTGTGGACTACCGAGCACTCAATTCAGTCACCAGGAGTGACGCGCACCCCATCCCCAGAGCTGATGAGCTCATTGATCGGTTAGGGGCTGCCCTGTACCTCAGCACGTTTGACTTAACGTCTGGGTACTGGCAGATCACCTTGACTGATGGGGCCAAAGAGAGGTCAGCATTCTCCACACCAGATGGGCACTACCAATTCCTGGTTATGCCCTTTGGGATGAAGAATGCCCCTGCCACCTTTCAGAGGTTGGTCAACCAGGTGTTGGTTGGACTGGAAGATTTCAGTGCCGCCTACCTGGATGACATCGCAGTGTTCAGCGCCAGTTGGGAAGAACATCTGCGCCACCTCTGGGAAGTGTTGATGGCGCTGTGGAGGGCAGGCCTCACGATCAAGGTGAGTAAGTGCCAGATCGGGCAGGGTTCCGTGGTGTACTTGGGACACCAGGGTGGGAGCGGCCAGGTGGCGCCCCTACAACCCAAGATTGATACCATTCTGGCTTGGGAACCCCCCAAGACCCAGACAGAGGTGAGAGCCTTTCTAGGACTCACCGGGTATTACAGGAGATTTGTCAAGGGGTATGGCAGCATCGTTGCACCCTGACAGAGTTGACTTCCAGGAAGCAGCCCAAGAGAGTGATTTGGACTGACACCTGTCAGAGAGCTTTTGATGCCTTGAAGACTGCCATGTGCAGGGCCCCCGTGCTTTAGGCACCCAACTTCTCAAAAGAATTTGTTGTTCAAACAGATGCTTCAGAGCATGGTGTAGGGGCTGTTCTGGCACAGTTAAATGAGGAGGGCCAAGACCAACCTGTAGCCTTCATCAGTAGGAGGTTACTTCCACGGGAACAGAGGTGGAGTGCTATTGAGCGTGAGGCATTTGCTGTGGTCTGGGCGCTGAAGAAGTTGAGACCATACCTGTTTGGGACTCACTTCCGGATTCAGACAGACCACAGGCCCCTCAGATGGTTGATGCAGATGAGGGGTGAGAATCCAAAGCTGTTGAGGTGGTTCATTTCCCTACAGGGGATGGACTTTACGGTGGAACACCGCCCTGGTACAGAACACGCCAATGCTGATGGTCTGTCCAGATTCTTCCGCCTTAGTGATGAGAACTCCCTAGAGGTAGGATAGTTCTCCCAACATTTCAGCTGGAGGGGACACATGTTAGACCTGGCATCCTTGGCGTGGGTCTCCCTTCCATTTTTTCACTATGCCTCCACTGTTGTTGATATGTTTTTGCTGGTCCAGATGCTTTGGGCACTTTGCCACTGCTATTCAGTGCCATAGTGCAAGTGCTCCCTATGGTAAATTAATGTGTGGATTAGTGACTTCATGTTTGGCCTATTTGATTCACTGTCAGACCCTAGTACAGTGCACTGTTTGTGCCCAGGGCCTGTGAATCAAATGCTGCTGGTGGGCTTGCAGCACTGGTTGTGCCACCCACAGGAGCAGCTTGTAAAGTGTGTCTCAGGCCTGCCATTGCAGAGCCTGTGTGCAGTCTGGTACTGCCATGTCGACTTGGTAAGTGCACCCACTTACCAGTCCCCAAACCTTCCCTTTCCTGCATATTAGTCACCCCTAAAGTAGGCCCTAGGGCAGGGTGCATTGTATGTGTAAGGTAGGACATGCCCTGGTGTGTGTGGCATGTCCTGATAGTGAATTACAGCCAATTTCGTTTTTCACTATTGCAAGGCTACCTGTCCCCATAGGCCAGAATGGGCAGTTTGATTATAACATCTTATAATCCTAACTGACCCAGGGAACATGGTAGAAAAACGAATTTAGTATGCCTGAACTCGGAATGATAAGATGCATCTTTTAGTGAAGTTGGTTTTAACATTCTGTGTTTGAAAATACCACTTTTAGAAAGTAGGTATTTTCTTGCCTAACCATCCAGCCTGCCTCTGCTAGCTTGTGTATTGTATGTCTGGGTTTGTGAGTGACAGGGGCTGGGGGGCTCCAGGAGACAGGGTGAGTCAGCACAGGGCTGAATAGACCTATCTGCATGTAGAGTGGTGGGAGGAGTAGCACCTGGGCCTGAAAAGGGCTGTGCCTGCCTTCCACAATGCTGGCTCCACCTCCTGTGGTGCGTCTGATGTCCCTGGTCCACATTGACAAAGGAAGAAGGTGTGCACTGGCAGAATGCACCCAGAACTGGTTTGGACTAGGTACAGGACCCTCTGCCTTCAGAGGACAAAAGATTTGCTAGTATAAATATTGGGACCCAGACCCCAAGATTTTAGATCACTTCTGGGAAACAAGAAGAACCTTTGCTGAGGAGAGGAACCAGAGAAACTGAAGGAGGAGACTATCCCTATGCTGTGTGCTGTTTGAGGGATTGGCCTGCAGTGGTTGCCTGATTGCCAAAGAAAGGAGAAAGGAACTTTGTGACTACTTTCATCATCTTGCAGAAAATCTCCAAGGGCTTGAAGATTGAGCTTGCCTCCTGCTGAAGTCTCAGGGATACAAGACTTCACCAACCAGCTCCCCTGAATTCCCTTGCTGGGAATTTGAAGTGCCTACTGTTGTGTTGGGCCTTCTGAGAGACTGCGTGTCGCTGGGAACTGGAAGCGCGACTCATGAAGATGAAACGTGTCGCCGCCACAGCCGCTGTCGTCGCATCGCCGAGAAAGCGTGCCGCCGCTACCGCTGTCGCCATCGCATCACCGAAGCGCCACGCATCACCGGAGAAGAGTGTCACCATCACAGCAGACGCCGTCGCATCATCGGAGAAGCGTGTCGCAGGGCATGTCGCGGCTCCGAAGATTCACTGAGTCGCCGCACGGTCGTCGGGCGTGCACGCATCGCCCTCTTCGTTGTCGCATCAAGAGGAAGACGCCATTTTGTTTCATTGCACCCGGTCGTCATCGCATCGAGGCGTTGCTGGTCGCATCGCCACAGAAGCGCAGTAAGAAACCGATGCATCACCTCCCCACGCGGTAAAGAACCGACGCATCACCTCCTCTCCGGTAAGGAACCAACGCATCACCGTCCCCTACGCAGCAGTAGGGAACCAACGCATCACCTCCCCCGGAGCAAGGAACCGACGCATCTCCATTCTTGCATGTAAGGAACCCACGCATCACCTTCCCTGCAACTCTTTTGTTTGTATCGCGTTACGCATCCAAACGTACATTGAACGTTGAGTGTCGCATTTACCATCTTTATTGAACTAAACTATTTTCTACCATTGACAGTCATATTTTTCATAGTGTATTGTGGATTTTTGTCGTTTTGGGTCTTGTGTTAAGCCTATATAAAAATACTTATTTTTATAGTACAACCTGTGTGGTGTCCATCTGTAGGGTTGTCACTGTGTTACTGTATGTGTTCACAAATGCTTTACACACTGCCTCTGAGATAAGCCTGCCTGCTCGTGCCAAGCTACCAAGGGGGTGAGCAGGGGTTATTTTAGTAGTGTATCCCCTTACCCTGACTAGAAGCAAGGGTCCCTATTTGGACAACGTACCTACCTCTGCCAACTAGAGACCCCCAGTTCTAACAATGGCACATTAGGACTCCCGGGTGCAATAGAACAGCAAGTCAATAGCACCACAACCACACTGGCGTCCTGCACTTCTTTTACAATGTAATTGAGGAAAACCTGCTGGTAACAATAGTGGGGATTTGGGCGCCAAGACTAATTTGTGACGTAAAAACGTTTGGGTAGAAGGTGGCAGCATACTAAATAGTTTTATAAAATTAGGAATGGACGAAATTTATATTACACTGGGCTAATTTGTGTGAGTCATAAAAGCCATAAAAGATTTACCACAAGCTCACAGTAGCAACAGAACACGAGTGGCAATTGTTGAAAGGTGCTTTTGTTTAAATGCATCCCTGCGCCAAAAATTGATACAAGGATGCATTTTGTGCTAAAATATAGCATCAAATAACAGATTTGCACTTCACACAATTATGTGTAATTTCTACATTATTTTGCTGAAATTTTGCATACGTTTGCAAAAGTAAATTGCGAAAACTTTGCACATCCCTGCGTAAAATGTTATTTTTAGCTCTATTATGTTATGCCGATTTGTATGGCACAACTTATCATCCGTGGGGGGTATCCAGGTGTAGGAGCAAAAGGGGTTACACAGAGGCATTCTATAGATCCATATCATAACTATTTCTTCTAGTCTTTACCACCATGCTAAACTGAAAGGACTATCTCTTTGTTCAGCATGAGAACTTCAATAGCTGCTACGGTACTTTTAAGGGTTTATAGAATGCATTGCCCAAATATATAATTTGTTGAGGGCTCGTCTTAAGGTCATTGATAGGAATCTGATTCATGATACATGCTACAGTGCAATATCAATTTTATTGATGCTGATTTAGCATAGTAACCAGAGAGAGATGTCAATGAGATATCTGGTTTGTCGCAACATGATGTCATCCATATGAGTAGCAGGGCTAATCTTCTGTTGTCTATGGGTATAGTTTTGAAATTCTCAGCAGCTCTGATTTTTTTTTCAAAAAGAGAACTAGTTAACGAGGCGCAGCGTGGTCAAGTTTGGTATATTTGGAATAGTGATAATAAATGCTGCGCAATGGTGTGCGCAGATTTATTATAACTATTTTAGAAATGCCACTTTTAGAAGTTGGCATTTCTGTGTGCTATGTGTCTGCCTGCCTGATGTGAATTGCATGTCTGGCTTGTGAGTGACAGGGGCTGGGAGGTGTGTGTGGCTCCAGGAGGGGCAGGGTGAGTCAGCGCTAGGCTGAATGGGACATCTGCAGTAGGAGCAGTAGCGGCCCGTGGTGGGAGTGCTGCCGGACGCTGACGTGGGGCGGGGGAGGGGCAGGGTGGGGGTAGTAAACTACGGATTACGGCTGATTAGAGGTAAGTAAACATATAAATAAATAAATAAAACGAATTTCGTTGCGCGCGCTGCATCGCTTTCAAAAGAATTAGCTTTAAGTTGCAATATCATTTCCCAATATATTTATAAACATAACTATCCACGCTCTTGCGGCACATGAATTAATGGATGAATGTAAGAATGACTAAATTAAATATATTGTAACCTTTTTACCACACAGCTGTTGGTGCATAAAGATGCTGCTTTGTGTATATATACGTATATGCCAGGAATCGACAACGGGGTATTTTAGTTTTTGCTCAGCTGGGCTTAGAGGGCCATGTCTTTGAATGTTTTCACCTTTCCTATCTAACTGTATAAGGAAGAGGTGTGGCGCAGCGGCCAGGGTGACTGACTCCGGATCCTGGGGCTCAAGGTTCGATCCCCGGCAGCAGGTTAGCCCAGCACCATGTGACTCTGGGCAATAGCTCGCTTAATCTTCCCGACGGCCCCCAGCGCCGGGACACCTCTCTGGAGGTAGCTGTGCGCTTTACAAATGCTGGACATTTATTCAGATTCGACACCTTCCCTATGTCGTGGACTTTACTCCAGGTGTCAGGTCTCCTCCAATTAAAATTTCACAGGGAACTGAAAACTATTTATTTACTCAAATTTGGCTCTGCTTGCATTTTAGAGTATGCGAGCTGGTGTATTGAGTGTATTAGTCTGCTGGGGCCAGGACACCCTTTTGGTAATCGTGCCCTGTACAAAACTAATAAATAAATACACCTTACTAAATATCTTGATGAAAGCTGCAGAGAGTTGTGCTAGTGGAAAAGGGTGTCTGCACCCACCAGGTTTCCTAGAACACCTTTTTCTGACTGCAGTTGTCATCTGAGGTTCCAAATTTTGGACTACCTAAGTGCCACTGAGGCCTGTATGTTTCTTCAGTCAATAAACTCAAGCCTGAAAAAATGAATTTGTTTTGATACCTTCATCATGTGACTCAACTACTCTTGTTCGAAATTTCCCTTGCTCAGCATTCTAAGTTAGTGTTATACTGACACTTGTTCCGTCTAAGAGATCTCTAGATTTCTTATTTAGTCCTGTTAGAAATGGGGGGTCTCTAGTTGGCACCTTGTACAAGTAGGGACCATTCATTCAATTCAGGATAAGGGAGATACACACCTAGATAACCCCTGCTCACCCCCTTGGTAGCATGGCACAATCAGACAGGCTTATCTCAGAGGCAATGAGTAAAGTATTTGTACCCAAACATACAGTAACACAGTGGAAACACCATAAATAGACACCACACCAGTTTAGAAAAAAATAAAGTATCTTTATCTAAACCAAACAAGACCAAAACGACAAAAATCCAACATACATTATTAAAATATCACTTTTAAACAGTTTCAAGCAATTCTGTCCATAGAAATCTATGGATGCATGATTTTATACAATGTACCTTCAGATGCATCAAAAATCACAAGGCCAAACAGCTGCAGAGAAGGGAAGCGTCGAAAAACATAGCGATGCATCGGTTTCTGAGTCCTCAGGGAGGAGATGGATCAGTACTGCTGCATGCAGAAGCGTTGCGATGAATCTGGACTGTCAGGGGAAGCGATGCATCGATTCCAAGACGATTCTGGTCTACGGGTGATGCGTTGGAAAACTTGCCGCACAGGTAGGATACGTGGAAAACTGGATGCACTGGAGGTTGATGCGGCGGTGGCAAAACAGGCGCTGAATCGATTTCTTTAGACTCGGTCCCACGATGCGTCGATTCTTTCAGCCGCACAGCAGGTCCCGTGTTGGATTCAGTGCGGTGATCTCGGACTTCGGAGGTCAGTGTACTGGATTCTTTGGCCGAATGACAGCGGTGCATGGAAATTCTTCCCGCACTGTGGTGCTGCATCGGAAAAACAAGCACTGGAAGAGTGATGCATCGATTTTCAGGTTTCTTTAGTTGCTTGCATCAGGAACAACCTCCAAAGGCCCACAACTTGAGTTGGCACCACAAGGCAGGTCAGAACTCCCAGCAATGGAGTTCAAGGATACTGCAGGTGAAGTATTTGTGCCCCTGAGACTTCAGAACAGGAGGCTAGCTCTACATAAAGCCCTTGGAGATCTTCTTTAAGCAGAATACCACAGCAGGGCAAACGTTTTAGGGGCACATGCATCAAGGCAAAAACCGGTCGCAAACGGGCAGATTCTCAGAATCTGCCCCTTTGCGACCGCTATTTTTGCATTTGGGATGCATCATCCCAAATGCAAAAATCGCAAATTGCGATTGCATTTAAGGAATCGCAAATTGCGATGCCTTAAATGCAATGCAAGATTGCATTTAAAATCGCAAGTTTTCTACTATGGTCCCCTAAATACCGATAATTTAAACCTGATGGTATTTATCGAAAACTTTGAAAAGTGCACTAAAGTGCATTTTTCAAAGTTCCAGGTTACACACACACACATGCCCTTGGGGCATGTGTGTGCGCAACATGGGTGCACATATCAATTTCAGGGTGCAACAGGGTGTCCTTTTGGCACCCTGGCACCTTTAAATTGCATGCGCAATTTGAGAGTACCTATTGGGTACTCGCAAATTGCGCATGCAATTTGTCATTCATTCCTATGGGCCTGTGGGCCCATAGGAATGAATGTGAAGCCATTCCTTAATTGCGACTCGCAAATAGCGAGTCGCAATTAAGGAATGTTTTTGGGAATCGCTATTTTTTTAGCGTTTTCTACATGCATAGGCTTTTGCGATTCCTTAATTGCGATTCCTTAATCGCAATTAAGGAATCACAAAAGCCTACTTTGATGCATGTGCCCCCTATTCCTTTCCTCTGCCCACGGACAGAAGCAGCAACTGCAGGCCAACCCAACAAAGCAAAACACAGCAAAGGGGCAGTACTCCTCCTGGCTGCTCTTCTGCAGTTCTTCTTGGCAGGGTCCTCTTAGTTCCAGAAGTGATCTAAAATTCCGGGGTTTTAGGTCCAATACTTGTACCCCATTTTCTCTTTGTAGTCTTTGTTTCAAATGCCTCTGAGCTCAGTAATAACCAGTTCTGTCCTTCCTGGTCCAGCTTCACTACAGGAGGTGGAGACACCATTGCGCAGAGCAGACACAACCTATTCAGGTGCTAGTGAAAACTCCTCCCACCACTCTAAATGGAAAAAAGGTCTATTCAGCCTGGCTGTGAGTCACCCATGAAAGGCAGGACACACCTCAACCCCCCTTGTGACTGTCTAGAGTGAATGCACATCCCCAGCTCGTGTCACTGCAAACCCAGATGGTGAATACACAAACGGGTAGAGATACACACGATGGTTAAACAAAAAATTGCCCACTTTCTAAATGTGGCATTTTCAAACACACAATTTAAAAACCACCTTCACTAAAAGGTGTGTTATTAAATTATGAGTTCAGAGAGCCTAAACTCAAAATCTCTAGCTTTTCCCAATTGAAAGGTGCACTTGTAAAATGTTGCAAGGCAGCTCCTATGATAGCCTATGGGAGAGCTAGTCATTACAATAGTGAAAAACGAAATGCACAGTATTTCACTATCAGGATATGTAACACACACCAGTACATGTCCTGCCTTTCACATACACTGCACCCTGCCCATGGGGGGACCTTGGGCCTACCTTAGGGGTGACTAACATGTATTAAAAGGGAAGGGTTAGGCATGGCAAGTGGGTGGGCTTGCCAGGTCGACATGGCAGTTAAAACTGTGCACAGACACTGCAGTGGCAGGTCTGAGTCACATTTAAAAAAAGGTTACTTGTGTGGGTGGCACAATCGGTGCTACAGGCCCACTAATAGCATTTGAGTTACAGGCCCTGGCACCCTCAGGGCACTTTACTAGGGACTTATAAAGTAAATCAAATATGGCAATCCTGGATAACCAATCATAATTACAATGTACACAGGGAGCACTTGCACTTTGACACTGATCAGCAGTGGCAAAGTGCCCACAGCATCTAAGCCTGCAAAAATAAAATCCAGCACACAGTCAAAAATGCAAGCGGTAGAGGCAAAAAGTAAGGGGAAACAACCACGAAGGTTACCATGTCTAACAAGTTCTTTTTATATTTTAAAATTCACATTGGTAAATTGACTAACATTTTTGCATACCAGCTTGCTTCTTTAAAAGTATTACAGCCACTTACCCTCTTGCATGATCACTTTGCGGGCCAGATGTACAAAAAGACAGGTTGCAAATAGTTGTCCCAAATTGCAAATCCACTATTTGTGACCTGTCTGTGATTTTGCCATGCGAGCTATGTACTAATAGGTCATATTGCAAAATTCCCAGTTACAGGGCAAGGGGGGTCACAGAATGACCTACCTAATGATTATTCTATAAATAGGTTGCTATTTGTAACACCCTGTGACTGGCTACAAAGAAAGGGATGGTGGCCTGCAGGGAACAGCAACCACTACTACAGAAGGGGGCCCCTGAAGGCAGATAGCAGGCAGGTCGGACAGGGGGGGAGAGCCAAAAACAACAGTCCAGAAAGACCCAAGCTGCCTGAAAATGATATAGAAGTGCTGGTGAAGTCACTAATACATTAAGACATCGCTTTACCAACAGAACAATTCCCCAAAATGGATAGGAGAGAAGTTTAGGAGAAAATATATATATTTATTATCATTTATGTTTTATCAAGATTTACAAAAGCATATAACATACTCATTACAGCGTGTATAAATATAAATGAGGGCCCACATTCACACACTCAGAACATACTAACAACCACAAATACAAACATACTCATACTCTATCACACTCAGAAACAATTCATCATTAATAATATGGTCAAAGACCCAAATTGGTTCATATTCTTATAAAATATACAATAAGAATCAGAAGTGGTCAGTAATCTTTCGTGCGTCCTCTTATTGTAGGAGATGGAGATATACGGAGGCACGAGGTTCTCCAGCGCCTGATAACTTTGCGGGCCAGATGTACAAAAAGGCAGGTTGCAAATAGTTGATCCAAATTGCAAATCAACTATTTGTGACCTGTCTGTGATTTTGCCATGCGAGCTATGTACTAATAGGTCATATTGCAAAATTCCCAGTTACAGGGCAAGGGGGGTCACAGGATGACCTACCTAATGATTATTCTATAAATAGGTCGCTATTTGTAACACCCTGTGACTGGCTACAAAGAAAGGGATGGTGGCCTGCAGGGAACAGCTGACAAGATTTTTTTTTTTTTAAAGCAGCCCGTGCTTCTTAAAGAAAACAGTGCTTCTTTAAAAAATACATATTTCCTTTAAGGAACCAATGCTGCTTTAAAAAATAAATATTTTCTTAAAGGAACCAGTGCTCCTTTAAAAAAAAAATATATATATATATATGTTTTTTCACTTTGCAACAGTGTTGGTCTGGATGTTTAGAGGCTCGCCCTCGCTGTGGACCGCCGCCGAGTAGAGGAAGGGGTAAGGCGAATGCGGTGTGCGAGCACCATTTGGCGGCTATATATATATATATATATATATATATATATATATATATATATATATTTGAGGGGAAGCAGACAGTGGTCCTGTGATCCCATGAACCACAGCCTCCCCCCCCCCCGCCAAATTCAAAACACACAATTCCCAAAGGGTAGATTCTCTTTTGTGACTCTACCACTTCCTTTGAGGAGCTATTAACATTGCAAAGGTTTGCAACCACAATTACAGTCACAAGCCAGTGACACATATCATGCAATTAGAAGGGGGTATTCCTTTCACACACCTTTCTAATTGCAATATTTAATGATTCACAAAACCCTTTTTGTGATTCGGAAAGATGTTTCGGAATTGTGAAATGGGTTTAATAAATGCTAACATATAATGTTGCAATTGCAAACCCTGTGATTTTGCAGATTGTAGAATTTTTAATTGTAAAATACTTGGGAAACTGGCCCTCCCTTTATTTTTTTTACAGCCTGGATAGTGAAATCCAATCCTCAGAGAAGTTCCTTTAAATCCCCTTTCTCCACTTAAAGCTGAATCTAGTTCTTCTGCTCGCTTGATCAGAAGTTTCTATTCATGGGTCTCCCATAGTGTATACAATATATGGTGTGCTGCGTAGTCTCCAAGCTGAAAAGTGGTCTATTCACATTTGCTAACTTCTAGGACATGGAAGGGACTTACCGAAACTAGAGATTTCTACATTCCAGCAGGAGCCATAATCTAAAGAAGCGGTTCCCGCTGCTGCCCCACATTTGTGAAACCGCGAACATGTTTGTTTACTTGATTTCAGTATCTTTTTTTTGTGCCCTGGAAACATAGGGGCAGATTTACAAGCCCCTTGCGTGACTTTTGCGCTGCAGTTGCGTCACTTTTTTGATGCAACAGTGGCGCAAACAATGCGGCCTATTTACAACGTGACGCATCTAGGGAGATGCGTCACGTTGTAAAGCCCTGCGTCACATTATACCTGCGCCAGGTATAATGTATGCAGGGTGGGCGTTCCCATGCAGGAAGGCCTCGTAGAAGTGACGCAGTGAAATCTACAAGATTTCACTGCGTCACTTTTAGGACGCCATCAGTGTCAAAACCTTACGCCTGCTTGAAGCAGGCGTAAGGAGTGATGCAGTGTATTGGTAATAGGCCTCAACACGCATTTCTGGAGTTGCGTCGTACTTGCGACACGACTCCAGCAATGCGTGACTTTTCCGCCAACAGATGCGTCAGAATTTCTGACGCATCTGTCAATCCTTGCGCCATAGTGCGCCGTATTGTAAATACGGCGCATCTATGGTGACGCAAGGGTTTCTAAGGGTGGCGCAGGGAATGTGACGCATCTATACAGATGCGTCACTTTCTTGTAAATCTGCCCCATACTATTTAGTACGTCCTTGGCATAATTAATCTAAATTGCTTTTCAGTAATATTCCTGTCGGAGGAAATCTTTGTATCTTTCTCCTATATGATTTTCAATTATCATCTTATTTTTATTCTACTGTTTATTTTTTCAGTTTTGTGTTATTTTGATTTTGATGTTGTTCACGTTTTTCTGTGATTTATTTACATTTACCATGTTGGGCGGTGGGGTTATAGCAAATGTAAAAATAAAAGCAGCCCACTATTTTTCCCTTACTTGATAGAGCGTTTTCTCACATCTTGGGTACCTCAAGGCAAACTCTAAAGCAGCCCTTCTTTAAAAACTTTGTCCTGGTGCTTTAATGTATTTGCTTCTCAATAAAATCAGCCCAATCGAGTCCATCAGAAAAACAACATTCACAATTATTTTAGAAATATGGAAAACAGCTTGCAGGTGTCTGTCCCATTAATCGTCCTGGATTGTTTTGCATCCCCCAACTTTACATCCTCCTAACCACCTTTGTTTGAAGAGACAGTTCCCTTTTTTGAGCCCCCACTTTTTTTTTATCAGCCATCGTCTCCAAAGACTAGTCCAGCCCTGGTATGACATACAAGGTGTGTGCCTTCCTCTTCAAGGATTGCATCTTCTATTCATATGTTGCTCTCCGAAGCTGACATTGCTGCCATGCAAAGCTTGTTCAAGAGTGAAATAATCGGATTTGGTAAAGGGGGAGGGAGGGGGTGGGGGTGGTTTAGGGGTTAAATTAACATTGTCTATCCCCACTAGGAACACATTTTGAGGACATCCACGTGAGATGAAATGATGTGCATTGTCTTCAATTTGGAAGAATTTACATAGCCAGTGGTTATCCTGAAAATTTGGCATGACTCCAACTAATGATAAATAGCCGAAGAGGCAACAGCATTAGGAAGCTTAAGTCCAGATGCAGCTCAAATTAGTTTTCAAAAAGACCTCTGCTGAAGGCAAGACTTTTTCTCTTTTACGGCAGCTGTGGGGAAATGGTGGCATTATAGCAGGATTATTTCTTGAAGTGGGCCATGCAGTATTTTTACAGCATGTCACTGTGAATCAGATCATAAACTACCTTTGAAAATGTTATAAATGTTTCCAGACGTCAAGGAGGTATATTAGTACATATCAACTTCAAAGGCAAGTGCTGTAGGCATCTGCCTGAAACTAAAATCCACTTTGAATCTCAAACTTCTTGACTTGCCTTTAAATATTTAAATAAATGAATGAGCTTAGAGAATCGCAGCCTCACAAGTGAAATGCTTTCATGTTCACACAGTCTTATTTTGCATCTTCGGGAAGCTAGACTATTTCTGAAAAGCAGTGTTGTGGTTACAAACTGCTGTAAAAAATAATGGGAACCCATGCTGCATTTACAGCATAATTTTTCCATGAAACATTTGTCTTATAGCAGTTCTAATTATCATTTGCTATTTTTATAATTATAATGACGTTTGCCATATTCGTTTATTTATTTGGCATAGAACATGTTTATTATTAGTAACCTTTGTAAAACTGTTGTTTTATGATTAAAAATGTTCCTTTAAAATGTTAGTCATGTTGTGAATGTGAGCCTAGACAGATCTTGTAAATATGATAACACCTTCAGTGGAACTAAATATAATTGTGTTCATAGACATCATATACAGCCAATGGCCAAGGCTCCCCCACTTCGGGGGAGCTGCACACATGGCAGCCGCGCCGGTCCGACACTTCCGGGGGAGGGGGCGGCTGCGCTGTGCATTACCGCACCACAACATCGAGGGCAGCGATTGGCTGCAGGCGGGCCTAGGACCCGGAAGTTGTTGGTTTCGGCTTCCGGGGCACGTGTCCATTTGGTTTGCGAAGCCCTGCCCATAAAAGGGGGCACGAGGCGGCGGTCGGGTCCTATACTCCCGATTGCCGACCTCAGCAGACGCTTCCCCCTCCTTATCTCGCTGCAGGCCGGGCCAGCAGCGCATTTTTTGTTTCTGTTGTTCTCGCCCCCTAGAGGTTCAGCGCGCTCCACTCTCCGAATTACTTTGTATTAACTGATCTACAGCAGCACAGCCATCTTCGGTCCGGGGGCCGCGCAGGTTAGAATGTGGCTCACCTGCCCCCGTGCCTTTTGCGCTTGGTGGCGGCCCAGGCTGGGGACCGCTGTTGCTGCAGGTGAGGAGGGCAGCAGTGGTGTGGGGGTATTTATGGGAGAATTCTGCAAAAGACTTTAGTTGTTTTGTTTTGGCACTGCTAGGGGCTTGGGCTCTAGGGCCCATGGTAGGCAGTGGGTTGCCTGTTGGGTCGTGGGTCCTGCAGGAGCCTGTCTAGTGGTGCAGTCTGTGGCATTTTTGAGGGGAGCTGGTCAAAAGGGGCAACTTGAGGTGGTTTTAAACTGTGTACTTTAACTTTGGGCTGCTTGCCTTGGATTTTTAGGTCTGCACTGGTCTTGGACGGCAATTGGCCAGTGTGCTCTGGCATTTGCTGGGACTTGATTGGTAGGCAGCTTTGTTGTGGTACCCTGGTGGAGGCATTTTGGTGGAGCGTCTGACTGGTAGTCATACTTTGTTGGAAATAATAGTGAGGACCAGGGTCTATCGTTTGGTGAACGGCAATTATGTTGCGAGCACGGAAAGGTGCGAAACGCTCCAGGATGGAGGTGCTCTTGAAGGCCTTGATTCGTAAGGTGGATGGTTTGCATGGTGAGGTTGCTGCTTTGAGGGCGCAACCTTCGGGGGTTGTGACTCCAGAGGAGCAGGTGGGGAGACCTCGTAGGACAGGGGTACCACCTAAGAAGGCATGTCTTTCAGTGCCAAACCAGGCCAGGGCACAGGGTAAGCAAAAGGGAGCAGGGCACGTTCAGCCAGTGACTGCCACTGAGTCTCGAGCACTCCAGACCTCACGGTGTTGGGGGATTTCCTGGGGGGGTGACCGCAAAACCCAGTGGGACTGGCCAAAGTACGGCTCAAGGGTCGGTCATGACAGTAATAGGCCCGATGACAGGCGGGGGTATAGTCCAGAATGGGGTGGGTTGTGCTGCAGTGGGGGCTGCATCGGTTGCGGGACTGGCGCAGTTGGATTTGGTGAATAATTTGGCTAGTGTGTTGCCTTGGCTCATTTGTGTTGGGATGTTGTCGGGTCCTTTGGTGGGAGGGGCCCTAGCGGGCACTGGTGATGTGGGTGATCTGGAAAAGGCCAGACGCTTGGTAGCTCACTTGGGTGGGGAGGTTCAAGTGACTCACAGGCCTCCTGTAGTCACGGGGGCTCAGCGGGGGCAGTAGCATGGCTACAGCTCCTGCGGACCCTTTTGTGGGGATGCAAGAGGCAAAGGCGAGTGCCATCATGGGGGACAGCATGCCCAGAGTTTATCCAGCAATGGTGTGATTCCACCAGCCAAGGCAGCGGGGCATACAGGTACAGGCCCCCTTTTACCACCCCTGGGTTTGGGGGAAGTGCGATCGGTGTGGGATCAGTTGGACAGGCACATCTCGATGGAGGTTAAGGAAAAAATTTGGAAGGGGGCCTATGTGGATATCTTTGATTTGCTGGTAGACAAATCGGTCAAGGAGAAGGCCAAGCGGTGCAAGGAGTGCTCATACTCTAGGCGATTGTAATCACTGGAAGCACAAGAAGAAGATGGAGGAGTCATTGATTAATTGAATTAGAGTTTTTTCGACTTATCAGGCCATATTGGCAGAGCGGATTGGTAACTTGGGCTCCAAACTCACCAGTTACCAGAATAGGATTGTGTGTGTGTGCATGATGAGTATGGTGGGGTCGGTTGGAAGGAGTATGACAAGGAGTTTAGGAGGGCTAAGGCTTCCAACCCAGAGATGACATGGGACCAGATTAAACTGATCACGTGGCTGCACCACATGAACCACTCCCTGGGCCACACTAATGGCAGGCACTCCTTTCAGGCAGGATCAGGGGCTGGGAGCAGGCCGGCGGGAGGAGCAAAAAGGGGAGCCTGTTCGGGTTTCAATCTGCTCACTTCTAGCAGACCAGCAGGTACTTGTAGGTTCAAGCACTGCTGCTCCTTCTGTGGGTTGGTTTCGCACCCCGAATCCAAGTGCTTTAAAAAATCCAGAGACTGAAATGGCAAGAAACAGATGTGATCATCTGGTTTTAGAGAAGGCTTCCTCACCTGTTATCTTCTCGTCAATGGTTCCATGGCTTAATACATACAATAATAAACTGGCCACTCAGATATTGTTTGAGGGCTTCAAGGATGGTTTCAGGATCCCCGCAGTGGGTTATATGGGTTCCCCCTACTGTAAAAATCAGCAGTCGCTCAGAGCTAACACAGAGGTGACCAGGGCTAAAGTCCTGAAAGAGGCAGGTCTTGGCAGGGTGGCGGGCCCATTCGAAGCACCCCCCTTGGTGGGTTTTGTGTGTTCCCAGCTTGGGGTTGTTCCAAAGAAAGAGCAGGAGGAATATAGACTTTTCCATAACATGTTGGCTCCCAGAGGGCAGTCAGTAAATGAGGCTATCGATGGGACTCTATGCTCGGTCAAAAACGCCTCCCTTGATCAGGCGATTCAATTGCTGCAAGAGCTGGGACCTGGATCTTTGCTAGCTACATCCGACATTGAATCTGCCTTTCACTTGCAGCCTGTGCATCCACAGGACTTTCACCTGCAAGGTTTCCAATTCGAGGGTGCATTCTATTTTGACAAATGTATGCTGATGGACTTCCCAATTTCTTGTTCTTACCTTGAAATGTTCAGCACCTTCCTGGAATGGGTCTTCCGGCTCAGGTGGGGCCATTGTTGGGTACTACATTACCTGGATGATGTCCTCTTCTTGGGCCCACCTGGGTCGGGGCACTGCGCCGAAGCACTGCATATTTTCCAGGATCTGATGCAGGAGTTCGGGGTGTCTTTGGCGCTGGGCAAGAAAGTGGGGTCCACCACCACTATTGAGTTTCTGGGAATAGAGTTGGATTCAGTGACAGGTGTCTCTAGGTTTCCTGTGGAGAAGGTCGACGCATTCTCCCAAACCTTGAGAGCATGTCTGGAGGCTAAGAAAGTCACTTTGCATCAGTTGTAGGTCTTAGTGGGGCATCTGAACTTCGTCTTCTGGATTATACCCATGGGCCGCCCCTTTTCTCTCTCCATCACTCAGGCCATGTCTGGCCTGACGGTTAAACACCATCATACCAGGCTATCAAGCGAGCTCAGGCAAGGTATGAGAATCTGGGAGTCCTTTCTGCTAGACTTTAATGGGTCGGTGTTGTGGCCAAGGAGTCCCATTAGCAGTGAGGAGCTAGGTCGGTTCACAGATGCGGCAGGGAGTGAGGGTTTTGGATCCATTTTAGGTTCAGCTTGGTGTGCGCAGCAGTGGCCCCAGGAGTGGGTGCAGGCAGGACGTATAAGCAATATAGGCTTCCTGGAGTTGTTCCCTATTTGGGTGGCCCTCTCTATTTGGCTGGATCAATTCCACAACCAGTCAGTTGTGTACTGGTCTGACATCATGGGTGTGGTGGAGTGCTAATCAACAATTTGCAAAGTGCAAGATGATTCTGCGGCTTCTGAAGGAGATTGTTTTGGCATGCCTGAGGCTGAATGTGTTATTTAGGGCCAAGCATGTACTAGGCATCTCGAACCACACAGCTGATGCATTGTCTCATTTCAAGATACAGGCTTTCAGGTTCCATCACCCAGGAGCAGAGGCTTCACCTATGCCTTTCCCGGACCATCTGTGGCAGACTGGTGCCCTATTTAACAGACCTTGTGGCAGCCAGCTTTGCCCCACGACCAGGCGGGCTTACGAAGGGGTGTTCAGCGCTTACTGTGACTTCTTAGGGTGTGGGGGAATGGGTCTTGGTTTAGCTCAGATTCAAGTATGTGTTTCTTGAGGGCCCTGCGTGGAGAGGTACATCCAGTGGCCACGCAAGGCATCACATAGCGGAGATTTCCTTTTTTGCAAAGATGCTGGGGTACCGTGACGGTACAAGGTCCTTCCTAGTTCAGAGGGCAGTGAAGGGATGGGGGCGCCTGGAAGGTTTTAAGCCAGATACCAGGCATCCCATTGATGGGGGAAAACTAGCAGCAATACTGGAATCATTGGGCCCCTGGGGGAAGTCAGTCTGTTTAAGGCAGCATTTAACCTTGCCTTTTATGGTGCTTTCTGGGTGGGTTGAACTGGTGTAAAACTGAAATGTAAGAAAGGGTCCTAGGGATATTTATAGACCAACTACGGATTATTTCCCCAAGCACTAATTACCATACAAACAACGTAATCCATGGGTCTACTGGAGCAAAATCCTGTCAGTGGAAGGACTGAGAGAGAACGTGCCAAGTAGAGCACCAACAGAGGAAAGTATCTAGAGTGAAGAGACCCTAAAGAATAGATCGGATTCCCATCACTCACCAAAGTGATCAGTATCATCATCTGGGCATCCTTCCTACCATCCACTATACCTCTTGATCATAGAGGAAATCGTGGTGGATTCATCCCTCAAGGGTCATGAAGGTTGAACAGAAAAAGAAGGGATAGCTCTTCTAAATCACACAGATGTGATCACAGACAATATGTGAGAATGATAGGCGCAGTGCATAAGTGTGAAGGTGAAATTAGGAAAGGATTATAGGAGAGAAGAACTTTTATTTAGATATCACCTATAATCCTTATTAAAAACAGTGCAAAAGCAGTTTTCAAACATGACTGCTTATTAATGAGGTCATGTTTCAGCCTAATGGACTATTCAGTTCCAGGCTTTCTTCAGGACCTGTCTGTTATTGGCGTTGCTACTGCGTTAAAAAACTTTTAGTGAAAAACAGTGAAAAAACTAAATGGGTTGGAATCAATAGATACAACCTTCTGAACCAAATTCGAATCCTCCGTATCAACGGGATGCAGATGGCACCCGTCTCTTACGAGGAGTGGACCTCACCTCGCCTGGTAACAACTCAGGACTAAGAGGCCCCGCTCTATCCGTCGGTACCTCTGGCTCGAACTGAGCTGGTACTTCCAGAGATCCGGCCGGAGCCTCGCAGGCTCGGTGATGAAGTCCCGGGTCCCAGGAGGGGGCCCGGGTGAAGGGGAGAGGTGCCGGTATGGCGGAGGGGGCACGAGGCACATTGTCGGTGCCTGCCCCCGCCGCGATTGAAGGAAAGGAGGACGGGAGCCTACCCCGCCTCCACGAGCACCGAAGAGGAGTCCCGGGTCCCAGGAGGGGGCCCGGGTGAAGTGAGAAGTGGCGGCCGAGGCCGCCGATGCAAGTGCGGGGCTCCCATGGAAGAGGGAAGCCCCGCGTGTGCACAAGAGCCCCGCACGCCTTGAGTTATGAGTCCCGGGTCCCAGGAGGGGGCCCGGGTGAAGCGAAGAGGAGAGGCGTTCCTGATCCTGGCGCAGGCCTGCGCGGGGCTCCCGTGAGTGAGGGAGAGCCCCGCGGGTGCCAGCACCAAAGAGGAGTCCCGCCGCAAGGAAGAGCCCGGTGAGTGAGGGCTGATCTCGGGCGGGCGGCCACTATTTGTTTTCAAAGTCCCCGTGGGGGCTTGGGGGCATTATTTGTTTACAGCTCCCCGTGCGCTCCAACGATGGGGCATGGTCATTTTAGGGCCACGTGTGGCTCCAACCCGGGGCAAGTGCTTTGAAAGGTCCCGTTGGGGCCAGAGGGCATTGTAGGGCCAGGGCCCTTTTCATGCCTCACAGCTGCGCCGCACCAGCGCGGGCAGCTGCAACCTTGGCAAATTGCTCCAGATCGCACCGTGGTGCCAGGCCCCATTTAAATATTCCCAGCTGCCCAGCAAGTAGTGGGCAGCTGCATCGTTTAGGCCGCAGTTCTTTGGGGGCATATCTTGTGAAGTCAGGAGTGAGATGCACTCCTTGGCCCTGTACTTTCCCAGCTGCCCAGCAAGTAGTGGGCAGCCGCTACGTTTAGGTTTGCGCAGTTGAGCACCCTTGACTTTCGCTGCCTTAGGCAGCAGCCCTGACTCTTGGGACATAGGGCATTTGAGCCCCTTTCTGAGATGGCCAGATGGCCAGCGGGGACTGTTAGATTCATAGGGCGCCAGGCCCTAATGTGATGTGGTGCTAGGAAATGTAATGTATGTACTATGCTTTACGCACCCTGTTTATACCTCTAATGTAGTTTTATGATTATGAGGCTTTGCATAATGTGTTTAGGCTTGTGATTTTATTCTTTCCTAATGCGTTTAGGCTTATGAGGTTGGCGCAGAATGTATTTCACGCCTAATGTGATGATGACTGCATAATATGATTTACGTTGCAGGATAATGCTGAGTACAGCGTTTGCCAGTGATTACTGGCTGTGTTCTATATTTATTATATGTTCTACATTTATTATCTTTACTAAGTGATGGTTCTGACAGTGGCCCACGTGGCCCTGTCATGTGTACATAATCCCCTGTAAATATTGCCCAGTGCCAGTTGGCCCAGCGTATATTATGTGATTACTATCCTAATGTGTTTTATTACAATACAAAGGCTATTTTTATATATAACCTTGTGTGGAGTTCCTTTTGTGGTGTGCCTAGTATGTTGTTGCTGTGTGTGTGTGCGCAAACGCTTTACACATTGCCTCCGGGATAAGCCTGACTGCTCGTGCCAAGCTACCAAGGGGGTGAGCAGGGGTTATCTTTGGCGTGTAACTCCCTCGCCCTGACTAGAGTGGTGGTCTCTGCCTGGCTTTGGCGCAAGCCTTAGCCAACCAGAGATCCCATTTCTAACATTGGTTGCAGCAGCGGTGGGGATTAGGACTTGCGTTTGCGCAGTACCACAGCGACAACTGGCTGCACTACAAAGCTCTGCATTTTAGATAGTCACATGGATGGGGATTATTGTTTCTGAGTTTGTTTTAAGAGTCATTTCTTTTGAAATGTGTTTTTGTGCACTATGAGTTGAGTGTCCTGCCAAGGACAGAAACCAGAGAATCTGGAGGAGTGACTGCCCTTGTGCAGACTGCAATTGGGTTGGCCTAAAGCTGGAGGAGGAACTGCCCTTGAGCCATTGTGCTGGTTCTTGGGTTGGCCTGCAGCTGAGGGAGGGACTGCCCCTGTGCTGTCTGCTAGTTCTAGGGTTGGCCTACAGTGGGGACTTAATTGGCATGGAGTCACTAGCTCGGGAGGGTAGATTACCCCCTAAGTGCAGTGTGAGTTTTCTGGGTTCCCCAGTAAGGGTGGGATCCAGTGGTGGCAGCGAATATGAAGTCCAGTGCATGAAAGTCCCGTGTCCCCAGAGCAGTGGTACCTGGTGCTCGGTTAAGAAGGGTGCAGGTTGAGATTCAGGGGCAGTAAGGATACTGTCTCACCAGTCCGGGGGGGGCGCCTGTGGATGAGTGGTGTGTTGCACTGGACGATTGGGTGTGAGTTCTCTGAAATAAGGAGCTTGCATGTGGGAGTGACCCTAGAGGAATGGTGCAGGTATCTCCCAACCCATGTGGCGGAGATGGTTCAGAGGAACCCAACTAAGAACCGTTATAGTGAGGAGGTTGCAAGGCCTCACATCATGTCCTGCGAGGAAGGTGTGAGACTGGGCCGTATTCCGAGCCTCAATCTCAAGTCTCCGGTACTGGATGGTTCTTAGAAGGAACACCAGGAAAGGAACCTAGTCTGTCCTGTTGGACTGTTCTGTGTGGGGGATCTCCCCGTGGTAAGTGAGCTGAAGAAGCATTGGGGGTGGTCCAATAAGAGTGGCTCGGGTATCTTCCGGTCCTGTGTGGTGAAAGAGGTTCAGTGTAGCCCAGCTCGGTCCCAGTGTAGCGGGAGGGGTGTAGGGGCTCACGTCCTGTCTCAGAGGAGAAGGAGTGAGTGTGCCCGAAACCCAGTCCCAGGGCCTGGATGGTTTCTTCAGGGAACACCAGGTTGGGGGCCTAGGTTGTACTTGTAGGCCATTTGAGGAGGATCTTCTAGTCTCTAGAGGACTTGGAGCATCTGTAACCAGAGCTCCAGCAGTCCTGGTGCTAGGCAGCACCGCTCCTAAGTGGAGGGTGCACAAGTCCTGATTGAGGGGTGAGAGGGGGAGAGGTTCCCCAGTGGAGAAACCAGTGGGTCCAGAAGGGGCCATGGGGACACCACTTCTGCCCTGGGTTTGTGCCCGGCAGACTGTCACGCGACACATTAGTTATGTGTCACCCTCGGGGGGGGGCATGCGTGCTCCCCGTGAAGTCCTGGTTCGCCGGGCATCTGACCAAAGGGTAGCGTCCCTGGGTTGGGGAGCCAGGTTCAGGTGTTTGCCTGTCCTGGACAGCATGGCGGCTGTAATCAGTGTCCCGACCGGTTTGCCTTCTAGGGGGTACCACTCCAGTTGGGAGGGTATCGGACTCTGGAAGGGGGTGCAGAGGGAGGGAGTCCTTGCCTCTGACCCCGGTGCAGCCGGTGAATTTATGTCCCAGGTGGTAGACCAGTGATGGAGAGAGGTCCTGAACTGGTGGGAGAGTTGTGTTCTGGTAGGTGCTTCTCCTGGGAGAGCGTGAAACGTCAGAAGTAGAGGTAGGGTGAGGAGATGCTTCACCCGTGACCTCTGGTCAGCCTGAGGGTGCGGACCCTAGGCTGAAGGATCAGTGGTAGTTTGGAACTACACTGAGAGGGAGAGTGGAGAATGGCTATTGTATGCCAGGGGTTACTGCCCCCCACTCTGTGGATTGGCAAGGACCAGTGGCATCTGGGTGGCCTAGGGCCTGGTCCTGGCCGTGGACAACTAAGGAGTACCAGTGGGGTAGCCTAGTTGGTCCTGAGTTTTTTTCAGAGGGAACCACATGGGTTCCAAGGGGCGTAGAACCGGAGGGTGTCCCTGCAGTGCCGGCCCGCGTCCGTGTTCTATCGCCCCAAGCAGGGAAGCCCATCACAGTGGTGATTGGTCTGCCCTGCGTTTTGGCTGGAAGGGGGTTGTGTTGGACTTGGCCCTTTTTGGCAGGTTCACCCCTAAACTTTTGCCTTGTATGTTAGTAGTTTTAAGTCTCTGGGCACTTTAACCCTGTGGTCCAGTGTAAAGTGCGTGCGCGCTGTGTGCGTGGGTGGTGAGACTGGCCTGCCCTCCCATAGGAATGCCTTGAGGATGAGTGTGTCAGTGGTGATTCCTGGTATGAGGGGAGTGCAGGGTCGAGTTTAG
The DNA here is from genome assembly GCA_963921515.1 of Calotriton arnoldi. Taxonomy (NCBI): domain Eukaryota; kingdom Metazoa; phylum Chordata; class Amphibia; order Caudata; family Salamandridae; genus Calotriton; species Calotriton arnoldi. The sequence continues at coordinate 1,840,083 of CAWUFW010000084.1, read as the reverse complement.
TATGTGCGAACTCGTGAGAATAAATGCTGCGCAATGGTGTGCGCAGATTTATTATAACTAGTGTAGAAATGCCACTTCTAGAAGTTGGCATTTCTGTGTACTGTGTGCCTGCCTGCCTGATGTGAATTGCATGTCTGGCTTGTGAGTGACAGGGGCTGGGAGGTGTGTGTGGCTCCAGGAGGGGCAGGGTGAGTCAGCGCAGGGCTGAATGGAGAGATCTCCATGTAGATGGGTGGGAGGAGTTGCACCTGGGACCTGAATAGGGCTGTGCCTTCCCTCCACAATGCTGGCTCCACTTCCTGTGGTGCGTCTGATGTCCCTGGCCTGTCCTGTGAAAGGGAGAGAGGAGCTGAGCAAAACAAAGTGCTCCAAAGCTCCCCTGAACCAGTTGTATCTGGTTCTCCCATGCCCTACACTTTGAGACAAAGGATTTTGTGTATAAAAGAAGGGGGCTGTGACCCCAGAAAGTTGTTCTGTACCTGATCCAAAACCTGCGGGGGCCTGCTGCTGCTGGGGCCTAGGAGGAACCGCCATGGGGGCTGCCTCCCTGATGGAGGGCCCTGTGTGCTGGCCTCCCTGGGCCCTGCATTGCCCCCTGGATGGCTAAAGGACTTTCTTGTTCTAGGACCTTGTTCTGCCTTTAGCACCCTGGGAGCGCTGTGCTTTAATGACTTGATATTCCCCAGAAAAGGAGCACGAGGGCTCCGCAGCGCTGAGCTGCCGTCCAGGGAGAGGGATTCCCCTGTGATGCCATTACGAGCGGGTGCCCACCCCGCTTTATTATTATTGAAACCGTGGGTGCCCACCCCAAATGGCCGCTTTTTATTTAATTTAAATGCGGGTGCCGACCCCGCGTCGTCTGCCTTTGCGGGTGCCCACCCCACGGTCTACCTATTGAAATCACCGCCGCAGCCCCGGGGCCGCCGAAGAAATCTGTTCCCGGCCGCTGCAGCGCGACCAGGAAGTCAGGCACGTCTGCCTGGGACATGGGCGGAGTGAGGAGAGGAAGTCCCGCCCCGCCGCCAGAGATCCGGCCGGAGCCTCGCAGGCTCGGTGATGAAGTCCCGGGTCCCAGGAGGGGGCCCGGGTGAAGGGGAGAGGTGCCGGTATGGCGGAGGGGGCACGAGGCACATTGTCGGTGCCTGCCCCCGCCGCGATTGAAGGAAAGGAGGACGGGAGCCTACCCCGCCTCCACAAGCACCGAAGAGGAGTCCCGGGTCCCAGGAGGGGGCCCGGGTGAAGTGAGAAGTGGCGGCCGAGGCCGCCGATGCAAGTGCGGGGCTCCCATGGAAGAGGGAAGCCCCGCGTGTGCACAAGAGCCCCGCACGCCTTGAGATATGAGTCCCGGGTCCCAGGAGGGGGCCCGGGTGAAGCGAAGAGGAGAGGCATTCCTGATCCTGGTGCCTGCCTGCGCGGGGCTCCCGTGAGTGAGGGAGAGCCCCGCGGGCGCCAGCACCAAAGAGGAGTCCCGCCGCAAGGAAGAGCCCGGTGAGTGAGGGCTGATCTCGGGCGGGCGGCCACTATTTGTTTTCAAAGTCCCTGTGGGGGCTTGGGGGCATTATTTGTTTACAGCTCCCCGTGCGCTCCAACGATGGGGCATGGTCATTTTAGGGCCCCGTGTGGCTCCAACCCGGGGCAAGTGCTTTGAAAGGTCCCGTTGGGGCCAGAGGGCATTGTAGGGCCAGGGCCCTTTTCATGCCTCACAGCTGCGCCGCACCAGCGCGGGCAGCTGCAACCTTGGCAAATTGCTCCAGATGGCACCGTGGTGCCAGGCCCCATTTAAATATTCCCAGCTGCCCAGCAAGTAGTGGGCAGCTGCATCGTTTAGGCCGCAGTTCTTTGGGGGCATATCTTGTGAAGTCAGGAGTGAGATGCACTCCTTGGCCCTGTACTTTCCCAACTGCCCAGCAAGTAGTGGGCAGCTGCTACGTTTAGGTTTGCGCAGTTGCGCACCCTTGACTTTCGCAGCCTTAGGCAGCGCGCCTGACTCTTGGGACATAGGGCATTTGAGCCCCTTTCTGAGATGGCCAGATGGCCAGCGGGGACTGTTAGATTCATAGGGCGCCAGGCCCTAATGTGCATGTGGTGCTAGGAAATGTAATGTGAGTGTACTATGCTTTACGCACCCTGTTTATACCTCTAATGTAGTTTTATGATTATGAGGCTTTGCATAATGTGTTTAGGCTTGTGATTTTATTCTTTCTTAAGGCGTTTAGGCTTATGAGGTTGGCGCAGAATGTATTTCATGCCTAATGTGATGATGACTGCATAATATGATTTACGTTGCAGGATAATGCTGAGTACAGCGTTTGCCAGTGATTACTGGCTGTGTTCTATGTTTATTATATGTTCTACATTTATTATCTTTACTAAGTGATGGTTCTGACAGTGGCCCACGTGGCCCTGTCATGTGTACATAATCCCCTGTAAATATTGCCCAGTGCCAGTTGGCCCAGCGTATATTATGTGATTACTATCCTAATGTGTTTTATTACAATACAAAGGCTATTTTTATATATAACCTTGTGTGGAGTTCCTTTTGTAGTGTGCCTGGTATGTTGTTGCTGTGCGCGTGCGCAAACGCTTTACACATTGCCTCCGGGATAAGCCTGACTGCTCGTGCCAAGCTACCAAGGGGGTGAGCAGGGGTTATCTTTGACGTGTAACTCCCTCGCCCTGACTAGAGTGGTGGTCTCTGCCTGGCTTTGGCGCAAGCCTTAGCCAACCAGAGATCCCATTTCTAACAGTGACACATGCTCCTTCTCACATGTGTGGGTGCTGTGAGAATGGCCATCGACAAAAGCTCTCCGTTGCCTTTGTGGGTGATGAGAGAATGGTATGACTCAAACGGTGGTAGGTGTGTAAGAGCAAAGAGTAAGAGAATCCCTTTCCCCGTGGGTTGTGAGTTGGCTTCAAGAGTAGTATGACAACCAGAGGCTGCCTCTGGATTGTACAGTTGATGTAAGAATGTGAGAGAAACTGTATGGGACCTATGTGGGGTTATGAGAATGGTGGTAGAGAGAGATGATGTCTGCTAGCCTGAACTGTGGACTGAGAATGGCAGCAGTGGCAGAAAATATCTCTCAGTTGTGTGAACTTTATGACAAAAATGTGGCTGCTGGAGTTCTCCATGAGTTTTACACTTGCCCTCACGAGTGGTGTGAGAGAAAATGCATACAAGCTGGGCCAGTGTTGGACTGAATTCTCTCTTAGGTCTGAGGATGTTGTAAGAATTGAGTGAATGATGGAAGCTCTCTGAGTTGTGCAGGTTTAATGAGACGAGTGTGTGAGGTAGAGAATGTTTATGTGAGTCGGGCTGTTGATGTGAGAATGATTTGATGGGTGAAGATGTCCCTGAACTAGGCAGGTGCTGCGATTAGCTGACAAGAGTAAGAGCAGCTGTCTGTGAGTCGGGTGAGTGCAGTATGAACGGAGTGAGTCTTTAGGCCATCATATGGTTTTGTGAGCTGCGCATGCGTGAACCATGCAAAAGCTATGGAAATGGAAAGAATGATAGAAGGTGTCTGGGACCTGGGTGCTTTGAGAATAGTGCGAGTAGGAGAGCTGCCTCCAACCTAGGTGATTGCCGTTGGAGTGGTATTTGCAACTTTCTGTTTGTCGGTTCGATTGGTAAGGGCTTGCAGGGGATTTTGGAAGATGTAGAGTGCTCTTTCCTCTAGACATTGGGTTCTGTGTCTGATTAGCTCAGTGCACTGAGTACAAAGACTATCTCCACCAGAGCATGTGTTTTCCATTCGAGTATCACTCAGGGTTTCCATTTTTTATGTACATTTCTGAAATGAACAGACATGATTTACTTCTGCAGACAAAAAATCTTCAGAGCTAAGTGTCAGACCCTTAAGTAATGGAATATTTGTTGAGTTTCCCTTCAGAATTACCATATAACCTATGGCTTTTCAAACTATTTGTTTAAAAGATAATGCTGTAGAATGCACAATAGGGCAATATTTTCTTAATGGAGAAGTCCCATGCCATGTGTCCCTTGAGAAGTATCAGCTAACGCATTTTTCTTGCTGATTCAGTTCTATGTAGAGCTGATATGACATTATTTTCAAGGAGTGATTTTGGTTTTCAGTCCAGTCCTGGTGGACCCTGGCAAAAGAATGGAACCTGGGTTAACAATACCACCTGCTCTGGTGTGTGTGTGTGTGTGTGTGTGCGCGCACACACGTGCGGATGCAAGCATAGTGTGTGTATGTGCGCATGTGTGTGCTAGGATACATACCTGCATGTCTGTGGACGTAAATTCATGTATGTTGTGCGTGCACATATGTGGATACAACGATACAGTATCCACAGATGTTTTTAAATATTATGCCTGAGAAAGAGATAAGATTCCCACTGTCCATCTCTGTATTGTGGAGGGCGTTATATGTAAATTCAATGCTGCGAGCATGTCAGTAACAGTGTAAAAAGGTTTTGTAGGGCAGTATAGTAAACTAACTTGCGCAATAATGTATGTAAACATGGCAAGAGCCCATTGGAATCCGTCCCCACCTAAAAACAAGAACAAAGAACCAAACCGATGTTTCAAATGTTCTTCTGAAAATGAAAACGGTGATAATAAAAGCAAGGATATTTCCTGTGACAATGCACTGAACTCATTATTTCCGCCCGTCCAAAGTCACAATTTCTTCTCTATTGATGCAATGACTGAAACAGAACGATAATGAACAACTCGTGTGGAGAACATTATGAGATGACAAACTTGCATTTTGAGTTCAATGAGAGATGACAGGTATGATTATAACTGTGGATAAAGGACGACCCATATCTCCCAGACAGAAAAAAGTTATTATGTTAATGGCAAATATTTGATTTAGGCACAGACTGAGGACTATAGGCACGATTCACAAAGATTTTTCCGCGAGTAGCTGTATCTTACCTATGCCCTAGGTGTCCATGGCTCTACAGTATCAAGGGCTAATTAATAAAGCATTCTCTGTGAGTATCCTACAACTGACATAGGTGTGAATTAATCCATAGTGTCCAGGCGTAACTCACAAAGCTTTTTTCTCAGTAGTTTACCCCTAGATGTCTATGGCTTATTAAGAAATCTTTTTCTGTGAGTTGCTGTGTCTCTTCTTTGCCAAGGTGTGAATTATTCCTAAATATCCAGGTCTGGTTAGCAAAAGATTTCCTGTGAGTAGTTCTGTTTGACTCCTGTCTCAGATGAGAATTACTCCACAATGTCCAGGGCTGATTCACAAAACGTTTTTTGTGAGTAGTGTGACTTAACTCCTACCCTGGGTGAGACTTAATCCACAATATCCAGAGCTAATTAACAAAGCATTCCCAGAAAAGAAGGCCTTGTGACTCGATTTCTGGGTGATCTTTCTTAACTCATAGTGAGTCTTGGAACAGTGGGCCATAGGCTGTGCGTTGAAAGACAGAGGCGAGTATAAAGCTTTGTCTTCTGTCAAGTTGTTGCTTATTCTTTTAACATGTAGATTGGTGTCTACTTTTCTTTCTCTGATTGCAAAGTGAGAGGGATTTGTAAAGTGAACTATGTGAAACTCTTCCTTGGGTACAGGGAGTGTGAAAAGAAGAGTTTTAAGATGTCATTTTTTTTCTAACCCACAACAACATTTAAATAGCTGCAAATGAATTGTACAAATTATTAAAACTATATCAGAAGTTAGGAAGCTCCAACGAAACTCATTTTTAGTGTGATTCTTAAGTATGATGGAAAGAAAGGGCCTGATTATGAGTTTGGCGCAGCGGAGCGGGTGCAATGCCGCCTCCGCTGCGCCAAACCCGTGCAAGACTGCCCAAGGACCGCCGACCGTATTACGAGTTGGAAATGCACGAATAGCACTTGTTACAACGCTTGCGTTTTCTACGCATGCCATTACAACGCAAGTCACTACAATGACGCGTTGTTACATTGGAATGCCATTACAACGCAAGTTGTTACAACGACTTGCTGTAGGGGGGCACTGGAGTTTAGAATGGTATAATTTACTAGTCCAACTCCAGTGTGTGCAACAGTAGGGAAGGTGTTGGATTGAAAATCCAACAAATCCAACACCTTCTGTCCCCTACAGCAAGTCGTTGTAACGACTTGCGTTGTAATGGCATGCACTGTAACAACGCGTCATTGTAACGACTTGCGTTTTAATGGCTTGCGATGTATCGCATGCATTGTAAACGATGTTTCCCGAAATGCACAACTCGTAATACGATCAGCGGTTCTTTGCTATTTCCATGGCGGTGCCTGGAAAACAGGCACTGCAATGGGAACAGCAAAAAAGTTCCAGTACGGCATGGACGTCCATGCCGTGCTGGAACTTTGTGGGGGTATAGACAGGGGGGCCACATTTTGTGCCTCCCTGAATGTATCCCCATTGTGGGGGACATGGGGGGCTTGTAAAGCCCCCTTTGTTCCTGCATCACCAGCCTTTTCATGGCGGGGATCCGCCATGAAAAGGTTGGCGGTCCAGAAACTTGTAATATGCTGAACGCGACTGCGCCAGTCCCCGCTCAGCATATTGCATTGTGGCGCTCCTGCGCCACCGCCTGGTGCATCAATTTAAGAAGTCGTAAGGCAGCCACCGCCACATCGACTTAAGAAGTCATAATGCGGAGGACGGTGGACCCCCACTGCTGTGCCACTGCAAGTCTGGTGGTCGGAAGTCCGCCAGACTCGTAATCAGATTTTAATATGATCAAAAAAATCAAGCCACTTTACTTGATGATGCCCTAATGATAAACATTTGTGAAACCCGATTTCCACACATTATCATTTGTTTGCTATACAGTTTAGTCAGTAAAACTGTATGTCTTAGCAAATTAATTGGCCATTTCAATGGAAAATGTGCTGCCCGCAAATGACAGTGGGCTGCCACACAATGCTTTAGTACAATAGGTGAGACAATGTACTCAAAAATACACAAAAAGTGACTAAATACCAAACCCATACCACTCTCCTGCTGAATGGGTGTGGCTCATTTGCTACACTTGTTCTAATTGTGACTACGGGTGGGTGGAATGTTCCATTCAGCCCACGGAATTGGTGGAATTTTGGATACTCTTGGTTACTCTTTAATGCAGGGTTCTGGTCAAATTCTGCCAATCGCCATGTAGCAGAATTTTAGCCCACAAGGCTCCAAAATATGCAAGAAGGTGAGCATGAGCGAGATTTGGTATCACCCAGAGTGATTTTCTAATGTGGGAGGTCGCCGGCATTCACGAGCGGTCAGAGGGCTGCCGTTAGAGTAGATTTGCTGCCACTCAAGTAGATTTTCTACTCTAGCAGCAGCAAAATCAACTTGAATGGCCGGGCACTCCTGTGCAACGCAAAGCGCAGTTCGCCCTGATTTTCAGAGCTGCTGGTGCTACCAGCACTAAATTGCAGCACAAGCGGCATATTTTCCACCCATTGGTGGAATTCCATGGAATCTCACTGAGTTTTTCTGTAACTTTGCAGAGTACCCTAAACTGAAACTCCGCGAGTTCTGCCCTCCCCCTACTTGTGACTCTTTGATTTGTTTCATTTCCGTAACGTTGATGGCAGCACCCTCACTCTCACTTTTTAAACAATATTTTTCAAAGTTTACATACATATTATGTCAAAAAAGTCACATCTTTTTCTGACTTTTACAAACTTCGCTTGTAAGTGAACTGTCAATAAATATTATTTATGTAGAAGAAATTTGAGATTTGTTTTTGCCAGTGAATTCTCAGCTTAAAAGTGGTTTGCCTATGATATTTTCTCCTGGAAACTGGATTTTGTAGAGTTTGTATGTTACAACATAAACTTTGCATGCAATTTTGCAGATTTGCATCCAGAAAAGGCTTCTACTCAGCCAAGACCGTTTGAAGTGTGCACAGAAAACTAATCCAGGATGTAAAAAGAGGTTGTTTATCCAGCCTCGAGAGCACACTCCTCAGAAACATGTCAACAGAGCCATTATTATAAGAGTGAAGTCTTATTGAGGTTTGGGAGACGCACAGAAGGCAGCAGTCTGTGATGCTCCGAAAGCATCTCTGACAAAATACATGGGAGTATATTCACAGAGGCATTTTGGAGTACGTAAAGGAGTACTCATGTGATCCTCTTTTACATACTCTTACATGCCTTTGTGAATCAGCACCAAAACACCTAAAAATGTATAAAATGTAACTATTCAGGGAATAGTCACTTACAATTAGTACAAATTGAACGGACTATAATCTCTTTAAGGTTTAAATAATGAGTTGGAAGTTTTGGGGGCCATTACAACAAGCATTGGAAATGCAATAGGTCTCGCATTTTTTTAAGTTAGAGCTATTGGCATTGTAAATGGCAATGCCTTTTACTTATGTTTACTTATGTTTATGGAGTGGATGGAGTGGATGTATGTGGTGTGAGGTGGAATTATGTGAGTTGGGTAGAATTGTGTGGCGTGGAATAGTGTGGTGTGGAGTGGATTTGTGTAGAGGAATTATGTGGCATGGTGTGCAGTGGAATTATGTGGATAGTAATTATGTGGCATTGAGTGTACTGGAATTATGTAGAGTGGGATTGTGTGGCATGGAGTGTAAATATGTGGATTGGTATTTTGTGTTGTGGATGGAAGTTTAATTATGTGGTATGCTGTTGAGTTATGTGGCATTATGTAGAGTTTTGTGGTGTGGATTGGATACATGTGGTGTGTTGTGTAATCATGTGGAGCAGGTGCTGTGTGGTCCTCACAATGTAGACAGGGTGTGGTGTGGGTGGTGTAGGCACTGTGGTCTGTGTGGTGGATATGCACTGAGCCCTGTGAAGCACAGGTTAATCTATGTTCTTCTGTAGGCATAGCCTTGAGAGGCCAGTGTAGGCCTGGTGTGATCTGTGTTATGTTATAGCCCGAGTATGGTTTGGGTGCTGTTGGCACAGTCTGTTGTGTATAATATAGGTGCAGTGTGGTCAGAGCTGTGTAGTTGCAGCTTGGTGTTGGAAAGTGTAATCTCGGTTTAATAGATGCTGTGGTATCTGTGTTATGGGCACATGAAAGTGTGCCTACGCCTAGAGTGCCCTGGATTGTGTAAAGCAGTGTGATGTGGATGAGACTGGTAAGCTGTTGAGTGGATGATGTAGGTGCTGGCTGTTCTAGGTGTTGTGTGAACAGTAGGGTCTAGGTGGAGTACAAAGAGTGTGGTCCAGATGGTGTGTGTAGTGTACGTTTAGTGTGGTGTGAAAGGGGTGTGAATGCAGTGATGTATACGTGGGGTAAGTACAGTGCTGTCTGGGTGAAGTTGGTGAACTTTGCACTCGGTAGTTTAGACATAATGTGTGTACTATACCACATAATACTGAGCATTTTGGTGTGATCAGTGTTGTTTTGCAGTATTATGGTCAAGGAGGATTTGGTAAACAGTCATCAGTTTTATAGGCGCAGTGCAGCCTATGACGTGTTGATACTGTGAGGTGTAGGCAGGGCCACTTGAATTACACGATGCTGCAACTTTTTCTTCATATGTAGTATGAGTACGCCACGTTTGCTACATAATCCACCATGTGCTGTCTCATCTGCAAGGTGTTTCTAGCACAAACAGATCCAAAGAGGATGTGGCCTAATGGCTAGAGCGGTAGATCTCACAGCTGGGGAACCAGGTTCGAGTCTCAGCAGAGACGCTCAAACTCCTGTGATTCTAAGCAAATCACTTAATCTCCCCGTGCCTAACAAAAAATGTCTGTAACGCAAATGGTGCTCATGTAAAGTGCTCTGAACCTTCGGGTCAAGTTTGCACTATATATAACTCCAGGAAAAAATAAAGTATTAAAACACTGTGCTTAGGATACGACACTCTGCCTGGCCATTGCAAACGTTAACTGAGACCCCTTCAGCTGTTGATAGCTGTGTTCATGCATTTAAAGGGATGGTAATTTTTCCAAGATCGTATTAACTTCCTGAAATTATGGAATGGGGTATGGGCTGTTGTGTGCAGCAAAAACAAAAAATTTAAATACTCACATGCAATTCAACCACGGTGGAAAACAATTAAACCCTTTTGCTATGAAAATGCCTCGTTTCACTATTCACCGAATATATGGTTGTGTCACATTGTTCTCAAAACAGCAATCATTTAAACAAGGTACTCAGCTGTTAGAAGAATGCTAAATATGTTGCAACTATCCTAAAAATTACAGGTCTTGAATCCTAAATAGCATCTTAATTAGCCTACATAATAGCAAGGATAGACGACCCCTCTTGACGATTGCGGGTATCTGACGCCACATTTCCAGACCATAATAGTCGCAAAATAAAATGCGCCCCTGCCTTAGACGGTCGCGCTAATAACCCACCGGCAGTCTATAAGGCCTTTGTAAAGCGAGGAGTGTAACCGCTGTATAGGTGCTGACGACCACAATCCTTAAATTAGAGCTGTGCAGAACAACCAATGCAGGGTGGTGCATTAAAATTGAAATAAGAGAGATTCATCTATATAATCGGTTTATTCTGATATCGAGGATGCCTCAAAGTAAGTTAACAGGGATTCAGTTAGACTTGCACACCATCGACGTTAAGAGAAAGTATGCGGCACGAAATGGCGACGAGAGGTGCTCTATGAGCAAAAACAGAAAACGCCGCATGCCCTACAAGCAGCGTTATCACCATCTATACCCTACCTCCATCTAAAAGCCAATTGTCATAAGTTGGAATATAAAACGGCCAAATAATTAAATCAAAGGCCATTAAGCGATCTTAATTAAGCAACCCGCTCGAGTACGGTGCATCGCCCACCAATCGAAATAAAGAAACTATCGGAACCATCCATACACAGACATCCGCACACAGACCTTGCACAGTTTAAAGATCCGTTCACCAACGCACCATGCTCCTGGCGCCAACCGTATGTTGTATTATTGCCGCTCGGTGCCCTAGGGCGCCATCGTCATAAAGACTCACCTTAAAATAAATGTTAATATTCACAACACGGTTGTTTCGCAATCATAACTAAGAACCCAGCACTGCCTTCCCAAGACCCCGCCCGTCAAGCGATAAGAGCAGCCACAATCCAACGGCTTTCAGCGTTCGTGAAAGCGCCGTACTCTTCCAAACCTTTACACGCCGGCAATAGCTGCTCCCTCCGCCACATTTAAAAAATCAAGAATCTCACTTTTTTTGTTTCGGCACAGAAACAATAAACAGTGGTGCACGCGCACCACAGAGGAGGGGGGGAGGGGGAAGGGAGCGCGGCAGTGAGGCGAACGCGCGCTGGTGCGCGTTCTGGCCACCGTCGGGAATGGGAGGAGCAAAGGCGGGACATGCGCCCGCCTTTGCCCAATTGCGTGCCGTTTCGGAAAAAAAAACGCACGCTCCAGCCAATGTGGGCTTCCTAAAGCAAAACCACACGCACGAGCGTGTGGGTAGCTTTTAGAAGCCCTTTCTAAAGGTCTCGCGCTGCGCGAGCAGTGCTGTTCACTGCAACGCTAGGCGCAAGACCTAAAAAGGCACATACGTAAAAGAGTACTGCTGTAGAACTACTTCCTAAACTCATAAATCCATTTGTGAATGAGCCACCTAGCACGAAGATTCGGAGAAAATCATAGAGACATACTACTACAACCTTTCCTACTAATTTGTTCAATTTATGCAGCACCGACTGTTAAAACACACACACAGAAACCTATCACTTACAAGAGACAACAACACAACAGAAGCAGAAAAATATAGAAACCTTGTGGCTGCTCCTGTCAATGCACTGAAAGCGTGCGATGCAGCTTTGTCAGCATGATGGTGCCGTATGGTACACATTCAATGTTTCTGTATTTTCAAATACAAAAGTCCAAAGCGGGATTTTCTTTATTAAAATGAGAAAACAAATGTGACCCCTCACCATGGGAGTCTTCTGCTATGGAATGGGTGTCATTAAATGTTTTACTTTTATATCCAGACACATTTTAATGACAGTGTGTGAAAGTAAAAACGGGCTATTTGTCCGTCCACTCTCAATTCGGTGGGCAGACCAATGCTCAAACCTAAGATGGCCCTTGCTCCATTGGGCCATCAAGGGAGTATGTCAGTGACAGAGACAAAATAGTCTCTGTTGCTGACATACTTACCTTTAACTCTAAATGAGGCAGGCAGAATTTTAATTTGGTAGAAGAGGGTACTTTGTTGCAAAGGAGTATTGTTTCCACCAAACTTTATATCAGGTGTTTTGGACCTATAGCTTTTTTCCGAACCTGTTTTTGTTGACCTTAGGACTCTAGTAAATAGTAATGCATGTAACCAGGGCCTGTAAATTAAATGCTACTAGTGGGCCTGCAGCATTCGATGCACCACCCACTGGAGCAGCCTTTACAACACTCCGGCAGCCTATAGGGCAATTTTAAACTGGCATTTTGACCTGGCAAAAAAAAAATCTTTGCCAGGCCTACACCTTTATTTTTAATATGTGTAAGTGACTTTTAAAGTAGACTCTAAAGGCCCACAGGGCAGAGTGCATGGTATTTAAAAAACAGGACATGTGCGTTTAGTTTTACATGTTATGGTAGTGGAAAACTAAAGTTGTTTTCCACTTCTGTGAGGCCTATCTCTTCCATTGACTAACACTGAGTTACTTTATTACATGTAATAAGTGATGACGTTTGCTTGGGAAAAGATAGAAACATGGTGTTTGCACTCAAATTAATTGTAATTTAAAATTCTCTTTATTGTCTTATCTTCTTGTCCTAACCATTTGTGCCTTCTGCAAATGTCCTGGGTCACATGACTGTGAATGCTTCTGCTGTTGGGGTTTAAGTATTCCTTCCAGACAGTGATGTAAAGGTGATTAGGTGTGAACAGGATGGACAATCCTGGCAAGATAGTTAGGGTCGGAGCTGTATCCAGCCCCATTTACATTTGAAAGGGCTTTGACTTCATCACACACAGAGGAACCCTGACACTAGTCTTTTGTCACCTTAGACTTCTTGGAGCCTTGACAGGGGAAGGAAAGAACTTTCCAGAATCAGGTGTGGGGGCAGTACAGGGAATTCCCCCACTTCAAAGGCTAGCACGAGGAATAAATAGTGGACCTCCTGAACCACTCTTCAGTGCACTCCTGGACCTGCGGACATTACAAGAAGGACTGCCTTGTTCCCCAGAGAACTGCTCTGCTGCTTGAGGGCTGCCTTGTTTCCCAGAGGACTGCCCTGCTGCTTGAGGCCTGCCTTGTTTCCCAGAGGGCTGTCCTGCTGCTAGAGCACTGCCTTGTTCCCCTGAGGACTGCCCTGCTGCATTAGGTTTACCTTGTTCCCAATTGCTTAAGGCCTGCCATAATCACTGAGAAGGATGGCTGAACTTAATCCCTTCATTTTCTACTACCTGAGTGACTCCAAGGGTCAGTTGGCTGACCTCCTGTTCTGAGCTACAGGGACACAACAAACTCCTAAGTCCTCCCTGCAATTTCCCAGATGGTCTGTTGTACTTCTAATTGCCTGGAGCTGCAAATGGACCTGTCTGAGTCCTGCTGGCCTCTGCCATAGTAAGTCCTTGATCCCTAGCAGGTGCCTACCCTTGGCTGGCCTCAGAGTGCACGTTTCTTCAAGAAAGGGCAAAAATCTGAGGTTTCAGGCTCTTGCATTTGTGAACGGGTCCTCTCCCACCAATACTTTGCCACCCGATACGTCTGCCAAAGTGAAGCTCCAGTGAACCCGATTCCTCATGCTACAGTTACCACCAGTGACGACCGGCAATGCGAGATCTGAACTTTGTGCTACAGCAATGACAGCCTGCAGTGACGGCCAACATGAAGCTCCAGCAACAACCATCTGCAACGCCCAACCGAATATTCACGCAACAGCGATGACCACCCGAGATGCCAGGCCTGCTCTTCATGTGAAAGCGAAGATTATTTGCGACACTGTCCCTGCTCCCACGCCTCATCCACTGTGAACTGGGCTCTCTGCTGCGGACTTTGAGAAGGCAAATCTTTAGCAGGACTAACCTGGTCCCTGTATCAAGCCTATGTTTCATCGCAGTTGGTCTGAACTTGTGACTTCCCACAGTGTAGCACAACCAGATGACCACGACTGGCGTTTTGTGCTTTTAGGTGTATATCTACATAAAACTTTAAAATTGCATATCGCCGGTTCCAGTGATTGAATTTTTGTCGTTCTGGTATCATTTTATTTAATAAAATGTACTCCATTTTTCTAAATTGCTTTGGGATTTTTCTTGTGTTGTGTTTTCACTTTATTACCAGTTGTGTGCTGCATAAATACTTTACACTTTCCTTCTAAGCTAAGCCTGACTGCTTTTTTGCCAAGCTACCAGAGGTTTAGGCACAAGTTAATTTAGTTACTTTTGTGGTTCACCCTGACAAGGATTGTGGTAGTTTCGTGAGTGGTGCTTCCACCCCCTTCAACCAATAACTCGATTTCTTACCCACCTTTGATTGTGTATCATCTTACCCTTACACTCCTGTCTTGCTGGCATGTCCTTAGTTAAAGCAAGTATTTTTTCAGTTTTGTTTTTTTAACACAGTAGCCACAAAATAGACTTTGTTTCCAAATGTTTTGTTCTCTTTGCTGAACTTCAGTGAAATGGTCAGGACTATATTTTCTCCAGATCTCTGCACCATTTTTCTTTCTTTTTTGAGCTTTATTTTGAACAATACATTCATTATGCTCTCAATGATTTGTTTGTATGATTTCGTAATCCTTGATCATCTTGCACAACCCTCTTGAACTCAGATCATACAATACAAGAATAAGACAATGTTACTTTAATGTTAAATGTATTGTATCCATAGCATGTATACATACGCCGACCACTTTAGTACTCTACAACTTACAAGAAGGGTTTTTAAAAATTAGCCAAGAAATGGAAGGAGTACGAAAGGGGAACAGAGAGAGAGAGAAATGGTGAGAAAGATGGTTGACGGTGGTGAGGGAGTAATCAATAGAAGAAAAAGAGGATGATGAAAAAAAGGAGAAGATAAAAAGCATGATAAAGAAATGAGAGATAAATGTGAAGAGCTAATGAAGTGGGAGTGACATCGAAGACAAGCATATGTCCAATATTACTATTAAGGTCCAGATTCCGATGCGGTTAGGAAGGCCTCCTAACGGCATTCGCTCCGTCCGAATCAGATCGGGAATGTGTCTTTCCGACCGAATCGGAAAGGTTTCCGACCGACCGAGTACGATGCGAGTTAGTGTTAGGAATATACCAATCCGAACCCGACGGCATTCGGAATGACCGAGCAGTACGGAGCAGAATCGTACGTCTCTACAGGCCGCGTTTCCGAACGACCAATTACGATGCTGGATTGAGACAGCCTTTCCGAATCATGCCGTCCGACTAAAATTGGCAGTCGGAATCAGATTTTGGGGGCCCGTAGCGGGCCCCCCTGCACCCGTAGCCTTCCCAATCGGGTATGTGGGGGTACCCATGGGTCCCCCCTTACCAGCCATGCACAGTGTGGCAGGCACCAGGGGGTGCCCGATTTTCCCCAGCCACCCCTTTCTTCAATGGGAGCCTATGCATTCGGTCGGAACATAGGCTCCCATTGAAGTCAATGGGAGTCCAACAAAATCGTATCTGGAAGCATCCAGATGCATCGTAATCGGTCGGTCAGACTCTCCTGATCCAAGTCGGTCAGAAACCATTCCCAAACCGATTCGGTCGGAATGATTTCCTAACCGAATCGGAATCGGGCCTAAGACGTTAAAACACACTGAAATGCGGTCTGAATAGTATTTGTCCATTGTACATAAAAGAAAAATAGTGTAACAGAGCAATGACATTACCATTCGATGTTTTAGTGCAAAACGTGCTTAAGAGACATATTTGATGAGAACGGTGAAAGTACAAAAGCTACATGACTCGCTACAGTCCGATTTCCATTCGTAACACTGTCAAAACAGACAGCAAGGAGATATTTTCCTGCTGCACTGAATACACTTTCAGTTCTTAAGAATCGTTCCAGCATCTACTGAGGTGCTCAGAAGGAGCTTTGCATTGCGCTTGCAGCAATAGTTACTATCCATGTGGCGTTTGAAGGGCACAGTATGAGAACATTCCACCCACAGCCTTCCTTGCCTGTGCTATGGCGTAATTTCTTATTCTCTCAATAGACACTTTTGTCTTCTCTGTGGGACATTGAACTGGAATTTGGGTAATTATCTTGTGAGACATTCTGGAAGTAATAATATGATGCTTGGATAAAAGAAAATCACAAATGCGCATTTTGTTGCCATATATGGCGACAAAACAGAGGTAATGAACGTGGTGCCTCAATATTTGTGCCATTTGGGACCTGGGATGGGGGTTAATGGGGAAAACATTTATGTCATTATTCTGGAGAGCGACATACTAAAGAGTGTCTAAGTTCCTGCATGGTTCTCTGTCAATTGTATATTTTCTGAAAGTCAGATTAAAACCTACACATTTCTTTGAATCTTGGCAACGAAAAGTTAAAACAAGTCCTAAAATGTGATTTGAATTAATTGCTCTATGTGCCAATGCTCAATCGGTTAATGAATTTTACTACAAACTTTATATTGCCTTCCTATGTATTGTGCATGGCTTTCCCTGGTTGGATTTAAAATGTCTCGAGGATTTAAACAACCAAGCAACACATTTCTCATAGTGCTGCTTCACCACAGTATGCTTATGTGAATAATAGATCACCTGACAGTGATGGATGTGTGATTACAAAATAACAGGGCAGGAGAAGATGGAGATAGCTGGGCTGCTTTCATTTTGAGCTTCTGACTAGCAGTGGAAAGAGAGTCTTGTCACCACTAAATACTAAATACTAACACTAAATACTTGCGGCAGAGATGCCCCCAAGGATGACAATAAATTGAGCCCTGCCTTCTAAAAAACAAAGGAAACACAGAAGAGGTGAAAGCCCTGATGAATGCCCCCCCCCCCCATGCTGAAACAGACTGGAAGAATAAGTACCAAGCTCTCCAGAGTCCCTGAGGCTCGCCTGACCTCTTAAAGGTGGTGAGTCAGGGTTCTATAGCGAAAATGGAATACAGGGATCTATGAGGAGTGAAGCTGTTCAAGTGCAGGGATAGAGCTAGACTGAGACCTGAAGCACTCTGGCAGGTGCATGAGAAGCATAGTGAAAATGAATCAGAACAAAACAGCCCATTGGGACTCATGCCCTGATAGCTGGAGTGGAGGGCTACTGAACTTTGAAAATTAGGGACAACAATATGACAATATATATATAATATTATATATATATATATATATATATATATATATATATATATATATATATATATATATATATATATATATATATATATATATATATATATATATAATATATATTATTAATGGAATACATGATCTAGAGTGGTCCATGACCTGGCAAGGACTGTGTGAAGAGAGGTCCCATCCAGGAAAGGAGCAGATACTGAATTAGTCTTAGTGGTAGGGCAGTTATCCAGCCACTGGCCATGTGGAAGAACATACAGAGTGGTCTTTGAAAATTAAAAACAGGAGTCCAATTCAATTAGTAGAGGAGCAAGATAGTTCATAAATATATTGGGGACCAAATCCAGTAATAAACTCAAGATAAAGCCGGCAACAGCATAATGACTGGGACAACTTCACTAACCCCCTAACAACAAAGGTGTTCAGAATATCGGAGACAATCATGTGTGACACTGAGGGGCCGATTCCGATCTCGGCCGGTAGGGCTCCGAATCGGATTCGGCTTTACCGGATCCGATTCGGAGCCCTGTTTCCCGACCGAACCGTACGCGGGTCCGGCCGAGCGAGTACGATGCGAAATCGCCGACCGACTCGTCCGGGCGTCCCGACCGCTCCGACCGACTCGCTCCCGGCTCGAACCGCTCCGACCGACTCGCTCGGACTCGACTCGCACCGCGCAATGGAGACGTTTCCCGGCCGGGTAAGTACGATGCGCGCCGCGAGCAGTCCGACCGAGCCGCGCACTCCGGCTCGTAAGAGCAGTCGGAGCAGTACTTCGGGGGTCCGTGTCGGACCCCCTGCATGCGTAGCCGCGCGAGTCGCACACAGGGGGACCCATGGGTCCCCCCTACCTGTGCGTGTACGGCGCGAATCGCTTCGCCGCGTACCCGCTGTAGGGGGCGCCCTTGTCCGACTCGCACCCATTGAGTCAATGGGAGCCCGCGTACGCGTTGTACGACCGGCTCCCATTGACATCAATGGGAGTCCGACCGACTCGAGTCCGATAACATACGGACGCATCGTACTCGTTCGGTCGGACTGCACGGGTCCGATTCGGTCGGAAATCTCTCCGGGTCCGGCTCGGTCGGAGAAATTTCCGGCCCGAATCGGAATCGACCCCTGAGTGTATCATATTAGAATTTTCTGTCCCTTTGAGTTGCGGGTGTGGATAACATCTATATAATTTGAAATTGCATATACATCTGAAAATGTTGAACTTTAATAAACCTACTATGATAGTGGAAAATGTTGCCTCGTCTAGACACCAAGAATCCAATCTTAGATTTTAAGGTATCAAAATTAACAACTTAAACCTATGGATGGAACAGTGATCAGAGGTTGACAATGTGAGGATCTTACTTTGAAGGTCTTAATGAAAACTCAGAACTACCAGGAAATGTGCAGCCTGATCCAACATTGACATCAAACGTTTCCACTATCACTTGTTGTATTAGTTTTTGTTGCTCGTTTTCTCTTCCTCCCTCCTTTGTTTTGAACCAGAACATCATCTAATAGATTGTGTCTCCCAATGAGTGCTTATTCTACGTGATCACAATACTGTACTGTATATCTAGAGATTTTTTATTTCATCCAGTACCCTACCTACCTGAAAATGTATAATACTGAGTGTCATTGGTGATACTTTTATTAGATGAATGCACCTATGGAATGATTGTGTCATGACAGAGAAATAACTGGTTGAGCTCACCACAGTGAACCTCAAAAAAAGAACAAGAAGAGGTGCTCAGCGGTGCACCACAACGTTGCTGAATGCTCTACACAGGACAGACAATGATGTCACTTCCTGGATAGTGGCCCATGGACAACAGGTGTACAGGACAACAGCATGGTCCCATAGTCAAAACAATAGTAAACTCGAAGCAAAGGATGCAACAAGATCCCATCAGTCAATCAACAAATGCTTTTAGTAGTTTGATAAACCGAATACAGAAGAGAACTACAATCTCTGGAATGAGTGATGTAATAGATCGCAGCGATGCAGCTGGAAACCTGAATGGCCAGAGGCAGTCACTAGTTAACAACCTTTGCAGTGGCAGACTGGGGGGTACATTTACAAGGGGATAGCGCCACCAGAACGTCACTTTTAGCGACGATCCGGTGGCACTATGCCCTTCTCCATAGTTACAAAGCGGCGTTAAGCCACTTTTTGTGGCTTAACGCTGCCTTGTAAATACAGCTCCTTTACATGCATCACTTAGCATGAAAGGGTGTGCAATGGGTGTTGCTGTGGGCGTTCCAACACAACATCCATTGCTTTTTGACGCTGCCCCAGATTTACAAGGATGTGTAAATCAAAGGCAGCGCCAAAAACTAACGCCATGCAAGAACAGGAGTTAGAATGGCGAAACGAAAAGAAGTACTTTTTATTTCTCCTCGTTGTTGCTTTTTTTTTATGTGTGCTGCACCACATAGAAAGAGCAAAACACCATGAATGATTGTTTATGTGCAGGAAGGTACACCTGTTTATGTGCAGGAAGGTGTGCCTTCCTGCACGTAAACAATCAGGAGCGGCCCGTGCAGAGAAGAGCAGTGGGGTGGAGGGGCCGGGTTGGGGGGGGGAAGTCGACAGACGACCACGAGGGAAAATTAAATAAATAATTAATTTTCGCTCGTCATCTGTCAAAATTCCCCCCCACCCGTCCCCCACTCCCTCACCACCCTTACCTGCACGGGCCGCTGCTGTAAACAATCACTGAATAATGATGATTTGCTACTTCTATGTGGGCTGCATTCTGCAGCCCACATAGAAGTAACAAATCACCAGTATTGATTGTTTATGTGCAGGAAGAGAGACCTTCCTGCACCCTTGCACTATAGCTAGGCAGCTAATTTTAGTGCCAGTGTTAGAGTAAACACAGGGATGCGCTGTATTGTTGAAAATACAGCACATCCCTGCCTTTTTGAAATGTCTGAGCCCGGCGCTGCCAAATTTGGCGCGTTTCCGTGCTCTGACATTTCCTTGTACATATGCCCCTATGTCTATGGGTCATTCATTTAAACATTATTAAGCCTTTCTATATTATTTTTTCCAGTTTTATTCATTTTACTATTTGCTGGTGATAGATGCATGTAAATATCTGACAGAGCAATCATCAAAAAAAAAAAAAAGGTTTTATTCATACTACTTTTTACAAATGCTATCTGTAATATTCATCGGGGATAGTTAATTTTGAAGTTCTACTATGTATAATTACAAGAACCTACTGCATTTTCGTTGCTTAATAGTAATCATCGTTATTTTTATTTTTCACTGAGTAAATTGATTGGTTTGGTAGTGGGAGGGAGTCCCCCGACAAAAGTGCAAACTACAAAGTCGAAGTCGAACAGAGAAATGTAAACAAAATCCCGCTTGAAGCGCGTTTCTTTGTTTCTCTTTGGACGTTTTAATGCGGGTTTTAAATGTTACACTCGGCGGTCTTGATGCCTTTAACACCAGCAAGTGTGTTTGTTAATTAAAATGTCATCCTACTGAAACATTTTCCTTTCTAAACAAAAGAGGCAGCCATGGGATTCGAATGAGCAAGCAGATGAATATCTGAAGCCATTATATATTCCCGCTCAACATGCCTTTAATGCTGTCTTATTTATACAGAGATCCCTTCCTTATTTCAATATGCATTTTTGCACATTTGCCTGAATCATTGGTTTTAATGCCTTTAAATTGCGAAATATCTCATTGGGGTGTATCTAAGATCGTGCACTACTGGAAAGACTTGGGGCCAGACATAGGTCCTGGTGTACTAAAAGACAGGTCGCAAAACTGGTTGCAAATACCGACTTTTGTGACCAGGCTTTAATCTTCTAATGCAGGCTATGTACTAATAGCAGCGGTGGCCGGCTCAGGTAAGCGCGGTAGGGGGGGCAGGGCGCGTCAGGGTGGTAAGCCGACAGACGACGGAATAGGTATTATTTATTTATTTATTTAATTATACCTATTCCGTCGTCTGTCGACTTCCCTTCCACCCACCCCGCCCCGCCTCACCCATTGCGTTCAACTGTGCCGGCCGCCGCTGACTAATTGGTTACATCACAAAAACTCCAGTTGCAGGAGGTAGCAGAATAATCGTCTAATAAATATTAATTAGGAAGGTTGCAACTTATGACCGCCTGTTATTGGCTACAAACACAGGGATAGTGGAGTGCACGGAACAGCAGACCACCATTCATGTGCTCATTTTCCCATGTAGGAAATATTTTTTTTGATGCAGCAAGTGTTACTTAAAGGAGCCAGTGCAGCATTTTTTTTTTTTAACTTATTTGGGAAACAATCAAGGATAGCAGGCAGTGGTCCCCTGATCAACTCAATGCTCCCCTAAGACGGCAAACACCATTTACAAAGGGGAAGGTGTCAGTTACCACCTCCTTCACTATAGAATCACATTTAGAAGGGGACACCCCTTTCACGTCCCTTTCACACGTTTGTCCGACTCCCAAAATGGGTTTAGTAAAAAAGTAAATTGCAATTTTGCCGTTGCAAACCCTGTGGGTATGTGAATTACAGGGTTTGCTATTAGAAATAGGCTTTGTCCTTTAGATGATATGTACAGTGCATCTAGACATTCCACACCATGGTCTCGGTGGTGATATAGCCAAGATTCTAGATCGAAGAATGTGTTTCATTCACCTTTCCTGTGAGTGCAGTTACTAAAACTAGCCATGTTGCCACCATCAATTGTAACATGAAATGCAGATTAGTGAAAACGCCTTACATGAGAGGTCTCGTAAAAAAATGTTAGATAAGAAATGCTTACAGGCTCCTGGTACTGAAACCTCTGGCTAGGTAGTTATAGGCATTTCTAAATACATTATTTGTTCTAACTTTTATTAATGTGAACGTTTGAACGTAAATTTATTTTTGAAGACACTAAAAAATATGATTTTATCAATACATTTCTTTTAAATTATGGTCACAAGAATATGTATAGATTGTTAATTCAGCCAACTCTACTACACATTGACACCTCTATAGATATAGATGTCCACATATTAATGGACCTTTTTGGGAAGTCTGGGCGTTTAACTTACTTAAGCCCCGCTGAGGAAAAGTCAATAGACCTTAATGAACCAGGAGAAAAATCCTTTGCTGGGTCTATGACATGCCTGCAGCCTCCAAGTCTAGCACGCGGCACCGCTTTCTGTTCTGACTCACCACATGATTTACTTTTGAAATATGTGAAAGGAAAAAACAAAAACTAGCAATCCCTTTCTACCAGCAAAGGTATCTGCTTTCAAGGGTGATGATCCACACAGGGAAAAGACATCAACTGCACCCACAACATAGGCGGTAACTCCATGCACACATAACATGACCATGAATAGCACCTACTGTTGTCGTCAATAGCTGCAGAGAGTCAGTCGTCCATGCTGAATAGCACTGTATAATATTAGGGTGTGTCGGCCATCTTGAAATGGGGCACAATTAATTATTTTAAACAAGCAGTGGTGGCCGGCATGGATCGGCGGTGGCGGGGTGAGGGGGGAGGCAGGATGGGGGAAGCAGGTGTAAAAGAAAAAGAAAAAACGTACCTTCTCGCCGCTTCCTCGCCGCGTCTCTCCTCGAAGGCCCTTGCTCTGGCCCGAACAGGAAGCACACCCAGGCTCCCTATAGCCAATCACAACACTGCAATGCAGTGTTGTGATTGGTCTGAGCGCCGTGGTTTGGCGATCAGCCAGGGAATTGGAGCCTGGGCATGTTCTCCACCCACCCTGCAATACAGCCTGGGTGGAGAACATGCCAAGTGTGCATTAATGTTTGGGTAGCCCGAGACGACCGGCCAAACATTCATGCGCACTTACAAAGTGTGCTCACCACTCCCCCTACTCCTGTCGTTGGAGCAGCCCTGACCCGCCCTGCAAAGCTGCCGCAGCAGGAACAAGTAAAATGATAATAACATTGAGTTATCATTTTATTTTTATTTTATTTCACTGCTAATAATCTGTGGGGCGACCCCCTCCACCTAAACAAGACTTGTATAATCTTTACACTTTAATAAAAAGAATGACATAACTTTGGCACATGATGTTTTACTATTCTTACTTCTGTTTGTTCTATTTTCTGTATTTTGATTGTGCTTAAACAGAGGGAGCTATGCACTTGGGTGCTCTCTGGATGGCTTGAAAGTTGTAGGCAGAAATGAAACATGCAATTTTTGGCTAAAAATAACATTGGTTAATATGACCTCCAATCTTATCGGTTCCTGGTACAAGTGCTCTTTGCACCTCAAGCTGTACTGTGCCGAGGAACTGACACATTGCAGGAACACTGTAACAAGACCTCTCACTTATGTCAAATAGCCAGCTCCATGGTGCCCATTAGAGATACAAATTCAGGTGCTGGTTTAAAAGGGACAGGAAGGAGCACTAAAAGAGTGTGAGAGGGTGTTCCCCACACTGGAATGGCCCTCCTACTAAAAGCAAACCCCTCCTTGAATAGAAACCAGGGGTTCCTTGCAGCAGATGTCATGCAGTCCATTTTTTGTGCAGAGCCACTCGCACTCTTGCCCTTGTTGGGTACTTAAACCGTTCCACAAGGGTGAGTGCTGACTGTGACAGCACCGTCCCTTGTGGCAAACTTGACAATACCCCTGAATATTTCCGCCACAACACCCATTGCTTTTTGCATTCTGCAGCACACATAGAAAGGACACATCACCTTTCAAGATTGTTTATGTGCAGGAAGGTGCCCCTTCCTGCACATAAACAATCGCCTCTGCAGCGCAGGCACCCTTGCCCCATGGCAGCAGGGTGCCTGCGCTGGGGCTAGGCAGCTTTATTAGCGCCAGCGCTAGGGGAAACACAAGGGTGCAGCATATTTTTGTAAATACAGTGCATCCCTGTGTTTCAAAAATGTCGGCGCACGGCGTTACCAATTTTGCCGTAACACCATGCACCAACATTTTGCTGTGAATATCCCCCCATGAGTATATGAGTTCGCTCCTGCTCCTTTTTGCGTTGTTCATTGTCTGCAGAGCATTTGATAACTATTTCAGTTAGTGAATACATTCCAGGCAGAGCTCTTTTTTGGCTGAGAGGGCACACGCCCAGTCTGCAGTGGGCACACTTTGGGCACAATGTCATTTGTTTTGATTACCACTGTAAAATGTTTCTTCCTTCATCCAGATTGTGAAGAACCGAGATATCTGTGCCCGGATATAAGCTTGTGGCATGCAGTTCATATAGATTTCAGCAGTTGTTGTTTACCTCACTCTGCCATTTTGCCTTCACTTAGGGTTTGTGAAGTTTTTGGCAGGAAAATGTGTCATTGCAACTGTGCGCCTCAGTGGTGTAACATAGGCATTCGCAGCTCCCGGAGTGCGGGGAGGCACCCAACCTGCAGGGGGCCCCCTCAGCACAGTACCCTGACATAAGAGCTCCTAATTGAGCACGGAGACGGGCCCCTCCATGTACCTTGCAGAGGGCCCCCCTCAAGTTTCGTTACACCACTGGACTGCGCCTGTAGGTATTTGAATAAGCAGTAAGTAAAAAATGAAAATAATCAAATAAGTGACTTTACATTAAAATAGCATGCTGGATGCTGCGAACCCAGTGCCTGGGCCTTTTTTTTTTTACGCTTGCGCATTTGGTAAATTCATTCCTGATAGTAAGGCCAATTACTTAAAGCAATGTTGTTGGCTCAGTAGCTTAACTACATCATGCTGATATGTCACGAAATAACAGCTTACTATTACTCATTGGGGTTGGAAGCATGCCTCGACTACTAAGGAGTCATTTTGATGCATGTCCTTCATATTTTAATTCCCGCCTTTCAGTTCTAAGTCCACAGTATAAGGTAGGCTAAGCAATTATGGCTGTGCTATAGCTACCGGCAAAGCCAGCCGCCATGATTTACAACACAGATGCAGGCAAGCAGATACATCACACTGGCAGTCTTTCTTAACCGTGTGTAGGGGAATAAGTAAGCATCACGTTGACACGTACAAATAGGTGTGTTGGTTAAAAGTGATTTGCATTTTACTTTCATTCTTCGGGAAATGCTAAGTGTTCACTTGGCCCACTTTCCGTCGAAGATTACAAGACATCCTTCACAGGCAGTTAGAGACGTGGGCCCAAAGGAGGAAACTGGCATTGCAACAGACTGTTGCTCTCTGTGGCTAATTTTGATATTGCTTTCTTTCCAATTTAATCTCTTTCTACTCTCAAACTTTTGGGTCTGCTCTCTCCGTTCTGACTTTACCTCACTCATTGCATGCTCTCATCCTTCCCTTTTTATCAAAGTATCAACGCTTTCTAGGGTGGCCGCAGTGCTTAATTTGTAAAAACATAAGTACCAGGGCCCTCCTCAGGAGGCCACCTCCTATTGCACTGCCATTGTCGCTGCCAGCACTGCCAATTACAGTATCCTTCCATCACACTCCTACAAGTTTGACAATTCTGACTATTCTAGGCCCCCAAAGCTATAAGAATAAGTTTGGCGGCACACATTAGTAATTTTTAAAGTATATTGAATTAGTAAACAACTGTTGTGCTCATCTCCAAATTAGGCAAATAGCGTCACCATGTGGCAGACTGTCGTTAGTGCCGGTGTTGACAATTCGGTGCCGTACCAAGCACTAGAAAACACAGACTCAAATTAAGCACTGGACGGCCGGAAGGGAGCATGGCGCCTCATTATAAATCAAGAAGAATAGTACAGAGAGGCATTAGAACATCTTTGTAACAGTGAAGGGAAGACGTAATCCATGCCAGTATGAATGTGAGAGTAGGAACACTTTATTTATACATCCTCTATTCCTTGCATCCCTAAAGATAATACATTCAACCATCAAAAGCTAGAATGTTTGATTATAAAAGTCCCAAGTGCAAGAAAAGGTGCAACCAAGGAGGGATGGGACAGGGAAAGGAAAATAATAAGAAGGGGGGAGAATAAAGGTAGGCGTATTACATTTGACATCAGACTAACGTCGGAGTACACCAGCTTCAGGAAAAAACTGAAAACTTGGCTGTTCACCCAAGCCTACTGTTAGAGTTCCTCAGGACGGTTCTCCTATCTCCGATAGCGCCAAGAGACGTTTCGGTGAATGAGCGCTTAATAAATCCCCCAAACATAAACATAAACATTTGCTAAAATATGCATTACATATAACAGTCTTGCACTGGTTTTTAGCACACACCTGGTGTGGTCTGTAGCAACTAAAGTCTTCACTGGCAAAATGCTTGAAAATGAAGTTAAAATCACGTAAACGTCTGTTGCCAGTCGTTTCCAGAGCATGCTCAATTGGTAATAAAGGTGTACTAATTTTAGCAAGGTTCAGTTATGGAGGGTGATCCAACATTTTAGCCTTGGAGAGAGTGTGGGGGTATATTGTCCGTAGAGTGACAATTCTGATTCTAATTGGTTGGTGAGTTTGTGTATATTGGGGCAAAAGAAAGGATGCTTAGGCCCTGATAGAAGTAATATCAGTTCGGCTGTAAACATGGATTTATAGGCTGTTGCAAAGTCATCCTGTGCCCTGGGCACCCCCCAACTTTTTGCTGACTGGTACTGGTGGTAACTGACTCTGACTGACCCTGGGCTCTGCCTAACCAGGCCCAGGGCTATGCTGAAATAGACACATTTAGAATACAGTGAAAACACCTACATACACTAGGGTACACTAAGGGTTGGGGTATCCCTGGGATTGGCAGGACCTACCTTATAAGGCCCTAGTACATAATAGGGAAGGGGGGTTGAAACTACCTCTCAGTCCCTAGCATTTAATAGGGCATGGCAGTTTAGAGGTCGGCAGCCCTTTCTGCACTTACATGTGTGCACTGCTGAAGCCTAAGGTCAGTTTAAAAGTGGCTCTGTGTGGCAGGACTGCTTTTAAACAGCAAATTGTGCCCAAACTCGACTTTGGTGTTTGGGGCACTTACAAATGGTTAACCTACAATGTTTGGGCATATTAGGTACCCCCAGGGTCTCCCCTAGGTGTCCCAGGGATGGGGGATTATAAGGAGGGCCTTTATAAAAATGAGTTTTATATGCCCTGGGTTAAGTGAAATTGCACATTTCACTCCCCACATTATGATAAAGTGCTGCCCAAAATCGACTTTGGTGCTAGGGGCACTGTGGAGGGAGGATCTGCAATGTTTTTACTTATTCAGAACCCCTAACGTCTCCCCTAGTTGTTCCAGGGGTGGGGGTCCTGTAGCTATATGCAGAGTACTTATAAAATATGTTTTTATAAGCCCTGGTGCTGGAAAAATGGCCCAAGTCATAGTTCCCATTGCAAATCCCATGCCTCATAGGATAACATGGCAAGAAGTTATTAACTACTAATTCTTGATAGGAGAAGGCTAGAAATGCCATTCAAAGACTTCCCATAATGGTATTAATAAATCCAACAATATGATATTGTTGAATTTCTCCTAAAATGGACAGACAAGCAGTTATAAGACTTTCTTGTTTGTAAGCCCAGATTCAACCTTCCAGTGGTCTGTCCTGATTGGTCAGAGTTAAGTGGATTACCCAGGCTCCTTTGAAGAGGTGCTAAAGAGCCCCTGGGGTTAACCAGCTCTGCTGGTAGGGCAGTGTTCTGTTACACAGGAAGGCCATAGCAGGGGGAGGAGTCGTAAACAATGGACTTCAAGGTAAGGGAAAGACACCAGTGTAATTTACAACTCTACTCTTTTGAACCCAGCCAGATGCTAGGCTTAAGGAAGGAATGAGCAGATGTAAAGGGGAGAGACTATGGAGATTAGCCATCCTAGGGGTGTGTTTAGCCAGCTCTTCTCTCCCTGCTGAAAAATCAGCCATTATGAATTTGGAAGAATTGGTGCACCCTGGGACAAAATAGTTCCACACTCTGAAGGAAGTGGTCAGACCTTTGGGTGGTACCCTGCAGCCCTTTGGACAGGAGTGACCTCCTGCTTGACCCAGAGAAATTGGAATAAGTATCTGAGAAGGGCAGAGCCTCTCCGATCTGCTTTTGAAACCTAAGAGAAGGGCCCATGCGGAAGAGTGTTTGATATGCGTTCCCCAGGCCTGCACTCTGAAGATTGCGCCTTTTGCACCATCTGAAACTACAGCCCTGTGGATCAAACCTGCTTCAAAAGGACTAAAGAGTGGACGCCCTGCAAGCTACAGGTTAACAGAGCTCACCTGGACCATGACCACAAAGAATCCCCAGCCTGGAGTACTACCAGTGGATCTGTAAGGGTTTTGTCCAAGTGGATTGTGGTAATTGAAGCCTCACACTTTCAAGGACCCTCTTGGAGATTGCAGAACCTTGGATTGTGTGTTGGACACTTAGGGACCTGCAAAAAGAACTTTGGGAAGGAGTTCGAACAGGATCCAGCCTGCTGGAGGGGGCTGCACAAGACTGGTGAGAAATCCTCCAGAACAATTGCTAAATGTGAATGTGTCCCTGTCCGAGGCAACAAAATGACCAAAAGGGGCACTGTTGGTTTCTAAGCACTAGAAAGTGACTAATCTTTAAAATGTCATATCTCTGGTTCCCTACAGTGTATTTTTTCGTTTTGGTGTCATTTAAAAGATAAAAATATGTCCTATTTTCATAAATTGGTGTTGGATTTTTATTGTGTGTTGTCTTAATTATTTACTGAATTGGTGTTTTTAAATACTTTACATACCTGTCTTTGAAGTTAAGCCTGCCTGCTCGCAGCCAAGCTACCAAGGGTTGAGCATGGGAATAATTTTCTAAGACCTATTTTGAGCCCTATATCGTGTCAGTGGTATTATTGCCAGTGGTAAATGCATATCTGCCACTACTAATAATCCACTTTCCAAAATAGGCAAATTGGGATTCTGAGCTGTGTAGGCTTGCCCCACTCTGGATTTCTTTTTCCATGCAGATTTCGGCAGGTAATGGTTGGTGTGATCTCAGAAGAGAAGTATGTGAGGGGCGTAGCTTGGTTAGTAAGACTGTGGGGTGTAAATTTCAGATTTTCCAACAATCACGCCCGCATATAATGTTAAAATATGTTGTACGACAAGCAGGGTGCACGGAAGGGGCCTAAGGGGCATTGGAAGCAGAGTGGAATGCAGATTGGTAGATGCACTAAGTGAGAGAAAACAGAATATTTTGTAAAATAGCCAGCATTTTTTAGCAATTTCAAAACAGAGGAAGAGAAAGTGTGTGTGTGTTTTTGTCTGTGTGTATTTAAAAATTCCTGGTGAAATCCGACGGAAATCTTACCATTCCCAACTGAAAGCACCTTTACCCAACTATTTATCAAAACATACATTTATTAGTGGGGTGTAACACCCCAAATATCGCCCTGAAGCTACACCCCTGCTCATATCAAGAGAGAAGAGCAAATGGTATAACAGCTGAGATTTCAAACGGTGCTTGCCAAATTCATAGCTCAAAAGTAAGACCCGCCCCTGCAGAATGTGATAAGGGGCCCCATGAGTCTCCCACATCTCACAGATCTTCATTGGCTCTGGGCTGAATGGGGTCCCCCTGAAAGTAAGCCCCCTCCATGCCGTAGAGGCTTTAGGGGCTTGCGTTATGCCCCTGTTGCTTGCTTCTATCTGATTTCTGCTTTTATGGGTCCAGATTTACTGTCCTTCATGCTACGGAGTGCTGCATGAAAAATGCAGCGCAAAGCTATGCATAAGCCAGAAAGTAGCACAACACCAGGATTAGTAAGAGTCACCTGCTCCCCCTAATCTGAGTGTTCTGTGGGATACTCTGCTGCACAGTGGTGTGCAAAAGTGACCCAGAATTATCTAGCTTATGTTGTACTTGAGGTACACCCTCAAGTACCAACTCCTGTGTGTAGACAACTGCATAGTAGGCAGACAAGCAAGATGTGTGCTTTAGGTAAAGCACACATATTACAGGCAGGTAGAACAGGTGATATACCCCTTGCTTGCCCCTGCTTATACGTGGTGTTAGGAGTTGGGGTAGAGCAAGATCACGCCACTTTAGCAAGTCTGCCTTTGCACCAAAAACATGGGATTTGTGCCGGCCAATCCCAGACAAGCCCCCTTGCATTCATTAAAAGGGGCTTGGTGCAAAGACTTCAGCGTAAAATAGCTTTTGTATTTGAAAGTGAATCCATTGCTGGTGTTTGTGCTTCTTTGTAACACTTTGTGTTGCTTTGCATTGCACAAGCACGGGTAATGGCAGTAGTCGTCCCAGCAGCTGCACTAGCTAGATTGCACTGGAAACGGTTTTCTATTCAGTGAGTGGAAACCCATTATCTGACTTTTTATTGGTTTTTCGCCACATTCTCCACCTAATCTTTACCTCCAGGAGACACAGCGCCTTATCAAAGTCTTCTTTACACTCTAGCATCCTGTGCTGATAACATCCTTTCATGGCATATTACTGGATGGAAAAATACAGGTTCTATAGCAAACCACTGTCTTTCAGAAACATGTACTATAACAAAAATATGAAATCACAAACGATGGAATAGAATAAAAGCAGCTTTTGAAAAGAAGCGCCATTATCTTGGTGTCAGATGGTAAAAAAAACCTATGAATTAACAGAACATCAGGGAGAACAATGCGGCTCCCTCCTGGTTGCAGGTGACATGACAGTTGTTTGGAAACAGCAATTGTTAAACATTCTCAAAAATTAATAAGTGGATGTAAGCAGGTAATGAATTTACAGCAAGGCCAAAACATTTTGTACGGAAATAGTGCAGACATTCTGATGGAAAATCAATAGCAAACAAAAATTAGGCAGCTGCCCAAAAAGTTAAGGGGTACATAACCCGGAATCAGCATCTGTGATTTTAAATTCTGAGTATATTTAATTAGACTATACTGTTAATTATTGTTTTTGGAAGCATTGTTTAAAACTTAATTCTGCAGAGAAGGCTTAAGGCAAACTGGAGGATGCACGTGAGTAGAGTAATGACTCAGCTGCTCTAAAAAGCATTTCCAGATATAAGACTACAGTTTGTCACCGCCTATAATTCTTGATGTTGGCAGCGGTAAAAAAAATAGTGCAAAGAAAAAGAAAACAATTGTGCTACATTTTGTAAACATTTGAATAGCATTCAGCATCATTTGTTTACTGATATACTCAGGAGAAGTGTGGCTCAATGGTTAGAGCGGTGGACCCTGATGCAGAGATCTGGCCCGGGACCAGGGTTCAATTCCCGCCTCGGCGGGTCTTGGGCTCAATTTCCTCGGACCTGATAATTCTCGCCTCGGTGCCTATTCTAATCATGGGTCCCACTCTGCAACTCTGGGCAATAGCTTGCTTAATCTCCACAACGGCCCCAACAGCGCTGGGATGCCTGGCTACACCCTGGGGGTGCCCAGGAGTGGACATTTCACAGGGAAAAGCCAGGAAGGGTTCCACAGCGGTATGCGTACAGCGCCAGGACACCTCTTTGGGGGTATAAGTGCGCTTTACAAGTACGAATTTCATTTCAATTTCATTTCATGTCTAATAATCGATGTACCTTCCTGTCCACATCTTCTGTTTGCCAGTTCAGGGAGTCTACATTGTTATGCATCTATTTTCATGATTATAATTGTCTATTTTTCTGTGATTTCAGAAGTTCCCTGTATTTCCCCTTTTATCGCATTGAAATCTGGGTGTTTGCACTGTGCACTGGATAAATGCCTCATAAGCAGGCCTCAAACACGTACTCTGTTCAAAACGTCAACCTTTTTTATTCAACTGTTAGTGCACAAACCTTTTTCACTGTTAGTAAGAATGCAGATATGGAAGAATATCTGCAACAAAAATACAGTGATATAAAATGCCGCCCCAAAAAATATTGCGGACACAAATATGGACTGTACATAATTTGCATATACAGTACAAAATATAAATTACGAAAATACTATCTAAAAACAGGTAAAGTTGATTGAATTTTAAATATTAAACATTATATTAACTTTAAAAAGTATATTAAGCTGAAAACATATATTAGAAATATATAATATAAAAATATTGAATTACTTTTATCACATGCAAAAATAAAATAAGGATATATACTTTAAAATACTTGTAAAAAAATATTAATCATAAAAGATAAATAAAATAAAAGTATGATTTAAACATTTCCCAAAATAAGTGGTCTAAAGCCGGGGGTTAACCATTCTCCTATCTGTGCACCACACAGTCGAATTTGCTGTCTCTACAGCGGAAAACCACCCGGGATCATGAGAAGTTCAGGACACTTTTGAAAACGTGGCTCTTCAGCCTTCCTTAGTTCCTTTCCAGATTATGTTTCTCCAAATGTTGGCTCACTAAGTCCTTTCTCAACACTGAGACACCTATTGGGTATTTGTAAAGCTCTATGAATACTGTTTCATTCATTCATTAATTCAATAACAAAATAGAAAATACTGGTAATAATTAACAATAACTATACAAACACAGTATATTAAGAATTGCAGATTATTATTAAAATTTAAAAATAATGTTTGAGGGAAAATATTAGTCCAAAAATTTTAATTACAGAATTAGAAAAAATTAAGGTAAAATAACTTTTAAAATTCAATCACGCAAAATAAATCTTTAAAAAAAAAAAAGAATAACAGCTGTGTAGAGGTCAAATCCACTTCTGCCACTCATAACTAAGAAACAACAGGGAAAGTGTTGGACTTTGGAGGGGCCAGATCGAGGGCCAGACTGGGAACTCAAAGCAGCCTTGGCAAATTGTGTCAGATCAGCCTCAGTACGGGAGCAGCAATCAAGCCTGACTATTACAAAGGGGTATTGGGGGGTGTTCTCTCTCCAAGAAAATTTTGAAAAAAAATTACAAAAATAGTGCATTCTGCAACACATTTCATTATATATTCATTTGTATTAGGTTTTAGAGCACAGTAAATAATGACCTTACAGTGCACCAGGATATGACAATCTTGTTGGGGCCCTTCAATGATTCCCTCTTTATCATCCTCCAACAGTGCCCCTCATCTCTCCATAGCCCTCCTCACATGTTTTTCATTTGTTTTATAGCACCTTTCATACCAGTGTAGGGAGTTGGAGCACTTTACATCATGCACATATACAGAGACAATAAATTATACATGTGCATATCAGTGTTTGGAAAATATTACATAAGACAAAAGGGAATACAAGTGTAGGATTTACATGTCATCCATACTTGTAGGCATTTTTTAAGAGTGCTTGGTCTGGAGAAGCTCAAAATCAGGATTCAAAATGTAACACAGTGGTTGGATTTACTAAATTTTTTTATTTCTACCCAAACAAACCCATTTTTAGCAACATTAGGATAATGAAAGACTGGGGGTAGGCGGAAAATTCTGCCCTGCTGGTTGAGTTTGCAGAGTTTTGCCCACTCTGCTTTACATGAGTATGACTAAGTTCCAGCCAAACGCCACCAAGTGCCTCGTGGTGGAGTTATTTCTCGCTCGCAGCTCAACAAAGTTAAGTAGGCGAGCGAGAATTTGCATCCCCTAGCGTGATTTTCGCGGCTCGAACAACTGCTGGTGAAATTTTCTCAGCACGGACAGTCATGGCAGGTCACGACCGTACGCGATGAGAAAGCTGCTGCTCGAGTAGAAAATCCACTCAATATGCAGAAAGAAGCAGCGCCCTCTGGTGCACTGTGTGGTGCCATTCACAATGATTTTACAGCGCGGAACAAGCTCCTAGCACTAACAATCAGCGTGACGTGCACAATTATGCCCGCTCTAGAAAATCCACAGAATCTTGCAGAGTTTTTATCTAACTCCATGGAATTTAGTGGAGTAAAACTCCACAAGCTATATCCAACCCTAGAAAAAAATAACATGTACAATGCAGTTTGCATGCAGCTCTTTATTGGCAGTTCATAGCTCACTCTGCTAGATTTATTACGATTTTAAGTTATGAATTGTAAGTAAATAATGGATCTCTGTGACAAAAGCAGTAACCCACTGAGCTATACACATTAGCTATGTATGGTACATGTTCTTTGCAGCAGGCATATTAATCCTCTGGACTACATTAGATGAGTCAAAACTAACAATAGACAAAACTCGGATCTCTCTCCAGCAGGAAGGTAAACCACCAGAGATATCAATCTTGACACTTTTATTTTTATTGTTGCCTGAAAACTGCTGGGTATACAAGGAACTCTGCAGTAAGAGTGAGAAATGAGTCGCTATGCTGGACAGTCCTGCTGATTTTGTTTCTGGAGGTCGATATTGCAGCACTGCTGCAAAACCGGCCCCCAGTAACAAAACCAGCCTCCCACACCTCCAGCCTCCTGGAGAAACACACGACGCCCAGTACAGCCAGTCCAGCCTTGACCAGATCTACTATTCCCAATCCAATGTAAGCAACAATAAGGAAAGGGTTAAACTTTGATGGGGTCATATTTACTTTTCCTATTCCCACTTCAACCGAAGCAACAGCAGGGAAAGCGCTGGACTTTGAAGGGTTTGGATTTAATATTCCCACTCTAAATGAGCAACAGTAGAGAAGTAATTGGTAAAATTAGCACCATTCACTTGGGTAAATATAGAGCTAATTATTTAAAGTGCTTAGAATGAACAACTATAAAGTCAGTTTTTTTTTATTCTAGTGTTTAAGAGTTACTACTGAAAATGATCATGAGTCAGTAAAGTACATAAAAAACTTAATGGTAAAATAGAAGTGTAATTCCAGTTAATCCATTCTTATCGAACGTTTTCACAGTTGGAAATGTCTAATATAGACAGAATCGAGGTTGCTTAGGTCCTAAATAAACAAATGTGTTCAGTATGACAGCAATCTGAATCTTATGTTAAAAAAGGTGCAGCTATTAAACAATGAAGGATTGCTTGACAAAAAAACTTAAACTATAATATGTATAATTTATGTCGGGAATAGTGGTCGTAGTTTGCATGTGTTTTTGTATCCACTAACATACTATTGCACATGCAGAAAGTACACATCGTAATGTCAGTCCATAAAATCGTGGAGCACACTTATGTTTATCTTTCTAACGCTATAGTATATACCATGAATGACATTAGAAACCAATGTTGGATTCTGTTTTTTACATATTCAAAGCATAATTAATTTTGTTCCTCTTTCTATAAAAATGACATATCCTGTTAAAATGGCACATTTTGGTGACCATTGTAGGTTAGAAAAGCAGATAGTTTTGAGAAATGCACTGCAAACGTTTTGTGAATAGCAACTAAGTAAAGACTCTGTGAGTGTTTAATTCATTTGCATTGCATGTTTCTAAACCTTTCCTCTGTCGCTTCCCTGGGAACGATCAGTATCTTAATCCAAGCTGAAGCCTACATAATATGCACATGTTGACTACACCTCTGTAGCATAAAAGCATGTTTGTGAATTATAACACAAAAAATTCAAGTCTCATTGGACAAGAAATGTATTCTTTTTCTTTCTTTCTTTCTCTCTTTCTTTCTTTCTCTCTTTCTTTCTTATTTGTAACATGCTCATGCTATTGAAATGGCTGCTTTAGAAGAGAAAGGAAAGAGGGGGGAGGAGTACATCAGACTGGAGATGGTAGACTCATAAAATAAGTATGTATTAAAGAATTTTCAATCTGGAGAATTTCAGACCCTCTTTTAATTTCTCAGGAATACATTGAGGGATTTTAGAATAATTGTAAATAGTGCCAGCCCTACTCGACTAGAAGGACATCATTATGATGAAGATTCGTTAAGTGCTGCCGCAGTGCTGTGACTGAAAGGGGTAGTCTGCAGAACTGAACATGCTTAAGCTCAGGGTAGTCCAGAAAATAACAATATCACTACTGGTGCCAAACAGCAGACATTTCAAAATATCATGTTGGCCTTAGGACTCTGTACACTTTACTACTGCTAACCAGTGCTAAACTGCTTGTGCTCGCTCCATAAAACGTGGTAAAATTTGCTTACACCTGATTGGCATATTTAAATTCCTTATAAGTCCCTAGTAAAGTTGTATACCATATTCCCAGGGACTGTAAATGAAATGCTACTAATGGGCCTACTGCACTTATTGTGCCACCCACCTAAATAGCCCTTTAAAACATGTTCCAGGTATACAATTGCAGCCTGAATGTAGTTCTAAACTGTCAATTTGGCTTGCCAAAACACACCTCTTGCCAAGCTTTAAACTCCCCTTTTTTACAAATGAGTCACCCCTGAGGTAGGCCCTAAGGGGCCCAAGGGGCAGGGTGCATTGCAATTAAAAGGTTGGACATTTACTTTTAAGTTTTACATGTCCTGGTAGTGAAAAACTCACAAATTTGTTTATTACTACTGTGAAGCCGACCTCTCCCACAGAATAACTTTGGGTTGCCTTACTATCTTTAATAAGTACTAACTTTTGATTGAGAACAGGTAAAAATTTTCATGTTGAGTGTCTGGGAAGTTTTATTTCAAACCATCTTTAATGGCAAAGTTGGATTTTAAATTGCAATTTTAAAAATGCCACTTTTAGAAAGTTGACATTTTTCTGCCCTAATTATTTGGTGCCTGCAGCATGTTCCTGGCTCACATGACTGGGTGTAGATGGCAGTTGGACTTTGGTTATTCCCTCCAGACAGAACACAATAGAGGGATTCGGTGTACCCGGATGGGCCATCACTGGCACAATGGGTTGGAGCTTGGCACAGCCCCACTTGCAACTGAATAGGCTATGAACTGCCTTTACACAACCAACCAACTTGGAGCACATGCAACCAACTTGGAGCCAGGCCAGGGGAGGCAGGACAATTCAAGCACTTCAAAGAAAATTCTCTAGAAACTTCTCCTACTTCAAAGAAGGCTTCAGGTATAAAAATAGGACCCTCAGACCCACTTTTCAGTTCCCTTTCTGAACCTGCGGAAGGTCTCTCAGAGGACTGCCTGCTGCTGTCGCCTGCTGTGTACTTCAGAAGACTGCTTTGCTGCACCCCTCAGGACTGCTTTGCTGACTGAAGCTTGACTTTAACCCTCAGAGTCCTGCCCTGCTGTTTGAGCGCTGTTCCATTTCTTGAACCCAGGACTACTGGAGTGACTCCAAGGGCTAGTTGGCTGGACTCCTGATCAAAGCCTCGGTGACAGAAAAGGCTCCAACCATCTTGAACCCGCACCTGGACCCAGCCCAAATGAGTCCTACCCGCCAAGTGGTGCCCTCCAGTCCTGGATCCTTGGAGGTGGTATTGAAGGTGCCCAGATAGCCAAAACCCAAAACGTGGGAAAATATTTGGCTAAAAACTGCTCTGAGAACCGAGAGAAGACTGGGACCAACCTGCTCATCTACCCCTCCAAAGTGCACCATTGGTCGACCGGATTTCAGCGCCGGCGCTAGGGAAAGGGGAGGAGAGAGCCATATTTATTTAAATATGGCGCTCTCCTCCTCTCTCCTTTTCACGCAGCGCATCACCCCATTTGTGGCTGCTGCATTGTGCTGTGTGAACACGTGGTAAATCTGGCCCTGTGTGCATCTCGGTACAAAACTATTTAAGAATAAGGCCCACCTGTAGGAAATCTTCTTTCTTCTGGGAATGAGGGTTTGCAATAGGAGAGGTAATCCTATCATTCTTTTAACCCAAATAATGTAATAAATCACACATCTTCTTCATTCTTATTCACATTTCCTATTGGCAATTGTGTTAAAAGAAAAATAAACTAAAGCATGTTGTGAACTTGAAGAAAGTCACAAGATCGTTAATGCACTCCTAAGTGGAAAAAAGGCAGAAGCTCTTCTGGACAATGGCAGGGAGTCAGCATCCACCAAGGCAGTTCACAGACTGTCCACAAACTTGCACAGATTATATAGTCCTTCAGAGCTAGACAGCCCCTTCCATCTCCCTTATAGACAAAAAGTGTTGTATTCCTGATCAATATACTGGATATCTTTATGTTGTACCAGGTTAAATGGCAATGTAGAGTCTCAGGGAAAGATGCAAGCCTTCACAATTGTACAGCTTGACCCCCTGCCTGTGATGTTTGTTCAGTGCCACATTAACAATCACCTTGATGCCTGGTTTTGAGACACTCGTGTGATAAAATGGAGAATCTAACTGTAAAAACCTAAGCCCGCTGGAAATTCCACTGAGGAGCCTCCAGGAGACAAGCAGAGACTTGTCCACCTGTGATTCCCTAACATACAGAAGCAGAGAGTCACAGGGAGCAATGTATATATCACAGCTGAACTTCAGTACAGCAGCCAAGGCAGCTACCCGGAGTGGGAGCTGACTAGAAACTCTCTCCACAGTGTCCTTACAGGGCAGCCAAACTGGTTTTCAAATCAAAGGCTGCAGGGGAGCACCCTATGGCATCATTTGTTGTACTTTAACAAGGAATATTGTTTCTATATTCCGCAATGGAGTGCACGCTATACTTATTATGGAAACACTGAACAACATTCTTAGTATTACTATATTTTGAGTTGAGAAGTGCTCATTACATAAGGTTAAGTTGAGAAGTGTTCATTATGTAAGGTGATTGTCTATGCTCAAAAGCAGATAAGCATAAGTCTTGCATGTCTCTGTGCTTTCACCCTGATGCCAGTAGCAGTGAAACTTAACTTACCAATTGGCCATATGTGCCTTTCAAGGCTGACCTTTAAAATGCTGCATTGGGAGTTAGAATTTCGTACAAGTACAGAGTGCTAACCCTCTACTCTCATATGGTCACAGATCACTACATGGTCTGCGTAACATATGCCTCCCACCGTGTCACGAGACAGACTACGAGAGGATGCAGAAGGGCTCTGCTCACCCATTGCACATTGAGGACAACGTGTGTGACTGAATGTTATGCTCTTTCAACAACAGCGTGGGAGAGTTGGTTCTGCTGCATACAACAAACGGTGATTTGATACACATAGCGCACAAAAATGAGTATTTGACAGTAAATTATTGGTGGTTGTCTTTATTAGCCACATTTATTGGTGCAGTGTTTAGTTTTGGCTGTATGAATAGCGCTTGAGGCAAGCATCTGCCAATCCTCTTGAAGCTACAAGACAAAACATTTACTAGCGTTGCAAGTGGCATTGCTGGCTTTGCAAATGGTGGAGAAGCCACTGTCATGCTTCATAACATAACACTTGTTTGTAAAGCGCACTTATCACCCAGGGGTCTCAAGGCACTGAATAACAGATGTTTATTTTTACCCAACTCAATGGTACTCATTTTATCGACCTCAAATAGATGAAAGGCTGAGTGGACCCACTGGGATTTGAACCTGTGACCATGAGGTCGAACACAGCCCCCTGCAGTGGATGCATTAGTCCACTAAGCCACCAGACCCGGCTTCAGGACTGGAACTTTGCCCCTGCGCAGTATCATTCTGGTGGCATCCAAAATATTCCTTCATGCACCATCAAAAAGGAATACAGTCTTCACAAAACTCGTGTGAGCCAAGAAATGCATTGCGTGACTAATGAGTCTCTGTTCTCTCCACAGCCCATTACAGCTGTTTATTGCGTAGGGATTTTTGTCTCTGCATGATGTCTAAGCACCGACTATGAAGATACGTTCGGAGAGCAGAGTCGATGAACAAAAGTAAAACTGTTACTTCAGGAAAGTCTTTTCCATAATGTAATACTGGGTACTTAAAACACTGAGAGCACTTCAGAGCAGTAGACATAAAAAGTCATCATGGGCAGGAAATATATGTTTCTTTTGTTTACCATACATCCAAGTGCATACTGGAACTCGTTCAGGCAAATTCTGGCTTTTTATCAATGAAACGAGGCATACCGAGACGTGAAGTGTTGCTTTTACTGTTAGAAAAAAGGTTTAAAAATGCCACCATGGCAAATGCTGATGGAATAAAACCCAAGACTAGCTGATGAGGTCACACATAAAAAAGACCCCTTGCAGCTTTATAGCTGTGCCTACGTTTGAGTTGTACATGTGTACATTCGTTCCCTTCCGTCTACATGGGTACCTGTACAAACCAAGCCATTTTAAATATGGTATCTATCTACTCACAAACAGCTGCCTGATCGTTAGCAAATTCCTCAGTTGCATTAGAATAAACGTTTGATAATGCAAAGAAAAAATATAGGACTGTGGGCGGCTTACACATTTCATGGTCAATTGGAGACCCCTCTGACATCCCCTGTGTCCCGCTTCCTCTCCCTGACCCCTAATGCACTAGCAGTCCCCACTGTAAATGGTTTTGCTCTGTTTTATCATGTGCCCCCATTATGCATCCAGCCCTGTGCTCCCTAATTGCATTTTATTCAGTGCTCTCTTGATGCACAATGCTCAGTGCTCTCCGGCTACACAGCACATGTGCTATAATGTGGCACATCACCTTATGCTCCCCTGAGACACACCACCCAGTGCTACCCTAAGACTCATCCCTCAGTATTCCCCTGAGATGCATCACTCAGTACTCCCCTGAGACATATCACCCAGTGCTCCCCTGAGACACATCACCCAGTCCTCGCCTGAGACACATCACTTAGTACTCCCCTGAGACGCATCACTCAATACTCCACTGAGACACATCACTCAATACTCCCCTGAGACACATCACTCAGTATTCCCCTGAGACGCATCACTCAGTACTCCCCTGAGACATATCACCCAGTGCTCCCCTGAGACACATCACTCAGTACTCCCCTGAGACACATCAC
This sequence comes from Calotriton arnoldi, assembly GCA_963921515.1. NCBI lineage: Eukaryota > Metazoa > Chordata > Amphibia > Caudata > Salamandridae > Calotriton > Calotriton arnoldi. The sequence goes on along the minus strand of CAWUFW010000084.1, from coordinate 1,799,438 downwards.
TCAGTATTCCCCTGAGACGCATCTCTCAGTACTCCCCTGAGACATATCACCCAGTGCTCCCCTGAGACACATCACTCAGTACTCCCCTGAGACATATCACCCAGTGCTCCCCTGAGACATATCACACAGTGCTCCCCTGAGACACATCACCCAGTCCTCGCCTGAGACACATCACTTAGTACTCCCCTGAGACACATCACTTAGTACTCCCCTGAGACACATCACTCAGTACTCCCCTGAGACACATCACTTAGTACTCCCCTGAGACACATCACTCAGTCCTCCCCTGAGACACATCACTTAGTACTCCCCTCAGACACATCACTTAGTACTCCCCTGAGACACATCACTTAGTACTCCCCTGAGACATATCACACAGTGCTCCCCTGAGACACATCACCCAGTCCTCGCCTGAGACACATCACTTAGTACTCCCCTGAGACACATCACTCAGTCCTCCCCTGAGACACATCACTTAGTACTCCCCTGAGACACATCACTCAGTCCTCCCCTGAGACACATCACCCAGTCCTCGCCTGAGACACATCACTTAGTACTCCCCTGAGACATATCACACAGTGCTCCCCTGAGACACATCACCCAGTCCTCGCCTGAGACACATCACTTAGTACTCCCCTGAGACACATCACTCAGTCCTCCCCTGAGACACATCACTTAGTACTCCCCTGAGACACATCACTCAGTCCTCGCCTGAGACACATCACTTAGTACTCCCCTGAGACACATCACTTAGTACTCCCCTGAGACACATCACTCAGTAATCCCCTGAGACACATCACTTAGTACTCCCCTGAGACACATCACTCAGTCCTCCCCTGAGACACATCACCCAGTCCTCGCCTGAGACACATCACTTAGTACTCCCCTGAGACATATCACACAGTGCTCCCCTGAGACACATCACCCAGTCCTCGCCTGAGACACATCACTTAGTACTCCCCTGAGACACATCACTCAGTCCTCCCCTGAGACACATCACTTAGTACTCCCCTGAGACACATCACTCAGTCCTCCCCTGAGACACATCACTTAGTACTCCCCTCAGACACATCACTTAGTACTCCCCTGAGACACATCACTTAGTACTCCCCTGAGACGCATCACCCAGTCCTCCCCTGAGACACATCACTTAGTACTCCCCTCAGACACATCACTTAGTACTCCCCTGAGACACATCACTTAGTACTCCCCTCAGACACATCACTTAGTACTCCCCTGAGACACATCACTCAGTCCTCCCCTGAGACACATCACTTAGTACTCCCCTGAGACGCATCACTCAGTACTCCCCTGAGGTAGCTCATCCAGTGCTTCCAAGCTGTACATCAACTTTACCACCATGGTACACATCACCTTGTCACCATACTTCACATCATCCGGCTGTCTGCTGATGTACATCACCCTGTACCTGTAGTGAAGAGTTATTTCTTACTGTTGGTCTATGTACTTCGATGTATGGGTTTAGCTGATTTGTGTGCATGTGTACCTGTATGTTTGTTGGTCTGCGTGCATGGTGTCCGTATGTCTGTTGAACATTACGAAAGTGCATGTACATAGGAGTGTTAGATTATGCACCTACTCTATGTGTGCCCATGTTGTGTGTGCCTTTGTGTGCATGCACTATACAAAAGCAAAACCTATTGCCTTTGGCATTTCTCTTTTCAAGCTGGGCTACCTTCAGGTCCATGTCGCAAACGACGAGCGGCACATACAGCTTGATTTTTTTTAAAAGTATTTTTCAACAAAACTCCTCTGTTTGTGAACTTGACTGCTTGTTATGGATTTGTCCCATTTGTCTTACGAAAACTGTCTTTGCATCATGCAGAATATGAAGACTTTAAATGCATCTTTGCAGCTGAAACAGGACAGAATGTATGTGTAACGACAAACTGGTGGATTGCTAACCCTATCATGTAACATATCTTTACTAACCAGGGTGGAACGTTCAGAAGGAAGGAAAGTGAACAAGTCACTCCTTTCCCACCTTAGTTAGCTGTAGCAAGCTTATTCTTACATTATACTGGTTGATTAGGGTTTCCACTAGGTGGGGTAAGGCAGTGGTCTCGATCGCCACTCAGGGCTCGATTACGGCTTGGGCGATGCGGCGCCGGGTCCGCCCTGCCGCCGCACCGCTAAAGCCGCGCTCAGACCGCCCGGTAGACTAGGAGTTTCCTCCTGTCTGGCAGGCTGGCTTTTGGCATTCCCATGGCAGTGCCTCCGAAAATGGGCACCACAATGGGAACGCCAAAAACAGACCCTGCACGGCATGAACTGAAAAGTCCATGCCGCTCAGGAACTGGGGTGCATGCACACACGGGAGCACTTGTAGGGCCCCCTCTTGTTTCCTCTATGCCACGGTGTTTATGGAGGAGGAACCTCGTAATATGCTTGGCAGGACCATTGCGGCCTCCTGACCACTGCAACACTGTCAGATAATGGCTGTTCCCTGGCAGCTGAGGCACAGCTATGGCGGTCCAGCCATCCCAATTGTAATAGGGCGGTCGGGTGACCACCACCGCCTCACCCCCACGAGTCTGGCGGTCGGTGATTCACCAGACTCGTAAACGGGCCCTCAGTGGTGGTGGTTCAAAATAGTTGCCAAATAGTTACAACAGGCCAGAAAACACCCTTTTACAGTGCACCGACGGCACCACAGGAGGCAGAAGGTTATATTGGCAAGAACCCTGATCCTCCTTGCACTGCTAGTGCCACATCCTCTGGAAATGTGGATTGTTGTTTCCTCCTCCTAGGAGGTCCTTGGCCACCAGCACCACTCTCATCCAGGTGGTCTCCCACAGGATCCATCATCCCTTTGCCCCAATGAACCAACCAGTCTTGTCAAGATAATCCACCTTAAGGGGGTCACAAGAGACAGAACTGAGACAATCCAACGTCTGCTGTTTACTGCAGGTAGGGAGCATGCTGTTTGCTCCTAACATAAACAGGAGCCACAGCTGGATGGCAAATTGCGGCAAATTGCAGTGAATGCAATTACCAACTTTCATTTATTTACCTAAGAAAAGGGATAGTTCATAACTTGAGCCATAGTACTCAGATCGTGGCCTGTCTCTCAGCATGCTGTTTGTCACGTTCAGGACGTGAGTCATTGTAAATCTACTGGAGCTCTATTTTCAAGAGTCGCTGTGGTTACAAGTGATGACCTCTTCACTGATAGGATGAATTGAATGTACTCTCCTTATCAATAATGCTCATTGAAGGGGTTTGGAAAGGTTTGGGAAGGTCATTGGACAGCATGGGAACTCTTGTGCATTTTAAATCATGCACAAAGACTATTTTTTGCTACTAGGTTCTTTTTTTGCTTGTTTTCATGCCTTGGCGCAGTATACGAGATGGATAGTTCTAAGCTCGATATCTAAACGTGGGACTTCCTGCGTAAAATGGCCATGTGCTAATTGATCCCGCTGTACACTTCAGAGATTGAAGTCTGCCTCTGACAATGTGATGAAGCAGACAGCAGGAGGCAGCAATGATTATTTTAAAGATGCTGCGATTAATTTTACTTGTTTAGTTCATTTGAAAATATTTTATATAGTGCATTTTTATGGTAAAAATCTCTGACACAATACCATATAAAATCGTAGCACAATGATTAGCATATTATGACAATATTAAATACATTTGCGCATCTACAAAGACATTTTGTGGCTTCAATGCCACGGATTCACTAAAAAACACAAGGTACACAACTGCAAAACAACTTTTCAAAATGTATCAAAGCCCATTTATGAGTTGGAAAAGTCTTTCTGACTCGTAAAAGGGCTTTTGCCATTCACTATGAATCTCAAATATAGGAGCTGTGAAAGAGGTGTCCCTCTCCTCTTTGAGCTTCGCAGTAGATTGTACAACTGATTTGTGACTGTAATTGCAATTGCAAACCATTGGTCAGTTACTGACCACCAATTTAGGGTGATAACTGATTCACATAGGGTAAGCTGGCTTCTTCTGGGACGGGTTCCCCTTTGGGACAGCTTCCACTTTAGGGATCGTGTCACTTTGAGCTGCTCCCCTGATGTGTTCCGAACACAAAACTAATTTTTTAAAAGCATCACCTGTACCTTTATTGGATATCGATTGCTTTAAAAGCATTTATACAAATGTAGTGAAGGTACGTTTCCTAACCCCTCCAGGCCACTGTTGGACTTGGCCCTCTCTGCAGGGTCATCTCCAGACTTTTTGCCTTCCTCCTTCAATGTTTTCTGCTGAATTCGTTTTTGTTGGCCATAGGACTCTGTGCACTTTACTACTGCTAACCAGTGCTAAAGTGCTTGTGCTCTCTCTTTAAAACATATTAGATTGCCTTATACCCAATTGGCATATTTAATTTACTTGTAAGTCCGTAGTAAAGTGGCACTACTTGTGCCCAGGGCCTGTAAATTAAATGCTACTAGAGGGCCTGTAGCACTGATTGTGCCACCCGCTTAAGTAGCCCTTTAAACATGTCTCAGGCTTGCTATTGCAGAGCCTGTGTGCGCAGTATGTGTGCAGTTTTTAAACTGCCATGTTGACCTGGCAAAATATACCTTTTGGCAGGCCAAACCTTCCTTTTTAATACAAATAAGTCACCCCTAGTGTAGACCCTGGACAGCCCCGAGGGCAGGGTGTGAAGTATGTAAAACCTTGGATATGTACTTTTAAGCTTAATATGTCCTGATTGTGAAAAACTCTTAAACTCGTTTTTCACTACTGCAAGGCCTGCCTCTCCCATAGCATAACATTTGAGTTACCCTATTTCATTTTTAGGTGTAATTTCCAAATGGGAAGAGGTTACCCATGATGTTTGGAGTCTCGTCTCTGGAATCACAATTTAAAATCCTAACTTATGATGAAGTCAGATTTTAATTTGCAATTCTGAAAATGCCACTTTTAGAAAGTTATACAAAAGGGGATGATGGACGGAACGTTTGAGCCAATCAAACACTCACCCCCAGTCAACTGATCTGGGTTTAATCCATCATCATTCTTTAGCTCACTCCACCACCCCAGTTCAGACATGGCCATATGCAAATCAGTCTGACCCTGTGCCTCATGGGAACAGTCCAGCCCGAACTGCCAAGCCATGTCTTCCCTGGACCGGAAACAAGCATCCTAGGACCGGTTTCTGGCATTTCAGCCGTCATCAGCCAGGCTTGCTTGAATCCAGTGGCAAAGTGAGCAAGGGACCCACGTCTGGGCATACCCCCGCCAACTTAGGGCGACCAAAGCGATACAAAAGGGGATATGCATATGGCCATGTCTGAACTGGGGTGGTGGAGTGAGCTAAAGAATGATGATGGATTAAACCCAGATCAGTTGACTGGGGGTGAGTGTTTGATTGGCTCAAACGTTCCGTCCATCATCCCCTTTTGTATCACTTTTAGAAAGTTGGCATTTTCTTGCCTTAGCCATTTTGTGCCTGCAGCCTGTCTCTGAGTCACATGACGGGGTGTAGTTGGCAGTTGGGCTTCTGGATTCCTCTTAGACAGCCATACACAATGGGGAGCTTAGGTGTTACTGGATGGGCCATCACTGGCAAGATGGGAGGAAGGAACTAGGCCCAACCCCACTTACACTTGAAAAGGCTGTGTCCTTTCTCCACACAAAGGGCTGCATACCCCCTGTAGTTAGTCTGGATTTAGGAAGGCAGGACATCTGTGTACTTCAAAGGCATCCCTTTAGAGGCTTCTCCCACTTCAAAGGCACAACAGTGTATAAATACTTGACCTCAGACACCAACTATTCAGTACCCTTCTGGACCTGTGGATACTCTGCCAGGAAGAAGGACTGCTGTGCTGCTGAAAATTCTGTCACTCTGCTGGACTTCTACTCTGAAGGAGGTAATGTCCTGCTGTGCTGACCTGCTGCCTCTTGCCTGGGATGGAAGAACTGGACCTGCAACCTAATTTTGAACCTAGGACACCAGAGTGACTCCAAGGGCTAGTCTTCTGCCTCCTGAACTGAGCCTCAGGGACATAAAAGGCTCCCCAAACAGCTCCTGGACCCAGCTGCATTGAGTTCCTGGCTCCCATGTGGTGCCCCTCAGGTCCTGGTCCCTCGGTGTGGCTCAGCGAGCTTAAATCAAACTTTTGGGTTCTTCGCGACCGCAAACGGGCCCTTTCGCATCAAAACCATCCCGCTCGCACTGAAAATCAGTGCGAAGCACCGCCAGCCCATCTCTTCACACTGCAACATTGACCACTCGTGGAGGACCGCCAATGCAAAGCTCTAGCCCACCCGTCCACGACTCCCAGCCTGTTCTTCATGCCATGGCCACAGCCTCCCACAATGCCCTCCTTATTTCTTGCGGCCCTTCCCAACGCAAATGGGACTCTTGCCACAAAACTTGAGATGGTAAATATTCAGCATTACTAATCTACTGTATCCAAACTGTGCTCAGCCTGAACTTTTGACTTTGACCCGGTTGACCGTGACCAATAGCCAAGATTGGTGCTTTGTGCTTTTAGGTGCTATTTTGCACTTTGTTCTTTAAAAATTCACAACTCCAGTTCTACTGATTGGATGTTTTTCGTTTTGGTCTTGTTTTGTTTATTAAATTTAGCTCTATTTTTCTAACTTGGTGTGGCATCTTTTTGTGTGGTGTTTTCACTGTGTTACTGTTTGAAGTGTTGCACAAATACTTTACATATTTCCTCTAAGTTAAGCCTGACTGCTCTTTCCAAGCTACCAGAGGGTTGACCACAGGTTAATTTGTGGTTTGCTTGTGCCTTACCCTGACAAGGATTGTGATTACTGCTTGACCAGCACTCACACCCCAGTAAACCAACAACCCAATTCCTCACAACCACCATCGCTGCAATTGCAGCCCATCATAAGTACTCACAAATTGCAAACTGCCTAATCAATAATCATTAGGCAGACAATTTGCTAGCCCCTGAGACTGTAAAATGTGTGATGTGACCTACTAATACAACAGTTGACTCGCAGATTGCATTACCATTCATAAACTAGTCTGTGTGCAAATTGCACAACCCTGCTTTTTGAGTGGGAATAGTACTTCAGGACCAAAGGTTTCAAAAGAGAGTTCTGGCCATATCATGTGTGTTCACTCATGGCATGATCGTGTACCTATTTGTACATGACATCACTTTCTGACATGCTTATATTTAAGTCAGAAATTCTCTGAGTTGGAATATGGGCCACAAACATAACTGATCGGAAGCAGGAGGCAGTGATTGACCCTCTCTGCTTCTTAGCTGTGCGTTCTGCATCGCATCCACACGCTCAGAGAAATTCTGAGTTAAATGTGTGCACCTTAGAAATTAAAATTGCATGAAAACAGTTGAACAGCTGTGGCCTATACAAACACACACCTTCGTGATATGGTCTTAGTTCTCCAGGGTGCAATTATGCTGTGTTCAGACCTGTGCAGCAGAGGTAAAGTGAACAGTTTCCTGCCACATCCTCTCAGTTCGATGGGAGCTGTTCTTGTGCATGAAAATGCTTCACAGTTCACAGACTGATGCACTGGTGGTCTTTCATCACTTGCACGTGCGCAAGCAAATACAAGTTCAAAATTCAAATCAAATCCTTTCTGCTCTAGAACCCCTAAAATCTACTTTCATATTTTAAATCAAAATGATTCAAATTATTTAGTTTGAGCCTTCATTTTATTCATTTGTTTTTTTAACAGTGGCACACTCATCCCCCTTTCCTAGACATTCATCACTCTACGCTTGCTATCATGCCCCCTTATGGTCTTCTTTTCACCCCTTTCTTATTTTGTACTATTCCTTGTTAATGACAGTGCCATTACACCTGTTTTTTTTATAGCAGCTACCACACAGAGGCTCTTCCCATTCCCCCTTACTTCCTGGCCTCGCCCTCTTCTACAATGCTTGTTCCTGCTTTTTCTTTTTTCATTTTTCTACCGCCTTTTCTCGCTAATTGATTCAAATTGTCTGCAATCCGAACCAAACTGGGTCTGAAATCCTTAAAATCTGTTAGTACTGCTGTGTGCATGACTCACTTACATTCCCCTCATTTTCAAATACGTTCGCCCACTATCAAACCTAAACTTAACAACACTTGTTGTTTTCATTTCATGTATTTCCACCCTGGAATGTCATTTCCTTGTTTTGAAACGTCAAATTAATGAAAATTCATTACTCATAAGCATTTTTAAAGGGAATTTAATATTCCATGCCACATCTTCAAACACCCATTCACAAAGAAACTAAAAGAATTGTGTTCCTTTCGTCATCTTACACAAAGCATCTTGTGGTACACTCATGAGAAGGTAAAAAACTCTCCTTCTTCAAATTGTTCCTCTCAATGCTATCACACCAGCCACTTCTTTCAATCAGGGCCGGACTGGGAACCGAAACCGGCCCTGGCAAACTGCTTGGCCGGCCCCCATGGGGGGAAGGGGGTGCGGCCGAGCTGTTTGCTAGGGCCGGTTTCGGCCGATTTAGTCACAGGGCCCGATATTGCCGGCCCCCGCTAACAAACGCTCCCCCAGAGGCTCAAAACCGGCCCCCAGCCTTGCGGCCCACGGGGAAATGCCCGGTGCCCGCTACAGCCAGTCCGGCCCTGCTTTCAATCTAGATTGGTCGGACCACCTCGATATGTGTGTTCGGGCAACCCCAATCAAGCTTCACAGTACGGTCAAGCTAAGCCATTCCTTGGCCATAATACCTACAGGGCAATCATGCTCACGCAGTGCACGACAGCAGCCATCTGACTGTTCAATTTTCCAGAATATTACGCATGGAGCATTTTAAGGTTGACTTCATCCTACAAGCATTGCCTCAAATCATGGGCGTCTTGGGCACTGTTTCTGTAATATGGCCCTACATGCCTCAGCAGCAGTAGGACCTGGATTCTTCATTGGCGAATACAGCAATCGCCCCATTTATCAAAGCCACAATGGAAAATGCCTCTCGTGCATACCGTAGTTTAATGCATTCCCTCAGAAATGCTCACACGAATCATATTAATCCAGTCAGATCTGTCTGTGATGAAGCAACATCTTTGTCTCTGATGCGCCATATTTATAACAGCCCTCGGGCCACAGAATAACATGGTTGATTAGAAGGCAATCATTCTCTTCATGCTAATTAGCTACTGAAATATATATTTATAGATATTTCATAGGAAGCGTTTGATTATTAAATGCACGCTTGTGAGAGCACTGTTGTTTGTGGATGATGAACGAGCTGTGCATGCCTATGGTGTCCTGTAATCAGCCATTTTGAATTTTTTGACAAACTCTTTTCATCGCCTGACTCAGTTGCTCTCACATCCTAATTGTGGCCAGTTCCTGTCCAATCGTATTGATCAGGCTGGAAGAATTGATCAGCCTGGATGATTCATATCTCATGTTGAATGTTTGCCAGTCAAAAATATAATAAAACAGCCATCCACTCAATAATGTTGAGTACCAATTTCATTGCTTCCTACAGGCAAATATTAAGAACATTTGTAATCCATATTTTACTGCAATAAAGCACAGCAACCATTTCCATATTGACCAGCAGAGCTGATCTGCTAAGCCCCAATTCAGTAAATACTGTTTTGTCATGTGAATTAAAAAAAAAAAAACAGTTCCGACCTTCAGCAATAAACAAACAGAAGAGATATTCAATATGTCAACCAGGAACCATCAGCAATTAACTGAGGTGCAGAAAATGGCCCCTAAATGTCTCTCTGACACTGGAGCGCCCGCACCACTGTTGGATACCTCGCTTTCGTTGGAGCTCGGTCGCAGTAGACTGACTCTGTGTGTGGATATAGCAATTTTTTATTATAATTTTTCCTCCAGTCCATTCCTAATCCATGATTATGAATAACAATGATTAACCTTCACTAGGCACCAACGGACCAACGGTAAGTCACGTCTTTTGCAACTGATTTTTAAATGCCGTCCAACTCTCTTGTCTTCACCTTTGAATCAATAACTGCCTGCCTCATTCAAATTCAGCTTGTGTTCTCAACTCGACCACTCGTCCTGATGATGACCTCCGAATTCATCTGAGGTGAAAACACTGTTGAATAAAATACAATATGTCTCAAAAGACCACCTCTTCCCATGAATCCTCTCCAGTCACACGTCCTTTGTTATATTTGCATAAACACATCACTTTTTCACGTTAGCTACACTGTGAGATCACTATTTCTTGAGCACTCTATTGTTGCTAATGAATGAATGGACACTGTAATAATTTAAATGCAGAAAATGTATTGATTATTGAATTTTTGGCCAGGCTTCTTTTTTATCTGATAATTAGCACACTCGCGGATGAATCAGGCATCCACCGCATTCATCACTGCTTCTTCAAAAGACCCCCACAGTGAAGCCCTGTTTTCTGTGCCTCGGTTTCTAACTCAGCACATGCCGAGTGCTGTAGGACGAGTAGTGGGGTGGATGCGTCCTAACGGGGTCCTCACACTGTGCTGGTGTCATTAGCACCTGTGCCCCATGCTATGGGTATCCTGCACTTACCCCCCATTGCAGAAGCATTACTTTCTACTTCTGCATACATTAAGAGCTCTCAAAGCATAACATATCCTCCAGTGGGTAAGGATTTCCCTCTTCTAGCTCTGTGCATTCTCTTTATTCCTGTGCCCAGATATTTTAATTGAAGAAGCGAGATTTCCCATAGTGCACCCTAAATCAAATCCGTACCCTTGACTATTGACTGTCGGGCATTATTTCCTTCAAAGTAACGCACACAGCATCTTTGCTTGGTTTACTAAGCAGGATTACACGCGTCCCTCAGACCTTCTTTTGCTGTGAGTTAAATTAATCACATACATGGAGCATGCATTAGAACTAGCGGCGGCTCCTCCGCTATGGCGGAGGAGCGTCGCCCCTCCTGCCAGCAGTTTAAAAAATTTAAAAATAAAACAATGATAAAACGGGTTTAAAATCCATTTTATTATAGTTTTATTTAGCTTCGAGCGGGCCAAGTGTTATGATAGGCAGGAGGGGGAGTGGTGGGCTCTACCTACACTGCTCATGTGGTTTTTGGCCGGAGGTCTCAGCCTGGCCGAAAACCACATGAGCAGTGACCCCTCTCCAAACCCAGCTGCATTGCTGGGGCTTGAGAGAGCAGGCCCAGACTCCCAGTCTGTCCTGGAGCGCACACCATTGGCGCTCAGGCCAATCCTGAAGCTGCTCTCATGTGAGAACCTGAGCCTGCCTGCAGCGGCGGAGAGGAGCAGAAGAGCGCGACGCAATGCTGGAGGGCACGGGTAAGTTTAATTTTATATTCGCCTGCCCCTCCCCCGCCTCTTTTGTAAATTATTTTTGAATCCGTGTTGTCCCCGTTACACCCCTCCTCCACGGCTCCCTCCCCCACCCGCCTCTTTTCCCCAGTAGGAGCTGCTCTTGATTAGAACAGTGCCAGCTAACATCAAGCTCAAAACACACTTCTTAACTTTGGTTCGGCATAAACTTTTCCCTTCAGTATATGAACCTGCTTGAGCGGAGACTTTCACATTGCATCAGCACAAAACTGTTGGAGTCCCAGGAAATGGCGCCTGAGGCGTCTCCACCAGTGCGAGTGAGCGCTAATTGGATGATTCTAATCAAAGAGTGCTGCAGGATCAGATGCGGCAGTCACCCAGCACTCCCCCTCCTCCCCCCCCCAGAAGGATGAAAAGATGATCCACAATGGAAATCTGAGAAATACATTTTCAGAGAATCTACAGTGTTATTTTAGCTAAATCTCACAATCTGTGAATGCTGATTGTGTCTCAGGTGATGAGAAGAGTTCAAGACACTCGAGAAACAAGGCTACTTGTTGTATATAATAATATATTCTGTGAGAGTTAAAGTCGACTGCCTCAAATATTGAGTAAATAAAAACATTATTTCTGAAAATGGAATGCTTTTAAGTAAATGGTATGTAAATAGCATTTCTTCTCACTAGGATGTATTTATTCATCGTTATAGAGTGCTTTATAGAACTGATTTACTGATTTGACCCTTGTGCAAGTGTTCACCTCCTTGCTGAGTGTAGTTTGTCAGTGTGATGGTTGCATTGTTAAGTGTATAGTGAGCATTTGTAAAAACTCCTATTCGAACAGATGCTTTGCTCAGATAATGAGCAGTGGTGGCTCGTGCAGGTAAGCGTAGTGGGGCGGGGATAGGGGGTGTAAGTGACAAATGGCGGAATAGTGAAAATAAATAAATAAAACCATTTTCCTTGCGCTCGCAGCATCGCCTAATCAGCGATGTGACGAGCGCAAGGTAAGTAGCTTTATTTATTTTCACTATTCCGTCGTTTGTCACTTCCACCCCCCACCCCCGCCGCGTTTACCTGCATGGCGGCCACTGATAGTGAGTCAATTGGATAACATCCTCCTTAAAGCTTTCTGAATCCCAGCTACTGTTGGCAACCCCGAAAAACACCCTGAAGGACTTAAAGATGCTGAGTACACACTAGGTACAAAGGTAGAGATAAGAAATTTCATAAAGGGCTCAGAAAGTAATAGATTATATGATCATCTCTCATTACGCGCTAAGAAGAGCAGCTATATCAGAAGGACAGTGATGAAAAGTCACTGTCATGCTACTGGGAGAGATCAGCCAGAGTCTTGGTGTGAGACGTGGGTGTGGTCACATGATACTGAAGCAGAAGATTCTGAAAAGTTTTAATAAGGATAATCTTCGGTGACCTTTTGGTACTTGGGCCAGAACAGCAATGCAGGCTTCAAAAACAATTTGAGGAGCTGTGCATAACAAACCGAATAATCAACAATACAGATATTGAAACTAAAACCTGAAAGCATCATACCAAGTCTGAGCGAAAAGAGAAAAAAGGTTAATAAGAGAAATATGTCACAGAAATGTAGAAAATCTAAGAAAGAAAATGTTGGGAAAAAGAAAATGGCCACGTTGAAATCAAATGCAAAATGAATTGCATTGAAACAGTCAATGGCTAATGCACTAATAGTCGAAACTGTTGCATTTTGAGATTTTGCTACATATTGGGTTTATCTAGCATCCTTTAGGCATCCAGTTCTATGACCTTCTACATTTGAACTCCCTATTTCCTTCACTTTACAGAAATTAATGGTTTTACCAGCTACCAGCATTTTGGCTTTGTGATTGCTTGTTTTGAGTTGCTATGTTTTTTGAAAACCTTAATTGTTGGGGAAGCTGCCTGACCCTTGCCAACAAAAAAAACAGTGACTAAAAGCAAACTTAATTTTTTTGGTCTGAAAAAGCATGTTTGTCATTGTAGTCAGTGGCGCACAGGGATACTATATTGTCTGCAGATGTGCTTGTTGTGAAAGAGCACAATGCCATCACTTACAGTTTACAGTGTGAAGTGGACTTACCATACTGTATGTTACATTGGGCAGAAGAAAAATGTGAAGGACATACCAACAGACCAATGGATGGAGATGTCTGGCTGAAAGCCCATGCTAGTATATTCTACATATAATTGTAGTAAAATTAAATGGTCTTGACTTATGTCAGACATAAAAAATATACCTATTGATTGATTTAATCAAGGTAAATAATACATTGTGGGCCCCTACACTTCTGAAAAATCATCAGTGATGTAGTAATGAAAAGATCTGACCCATGCATATGAAAAACATTTGAGCCTTTTTATGCGTTCAAAGTAAGGAGACAGATGGAATATGCCTTATAAATGTCAATATACCCCTCATAGGCAGCATCCAACTATATTCTAAGTAGGAATCTGTTAGACCTGGCATCCTTGGTGTGGTTTTCCCTGACTTTTTGCCTCTACCTCCTGTGTTTTTGATGCTGTGCTGGATTTTGTTTTTGCTGGCTTAGATGCTTTGGGCACTTTGCCACTGCTGATCAGTGTCAAGGTGCAAGTGCTCCCTGTGTAAATTTATATTGTGATTGGTTCTCCCTGATTGGCATATTTGCTTCACCAGTAGGTCCCTAGTAAAGTGCACTGAGTGTGCCAGGGCTGGTAAATCAAATGCTACGAGTGGGCTTGCAGCACTGATTGTGCCACCCACAGAGTAGCCCTGAAAAGAGGCCTCAGGCTTGCCACCGGAGTGCCTGTGCGCAGTTTGTTAACTGCCATGTCGACTTGGCAAGTGCACCCACTTGCCAGGCCCTACCCTTCCCTTTTCTTACACATAAGACACCCCTATGGTAGGCCCAAGGTACCCCCCTGGGCAGGGTGCAGTTTATGTGAAAGGTAGGACATGTACTGGTGTGTGTAACATATCCTGATAGTGAAATGCTGCCAATTTCATTTTTCACTATTGAAAGGCTATCTTGCCCCATAGGACAGAATGGGGAATGCTTTGTAACATTTTACAAGCATATCTTCCCATAGGGATAAGATAGAAAAATGGAGCTTGGTATCACTGAACTCAGGATTTAATAACACATCTTTTAGTAAAGATGATTTTTAAATTGTGTGTTTGAAAATACCACTTTTAGAAAGTGGCTATTTTCTTGTTCAACCTTCCTGGGTGCCTCTGCCTGTTTGTGAATTGGCTGTCAAGGCTTTGGAATGACATGGGCTGGGGAGGGGCAGTGGCTCCAGGAGTCTGGATGAGTCAGCACTAGGCTTAATAGGCCTGATATGCATTTGGAGTGGTGGGAAGAGTAGCACCTGTACCTGAATAGGGCTGTGCCTGCCTTCCACAATGCTGGCTCTGCCCCCCTGCGGTGTGTCTGGAGTGAAGGCTCACACTGACAAAGGATGTTGTTGTGCACTTGCAGAGTGCCCCCCACAACTGGTTTGAATTGGGCTCAGAGCCCCTTGCACAAAGAGAACAAAGACATTTTGAGGTATAAGTAATAGACCTAAAACCCCTGAACTTTAGATCATTCCTGGAATTCAAGAGGAACCTTTGCCAGGGAGAAGAGCTGGAGAGACTGAGGAGAAGTACTGCCCTTGCTGTGTGTCTGGGGTTGGCCTGCAGCTGCTGTTTCTGCCTAGGAAAGGAGAAGGACTTTGCTGTGTGCTGTGTCCCTTGCTTGAAGGAGATCTCCAAGGGCCTGAAGTGAGCTGGCCTCCTGTTCAGAAGTTTCGGACACAAAGACTTCACCCTCAGCTCCCCTGAACTCTGCTGTTGTGAGGTCTGACCTGCCTTAAGGTGCCTGTGCCAGTTTTGGGCCTCTGGAGACTGTTGCTGCTGTTTGGGAGCTGGAAGAGAGAAGAAACTCAAAGAACTACAGAAATCGACGCATCGCTCTTCTTGCGGCTGTTTTTCCGACACATCTTCACGGCGCGAGAAGAATTTCCACGCATCGCCGCGCTGCTACGAAAACCGTTGCAGCGCCTGTAGTCGCTGCAAAAATCGACGCATCGTGGGATCGCGGCTGAAGAGGACCGACGCAGCGCAACGCCGCCGCATCGATCGCCGACGCATCCCAGATTTCCAATCATCGTACCTGTGTGGCAAGTTCTTCCGACGCATCACCTGCAGGCCAGAACCGGCACGAAGAATCAACACATCACTCCCCATACAGACCGGAATCGATGCAACCCTTCCTCTGCGGGCAGCGGGACTGTCGCATTGCCTCCTCAGGGTCTCAGAAGTTTTGCATCTCTTTGTTTTCCGACGCTGCAGCTGTTTGACTTGGTGAACTTTGACGCAACTACAGATACTTTGGTGAAGAGTCACGCATCCATAGTTTTCTATGGTACAAGTTCTTGAAACCTTTTGAAAGTCATTTTTTAACTGTGTATGTTGGATTTTTGTTGTTTTGGTCTTGTTTAGTTAAGATAAAAATATTTTATTTTTCTAAACTGGTGTGGTGTCCATTTGTGGTGTTTTCGCTGTGTTTCTGTGAGTGTTTGTACAAATACTTTACACATTGCCTTTGAGATAAGCCTGTCTGCTCGTGCCAAGCTACCAAGGGGGTGAGCAGGGGTTATCTAAAGTGTGTATCCCCCTTACCCTGACTAGAAGTAAGGGTCCCTATTTGGACAAAGGTACCTACCTCTGCCAATTAGAGACCCCCATTTCTAACAGAGTCTGAATAGTGAAGAGGTGTCTGTTATCTGGTCTACAGGCAAGTGTAAGATGTAGTTTTGGCATGGATATTTAATATTCTTATTTAATGTTGGCTATTGCAAATAGAACTAAACCCATATGGTTAATTTTATTTAAAGTGGAGGCTCTCTATTATATTAACATGCAGATAGGTTTGAAATATTCTATATGAACTTAGTGCTCCCAATAACTCTGCACCGCCAATCAAGGCACACAAAATAATAGTCCCTTGATTGATAGTTTTATATCTGATGCTATGGCCACAAATTTGCTTTCTTTGGCTTGCAAAATATCTAATCTCTGAACAAATCCTTTGTAGAGATTTCTCTCAATGTGCATAAAGGCCATGGCAAACCTAAAGTCAGCAACTCTATCTAACTCAGTACACAACATTTTCATGTTCATCTAATAATTAACCTGCTGAAAGAAGGAGTTCTCCTTGACTTTTAAAGAAGTCAAATTTAAAGAAAGCAATGTTTATGAATCATCAACATATATGTTAAACCCCTACACCTGCAGAGCTCAGTAAACAATGCAACAGCCAAAAATAGAAGGAATAGGTGAAAACACTTAACCCTGTGAGACACCACAGAAAATCTGTTTCTTTCATTGAGGCATAGAAACCCATCATTACTCTGAATGGACAGTTCGTCAAAAGTACTAAAAACTGTTCCTGCTGGTCTGGGCCCCTCCTCACAACCTGCTTGCTCAGAATGGGCT
The DNA here is from genome assembly GCA_963921515.1 of Calotriton arnoldi. Taxonomy (NCBI): domain Eukaryota; kingdom Metazoa; phylum Chordata; class Amphibia; order Caudata; family Salamandridae; genus Calotriton; species Calotriton arnoldi. Next base: position 1,782,731 of record CAWUFW010000084.1, on the reverse strand, counting down.
TATTTATTTGGGAATGAGTACCCCTACCAATTTAACAAATCCACTTAGGCAGGTCATAACAAAATTCTGAGAGAATCTGTGATCAATCCGTCATATATATGGCACAAGCAACAGGCAACCCTCAGAGCAGTGTGTGTTAAAGTCAAGCAGTATCAACAATAATGTTTCCATACAAATTTAGAAACATAGAGAAACATTTAATAAATTAAGACACCAAGACCATTTACATGGGTTATGGGGAACTGCAAATATGCATTTTTCAGGTTTTAAGGCTAAAAGTGCAAAGAAAAGATAAACACCCAATTAAATGCCACTGTTCATGTTTAACCCGGACCTAGACTTGATTTTAGTCTGATGCTGATGGAGCGAAGATTGGATACACCTTGCCATCCTGGTCAAAGAATTTACCTTCTCTTAGTCTCTGAATTGGGAGTTAAAATCTTCCAGTGGGGCATCAGACAAGGCTGTGACACGTAAGGGTCCGTCAAAGTCAGGTAAGTATCAAGCTTCCACTGAGACCATTAATTTTGGTGTAAAAATCTGCAAGCCAGACAAATCTAGGTTTTTAAGCCACTGAGGTTGCTTTGTGGATCTGATAGATTTGCTAACTTGCCATAGTTTTACCTTCAGATTTAGTCACTTTTTTGAAGTCAGAATCCACCATTGGTGCAAGGCTGGAAGCTGTAGGCAGGCAGGGCTCCACAAGGCTGGATACCTTTACTGCTGAACCAGTTTTCAGCACATCAAAAAGCTCTTAGCAGGACAAACACGGTTTTCTTGCCTGCCTTGGGTGCAACCTCTATGGGCAAGCCTCAGCACCTTTTCCTGATCTCCATGAGCTGTAAAAAATGAATAAGTTCCATCTTTTCTCCATTTGATGGAAAGTTACTTCTGGCCAGTCCTGCAGCTCCTGGGTCTTCAGAGCAGGCTTCCAGGCATCAAGTCTCCCTCCAGCCAGGTCTTCTGCAGGATCTAGACCTCTGTGGTCAGTTGGGCCCCTTGGAGCCAGGATTCCTTCTGCTTTTTCTGTTCCTGAAGCAGGCAATCAGGAGGCCAACCACTTAACCCTTGGTGAGCAATCCCAGTCCGTGGATGCCAACAGAATTAAGAAGTCATTAAGTCCATGAGTGAGTCATTTTTTTCAGTGAAAACTAGGGATTCTTCTTCCAGCAGGGCCACCTTCTTCAGACAGAGACTTCCCAGGTTGAGGGAATGTTCAAAGGAGGTTGTAGTTAAGGTACCAGATTTATTGTGTGCAATGGCTTGTCTAATTATGCGACCCAATCCTAACTGTTTTCTCACAATCCCCACCTCCTTTTCCAGGACTACCTCTATTCCCTATTGTACAATTTCCAGGAGCACCTGTTTAAATATGGCAAAACCCTTCAGCCACCAGGTAGTCCTGACTTTAGCTCCTTAGTCACATCCCTATTTTGACAGGATCTTAATTATTCTCTCCTCTGCTGTGACTGGAGGCTGGCTGTCTAAGAGGGTTCTGCGAAAGAATAAGACTTCTCTGGCATCTCCATGTCAAACAAGGTAGACTTATAGCTGCCCCCTCTTCTGCCAGTTGTTTCTGTTAGCTCCAAATAGCTAATCTCTGCTAAATGATCAGCAATTAATATGCATCTATGGAAGAATTGTTGTCCACACAAAGGAAATCAGGTCTCCTACCTTGGTTTGGGAAGGTTAAGGGGTGGCTTATAAAGATAGGGATGAGTACCCTCTGGGATGACCCCTGCTCCATCTCAAGGAATATGCTTCCTCAACTAAAAATAATGCTTTGGAATTTTATTAATACTGGTCGAAATGAATTAAGGTCACCAGGTATTTTAACAACACAATTTTTAAATGTTAAAAGTTGCCCCAAATTTGAAATGTATATGGATGAAGTAGAACCCCCGCAAGCATGTGCACTTTACATTCAGTTTAGACTTGGCACCCTTCTCTTAAACCATGTGAGAAGCAAATGGTTGAACTCTACTCTCAACGTGCCCGACTTGTAATTCTGCCCCCGAAACTATTGCTCGTTATCTTTTTTTTTGCCCCGCCTTCGCTACATTGAGGAAAAATTGGATTGTCCCCGCATGCCGTGTGTTGTCTTTTACATGCCACTCAGACGCTTTGCGTGTTTTTACTACAGACACTACTAAATGGCTTGTTTTTACTTTATCTAGATACCTCCTTTATGCCTGGTGGTTGAGGGCTAAGGTGGTTAAAGGATCTCCTTCCCCGGGTTGGGAGGTACTCTAAGGGATAGCCAAGATCGTAGCCCTGTGTAGTTTGCTAGCCTTTTTTTTAGATATTTTTTTAATCAAACTTTGCTATTGTAGGATTGTAACCCATTTTTATTCTGTATCAAATTATAATGGGTGACTCAAGCTGCTATATTCTTTTATATTTGTCGTATTATATGTATGTTACGTGTGTGTAAGATCTTGCTACCGATCGAATAAATAAATAAATAAAAATAATATGCATTTGCTCTTTCTAGGCTCAGAGGCAGACTATATTGCTTTGAGCGAGAGTCATTAAATCTCCCAGCCAAAATGTTAATTTCATTTCTGGAGGGGCTGAATGACAAAACTGGGTTTAGGCCACTTTTGTCTCAGGCAGCAAGAAGTAAAGAGACAGTTTTACTTAAATGATCAAAACGCTGATTTCACCATTAATCAGATTTTAAAAATTAAGTAGCAAATATATTTGAAGCATTTTTCTTGCATTTTCCCAGGAGAAGCTAGAAATGAATGATGATAATCCCATCTAGGCCAGTTCATGGAAAAGTCTAGCAAAGCCTACACAGTAAAATAGCTTCTTGGGTTTATATCTCTGTATGTAGTGTGCCCTATTTATATATATTAGTGCCATTCCCTGGGTGCTTACAAAGTATAATTTAGGGGTGACTTATAAATATATAAATCTAGATTTTGCCTATGTTCCTATGTTGCAAAAAACTCTTTTCCTAGCCCTCTGTCAATGTACTGCATTTAAACTGAAGCCGAGTCAGAGCGCAGTGGTGCTCCTGGCAGACAATTAGTTTTATCATACATGTGGGTGGTATAAAAACACACTGCAGCCAACATTTGACAGCTAACTTCCATGTCATAGGTGCATTTTCTGTGGCATCTAGAATACTGTTATAGGTCAGTTAAATTTACCAAATGAATGAAACCAATTTTACCAATACTACCTTGGGGCCAGAGCACACACATGGTGGCACTGATTAGCAGTGTCATAGTGCAGAGAGTTTTAGTACCAGTAAAACATAGGATCCAGAAAATGGTGAAAAATCTGGTGCGACCATGCAGAAAATTCAAATTTACTACACTGTCTCAGAGACCAATGCTTCTTTCAAAGTCCTAAATTCAAAAATGTCACAGTCGACTTTAGCACCACAAATTCCATCTGTTCATCTGGTATCCTTGGGAATATGCATTTCTATAGGCAGGAGTTTATTATGTGTTCTCAAATTTTCTGTAAAAACTGGCGGTATATGTTGATCAGTAAGATCTGATAGAGGATGATTAAAATACAAAGGGTTTTATATTGTCTATCCATCCAACCTTTATCAGTTGGATCTGGTTTTATTTCACGGTGCATAATGCAACGTTGAGGAAAATGTATTCAATTTTATGCAGAACCATGGATCATTGTTTAAAGGTCAACTCTTGGGAGGGCAAGTAACATACAGGATATGTTTCCAACACCGTGGTTTGCTGCAGGGATAACTAATAAATGTGGGGGCAGATTTACAAGCCACTTGCGCCACTTTTGCGTCACTTTTCCCAAGTTAAAAATGACGCAAAAGTGGCGCAAGGGCCTTGTAAATAAGCCCTGTGATCTTTTTATTTCCATACCGTCGCTGTCTGCGCACAGTGTTGATATCTTCTAATTTCCTCGCATGCAAGCCATAGGTGAGGCCCATAAATAAGAGACAAGAGCAATTAACAACTTTAAACACCTGACAGTACAAGAGCAAAAAGTCCTTAGCAATTTCAATCTTCGCATTAGAAAGAGTGCTAAAATAGGTTAACAACCAGGCAGTTGCTACTAATGAAAGACAAGAAAGTTATTTTTGCTATTGCATAGCCATGCCAAGTATTTAATATCTTGAAGTGGAAAATGGAATCTTAGCTAAACATTTCTTGGCGCTCTCCATATTAATTCCTCAAGCACACTGATTGCTTTTAATTTGATCGCTGGCACGGGGAGGGTGTTCTGGTTATAAATTACCTTTGAAACCTTAGTTTCAAAATGATACAGCTTAATTACTTTTTTTTAAAAAAAATTATTGAGCAGAGCATTAGGTTCAAGAAGTACACAATATAGAAAACATTATAATAAAAAAACAGTTTCTACAATAGATCATTGACAGCCTCTCATTATAAAAATGAACTAAAACTTATAGCAGCAACTCATCATATAGTCATTCACAAGGCAGACTACCAGTTCATTTTTAGAAATAGCAGCAGTGAAAGTGCAATAAAAGTGCCAATAAAGTGCCAATAAAGTGCTGGTGCTTTAACGATTCATTTAAACTTTAACCAAATTACAAGAAATTCGATTAAATAGACCTTGAAAAGTGCGAGTGCTACTAAAATGCAATAGAAAAAAGTGCTGATTCATTTGATAAAAACTACTTTGTTGAATTACCTTCCCCAGTGTTACGAACTTTCTTTAAAATTTTCTAGTTCATTAAAAAACCTCCAGTTTTTCCCAAATTTTCTAGTCGCTCCTACCCTCTTAGCATAGATTTCTTCAAATTTTTGTGTTCTTTTCATCTTTTTAAACCATTTCAAATGCGAAGGAACTTCCCTAGATTTCCAATTTTGTAAGATTAGTGAGCGAGCAACTGTGCAAGAGATAAATATAAAGGCTTTTTCGGGTTCGGATAACCTTGTTTCATCTCTACAGATTCCAAACAACGCCGCTTCGGCTTCGAGCACAATGCTCTTTCCGATTGCCTGCTTAATATCCGTAAAGACTGCCTCCCAAAAAAGGCTAAGTCCTGGACATGCATAAAAAGTATGGAGCCACCCACCTTCACCATCCATCTGGCAGCGAAAACATCTGTTTTCAGTTCCAGGAAATCTTTTATTTAAGGCGGCCGGAGTCAAATACGAAAGCCATCTCACTAGGAAGGTCATCCTTTTGAAATTTGCGGCACGCAATGATTTGCTTCCTAAATAGCAGATGGACTCCCATTCCGTCTTGGCCAGTCTACTTCCGGTCTCCCGGGTTATCTTATCCAAATGGTTTTCTATCAGGGTAGCTTGTCTCGATTTATATAGCAACCTATACCAGTTACCTACCCCTTTGACCTTAGCCCCATAAAGGGCTACCACCAGTTGGTTGGGAGTATTTAAAATACTACTGATATTTTTTAGGCGATAAATAACCCGTAAATATTCGAGGAACGTTGGCTTTCGATGGGTCTCTGCTCTCATCATTACCTCTTGCCAAGAAATTGGTCTATTTTGAACTATAAAATGCCTGAGCTCAGAAAATCCACAATCTTCCCAGGTTTTTATATGCCTTAATTGCAGTTGAAGACCAAAGCTCGAACATTCACCCAGTTTTAAATACTGAAAACCTGACGAGCCAGTGCTTTTAAAAAAGAACTGAAGTCTAAAAGAATAGTCTTTTAAAATCTTATAACGTGTTTTTTGGGGAAATTTGGAGGTCTTTAAGAACACTGTGGTTGAAGATCCGATTTCTTGAGTCATTTCATCTATAAAGAAGCTGTCTCTAGAACAATTAGATCCTATCAGGCTGGACACTAAATCTAAGAAAGCGGCCTCGTAATATGTTCTTAACTGAGGCAGCGCTAGCCCCCAAGGGCTGTTGGTAATTGTATCACATTCAATTTGACTCTTGGAATTTTCTTACTCCAGATGAACTCCCTTAATAAGATATCAATTTCCCTAAAATATGACTGATTTATTTTGATCGGGACATTAGTAAATAGAAACATAAATAGCGGGAGTATGGACATTTTAATCAGTGAAACTCTACCCACTATCGATAGGGGGAGTAATGTCCATTGTTCCAACAATTTTTTAATCTTTCCCTTCAGTCTTAGATAATTTAATTCAAATAGCTGCTGGTACTGTTTAGAAACATATATCCCCAGATATCTTATAGGGTCAGTTTTTGCAGCTTGTGTCCTTAAACTAGGTGGAAAAGAGTTCGTCGGTATTAAGAGCTAAAACTTCGGTTTTATTGGTGTTCATTTTGTACCCTCCTATTTGTTCAAACTCCTTAAATTCCATCAAAACTGTTTCAAGGTTTTTTCTAGTAGGGATCAAGTATAAAATAATATCATCTGCAAAGAGTTTCAGCTTAGCCATACCAGGGATCGGAGGTTGGATAGCAGCATTGTTTCGTATTTTTAAAACCAAGGGCTCTATAAAAAAGTAAAAAGCAATGGCGAAAGCGGGCAACCTTGCCTGGTTCCACGGTTAATCTTTATGGTGCCTGCAAGATTTGAGTTTATTATAACCTGGGCTGTAGCTCCCTGGTAGATATTTCGTAACATACTAATCACCTGTGCAGGAAACCCGAACCGACCTAAAGTGATGAATAAGGTTCTCCAGTTCACAAGGTCAAAGGCTTTCTCCGCATCGACCATTAAAATACTAGCCGGGATAAAATTTGTATTAAAATAATCCAGAGCGTGTATTAAAAACTGGGTATTGGCCGCCATTGATCTGCCTGCTATAAAACCAGTTTGATCAGCATGGATTATTTCTTGAGCGGCAAGTGAAAAACGTTCTGCCCATACCTTCATCAGGATTGTATAATCGGAATTCAAAAGGCTTATGGGCCTGTATGAATTCACATCCTCTGGATTTTTATCTTTTTTTACGAAAGAAACAATTATTGCTTCTTTAAAGGCTGCAGAAACGGCCCGCCCTTTTTTATAAAGTTAAATACATTTCTCAATGGGATCAAAAGTTCCTTTAAAAACACTTTATAAAACTCGATTGGAAAGCCATCTTGTCCACAAGCTTTCGTCCCGGCTGTAGATTTAATGGCCTCTGACATCTCAATTTCTCCAACCTCCATTGCCAGTTTATCAATCCGTTCCTCAGAAAGTTTGGGAACATTCATGTTAAAAAATAATTTTGGATTGATTCCTCCTCCACTACATATTCAGTAGAATACAACTGGCAGTAGTAATCAATGAAGGTCTTGGAAATGGTACTGCCATTAACTACTACTTGATCTGTCTGAGGGTCCCGAATCTTAGATATTATTGCTGATTCCTGCTTTTTCCTAGTAGAATTTGCCAGGAATTTGCCGATTAACTGGCTTTCCTCGTAGACCCTCTGTTGGAAGGTTTGTGAACTACACACTTCCTCTAAAATAAAAAAATCCTTCAGTACAGATCTTGCCTGCTCATATTGGTTTGGGAGGAGTTGAAGCTGGAGAGCATATTCTTGGTTTACTTCAGCTTGCAATTGCGCTATCTTCGTCCTCCGAGAATTAGACTGAGCAGCTGTCTAGGCTATTATCTGACCACGAGCTGTTGCCTTAAACCCTTCCCAGACCGCGAAGGGAGCTGCTGTATTCTCATTAATCCGAAAGTATTCCCGAATCCACTCCTTAAACTTCTCAACCCAATCCTCATTTTGTAGAAGGAGACGATCCAGCTGCCACCTGGGACGTTCCCTACCTCCACCCCCAAGCTCCATATCAAGCCCAACATAGGCATGATCTGAAAAAGGATTACAGCCTATAGTAGCATCATAAATCTGAAGGGATCTAGAGGTCAAAAAGAAGTCTATTCGAGATGCCGTCCGAAAACGGTGTGAATAACAATTATAAAATTCCTTGTTTAAATTGATTTCCCGCCAAGGATCCACCAATTGAAATTCTAATATAAGGGCTCCCATTATTTTTTTTGTATTTGGTTTTAATTGTTTTTTATTTTTATTCGAGGTGTCTTTCCTTATATTCTGTATAAAATTAAAATCCCCACCAAATATCACCTGCCCGGGAACTCCTAGCAATAAATCATTGATTTGGACCAGGGATGTAATATCATCTGAGACAGGGCCATAATAATTTATAAAATTGAACGTTTTACCTTGTATTTTAGCTGCTACCCAGAGCCACCTCCCCTGCGGATCCCGGTGTACTTGCAGAAATTCCCAGGGTAACTTATTCGAGAAATAAATAGCTACTCCTCTAACTTCTAGGCCTGAAGATGCAAAAAAAACTTTAGAAAAGACTTTGGGTATAAAAAGTTTAGGGGAATTCGATTTCAAATGTGTTTCTTGTAAGAACACAAATTGGGGATTAAAAGAGGATAACCATCTAAAAAGAGCACCATATTTCTTTTTGTTCAGTAGACCATTGGCATTTACTGAAAGGATCTTACATTTACTATTTTCCATCATTAATTCTTATTTGTGTTATTTTATGAAAATTCTGAACCTTCTGCTCCTGCTCATTTTTCTGCTGTGAAACCCACTCTCCCCCCCCAAAAGAAAGCCCCCCTCGAAATGCGGAATCCCCCAACCAGCCACGCCGACCGCATTTCGACCCACCCAACTGCCCTTATGGGTGTCCTGGAATTACACCCTGAGTGACCCCCCGACCACCCCCCCAGCAATCTTTTAACATCAAAATGGTTAATTTACTGGCCCAACTTGTACCTGGCCCTACAATAAATCTAGAATCTAGAAAGTTTTAGAATAAATATTCAGTGAGACTAATCCTCGAACTAGGATCTATCCAGACATTAATACCAACATCATTAGTCTTCGGCCCATCTCTCCTACCATAGATGTTTCTGTATATATATACATGTGTTTAGTACTAAAAATTTACACCCTAAGTGGCCCTAGAGAGCCCTGGCCCCAACTTTCTTTTTAACCTCTAATTGCTTGGGCGTTCAACCTCAATCATGTAGCCACTCTAATAATTAAAGCGTAGGCCGTGGAGTTCCACTGAAGTTGACCGTCCTATCTTATATGGGGTAGGGAGAGGTACCCTTGATATTGCCATTAATAATCCTATCTACATATGGATATTCAGATATTTGGCCCAGTAGAAATCTCCTTAAGTAGAGCCTGTGCTTCATCTAGGTCTGAAAACATAAAAAACTTCCCTTTAACTAAAACTCTAAGCTTTGACTGCTGGGCGATTGATGCTTGAGCACCATGTGCTTTAAACAAATGAAGAATTTTAACAAATTCTTTTCTCCTGCGAGCAGCAGCGGCAGTCATATCTGAGAATATACGACACTTGTTGGTTTCATCCACAACAAACTGTCTTTGCTGTATTGCTTGTGACAGGATCCTTTCCTTGACCCGGAAATCTTCAAAGTTCAGTAAGATGATTCTTGGAATCGTAGAGTTGGAAAAACGTTGTCCCGGGACTCGATGAGCTCTTGTAATTGTGAGGTCGCCCTCGAAATCGGGCAGGACTTTCTGCTTAATAAATGTGTTGACCCATTGTACGGGTTGGGAGCCTTCTATTCCTTCAGGAACCCCAACGATGCGGAGATTAGATCTTCGCGAATGGTTCTCGAGTTCCTCTAGCTTGTTCTCGAGGAAGTTTTTTCTTTTCGCTGCCTCTTTTGCCTCTCCCATTACCACATTCATTTGGTCTTCCAGGACAGATATTCTGGTTTCCGCCTCTTGTACTCTAACAGGGAGCCCAGTCATCACTTCTTCAATTTTCCCCAGCCTCTGGTGCAAGGCGGCAATTTCCATTTGCTGCTCCTTTTTCATTTTGAGTATTTCCTCTAGGATTAAATTCAGCATGTCTCTGATATCTAGTTGATATGCCCCCTTAGTCTCCATATTCTGGCAGGAATTCCTTAACAGGTCATCAATATCTGTGCTTGTGTTTCCCATCTTGGGATCCGCCAGTTCAAAAGCCACATCTGACACTACCTGTTCTAGAGGTTGATGGAACTGGGACTGTACCAGAGGCTGTGATGACACTGAGTCTGACGGGGTTTCACCCATGCCTTCACCGCCTTTGTTAGCTGGAACTGGCAACTGAGAAGGTTTTAGACTAGACAGAGACAGAGATTCTACTGGAAGATTCAGAGAGGTTGAAAGCCTTGAAGGTGTTACCGAAGCTTGTCCTTGTACTTGGGTCTGATCCTGCTGATCCTGCTGATCCTGCTGATCCTGCTGCTGCTGTCGCTGGATGTTCAATTTCTGAATACGGTTGTGGTGGTGTCTGGCCTCCAGGGACTAAGGATCCTGGAATAGTCGGTGCAATCTGACCTGCCTCCGGGAGAGAGACATTAGAAGGTTTTGGAGCTGCTAAAGCTATTGGTGTTGCTATTGGTGTTGCCAGCGCCGACAAAGAAGATTGGAGGTGAGGAGACTGTAAAATGGCTTTCTTTATGAATAGAGGAAACTCCTTTTTTCTTCTAACCCTTTCTTCAAGCCATCTTGACCTGGAGTATTTAAAGCGGTGATTCCTTCTGCCCGCTCCGTTGAGGTATTGACTTGATCAGTCGCTATTGCCAATAGCTCGGGCTGCCCCTTTGATTGGGAGAAGACAGAGATGGACGGGAGCTCGTCTTCTGAGCTTTCGAGAGTGGTGTCGAGGTTAGGGGAAATGGAGTTATTTCCGTTTTCCTTTTCTTTAATGGTTTGAAGCGCGGCTTTCTTTGCTAACGTTTGGCGAGTTTTAGCTTTAAAACCGGTCATAGCCTCTGCTTTACTAGATTTACCAGCAATATTCCCCTCCTTCTGGGGTTTACCCATTCTCACTCTCTTGCTTCCCCTTCTATGGAAGTTGAAATCTGGACAATTTAAGTTGCTATACTCTCTTAAAAAAAAGAAAAAAAAAGGGGGGGGTTTATTTCGCTATACCCCAACTCTCTCCTTTTCAGCTCCTCACCTCCTCTCTCCTTACTCCTCCTCTTGTGCTTTCCTCAGCTCATTCAGATCACCTGCTTCAACAAAGGAAAGTATATTCATTTTCGCCTCCCATTTTCATTCTTTCGCGCTCCGCAACAGCCACCGGGGGGGCTAAGTACACAGCGTCCAGCTCCAATCTGTATTCAACCAGCGTCGCCTCCTTCACGCGGCGAGCCGCCGAGAACCGCTTGCTCCGCAGTCACGAGGGATCAAAACTCGCATCGCCGGGAGACCGCACATACACCCAAATTATGCCGCCACCGTCGGTGCCGTCCTCTCCGGCTCGCAACTCTGCCCCGGCACCACAATCCGCCCGCTAAAGCCTACAGTCAGGTACACGCTGCCATTGCTGGGGGTGGAGCCGTGAGTCACCTGTGGCTACTCGGAGGCGTGGTCCTCCGTAGCCATCCTCCCGCGAAACAGCTTAATTACCTGTGGGGAATTCAAAGTACATAACCCCCCTAACTGTTTGTATGATGCAGGGGGTGTAAGCACAACAGGGTGAACAATATTGAAACCTATGTTGCCTGGTTGACGTTCATTAGCAATTTTTTGTTAATTATGGGTGCACATTTTATGTTGATTCTTTAAATGTTTTAGCTTGCTAATTTATCTTCTCGAACTTATCGTGTCATGCTTATCATACTAAAGGTCAACCCTACTGGTCACCTTAATGTGGTTCTGGTCCTCCATGTAAGCAGTAGCATAGTAAAGATGACATGGGCCCTGATGACTGTTGTGGAGGTGGTAAAATACAGTAATTATCAGGGCTAATGGCCCTACATGGCAATGGGGCCAAGTGCATGTGCACCAGTTGCACCAATGGTGGCTACGCCCTGCATGTAAGTCTTAATTGCAATGTTTAAACACTGTTTATGTTTGCCCAGCTCTTTCCTAGAGTTTATTCATCATGGTTCTTATGTTTAATTCTTTTCTATGCATGTGCCTAATCCTAGGAAGTGGAACCTCCTTGTACTTCAGACCTTCATCGCCTAATTTTAGATTTATTTTCACTTTTGGCCCCCTTCAGTCCTGCTCCAGGAGCCAAGGCACCTCAAAGTCTGTGAGTGATCACTTTGGGGCTGTTTCATGATCCTGTTTTCTGCACTGCGCTGGTGCGGAAGATGTTTGCGTATTTCTTTTTTGCAGCGTCAGCTCATACATTAACTTGAAAGATCTCAAGAGTCAGTGCATGGTTTGCTGACAGCAGAGCTCTGGAGCAATATCATGACCCAATTCTCCACTCTGCGTGACTCAGAAGGAGTCTGTGCACTTCTTTTTTCCCATTTTCAGCACATACATTACCTCTAGAAATCTCCAAATTAGTGCATGCGCTAGCAGACCAATGAGCTAGGGAACACAAGGCAATGATTGATCCAAGGCTTACTGGCAATAACCTAAGCACTAACTCATCTTTTTTAGAGTTAATATATGCGCTGTAGACGGAAAAAGAAACGCACACAGTAGCGGTCGGTGGTGGGAGTGCCGCCGGGCGCTGACGTGGGGCGGGGAGGGGCAGGGTGGGGGGTAGTAAGTAAACTACGGATTACGGCCGATTACAGGTAAGTACACATATAAATAAATAAAACGAATTTCGTTTCTCACGCTGTATCGCCAAATGCGATGCAGCGCGAGAAACAAAATTCGTTTTATTTATTTATATGTGTACTTACCTGTAATCGGCCGTAATCCGTAGTTTACTACCCCCCACCCTGCCCCTCCCCCGCCCCACGTCAGCGCCCGGCGGCACTCCCACCACCGACCGCTACTGAACGCACATACCCCTTCTGCATTGGCACAGCGCAACGAAAGTAAAGGCCCTGCTGTCTGCAGTCCATGCACTAACGTGGAGATAATTTGAGCTAATATTTGCGCTGAAGACGTGAAAAAACACACACACTCCTTCTGCACCAGTACAGCACATAAAACAGTACCCAGGAACATAGCTTAGTCTGTTAAATTTGGGGTGTGTGGAACAGAGATTTCCAAACCATCACTGCCATTGAAATGGCAAAGTAGATGAAAATAGTATTTCATTTAAAAGGTTTCTCTGTACCATATAAGAGCCATCCAATCCTTTGTTTATTCTGGGCCTGTTTTCTGTAAGAGGGAAGAGGAGGAGTGGTTGTATACATGCTCTGCAAAGTTTCATAGAGTCGTGTGTCTGAGCTATGAGGGCTGCTAATCCGAGTGGAAAACCGAACACAGACATTGCTACCTCGATTGGAGGCCCCTGGACCCAACTACACACCAGAATCCATTTATTAGGGGGTGTCACACCCCAGATATCCTCCCTGGAGCTATGCCCCTGACAGGACCGTGAAGCGAACTATATGGTAATCTGCTCAGTTTTTCACTCTCTCTAACTTTTTAAGTATTTTGATTGCACACTTGTAAAATGGGATTGATATCAATTATCAAAATATATTTCCATATACATAAAACAAAACACAGAGGTCGTTTCATTTACAAATCCTCAATTTGAACAAATGTAGGTCCTCTTATAGACTAAGGTCTCTTCACAAAATGAGGTTCGAAAGGATTTTATTTCTGCAGTATCCGCTTGGGTTTGGGAAGTTGATTCTCTGGCTGAAGCAGTGACCATGAAAGATTAATCCAAGAGCCAGACTACTGTCTGAATACATAAGTGTATCTGTCACTTTAAGTCATGTCCTCTCATTCTCATTGAGCTATGATTCATTACCTAATTTTTGGCCCAGTCCTAAGAGCTCATCCTTCAAAATACTTTAGCCTCTAGAACTTCTTGCTAGTGATGGAAACCAAAAAAGTAGTGGGCGTTTTGGATAAGGAAACTTCGATTAATGACATTTTTTTCAAATTAAAATCAAGAAAATGGAAACTTTTCATTTATTATTCAGTAATAAACTCATACTATGCATACCAAATTATTATAGCATTTATTAGAAAGATAAAACGTGCACAATAAATGTATGTCTACAATCACAGTCTTCCCATCTTTAGATTGAGCCTGCAGGCAGTGCATGCGTGCTGTTGCTTGCGACGATCTATTGTTCTTAAAACAAAAAGTATACATTTAAAGTGACTTTAAGCCCACCCATTACTTACCATTGGTTGGCTGCTTCATCACTCTCATTTCCTGAACCCTCATTAGTCAGCGCATGCAGGCGTCACTTCCTCTTTGTGTGTGTTTATCACTTCGATTAAATATGGACCAAGTCCTAATTAATGCTTTTATTGGGGTCCTTCCGCTGGGCATACTTTGGTGATGAGGTACTTTTTTTTTTAGTTTTCCTCCCATCATCGATGCTCCCCATCTGCCCTCCCTCATCAGCTTACTCTGTTGTTGCTTGCCTATTAGACTTACAACCACATGCACACCACCAAATATTGCGTACATGTTTGTTTAGCGTAATTTATTTTTGAATTTGGCACTTCCTTCTATGCTTTATGACTACTCTGGCTCCAGACCATGCACCTTTGCTCCCGCATCTGGACTCAGCCAGCTCATGCCCTCATGCAAAGTGCCCAAGCTAGAGGGCAGCACGGAGAGGAGTCTGCACAGAAGGAGTGCCGAGGTGCACAGAAAGGCTCTGCCCAAGTAAGGCGTGAATGGGCCCTTGTGCTGCCACTCTTCATGGAAAAACCTCTCTGGGTGCCCACTGCCCCAAAGATGCTCGTATAAGCACACTGCATTTAATGATTAACCTAGTCTGTCCCTTCACTATATCTATGTCAAGGACAGTTTATATTATTCTACCCATTTCATCACCCCCGTAAATTATATTATTCTTTTCAGCCCGTTTTATATCCTGCTTTAGGGGCAGTTCTGTACATCCTATTTATCCCCTTACCTGTCAACAAATTAATGGCAGTTCTACATTCACACTATAATGATGGCGGTTCACTGTCCCTTGTAGCCCATATCCCTTTATGAGCAGTCACAGCTTTGCAGATACCCTGTACTGAATGCCCTCTCTCTGCAGGAAGGGCCAGTCGGCTGGCGATGGCCAGCCAGACATGTGCATTTTAAACTTCTCTAACCTAGCTGTCTTAGACAGCTGGGTTAGAGAAAGCGCATGCCTCCAGTGCTCTTGAGAGCGCTGAGTGAGGCCGCTCCCTCCAATTTTGGTGGTGCTCTTATGCGGGTGAGATGCCCCCTGAAAAATGACCAACTCCCTTATGAATACCTGTCTGGTATGCACCAGCCTGCCACACACAGACATGTTTCTGACCCCCTCAGGTGGGAGCCCTTGCGCTCTTGTGGGTCAGGAAAAAGGCCTGATTGGGGTGGAGATGTTTCACACCTACCTCCAAGCAGGAACAGCATTCAGGGCGGTGAGCCTCAAATTCATCCTGGCCTTTGTTATGCTGACCAGGGCCTCTCCAGCTAGTGGAGATGCCCGCCCCATGACCTAGTCCCACCTTTTGGCGGCATAGTCAGCGGGAAAATTAGTAATCAGGAGAGGTGGGGCCCCCCTCTGCCAGGACCACTCCTAAGGTGCCCTGGACCAAGGTGACCCCCCTCCTTAGAAAATCCTCCATGTTGAATTTCAAGGATTCTAGCCAATCAGGTTAGGGGTTGCCCACTCCCTAAAGTGACGGGACATACTAAGGGTGTAGTCACCCTAAAAGGCAAGTAGCCCATTGGCTACCAGCTGCCAGTACCTGCAATGCCCCTAAATTCAGTATTTAGGGGCACCCCTGAGCCTTGATCCTCATATTCCTGCAACCTACGAAGAAGAATGATGAAGAAGACACCGTTCAGCAAAGCTTGAAGATGACAACTGACTTGGCCCCAGCCCTACTGGCCTGTCTCTAGCTTAAAGAGCCTGCGAAGATGACGACACCTGTCCTGTGGCCAGCGACTTCCAGGAACCCCAGGAAGATTGCCACTCTTCAACAAAGACCAGATTTCCCGAGGATAGCGGTCCTGTCCAGAAAGCTCCAACATCAAGGACTCAGGCCCACTCTGTTCCCGACATCCTCAGCCAGAGTCTGAGTGGCTCACCTGTCCAGCAAAGTTTCTCCAGCAATCCTGACCTCAAATCCAGCATTGGCTGACCTTTCCTGGACTCCACGAAAATGCCTGCAGCCTCATCTTGAAGGGTCTCCCTGACCGCGACCAACTCTGGTAAAGAAAATCCGATACCAAAGGCCACCCCTGCATCCTCTGCTCCTGACTTTGTGGAGCCCAGCCGACAGTGCCCAGCCCTCCCTTGACATCTCAACTTACCTGCCCGGCCTGTGGTCACCTCCATCCTGGTCCGAGCCTGCAGCCTCTTTGTGCGACCGAGATTCCAGTATTTGGCACCCACCGCTGATTTGCACCCTGCACCTGGCCGCTCTTATGCCGCTGGTGCTGTAAGGTTGGTGCTACATTGTGGCCCACCTGTGCTTGCTTTAACCCCGGAGCCTGGGCCCTGAAAGCGGGGGTACCTACCCACAAACCTCACTTCCTGTAGGTGCCACCAGTGTCCAGCAGTGCCTAACATTGGGCCCAGTGACCTCTGCACCCAGCTGCCCCAGTGCCCCTGGTGGTGCAGTACCTACCTTGATCTGACCCTTGCCCAGTGTTAGTCCAAACTCCCAAAGATTAGACATGTAAGTCGAATACTTACCTGTAAATGTATATAACTGTTTTCGTTCCATAGGATTGCATTGCATTTCTGTCTATTTTACTAAATGTCTATCTTTTACATTTTCTAACTTTGCTACTGTTTGATTGACATTACCAAAGTATTTTTATACCACTGTAAAGTATTTGACTGCCTTTACAAAACAATACCTACTGCATTTGAAAAGTGTTCCTATTCTTAAAATCGTTACTTAGCTGCAACTGAGTTCCTCTTGGTTCCAAAATAAAATAACAAAGAAATAACTCTTTATACAAATTTGGTCTTGTTTCAGTCTTTGAGTGTGTGTAATCATTTTATGCCTGAGTGTGTACAACAAATGCTTAACACAGCCCTCTGATAAGCCTAACTGCTCGACCACACTACCACAATTAGAGCTTTTAGTATTATCAACTTAAGCCTCTGTAAGCCTCTGGGGATCCACTGGACTCTGTGCACACTATACCTTACTTTGGTAAAGTATACACAGAGTCAGCTTCCTACATTCCGTACTTCACAGGTACATTTGGGAATAAGTACTGGATCCCTGACACCACCAAATCAGAACTTTGCTGGAACCAAGGACATTCTGCCTGGAAGAAGAGCTGCTGAGCTGCAGGTAGACTTCCACTTTGCTAACTGCGTTTCTGTTTTGATCTGCTGCCTGCTGATTGCTGTGCTGTAGGAGGGACTGCCTCTTTGCTACCTGGTCTGCTGTGTTGGCCTGTTGCCTGCTGCTTCTTGCCAGGGAGTGAGAGGAACTGGACCTGCTCTCTACATCCTTGATTCCAAGTTTCTCCAAGGGCTTGCTGACTTGCCTCACGTTCTCTGAAGCCTCAGGGTCATAAATGACTTCTTGCAATTCCACTGGTGCTGCTGGACTCTGCCATCTGTGAGTCCTACTCTTACCTGAGGTGTCACCACTGCTCTGATTGGAACCGATGCAGTGCTATCCAACCCTGACGCAATGCTGATCCGAGGACATCCCTGCCTGGCTCGATGATGAATCTACATCGACCTAACTGTGAGGTTTGACAACGGCGCAGCACCGACCTAAGGTCCCGACTTCAAGGCTCGGCGAAGGCACAGCACTGGTTGATAGACACTGCCGCGAGGCACGACTTCAACTCATCGACCCGACTGCGTGAACCAGAAGCGACGCATCAAGTCTTCTCCGCCCACACTTGCTCCATCCAAGGAACATTTTCAGAGGGCCCTGTGCGGGTCCTGTAGCCGGCCTGCCCTCCATCGCGGTCAGCCTGGAACTTTGGGTCTACCCAGTTCTAGCACAACCCCCAGTAACCTTTTAGCGCTATAGACTTCTAAGCACTGATTTTGGATTTAATCTTTCAAAATTCATATCTCAAGTTCTACCAGTAGCGGTCGGTGGTGGGAGTGCCGCCGGGCGCTGACGTGGGGCGGGGGTAGTAAACTACGGATTACGGCCGATTACAGGTAAGTACACATATAAATAAATAAACGAATTTCGTTTCTCGCGCTGCATCGCCAAATGCAATGCAGCGCGCGCAACGAAGTTCGTTTTATTTATTTATATGTGTACTTACCTGTAATCGGCCGTAATCCGTAGATTACTACCCCCACCCTGCCCCTCCCCCGCCCCACGTCAGCGCCCGGCGGCACTCCCACCACCGACCGCTACTGAGTTCTACCTATTGGATTATTGTCATTTTGGCCTTGATTTACTAGTATTTTTGTGGTGTTATCACTGTTTTACTGTAATTTAAGTGCTGCACAACTACTTTACACATTGCCTATTAAGTTAAGCCTGACTGCTCTGTGCCAGGAGAGCACAGGTTAATTTAGGTTGTGTTTCTGACTTACCCTGACTAGGGTTGTGGCTCCGGCTTGGACAGGGAGTATATTCTGCGAACCAGAAACCTCAATTTCTAACAGGTACTAACAATGATTGAGCATTAGAATGATGGTACCTTATTTCACTGTTAATTGTGTCTGATGGTTGACACCACATTGATACCAAGACTAAGATTTCATAGCTAACTGTTGCTTACCATAGTGAGACTATGGCAATGTCCAAATAAAAGCTCTTGATAATTCAATGAGCCTCCAGTTTTACCTAATCCTGGGTTGCAGAGACACCATACAGTAATTGTCGGAGAATTACCCAGTTTCCACTGAGTTTCCTCTTTCTTTTAGAATAGGCTTGAAAATCACAAACATCGATACTCCCGGGGGAAGGGTGATGGGGTAAGAAGACCGTGAACACCACTGAAGGTGTAATGTTGTTATTAACTAATGTTTTCTTTGTATTCCATATCCAGTTTGAAATCGTATACATTTTGTTTAAAAGTCAGGTGTACTGATGTTCCATTCCTGTGTATGTGTAGAGGAGGGGTGTGCATAATTATCTATGACTTGCATAGATTTCCATGCATGCTCATTGTAAAATCCCACACATTCAGAAATCAATGCAAGTCATAGTGATACATCTAGAAGACCTCGAAGATCTGACACACAGTTATCATAGG
Organism: Calotriton arnoldi; assembly: GCA_963921515.1. NCBI lineage: Eukaryota > Metazoa > Chordata > Amphibia > Caudata > Salamandridae > Calotriton > Calotriton arnoldi. Next base: position 1,763,735 of record CAWUFW010000084.1, on the reverse strand, counting down.
AGGAAACACCTTAGTGCTCATATCCTATTTACTTATAATTAGGGTTCACATTTTATGATATTTCTTTTCTTGAGATTTCCATCTGTATTTATCAATATTTATTGTTTAGTTATTTTATCCGTGATTATCAATATTTGTTTTTCGTTTTGTGGAAAAAATTAAGTCGCAGTTTGCATTTTACTGCATATATTAAACTGATAACTGTATGATCATAATTGAATGCTAAATGAATTTTGAAGCTGCATGTACCCATACAGGATTCAGCGATAGAATTTTATGAAAACACGAGCATTGTACCATCCACTCTTTCTTATCCGAAGCTGTTTAATCTCCATTAGAAAACTTTCCCCCTTTTTAATTCCCGAGCTGTCAGTCTGGACAGATATTGACTATGTAGTTTTGGCTGACAGCACTGAGAATCATTCAATATGTTTGCCATTTTTATCCACATTTAAAAATAAATACAGACCGGAAAATAGATGGTGTCTGCCTGTATTTGTAAAATCAGGTAAAACAGAACAATGGGGGCCTTATTAATATTTGGTACACCATGTTATGCGTACGCAGTGTTCATTATGGTCTTCCTTGTTCCACTACATGGAAATTGCATGTAAATATCTGTAATACATTCAAAACGGTTTAGTAATTACAAGATAGTTTCCTGGAACAAAATTATAAATAAAATTTAAAGAATGCAAATTTTAAATCTGCCTCTTAAATCCACAAAGACTCCAGGCGAAAGCATTGAACCTGGTATCATATTTATTCACATGAGGAAAAATCTGCAAAGTTACCTGTTTTACAAACAACCAATTAAACCTTTCGGTTCTTTCTCGAGGACTCCATTCCTATGATCCTTAGCAGGAGTGATCTAGGAATGGTCTGTGCCTGTTCTCAAGTTTTAAAACCCAAGAGTTCCCCCACTTCCTGTGTCTCAATTAGTTTAACGACCGGAACCAAGTTTAAAATTGTAATCCAAAGAATGCATATTTTCTACTGTTTAAATAATGTCCACACAATTAAGTGGCTGTACTTATGTGAAGACTGTGATCTGGTTATCTCCACTATATTAACAATGTCCCTCTTACTACAGAATTATTAACAAAAATAAAATTGCTCCCATCCCCAACATGATGATGATAATAACGATTTGCAGACATAATTCGAAGCCATTGTGGTCTGTCTATCTCAGTCAAGTCAAATCATGTTGAGCTCAAATCAAAAACTTCATAAAAAGGTCAAACATTTACATCCATCCTGGTACTTCTATTTTAGAAATGTGTGCATATTCTTTTAATTCTGAAAGAATCCCATGTGTACTGCTGGATATTTATCTACACAAGTCATAGCTATTCCTGAATACTCACCTATGTAACTATTTCCTCACCAGGTGTAACGCAATATATTTCTATACGTGGAAACGAGGCGCAAATGTACATTTAACACATCTCTCCATAGAGAAACCTCATTCTTTATAGCACCAGGAATGATTGGAGGTTAGTTCCACAGAAGCGCCTTGAAAAAAGATTACACTGTTTCCTTGACAGAAGTACATTTGAAAGCATTTTCAGGATGGGGGCCTTCTTGTTAGGGAATACCCACTAGCCCTCAAGTTTGTGGGTGAAAAACAACTTTTACTGGCGGATCCGCCAAGGAACAGCCCAAAAACGGGGGGGGGGGGGCAGATTTACAAGAAAGTGCCGCAGCGCGGCACTGCAAGCCCTTTGGCTGCGCCACTCTGCGGCACTTTCAAAGAACAGGAATGCAACACATTTACAATAATAAGTTGCATTCCTGTGCTCTCCCCTGCGCTGGCGCACAAACAGCTGCCATGCGCCGGCGCAGGCACCCTTGCACCCTTGCCTGCGTCATGGGGAGATTGTTTTTGTGCAGGAAGGGGCACCTTCCTGCACAAAAACAATCACTATAGGCATTTTCCTCTTTCAATGTGTGCTGTAGAATGCATTTCTGCTCGTTGCACCCCGCTACACCACCCCTAGGGTGGAGTAGCATACGGACTCATTTCCAGGTTTACGATTCCTCGTAAATCTGGAAATGTGTCAGGTTCCATGGGTGTTGCGTGGGAACACCCACAGCAACACGCATGGAACGCCCCTTTCACGCAAAGTGTTGCCTGTGAAGGGGCAATATTTACAAGGACAGGAAAAGCCACGCAGGGTGGCTTTTCCTGTCCTTGTAATTATGGGGCAGTGAAATGCGCCGCCAGTGCGTCACGAAAAGTGACGTACTGGCAGCGCAAGGGGCTTGTAAATCTGCCCCCAGGTTTGTAACTGGATATGCCCTCACTGAAATTCCATCAACACAAGTGCACCATACATGCAAAAAGTCTAAGGGACCTCTTGACCCCATTTGCATAAGTTATACAATTGGGGGAAATTTGAAATGTTGTCTATCCCCTTTAGTCTTAAAATGAAGTTGGTTTTTTGGCACTCAGTCTTCACAGAAAGGTGTTTCCTTTCTGCCTATTTTTTTGTTATGGGTAAGCGCAGTTTTCCATTCGGTTGCACTAATTAATCAGTTTTTTAGGCATGGTCCCATTTAATAGGTTTAAATTTAATTTTATTATCTTAGATTGATGCAGACTAAACAATTAATTAAGGAGAAAGGTTTTTCAAAGGTTAACCATGAAACACAAATTTCGTTTGTGCAACTTAGGGATATTTGTCCTCAGTCCACCCCCACAGGATGTCTCCTTTATGTTGTTCGGATGAAGACATTGCTATAAGTCTAAGCATAACACGAGAAGAAATGTCAACTTTTGATAATTATTGAACAGTCCTCAACATATATGATGTCACTAAGCAAGCTCAAAACATTTGAATTGTCGTGTTTGACCATTCATTACTGTTGTAACCAATATGTTATTCAGATTTGAGTTGTTTTTCTTTCATCAAATGATCACTATTCCACAGCTAATATGTTTCCCGCCATTTCAATTTTTTTTCTGGAGCATCTTGTTTTGTTTTGATATTGATAATTTCTAAAATCTTGTTATAAACCTTTATTTATGATACATTTACAAGCTGTTACAGGGACACAAAAAGCATGACTTCTGACTCCAAGAAGGCTCAGATGACAACAGAGGATTCCCTGGCTGGAAAATGATCTAGTGCCTATAACCTTGTCCAGAGGACCTGAGGTCTCTGGAGTGATCAGGAGGGTCATTACAAGCAGCTGGAGAAAAGTGGGGCCTAGTCACTTTCCACCTCTAGATGACTGAAGCAAGGAGCTAAGGCAAGGTGCTAAGGAGCTAAAGCTTTCGCAGGCAGTGTGTACTCTTGGCAACAAAGAAAACCAGGTATGGGCTTTGTGCCACACTGAAGTCTAGTACAGCAATACATGTATCCATCCAGCAGTGAAGTGAGCTCATCCACTAAGAAATCCAGCTTTGTCTTGCTTGAAACTTTTGGTGCCAAATCCAACAGCTTGAGCAGGGGTTCAACAATGACATTTCTGACTTTAAGAAACCTTCACCAAAGCAGCTTTGGACCTTCCCTCACTGGAAGACTTTGAGTTCCAAAAAGGGAACTTGATCACACGTTAAAGACTTTGAAAAGTTTGACACTCTTGGCTTACCCGACCTCTTCTCAATCGCTGTCAGCCGAAAATTGCAAAATGATACTTTACATTGATACCTTGTACTTTTTGCCTCTAAAGCTTAAAACATCATATCTCCGATTCCCCTTACAAGATTTTTTATCGTTCTATTGTCTTTTTGCTAAATAAATTGAACTGTATTTTTATTGTATTGTTTTCTGGGCTATAACTTTTTTGTAGAGCTTACACTTAACATGCATTTCTCTGAAAAGTTGCCTGCTGCTTGTGCCACAGTTACCAGAGGCTGGGCAGAGATTCTCTAACACTTGTGTTTTTGCCAAACCGGGGTGTCTTTGTTAAGTTGGTGAGGGTACGCCTCCCCAAATGAATAACCCATTTTCTGATCAGCTTTCTTTTTTCACAGTGCAACAAAGTGTACAAACATTTGCTTATTTATACATGGGCCAAAAATGCTACTTATTTTGGAAAAGTATATTGTTATGCAATATGTGTCTGCCTGCCTATGCCTCTCAAGTTCACAATTTTAAACAGAGCCTACGTTTTCTGACTTCTTTTCATAAGAAATGATAATCAAGAGAAAGAACTATTCAGGGATACAGTCACTCAACCTCCAATGGAAAAGCAGTAATCACGAGAGAGTGGAGTCCAGAATAGGCTGTATGAACCTGAAGTCTCTAAACATTTTTTAAGAGACTCTCACCCACTAGAATCAACTAGTGGCATGCTTCATCATCGGGTGGGCACTCACTCCAAACTCCTAGTGTGTCAGAGTGGGCTCTACCTCCAGAAGGAGGTACCATTCCTAAGTGTAAGGCTTGATGGGATCTGAGCAAGACCACTGACTCATTGTCAGTGAAATTGCTCTCCCACCCTCGCAGCTCCACCATTAAGTGAGGCCTCCCCCGAGCCCCTGCACTCTCGAGTGTTGGTGTTTGAGGACCTCCTCCACCCGCAGGTTTACCTGCGCCTCATCCCTGGTGGTCCAGTGGACCTCTGTCTCCTTTCTCTCGCTCCGCTTTCCCCTCTGTTTTCACTCGTTTTTACCCTCACTTTAATCTCTTTTCTGCACTCCTCTGCTTTTCTGCGCTTTTCTGCTTTTCTGCTTTATTCCACTTCTATTTCCTTTTATTCCTCCTTATTCCTCCTTTATTCCTCCTTTCCCTCCCGTTTTCCCCACCGCTGCTGCCCCCGCGGCCCCTCCCCCCCAGCACGACCAGCGCGACCGGCCCAATCCAGCTCCCCTCCCCGCTCCCGACTCCCAGCTGTCCAGCCCTCCCCGACCCCTACTTAATGGCGGCCGCGGCGGGGACAGGCGAGCAAGACCACTGACTCATTGTCGGTGAAATTGCTCTCCCACCCTCGCAGCTCCACCATTAAGTGAGGCCTCCCCCGAGCCCCTGCACTCTCGAGTGTTGGTGTTCGAGGCCCTCCTCCACCTGCAGGTTTACCTGCACCTCATCCCTGGTGGTCCAGTGGACCTCTGTCTCCTTTCTCTCGCTCCGCTTTCCTCTCCGTTTTCACTTGTTTTTACCCTCACTTTAATCTCTTTTCTGCACTCCTCTGCTTTTCTGCGCTTTTCTGCTTTTCTGCATTATTCCACTTCTATTTCCTCTTATTCATCCTTATTCCTTCTTTCCCTTTCCCGCCCGTTTTCCCCGCCGCTGCTGCCCCCACGGCCCCTCCCCCCCAGCACGACCAGCGAGATCGGCCCAATCAAGCTCCCCTACCCGCTCCCGCCTCCCAGCTGTCCAGCCTTCCACGACCCCTACTTAATGCCGGCCGTAGCACGGCCGCGCCGCTGGCATGCAGAAGGCGCACCAAAGGCAAGACCGTCTGCGCCCGTACGCGACCCGACCGCGACCAGCGCCAGGAACCCTGGACCTCCGCACCACCAACGCTATGACCCAGCGGCACTCCACGCACTCAACCCAGGCCGCAACAACAACTGCAAGCTAGCATCACCAGCCGACACCCACGGACCCTTCAGCTGTCACCGCTGCCGGCACACCTGCAGCACCACCAGGAACACTGACCCAGCACAACCCGCCCGCAAGAACACACCCAAACCGAAGACCTTGCAATGCATCCTCCTCAACGTCAGATCACTCCACAAACACGCCACCGAAATCTGGGACCTCCTCGACAGCACCACCCCGGACGTAGCATTCTTCACCGAAACCTGGACCAACACCACCTCGGGACTGGCCATCGCCATTCCCCAAGGATACAAGATCTCCAGGAAGGACCGCCCCACCCGCCTGGGAGGAGGAATCACCATCGTCCACAAATCCACCCTCCGCCTGAGCACACTCCCCGACGAGCCCACAGACCTGATGGAACACCTTCACTTCAAGATACTGGCCAGCCCTACCACCACACTTAGGAGAACCCTCATCTACCCACCCCCTGGACCCCTCGGACCCTGCACCAACTCCATCATAGACATCATCTCCCCGCATGCCATTGCATCCACCAACTACACCCTGCTGGGAGACCTCAACTTCCACCTCGACAACCAACTGGACCCCAACACTACATCCCTCCTGGACAACCTCCACAACATTGGACTCCACCAGATCGTGACCGAACCCACGCACTCAGCAGGACACACCCTCGACCCCCTCTTCACAACAGGAAACTCCATCACTTTCAGCCACAGCACCGAACTCCCGTGGACAGACCACCGATGCGTCCACTTCACCTTCAGAACACCCACCATCCACAGACACCAGCACCTGCTCCCACAAAGAAACTGGACCAAAATCACCGACGACCAGCTCACCTCCTCACTCAGCAACTCCACCCCAACCATCGCGGAAGACGACGACCCCAACACCGCAGCCCGAACTCTGCACAGATGGATCTCCGACAACACCATAGCCCCCCTCAAGAAAAACAACAACACTCACAGCAAGAAAGCCAGATGGTTTACCACCGAACTTCGGGAGTCCAGACGCACGTGCCACCGCCTCGAAAAGGCCTGGAGGAACTCCAAATCCACAGAGGCCCACAACGACTTTAGAGCCGCCACCAACGCCCACCACCAACTCATCAGAAAAACGAGAAAAAAAGCAATTGAAGACAGAATCTCCACACAACTGCACAACAGCAAAGAACTCTTCAGCATCATCAAGGAGTTCGCCCAACCCACCAGCGAATCTACTGACATCCCTCCCTCACAAGACCTCTGTAACAAACTCAACACCTTCTTCCATCTCAAAATCAAGAAAATTTATGACAACTTCGACGAAGACAACCAACACACTGAACCCTCACCAGCCACCCCGACACCCTGAAGCCAACGATTGACAACTGGACAGCCCTCACCACCGAAGACACACTGAAGACTATGAAGTCAATCCACTCCAGGGCCCCCACGGACCCCTGCCCCCACCACATCTTCAACAGAGCCGCCGACACCATCGCACCCATGCTCCGCCACACCATCAACCGCTCCCTGACGAACGCCTTGTTCCCCGACGACTGGAAACATGCCGAGATCAACCCCCTCCTGAAGAAGCCCTCGGCGGACCCCACCGACCTCAAGAACTACAGACCCATCTCCCTGCTCCCGTTCCCAGCGAAAGTCATTGAGAAAGCCATCAACGGCCAACTCGCCACCTTCATCGAAGAGCACAACAACCTCGACTCCTCCCAATCCGTCTTCAGAAAAAACCACAGCACAGAAACCGCCCTCCTCGCCGCAACAGACGACATCCGCTCCCTACTGGACAGAGGAGAAACAGCAGCCCTCATCCTCCTCGACCTCTCAGCGGCGTTCGACACAGTCTCTCACCGCACCCTAACACGCAGACTCCACGACGCAGGGATCCGGGACAAGGCCCTCGACTGGATCCACTCCTTCCTCTCTGGCAGAACGCAGCGGGTCAGACTCCCCCCTTTCCTCTCGGACCCTACACCAACCACCTGCGGAGTCCCCCAGGGGTCCTCGCTCAGCCCCACGCTCTTCAACGTCTACATGGCTCCGCTCGCCCCATCGTCAGAACCTACGGACTCAACATTGTGTCATACGCAGACGACACCCAACTCCTCCTCTCCTTATCCAACGAACCCAACACCGCCAGATACAACTTTCAAGAAGGCATGGAAGCCGTCGCCAAATGGATGAAAAGCAGCTGCCTACAACTCAACACAGACAAAACAGAAGTACTCATCATGGGCCCAAACCCCGATGCCTGGAACGACACCTGGTGGCCCCCCGCCCTCGGAAGCCCATCCACCCCACGGACCACGCACGCAACCTTGGAATCATCCTGGAGGCCGAGCTCAAAAATGAACCACCAGATCAACTCCGTCGCATCCTCCTGCTTCCACACCCTCTGCCTCCTACGTAAGACCTTCAAATGAATCCCCTCGAGCAAAGAAAGACCGTCACTCACGCCCTCGTCACCAGCAGACTCGACTACGGCAACGCACTCTACGACGGAATAAACAAAAACCTCACCCGCAAGCTACAAAACATCCAGAACTCCGCCGCAAGACTGGTCCTCAACCTGCCAAGACACTGCCACATCTCCCAGCACCTGCGCACACTCACTGGCTCCCCATCGAGGCTAGAATCACCTTCAAGATTCTCACCCACGCACACAAGGCCCTCCACGACACCGGACCAGCATACCTGAACAGCCGACTCAAATTCCACGCACCCCAAAGGACCCTACGATCAGCCCAGCTCTCCTACGCCGTGGTCCCACGCACCAGAAAGACCAGATCGGGAGGCCGCTCCTTCTCCTTCCTCGCGGCCAGAGCCTGGAACGCCCTTCCGCTCCACCTCAGACAGACAACATCGCTCCCCATCTTCGCGAGAAACCTCAAAACCTGGCTCTTCGACAGACCCCCTCCTTGAAGGACTGGAACCTGCACCCCCCCCCCACCCCAGCGCCTTGAGACCGTTACGGGTGAGTAGTCGCGCTTAACAAACTCCTGATTGATTGATTGATTGTGCGTAATATCGTTAATATTACCTCTAATTCCTCTTTACTTTATTTTTTTTCAGGAATCAGGGTAAGTTTAAAATCAGAGGAATATGTAAACTGGGAGTAAATCAGTGGTCCCTTACATCTAGAATCAATCAAGGTCTACATGTTTCAGCAACCCTGACCCAGCCGGGTCACGTGGCTTTCATCAAGGGTGCCGGCCCGTTGGTCCAACCTACTGTTAGAAACTACAGTTTCGTATAGACTATTCTGGACTCCACTTTCTCGTGATTACTCCTTTTCGTAATACTCTTCTTTGTGGTGACCCAATGGCTGAGGAGAGCACATACAGTATTTAGCCCAAACTCAGTAGCATTAAACTCTGTCATCTTTTTAAGAATAGCACACCGAATTGTCACTTTCCTAAATAAACTAGTGGCCTGTAGAATATACTCAAATTTGTGCAGCAAACTCGTGAACCCATTGAGCCACCTCACTGCAGTGTCTATGTGCTGTTTCAGCTGTGTGCAATAAAACTCTGCTCTGCTCTAGTTAGCCCTCCTTTTTTCCCTCATCTTCCAACACTTTCAATCCTCCATCATCTTGTCTCTTGTTTCCTTAAGATCGCTCCATGGGAAGCATTGTAGACAAGGTGCGCCTGGGGCCAACAATGAAAATGCACCATATTATGATGCATACGCTGCTCCCAGGGCAGCCGCAAACTCATGCTGCCCTGGAGGCTCCGCATTTGGTGAAAAAAATGAGCGGCTGCTTCAAAGCCGCTCCGTGTTCTCACTGTGCAGGCGGCGCCTGCCTGTACTTTTAAAGGGTATTAGAGATCCCCTTGCATGCGGGGGTAGTCAGTGACTGCACCCACCTGAAAGTGGATGTTGGGGGGGTACATGGGATCCCCTTTCCCCCGCCAGAGGGCTGCTCTCAGGGGGCACACTCACAGTGAGAGCGCCCCCTGAGAGCTACTTTGCATCTGCACCCACGTCTGCAATACGGCGCGGGCGAAGAGGTAAAGGGATTTACTATTTTGCATGGGGCACGCTCCCATGCAAATGAAGGAACACCCCCTGAAGATAGCGCTGGTGCTTTATGGGTGCGAGCACTATCGGTATTAGAGAAGGGGCTGCACAAGTGTCTGCAGCCCGTTCTGTGGTACCAAAGTACCCCGAGGGCGCGCAAAGCAGGCACAAATGCCTGTTGCGCCCTCAGGGCACTTTCTGTAATAAGGCTATATCTTTTGTCTAGAAATATTTACCCAAATCTCAAACATGCCTTTGAGATTCGGTGAGTACATTTTGCCCATGCCAAACAGGTAGACTGAGAAGGTGTGATTCGTTTCTGAAGGTCTACAAATCATCTGAATTTTGAGGGAAGATTGTTTAAACTACTTTAAAGCTCTGATTGGTGAAGCTACTGTGAAGCTCTTACCAGAAATGTTTGTAGGCCTCTATATTGAATTGCTGTCTGTAAGAGCAACATGAAGAATAACAGGAAGTGTATTTCATACCTAGAAAAATTGGATTCTCCATTATTCTGTAAGAACACAAGTTAGTTTATCTGCTGCATCCTTAAATATACACAAATTGGAGAGATGCAAAAATTAATTATATTAATGTATCAGTCTTCCATAAACGAAAGCATTCTCCATCCAACTCCATTAAATTGGCCTCTATGGTGATATTGGGCTAGATTCACATTGTTTTTGCAAATATTGATAAAAGCCTATGCCCCCAAAAACTGTGATAGCCATAATAAAAGCAACAAGCCTTCATTGAGAGTGTTAATTTGCTCTTGAAGAGATGAGAGTGCAGCAACATGTAAGTTCTAGGGCCTGCAATAGGAGTGCATACATGTGTGTCAGTTTGGTGATAATAAAAAATGTTAGGAACATCTGCAAATTCCGAAAATTGTGGATAGTCATACATAATGTCCGTGCTTTTTCCACTCTAAAAAAACAACGAATGATACTCCTACAGAAGAACAAACTAAGTGCACCCACAGGGTTGAATGGATCATTGAACACCTCCATATTTAATGGGGTGAAGAGCCCATTTTTTCCAGTGGTGTAGACCTTTTTGCCGCCCTTAACGTTCCCTGCGTTTCCCGCCCACGATGGCTGCAGGTAGGAGCGGGTGGGGGGGGTGCTGGTGATCCCTGTGTGATTGCCGCCGGGCGACGGCGCAGGTAAGAATTTGGGGGGGTCCTCCACCCCCAAAACTCATGCCGCCCGGGACGGACCACCCCCTCTTGCTATGACACTGATTTTTTCTTAAGTCTGCCTTACATGTGGGAATGGCCAGATTTACCAAAGCAAGAATTCACAATGGGTGACCATTTAGTCATGCATTCTTTTTCTCATGTGAAATATATCCCAATAAATGAGTACTACTGTTTACAGGTAAACCCCAATCAAGGGGTGGGAGAGGTTATTCCAAGACATTATAATTCTGAATATTTTCAAGCTCCATTATGGCCAATTTCCATCTTGGAAATGACTGGAGATTTATTCCTGTAAAGGCAAGAGTAAATTCGTTTCCAGAGTGGGAAGGAAAAGAGAACTCCTCAAAACGTCATAGGGCGAGAGAGTGAAAGGGGTTTCTCTATGTAAAAAAAAATATTTTCCTTATTGAGAAAAATAAAAAAAAATATTGTGCCAAGTAATCATGGAGCTGGCACTTCAGCAGGCGAGATTGCACAACATGTACAATTATGGTAGCTTAATTGACAATGCATAGGCATACCCAGGAATTCACCAACGTTTCTTCAAATATGGCTGGAAAGCTACAACAGGTGCAACATACCAAGAGCAACAATAAATTTAGACAGGGGCGGCTCCTCCTAGGGAGCGGAGGAGCGTCGCCCCTCCTGCTGCGAGTGCAGCAGGCAAACTCAATTAAATAAAATGGCATGCTAGTGCAATTTTATTTATTTGTCACTGCACCAGCTTGCGCTGTGTACAGTGCGATGGTGGGGCAGGGCAGAATCCTGAAAATGCAGGTTGGCAGCACTGGTCTATAGTGCGCATGTCGGATTAGCCGGCTGTCTACAGCTGTCCTATCCGACATGCGCACTGTAGACCCAGCAATCCAAAGGCTTTTGAACAGCCAGGGGAATGCTGGCCTCCAACCTCAAAATGAGCACTGGGTGAGCCTGCTCCCACCAATCCTGGAGCTGCTTTCACAGCATGAGAGCAGCTCCATGTTTTGTTGATGATGCGTTTCACAAGCAGGAAGGAAGTCCTTCCTTTTCCTGCTGTAGAAAGCTAAGAGGAATGCCACCGGTCGTGCTTCTAAATTTATGGTGAGTTGAACGCCTTTGCGCCGCACCATTTCTTAATCACGGTAGCCACCACTGAATTTAGAATGTTCTTTAGTAAATTTTGCTCACTGCATCGCTAACCTAAACATCGTTTTTCCTCTCCAAGTTGTCTTTACGTGTAGGTGTGTGTACTCCAATAACTACAAGAAAGTTGGTAATGTTTGGAATTTAGACCTGAACTCTTTGTAAATAAAGGCCATCAGTGAGAAATCCCAATAGTAAGAGAAAACGGTTCACTGACAGAATATCGAACAAAAAATATCGTGTGGACAGAATATCGTGTCCAAAATATCGAGGACAAGAATATCGAGTAGGTAAGTGCAAAAAGATAGGTATAAATTTACTATTCTTAACTCCAGATCTACGTACCTTGAAGATATATATATCGTCAAAGTACATATATGTGGAGTTATATATAGTAAAACTTTACTTACCCATAAGCAATGACCTTCACAATATTCTTGTCCTCGATATTTTTGACACGATATTGTGTCCGACGATATTTGTGCTTTCGATATTTTGTCCACCCACCAGAGAAAACATATTCCTGCTGGGATGTCTGACAGCTTTGTGAATCGCCTTATGTGACTCCCTAAATCGACCTTAAAAATCTTTCCTGAAGTTTTATTTCACATTTAACTCAACATACCTTACTTGCATTGATTTTGAAAGCAAGCAGGGAAACACTTTATGGTTTAAATCGTTTTATTGAATGGGAAACACTTTAAATATGACAGACGTCTGCGAAAACTCTTCGAATAATCCTTTTCTAATCCTGTGACAAATATTCCAAAAACAACCGGGACACAGAACTGTTTGCAGCTTGTTTGCAAAGTGCCTAAGAATGCTAATCAGGGACGTATTCATTACTTATGGCTTACATTACTATTAATATTAAACAGCTAAACACTGGGAATTATTGCAAAAATAAATACACGCTCCAAATTAATCTGAAACGTATTACGTGCTTTTAGGTAGAAACATTAATAAAGAGGCCATCTGTTCCAATTTTGCCCAGCACTGCATATTAAGTTCAGCAAATGAATGTCTGACTTACGATCAGTCACCTTAAATTATATGCAAATGGGTTGGGTACTTCTATAAAATGTAAATGGTGTAAATTATATCCAAATGGCTTAGGTACTTCTATGAAATGCAAATGCTGAGTGGAAGCAGTTTTCAGTAAGGAACACACAGAGAAAGAACAAAAGAGTGGAGGAGGATTGCTTTAATTTACTAATTTCAGCTGAATTTTTAGGGTGGAGATTCGTGGTGAATCTGCAACCATGCTATTTCACTTACTGAGCACCAACACACTGAACCTGCATCCACAAGGAGAGACAGAAAGTGAAAGCAATGGAGGCAGTAAAAGAGCAAGATGGAGGACATGGTACGACTTAGAGAGGAAGGTATAAGAGAACAAGAGAAATCGATGGCAAGAGAAATAAGGATAAAGAAAAGAGAGAGAGGGTAATGTGGGAAAACAGAGAAAGAGAAATGCTGTTTACTTTTTGCCAAGTGTACATGTTAAACTTCTTTGAAACCTGCTCCTTGCATCAGAAACCACAGAGGTGGCCTACAAATGCTTCTGAATTGCCTACTCCCCAATCACCCCTGACTTGGCACAGATTGAAGATGGACACCGGCTCCATGCACCTCTGGGGGAAAGCCATCTGATGGCAGAAAATACACATGAGTGCATCCCAGACTGTGACACCCTCAAAGAATAAACAAGGTACAAACGAAATGACTAGAGGTCATACAATGAAATCATAATTGAATTGAATGTTGGGAAAATTAAAATGTACAAGGAAGAGAAATTAGAACAACAAAATGTTTTTTGTTTATTAGCTCTAATGCAAGCATTTACTTTCGTCGTCTATGCCATCAATCTACAGATTTATCAGACATATCTAACAAAGAAGCAAGATGTGTAACTGATTGAGACAGTTTCTGGACACAATTTCTTTTACAATTGTATTTCTTCTCCCGCACATCTAGATTTGTAGTCACAAGCCTGCTCCACTCATCCATCAAACTGCCCAGGAAACGGTGACAGCCGAGGGAACATGTGAGTGCCCAGAAATCACTAGTGAGACATTTCACTCTAGTTCATTAAATATGAATTCCCTGTTTGGACTCCTCTTCTGTTGCATATTTTGCAAGCAACCATAACAGTTGACTAAAATATACATCACTGCTTGGGTTGCAGAACACTCCCCTGCATCCGACATTTTACAAGCTGTAAGGGGGCGCATCTGTTAATATTGATTCCTTGACATGCTTCATGGAGATATGTGCCGCACAGCCATGAATGCGCGATTGCTTAATGTACACAAGACTGCAATGTATCTGTTGACAGTATATTATGCAGAAGTGACGTGGCTTGCTTCAGCCTTGTGGTGAAGACGGGCAATCATGCATAGAGGATGCCACAAATCTATTCAATGTTCAATATCTCAACACTGCATCAAGGACTTTTGAAGGTGTGCATTAACAAAAAGGAGAAACAAACCTGTTCACCTTTAATCTGGGGGTGGGTGGGGGCTTGCAGCATTTAATTCACTCGGAACCATATTTGCCGCAAGGGACCACGAGCTGGGAGCCGTTGCTTAATAGTTCAAAACTGAACTAACTAGAAAAACAAGCTTTAAGAGCTCAGTTCATTTATTAATGTATTGATTTAATTTAAAAGCGTTTTGTAAGGCTCTAATGTAGCCCCCTTGTGGTCATTTCTAAGCGCAGCAGGGTTTGTGACTGGAACCTAGAACATTACAGACAATAGTTGCTGTGAATGGGTAGTCAGTCTGTATGATACTGCATTACGGGTTGAGGGATGTTAAACCCTACTCAAGCAGGAACCACAGTCCTTGTCAGGGTGAAGTCACAGGCAAACCCCAAATTAACCTGTGCTCTACCCTCTGGTAGCTTGGTACAGAGCTGTCAGGCTCAACTTAGAGGCAATGTGTAAAGTATTTATGCAGCAGTTCTCACAGTAATAACGTGAAAACACAACACAAGAAGAATCCCACACCAATTTAGAAAAATACAGTAGTTTTTAATAAATAAATCAAGGCCAAAACAACAAAAATACAATCAGTAGATCCAGAGAAATGCAATTTTAAAGATTTCAGTGAAAATTGTGTCAAAAAGCTCAAAGGGCCAACTGTGGGTACCAGGACACGCTACACCGGGATAAAGTCACAAGTACAGGCAACCGCAATTAAGCGTGGGCTTGCGATAGGGAGCCAGTTAGGCCCGCTGAACAAAAGTACCTTAAATCCTTGTCGCAAAGTGATGCGGAGTTCTGTGTCAAGGATGCAGGAGGGTGATGCAAGGTCCAGGCGAGAAGATGTACTGCTCAATGGAGGTTCCGGTGGGCTGCCTTGGGTGAGGCAATGTCCTTGCATGAAGATGAGTCATACAGCTGTGGTTTCAATAGGCTGCGTTAGGCAGTGTGAAGACTTTGCATCAGGGAAGTCCATGGAGCAGAGACAATGCATCGGTTCTGAGGGTGATGCGTAGAGCAGCAGAGGCAATGCACCAGTTCTGCAGGAGATGCACTGCGCCCCATAGGAGATGCGTACGTTCTGTTTTTTTTTTTTTAACACATATTTTATTAAGTTCACGGGTTTGCAAGCAGTTTATACATTCCTGCATGACTTTTAAAGCATTTTACATAACCAGTGTAAATTGACACTTATATTTCCATACAGATATAATAATCATACAATCAAGCATAAGTTCTGTTGCAGTCAGAGATGTAGAGCACCTTCAGGCCCACTTCTTAGGGTCCAGGACTGTGATGGCACCACTGATGACAGAGTCCAGGTGCTGGGTTCAAGGTTCTGGGAAGCCTGTTCTGTCCCTGAGGCTTTTGATCAGGAGGCCAGCCAAATAGTCCTCGGAGTCACTCTGGGGTCCTGGGTTTAGAGATGCCGATCCAGTCCTTCTCATCCAGGCAAGAGAGCAGAAGGGCAGCAGGGCAACACAGCAGACAGCAATTCTTCAGGGTAGAAGTCCAGCAGAGTGTCAGTCCTTTCAGCAGCACAACAGTCCTGCATCCTTGCAGGATCCACAGGACCAGAACAGTTGGGATCTGACCTCCACTATTTATACCTAGTGCCCACTTTGAAATAGGAGAAACTTCCAGAGGTTTTCACCCCCCCAGAGGTGCTTGGAATTTCGTGCCTCCCTGCCTGGCCCCAGGTTGTCTGGGGACACAATAAACGTGAGAAAAGCTCCTCCCCACGTCAAGTCAGAGATTGCCCATCCTGCCATCACCAATCTTCCCTTTGTCTCTCTGTCTGGGAGCATTACACAAAGACCGACTGCCAGCTGCACCTGGTCTTGTGACCTAGGAGTAGGTTGCAGGCGCCAAATGATTGTGACAAGAAAATGCCAACCTTCTAAAAGTGGCATTTTAGGAATTGTGACTAATAATACGACTTTACCATTAATGTGGGACTTTTTACAATTCCTTAGACAACAAACCCCATCTGTTCCCCTGCTCTCAATTGAAAGTTATCACTTATTAAATGTAATAAGATAACCCAATGTTATCCTATGAGAGAGGTAGGCCTTGGTGTAGTGAAAAACGAATTTAAGAATTTTTCACTACAAAGACATGTAAAACTTAAAAGGACATGTCCAACATTTTAAATACACTGCACCCTGCCATCTGATCTGTTCAGGGTCTACCCTAGGGGTGACTTATATGTATCAAAAAGGAAGGTCTGGGTCTGGCAAAACGGAAATGGCAGTTTAAAAATAATATACACAGGCTGCAATGGCAGGCTAAGACTGGTGTATAGGAGTACTTAAGTTGGTGGCATATTCAGTGCTGCACACTCGTTAGTAGCATTTAATTTACAGGCCCTGGGTATATGTGGTACCACCTTACTGGTGGCTTACAAGTAAATTAAATGTGCCAAGTTCACCATGTTTGGAGGAGAGAGCACAAGCACTTTAGCACTTGATAGCAGTGGTTAAGTGTGCAGAGTCCTAAATGCCAATAAAAACGAGTTCAGAAAACAGGAGGGTAAAGGTAAAATGTTTGCGGGTGAACCCGCAGAAAGGGGCAAGTTCGACAGAGTCCAAATCCATGTGGGATATTTTTATCGATTGTCACTTTGAAATTTACTGTCATCATAGGGCAAATTGTGCTTGACAATTGTTAGAGACTTTGAAAAGTAAAGTCATGTAATACAATAATGACTTGTTTTTCATATAGCAAATCGTATGACACTTGTGCTAGTTCTGTACTCTTTAAATAACAGGTGTTACTAGAACCCAATTAGTTGTACTCAATCTAGAAGGTTGGAAGACTTAGCTCAGGTTGCCAAAATTTGCGCATGTGACCTGCATATTGCTGCAAATGTCAGCAGTGAGTGTTGAACTCAATGAGCCATCTTGCTAACAAAAGATGAGAAAGAACATGAACGTTTGAAATAAAAAAAATGGAGCTTCTTGAGATTCACTTTTCATTATACCTAATAGATTGAAAGAATTATTTGATCAGTCAAGGCACAAAAATCCATACCACTGCAAGGGTCTCACAAATGGATTATTCCATTCACAGAGTTCTGATGCGGGCAACCATCTTAATTTTAATTTCAAATGTTCATTCATCATATTTTAGTGAGTGTCAAAAAACCTTAATGCTTGGAATTTAAAATCAAATATGAAATATTAACTGTTGCAGATGCAATTGCATCAGTAAGAGGTTTGGCCAATCTCTGCTTTTGGTGGGCTCCAAATAAATTAAGTTTATGCCTAACGATCTGCATAACCTCAAATGTATTATTAATATGTGTCTAATCAGGCTTATATTAATCTCCCAAATGTCCATACCTTGAGGAGAGTATCATCCTATTTCCTTCCTTATCTTTTTAAAAAAAAAAATTCTCTAAAATCCTCGCCTCTCGGCTGCTCCCCTGTTATTCATCATTATTGAGCAGAAACACAGAGAGAACAAAAAAATTGCTGCAAACGATTTGATAAGATAGGCATCCTTATATACATATAAAATTCAAGCTCCAACAACTATAAAGTGCAACATGCCATATTTAACCACTATATGTCATTCCAATAGAATTAACGTTGGCTTCCATCGGTAGATCTTTCCAATAACAGTACAATATACCAATTCCCATCTAGACATAAAAATAAAAAATTATCTTGCAGAAAAACTTGACAAAGTGCAATTTAGTAATAACAGACATGTATAAAGTGCTGGATGCAATATTTAACAAATATGTGCTATTCCTATCCAATTAACATTGGTTCCTTATGGGTAAATTTCCCTCTAAAGTGCAATGTGCTAATTTACCATCTAAACATGATATTAAAAATTCATCTTCCAGGCACACTTTCCCAAGTGCAGCCAGTGCAATTTACTACAGTACTTTCCAAACTAAAACTTACTAAAGTGCAGTGCTAAAGTGCCAAAATATATATATTTTTTTTATTCTTTATAGATACGGCCCTACTTCTCCGAGAAGGTCTCTAGTCTCTCCATATATTTCCATGCAGCGTTAAATCTTTTATTGGCACCTACTCTCTTAGCATGTGCTTCTTCAAATTTGCTAGTACGAATCAATTTATTCAACCATTCCGAGTAGGTGGGTATTTTTTGAGACCTCCAATTCTGAAGTACCAGAGAACGTGCCACGAGGGAGGCAATTGCTACAAATGCCTCCTCCCCTCTCGACATTCCAAGGTTTTGTCTCTGGCTTGCAAGACCAAAAAGTGCAATCTCAGCGTCAGGATCCAAACTTTTCTGAACTCCCCAGCTTAAAGCCGAAAAGATCCTCTCCCAGATTGTCCTAGCTTTGGGCAGGTAAAAAAATATGGAGCCAACCTCCCTCGCCTAGCATCTGACAACGAAAGCATTTATTCTCTAATTCCAGGCGTATCTTATGAAGAACTTGTGGAGTATAATACGCCATCCAGCGCGACAAAAAAGCCATTCTTTTAAAATTAGCCACTCTTAGGGCCTTGCTGCCTAGCTCTGCGATAACTTGCCAATCCTGATTTGAGAACCTGCATTGTGTCTCCTGTGCCACTTTTTCTAAGAAATTATTAACCATGATTGACTCTCCTTGAGACCGTATACAGCGATACCAGTTGCCCACCCCTCTCAGCTTTCTCTAAATCGAGCAGTCACCATTGGAGTTGGGCCGGAGCAGGGTGAGAGACTGCACTTTTTTAGTAATTGTGAAATCTGGATGTATTAAAATAAATGAAGCTTACTCTGGTCGCCACACCTCGCTTGGACCTCTTGCCAAGTAATGCCTCTACCACCCACTAAAAAATGCCCTAACTCTTTAAATTCCCAATTGTTCCAAGACCTTAAATGGCTGCCCTGAATTTGGAGGCCCAAGCTCTTACATTCGGCTAAGTTTAAGAAACCAGATCCTGTGGAGCAAGCCTGCTTTGAATAAAAAGTCTGGAGTCTATAAGTGTACTCCTGCAAGGTCTTGTACCTCGTTTTTTTGGGGGAGTTTAGCTGTTTTCAGAAATACCGGAATCTGTGAACCAGCTTCTTGCACCATCTTCTCTAAACAAAATCATTGATGGATCCCCTACGGTCAAGTAAACGGGCTATTAAATCTAAAAAGGCTCCTTCATAGTATGTACGAGCTTGAGGGAGTGCGAGCCCCCCCTGTCTAATGTCAAGTTGGAGCACTGAGAGTTTTACTCTCGAAGCCTTTTTATTCCAAACAAACCTTCTAAAAATCGTTTCTAACTCCTTAAAATAGGTCATATTAATATTTATAGGGACATTTATAAACAAAAAAACAAGTAAGGGTAAAATGGCCTTTTTTATAAGTGCCACACGGCCTATCAATGTGAGCGGTAGTAATGACCTCTCTTCTAACAGCTTTATAATTTTTTTCCTCGTAACTTCATAATTTAATTTATACATTTTGGAATATTGACTGGTGACGTAAATCCCTAAGTATCGGATTGGATTGGGCATAAGGGCTTGTTGTTTAAAATTATCGGGAAGAAAATCATTCAAAGTATTCATTGTTAAAATCTCAGTCTTATTACAATTAATTTTATAACCTCCAATTAATTTAAACTGTGTAAATTTGGCTAGTATTAAATCAATATTCTGTCTTGCAGGGCTAAGATAGAGAATAATGTCATCCGCAAACAGCTTCAATTTGGCCATTCCTGGTATTGGTGCTTTTATCTCCATGTTGTTGCGGATTCTAGTGGCTAAAGGTTCGATAAAAAAGGCAAAGAGCACAGGGAAAAGTGGGCACCCTTGCCTGGTTCCCCGATTAACATCAACTATCCCAGCTAGATTAGAATTAATAAACACCTGTGCCTGTGCCCCTTGATAGATATTACAAAGCATTTTTATAACCTGGGAGGGAATCCCATACCTACCCAGACCATAAAAAAGGGCATCCCAATTCACTAAGTCAAACGCTTTTTCTGCATCGACCATCATAATGAGAGCTGGAGTTTGATTGCTGTTAAAAAAGTCAAGTGCCTGTACTAAAAACCCTGTATTTGTGGACATCAACCTCCCTGCAACGAACACTGTCTGGTCTTTATGGATCACTTTTTGTGCTAGAGGAGTGAAACGCTACGCCCAGATTTTCATTAAAATGTTATAGTCCGAGTTAAGTAAACTAATTGGTCTATATGAATTAATATCTCTGGGGTTTTTCCCCTTCTTTACAAAACTGACAATGATGGATTCTTTAAAGGCTGTAGGAACCAGACCACCCATTTTCACATAGTTAAAAAGCTCTACCAAAAAAGGTGTTAATTCCTAGGCAAAAACTTTATAAAATTCTGTTGGCAGCCCATCGTTATCACACGCTTTTCCTCCTGCCATTGAGGCAAGGACTAGCTGAATTTCAGCTGCTGAAATGTCGAGTTGAATATCCTCTGCCTGGCTATTCGATAGCTGTGGGAGATTGATGTCCTCAAAGTATTGTTGAATTGCCTCTTGCCCCGGCATATATTTAGTCACATACAACTGCTCATAATGCTGCAGGAAAACTTTAGGAATCTTTTCCTTATCAGTCACTGGGGTTCTTGTATTAGGTTCTAATATTTCGGTAATATGGGCCGCTTCCTGTTTAACCTTGGTAGACCAAGCCAGCAGCTTGCCTACCATATGACTCTATTTGTAGCCTTGCTGCTGAAATGTCCGGGAACTGTTAATTTCTTCTAGAAGAAAAAACTCCTTTAACTCCTGCTTAGCTTTTTCAAGCTGCCCTCCCACTGGCTCATTTCCTCTTAAAGAGGCGTTTTTCTGGAGCAAGGCAGAATCAACCGCCGACTGGAGTTCATCTATATAAGTCCTCTGAGTTTGAGACTTTAAAAAAAAAAAAATGTTTTTGATTGATTTCTTAGCCACATATATTGTACATTACACCAAAAGGATACAAGAAGAAATATCGATAACAAATAACAAAAAGTAGAGCATACATATCTGATGAGTTTTAGAGTGTGCGGGCATAAAGGCAACCAGCTCCCCACGGACTGTGGCCTTGAAGGCCCCCCACACTGAAAAAAGTTCAGCTGTGCCCTTATTGACTTTAAAAAACTCCAATATCCATTATCTTGTATCAACTAGCCATTGTTGATTTGAAAGGAGTTCATCCATCTGCCACCTGGACCTCATCCTCCTAACCTCATCCATTTCTATTTCTACTTTGATCAGCAAATGGTCTGAAAATTAATTAGCCTCCATTTCTGGTCCAAAATATTTCAAAGAATGAGATATTAGATAAAAGTCAATGCGGGAAGCTGACTGGAATGGTCGGGAATAACAAGTATATTCTCATTCTTCACGATGGACTCTACGCCATGGATCAATTAGCTGATAATCTTGTGCAATAACAATTGTTTTAGTCTTCGGCTTCAGCTGTTTTTTATTTTTATTCGAAGTATCTTTTGTCAAGTCCTGAATATAATTAAAATCCCCACCAAAAATAATTTGTCCTGTAGCCCCTCTAAGTATCTCATTGATCTTCACCATAGATGTAGGGTCATCAATAAATGGACCATAATAGTTAATAAAGTTTAAAATATTCCCATTTAAACGTGCTGTGACCCATAACCATCAACCATGAGGATCCTTCTGTACTTGGAAAAATCTCCAATCCACCCACGACTGAAATATATCGCAACCCCCCTTACTGCCATCCCTGCTGACGCAAAAAAACTTTAGAAAACGATTTAGGTATAAAAAGTTTTGGAGTGTTTGATTTCGGATGAGTTTCTTGAAGAAAAAGAACTTGTGGTGAAAAAGAACCTAACCACTGTATTATCCCTCCACACTTTTGTTTGTTCAGAACACCGTTTACATTGACCGAAATTATCCGACATTTACATTGCATTTCTATAATTCATACCTAAATATTGCAATAATCCATTCAGGAAAATAAACTGTTTTCCCACCACCTTTCCCCTGGGACTCTGCTCATTTTCTTCCCCTTTGCACCCCACCAGATCTCTCGCACCACCACCCAACACCTTGCCCTCCCCTGGAGAAGGGCAAGGACCCGCGAG
Source organism: Calotriton arnoldi (assembly GCA_963921515.1). Classification (NCBI taxonomy): domain Eukaryota; kingdom Metazoa; phylum Chordata; class Amphibia; order Caudata; family Salamandridae; genus Calotriton; species Calotriton arnoldi. Next base: position 1,741,344 of record CAWUFW010000084.1, on the reverse strand, counting down.
CCCCATCTCCTCCCTCCCCAAATAGCTCTAGTGGGGTGCATTAATTTAGTGATTCCATCCTTTTTTGCGGAAGAGATCTCTCTCAGCAGGTCCTGGGCTTCCTCTATATTCGCAAACATGTGAAACTTCCCTCTCATTAACACCCTTAGCTTCGACTGCTGAGCTATTGAAGCCTGAGCGCCCTGTGCCTTGAAAAAATATAACAATTTAACAAACTCTTTTCACCGACGTGGGGCAGCTGCCGACATGTCAGCAGAAATCCGACAACTAGATACATCATTAATCGAAAATTGTCTCTGCTGAATTGCTTTGGATAGTATCTGTTCTTTTATACGGTAATCGGCAAAGTGAATTAAAATTGTTCGTGGTAGTTTTGAGTTCAGCTGAGGGTGTGAGGGCACTCCATGTGCTCTTGTTATGGTGAGATCACCAGTAAATTCAGGCAGGACACTCTTCTTGATGTAAGTCTCGACTCAATGAAGAGTTTGAGACCCTTCACTCTCCTCCGGGACTCCAACTATGCGCAGGTTTGCGGGCCACGAGTGATTCTTAAGCTCCTCAAGTTTACTCTCAAGTGAAATTTGTTCCTTTGTTACTGCATTCACTTGCTGCTGCATGGTATTCATTTGATCTTCAAGATGTGCAATCCTTGATTCCGCCTCTTGTACCTTGCTGGAAAACTGCCCACTGCCTCCTCAATCTTTGAGAGGCGCTAGTGAAGAGAGGCTATTTCACTCGCTTGGGATGTCTTGAGTTCTCTTATCTCATCTAAAATGAGATTCAACATGGTTTATATGTTGCATTGTAGTTGTGTAGACGGGCTACATTGGGGCCCACCAGTCTCTTTCTGGATCCAGGCTTGCTGCTCTTGCTGACCTAAGACTTCCAATCCTGCTTTCCTTGGTGACTGGGACTGGGACTGATGTTGTGGTGGCGGCTGCGGGAGTGTCGAATCCTGAAGAGGCGGCTGTAGTCGTGGCTGTGGTGATGATGGCGACGCCTGATCCATCTTCTGGTAAGGCAATGATGAATTCAAGGGTTATACTTAAAACTGATACCAGAAAGTGTATGGAAATCAACATTTCATATGGAAAACCTGGCATATAAAAGATTTTGTAATGGAAACCATTACATCTTTGGTAGTTAATGACAATAATAAAATACAAAAATGGAGCAACTAATACAAGTCGGACATTAGCTGAAAGTGGAAGATTTGAAATAGATTATTGCAGTTAATGGAGAGGTAAAGCCCAGCTCTTCTATATAAATAGCTGCCACAAAACGCATTTAATCCCCATGGATTTTTCACTTTTGGACTACCCAGTTTTAGGCTTTTACTGCGAGTGAGCCTCCATAACTCAGTCTCACTCAAGGTAAATCCTGTCAAAATGAACTGAGAGTGCTAACCACCAGTGTCCACCTTTTAAGATAAGGCCCACTGCTGCATAGCTAGGGTTAGAGGCTCTGGACTGGTTATACGTGAACAGGTGAGCATACGCACACTCGTGTGGGGGCTGAGCATGAGACTACAGTCTAACTCAGCATCATATCTTTCTGCACACAGGTAGTTGGTAATAGTGTACATCTGTAATATTTACAGAAATGTCTTCCTGCTTTACAGATTTACACATTCTAGACAAAATCTGCACCACACCACAGTTTCGACCTACATAGGCCTACAAATAAGTACTCAGAGTCCAGAACAACTTTCATTGTAACTGCACTCCTTTCAGCACTTCAAGAATTGTCATATTTCCTTGGTTCGGCTCAGAAGCATTTTCCAGGTCTTTGTACCCCTATTGAGCCACGTTTATTACTCTACTGGCCAGCAGGAGGATAAAAGGCCTCTCTACACAATACAGCCATTTGCCAATGCTTGGCCCAATTCCTGGGAAAGGACGGGGTGGCAAAGAAGCATGCATGTGCTAATTAACTCTTCACACTGCACCTAGGCTGGGCAAGCCCAAGCCCACAGAAACAAAGGTGGAAGACCAGGCCTCTGAAGCCAAATAGAGGATGGTTTCCCCTTTAAGGTTTTAGTGGGAAGGGATCAGGCTGTGTTAGCTGGGGATGGGTAGACACTCCAAAGGAAGGCCATTCCATAGACCACTTCAAGACTCCATGTTTAACTGTCCCAGAATGCTGTGCAGGAGGGTTGAGTCAGGGGTAGAGCAGTGATGAGGCACCCTAGGATTGGGCAGAGGCTCCTACCTTGTAGAACTTTGCACTTCCACATAAGTACCCCTATACAAAGGAGAGACAGCTGAGAACTCACTGGATTTGGGACCGATGATGGCAAAAGAATGTCAAGCTGGAAGGGGAAGCCATCTGACACCACTGCAAGGATGGACTTAAGGACTTTGACTCCAATTGGCACCCATGGATTAGGAGTGTTTCTCCAGGGCCAGTGGCCCCCTCAAACCATCTAAGGGACAGTAGAGAGATGAACTTGCTTGGATGAACTCTGAAGGGTTCCTGTGGATTTTTTGTGGGGTGGCACAGCAGATGGGTAACCTCTATCAGGGAGGCACGACTGACACACAGGTGCCCTGCAAGACAGCCCAATCCATGAGGTCTGAGGAGTGGGTCAGGGAGGGTATTCTGCTGGAGGGCTCTGGAGGGTCTTCTGAGGAAGCCCCCTGGTGAAGGCAGGCAGCAGGAGCCCAGACAAAGGTCAAGTTCAACAAAAGGAGCATTAAAAACCTAGCACCAGAGAGAAAGGTAAACTTTAGAGGCTAGGCGGCCTGAGCGAAAGTAGGAAGAGCTAAATTACACCAAAATCAATTAAATTTGCCCAATGTGGCTGGAGAAAACAGCAGCTGAAGCTCGGTCACCAGAGAAATTAGGTGGGAAATGGAGGTCCACCATATTTTGTAAAAACACACAGGAGGAGGGCCCAACCTCTGGGGGATGATGCAACTTCTGCTATTTTAATGAAGAAGGGGCATACATGGGGCCGCCTCCCCAGAGAGAACTTTGCCCCCAGGACACTCTCCCCCAGGAGCGACCCAAAACAGGGTTGCGTCTCAGCGCGCTTGTTCTCCAGGTCATTGGGTGCCCAATTCCTCGGGACAGAACCTCAGACCAGTGCAGCGAGTGAGTGCCATGTGCACACAGGGAGCCAGGAGGGGCCGCAGGAGTTCTGGGGCTCCCCCTGTGGACCTCAATGGATATTGGTTGACAGCGACAGATGGCACCAGGGCACCTGTTAAAAATGAAAAACTCGGCGCAAGGCCACATTTAAAAGTCTTCATTCAGGGGTGAAGGTGCTCATCAAAAATGTACACTCCCAGGCTGCAAAGGAGTGCCCTAGAAACCCCTGGGGTGCTTGAGGATTTTCATATTTCTGTGGTGCCCTAGGATGGGCAGCGACATCACCAATGATGGTAGATGGTGTTGTGAGGGGTTGTCAGAGGTGCAGCAACCTTCTAGGATTGTTTCCCGAAAGTTGCTGTAAGTCTCCTGAAGCTTGTGCTTCTGTACATAGGCTCTGGAATGTGATGATTCTTCTTGGATGGTCTTATGGCTGCAGTGACACCATATAAAGGGTTAAAATAAATGTTACACACATTACATTGATTAAATGAGAATTTATTGATAATGACAATCTTGAAATATTATATGAAGGTTATGAAATGCTTTACTGACAACCTCAACATTAACAGTGAGTCATGACAAGCTTTGAAAGGCTGTTGTAAGGTGGTACCATCACTACTGATTTCAGTGGTGTTGTCTTAATTTATTACACCATATTGCTGCTTTTAGAAATGTGGTGATACTCTGACAAATCCAATGGAGTCTTTTTTTTTTATCACTGTACCCCATCTTGTTGTGTCTAGCATGAGTGGGGGTATTGTGGTTATAGAGGTTAGGTCTTGTTATTGGTGTAATATGTTATGAGGGTTTCACCATAGGTATTTTCATCTGCCAGTAGATATTTGTAAATTAATGCATAGTATTCAGTAATGTGTTTGTAATAAAGCAGTTTTCTTTCCCTGAGTAGGCCTTGGACTGCTCTGCTTCACAACGCTGAGAGAATCAAATGCCACAGTGGGGTACTTGGTTCCCATTAAAGGGAAGGTTGCGTACCTATTACTTGTGAAGGACTCACATCCTTTGCAGCCAATAACACGCTTTTCTTTTTACAATAACCCAATCAAACAGTCAAAGAAGCTGTATGAATCAGGGAGAAATGTTGTTTATGTTCAAGGTACAAACCTTAGAGTGATAGGCAAGAAATGACTGCAGTGGAACATCACAGGGCACTTAGGTTGACAGAATAAGAAGAGTTAGGTGACAGTCATTTTGGTTGACCGAATGGAGGTGGTTAGATGATGGCCATTTTGCTTAACAGAATAAAAGTTGCTTTTTTATGACATAAACATGGCCCAAGAGCATAGCAATAGAAACAGTTGACTTTTCTTTTAACGTTTTGAAGGAAGAAAGGATTAATTATCACAGGACGATGAGCAGAAGTCAGATTCGAGCCTGGTTCCCCAGCTTCCAAAGCTAGCAGCTCTACTTCCTAGGCCACATTCCTTCCCTCTGATTGCAATCTTTAACATAGTAGTGGAGGCCATTTTGTTGACAGGCAAAAAGGTAACTTATCAGAGGGCAGTAGATGAAATGAAATAGTGACTTTATGTTTGAAACTTGGGGAAGAAAAAGGATAAAATAATAGTTTTGAACATTTGAAGTAGGGCACTGATTTCACAGACAGTGCAATAACTCTTGTGAGTTATTAATTTGGCATTTGTAAAAAAAAAAAAAAAAACGGCTTTGAGCCTCATGCGTCACGCCGAGATGCGCGTGGGAGGAGAAGGAAGAGTACAGGCAAACCAATGGAAATCTTCAAAGCTCTCAGGGCACCCATCAAACCTGCAGGGAACAGCAGCCTAGCCGGCGAAGGATGTCTCTCATCAGGTTTTTGACCTTTCACGGCTGCTGTAGACAAACGGTTTGGAATATTTGAAAACCTCTCCTGGCACGGTATGGCAAACACGCTTTGACGTGCACAGATACACAGTAGCATATTGCACGAATGTGTTATACATCAGTATTTGCATAAAACACAGATTGTTTTTCAGCTAAGGTTTGATTCCCTGCTCGCAGCTGACAGTTCTCTGCGAGTAAGTAAATAGAACCAGTGACATGATGCAGTTCACAGAATGTGTTTAAAGGTACAGCGGCTCCCATGGGCTGGGTGCATGTCTGCTTCAATTGAGCACTTAGCGCTGTGATGTCTGTGCTGCACTGCAGGCTTTTATATTTACAATGAAATAACAATATGCCTAGTGGCTTTGAGTAATGGCTTTCTTAGTGATACTGTATATACTGTTTGCACCTGTGTATTCGTTATCCGCATTAGGAGATCCTGTAGAGTGGCATTCAATAACAGTCTAACATAGCAAACCTGGGGCAATGCTAAGCACCATGGAAAGAAACAAACATACATAGTAGATAGTAATGCTATAGTTGATATGTTATTTGAAGAGTTGTATTTGCTGCCAAGAAGAATTTTAGGGTAGAACCTCATATACCAGTGCTTCCCAAATTTTTAGGACCGCGACACAATTTTTAGAGCGACAAAATTTTGCGACCCACCTACCTTTAATAGACAGAAGGTGGGCGATTTTTGAATGTAAGTAAAGCAATATGTGGCAGCGCACTGTCACTTCCAGACATCACATTTTCCAATGAAATAACCACTAAATTTGCAGTTATGCTCATAAATCTATATAGCTCACGAATGATGTGTGTAAATCAAATTTCTGTGAATTTATATCATTTGTGCATCATCAAGTGTCTTGATTAATTTTTATCATATTAAAATCTTTTTTTCCTGCACTCTTCAGAATTTCAAAAACATTTGCTTAGATTTTGCTTTACTAACTGTTGAAGTTCATTACAGGTATTTACATTTTGTTGAGTGTTGCAATTTTTTTTTATTCTACAGCCTTTCCTTTGACACAAACCTGTTCTCCAGCAAAGTTGTCACATAATTAACTTTAAAAACTCCTCTCACAATGAGAGAAAGAAAAGTAAATGCCAATCCACAAGTAAAAAGAATCAGTAGCAGTTTATCAGAAGATATAGCCGGACACTTGATCTCTGGCTTTAAAGCATTGACAAATGTGATAAGATAAATACAAAATATAAAGGCATCTTTATTTATTGCATTGGCTTGTGACCCACAGTTTAGGAAAGGTTGTCCTGAAGAATGAGTGAACGTCCAGTTTTGGACGTTCAGATAGTGGAACAAATGTACTTTTTATGTAAGTTGTAGTATATAAATGCTACAGAAGTCAGGAAATTCAATCATACATGCAGTTAATGGATGCTAATGAACTTAAATCTCGAGTTCAATTGCATTGCAATGCAATCAATACAGCATACATAGCAGTTTCTATCTGCAATGCCTGATCTGATTTATGGTCTAGAGGGGCAGGGTTGGTATAATATGAAACATTTTTCATATAATTTCAAATTAACCAGTTTGCTTCCTTGCTATTGCATGATCAGTACATTTGCATAGATGCTGGGTACATTATTTATTGTGCAGCCTGGATCATGCATGCTCTCTGAGAACACATTTGTTAAGAGGGCTTGAGTGAGATACAAAGCCTTTAGCTCCCAGCTCATGCTTTTATCAACTTTATCAATCTATAGTATATTAGACATAGTTATTCCCAGGAAGTGAGCCATCCCTTCAAGAGAATTGTGTGCAAAGTGTTTGAAGGAGGCCAAAGCTCTGTATCTCAATAGAACACCTCAACATTCTGCCGCAGCTGGGAGTGTGAGGTTTCGGGTTGTGATCTCACGCATATCAAAAGTACCCACCTTAGTGGGGACATGATTATTCTAAACCTAAAAATGACATTATTTTACCTTTCTGCTCATATTGGGAGAACTGGGCCTTGATAAAGATTTTTTACAGGTATTGATGAGTTGTTTTATTCTCTGTGCTCAAGTGAAGCACTGAATATGCATAAATTCCAGCTGCTTTATGTTTTCTAATAGTAGCATTTTTTGACACGAAGCTCCAGCCTGCTGCTCTTATCTCTGGCTGTAAAGTGTCAATAAGTAGTGTGGCCTTAGCACTGTCTTGGGTGTTAAAATCAACTGCAAGCGCTGACTGTAGTACACAGGAGCAAGGCAGCCCAGGTGGCAGTGCTTAATTTGTAAAAAAAATAAGTGCCAGGGCTCTCGTCAGGAGGCCCCCGCAGCTTGCATCACACATTGCACCTGCCAGTGCTGCAAACGATAGTAAAAACACAGCTACTTACCATCACACTCCTATAAGTGTGACAATTCGTACTATTCCAGGGCCCCAAAGCTAAATTCATAAGAATGGCTTGGGCGGCAGGTAATAGTACTTTCTAATGTATATTGAATTAATAATTAACTGATGTTGTGGTCATCTCTGAATGAGCCAGACTGTCACAAGCACTTGTCAATTAAGTTCCTATGCTGAACACTGGAAACCACCAGCTCAAATTAAGCACTGCCAGGTGGTTAAAGAAAGAAGAGTCGTGGGTAGGCAAGCATGAAACCCGCCCACGATGTGTGACACCCACCAAAGGTGAGTGAGTTCAGAGGTATGCAATTGCGACATGACGTAGACAATCACATCACACCTCTATGAGTACACCAGATCGGAAATGCTGTGAGAGGGATTGGAAGAATTTGTGAACAGATTCTCAACTGCCTAAAACACAGAAGAGGCAGCATGTGAAAGCGAAGGGTCTTTCGCAGTAGTGTGACCTTTGACATCTGCACCTCTTCCAAGGCTCAAAATGCCTGGCTGAGTGTCCAGTAGGTACTACATAATCTGAGGAAGAGGGGTGCACCCCCAATTGTAAGTCCCTATTACTTGATTGGTCCCAGGAAAGGACTGAAAATATGGAATGCAGGAAACCCCCCTGATAGAGTAGAGGACAGGGGATTGATTTCTGGGTGGAAAGGGCTGGGGCACCCTTGCTCATGTAGCTGTAAAGCAGTCTTTAGGGAGTGACAAACCCTGTTGATATAGGTATATATATGATGTGATTGCAGAGAAATAGTGTTTTGTTATGTGACTGTACTTGAAGAACTGGGCTACTTACTTTCTCTTTAGAGCTATCTGTAAAATGTATGGGTTTGGTATTGTGGAATTAATTGTTTGGCCAAGTAACTCCTAGTAGAACAACATCCCTGAAGCCCTGAAGAGAGAGTCAGACTCAGCGCTGAACTAACAGTGTACATAATAATTCTACACTAAGAATTGTATATAAAAGTAGATGTGCAAATTCCAGACTAAGGTCTGTCTATAAAAGTCAAATTGCCAATCACGCAATTCATAAGGCCTAATGGGACAGGGTATCACTTATCGGAAGTGACCCAGGAAAAATTAAATCTGTATGCATTTTCCGAGTTAATTTAGGGGCGCAGAGTCCATAGTCGTCTAATTGAAACAAAACCCTTAGAGTAAACTTACTAGATACCACCACTTTCCAGCAAGGGTGCTCCTATCCTGACAAAAGTTCCTTCCCCCAGCCAAAACCCATCCACGTGCAACATGGGCTTTTGGAGTTTACAGCATATCAAGTCACTAGATCTCAAGTAACCGATACATAAATTATCAAGAGGGAAATATATTTCTGCATCTCTTTAATGAGGATGGCAGTAAAAATGGATGGAGTTTTGGAGAGAGGATATTGTATTTTGAATATTACTGTACATTTCACAAGTTGTAGCAAAGTGTCCCATTCTTGCAGCTCTTCTGTAATGCCAAATGCACCTGAACACTTGCTGTTTTGATGCATTTGTCTGAAAAGGGCGGTAGGGGACGGGGGTCTCTCATAGTTATGTACTTCCCTCATTTCAGACCTCAGGCCAGTTCCTGCCACATTCAGTATTAAAAACACTCTCATGACTGCATTTCCGAATGACACCCGACATATGGAGTGAACTGAATAAGAAGGGTTTCATGGACCCTTCAAGCTTCCCTAAGATGAGAGGGCTGTCAAAGACTGAGCAGGCCATCTGGCATCCCCTCATCTTTAGGCATGACGAACAGTGGCACTATATATGTATAGTGGCAATGTCAGCTGCTATAAGGGCATTCTGTAACACTCTGGTCTATGGTGTCTATCTTATACTGCATCCCCCAAGCCAGAATTTGCTGTTGCTACAGATGATGGAATTCTGTTTCTTTTGTGGATAATCCCACACCACACCGACAAGAACCTGTATGACTGCCTTCAAATAAATATGATCATACCAGCATGGCAGTACCTTTCTCTCAGAACCCCTTTCAGAGGGCCACAGGGTACACAGAGGTTACTGGGCCTAATGTGGTGGTTGAGGCCTTTTACTCCTGGTGTCCCGGGCCCGACCTACTATGGATCCTGAGCAACTGGGCCAAGTACCCCTTCTGCAGCTGACTCTTATTGGTAGCTTTTGACGAGTAGTCAAAGGCTCCCTCAGTGGTCGTGGGGGTTGGTGGGCGAAGGGTACTAAAAAATTAGTGAATGCAACTCATAACTCAAAGTGCACACAGTAATCTCAATAAATCAATGCCCAGTCATATATTTGCTTTTATAGAAAAAAAGTACTTTATTTTTAACTCTACACATTCAAAGAAATAACATTTGTAGGCAACCACACCATCCCCTTGAGGTCGGGCCTCTAGTGTTCGTTCAGCAAATCCTTGTCCCACCCTCTTCCTTATAACTTGGTCGGGGTTATTCCCGATTATCTGGTGGCTACATCCAGGGATTGCTCACTAGTAGGACATACTCAAGAGTTCCCCTTTGACTCTTTAAGAATTATTCAAAAGTTTCTATGGTGCCACAGCACCATCAGCACCGAGTCCTCCATCGCCCAACAGGCCCAATTCAAATCTTTCCCGCTCCTGCAGCATGGAAGCATTTACCATTGCAGTGAGCGCCCTGCCCACGGGAACTTGTAAGTCCTGATCCTGTTTGTAGAAGTTTGGCTTCTTGCAGTGCACATGGCAGCACCTGGCAGGCGCAGGTATTCTCTCCCGAACTGTGCTGCCAGCTTTTCCAAGTGATCTGTGGCTCAATGGTTAGAGCGGCAGACCCTGATGCAGAGATCTGGCCCGGGACCAGGGTTCAATTCCCGCCTCGGCGGGTCTTGGGCTCAATTTCCTCGGACCTGATAATTCTCGCCTCGGTGCCTATTCTAATCATGGGTCCCACTCTGCAACTCTGGGCAATAGCTTGCTTAATCTCCACAACGGCCCCAACAGCGCTGGGATGCCTGGCTTCACCCTGGGGGTGCCCAGGAGTGGACATTTCACAGGGAAAAGCCAGGAAGGGTTCCACAGCGGTATGCGTACAGCGCCAGGACACCTCTTTGGGGGTATAAGTGCGCTTTACAAGTACAAATTTCATTTAATTTCATCTGAGATGCTCCAACCTGACAAAGATGCTGTAAACCAATCTTCCCCTAGCGTGGGTGCATTGTTTTCTGAGGCGTCCTTCACAATCCTCATGGGTAGTCAGGGTCAGATCTTGATGAGTAGGCCAAACCAGCTGGTCGCAGCCTCTGTCTTCTTATGGGTGATAGCCTGAACTTCCTAGCAATGCTGGTACTGCACACGGGCAACATCTCAATCGGTGCATAGCTGTATCCTCACATTTCACTGAGAGAGTCCTCTCAGTAGGGCTCCCCACTGGACCTTGCTCCCTCCAACGCTTTCCATTTCCTCACAGGGACACTGGTCTTGGCAAGCAGGAAGGCGCTGGTGCTCCAGGCTTACGGGCAGGTGGTCTTGGTTTCCCAGGGTGATCTCCCGTCACTCAGCAGGGAGACTAGCAAGTCTTTGACCCCCAGTCCTTCTCACAGGCAGACGTCTTGCAGAGCTTCTCCTACTCACACAGCTCATCTGGCTGCTTGGCAGATGACACATTTTGGGGTCTTAACCTCCTCTTTTTATAGTCCATTTTCAGACACCAAATGTGATTTAGGGTCTGAGTCTTTGAAGATTTATGTTGAGGTTCTGCTTCTTCTGAAGTGAACACTTTCCTTTCTCTTCTTTCCTCTCAAAGGGCTGTCTGTCACAGCAGGAAAACTCTGAAGCTGATTGCCACACAACACAGGCATGGGAGTGACTAGCGTTCACACCTGGATGTCACCCACAGTGATAAATGCATCAAATGGTTAATCCCAGACTCTTAGCCCTACTCTTTATGATTTCCATCTTCTTCCTGAGATATGTACAGGCCTTTTCTTTGTGATCTTTCACTGAATCAAGAGCAACTTTTTGAAGTGCAAAGGGGGAGTCTCTGTCTCCCTTCCTCCAGGGTGTCCCACCCAGATCACAGGAATGCAGCAGTACACAAATCTGTCTGTAGGGATTCCTCTATTCTTCATTTAAGCTTTCCAGTCAAAGCTCTATTGTTCTATCTGTATATTTCAGACATTTCGGAGCATCTTAATCCAACAGAGAGGCTCCCACCAAAGTTGGGGAAGCAACCGATTACACATGTGGCCTACACAGGTGATCTGATAACACTCTCAATCAGTAGATTTCATTAAATCAGTAGATATGTAGAGTCCTTCTTTTCACCCTTTGAGGTTATCCAATCACTGTCAGGGTCCAATTAATTAGCCGAATAGCCAGGTCTTCAGGGACTTTTGGAACTCTGGAAGAGATGGGGAAGTCCGTAGATGAAACGGTAGCTTGTACCACGTCTTCGCTGCTATGTAGGAGAAGGACCAACCTCTGCATCTACAATGTCAGATGGGGGGTGAGGGTTAGATAAAGGGATGTGGAACAGAGGTGTCTGGTGAGCTGATGGAAGTTCAGGCGGTGGTTCAAGTAGGTGGGTCCACAGTTGTGTAGGGCCTTGTACTCATGGGTCACGAGCTTGAGCTTGCATCTTTTCTGTACTGGGAGCCAGTTGAGTTCCCTGAGGTAGGGGGTGATGTGGGTACATCTAGGCAGATCCAGGACGAGTCAGGCTGCGGTGTGCTGTATGGTCTGTCATCATTGGAAGAGGTGAGCTGCAATCCCTGCATAGAAAGCATTGCAGTAGTCCACTAGGCTAGAGATGACGGCCTGGGTGATGGTGTGTCTTGAGCTTTGGGGTAGCCATTTGAAAATCTTGTGAAGCATGAGGAGGATGAAGAAGCCGGAGGAGGAGATGGAGTTGACCTGAGTCATCATGGTTACCTTGTTGTCCAGAATGATGCCTAGGCTCCTAGCATGGTCAGTGGGTGTAGGTGTATGTCCGAGTTCTGAGGGCCACCAGGATGCGTCCTGTGGGGAGTTTTTGTTTCCGAAAATCAGTACCTCTGCCTTGTCCATGATGAGCTTCAGGCAGTTGACCTTCATCCAGTTGGTGACTTCTGCCATGCAGTTGTGGACGTTGGCCTTGGGGTGTCTTTGGAGAGGGAGAGGATGAGTTGTGTGTCCTCGGCGTAGGATATGATATTGAGTCTCTGGGTTTTGGCAATGCTGGGCAGATTTGTCATGCAAGTGCTAAAGAGGGTGGGGCTGAGACTTTCGCATTCTTCTGGTGAGGAAAGAGGCGATCCATCTGAGAGCCACTCCTTGGATGCCTATGTTGTGCTGCCTTGTGATGAGTGTGTCATGGGAGATTATATCGAAGGCTGCTGAGAGGTCTTGGCCGATAAGAGCCACAGTCTCTCCTTGGTTCAGTAGGGTTCGATAGCTAGCTACAAACCTCTAAACTGACCTCTATTGCTTTAAGTATGACCATGAAAGGTTCAGAAATGCTACAAACCCAACATCTATATACAACACACAAAAACAATTGCAGAGAAAATTTATTATTTATTATATTCAATCTCTGATATATGTCTTTTAAGTACAAAAAGTTTTTGTTGTTTTTTTTTCTCTTTTTTTATACAGTTAATATACAAATACAAAAATCATTGTCTGTACATGTTGACCAACAATACCTATGAGGAGTGGTCCCTGAGAGAAAGCTCCATCATAAGCCTCTGATGGTTGTGATCTACAAATGCCATAATAGTGTAGGATCTGTCCTCAACAGACCTACATTGGATCCCTCATTTGGTTGAATCTCTTTTCTTTTATGTATGTATGCAGTTTGAATGAGTAGGCATGATTGGTTTGAATGACCTGTAGAAGGTTTTTTGTGGGGTTATGTATATGTCTAACTAAAGCACCTCAGTATTCAATACAATGTTCAAGTATAATCATGTACAGACAATGATTTTTGTATTTGTATATTAACTGTATATAAAAAGAGAAAAAAAACAAAAAAAACTTTTTGTACTTAAAAGACATATATCAGAGATTGAATATAATAAATAATAAATTTTCTCTGCAATTGTTTTTGTGTGTTGTATATAGATGTTGGGTTTGTAGCATTTCTGAACCTTTTATGGTCATACTTAAAGCAATAGAGGTCAGTTTAGAGGTTTGTAGCTAGCTATTTTTCATTTCCCCCTCCTCTTGGACCTAAAAGCAACTAGGGGGTGCCTTTTTACTTTACATGCCCAGTAGGGTTCAATGTCATCAGTAGCCACGATGAGGACTGTCTCTGTGCTGTGGTTGCTGTTGAATCCAGATTGGGAGGAGTTGAGTAGGAGGTTCCATTCCAGATTTGAGGAGAGTTTTTGGTTGATGGCGTTTTCTAATACTTTGGTCAGGAGAAGAGAGATTGGTTGGTAGTTGTTGAGTTTGCTGGGGTCTGCCGATGGTTTCTTTAGTAGATAGTTGACTTCTGCATGTTTCCAATCCCCGGGAAAGTCTTCTGGGGTAGGTGGCCATAGCACTTGAGTTATTGGACAAGGTGGTGAGTACGTGGTTGATTCTGGCTTTGTCTACGTTGAAAATGTGGTGAGGGCATGGGTTGGTTGGAATCCCTGAGTGGACCGAGTTTATGATGGAGGCGGTGTCTGGATCCATTTGGTTAGTTGGATATCTGTGGTGGTAATGGGGTCATAGTGTTGCTTTGAAGTCCTACAGTATCAACTAATGAGACTATATAATAAAAATGTACAGAATGGCCTTACAATCAGCTGCTCAAGAAGTAATTTTCTTTGGAAAAAGATGTAGACAAAAAACATGTACAATTGGGAACCAAATAATCGGAAAAGTAAACAGTTGCGAGTATTTGAGAATAAATATCGATAAATCATTAACTTGGTCTCAGCATATTTCTTCAAAGAAGGTAAAAGCCGGCATGGTCACTAAAGCAGTAAAAAGGTTTGCGAAGACCTATGGAGAGAGAATGATGGGCCAATCAATAATTGTTTTAAGCATTAAAATTATCTCCTCACTTCTGTACGCATCATCAGTCTTCAGTGACAAGACAAGATCAGAATTGAATTTAATCTATATGCAAAATATTCAATCTTTTCTTGACATATGCGAGTCAACCCACCAATGCAAATTACATTTGGAATTTAATCTGGTCTTTATTCATCCAGAATCTTACAGCTAAAAATAACTATATCTGTAAATGTAGTAGCACAAGTATATATATTCAAAGGCCAAATACTGGATGAATTGAAATCCAGATCATCAAGGAGAAGGGCCTGCATCTGGCATTATTAAACAGAACAATGATATCACACAAATTCCCACAATTGGGTGAGTTGGTGGCAATGTCTAAGAATCCGCGAAAGACACTGGCAGAGGAATAGCGGTGAAGAAGGTCTGTACTCAATTCTGCTGCATAGCATACTTAATTGACCTTTGACTCCTACTTTATCTCACACAACCATATATCATCTCTAAACAACAATAGAAAGGAAATATTTACTTTTTAGACTCCTTTGCTTCAATTTGAAGGATCAAGGAACACGCGCTTAATAGGCATTAAGGGGTGCAGGCTGTATTTATGGCCAGTGCTTAGAGACGCTAAAATATGGACAACTAAGGAGGCAGTAAAACTATGTTTTAGTTCATAATGTAACTTTTTTGGTGGTAATCTTATGATTTTATTTTAGATCATACTTATTGCTATCTTAAACAAATTGCACAATGCAAATTTCTGTGATGAATTTTATGTATTTCAATTATGAACATTGGCGTATTTTTTGTTTTCCGTATTTAACAGATGATTTGGTTTTATGAGAATGTATTTATTGTTACATGTTTTTATTGTAATCTTTTGATTAATACAATAAACTTACCTACCTACCTACTTCAGAAACACAGTGTACAGATATTGGGATAACTGTACTACAATCAGAATGGCATCATAGTGACCTTGGTGCAAATAAACGTTGATGATATTGTGCGTAAGAGGTACCGAACTGCTAACATAATTTCTAATTTTTACTTTGATTTACACTTGAAATTGTAATTCTAAATTTTTAAATATTGCAAAAATGTACAAATGTGTACATTTAAATTGTAAATGACTATCTGCTGATTTTTTTCATATGTAATTTATGCAAGCATGTTTGTAAAGTGCAAGTCCACTTTATATTTTTCACTCACTAAGAGTACATTCATCTGTAACCCACATGATTGAAGTGTATTCTGCACTATATACTTTTTTTCTTTTTAAAAAGTAATGCAAGCCATTTATCCAGTGATACAGCTACCTTGTTATGCAATCCTTCAGGGAAATATCATGCAATATGTAAAACTTGTTTTAAAACATAAGTATATCTGCTTGCAATAAGAATAAAGAGTTGAAACACATATGCCTGTAAATTGTTTTATTAAATAAGGATTTAATATGGCTTTTTTTTTTGCAATTGTAAAATAGAAGAGATATGCTTATTTTCACATTTGCATTATCTTGCGGCCAAACTTAAACCGAAATTGGGATATTTGGCAGAAAATTTTAAGGTTATACAATATACAATTATTAACAAGAATCCCTACCCCATCCCTAAAGCAATTGACTGCTGTTTGACTCTCTGTTGAGTCAAACCCCTGCTTGAGGAGTTCGGCCACCTTCATTCAGTCATAGACACAATTGCAAGTTACAGCTGTTGTGCTTATTGGATGGTTACATCTCTGTGCTGAGTGAGTGGTGCTGAGAGAACACACTCCTTAGGTACCATCGTTAATATATTCATGCATTGTGGAGTGTAGGGGATCAAAAGAAAATATTAGAATACCATTTGGCTATATGTTACAGGCAGCGCCCTCTTCCACAGCAAGTGCATTGAGAGTAAGTGAAATGAAGAAGAGAGGCACAGTGAAAGGACAAAGGGGTGTGAAGACAATAACAATTTTAAGAGAAGGAAAGTTGGATGGAGATGGTTAGGAATGAAGAAAGTCATTTTGCTGGTTCTAAATAAATGCCTTTATCGGGTCCCTAAAAATAGGCATCCCTAAGTAGACGTCATTTTGTAAGGCTTTGCTATTTACCCCAAGTTCTACATCAGTTATGACGTTCTATGGCAGCATAGATAAAAAAACTGTGCTTGGCAAGGGCACGAGTTATAAGTTATCTTAGGTGACAAGTTATATTTAGTTGAGATAACTATAACTGGTGAATTTCAGTGGTTTTGTTAGTTTAAAACAGTATGTTTTAGCTGACATTTTCAGCTAACTCTAACATCCCTTTAACCTTTGTTTTTCTCAGTGAATATTTAGATATTTTATATACATATAAATACAAATATACATATATAGTGAGTTTAAAAAGTAAAAAATAAACCCTCTTGGAAACATGTGAGGCTAGTACAAAACATTTGAAAAACTATTTGGCGACATAGCAAATGCCAAAATATAGAATTGCCCCATGGAAAAGAATGTAATTTGGGATATGAAAAATATATAATTTTAGTCCCATGGCGTATGTGTACATTACGTGAAACTTTGTGCATTATGATAGATACATTTCTCCTGTGTCTCGAGTCATTTTTCTCCTCGAGGATAAACCTCGAATACCAGGGTCAAGCCAGGCACAGGCAGGAGACCTTTTCCAGGAGACAATATATTGTCTTGTTTGGAGAAATGCCTCTCAGACAGACATTTCCTTCTAGAACCATTTTCACGCGGGCAAAAATCACTTAAAACTTCGCGTTATGTAAAATGCTAAAAATATTGAAAATTTGGCATAGCAGAACATTTTGGGAATACTGCTGTAAAAATAATTTATCACAAGCCTAACACACATAAAAATGAAAAACAAATAATCACGTTGCATCCATCATGTTTTCTAATGAATAATCTGGGCTGCAGCCAATGTTGTCGAGATATTTTTCCGTGCTGGTATAAATTTGCTGTGGAAAGAAATGTTTGGTTATAAAGGATCGGAGCTCTAGGGCTCGGTGTTATTCAAAGTAACAGTATAAAACTAAAACTGAATAACCACAAGGGGCAAAAAACATATGTAAATATGCAGAAAAAATTGGAAGGCATATCCTCCAGTCTCAAAACAAATGTGTGTCACGATGAATATTTTCAGAGGAATACTGTAAATTAAATATTCAGTACATACATTAGGTGCTGCCTTGGAGTGATGCTGGTTGTTAAATCAGCGAGAACATACAAATGGTCGCAAATAAGAGCGGAGCTTAAAATGTATATGAAATATGCAAGAAGACATCTTACATTAGCAACCAGAAACTAAAATGCATCTGTTCCTTCGAATATGTGTGGACCAGAACGGGAGGAAAATCCTTCTCCTACCTCAAAGCCAAGTCCTGGAACGACCTCCCCCTCCACCTCCGACAAACCCCCACACTGCCCCAGTTCAGAAAGGAGCTCTAGACCTGGCTCTTTGGATGACCCCAGTATTCAACAGAGCCGCCCCCCCCCCCCAGCGCCTTGAGACCCTCGCGGGTGAGTAGCTGTGCTTTACCAACCCTGATTGATTGATTGATACATGTCTCCAACCATGGGAAGAAATTAAAAATGACTGCTTTGTTGATGGAGTATTTCTGGAGACAATGTTATTCAACTCCTTATTTAAGAATTGATACAGTACAAAGGCGCCCGGTATTCACGTTTCTGGAGGTGGAAGTGTGGGTTTATAATTTCCTGAATAGGATTAAAGCACTAGATATGTATTTCTGGAAAACAGTTCTTATTACCCATTTTTTAAATGAATTTCTATCTGGGTTCACTCACTGATAATGCATCCTTGTGCCCTTTCCACTATCCCTTTCTGTAATCCAACTGTTCTGTACTGGTAAGTTAAAAGAGAAGATAAAGACTTTGGAACTGATTTAGAGTTTGGCGAACGGGTTACTCTGTCATAAACGTGACAGCTATCCCATCTACCTTATTACAAGTGCACTATATGCTATTGCACTTGAAAGAATACCCGTCCACCAAACTCTAAATCAGGAACATTGAATATAGTGGAGATTTGTTATGGGGGGGATAAATGGAACAAGCACCTATAGTCATGATATTGTTGAAATTAATTAGGATAGCAATTTGATTGATCTGTATTTGATGTGACGATGCCCACTCATGGCTTTCCCTCTCATGAGTATGCCCCCTCCGCAGACTCATCCATGGTAATAAATAGCATATTAAACTCTGTGCATCAGTGTGTGTTACTGGCTGGAACTGTGTGCAGCTTCTTGTCCATGCGCTGCTGCTGGCTTCAGTATGGTGCAGGTAAGAAGTAGAGTACAAAGAAAATGACCCATGCACTTCAAATGTACTGCCAGGAGCGTCGCCCCACTGCTCTGCAAGCAGTGTAAAAAGGAAAACTAAAACGATAATAACTAATGTTATTATCGTTTTAGATTTTCTTCCTGCTTGGGTGCGGGGCGGGTGGGTTGCATCCAGGCTGGCCAGTGCAGGGGGCACGGGAGGAGTGTAAAGCACACTCTAAAGTGCGCATGACGGTTTGACCGGCCCTCTTGGGCCGGTCAACCCGTCATGCACACTTTGCATCTACCCCACCAGGCTGCATTACACAGCCAGGTGGGGAACATGCAAAGCCTCCAAGCCCCTGTCTGAGCGGCAATCCACGGCGCTCAGCCCAATCACAACGCTGCTTAAGGCAGCATTGTGATTGGACAGGGGATTCTGGAAGGGTGGGAAATCCTGTTGCGGTGCAGAGGAAATGGAGCAGAGGCAGCAGCACCCAGCAGCACCCAGGAAAGTCAGTTTATTTTTATTTTGTTTTATTTCCCCTTCTGCAACCCTCCTGCCCCAACACCCACGCTTAGTAGAGGCCGCTACTTTGTACTGTGGTATCATTAGACCAAAAGTTAGCACTTAAAGTAATGCCAGATCTTACCTTAACCTTTACTTTTATTTTCAAAGAAAATAACCCACACGCCTTAATTGTACCACACTACCATATGATTTAATGTGTATCCTGGAGTATTTGTAGCTGCAACAACACATGTTGTGGGCTTGCAGTGTCCTCTTCACCCTTGTGTAAGCGCAAGGGCACGTATTAGATATGCTGGCACTCTTATGTATGTGCATCAATACAGCTGTCTTGCAGAAATAGCCCTTTTTATACCAAGGTTTTGTTAACTTGTAATGGGTTTCAGAGTAATACAGTTTGGTGTTTGGAAGTGTGCTCCACACTAGGGATAACATTATCTGCTGGCTTTTTCAGAATGGGGTCCTCTCCTTTCTGTGGTGGGACACTGAGAGCTTCCCTCTTCTAACCAGCACTTTGCATGTTGTGGGATAGCGTTTGCAGGAGGTGCATGGGGGGATTCATGGGAGTCGTGGTTGAATGGTGCAGCATTAGGCGGTTGTGGAGTCGCATGGGTGTGGGACGGGGACACCTTGCAGGGTGGCATTGGGGATGGAGTGAGAGGCTGGGTGAGTCATGTAGTCATAAATGAATAAATGCAAAGCACTCTGATACCTCTGGGTCTAGCTAGCGCTATATTAAACTCATGATAATAATAATAATAATATATACACACACATATTACCTACAGGTGGTCACCAGTAGCTAGTTATAGGTAGGGCCTAGTTTCCATAGGAAAAGCGTTTTTTGACATGCCTATATCTTTGGCGCCGTTTGACGAATCTTCACTAAACTTTCCAAAAAAAGTGTGATTCTTCTTGTCCATAGTAAATTTCGGGGCAATCTGCCAAGCGGGTGCTGAGAAAAAGGAGTGGTTCAAAAAAGTGTGTTAACTATGCTAATTCTCATGGGAAATTTAGACACCACTACAGCCTGAACCACTGAACGGAATTACACCAAATTTGGCAAAGAGGTAGCTGATGGTCCAGAAAGTGACCTTTTTATAAATTGGTGTAAATCTATTCAGTAGTTTGGGAGGTATTAAAGAAAAAACAAATTTAGATATCTAGGGCAATGAAGGCTCTGCGAACCCTCCCGATCTCGTCCTGAGATCTGATTTACTGCCAACCCTTCAACCAGGAAGTGTTGCAGCCATGTTAGGACTCATCTTCAGCTGAGTTCTTGAGAAAAGGTTAAAAAAAGGAAAAGGGGGCTGTTGGAACTGGGGGTCTCTAGTTGGCAGAGGTAGGTACCTTTGTCCAAATAGGGACCCTTGCTTCTAGTCAGGGTAAGGGGGTACACTCCTGAAATAACCCCTGCTCACCCCCTTGGTAGCTTGGCACGAGCAGACAGGCTTAGTTCAGAGGCAGTGTGTAAAGCATTTGTGAACACATACAGTAATCCAGTGACAACACTACAAATGGACACCACACAGGTTGTATTATAAAAATAAGTATCTTTTATATAGATTTACCACAAGACCATAAACGACAAAAATAATCCACAATACTGTACTTTAAAGATGGTAGAATTAGCTTGAGTCTCTTAAAATGGAAATGCGACACTTTGAGTTCAATGTACCTTAAGATGCGCAATGCACGGCAACGAAAGATTTGCAGGGAAGGTGATGCGGTAGTCCCTTACACGCAAGGACGGTGATGCGTTGAAGATCTGGTGCAAAGAAACAAAGTGGCGTCTTCTTGATGTTGCGACAATGAAGGGGTGATGCGTGCACGCCCGACGGCCGTGCGGCGATTTCGATGAGTCTTTGGAGCCGCGACAGGCCCTGCGACACGCTTCCCTGGCGATGCGACGGCATCTGATGCGAGGTCGACTATCTTCTCCTGGGATGCGGGGCGCCTCGTATTGCGATGCATCGGCGTCTGATGCGAGGTCGATGCTCTGCCCCGGGGATGCGACGGCGTCTGATGCGACGGCGACACTTTTCTCCGGTGCTGCGAGGCGCTTCGAAGGATGCGAGGGTGTCAGCGGCGCGCTTCTTCGGGGATGCGCCGGCGTCTGATGCGACGTCGACACTCTTCTCCGGCGATGCGAGAATCAGCGGCTGCGGTGACACGCTTCTTCGTGTTGAGTCGCTCTTCCAGCTCCCAGAGACACGCAAGTGTGTCAGAAGGTCCAAATTCCCAGCAAGGGAATTCAGGGGAGCTGGTGGGTGAAGTCTGTTGTCCCTGAGACTTCAGCAGGAGGCAAGCTCTGAAATCAAGCCCTTGGAGATCCTTCACAAGTTGATGAAAGTACACACAAAGTTCCCTTCTCCTTTCTTTGGCAGTCAGGCAACCACTGCAGGCAGATCCCTCTAGCTTAGGGATAGTCTTCTCCTCAATTTCTTCTTGGTTCCGCTCCTCAGCAAAGGTTTCTTCTTGTTTCCCAAAAGTGATCTAATTTCCTAGGGGTCTGGGTCCCCTTTTTATACACCTTTTCTCTTTGTTCTCTGAAGGCAGAGAGGCCTTTGCCTAGTCCAAAACCAGTTCTGGTCAGTCCTGGAGCACTTTGTTTACAGGACTCCTTCTTTCCTTTCAGAATGTGGGGCAGAGTGCTCAGCCGCCCGGCAGGAGGTGGAGCCAGCATTGTGGAAGGCAGGCACAGCCCTATTCAGACCCAGGTGCAACTCCTCCCTCCACTCTGGATGCAGATCTCTCTATTCAGCCCTGTGCTGACTCACCCTGTCTCCTGGCTCCCCAGCCCCTGTCACTCACAAACCCAGACAAGGAATACACAACCCAGCAGAGGCAGGCTTGGAAGGTTAGGCAAGAAAATACCTACTTTCTAAAAGTGGTATTTTCAAACACAGAATGTTAAAATCAACTTCACTAAAACATGTATTTTATCATTCTGAGTTCAGGCATACTAAATTCGTTTTTCTACCATGTTCCCTGGGTCAGTTAGGATTATAAGCTGTAATAATCAAACTGCCCATTCTGGCCTATGGGGAGCAGGTAGCCTTGCAATAGTGAAAAACGAAAATGGCTGTAATTCACTATTAGGACATGCCACACACACCAGGGCATGTCCTACCTTATCCTTACAATGCACCCTGCCCTTGGGCCTACCATAGGGGTGTCTGATATGAAGAAAAGGGAAGGTTTAGGGACTGGTAAGTGGGTGCACTTACCAAGTCGACATGGCAGCCCTAGGCTGCACACAGGCTCTGCAATGGCAGGCCTGAGATCCATTTTACAAGCTGTTTCTGTGGGTGGCACAACCAGTGCTGCAAGCCCACCAGCAGCATTGGATTTACAAGCCCTGGGCACACTCAGTGCACTGTACTAGGGACTGACAAGTAAACCAATCATCCAATCATGGAGTCACTAATACATAACACAATTTACAATAGGGAGAATGCACTTTAGCACTGATCAGCAGTGGTGAAGTGCCCAGAGTCATAAAACAGCCAACAACAGGTCAGAAAAAGTACAGGAGGAAGGCAAAAAGTTTAGGGATGACCCTGCAAAAAGGGCCAAGTCCAACAGGGGCATGGTAGGAATACCCCAACCCCTTAGCTGTGGTGCTGGGGTCCCAGAGGGACTCAGCCAGGGCAAAAAAAACTTTTAAAATAATGTTTTAGCCGAAATCACAACAAATCCATGACTGTGGGTAAAATAAAAAAGAAATAAACAAATGCGGGCTCCAGCGCTTGTTTGGGAACCTCCCTGGGTGGGCCAGGTCCTGGGGGCATTGTTTAAGTGAAGGTGGGGGCACACAGGCCCCCCTCCTGAGGCTCATGGAGCCCCGGGGACCACCACCTCCCCAGGGCTTTATTTATTAAAAAAGGAGGGGAGCACACAGGCCTCCCCACCTGAGGCTCTCTAAGCCCCGGGGACCACCATCTTCCCAGGGCTAAACAAATACTAATGGGGGGCTGCACGGAACCCCCAAGCCCTGGGGACCACCACCTCCCCAGGGTTAAATAACAGTTAATGTGGGGGTCCCGTTTCCCGTTTACCTCCAGTAAGTACCACACAGTGCTTAGAGGGCTTCGGAGGCCACGCCCCCTTTCTTCACCACTCTGCAAACGCGCCTCCTGGCGCACTGGTGGTTGGGGGATGAAGTCCCCTTAGCTCCAGAGGGTTCTTGGGGGCCAACAAGCCCTCCTGTTACCTCCAGTAAGGCCCACACAGCGGGATTGCTCAGCTGTCCTCGGATGCCATGCTCCTTTTCTCCACCACTCTGCAAATGCGCCTCCTGGCGCACTGCTGGCTGAGGGATAAAATCCCCTTGGCTCCAGAGGGCCATAGAAGGCCAACTTCCCCTCCTGTTACCTCCAATAAGTCCCACACAGTGCGATTGCTTAGAGGTTTTTGGAGGCCACGCCCCCTTTTCCCACCACTCTGCAAACGCGCCTCCTGGTGCACTACTGTTTAGGGGATGGAGTTCACTTTACTCCTAAGGGTCCGTGGGTGGGGCCATTCCTGCTGCTGATTGACAGCAGGAATGACTTACTTTAAACCTAAAGTGCGCATGTCGGATTGGTCGGCCGTCTTGCGACGGCCAGCCTGACATGCACACTTCAACTTACACCAATACCACCTGTAAAACTGCTGGGCAGACTGCAGACACAGGCTCCTACTCTGAAAAGAAGCGCTGTATAAGCCTGCTCCGACCAATCACAGCGCTAATCTCATGCTGAAAACGGCATGAGAGTAGCTTCCGGATTGGTTAGGGTTCATTGGCCCTTTACTTCAGAGTCAGGCTCTGTGGTTTCAGCAGTGGAGTGCCTTCCATGAAGACAACAACCAGATGGTGGTCCCACATCGCCGCGGTTTTCCCTGCACCTGAAATGTAAGTATTTATGTTTTTTATTTATTTCATTAAAAAGTACAGTTTAACTAATTTGATGGGGGTAGGTGCAGGGGGCTATTAAGTTGTTGCCAAGCTTGCCGTGAGCCCAGAGACCTGCTGCTCTTTGCCCTACCACTTACACATGCCACTAGCCGCTACTGGAGTGTTATCCCGTGCACGTTTCGAGTCGTTACCCTGGGATATGTCTAATATACTAACATATTTTCATATTGCTATTTTGGTACTAGTCACATTGAAAAACGTGGATGATTTGCTGCCTTTGTTTGTTTCATAAAACATTTAAACCATAAAGTACCTTGATTAAACAAGGATACCAATAAGTACACACATTTTAGTTACCAGGCCCAGGGAGCAGTAGGAAAACATCGAATTTATAATGGTCGATTTGACTGCCTCAGCTCCTTTGCACTGAAGTGGTTGTAGTGATTCCTACTACAAACACCCCCATTAAAGTAAAGGAGCTGTATCGTTAGCATATGATGCGTCTATTTTTGTTGAATCGCAGGCTGCAATACTTTTTATTCATTTCTTTGTATTTCCTTTTTAGGTTTTTTTGTAGTTATTAAAAGCGTTTTTCTACAAAGAATAAGCACAAAGGTGCATGATCTTTGAAACAGGTTAACAGTGTAATGTTTTGTCATCTAAACCTGGGTGAGGTGCATCATGCTGGCTGTAAAACTTGGATAACTATGTCAAACATTAATTGCACATGCATGATTCGTGGAGACTTGGGCTGCAAATGGCCACAGTAGAAACATGACATGTGGGCTTCCCTCCCATGGAGTCAGAAAAAGACTTAACACCATAGGAGGTGAAACAATAGCTCTTTTTTTCGTAAAAAAATATTTTGGTCTTCGCAAAGCCTGCAAACTGAGAAGAATGTCTGAAAGCTTTGTCCTGAGAAGGGTGAATTATGTTCATGTAATCAGTGCTCAGTGTTAAGCTCGCCTTGGACACTCCCCTCGACCTGTCAGACAGGCTGTGATATTTTAATCCTCCGTAGATAGAGGCCAGCGCTGGCTTTTTCATCAGCAGTAATGCAAAGGTATCAATTATACAGCAGTGATGAATGAAAGCCCTGTGCTATATGAAGGTGCGATTTCATCTGGGGATTCTCGCTGGCGGATATCAGCAGGGCCCCCAAGATGAAGAAACAGCTTTAATTATGCAAAGTAGGTCATACATCATCTTTATTACACCGCGAAAATAGAACATCTTTTCTCGGGCATGTTGAAGTTGTTTGTGAGATTTGCTTTAGTGTTGTTTGGGCATGTTTTCTTTTTGCAAGTGATGGAGTGAGGTTTGTAAACTACATCCTCATGAAATTAAGTAACTCCATAATAATGTATTGATTGCATGAACTAATCAACTCCGGATACACACATTTACACAGGGGGCAAACGCAATTTACATAAATCATAAATCATGTTGGCATGAGTACGTATTAACTGTTTGCGCTTTGAAAAACTGTACTAATGCATGTTTATGCTGTGTTGTACATTGCACATTTTGCATAATGTGCACAAATAATGAGAAGGGTGCTTTAAATTAATAGCTTTCGCTAGGATTTATTTAACACAGGGCATTAGTATGGTGGGAGGTAAACATAAGGGGTTTTATTTCATGAATTAATATTCTTTTGTGTTTTATTTTAGTACGGGATTGGGCCTGCATGAAAATGGCCTCTCGTCAAGCCAGCATGTGGTTGGCCTGGTCGATATGAAGTGCGCATGTGCCGGGAGGGGTTGCCTGCTCGCAGACTGCAGAGTGTACCAGATAATGCAATCCGTGTGAAGGCCATGTTGACCTGTGTTTTATTGTTTATGTGCCAAGATGCGACAGCGACTGTAGGAACAGCCATCACTACGTGCAATTCAAATGTGAAAGCGGATATCATAATGAATACTGTAACAAAATGTATAACTATGAATGCTAGTAGTATACGAATGTAATGGTCTTAAATCCGTCCTTTGTTAGAACCGGTATAGGATGGATTTGTGGGGAGAACTGGATGAGGCGACCCTAGTATGATTTATGACAACCAATCACAGTCCGAGTTTCTACCGATACTGCAACACTGTAAGATAGTGTATTAGGCAGAAAGGTATAATTGATATCCCAATTGGGGGTGTGTCAGAACGCAGACGAGAACGCAGAGAGAAGACGAGAATGCAGAGAGAAGACAGAGAGAACGCAGAGAGAACGCAGATGGGAATGCAGATCAGAACGTAGACCAGAACGCACAAGAGAAGATTCAAGACAGAGAGAGCAGATCTGCACAGAGACAGAGAACCTTTAGGTGCGAGAACGTTGCAGGAGTGCTTGGGAGGAGACTGCGACTGAGGAGGTAGATTAATTGGGAGATTAAATCTAGTTGTTAGTTTATAGCAAGCTTGGCTGCATCTGTCCTGTTTAACTTCGTCCTCCGAGCCTATCTCTGGGGACCTCTTGCCACAACCTCGGCCAAGGAAGTGGTTTTTCCTGTTTCTTTGGTGGGTATTGCCCTCCTTGATGGCTTAAATTTGCAAATATATTTTCTGCAAGTATTTATGCTGTATGATTCATTTTGATTACATTGCTTGATAATTTGTTCTCTTATATGTAATCTTGTATGTGCACTGATAATCTAATCACGAGCAATAATAAGACAAAATCATTAACTGAAGAAATGACTCTGTGGTTATTTAGTTAAATGTTAAACTGTTTATTTAATCATAGTCACCATCAACTCTTCAACTAATGGTCCATCGACCAGAAGAAGAAGTTGAAATTACTAATTTATTTACTGATTTTGTACAGCGCACAGCTGCCCCAGCGACGGGGTGTCCCAGCGCTACCCAGGAACACAGACAGGGGACGGAAGATGTCGGAGAGAAAGCTAGCCCGGGAAAAGCCAAGTCTTTATGGCTTTCCTGAACTCTAGATAGTTCTGTAGTTCTCTAATCCCGAGGGGAAGGGAATTCCAGAGCCTGGCCGCTAGCACCTTAAACGAACGGCCCCCGGCTCTGGCTCCAAAAACTCGGGGAGTACAGACTAACCTTTTATCTGTAGAGCGTAGAGATCGGGTTGGAATATAAGGCACTAACAGATTCGCAAGGACCTTCGGGGCTCGATGATTCAAAATTTTATGGGCCACACATAAGGTCTTGAATTGAATCCTTTTATCCACTGGCAGCCAGTGAAGCCTGGACAGAGAGCTAGCACTGAGCAGGATCTCGGAAGTGCCAGTAAGGTGCGAGCAGCTGCATTTTGTACTCTTTGTAGCCGCCGGGTACAGGATTTGTTGGCCCCCAAATACAGGGCATTTCCATAGTCCAATCTTGACAGGATCGTGGCCTGCAAGATGGTTTGGCGGACAGAGGGGGTAAAGAAACCCAGCAAGGGTTTAAGGCCTCTCAAGAGCCCAAAGCAGGTCCCTGCCACGGACTTAGCTTGTGGGTCAAAGGACAGGCTACTGTCAACCAAAAAACCCAAATTCTTGACCACCTCCTTTGGTATCGGGGCAGGTTTAAGTTCCTCCGGCCACCACTGCTCGGACCACAAATCCCTATCTTTGCCCACCAGAAGAATTTCGGACTTGCTGGCATTAAGCTGTAGGCAGTTGACTGTCATCCAATTAGCGACTGCCTGCATATCGTCCTTAAATTTTGCAAGATTGAGATTGCGCTTCTTAGAGAAGGAAATCACTAATTGGGTATCATCTGCATAAGACACCAAAGACAGCCCTCTGCTCCTGGCCAACACTGCCAGAGGTTGGACGTATAAGTTAAACAGCAGGGGGCTCAGGATCGAGCCTTGCGGTACCCCGTGTTTGATAGCATGCACCTGGGATTGGAAAGGTGGCACCGTGACCTGGAAAGTTCTATCTTCCAAAAAGGAGCGAAACCAGGTCAGAGCCAATAGTTAGAATCATATACATAAATGTTATTAATGTGAAGTATAGTATTTAATAAAACTGACAAATTAAACCCCCCAAATCCAGCGCCAGTCCTCAGGGATCATTTATGGGTAATGTGTGATGGGCCCCGTTGTTTGATAAAACAATTTATGCATGACAAGATTTTCTTTGATCCCTGGCTCAGGAATTTAGGGGTTGCGCTGGATCAGTTTTTCTGGTAGCAGAATGATGGTTATTATTGATTAGTTTGGTGATTTATTGGTTATTGATTAAATGTTTAACAGTCTATGTAAAGTGGGTTAGTATCGTGTTTTATGTAGTCTTTGGAACACAGGTACAGAAGGGTATCTGGGAAGCCGGCAAAGTAAAAAGTTAGCCTGAAATAAGGCAGAAGAAAAGTGTGAGAAGTGAAATCACACGGGAATAAGTGCATTGTCTGTTTAACTTAGTGATACTATTTAACGTATAGGTGAAGATAAGAGTGAAATAGCGAAGGGTCCACCTGTGAAAATTTGGCCTTATCCCTGGAAGAGTAGCGAGACCTCCTTTTCAATAAAAGGTCCTCTTGTGAAATTTTGGCCTTATCCCTAAAGAAGTAACCGGTCCTCTCTTAGCTTGAGTGAAGGGAAGGATAGCGGAATTGTTATACTTGCCCGTATTGGTAGGAATGTTCTTGAGAGTGAAAAAAAACTATCTCTTTATTTAGTAAACAGACAGTGTGGTATTGTTTTATGTTGTGACTAATAAGTTATTGTAAAGAAAATGGACTTAGAAAAGTGCCGATAATTTTTGTAAAGGGAGGGTCAGCAGCGGAGGCTGACGTCACAAAAAAAAAAAAAAGCCGCCCTGGCATTGGTCAGACTGTAAAGACAGAGTGAGCTCAGATTGGTTGGTTGGTGTGAGCCGCGCTGGTATTGGACAGGATAGCGGAGACGTAGAAAGCTCTGATTGGAAGAGATAGAGTGTGCCGCGCTGACATTGGTCAGGTGTTTAGGGAAGCCAAGGAGTTCGATTGGTGAATTATAGTGGATCGTGTTGACAAAGATTTGCATTAAGTGAAGACGTTGACAAGCAACAAAAATGTATTTTGAACAACCGAAACAGGAGAAATTGACTTTGTTTGGAAAAATTAAAAAATTCTTTTGAAAGGACAAACCAGTAATAACGAGAGAAGGCGTTCCTATCCCTCCACCAAAGACACCAGCGTCTTATATGATGTTAAAATATGGTGATCATACATGTATCTGGCTAGAAAATTGGGTAGGATATACGAAGAATGATGGTATACTAGCTTTTCCAGAGCATGGTTCTTTTAATTTGGCAGTATTACGTAATTTGAGAGAAAAGATGATGATATTAGATCCAAGACCTAGACCTACACAGTTTGAAGCATTAGTAGAATGGGAAGATGAAATGTATGAAAGAGAAAGACACAGAGGTGGTAGAGTACATAGATTTATGTTTGTAAGCTTTCATGATGAAAGACATGAAGACAGAAGGAAGAGATGGAGAAATGGAGAGATTACTGAAGGATTGTATCCAGTTTTAATGGTAGGAAAGACGGCAGGAAACAAATGCAAAGGGAAAAAGAGACATTTAAAGCAATTTGGTTATAGGTACAACCCGAATGAATCTGATGATGAGTTGCTGGATGATATATTAGTTAAACGACCACCACCTTATCAGGAGAATTCAGCGATGGTGACACCAACACCGTCAATGGAAACCCCAATGACACCTCAAACGACACCAGTTCCAATTGAAAGTGAAGTAGAGCAGGAAGGAGAAGTAGAATTTGCCATACAAACTAAAGTACTAGTTGAAAAATTGAATCAGATGAACATGAAAATAGATGCAAACACTGTGCCAGTGACTATAGGTCCAGCAATACCTGTATTTGAAAATAGACTTATCCATGAACCTTCTTTAACTGTCCCATTAAATTCCGCTATAACATCAGCTAATAGTAGAATTAATGCTGTAAGTGTCCAAAGTGAACAGCCACATATAGTTACTAGATCAACACCTCCGACTAATTTAACAATAATTGAAACGCCTAGGGAAATAATGCAGTTACAGCCCAAAAGGATAGAGTTGGATGAGATTCCCAGAAGTGAAGTTCCAATAGGTCCAACTACTGAAGAATTAGATGATTGGGTGAAAGGGTTACAAAGGAGAAAAACACAGCCGCAACCTATAGATGTATGTAAGTTGAAAGTAGATCTGGAAGAAATGATTATTGGGACCATAAGTCCAGACAGGCTAAAGACGTATCAGGATGATGACTAGATGTATCTGTGTAAGAGTATTACTTGGAAAGCGAAGAATCTACATGAGAGGTTAGTGGAAGCTGCAGAAGAGTTGGGAATGGACATAGGAAGATCAAAAGTGTTGCAGAAGACATATAGAGTGGATTTTACTGAAAAAGATATAGAAAATAAGAATACGTCTGGTAGACGATTGCAAATAAAAGAGTTAATGGTTGTCTTGAGAAAATGGGGAGACGTAGAAAGATGGAAGGGTAGATGGATGAGGAAGAAAGAAGAATTGGCTGCTAAAGAAATACATTTGCGTCCAGTAAGAGAAGTAGAAAATGTAGCTCTGGAATGTCCCATGAGAGAAGTTCCAGGACGAGGTTATGTGCATGTTCCGTGGACTAGACAGGATATATTGTCTTTCACCAATGAGTTTCCTAGATTGAGAGAAAAGCCTGTGGAGTGGTACAAACAAGTTGAGAGATTTGTGAAAGTATCGAAAGTATTGTTGAAAGATTTAGATGGATTATTTGAAATTGTTGTCCCTGCAGATCTATGGACTGAATGTAAGATTACAGTTGATTGGCCAAAGGATGAATATCCTAGGGATGCCAAAACAGGAGCACCTTCGGATGAGGTGTTGAAAAAGTATCATCAAGTGATTACTTTCTTGAAAAACAAAATTTCCCCTAAGGAAACTGATTGGGTAAAAATTGATAGAACAACCCAAGAACCGAATGAATCTGTTCATGCCTATTATGAGAGGTTATTGCAAGTTTTTAAGCAGTATAGTGGGTTTGAGAATATTGGAGATAAAGATATGGGTCATTTTGTGTATAGGTTTGTGTATGGATTAAAACCAGAGATTAGCCAGATTATACAGCAGCATATGTTGTGTTGGCAGGCCAAAACAATAGATGAAATCTTGAGGTATGGGAAGTATTGTAGTGACGACATTGAGTCTCGTCATCGCAAGTTAAAAGAAAAGGTGATGTGGGCACAAGTGAAAGTAGCAGAGCAGCAAGAAAATCAGTTGAATTCTCAGGGTATAAACCA
This sequence comes from Calotriton arnoldi, assembly GCA_963921515.1. Lineage (NCBI taxonomy): Eukaryota > Metazoa > Chordata > Amphibia > Caudata > Salamandridae > Calotriton > Calotriton arnoldi. The sequence continues at coordinate 1,710,163 of CAWUFW010000084.1, read as the reverse complement.
AATGGGAGGAGTTAGTCAGAATGCTCAGAAACCCAGTGGAGGTAGAGGTAGAGGACAAATGAGCAGAGAAGAGGCGAAAAAGAAATGTCCTTGTCATGGGTGCGGAAAGTATGGACACTGGAAGAATGAGTGTAGATCAGTGCAGAGAACTAATGGAGGAAATCAAATTTTAACCCCACAGGTACAGAGTGAGATAGTTGTGCAACAGACACTGCAGCAACAGGTAGTTACTACCCAATATCAGGTCCCGCAACCACCGTTACCACATAGTGTAAATGCTCAAAGATACAGTGCGGATACAGGGTTCCACGGAGGAGACCAGGTTAGTAAAAGTACTAACACAAATGTGATTCCCCAATTTTGGATGCAATGTGATGGAAGTGATGTTGAATCTAATCAATGACGGTGCCTGAGGGGGGAGGAAGAGTGCGTGCTTGGCGCTACTCTAGAGGTAGATCAGTCAGGTCCATTTGTTGATGGAAAAGTGGAAGGTAATGATATCACCTTTCTTGTGGACACTGGTGCTACCCGTTCTACTGTGAGAGCAGCAGAAATTCCAAACCTACCCCTCTCGAGAGAAACTATCCAGGTAGTAGGAGTCTCAAATAAACAGATAAATACTCCAGTTACTAAACCAATTGAAGTACATATTGGCCCCTTTAAAGATATGCATCGGTTTGTAGTGTGTGACTCGAGTCCAGTTAATTTGTTAGGAAGGGATTTGCTGTGCAAAATGATTGGCACAATTTATTGTACACCGGATGGTATTGCATTTCAGACACCTGATGAGGATGTCGCGTTTAAAATGGTGCTAGCAAAGCAAGGAACAGAAGTGATTGAATTATTTTCACTTCTTACAGACAAAAGTGTGCCTGAAGAATTGATGAAGGTAGTGAATTCAGAGGTATGGGATTTCACAGGACAGGAAATTGGACTGATGAAGAAAGTGGAACCGATTAGAATCACAGTGAAAGATGGTATTGACTATCCAAATACATCACAGTATAAAATGAAGCCAGAGGTTATAGCAGGAATAACTCCTGTGATTGATCAAATGATTGAACAAGGAATTTTAAAAGAAATAATGAGTAGTCCTTGTAATTCGCCTATTATGGGATTGAAAAAGCCAAATGGAACTTATAGAATAGTTCAAGATTTGAGAAAGGTAAACAAAATTGTTGTGCCTTGTTGTCCAGTTGTGCCAAACCCAGCAGTGATACTATGCCAAATCCCAAATGATGCGGAGTGGTATACTGTGATAGATTTGTGTCATGCATTCTTTTCGATTCCCTTGCATCCAGATAGCCAGTATTTGTTTGCTTTCCGGTTTGGAGATCGTGTTCTGGCATGGTGCCGAGTTCCTCAAGGCTATACTGAGAGTCCTTCAATTTTTAATCAGATATTGAAAAAGTGTCTGGAAGATTTAAGAATGTCTGAAGAGTCTGTTTTGGTTCAGTACATTGATGACTTACTAGTGGCATCAAAGACTCGAGAAGCCTGTGTTGCAGACACAGTCGCTTTACTGAACCATTTGGTAGAAGGTGGACATAGTGTCCCCTGCGAAATTGCAATTCTGCCAACAAGAAGTCCAATACTTAGGTCATAAGATTGAGAAGGTAGTCAGAAAGGTAACATCAGAGCGTATTCGAGTGATTAAGGACATGAAGCCTCCAACGACACAAAGGGAAGTGCGAATGTTTTTGGGAGTGGTTGGATATTGCAGACAGTGGATCAGTGGATTTTCACTGATGGCAAAACCTCTACAGAGGTTAACGAGGAATGATGTGAAAGATCCAGTCAAATTGGATGAAGAAAGTATGGATGCTTTTGTTAAACTGAAAGATAGTCTGTGTAAGGCTCCGGCATTGGGAATGCCTGATTATTCAAAGGATTTTGCATTGTATTGCAGTGAAAGAGATGGATGTGCACTTGCAGTTTTAACTCAAAGACATGGAATGTCAAGACGACCTGTGGTATACTTTTCAGCTACTCTAGATTCAGTGGCTGCCGCATTACCTGGATGTTTGAAAGCAGTAGCTGCAACTTGTGTGAGTCTGGAACAGAGTGAAGAGATCATAATGGGTCATCCTGTGAGGGTGTATGTGCCACATTCAGTTGAGATCCTTTTAACAAGGACACGGACTCAGCACCTCACCTATAGTCAGCTGACTAGGTATGAGAGAGTGATTCTGGGAGCAGAAAATGTGACATAGTGAGATGTACAAATGTGAATCCTTCGACTCTATTGCCAGATGTTTGGGAGGAAGAAGTAAAGGATGAAGCTGAACATGATTGTTTGGATGTGACTGAATTTTGTACCAAGCCCCGTCCTGACATCAAGGACGTTCCTCTTGAGGAATCAGATCGTGTGATGTTTGTTGATGGTTCTTGTTTGCGAACTGAAAGAGGTGTGTTGAGTTCTGCTTATGCTGTCTGTACTGTAGCAGAAATCCTTGAAGCATCCTGTCTAAAAGGGATAAAATCTGCACAAGTGGCTGAATTGATAGCTCTAATTCATGCCTGTAAATTGGGAAAAAGTCAGAAAGTGACCATAATTACTGATAGTCAATATGGCTTTGGCATTGTGCATGATTTTGGAGAATTATGGATGCAGAGGGGATTCCTGACCTCTTCGGGGTCCCCCATCAGGAATAGTCAATTTGTAAAAGAATTACTGGAAGCATTACAATTGCCAAAACAAATTGCAGTGGTCAAATGTGCCGCACATAAGTCAGGAGATGATTATGTGACTCAAAGCAACAGATTTGCTGACCAAGTAGCACAATATTGTGCAAAGAATGAGACTTCCATAAATCGGGGAAAAGCAAAAGAACATACGGTTTGTCTACTTATGTTTGCTAACACTATTGAAACCTGGGATGAAGTGAGACAATTGCAGGAAGAGGTAGACGATGAAGAGAGACAGGAATGGGAAAAAGTAGGATGTAGGAGACGAGAAGATGACAATGTATGGGTATACACTGATGGAAGACCAGTCATGCCAGATAGTTTACTTTCTCATATGGCAAGGATGTATCATGGAATGACACATATAGGTCGAGACGCCATGGTCAGATCATTCCAACAGACATGGTTTAATCCTAAGTTCAGGACGATTGCAGAGAGCCTTTGTCAGAGATGCCTGACGTGCCAACAGCAAAACCCAGGAAGAATAACAATAGTTAGTATGGGAACAATAGGGAGGGCAGGTGGTCCTTTTACCAGACTACAACTCGATTTTATTGAGTTGCCTCCATGTAATAAGCTCAAATATGTGTTAGTGATTGTGTGTTTGTTTTCTAGATGGGAAGAAGCTTATCCCACAAGGAGGAATGACAGCCTAACAGTGGCAAAACTTTTGTTGAGGGAATACATTCCTAGATATGGTTTTCCAGTCACGATGGAAACAGATAGAGGAACACATTTCGCTAGTGAAACAATCAAACTGATTTGTGAAGCATTGAGTATTCAACCAAAACTTCATTGTGCTTATCGTCCAGAGGCTTCTGGAATAGTAGAGCAGATAAATGGCACAATAAAGAGCAGGTTAGGGAAAGTGTGTAGATCCACAGCACTGAATTGGCCTGACGCTTTACCCCTAGTTTTGATGAGTCTCAGAAGCATTCCTGACAAAAAGACAGGACTGAGTCCCCATGAAATATTGATGGGAAGAGCAATGAGACAAGCATTTGCACCTACGAACAAATTAATAAATATATCTGATGATCTCATCCTTGACTATTGCAAAGGATTGGCTGATGTAGTACTTTCTGTGTTTCATCAGGTTGGAGCTGACGCGACCACAACACAACAGACTCAAGCACATGATTTGAGCCCTGGTGAGTGGGTTCAGGTGAAAAGGCATAGAATAAAAACTTGCCTAGAGCCCCGCTGGGAAGGACCCTACCAGGTCATATTGGTGACGACCACAGCGGTAAAGTGTGCTGGTCTACCGAATTGGATCCATGCCAGTCACACTTATCGAGTCCCAAATCCACTTGAACCACGAGTAGAGCGGCATCTGGAGATCTCAAGTACAAGCTCTGAATCAGAGGCTGAAGCACAAGAAACTGGTGAAGCTGGAGCACTAGACTCTGAAACTGGTAAACATAAACTGAAAGACTCAGAAGAGCAGATTAAGGAGGAGTTGCCCAGCCCAAGTCAAGTAAAGTGGGTACCAGCTACTGGGACTGAAGAAACTGCTGTTGAACGAGAAGAGAGACAACTTTCCGATAGAAAGGAAAAGGATGGAAGAAAAATAAGTGAAAGAAATACAGAAGAAGGAAAAGAAAAAGAAAGCAAACTTAAAGTAGGTGCAAAGAAACAAAAGTATAAATTGAACAAGGAAGAAGAAGAAGTACAACCAAAAAGGGCAAAGACAGATGATCATTGGCCAAGTGGAGTGAAAAGACTGAAATACAGAGTGGTAAAAAGAAGACCCGAGCGCAAGTTAGAACAGATAAAGGAGGTTTCAGGTGAAATAGAACAAGGAGAGTCGGAGGACGAATCAGTACTGCGACCAAAGAGAGTGAGAAAACCAAACAAAAAGTTCAAGTCACCTGACTGGATTTACATAGTGTTGGAAGAGATTGAAGAAGAAGATTTAAACAAAGAAAGAAACAGCACTGACAGCGAGCAAGAAGAAAAGAGTGATTTAGATCCACCTTAAGAGACTGTAAACAAATTAAGGTGTCACGCTAACAACAGAAGAAACTTTTCTGAAGACGTCCTGGAGATTTGGATTAGTTAAAATAAAAGAAGGGGTAAAGAAGAAAGCTTTTGAAGTGTGGGATCACACTACATTATTATTTTTTAAATATTTTTTTTGATAGATTTAGAAAATCCATTTCGAATTTATAAGGATTAGTATTATTATGGCAGATACGCAGGAAACAAGAGCTAGATGTAGTTTTATGCGTAGGTGTTATAAAGCTTGTTTATGTTTATTTTGTATACTAATAGTATTTTGGATAATATTAACAATTATAATACCTTTACATTTGATTAGAGAAGATACATATCGTTCTAATAACTTGACAGGTCCAAGGGTAGACACTGACAGTAAGCAAATTCCTATTACTCACTTAAAACAGATAGACGCTAGTAGTTTGCATCATGATAGATCAGTTACTAATCTTTCCTCGAATATTTTCACTAAACTACTCTATGAATATGTGGAAACAATGGAAGTGAGGGATTGTTATGTATGTATACAATTACCATTGTCTGTTTCAGAAGGTGTGACCTATCATCACCTTCCTTTGACATATGGTGTGACGTGTAGTGTTTTATCAAGTTTATTGTATAAAACAGGAAAATTAGATTACTATTATTCAAATGTAGATATAATCTTTTCTAAAGTCCCTATAATACCTGAGTTGAATAAGATAGCACATGCAAATGTCATGGGAGATTTTTTCCTGACAACAAAACCTTTAGATATAGCTTATGCTAATAAAAATAACTTAAACTGTAGATTGGAAAAGGAAGAGAAAATCTTTTTGGAGATGGTAGAAGAAAGAAGGGCTAAGTTTCAGAGAAAAGCTGTTGAAGAGAAATTGAAAAAACCACCTTGGGTTTTCAGAGAAGGCAACTATGACAAAAGCGAGACTTATGCTGCAATGGCTCTGGATTGGTCACAGAAGGCAAAATTATGCTTGCGTAGGGAGAAGACTAATTATAATTCCTATTTCATCGGTTCCAGTGAATGTGAAGATACCTATAAAATTATTGGGGGTTGGGGATTAAAGGGAGGAACTGACCCTGTCTTCCCAGGTATATATTATGTCTGTGGGAGGAAAGCCTATTATCGGCTGCCAGATCACTGGTATTGGACATGTTACCTTGGGATTGTCTTTCCAAAAGTCTATCATGTAGACAAAAGTACAAATGGAATCGATGAAGTAAGGCAAGGACTAAACCATGTAAAAAGAGAAACTTTTTCAGAAATTGTAGGAGATATATTTGGAGCATTGATACCTGGAGTTGGAGTTACACTAAATGCATACAAAATTCGACAATTGTCCACAGTGGTTGATCGTTTATCAACGGATACTGCTGGAGGATTCTTGATGATTGACACTGAAATGATTGCCATGAGATCTATGGTTATGCAAAATCGACTTGCCCTTGATATATTGTTGGCAAAAGAGGGTGGAGTCTATGGAATGCTGAAAGTTCAACATTGTTGTACTTACATTCCAGACAAAAGTAAGAATTTGGAAGGATACATTCAGAATATCACTGATTTGCATAAGAAAGTAACCCAACTGGAGGTTGACGGCGTTTGGGAGAGACTAAGTAAAAGTTTCTCTACTATAAGCAAGTGGTTTTCTTCTATAGGTAGTTCCTTAGTTGCAAAAATAATAGTACCAGTAGTTTTTGTAGTCACTATGGTACTCATGATACGAATGACCTATGTTTGCGTGAAGAAGAGTCGCAAAGAAAGAAAGGAAATTGAGTAAGGAACATAAGGAAAGGGAAAGAGAGATAGAAGAGATAGAGTTGGAAAATTTCAAAGAGAAATTGTATGAAAAATGTAAAGAGCAAGGGTCAAAAGACAAAATAACAACTATATAACTCGAAAAACCGTATGTTTTGGGATTTTATGATGGTAAAACCATCAAAGGGGGGATTGATGGAGTGAGGTTTGTAAAATACATCCTCATGAAATTAAGTAACTCCATAATAATGTATTGACTGCATGAACTAATCAACTCCGGATACACACATTTACACAGGGGGCAAACGCAATTTATATAATATACTAAATCATGTTGGCATGAGTACGTATTGACTGTTTGCGCTTTGAAAAACTGTACTAATGCATATTTATGCTGGGTTGTACATTGCACATTTTGCATGTTGTGCACAAATAATGAGAAGGTTGCTTTAAATTAATAGCTTTCGCTCGGATTTATTTAACACAGGGCATTAGTATGGTGGGAGGTAAACATAAGGGGTTTTATTTCATGAATTAATATTCTTTTGTGTTTGTTTATTTTAGTACGGGATTGGGCCTGCATGAAAATGGCCTCTCGTTCAAGCCAGCATGTGGTTGGCCTGGTCGATATGAAGTGCGCATGTGCCGGGAGGGGTTGCCTGCTCGCAGACTGCAGAGTGTACCAGATAATGCAATCCGTGAGAAAGCCATGTTGACCTGTGTCTTATTGTTTATGTGCCAAGATGCGACAGCAACTGTGGGAACAGCCATCACTACGTGCAATTCGAATGTGAAAGCGGATATCATAATGAATACTGTAACAAAATGTATAACTATGAATGCTAGTAGTATACGAATGTAATGGTCTTAAATCCTTCCTTTGTTAGAACCGGTATAGGATGGATTTGTGGGGAGAACTGGATGAGGCGACCCTAGTATGATTTATGACAACCAATCACAGTCCGAGTTTCTACCGAAACTGCAACATTGTAAGATAGTGTATTAGGCAGAAAGGTATAATTGATATCCCAATTGGGGGTGTGTCAGAATGCAGACGAGAACGCAGAGAGAAGACGAGAACGCAGAGAGAAGACAGAGAGAACGCAGAGAGAAGACAGAGAGAACGCAGAGAGAACGCAAATGGGAATGCAGATCAGAACCTAGACCAGAACGCACAAGAGAAGATTTAAGACAGAGAGAGCAGACCTGCACAGAGACAGAGAACCTTTAGGTACGAGAACGTTGCGGGAGTGCTTGGGAGGAGACTGCGACCGAGGAGGTAGATTAATTGGTAGATTAATTCTAGTTGTTAGTTTATAGCAAGCTTGGCTGCATCTGTCCTGTTTAACTTCGTCCTCCGAGCCTATTTCTGGGGACCTCTTGCCACAACCTCGGCCAAGGAAGTGGTTTTTCCTTTTTCTTTGGTGGGTATTGCCCTCCTTGATGGCTTAAATTTGCAAATATATTTTCTGCAAGTATTTATGCTGTACCTTCTTTCCCCATTCCTTTGCATGCTTTGATATCGATGCAAATGATTCATTTTGATTACATTGCTTGATAATTTGTTCTCTTATATGTAATCTTGTATGTGCACTGATAATCTAAACACGAGCAATAATAAGACAAAATCATTAACTGAAGAAATGACTCTGTGGTTATTTAGTTAAATGTTAAACTGTTTAGTTAATCATAGTCACCATCAACTCTTCAACTAATGGTCCATCGACCAGAAGAAGAAGAAGTTGAAATTACTAATAGTTAGAATCATATACATAAATGTTATTAATGTGAAGTATAGTATTTAATAAAACTGACAAATTAAACCCCGCAAATCCAGCGCCAGTCCTCAGGGATCATTTATGGGTAATGTTTGATGGGCCCCGTTGTTTGATAAAACAATTTATGCATGACGAGATTTTCTTTGGTCCCTGGCTCAGGAATTTAGGGGTTGCGCTGGATCACAAGCATTGGTAGTCGCGTGTTTATAGACAGTACAAAGGCTAGAAATGTGCTTAAGTGGGACAGAGTGTAACGCATGCGCTGGTGCCAACAAGAGCGCCATCCCTACAGAAGCTGTGAGGTGCCTACACAGAACTGATTTAAATTTGACCTTATATAGCGCAAAAAATTTACTGACAAATAGATTCCTTGGTGCTAAAGCACAAAACCAATGAATAACATAGACATAAGAAACAGAACCTTTTCACAGCCTTTCTAATGGTCCTGTTCATCTAAAGTTCTACCTGGAGAACCTTTGAAAGCTTGCGACGCAAGAAAGTAAAGGCCCTATCACTGCACAAAGATTTGTTTTATCTGTGGAGTGTAGAAGAGAGTGAGAGAGAATCTGAACAAATGGATCTTATAGGCACATTCTGGTGGAGCCACTCACCCATCAGAGGCTTTTTCTACAGTACTCTTTGTGAATGAGGCAACAATTCTTAGAGACATCTCTTTGTGAGGCCAATGGAGCAACTGATACATGATAAAATGGTTCACTCTTGCAACTATTGTCATAGAGTAGGTGTTGTCACTTAGCCACTGAGTAAGTTGGAGCCTCCAAGTACAGACTATCACGATAGTCCAAGCCAGATTTTGTTTTTCAGGAGGCTACCACTAGGTGTGTTGATCCTTGATAAGGAACAGGACAATCATTCTAAGTCAACATGGATGGAGGAAGCAGTCTTCTTGAAAACCACTCCCAGCAAATTTTATTGAAGTCCCTGAGATGGGAGAGTGGAGGTACTCATCATGGTGTACCCAATGAACCATCCCATCAAACTTTCACTTTTGACAGATGAAGCTAGACCATCTTATTGGACTGAGTCAAAGAAACTTATGGCTCATCAAGTCTTGCATAGCCTGAAGAAGCTCATGAAAATGTGGTGCCAAGGTCTGAGCTAGTTTGTGCAGTCATACTAGTAGCTGAGTGTGGTCAGCGTGTGTTACTCCAGATCAACCAAACTTTCAAACCAGATGAGCAAGAGCAGTCTCATTGCACATTAAATACCTTTGGAGAAATGAATGACCCATAAGACACTCTGCAATGGACGACTAGTCTCCTGGAGCAAAAGAAGGAAGAGATAGGTTTTAAGGCAGCCTTCTAAGAAAGAGCTAATCCATTCTAGAACCAAAGTGGAGGCACTTTCTTCAACTAATTAATGAATAAAGCTTGTATGATCAATGGTGTCAAACACATGAGAGATCAAGTAAAATTACTTCTGCAACATTTCTCTCATCTTAGATGGTTCTTAATTAAGCCACCATTGTCAGTAAAGTTAACACCATTACCCTACAGGGGCAAAAGTCAAGTTAACATGGAGCGAACACCTCCTTCAGATGTGAGAGGCAGAGTGCTACAAACATCTACGTCAGCTTTCATGAGGTAGGTAAAAGGGTTAAGGGATTATATTTCACAACAACAGCGATGCTCTAATTCAGCGGTGGCTCCTCCGCCATGGTGGAGGAGCGTAGCCCCCTTGCCAGCAGCCTCAGAACTTGAAAGATAAAACAGGTTTATTATCGTTTTATTTTTCAGGTTCTAAGGGCCAAGTCTTGGGGGCGGGGCCATCACTGGGGCAGTCACAGAGGAGGAGTGGTGGGTTAGGCCTGCCGTCTTAGGACAGCCAAACCGACATGCACACTGAGATGTCTCCAACCCGAGCTGTGTTGCCGTGTTGGAGACAGCAGGCACAGGCTCCCAGTCTCCCTGGGAGTTCAAATCCAGGGCGCTCAGGCCAATCCTGATGCTGCTCTCATGCTGCCAGCAGCATGAGAGCAGCATCTGGATTGGCCGCAAGGGAGCCTGTGTTGCAGTGGAGCCCAGAGAGGAGCAGAAAAGCGGCAACGCGGTGGGCAGCAGGTAAGTTCTTTTTATTTTGTTTTATTTTTGTATTTTCATGCCCTGCGACCCCCCCTTCACGTCCACCACTCTGCCCTGACAGCAGCCACTACTGCTCTAATTACTTTTTCTTTTACCAGGGGAGATGTCACCACAGTTTTCCATTGTGTAGACACTAGTCTGGAGAAGAGAGATATAGTGATCAGATTTGCAACAGGAAGCATATGAGTCTTCTGGGTACCCAGAATCAAAACTCAACACCTGCTTGTTCATGTGTTGATTATTAATCTCTTGTACTACAGCACAGGGAAGATCAAGAACAAGCACACTTTCATAAGAGGAAAGTATTTTATAGTTGGTTTTAGTCACTTTTATATTTCATAAGATATTGTTAATTTTCTGAACGAAATAACCGTGCTAATCTATCACGAAAAAATATTTGGCAGAGCCTATCGATTTATTCAAGACCTAAAAGATACCGGTGGATGTCATCCCCTTGTTTGTTGAAAAGGCCTTCTACTCCCCATGAGCCGAAGATTATAGTTTTTTTCTCTTGTCATTTAATTTTCCTCACTAGCTTATGTGGTTGTTAGCCTATTTATGGCTGGATTCAAAAGTTGTTATCTTTAGAAATAACACATTGCTGGTAAAATAATTTTGACATGGGGAACCCGTCAAAGTCACCAGTGTCACTGATTTTATTTGCATTTTTATTGAGCCTCTTGCCATATTATTCCGGAAGCCAGGAAATATATTACATCCAGTTATGGATATTTCGCCCATTGAATTATACCGAGATGACACTGCTTTTTTTTTTTTTTTAAGTCTTGACCTATGAATATTCAAGAGACCTTTGACACCATACCACAGATTACCAGTTCAGGAAGCTATAACGCCAAATGTAAACAAAATAGAGATCACGTTGTTCAAAGCAGCAATTTCAGTTATACCTTTGTCTTTACAATTTAAGTATGGTTCACACCCGAAAAATGTGTCGAAGTACACTTTTTGGAAGATGCAGTAGACATGGTATGTTCTTAATTATACTATTTTGATCAGTAACGTAAACAACATGCGGAAACAGTGGAATTACATGTCGCTTTCTATACTAGATCGAAATACTCAAATTTAAATTTCCAATCTATCCTTTTTTCTATTTTATTTTTTATTAATCTTCATGTTATCTTCCATTGAACTGTTTTCGGAAGCCTGAAGTCAGGCTAACAAATGTTTTTTTTCAGCAGCTAGACTACTGAGAGACAGCGTGCAAATATTAAAATGCCTTTTAAGACGGGAGTCGGGTATTTGCGCAATCTTTCTGTATTACATGCTACTTTTTATTTCAATTCGTATGTTATTACTGTTTTAGAAGGCACAATGCACTTAGACAATGCATTCATTAATCGCATGCCGAAAACAAAATTGAATGCATTTTTTTAAAATTCCCATTATGCGTTCTCAATCTCTGCTTTGGAACTTTTGACTCTTGGCACACTAGGTGGTAATTTTTCCATCAAAAATGGAACTCAGTCTTAGATTTTTTAAGTGGGGGCATTTTTCCATTTAGGTTATTTAAAGAATTTCTCTCAATGGATAACTGCTGATGAAAGGGTTAAATCGTGGTTTCCCAGTGAAGAGGAATGTTTCTCTCTGCCCTGGCATAGCCACCAAGCGGATTTAGTTAAGTAGCTTCATAAAGGTTAGTGGGGGGCTGACCTAACCTTAACCGTATTGCGTAGATTATGTTTTCATAACTCCGCCTCAGTCCAAGGAAGTAATTTGCAGAAAATGCTGTTTGATAGCATATGTCCTATTAATTATACTCCTGCCTATCAGCATAAAATTAGTAACAGAGCTTGCCCTAGATGCGCTGGCAAGCAGAACAGAAGCTGGTTACATATAACCCTGGGCGTAGTTCGCGAAGTAGCGCTACGCGAAGCTACGTGAAGTGCACCTCGCACTACGCGAGCTACGCGAACTGCGTAGTGCACTGTGCAAAATGCTGTTCGCACTGATTGCACAGTGCCGGATGCTTGTCCGCACTGTGCAATCATTGAAAGCGGCATCTTGCACAGTGCGAGCTGTCTTTTACTGCCGCTCGAGTAGATTTTTACTCGGCGGCAGCTTCTCAACGTGGACTGGTAGTTTCTCATCGCGAGCGGTCGCGAGCATGCGCAACCACTCGCAATGAGAAACCTGACCTCCCGCGTTGAGAATCTCGCCGGGAGGTTTATTTTCCACGCTCGCGATCGGCAACTTGATGTTGCTGATCGCGAGCGAGAAAAGTCTCGCCGGGATGTCATTTTGCTTTTCGCGGTCGCCAACTTGACGTTGAGGACCGCGAGCAAGCAAAAATGACCGCTACGCGTGTTTGCACTGTGCTACGTGCAATTCGCGTAGTGCGAAGTAGCGCAAACTTCGCAAACTACGCGAGCGTAGCGTAGTGCTTTGCCCAGGCTTAGTTACATATGTTTTGGCCCTTCAGCTTCTTGCTCAAATATCAGTAGGCAATGTTTTGTGTTCTTCATTTATTTATATCATCGGCGTTATTAATTCCGTTTGCAAAAACAGCATTATTGGGGCATATTCACAAGGGGTTACACCGTATTTGCAACAATACGGTGCAGCCCTGCGTTTCCCCCTGCGCTGGCGTTAATTTCAGCTGCCTAGTGTCAACGCAGGCACCCTTGCACCATAGTGCAAGGGGGCCCGCATTGTGGGGAATGATGGTTTATGTGCAGGAAGGTGTAACATCACCGCATTTTCCTGTATCCATCTCTCCATGAAGTTGCATCACTGGTTTTTCACGAACACCATCTTTCAAAGAAAAAGGCAGGCAAGCAACTTCATTCCCATCATCTGTTCCCACAGGAAATTTAATCACTGCATTTCTCAGCATCCATCTGCACAGCAAGTGACATCACTGGTTCACTGCCAAAAGTATCTGTAATGGGAGAAACCATGCAAGACAACTTAATTTCGCATTATCCATCTCCAAAGGAAGTGACATCATTGGTGTGAGAAATAGGGTTGTTGGCTGACTGGGGTGTGAGCCCTGATCAAGCAACAGCTGCAATCACTTGCATGGTGAACCACAAAAAGTCTCTAAATTAACCTGTGCTTAACCCTGGGTAGCTTGGCACACAAGCAGTCAAGCTTAACTTACAGGCAATGTGTGAAGTATTTATGCAGCACACAAACAGCAATAAAATGAAACCACAACACAAGAAAAATCCCAAGCCAAATTCGAAAAATAGATTATATTTTAATGAATAATTTGACACCAAAATGACAAAAATCTGGAGATAATGATTTTTACAGAATTAAGTGAAAATAGCGGCAAAAAGCACAAAGTGCCAACAAATGATATCTTGTCACGCTAAACCGGGACAAAGACAAAGGTTCAGGCTGACCATGATGGCGCATGGACCAGCTACAGGGACCAGGCTTGGCCTGCTGAGCAAAAGTACCTTAGTCTGGGCTGTGTCGACATCGAGGATGTGGAGCGCAGACAAGGCAATGCTCCAGTGTCGATCCACGTGGCGATGTGCTGGTCCTGGTTGCTCATCAGTGGCAATGCGTTGGCTCTGATGAGCAGGTTGCTGCGATACGGAGTTTCAATGTCGTCGGTGAAGCTGTCGTCAACAGGTATGAGGGGGACCTTGCTTTGAGCAGAGCGTTGCGCTGTGATGGTTCCAAAGGTGAGATGATGTCTCTGAGCCACGCAACATCAGCAATGTGCTGGTCTGATCCATGCAACAGGGGCAATGCACCAGTTCCGATACACACAGTAGCGGCAATGTGTTGGTGCTGACCCACGCAGTGGTGGCGATGCTTCGGTTCTGTTCTCTGCAGCAATGATGATGCGTTGGTTCGCTTACAGGAAACACCTTAGGCCCACTTCCAAGGGTCAAGGAATGGGTTGGCACCATTTGGCAGGGCAGGCTCACAGATGGCAGAGTCCAGATGAAGAAGCTGGATAGTTGGAAGTCTTTTATGTCTCTAAGTCTTCAGATCAGGAGGCTAGCCAACTAGTGCTCCACGCACTATACATTGCTGACCATTTATTACACGTTTGATGCTCTCCACATCACAGAAACATGGTTCACACCCACCTCCTTACTTATCCTACACAGGCTTCTTACCACTGTCTACCCTGCTTCTCTTGCAGACAAGCTCACCATCTCTGAGAGCTTTCGGCACAACAGCAGCCAGGACATCATCAGCTTGGAGATTAAGAAGTGTAAAAAAGAAAATACAAGGCAGCACCGAGGATCTGGAACAACAACTTCATATCGATCATGACCATTCCAATGCTGATCTAATTTAGGAAAAAGTTGAAGACATGCTTCTTTAAAGAACACTATGGAGTAACTGTACACCTTTGCTCCAATAACCCAGATATCTCTGCTATCATTCATTGAATGTAGGCTTTCATTTGACCCTTTACAGTGCCCTGCTGTTTTTGCATTAAGGAGACACTATACAAATACCACATACATATATACATACATACAGTGGTACAAGGAACCCTTTTAATAAGTGCCAGGAACAGATCCTGGGAATGGAGACTCAGCCTGTTCTGAATGCTCTTTCTGCAAAATGTACTTTTTTTGATTTGGGGACCTCCGCCTTGACTTGAGGTTACCTGACCCTTCCTGGCTGTGCTGACATCCTATAGCTGGTTGACCAATTGCTGTCTGGATCAATAGCTCAGGGACCTCAGGGCCTATTACATTGTGATCTGCTTTTCCTACGTTAACTGTAATAATGCTCCATGGGTGAGAGCCATCTGTACAGTACCATTAAGACTAGCAATAATAGTGTAGAAAAACATTGTGCACATTTATAACAATTTGTAGGTGATTCCTTCCCCTACTGATTCAAACTCAAAAGCTGAAGTCAATATTTGAAGAAAGGCTTATAGAATATTCAGAATTGCACTAGGGCAGTGTCCTAAAGTAAAATCAATGCATGCTTCCTCATCTTCATTACCAGCACATTCAGGGAGCTGTCAAATGAATGTATTTATTGATTTTGCACGTTATGTTGTACCAACATGATGGCGTTCAGCAACGCAGAGCACAATGCATACACCCTATTATTATGGTGATGAAAGTAGTTGGTTAAATGTTGCCAATTGCTGGGGGTAGTGTGATTCAGCATTAGCCAGTGATCAGCAGTACATTTCATGAATGTTACTTGAATGTTTAGGTGGAAACCTTTAGCAGTGGGGGTATGTAGGGGAATAGATGTGAATACTTTGTAATCACCTGAGCACATCTGCAATCATCCATCCAGCACTCTTTGGTGTTATGTGTGTGGGTGATGATCTTGCGCTCTGCACTTGTTCCTGAACCTGCATTGAATAATTAGAAAGTCTATATTTTGTAATTGAAAATGAAGCTTATGTAGGAATGAGTTCTCAAAAGATAAGCAATGGAGATAAAGAAAAAGAAGCTCAGGGATTAATCCTGTATAATTTGTTCATGATGATCCTAGGACCCCCTCTCCCCAAAGAAACAGGGGTGCTTTAAGAAAGTGCTAACCAATCTTTTCTGTCAAGTTTTGCTCTGTTTAGGACTATTCCGCTGCTATACCGAAGTAGAGTGTGTGTATAACATGAATTGTGCATCAGATTACCTTATGTGACTTGCTTAGCTTTTCTGTAAAGCCATCCTCATTGGACAATACACTCATGGCATGGACGTTGAATGTCATTTGTGTACTGCAGTGTGTATCTATCCATACCACCCACATAAATAACAACAATATATGGCTGCCAGGAGCACCACTGTGCTTTGGCTGGGTTACAATTAAAAGCACTACACATGGGAAGGGAAAGTGCCTTTGCCATGTAAGAAAACCTATTTTTATACATTAATAAGTTACTTTTAAAGTGTGCCTTGTAAGATCATTTATGAAAAATGGCACACTACATATTTAAAATAAGTGCCCTCACAGTGACTGCATGTTTAGAAACAGTTTTTACTGTGTGGATTGTATTCTGAAAAACTATTATTTTGAGTCTCTGCTTGGAAAATGCTACCAAATGAATCTATGTTATTTATCTCTCAGTTTGAAAAATATGATTTGATATTGAAATCAGATTTGTATAACTATGTATAAATGTACTTTGTGCCGAACTGGCTAAGAAAAATACATATTCTGGGCTTGCAATAACAATTCTAAGTAACATAGGACAATAACCTGGCCTCTGGATCCAGTAAGAAATGGGGATTGGAATAAGCCAACTGTGAGCAAACACAAGCAGTTGCTATAACAGAGGACAGCCTTAACGCTCACTTTCTGGTTTGAAAATACCAAGTTTGTCTGCTGCCATTCATTTCCAGAGCCTTCCTAGACCCCTTGACACCAATTCCAGCAAAGGGTGAACCAGTTTGGACCCTGATAGGGGGGAGGATATCTCATCTAAATAGGGAATGGTTTTAGAGTGGGTTCAGCTATTTTAGATTTGGGGCCTCTGGGGATTTTACCATGGGACAAAGAGAAAATGTTCCAAAAGAATGTATGCATGGGGTGAGAAAGTAGAAAATGTTTGGTAGGAAAAAAATTCTCCAGTCACTGGCTGGTGCACTTGATAATAGTGCACCTCGACCACACAGAACATTCCTCCACCTGGCACAACGAGGTTCTTGATTGAGAAAGGAGACTCCTGATTCTGAATTGTGTTGGCTCATCACTGAAACTGCTCTCCAAGCATCAGGTGGTATGTTTGCTTGTTCCAGGGACACAAAAAGCAGGACTATTCCCTATACAACATCCATTCTTTTGTGGTCGGCCTGAAATCGCACCTAGGTTCTGGTCAACTGTGAACTGTTACTACTGAATTACACTTTATTTTTTCTAGGCACTTTTTGGTTTAAAACTCTAAAGAATCATATATCTGGTCCCTTATTATTTGATTGTAATAATTTTGCGTCTTTTACTCATTCAATTATTTTCTATTTTTCCAAATTGGCTTGGGAATTTTTATTTTGTTGCTTTGTTTACTTTAACATTGTTGATACTGTTTGAAGTTCAAATATATTTCTCTGGGGATTATCTGCTGCTTTTGTCATAGCTACCAAGGGATGTGCAGAGATGTTTTTCTTTTGGTTTAACCAGATTGTGTTTATTAAGTTAGTAGAGGTCACACCTTGCCAAATGAATACTCCAACTTTGGACAATTAATGTAGGATTGAAAGAAGAAACTCGAAGGAGTGATTAGGGAAGCCACTGTTCTCCTACCAATACCAACCTTGCAAGCCATTCAATAGGAATAAGAATAAATTAAATATTACTCACCAGTATTCCTTAAATGTATTCTAAAAATGTGTGAACGGGCGTTCCAATGCATTTATATACTTCAAAGAGAACTTACTAATTTCATAATCCTTCTATCTCAAGTTGTTGACTTCATTTTGACATTTAAAAACAGTCAAAATTCATGCACATGATAACATTAGCTAAGTGCGGGTATACAACATGATGTTTTCATACTTAAGACTGCGGCAGCTACTGTGGAACTGTAGCACCCTGAGAATTGCTCTGTCTAAACTTTACTGGGGAGTTTACAAAGATGGAATAGCCCTTCCAGACATTTGGTGGTATTGGTGGACTGCACACCTGGTCGTAGTCAGTGACTGTGTCTTTGCAGACCACCGGCAGCCATCTGCGAGAAGCAACAGGGTACTTATGGGGGTGGGGGATACATAACAGCCCTTTATGGGAAACAAATTACATCAAGCTGATCATCAAGTATCAGAGTAGTGCTCCAAGAGTGGGATAAGGTGCTCCACCAGATGGGGTGGTCCCACCCTCACTGGGTACACCCCACTGTGAATTCCTGCAGACTACCCAAGGTATGGGGACTATCAGGCTTTCAGAGCTGGGACTTAATAAGGATTAGTACCCTAAACGATGTGTGGATAGGCACAAACATGAAGTAGTTCTGAGAACTAAGTGAGACATGATGCCCGAGGGGGAGGGCTTCCGCTACTTGTGTCTTCAGCATACCTATCCAAGGACATCCTGGATGGCACTCAGATACCGGATGCCAATCCACTGGAAGATAGAATACTTGAGGAGGAGCCCATGAGACAACAGGCAGTATCACTGATCTATGGAAAGCTCATGACCAACCTCTCAAATGCTCTAGAAGCTCTAAAGAGACCATCGGGATGGGATCTTGGTGAGTTCTCCGATGATGAATGGACTGAGGCGATCTAGAGAGGGGGTGATTAAGGCAGGATTTTGTCTTTTTCACTTAAATGTCCTGAATAAAATATACTACACTAGAGTACTGCTGGGTAGGGGTGGTAGAGGTGATAGTGATTAATGCCTCTGGGGTTGTGGGCAACGTGGCACTATTTTGCACACAATACCTGGGTCTGTCTTGTCCTACAGCCATACTGGAGGAGAGTGTAACACACCCTGGCAATGGTCACAGGGCTGACACTGGCCCAGAAGGAAAGTTTTGTATTGTAATCATGCGGGGTGACCATGAGAGTAATAGATACAAATGCCTATTTTGCAATTTAGGATTGGTGAAAGCCTGGCACAAGTATGGGGTTGTCTGATACTGCCTCACTTGAAATGATGGAATACAGACATGGACTGGTGGATGGGAGTCAAATGAATTGTGTTTGAATGGAGAGGTTGCCTGCATAAACTCCAAAAAGTCTTGGGCCCGAGGAAGCGCTACAGAGTCCTACTGTAGTTTTAAGTATGTGATGTCTCAGTGGCATATATACCATCCCGCAGTGCCCTCAGGGAAAATTTGGTATTCATATTATTCATATTATTACACTACCTGTATAGCTGATTTCTGAAATCTATGTATCATTATGAATGATGGCCCACCTGTATCACATTTTGCTAGAGGTAATGCTAATTGCCTTATTTGCATTAACAATTATGTTTTTAAAAAAAAGTCTATTAGAATACTTGTGATTTAATTATCAATTGGCGCTTAACACCAGGATAGCTTCTCCAAAGTCTTTACCAATGACAAAAAGAGATGACCCTGTTATTCACTTTCAGTTTCATACTTATACCAATTTCACATCATCGACAAAGGTATATTCCCTATAAATGTGGCCTTTGTGGATTATACACAATATAAAGATATTTGATCACCTATTTTGAAATTTGGTACACACAAAAAACAATTTACGAGTGTAAACTCACATTATCTATTCACAAAATCAAAGTTGACACTGAAATAGGTTAACTCATGTCTAATATTACTGCGTTTTGTAATTTTATGTGTGAACAAACCTGCTCCAAGGGGGGAGGGGGGGGGTTGTTCTGGGCATTCTAAAATGGGAATTACCCCCTGGTCCCTCCTGTCCTCGTCCCATTCATGACAAAGTGGAGATAATCATCTCCCGACAGATACAAAATAATAGAGGAATGCTGGGACCCTAACCCAAGCCCCTCCCACTGGGAGTACATAAGCAGTACCTACCCAGCATTCCTCCTGTACTTTTTTTCTGTCTGTCGACAGAATTGGGATGAGGTGCTGGTGCTGCTCCTGCTGGGCTTGAGTGGCGTTTTCTTCTTTGGACTCCCCAGTCCGGCTGCTTGGCTGTTTGGATCGGGGTCCTGCTGGTCTGCCTCCCGGCCTGCCGGGCTTGCTGGGAGGCTTGGTTGTTCCTGGCCGAAAACGCTCTTGCGCGCCAGCCGGCCGGCCCTTGGCGGCTGGTGCGCTGGCCTCCCGGTTGCTTCCTGGTTGCTGGGCGCGTCTTCCTATGACCAGGCCGAGTTGGTTGACGCGCATCGTGTGGTTCCTGGTGGATCGCCTTGGGCTGGCTGTGGGGGTAGGGGTGGGGGGCCTTTTTTGGGGCTGCTGGCCCCCTCCCCGGTGAGTATCGTATAGCGTTTTTTTTCATGATTTGATTCTGTGCAGCCTACTGTGAATGGTGTACTGTGGGTGCTGCGGGAGCCCGTGCATACCGGTGATGGCACTGACACCCGTTGTGTGGGCCTTGGTAATGTGCTGCGCTCGGACTCGTCCTCCTGATGACATGTCAGTTCCCGGCATTGCTGTAACTGCTGGGTGTCTGATAACTGTAGTTCTTGTGCTTCGGGAGCCCGTGTACGGAGAGTGTGGGTTGCCTGCAGCATGGGGGTGCATTCCTGGGGAATTGTGCTTTATTGTTTGGCTTTGGCTGTGGTTCCCCGAGGTGGGGGGTGCTTGGTGTGACCCCTCCCCCCAGTCGCGTGTGCCGGTGTTGCTGTTAGCGGGGTTGGACTGGCGGAGTCTGGGTGTCTGACTGCGCCTACGTGCACTCTGTCTCCGTTATGTTTTGCCCCTGGTTACAAACTTGGGTGTTTCGCTCAGCTCTGGGATCCTATCCTGGTCCTTGTGGCGCATGGCTTTCAGTGCCCCTGTCTTTGGCCCTGTGGCGTGCTCCCTTCCGGTGTCTGCCTGTGCTGGCTCCCGAGGCTCCCGTTCCCGATGTCTCCATTTCACTCTGGGAACAGTCGGGCCTTGTGGCGCTTTGGTTTCGGCGCTCCTGCCTGTGTCCCTGTGGCATGCTCCCTCCCGGTGGGCGCATGGCTTGTGCTGCCCTCGGGCTGGGGAGCCTGGTTGGGTCTCGGTTTCAGCTCCCCGTCTGGCATTCTGGCCTGGCCGTATGCTGTCTTCATGCCTCCCTCCTCTGGCGTGTCAGTCTCGGCCGGTGCTCGTGCTTGTGCTGGCTCTGGGAGGTGCCGGTGTTGTCCTCTGGGGTCCACCGTCTCATGTGGGGCACTGGTTGATTTGTTTCCTTTGCCCTTGTTTGGGTCCTGCAGTCATGCTGCCCGGTGGGTGCCCCTGGGGGGATGCTGCTGTTTCCTCGCGTTGCGGCCAGCCTGCCAGTGCTTTGGGGTCATTTGCCCCTCCTTTGGGTGCGGCTGTTTCTTCCGGCTGTGGTAGCGCGCTTTGCTGTTGCGGTGTCTGGTTCGTGTTTGCGGGGTGGCTCGGTTGTTCCTGTGAACTGTTCTCTTCCTCTCTCCGTATCTCGCTATGCCTGTGCCCTTTTGTCATCCCACTGGTGCTCCTGTTTGGCGGTTTAGTGTCTTTTGCGCCTGCTTTTTGGCCTCTGGCCTTTACTCCATTGTCGCCCCAGCTCTGGTTTGCTGTCCGGGGTTGTGCTAGTTGGGCCTGGATCATTCTTGGGCCTGCCCTGTTTGGCAGGGGTTTGTGGGTGTCTGCCTGGGGTTCCCCAGTGCTGTTGGGTTCTTCCCTCTGCGGATGCCCCTTTGTTGCGGTTCTTCTTGCGTGTCCCTCCGTTGGCCCTTCTTCACTTCCCTCAGGTGTTGGGCTGGACCTGGTTAGTCCCTGGTTTGGGGTCTGCCTGGGTGTCCGGGTGCTGTCTGCTCTATGTTGTCCATGTGCTTGCTTGCAGCTCTTCTGGTCTGGTGGCCTGTGTTTGGGGCTGGCTGTGCTATGGAGTTTGTGCCAGTTCTGGGGTGTGTTTTGCCTGGCGTTATCCCCCCCCGGTTTTCTGGTGTCGGTGTCCTGGCTTGCGTGGTTTCCGCCTGTTGGGTGCTGTCGGGTTCCGGTCCTTGCGGGGTGCGGTGTTCCTGCCATTGTGGTCTTCTGGTACCGGCTGAGCCTGTCTTTGCCTGTCTGCCCGCTCCTGTCTTCCTGTGTGCACCCTATGGGCCTGATCCCTTTGTGGGTGTTTGTTGGGTGGCGTCCCGCACCCTCCCCCTGTCGGGGGGGCCGTCTCGGGGTGCAGCATGGGGGTGCATTCCTGGAGAATTGTGCTTTATTGTTTGGCTTTGGCTGTGGCTCCCCGAGGCGGGGGGTGCTTGGTGTGGCCTCCCGGTCGCGTGTGCCCGTGTTGCTGTCAGCAGGGTTGGGCTGGCGGACTCTGGGTGTCTGACTGCGCCTACATGCCCTCTGTCTCCATTTTGTTTTGCCCCTGGTTACAAACTTGGGTGTTTCGCTCAGCTCTGGGATCCTATCCTGGTTCTTGTGGCGCCTGGCTTTCAGTGCCCCTGTCTTTGGCCCTGTGGCGTGCTCCCTTCCGGTGTCTGCCTGCGCTGGCTCCTGAGGCTCCCATTCTCTCTGTCTCCATTTCACTCTGGGAACAGTCGGGCCTTGTGGCACCTTGCTTTCATCACTCCTGCCTGTGTTCCTGTGGCATGCTCCCTCCCGGAGGGTGCATGGCTTGTGCCGCCCTCGGGGCTGGGGAGCCTGGTTGGTCTCAGTTTCAGCTCCCTGTCTGGTATTCTGGCCTGGTCGTGTGCTGTCTTCATGCCTCCCTCCTCTGGCGTGTCGGTCTCGGCCGGTGCTTGTGCCTGCTCTGGGAGGTGCCGGTGTTGTCCTCCAGGGTCCGCCATCTCGTGTGGGGCACTGGTTGGTTTGTTTCCTTTGCCCCTGTTTGGGTCCTGCAGTCATGCTGCCCGGTGGGTGCCCCTGGGGGGGGGGGAGTGCTGCTGTTTCCTCGCGTTGTGACCAGCCTGCCGGTGCTTTAGGGTCGTTTGCCCCTCCTTTGGGGTGCGGCTGTTTCTTCCCGCTGTGGTAGCGGGCTTTGCTGTTGCGGTGTCTGGTTCATGTTTGTGGGGTGGCTCGGTTGTTCCTGTGGACTGTTCTCTTCCTCTCTCCATACCTCGCTTTGCCTGTGCCCTTCTGTCATCCCACTGGTGCCCCTGTTGGGGGGGCGGTCTTGGGGTGTTTGTCTTGCCTCTGCGGTTGCCTGCCCGCCTAGCTGCTGGTTTCCTGGGGTCTGCGGCTGGTTTTTTTTGGGGGGGGGGCCTCTGCCCCTCTGCTTCTCCCCTTTGGCCTCTGCCGGTCTTTGTTCCCATGTGGGACAGTGGGGGCCGTGTGTCATCCGTGGGCACTGGGCTCCTGGTCTGGTTCTGGGGCTTTGGCTGCTGCCTCTGTTTTGTTTTGGGCCTGGCTGTTGTGCTCTCGGCCCTGGGCTGTTGTCTTGTTTGGGTTTCGTTCCTGCGTGGTCTGGCGGTTCTGTGCCGGGGGTCTCTGTTGCCCTCCCTGGCCTTTGCCTTGGCCTGTGAGGTGCTGTGGCCTTCCCTGCTTTGGGCCTTCCCCGGGTGTGGGTTGGGCCACCTGGTCCTTTTGTTCAGGCAGGTTGCTTGGCTTCGGCCCTGGCTTCCCGGCTGCTTTTGCCCTCAGTTGCCTTTGTTCCGTCCTGGGGGTTTGTCCCCTGCTCCTGGTGCATGTTGGGCCATTGAGTTTTGGGTGCCTGTGCGGTCTGCTTGACATTCACCCTGGCTTCTGTTGCCTCTGTGGCTTGGCTGGTTTTGGGGGTTCTTTCCCTCCCCTCAGGGGTTGGGGTTTCGGGGTTGTTGCTGTTGGCCCTGTCCCGCCCCTTCCGGGCCTCTGTTGGGTTCCGTTTTGTTGGCTACCGGTCTTGCTGGTCTGTCTGTTGTTTGGTTGGCTGGCTGCCTGCCTGGTCTCTTTAGGGGTGTCTCTGGCTTTGGCTCGTGTTGGGGCTCACTTGGGGTTCCCCTTGCTGTAGTCCTGGGTTCTCTGGCCCGCTTGGTCGGCTGGCTGTTCTGTTGGGGGACCCATTGCTCCTCTTCTCCGGTGGTCGGTATGTGCCTTCTCCGGGGCTGTGGTGTCCGGCTCCGGTTTGCGGTTGAGTTGTTCTCCTGGGGCGGTGCGGAGTCTCCCTCTTGTTCCCCTTTGTTCTTTGGTTTGCCCTGGTCTTGTTGCCTTTGGGGGTTGGCCTTGCCTGTCCCTGCTGCTCTGGCATTTCATGGCGGGTTCTGGTTCTGTTTGGGGCTTTGCTCTGTGGGTGGTGTTTGGCCTCCTGGGGTTCTGGTCTCTGCCGGGCCTGCTCCCTGCGGGCTCTCGGGGCTTGTGGAGCGGCGTTCCGGGGGTTGTGTTCTTGTTTCCCCAGTTTTGTTTCTGGGTGACTTGGCCTTTTGCCTCTTGGCCTGTCCCTGGGCTCTGGCTCCACCTCCTGGGCTGGGTGCTTGGGGGTTGTCCTCTGTCGGCTCTGGTGGTTGGTGCTGGCCTTTCTTTCCTGAGGCCTGGTGCTCTTTTGTGGGGTTTCGGGGGCTTTTGTCCTCTGGGCTCTCTGGGTCCATGTCGTTCTGGTTGGGGGGCTTGTGCCTGGCCGATGCTTCCCCCTTCCTGGTTTGGTCTGGGTGGTCCTGCCCTTGGTTGGTTCTTTGGGTTTGTGCCTTTGCCATGTTGCCTTGCCCTGTCCTCTTGCCTTTTGGTGTTGGTCTCCGATGTGGGTGGCCTCTGGTTGGCCCTTTCTGCCCTTCGTGCCTGGTTGCATAGGGGGCTGTGGGGCCTTCCTTTCTTTCCCTTGTCTTTTGGGGTTGCTTGTGTGTCCGTTTGGCACCCTTAGACGTGTCCTGTTGGGGCTTCGTCTTCTCTGGTCCGCTGCGTTCCAGGGTGTTGTCTTTTTTGGGTGCCTGTTCCCCTTCTGGGGCTTGGCCTTTGGGGTTTCTTTGGGGTGCCTCCTTTTCAGCTCCCTTTTTTTGGCTTGGTCACCTTTTTGGCGTGCTCTCCTCCGCTTGGCGGTTTGGGGTTTCCCTTTTGTTGGCATGGGTGCTCTGTTTCTCATTTTTCTGGTTGGCTGCCTCCTTGCTATCACTGTCACCTTCTGTTCTCCTTGGTCTTGGTTTCCGGTCCTTGGTGGTGTCCGTTCTGGCTTGCGGGCCGGTTGGGCCGCTGGGGGTCTTCCTCTTTGTGCCACCTCCTCGCTGTCCTTTGGTTGTTGTCGGCCTCTGTTGTTTTTTGTTTGGCGTGTTCTCCCCCTTCCTTGTTCGCTCAGGGGGGGGCTCCTGGTTTGTACTGGATGCCCTCTGTGGGTTGTCCTCCTCTTCATCTTGGTCGTTTCCCATTTGTTTTTGGTGGGTGCGACCCTGCTTTGGTGGGCTGCTTTCCTGTCTGGGTGCTCTGCCTGTTGTTTCCTACGGTTCTCCCTTTTGCTTCCCTTGGGTTGCTGCCTTTGGTGTGGTTCCCTGGGTGTGCTTGAGGGTTTTGGAAGGCCGGGTTTCTGCTTTGGTATTCTCCACTTTGCCATGAATGGGACGAGGACAGGAGGGACCTAGGGGTAATGCTCTATTACTTACCGGTAATCTTCATCACTCTGGGACCCGTTGTCCTCGTCCCATTCATTACGCCCGCCCTCCCCCCCGGACAGCCGGCCTTCCTGTTGGGGGCTTGGTAGTTCAGGTGGAATACTGGGTAGGTACTGCTTATGTACTCCCAGTGGGAGGGGCTGGGGTTAGGGTCCCAGCATTCCTCTGTTCTTTTTTTTCTGTCGGGAGATGATTATCTCCACTTTGTCATGCATGGGACGAGGACAACAGGACCCGGAGTAATGAAGATTACCGGTAAGTAATACAGCATTCCTGGGAATGTAGGAAAATAACAACACACCTAAGAGTGGTAACGGTCATTAGCCAGAAACATTCTCTCCCAAACACATTCGGAGATTTACTGCTCTCAAAGTCCTTATATTAGAAAGCTGTTTTTCTTCATTTCCCTTGGCTGTCTCTTTAAGGCCTGTTGAGGTAAATCCACTTCCTTGACATTAATATGCCCCTCTTCCTCTACCCGCCTGGCGTATTTACTGTACATGCCAGTAACTCACTTACCAAAAGTGAATTCCAGAAATACTTTTAGGAATCTGTGACAGTCACAGCTTCCCAACAGGACTTTATGCAGGAATTGATGAACTACTTGTTAGTTCGAAAAAATTGAAAATTACCAAAACCTTAGGTGTGGGGGTGTGGAAGTGCTTTTCACGTTTTTTAAAGAATTGCCTTGTGTGATATGTCACTCCTCTTATTCCAGATAAGCACTATATGTGTCGAGTGCTATTTAGTGCTGAGTAGATTGCATTGCAATGTGTGCTTGGCTCCTAGACTTGTAAGTTGGAATATTTGAAAGAAAGTTGCATTACCTTAGGGAGTCTTGGGATGGGTCTTCCCAAAGGGAGTCTTGCGACAGTTTGATGAAATTGTTTGTGACAACTACGGTATGCACCAAGGGCCAGATGTACGAAGCTATTCAGCATTTCTTAACTGGCCGAATCGCTATTTTGGCCCGTTAAAAAATGCTAAATAGCCTTTTCCCATGTGCTAAGGCCATTTGGGAATCGAAAAATGTGATTTCTACCCAGTAGAAATTGCATTTTGCGACACCCAAATAGGAAATCTCAAATAGGGATTTCCTATTTGCAATTTCCAATGCACATGTACAGTGCATTTCCTAAATGCGAATTGGGCATTTAGGAAATGGTATTACCATCGTCTGAAAGTAGATGGTAACCATGTGCAATTTTAAAAAAGCACTCCAAAATGTTTTTTTTTAAATGCAATGAAGTGCACACATGCACCACTTTTTTTGGGGTGCAGCAAGAGGGGGCCTTAGATCGAACGTCACCCTTGCTTTAGCATTTCCTAATTTGAGATTTCCTGTTAGGAAATCGCAAATTAGGAAACGCAAAACAATTCGTACATATGGGCCTTTAGGTCCATAGGAATGAATGGTTTGGTATTACCTAAAGAGCTATTTCCTAATAGCGATTCCTGCTATGTAGGAATCGCTATTAGGGAATCTCTATTTTTGTAAATACCATTTTGCATTTCCTAAATAGCGATTTCTAAGGGGTCGCTATTTAGAAAATGCAAAACATAAACAGTGGTGTAGCTAGATGTACTGCCACCCGGGGCGGCCCCGAAGTTTGCCGCCCAGGTGCAGGTAAGAGCGGGGGGTAGCGGCCGACTGACGACTTGTTCCGGGTGTGTGGGGGGTGACGGACAACTTGTTCTCGGAGCTGGGGGATGGTGGTAGTCTACAGACACGACTCCCGCCCCCCTCTAGCTAAGCCACTGATGCAAAATAAGTATTTTGTACATCTGGCCCCATATTCTCGAGTCGGGAGGGTGTGAAGATTTTGACACACCAAGTCATGAGTCGTTGCTTTAAGACTTGTGGCAAAGCTCTTTAAATCCTTGAACAGACCATCTGCTAGCGCTGTCCAGTACATATAGAGGACAACTCTTTTCAACAGATATGACTGGTCCTAAAACAATTCCTGAACAGATTAGCAAAGGCCAGGAATACTTCTTATGGCACCATTTGTGAGTAAGTGCCAGGTAAGAGAAATTTACTCCATCCTAATGTCTTTGTATAAATTTAAATGTGTTCCTCGATCTCAACTAGTGCCTTACATTGACCAGACACCTCCATGCTTAGCTCCATTCTGGAGGCTTGTCTCCCTCAGAATAGCCATATTCTTATCCATTTTCTTACTAACGTAGGGCCTGAGTCACAAAGGCAAACTTACACATTTGTGTAAGTTTACTCTTTTTCAGTATTCACAAAACTGAAATGGAATAGTAAGTTTACGGTTTCGGAGGAAAAAATTACAGATTTGTAAATACTGAAAAAGAGTAAACTTACACAAATGGGTAAGTTTACCTTAGTGAATCAGGACCATAGACTTTCATGGACCTCTAGAACATACTTTTATCTATCACTATCCCTAAAACCTCAATAGATTATTAGGTTATTTTATCCCCAGTTGTTGTATGTGTGCTTAATTTTTATTCTAGCTAGTCATTAATTCATAGATTTTAACATATTGAAATCCATTTGCCTAGACATCACATTATGTATCTGTTTATCTGTTTTGAAATATGTATGTTGACTCCTACCACTCAGTATTGCTTACTAGTTAGTAGCGTATTTCTTTTCAATTTACCATACGATAAGTCCTTTGTAGCTTAAAGAGACCTTGGTTCGCCCCTGTGTGTGAGTTTGGTGCGGTTTGAACTTATGTATAAAGTGCATTGAGTCATTGCTTTCACTTTCACCTTTTTCACATTAGTTACCTGACCACTGTTGTCATTACATAACCTTAGAACTCTTGATAATGGCTTCGAGAGACAACAAAATATATTACGCATAAAGGGTGGGCAACAAATTCCAAAAATATAATTTAGACATAGTTTACTACTTTTTCATTCCAAACCTCAAAAATCAGTACCTACTCTACTGGACATATTTACAATTATGGAGCCTTTTCTACTCGTAATACAGTGACTCATGTCACAAGATTATGGAACAAAAATATTCTTACCAGAATGGCACCTGGCATACAAATTGAGTCATCAACATTGTTTGCTTAATTATTTATACCAAATGGCACAATATTCTTTGCTAACAATGGGCGTCATATTTCTTACAAAGATTTTCTGACATACAACCATCTCATGGGGCAAATTCAAATACCCATTTGGAGGATAGATTTTTAATGGGGGCAGAAATATAGATCTTCTTTTTGTATCCAAATCCTTATAAAAATGTCTGAAATACTGAATACGAACCCAGACCAAAAATGAAACAAACCACAAAATGATATGGTAAGATGGAAGGAGTTAATTCTAAATAAATTTAAATGAATACATAAAATGTCAAATCTTCTAAAGTTATCTTACAAGGACAGCAAACTCAAAGCCAACAAACTAAAGTCATATATGTGTTTGGGGTCCAAAGAAGAAACCAAAATCAGTGCCAAAGTGATTACAAATATTGAGCATTAAGAAATACTTTACTTGCCCAATAGAAAAACATTTCTCAGTAAACCTGTAATAGCATATCATGCCCTCATAAGAGTTTGCATTTAGAAACTTTTAAGTGGTAAATAATAAAGCTGTTCGATTTAATGTTGAGATTATTCTCCACTTACGTATCGCTAGGGATTATCTGACCGAAAATATAATAAAAGTTGAAACTGCTAGATTGTGAATTTTTTTGGGCATGTCTGCGCATTTCTGGCAAATTCGACACCAACAGTCAAAGAGAATCGAAAATACATACTTGCCTAGACACCCAAGCCAAATTATTTGCCCAAAAATAATTTGGAGTTATTTCTATAGAAATGCATGAAATTTAGGTTTGGCACTCAACAACATACATTTGTAATGAGGCACTTTAATCCTTGGTATGCCCCTGGAGAAAATAGGCCCCTACCCCATTTTGTTACTAAAATACAGCAGAAATAGGATTCCATTGGCATCCTCACCAGTGAGCCCCAGTTCCATTGCACCTCCTGCACTAAAATGTACTGTGCCCAGGCAGCATGCGAAGGCATTCTCAATCACTTCCCTGGCTTGGTCCGGTTCAGCCACTACACATTTAGACCTATGTCAGGGGTTGCATTTCTAACAGGAGCGGCTCGTGCAGGTAAGAGCGGTGAGGCAGTGGGGAGGCGTGGGGGGGACTCGACAGATGACGATGAGGGAAAATTAATTATTTATTTAATTTCCCCTCGTAGTTGTCTGTCGAGTCCTCCCCACCCTGCCGCACTGCTCTTACCTACACAAGCCGCTCCTGTTTTCCAATTTTGTGTCCTAGCACGCCCACTCGTGTCTTTGGTGTAGTGCAGAGGGATGCATATTTTGTTTACACATTTTTTATCATAGGGACCAATAGATTGAACAGATTTTGGCCTTATCCTAGTAAATCCTCTCAATTTCGTAAAGTGTTTTTCCAGCTCCAAAGGTGATACAGATATTTTGTTCCTTGGAACAAAGCTCCCTCACTAATAAATTTAGTGTAATATCAAATGCACTCGTTAGAATAGGGTAGATGTTATTTGTTTAGGGCTCCACATCAACTAAATGAGCTTTGCCTAGAGCGTATATTTGTGCTGTCCATTGCAATTCCAAAGAAAGCTGAGTGGTCCTGCAGTCACATGATAACTGTGCCCAGTCAATAGAGGCTCAATACTGAGACACTATCATAATAGCTGGCATTCTCTTATGTTTATGTCCAATGCAGGTATTAGATCCCTCAGCATGTTAGCAGAGCCAAACCAATGGCTTTATCCCTCCCCTTTATTCCACCTCTACCTGCCACCATCACCCTCTGCCCCACTCTCAGTTACTATATAAAACCAGTGTTTATGCTTTAAGCACTGTACATTTAAAAGGTTACCTTCAAATCATTATACTGTGCAAAAATGCAAGTCAATCTCTACAGAAGACCACCATCTCCTCTTCACTGGATGCACTGGCTGACCATTGAATAAATAGTGACATTCAAAAATGTAATATTTGTTTACATTAGCCAACTAAATACCAAAATCAGAGGTGAAGCTTGGGCAATGTTATCTGTATCTGGCTCTAATCTCTGAATTCAGATTTGTTTATCACTTCGGGATGTGGAATATGAAATATAATCCACCGCAGCAAAAAATGCATATTTTATGTTCAAATATTTCTTAAGTTGCTTGTCACAATTTTTTTCTTGCTTCTATACTTTCTTTATCGCAGACTCCTCTTTCCTGCTACGTTTTTCAATCATCGAGAAGTTTTTCTGGGCAACAGTGTTCTATTTAATTAATAATTTATGATACCCTCAACCTCCCACGCTACACTCACATATCCCCACACCAAACGAGCACTCTTCAAACTCATCATGCAAAGCCTTGCATAAGCTTGGTCCAACATACCTCAACAACTGCAAAAACGTCCACAAATCTACCAGACACCTCTGCTCAGCCAGACTCCTACTAGTCCCCCCACATGCGCAGAACAATATCTGGCAGTCGTTCCATCTCCTACCTCACTTCTAATGTCTGGAGCGACCTGCCCCTGGAAATCGGAGCCTCCTCCTCAGTTCTTGAATTCCACAAGAAACTGAACACCTGGCTCTTCACCTAGCCCCGAATCTGGCTCAAGCTATACAGCACCTGCTTCAGTGCCAGGAGACCATCCAAGGTGGGCTGTGCGGTATACAAATACACATAACATAACATAAGGTAGCATAACTGTTCATGGTATTTTCACAGCCTTAAATTGCAGTGTGGTTGCTTACAAATTTCTCACAACCATCCAGCCTGTCACTGGCTCCAATAATTTATGACATTTTCGTGAGTAATGCAGTATTTGCACATCCCTGCCAATCGGTGGCATTTAAAGTGGGACAATATTGATACCACACACATTTATCATTGCCGTGGCAGCCCAAATGAGGCACAAAGTAGAAAAAATGGCATTATCAAGAAAAGCATGTTTATATCTGTGTTCCAGATGTTTGTATGTCCTCAGAATGCATTGTTACTGGGATACTGCTTCAGTTCAATGAGGGGACAATGAGTATCTCCAAGATATGGTGCACCTCGCTAGTCATGTGTGAAATAGCCTGCCTCTAAGTGAAAAGAGCACTTTTTAATTGCCTATTTCAAAATGAATTTTCATTAAAAATTTGCTACCCGCTGTTGTAACGTTTGTCTGTGTCATTTTCAGAAGCCTATTAGATTATCTTTTTAATAGGTTTTGAAATAAATAAGCGCAAATTTGTTTCAAGAACTTTGCACCTTTTAAAAGATTAATATAAAATATGGATTTGTGTAATTTGTGTACAAATATTTTATCTTGCAGTCCAGATTGGCATGGGGAAATTCGCTGTTTAAAACTGCCCTCCCCGTGTTTTGTTCGGAAAATAGGAGGGTCAAAAAATGTGTACATTTACCAGATATGTCTTTTTTTTATCCTTCGTGAAATATATGCTTATGTGATATAACACATCTGCTTACTTTTTGTGACCATCCTCAAAAGTTATGACTACATACATAGCCAATTTTCTCTGATGTTAGGGATCCTGCATTATTCCCTAGCAAGTCCCAAATTAAGAAATATTACTGGGATTGGGTGGCCCAGTCTTCTTTAAGTCATCATCAATGGGGCCATTTTACATCGGATTTTCTTGAGTTTAAATTGACAAGGAAATATGAACAATATTTAGAGGCCGTTACAGTTCCATTGGACAGAAAGCTGTACATGCAATTTAGATTCGGCTCTATTCCAGTGAATTCGTTTACAGCATCCTGGGGAAAGTTCCCCACTCGATTGGGGTCTTGTCCACGATGTCCTTTAGCTGCTGAGACAATAGCCCACATACTATTCGCATGTCCACTATGTAGTGCCCCAAGGTCGAGATGGTTAACCCCTCTCTGCAAGAGCCTTGGTACTCGCTGCCATCAAGTAGCACTGTGCATCTTAAAATCTGATACCAGTCTGCTGATAGTATGCGCAGTTGGCAAGTTTTTAGGCAAGATGTGGGCTATTCGAAGATCTTTTCTGAAAACTGCTAATTGAGTACCTTAGGCGGAGGTTTTTAGAGTTTATTGATTTTAACTTTTATTCTTTGGTTTTACCTTGCACAGCTTTTTTATTTAATAGAATCTTATAGAATTTTTTTTAACCTGGTACTGTAAGCACCGTAACTTTATTGTACTGTATGCATTTGCACTTTATATGGTTTGAGGCCGGGGGAACTTCAACGGGGTTAACGCAGTTTTTACCTGAATACTTCCCTCATAGCGCTCTTATAAAGTAATGGACAATAGAGTTACGTCATGTCAAGAGACTTTAATGAGCATCAGGCAGAAATGGCTTAATCAGGACATTCTTTGGCTGCCTGGTCCTGTTAGTACTTATACGTTGAAATTTTAATTGTAACATTGGTGTTCATATGTATCTTAGCCATTTGTACACTAGTTTTTTATTGAGATATGTCATTATCCACCAACTGTTCACTTTTGTATTTTTATATCCTGGAGCAAAATTGTGAATGTGAAAAACTTTTGTGGCACTTCTGCCGAAATAAAGTATTATGATGATGATGAATATTCTCTAATTTATCGTTCTACATTTGTCTGAAACAAAATGACCACAATGGATTAGCTCTGTTTCTTCACTACCCATTCCATGCACATATCATCAGCACAGCCATGCAGCCAATCATCCAGCAGCGTAGTAAATGTGCTTCAATAGATACGACTGCGGCATGTTTCAGAAGGTATATAATCCACTTGAAAAGAACATGGCTGCTCCGTGCTCTAAATTTAAGCGGTATATTCTACAAGACGCAACACCAACTATTTGCAAAGTCTTACCGCAGCCTGCTCATTTCCTGGACCAGGACTGACTAATAGGCATTACTACTTCCACAAATCTGTTGGTGAGTGTGAGACCACCTCAGCGTGTGAACATCTCCACACTGGGTGAAATACATTTTGTAATCTAATACACAGACTCTAAGCTGCTCCTTTCTCCTGGGTTAAACTGCTTCACTGGTTTCTCAGGTTAATTTGTCTCTTTCAGTTCTGTTAATATTTTATTGTTTTACGTATCCTAATAGAACTCATTCAAGGATGTGTCTTTAATAAACCATCGAAAGGCCAGGCCTTACTTATTCATGTTATAATCTGAATTTAAATAACTGCTATCAGGGCAGCCCTATGCATTGGCACAATGCTGCCAGTGCCCGATGGACCCGGAATAGTCACATCTGATGTTAATGGATCTTCACCATCCAGCCACTTTTAATTCAGAAGATCTTTGTACATGGGGAAAGGCTATTTAGCATTTCTTAGCTTTAAGTTTTGAGAAATCATAAAAATGTCAGTTGCCTTTTACAATCACTGACTAACAACATTTATATAAAACTCAATAAATAAATAAACAATCTGAAAATATGTCTTCCACAAGTCAGGCCCTGGTAGAAATCCATTAGTCCAATTGCTGTTGGCTACTACTGGTTCGTGGGATACATATTTTAGAGATTAATCTATGTGCCTTATTAAAAGGTTTCAGGTTGTAATGCCAGATATCTCCATCTGTAGATTTGAGAATGTTTTTTTAATTTGCTCAGAATTCTTGTGGCAGTGGTCGACATCCTTGAGGATGTACATGTGTAAAAGTAATACATACACCATTTCCAATGGTTGAAAAATCTGTATGAGTTAATGTGAGAAATTGAGTTACTAGTTGGAGGGGGAGTGAAACCCTACCAAGTCAGCAACCACAATCCTTGTCAGGGTGAGACACAAGCAAACCCCAAATTAACCTCTGCTCAACCCTGTGGTAGCTTGGGACAGAGCAGTCAGGCTTAACTTAGAGGCAATGTGTAAAGTATTTATGCAGCACTTCAAACAATAATAAAGTGAAAACACAACATGAAAAATCCTGCACCAATTTAGAAAATCAGAGCAAGATTTAATAAACAACTCATCACCAAAAATCCAATCTGTAGAACCGGAGATATGCAATTTAAAAAATGTATGTGAAAACAGCGCCAAAAAGCCCAAAGTGCCACTCGCGGCTATCTGGTTGTGCAAGACCAGGAGAAAGTCGCAATTTCATGCCAACTGTGATGGAGCATGGGTCGAATGCAGGGACCAGGCTAGTCCCGTTGAAAAATTACCTTCTCAGTTCAAGGCTAAGAGTCCTGTTCACGGAGGTGGGGAGGAGCGCAAGGAGCAGGGAAGCGTTGCGGAGGGTCTTCGATGTAGCATGAAGAGCAGGCCTGGCATCGCGGATGGTCCTCGCTGTAGTGCAAAGATCCTGTTGTAATCTTGAAGGGTTGGGCCAGAGCTTCGGGGTGGCGCTCCTCGCAAGCAGTCAATGCTGTAGCATGAAGGGTCAGGTTGACGGAACTTTGCGCTGGCGGGCAGTGCAAGCGGCATGATTTTGCCGCCAACAGGCCTGTTTGCGGTCGCGAATAGCCCAAAAACTTCACTACAGCTCCACTGAGGCCATACCAAGGGTCCAGGACCTGCTCCAGCTGGATCTGGGTGCTGGTTCAGGTGGTTGGGAGCCTGTAATGTCCCCGTGGCTCTGAACAGGAGGCCAGCAGACTAATCCTTGTAGTCACTCTGGGAGTCCTGGATTCAGGCGAAGGTCCAATCCCTCTGACTCAAGCAGGAGGGCAACAGGGCAGCAGTCCAGCAAGACAGCAGTCTATCAAGGCAGTAGTCCAGCAGGGCAGCTGTCCAGCAGAGTGGCAGTCCTTTCAGCAGCACAGCAGTCCTATTTCCTGGCAGAGTATTCACAGGTCCAGAAGCGTACTGAAGAGTTGGTGTCTGAGGTCCAATATTTATACATCTTGCCTCCTGTGAAGCGGGAGAAGCTTCTAGAGGTTTCCCTTTGAAGTGCACAGGTTTTCTGCATTCCCTGCTCTGGTTCCAGACTAACTGCAGGGGGTATGCAGACCTTTGTGTAGAGGCAGGACACAGCCTATTCAAGTGTAAGTAGGGTTGTGCCCAGCTCCGCCCTCCCATACTGCCAGTGACGGCCCATCGAGGCACACTGAAGCCTTCAATTGTGTGTGGCTGTGTAGGAGGAATACACAAAGCCCAACTGCCAACTACAGCCAGTCATGTGATCCAGAGAAAGGCTACAGGCACTAAATTGCTAAAGGAGGAAAATGTCAACTTTCTAAAAGTGGCCTTTTCAAAATTGTAATTTAAAATCTGACTTTACCATAAGAGAGGATTTTTCAATACAATTCCAAAGACACCAACCATGAACTGGTTATGTGTCCACATTTGGAAGTTGGAGCTTATGAAATGTAATATGGTAACTACAATGTTATCTTATGGGAGAGGTAGGCGTTGCAGTAGTGAAAAGAGTTTTTCATTACAAGGACATGTAAAATTTAAAAGTACATGTCTAACTTTTTAAATACACTGCACCCTGCCGTCTTGGGTATCCAGGACCTACTGTAGAGGACTTATATGTATTTAAAGAGAAGGTTTGGGCCTGGTTAAAGGTTTATTTTGCAGATCGAAATGGGAATTTAAAACTGAACATGCAGGCTGCAAAGGCAGACCTGAGACATGTTTCAAAGGGCTACTTAAGTGGGTGGCACAAACAGTGATGCAGGCCCACCAGTAGCATTTAATTTACAGGCCCTGGGCACAGGTAGCACCACTTTACTAGAGACATATAAGGAAATTAAATATGCCAATTGGATATAAACCAATTCTACCGTGTTTTAAGGAGAAAGCACAAGCACTTTAGCACTGGTTAGCTGTGGTTAAGTGCACAGATTCCTAAGACATCAAAAACGAAATCATCAAAACAGGAGGGTGGGAGGCAAAAGGTTAGGCAGAAACCCACACAAAGGATGCCAGGTCTAACACTAAATGAATCACAAATGTACCTTTTCACATGCAGCTTTTTTGTTCCTGTAAGAAATTGGTTTATTGGTTGAGGAGGCTGGATTTCCCTCTCAGGCAACAACCACAGTCCTTGTCAGGGTGAACCAAAGAAGCTACTAAATTAGCCTGTATTTAACGCTCTGGTAGGTTGGCGCAAAAGCAGTCAGGCTTAACTTAAAGGTAATGTGTACAAATATGTAAAGTATTTATGCAGCCCTCAAACAGCAATAAAGTGAAAACACAACACAAGAAAAATCCCAAACCAATTAGAAAAGTAGAGTGTGTTTTACTAAGTAAAATGATACCAGAACGAGAAAAGTCAATCAGTAGAACCGGAGATATTAAATATTAAATTAAAAAATGTTGAAGTGAAAATAGCGCCTAAAAACACAAAGAGCCACTTGGCGTCAACTGGTCGCGCTAGCCCGGCGATAGTCACAAGTTCAGGCCAACACTGATGAAGTGCAGGTCGAATACAGGGACCAGGTTAGTCCTGCTGAGCCCATTCGCAGTGGAGAAGGCTGGAGGGGATGTAGAGTGTCATTGAGGGTCGTTGCTGTAGCACAAAGAGCAAGCTTGGCATCGCAGACTTCTTTCAGTGTATCACGAAGAGCTGGTCGGACATCGCTGACAGTTATTGTTGTAGCTTCCCGTTGAAGGTCACTGTGGGCTATCATTGCTGTAGCGCAAAGTACGGCTCTTGCGTTGACAGTCGTCGATGGTGGCTACTGTAGCTCAAAGAGCAGGTTTCACTGTTGTGAGCGGCAGAGTCTTGGTGCGAACAAGCCCGTTCGCGGTTGCAAGGAGCCCAAACTTCAGGATTTTCACCTTTTCTTTGGGAAAAGTACACTCTGATGCCTATCAAGGGTTCAGGACCTGAGAAGATACTTCTTGGGGATCAGGGATTCACTGAAGCAGAGGCCAGCAGAGCTCAAGCAGGTCCAGGCAGGCTCAGTGCAGCAGATTTGCTGGGCAGTTGCAGGGAGGCCTTTAGAACTTTTGGGTCCCTGTAGCTCATACAGGAGGTCTACCAACAGATCCTTGGAATCACTCAGGTTAGCATGGGATGAAGGCAAGCAAGTCCAGTCTCCCTTCTCAGACAGCAGGGCAGTTCTCTGGCAGCAGGGCAGTCCTTCTTCTGTAATGTCCGCAGGTCCAGGAGTGTTCTGAAGAGTGGCTCTGAAGGTCCCATAGTTTTACTTGGCTCCAGACTTTGTGTGTTTAGGGGGGGGGGGGTACTTCCTGTCCTACCCTATGAGCCTGGTTCTAAAATGTTCTTCCCCTTCCCCTGTCATGGCTCCAAACTGTTTGGGGTGACAAAAGCCAGTGCAGTCCTGGTGTTAGATTATTTGTGTGTACAGGAGGCATAGCCTTTTAAAATGTAAGTGGGGGCAGGATACAGCTTCTTCCCCAGTCATCCTGTCAGGATGGCTCATCCTGTCCATACCTAAGTTCCCTTTGTGTTACTGTCTCGAAGCAATACACAAACTCCAGCAGCAGAGCCATTCACAAACAGGTGATCCAGGACACTGGCGAAAGGCACAAATGGTTCAGACAAGAAAATGCCAACTTTCTCAGAGTGGCATTTTCAGAATTGTGACTTAAAATCTAACTTTACCATTAAAGAAGGTTTTCAATTACAATTAATTTGAGTATAAACAGCATATCTCTATCTGCTACCAATCCAAAGTTAGAACCTATATGTAATAGGATAACCCAGTGGCAAAAGGTTAATTTGGCCAGATCAAAATGGCAGTTTAAAACTGTGTTTCAGGCTGCTCTGGCTGGCCCGAGACATGTTTTGAAAGGCTATATTAGTGGGTGGCACAATGAGTGCTGCAGGCCCATTAGTAGCATTTAATTTACAGGCCCTGGGTACAGGTAGTACCATATACTAGGGACTGTAAATTAAATTAAATGTTCCAATCAAGTAGATACTAATTACACCATGTTTTAGAAAGAGAGCACAAGCACTTTACTACTGGCTAGCAGGGAAAAAGTGCATAGAGTTCTATAGCCAACAAAAATTGGTTCAGCAGCAGATGGAAGAATGCCGAGGATGACCCTGCAACAGGTTTCAGGTCCAACTGTTCTATAGGAATAACATGTGAGGGGCGAGTCACTCTACTTGAGCCTACCGCCCCCATCCCCCCCCGCCGGGCCTCTATCAGATCAACCCTAGTTTCAAAATCTACGGCATCAGTTACGGTAGCCTATGGGTACAAAGCACACAGCCACAAGACGGCCCCACACTATAAAGAGCACCCCAAGACACAGCGCTGTATGCTATTTCTATGCAGATATCTACTGGACTCTCTTAATTCTCCTATGTTGCTTTACAATGATCTATACGATGCCGTC
The DNA here is from genome assembly GCA_963921515.1 of Calotriton arnoldi. Classification (NCBI taxonomy): domain Eukaryota; kingdom Metazoa; phylum Chordata; class Amphibia; order Caudata; family Salamandridae; genus Calotriton; species Calotriton arnoldi. Next base: position 1,671,579 of record CAWUFW010000084.1, on the reverse strand, counting down.
AGTTATTTTATCATGTTCTTGGAATGTAAAAAAAACTTGATGGCAAGGATTTAAAAAAGTAAAAATAAACATAGTGCATGCTGCAGACACTGGTTAAGCGGTTTGATTTTCTGGATGTTAGGGATAACTTACTTGTTTTAAATAACATAGTACCTTTTTTCTTATGGAGGGCGCTTTGCTGTTAAAACACAGCTCATAGTGTGAATGGGTTAAACAAGCATGGTTTGAGCTTCATTTGTCTTTCACCTTTCCTTCATTCACCACATATAAAACAGACATAATATGGCAACAGCATGAGGAATATGATTAACATAAAGCTTTGAGCCATCTGTAACAAATTAATCATTCTCGCAGGCTCTCCCTGTTGTTTGACCAGCACATCCGAGTCAATTGACACTATGCATTAATAGTTGGTCACATCACATTATCATATGTTTCAATGTATTTATGGACTTTGAGCATATCCCTTTATTTTTGCTTCTAGAGTGAATCATATTATCAAAAGAATCCCATGACAAAGCATATTGCAAATCCAAAATGCATTGGCTATCGCAATACTCACTCATTCTCAAATTTACTCTCTTCACCCTCACTAAACCCACTCTCTCATTTACTCATTCTCACTCATATTCACTGCCACTCACTGTTACTAACATACAAAATACTTATACTCACTGGTTCTCACTCTCACAAACACACTTACACAAAATCACCCCTTCACACTCACTGACACTGGGCCCTGGTGCATCTGCTGCACTATTGATAACTACACCTGACTTGCTTCCTTACCCTCTAAAAAATCTCCATCCACTCACACCTTCTAATGTACTCACTCTCCTTAACTCACTCCCTTGCACTTGCTTTCACTTATTCATACACTCTCTCATACTCGCATTCTCACTTTCCCTTTCATTGACACTTTCAAACAAACTCATGCACAGTGTTGGAAATGGCCCTTTTTGCAGGGTTATCCCCAAACTTTTTGCTTCTTCCTCCTATTTTTTCCTGACCTGTGTTTGTTGGCTATAGGACTCTGGGTACTTTACCACTGCTGATCAGTGCTAAAGTGCATATGCTCTCTGTGTAAATTGATATTGTGATTGGTTCTCCCTGATTGGCATATTTGTTTTACCAGTAGGTCCCTAGTAAAGTGCACTGAGTGTGCCAGGGCTGGTAAGTCAAATGCTACTAGTGGCCTTGCAGCACTGATTGTGCCACCCACATGAGTAGCCCTGAAAAGATGTCTCAGGCCTACCACCGCAGTGCCTGCGCGCAGTTTGTTAACTGCCATGTCGACTTGGCAAGTGCACCCACTTGCCAGTCCCTAACCTTCCCTTTTCTTACATATAGGGCACCCCCATTGTAGGCCCAAGGGACCCGCCTGGGCAGGGTGCAGTGTATGTGAAAGGTAGGGCATGTACTGGTGTGTGTAACTTGTCCTGATAGTGAAATACTGCCAATTTCGTTTTTCACTATTGAAAGGCTATCTTGCCCCATAGGACAGAATGGGGAATGCTTTGTAACATTTTACAAGCATATCTTCCCATAGGGATGGGATAGAAAAATTGAGTTTAGTAACCCTGAACAAAGGATTTAATAACACATCTTTTAGTAAAGATGGTTTTTAAATTATGTGTTTGAAAATACCACTTTTAGAAAGTGGCTATTTTCTTGTTCAACCTTCCTGTGTGCCTCTGCCTGTTTGTGGATTGACTGTCTGGATTTGGAGTGACAGGGGCTGGGGAGGTGCAGTGGCTCCAGGAGTCTGGATGAGTCAGCACTAGGCTGATTAGGCCTGACCTGCATTTGGAGTGGTGGGAGGAGTAGCACCTGTACCTGAATAGCGCTGTGCCTGCCTTCCACAATGCTGGCTCCGCCCCCCTGTGGTGTGTTTGGAGCCAAGGCTCACACTGACAAAGGATGTTGTTGTGCACTTGCAGAGTGACCCCCAGAACTGGTTTGAACTGGGCTCAGAGCCCCCTGCACAAAGAGAACAAAGGTATTTTGGGGTATAAGTATTAGACCTAAAACCCATGAACTTTAGATCATTCTTGGAATTCAAGAGGAACCTTTGCCAAGTAGAAGAGCTGGAGAGACTGAGGAGAAGTACTGCCCTTGCTGTGTGTCTGGGGTTGGCCTGCAGTTGCTGTTTCTGCCAAGGAAAGGAGAAGGACTTTGCTGTGTGCTGTGTCCCCTGCTTGAAGGAGATCTCCAAGGGCCTGAAGTGTGCTGGCCTCCTGTTCTGAAGTCTCAGGGACACAAAAACTTCACCCCCAGCTCCCCTGAACTCTGCTGCTGTGAGTTCTGACCTGCCAAGAGGTGCCTGAGCCAGTTTTGGGCCTCTGGAGGTTGTTGATGCTGTTTGGGAGCTGGAAGAAAGAAGAAACTCAAAAAACTACAGAAATCGACGCATCGAGGGATTGCAGCTGAAGAGGACCGACGCAGTGCCACTTGATCCCGCCGCATTGATTGCCGACGCATCCCGAATTTCCACGCATCGTGCCTGTGCGGCAAGTTCGTCCGACGCATCACCTGCGGACCGGAACCGTCACGAAGAATCGACGCATCACTCGCCATACAGACCGGATTCGACGCAACCCTTCCTCTGCGTGCAGCGGGACTGTCACATCGCCTCCCCAAGGTCTCAGGAATGTCGCATCTCTTTGTTTTCCGACTCTGCTGCTGTTTGGCTTTTGGAACTTTCACGCATCTACAGGTACTTTGGTGAAAAGTCACGCATCCATAGTTTTCTATGGTACAAGTTCTTGAAACCTTTTGAAAGTCATATTGTTAACTGTGTTTGTTGGATTTTGGTCGTTTTGGTCTTGTTTAGTTTAGATAAAGATACTTTATTTTTCTAAACTGGTGTGGTGTCCTATTGTGGTGTTTTCACTGTGTTACTGTGAGTGTTGGTACAAATACTTTACACATTGCCTTTGGGATAAGCCTGTCTGCTCGTGCCAAGCTACCAAGGGGGTGAGCAGGGGTTATCTAAAGTGTGTTTCCCCCTTACCCTGACTAGAAGCAAGGGTCTCTATTTGGACAAAGGTACCTACCTCCGCCAACTAGAGATCCCCATTTCTAACACACAGGCACTGACACACAATCTCATTTCACTCTCAATCACTCAACAAACACATACACACTGTGAGAAATTGGGTTGTTGGTTGATTGGGTGTGAGCCCTTGTCAAGTAAAAACCACAGTCCTTGTCAGGGTACCGTGCAAGCAACCCCCAAATCAACCTGTGCTCAACCCCCTGGTATCTTGGCACAGAGCAGTTAGGCTTAACTTTGAGGCAATATGTAAATTATTTATGCAACACTTCAGACAACAAAACAGGGAAAAAACCAGACTAAAAGGATCCTACTTAAAGTTAGAAGAATAGAGTGAATCTTAAAAAATAAAACAAGACCAAAGGAACTAAAATCCAATCAGTAGAACTGGAGATAAGAATTTTTAAAGAATTTAGTGAAAATAGAGACCAAAAAGCAAAAGCTCCAAGTCGGAATATCTGTACGCACTGGACCAGGTCAAAGTCACACTTTCAGTCCGACCGCAATAGAGCGCAGGCCAGATACAGTTACCAGGTTGGGCCCACTGAAGTTTACCTTTCTCAAGTTCATGCCAAGAGTCCTGTTCATGCTGAAGAGGGCCGTAAGAAGCAGGGATAAGTACAACCAGAGTTATGGATTTTAGACGCAAAAAGAAATCAGTACAAATCAATACTGCAAAAACGTTAGCACTGCGGTCAATGGAAAAATCACTAGTGACAATCGGTCACTTGCAGGTCAAGCTGCGGGGAACCTACTGTGGGTTAAGGTGATGCGGTTCCAAAGACCAAGCCACAACAGTCAGTTCAATTTTACCTGGCTTGAGAGGCTCGGTACAGAGTTGTCCTTGCTGTCCTTGGTACTGGAGCGGGAGCCACGGAGGAGCTGGTTTTACTGCTTAGACGGTGCTGGCGAGAAAACTGGTTCAAAAAGTCGACAACAGGGCGACTGCTGTCGGTTGAAAGTGCTGTGGAGTTCCTCTTGTTGCATTGTCGAGTAAAGAGGTTTGTTGCTGGACCAGTCACCAACAAGCCTTGGCAGCGTTAAGGTCAGCAAGATGTTATTTGGACATCTGGAGGTCCAGGGGAAAATGGTAGCCACCTGAAACTTGCTGGTGGTCAGGACTACATTTCCCACAATGCACTGGCCCATTTACTTTTGGGTGATCTCTCGGAGAGCCACATGGCCAGCGATTCTTTAGTTGTGGTACTGTGTTTTTAACTGCGGGCTGCAGGGTACTAGTACCACTAGTCCAAGGGAGTTTGGAGGTGCCGTTGGCTCTCAAAGGGCTCTCTCTCTCTGGGGGAACAGATCTTTGGTCCAGGACAAACTGCAATCGTGCAGTATCAGGATGGTTGCCACAGGTGCAGAGTATAATGCCTTTGTTTTGTGTAGGTCCTATTGACACAGACTCGGATCTCCTCTGTGCCCACTATTGCAATTCGAATCAGAACTGAGATTCTGGTGCCAGGGATGCCCCTTAAATCTTAGATTTTGGCGTGTTAGAGCTGTGGGTGCAAGTAGCCTATTAGCTAATCCGCCCCTGAGGTGACCACATCTGGGGCGGTTGGGGGATGTCACCATTTCTACCAAGAACCCTCTATTCTGCCACTTTCAAAAAATGGCGGAATCTTTCCTTAGCTGTACAGGCCAGGTAGCCCACCCTAGAGGTGTGGCTAGCCTTCTGCGGTTGTAAACCTCCTGACTGCATAATTTTCCCACCTGCCTGCGGGCAAATGTGCCTGGGGGCAGGTTGAGGGCTGTTTCCTCTGGGAGGCAGTCTGGTTGCAAATCATAGGCGGTGTAAGTTTTGAAGCTTACACCCTTGATGTGCCACTTCACTAGCCATCCTGTCAGGGAGGGAGGTGTCACCTCCTTCCAATCCAAGCCATTGTTTCCAACTCCTGGGAGAGTTTATACCTCCTGGCAGGGGGTCAGATTCCTGTCTTGGCGGCAGCAGCTGTTGGCTTGCAGCCAGAGCACAGGAAAGGCTGGTGCAACCAGGTGGCCAACCTCTAAGGTAGCCACCTGGGTGCATGCCACATTGACCTCGATACGAGAATCATGTCTGGGGTGAAGAGGCAAGTTGCTTCATACCAAACATGACATATTTCGGCAGTACCATGATGGAGCTGGCGACCTCGAGTTAGCCCGGTTGCCAGCCCATGTTATCTTATGGACCGCAATCACTTGTAGTAGCCTTGTAATGGAAAAGGCTACTATAGGGATAAATAGGCTTTCACTGATATGTCCACACCTTTAATATATTGCACCCTGCCTCCTGGGCTCTGGTACCATTCACCAGGGACTTATAAGGGTGTTAAAGTCCTTGCCAATAGGGGTTACCAGTTCACATGTATCAGTTTTAGTGAGAGAGCACTGGAACTGGGGCCTGGTTAGCAGGACCTAGTGCACTTTCAGAGTCATTACCGTCAGCATAGGAGCAAAATTTTGGGGTGACCATACAAAAAGAGCACTTTCCTACACTGGGGTTATCCTGCCCTTTGTGTGGAGACAGGACAGAGCCTATTCAAGAGTAAGTGGGGCTGGACCAAGGGCGTAGCAAAGCCCCCGCTATGCTAGCTCAAGCGGGGCTGCCTGTGACAGATAAAATCCCTTTATGGCCCTTCTTAACTTTCACCTCTCTGACTTGCAGGTCATTGCAATGCAGAAGGAAAGACCGATAGATTCTTGAAGAATAAATAACAGTGGTACAACTGTGGGATGGGGAAGGAATGGAGGGGAGGCTCAAAAAAGCTTAAAATGGTGACAAAATGGAAGAGAAATGTTTTGAGTATAAAATTAAACAGTAAGTTAGGCAAATACAGTGAAATAGCTTGAAGGACAGAAAGAAAAATGCAAATAAGAAAAGAAAGAAGGAAAGTTAGAGGCAAGTAGGATGGAATGTTGGCACAAAAGAAGAATGGAAAGAAGGAGAGAAGGACGGAAAGGGAAAAAGAATATGAGGGTGGTGAAAAGAAGGAACATTGGAAAAAGAGGTGGCAAAAAAGAAGCATACAAACAAATAAAATGAGAGGAGAGAGAGAAAAGTAAGCAGAAAATAGAATGAAATAATAGTACTAAGAAATGATAGACAAGTGGAAGCGCGGTGGAAGGAAAGAAAATAAAGGATTAACAAACAGAAGGAATTCAAGAAAAAAGATGTATGAGAGAAAGGGCGTAGAAAGGACAGGAAGATGATACGAAGAAAGGAAGGAACAAGAATATGAGAAGAGGACTAAGGAAAGGAAAGATGGAAAGCAGGAAGGAAAATTAAACATGAATATAAAGAAGGACAGAAAGCTCAAAAGACACCTGAAATAGAAATGGACAGAACAAAAGAAAGATGGAAAATCTGAATGAGAGGAGAATGAAAAGGGAGGAAAGAAGTCAATAGAAAGTGGGAAATAAGATGGAGAGAAAAAATGAAAGAAATAAGTCAGTGCAGGTAAATGTGCAGATTTTGGCCACATTCTTTTCAAATCATGCTGTAAAATGCCTCATTCCGGAGCGTTTTCCTCTGGGGAACAATGAACACAATCTCCTTAATAAACAAGCATTGGCATAGCCAATAGGTCTCGCCGTTGGGGCCTTAGAAGTGTTTAGCCAGAGCTGTTGGCTTTGCCAAAGTCTTTTCAGAGCTACTCATGTGGGTGACACAATCAGTGCTGCAGGCCCACTAGTAGCCTTTGATTTACAGGCCCTGGCACACTTCAGTGCACTTTACTAGGGACTTACCAGTAAATCAAATGCCAATCAGGGAGAACCAATTGTAACAACAATTTACACAGAGAGCATATGCACTTTAGCACTGATTAGCAGTGGTAAAGTGCCCAGAGTCCTATAGCCAACAACCACAGGTCAGGAAAAAATAGGAGGAGGAAGCAAAAAGTTTTGAGATAACCCTGCAAAAAGGGTCAAGTCCAACAGTACCCGAACAAATGGATACTGAAAGGTCTACTAACAAGAAAAGCTGGAACCACTACTAACTCATTACCCCTACGTCTGTCCTCCTCGTCCTAGCACTGATGTATAAGGCTGCCACGCCTCCCAGACAGAAATGCTACCAAACTTTCTTCCCTTTCTATTCATTTTTTTTACCCTGAAACGTATAATGCTCCACCCACTCCCCTTGCTCTTCCTGTCTTCTCTGCGGTCCTGGAAGACACACTACCAATAGGTAAGCACTGTTGTTTAAAAAACATGTTGAAATGTGTACTTTATTATTTACAAACTTTCCATGATCTACTGCAATGGTCAGGCGGTTCTGCCGAGGGTGAGATTTGTGTCCCCTGCCCAGGTGCTTTAGCTGGAGTGGAGAGCATTTTTGGCATTTTTCACCTTTTTGGCAGGACGGTGGCACTGAGGCCGTGTTCCTTCTTTCCACGCTTGGGTCAGTGTGCAAACTAGGGATTAGATAGTGGGTCCTTTTTCTGTTTCTGTTTCTTGGTGTCTTAACAAATTTGGCGACGATTGGGAATTCATTGTTTTTAATGCTGGCACCGATCTGTACTAATTAAGAATCTATGCCTTTCTTTGGATCTACGTTTACGTCAATTAAAGAACTGTGATTGCAGGTTGAGGGGTCCAGGGATCAGGCTAGATCTCTGTGGTGATGCCGGTTGATCTATTTCGCTGTTTGTGGCATTTCTACAATTTTGCTAATTGCAGTAAGCGCTGGACAGTAAGTATCAACAGCGCGAGAAGCTTTCCTTTTCTCAGCACGTACGACTTCTTTGTGTGTGCAAGAGGAATTTCCTGTGTGATTGCGTCCTTCGCTGGTTCGCCTAGCGCTGTGTGCTGTTGGTGTACTTACCCGCTATCGTAACGTGCAGTTGGGCATGATCACTGCACACTTTTCAGTTTAAATGCGCTGTGGCTATTTAAACAAGCGCGCGCGCCTCGCGCAAGTTGGGGGTGGGGCTGAGAGCAGGCAGCGTTTCCCTTGCGGGAGCGAGCGCAATAATTACTAACACATGGCGCCGCTCGCTCCCGCAAGGGAATCGCCAAACGTGCACGCGTTGCATTGAAAGCAATGTAACGCGTGCACGTTTTTGCCTGCAAAGCTGAATCGTTTTCAAGAGGTCTCTTTCCTATGAAGCGCATGCGCGCTGCGTAGGCGAGACCTAAAAAGGTCGGGATCGCTCACTTTGCTAGAACATTTCATTCCATGAGGGCAAAGTGGTGGGTATTTTATTTTTCTGGTTACTTCCCTGGGCTGGACCCTATTCCTCCCACCCATCCACATAGAGGCACAATCCTTTGCTCTTTGAGATCAAAATAACTGTACATAAATTACTATTTGTCAGCAGGTATCCTGATCCGTCGATGGTTTTAACAATGGTAAATGCACTCACTGCTACTGCTGATACCATCTCTCAAAGCCCAGGAAAATGGTGCGCCCAATATAGTAGTAATGCTGTGGGTTTTATACACATTGCCCCAAAGAGCCTATTTTGCCATTGGATAGTGAATAAATGTTACATTAGATGCTGACCAATGTTACATGAGATACTGACCATTGGAATGTTTGATGACCTGACTGTGTGTTCACGTCGGCAGAAAACCAACAGGAATTCACACTGATGGCCAAATAATAAAAACAACGATAAATATAGTTCACTTAGCACTTTTGTACACAAAATTCCTGTCTGATGCTTAAATCTGTATCGTTACTACCCAAATCACCAATAAACGTAGCTCACAAGTTTTGATCAGTACTATTTGTGAGTGCTAGCTAGCTGGGAGCAGGCAGTCTGCCCTCGTAAATGATTTTTGACATTGTGGGGTATTCTCTGCCCAGTGTATAGTCCAGTTAAGCCACAAGTCTTCACACTGTCATTCTATCGCTCATCCAATATTCCTTAAACTCTCAATAGTTCGTTCTCAGACTCTCATCCATTTATCCTCACATATACTTTCATTCATTCCTTTATGGTTACATTCTCTTACACTTCCCAATCCGTTCCTCGATCCATTCTGATATGCCCATTCTTTTACACACCCATACACACAATCTTATTTGTTCATTCATCAATGTTCCCACTATCATCCATCCATCCTACCAACCTCACCCATGCGTCCGTCCCTCCATCACCTCACCTTTAATCATGCACCCACATATCCTCGCAATGTCATTCATCCACCTGGCATCACCTTCTCATTCATCTACTCCCCCCCTATACTCCTATGCATTTACCACTAAAAGCCAAAAGTGCTATGGTGGCCAAACAAATGAAAGACACCTTCATACTCAAATGGCAATAACATTATATAAAAAATAATAATTCCATAACACCAGTGTTGGACATGGCTTTCTTAGAGGAAATTATCCCAAAACGTTTTGCTTTTTCCTCCTAGTCTTTGCCGACTCTTTCTGCATAACTTAGGAATCTGGGCAGGATCCCACTGTACTGCAGGGGGAAGGTGCACATGCCCATCTCACCCACATTTGGCTGGGGGTGTGTACAGAATGGGTTTAGGTGCAGTACCTTTGTGCACCCCGTAAACAGGTACACCACATACCCGGGGACAGCACGGGCTAGTGGTGGGACTTAGCCCTGATTGTGCCACCCACCGGTTAGCCTGTCAACCCTTCATCGGGTCTGCCATTGCAAGCCTGTGAGATGCTATTGCACCCCTGCCTAGGTAGGCATCACTTAGACCTCAGCCAACCCTTAGTGGGTCATCCCATACCAGGAGGGCACCCACAGGGAAGCCCTGACGAGCGCCAGGTGGGGTAGTACGCTGAAGACTGGGCAGCAACATATGAATGTTCTTTGCGCAGGTAGTGAGGAACCCCCCAAATGGGACTCCCCCTGCCTTGGAGTTCAGCTCTTCCCCTAGGGATACTCCTGAGGTGTTGCTGATTCTCTTGTGTGGCCTCCAGGCCCTGAGCACATCCTCACTGTCCAGGCAGTGTGGAAGTGCATGCGCCTTCCTACACAGATTAGGAGGAGGTGCTGACATAATGTTGCAAAACATGGGCTGGTCTGCCAACGCAGACCGGGGTGTGAGCACTGGCCCTGATGTTGTTTCGAATACGTGTCCCATCTGCCGTTGCAGGCTGAAGGATGTGCCCTGGCACCTATGGCATTTGGGGTAGGTATCAGGCCTGCCATCGCGGGCTGGTGAGCATATACCTGCATTCCCAGTGTTTTAAATGCTGGGTCAGTCCTGCCGGTGCAGGCCTGTGTCCAAGCGCTTGCATTCGTGAAGCTAGTGGCAAGTCACCCGGTCCGCTGTCAATGGCCAGAAGTGCGCAATCGTACCTGTTATGGGGTCCCCCCTCATGTCCGGTTGGCCTGGGCATGGTGATGTGCACACACTTGCAGCAAAGGTGCTAGGGCCTGGGTAAGCCATGTGCCCGGCCTTTCCTTGCAGCATTAACATGCATGTACTCTTTCTATCTGTGTTGGGAAGTGCCAATGATTTGATGCTCTGAAATATGGGCCGATCTGTCATTGCAGACTGGTGGGTGTGCACTGGCATCTATCGTGAGTAAACTCATGAGCAGCTTGCCATTGTAGGATGCTGTAAGTGAACACCCGCACCTATGGTGCCAGTGATTGCTTGTGCCGCCTACCAACACAGGCTTCTGGGTGTGTACAGACCCACTTAACAAGATCCGTGTCCAGTCTGCTGTGCAGACTCAGGCGGGTGCACTTGCACCCCTAGTGCTTGGAACTTTGTGTCCCACCTGCCAACGCAGGTCAGTGTGCGCCCAAGTAGTGCGGAATACCTATGTGTGTTTTCACTACCTATGAGGCCTGCTCTTTCCATAGGTTAGCCTGGGGAAGTGGTTGAGATTACTTCAGACTGCAATAGTGTATTGCAGTGAAGCAGCCTCATGATGTTTCATATTCGCAGTGCCAAACCTTTTCTATTGGTAAAGGGGGTTTTGACATAGCTCGCTTAGAAATGGCTCTTATAGAATATCTGCATTTCTATGCTCCAAGAGTCTCGGGGACCGTGGTGCCTGGCTCCAGTGGACACCAGGGGTCAGGGGGAGCATATCTGTGCATTCCTCAAGTGGGAGACCTCTGCCATTTGAGAGCCGAATGGGATAGATTTAAGATGAAGGTTTTGACACTTAGCCTCTAGAGGCCAGATCATGGCCCCACTAAAAATTAAGATCTGCATTCCATGGCTCCATGGCAGACAGGCCCACAAGTTACAGGAGATATCTGTGGTTCAAAGTGAAACCTCTCTAAACCACCCCGAACTTCATAGACACACAACGGTATAATTACCGGGCCATCCATCAGCAGGGGGTGAGATACGCTTGTTGGGATGTGGGACTAAAGAACCAGGACTGCTTGGTGCACATTGCCAGATGACTCTGCTGTGCACATGGAAGATAACTGTCCCAATAGTGGCTGGCCTGGGCCGAGGACCAGCTGAAGTGTGGCACTCTGAAGTGTGCTCTCCAAGGACCCAACCACGGGACTCATGTTCCCACGGAGATCTCAGGGACATCAAAGATCACTCATGAGGGACCTACACCATCTACATGTGAAATCTGGAGAGTGGTACCCTCTCAATTGCACACCTTGGTTACTGAATCCCAATTGGTAGCGTGGTGTGAGAGTGGAACTAAGACTTGTATCTGGAGACTGGATTACCTAGTGGGGAGCCCCAGAAATCATGCCTGCATCTAAGGCATATGGTTCATGTACTGCAGGGTCTCTGAAACTCATAAGCGTCTAGTTGGTGGTGAGCAGATTCACAGGTTGAGGGATCCCGCGTGGCCCGTTTCATCGATCGTGCCACATCTCTCTCGTGCGGCACACCCACTGCATGCTCATTGCACACGGTGTCCGATTCACAGAGTGTGACCCTTGGAGGTGGGGTTGTACCCACAGTAGTGCCTCAATCTACCTCATGTGACTCTGCTGAACGTGCGCCTGTCTGTGTGTGACTGGACTAGTCTGGTTCAACCTGTATCGTTGCAAACCAAACGTTGTACCACATTTCCAGGGAGGTACAGAATTGCATCTCTTCACTGTTTGTGACTGGAATTGCCTGGCGCAACCCATTTCAATGTGCACCGGTCATTGTGCCTCATTTCCAGGGAGATGCAGAATTTGCAACTCATCGTGTTTGAAATCTGAAGTGCCTGGTGCGACTCATACCAACGCGCATCATGTGCTGTGCCCGGATTGCCCAGCATGACCCAGATCATTGTGTACCGATCAGGGTGCCTCAACCTATTGAGAGGCTCGCCTGTGTTACTCCCCATTCATCCGTTGTTCCCTTTTTGATCCTCATAGTGGTGGACCAACTGCCCTCTCCACACCTGGCCCCTCCCGAAGACAGTTTGGTGCCAGGTAGTAGCGAGAGAGATTGACTGAGTTGAAGGAACGGTTCCAAGACAGTTCGGAAGTGAGTCAAGAGACTGCATGACTCCTTTTGTATTTTGAGACCTGTGGGTAAAGTTCCCGAATGGATGCTAAACTCTCCCTTGTTTACATCTCCCTCCTAATTAAAACTGCTACATATTCCCACCTGCTTTCCGAGGACCCACACTAAGTGTAACTTCTGCCGCGTGCGGCCCAGTGTCCAGGAGACGGGGTTGGTTATCTTCCAATCTGGGGGTATAGGACAATTGTGGTGAACTACATGGTGGAGGGAGGTTTGGGCCACGGAGTCTGAAGAGTGTTGACCTGCTGGATACCAGTGGTATACCGCATTAGGGTGCTGAGTGCGTATGTGTGTAAGAGCGTTCCGTATGGGCTGGCTGATACCTGACACAGTGCATAGCGGTGCGGAGTGAGTGTGTGTGAGTGAGAGTGATTGTATGCAGACTGCCTGAGATTCACGACATTGGCCGGCGGTGCCGCTTCATACTTTGATTGTATGTCAAAAGCACAATACATTTGACATTGGGTTTTCCCGTGAGGCTCTCGCCCGCAGTGCTGCTAAAAAGTGTTCTATTTTCATGTATATACCCAATTTTGATGTCATGCACCACATAAGGGTTCTCTCTCTCAATTGGGGGTGGCTAGGAATTGTCCACAGTGTTCATTCTATTGATATCATAACAATACGAGTGGGCCTGGTACTGGTAGTAATAATTCCGAATGTGTTTTATGCCCCAAAAATATATGTTCATGTCATAATAACTGAATATGTGTGTTGAATATAAACGTTTTTACATACATCCTGTGTAAAGTCTCTTTTGTGACGCTCAGTGCCTTTGCTTTACACATTGCGTCTGATATAAGCCTGACCACTCAGTGCCAAGCTACCCAAGGGTGAGCAATGGTTGTACAGTGAGTGCAATCACCGGCCCTTGACTGGAGCGTTAGGTTCTGCATGGCTGGGGTCATCCCTTCAGCCAACCAGACACTGCCGGTTCCAACAATCACTTCAGCCACATAGTAATTCATCCATCCATTCATGCGTACTTTTTAGACATTCTCACACTCTCAACCATGTTTAATAGTCGCATCCCCCATCCTCGCATCTCGTTAAACCATCTTCACACATTCATTCATTCACTTAATTATTCATTCTCACACTCCCATCCGTTTATTCAGCCTCTCTCTCTCTCTCTAGCATAACCAACCACTCTCATTAGTCCAAGCCTATCGATCTATCTGCACGTGCTGGTTCAGCTACCAATCCTGGCACGTGCTGTAACAGCGCCAATAGCGTGTGCATTGTAGAAGCGAACATTCGAGGCTCCTTTAATGCACCTTCTGCGTTTGACTTTAAACAGTCGGCAGCATGGCGGAGACGCCTGCTTCCCTACGCATGGCTTCAAGTAAAAAATGCACAAAAGTAAAATAGCAGTTTATAGAGATTCCTAATTCGAAGGAAACCCCAGGATCTAAACGGATTGCCTAAAAAACTGGTCAGTGAAAAGAAATCGAGAAAAATCGGTGAGAATCCTTTTCATTTGCATCCACCACCATCTAGTGGTTAAAGGCAGAAACAGATAAAGAAAATTGGTCTGAAAAATTTCTATTAAATCTTTGCAAGTCTATTGATAACTGTTAAAAACAATAGTGTGTTTAAGTTACATTTCAGAAGCATATTTTTAAAAACGTGTACGTCAATAAAAAATAAAAAAATCATGTTTAACTAAAATAACTAAAAATTATAGCTTCGGGTTGTGCTAAGTTGTAGAATAATTGGTGCAAAAACGATTTAGCACATTTTCTTTGCTCCATTTCACAACTTTCTAATAAGGGAAGAAGCAATTAGATTTAGCTTCAAACTTGGGCCCATAGTTACTAAGGCTTTGCAAAGGTGCTAATGGAAGCTGTGATTCCCTGTGCGGCACAAAAAGAGTTCGGGAAATGTGCACTTTTCTCAGTGTAAAAGCAAGTTTGCTCCAATTTTCTTTAAGGGGGCATTTCTAAGGTTAATCAGTGCAGGCCCCCATAGATTTTGATACAAAGCCTGATTTATTACCACCCCAAACATTGCAATTGTCTGTACATTGGAATTTGTACTGGAAGAGTATGCTGCCAGTACTAACCCTATGCTACACACCACACACTCACAATGCTACAAGGCTCTGCGTTCCGCAAAGCACTCTGTGCAGCAGTGCAGGGGATGGCACGAGTACCAGGCCAACCTTAGTAGATTTGGCACTATGTTGTGTTTTAACCTTCCCGCAACACACCACTGAAAATTTTGACACAGCGCTTTGTTGCATGTAATCTTAGTAAAATGGGTCCTAGTCTTTGCTACTTTACTTTAAGACTGATTCTTAAACCTTTGTGCACCTAAAATAACTTTGGGTGAATGCAGATGTCATTTGTGAGGGCAACATCATATTGCGCTTTAATTTCAGCAGTGCTTAATTTGAGCCAGTGTTTGCAGGTTGGGCTCGCTGGCACCCATTTTAGGGTCCTGGCACATATTTTTCCTCAACAGACGTTTGAAACGAGCAAGAGAGAAAAAAAACACAAAAGGGAGAAAGAAGGAAAAAAAGTGACAAAGAAAAAAAACAGGGATGCAAAAGAGAGGTAAATAGGCACAGGGTGTCTGGTGGTGGATGAAAGAAACATGGGTTGGAACAAAGACTGCACAGCCCTGGTATTCGGCGCCGCCAACAATCAATAGCACTGACTGTGGGCTTCTGAGCTAAACAAAAGGCACTGGCACATATGCTTTTATAAATTAGGCACTGGGTAGCAGTTTGAGTAACCTATCACCTTGCATCCTTTAAAACACTGGGCCCCACCTCCATCCTGTCACAGCCACCCTCCTTGGTACCGAAGGTGTTATGTGAGGATGAAGCCTTATATAACGCCATTTTCCGCCTCTCCCCCCCCCCCCCCCATGCTCAGCTATCTCTAATGCAAATACAAATTATGGGGCGTATTCAAAGGAGCCATCGCCGATTTATCGGCACTTTAGCGCCGCAAAAGTAGCGATAGACTTATCGCCCCATTCACAAGCTGGTGCAAACTGTTGACATCGCCAGTTTTCCTGCGATAGCTGCCGCAAAACACATCGCCAAGGATGAGAGCGACAGACAGCGCTAATGACATGCAGAGTAGGCGTTCCCGTGCAAAAACACACGAAAACACCACTTCGCGATATTCTTAACGACCAGCCAGATGTGCGATGCCGGACAAAAACTGGCGATAAGGCGCGTTAGCAGCAGGGACTTAACACCTGCTCATTACTGGTCTTCAGTAGGACGAAAACCTGCAGTACAGAGGGAGCCCAGGCCAGAGCCACATCTGAAGACCAACACATGTCATGGATGAAATGATCATGCCGCTCGGAGACCCAAGAGGACCACAACACCCACAGCCACCACCCCCAGGCCCCCTCCTCCTTCCCCCCCCCGGAATACCACCGAGGCAGCGCGGAACAAGACAGCTGACCTCCCGAAAATGGCATGGCCCCTCAGCCACACAATTGCAGAATGTGGGGAGAGGTGGGAACCAAGTATGTGTGAAGGAGGCAAGTCACCCATGAATAAGAATGTACACAATGCCATGTGTGGCGGTGATGTGCTGGACAGACTCCAGTATGCAGAGCACAGACATGTCCCTGTGGACACATACTGCTGGTGTGTGCAGTGTTGTGGTCAGTGGACGCAACCATCTTACCTCAGGCAGTGTGGAAGACCTCGCTCATGTAGCTGTGTCATCCCCCCCTGTACGCGGAAGCGCAGTGGGCTGGTCCGGCATACGCCACACCAGCGTAGGAGTGTGAATAAATTGACCGGGGTACTGGGCGTGGTTCACTTCCGGGATGGCTAACGCAACTAACAGGGCGGTGCCCCTCACCCTGCCACGAGTCCGCCACCGTGACCGCCAGCCTCCTCAGCCGAACACTGGCTTCCACGACACAGGCCTCCAGTGCACCCAGCGGCACAGCACCGCGGAGTAATGTGTGCGCTGACTACTGCCTACACTGCGGTCAGCAGGGCTCACAATTCAAATTGAGTCTTGATTTATTTATGACAGAGTCCAGAAGGCAACAGACATTGCTTTCAGGGAGGCCCGCCAGGACGACGCATCATAGCAGGCCGCGCACCCGCCGAGCGCTCCAGGTGCCACTAACTCTGTGCAGCTTAAGTCATCGCCACGTGGCTGTGGGCCCTTGCTGACCGCTGCCTCCGGCCTACACTGCGGTCAGCAGGGCGCTCAAATCAAAATAAAATCCTGACCTGCGAGGACACGCCATCATCGCTGGCTGCACACCCGCTGAGCGCTCCAGGTGCCACTAACTCAGTGCACCACAAGTCATCATCACGTGGCTGTGGGCCCTTTCTGACCGCTGCCTCCGGCCTACACTGCGGTCAGCAGGGCGCTCAAATCACATCCAATCCTGACCTGCGAGGACACGCCATCATCGCTGGCTGCACACCCACTGAGCGCTCCAGGTGCCACTAACTCAGTGCACCACAAGTCATCGTCACGTGGCTGTGGGCCCTTTCTGACCGCTGCCTCCGGCCTACACTGCGGTCAGCAGGGCGCTCAAATCACATCCAATCCTGACCTGCGAGGACACGCCATCATCGCTGGCTGCACACCCGCTGAGCGCTCCAGGTGCCACTAACTCAGTGCACCTCAAGTCATCGTCACGTGGCTGTGGGCCCTTTCTGACCGCTGCCTCCGGCCTACACTGCGGTCAGCAGGTCCCCCAAGTCAAACGACGCATCATCGCAGGCCGCGCACCCGCTGAGCGCTCCAGGTGCCACTAACTCTGTGCAGCTCAAGTCATCGCCACGTGGCCGTGGGCCCTTTCTGACCGCTGCCTCCGGCCTACACTGCGGTCAGCAGGGCTCACAATTCAAATTGAGTCTAAATTTATTTATGGCGCAGTCCAGTAGGCAACAGACATTGCTTCCAGGGTGGCCCGCCCGGACGACGCATCATCGCAGGCCGCGCACCCGCCGAGCGCTTCCGGTGCCACGAACTCAGTGCAGCTCAAGTTATGGACCCTTCATGATGTAATCTTCTGTGTGTGAGACCAGTTCTGGTGCCCCTACCTCAGTGCACTGCAAGTCATGGACCCTTCATGATTGAATCTTCTGTAGGTGATGTCAGAGCTGGTGCCCCTACCTCAGTGCACTGCAAGTCATGGACCCTTCATGATTGAATCTTCTGTGTGTGATGTCAGAGCTGGTGCCCCTGCCTCAGTGCACCACAAGTCATGGACCCTTTATGATTGAGTCTCGTGTGTGTGATGTCAGAGCTGGTGCCCCTACCTCAGTGCACTGCAAGTCATGGACCCTTTAGGATTGAATCTGTGTGTGTGATCCGATGATCACTGTTCTAGTTGTTGCCAGCACCAACCACTCCCTGAGGGCTGGCTTACACTCACCCCACACCCATCCAGCACAGGCGTCACTGGACATGTGACCCTGGTAATAAAAAGGGGCCGGGCGCACGTGCCCGTAGCCAGTTCCACCATACATCTAAGTGTGTCCGTGTGGTCATTATGTATGCTTGATGGCCCCTGGCCCTACCTCATCACATCGTGCTGTGGACAGCGGACGCAAGCATGTCACCTCAGGCAGTGGGTAAGACCTTGGACATGTAGCTTTCTCCTCCTCCCCTGTAAGCGTAAGCAGAGTGGGCTGGGCTGGCGTACGTCAGTCCAGCGCAGGGGTGTGTAGAATTATCCCGGGGCTCAGGGCGTGGTTCAGTTCTGGCCTGGACAAGGAAGTAACTAATGTGTCTCTGTTGTAGTGTCGGCGCCCGCAATTGACAATGTTGCAATGTAGCATGCACCCGGAGGGCAGTCTCGCACGAACGGAGAAATGAAGGAGCGCAAGCCCGCTCGGGTCTTGGCTCATACATGCCAAGTGTTGTGTGTATCTGTATTGCCGCAGCATGAGCCAAATGCCTAGCCTTAATCGCAGCGCGAGTTCAGCCAGGCATGAACTCTACATCTGTGTCCGCACTATCCTTACCGTAGGCCTACACTCACGTGGCCGCCCACCTTCAATGGCCAACATCACAGTGTCGTTGTCAGGCTTGTGGACATGCGCAGACAGGCATGACAATGGTTTGCCTTTGGAGTGCAAGTTATGCAACCGCGCAGCGTACACAAGTGAATAGGCTCGGGGGGAGGGAGGACCAGCTGTGAGGCAACGTAACACACAGTGAAGCCGCTCATTTGCCACATGCAAGTCATGTCAAACATGAATCCCAAAGTCGCACACATCCCACCCCACACCCAACAAGCCACATCACAATTCCTGAATGCAAGCAGATGACAAACTGACATTAGGGATGAAAGCTCCTTTGTCTGAACTATCAGGCGGAAGCACATCTGCACCTCCGACCTCGGAATTGCATGTGCCCGGCACCCCCTGACAGATAGGATAGCAGTTGAGGACGACTCCCACACTACACACAGCCCGACGAAAGACCAACGCATACACACCCCACACACAGAAGTCCCTTCTCGGAGTTATCTTGCATGGAATGGCCTTCACACTTACTCCCACTCCATCCCAGGTGTACAACCGTTGCACACTTAAACAACTCATTGATCCGAGCTGTGGCATTTCATCCACAGAACTGGCGCAGGTCAGAACAGTGCCGCTTCAACCAGGGCCACTAACGCAATGGCAGTACATCTCGGACACATGCACAACCCCTGTCACGTGGAACTGTACCGTGCAAGTATGCTGCATTTACTGGGGACACTGCCATTGGTAGTGCTGCGGGTCAGTTACCGGCTGAGCTTCCGCCTTGCCAACGTCACCTGCGTTCAGCCTGTGTTGCATTGTCGATCGTGCATATTCGAGTGGTCCATGGATGTCTGCCTATCCAACAGGACGGTAGCCGAACTGGATTTCGACATGTGTGTGCGCCCCCTGTTGGCCCACGACCAGGACTGTCACCGTCATTCCCGTCTATGGGATGCCTGGATACTTGGCATACATGCTGGCAGCTGGACCTGGGAAATTGCAGAACTCCTCGTGTGCAGTGACCACATTGAGTCGCTCCCCTAGTGGGCTGTAGTGCTAATTGGTGACAGGGGGTGGACGCAGCACATCTGTCCGGACCTGCTAATGGCTAGCCTCGCCATCCTGTTCGATGGAGTCGACAACGACCTCATGTTGGAAATGATTGCCTACGAAGCTGCACTCGCTTTCATGTACGTGTAACTACGTACCTGCAGCCACAACAGTTTGGAACCCATTGCACATGTCCCGACACCTTGTTGCATCTTGGGATTCTGGTCACATATCCCACGACAACAGTGGACATGGCTGCATTCGCCTGGACCCCGAATACGTGGGCGGACAACCACGCAGGGTAACACACACCTGTGAAAGGTGAGGCACTCCCCCGGAGTGGACAGCGGCGCTAGGCAACGTTCCTCATTCTGACATACTGCTGCATTGGTCCGCATGTTGTGGCACTTCTCTTGCCCGTACTGGCACGCATATGCTAATAAAGTCTACGCACATTCACTTATTTTCAACTGTGATGTGAGTTGTTTTGAATGACGATGTGTGTCTCACTGCCTATCTGGGTCACGGCCATACATGCGCATTGATAGCATTACCAAGGGAGTACCATTTATGTGGAATCCCTGTCCCTACATTCATCAATACTTTCATGCTTAATTGATCAGGGCCATGACACATCAGTGTGAATTTGAATGTTTTATTCGCATTCAGTGGGGTGTTTCAGCTGGACCAGTACAGGGCCATGCAAACCCCACTTTCCATTGTCGCCCCGTGGAGGGCCAGCCAGAGTCCTTTAGGGATGGACAGGTTCATCGGGAGAGGTAGACTTCAGTCCGCAGTGTGATTGCTGCGTCATTTATTTATTTTATTTATTTATTTGTAGAGCGCAACATTCATCCCAGAGGGATATCACGGCGCTGAGGAGGCAGATCCTAGAACTGAGGAGTGGAACTAAGAATATAAAGGACTATTCAGACAGGGAATAGAAATGTTTTTAGTTTTTTCCTGAAGGTGTTGTAGTCTGTGGCCAGCCGCAGCTCTACTGGCAGCCCATTCCACTGTAATGCTGCGAGGTAAGAAAAGGAGCGTCCCCCGGCCCTAGCTTTTTTAATCCTTTTTATCTTGGCGAGAGCCTGGTGGTGTGACCTCAGGCATCTAGGAGGGGTGTAGAATTGGATTTTACTGTGAAGAATCTTGGGGCCAGTACAATGAAGTGCCTTAAAAGTGTACCTCAGGAGCTTGAATCGAGCTCTTTGACGCACAGGCAGACAGTGAAGTTGTTTCAGGCAGTCAGTTGCTGAGCTGTATCTGCCCTTGTTGCATACTAATTTTGCTGCAGCGTTTTGCACCACCTGCAGGCGTTTGAACAGGTAGTCTGGCATACCAACAAACAGGGAATTTCCGTATTCCAGCCTACTTACAAGCAGAGCCTGTGTGACTGTCCTCCTGTGTTCTAAAGGAATCCAAGGGAAGAGTCTATTTAGAAGCTTCAATGTGGCAAAACTTTTCCCACATAAAGTCCGAACATGATCCTGCATGGATAATTTGTTGTCCATAAGGACACCCACATTTTTTGCGCACTGCTTGGGTGCTGGGGCGTGTCCTAAAGAGCGGGGCCACCATGAAGCATCCCAGATATTGTTAGCTCCGCCAAAGAGCAGAATTTCAGATTTGTCTGCATTAAGCCTAAGACAGTGATCCGACATCCAGCTTGCCATTTCAGTAAGGCAATTGTTGAGGTTGGCCCTAGTGCTCTCGTGCTCATCTCCAATAGCTATTGTTAGTTGCGTGTCGTCCACGTAGGAGCAGATATCGAAGCCCCATTTGGTACCTATTTTTGCCAAAGGTGAAACATAGGCATTAAAGAGGGTTGGGCTAAGAGATGCTCCCTGGGGGACGCCACAACTTAAGTTCTTTGGCTTGGATGAAAAAGCGCCGAGTTGTACAGTTTGCGTTCTGTCATTGAGGAATGAGCTGAGCCATTGAAGGGCTTTTGCATGTATCCCTTTTGCATGGAGATTTTCAAGTAGTAGCTGGTGGGAGACCGTGTCGAATGCAGCTGACAGGTCTAACAGAATCAGGGCAACTGACTTACCCTGGTCCAGTAGTACTCTTACATTGTCGAAGACAGCCAGCAGGGTTGCCCCGGTGCTATTTGTAGCCCTGAAGCCTGTTTGAGAAGGGTCCAGCAGGCCATTTAGTTCCAAGTAGGCAGACAACTGTCTGTTGACCAGTTTCTCCATTACTTTGGAGAGATAGGGGAGTAGGGATATTGGCCTGTAGTTTGCTGGACTTGTCACATCTAGGCCTGCCTTCTTCAGCAAGGGAGTGACCATGGCCTGCTTCCATATTGCAGGGAAAGTTGCAGTCTCCAGTGATTTGTTAAATAGCTGCGTAACATAAGGGCAGAGAGTAGAGATGGCCTGAGAAAAGATGAAATGTGGGCAGGGGTCAAGGGGGGATCCTGATTTGACTTCCCCCATTGTTTTGGCGACTTCATCTACAGAAAAAGGGGCAAAGCTGCCCAGCTGTGCCGGGGTGTTGGGAAGAGGATCCATAATTTCCCAGTTGATGAAGTCTGTCGGAGCAGTAACGTTAAAAGATGAGTATATAGTACTTATTTTGTCCATAAAGAAGTTACTAATAATTTCGCAGCTATCTAATGATGGTTGCAGGGTTTGTGACATGCACGAGGGTTTACAAAGTTCATGTATAATTTTGTATAACTCTTTCGCTGAGTTACTGTTTTCACTTATTCTGCAAGCAAAATATGTTCTTTTAGCTCCCTTAATGGCATTGTTGTATTTCCTAAGGTTAGTTTTGTATAGAGATTTGTCAGCGACCGATCTGGACATTCTCCAGTTGTGTTCAGCTATTTTGCACTGCTTTTTCAGTGCTTTGAGTTCAGTTGAGTACCACTTTTCCGATAGGCGTCTTTTTCGTGGAATTGGACCTACGTTTAGGGGCACAGTGGTCAAGTAACTTATTGATTACTGCTTCAAGACATGCCACGCCTCCATCAATGGGAAGCAAACCTAGAGCCTCTAAGTGGTCAACGTAAAAATGGAGCTGGAAGAGGTCAGGAGTGACTAATTTCCAAGCTCGATAGGAATCGGGTGTAGGTGTATAAGCTGTCATTGAGATTGTGGGTTGGGTAAATGAAAAGATGATAAGTGAGTGGTCGGACCATGCAACGGGTTTGATCTCTTCGATGAGGATAGATTCCATGGTAACCAATCCAAATATGGCAGTCCATGTCGAGGTCCAAGGTGAGTGTCGCTGAGTGTAACGGGGGACAGTGGAAGATGTTATTCCAGGGCATGATGCAGAGGGCAGTAACAAGCTGAAAAAGGCCATATGGCGGTCATGTATGCTACCACTTCAATCTTGCCACCAAGCCAGATTCATCGTCATCTTCGTCCTCTGATGTGTCAGGTGCCTCACATGTGGGTGGTGGTGTTTGGTCTGCCGCACTGTGTGGCACGGACACTTCAGGGGGCGGAGATGTGGATGGAGTAGTAGCAGCAGCAGCAGTCATCCGCGCCAGGCCATGTGACGGCAATGCCATGACGAGGATCTGCAGGGCATGGAAGTTCCCAGCTACATCTCGCTGGTGTGCAGCCGTGGCAGCCAATCATTCCGCATGCATCCGCTCCATGTTCTCCATGATCCTCCGCATGTGCCCCAACTCCCGGCTGACATCGCTGGAGCCACTCTGACTAGACAGTTGTTCTTGTCTCCGAGTCATGACTCCAGCGATGTCAGCCATGTATTGTTGGAGAGCATGGAGCGGACAGTGGGTGTCCGTTAGGGACTGTAAGTGGACCCTGATGGGACTTAGACACCCACGTATGGCATCTAGTTTGGCTGCCATGAGGTCGAACCCCACCCGCAGCTGGTCAGCCATCTTCTGCTGGCACCCTAACACACTGCGTTGGAATGCCATGTGTTGGCCGTGGGGGTCCTGGGAGCCAGTCGTGGTGGTGGGTGCTTCCTGCTGTGTGGTCTGTGCATGGGGTGGGGTCTCCTCGATGCAGCTGGGCTGCCCTGCTCCTGGAGGTGGGGTGCAGAAGCTGTCCATGTGCTGCTGGAGGGCGTCGGTGTCGATGTTGGGGAGGTCGTCTTCGTCATCAGTGCTGAGTTGTTGTGTCTGCTCTGCAGGAGGTGTTGATTCTCCCTCTGCAATGTGTAGGGGAGATGCAGATTGACACTGTGTTCACATGTATGTCCGCGCATTGTACAAGTTTACGGACTGCATGCCAATGTACATTGTGAATGTTTGTGATGAGATGCCTATGTGATGCGGGACAGTTGACAT
Source organism: Calotriton arnoldi (assembly GCA_963921515.1). Taxonomy (NCBI): domain Eukaryota; kingdom Metazoa; phylum Chordata; class Amphibia; order Caudata; family Salamandridae; genus Calotriton; species Calotriton arnoldi. The sequence goes on along the minus strand of CAWUFW010000084.1, from coordinate 1,647,801 downwards.
TTCTACACCATCAGGGATGTGTGGTTGTACTTGTCCATTGTCATCTCACAGTTTTCTGCTATGCCAAATGCGAATGGCCATTTACTACACACAAGCAGCAGCAGTTGTGTCCTCTGTTCTGTTGTGAGAGTGTTGCAGTTTGTGCCACATTGTTGTCAATGTTGTGGTGCTCTGATTCTTATGTGTGTTGCCCCTTCAGCTCTGATTTGGCTGGCCCTTCTACCTTTCAGGTGGTGTGCCTTTCACTTCTGTGCTTTTACAGTGCTGAGATGTTGCAGACTTGGGTAAATTGGGCTCTTGGTCGGTGTTGTGACTCTTGGGCATGGTTTGTCCGCAGATGTGCTCTGCTTACTGGTGCATGTGTGCCATTGTGCCCATCTCCCCCGTCCCCCCAGTCCCTGGTCGTTACTCACCCTGTTGCTGTTGGCTCAGGTCATGTTGTGCAGTGTTCGGTCCACCAACTCCTGCCACCGTCTCCCCAATGATGACTCGGGTCACCATTTCCTCCATCTCATCCAGCTCCTGGTGTGTCGCTGGACTCCCACCTCCAGTCTGCATTGCTGCTCTCAGGTTGGCAGCGGTTTTCAGCTTGATTTTGCGCTTCACATCAGTCCAGCGCTTCTTGCAGTCGTCCACTTCCCTTCTCTTCACTCCGACTGCATTCACCTTGGCCAAGATGGACTGCCATATTGTATTTTTAGTTGCCAATGTCACAGTGGAGGTGATGAACAGTTGGTGGTGGTATTCTGTTACCTCCGTAATGAGGATCCTGGTTCCCTGCGGACTGAGACTCATCTTCCTCTTCTTCTTCTCCTTGCCCTTCCCTGACCCCGATGTCCCAGGCTGGTCCTCCGTGTGGCTTGTGGGGTTCTGGTTGTCCTCTGTACTTGCTCTGGCTACCTCCATGGTGCTTCGCAGTTGTTTGTGTTTTGTAGGTGTTTTTTTTTGCAGCTTTTGTAGTGTTTGTTCATGCATTGCTTGTGGGACTTGCGGGCCTGGCGCTGCTTTTCGCTGGATTTTAATCGCAGTTGGGCCCATCGCAGCTTTTTTTACGTTCGGGTTTCCTTTTTTATCGCCGTCGCGGTAGTTGTATCGCGGACATTTGTGGCGTTCTCTGAAAACTATCGCATGTTACCGCCGTGTTGAGAATGAGACGTTGACACGGAGTTATTTTCCCGCGATAGACGGCGATATGAAAAATAGTGTTAACCTATTTTGGCGATGATTATCGCACGTTCTTGAGAATATCCCCTGGTGTGTCTTGAGACAACAGGCTTCCCAGCTTCAAAGAGACTTACAAATGTCCCCATTAACTGTAGAAGCACTGGAAGGCCCCTGGGCCCTTCTGCTTATATTGGTGGGACCACACCAATCTATGCTGAAGTGGACTGGGTAAATTGGAAAAAAACTGAAATATCCATTTAGAAAAATGCTGTCCTATTTTGTCGTTTTTTACTTGTGGGAAATTTTTGTGGAAAAAACGTTTTTTGCATTAGGGGAAAAACTCAACTAGGAAGCATTAGCCTTTTAAAGATATGGGACTATGGGCCATATGTAGGTGGGCTAATACCGGTCGGTAACGGCCGAAAATCGGTAAATTTCCCGTTACCGACCGGTATTTAGCCCTTTGCGATGTAGGAGGCCGGATTTAAGGAGTCGGTAATTTCCCGATTCATTATTTTAAGGAATCGGTAAATTACAGATTCCTTAAATCCTATGTAGGGAGCACTCAAGTGAGTGCATTTTTGGTTTAAGGATTCGTTATTTACCACCAACTACAAGTTGGTGGTAAATACCGAATACCTTTTAAAAAGCAATTTTGTGCTTTTTAAAAGTGCCATGTGGCAGACATACATGCCCTTAGGGCATGTATGTGCGCCACATGTGCACACATGCACGATTCAGGGGTGCAACAGGGTGTCAATTTGACACCCTGCCACCCTTGAATATGCTCCCTCTATTACCGATTCGGTATTTACCGAATCGGTAATAGTGAATGGCTTCCCATTCATTCCTATGGGCCTCCAGGCCCATAGGAATGAATGGGAAGGTATTCCTTATTACCGATTCGGTAAATACCGAATCGGTAATAACGAATATTACCGAATCGGTAAAATTTACCGAATGTTTACCTACATTCTATTTACCGATTCTTAAATACCGAATCGGTAAAATTCGGTATTTAGGAATCGGTAAATAGAAATTACCTACATATGGCCCTAAATCTCATAAAGCGAGCGCTGGATGCGCTAGTTTCAGAAAAGTCTCTGGCACAGGTTTGGGTTGACTGGTGCTTTAAATAGTTGAAGAGCTGGATCAGTGGTATTTTACCTACTTATAAAGTGGTAAATGTCTGTTTGTCATTGTAACTTCAAAGGAACATGCTGCACTTGCCTGGAAGTGTAGCAGCATTAGTTTGACATCTCTAAAGTAAACAATAAAACATAATACAAGAACATAACCCCTTACCACCATATTTAAAAAAAACAACATTCCCTTCCACCTCTATGCAGACGATACCCAGATCTATCTGGAAACCTCCTCCATTGAAGACATTCAGAGAATGAACGACACTCTAAGAGAAGTCAAACACTGGCTATCACTCAACCACTTGAAACTAAACCAAGACAAGACGGAAATCCTCCTCATCTCCAACAAGAAGAACCCCCAAATCACAGAAAGGCTAAAAGCTATTGATGCTCTCAACTACAACCTCACCCCAGCCAATTCTGTAAAATCGCTGGGAATCACTCTGGATCCTCAATTAGACATGATCAAGAACATCAAGAACACCGCAAAGAGCGCCTTCCTCAACCTTAAACTACTCAACAAAATAAAACCATTCATCCTTCCTAATGATCTCAAACAAGCCACTCAATCCCTGGTGCTGTCCAGACTGGACTACGGGAATGCAACCCTCACAGGATCATCAAAATCTCACCTAGCTCCCCTCAGATCAACTCTGGACGCAGCAGCCAGAATGGTCACCGGAGTAAAGAAATATGAACACATCTCGCCTGCACTCAGAGAGCTAAAATGGCTCCCAATCGAAATGCGTGCCAACTTCAGAACTGCCTGCCTCACTCACAAAGCGCTGCACACAGGGAAACCCGCCTACCTGGCCTCCAAACTCCAGAAGGCCGGTCAGACAAGAAGCCTAAGGAGTACCAACACTCTACTCCTTATCCCTCCGAAAACTCGCATACAAAAAACGCATCTCGATCCTTCGTAGGAAATGCGCCCAAAATCTGGAACTCCATACCAGTCCATATCAGGACTAATCCCTCCTATTTAAAATTCAAAAGGCAGCTCAAAGACCTCCTCCTCAACCGATCTCTCCCGAATGGGTAGCTATCACCTAACCGCCGAAGCCTGCCCACATCAGCACACAGACACTTTGTCATTAAGACCTCTACCTCACTCTCCTCATGACTACCTCCTCTATCCCCCCCTCCCTGAACTATTCTTGTCACGAGTCATTGTGCTTTTACGACGTCATGACGTGATGAGTTATGAGCAATTGTACATACTACTGTGTTCATAGATCTCACGAGCGACATTGTGCTTTCTACGATGATATTATATGATGCGTCATGAGTAATTGTACATACTACTGTGACATTGTATCTTACGAGTGACAATATGCTGTAAAGCGCTCCGATACCTTCGGGTCTGGCTTGCGCTATATAAAACTCTTAAATAAATAAATAATAAATAATAAATAACACAAACAAATAAAAACACAACTCCAACATAACAGGGCATAACGCAACAAAACTGTCAAAATAAAAGGCAACATAACAACCATAGTACAACATAAGAGTAACACAATGTAAGAATGAAGCACAGAAAAACAACCCCAGAATCAACACCACGCATCACTATCACAACAAACTGTAGCAAATTTTCACAAATATTCTTGTCCTACATTACCATGTCTGCAAATCTGCTTTCATAATACGGTGGTAACACTCCCTTATTTACCACCGCAGACATGTAATAGAGCTCGTCAAAATGTTTTGTGAACCTGTCCATGATCCCCACAGATAGACCCTCGTCTGATTTGAGGAATTTTGCTTTCCCAACGTGTGCTTATTGAGCCCTCAAATAATGGATCTCTGACTCCCTGCTACATCTTCATCAGTTCAACTCTCAGGACTGTTTTAATTTTTGAAAAAGTTTCACAGTCTAAAAACAATTCTTAAAGGTTAAAGCCACAACATCTATCCAACCTTCTGCAGTCATCCAAGGTCTACTTCTCTTGGTCGCTTGGTCTCTGCCTAAGCTTCAACAATCAGGCTGGGGTTTGATGATTTGAAGAATTAGTGATCTTTCTATTTCATAGCTTTGGATTTTGTGCAACCACCAACAAAAAGATGGTGACAGATAACACCTTGCATATACCTGCAATCCAAGGGAAGGTCCACCACAGTGGCAAGGACTTCACCCAAAGCTTAGCCACTGATTCTGGGTGAACAGCGTCTGCCTCAAAACCCAAAATACCCAGTGGATGAATTTATTCTCTACACTATGAATACAATCAGCCCCAGATTGCTGCACCATAGATCCCTGAAGGTAAAAAATCAGTGTTATGGGCAGTCTGGGCTAAAGGTTTGTGTCCTGGGATTGGATGAATTGAAGGCTTTTACCAGAGAGTAAAGCCTTCCAAAATAAGCTTATATCAAAAAGTAATACCCAAATATGAAAGGCATTGACAGAGTTAAGGGTGCTGCCCTCAGCCTGCAATGATTTGGTCTTTGTGTTGACCATGAGTTGTTGTGCCTAGGTCCATGTTATCTATGCACTCTACGTGACTACTGATCCAAGACAGCAAACCATTAGTGATCCTAATCAATACATCGGCACCATCTGCATAAAGCAGTGTGGGAATAAGCTTCCTCCTTATTCTGTGTATCAGGTTCATAGGATGTCTTCAGTGTGATGTTATGTTATTTTATGTGTATTTGTAGAGCACTCTATCACCTGGAGGGGAATCCTGGCAATGAAGGAAAGCAAATTCTGGCCAGGCCTAGGGATTAGCTAGTAGAAGTCTGTAAGAAATTGGGTTGCTGGTTGACTGGAGTGTGAGCCCTGGTCAAGCAGCAACCACACTCCTTGTCATAGTGAGGAACAAGCCAGCCCTAAATTAACCTGTCCTCAACCTTCAGGTAGCTTGGCACAAAGTAGTCAGGCTTAACTCAGAGGCAATGTGTGAAGTATTTGTGCAACATTTCAAACAGTAACACAGTGAAAACACACCACAAAAGGATCCCACACCAGTTTAGGAAAATAAAGTAGTTTTTAATAAATAAAACAAGACTCTGTGAAAATAGTGGCCAAAAGCACACAGCGCCAACTGTGGAATCTGGTCATGCCGGACCAAGACAAAGTCGCAAGTTCAGGCTCACTGCGATGGAGCACGGGCTGACTACAGGGACCCCGTCAAGCCCGCTGAACAAAGTACCTTAAATCCTGGTTTGCGGAGTGTTGCAAGGGTCCACATCGTTGAGTCGGTTCCGAGGTATGGGAATGCTGTGATGGGAGGTCCTGCATCATCATGAGGATCCCGTCGACAAGGCTTGCGATGCAATGTCCGGCATTGAGGATGCATGGTGCCGTCTGGGCAATGTGTCAGTTCTGGGAAGCTACAAGGCTGTGATACAGAGTCCATTTTCATCATCGAGGCTGCCATCGATGAAGGATGTGAGGGCCTGCTCTGAGGATGCATCACACAGCGGCGGTTCCAATGAGCCGCCGGACTGTGATGTGGGTCTTTGCAACAGAACCGATTCGTGCAGCAGCAGCGATGTGTCAGTTTTTCTTGGGTTTGTGCCGCATAGCAGATGAGTGCATTAATTCTGCTGGAATCACAGAGGCTGGCATAGTACCGTAGGCTAAACACACAAGATGATGGACGGAATGCTGCACATTGGCAAACACTCACCCCCAGCCACAGATCTGGGTTTAATCCATCGTTATTTTGCTTCACCACGCCACCCCAGTTCAGACATAGCCATATGCAAATCAGTCTTGACCCTGTGCCTCATGGGAACAGTCCAGACCGAACTGCCAAGCCATGTCTTCCCTGGACCGGAATCAAGCATCCTAGGACCGGTTTCAGGCTATCAGCCTTCATCAGCCAGGATAGCTTGACTCCAGTGGCGTAGTGAGCACGGGACCCACGTCTGGGCATACCCTTCCCACCTAGGGCGAAATGCAAAACACACAAGATGATGGACGGAATGCTGCACATTGGCAAACACTCACCCCCAGTCACAGATCTGGGTTTAATCCATCGTTATTTTGCTTCACCACGCCACCCCAGTTCAGACATAGCCATATGCAAATCAGTCTTGACCCTGTGCCTCATGGGAACAGTCCAGACCGAACTGCCAAGCCATGTCTTCCCTGGACCGGAATCAAGCATCCTAGGACCGGTTTCAGGCTATCAGCCTTCATCAGCCAGGATAGCTTGACTCCAGTGGCGTAGTGAGCACAGGACCCACGTCTGGGCATACCCTTCCCACCTAGGGCGAAATGCAAAACACACAAGATGATGGACGGAATGCTGCACATTGGCAAACACTCACCCCCAGTCACAGATCTGGGTTTAATCCATCGTTATTTTGCTTCACCACGCCACCCCAGTTCAGACATAGCCATATGCAAATCAGTCTTGACCCTGTGCCTCATGGGAACAGTCCAGACCGAACTCCCAAGCCATGTCTTCCCTGGACTGGAATCAAGCATCCTAGGACCGGTTTCAGGCTATCAGCCTTCATCAGCCAGGATAGCTTGACTCCAGTGGCGTAGTGAGCACGGGACCCACGTCTGGGCATACCCTTCCCACCTAGGGCGAAATGCAAAACACACAAGATGATGGACGGAATGCTGCACATTGGCAAACACTCACCCCCAGTCACAGATCTGGGTTTAATCCATCGTTATTTTGCTTCACCACGCCACCCCAGTTCAGACATAGCCATATGCAAATCAGTCTTGACCCTGTGCCTCATGGGAACAGTCCAGACCAAACTGCCAAGCCATGTCTTCCCTGGACCAGAATCAAGCATCCTAGGACCGGTTTCAGGCTATCAGCCTTCATCAGCCAGGATAGCTTGACTCCAGTGGCGTAGTGAGCACGGGACCCACGTCTGGGCATACCCTTCCCACCTAGGGCGAAATGCAAAACACACATGATGATGGACGGAATGCTGCACATTGGCAAACACTCACCCCCAGTCACAGATCTGGGTTTAATCCATCGTTATTTTGCTTCACCACGCCACCCCAGTTCAGACATAGCCATATGCAAATCAGTCTTGACCCTGTGCCTCATGGGAACAGTCCAGACCGAACTGCCAAGCCATGTCTTCCCTGGACTGGAATCAAGCATCCTAGGACCGGTTTCAGGCTATCAGCCTTCATCAGCCAGGATAGCTTGACTCCAGTGGCGTAGTGAGCACGGGACCCACGTCTGGGCATACCCTTCCCACCTAGGGCGAAATGCAAAACACACAAGATGATGGACGGAATGCTGCACATTGGCAAACACTCACCCCCAGTCACAGATCTGGGTTTAATCCATCGTTATTTTGCTTCACCACGCCACCCCAGTTCAGACATAGCCATATGCAAATCAGTCTTGACCCTGTGCCTCATGGGAACAGTCCAGACCGAACTGCCAAGCCATGTCTTCCCTGGACTGGAATCAAGCATCCTAGGACCGGTTTCAGGCTATCAGCCTTCATCAGCCAGGATAGCTTGACTCCAGTGGCGTAGTGAGCACGGGACCCACGTCTGGGCATACCCTTCCCACCTAGGGCGAAATGCAAAACACACAAGATGATGGACGGAATGCTGCACATTGGCAAACACTCACCCCCAGTCACAGATCTGGGTTTAATCCATCGTTATTTTGCTTCACCACGCCACCCCAGTTCAGACATAGCCATATGCAAATCAGTCTTGACCCTGTGCCTCAAGGGAACAGTCCAGACCGAACTGCCAAGCCATGTCTTCCCTGGACCGGAATCAAGCATCCTAGGACCGGTTTCAGGCTATCAGCCTTCATCAGCCAGGATAGCTTGACTCCAGTGGCGTAGTGAGCACGGGACCCACGTCTGGGCATACCCTTCCCACCTAGGGCGAAATGCAAAACACACAAGATGATGGACGGAATGCTGCACATTGGCAAACACTCACCCCCAGTCAAAGATCTGGGTTTAATCCATCGTTATTTTGCTTCACCACGCCACCCCAGTTCAGACATAGCCATATGCAAATCAGTCTTGACCCTGTGCCTCATGGGAACAGTCCAGACCGAACTGCCAAGCCATGTCTTCCCTGGACCGGAATCAAGCATCCTTTGGAAACTAAGGCTTTTTAAAAATAATAAGGTAACCTCAATGTTATCCTATGGAAGATGTAGGCCTTGCAGTGGTGAAAAATGAATATATGAGTTTTTATTACAAGGACATGTCAAACTTAAACTTACATGTCCCACATTGCACCCTGCCCTGTGGGCTGTTGAGGGCCTTCCGTAGTTGTGACATATGTATTTAAAAGGAAGGTTTGGGCCTGGCAAATGTTTTTTTTTTTCACAAATAGATATGTCCATGCACAACATTTTATCACAATTTCAACATGATTAATGCTCAAGGCAACAAGTTGTGCGTGCTCGCTTTATGTATGCCCTGTCCCAGTGAGCACCTTGTTGAAGTTCCAAAATGGGCTGGAGCAGTGTTTCGCTCCAGTCACAAGCTGCACAGCGTGGATTATTTTAATGAAAACTGAAATTCAATTTTTCTTCATGTAAATCATTTTTATTCCATGTTCTTCAATCTTTTACAATTCGTAACTTTTATTTATTTTGCCAGGTCGAAATGGCGGTTTAAAACTGCACACGCAGGCTGCAATGGCAGATGTGAGACATGTTTAACGGCCTACTTAAGTGGAAGGCACAATCAGTGCCACTAATAGCATTTAATCTACAGGTCCTGGGCACAGGTAGTGCCACTTTACTAGGGACTTACAAGTAAATTAAATATGCCTATTGGCATAAGCCAATTCAATCAGTTTTTAAGGAGAGAGCACAAACACTGTTTAGCAGTGGTAAAGCATTTAGAGTCCTAAAAGCCAACAAAAACAAGTTCAGAAAACAGGAGGGTGAATTCGAAATGTTTGGGGATGACCCTGCAGAAAGGGCAAAGTCCAACAAAGTCTATTCAAAGCGCCATGTCTTCAGCTTCTTGCAGGAATTCAAGAATTGAAGAGGCTGCTCTGATATGTAGTGGCTGGCCATTCCAGGCTTTAGGAGTGATGTAGAAGAAAGCCCTAACTTCGGATCTGGTTCTGTGTATGTATAGGATGCGTGCAAGTAGTAGGTCAGCTGAGCGGAGGTGTCTTGAGGTTTGTGGAATGTGATATGGTTGTTGGGATGAACTAGACCCATGTTGTGCAGGGCTTTAAAGATGTGTGTGAGGAGTTTGAACAGAGCTCGTTTGTTTATAGGAAGCCAGTGAAGCTCCGGAAGGGGAAGGGTGATGTGCATGTGGCATGTTAGGTCTAGTGTGATCCTGACTGCCAAGTTTTGTATGGTTTGGAGATACCTGTTCAGTTGCGTGGGGATTCCGGCATAGAGGGTGTTCCTGTAGTCCAGTTTGCTTGTGATGAGGGCTTTGAAGATGCTTCTGTGTGTGCTGGTAGGAAGCCATGTGAAGATTTTCTTCAGCATCTTAAGGGTGTGGAAGCAATAGGTGGTGACTGGGTTAACTCGGGCAGTCATGGTGAATTGATTGCTGATGTCAATGCTGAGGTTCTTTACTGGGGATGGGTACGCGCTACAACCAAGTTCAACAGAGTTGTGTTTAAGTAATCAGTGTTATGTGTGCTCCTGGGGTAACGTCTTCCGTTTATGACGTCATGTAATATATAATTGCTGCACATCCCATATTGGGTGTGTCCCCCTAGGCACAACGTTATGTCCTAATTACAGGCTCCTCAAGTTGCGTATCGTAAAGTAATTCAAAATGCAGGTTACATCCGTCTTTTAGTTTTGTTGTTTATTGATATTTCAATCCTTCAAATACTGGTCATATAGCTGAACAATAACTCATGAGTGACTGGGTTAAGGTATTCAATGCATTTCGGGTATTTTTTACCCTTCATCAGGGACCAGTCCTAAAATAAACGTATGACACTATGAGGAACTACAGATGTATTCATTCAATTTTACATATAGTTCTGGTGTTGTGTAAAGGTGCATGCAGTCACCCCAAACATCTGCCACATGCCGGTGCATCTGTTAAGACTTCGATGTGCTTACTATGTTAAGCGTGAGGGGCTAATCAAACTAGAGAGGAGTTGTGGGATAATTGAATCGTTATGACCTTATCATGAAACAGGTCTCATTTAGACGAATACGACGTGATGCAATTTTGATGTGTTGTCGAGTGTTGTTGTTATGTCATTAAGGACGTTAAAAAATACACATTGGTGTGCCTGGTGTGTTTCAATCAAGGTATTACCGATGTGCTTATTGTGTGCGGGAAGCGCGTGAGTGCTTTTCTGTGCCGACTACTTATTAGCATGCTCGCGTGCATCAGATTTAAAAAAAGACGTGCTGTAATGCGCTTGTGGAGCCGAGTTTAAGGCTTCGTTACTATGCGGTGCTTAGGTTAAGCGGATATCGTGCTCGTGGGCAACTAAACATGAAGTTAAATAAAAAGTATGAGGCTGATATATAGCGGGGACTTACACTGTGTTCTTAGGCTGTTGTCATCGGCTGACATCAGTTCGGCGTGGTGAACCCTTCGCGTCTATGCGTTTGTATTTAAACCCGGTGTATTAGTTATCGACGAAGGACTATACCTCCTCTCGTTTTTGGCAGACATCTTGGAATGGTGTGTGTTAGTATAACTATTAGTGTGAATCAAGTTCCTTCGTTGTAAAGGGTTATATCGAAATCATAACAAAAGGTAGTATCGCAAATCTGTAATAACTAGACTCATATACATGGTGAAGTCTATTCAATCCGAAATGGTCATAGTGAAACCAAAAATAATAAAAATGAAAAAAATGCATATATTGATTTGCTCCTATTGCATCAACGAAAATGATAGTGTGCCATAAACTATACATGATTATAAAGGTCAAAATCATAAATAACATAAATATTCTATGCGGTCGTTCATCCCGTTTGGTTTCAGGCAGTCCAATGTTTTTATCCAGTAGTTCTCTCGCTGGAGTAGATGTTTTCTATTGTCTCGACCTTCCTTTTTGGCGATTACTTCAAGGATTAAGAATTGTAATTGGCTGATGTTATGGTGTTGTTCGTGAAAATGATTGGCCACAACCGATTTCATGTTCCTGGTGCGAATGTTGGATTTGTGTTCATTAATGCGGGTTTTAATTTTGCGTTCCGTTTTCCCAACATATACTTGTCCGCATGGACATTTTAGTAAGTAAATCACATTCATTGTGTCACATGTTGCCGTGTCCTGCAATTTAATGTTGTTGCCTTTTCTAGGGTGCGTAATGATTGCTCCTGGTATTATGTTGTGACAATTGTTACAGTTGTGGCATGCCATTGTTCCTTTGTAGGATTCCTTTTCTTTTTTGATGGTATGTTTAAGCATTTCTCCCATATTTTTATTTCTGGTGTATGCAAAAATGGGAAATTCTGAGAATAGATGATTGAAGTCCTGGTCTAGGGTCAGAATCGGCCAATGTTGTTTTATAATGCGTTTAAAATTCTTGCTGGCAGTAGAGTATTTAGACACCATCACCATATGGTTAGAAGGTTTACTAGGTGACTTCTGTAGTAGTTCTGTTCTGTTTTTGAGCTGGCTTCTTTGTTTCGCTTGATCCAATAAGGGTTCTGGGTAGCCTCTCCGTGTGAAGCGTGTGGTCATTTCATCTAGCCTTTTTGCCGCTGTTTGTGAGTTTGATACGATCCGTCGTACTCTTAGCATCTGAGAATAAAGTAGATGACGTTTAAGTGTGTCTTGATGGAAACTCCCATAGTGTAGGGTGTTATTGCGGTCTGTGGGCTTTCTGTAGATGTCTGTTTCGAATCTGTTTTCTGTGATGGTTATTTCCACATCCAAGAACGTGATTTTTTCTTTTTGTATTTCATGGGTAAATTGAATTCTTTCGTTTATGTCGTTGAGTTTGTTCAAAGCTTCCATGAGTGTGATTTCTGGGCCTTTCCATATTATGAAAATATCGTCAATGTAGCGGAGGAACAATTTACAATGATCAATCCATGGGTGTTTGGTTAGGATGTGGTCCTGCTCAAATTTTTCCATGAACAGATTGGCATACGCCGGCGCGGCGCAATTGCCCATAGAAGTTCCCGTCATTTGTAGGTACCATTGTTCTTGCCATTTAAAATAACTTTGAAAAAGGGTGAATTGTAGCAATTCCACGAGGAATACTTGTATGTCTGGGTTAATGTCCGTGTGGAGTAGAGTTTGTTCAACCGCTTCTATTCCTAGGTTGTGCGGTATTGATGTATATAATGATCTCACATCTACTGTGCACATTAAAACATTTTCTTCCTCGTTGATTGAGATTTGTTGTAGTTTATTCAAAAAGTCTGTGGTGTCTTTAACAAACGTTTGCATTTTTGAAACACTGGGTTGTAGATAACGGTCTATGAATTGTCCTATTGGTTCGTGTATACTACCTCTAGTGGACACGATTGGTCTGAATGGAGGGTGAAGCGGGTCCTTATGTATTTTAGGTACCATGTGGATTGATGGGCTCTTTGGATATTCTTGTATTAGGAACTTCTTGGTTCTATCATTAATCACTCCATTATCATGAGCATGATTAATCAAGTTCCTTAGTAAAGTGGAAAAAGCTTCAGTGGGATTTGTACCCAATTTGATGTAAGTTGATTAATCTGAAACATGTTTATGGACCTCTTCTTCGTAGTGTTTAGTGTTTAGGATAACTAAGGCTCCTCCCTTATCGGCTTTCTGGCAGGTTATGTGAGGGTTCATGGCTATGTTTCTGATCATTCCAAATTCTTTTTGTGTGAGGTTCCCTCGTTGATGTTTCTTTGTGAGGTTCAATCTTGCCAGATCTTGTTTTACCAACTTTTCAAATAGGTCCAGCGTCTTATGGCTGACTGGTGCCATGTATGTGCTCGAGGGGGATAACCCCCGAAGTTGATCTGGTTCCGGTGGTTGTTGCTGTGGTAATACATTCTCAAAGAAGTGTCTGAGACGTAGTTTTCGCATAAACTTAAACAGACTCACTTCCATTTCTAGTTGATTTGTATTGGTGGTGTGGACAAACGAGGTGCCTTTTTGTAGTGTTTTTAACTCGAGATTGCTAAAGTGTTGGTCTGATATATTGATAACCAAGCTCGGTCCCTAATGCTGAGGTTCTTGGCATGGGTGGGAGGGGTGGGTGTACATCAGAGGTCTGTCAGCCACCAGGTGGAGTCTGGTTCAATTTAAGACAGTTGTTTTTTATCCAGTTGGCAACTTTGGTCATGCAGGCTGCAAATTTGATCTGGGTGTTGGGTGTTGTGCCAAAGGGAGAGTTTCGGCTGTGTCTCATTGGTGTAGGATAGGACATCAATTCAATGGGTGCAGATGATACTGGAGAGCGGGATCATGTAGGTGTTGGAGAGGATTGTCTGATTGATGAGCTTAGGGTTCTCTACAGTTGTGGTTTGCGGGCATCCAAGCACTAAGGGGCCAGGCTGACTGACTGGTTCCACCAGTTAGGAAGGAGTGTATCTAGCAGAGTGTGGGTCCTTGGATTCCAGTTTAATTCAGACATTGGATGAGGATGGGGAGGAATACTGTGTCAAAAGCCACAGAGAGGCCATGGAGGATGAGGGCTATGATGTCTCCTCCGTCCATGATCCTACAGATGTCATCTGTTGCAGCAATGAGAGATGCTTCTTTGCTGTGATTAGGTCTAAAGCTGTATTGAGTGGTGTCAAGAAGAAGGTGTTCATTTAGATGGTTGGCTAGGCACTTGTTTAACAGCTTCTCCTGGACTTTGGTCGGGTATGGTAGCAGAGAGATGAGTCTGCAGTTGGGTAACCTTATCAGGCCAGTGGAGAGCGTCTTGAGGAGGGGGAGTATTGTGGTATGTTTCAAGGCATTTTGGTATGTGGCTGTTGTGATGGAGGTGTTCTGGATCAGGGTGAGTGCTGAGTGGTTGGGTTGCATTCCTTTGATGAAGACTTGGTGGGGGAAAGGGTCTGATGGGGCCCCGAAGTGGAGGGACTGCATGATGGAAGCAGATCCTCAGTAGCAATGGAGGACTTGGTCGTCAGTGTGGTTTCTTTGGCTGAGATGGGAGTTGCATTAGTCTACAGTATGAAAAGAAACAGTGCAAGGACAAATCCTTTACATTCACCTCTCATAGATGAAAAGTCATGTGAGCACTCAATGAAGAAGAACAATGCTGGCTGGGTAAACTCCCATTCCTGACAATTTAGTGTGATTTACGCAATGCAATCAAATGCAAACTTAAGTCCATGAAAGCTAAATATAGAGAGCCTTTCTGGAGAAATAGAGCTTAGATGTTAACAAATCATGATTTAAGCATAGTTTTATGGTGCCCAATTCTGCCAAAACCCATACTTTGAGCTTACCAAAATTCCACTCTCCTCTGCCCATGTTTAAAGCTTAAAAGGATCCTGCTTAAACTCTTCACAGTAGAATTAATAAGTGAGATAGAATGATACCACTTGGGCTCATTTATGTCACCACATTTGAAAAAAAAGAATTATGATAGATTGCCCTCTGGTGTCTGGTATGTTTTCTTATATTGCATAATTAAAAAACCTGGAGAGCAAAGGGCCCCAGAGATCAACATTAAAATGTATAAAGGGTTATAGGGATGCCATAAAGGGCAGGGGCTTTGTTTCTGCAGCTGGACTGACTAGCTAACACAATTTCGGACAGGTGAAATATCAGAGCATCATTAAACGGATACTACCACTTTCCTTTGTGTACCAGGATTTCAGTGATTGGCCAACAATCACATCATTTCAGTGTTTAGTATGTGATTCAAAAGCTGGCCCCAGATTTCAAAGTAGAAAATGTAGCCCCTTCACCACATATTACATGTTTTTCTATTTTTATCTTCTAAAATATTACTCTTCTCTGTTGTAATCTTTTAATGACTGTGGGACGGAAACTGTGCTAGAGTGGTTTGTTTTACATTGTTTGTAGGCACAACTACAAGCACCAGAAAGCAAAGAATAAGACCAGATATGGACAGTCTACTCACGCCGGACATGGAACCACTTGAGAGCCCTGCCATAGGTACTGATGGGTTGATTTTGCGGCCGTAGTGCCAAGTGATGCCCCTTTGTGTGTGGTACCTGTGGCCAGGCACATTTTGAAGAACTTTTTCACTTGGGTCAGCTGTAAGAATCTGACCCAGATTAGTATTTAATTAGTGATTTGCTTGGTAACGTGCTAAAACGAGCTGGTGGATTTATCCTGTTCCCTTGCTGGGATTTCAGAATCGCACACCCCATTGCCACCACTGATATTAATTAGCACTCTCTATGGCAAACAACTGGATAAGGATGAAGCTGAAACTAACCTTCTCTGCATAGACTGATTGCCGTACTCTGGTGTGGAGGAGTCAGCACTCCTGTGTACGATTTTAAATCCTATGGGGCAAATTTACAAGAAGGTGCTGCAGCGTGGCACCACAAGCCCTTTGGCTGCACCACGCTGCGGCACTTTCAGAGCACAAGAATGCAACATATTTACAATGTTATGTCGCATTCCTGTGCTCTCCCCTGCGCTGGCGCACAAACTGCTGCCATGCGCCGGCGCAGGGATGCTTGCACCATGGTGCAAGGATGCCTGCGTCATGGGGAAATTGTTTTTGTGCAAGAAGGGGCACCTTCCTGCACAAAAACAATCACTACAGGCATTTTCCTCTTTCAGTGCGTGCTGTAGAATGCAGCACGCATTCAAAGAGGAAAGAAAATGAGGAGAAATGAAAAAATGTCTCCACGTTGCGCCTCGCTACGCCACCCCCAGGGAGGCGTAGCATACTGACGCATTTCCAGGTTTACGAATCCTCGGAAATCTGGAAATGTGTCTGGTTCCATGGGTGTTGCGTGTTGCGTGGGAACACCCACAGCAACACCCATGGAACGCCCCTTTCACGCAAAGTGCTGCGTGTAAAGGGGCCGTATTTACAAGGACAGGAAAAGCCATGCAGGGTGGCTTTTCCTGTCCTTGTAAATATGGGGCAGAGAAATGCGCTGCCAGTGCGTCATTAAAAGTGATGTACTGGCAGCGCAAGGGGCTTGTAAATCTGCCCGTAGCCCTTATTATGGACATTTTAACGAACCATAGGTAGTGCTGCAATTGGGTGGCAACCAGCCAGATTCTGGGTCTGGCAGCTATTCACATTCCGGAACCATGCCCTGTCCACTCCTATCGATCTATTCCCACGGTGTCCAGGAGCAGTGTGTCAATGCCTGGACACGTGCACCAGAGCCAGCTACACTCAGTGATTTCTTCACAATGCAGGGCTCTTTTTTCGTCTTCAGTTTCAATAAGGCGCTGCTACAAATGCCTCTATTGATGGACAATCACTAATTCCATTTGCCTGCGATGTGGCCTAGCTTTTAGCATGTGTCGGAGGTCAACCGCAGCAATCCTGCACTCTTACATCTTGAGTCTAGCCTCAGCAGCCTTTCAGGAAAAACAAAGATACGCACAGCCACAGACAGCGTACAACTCCATAAGTGGCATCAATACCCACGAAATAACCTGAGATTTGAAAGTGTTTCTGATTTCCTCAAGCTCTGAATACTATGTAAGAGATACAAGTCTATGGGTGCTAAGTTCTGGCAGAGAGATAGAGAGAGGGGTGGGGGTGGTGTGTGTGTGTGTGTGTGTGTGTGTGTGTGTGTGTGTGCGTGTGCGTGTGCGTGTGCGTGTGCGTGTGCGTGTGCGTGTGCGTGTGTGTGTGTGTGTGTGTGAGTGTGTGTGAGTGTGTGAGTGAGTGATATATATCACCATAGGGCAAATATAAATTGCGTTCTATTCTATAACAGTTGTTTATTTGTACCCATTTGAGACCATTTTTTTAAACCTTAGAATAAGAAATCTTTTAGTTAAATGTGCAAAGATTCACACATATGCCTTGCAGATTACATGTAGCTCTTTAAAGCAGGTGCATAAATTACTGAGCTATTTTGTCATCTTAGTAACTAGCCTTGGGCTAGATTTTCATTTATACTAATTATATGTGCTGTACATATGACGTTCGTGTAACATGAAATGAGTTACATTTATAGAAACTTTGCATTACGCAACTTTATGTCATTTTTGACGTGAGAGATTAGTTCATGCAGATAATGTCTTGTTCGTAGACCTTTTTTTGCTCAAGCCACACTCCTACTTGCAAAATGCGAGACTTTATATGCAAAGTGCTTGTGAAAATAAATCACACGAGATACCAGCAAAACAGATTTCGCTCTAGTAATTTAATGAAAGTTTTATGGAATGTTGTCAATTTCTATAAAAATATTGACTTTTAATACACTCGTTTTAAAACCCAGTAGGTTATACGAGGATCTCTGCAACAAGTGCTATAACACTTTGAGCTATCTTATATAGAATACAAATTTGTGAGCTAAACTTTAGATGTGCTGTGCAAACACATTTCGCATGAAACTCACATACAAAAACGAAAAAAGCATGTTGATTCAGGTTGTCAATGTGTTTCATAGGCTTTTTTAATTCAAAATACAGGGGACAGATCATGGGTATTCACCAATACAGGCCACCCAACTCTTCCACATTATACACCTGCCTTCATAGTCCAGTGCTTTCAAACTGAGACAAGCATTGATATATCAAACAGGTCTATATTTTTATTGGTGAATGTGCTTCTTCATTGAAGGTTAAGCGTGTGTGTTTTACTGAAGAGATTTATGGATCAGCCAGTCAGTGAATGCAGAGGTTGCATAAACGTTTAATGAATGTGGGTAGACGGGTAATTTTTATTCATTGGTTGAACGTGGATAGGTGGGTGAAGACAGGGCAGTGAAGGTTGAATGCGAGTGAATGAGTGCGTGTTTTAATGTGTATGCAAACAAAACAGATTATTTATACTCAGAGCAGCCTTCTTTGTTTACCGGAGGATGAAGGGTGCTCTGGAGTTCTGGGCAGGGTATCAATGCCACATGCTGGAGGGAAGGGTCAGGGTGATTCGAGTTAGCTTATCTCCTTTCCTTAAGAACAGTAGATGTGAG
The DNA here is from genome assembly GCA_963921515.1 of Calotriton arnoldi. Lineage (NCBI taxonomy): Eukaryota > Metazoa > Chordata > Amphibia > Caudata > Salamandridae > Calotriton > Calotriton arnoldi. Next base: position 1,629,533 of record CAWUFW010000084.1, on the reverse strand, counting down.
TCTTCTCCAGTGCCTAATTTGTAAAACAATAAGTGCCAGGGCCCTCGTCAGCAGGCCACTTCCGATTGCACCACCCATTGCTACTGTCTGTTCTGTCAATTATTGTAACAACACAACTACTAATCATCACACTCATACAAGTCAGGGATATCTTGAGTATTTCAGGGGCCCTGGGCCAAACGTATTTTGGGGGGCCCTGTTCGGAACAGCTTTTGATTTATAATCCAATTTCAGCTTTTTCATGCCCTCTTTGGCCAGGTCACTGAGTGCACCTGCAGACTCCTCCAAATTCTAAATGTGTTAACATCTAATATTCAGGGATAGTGACGATATAGTAAAATAGCACAGGACTCGTCGCACGGCAGGCGATGCGTCGATTCTTCAGCTGCAGCGATGCATCGTAAATTTCTCTTGCACCGCTGCGATGCGTCAGAACCAGCAATGCGTTGATTTTCACAGTTCTTTACTCTTCTGCAGTTCCCAGCCCCAGAAACAACCTCCCTCCAGAGGCCCAGAACACTGGCAGGCACTTCTTGGCAGCTCAGCGCTCCCAGCAAAGGAGTTCAGGGGGGACTAGGGGTGAAGTCTTTGTGTCCCTGAGACTTCAGAACAGGAGCCAAGCTCTACTTCAAGCCCTTGGGGATCTTCCTCAAGCAGGGGACACAGCACACAGCAAAGTCCTTGTCCTTTCCTTGGCAGAAACAGCCACTGCAGGCCAGCCCCAGACAGCACACAGCAACAGGGCAGTACTTCTCCTCAGTTTCTCCAGCTCTTCTCCTTGGCAAAGGCTCCTCTTGAATCCCAGAAGTAATCTAAAAGTCTGGGGTCTGGGCCCCACTTTTTATAGCACAAAATCCGTTGTTCTCTGGTGGCAGAGAAGCTCTTTGCCCAGCCAAAACCAGTTCTGTCCTCTCTGGTGCAGCTTCCTGGCAGGAGGTGGAGACAGCATTGTCTAAGGCAGACCAGGCCCATTCAGGTGTGAAAGAAATCTCCTCCCCCTACTCTGAATGCAGCCCAGGTCTATTCAGCTCAGCACAGACTCACCCTGGAAAGGCAGGACACACCTCACCCCGCAAGTGGCTGTCTGAACAGAATGCACATCCCCAGCCCCTGTCACTCCAAAGCCAGACAGTCAATACACAAACCTAGCAGAGGCATAAAGGATGCCTAAGCAAGAAATACCTACTTTCTGAAAGTGGTATTTTCAAACACAGAATGTAAAAATCATCCTCACTAAAAGATGCATCTTTTTATTCTGAGTTCAGGCATACTAAACTTTATCTTCCTATCTTGTCCCAATGGGAAGTTATATTTATAAGATGTTATATTGAACTGACATTCTATCCTATGGGACAGATAGCCTTTCAAGAGTGAAAAATGAAATTGGCAGTATTTCACTATCCGGGCATGTCCTTCCTTTCACATACACTGCACCCTGCCCACAGGGGTACCTGGGCCTACCTTAGGGGTGACTCACATGTAAGGAAAGGGAAGGTTAGGGCCTGGCAAGTGGGTGCACTTGCCAGGTCGACATGGCAGTACCAAACTGCGCACAGACACTGCAGTGGCAGGTCTGAGTTACATTTACAAGCCGCTTATGTGGGTGCCACAATCAGTGCTGCAGGCCCACTACCTTTATTTACAAAAACAAAAGGGAACCCAAAAGGTAGATAAGGACCTTGGGTAACAGTTTAGTATTAGAACAGTGGTCCTTAAAAAGAACAGTATGGTCATCAGGATAAATATAGACTCCAATCAGTGCTATATTACGAGTGTCCAGCCGGACATTCAATTTAATAATTCAAAAATGTCAAAAACCAAAAATATAAACACATCAATACAGTGGGACACAATCCTGCATCCTACATAGAAACATAACAAATACATTTAGGACAGGAACATATCAGGCAAGACAGGGTAGCTTGTGGAATATTGAGCACAATTTCTAACAAGCTTGAGGAAACAGTAATTACACTTTTTTAACAGATTTGATTAATGTGCAAACTGTTTAAATTGGTCGACGACGTTTCGATCCTCTTAAAAAAATGGTAGGATCATCATCAGGACAGTTATAAGTACAGGCCTGAATAATTAGAGATTGCCTGTGGAAAATAAGGAAAAGGGAAGGAGATTAAGGAGCGTCTAGTACAGACCGTGAAACATTATGCTATCCAGGGGGTCCGGGACCAGCCCTGGTGTGACCGCACCATGCTCGTGAAGCAGTTATGAAAACATTTGAGGACTCTCAACAGGGCGATAACTGTGAAGGGAGATGGCTAGCGTGAATGAGCGTGAACGTCATGGCTGCATATTAAAATAAGGTGTAGAAGGAAACAACCGTGTGGATATGGACGCACGCAATCAATCGTGTCAAGATAGTGACAAGCGAACTGAACGGTACACACGTGAGCAAGGTGAAAAGGCCTAAAGATGTATGAGGACCGAGTTCAGAGTGCCCGCTGTGCGTGTGAGGTGACGCTCGTTCGCACAAAAGGGAAGTAATAACTAACCTTAATTGGGCTTGCGGAAGGTAAAGCCACAAATACACTCAGTGGTAGAGGCCGATTAAATATGATGTTCTGTGAAAATTAAATTCAATTGTAAGGTACCGGAATTACTAGATAACAACTGGCAGACAAGAAGATAGAACCAGCAGGAAGTCTCACCTAAGAGTGAATAACCTGGCGTTTAGACTGTAAAGTTATAAGTTCCAAGACAGCAAGTGGCGATGCACTACAGGGAAAAAGGATGGAAGGGAGGAGTGAGGAAATAAAGGGGTGGCTTGGAAGGAGTCAGATGACTACGCAGGGCAGCGTGCTTACCGTTATGCTGTATGATCCAAGGCTTGATGGCAGGGATAGCCATCGGCCAATGGAATGCTCCTATTTATGGTGTGAGTGACAGGTGACTCAGCAAAAGGTGGCCATGTTGGGTGAGGGTTTTAATGAGTATGGAAGGCAGACTAGGTGTGGTAAAGGGAACCACTAGAGAGCCAAAAGGAGGCAGTGAACTAAAAGAAGAGTAAATCATACAAAACAGTATTCATTATTTAGGTAACAGGGAAATTTTACCAAACAACTGAATTAACAAAATATGCTTGGTGACAATTGGACAGAGATATTCAGGAACCATGGTAAAAACAAGCATCAACGCAGTTAGTGGCAGTTGTATTCAGATTACAAACTAGAGGTAGACACAGTGAGGGCGGAACATAGTTCTTGGTACAAGGAGTGGTCTAGATCAAGGTGGTCCAGTCCTCATTCCTGTTCAGTCCATTCCTGATGCTGTTCATGCGGATAATCTGCTTGAGCTCCTCTTTATTCAGAAGTTGTGCAATGTCTCCGCCTCTTGGGGGTTGTTTAACAACGTTTATGACTGTCCATTTAATGTCATTTTCATTGTGTCCTGCCTCGGTGAAATGATCCACTAAGGGCGCGTTGGGAGTTTTGCAGCGCTCTCTACTCCTATGTTGTCCAATTCGGGTCTTCACTTTTTGTGTTGTTTGCCCAATGTAAATAAGCAAGCAAGTACATTGAATCAAATAAATGACATTGCAAGTGTTACAGTTGGAAAATGATCTTGATTTGATTGACACATTATTGAAGGTAAACTCTTTGCCTTCTAGAGTAAAATCACACACATTACAGTTGCCGCATTTGGCGTGCCCGATTAGAGGTTCAAGGCCCCAATGTGCATCAAGAGTGGTAGCTACCCTAGAATTAGGTAGATCCGCCCGTACCAGGTGGTCTTTGAGATTGCGGCTTTTGCGGAAAGCAAATAGAGGGCGCTCAATGTTCAAATTGCCTGCGTTCATAGTAGGCCAGTGTTTGATGATAGATTTACGGATGGGGTTCGAAATAGGGGAGAATGTGGTCACACAGACTATGCGATTGTTGTCAGACTTGATTTTGGGGGAAAGCAGGATTTCTCTTGGGCAGTACCAGGCACGCTTCTGTGCTGTTCATACCAGGCGTTTAGGGTAACCACGTGCTTTCAACTTGGTAGATAAGACTGACGCTTCGCGAAAATAATCCTCTTTGGCGAAGCAATTGCGTCTTATCCGCAAAAATTGGGAGTATGGTAAAGAGTCACGTAGTGCTCGTGGGTGATTACTTTCGTAAAGAAGCAAGGTGTTACGCTCTGTAGTTTTTCTGTATAGCCTGGTAAGTAGTTCACCATTGGAATGGAATATGGTGAGATCGAGGAAAGGAATCAGAGATTTGTCATGTGTAAGGGTGAAATTAAGGCCTAGACAATTGTTATTCAGCCAGTGTAGAAAATGGTTGAGGGTTTCAACATTATTGTGCCAAATCATGAAAATGTCATCTATATACCGACGCCATAATGTGACACCGGTAAAAAAGGGGTTAGTGGGAGATAGGATGGTAGTCGTTTCAAGGTGGTCCATGAAAAGTATAGCCAAGTTGGAGGCAAAAACGGCCCCCATTGATGTTCCTTTGACTTGTTGGTAATATTCGTACTCAAAAGAGAAGAAATTTCTAGTAAGGCAAAGTTCAAGTAGTTGCAGAATGAACACAGTGGGGACAGTGTGGGGGCGAGGCCTGGAGTCAAGTACTCCTTGGATCACTGTCATCGCCAGAACCTGCGGGATGTTAGTGTACAAGGATTCAATATCCATTGTACAGAGTATATCACTGGTAGGGTCAAAAGGGTAGTGCTCGACTAAGTTAATCATCGCCATACTATCCCTTACATAGCATTCAGTGCCAGGTACAAAGTCTTTAATAAAGTAGTCAACGTATTGACCCAGGGGTTCAAGTATAGAGCCACACCCCGAAACTATTGGACGTCCAGGGGGGCTTGTGAGGTTTTTATGCACTTTGGGAAGTGTGTAAATCACTGGCATGCACGGTGATTTCACATTTAAAAAAAGGAATTCCTTTTGACTTAGAAAACCCTCAGATTTTGCGTCTGTGGTGATCTGTAAGATTAGGTTTTGTAGTTCCCTTGTTGGATTAGTGGGCAGTCTACAGTAGTGGTCAGTATTAGAGAGCTGACGCAGAATTTCAGATTTGTATGTTTCCTTCTCTTGCAGGACAATCCCACCACCTTTATCGGCAGATTTGATTATTAGAGATTCGTTCCTTTTAAGAGAATCAATGGCTTTCTTTTCACTAAGGGAAATATTGTATGGGATGAAACGTTTCTTGCTCTCAAGCGTGGCCAAGTCATTCAATACCAGTTTTTCGAATGTGGATATTTCACCTGGGATCATGCTGCCCGAGGGGGAGAACGTAGTTGGTGGTCGGAAGGGAGTGTTAGAGATGACGGTGGGTGAAGGATTGAGCAGAAAAAATGCATGTAGACGAAGACGTCTAAAAATCTCAATAGTTCAGTATGTAGTTCCAGGAAGTTTGGATGGATGGTAGGGACAAAGGACAAGTCTTTACTTAAAAGAGACAGTTCAGAGTCAGCAAGGACGTGTTTGGACAAATTAAAAATGGGTATAAGTTGTGAGGATGCAGAGTCATTGTTGTCAGAGTTTACCATTGGTAAAACCTCTGGCGTGTCTGGCGCTCGCCTGGGGGGTTGTGCCATCGTTGGGCTTGTTTCACGCGCCCGCGTTTGGGTGGGTCGCTTTGGCCTCTCCCTAAAAAATTGGGTCCGGGGTTGCGTGTGGAAGTGCTAGGGTTTTCTCCTGAGTCTGAGTTTTCAGATGAGTCAGCAGAGGTGTCTGAAAAACCCACCAAATTGTTGCGTCTATTAAAGCGACCCCACGGTCTAGTGTTCTGGGGATTAGTGTACGAGCGATTTGTGTAGAAATCTTTCTGTAGATATGGGTATGTGCGTTCAGTGCTATATGTTTTGATATCTTTCTTCACTTTAAGTGATTTCTTGTTCTGCTCTTAATCTGTGAAAGTCCTCAACTGTCTTCTGGACTTGTTCAAGCGATTTTTTGCCATCAGGGACTGAACAAGTGTCTTTGATCTGTCTTTCAATATCACTAATTTCTTCTGCTAGTTTTTTGAGAGTTTCTGTGGCTGTATCAATGCCTAGTACTAACCGGTGCCTGGAGCAAGTGGTGCCTATGTAACTGAAGTTATTGATGTATTTGGGGTTGTCTGTGAAGATGCCGGGTCCACTAGCAGCATTTCATTTACAGGCCCTGGACACACACTGCACTAGGGACTGACTAGTAAATCAAATATGCCAATTATGGAATCACCAATCCATAAACACAATTTACAGGGAGCACTTGCACTTTGGCACTGAACAGCAGTGGCAAAGTGCCCAAAGCATCTTGACCAGCAAAAACGAAGTCCAACACACAGCAAAAAATAACAGGAGGCAAAGGCAAAAAATACAGAGGAAACCCACACCAATGATACCAGGTCGAACAGTGTGTGACTCTTTAAGAGTGCTTTTCTGCGGCGAAAACTAATAAGTCTCAATGTAGAATGTTACGTGTAATAGCAACTAATATTCTAGGAACTGACACACCAAATGCCACGGATAAACATACAGACATTAACTGAAGAAAAATGGCATCACAGAAATCATTAAACTCTATTGACAATATGAACAAAATCCTGGGCACACGTTATGGGGATGTCTTAATAGTAGAAACCTATGCCCGGGAGATAGAGGATGGCTGGAGAAAGTGGACTTGGGCGGGTAACGCCAAGCGTATGTGTACAACTGAGACGATGTCCCGTGTCTTCGGGTGTGCGGGAAGTGGGTGAGCCGGCCAACTCGGTTGCGAGCAAGGCGGGAAAACTGACCCCGGGTCCATGGGCTTCCTCTATCTCCCGGGCATAGGTTTCAGTTCTCCCGCGGAGGCATTATCCGTCTTCGTTTTCATTACAAGGGGCACCCCCATCTTCCATTTTTACCCTGGCAGGTGTCTCATGCCGCAGTTGGCCACATCACTGTACTCTTGTGTCGCTTTCTTCATTTCAGCCCTGAAGAGTCACGGGATTACTCCCTCGTGTGACGAAACACGTGTCGGCTGGTTGTTTTCTTTATGTGGTTGCTCGAATAAATACTTCTAAAAGATTACTCTGGTGTCGACCACTAAGAACTTGATTTCATACGAGACCTTTCTACTATTAAGACATCCCCATAACGTGTGCCCAGGATTTTGTTCATGTTTCTGGTGTAAGTTTCACGACTCACACAATTACGGGGGTTACAGGGTATTTCCCCCGACCTGGTGGCACCGTCCTTACTCGCAACACCACACACACAACGCATATCAGCTAGAGCGCCAAACTTCCTCTTTAAAAACCCTACCTCCACTAGTACTCTATTGACAATATGAACCCCACCATTAGCAAAATCGGTCCTGTTCAATTAAAGTATCAAAACATATAGTAAGATGTTTAAATGCTTTTGCATTAAAGATCATTAAAACATATAGCAAAATTTTCACCAACAAATACTTCATTTTATCCACAGATCGCTTAGGTCACATCATAATCCCAACATTTTGATACAAGCCTTTTTAAAATCTTCATTGTTATGTTTTTCGCACATCCTGTTTATATTCTGTACTTTGATGACAAGCTTCTATAGCAACGCTGTCCTAAAAGGTCATGTTAGATGCTGCATAACCTAAACACTATGAGAAAATGTGTAGCCTAGCATTGTTATCTAAAATCCTGGAAAAATCAGCAGCAATACGACTCCAGGACTGTCTAGAAAAACCTGCTGTACTAGGCCAACAGCTGTTAGGTTTCAACAGCTGTCAGGTTTTTATCCCAAAAAGTGAATAAAGAAAGCAAGTTCTCTTGGTCCTGCTTGATATTCAGCCTCCTTCAACATTCTCGACCACACACATCATTGGGATGAATAGACTAAGGTAAGTGATGGGGCTGTGGGAGGCTGCAGTGAGACGGGTTGCTTCTTCTTTCAGCAATCGCCTGGCAACAGTGAGTATTATTCAATCATCTCCCTTTGAAAACATGTGGTCTATGGAATCCTGCATGGATCCTGCCCCCTTTTGTTCAATGCATATGTTCCGCCTCTACATGAATTATTGTGGAAAATGGAAATTCCTTTCCAACAGCCTTCAGTTGTGTTCCCACTCTAGAACATCCTAGAAAAAGATTGCACACTGGTCGGTTGAGTCTAAATAAAGATAAAAATTAATTTATTTTAACAGTGTCTCAGTATAGACTGAACATGGTTAAGAGTAAGTACCTTGCCTTGTCAGTGATATCGGCTGCAATTAAACCAAAAGATTTGATTATGATCATAGTGTTATGTTTGACTCAACCTTATCCATTCTAGAACACAACTATTACATGATGAAAGAAAGCAAGACAAGCGGATGCGATCAATGATTGCCTCTAAAGTAGACTACTGCTACCTGATCATGATTGGGACAAGGAAAAATATTAAAATGTTGCAAGACACAAGAGTGATGGCTCACATACAGAAGAGTGGACATGTTTCTCCCACCCTAGAAGATAAGGCTGGCTTCTAATTGAAGCCAGAGTAAAATTGTAAACCATGTTACCCACAATCCCATCTTCTGTAACTCACCAGTAAATGAGAAGGGCAATAATCAACATACCAACCCAACAGATAACCTAAATAATGTTGTGAGAAGCTTTTGACTGTATTGAACATAAAAAGAGCTAGAGCGTAAGAGCACTTCTCTTGTTTTCTCAAGCAGTCACTCCCGATCCACTTGCCCCACGGTAAAAACAGCAACGTGCCTTTTAGAAAGAACAAAGAAGGTTCCTCTTTAAAAGCTGAGCCCACCACCTTTCTTCAGTAGGGAATGACACCAACTTTTGCATTGGTCTGTTGCCCGTCCTGTGTTTTTGGCCCTTAATACAAATTTTAAAAAACGTTGATGGCCCTTAACTTAAAAAAAAAAAAAAGATTTTGATGTGATGTTTTTTAAAATTAGTTAACAAAGAAGTAACTAAAATAGCAAAAAGGCAATCGCTGTGACTTTACAGCGGGGAAGGAAGGCACCTTGCCATGGTACATGTGTAAAAGGCAGTAACCTCCATTTGGTAATTAAATGGCAGAGATGAGCAGCTCTTTTTGTGGATAGCAATATATCTGCCAGTAAAAACATTATACGTAGGAATAGCAGCTGGAATTCTGAAACCGCAGATATTTTGTTAACAGAGAAGTGCATTGAATCCCATATCGTGTGTTTTCTCTGCTATATTAATGTTCTACAATGAAGCAGCAGCCCTGGGTTGCTGACAAATTGTTTTCCGTTTGTGTCAAATTGGCATTGTCAAGGTGGCTTTAGTTTTCTAATCCATATGACTAGAAACAAATTCCCCTCGGGACCCACTGAATGGACCGGCGCCGATGCACAGCAGGCTGTAATGGCCTCCATACTACATGAGTAGAGATGGAGGACTTTCAAAGCCTCCCTCTTTGTTTCAATTGGTCAGTGGGTAAGGTTGGATGAAAAACAGTATGCCTGCTGTTGAAAACATCCTTAACCACATGCAGCAAACGAAAGGGGGCAAAATCAAAAAGACACAGCTCAAAACGTCATAAAAAATAACTTTTGAGGAAAATAATGGTAGCAATTCACAGAATCTGTAGGAACATATTTTGAGTCAGCTAACAGGATTACGTTGAGTTGCATATTATTATGAGTCATGTCTGTTTCATTTTATTTTCTCCGTGCTATATAGGAGCATGTTGAATAAAGAGCACTATATAAATATGAAAGAAGCCCAGTAGTCATAAAAATGTAGTATGTGTGTAAATATATCATAGAGTTGCTGAGCGTCAAAGGCACTGTATTCGGCACTTGTCTTTCCAGATTAATTGTTAAAGCATTGGTAGTGCTCTGATATTTCATACTAATGGCAAAAGGACGAGATTTTCAGAGGGTTTCCTGAAGGGAGGCATCTGACCTCTGGTGCATCGGAGGAAGGAAGCCAGTGCTAGAGGAGCCATTTTCAAAGTGGGGCTGGTGGACATAAACATCACATCAGAGAGGCTGCTGGTCATTAACATCACATCAGAGAGGCTGCTGGACATTAACATCACATCAGTGAGGCTGCTGGACGTTAACATCACATCAGTGAGGCTGCTGGACGTTAACATCACATCAGTGAGGCTGCTGGACCTAAATATCACATCAGAGAGGCTGCTGGACGTTAACATCACATCAGAGAGGCTGCTGGACGTTAACATCACATCAGAGAGGCTGCTGGACGTTAACATCACATCAGTGAGGCTGCTGGACGTTAACATCACATCAGTGAGGCTGCTGGACGTTAACATCACATCAGTGAGGCTGCTCGACGTTGACATCACATCAGTGAGGCTGCTGGACGTTAACATCACATCAGTGAGGCTGCTGGACGTTAACATCACATCAGAGAGGCTGCTGGACGTTACCATCACATCAGTGAGGCTGCTGGACGTTAACATCACATCAGAGAGGCTGCTGGACGTTAACATCACATCAGTGAGGCTGCTGGACGTTAACATCACATCAGTGAGGCTGCTGGACGTTAACATCACATCAGAGAGGCTGCTGGACGTTAACATCACATCAGAGAGGCTGCTGGACGTTAACATCACATCAGTGAGGCTGCTGGACGTTAACATCACATCAGTGAGGCTGCTGGACGTTAACATCACATCAGAGAGAGGCTGCTGGACGTTAACATCACATCAGTGAGGCTGCTGGACGTTAACATCACATCAGAGAGGCTGCTGAATGTTAACATCACATCAGTGAGGCTGCTGGACATTAACATCACATCAGTGGGGCTGCTGGACGTTCACATCAGTGAGGCTGCTGGACATTAACATCACATCAGTGAGTCTGCTGGACATTAACATCACATCAGTGAGGCTGCTGGACATTAATATCACATCAGAGAGGCTGCTGGACATTAATATCACATCAGAGAGGCTGCTGGACGTTAACATCACATCAGAGAGGCTGCTGGACGTTCACATCACATCAGTGAGGCTGCTGGACATTAACATCACATCAGTGAGGCTGCTGGACATTAACATCACATCAGTGAGGCTGCTGGACATTAATATCACATCAGAGAGTCTGCTGGACATTAACATCATATCAGTGGGGCTGCTGGACATTAACATCACATCAGTGGGGCTGCTGGACATTAACATCACATCAGTGAGGCTGCTGAACATTAACATCACATCAGTGGGGCTGCTGGACATCAACATCACATCAATGGGCTGCTGGACATTAACATAAAATCAGTGAGGCTGCTGAACATTAATATCACATCAGTGGGGCTGCCGGAAACTAATATCACATCAGAGAGGCTGCTGGACACTAATATCACATCAGAGAGGCTGCTGGACATTAACATAACATCAGTGAGGCTGCTGGACGTTAACATCACATCAGTGAGGCTGCTGGACGTTAACATCACATCAGAGAGACTGCTGGACGTTAACATAACATCACTGAGGCTGCTAGACGTTAACATAACATCAGTGAGGCTGCTGGACGTTAACATAACATCAGTGAGGCTGCTGGACGTTAACATCACATCAGTGAGGCTGCCAGACATTAACATCACATCAGAGAGGCTACCGGACGTTAACATCACATCAGAGAGGCTGCTGGACATTAACATAACATCAGTGAGGCTGCTGGACGTTAACATCACATCAGTGAGGCTGCTGGACGTTAACATCACATCAGAGAGACTGCTGGACGTTAACATAACATCACTGAGGCTGCTAGACATTAATATAACATCAGTGAGGCTGCTGGACGTTAACATCACATCAGTGAGGCTGCTGGACGTTAACATAACATCACTGAGGCTGCTAGACGTTAACATAACATCAGTGAGGCTGCTGGACGTTAACATAACATCAGTGAGGCTGCTGGACGTTAACATCACATCAGTGAGGCTGCCAGACATTAACATCACATCAGTGAGGCTGCCGGACATTAATATCACATCAGTGAGGCTGCTGGACACTAATATCACATCAGAGAGGCTGCTGGACATTAACATCACATCAGAGAGGCTGCTGGACATTAACATCACATCAGTGAGGCTGCTGGACGTTAACATCACATTAGTGAGGCTGCTGGACGTTAACATCACATCAGTGATGCTGCTGGACGTTAACATCACATCAGTGAGGCTGCTGGACATTAACATCACATCAGTGAGGCTGCTGGACATTAACATCACATCAGTGATGCTGCTGGACGTTAACATCACATCAGTGAGGCTGCTGGACGTTAACATCACATCAGTGATGCTGCTGGACGTTAACATCACATCAGTGAGGCTGCTTGACATTAACATCACATCAGTGAGGCTGCTGGACATTAACATCACATCAGAGAGGCTGCTGGACATTAACATCACATCAGTGGGGCTGCTGGACATTAACATCACATCAGTGGTGCTGCTGGACACTAATATCACATCAGAGAGGCTGCTGGACATTAACATCACATCAGAGAGGCTGCTGGACATTAACATCACATCAGTGGGGCTTCTGGACATTAACATCACATCAGAGAGGCTGCTGGACATTAACATCACATCAGTGAGGCTGCTGGACATTAACATCACATCAGTGAGGCTGCTGGACATTAACATCACATCAGTGAGGCTGCTGGACGTTAACGTCACATCAGTGAGGCTGCTGGACGTTAACATCACATCAGTGAGGCTGCTGGACATTAACATCACTTCAATCAAGTCACAAGGGTCATGGACGGGCCAACTAGTACTTAAAGAACAAGAGTGCAAAAGAAGCCTAAACTTTTTAGCAGCATAGTGGGAGAGTGGTGGAGATTCAGTAATGGAATGTTACAAATATTTGGTTAAAACATTTAGGGGCAGATTTGCTAACATTTTGCATTATGAATGTGGTACTTTTTTTGTCCCAGCAATAATGCAAAATGTTATTTGTGATATACAAAGCCTCACAAATCAAATTTGCATGGCTTTGTGTGGGATTTTTCCCAAAAAGTAATGTAAGGCAGCAATGTGTTGTCTTGTATTACTTTGTGTTAGGGAGGCATTCCATGAGTGGAGCATGGGAACTCCCATGCATCCACCCCCTTGATCTTAGAGTATTCCCAGATTACTAAACCTAGTAAGCCTGTGGTAACCACGATGCCCACAAGCATTTGCAATGCCAATAGGTCTGGCTTTATAGAAATATTAAATGGTAATGTGAAGCATTACAAGTAAATAGCATAGAAATGGATATGTATTTGTGTGGAAGTAAATACCCGTAGAGTAATATTGGTGTAGGTTAAAAGGTCAGTTCACAGTTGCACTGTCAAGCCAGACCTAAACATCCAGCCCTCCTCCCATCTGTGTTGCTGCCAGAGAAAAACACCATCAATTATCTGGTTATCTAAGACACTTTAATAGCTATACATTGTTATGAGCGTGCTCCTGAAAGTTCAATCTCAGGCAGCTGAATAAACAAACAAAAGGATCACGGGCAAGGGTGAAGGGCAAGTACTTTTTTTGTGGAAGCACACAACTTCTGCCTAATCAAACATGTACTCCTGGTACTCCTGGTTCCCAACATTTGGGTGAAGCCAAAGTCACTCTCTAGTGATGCTGACATCACTAAGTGAAACCAATGTTGGCTGTACCATTTTATGGCAAGAGCACATACACTGTCGCACTGAACAGCAGTGTAACTGTGTACACAAACCTAGTACCAGCAAAAATAGGATCCAGGAAAAGGTAAATATCTGGGATGACCAAAGAGAAGTAGCTAGGTTTCCCCCAAATGTTTATTCAGGCTATATGTTCTGTTGCGCTCAAGAACTATAAGTGCTTCTCAAGTATTTAGCCAGCTGGTCTTCCGTCATCCAAGTGATATAAAGGACAGAAATGTCATATTACTTGTGAAGAACCAGCAGACCTGTTGTCACTGGAACATGGGCTGGAACTCTGGCTAAAGAAATAGTCTGAGCCTTTCTCCCACTGCTATATGTGCCTTGATAATCATAACAATTTTGAAACATACAGTATTACCCAAAGCAGCACAACTACATATGGTGATAGCTCCAAACACTTTATGGGCATATTCGCCATGTTAATCCTGTAGGATTATTTCCCAGGAAAATGGTATGGTAGTGGGGAATCACCTGCATATGTCAATGTGGTACAATAACGTGAATTATAAGTACTTCAGGTGCAGATAACCACACCCTGACTACCCATGTACTTTTAATGAGGGCCTTAGTCTTCCTTCGTACACTTTCACTTCCTGCATAGAATAAATTCCCTATTCCAACAAACATCCTCTCAAACAACTGATATTACAACATACCACCACCCAAAGACATAAAGAACAGAGACGTATGAATACTTACATTCAAGACTTCCCGTAGATCTCAAAGTCTAATTGTTTTTTAGGTCGAGCCTAGACAATGCTTGCTCTGTTAGGTGATCCATTGTATGTACTTTGTGGGTTCTGACTCCTCCCATGGGTTTGGATCTGTTTATTCAGTTGTCTTTTAAAAATCCTGCCTTGCCAGTGGGTAATTGGGCTTCCTGTCCCTCCTCTTTTGGAAGTTGTTCACTCCCTTAGAGTATTCACTCATTATTTCTTCTGGTTGTCCCTTCATTAATTCTGTGCGAGTCATGTCACAGAGCATACTTGCTCTCCCATTGGGTTTCCTCCACCTCACAACGTTGTCAAGACCTATCAGAGACCCTGCAGGCTTGGCTTCTTGTCAGCTGAGTTAAAGCGACGCTGGTGATGTCTCTCTAAAGAATGAAATACATGTTTTTTCCAGAGGCAAACACAGTAGAGGCTTTATTTTCTTTAATTGGGTTATGAATCGGTGGATGAAAACCTTTTAGGAAACACCTCACTCAGGTTGGTTATGACGGATGCGATCATTAGCCATACGCTTGCAGCACGCATTCAATAATGGTGTTCGGTGTTTAACCCACCTCCACTAGTTATTCTCTTTGTAGTGCTATCACACATCCCCTTAATTACCGGGTGTAGTATATGCCAATATATTTATCCCGGGCAGACAAGTCGCCTCTTAAATGTCAGCAGAGATTCATCAATGCCCACTGACCATAAAGTGCTGGACCGTTACTGGATGGTGTATGCACTTCTATCACCAAACCCCTAACACACCATCCAGGATGCACTCAGATGGTGAGAGTGAGGCGCACTGCCTCTCCATGGGGTTCCTCCCATGTGTGAGAATGGATATACCCGCCCACTGCCAGTGACTGACAGCAAGAGCCTCCATTATTCATCACCATCCATTGTCTGAAGGACAGTATCCTCATAGCTCTAGCTGTGTGTGAGATAGTCAGGCGCAGCGGCAGGTGCACAGACTCCTCAGTGGTCCACAAGAGTTTCGTACCTTTTCTTTATTTGGAGACTCCTAAAACTGCAGGCATTGCAGGAGCTAGTCTTCCACACGTGCGTGTCCCAAATTGCCCCTTCTCCGTCCTTGTCACCTCCTTTCTCCTGGCTAGCAGGTGCACTTCCTGAGATGCTGGTAACTCTCTAGACCACTGATCTCACTGTGGCTAGCATGGTAGTATGGTGTTGACATGACACTGTGTATTGCAGGAGGGTAAGTACTGCCGATTCATGTTCAAAGTTTGACATAACACCTAAATTAATAGATTGTCACCAAGCGTGCAAGAGGACAGCATATATCATTTCTGGGAACACATCTCGGAGAAAATGGAAGGATGTCTCCAAGCAGCAGCGCCCTGCACAGCCCTTTCAGTCTGGAGCTCTTTCAAGTTTCTGTGTGGTGTACTTGACATAAGCGTCTGCCCAGTGGCGTAGCAATGCGGGAGGGCGGGGGCCGGTCCGCAGGGCGGCAAACGCAGGGGCCACCCCCGGCGGCCTAAGGCCTAGCTACGTCACTGCGTCTGCCTCTGTCCTTCGCACGGTCTGCGCGCCATCTTTTCATCATTCCTGTTTGCAACACTGTCATAAGTAAAATTGAGGAAGAAAAATAAATAAGCTAAGTGCATTGGTGGGTTATTGCACCCGCTTTTAAGTCTGTGTGTAACCTGTAGTTATGATTATAAATTCCCAGTATCTCGAGTCGGCCCTTGTGTCTTAAACCGATAACATGAGGACAGTTAATAATGTAAAAGCAACACTCGCTATTCACAGCACCATGGACCTGTTAGAGTGCGGCAGGGAAAACAGCATTAAAACCCCCCAATTAAAAGTGCTCTATAAAAAGTGCACACTTAAAAGATGAGCAGTTAGTGTGATTTTTAACACTGTAAATATACCAGGAGAGCGGGTGGGTAAAAGAACCTGCTACAGATAAATAACTGTGCCAGATGTCTGGATGGAGCAATCGACTTGCTTATCTGTCTGTGGTTGAAAAAAAATGAGTTGACAACAGAAACAGCTGTTATCTACTGAATGCTGATGCATAACTCTTGCAGTATGCGCTAGGCAGCATGCTTGCTCCAAGAAAGAGCAAGTCTGGTAACACAGCCTCGCAGATACCTCTGTGTAGCCTGGAAGTCTCCATTCACATTTCACTTGTTTGAGTTGGGTTTTTTTCTTTCTCAGATCGATAATTGGCTTAGGTGGCAATAACCCACATTACTTGTGGTTCTGTTATGATACCGCAAGACATGGGAGAAAGTTAAACATGAACGCACATCCTGATTGCAGTGATGGTATGTGATTTGAAACGCACCATGACTTCTTCAGAGTGGCAGATGCTGGCTTGTGGGTCTACAAAAAAATGTAATCTTCTGTAAGCTTCTGCAAGCAGTCGATTCAAACCACCACATATGGCACAGAACAAGGGGAAATAATTAAAATGAGCATTAATCACCACCTAAAGCACATAGACGCTATTAGTTCATTTTTCTAAGCACTATATGCACAGCAAACACAGAGGGACGCATGTCTTACAGTCTGAACTATTTGCGGCAAAACTCAGGCTGCAGAGTCCGTACTTTGCATTACGTGTACTGGATCTGAAAATGCAATAAAAGCAGTTTCCTTTCAGATCCTGGCATTTTTAGGTCTCGCCTGACCCAGCGCATGCACTGGTCTGGCGAGACTTTTAGTAAGGGCTTCAAAAAATGCTACCATGGCCGGCCACCAGCTTGCATGCATGTGCGCGGGCGCGCGCTTACGAGCAGAGGCGCCATATGGCTTTCCTCGTCATGCTCATTAAGCGCATCGCTCGCCGTGCTTGATCGCGATCACTTTCACTTTCGCGGCCGCTTTGATGTTCTCAGTGAGCCAGTATTTTCACGGCCGCGTTACTTTTACGGCCGTGCGCCAGTATTAAAAAGGTTGTTTATGCTATTTAGTCACCACCATTATGCAGTGAATGTGGAGCCCCAAAAAGAAATGTTTACTCTTTAGACACAGGGCAACGCTGCAATTAAAAAGTATCACGCAGACGCTTTAATAACATGTCTGATATGGCAAATTCAACTGAAAATCTAAAAACTCGTTGGTTCATTCAGCTGTAAAGGAGAATACTTTAATGAATTGCTCAATCACTCTTACGTACCCTGCAACCTCGGCATTCTCGGCACCAGGAAACGTTCCAACATTCCAACCCAACATGGCCGACCTCTCCATGCCGATGCTCTATTTCTGTGACCCAATCTAAAATGACCGCCAGCTGCGTGGCTCTGTTTACAGCTACCCTGTCCCATAATGCGGCCGCCGTCGTCTGTAGGTTTTCTGCCTCTCTGTCCCATCCTATCATGGCCGCCTTTTCTCTGCCGGTGCACCCCAACTCTTAGCTTGTTTCTGTTACTAAACAGTGGGCAGGCAGGTGTTGTGGGATGGCTGATGAAAAGCAAGCAGCTACCAAAATGAAGACTGCAGCGGACTCTAAGACTTCCCGGAAAGAGTTATTTCCTTTTTATGATTTGTCCTCTATAACATGCAGTCCGGTTAAGCCAGTACAAAACAAGGACTACGAGTACCCGAAGGCATGGTACACAGAGCCGTTTCCTGGGTAGATTTCTTTTTACTTTTTACATAGATTTCACAATAGGACAACCATATTTATACCCAGCTATTTCGACATTGAAAAGAGCGACACAAGTTTGTTTGAAAATGATTCAATCCCAGAATTGTTACTGTGAGTGAGATCCTCCTTTAAGCCCACATTTCAAAAATAAAGTGCCAAAGAAGGAACAGACCAGGGTAGGTGCACCCGGTTGCAACAAGGCCGCCAACAGCGCAAACACCTTCTTTTTCCCAACATGCAATATACATTTGCATATCGCGCAGTGTTGTTTACCGTCAATTATGTTGAAAGTTCAGCTAAAGATCACAAATTACGTTAAGCATACTCCTCATTTTTCCTAATACGCAGACGGTGTGGTATTTAACTGACATGTTGTCCTCGCGCTACAAGACATAGAACTAGCCGTCAGCCGGAGTATTTTACATACAATATTTTAGTAACAAGCATTGGCATAGCCAATAGGTCTCGCTTTTGGGACCTTATAAGTGTTTAGCCATGCAACAGTTGATGTTGTTGTACCAAGGATATTGTGCTGGATAACTAAACACTTATAAGGTCCCAATGGCGAGACCTATTGGCTATGCCAATGCTTGTTTAACATGTATTTAAACAACTGTCTGGCTGGGGATCCATCGGGTGTGGGGGCAGTTGAGAACAGTAATCATTAGGGCTGGCAGCAACCAGGCAGGGAGGTGAAGGGGTGGGAGATCAACAGAAGATTCTGGAGAGCATATGGTTTAAACAAAGATAAGGCCTGGCAGGGAGGAGTGGGAGATGCAATGGGGCGATGTCATTTTTTACACAAACAGAACACCAGGCATTTAAGCCTCAGCCTGCTCCCCAGTGCCTTGTGAGCCACTTTACAGCACGTTCGTGGAAACAATGTGTGCATGCTTTCATAACGAATTTCATTGTTAGAAAAACATGGCGGCTGCAGCCAAGGAGCATGTTTAAAACATAAATAGTAAAAGGCAAACAGTGTGGCTCACTGCTGGTATCTACCGGGAGCAAACTTCAAAGGTAGACGTGAATCCAGTGGCCAAAAGCGTAAGCCAGGCCGCTGCAGTCCCTACGGTGCACGGACCCCCAACTCCCCACAGCTGGGGTGTACATGAGGGGGCTATCCTAGAAGACATGACAGTTAGGGGGAGGGGGACCCAATCAGCCCAAGCCCAACAAAATTCTGTGATATATGGGAGATTCAGGGCCCCTCATCACACTCTGCCAGCGTGCCCATCATTTTGTGTTACGCCCCTGCCAGGGTCTCTCTTCATGCATTTAGGGAGGGGCTGTGGGCCGTGCACACTACGGTAATTAAGTTCCTTTCAAGTAAGGGCAATTATAAACCCATGTCAGAGTGCAGGTTCAACTGCAAGGAAAACACAGCACCGTTACATTGCAGTTTCCACAGTGAGAACAAGTAGTGTGCTCCAGCTCCGGGAGTTTCGGCGGCTTCGGCAGCTTCAGGAGGCGTGCACTTTTAATGCAACAGTAAATGTTGCTGTACCCACAATAATGTGCTGCATGGCTAAATACTTAGGTCCCAAAGGCGAGACCGATTGCATTGCAAATACTTGTTAAATTTTACTTTTCACCTCTGTCTCATCCAAAAAGATATATCCTTGACTGACACTTCCTTTGCTAAGCCAAATGAACACCATTCTCGTTCCAAGTTGTTGACTGACTGGCTTTTCATTGTCCAATTCTTTGGACAATTCAGAAATATGGAACTCTGTTTTACTCACTTTCTTTATACTACTACCATCACCATTATCAAAACCCACTGTGTATTACTTCATATGTATTACCCTCTGGCTCAGGAAATGCAGAACAAACTCTTCTTCACATAGCACACAACAGGCCAGATTTACCAATTTCTCACACAGCGCAGGGCAGCAGCCGCAAATGCTGCGCTGCGTGAGAAGGAGAGAGTGCCAAATTTACTGAAATATGGCACTCTCCTCCCCTCTCCCTAGTGCTGGTGCTGAAATTAGCTGCCATGCACCACGGCGATACCTTTACACCACAGTTCAAGGGTGTCTCCATGAGTCAAGCATAGGTTTTATGCAGAAAGTATACCCTTCCAGTACAAAATACTATGCATAGACTGACTTAAACCATTTTCCCACTTTGTATGTGTGCTGCACAGTGTAGCACACACGCGAAGTCGGGGAAAAAAGCATTTCTCCTTCATAGCACCTGGTTGAAGGGTGTGCTAATTTCTGACACTAAACCCTGTCTACTTTATTTAGTAAATTGGGTTTAGATTCAGAAACCTTGGGCGATTGCATTGGAACGCCCATGCACCACCCGTGGTACGACCCCTTGGTACTAAGTAATGCAAAGCAGCACTATGCGCTGCTTCGCGTTACGTTCACGTTATTTCCAGCACTAAACAAGTTTAGCGCTGGAAAGAAAACTGGACAAAAAGATTTTGCACCGATTTGTATCACTTTTGTGACGCAAACACGGCGTAAAATCTTAGTAAATCTCCCCAACGTGTATTTCAATCAAACCAGTCACTCTTAAATAGCTGCCCTGCGTGCCATGACTCTCATCATACTAATTTTTAACCAGTTTGTAACTACATAGGCCAGTTCTCATGATCTCATCTCAGTTCAGTCATTATTATACCCCCTCCCCACCTTCCCTACAAAGCCAACAAACATTTATTTCCTTTTCACATCAGTTGAATGGCACATTCGTCACAAATCGTTCATCCCATGAATGACCACTGCAGTAACATTTCATTCTTCTGCTATCATAAACCTCTGCCATTAATATACCCGCTGCCACTCAGGCTTCCACGAGACGCTTTAGATGCATCAGTCTTGGTGTCACTTTCATCATGGCTCCTGAATTTCATTTCTTTCATGCACCTTATCACATCCTTGCACCATCCCCTCTCCTGCTGCTGTTTAGAGTACTCTGGTGCTCTCCGGTGCTAGGCTAGCATTTTATAAATGCTCTCAATAAAAAAAAAATAATAATGCGGTTAGCTGTGTGGTCAATTCCATGCGCCATTGCAAGAGCTTGATTAAAATCTGCTTCACAATCTACATGATGTTGTTGTATTTTGTTTTATACAGGTATTGCCCTTGCGTCCCATTAGCTAATCTCATTAATGATTCAATCAAACCACCAAACTCTCATGGGGTGTTTAACCCCCCCCCCCAGTTCAATAATGTATCTCCTTCCTTCCCCTTAGATCCTTGTGCATGCCTAAGCTTCTAATAGCAGGTTTATGCCTAACCAAAATAATCATGCAATGTTTAAGAAGCTACTTCATACAAATCCATTCCACGTTTTCGGATTCACCTAGGATACTCTGTGGAATGCCATTACAGATAATGTTTCCCTCCATCCCATGCTGGGAAATAAAATGGTGTGCTTCGATTATACTGAAAACCACTATCAGCCAGGACTGTCTTCCATTGTTTCAGGCACACAGACTTTTGCTGCAGCAGGTAAAAATAGAAGACTTTTATGCCACCATCATTAGGTATGCGAAAGGTTAAGTAGGACATGCCCCGAACAAAATAAATGAATATGAAAATAAATAATTAAAAGGCATTTCAAATGAACTACTATAACTAAATAAATTAACAGTTCAATGTGCTATACAGATTCAGTGCACATTCTAGTCCTACAACAGATTATACATCAGGACCAATTGCTGGTCGCTAGTTTGGATCTACCAAAAACAGAATCATTGGTATAAATCGGAGTTCTCCAAAGTCGGTCGTGGGGGGCTGGACCCATGCCAGATTTTTAAGATAACTACATTTATATAAATGGGGATATGCTAAAAATCTGGCATGGATCCAGCCCTCCAGGATCGATGTTGGAAAACCTTAATATAAATAATACCATATTTTGGCACCTTTCGGATTGCAATCATTCGAGCACCCTGCGTCTGTGAATAAAGGGAGACAGCAGTGCAACACTTGCTCCAGTTTCAAAGCAGACTCTTCTATACATTAAATCAACAAAGGCATAGGCGCTGGAAGTAGGACTGCTGGGGGTGCTGCAGCACCCCCAAAATAATCATGCTGGAGTTTAGAAGGTAAATGAGCAATAAGCAATAAAGAAGCCTTTAAATAGTTTTTTTCTTGCCACATTTGCTATGCTTCAAAGACCAAGGTCAAATGTCAGGCTATGTTCTCTGACAAATTGCTGATTATTCTTTAAACATGGAGATTGGTGTTTACTTTTCTTGCTCTAACTGCAAAGTTAGAGGATTTTGTAAAGCAGGCTATCTGACTCTCTTGCTGGGACACAGGGAGTGTAAAAGGAAAAGATATAGAATGTCAGGTTTTTTTTACAACTTTTATAGCACAACAACATTTAAATATGTGTAAATAAACCGTACAAATACTTCAAAACATATCAGCAATTAGGAAAGCACAAATGTAATTCTGTAATTTTGAAGTGTGATGAAAACAAAGATTTAATAGGATCAAAGCAAACTAAGACACCAGTGATGCACAAATGATAAATATTTGCTGCAACTCGCTTTCCACACATTATTGTTTGTGCGTAATAATTTTAATAGGTTTATCAGTAAAACTGCATGTCAGTGCGAATTTTGCTGACATTTCAATGGCATTTTTTTTTTCTGTAAGTGACACTGTACTACCAAACCATGCTTTAGTAATATATGTGCAACAGCGTTCTCCAAAATGCACCACTGGCTACATACCACCCGCCTACCACTTTCATACATGAATTGTGTGGCTTATTTGCTACACTTGTTCTTTATGTGTCGCGCTTGTATTTTTCACAATCTCTAGTTTTGGTGACGCAATACTGATGCCAGCACCCCCACTCTGAAAATTGTTCCAGCACCACTGGACACAGGTCCACATAATATTGTATAGCTACCACGTTTAGAGGATGTGAGTGTTAGACTATGCAGGAGAGGTCACAGACTTGATGAAAGGTGTGACTGACCCCCTACAAAGTCAAAACAATCAGACCCGAAAAGATGAACTGCTGCTAGAAATCCTGCGCTCTCCCTTTGTAGCTTGGTGCTAGCAGCGAGGTCCACCTCAGAGGTGTGTTTGCAACAATGAGCCAAACAACTACAATTCAGAGATGAAGAACCTGGAAAGTTCTAACTAACTCGATTACTAAGATGAAAAATGATAAAATCGGGTCTCAGAAATGAAGATCCTACGCATGATTCAAAAGTTGTGCATGTTCGACAAGTGTCTCTCGGTGGGATGGCTTCTCTTATTAACTTGAGGCGGACGTGAGTGATATGCATAACTCATTGCTGTTTGGGTGCTTCCCGGCACAGGGGTTCAGTGGACGTGGGAACTCAAGTCAAGCGCAGGTGTATTTACAAGTATCTGACGAGAAATTGAGAGTTCCTTCTCAACTGTCTCTTGTGGCTGCCAAAAATCACCGCCGCCATCCCGTGTTGCTGACCACGCAGGGGGAGGACTGCCAGGACCATCCAGCATCGCGGCAGGAGCCACGTCAATAGCTCGCGCCAGCCGGTGCTTTAAATTCCTGAAATCCTCCTGCAGCGCGGGGATCTCTTGTGGCTGTCAAAAATCACCGCCGCCATCCCGTGTTGCTGACCACGCAGGGGGAGGACTGCCAGGACCATCCAGCATCGCGGCAGGAGCCGCGTCAATAGCTCGCGCCAGCCGGTGCTTTAAATTCCTGACCTGCCTCCCGCAGCGCGGGACGCGCGCGGGCGAAGCCCGGGCCAAGGGCGGGCCCGTCTGAGCCCATCAGAGACCGAAGGAGGCCGGGCTGGGCAACCCCTCTGAGACCTGTTGTTTCCTACCATCTGTGACTCCTACGTGGTAAGCAATATAAAGTTAGATAAACATCACCACGGTTAATATCGATGATGTCCAAACGCACTGCCCCGCCTAGTTTGCGCACTACTACCACTATTGATAGCATGCTGGAGAGAGCTGTCAATATCGTCAGCACCGAAATAGAACTGACAGAGAGATGTTTGTCCCTGGGCTTATCAAGTTCGCAAATTTCCCCTCTAGTTGCAAACAGGGATCTCCTTAGCCCTACTCAGCCACCGTACCCACCATCTGAGCTCAATATGCACTTGTCAGCTCAAGGAAATTGGCTGGCTGCTGAGGGAAGTAATAGCATTGGAGACACAAGGGGAGTCAAGGATCCTGTTGTCCCAACACACAGCAGGGATTTTGCCGATTTTGAGAACATTTCTCCGAACCCAGAAATATCCGGGACTAAGAGAAAAAGGAAACTAACCAAACCAGCCTGTCCTAAGAGGAAACAACCCCCACGTTCGAAGATGCAGCGCACGCTTTAAGCACATGGATCCAGGGCCCGGCAGCTATACAGTCGACACAGCCTCTGTCAGCGCCCCTATTGACTTAACCCCTCTTGAGTCGTCAAATCGCTCAATCTCCACTCAGACTGAGTCTTTACCAGCAATTTTTAATAATTTTACACTCGGGGACACAGCAATTGACATTATTATAGATACTGTCAAAGAGAATGTCAGGGAGCTTGTTGACAGGAATTTTACCACACTCTGGAGACGCCTGGATTGCTTAGAATCCTTGTTCAATAAACTAAGTGTGCCTGGTAGTACCTTTAGGCCAGTATCCCAACAGGGAGGGGCCCCTAATCAGCAACCAGCAAGTAGAATAGAACCTGGGTTGACACAGGAAACTGTAACACATGATCAGCGTCCTATGGTAGATTCGTGTAGGACCTGCCATCAAGCAAAAGGATGTTCTGTTCCTAAGCACCCAAACCACCATGTCACTCTTTTAAAACCTAGCGACCCTTTTAGTCCACACGTACGGAACCAACAAGTCAACAACGCTTCTCCTTTAATCTTTGCACATAATGCTCATCCTGCACATGACATCAAGACCGCTGCCACTAAGCCCAAAGCAAGCCAGTACACTGAGGGTAGAAATGATGTGTTAAATCTACCTCCGGCATCCTGCCCTTATGTTTTGATCCTTGCAGGAGTCCCACCAATAGGGAAAAACCAGCCTGAATCTTGGGACCAATTACGAAATAAATGCACTGACTGGTTGATCAAACATAAAGGGTTTAGTGCCGGTAACATCAATGACATCATAATGGTGCACAGGGTGGGCTGGGTTGGATCATCAGATAAAACTATAGAGGGCGACTGTGTCGTCATCAATTTTCGGCGACCGGCTTCTGTAAGATTCATATTATCATCAAAACAGTGCACCAATGGCATATCCACTGATATTTGGTCACTACCTCTTGGTTATTTTTACAAGCCAAATCCTAGACATAACATACCGGATACCAATTTGCCCCTAACGTAAAATAGATTTATGGCCCTCTCTGGCCTGGACAGTTTAGACTGACTGCAGCCCACAATAACATCTACTGAGCCATCCCTTTCTATAGCCACATTGGTCCCCACTATAACTGACAGCCCGGAGACACACGATCTGCGGGTGCTAAGTTGGAATATTGCCGGGCTGGCATCTAAAATAGCCATTGAGGATTGGGTAAAGATGGTAAACACATTTGACGTACTGCTATTCCAAGAGACCTGGGCAACAAAAGAACTGTATCTTGAAGGGTTCGAATGTTTTAATGTTATGGCAGACACCTCGACATTTGGGAGACCGTCAGGCGGCCTCTCTATCTGGGTTAACATTTCTTCGGAAGGCACTGTTAAAATTATTCCTACACATAGAACTAGTTTTCAGGCCCTGATATATACACGTGGGGTCTCAATCTGTTTTATTAATTTTTATAATAATGATTTTTTATCCGAACCTAATTTGAATTTTGTGAACCTTTTTAACTTTGTCTCAGAGATTCAAGACTCGATGAGGTTACATAAGTTAGTTGGAATCTGTTTGGGTGGTGATTTTAATGCTAAAATTTCAGGGGTAAACTGGGCAGGTGCTGCTTATACATTGCAAGCACCCCCATGCAGAAGGGGACTGAGTTACTGGGCTATTTATCAAAATATAATCTACTCAATGTGATGGATATTGCTGATATAAACCACCGCAACAGTCACCCATTACCAACTTATAGAGGACGTGGCTGTGCCTCAGTAATAGACTACGTCTTTATATCAGACGTATTGGAAGATCTCTTGGTCAAAGCCGAGGTTATACCTAC
Source organism: Calotriton arnoldi (assembly GCA_963921515.1). Lineage (NCBI taxonomy): Eukaryota > Metazoa > Chordata > Amphibia > Caudata > Salamandridae > Calotriton > Calotriton arnoldi. Next base: position 1,603,447 of record CAWUFW010000084.1, on the reverse strand, counting down.
CATGTATGGGGACCATAACCCTAACTTTGTTACACTCAGGGTAGCCCCCAAACCCGGCCCCCCCAAGGAACCAGGGGCCTGTAACTTAGCACCTTCGACAGACAATTTAAGAATTATATGGAAAGGTATAGATAACCATAAAGTATTTTCAAAAATGCTGTCAACATATCAACTATCCGTTAACAGCTGCCTGTCGTTAACTGACCCTAACCCTGAGGTAGTCACTGCTTTTACCGACTTATGCGCAGGTGTCAAACAAATAATCTCAAGACCAGTGTCAAACAATAACAAAAAATGGTTTAACACCACATGCTCACAGGCAAATAGAGAGCTTTGGGCAGCTATGAAAGCGGCACCAAGGGATGTTAACCTTATTAGATCATTGAGGAGCCAATATAAAAAGGTGGTCAAGGAGAGAAAAGAGGAAATCTTGAAAGAACAGTGGGACAACTTGGCATGCGCCGCAAGACTCAATAACACAAATGGCTTTTGGGCTGCGGTTAAAAACATGAGAACCAGGGCCCTTTCAATCACCCCGATAAGCTGTAACATATCTGCTGAAGCATGGGAAGCGCATTTTTCTAAAATATACACAGCTCCGCATTACAATGGGGACTATAGCGACATCCACCCTGTGTCAAGAATACATATAACGCTAACTGAAGTCGAGGATGCCATCGATCAGAGTTTAGGGAACAAGGCCCCCGGCCCGGATGGTCTTCCGATTGATCTTATAAAGTATAACACAGAGTTTTGGGCACCCCTTCTTCTGAACGTTTTTAATAACTTAACAAACTCTCATATTCCCAAAACATGGGCCTCTAGTATAATCGTCCCAATATTTAAAAAGGGGGACAGATCCAACCCGAGCTGCTACAGACCGATCTCCCTGATCGATAATACTCTTAAAATACTTGGTAGGGTATTATTTAATAAAATCAGGTCTTGGGCGGAGGAGGGAAGCATTTTAAATAAATGCCAGTTAGGCTTCAGAAGCAACCTGGGAACCGTGGAACAATGCCTTAATCTCAATCTAATTATAGGTAAATATACAATAGCCCGGCAATCCCCAATCTACCTGGCTTTTATGGACCTGACCTCCGCCTTTGATTTTGTTAATAGATCGCGTCTGTGGGCATGCCTCTTAAGATACGGGCTGGACGAGGATTTAGTTCATTTTTTATCGTATCTACACAGGGATTTAAGGGCAAGGGTTAGGATTAGTATGGCTGGGGAAGTATCAGGGGATATACCCATTGGTAGAGGGGTCAGGCAGGGGTGTGTACTGGCCCCTCTCTTATTTATTTTATATATCAATGAGCTGCATAATACATTATCAACTCTGAATACAGACGTCCCAATGATCAATGGTAATAAACTCCCTGCCCTGTTGTACGCGGATGACGCGGTTATAATGGGTCGCACCCCGAACTCTCTCCGCATTTTAGTTAGGGGTTTTGTTGATTTTATGAATGGATTAGATCTTTGTACTAATTTAAAAAAATCTTTTTTAATGTGTTATGGCCCCAAAAAATATCCTATTAAAGTTATTAATTTAGGTTCAGAAAAACTGATAAGCACTTGCACTTTCCCCTATTTGGGCTTAGTATTCTCTGATAACGGTTCTTGGGCGACCCATTCTGCACATGGCCGGAGTAAATTCTCAAAATCGGTTAACTCAGTTTTGAGTCTTCCCCAACCTAGAAGATCTGAGGTAGTGCTATCTTTACTGAAAATATATAAAACTCAGTGTCTACCCATAGTAACATATGGGGCAGAGATATGGGGACACACAAACAGCAACAGCACCCAGATCGAGGAAAATAGATTCCGCCGGAGAGTATTGGGGGCACCGATCTCTTCATCATCCTATATTTGTCACAGAGAGTTGAATTTGCCATATGTGGAAGATTATATCAGGTCCCGCCCGGCTGTATTTTGGTTGAAAGTATGGCAAAATCCAGCGGCAGCACTGACCAGAGAAATTATAACTGACTGCCTTAAATGTGATAAGGGCATTGACATACCATGGTTGGCTGCTGTCAGGGCTAGTTTGACTAGTATAAATCTTGCACATATTTTTACAAACCCAAACCACTTGGAAGGCATCAATAAAAAGATTATTCAGAAGGCCCTGTATAAACATTATGAAGGTACTAGGTATGAACGAGAATTCCCGAAATCCACAGTATTTCGCTATATATCCACGGTAGAGGGTGACGTCCCCCGCCCATACCTGCCAGCTGGTTATCTTCTAGAAGCTATTAACCGCTGGGATCGTAGTTTGCTCTTCCGCCTTAGATCAGGCACCCTAAAATACTCATTGTGCTTCCCCTTAGGCTTCAACATCAACCATGAGCAAATGCCATGTTATTGTGGCAACCGTGGAAACCAATCTATGTTACACTTTATATTCTTTTGTAACTATTACCGAAAATAAAGCATGCAATTATTGATCCCTTATTTTAAAGCCCTGGGTATTGATGATTTTAGGGTAGCTTATAGTGTCATTCTTAAACTTGATGGGGAAAATTTAATTCTTCGTGTTTGCACATTCTTGAAAATGGCTGTCCGCTCACGCGCCTCTATGGACATTATTTAAGCAAAACTTCAGTGTACTTTTATTACTGTTCTCCCCTTCGGATTAGCATTTAAACTTGGACTCTGGTTGTTGTAGAACGCACTTTAATGATTGATACCTGTCATAATACATGCACTTTACTCATTATGCTGCTATATTTTTATGAAATATTCTATTTTTGCTGTGTTGTTTTTTAACAATGTATATGATATTATCGCATCTATTGTATTAAATTAGGTATTTATTGTATGTTTTAAATTAGAATATATCAATGTATTTTTTGCTGGTACTTTGCTCTGTACTTTTATGGATATTTTGTATATCCGAATAAAGGAGATTGATTGATTGATTGATTCAAAAGTTATAAAAAAACAACTAACGCCCTGTAGCAAAGAAACAAAAAGAAACATGCTCATTTTTCTTATTTAGGAAATATAATAACATATATAAAAATAACTGCAAGGTGTTTTCCATGCATATCTTTAAGATGTAGGCCCACCCTGTGGCTGAACAGTTAATAAACGTTTGTAGTGAATGGTCTTAGAGAAAAAATTACATTTAATTTGCTACAGAAAATCTATGAAGAATCGCATTAGCAGTCTCGGAGACACAGAACTTGAAGTGTGGATGTCTTACTGAACACCTGCCTTATTATACTGGTGGTATTCTTCCCAATTATTAACTGTGCTGTGACTTCCCTGCTCTCTCAAGGATATCATAACAGCACAGCTGGTATCAAACTCTAATTTAGTACCCTAGGCTTCTACTGTCTTTAAATGTCACGGTTTAATGCGCATATTTAAAGAGAGTTTAACAGAAAGACTGCACTTTATGACAACATAATCTGCCGACATAATTTAGCATATAGAGATATTGACATAGATGACACAGTAGAGGAAAGCACAAGGTGTTTGTGAAACACTTGTTGCAGTCACATGGTATCAAGTTAGTTTGTTGAACCAGTATCCAACTTTTTCCTCCGGTTACCCAGTTGTTCTCTTACCACATCTTTTGATATCAATAAAGGCACAATTAGCCATATCTGCTTTTCTCTTTTGAAAGGAAATCCATTTAGTAAAGCATATGATATTTGTTTAATGTGTAAATATAAATGTACCTGTCATGGCTCTAGAGCAATTTAGCTAAGGTTTTAGCATTGTAGTGTTAATTTTGCTTTTGCGTGATTGCATGAATTTTAAGCAAAATTACATAAAATTACACATAATTATGCAAAATGCAAATCTGTCCTTTCTCTCTATATTTTAGTGAAAAATGCATCCTCACGTCATTTTTTGGCAGAAGGATGCATTTAACAAAATCATCATGAACAACAGCCACTCACATTCTGTTGTTCCATGCATTTGTGCTAAATTATGGTGGCAAAATGCGCACTTCGGTGCAATTTATTTTTACAGCGAATGGTGTTTATTAGGCAAAGTAGCATAATGGCATAATTTTGGGAATTTTGCAAAATTCCCCAAATTGCACGAATGACGCCAGAGTAATTACATTTCACTCAGGTGTAGTTTACACTTGTGTGGCAGTCTAAAATCGTAAAATTATCACATGTATTAGGACTTTTTACAGTTACATTTCATGACCTTAAAATGCATAGGACCTAAACAAACTATCTCTCAACTGAAAGCTTCTGGTGGATAACTTGGTCAGCCTCAGAAAATGTGGGTCATGTACATCTTACATAGCCTATTGCATTGAAGTGTCCTCCTGTTAATTGCATTCACTGAGCTTCTTTGCTAATCTTCTGTAGTGAATGCTCAACTCATTCATCACCCTGCACAACAGGGTGATGAGCAAGTTGAGTAATAATTTATAAATTGGACACTTGTGATACAACACTACAGACACTAGATTCAGAGCATCCGCAGTCAAGTGAGTTCTCACTACTGTACCAGTGCCCCGGAGATTCAATCACCACATGCTACCTTTTCTCAAAACGTCTAAATTGATGGATTTCCAATACACAGGGTCTCTTTCATAGACCAACAAGATTAATCAAAACCTTCCCTCTGAATCTAATGTCTGTAGTGTTGTATCACAAGAGTCTAATTTCTAATAAACTATCCTGAGAATGGTCTCATGGATTGTTTCCACTAAAAGAGCGAAATGTCGACCCACATCGGGTCTCTGAAATTGATATACATTTATATATACTCTGAGTCTAGAGTTCATGGAATTGTGTTTTTACACCAAGTAAGTTTACTTGCTGGACTATGTGTCCTTATAGCTTTACTTGTACTCTATATGTGACCCCACAAACTGATATTGTATTTAAACTCTTTAAGGTATTGATGCTATAAATCTATAAATCTTGAAATATTTTTTATATGTATTTTACTGATCCCTTAACATTTTTAAATAATTTAATTTTGAAACATATTGTTATATGTATCATAATCTAATACCAGAGTACGCCTATTTTTGTTATTTGGTTTTCGATGTGTTCGTTTAATTTAACTCCCCATTATTTGAATTAATTTCGCTGCAGGTTGTGTCTTGAGTGACCAGCCTAAATTGTTTAGAAATTAAAATATTTTAAAATAATTCTCTCGGGAGTTCTGTGTTATTCACCCATCTCCTGTGGGAAGACTGGATTGTTCTAGTGTGTTTTCATAATGTCAGCACAGATTGTGGCTAACTTCCCATTTGTTTTATAAAGAGATCGTACTATGCACTAGGTCAATGTTTTGCAAAGCCTCTCTTCTTCCCCATACCTGTTTTGCTCAGAAATGCATCTCTCCCTCCACTGCTTTATTGAAAAGGAGCAATTGTTTATAATAACTAGTGTGTTTCCTGTGTGACTCTCGCTATATCCTTCTTCAAGTGTCTATAGAGTGTTTTCTAGTTGGTGCAGTTGTATCCTGATGGACTTCAAGACTACGGCTTGTCTGGCAGTCAAGATTCCTCTTATGCTTTCCACACTGTAGACTATTGGGGCGCTGATCACACATTTATCTCAAAGTATTAGGTGATGGACATTTTTACTAGGAGTATGCAAAATTCACATTATATGTTATTACATAATTATGCAAAATGATGGCAAATCCGTCATTTTGCGCTATATATATTCACTTGAAATGTAGAAAACTATTGTGAGGGAGGGTAACATATGCGTACTAGGTAAGGGATGTATATATCAGATTGGACTTGCGATAATTGTGAGGAAGGTCTCCTACAAAATGTTATATTGTTGAATCTGTGAAAAGTTACAATGCATATCCAGGATGCTGCCCATTAGCTTGTATGAATGGTTTTTAAGCCAGTGAATTGAAAATATAAAAAGTATAAGTAATTGAGAAATACTCCGATTGGACACATTGTAAAAATTATCGTATTAAGTTTGAAGTACAAAAAGGATACATGAATGAAAGACTGTTTTATTTTCCTTTAAAAGTGAAAACAATTTATTTGGACTTGTTGAGAACCTGATAGATTGAGGTTTAATTTTGAGACAATTTTTGTAAGTAATGGATTTTTGTCCTCCTGTCTATATGATATGCATAACGATGTTTACCATGGTGGAATAAGGATATAAAGAATACAATGCTGGTACACTGTTGAGCTGTAACCACTGCAATCACTGTAGGTAATCTGTTAGGGGCTTGGATGCTCACAGGATTATGGTCACATTAGGAATTTGTGATAATAGTGAGGGGTTGGGCAAATTTGATTAATGATCATGTATCTACATAAGGTACATACATATATAATATTTCTTATATAAAATTTTAAAAGTAAAAATCAAAATGGAAAAATATATGTAAAAAAAGTAAAAAGTGAAAATGTTTTTAAAATATTGAGGTTTTGATTATTGTATATAAGAATTTTTTAGGCCCTGATGAAATTCCTTAATAGGGACGAAACGCATTGGCAGGGTCTGTCCCAAAAATTGGAAATAGGCTTGAGAATAAAGACTATTTGAAAAAGAAACCAGGGCTTGGAAAACCAATTCTTTACGACAAAGATAGACTTTGATTATGATCATCTGATTATAAGTGATTACAGCTTAAATGCCATGGACATTTGCATGAATTATGTGATAATATGTTCCCCCCCTCATAATAGTTTTCTACAAGTTGATTTGAGTTTTGTGGGCAGTCAAAATGTTTGGAGTAGACACAAAGACAAGAGAATTGGGAACACTGACCAGTGCAATCTTAAGAATCACTACTGCCACCTATTGTGTATTCTCATGAAATGTGTCCTTTCATCAATTATTGGTGCAAAGACGCATTTGAACTAAAGCACCACGAACAACAGCTGCCTGCATTCTGCTGTTCCCGTGCTTTGGTGTGTAATTACTTGAAATGGCGTAATTTCAGGAATTTTGAATAACCCAAAATTCCCGAAATTATGTGACTTAACCTGGTGTTATTTACATTTCACGAAAGCCTCATTTTTTGCAAGTCTGAAATATTTAATCAAGTAGCAACCTTGAAGGAAGGCTCCATTGCCATGAATGTGCTAAGACAACTCGCATTGGACCTCTATTGTGGCAGGTGAGTGGTCAGAAAGTGTACATGGTAGATATGAGATGTTGATATTCCAAGGCAGGAAGCCTGTAGGCAGTAATCAGTAGTTTAGCCTAGAGTGTGAGTTGTGAACTGTGGAGTAGAATGAAGAGGCTTGATTTTGTCTGCAGTGAACAAATCACGTTGTTCAGGTACAACGTGTCCATAATTTTTTTGCACTGTTTGCCTTTTTCTAGGTTCTTTGATGCTATGAGTTGTAGTACAGTCAAGAGTTTAATGGATTGTCAAATTGAAGTCCCAGCCTCCAATGTAGTTGGATAGAGTCACATTGTCTACCCATGTGGGTCAATATATCTAAAATTGGTGGAGAGTAAATGGTAGGAGCATAAACAGTCATTGATATGCATGGGACATAAACACAGGCACAATTTATTGTTAGTATTCTACCTTCTTGATTTGAGTGCACCTTGTGTGGTTTAAAGTCTATTGATTTCCTAAAGAGATTAACCATTCAATGTGAATAAGGGAAAACTTTAGACAATTATCTAAATGAAATTGATCTGGAAGCAACAGAGGGGGCTGTAATGGGATCTAGATGTGTTTCCTTTGAGAGGGATTCATCATTGTTGTGTCAGTCAAGGTACAACAAGACCAGTCTTACTTTTCAGGGTTAATATTTAATTAATGACTTGACTTTAGAAAGTAACATGGCATGATATACACTTAGGCGTGTAGCACTGCCAATCACCCACAGCCAATGTGAATTCATAGCTCATTAGGCAATTCTACAGCTCAGAAAGTGAATTGGTTTATTGAACTAGAGCAACAACATACACAGCTATGTTATCATATTAACAGTGTAACATGCTGTAAGCTACGTTCCTGCAGAAACTAGCATAATATAGGAGTATGAAGGCACAATAAAGGGCCAAGGTTTGGCAGTGTGCAGTATAAGGGGGACAAGGTTCATCCTGGTTTATACTTTAACTCCACATCATTGGTGTTAACACAGGGCCCGATTCACAGAACTAATCTGAGACAAAATCCTAAACTTACTACTTTTGGTATTCACAGAAGGCATTTAGTAGTAGTAAAGTTAGGATTTTGTCTTAAGTTTGTCTTAAGTTTGTCTTAAGTCTGTCTTAAGTCTGTCTTAAGTTTGTCTTAAGTCAAACTTAAGACAAAATCCTAACTTTACTACTACTAAATGCCTTCTGTGAATACCGAAAGTAGTAAATTTAGGATTTTGTCTCAGATTAGTTCTGTGAATCAGGCCCACAGTCTTTAGTAGAAGGGGGAATTCAGCAGAAACATAATATAAGAGAAGGAAGGCACAATAAAGGACCATGGTTTGGCCGTGTGTAGTGAAATGGGGAACAAGGTCCATTCTGGGTTATATTTTCTTTCTACATCATTGGTGTTAACAAGGTCTTCAGTAGGAGGGGGAATTCTGCAGTGAACTATATCCACTATCCCTTGTTTGTTGTGAGTTGTGTTATAGTTTTCAGCTTCTTTGGCAATACCGAAGATATGTATTTTTCCATCATGATGCAGCTTTAGTCTAGCTAAAAATAGTATTGCGTATTTGATACTCTGAGGTGTTGCTCCACCTCCGTACCACAGTAACATGCCTCCTGTACTGTTGTTGTGAAGTTTGGAATAATGTGCAGTGTTGCAAGAGTTGTGCCGAAAGGTGGTCAGGGTGGCAGCCATTGATGGACCCGCTCTATGACTAAGAGGCCAGAGAATTGAGCCCCGCCAAGATTTCTGCATGCAATATTTCTATGATTTGTTCTGGTTTCTGCACAGCTGTGGATTTCGGTAGCCATAGGATCCTAATATTATTCTGACTGGAATTTCACATAAGTTCCTCATTTTTTGCTTTAAGTACAGCCAGAACTTTGCCCATGCATGGCAGAGTTTCAGATGATTTCAATGTGTCACCTTCTGCTACTGAAATGTGTTGTTCAGCCAAAGCTAGCATCATACCATTTTCTATAGTTTATTCTGTATATGGTTGAGCCAATTTGTAAGTGAGTCGGTCTTGGAGTGTATATCTTTCAAACGGCGTTCAATTCTGAGAAATTGCTTTCATGTTACAATTCATATCACTAGCTTTTTGTGGCAGTTGAAGAGGCTCATGGGGGCTCACCCCCAGTTGGTGGTTTATAAACCAGATTGCTCTCTCTCGGTCTGTTTTCCACATTGTGACATTATGCTTTACAGGTATTCCTTTATTAATGTGAGTGTAGGTGCTAGGCTGTGGGCTGTGTGCTAAGCGCACTTTGTTCTGTCAGTTCAGAATCATTTTCATTTATTAAATGTGGCCCCCCAGGCCTCAAAGGTACACAGCAGCAGTGCCTTTCATAGTCAGAGAAGCAGGTGGTACAGATTGTGCAGTCTTAATGGAAGGTAATAATTGATCGTGAGAGTAAACCCAACCTCCAGAAGAGTCACAGTGAAGAATTTTCAATATGAATCTGCCTGAAATGGATCATGCTCAATTCTGTCGAGAAAGATTGAAACATGCCTAGGTGAAGGTCTGGGCAGCATGCCCGGCGATGGGACATGATTGGGCAAAGGCCCCATAGCTGGAAGAATGGTGTGAGATGAACGTTGCACACATGTGGCCCCCTGACCACGTAGCCAGCCCAGGATTGTGCCAAGATTGGCACAAACTAGCCACACACCAAAGTAGTTCATTGTAATGGGCACACTTGCCTACTCTGATGTTTCCTTCCACCAGCAACAATCTCAGGCAGGGCTCATTGTCAGATCCTATGGCACGTTTTCATGCAGGCAGCTGGGAATTTGGAGGAGATGTTTCCCAGGTGCACATGCACAACCTCAGCCACTAGAGGACCAGCACAATCAAGCACACTTTTGCATCAATATTGGCTAACCAAGTATTTCATCCCCACCTGTAAAGAGTTCCCTCGTTTGGAAACATTGGTGGTTGTGATTCTTTGCTTTTCATTAAAGTTCACTCAGGGTTGGTATGATCATTCACCTTTGTTGTTTTATTCCTTGTTCAGTTCCCTTCTGTCCTCTAGTTTCCTTACCCTCTGTTTGTGATTCTGCCCTCATTGCTTTCTTGTCAGTTTGTCAGTGTTTCTCCTTATCCAAGCTTACTCTCTTCCGGTGCAATGTCGGCATCCCATTTCAGCTTCTGTCTAGGGTCTGTGGTATGCCTGGGGCTAGTCACAGCATCCCCTCTGCTTGAACCAGGTATGTACCTCACTTTGTCACCCTTATATCTAATGTCTACATTGTCATCCCTTTAGTAATTGTATTTTCTCAGCCAGCCTCAGGTAGAGTCCTTGGTATTCATAACTTGGCCCTAAGATGCAGAGACTCCGAAATGTATTGTGGGTTTTCACTGAGTCTGGAGGAATGGGTCACTTTCTCTCCCACCTTACCCTCTTTCCTCCATAGACTGGGAAACTGTAAACATCCTTGCAAGGGAGTAAGCTGACCTTTAGAGGAAGTCAGATGGATTGGCCTCGACATCCACACTCTCAAAAGACTCTTGAAACACTGTGCTTATGACGCTCAGGACCAAGATCGACCCCTGACTCTTGTAGCCTGTTTAGCCTAGTGCTGCTCTGGGGTGATGTCAATCTAAGCCGTCCTTGCCCTGAGTGGCTCTGTCTTGAGCTGTTGAGTGAATGTTTTCCCCCTCTGATGTCTACGGGTCAAAGGACTGGGGGATTGAGAGAGTTCTGACAGGTAGGGTGGGGCATTTGATGCATGTTGAGATGGAAAGATAATGAAGGATTTTCAGAAAAGGAAATGAGCTCCTTATTTGGGTGCCCATCTTGACTGGCAGCCTTCCACACCATCCATGCCATGATCAATGTGACTTTTTATTTGTGACAGTACAGTATTGCCAGTAAACACAGGAGAATAGAGAATTATCATAAATTCAAAATGAGGAATGAAATTTTTCAAGCATAAACAACAGGTGTGTTTTTTGCTGAATACTGCAAAGTTTACATCATGGTACCATTCAGTGAACACAGTGAGTCCTTCTATCTATACTTTAGGTTTTAGTTTACACCACAATGTTTACTTCATCTCCTCATTAACTACTGAAAAGAATTGAAAACATCCTCAAGATAGTTGCCATTTTTCACCACCACAGTATAAATTATTTTATATTTAAACTTGGCTCTGTGACATCTCCATTAATAGCATACTTCTCTAAATAATTAGCACGTAAAGCCAAAATTTGGCTTCAACTTGATCCAAACCTATCCTTATCTATAAGCACTGAAAAGATTGTAATGTTGGCTCCTTACCAAATCTATAAGCTAAATAATTTTAAAAAGTCACCCCACATCATAGGCATTGTTGGACTAGGCCCTCTCTGGAGCGTCACCCCTAAACTTTTTGCCTTCTATCCTCCTGTTTTTGCTGAATTCCTTTTTGCTGGTCTTTAGGACTCTGCACACTTTAGCACTGCTAGCCATTGCTAAAGTGCATGTGCTCTTTAAACATTGTAAAATTGGCTTATACCCAACTGGCACATTTAATTTACTTGTGCTTCCCTATTAAAGTGGTACTACATGTTACTTCATCTCCTCATTAACTACTGAAAAGAATTGAAAACATCCTCAAGATAGTTGCCATTTTTCACCACCACAGTATAAATTATTTTATATTTAAACTTGGCTCTGTGACATCTCCATTAATAGCATACTTCTCTAAATAATTAGCACGTAAAGCCAAAATTTGGCTTCAACTTGATCCAAACCTATCCTTATCTATAAGCACTGAAAAGATTGTAATGTTGGCTCCTTACCAAATCTATAAGCTAAATAATTTTAAAAAGTCACCCCACATCATAGGCATTGTTGGACTAGGCCCTCTCTGGAGCGTCACCCCTAAACTTTTTGCCTTCTATCCTCCTGTTTTTGCTGAATTCCTTTTTGCTGGTCTTTAGGACTCTGCACACTTTAGCACTGCTAGCCATTGCTAAAGTGCATGTGCTCTTTAAACATTGTAAAATTGGCTTATACCCAACTGGCACATTTAATTTACTTGTGCTTCCCTATTAAAGTGGTACTACATGTTTCCATGGCCTGTAAGTTAAATACTACTAGTGGGCCTGTAGCACTGATGGCGAAACCCACTTAAGTCACCTTTTAAGCATGTCTCAGGCCTCCCACTGCAGCCTGTGTGTGCAGTTATAAACCGCCATTTCGACCTGGCAAAATAAACATTTCGACAGGCCTAAACCTTCCTTTTTAATACATATGAGCCACCCCTCATAGATCCTAAACAACCCATAAGGCAGGGTGCAGTGTATTTAAAAAGTTGGGCATGTATTTTTAAGTTCCACAAGTCCTAGTAGTGAAAAACTCTTAAATTCATTTATCACCACTGCAAGACCTCCCTCTTCCATAGCATACCATTGGGTTACCTTATTACATATAATAAGTGATAACTTTCAATTGGGAGCAAGTAGGAATGTCAAGTTTGGTGTCTAAGGTATTGTAATTTAAACCCCTTGTTACTAATAAAGTTGAATTGTAAGTCACAATTCTGAAAATTCCACTTTTAGAAAGGTGGCATTTTCTTGTCTTAACCATTTGGTGCCTACAGTCTGTATCCTGGGTCACTTGATTAGGTGTAGCTTGCATTTGGTCTTTGAGTACTGCTTCCTCACAGTGAGACAAAGGAGGATAGATTGGTAGGATGGGCCATCTCTGTTTTGATGGGGGGGGCAAAGTTGTTACCTACAACACTTGCACAAAGACTCTTGCACTGAGGGGGGTATCTGCGGTTCAGGCGAAGAGCCAGGTCTTGAGGTTCTTACTGGATTGCGGCAGCGATGGTGATTGCCTGAGGTGCAGAGGCAAGAAGTTCCAGGTCTTCGCAGGGAGGTAGGAGAATAATCTTCGGTCTGGTGGGAGTGTGTAAGGAGAGGTGGTGGTTGAGGTATGCAGGTCTGGCATTGTGGAAGGCTTTGAAGGCGTACGTGAGGAGATTGAAGGTAATTCTTTTCAGTAGCGGTCGGTGGTAGGAGTGCCGGCCGGGCGGTGACGTGGGGCGGGGGAGGGGCAGGGGCAGGGTGGGGGTAGTAAACCACGGATTACGGCCGAATACAGGTAAGTAAACATTTAAATAAATAAAACGAATTTGGTTGTGAGCGCTGCATCGCCAAATGCGATTTATTTAAATGTTTACTTACCTGTATTCGGCCGTAATCCGTGGTTTACTACCCCCCACCCTGCCCCTCCCCCGCCCCACGTCACCGCCCGGCCGGCACTCCTACCACCGACCGCTACTGATTCTTTTGCTGATAGATAGCCAGTGAAGTTTTCTCAGGTGGCGGTGATGTGGCTGCTGCGTGGGATGTTCAGTATAGTCTGGCGGAGGCGTTCTGGATGTTCTGCAGTTTCTTTAGGAGTTTCTGGGTGGTGCTGAAGTAGAGTGCATTGCTATAGTCAAGTCTGCTGCTGACGAGCGCATGGGTGCCTGGACTCAGAGGGGATACACTTGAAGATCTTACGAAGCAGGCAGAGCGTGTTAAAGTGGAGGATGAAACAGTGTTGATTTGGCAGGTCATTGAGAGCGAGGAGCCCAGGATGACGCAGAGGTTTCGTGCGTGGTCCGTGGCTGTGGGGGGGTTTCGAGTGCTGAGGGCCACCAGGAGTCATCCCAGGCAAAGGAGGTGGAGCCCAGAATGAGGGTGACACTGATGCCGCACCGCTTCAAAGTGCATCCCTGCGTGGCTCGATAATGATGCGGGACCCAATTGCGAGGCTCGACGACGACACAGTGCCTGCATCATAAGGGGTTTGATGACGATGCTGGACCTAACTACAAGGGTCGATGACACAGCACCTGCTTCGTAAGGGGTTCAATGGCGATGCGGCACCTGACGGTGAGGCTTGACGACAACACATCTACCCGACTGCATAGATCAGAACCAACGCATCGAGTCTTTGATGCCGATGCTTGGTCCATCCAAGGTACTTTTTCAACGGGATCTGCGTGGGTCCTGTAGCCGGCCAGCCCTCCATTGCGGCTGGGCTGAACTTTGGATTTACCCTGGTCGAGCACGACCTCAAGTTACCCCTAAGCACTATTTGCTTTTAACACTATGTTGCAGTTTATTCTTTAAAAATTCATATCTCAAGTTCTACTGATTGAACTTTTGTTGTTTTGGTCTTCTTTTGCTTATAAAAACATTTCTTCCTTTTCCTAAACTAGTGTGGAGTCTTTTTGTGATGCTTTCACTGTGTTACTGTAATTATATTGCTGCACAAATACTTTACTCATTGCCTCTTAAGTTAAGCCTGACTGCTCTGTGCCAAGCTAAGAGAGGGAGAGCACAGGTTAATTTAGGTTGTGTATCTGACTTTCCCTGAAAAGGATTGTGGTCCCTACTTGGACAGGGTGAAGTCTCTGCCAAATAGAGACCCAGTTTCTAACTCATATGCAGCCTTGGACATACCTTTGGCCACTTCATTATTCAAATGTTGTGCTTGTCAGGCCACGGCGTGACCTGCTGGATGGCTTGGTCCAGGAGCAGAGCACCAAAAGATCCTTTCTGCCCTGCTCACAATATATATATGAGAAACCCCCTGCATACAGTTGGATTCACAATTAATTCTACAGGGAGAGGTAAAAGGAGAAGTAGCACAAAGGGACGTGCAGGAGAAAGGGGCTTTAGGAGCACACGTTTCACCCTACAACCTTAGGGTGTAGATACAATTGGGTGGGGACCCCCATCCTAGGGGTACTCCAGCTCGCATGTACCCCAGCACTCTCTGGCATGCAACTTAGAATAAGGGTGCCCAGTCATGCCATAATACATGGGGTGACATGGCAAAGCCAGTAGACAGTCTCACAATAGGTGGTGCAAGCACCCAGTATTATATTTAGCTGTCACCAACTCTTAATAGTGTTATGGAGTGGCCATGGTATTGGAAGCAGCCCATGTAAACTGAAGTACCAGTTTGGGGTGTATCTCTATCATCCAAAATAATCTAGCAACATGTAGGTAGGTACAAGTTAGAAGAATAATGAATTAAAAAATATATAAAAATTGAAAGTAGGTTGTGCATGAACACAAATCCAGGAACTTCTGACCTTGCTACAATACTGCAAGATATCAATAATTTATGGCCCTTTACTTTGCACACATATTCTTTACAATAATCTGAGAAAATGTAGAGAGCTAATATGTTAGAATCAACTTGAAAATGAGTGGAGAGCTTAAGACTTGGATTATGAACGGAATAAAATATGCACGTTGCTCTTCTCTTAATGGCCATGTGTGAAAAAGGCAAATGCTTGTTAAACTAAAAACAATGAAAACTTGGTCACAAAGACTAAAACAAGGGAAAATGTGACAAAAATTGATTTTGTAGCTTGCCCGCATATCAAACGAGATCCATCAATTCTGAATTAAGTCACATAACAGACTAGGGCCATGGGAACATTTTCACAGAAAGTGACAAAAGTCTGCTGAAAAACCAAGCGAAAACTCTTATAAGTAAGTACATCAAAATATGGATAGGCAATACAAGGTACCTGGCAAAATAAGACTAAATACACCTTATGGACGTCCATGCTGAAAGAAAATTTAATTTATATAAAATGTAAACATTTCTTTTTTCCTTTATTTTTCTTTTCTCTTGTTAATGCTGTTCAAAAAGGAAATCAACAATTGGCACATCTCCTAGGACCCTTGTCGTTGTATCACATTAAGTTAATTACACAACAGTTTTTCTCTTATGTTAGGTTTGAGATCTGTCTCCGTCTACTTTAAAAAGAATTTTAATGTTCACGAGATTTGTTGCCTTTTATAGCACATAAATGTGAATGTTTTCCTAATTTTACCGTGATGCTATTGAAGTTAATCCTGTGTTTCTTCCATGTCTATTTCTATTGGTTTGCGTGTCCTTAGAAAGTGATAAAAAAATTCCCGTTTGGCGGCAGGATCTGAGATTTGAATTAACATCACTGAGGCACCGAAGAAGATGGTTGAAAATCTGAAGTTGAAGAACGCTCAAAAGGCTCATTTTTTTCCTGGACCAGAAATCCATTGGCAATTCAGGGAGGATGCGCTACTCGCAGACATGTGATGCTGAGCAGCAGCTGAGCTGACAAGGTACAAGAATGCCATTCAAGAAGGATTTGACCTTTACCGAAACATTGTATCAATGACATGTGCAATTTCTCTGTCACTGTAATTTTGCCACCGGTAAATGCTATTGACGTCTTGGTATTGCGGCTCGCAGGCTACAGAAAATTAATGTGATGTAGCAACTGAAAATGTGTGCAAAAGCTGGAAACTTCAAATTAGCAAATTCTAAAAGGATAGACGAAGATCGTATGTATCTTTTAAAAGACGTTAAATACAACTATGAAAATGTAAATAAGTAGAATTTGTTGAGGAAAACATCGTTGTAAATTGGTCAATATAATTGCCTGATTAAAAAAAATATACTATTTACTTGTTGCAAAATACTGGTTGCAATTTGCAGTTTTTTTTAACCTACCTATGTAACATTAGGCCGATTCATAAAACACTGAATCGGATTGACTTAGCTAATAATAATTAGGTAGCTTGCAAATTGCAACTCCAGCTGATTGGACACCATTAGAGATAATGACCTGCAGGGAGTGAAGGCCACTATGTTTGTGATTGTCAACAAACGAAAAATTATTTTTAAAGATAAGAAGGTTTTCCTTAAAGGAAATAAGAATCTGTTTAAAATAAAAAATTTGTATTGTTTAGTTGGTTTAATAGTTGGCAGCAGTGCCTTTTGCAAGTGGGTTACCACCTCCTTTGAAGTGCTATTTTTTTTAATGTTTTGAAGCAGATTTCAGTTACAAAACATTGATACATAGGATACCAATTCAGTATATGGAAGGAACGCCTGCAACACGCTCCTTCGAGATAGGAAATCCATATACATTAAAAATAACATTTTAGGAGTTGAAAAAACTTTTTAGCCTCCTAAAATAGGATTAGTACATAGAAATAAGCATTTTAACTGTCACAAACATCAAATCTGAGCATTGGTGACCATTAAAATGCTTAGTGCATCGGGCTCATAACGATTAGTTTGTTTGTTGGACAGTAATGGCAGCACTCAGCTGAAAAACAGTAAAACAGTCATCCTTGTATAGGTTCGCTTTCTAAAGTGATGGTTATAACCACAGTCTGTTGTTTAACAACAGTGGACGTAAATATAGAGTTTGCATATGCCTTTTCAATTGAAATCCACTCAATGCAATATGAGGAAGGGCTACAAATCATGATAAAGTTACACAGGAAGGGACTGATTCTTTGAAAGAGTGATACTTTGCCTTACTTGTACCGCAAGATGAGAATCATAACATTGAATATTCTTGACAGCACATCAAGGCACAAGGAAAATCACTTGTTGATTTGAGCTTCATTAAAATACTTTTGAAGGCATTCCGAATACACATTCAGTGGCTTCTTGACATGAACTCTAAACAGACATAAAGTTGTCAAATGGTTACATATAATGGGGATTAGTATATCTAACTTTCCAATTCTAGGTTACATGAGAGAGTTTTAGCTTCATCCATAGAGGGTGGTGAATTTGAATAGTTTGTACCAGTGAAGCAAGACAAAGTTTTTCGTTTCTTCTCAACTTCGAAAATGTCCATGCCTGCAGCCCTTGCATATGCTCTGTTTTCCAGATGCAGTGTGTCCCGCCCAGAACAAGTGGCGCTTCTTTGGAATGGGAAACAGACAAGAAGAAGAAGGTATGGTGATAGCGGGATGATAGTAGGAGCTGTGTTTTAGGGGAGGCTTGGACCATCTGCATAGAAGGCACAGCATGGATAGGCCCATGCAGACCAAGTAGAGCTTGGAGAGGGGAAGAGTAAAAAGGCCTTGCTCAACAATCTGGGCAAGGGGTGGGGAGAGAAATGTGTCAGGGTGAAGGCAGTCCACTCAGGAACCTGAAAGCTGGTCTTGGTTATTGTAAAAGTAGCATAATGTCTCTCCTCGCTGATTGACCGCCCCTCCTCTCTGACACCCAGAGCCCTACTTCTGGCTCTGGCTGTCACATGATACATCAGGAAGCATGGAACAGGAATCTGGCCAGAATCAGACCCAGCTGGCAGCATTGTCTGACTTCATTGCACCACATCATAGCGGAGTCGCGCTTACCCTGCAACCAATCCTTGTGAGATGTTTGCTACATTGCAGCACATCGCCCCGTACCAACAAGGTGAGCGAGAAGGTTGCGGAAGTGCAGGAGGCCACAGGTGGGTGTGACAGAATGCTTGTGCCCCAAGAGAGGAGAAAGGAGGCTACCAAGCATTTACCAGGTAGCATGCATTACCTGGTTTAAACATTGTCTCGCTATGCCTGGTCAAGCAGGTTGGACACTCAAGCCAGCCTGAATTAAAGTTCAACTGGAGGTAACTCACTGGAGGGGGCTCATGCGCTCCTCAGCGGTAGGTGATTTTGAGTCACTCTCAGTCACACACTCACAGCTGACTTATTGCACGGGACCTAGCATGGGGGCTGAGTGTAACCCTGCCAATAGGAGGGGTGCTGTGAGGAAGGGCATACTAGGGGACAGAGATACTACTAGCACATTTTAGCTGGTTGCACCACTTATGCAGCTTACAGACCACCTACAATGCTACCAAGGCCAATGTAATTCCACTTATTCAACTATGCACATCCATGAAAGCAGTCATACTGGACAATTGTCAGATATGTGCCAAACTGCTCAGCATTTTTTTAATCAATGTGTATCTGAATGTACAAAACTGTGAACAACAGGTCTTAATCGAAAATGTCTTTAAATAGATCTCTTCTAAGTCAAAAAGTAATCATCAATAGTGATTTTAATTTAGCCTTACTGAAAAATAAATGTTGGACTTGGCCCTTTACGCAGGGCCATCCCCAGACGTTTTGCCTTCACTCCTCCATTTTTTGCTGAATTCGTTTTTATTGGCTTCAGGACTCTACACACTTTACCACTGCTAATCAGTGCTATAGTGCTTGTGCTCTCTCTTTAAAACATAGTAACATTGGCTTATACCCAATTGGCATTTTTAATTTAATTGTAAGTCCCTACTAAAGTGGAACTACATGTGCCCAGGGCCTGTATGTTAAATGCTACTAGTGGGCCTGTGGCACTGGTTGTGCTTACGTAGCACTTTAAGCATGTCTCAGGCCTGCCATTGCAAATCTTGTGTATCCCAAGTTTAGTTGTTCGTGCTGACAACTCAGCTTTTTTCTACCTGACTTCTGTATTTGAGGTTGTTGTGGGCACAGGAACAGTCACAAATTGGATTTCAGTGTTAGATGTGGGAGGCTACTAGGATTCCCATAATACACTCCCCTCGCACACCTGAGATCTTAGAGCCAAGTTTAGTGTCTTCAACCATCTTGAAAATTAGGGCCGGACAATGTTTGTTGGCGCCCCCCCCCATCAATGGTGGAGGTGGTGATCACCCCACCAAGGAATCCCTCACCACCACCTTTTAACAGTGCCCCTCAAGTCTCCATAAACACTCTCTCATGCATTTAATATAGCCTTATAGCCCGCTGCTGAGGGCTATACCAGTTGTTAAAGGCCCTGATCCCGAGTTATAGGCCCGAGCCGCAGGCGAGTGCCTATAACGAGGGAGAGGGCCTTTAACAACTGGTATAGCCTGAGGCAGAAGGGCTATAAGGCTTTTAGAACATTCCACCCACTAAGGGTAGAATGTTCTAAATTAAAAATGGAGAAACAAAAAGACAAACATTGGAATGTTGGAGTGCTGGGCTTATACCAGCCATTATAAGCCCAGAGCTACTCCATTGTCTTCAATGGAGCTCCCAACATTCCAATGTTCTAATTAGTTATATAGCGCCACTCATACCAGTGTAGGGTGTCAGAGCACTTTGCATCACACACACATTACACAGAGACAATCAATCATACGTGTGTAAATCATTGTATAGGAAATGTCACATAAGCTAGAGGACTACAAGGTGTAGGAGGGAAATGTCATCCATAATTGTAGGCAGTATCGTTTAAGAGTGCTTGGTCTGGAGAAGCACAAACTCAGAATTGAAAACAGAACACCATAGTTGGAGGTTCTTTTTAATAATAAGCAGCAGCAGCCGGCACAGGTAAAAGTGGTGGGGTGGTAGGGCGGTGCGGGGGTGGAGTAGGGTGGGAGGGGGGAAAGTCGACAGATGACGGAATATGTATAAATAAATAAATAAATAATACCTATTCTGTTGTCTGTCGCCTTCCCCCGCCCTACCGCGCTTACCTGTGCCGGCCGCCGCTGATAATAAGAATCGATTTCTACCCAAAGGAACCCTTTTTGCTACATTAATCTATGCTCTAATCTATACTTTACAGTGTGCATGCAGTTCTTTGATGACAGTTAATAATTCACCTTTCTATATTAGGATTTTAACTTATAAACTGCAAGTAACAAAAGGATGTCTCTTTGGAAAGCAGTAACCCATTTACCTATTTACATTATATGCACTTTGTGATCTGCATGGCACACATTCATTGCAGCAGGCATATTAACCCTCTGTGCTATTTTATGATCAGTCAAAACCTCAACTAGACAAAACTCCAATCTCTCTCCAGGAAAAACATTAATCACCGGAGTTATCTTGGCAGTTTTATTGCTGCCTGGAAATTTCTGGAGGCAAGGAATGCAGCAGCAAGTGCTTTTAAAACCAAAATGAGCTTGCAAACTCGGCGCCCCCTGAAGTCAACACCCGGTGCGGTGGCACCGATCGCACCGCCCTAGAGCCGGCCCTGTTGAAAATGACCACAGTGGATAGAATTAGCCCCGGGAACCTTTATCCCATTGGTTAATGTGTCCCAAGGGGTCATTCCCATCCACTAGCTTGTGCCAGGCATAAATGCAGCATCTCCTGGTACTCACTTTGAGTACTCTTGGACCTGTGGAAGATCAGAAGAGGGATGAACCTGCTGTCTGCACACATGCTTATGATCAGTAGATTCATGAATGGAAAAGATTTGTGATATTTGCATTCTTTATTGTGTTGTGTTTTTCTTTTTTAGAATTGTTTCTGTGTTTATGATCCTTTAGTGATTGCAAACACTATATTGTGTTTCTAACCAGGGGCCATAATTTATCACTGTTTTGTGTCACATTATGACTTTTATGTGTATTGTGTTTTGTATACTTTTCAGAGCCCCATTTGCAATGCAAATATATTTATATATTTTGACATAGTGTTTAGTAATTGCATAATGTCACAAATCACAACCCTATTCACTCACTTTTTTATTGTAACAATGACCATTATGTTGTGATACATCTAGACTCAGCCCTGTGGCTCTTCTATTGTGTTAGGCTTTACCTACTCATCACTATCTATCCGGAAAGTCCAGGAGTCTTTGAAATGTAACTTTCCATCACAAACTGTGAGCTAGAATCATAGTTAGTGAGGTACCCCAGTACTCTCACCTTTGATCATGTTTGGTTGACCATGTGAGTGAATGGGCAGTGTTGAAAGACTGAAAATAGTTAGCTCCCTCAATGTCTGGAGTTATTCTGTGTGCTTTCAGCGAAAGTAGTTTTCACCAGACCTGTAGATACAGAGAGATGAATTACTGTTCTTTTGCAGGAAACTAGAATTGTTATGGATGTTTAATAGCTGTAAGAATATTTACTCACACTGTGCATTTTTCTTGGTGTAGCTTTTCTCTAAATACTCAACTTGTCACAGTTGTCTAGCAGTATCACTGGCTTTATTGCAGTGTGTCTGCTGGAGCACTTTGATAGATGCACATCACTATAAATCAAAATGAAACAGCCTCATTGTGAAGATGACATTGACAGGAGGAATTTCATCACGGAAACCCTCAAGGATAAATGGCAAACAAAATCCGCCTGAGCCTACTTTGCACGCAAAGGCTTCACACAGAATGATGTGGCATTTCCAACAAAGTCTCACATCTAATTTGTATAATAAGCGCGCGGCTGCCCTCTCGGATGAGTATGAAACGCCCACATAATACTGTCAAAGTCTGGCTTAGCAATCATATCACAGAAATGTAAATGTTAAGAAGTCAAAGAAAGTTAATAATGGCCATCTGTAATCCAAAACATTCGGCACGTAATGGCATCTGTGTGCTCCGGTGTCTACATTTATATCATAACGGGCTAATATTTTGCTTGAATGCAATCTGGAAAGTGTATGCATGGGCTACAACGCTGTGATATTTGAGAGCATGCAGTTTCAAAGTGACAGTGTTGCTTTTCTGTCCTGAATTTGTCTACGTGCAGCGCCATTCTTGAGATGCCAGAATGACACCTTATTTGATGTATAAAAGCACCCCCACGTCTTATAATGCAGACCTCGTTACTCTTCTCCAGTTTATCTTGTGGGTGTTGTGGCACGAGGGCCTCCACTGAAATCAGGAAATAGTTAATGAGTTTCTTGCATCTTCACACTTGTTCAAGCGGCTGATTACACCGCTGTGGCCACTCTGATGATTGGAGTTTGACGTCACGGAAGCCACCCACACTGGTGACGTGAGTCCCTCCTAGTCAGCATCTAAAACCAAGACAACTAGAAGGTCAATGGGGTGCTGTGAACCCTTCCTACCTCCCTCACAGGAAGGACCTATTTTTGTGTTATGGGGGAGGGAAGTTATAAAGATGAGCAATTCGGTAGCCATACTGCTGTAACATGGATAATAGTTCACAGTAATAAGACATTTCTTCAGTGGGCTGAGACTTTGTGTAGGCGAATGGTCTGTAGTTTGTCGTGAACTTAGTAATCACTCATTCCTGCGCTATTTATTCCTAGATGATTATGCATGCTGCACCGTGGTATATACAATTTGTGAACATAAAGCCTACATATAAATATAATCTGTGGACATAAAACCTCGATAAGCATGAATTGTTCCATCTAGTCCAGAACTTGCATCACATTCTCACCAGAGGTGAGGCAGGTCCCATCCAGTGGGTCAATAGTCTGTACTATAAATAAGAATTTGCATTTTCAGACGTGAGATTAGGTAGTGGGAAACTATTACACATATATTTAGATGAAACTGGAACAGAAAGAACAAACAGGAAAATAAAGATAGGATTCATGATTGGTCAGAAGAAACAAAAGTTATCAAGGATAGAGGATAAATAGATAATGATACCCTAGGCAACAAGTGATACTGTGGTGGAAGTACATTACGTAAATCTCCGTACCTAAACACAACACATCCTACCAAAGTAATGCAAGAATGTCAATGTTCTCAAACTCAAATGTTGATATATATTTGCCCAGAAATTAGGATTTTTAAATGAAGGTCTTATTCTTTATGGCACGGTATACGTCAATAAATTAATTTTCACAAATATAAACATAGGAAAGAAAACTAAGTATGGAAACATAGATAAAAAGGCTGCTAGAAAACAATAAGAGTGAGTTACCTGGCTTACAAAACATCTCAGGTTCGAGTCACTGATGTGTCAAAGACTACAACAGGTACACGAAACACAGCATACTGCATTTACATACCACACACAAACACACTCCTACACACCAGACACACACCTGGGGTGTCTAGCAAGAGGCTCAGAAGCATTTCACATTTTACACCAAAGGTTATAGCCTGTGGAAATGGCTGAAATTCTAGAATAAATGGATAACATTTATCCTTTGCCAAACTTTGCTGATGACAAGTAGTAAACAGGAACAGTTGTGTTTCCTAAAAAGTTGAATTTAAGTCTCGGATAACTTTAAGTATTTCGCAGATGTGACCCCCAAGACTAAGCTTTCCTTCATTGCCACTCAGACCTATGGAAGATCCATGCTGCTGGTTAAACACATAGGGCTGGTTTCACAGTTCTTACATTTGAAGAGGAGATCCCAAATGGAGATCGCACATAGGAGTGCCAGGAACTTAAAACATTCATACACAGAGCCACCATAGGTTTTCTGTGTGCTCTCCTAGCTGGAGGAAGAACCAGTTCTACCACTGACAGCGAGGAGGAAATTTCAACTTCACAGGGAAATGGCTACAAGGAGCAACAAGGCTCCCAAAGCTGATAGAAAAGTGGGGCCATCTTGGATGAGGGATTCCGGGATGGTGTGCAGTAACTTAATTGAGATGGGAAGTGCTGAAAAAAGAGTTACCATCACCTTAGAACATTCCTGGACATGTGAAGACACGTGTGAAAAATAAGGTCTGTCAGACTAATGAGCAAAGAAGCCTGAGGTACTTCTGACTTCTGCTGGTTAATAAGGACTAGAACTATTCTCCAAGATCCAAGTGGTTGTCTTCATGTTGCTGCTACAGGGGCATAAAAGACAGAAGGGCTCCTTTATTTGAAGCAAGCTTAACTGCTCACTGAGGACTTGATCCTGTGGGAAAGACCTGGAGGCATATTTACAAGCCCCTATCGCCACAGGAACGTCACTTTTAACGATGTTCCTGTGACGATAGGGGGATCACCTTATTTACAAGCCGACAGTGGCGGCTGGTGACATTTGAAAGTGGTGAGGCGTAAAATTATTGTCGTATTGCACTGCAGCGAGCGAGCGTAGCGTGCGAGCCCGAACAACCTACGGGGGGTTTGGGGAGGTTCTCCCTCCGAGAAAATTTTGAAAAAAGAGTGGACAAATGGTGCATTTTCAATCAAATTTGAGGAAGCAGGAAGGTTAATAAAGCATTACTGTTTAATTATTTATCATTTAAGAATTTGTCAATTTTTATGAGCTATAGAGGACAATCTTTGCGTATGCTGATGTTATCATTTGCCCATTTGAACACACTGATACACTTGTAATGGTTTTAACTATACAATAAATACATTCATTGACTGTGCAGTGCTGTACATCAATATGATGACACTATTTCCTTAAATTAATTTTCTGTTGTCATGCAAGAAACGCCATTAAAAAAAAAGTGCAGAAAATATGAATGCATTTCAAGTAGTACTCTGTGTAAAAAATGCCTGCATCTAACAGCAAAGGCTTCCCTTGTTATCGTTTCCCGAAATTCTCAAAAGAAAAGCCATCCCAGGGTCCTAGGTAAGACTTATAAGCTTATTTTGACTCTCTGGTCCCCTGAGGCTCCTTATGTTGTTGCATAAGTTATCTAGTCTGACTCTTGTCCAAAGACCCATATGATACAGAAAATATCCAATGTAAACCATTTGCAACAAGTCAAGTGGACATATTTCACCATAATTAGTAACACAACACTCAATAACGGCTTTTGCAATCGGAAAATTAGTCCAAAACTGACAACTTGCGTAAAGCGCTCCGGAGTAGTCGAAACGGGGCGCGCTGGCGCATTATTGAAGATACACAAACTCAAATGCAGGAGGGCGTGTTAATGTGTCACGCACCTCTTTCAAACGTGCGCTGTGCTGCGGAGCAGCTAAACTGTCAGGACCCATTTACAAAATCACAATGTTGTTGGTTTGCAAACCAAGCGTGTTTCTTCTTTCCACTGTTAGGCACTGTTTGGAGAAGAGAGGAGGTTTTCATTGCTCCAGCGCTGGTTGTTGATGGGACGAGCCTTGGCTAATTGCTCGTGTTTTAATTAGCAGCTGTAGTGTCGAAGCACTGCCAGTAAGCAACATTATCATTTCGAAGCCCGGTAGCCATCCTTTCATCAACCACTGAAAGATGAAAGACTGCGCTAGAGCTTAGACACATTGACAGGTAGAGCGCACACAGAATGCAGCAGCAGGTGCAGTAGCCCGCTGACTTCAGTGGTTGCGGATCAAAGCGCGGATAGTTCTTGTGACACTTTCATGCACAATGCCCTCGAACAATGCAAGGGGATGTTCGTTTACAGCGGAGCTTTCCTCTCTTGGCACCCTGCTCTGGGCATGGTAAACACAGGGAGGTAACGTTACCAGACACAAAAGGTGCCATCGCCTCTTTAAAAGGAAAACCGCTTTAATAAAGATTATATAAATATGCAGCTAAAAGGAACTTCCTCTGCTGCAAGTCTCACAAGTAGGTCAGATTTCGTTTCTCACGACAGAAGCAAAAGTCGTGCATGAATTGTGCTCCCGTGGGCGCTGCTCGTGCCAGGACTGGCATTGTTACGGCCCGTTCTGTAATTTTATTCATTTTAACCCTGTATAGCACCTGTGCAAACCAGACTGCTTCTAAGTCCTTATATGTAAAATTCATCTTAAATAATGTGAGCTGTCTTGCTCAGGGATGATCTTTTTGCCGACCTCAGTATGATGAAGAGCTGAGTTGCACCTACTAATTCACATATCTGAGGAGGTAGAGAGCACAACAGCTGAGTTTCCTTTTGTCATCTCGTCAGCGCACTCAAACGGAGAGCAGAAACATGGAGCCAAGAGGCGTATCTTCTATTGCTGCAGCAGGTGCAGTGGCACCGGTCCCAGAGCCCTGGGGCTATTTAACCCTGATAATTGGTGCTATTTCCCTTGCACCAGGCCCCATAATATCCTTGCTACGCTACCGGCTCCTCCTTTGACCCCCCCAACCCCCATCCACCGGGCTTCCATCCCTGCGGTGGTCTGCCCTGTCGAGCACCTTGCTCCTCGGCTTTCCATTTCTAGCTGACAGCCCAGCAGGAGGCAGAGAAAGAGGCGCTGCTGACAGCCAAGTGTGGGATTTAAAAAGGATCCTGAATGAGGGGCTTCATAAGCGCTCCCTCGCCCCCCACCCGCTCCTTCCCAATGCCCCCACCGCCTTCAACCCCTCCTGTGGACTGACGAGTCATTGCATGACCTGCATGTATATAATCTGTTTGTTTTACATCACTGCACACCCCGGACCTCCTGTGCGCGGGGTCACTTTATATAACTTGTATTCAGGGAACAAACACCGTAGCTCTTGCCCCCTACATGCAGCTCTGCTCAGAGTAATATGTCATTTTCTGCGTTATGAAGCGTTGTCTGCAGAAGTCAGTCGTTTTAAGCCTTTCTCAGGAGTGTACAGCTAACAATGGGCACTGATTGCTGCTAGTGTTCCAGTCTTGACAGCCATCCCGCTCAAAGCGGCTGATGAATCTAAAAGCGGGGGCGAAGCAGGCCCCAGTATTTTGATGTGATCTACATTGGAAACCGTTGAAAGGCCCAGATTTACTGAGATGTGTGAAACACTGCACAGAAACCTGTAGCGCTGCACTGGCGCGAACTGCAAATACTGCGCAGCTCTGCATTTACCGGGTGTTACTTACTGACGTCACTGGTCACGGTTACACGAAAAATGTCATGTTTGCGTAACGCTAAAGAGGAATTATCATAGTGCAATGGCGAGTGAGTGTGTGCTCCATGCACACCCTCCAGGACAACTCTTTACACACATGCACACACAACCACCTGACGCGGCCGGCATGATGGGTGGGGGATGGGGAGGGGAAATCGCACGGGTTCACTCAGGGGGGGTTCGCTTAGGAAGCGGGACAGTATTTACAATAAAAAAAACTTACCTTCACTCGGGTCACGCGCCGCCACCTCGGCTCCTGCTGCTCTTGGCTGGGTCTGCATGGTTTTCTACAGGCAGCCTCCCTCCCCTCCCCTAAGCCAATCACAGCACTGCAATGGCAGCGTTGTGATTGGTGAGGCGCAGCGGAGAGCGCCCCAGCCGGGCCATTTTCTCTATGTAGGCTGCATGCAGCAGCCTACATAGAGAACAAGCATTTACAATGCAATAGGTCTCGCAATTGCGAGATTTTGAGCTATTGGCATTGTAAATGGCAATGCCTTTTATAATAGTAAAAGGCATTGTTATTTAGAATTTCAGTATGCGCAGAATTGGGTAGATGAGTGAAGAAAGGTTGTGCGTGGTTTGAACAAGTGAAGGGTTTTAGGGGAGGGGGAGGCAGCTGGCTATGTAGTGTAATGTCTAGTGAGAACGGCGTTAATGCTAGTTTGCAAGGCATACTACCAAGGGTTGTCTGAAGTTGTTGCAGCAGTTTCTTTAAAGTAGTCTTTCACATTTAACTGACTGATGTGGTCTATGGCTGCGCTGCTTCACCCGACTGCAATCTCTGGCGAGTTATTTTTTTTGTTTAAATGCAACCATGTCTGTATGAACGCGTTATTTAGGAAGAGGTCGAAAAAGGAGTTCTGACTGAACACATTCCTTGGCAAGGCAAGTGCAAACGCTACACAATACTTATAGACAAAACTAATATGTACTTTTGAAACAGAGAATGCTATGCAAAGAAAGGTATCTGAATGAACCAAAATGAAATTAAGAACAGCGAAACTCCATGCACGCATAGGGAAACAAGTGATGGCTAGTGAGAGAGGGAGCAGGAGTTAGAGAGCGAGAGAGCAATTGACAAGCACCAAGGGCAAGGGAGAGACTGGTAGGGTGAGGGGAAAAAAGACCGAGAAGGCAGAGTACAGTCATGAGAGGACACATAAGAGATTGTCAGCTTGCAAGCAAGAGAGATCCAGCGTGAAGGGAGGGAGATAGAAAGGCAGAAAGAAGAGACAATCAGCCAGAATGTAAGTGAGAGACAGTCTGAAGGTATATAAGAGACAGCCAGAGTGAGGGTGTGCAAGAGACAGCTAGTAAGTGTGGGAAAATGACTGGGACATTGAGAGTAACTGAAAGGCACCGAAGGCAAGAGAGGGCAGATAGTGCGAGGGAGAACCAGGCCGACAGCATGACGGAATTGAGAGTGCAATGAAGAAAGAGGTGGCTAGTTTTGCAATAAGCCATGACTGTGGCAGTAGGGCGCAGGAAGGTCGATGGACAGGTGGGAGGGGCTAGAGCAAAAGCGGGGTGGAACTAAAACTCCCCTGAAAGTTTCCGAAAGTTTTGCAGGAGGAGGGGAAGGGATGAACAGAGGGCCTCAGGTAGGGAGGGGAGCGGGAAAGACTGATGGGGAGGGGAGCATGATCGTGAGTTCTGGGATAGCAAAAGAGACAGGCTCAGAGAGAGATGAACTGGTGCAGACTCAGGTTGAGATGTTTTGGGGTGGTTGTGGACCGTGTGAGATGGTGTGCAAGGGAGGGAGGGGTGCGAAGACGTAGGGCACAGACTGTGATAGACACTTAGCAGGGGTGAAGAAGTGATGTATGCCCAGGAGCACACTGTGTACTGGGAGCGAGACATGACTCCACGTGTCACTGTTTATGCAATGCGGCGTAATGTGTGGCTCCGAGGCAGAAAAAGAACAGCAGGTTAGTGTGCATGTTGGTTGTGTGTGGATGGTGGTGGGTCCAACAGCAGCTGAGGCTGGCTCCCCCGCCCCCACTCACTGTAGGAGCAGTAAACAGGGTCTAGGCCACTGAAGGGACCTGTCTGGCAACGGGCAGTGAAGAAGTGACCCCTGAGGCTCTGCAGCTCGCCCGGGGCAGAGGCCTGTTCGAATGGTGCAGGCTATGTCAAGCTGTGTTGTGTCTAGTAACCACCTTTAGAGGGGCCACAGGTGAAAGGAGCACTGGGAGGGTTGGGGGGAATGAGGTCGGGGGAGCTACACATGGTGCAAGGGCGAAAACGAGCTCCACCTAAGCTGTAAGACCCCCATACTTCACAATAGCAACTGAAAACAAGTGCATGGTATTGTTTGAGACTTCAGGTTTTAGCTTGCATCGAAATACCTGTATTTTACGGCGCGCTCTGGGTCAGCCAGTGCCCGGACCACGGTACCATGGGGTACAGTGCTTTGTTTAAGAGGTGCTGCCACTTACTTTCGCTATCTGTTGTAGTGCAACGAGGGTGGAAAGTGATGGGCGGGAGAGAGGATGGGGAGCGGAACTAATGGGGCGGTAGGTTAAACAAGCACTGAAACCAAGAAATTACTTTTTCAGCTCGGGGCAACAAATAAGTAGTCACTACTAAGCTGATGCTTGAACAGCGCACGACCATAGCACGCAGAGAAGTCCACGCCATGACTCGCCATGTGAACACCTTCTAACAGTGCCCACCAATACCAGACACCTAAAAGATCGCTGCTTCTTGACTAACTAGATCATATTATAATTTTTAATAGCAACTGTATAGTAAAGCTATGGCTATATAAATGCAATTACAATACAATTATGCTATTTCTATATTTTTAGTAAGTCAGTGAGAGACTGCACAGGATACACAGAGCATGGGCTGGGGTGAGGCTCAGGGGACAGAGGGGTAGAGAGCAGCGGGCAGAGCAGCGGCTTAACGAAAGGTGAGGGGGCTCCCCACTTGCTGGACCCAGTCAGGAGCTTTAAGTGCAGCGGCCTGCCGCCCCTGCAAAATGCCGGAGGGGGCCCCCTGGAGGTTGTGGACCCTCCGCATTGCGGAGGCTATGGGGCTAATGTTACCCGCTGGGGTAGAGGGGCAAGAGACAAAAGGGGTAAACAGGGTAGAGAGCAAAAGATAGGGCTAGACAGCATGAGACAGCGGGTAGGGTGCAAAAGCCACTTGGATGGAGAGCAATAAAGAGGTAGAGGGTAAGAGAGGGGGTGTAAGGAGTAAGATACACTGGGGTAGCAAGAAGCAGAGTGTGGGTAAGAGACGGAGGGGTAGAGAGCAAGAGATAGAGGGAGGGACGAGAGCAGTCCACCCCAAGCCCTATATAATGCCCCTTATCTTGTTACACCCCCTGTCCTGCAAACCACTGCCGTGTTGTGCAGCGCTGCACAGGTGCTATTTAAAACCGGTACGTGGAAGAACAAAAGAAACAGAGGGACAGAAAGAAGACAGGCAGTGAGAGGGGAATTAGAGAGACGACAGAAGACACCCAGTGACATCCTACACACAAGAGACTGCTGAGAGCAGAGAGCAGGGGAGCTGGAGGGGGGAGGGGGTATCGCCACAATGGAGAGAAACCTGGAAAGAATGAGGAAGTGACGTCGTCCCCAGAGTTTCGTTGTCCCAGGCTTGGCCCCTCCCACACACACCTGCACTTCAAGCGCTGATGACCACTTTCGGCTTCGTGGCACACACTGCACCCTGTGCGAGTCACCAAGGTCACAGTGTGCGACAGTCACCGCAGCCGCCGCCCTAAGCACAGCGCAGCCTTACGCTGCATGAAACCTTGAATAAAGAAAGGAATCAAGGCGCTGTGCAGGGGGGGCTGAAGACCTGGAGTTAGGAAGGTCACAGTGTGCGACAGTCACCGCAGCCGTCGCCCTAAGCACAGCGCAGCCTCACGCTGCATGAAACCTTGAATAAAGGAAGGAATCGAGGCGCTGTGCAGGGGGGTGCTGAAGACCTGGAGTCACCAAGGTCACAGTGTGCGATAGTCACTGCAGCCGCCGTCCTAAGCACAGCACAGCCTCACGCTGCATGAAACCTTGAATAAAGGAAGGAATCGAGGCGCTGTGCAGGGGGGGCTGAAGACCTGGAGTTACCCCGTGTGCCTCTGAGCTCCGTGCCTGCTTAGCTGGCCTGGCTGCTGCAGCTCTGCCGCTCCCTGTGCGCCCATGGGCTGTCCCTGCCTCGCGGCAATACACTGCAGGCAGAAATCAGAGGACCGCAAAAGTAAAAGCGGCCCACGTGCAAATCATTCGGCTAATTAATTAAATAAAAAATAAACACGCCAAGACAGGAGGGCACACGCACGGCCCCCTGTCCCCGGGAGTCCCCCTCGTATGGCGCTGCCTCACTGCTGCTGCAGCGGGGAGGAGGGACAGTAACGTCGGCGTGAAGGCAGCGTGATTGTAGTAGAGGCCCAATCAGAGAGCCGACTGGCGCGTGTAAACAGCGTGACTGATAAGAAATGTAGTCACGTGCAGAGACTGCAGCGCTAGGCGCGAGACCTAAAAAAGTGCAAGCAGAGCGGACTAAAACTGTAGTTAGGCGCCGCTGTATCGGGACTACACGGAAGTTAGCAAATGACCAACAGCCAACAGAAAGGGAGATAACAACAACACTACCACAAGTAAGTCAATAGCAAGCGGAAAAACAGATTACATGAAGTTTAAGCCAACATACAGATTACTTTATGTCTCGCTGAGACAGCGCATGCAGCGCATGCGCTGCCAAGGCGAGACCTAAAAAGGGAGAGTGCGCATGACTGAGTTGGTCGGCCCTGGGGACGACCAAACAGTCAGTACCCACAACAGTGGGCATGTCACTCCCCCCCTGCCCTCGAGCAGGACCGCCCACCCACCCGCCCCCAACCAGGAACTCCAGGCACTTCTGCTTTCTCGCAGTGCGAGAAGCAGAAACATAAAATTGTAGTTTTACCATTCTATGTATCTGCTTCTTGCACTGCGAGAAAGCAGTGGGGCGACGCCCCTCCGCCCTAATGGAGGAGCCGCCCCTGCAAGCCGACATTAAGCCACTTAATGTGGCTTAACGCCGCCTTGAAAAAAAGGCCCCCTTTCATGCTACACTTAGCATGAAAGGGGCAGGCAATGGGTATTGAGGTAGGCGTTCTGCCGCGACACCCATGGATTTTGACGCTGTCCCCTATTTATAAATAGGAGGCAGCACCAAAATTAAGACCAGGGAAAACATGGTCTTAACATGGCAAAACGAGGAGAAATGCTTAATTTCTCTTTGTTTTTGCTGTTTCTATGTGTGCTGCATTGTGCAGCACACATATAACCTGTAAAACGCCATGAATGATTATTTATGTGCAGGAAGGTGTCCCTTCCTGCACATAAGCAATCATTAAAAAAATTACGATTTGTAAATTCTAAGTGTGCTGCACAATGCGGCACACATAGAAGTTACAAATCGCCATTTGTGATTGTTTATGTGCAGGAGGAGACACCTTCCTGCACATAAACAATCATTCCCTCAATGCAGGCACCCTTGCACTATGGTGCAAGGATGCCTGCGTTGGCGATAGGCAGCTTTCTTTAGCGCCAGCACTAGGGAAAACGCAGGGATGTGCTGTATCTTTGTAAATACGGCGCATTCCTGCGTTTTCGGAATGGCAGAGTGTGGCGCTAGCATTTTGTGCTTAACGCCATGCTCTGCCGTTCCCTTGTAAATATGCCCCCTAGTGCTTTGAGGCCTATCCTGTGAACCTGAGCGCTGTAGGGGAGACCAGCAGTACCTTTTCTAGCATCAAGCAACTTTTGGAATTAATGATTGTAGCGGGAAGCAGGTGCATAGAGACTTGCATCCCCTCAGCGCTGTGACTAAAATCTCATAGAAGAGCACCAAGAAGATTGAAAGAATTGGAGTGTACCAGCATCTAAGATTACTGACCCTTCCCCGGACGTTTCGGAGGCAGAAGAGTTTGCTAGTAACTTTCGCTTTCTTTTGCTTCTGATAAAAGATTGGTTTCTTTTTACAGGTTTTGGAAAAAGTACTTAGACTGAAAGTGACAGTTGGCTCTCCACTGCTCCTATAGGCACTTTATGATAATTTTTCCTTCCAAATTTAAAAAGTGATATTGATGCTTCCCCTAAACCAATTGATAAAAACATTTCTGGGTTGTTGGAGTATTGATTTTTCTAAATTTGTTGCGAATTTTAATTGTGTTGTGTTCTTAAATGTAGTGTTGACTGGTACTGCTTCTCATTCATTTCTCTGGAAACTGCTGCTGTTTGTACCATGGCTACAAGCGTTAAGCAGGGATTCTTTGTACTATGTTGTGATCTAACCACATTATTTTTATTGTTAGTAGAGGTAGCTCCTTCTCAAATTAATATCCCAGTTTCTGACAAACACCTTTCATTATTTTCCTGGATTTACTTTCCAAATGTCGTGCCTCCATAAGGTATGGATGTTGTTTAAGTACTTAAAAATAATTCCACCAGAAACCGAGTTTTTGCTCTGGCCCACGAATTCTGTGATATCCTCGGACAAAGATCTGCTCATGGAGATACAGATTAATGCAGACATTACGCACAATATGCAGAAACTGTAGAATATAAGTCTCAGCAAGGATATCTACGTTTCACTCTAGTTCACAGGGTCCGACATTGTATCATCTTAACACGGTTAGGGATTTTACCATTAAAGGTTTTTACTTCGAAATGGAATCATTGTGATAATACTACAGGTATGTGCTATCTGTGTGATGGAGGAGTACAAGATTTATTTATTTATTTGTATGTCCAAATTCGACTCTGGTAGAGGCCAGACATCGGCATTTGAAGGCCATCTTTTTTAGGTATAACATTACCACAGTACAATTTTTTTATAATGCTATGTAAATCGCCGCCCGACGAATGTCTGTCATAATCTCTTCAAATTTTTAAAGAATTTCTTAATTTTTTTTAAAGCGGATGTATCATAATTGTTTTTAACAAATTGTGTTTTAAATTATTTGTTGACCTCAGCAGAGGTCTACATCAAATTAAATAAAATACTTGACTTGACAGTCATTAAGCCCTCATTTGCGTTTGCTCCGTCTGAGGTGCAAAGTCCCCTATTTTTAATCTTTCACAACCGATCCAGGGATTTTATCTAGCTATCACTAGATGCAGCGGCAGAATCAGGTGTAAATGCGCTGTTCCCAATAGCTGTAATTGTTTTCATATCAGGGCAAGCTACATCGCATGTTCACGATTAAACCACTATTTTATTTATTTATTTTATTTTATTTATGCATTTTTATATAGCGCGGACTTTACCCGAGGGTGTCAGAGCGCTTCACAACAGGATTAGCAACATTACATAAGGAGGAGGATACAAATGAGCATAATACAAAGGCAAGCGTTACATTGCATGAAGAAAAGTGACAATTGTGCAAAAACAAACAAACCAAATACAAAAAGAGGAATAAGTTCCAATAGGAAAAAGTGACAGATGTGCATGAAACAAGGGATACCAAATACAAATGGAGGTATAATGCTGCAATAAGTGGCAGTCACACATGACACACTGGGAAGGCACTTCTATAGGCTTGGAGTACAGAATTTCCTATAGTGGAAGAACTTCCTTGAGGTAGTAGAGAGGCCTAGAGGCCGCCACTACATTTATTATGGAAAGGAAGTCTCACTGAATTGTATTCATTCTCTAACTGCATGAATTGTGAGTCTATGAAAGAACAGCATACACCGGGAGATAGACTTTAAATAGTAATTTATAAAAGAAAGGCGAGTAGCATTCTGGAGATAATTTTGTAGCGAAGGGTTGAGTATGAGAGCAGGTTACTGCTGATTTATTATTTCTCCCAAATCACACGCCATAGTGCCAACGGAGGCGATAAATAACACTTTTTTCCGGGATAATTTACCATAACACTAGATTCGATTTTGAGACTGACCTTTCAGCGCTCGTGTGTTTAAGCTGAAACAACATTATGGGGGATGAAAGGCGGGCACGACGCCATCCTTTGACATAACACACTTGGGCAGCACGTGACAACGGCTAGGCCGAGACAGTCCCATGACCCTGAACATTCACTGGAAGTAAACAATGGAAAGCTTCAATGGAGCATCTATCGGCTTAGTAGAAGAAAACTAATGAGGCTTCTTTATGACAAAAATCGCAATATGCAGAGACATTCCATACAGGTAGGAACACCCTACCATTACTGCCAGTGCTAGGATTTGTTTTAGGCAGAAACAAGTGTTCAGCAGTATTTATGCTTTTAGCTATAATGCAAATATCTAAAAAGTATGAAAAGTTTGAAATTAAACATCCCAAATTCACAAACGGGGGCGATGTGCTTTGCTTTGGGATTATTACTGAAGTGCATCGTTGTCGGTTTTTGCTGCCTTACAAGTGTAGTTCCATGGTTGGAAGGTGTATTCATTTCTCCCAAGGGGTAGTAAGGTATTTCACCTCCTCTTCCCGAGTTCAACCAATGACGTTGTTCAATAAAATGTCAAGGGGAGTGGAAGTGACATCACACACCCATTGACCTTAATGACAACACAGGAAGTGATATCATATGACCTTTGATCTTGAATGTCTGCATGAAGTGATGTCACATGACCATAACCCTGAAGACACCATAATAATTGACATAACTGAAGTCTCATAATAACTACATGAATAATATAACACAACACAAGCAAATGTCAAGTTTTAAAAACACCTATATTAGGGCACTGAATTGATTTTTGAAAGTGGTTGGACATAATGCTTGACCTGAATTGGAGCGAACCAGACCTCCTCGAGGAAGGGCCTCCAAGAAAACTTTGAAAAAATGGGGTCAAATAGTGTATTTGAAAGCAGAATGTTCTCCTAAATCTGCTGAAAAGCCATAGACTCTTAAAGGGTGTACATTCGTATTAAAGCCCTGCCACGGGTGCAGAGTCAATTAAACCTGACTCTCCTAGGTAGCTGACCCCTTTGTTCTCAAAATTTACTATGGGTGCCTTAATATGTCAAAAATGTCTTTCATTGTGGCAGGGCCACCATTTTGCCATCATTGGTGCCCCTCATATGCCATGGCTCCCCCCTTATGCCTAAACTTCCATGTAATATGCCAGTGTCAACATTTTTAAATTAATGCCTTCCATATTCGTTGCGATATGCCTAATGTTAAAGTTGCCTCTAGTATGTCAGGGCAAAAATGTTGTCATTGTTGCCCCTTCCTACATGCAATAGTTTTCCTCCCTTATGCCAAGAAGTACTTTGAGTGAGCCAGTGCCAGCATTTTCCAACAGGTGGCCCCTATTCTAGGAATTTCCTAAAGTACACCAGTGGAAGCATTTTTCCATGGGTGCTTTATATGCCAAGAACTTCCTCCGGAATGCCAGTACCAGTTTATTACCAAAGGTGCCCATTATGCCAGGAATTACCACCAGTATAGCAGTCGCAGTATTTGTTCACAGGTGCATGTCATGCTAACAAGCACCTCCAGTATGCCAGTGGCAGTATTCTGACCTAGGTGCCTTTATAAGCCAACAATTACTTTCAGTATGCCAAGGCCAATGGGAAATTCACAAGTATAAATCCACATTCTCACTCACTCTTCCTTACATTCACTCACTCTCACTTAGACTCATTCTCACTCACTCACATCCCCTTATCATTTCTCACTTATTTGCACTCATTTATTCTCATTCACTTTCTTGCACTCACTCACTCACTCTGTCACTCCTTCTACTATGTTTCAATCATACTTACTCATACTCACTTGCACTCACTTCATTATCACTCATTCTCACAGTCTCACTCACTCATTATCACCACTTCCTTCACACTCACTCACATTCACTCTAACTCTCAATCACTCAGACTTTCTCACTCACATGCAATCAATAATTTCCTCAATCATTCTCACTTAGTCTGATTCACTCATGCTCACTCACTATCACTCACAATCCCTCACAGAAATGTGTATTCATTCTCACTCACCCACTCTCACAATCATTTTTGCTTTCATTCATTCTCACTAACTCTGACTAACTCATATTCACTGACACTCTACCTCACTCATTCTCACTCATTACCTGCCACTGACTCTCACTCACTTTTATGAGCACACTGTTAGACCTGGCACCATTGGCATGGGTCTCCCTTCCATTTTTTGCCTTTAACCTCCTGTGTTTTGCTGTGTGTTGGACTCCGTTTGGCTGGTCTAGATGCTTTGGGCAATTTGCCACTGCTGTTCAGTGCCAAAGTGCAAGTGCTCCCTTTGTAAATTGTGGTTATGGATTAGTGATTCCATGATTGGCATATCTGATTTACTTGTCAGACCCTAGTACAGTGCACTGTGTGTGCCCAGGGCCTGTAAATCAAATGCTGCTAATGGGCTGTAGCACTGATTGTGCCACCCACATAAGCAACCTGTAAATGTAACTCTAGCCTGCCATTGCAGAGCCTGTGTGCAGTCTGGGACTGCCATGTCGACTTGGCAAGTGCACACACTTACCAGTCCCTAAACCTTCCCTTTTCTACATATTAGTCACCCCTAAGGTAGGCCCAAGGTACCCCTGTGGGCAGGGTGCATTGTATGTGAAAGGTAGGACATGCCCTGATGTGTGTGGCATGTCCTGATAGTGAAATACTGCCAATTTCGTTTTTCACTATTGCAAGGCTAGCTGTTCCCATAGGACAGAATGGGTAGTTTGTTTATAACATCTTATAAACATAACTGGCCCTGGGAACAAGGTAGAAAAACAAAGTTTAGTATGCCTGAACTCAGAATGTTAAAATGCATCTTTTAGTGAGGGTGATTTTTACATTCTGTGTTTGAAAATACCACTTTTAGAAAGTAGGTATTTTCTTGCCTAACCATCCAGTGTGTCTCTGCTAGGTTTGTGTATTGCATGTCTGGCTTTTGGATGACAGGGGCTGGAGAGGGGCAGTGGCTCCAGAAGTCTGATGAGTCAGGGCAGGGCTGAATAGGCCTGGTCTGCATTTGGAGTGGTGGGAGGAGTAGCACCTGCACCTGAATAGGACTGTGCCTGCCTTCCACAATGACGGCTCCGCCCCCCTATGGTGTGTCTGGAGCCAAGGCTCACGCTGACAATGGAGGTTGTTGTGCACTTGCAAAGTGCCCCACATAACTGGTTTTGGCTGGGTACAGATACTCTCTGCCTTCAGAGAACAAAGGATCTTTGTGTATAAAAAGAGGGGCCCAGACCCCAGACCTTTAGATCACTTCTGGGAAATCAAGAGGAACCTTTGCCAAGGAGAAGAGCCGGATAAGCTGAGGAGGAATACTGCCCCGGTGCTGTTTGCTGTCTGGGGTTGGCCTGCAGTGGCTGCTTGCTGCCAAGGAAAGGAGAAAAAGGACATTGCTGTTTGTCTCAGGGACACAAAGACTTAACCACCAGCTCCCCTGAATTTCCTTGCTGGGAATTCCAACCTGCAAAGAGGTGCCTACTGCTGTTTAGGACTCTAGAGACTGTTTGTCGCTGGGAGCTGGAAAATCGATGCAACATTGAAGAAGCGTGACGCATCCGCACCTGTTTCCAATGCATTGCCGAAGAAACCGTCGCAGCGCCTGCCGCGGCTCGAGAAATCGCCGCAGGACGCATCGGGTGCAACGATCTCCGAAGTCCGAGATCACCGCACCGATCCCGACCCAAGCCTGCTGTGCGGCTGCGTAAAGCCACTCATCGTACTGGATCGCCGCATCGCATCGAAGCGCCAAGACTGTAGCATCGTTGATGGACGCAGTAAGAAACAGATGCATCAACTCCCCACGCAGTAAGAAAACGACGCATCACCTCCTCTCCGGTAAGGAACCGTCGCATCACCTCCCCTGCGCTGCAGTAAGGAACCGATACATCACCTCCCCCGGAGCAAGGAACCGACGCATCACCTTCTCTGCGTGTAAGGAACCGACGCATCACTTTCCCTGCGGCCATTTTGTTTGTTTTGCGTGACGCATCCCAGGTACTTTGTGAAAAAAGTGTCGCATTTACAACTTGCATTGAACTGAACTATTTCTACCATTTAAAAGTCATATTTTTATTACTGTATTGTGGATTTTTGTCATTTGGTCTTGTTTTGGTTTAGATAAAGTTTACTTATTTTTCTAAACTGGTGTGGTGTCCGTTTGTAGTGTTTTCACTGTATTACTGTATGTGTTCACAAATGCTTTACACACTGCCTCTGAGATACCCCTGTCTGCTCATGCCAAGCTACCAAGGGGGTGAGCAGGGGTTATTTTAGGAGTGTATCCCCCTTACCCTGACTAGAAGCAAGGGTCCCTATTTGGACAAAGGTACCTACCTCTGCCAAGTAGAGACCCCCATTTCTAATACACACACACACACACACACACCCTCTCACCCACAGGCATGCACATAACTTACATATTTTCTTTTTACTTACATCATCTTCCACTGGACGTCTCATTCCAGCTCCTGATGCTCCACTTGTTTATTACTCTAATAGTGAATAAATAGACTATAATTCACTGTTAGTGTAATAAAAAATGAGAAGAAAATGAGGGTGGAGCACAGATGCCCTTAAGGGAGAGCTGGACCTGTCTTTTTTGGCACTGATTTTGCTACCTCTGAGGCCAGGGGTATCAAAGGCAGTGCCAGGGGTTGCGAGAGACAAGCCAGGTGTCACAGCTGTGACCCCTGCCAACCCTTTAATGAAGTCCATAAGCTGAACTTCTCTGGGCCCTACTGCCTCTACACTTTCTCCCACCAGTAGCAACAGATATAAGACCATTATATGTCTCTGCAGCATCTGCCTGTTCTGTGATCCCATGAATGTCGATGTTCGCTGGCGGAGTCAAAGGCATGCTATATTTGGTGCGGTGATGGAGTGTACCGCAACCAAACCAATTGTTCTGGCAGCAATATATTCTTTAGTGGTACAGGAGTAAAGAAGTTTAGTGACCATACCTTACCTCCTCTGTGTCTTAAATCCGCAAAAGGAGATAGCCAGTAGCGCTATCCTATTAAAATTTTCAGTCTTTTTTTGTTTGCTATGTAACACGCCCCCTCGTTTTTCCTTCTGTCTAGTGGTAATCATATTGAAGGCCATGCTATCCTCATGTATGTGCAATCCTATTATTACCGTCAAAGTTGTGAAATCCTTATCCAAAAGAGACATGCTTTAAGTAAAACACCATCCTCCCATTACCCCACACTCGAGGTGTTCAGCCCAAAATCAAGGCGTTGTCAGAATCTTCATTAATTCAATTTTTTACTCAGAAACTTCACTTTCTATCCAGTATGATCCCTGCTGCAGATAAAGACTATGTCATTTTCCGAGGCAGTTTAACTTTTAATGTGACTTTGTCAAGTAATTGCACACATCTCTGGCAGATGCTCTAAAATAGCACATTTGGCCAATAACATGGGTTTCTGGCTGGGCAGGAAATTGCCTTTTATACTTCCATCATGTTGTCACAATTCTAGATTTATAAAGCATAATTTCAATCTCTTGTCAGAATTTCAGAAACTACAAGCTGTATTTTTACACACAAAGGTTGCAAAATGTCTCAATCCACGACCATTTCTGTGAAACAAAATTCACTCATTGTGCCATTACTTAATTTGTAAAAAAAAAAACATAAGGGCCAGGGCTCTGGTCAGGAGACCACTGCAGCTTGCACAACACATTGCCCCTACCATGATGCCAATGATAGTAACAACACAACTACTAACCATCACAGTCCTACAAGTGTGATAATTCGGACTATTTTAGGCCTCCAAAGCTATAATAAGTGCTTGGGCGGCAGGTAATTGTCATTTTTAAAGTACATTCAATTAATAATTACCTATTGTTGTGGTGATCTCTAAACTAGCCAGACAGTGCTACCTTGTGGCAGACTGTCACAAACACCAGTGTTGACAATTATGTGCTGGTGCTGAGCACCGGAAGCCACCCGTTCAAATTAAGCACCGCATAGTGCCCATGCCAGCAGCACCCTTCCAAAGATAGGAGCAAGGCGGCAATATAAGAGCACACCAGCGACGCACAACATGAGCATGTAATTTGCAGAAGACACAAGAGGAAAGAAGAATGAAGGAAGATTTGGGACCAAATGAAAGAGTTCCTTTGAGGGTACATCTTCCATGCTAATTTACAGGGTGGTGAAGTTATTAAATGTGTGAAGAAATCCAGATATGTCCAAACTGACCTCATATTTTTGTTCTGGGCTCCCTAGTTTGAGTTGAAGGGAGCAACTCTGACCTCGGTACCTCAAGCCATTTTGGAGATAACAGAAAAACAGAATTTGAAATGATTTCTTGCAAATCTTTGAATAATTTTAATGCTGCACGGATTGCCATGTTTATATAAAATGTTCTAAGTTTGATTGTTTTCAGACACACACAATACATCTCCGCTTTCCTCTCTATTTCCCATGTCTATTTACTTTTTCTTTTTGCCTTGATTTGAATGGGTTTAAAACTTGGATGGTTATTAAAATTCCATTCGCATATCACTTATACATTCATAGGTCAATATCTGATATACTTGATTCTTTGTCTATTTGCGAGGCAAATGTTTTGTTGCAATGTATATACACAGTTTGTATTACCTAAGAAATATAAAGTTACAAGTAAAATACTTGATTTGTAACTTCAATTTTTTGATGGGTAAATTGTCTATTCACACTTTCCCCAGGTCTTTCATTCATAAGTAGCTCTTCCTTTGAGGAGAGGGTGTGTTTTGTAACTAAACAGTTGATCGGCAATCTGAACCTTTGGGCAAGAATTGAAGAAGCC
Source organism: Calotriton arnoldi (assembly GCA_963921515.1). Taxonomy (NCBI): domain Eukaryota; kingdom Metazoa; phylum Chordata; class Amphibia; order Caudata; family Salamandridae; genus Calotriton; species Calotriton arnoldi. Next base: position 1,561,423 of record CAWUFW010000084.1, on the reverse strand, counting down.
ATAAATATTAATCATATATAGTATATCAGGATCTCAAAGCGTTGACTCTGGAACGGTATGCCCTGATATACGGGACCAGTCATCACCAAGTATTCCAAGTGCAGTTTCATCTGTTTTGTAAAGGCCCAACATTTTCCCTTCACATAGATTGTGAGGTTTCCTGGTTGTCATCACATGCAGTCATGCAAAGCTTTTTCTCCATTTAGGAACTTTATTTTCGCTCAGGTAGAACTCCGCCAAGTCAAACACAGCCCGGGAAGCATGATTCGTGGTACTGACATGTTGCATCCGAATACTAGGCTTAATGTTGTCTTTAGAATTTTTCTCTATAAGTTTACTTTTTCCCATTCATTCGGGGCACTTAGAAATCACGTGAGGAAAAAAGCACCAACTTTTCTGTGAAGTTTTTCTTTTAATTAAATATGGATATATGCATCTAAAGTGTCAAAAAATATACTAGATGTTGGCAGATCGGGATCTGACCTGCCCATGGGCGTGGAAATACTGCAGCATCGCAGGGCTGGCCTGTACCCCTGCTGCCCCGTTGGGGCAATCCGGCACTGATAACACTTGAGCGTATGCGAGGAGGGGTGGCACGTGTCTGGCTTCCATCTGGTCCATCCGCTTGACTTCCCAAGGAGGAGAATGGGGACACCACAGGAGATGGGGGGAGGCAAGTTGAGTTAGGGCTGAGGACGCACGTACACGATGCAGTGAGTTTGGTTCCCCTTAATGTCAAGACAGGATATGTGTAACTTTTTTGCATCCATGCCAGAGAATTGTTGCCCCCTGATATAAGTGCCCTGATCTGGGTCGAGTATGTGACTTCCGATTATTATCAACGACCAGGGGGTTACAGACTCAGCGGCCATTTTTGACGCCATGATTATTTGTGTATACAGTACTACTGACTGTCCTATGTCCAGGGCACAAGTCCTAAAAAAAGAAGTGGGAGGACGCTCCAAGTTAGGTGGTGTCACAGGAAGTGACGTCACGACAGGAAGTGACGTCACGAAAGGTGATGGGGGCAGGTTCAAAGGGCAAAGCAGAATTTTGATAGGTAGCGCATTCGCGCGCGACACAAGATTGACAGCCAGCCCTGTACTTGGGAGATCGACGGGGCGGCCGTGCAGGCAAGTAACGCCATCATTGAAAGTCCAGCTTTTGGGCAGGGGTTAGTCTAACCCTTGAAGCTTCGTGATTGTCAGGGCTGTAAACGCCAGAAGTCCCCGGAGATACAATTCAGCTCTCCCAAAATCTACAGTACATTCACCAGATCAGGCGCTGGCCATCGACCACAGATCACTCTTTCCTAAGGGGCTTTCTTGTAGCCTAGTACACCCGCTACCACCATGTGCCCCCTGGCAGCTGCCATGCTCCTTCCCTGTGTAATCCATGACCCACCATACTTAGTGGTAAAAGAATACGCACCTCCGAGATGGGAATCTTGAAAGCCTCGGCAATCTTTCCATACCGCTCCTTCACGTTGGTGAAGCCCTCAATGCGGCCAGCTTTTGGGCAGGGGGGACGGCGTCCACCCGGTAAAATAAGTGGGGGGACGCCGTCCACCCGCGTGGTACCCCGACTCGAGCCCTGCCTATGTCACTGTATTACGTAATAACAATAAAGTTTGTTTAAAAAAAAAGTGTCACAAAATATACAATGTTCACAAGGATGCCCCATAGAAAAAAGCTTTGTTATCTCCATGCGTAGGTGCGACATTTTCCACAGAGCGTCAGAAAGGTTGCAAAAAAAACTTTACAAAATTGCGCAACAGCATTTCTATCACAGCCAGAATGCGCCTGTAATTTCTACAACACCTTTCTCACATGTAGCTGCACATCCATAAAACGGCGGGGTTGGAATGTTCTGGAGAGGATGCTAATGTTTCAATGGCCTTCTGTGAAATATCACGTATGTTACCAGTAGTATTAATGACGAACTTTACCTCATAACTAAATAAACGTTTTCTTGAGTGAAGGTTGGCTTCACTGTTGGACATGCGCATAAACCAGGGTTCTGACAAGGATACCTTGACTGTCGTTGAATTGTGAGAAAGTACATTATTTTATTACATATATTAGGCTTCCAGTTTCGGTAGAAATCAGCGCAGAATTGAAAAGATTGTTTACATAACTACAGATGACACAGACGCTGTGACCATGTGTTCTCTCTTCTGGTTTCTGAGGAGCTAATGTTTGCATTCTCTGTATTTTCATGCTAGTGCCAGCTCGTTTACCCATAAAGCAGCATGCAACGCCCTCGTTAATGTCGACCCACAGTATGCCTTCTAGCACAGTTAGTTAATCGACATATTTTCAAAGCTGAACCTTTGTCTAATTGCACTGCATCAGAGGCAGGCCCCTAATACATTCCGTGGTATGTCAGGGACCCCGGTAAAGCAGCAAGTCAGACTTCAGACCCAGCCGGTAAAATGGCAAAGAGTTACTTTTCAATGGAAAGCTGCTTTTAGCCAGAGCTACAAAAATATGGCTCATAGACTGATATGCATGCCCTGTGTGGTGATAATTGTGTGAAATACGGTTGATGACAATTGCACTTCCAATCTGTTTAAATGAATCAAATTCTGCAGATTGCAAACAGGCAAAGAGTACGTTTTCGTGCTTCTTCCCTTTATGCAAACTTTTAAATCGTGGTTTATTGCACTTACTGACGCGTGCTCTTCATGGCGATGACCACAAAGCATTTTGACAAAATAGGTGGATACATATTACCGGGTTTTGTAACTATCTGAAAGCCGATAAACTTGACATGTGACATAAATGTATTGCCTTGGCTATTTTTAGTAGTTGGTTGGTATCTGATGTCAGCCATTTCTGACAACATGAAGGCAATTTCTCCATTATTTCATCTCAATAGATCAATTTTCTATGAGTGTAACAAAAAAGTGTAATCTATGCAAAAGTGTGAAGGTGAGGGCCCATCAGTGACTGGTTTCGGATACCTATGCACACTCTACAGAGCATTTGTTTGAAATGGGCTAAACGGGTTCAGGCCAGAGATTCGAAAACAGGACCATATTTTTAGGTCTGGTGCAACTAAGATATTTTCTTAATAAAAAAAGTGAGTGTGTATTTGGTCTATCCTATTCAGACATGGGTTCCCTAATGTTTGATGATGCCATCTTCCTTTATCTTTCCGTCTTGTCCCTCTCCCACTTTCTCAGCCTTTCAATGGGGCTGGCATTCGCCTTTGCAATCTGTACAGTCATTCACCACTGCTTGAAAAAGAAAGCAAGAGGGCGTGGTTTGAGCCGCCACAAGATGGCCGCGTTTCCTTGAGGCCATCGGCACATCGGCTGAGACCTTTCTCGCTGCGGAGCTGCAGCGTTTCTCCTCCGAAGCTATGGACAGGCACATATAATAGTTTTGACGCTGGAGAGCAGGTAGCAGTCTTTTTTTCTTCTTTATGTACTGTTTTTCGCCTCTGCTTCTCCCGCAGGGGATATAGTTGCGGCCACCATTTTGTCTGCCACGGGTCGCGGCGGTGACTGGATGCCGTTTTCAAGTGTCCTGGCATTATCTCTACAATGGACAATGAAATGGTGATTTAGTAGGTTTTTTTTTGGTTTGTTTTTTGGGGATGCTGTATTGGTTATTCTGTCCCTCATATTACTGACATTAAAGCTGTTTTTTCTTTGAGGGTTATCAGTGGTTTATCTGCTGTTTTTCCCCATTCCTCTCTGTGGTACATTTGCTTTCAGCAAAGGAGGGTGAAAAGGAGAATAAGCAGGGAACTGTATATGTTTCCTTCTAAGCTGAGTTCTTCTGCTGCACGTCATTAGCTCTGCTAACTTACCAACATTGGTGACATCTCTCTCATCATATGTATATGGAACCTCCTCCCACCCTCCCTCACTCAAAAGGCTGCCTCTGCCACCATGTCCGCCATACGTAAAGACTCCACCACGGCTGTGTCTAAACTCCAAAAGAAAGAGCCGGTTTCTCCCTCCAAATATCCATTACCTATAACACTGGACGATCTCATGGAGGAGATAAAGCATCTAAAACCTTTTGTAATTGACACCAATGCTACCCTTCAGAGACTAGAGGAGAAATGGTCTAATTTAGAGTCAAGGGTTACGGTGGTGGAGCAAAAGATTAGTGATACTCAGGATGTGATCCCTAAGGTGGAATCTATGTCAAAAGAAATAGCTCTCCTCAAACAGCAAACGGAGGACTTGGAAAACCGCAATAGGCGCAACAATCTTAGACTCTATGGTATTCCTGAAGGAGAGGAGGGCTCTGACATGATCGCCTTTCTTAAACTTCATATTCCTAAGCTAGTTGGCCTTAAGGAAGGTACTATCCTTAACTTGCAACGTGCGCATCGTATTGGTCCTAAACCTGGGGGCACCCTCTCCACATCGCCAGTCAGTCGCCCCAGAGGGATTATTGTTCTTTTCTTGGAATATACTGAATTGTTGATGGTTTTGTCTGCAGCGAAATAAAGGAAACAGATGTTATGGTCCGGTCACAGAGTTTTTCTCTCACAGGATGTGGCTCGAGGCACCGCCGCTCGTCGTAAGGAATTCCTTTCTTTCCGCCCGTTCTCCGTTTCATGAACGCTAGATATGGTCTTGTTCATCCTTGTTTTTTTAAAGTCACCTATAAGGAACAGACCTATTCTTTTGACCGCCTGGAAGATTTAAGACAATTCATTTCTCGTCACAAAGGAGAAGAAATGGACCTTGGGAAAACCTGAATACTGACTTTTCTAACATGTTTTTTGTTTCCCATTTGCTTAACCATTTTCAATTTACAGGTTCAGATGTTTTTCTTTGCCTTTATTCGTTTGTTTATTTTGTGATTGCTATATGTTTAACCTCATAAATTACCATCCTCTAATGATTTTGTGGTTTTCCTTCACAGATAAGTCTTGTCTAGTATGGATTCCCCTCCTTGCCGTTCTCTCCTCATTGTGCCTCCCCCCTACTCCTATTGTTTATAGTACTTCACGTATTGGTAAGTGTTTCTCCCTCTTTAAAGTGTGTTCGTTTCCTATTTGTTCTCATTATATTTCTTTCTTTGAGTTACTCTGCCTATCATGTTTCTCCGCTGCTGCTCCCTATTTTAATATATTATTTTTTCCTTACTTATCTATTGGTCTTTGTCGCTTCTCTCTGTCTTCTTTGATTCTCGTCTGTCCTCCCTTCGCGGTTCCCCTCCTCCATATGTTTTTCTCTTCACTCTGGCAATATGTTGTGGTTACTTTGACTAGAGTCTTCGGGCTTCTTGGCAACCTTTCTTTCTCTATCACCTCTTTCTTCTTCTGTATTCTTTCTCTCTCTCTTTTTCTTTCCTTTTCTTTCTTCTGTTTTTTCCTATATTCTCAGAATTTTTCTAATATATCTTTTTTGATCGCTTTCTCCTTTTTCTTTTTTCTTGTTCTTTACTCCTTCACTGTTCCTTTTCTTTATTGGATTCTATTGCGTAATATCCTGCTTGTTGGTTTTAAAATTTCTGCATGTTCAATTTTCAGTGTTACCAATTTTAGAATGCTCATGGTGTTGCTTAATGTTTCTCCCCTTTCATTATGACTGACAATGTTCGCATAATATCCTGGAATGTGAAGGGTTTGCGTAATCCTGTCAAGAAACAAAGGGTACTTACCCATCTATCTAGATTACATTGTAAAATTGCTATGCTTCAAGAGACTCATCTCAATGGAAATGATGTTAGTTCTCTTAAAAAACAATGGGTAGGTTATGTGTATTGCTCCCCAGCTATGGACAGAAAGAATGGAGTGGTGACATTATTTCGTAAGTCCCTTTCTGTTATTATAGAGAGGGAAGAGAAGGATGCTGATGGCAGATGGCTTCTTTTACATCTCACTATAAATGGTTCCCCTATTTCTCTTCTTAACATTTATGGTCCCACCGGTGTTGAATCACAGTTTTGGCAGTCCATGTCCCATACTCTTTACTCTTGCCCTGACTCTAACCTCCTGGTTGGTGGGGACTGCAATCAGGTCATGGATCCCTTCACTGACAGAAAATCCACTGCAAAGTACATTCCTAATAAAATGCAAAAAACCTTTACTAATACTATTCGCTCGAGAGGTCTAGTGGATGCCTGGAGAATATACAATCCGGACAGTTTGGAATTAACTTTTTATTCTCCCACTCATAATTCTACATCTAGAATTGATTACATTTTTTTGAGTCCTCATTTCATTCCCAATTTAATTCACGCTGAAATTGGGTCCATTCCTATTTCTGACCATGCTCCTGTTTTTATTAATTTAGATCTCCCTTTGGAGCCCTCCAAACCAAATTACTTACTCAAAGATTCCACTTTTATTGGGCGCTTCAAAGATTTTTTGTCAGAATTTTTTCTCATTAATGCTAGTCCTGACATCCTCTTCCACACCATTTGGGACACTTTCAAGGCGACAGCTAGAGGTTTTATCATTGATTATGTTGCCGTTAAAAAGAAACAACTTCTTAAGGAATCACCTTCCTTACTATCCTCCATTAAACAGCTTGAACATACCTATTTCTCTTCCGAAAAATGACGATACTCTCAAGAAATTAGTCCAAGCAAAATTGAATTTTAACAGGAAATCGATGGAAGAAGCCTCTGGGGTGTTACTTAATATTAACTCTAAATTTTACGGTGGTCGTAATAGAGCTGGTAGATTGCTCGCGAATTACTTGAAGGTCAAATCTCAAAGATCCAAAATAATTAATATTATTGATGATAAGGGTGCTAATCATTTTAAAGATGAGGAGCTATTAAAATGTTTTACAGACTTTTATACAACCTTATACACTCCCGAATCTTCTCCATCTGACACTGCTTTGGAGTCATTTTTTGAATCGTTACCTCCTCGCTCTTCCCCCTCTTCTGATTGCTCTTTATTAAAGAAAGATTTGTCCCTTTCTGAGCTTAAGTCAGCCCTAGTTCAGCTGCCTAAAGATAAGGCTCCCGGTCCAGATGGGTTTACCACTGAATTTTATTCCTGTTTTTCACAGATTCTTCTTCCTTATCTTCTATCTCTCGTTCAGCATTCTATTTCTCATAAGGAGGCTCGCGGTTTCTTTCTCGAAGCCGTGATTTGCTTAATTCCAAAGAAGAATAAAGATCCCTCATCCTGTGGCAATTATCGCCCTATCTCTTTAATCAACTTGGATTGCAAAAAATTTTCTATGGTGCTAGCCCTCCGTATTAATCAGGTTATCCCTGATCTGATTGGCTACGAACAGACTGGGTTTGTCAAAGGCAGAATGCTGGCAGATAATTCAAGAACTTTTTAAAATATCATTCATCCTGCGTCTAAGAGCTCCTCCCCTGTTGCAGCCATCACCTTGGATGCGGAGAAAGCCTTTGATCGCATTCATTGCTTTTTATGATGCGCGCACTCAAGTGGCATGGCGTTGGTCCCGCTATTTTATCTTTTATAAGTTTGTTATATTCCTCTCCTACCACCTCTGTTTTTGTTAATGGTCTTCAATCTCCTTATTTTACCCTCCAGCGAGGCACTCGTCAAGGTTGCCCTCTTTCACCTTTGCTCTTTATTTTATCTCTTGAACCCTTTCTTCATTCTCTACGTCATTCTTCTGCATTTTGTGGTTTTATACATAAGTCAATTGAAATCAAGTTCACTGCATACGCAGATGATATTCTATTATATCTCTCCGATCCTTCTATCTCCTTGCCCGCTTTCAAGGATCTTTTATCTTCCTATGCTGCTCTGTCCGGTTATAAATTTAATTTTTCTAAATCCGAAGTACTTCCATTAAATAAATATTGTCTAAGAAGTATGTTCGAAGGGACTGATTTTAAATGGAACACTACTTACATTACATGTTTGGGAATAAAATACGCCTCTTGAATTGCTAGAACGGTTCAGCTTAATTTGGAAGATGTTATATTAAGGATATCTGGTATGGCAGATAAATGGTCTCCCCTATTTTTGTCATGGTGGGGCAGGCTGGACACTTCTAAAATGATGATGCTTACTGTTATTAATTTTTTCTTGTCCATGATACCAGTGAGGCTTCCCTTAAAAAGTTTTAAAACTCTTAATGGTGTTTTAAGTAAATTTCTATGGAATGGCCGGAAAGCTCGTATATCTTTATCTTCATTGTCTGCTCCTAAGGATAGGGGAGGTGTCAATTTTCCCAACTTTCCTCAATACCACTCCTCCTTTTTAATCCGTCAGGTTTTACCTTATCTGTCTTCTTCGGATGAACCCTCCGTACCGGTATGGTATAATTTGGAGGAATCTGTGGTTCACCCGTTTTCCTTTTCCTCGTTAGCTAATTTTACTCATTCCCCTCGTTCATTTAAATCACCAACCATTTCTCAATTTATATTGACCTTGAACCCGGTCCTTAAAAAATCCCTTTCACCTTTGCAAATATTCTTGGATTCCCCTATATGGCATAACAAGTCCATTAAACTTTCCAATTGTACCTTTTTTTGGAAAGACTGGGCGGCTAAAGGGATCATCCAGGTTAAACACTTATTACAGGATATGCATTTTCTATCCTCTCAGGAAGTGCAATCTAGATTCCGTTTGCCTGCCACTTCCCTTCTTAAATACAACTCTTTAAGATTGCTCTTAACTCAACAGCTTTCTCTTCTCTCTGGAACACCCTCCTCTTCGTCTGACCCCCTATTACACCCTTTATCTACTTCTCTCTCCGTTCGGGCCTCCCAAATATATAAATATCTCCATTTCTCTCTTCCCACTCGCCCCAAGAATAAAACCGAAATTATATGGGAATCTGATTTGCAACGTACTCTCCCTATACACACATGGAACTCGATTTGGTCACGATTACACCATACTTCCTGTAATGCTAGTACCACTCAAACGCTTTATTATTTTTATCAAAGGTTGTTTTTAACCCCATTATCTATCTTTAAATTCAGTTCTGACTTATCCTCCAATTGTTGGTCCTGTAAAAACACTCCTGGCACTTATTTACACTCTTTTTTCCTCTGCCCTAACATTTCTCTTTTCTGGACAAAGGTATGTAAATTAATTACCTCCATTTGCTCCATCAACTTTCCTTTTGATATATACTCCATATTTCTGGGTAGTAATTCCATACACTGGCTTGATGCTCGTAGGATGGGCTCCTTTGAAGATCTGTTACTTGCCATTGCATTTCAGGTTATCACTTCCAACTGGAAGGATGCTTCTAAAGTCACTGTTTCTGCTTGGTGGAATCTTTTCTGTTCCCATAATGGGCTTGATAGAGCCTCTGCAACTACCTCTCAGCAACTCCTTCGAAAGAAGCCTTCTGGTCTCCACTGACCAATTATTTATCTTCTTCTGCATTACGTAACAAAGACAGTACCTTTGTTTTTCAACCGCCATGAGTATAGTGTTAAACCTTTTTCACAATGTTCATATTTAATTGTTATTACTTTGCTATCTAAGATTGTATAATGTTCACTAATAGATATCGCTATTTAATATATTTGGTAAGGATGTTGACTTTCTGTTTTTTCTATTCTCTTTTCTTTCTTTTTTTTCTCTATCTTTTCTTTTTTTTCAGATAAAACCTAAAATGCTAATTTGTTATGGTACATAACTCTTGAATCGCTTTTAACTTTGGCTCTATTTTTTGATACAGTTCGCTACATTAAGTTTTTCCCTTCCTTTATCATATACATTTTATGATACCTTTTGTACCTCTTTTATGACTGTTGATATATTATTGTACCTTGTTCTTTTTTTGCTTCAATAAAGCTCTTTAAACTTTAAAAAAAAAAGAAAGCAAGGGTGGGTGACTGGTGAGGACCGAGCTATATTAAATTGGCACCATCACCAGATGCTTGTATCTGCTACCTTTCACACTAGTGCAGTGGCATACCATGGAACCAAAAGATGCAGGGGAGCCACCAGCACTGGTCTGTGTGGTTCCCCCGGACACAGCACAGTAAGTGCTGCCCTCATTTTAATAGCATCTTAGGCTGAGTGCAGCATCTTGGGCCGAGTTATCTCAAGGATTCTCTTTTTAAAAAAAAGGAGATGTTGAGTGCTGGTCTCTCAAGCAATCTATACCACTGCCTTAAAATTATGGGTGGACATAATTTGCGCAATTTGCTGTACGATAATTATGCTAAATTACAGTGAAATTACACAAGATTATATGGAATTACGCATGGAGCGTAACATTGCATTTAGTGCTATTTTGTTAACGCAAATGTGCTTTCGCATCCAAAATGGACCAAGGGATGCCTTTTGCCATAAGAAAATAGTTCTAAATGCCACAGAACATGGACAGCAGCAGCAAACAGCAACTCACGCTCTGTTCCTGTGCACTTGTGGTAGGTAGGCCTTTTCCCCCAAATTACTTTCAATTAAGCGAGTGGGCAAAATTGCATAATTTTCAGTAATTTTACATCAAAGAGTATCACAAAATTACTGAAATGACTCCTACTTCCCAGGAGTAATTAAAAGTTTGCCCAGGCGTACTTAAAACACCATTGGCATTCAGCACTTATCTCACTCTCTTGGACCGCTGCCTCCAAACGGCAGTGGTGCCCAATAATTCTAACATAATCTAGTAAGTTTCTTGATGTTGTAGACTTTGGACTCTACTGGCGTCTGTGAAAAAAGTGGGGTCAGATTTTCTCAATTCAAGATGAGTGATACCTTTCTTAGTCGCCTGGAGTTTCCCAATGCTAGATAGCTATTTCTAACTTCCTTTGACCTCCACATTCCCTTAGAAGCATATTTAAGGAGATAGGAGTAGGATATGCCTCAGCACATTTAAAATGTATTTTTCATTGCCTTCATTGCCCACTCATTACTAAATTTTCCTAATATATTTGTCTAGACTTTTTTCTGGATTCCTGTTTCTTCCAGATTCTCCTGTTGGAATATTCTACTTCAATTGTGGTTGCTAATCAGCTCCCTGCTCCAGCTTTAGTTTTTTTGCTATTGGCTTTTTCCCCACTAAGACTAATTCTAGGAGGCCCTAGTTACTTTTCACTGGTCCAAATGTACAGGGCGGCTGTGAGAAATTGGGTTGTCGGTTGAGGGAGGTGAAACCCTGCTCAAGCAACAGCCGCGATCCTTGTTAGGGTGAAGCACAGAAAGTCACTAAATTAACCTGTGTTTAACCCTCTGGAAGCTTGGCACAAAAGCAGGCATGCTTAAGTTAATGGCAATGTGTAAAGTATTTATGCAGCACACAAACAGTAATAAAGTGAACACACAGGACAAGAAAAATCCTACACCAATTTAGGAAAATAGAATAACGTAATAAATAATTGTGTACCAAAATGACAAAAATCCAATCACTAGAGCCAGAGATATGGAATTTTAAAGATTTCAGATAGGTTTAAAAGCACAAAGTGCCCTTGTGGTTATCAGGGCATGCGAAAAAATCACAAGTTCAGGCCGACTGTGATAGAGGGTGAGCCGGATACAGGGACCAGGTTAGTCCAGCTGAAAAAGTTACCTTCTAAAGTCTAGCGGGTTCATGGTGGAGGAGGACAAGAGGAGCAGGGAGAGCATCGTGGAAGGCTGTCACTGTAGCGTGGACAGCAGGCCGGGCATCTTATATGGTCATCGATGTAGCGCGAATATCTTATCGGGCGTTGCGGATGGTTTTTGCTGGAGATTTGAAATAGGCAGTCACCACGGGCTGTCAATGCTGCAGTGCGAAGAGTAGATCTTGCGTTTCTAATCGTCGTTGGCAGTTGCTGTAGCGTGAAGAGTCAGTTCAATAGAGCTTTGGAATAAACAGGTCGGTTTGCAGTCTTAAAGAGCCCAAAAGTTAAAGATTCTCTTTTTCTTCAAGAAGAAACTTACCCGATGCCACACCAAGTTTCCGGGACCAGGGAGGCACCTCTTGGGGATGAGAAACTCACTCCAGCAGAGGCCAGCAGGACTCAGACAGGTCCAATTGCAGGTCCAGTTGCAGTAGGTCAGCTGGGAAGTTGCAAGGAGGCCTCTGGAGCTTAATGTGTCACTGCAGCTCAGAGCAGGAGGTCAATGAGCTGACCCTTAGAGTCACTTCAGCCTGGGTACAGAGTGCAGGTCCAGTCTTCCTTCTCAGACAGCAGGACAAGCCTTAAGCAGCAGAGTAGTCCTCTGGCTGCAGCGCAGTCCTTCTTCCGTAGCATTCACATGTCCAGGAGTGTACTGAAGTGTGGGTCTGAGGAACCTGTTTTTATACCTGGTGCTCCCTTTGAAGTGGGATAATCGTCTGGAGTTTTCCCCCACAGAAGTGTCTGGAATTTCCTGCCTTCCTGCCCTGTTCCCAGTCTGTCTGGGGGCACAATAGCATATTGTGAAGTATTTTGTGTCTGAGCTGAGCAGTGTCTTTTGAAGTGCAAGGGTGACAGATGACAGCTCCGCCCCTCTCATCCAGTCAGGATGGCCCATCCTGCCAACACCCAGACCCTCTATTGTGATATACAGGCTACAGGCGCTAAGACAAGAAAATGACAACTTTCTAAAAGCGGGATTTTCAAAATTGTAATTTAAAATCCGACTTTACCATAAGAGAGGATTTTCATTACAATTACTCAAACACCAAACATGAAATTCCTACCTGCTCCCAAACAAAAGTTATCACTTATTAAATGTATTACTGTAATCCAGTGTTATCCTATGGGAGAGTTAGGCCTTGCAATAGAGAAAAACAAATTTGAGAGTTTTTCACAACCAGAACATGTTAAACTTAAAAGTGCATTTCCAACTTTTAAAAATACAATGCACGCTGCCCTATGGGCTGTTTAGGGCCCACACCTGGGGGTGACTTATATGTATTTAAAAAAGGAAGGTTTAGGCCTGGCAAAAGGTTAATGTTGCCAGGTAAAATGGAAGTTTAAAACTGCACAAACAGGCTGCAATGCAGGCCTGAGACAAGTTTAAAAGGCTACTAAAGTTCGGTGCACAATAAGTGCTGCAGACTCACTAGCAACATTTAATTTACAGGTCCTGGATACCTGTAGTACCACTTTACTACGGACTTACAAGTAAATTAAATAGGGCAAATGGGTGTAAACCAAATTTACCATGCTTAGAGGAAAGAGCACAAGCACTTTAGCACTGGTTATCAGTGATAAAGTGTGCAGAGTCCTAAAGCCAACAAAAACAGGTTCAGTAAAAAAAAGGGTCAAGGCAAAAGTTTTGGAGATGACCCTGCAGAAAGGGCCAAGTTCAACAGGTAACAATTATGAAACTCTTCTTACCTAGATGTCAATTTAATACTGTGTGGTGGACTCAGAGTGACACAAAGTAGGTGCAGTAAACAGAGAGGTTATTGAAAATGTGTAAAGCTGAGTCCTTCTTCTAAAGAACTACCATAACATACAGAACTATACATAGCACACCTCATGTACCTGGGTATTGCTATATAAAGCCATAAAATGCATTATAAATAAATAAATGCATGAAATCTCAGAAAAATATTCTTGGATGAATAACTAGATAAGTGAAATTCACATATTAAGGTATATTGACAAATAGCAAGCAAACAAAATCTAAGAATAGATCTGGTTTCCTGTTGTTAATCTGCAGGTGTGTAATGCCACTAGGCATCACCGTTAGTCAAATGTTTATTGAAAGATTAGTTAAAGCAGAGAGATACATGATAATAGGTATGTAAATGTTTAGGCCCTACCAGTTCCTCTGATGGTAACAATGCCAAAAGTGCAACATACAAAATGTAAATTCAAGTTAGACTTGAAAACAGCTAATGTAGAAGTTACTTTGTCCAAAGTGAAATCTAGGATGGACTGAATCATACTAGCTTCAAACTTCAAAGATATACCTTTAAGAGTATCGGTTCACCCATAAACACCTTGGTGTTAGATGTTTAATGAGCATTTAACCCCTTCTATGTGTCAGACGCGCAGGAGCCGTCCGACGCATAAGTGCTCATGTGCGTGGGATGGCTCCCGCCTGTCTGATGACATGGCACAGGGAATCCCTCTGGTGCGGGCACCAGAGGGATACCCTTTCCTCCTAAACAGCTCCAGAGGCTGTTTAGTTGGTTTCCCTTAAATGACGATCTGCGCACACGTCGTTCACTTTCTATGTGCTCAGGGGGATATCTCAGCCCCCAGAGCACGTAGAAAGACAGGAGAGGCATCATTGGAAAGGGGAGAATCTCCCCTTTACAATGGTACTCCTAGTGGATCCCTGCTTGAGGATAGCCCTAGGAGGGCAATGCCTAAGCAGGGATCCACCCACTGGTCACCAGGGAGGGGGCAGCAGTCCCTTGGGCAAGGGCCTTTGCTATCCCAAATAATTTGGGGGAAATCAGTCTTTCTGCCCCCCTGGTGGGCAGATCGGGGCAGCAGCCCCCAATCTGCCCTCCCGGGGGGGCGGAAAGCCCGCTAGATGCCAGGGATTATTTTTTATGTTTTATTTAGGGGTGGGGGCTGCCCAAGAAGGGCATGCTAATGCCCCCACCCCCCACACTTTTTTGTGTGGGATCACCGTGCCGGCACAAATGTCCTACCACCATTTTTATAGGGAGACCTGGGGGAAAGCTGGGTGGTAGGAAATTTGTGTCAGCCCGGTGATCCCACAACTTTCCCACACAGAAATTTGAGAAAATTTGATTTGTTTTCAGCTAAATTTTAGGTTTGCAGGGGATTCTGGGTAGGAAAACGTTGGGGGGGCCACACAAGCCATACCTCTCTGGTCTCCCCTTGGTGTCTAGCTTTCGGATACATGTGGGTTTGGTAGGTTTCCCTAGATGGCCGCCAAGCCCGTGGCCAAAAACCCAGGAGCCCCTCCTTGCAAAACCAGGTCGTTTTGTGATAGGTATTTTTGATGTCTCCACAATAAGTTTTGGGCCCTTGCCTGTCACGGATACTTGACCCACCCACACGAGTGAGGTACCATTTTTATAGAGAGACCTGGGTGAACGCAGGGTGGTAGGAAATTTGTGTCAGCCCAGTGATCCTATAACCTTCCCACACAGAAATTTGAGAAAAATGTGATTTTTTCAGCTAAATTTGAGGCTTGCAGGGGATTCTGGGTAGGAAAACGTTGGGGGGTCCACGCAAGCCATACCTCTCTGGACTCCCCTGGGTATCTATTTTTCAGAAACGTGTGGGTTTGGTAGGTTTCCCTAGATGGCTGCCGAGCCCGGTGAAGGAAGTGACCCGATTAGGGTCACCCGGGTCACTCGCGCCCACCTCTCAGCCTTCCATACAAATGAAGAGTCGGTCAGACAGTAGAGACTACATACCAAGTATATGTTTATTCAGGTACACTCGAGCGGAGCCCCGTCTGCCCAGTCGATTAGGGGTGCTGCAGGACATCAGAAAACATGGTGATACATTATGTACGATTCAGAACCCCAGAAGACACGCCCAGACTGGAAATTTCCAGATGGAGGTAGCTACACAAAGGAGGTACAGAAGGATAAGTTTCGATCCTGAGACCGGGCACACATTATCTTCGTGCCAAGGTCATTCTGCCTGCGCCCATCACTGGACTAGTGGTAGCAGGCCTCTGTCTAGTGAGAAAGGTATGCGCTAATAAGAACAGTGTATTCATTAGTACAGCAGAGCCCAGCAGTGGAGAATAGGAAAATTATCAAAGCTGCTTCTCGCAGAGACACAGAGAGATCACTTTCGCCCATGGGTTAAAATGGCGGCTAAAACATAAAATGGTGCCGCGAATGCTAACTTATGCAGAACAACATGTAACCACACTGCAAAGACATTTTTTATATTCCAACACCGGGGCCAAAAACCCAGGTGCCCCCCTTGCAAAACCAGTTTGTTTTGTGATAAGTAATTTTGAGGTCTCCACAACACGTTTGGGCCCTTCCCTGCCACAGGCAGTTGGCCCACCCATAAAAGTGAGGTACCATTTTTATGGGGAAGCTTTGGAGAATGCAGGGTGTGTGGAAGTTTGTGGATCCACGCAGAACCTAGTGACAGCCACACAAGTCACCCCATCTTGGATTCCCCTGGGTGTTTAGTTTTAAAAAATGAATAGGTTTGCTAGGTTTCCTTAGGTGCCGGCTGAGCTAGGGTTCAAAATCCACAGCTAGACTATTTGCAAATAAAAAGGTCAGTTTTCACTGGAAAAATGTGATGTGTCCACGTTGCGTTGTGAGCTGTTTCTTGTCATGGGCACTAGGCCTACCCACACAAGTGAGGTACCATTTTTATCGGGAAACTTTGGGGAATGCGGGGTGGGTGGAAGTTTGTGGATCCATGCAGATTCCAGAACTTTCCATCACAGAAATTTGAGGAAAATCTGTTTTTTTTTAGAAAGTTTGAGGTTTGCAAGGGATTCTGGGTAACAGAACCTGGTGAGAGCCACACAAGTCACCACACCCTGGATTCCCCTGGGTATCTAGTTTTCAAAAATGTATAGGTTTGCTAGATTTCCCTAGGTGCCGGCTGTGCTAGGGTTCAAAATCCACAGCTAGGCACTTTGCAAAAAAAGGGTCAGTTTTAACTGTAAAAATGTGGTGTGTCCACGTTGCGTTTTGGCCCGTTTCCTGTCACGGGCACTAGGCCTACCCACACAAGTGAAGTACCATTTTTATCGAGAGACTTAGTGGAACACAGAAATGTAGAGCAACTGTTATTACCTATTGACTTTCTATGCATTTCTGCCTTCCAAATGTAAGACAATGTGTAAAAAAGAAGTCACTTTGAAAAAATGTCCTATAATTCACATGCTAGTATGGGTACACACAATTTCAGAGATGTGCAAATACTACTGCTTCTTATATTTTGTTCCCATTTCAGAAATAAATAGGTGTCCTTGATACCTATTTTTCACTCTTTATATTTTACCAAATGAATTGCTATGTACCCTGTACACAATGAGAAGCCATTGCAAGACGCAGCTCAGTTATGGGCTCTGGGTCCCTCAGGTACTTGGTGATGGTACAAGTCCTATATATACTCACAACCGGAAGGGTCCAGCAAATATAACGGTATATTGCTTTTAAACATCTGTCATACTTAGAAGAAGTTACAGGTGAAAACGTTGGCACAAATAGCTGTTTGTTTTCAATATTTCTTACTTTCAACTGTTAGTTTCTATAAAAAAGACCTTGAAGGATCTACACAAATGACCACTTGCTGAATTCAGAACTGTGTCTACTTTTCAGAAATGTATAGCTTTCCGGGATCCATTATTGCTTTCATACCCATGTCTACGACTAACTGGAAGGAGGTTGAAAGCACAAAAAGTAGCAAAAATAGGCTATGTCCCAGTAAAATGCCAAAACTGTGTAGAAAATGTTGGTTTTCTGACAAAAGTCTGCCTTTCCCTGAAAGCTGGGAAGATGGTGATTTCAGCACCACAAACCCTTTGTTGATACCATTTGCAGGGAAAAAAACTGACACTTTCTTCTGCAGTACCTTTTCCCCATTTCCCCCCAAAAAACCAACATTTTGCTCTATTTTGGCTAATTTCTGAGTCCCCTCCAGGGAATCCACAAACCCTGGGTACCTTTAAAATCCCCATGATGTTGGAAGATAAGGACGCACATTTGGCGTGGATACCTTATGTGAACAAAAAGTTACAGGGGCCTAATCGCAAACTATCCCAAACAGCCAAAAAAAGGCTTAGCACATGGGGGGGGGGGTGGCCTAGCAACGAACGGGTTAAATCATTCAAATAGAAACCCACACAGGAAGGTTTACTTCCAGATATATCACTAATAAAAGGAAACTGATCAGTAGTTTTTTCCGAATATCTGGATAGTTGTAAAATAAGAATATATGTTCAAAGGTATTTCCACCAGCAGAAAATGACAAGTAATTTGAAAGAACGTTCTCAAGCGCTCCTTTAGACCATATCCTTTCTACCTGAGAATACAGTCACAAAATGTTTTCACACTTCTCCACATCATTTGCCACCTCTACTCTCTGTCACCTTCTCAACATCTATAAGATCCATCCATGACCCACCATCCACTCAGTCAAATCAATAGTTTAGTACTTTAGGCTTATATTGCATCCTCAAGGATCTCAGAAATTACTTCTTCCTACCCACTAACTTAGCCCCACCCCTGTTTATTCTCCATACCTCTACCCACAACCTCCTTCAGAAATCAGAAAAGCTCACTGAGAGAGCAAAACAACAGCCTACACTTTAGCCTCACCCTGACATATAGCTAATCAAAGCTTCTCTTTCCTTGCTCAAGCCATCTTGCTCTAGCGTCCTGCGCTCATAAGTCCATCATTACCTTACTCCCCTTTAACCTGAGAATGAAACATCTAGATTCAGCTCTTTTGCCTTCTCGGTCAGTCAGACTGAATAGCATGTTAGTTTGCACAAATATATCTCTATCTTACAATATTTGAAAGCAATATATAATACATTCAACATATCTTTCAGATGAACATTGAGAAATTATCTATTTTAATAGCAAATGTTATGCTTTTGCAAGTTTCGTTTATGTGTAACTGAAATATTACAAAAAACCTCTTTACATAAAGCTGCCACAATGCAAAGGGTGATATTTGATAAAAATGATGTTACCGATTGGTTTCATATTTCCAGAGAATAAGAAAACATACCGAATCATGTTAAGTAAGTGTGAGAGGCTGGCCTGGTATATGATGTCCACTAATGTAAGTAGGCACCTTGCACCAGTCCAGACAACCCTTATGGTGATTTAAAAGGTCTCAGACAACCTTTGAAAGCTATCCAAGTGGTAGCTGTGGAGAGCAGCCTTCAGGCTTAGTCTTGAAGGAGTGTAAAGCAGCTTGTTTTACCAGAATGTAATCTTATAGTATAGATGAAATGAAAAGAGAACCACACAATAGTTATAAAAAATATGTATTTATTATATAACGCTATCTAGTACGTTACAGTATCTCCTACATGGAGATATACACAAAGCATAACTGTAAATGTAAATCTGTATTTGTAAAGCGCGAACTACTCACCCTTACGGGTCTCAAGGCATACAATAGGTAAGCAGCATACAGTAGGTAAGCAAAGAAATGACAGTAACTAGCACTAATACACAGTGGGCCCCAGGGGGGGACCGAACCATATACTAAAAAAGTGGTATAAGAACCACGACTCGAGTCAGGACTATGTCGCGAGGACGAAGAACTGCTGGGACCCCAAGGGACCACCCAATGTGAGTAGATAGGGACCCCACGGAGTGCGTGTGCAGTGTGGGAACACGACCGCGTGCTCCGCACACGTCTACGTGCAAGTCGCAGTTGGAATTTTAAGTTTTAGGGACCCTTCCCAGTGGACTACGAAGAAACCTCATGGAAGACAGAAGGTTGGAGAGCCACCCCACCCGTGGATACCAAAGTACCCAAGTTGCCTAACCCAGGGAAGCCGGGTGCATAGGTGTGAAGTGCCGTCGGAAACCACTGTCGAACCCAATGGAGGACTTCGAAGAAGAGCCGCTGCTGGAAGGGGAGAAAGTGTACATTGTAATCCAAATGTGGATTCTTGACGAAGAGTACCTGAAAGCAGAGGGGACAGAGTCTGGGTCAATTGAGAGTGACCAGGGGCTCGGTAGACGAATGCCCATCGATGTCGGGTGCTTCAGGATAGTTGACGGTGACCTTGACTCTGCAGCTGCCAGGACCAGGCGATGTTGAGGATGACCAGGACCCAGATGCGAGCTTTCCCACAAAGGATGTCGAGTGCTGAGGGGTTGGTGTCCTGCGGGAGCACCAACAAGCGTTGGCAAAAGCAACCCACGCAGGAAGTCAAGGAAGTGTACGGTTTGGACCAGCAAGGTCCAGAAGACTCACCACAAGCAGGGGAGTCAGGGCAGGCCCCGAGCAATCAGGGGAGCACATGGAAATTAAAGATGACCCTTAATTGGACCCACAGGCCGGAGGCACAGGAGTCACGAGAGGACCTTGGGCAGCTTCACAAAACAACAGGCCACGGGGCACATGGAGCAAGGTGGTTGAATATCTTTGTAGGGAAGTTTGCCAGAGGTTGGGGCTACTTGGAGCCCAATTCACTTGTTGCAAGATTGCAAACAAGTACATGCACTTGCAAAAGTACCCTGTGCACAGGGGTTCAGGTATTGCAGCCCCCATGAGGGATTCTGACCTCAAACTCTGTGAGAGGGCAGCTCGGATCTCGAGGGATGTAGAAACCCACCTCCTGTGTTGCTGAGCCTTTCCGAGTCCATAGGAGCTCGGGATCAGCAGACCGGTCAGCAGTGTTGCAGTTCCTGCGAATGCAGGGGGGTGACTCCATCACTCCAAGGGAGATTATCTTTAGGTGTCTTGGATGCTCCACAGGTCCTACACAGATCCTGTATGGTGCACAGGCACAGACGATGCAGCAGACTGAGAGGGAGACGAAGTCAGGCCCAAACGAAGTCCAGCAAAGTCCAGAGTGCTCAGACGGTCGAAGTGCAGTGGTTTCAGTTCTGAATCTTGTCCATGACGAATCTAAGGTCCTTCAGCCAGGTAAGCCCTTAAGTACCACATCACCCCCCACCTGAGGAACCTGCACTGGCTCCCCGTCGACAGGAGAATCTCCTTCAAACTCCTCATCCACGCACACAAGGCACTCCACAAGACTGGCCCAGCCTACCTCAACAGACGACTCCTCTTCTACGTCCCCAACCGCCAACTCCGCTCCGCCGACCTCTCCCTCGCCACCGTCCCTCGCATTCGAAGAACCACCACCGGCGGCAGATCCTTCTCCCACCTCGCCGCCAAGACCTGGAACACCCTTCCACTAAGCCTATGACAGACCCAAGACCTGCTGACCTTCAGGAGGCTACTCAAGACCTGGTTGTTCGACCAGTAGCAGCACCCCCCCCCACCTTTTTTTCCCCAGCGCCTTGAGACCCTCGCGGGTAAGTAGTGCGCTTTACAAATTCTGTGATTGATTGATTGATTGATTGGGAGAGGGTTGGAAAGATTCAGGGGACCCTCCAAGGGGAGGGATTGGACAGAGGGGAGGTTACTCCCATGTCCTTTATCCAGTTTCGTGCTAGAGCGGGAGCCAACCGCTCCCAGGACTGGTTTGAACTGGACTATGCACAGGGACACCAAATGTGCCCCTCATGCAGACTTTCAGTCGATGACAAGCGCACCCACCCAGCCCTAATCCACTAAATACTGTCTGGGAGGTGGTCACACCTCCCTGTGACAGGATGCCTATTGTTCTGCCTTCCCCTGCTCGAGCTTGGCTCAGCAGCAGGAGGGCAGAAATGTGTCTCTGGTCGGCAGCAACCATTTTGTGCTGTCTGGAGCTTGAAGGCTGGTACCGGGAACACCAGAAGCCCCACGAAGGTCGCTTCTGAGGGGTGGAATTATACCTCCCACACCGGTTAGCTCCTCTGGGGTACCTATGCCCTGGGTACATGGGTACCATATACTAGGGCCTGACAAGGGTACCCCAGTATCCAATCTGGGGTGTACCTAAGTACATAACATAACAGTTTAGGGAGAAAGCAGATAGACTGGGGTCCTGATTAGCAGGATCCCAGTCAGACTAGTCAAAAACAGCATTACATCCAGCAAAAAGTGGGGGTAACCATAAGAAGCAGAATCCTACTTACCTACAGTAAGTAAGTAGTTTATTGTTTGATTAATTAAAATCTTCACAATATCATCACAGCACATAAAAATATTTTCAGTATGTAGCATTAGAACAAAAGGAAAAAAAATTAGAATATGCCTTCTATAGTAGAATATCCAAACAGTTTCAAACGTTAATACAAATGCACTTCACAGAAAGTGCCACGTGAAATACAGGAGTCCCAAAATTATGTTATGTTCTTCCTGTGCCAATCTTTCGAAACAATTTATGCATTCATTGCATTTTCATTTCATACTTGAAAATTACGTACAGGACAAAATATTCTTTCAAAGTAAGAGAATTTCATTAACGCAGCATATTCATAAAAAGTAATAAAATAAGTTTCAGGGAATAGGGGTTGTCATACTGGCAATACAGCTTATTAATATAAACAGGAATGTTGAACCAATAAAACAGCAACAAGCTCTTAGCAGAGGTTAAAACCAATGTACAGTTCACCAAACAAAGGGGCATATTAGCAAGACCCACGTTAAACTATCGCCGTTTTAGCGGCAGGAAACTGCCGCTAAAACGGCGATAATGGGCTTGCTAATATGCGTATAGAATTCAATAGAAGCCCAGGTTAGATGTCCTGCACATCTAACCTGGGCTTCTATTGGAATTCCATAACGCATATTAGCAAGCCCATTATCGCCGTTTTAGCGGCAGTTTCCTGCCGCTAAAACGGCGATAATTTTAACGTGGGTCTTGCTAATATGCCCCAAAATACTTTCGTGGCAAGTTCTTAAACCAGTGCAAATTCGCAATAAGTGCAACATGCTGTAAAACATCACATTCCAAAGTTCTAAGCAGTTATAGTTTCATGTTGAATGTTAAAACCAAAAAAAGGTCATAAAGTGCAACAAGCTGGGCTTCCATCCCATTACGTGAGGGGAGTCCCCTGGTGGCAGTTGGGATTCACTCCATACCTACAATAATGCGCACTTTTTATATTCACGACCATGGTTGCAAATTTGTTTAGAAACCATTACCAGTTACCCAGCCTTGTATTTTCAAAGTTGAGTTCAGGGAAAGAGTATTACGCTATTAAAGTGCGCCAGTGCTCATACGAGAGTCAGCCCTTACCGACTACGTTCCCTCAATAACTCTCCTGCTATAACAAAGAACTTAGCAATTCTTGCTAGCTCCATGGGAACATCACACATGTAGACATAAGTCACTGTCTCTTTCCAAGTTCTGATACTGTTCTGCAAGAATATTGGCCTTAAGAAGAACAGCCTTTGGGTCAGCAGTACTGGGCAACAACATACTAAGTGATTCACAGATTCCGAGGCGTATGGCTACAGTCTGCACTGCCGTTGTCCTGGCATTTTTGTTATATCCAGTGCGCTCTGAATTTCCATATTGGCAGTGTCAAAAGCCAGGTGAGTAAAATGTTCCTTAGGGCTTGCCTCCCCATGGCGAATCATATTAGGGTGTTATTGATTGATGGGAACGCTTATGAGACTGTGAAGGAGGAGGGATTTTCTCCTAATTGAATTAATACCTGGAAGGAAGAGCCCCTTTGTCACTTGTGTGTTCAATGCTCACTAGACAAACCTCTCACTCCCAATATTTTGAGAGCACTATTTTGCTGACTGAAAGGAAGCATACTGGCTAAAACTACTGAAAATATGATGCTTGCAAAGACACCATATTTTAACAAAAAGCTGACAACACTCTACAACTTGCATTGGTGCAAATTTAAAACTTCAAGAATTCTCAAAAGATTCCAGAAGTACACTTAGAAAACTGCAACAGACACCAGTTTCTGATCATATTCCTGGAAAGGTGTTAGAAATTGGGTTTCTGGTTGGCAGAGGTATGCACCCTGTCCAAGCAGGAACCCCAATCCTAGTCATGGTAAGTGCAGTGCACACTAAAAGTTTATCTGTGCTCACCCTCTGGTAGTTTGACTCAGAGCAGTCAGGCTAAACTAAAGAGGCAATGTTTAAAGTATTTGTCCACACACATACAGTAACATAATGAAAACACCACAAAAGTGCCCCACACCAGTTTATAAAAATAGTCAATACGTATCTGAGTAAAACAAGACCAAAACAACAAAAATATATGAGTTTTGCATGAATAAATCAAAATGCAGTACTTAGAAATCAATAGCTCCAACTGGGGGTGTCTGTTCACCAGTGGCGGCTGGTTATAACGGGCGAAAGGGGTGTTGCCCTACCTAGCATCCGAGAGGAAAGAGAGAATGAATGTACAACACGAAGCAGCTTTAAATAAAGTGCTCTCTGCTTCGTGCTAATTGTAACACAGATTCTGTTGCTTTTTAATGAAAGAACTGAGGAGCGAGACAAGTCCTCGTGCGCATGTGCTGGCTGGGGAGACGGCTATCGCTCGCCCTTGAGGCACACACGAGGAGAGTGATGTCAGCATGGTAGGAGTGGCCGGTAGAAGCGGTATTGGTTAACTTGTATATGGGGCGCTTATGCTGTGGCCCAGGCGTTTTCAGCAGAGCGCCATTGAAATAAATGGTAAGGGGCAGGGCTGGCCTACATCAACGAAGTGAAGTGGGTGGCAACAACTGAAGGACTCCCTTCATGTTTGTACTGCTGTTTAAGCCTCCTGATTGGATGTTGGAAGCTGGGGGAGTGGACTGTGGAAGAGTTCGTCTAGGCAGCTCCGATTTCATTTCGGGGTCGGGATAATCAGAATGCAGCAGGTGTGCGTCGTGTATCGTGTTGGCGGTTTATTATCCAGGAGGGACACCGACCAGACGAGATGGGACTTAACCAGGCACAAGCTTTCGAGGTAAGTGAACGAGTATAATGTGGAACATAATATACTCTTCTGGTCGAGTGTTCATTGGGCTTTTGTTGTGTCAGCTTTATTCGGAACGAGATGTCAGGCGCCCGGTAAGATTCTGCTTAGGCCTTAATTTAGTGTTTTACCACGGGCTGCTGACCGCATGACACCAGTCAAATGTGAGGCTTGTGAGCAAGGGTACAGTCAGTAGAAGCCGAGGCCTGGGACTATTCCTTAAATTGGTAAGGATAACAGACTGAAGACTATTTAAAAAAGCGGTAGGAGTTTGTTGGGCACGTGCACCGGTTTAAATTACGGCAGTGCCTTGTTAGCATTTCACTTACTGTTTGCTAGCCACAATCGCAGCCGCAGAACAAGCTGCAATCTGTCTGTGGGCACGTGCGCAACATGTCGGAGAATTATTAATAGCCTGCGGGTATTAACAAGCAATGCAATCTGGCAGGGATACAGTTTATGCCCTCGCATGCGCAGTTACCGCGCTGTGCCTTCAGATGAGAACGCAAGTTCTCGGAGATTGAGATGTATTTTACCGAGATTATAAGCACTCTGATTAATGGCGTCCGATATCTATCTGCAGTACAGGTCGAGACCACCCTCCTCCCCCCCTCCCTATCAGAGCGCTTGACTAATGTGGCAACAGAAGGCTCAGTGAAAGCCCACCCAGTGTTACATGGGTGGGTATAAATATTGTTAAACGAGGCCCGTTATGTTACAGGCTGACGGAGCTTAATGCTGAAGCCATCAGAAGTGCCCCTGAGAAGCACGACCACACAACAGGTCTAGAATACACAAAAGCCAAAAAAGTACTTCTGCATTTAATGCGGAGAAGGTAGTGCAATGTTTCACAGGTGGGTACGCGTGCGAATGTCGCACTGCCAACACAGGAAAGGCAAGCCCTCATTCCAAGGTTTAGTGCTGCTTTCCTGCATAGCATCTGGCAAGTAACCTGTGGCTGATTGGTTGATCTAGTAGGGTTTCAGCGTAACGCTTTTTGGGTTAGTTTCAGCATTCGGTTCACATTGTTGGTGAAGTTGGTTCAGTAAGTACGCTAAGCTGTGCTCACCTCGGAGTCACGCATTTCTAATATTAGCAATAAGGCGTGAATGGGGGAATTAATTGCATGTCACTTCACTTGTCATGTCATCTGGGTTAGCGTTTTTTCTTTACTTTTTTGTAATTGTGTTGTACGAGTTCACACCGAGCTGGTTTGAATGATCACCCATCAGTACTGGTATGATGTGTTATGGCGCTATAAGTGGCAATGGTTTCAGCACGTTTCTGGGGATTTTGGGGGGGGGGGGCTCAGTACATGTCCTAGCACAACATTTTTCGGCCCACCACTTTCAAAATCCACCAGCCACCCCTGCTGGTCACGCTTGACCGGGATAAATCGTGATGCGTTGGTTGCTGGTGGGAGGCCTCAGTTCCTGAAGGCGATGCTGCATCGAAGATGCGTTGATGTCAAGACCACGATGCATCGATTCTACAGTGTCAATGTCGAACCACTAGGCAGCAAGCGCTGCTTCAATTGGAAGCCACGTGGGCTGCGTTGGGGTCGGAACGGTGCATCACAGACTTTGGTGAGGCGTTGTGTGAAACTAACGCAGTAGCGGGTCTTCGGGGGCGCTGCAGCAAAGTCGGGGCTACGTTGTAAGTCAAGGTGTGTGCGTCACACACTCCGTTGAGTGGGGACCACGGCTTCCATGCAGGCAGCTGCGATGCGTCAATTTCTCAGGGATGCGCCAGTTCTTAAGTGGCACTTTAGAGTCAATGTGTTGTTTTCTGGTTGCAGCACCAATACTCACTTCCAAGGACCCAGGACTGGATTTGGCTCCACTTGGCAGAGCAGAACTCACAGCAGATGTCCCAGGTGCTGGTGGCAAGATGCAGGTGAAGTCTTTGTTGTCCCTGAGACTTCAGCAACAGGAGCCAAGCTCAGTCAAGTGCTTGGAGAAACTTTAGATGCGGTCCAGTCCTCTCACTCCCAGGCGAGAGGCAGCAGACCAACACAGCAAAGTGGCAGTCCCTCCCGGCAGCACAACGGTTCTTCTTCCTGGCAGAATGTCCTCAGTCCAGAAGTGTTCTGAGTATATGGTGTCAGAGGTCCAGTACTTATAACCATTCTAGCCTTTGAAGTAGGGAGACTTCAAACAAAGGTCTTTGTAGTGCACAAGACCTTGCCCTTCATGTCCCTGGCTCCAGACACACTACAGGGGGGGCATGCCGCTCTTGGGTGGGGACAGGCAGAGCCATAGTTAGGTGCAAGGGTCAGCTCTTCCTTCTCACTCTAGCTCAGGAAGGCTCATCAGCCAGGGGATTGGACCATCAGGGTATGCAGGCACACCTCAGCTCCCTTTGTGTATGACTGTCTAGAGTGTATTCACAAAACCCAACTGTGTATTCTAGGGACAGGCAGAGACACAGAATGGTCAAGTACAAAAATGCCAACTTTCTAAAAGTGGCATTTCCAGACCTTCAGTTTTAAAACCAACTTAACTAAAATATGTGTTTTTATATTGTGAGTCCAGAGATACCAAACTCCAATTGTCTATCTGCTCCCAATTGGAAAATACATTTGTAAGATGTTGCAAGGCATCTCCAATGCTAACATATGGGGGAGATAGGCCTTGCAGTAGTGACAAATAAATTTAGCAATTTTTCACTACCAGGATATGTAAAACTCACAAGTACATGTCCTACCTTTTGAGTACACTGCATCCTGCCCATGAGGTTACCTAGGGCCTACCTTAGGGGTACCTTACATGTAATAAAAGAGAAGGTTTGGGCCTGACAAGTAGGTGAACTTGCCAGGTCAGAATGGCAGTTTAAAACTGCACACACAGCCTCTACAGTGGCAGGCCTGAGACAGGTTTGAAGGGGTACTCATGTGGGTGGCACAATCAGTGCTGTAGGCCTACTAGTAGCATTTAATATACAGGCCCTAACACACACCACAGTGCACTGTACTAGGGACCTATTAGCTAATAAAATATGCCAGCCACGGAGAAACCAAATGTCATTACATTTGAGACACAGAGCACATGCACTTTGGCACCGGTCAGCAGTGGTAAAGTCCCCAGAGTCCTAAAACCAGCAAAAATGAAGTTCAGCACACAGTCAAAAACAGGAGGTCAGAAACAAAAATACAGGGGATACTCTGCCAAAAGACGCCAGGTCTAACAAAAGAGTTTGTGAAATTCACTTTCACATGAGCAGATATCCACATAAACTCTTCTGTGAAAATCAGCCAAGCAACTGCAAATACATTATTTTTTTCCCCCTCTTTTCTGCCCAAGAAAAATATCTTCCCAATTTGAAAACCTTTTTCCCTGCACCCCCAATAATTTGGCAAACATTGCTTTCCCATTCCCACACTGGAAAAGGATATACTCAAGCCCTTATCAGGAGTAAATCTCTGGCTATTTCCAGGGTGGGAATGGGTTAGTAAAAGGTTTGTGAAAACTAACAAAAAGTGTGGGCCTTATTGTGATTTAAGACTATAAACCCAAGAACCACACAGTTCTGGGTGGACTCAATGCAAGAATTCTGTAACCATTTGGGGAGGTGTTAAGGTGTGGGTATTAAATGTTAGGAGTTAATGAAAAGCTCATTTGAATGTTGTACGCTAATGAATAAAGACATTGTCTACAAGCTCCCGAGCTGGGGAGGATGCTACAGGCCTAATTCACAAAGATTGATGACATACTCTTGTAATATGCCTGTCTAACTCCTGAATGTCAGGAGGACTCCAGGCTTTCTCCTGGAATTCAAGAGTAATACAACAGTAAGTCATAGCAAAATCTTTGTAAATTGGGCACAGGGTTTATGGGCATAAAGTAACATCCAAAGTATTCCAATCCTGGAATCGTCACTCTTCTGCCACTGGAGTAGATTTACTGGCATGAACATTTTCATGTGAGTAAATCTTGCTATTTTTACATGTATGCTATCCTTTCATAAACTAACTGGCACATGCATCAAGGAAGGCTTTTGGGATTCCTTAAATGCAATCGCAATTTCCGATTTTTGCATTTGGGATGATGCATCCCAAATGCAAAAATACTGGTTGCAAAGGGGCAGATTCTGAGAATCTGCCCGTTTGCGACCGGTTTTCACTTTGATGCATGGGGCCCTATATTTGTTAACAATGCTCTGTATGCTTCAATCAGCCATTCCCTAGTGAAACATAGCACCAACAATCCCATTGGCTTGGTGTTGATGACAATATCCCACAATATAAATGGAAAGATAAAGGGCCTCCTTTAGGGTTTGGCAGAAAAAGGGGAATGCCATAACAAGCAGACTTCTGTCCCACCAAGCCTTGGTTCCTCCTCTCTATTTACTGCTGGGTTGCCATTGCCAGAGCCATCTGCCGTAGGACTGCTGGGTCATAGAGGCAGCCCTTCGGCCTACTAAGAGCTACATTTATGTTGTTCTACAAGATGTCAAAATAGAGCTTTGCTTGGTGTGATTTCAACACGTTCGCAATATTTTGGTTATCAAGCTGAGCCACGTTTTCAATTAGACTAAAAGTTTCAAGAAAAACAGCTGACTTCATTCCTTTTAATGATGTACAGGATGCAGAGCCATAGTATTGTGGATGTCACTGTTACAAGAGCAGAGATTTTTAAACTACTTTAGTCTTCAATTCGGAGATTATCTTCAAACTGTACAAATGAGTCAATTAGCAGAACACTTCCATTACTAGCTTGCGTTTAGCCCTAACACACGAGGGATTCACATGGCCAAATGTGCCCCAATTAAATATCGACAGGGACTATTTAAACTTTGCATTCTATTCTGGTAACATTTCATTATTTTACGTTTTTTAAATTTATTCATTTTAAATTCCATCGTTTCATTTTTGGTGTTAACACAAATATGACTTTTTTCACCATGTCCTTCATGAAAATTCTCATAAAAAATACGAATATTAGGCAAGCTGTGAGTTTCCAAATATGTTCAACTTTAGTAGATATATTTCATATGATTGGCATTTAATAGTCTATGCATTCTTCGGGTAATGTGATCTAATTAAATTACAGATACAAATTCAAGACTGAATTCAACATTCAGAAGTGCCTAATATGCATTAGGCAGATTGTTACTGATATTTGCATTTCTCTCAAAGAATCTCTTATTCCCAAATAAGGCTAAACCATTTAATCCCCAATTATGAGGTCCATTTAATTCTGATGCAGCCAGTGGTAGCTGTCACCCAGTAAATTTCACCCAGGAACTCGGGCGGGTTGAAAGTCAGGATTCCATGTGTATTCTCTGCTAACTCTGCACCCCCATTTCCCTGATTTCGGTGTCAGAGTGTGTTAATCACACAAAATCCAGAGGCTCTTGTAATAACGCCCATAATGGCGACTGACTGAATCATGTTTAGTGCCTACTGTCTGAATATGTATCAGACATCTGTGCTACCATCTACGGTATGCATCCATTGGCTTTCACCAATGTATGTGGTGCTGGAAAGATCCTGCTGGCAGCACCGGGCACATTCCATGAAAAGCAAAGTTCGAAATTTTTGGATTCTGTTTTGTAAATTATTTTAAAGTATTTGTTGTCTCCATTTCAAAATGAGAAAATGCATAGAAGAGAGCTTCACTCATACTTTAACTGCAAACACATAAGACTCAAACAGGAGTCTGAGAGGAGCCATCAGAAAGACAGTGGCTGAAGAACTGTGAAACCTACAGGAACTCCCACCCAGGAGTGACTATACATATGTTCAGTATCTTGAAGAAAGCGCACAGGCATCACAGGGATCTGGATGCCTATTTTGATCAAAACTAGACCGTCTTTATGTGGTTGTGTGACTTCATCAACTGTACTAGTTAGCTCCTGAGGTCTAGGAAGCCCAGAAATATGCAGCTGTGGTTGTTGCTCCTCTTTCTGACAGTGGTGCTGGAACAATCTTCAGAGTGGGGGTACTGCCCCCATTACTGAAGCCACAATTCAAGAGTCACATAAAGAATAAATATAGCAAATGAACCACATCCATTGGAGAAGTGTGGCTCAATGGTTAGAGCGGCAGACCCTGATGCAGAGATCTGGCCCGGGAACAGGGTTCAATTCCCGCCTCGGCGGGTCTTGGGCTCAATTTCCTCGGACCTGATAATTCTCGCCTCGGTGCCTATTCTAATCATGGGTCCCACTCTGCAACTCTGGGCAATAGCTTGCTTAATCTCCACAACGGCCCCAACAGCGCTGGGATGCCTGGCTTCACCCTGGGGGTGCCCAGGAGTGGACATTTCACAGGGAAAAGCCAGGAAGGGTTCCACAGCGGTATGCGTACAGCGCCAGGACACCTCTTTGGGGGTATAAGTGCGCTTTACAAGTACAAATTTCATTTCATTTCATTCATTCAGCAGGAGAGTGGTAAGGATGTGGTATGTAGCTGGTGGTGGATTTTGGAGCATACTGTTCCAAATCCATTACTTTTCCAGACAGCAGATTTTCTATTGAAATGGCCACAAAACTCATACTGGCATGCAGTTTTACTGCTAAAGCACAAGCAATAATCTGTGAAAATCAGATTCAAGCAAATATTTATCTTTGCACAGCAACAAGTAAAGTGCCTTGATATGTTTTGATCCTTTTTTATATATCTGTTTTCATCACACTTCAAAACAAAAACAAACAAAAAAATCTTCAGTTGTGCTTTCCCAACTGTTGATATATTTCGAGATATGTGTGCGTTTAAAAAAAACTGACTTCCAACAACTTTGGGGGATATTCACAAGAACGTGTGCTAAACATCACCAAAAAATGTTAACGCAACTTTGCACATCGCAGCCTATCGCGGGAAAATAACCCCGTGTTAACGTGGAATTCACAACAAGGCGGTACCATGCGATAGTCTGCCAAAACCGCGGCCAATGTCCGCGATACAACCACCTCGACGGAGATAAAAATACAAACCACAACACAAAAAAACGTGTGATGAGCCCATTCTCGATGAGGAAAGCAGGGATAAGCACCGCCAGGCCCGCGACACACACGGCAGGCGGGAATAAGCACAACAAAAGCCTGAAAAAGAAAGACAAACCAAACAGAAAACAACAGCCAAGCACAATGGAGGCAACCGGAGCCAGTATACAACCCCACAAGCCCCATTGGCAACAAAACATTGTACATGGCAGGCCATCTTGGACAAGGTGAATGCAGCCGGAGAGCGGAGGAGGATAATGGAAGAAAACCAGAACAGCCGGAATGATGCGAAACGCAGAAACACGCCAACAACAAGAAGGCAGCAATGCACACCGGAGGTGGAAGTCCAGTGCCACACCAGGAGCTGGATGACATGGAGGAAATGGTGTCCACCACATCAGTCTGGAGATGGCTGGCAGGACTCGGGGACCGGAAACTGCCCAAAACAACAGACACAACAGCAACAGGGAGAGGAACCAGCAGGGATTGGGGGGACGGGGGGAGATGGGCACAATGGCACACATGCACAATTAAGCACAGCACAACTGCAGACAAACCATGCCCAAGAGTAACAACACCAAGTGAAAACCACACTGCCTGAAAGGGAGAAGGGTGAGCCAAATCAGAGCTGAAGGGACATCTCACACACAATGCAGCACACACACATAGGAAGCAGAGCACCCCAACATCGAACACAATGTGGTACAAACACCAACATTTGCACACCCGAACACAGGACACAAGTGCACCCGCTTGTGGCCGGTAAACGGCCATAGGCATCTGGCAAAGCACGAAACAGGGACATGATAATGCACAAGTACAAACCCACAGCCCTGATGGTGTAGCAATGTACGTATGGCAGTGAGCCA
Source organism: Calotriton arnoldi (assembly GCA_963921515.1). Taxonomy (NCBI): domain Eukaryota; kingdom Metazoa; phylum Chordata; class Amphibia; order Caudata; family Salamandridae; genus Calotriton; species Calotriton arnoldi. The sequence continues at coordinate 1,529,315 of CAWUFW010000084.1, read as the reverse complement.
GAGAGTCCGTGACACACACATTGGCATACAAATCAAGACACAACACAGTTGGAGACAAGTGAAAGTGCGGAAACTTTATCAACAAGTGCGTGTCAGTACGGCCAAGAGAAGTGCCACGATATGCAGACCAATGCAGCAGCATGTCTGAATGAGGAACGTAGGAAAGCACCCATGTTCACCTCGGGGGAGTCCATCACCAACACAAGTCAGTGCCAACCCGCGTTGGTTGTCCGGCATGAATCATGAGTCCAGGCCAATGCAGCCATGTCCACTGTTGTCTTGGGACATGTGACCAGATTCCCAACATGCAACCAGGCGTCGGGACACGTGCAATGGGTCACATCCAGTTGTGGCTGCAGGTACCTTGTCACTCGTCCATGAACGCGAGTGCAGCAGCGTAGGCCAACATCTCCAATGTGAGATCGTTGTCCACCACATCTGACATGTCGTCGACGTAATCCATCAGCTGACCCGGACAGATGTGCTGACTCCAACCACTGGCCCCAATGTGCACCAAAGCCCAATCGGGTAGTGGCTCAATGTGCTCACTGCACACGATGACTCGTGCAATCTCCCAGGTCCAGTTGCCAGCCTGCATGCCAAACATCCATGCATGCCATAAACGGGCATCACAGTGACACTCCTGGTTGTGGGCCAACAGGGGGCGCACACACACGTCGAAATCCAGGTCAGCTACCGTTACGTTGGAGAGGCAGACATCCATGGACCACTCGAATATGCACGAGCGACAATGCAACACAGGCTGAATGCAGGTGACGTTCGCAAGGTGGAAGTTCAGCCGGTAACTGATCCGCAGCACTGCCAACGGCAGTGCCCCCAGTACATGCAGCAGACATGCACGGTACAGGTCCACGTGACTGGAGTCAAGCATGTGTCCGGGATGGTCTGCCATTGCGTCAGTGGCTCTGCTTGAAGCGGCACTGGCTTGCACTGCGCCAGTCCTGTGGATGAAATGGCACAGCTCGGAGCAATGAGCAGTGTCTGTGTGCAACAGGTGCAGATCTGGGGTGGGGTGGGAGTATGTGTGAAGGCCATTTCACGCACGCTAACTACGACCAAGGACTTCTGCTTGTGGGATGTGTACATGTTGGTCTCACGTCGGGCAGTGCGTAGTGTGGGAGTCGCAAGCAAATGCTATCGTATCTGTCAGGGGGTGCTGGCCACATGCAAGTTCCAGCTCGGAGCTGCAGATGTGCTACCGCCTGATAGTTCAGACAAAGGACTTCATCCCTACAGTAACTTCACCATCTGCATGCATACAGGAGATGTACAGAGGCCTGTCGTGGGTGTGGTGGGATGTCTGCGACCCTGGGAATCATGGATGATATGCCCAGCACGTGGCACATGAGCGGCCTCACTGTGTGTTACGTTGCCACACAGCTGCTCCATCCTCCCAGGAGCCCCCACACTTGTGTGCGCTGCGCGGTTGTATCACGTGCACTCCTACGGCACACCATTGTAATGCCTGTCCGTGCATGTCCAGCGGCATGCCAACAACACTGTAACGCTGGCCTTTGAAGGTGTGCGGCCACGTGAGTGTAGGCCAATGGTCCGGACAGGGCGGACACAGGTGTACAGCCCATGGCTGGCTGTGATCGCGCTGCGAATGAGGCCAGGCAACTGACTCATGCATCCGCAGGACTGATACACATAACACTTGGCATGCATGTGCCAAGACCCCGAGCGGTCTTGCACTCCTACATTTCCCCGTCCATGCGGGCCCGCCCTCCTGGTGCATGCTACATTGCAACATCGACTACTGTGGCCCTGGTGGCGACAACACCCCAACACAGAGACACACTTACCGCACTTCCTGCCCAAGGCCAGGTCCGAGCCACGCCCTGCTCCCCCTGCCGAATCAGCACACCCCTGCGCTGACCTGACATACGCCGGACCAGCACACGCCGCTTGTGCATGCAGGGGGGGGGCGAGCAAAGCTACATGTCCAGGGTCACTGCCAACGCTGAGGTGACATGGTAACGTCCGCTGAAGACAGCACACTGTGATGTTGCAGGGCCCGTGCCCATCATGCTGACACAATGATCACACGGACACACTTGCTCAGATGGTGTGAATGGCTACGGGCACGTGCGCCCGGCCTCATTTATTAGCAGGCACACATACCGAGTGACACCTGTGTTGGATGTGTGTGGGGTGTATGCACACCAGCCGGCAAGGGCTGCCTGGTGCAGTCAGAAATCGACAATAGTGTACATCGTAAAGGACACAACCATTCAACCATAAAGGCCCCATGACTTGTGCTGCACAGAGTTAGTGGCCCCGGATGCACAGCGTCCTGCACGGGCCTACCGCCACGGGCCGCTGACTTGCGGGGCACTGGGGCAGTGTCACGAGTGCAGAGCAGGTTTCCGTAGATGACAAAGGGGCTTGTCGCGGAGTGTCTCGGTGGACAGTGGAAGGTGTACCCCCAGGGCATGATGCAGAGGGCAGAACCACGCTGAAACAGTCACTATGGTGGAGATGAATGGAACAGACACATGTCGGACACCAAGTCCGGTCCAGCCAGATGAAGATGCAGAAAATCACCAGGCCATGGACTCAGACGCCACCAACGTCCAACCAGATAGTGCCCATGACTCATTGCGCACAGAGTTAGTGGCACCAGTGCTGTTAGGGGATGACGCCTGCGATGAGGCGTGCCCAATGGTGTGGACTCCTCCACATCTTACCCAAGACACTGTTCCACATGTGTGACCTACTGGACCGCAGTGTAGGCCTGAGGCAGCGGTCAGCATGGGCCATTCACCGAGTGTCGCCGGCTTAGGTTGGATGGCCCCACCGGCCTGCGTAGTTCAGGTTCAGTGGCACCACGGGACGCGGACTTGCGGTGAACAGGGTTAGTGGCACCTCGTGTCGCCGGCTTGCGTTGGACAGGGTTAGTGGCACCACGTGTCGCCGGCTTGTGTTGAGCAGGGTTAGTGGCACCACGTGTCGCCGGCTTGCGTTGAACAGGGTTAGTGGCAGCACGTGTCGCAGGCCTGTGATATGGAATTATGCCTCACTGATCGAAGGGAGTCTGGTGCTGTGGCCGCTGCCACGGACTTGGGGTCACTGCCATTCAGGACTCAGGACACAGTTCCACATGTGGGACCTACTGGGCCGAAGAGGATGCCGGTGGAGTATGTCAATGAGAAAGGAGTAATGTGGGCCAGCATCGGGGGGGCCAGCGATGGTCTGCCGAGGCTGCAGAGGTTGCGTGACTGGTGCTTGGAGCTTGCACCGGCACGTGGTGGGCCCTCTTTGACACACGCCAGTGTAGGCAGGTGAGGGGAGCCTCGTTGGTGCGCTGGGGCAGGCATGATGGGTCTGGGGACCAGCGGCCCGGTGTGCAGCAGGCGCACAGGGACGCAGGCCCCGCCGCGCTCGGCGCAGGACTCGTGGCGGGCTGAGAGGCGCCGCCCTGGCAGACGCGTTGTCCATTCCGAATGAGAACTACGCCCAGTGCGACAGGCTTTTTGTTCACACCCTTACGCAGGCCTGGTGTACGCAGGTCCAACCCACTATGCACGCGCATGCAGGGGGGGACGTAAAGTGCGACATTTCCGCGTTCTGCCCCACAGCCTGTGGGGACATGGTAGCGTCCACTGGCCACTACACTCCATGCACCAGCAGTTGATCTCCACATGGCCATTTCCGTGGTTTGCACTCTGTGGTCTGTCCGGCACCTCCACGCCACACCTGGCATTGGGTAGGTTCACATTCCTTAGTCACTTGCCGCTCTCGCACATGCCTGCTCCATGCCTCTCCTCACATCCTGCTATTGTGTGTCTGTGGTGCCATGCCGTGGCTGGGTTGTGGGCATGGCAAGGCCGGATTCCCAATGGAGTTGTGTTGTCGTGTCTGGTCGGTTGGCATGTTGTGTGTCATGTTGAATGTAGTTGTGCTGCGTGCCCATTGCCAGTGTCGTGAGTTGCATGACTGTGGGCTGGAGGTGTGTAGTGTGTTCATTTTGGACTTACCAACGGGCACTGCATTTCCATGGGTGCCATCCTGGGAGCGCTGGGTGATGATGGACTGTCGGGAGATGTGAGAATCATGCACTCTGCCTGGGGAGTTGGCCACGACATTGTTGAGGAGTCCCGGCCGGTCCACTATTGCCTGCACATTCATGGTATGCGTGTGCTTTCTGTTGTGGTAGTTGTGTGCAGTGTCGGCAGGGGCCACAAGGGGTACATGTGTGCAGTTGATTGGCCCTGACACGTGAGGGAATCCAGCTATGGCGTAGGGGCCTTGCTTGGTCTCCAGTCCCTGCGCAGTGTGGGTGACGTGGAGGTGCTGGGGTACCAGGCTAATGTTGGCATCCAGGACAGGTGTGATGACCTTGGATGGGGCTGGCTGTGTGACTTCTCCGACTCTGGCAGTTGTGGGTTGGATGGTACCAGAGGCCTACATGTGCTGCGCAGTCAGCAGCTTTGTCTGCGGAGGGATATTGGTTGTCCGCTGGGTTGGTACCGTCAGCAGGTGGGGGATGTGGGTCAGGATGCGGGGGATGGTTGTCCTTTTGGGCCTGTAGTGGGCAATGTCCTCCTCTGGCGTTGGGTCTGGGCGGCAGGTGCGGTCAGGTGGGTCCGCTGTCTTTGTGTACGCTGCCTCTGTGGTGTTCCTGGGGGGGGTGGGACGGGTCCTGGGGGTGGTGGCGGTGGGTGTTGTGGCCCTCATGGGTATCAGAGCTGCATGATCATTGTCTCCATGGCATCTGTGGGTCTTCAGGTGTGGCTCTTGGCTGGGCTCCCTTTCATGCTGCAGGTAGTCATCCTGCTTAACACCAGCAAAAGGCAGGTGTTAAATCACTGGTGCTACCGCGGCTTATCGCCTGTTTTTGGTTCGCATCGCCGATCTGGCAGTTCGTTGTGAAAGTGGTGTTGTGGTTTTTTCGTGTGTTTTTGCACGGGAACGCCTACTCTGCATCTCATTAGGGTTAGTTGGTGGTGTCCATCGTGGAGATACATTTTGGGGCAGTTATCGCGGGAATACTGGCGATGTCTGCAGTTTGCACCCGCTTGTAAATGGGGTGTTAAATCTATCTCCACTTTTGATGGGTTAAGGTGGAGATAAATCGGCGGTAGGTCCTTGTGAATATGCCCCTAAGTCTTTCACACTCCCTCTACACCAGAATGACTGTCAGATAGTTCACATTACAAAAAACTTTCCAGTTGAAGAAAAGTAAACACCAATCTCCATGTTAAAAGAAAAAGTAACAATTGTAAGAAGACATAGCCTGACATTCGACCTTTTAGCAAAATATAAATTAGCACACTGTGAATGTGACTCCTGAATGACTGTCAAAAAACTTTCTAGTTGAAGAAAAGTAAACATTAATCTCCATGTTAAAAGAAAAAGTAACAATTTGTAAGAAGACATAGCCTGACATTTGAACTTTTAGCAAAATATAAATTAAAAATAAAGGCATCTTTATTTGTCATTCACCTTCTGAACTCCACCATCGTTATTTTGGGGGTGCTGCAACAGCCCCTGCACTCCTACTTCTCGTGCCTATGCTTTCTGAATTGTGCTGTTTGCAGCTCATGCACTAACTAGAAGGGTTCCAGACAGTTTTCTAGTTAATATGCACTGTGGTCAGCATAATTATATTCAGAAATTGATGCACTTCTCACTGCTGCGCCTGTGCACTTACTTGTTCATGATAGTCTCATAGATGAGAAAATGTCAATATGAGACATATCACAATGGGCAGCAGATAGAAATGCAGCTGGGAATATTTCAACTAAAATATATCCTTAACTGCAATGAGGACAGGAAGCGTCTAGCGACATGACTCCAATTTAAAAAGAAGCCAGCAACCCATCATTAACCGTAAAAGAGTCCCACAGGGAGAATGGCCTGAACATTTCATTTGGCTCTCATTACAAATCCATACTCACTAAAATAGGAGACCTGGCTACTCAAAAACACAGCGATCCAGATAACCAGGTTGTATCTTTTGAATAACATGGACACCCAAATTAATTCAAGCAGGGGTAAAAAGAGATAAGAAAGAAGATGGCAAAAAATCAACTGTTAGACCTTGGAGACGCTTGTTCATCTAAGAGAAGGAATACATTAACGAGCTTATATACAAATAATGAGGGAGCTGAGTTAGGCATCTCTGTTGGCAGCATGTGCAAATAGGATTTGGGTTCCCGCCAAAGAGTAAGCAAGTAACAACATTTATAATGGTCTAAAACGCTGTTACACGCAGACTGCGCGATTAGAAAGTGGAACCAAAGATTCCAGGACATTCTTGACAGACCAGTGAGAATAAAAGTGATACAAAAGAAATCAGAAAAGCGAAATCCAGACAGTGTATATGGACTGAACTCAAATAATCATTACTGAAAGAATATGATGCAGCACCTTCAATAGAAAAAAAAAATTATCTGGTGTTCAGGTGAAGCATGGTCACGGGGATTCACCATTCCTGGCTATCAAAAGTGTAACACTACATCAGTGCTTATTTGTTAAAGAATGAGAGCCGGTGCCCAAAGTTCAGCTCAGAAGCCCGCTTCCGGTGCCCTTAAATGTCAGGCACTGAGGCTGCATTGTCTTAGATTCACCTCATGCCTCTTTAATCCACTAGCAGACACTGCCTGCTTCTTTATCTCTTTCTTGTATGTTCCTGCCATCTCCCTTTGCAACGTTTTTTCCATCTTTCTCTGTCTTTAAACTTTGGGGCATATTTAGGAGGGCTTTTCATCTTGCTTGCACCATGCGACGTGGTACATGCACCATATTGGATACATAAGACACATTCCTGCCCTTTCCAGTGATGCAGGGCAGCACAGCAATGTGACTTTCTGCACTGCCCTGCACCACTATCTTCATAATTTGCCCCTTTGTGTTTTTTTTCCTATTTTCCTTTCGGTAAATGCCTGAAGCAGAAAAATAAGTACCGGCCCCCCAAAAATGAGTGCTGGTGGTCCCCACTTATAAAACGTAATAAGTTAATCCCAATGTTATCTAATGGGAGAGATAGGCCTTGCAGTAGTGAAAAACAAATGTAGGAGTTTTTCGCAACCAGGAAAGAAATCAAAACTTAAAAGTACATGTCCTACTTTTTAAATACACTGCACCCTGTCCTTGGGCTGTCCAGGGCCTTCCCAAGGCGTATCTAAGTAGTTTAACGTGCCAGGTCGACATGGCAGTTTAAACTGCACACACAGACTCTGCAATGGCAGGCCTGAGACATGGATACTTAAATGGGTTGCACAATCAGTGCTGCAGGCTTACTAGTACCATTAAATTTACAGGCCCTGGGCACATGTAGTGCACTTTACTAAGGACTTATAAGTAAAATAAATATGCCTATTGTGGATAAGCCAATGTTATCATGTTTTAGGGAGAAAGCACAGGCCCTTTAGCACTGGTTAGCAGTGGTAAGGGGCGCAGAACCCTAAGGCCGGCAAAACGAAGTCAGCAAAAACAGGAGATATGAAGGCATAAGTTAGGGGAACCACACCAAAGATGCCAGGTCTAGCAGCTATAAAAATAATTCTTGGACTTTTTGAAATATTTATTACAAGCGCAATTCACTGTTAAAGGTTTTGTAATAAATATTTTACAAAAGGTACTTTAAAAAAAGTCATTGTATACCAGCCTAAAGCCTGTAGAAACCAATTTGCACGAGCTTCCAACTGTCACCCAGGAACTGAATAGTTCATTTATGAGGTGTGAACATGCTCCCAGGGCTGAAACAAAGGCCTTGGGTGTGGGGAGGTGCTCTGTTCCTCTGAAAGATTGACTATCTGGGCAGAGCCCAGTAACTTTATTGACTTCAAAGAGACCTACCTTGTCACAGGCAGCTGTAGCTAACACCTGGGCCTGCCTCTTCCTTTGTACCTGTAGCCAGCCAGGCACTAATCCCAGTGGGGGAGGAGCTGCCCCCAGAACTGATTTTGAGTGTCGACAGAGGAGGGGTTGCTCATTTCCCTGGCCACACCTTTAGGGCATGGACGTCGACTCATCATAATGCCAGTGGTAGCGAAAGGGACAGGGGTAGCGGAAAAAGGCTGATACCAGCCATTATTTGGTTGCTCTAAGCCAGTTCATTGAGTCAACAGAACTCCCAATATTCCAGTGTTCGAATGCATTTTTGTTTGTCTTAATAAATACCCTTTGAAGGTGGCCACCACAGATGCACGAGCATTCACAGCAGCTATCTAAGCTAAAAAAAACATGAGCAAAGCCAATAGGTTTCACTGTCGAGACCTACTGACTTTACAAATGCTTGGTAACTATAGAATATAAATAATGATGGTTTAATATGAGGTGGAACAGTGTGATATCGAGTTAAAATAGTTATGTCCAGTATGTAATAAATCAACATTAGGGGCCACATGTATCAAATAAGCATTTTGCAATTACCAAATAACTATTTTTACCGAATTGTTATTTGGTAATTGCAAAATGCTATGTATGTAAGGAATTGCCAAAAATTTGGAAATTCCTTAATATGACCTAATTGCGATTCAGTAAATACCGAATCGCTATTAGATAATATTACCCCATTCGTTCCTATGGGCTGAAAGGCCAATAGGTTCGAATGATTTAGCATTATCTGATTTGTGCTTACCTAATTGGTAATCCTAAATTAGGTAATACAAAGCCAAGGGTGTCTAGGGCCTAATAGAAGCACCCCCAAAAAAATAAATGTTCACATGTAAAGTGCACACATGTGTGCGCTAAATGGCACTTTGAAAAATGTATTTTTGTGCATTTTCAAAGTGTGCACATTGTTACCATCGTCTTGAAGTCAATGGCAATTGCATTTTTTTTAAATGCACAGTTTGCATTTGGAAAATGCTTTATACATGTGCTAAGGGAATCACTATTTGTAGTCACAATTTTAGGTAATCGCAATTTTTGCGACTGCCTAAAATTGCGACTACAAAGCCTTTCATACATCATGAAAGGCTATTTTGCATTCACAAATGGCTGCTTTTACCAAATCGCACCATTTACGAATGCAAAAATCTTTCATACATGTGGCCCTAGGTGTGCTAACTAATTGGAAATGTAAGAATAAGTATTCATGGGAAGGGAAAGTTTTGACACTAATAGCAAGAAATTGGAACCGCTCAATGGAGACTGAAATAACAGAAGATGAAAGCAGCATGAAAGGAAGGGCCTTCGTACATTAGTGGACATGGTTTGTGGTTATCTTGCACTAATTTATTCTCAGGTATTATAAAAAACATTGTTTTTTCTCATTCCAATACAAGAGGGACCGGGATGAATCTCTAGGCACATCAAATGTGATCTTTTATTATTTCCTTTAAAAAGTAGGCATACATGTGTACTTTTCCAGTGAAGAATGAGACTACCCTTTACTGATGGAAAGCAATGACCTCAAGTATCTTCAATTTGAAAATAATATATTGTTCATAAGTGATAATTTGCATCTTCTCGATGTATCATAGTTGTTGGAAGGGCTGGAAATGAAGCCTTTCTCTTGCATCAAGAGGCTCGTGTGAGTTTTATTCAAGGCTATGATATCTTTATAAATAGTTTCAATAGAAAATGTAACAAAAGAAGTTAGTAAAAGCACTTGAAAATAGCTCCTCATTATAACAATGTGGCAGTAGGTCTTCATGTCTCCTCATTATTTCAAATATCAGATATAGCTTGCATTCCATAAGGAGTAGCATAGCTAACTAAAAGAGCAGGGCTTTCAAGAAATCACCTCTCCCTGACATAACTGAACTGCTAAGGAAAGCAAAGTGGTCACAGGGTTACAGGGACATTCTGCACCCAACCCCCTATTCGAAGCCTAAACAAAAAAGCAGTAAAGTTGTGCGCACCAGAACAGCAACTGTAGGAGAAGTCTGCCTACACCAAATTCCGTGTTGTGAACCATTGCCCTCAACCCCATGCAGCAGCAACCCCAGGGGCCCTTTTACGTATAGGGTGCACTTTCCCTGTTTGCGCCTGGCGTTCCTTAAAACAGGTGCATTGGGCGCAGACAGGGAAAGGGAGCCCTATTACATAGAACTCGCGCTGCCCTGGGGGCGGCGCATTCAGGTGGAAAACAGAGCGGCTTTGAAGCAGCTGCTCCGTGTTTAACTGTGCAGGGGGCACCCACCTGCACTTTTAAAAGGGATTAGAGATCCCCTTGCAGGCAGGTGCAGTGAATGACTGCACTCACCTGCAAGGGGATATTAGGGGGGTCCATAGGACCCCTTTCCCCCCCTCCAGAGGGCTGCTATCAGGGGGCCCACTGACAGTGCGCCCCCTTTTAGGTGGCACACTGTCAGTGCGTCCGCTGACAGCTTCTTTGTTTCTGTACCGCCCATTGGGCCCCCAGGGCACTTTGTGTAATACGGCCCTAGGTGTACTTTCTTTCAGGAAGGACATCATGTAACCAACAAGCTCATGGAGAGAAACACAGGTAGTTTCTAAGATGGCTGCCTAATCCAGGAAGTGTATGCCCAGATAATTCAAATGACAGCCTCTTGCTTGCCCGATAACTCAAGATACATAAAACTGTATTTTGGGTGTTCCAGTGGAGCCTATGCAGCTGGTGCACTGAAAGGGTCCTGCCCACATGGTCCTTGTCTGAGCATTAAGGATCTTATTTCTTGCAACAGCACCCCCTGATTGAACCCTGCTACTCAACTTATATCTTGATTTGCCTGAGTCCAGTGTTTACGTATGTTCTTTATTTTATGTGACAGAAAACATATTAGAGTGTTTCATGGGCAAGACCTGGGTGCAGATGTTGCAAGGGAATATGTGGTTTATTGTGTTATTTTCCTGGCAGTGCACTGTTTGTTAGAGCTCTACTTCCCCATGTGTATTAAAGGGGATAAATGACTGTGGCCTTATTTAGAGTTTGGCAGATGGAATACTCTGTCACAAAGGTGGCGGATGTGCCATTTGCTATATTGCACATTCACTGTGGCAAATAGGATATATGTCATGTATAATGGGGCCAGTGACGAACAAAGACAGCGAGTGACTTCTGGTGTGGCTGTAATCCCAATTCCTGATACTTTAAATATGGACACTGTTCCATTTTTTATGTTATTTCATAACCTCTTTACAGAGCTCTGAACTGCCCAGTACAGGTCGACTATATGTCCAGATTCCTCCTTGGGCTACAATTATCGATTGTGTAGAGTCTGGACTGACCACCATATGGCCAAGCCTCAGCATGCAAAGTGATTAGTCCTTGGGCATAGCTCAGCATTTGGCTTAGAACTACTGCCTGGATACCCCCGTGGGTGATTAGTCGCACTCTACAAATCCGGGTTGATTGATTGATTGATTGAAAGCTCTTAGAATCATGGGGCATTGTTTCCAGAGCCCGGCATTCTTTTTAGTCATGGGTTCCACAGTTACAATATCATCACCTTTTTGCACTTGTAATTCCATTAGTAGGCAGGCAGGGCACAGGAAATAGGCAGAGTTTCCCACTATCCCTTGAGATAAGCCAGGACAGGTGCTTCTTGTCCTGACCTATCTCCTTTAGGAAAGAGCACTGGTGAACTGGAGAACATGTCTTCTGTGCTTCTTGGTTCAAGATGGCGAGAATGCTTCCTTAATACAAAATGCCATAAGATTCAATGGATTGAAATTGGAATTTTATAATGGAGCGCCCAAGTCCAGCTGAGGCATCTTTAATCTATCAGGCTAACAACCTCAACATAGCCCCAATCTGATGTATAGATCCATATGCTAGAGTGTGACATGTTCAAGATCCAGAGAGATTTCATATGGAGAAACCAAGGGGCAGATTTACAAGCCCTTGCGCCACTTTTGCGTCACTTTTCCCACGTTAAAAGTGACGCAAAAAGTGGCGCAAGGGGCTTGTAAATAAGCTCCCAAGTTCCCTCATCATAATCGCTCCCAGTTCCAAAGCAGCAGATGCATTCACTTCCTGTCAGGGTCACTGCCTCTCCACTGTATTTCCTTTACCTTCCACCTTAAAGTAAAGGCCATCTGTTGGTGAAAGCAGGGACAGATAGCCAGAAACGGGACTTGGAGGCAGTGCTCTGGCCTGGTCCATTTATTGATCTACATTAGTGTAACTCCTCTACCAGCAAGCCTCTTGTTAGTGCCATTATAATGCAGAGGATATCAGTCAGTGCTGCTCCCAGCCAAAGGGGTGTTTATTGTCCTAGTACGCTATCTGAATGAGTCATTTTGCTGCCAGGGCGCATGTACCTTCTCTTTAATTTCGGTATCTTCATAGCTGCCAAGGTTTCAGATTGCTTATGTGTGACATTTTCATAATTTCAGTGTAAATATGAGTGACATTCAACGACTATGAGTGACACTTTCCTGCGAGCAAAATCAAGCAATGAAGACACGAGAACTATGGATCCACATGCATTCCCTCTCACATAGTAGCTGCCTTAAGGAGAATTAATTGAAAGGAAACTGAGGTAATTTCTGTCGCTGAGGGTTCCAAAAAGAATGCAAGGCCTAGGTGCATCCAGTCATATAATCATAAAAACATATTTTTTAAATAGTACTTACTTCAGCTTTTCTATAAAGAATGGATTTTGGTGTAACACAGCGTAACAACGCTCAATATACTGGCCTGAGGAGGAAGGGCACTTTCATTTGCCTCTTTCGGATTGGAGATAGTGGTGTTTAAATTACTCCAGTGTTTACAAGCAAGACGTAACTCATGTAGCTGATGCACAAACACGCCTCTTAAAGAGTCAAGCTCTGACTAATATGTAGAATACCTGAAACCCTCTAATGTTTGCTGCAATACTAGACTCATACCTGTTACTCAGCTGTGAAAAGTTGGCATCGTGGGCGGTGCTGTACTTGCGGTACTAGCCCAGGGTGCAGAGGAGTGCGTTCCCAACAGTGCTATGGCCCACCCAGCCTGCTCTATTGCTTGATGCTGGTCGCCTACTGCTTGTTTGTGATGTTCGGGGCCAGGCCTGGGTCTTCTCGCTGCTGGAGCAGCCCTACGAGGAGGATGAGGATGCATTCCTCGCCGATCATCTCTGCGTGGAGGATGCAGAGCTGGAGCTGTTTCTGGTGCAGGTGCTGGAAGCCTGCCCCATGGGGGTGTCGGTGCTGCACAACGTTTTGGGTGGTGTGCAGTGGCCTCTGCAATTGAATTTACGGCACCACGGTCAAATATGCATTGGCCTAAGCGATGGGGATTGGAAGCTTTTCCTGTTTGTGGAGAACGTGTTGCACGTAAGATTTTAAAATCATTGGTGAGTTTAAATATTTACTAAGTACGCAAAATGCGACAGTGATCAGAAATTCTGATGGCTTGACTGAAAACAGATGTGGACAAACATGGGCAGGACTTTGTTCACATTTGGAGCACACTCACACACACACACTCGGGTGGCTGCAGCACTGCACCACTCCTGTCTTACTTCAAATTACTTGTTGCAGCTCAGGCCACGAGCCAAGGCCGCAATTACCGTTTGGGGCCCACCTGGTCACAGTCAGTGAGTCCTCGAGTCGGCAAAGCCTGTTGTGTGCAATCCAGTGACAGTCCGTCAGTACAGTGTCCCTCTCGGCGACAGCCATTGAGATCGGCGCGGCCGGGGCCCGGGTCAAATTTACTGCACCTGCTCAGACTGAGACAGCTGAGCCACACGGCGGCCTGTGGGAGCAGGTAGCACTGCCGCGCCATGATTTGACGCAATTTAAAGTACAAGTAAAATGTTTTGTTGCGCCTTCCACAAGTTAATTCCGGCAGGACTGGGCAGTCATGTCTCGGTAGTAGCCATTGGGCACTACCTCGACGTGATCAGTGACGTCAATCTGAGAGCCGCACCCAATCAATCTCCGCCTGAGAGGGTCCAAACTTAATGATGATACATTGTAGCATGCAGCCTGCCAGCAGAGCTTCTACTAGCGCGCGCACACCGTAGTCTACGAGCTGCAGCTGCCTTGCCATTCCCATTTAACAGTTGCAGGCAGAAACAGCTTCAGAAACAGCTGAGGCGCTATGACTATAATGCGTGACTATGCATTTCAGTGTGGTGATGCGGAGCACCACACTGAAATGCGTTAGTCTAACGCTGGATGCGTGGTACTTGGCAGGACTGTATCTTATTAAGCTTTCCATGAAGTTACACCAACCTGGGAAGCACATTAGCAGGAATATCAGACGCTTTCTTTGGTGGGGTAAAAGGCAATAACCTTTGCAAGCTCTTCTCGAGTTTGCAATCCATGGAGCACCTTGTAATTAGGAAAACCTGTTCACTGGAGAAGGAGAAAACACAGAATTTGACGCCCTGCAATTGTCTGGCTGCATTAGCCGCATCATGAAGGAAGAGGCTTGGCCAGTTTTATTTTTTCTGTTTTTTATTTCAATGAAATGCATTTAGTAACAGGAGCACGTGGCCCTAAAAAGTGTTGTTCCTGGGCATAGAGCCCTGGCTTTCCTCCCATTTTTACGACCCTCAGTGGGTAGGCACCCTTTCCTGCTTTATGGTGGTATATAGGCCATGGGCAAAAGAATTATGCTTTATTTGGGCATAGAAATAAAGTAATGAAGTCTAAAAGCTTTAAAAATACACATTTGTTAACACAGTAGATGCACTGGGGTGAAGAGCTTTGTTATTTTAAACAGAAGAGCACAAGGGGTGAGAAAACAACACAGGCCACATTGGGTGTCATATGCCGGAGTACAGCAAGGATAACATTTCTAGGTTCACATCTGACTGATGCCATCAGGTTCCCAAGTTTTATTCAACAAGTTTTTGAAAAAAACGTATTGCCTCAAATATAAAAGAAAATTACACATTGCACAAAAATTGGAAGTGAAGCAATTTAAAATACGAGGTGCAAGTACTTGAATCATTTTTTACAAAAAGGAGTCTCTTTTTGAATGGAAGGGAAGTAAGGCTCCCACTCTTGCAGAAGAAATATAGTCATCATTTGAAGCAGTAAGGTGGGAAAGTACCATTTAAAAAGCTGAAATAAACTGCCTTATTGAAAAAGGTAGCAAAGAAGCAAAATGGCTCGACCTGGGGATGAGAGCCTCTGATTGCCTATTATGTGTGGCTTATTGGGAAGGAAGAATGAAAGGTGATGCATAAACCTTTCTATCTTGGCTCCCTACTTCTCACTGGAAAATCTACTAATTCAGCCATCAGTGAATACACAATATGTATCACACTGTCTCTCTCTAATATGGATCCTCTTCGGCCTCTACAGATCACCTGTACAGTTGTACTCTGACTCTGATGACTGGAAACATTAGTGCACCTGTCTTCTACCAGTGTCCTAGATTTTGTTATCCTTCGCCATGGACACTAACCTTTTCTTTCACACTTTTGTGCTCATACAAGGTCTTGCACTTGTCCAAGCACCTACGTCATAGTGGGGAGCAGTGGAATTCAAAGGTGTTCAGGGTGGTATACCTTCCCTTATGGTGCACACTGTATAGTGTAGATTTGTATGCTCTCTGTTTTTTTACTGGTGCCTGAACTAGGAGCTGAACTGGATGAATGCATTTCTAGCTGTCCATTTTTGTTTCCTTTAGTGGAAATAACCATCGCCATTCTTACTCTGTTGGGTGTGATTTGTTAGATGACGTAGTCTGCATTCGTATGGACCGTGTGCCTCAGTTTTTTTAATGACTTCCATCTATGGGATTCAGGCATCTGACCAGAGATGTTCTCTATAGCTCTCTCCTCCATCATAATCTTTAATTTTCACTCCACAGTTGCTAACACCCCAGAGTGGTCCATTTGGGTGCACATCCTTTTCTTATTGTTGTTCTCTGATTTGAGGAAGGTGAACGGTCTGCAAGCACGCCACAAAAGTGACTATACACTATGATGAGGAGTCAACAACTCTTGTGCTGCTCACTGTTTTTGAAGCGGTCTGCGGAAAAAAAACCTGAAACTACCAGTGAGGTTTAGTGCAAATTGTACCCATCTACTCCTCCTTTGCTAGTCCTTGAATGTTCTGCAAGACTGTCTCACGTATGGCTTTGTTCATCCTCCATGCCTCTTGAGATTGATCCTCAGTGACAACGCTTGTGTTTATAGTCTCTGGAAGCCCATCATATGCATGCTCACTGTGAAGTGCATGTGCCTACCCACTGCTGTCCTCTGCTGTCAATCAATCTCCATCATCAGCAAGAAGTGATGGAGTACAATTGACCCTTAGAATAGCAAAGTGCAATATGAACACTTTGCCATCTGCATGTTTGGGAAACAAAATCGCTGAGAAGGATATTGGTATAGGTTATATCTATAGTACGCCAAAAGAACGACAAGTGCATGGTATTGTCTGTCCTAATTCATTGGCTTAATTGTCTATACTAATGGGTAATGAAGAAAGTCCTTCATCATCTTTGCAGATGTTCCACCCCTGGCATCTTTTTTTTGTCCTGGAAACTTCTCTGCTTTTTTTCTGCCTCAGTTTCAGGGTCCACTAACCCCAAATTACCTACTAAATAGCAGCTCTAGTACACCTTTTGTTACTATGGCAAATAGCACACCAAGTACTTGTTTCTTTTGTGTGTGTATATTCATACCTCTGGGTTTGTGGATTTGTTGGCGTGCATCCTGATTGCCGGTGGTGCAAGGTAGTGGCGATACCACAAACACCTCTTTTAACTGCAAAAACATTTCTCCACATCAAGAGAAAGCCTGCACTCGAATCCTTTAGGAATTTCCATTTTATTACAGGTGGCACATGCAACAGGGAGTTAAAATTATGTTGGATCAACCTCGGGTTCACATGTCTTGCTAAGTTTTAACCTGATGCACCAAATAAGGAATACAAACTTAGAAACAGCAAAGGCTATAGGTTGGCTGGTGTCAGTTTGCAGAATCCTAAGGCTTCCACGGGGTGCCTGGTTACAAGATTACGGCACAGCGGAATTAGCCATTTGGCTCTGGGCTTTGAATACGCAGTGGAGAAAAATAGGTTATGGACCACTGTTTCAGGTGCGAGACAACTGGACAGACAAGCCATCTTGATTGGAGTAGACGGGCGAGCACATCAGGCAGTAAATGATTTCAAAGGCAGAGACCGAAACCTGAATTGAATAAGAGCTTCCTGGCCAAGACAGGTTGGATCTCATCAAGGTACTACTCAGCTTTAAATTTGTCCTTCCCTGCAAGAAAAACATCAGTCAGAGAGCCATGACAGGGTCTGGATAAGAGAGAGCTCAATTTGAATTGTCTGTAGTTATTCTTGAGAACAGCTTTGGAAGTGATAGAAGAAGACTTCCCTGGGTCCTCCCACAAACTATCTTACCCCATCTCCCTCAGAGTCTCTCTTACGTTGTTAGACCTGGCATCCTTGGGGTGGTTTCCCATGTCTTTTTGCGTCTACCTCCTGTATTTTTGACCATGTGCTGGACTTTGTTTTTGCTGGTGTCGGTGTTCTGGTCTCTTTACCACTCCAGATCAGTGCTAAGGTACAAGTGCTCCCTGTGTAAATTATGATTATGATTGGTTTTCCATGATTAGCATATTTGATTTACTGGTAAGTCCCTAGTCAAATGCACTGAGGGTACCCAGGGCCTGTAAATCTAATGTTGCTAGTGGGTCTGCAGCACTGATTGTGCCAGCCACACAAATAGCCTTTCCAATGTGTCACAGACGTGCCACTGCAGTGTCTTTGCACGCAGTTTTAAACTGCCATGTCGATCGGGCACGTGCACCCACTTGCCAGGCCCTAACCTTCTCTTTTATTTCATGTAAGTCACCTCTAAGGTAGGCCCGAGGTAGCCCAATGGGCAGGGTGCAGTGTATGTGAAAGGATGAACATGTGCTGTTGTGTTTTACATGTCCTGATAGGGAAATACTGCCAATTTCGTTTTTTCACTATTGCAAGGCCTATCTCTCCCATAAGTTATCATTGGAGCTGCCTTGTAACATCTTACAAGTGTAACTTTCAATTGGGAATAGAGATTTTGAGTTTTGGCTCCCTGAACTCCGAATTCAAAAATACATCTTTTAGTGAAGTTGTTTTTTAGACTGTGTGTTTTAAAATGCTACATTTAGAAAGTGGGTATTTTCTTGCTTTACCATCCTGTGTCTCCACCTGTCTGTGGAATAAAGGTCTGGTTTAGACTGATCGGGGCTGTTTGTGCATTCACTCTAGACAGTCACTGTTGCAAAGTCATCCTGTGCCCTGGGCACCCCCCAACTTTTTGCTGACTGGTACTGGTGGTAACTGACTCTGACTGACCCTGGACTCTGCCTAACCAGGCCCAGGGCCAGTGCAATGCTGAAAGAGACACATTAGAATACAGTTAAAACACCTACATACACTAGGGTACACAATGGTATGGTGGGGTACCCCTGTGATTGGCATGACCTACCCCATAAGCCCCTAGTATATAATAGGGCAGGGGGATTGAATCTACCTAGGAGTCCCTAGTACCCTAGGGCATGGCAGTTTAAGAGGCCAGCAGCCTTTCTGCACTTGCATGTGTGCACTGCTGAGGCCTGAGGTCAGTTTTAAAAGCAGCCCTGGGTGCCACGACTGCTTTTAAAAAGTAAATTGTGCCCAAACTCGACTTTGGGGTTTGGGGCACTTAAAAATGGATAACCTACAATGTTTTGGCATATTAGGGACCCCCAGGGTCTCCCTATGTATCCCAGGGGTGGGGGGTCAGATATTTATAAGGTACACCCTTATAAAATGAGTTTTTATATGCCTGGGGTAAGTGAAATTTCACATTTCACTCCCCCATTGTGGTAAAAGTGCTGCCCAAATTCGACTTTGATGCTAGGAGCTCTGTGAAGTGAGGATCTGTAATATTTTTACAGATTCAGAACCCCTAAAGTCTCCCCTAGTTGTCCTATGGGGTGGGGGTCCTGTAGATATAAGCAAAGTACTTATAAAATATGTGTTTGTAAGTCCTGGTGCTGGAAAAATGGCCCAAGTCATTTTTCCCATTGCAAATACCCTGTTATATAGGTTAACATGGTAGGAAGTTATTAATTAATAACTCTTGATAGGATAGGGCTAGAGAGGCCATTCAAAGATTTCCCCGAATGGTATTAATAAATCCAACAATATGATATTGTTGAATTTCTCCTAAAGTGTACCTACAAGAAGTTATAAGACTTTCTTGTTTGTAAGTCCAGATTCAGCCTTCCAGTGGTCTGCCCTGATTGGTCAGAGTTAAGTGGATTAGCCAGCCTGCCTGGAGAGGTGATAAAGAGCCCCTGGGGTTATGCAGCTGGGCTGGGAGGGCAGTGTGCTGGTCCACAGGAATGCCAGGCCAGGGGAGGGGTCGTAACCATGGGCTTCAAAGAGAAAAGCAGAACCCAGGGACATTTACAACTCTGAACTTTCTACCTCAGGCAGATGGGGGGATTAAGGAAGGCATGAGCAGATGCAGGGGGGAGAGTCTAAGTAAATTAGCCATCCTAGGGGTGTGTTTAGCCAGCTCTTGCCTCCTTGCTGGAGAATCTGCCATTATGGATTTGGAAGATTTGATGCACTCTGGGACAAAATAATGCCACACTCTACAGGAAGTGGTCATATGTTTGAGGAGTTACCCTGCTCCCATTGGTCAGGAGTGACCTCCTGTCTGTCCCAGAGAACATGGAATAAGTATCTGAGAGGGGCAGAACCCTCCAGATCTGCTGCTTGAAACTTACAGAAGCAAGACATTGCCAAGCTGAGAAGTTTTGCTGTGCAAAGATTTCTAAGGCCTGACCTCTGAAAACTGCACCATCTGAAACTACAGCCCTGTGGATTATTTTTTCTGAAAAAGAACTAAAGAGTGGACTCCCTGAAAGCTACAGGTTAAAAGAGCTCATCTGGAACATCACCAACTAAATCTGCACCTTGGGGAACTACCAGTGGATTTGTAAGGGTGACATCCCAGTGGATTGTGGGAACTGAAGTCCTCAACTTTCAAGGACCATCTTGGAGCTTCCAGACCCTTGGAGTGAGTTTGAGACACTTTGGGACCCTTTGAGGAACTTCAGGAAGAAGTTCAAGAAGTTTGGAGAACTTTGAAAAAAAGCTCCATAGAGGGACCGACTCAACCTGGTCAGCCAAGCCGCCTGCCTTCAACCGCGAGTCGGCTAAGCCATCCAGGTTCGTCCCGCTAAAAGCTCCGTCGGTCCGACTTCCAGAGTTTGACCTGGAGTAGAAGAAATCTGAAGCCGGCGAACCCTCACCGGATCCGGCTACATGAGGAGCATCGAGAGACCCCGCGAGAAAAAGCTCCAAAAAAGTTTCTAAGTCCGCTCGTAGAAAAGGTGACCGGGAGCAACTGCGAGAGCCAAGCCGCATGTCTTCCATCACGTGTCGGCCTGGGCTCCTGGGTTGCCCCGCTGAAGCGCTAAAGAAAAAGTTTCTAAGTCAGCTCCAGGGAAGTTGACCGGGAATTCGTCGAAAGGCAAGCCGGCGAACCCTCACCGGATCCGGGCTGGCTGGGAGCTTCGAGGGACCTCGCGAGAAAAAGCTCCAGAAAAGTTTCTAAGTGTGAAGGTAGAAACTGAGACCGGGACCTGCCGCAACCTGTAGCCACCCAGGGCTCCATCGCGGTCGGCCTGAAACTTTGACTTTGCCCCGGTCTATCGCGAGCAGGTATCCCAATATGGTGCTATAAACTTCTAAGTGCTATATTTTATTAAATCTTTGAAAATTCATATCTCCGGTTCCCTACATTGGATTTTTGTTGTTTTGGTGTCATTTTAAAGATAAACATATTTCCTATAATTATAAATTGGTGTTGGATTTTTATTATGTGTTGTGTCTTAATTATTTACTGAATTGGTGTTTTTAAATGCTTTACATACCTGTCTTTGAAGTTAAGCCTGTCTGCTCGCAGCCACGTTACCAAGGGTTGAGCATGGGAATAATTTTCTAAGACCTATGCTGAGTCCTATCATGTGTTAGTGGCCTTATTGCCAGTGGCAGACCTACATTTGCCCCTACCAATAATCCACTTTCCAACAGTCACACAAAGGGAGCTGAAGTGGGCCCTACATATCCTGATGGTTCATCACCAGTCTGATGGGTCTTCCTGAGCTAGAGTGGTGGGAGGAGTTGTCACTGACACCTGAATATGACTATGCCTGTCCTTTCACAGTGCTGCCTCCGCCCCCATGTAGTGTGTCTGGAGCCAAGACAGGAACTTCTGAACAACAAAGACTTCTCTTTGAAGTATGCACACTTCAAAGACCAAAAGGTGTATAAGTACTGGACCTGTAACACCACATTTTTAAAACGCTTCTGGATCAGGAGGAGATTCTGCCAAGAAGAAGAGCTGAAGAGCTGTCAAGAGGGATACTTCTCCTTTGCTGTGTGTTGCTTTGCTGGGTTGGCCTGCAGTTTGCTGCTTCTGTCTGTGGGCAGTGGAAGGACTGGACTGTCTTTCTATCCTACTTGCCAAAGGTTCTCCAAGGGCATGTGTGTTCTTGCCTCTGGTTTTCATAGAGGTCTCCGGGACATCAAGGACCTCTTACTACAAATTGACTGACTTGGGTCCTCTAAGTGACAGGAGTGTGCCAGTCATAGCCGAGGGTTGAGTGCGGTGTTTACAGTGAGTCCTACATGCTCTCGCTGTACTGAGCTGCCTCGTTGCCCTGTGGTTTGCCTTAGCGCTCCCTTTTCTACAACCAGCACTCCCGTTTCTACAGCCTGCAAGGATGAGCTCTAGGGACTGTTGGTGCCGGTTGCGAACATCGCAGGAGGTCACTGCGCTACTGCTGAGTGTGAGTCAGCACCTGCCGGTGAAAGGATCACAGCACCGGAGTCCCTGACAGAGTCCCTCACGTGCGACCGCCTGTGCTGCCCTCTCTGACTGCAAGGTACTGTGATACATGGACCCCTGCAATCCCAGCCACTCGAGGGCACTCTGTTTGTGACCCCATATTCCCCTTGACTCCCTTGTGATTTGGAATCCCCGAATGGAGCCAATCCGAATTGCCCCATCCTCAGAATAGAGATGGCCACAAGGTCCACAAGGTGGGGGTGGGGGCCTATAGCAGTACCGTAAACTCCTGTAAAGGGAGTGCCCGCACTTTGTGTTCTGACCTTAAATCTGTGGTGGCACATCGCCTGCTGTTGCAATAAACTAGCACTGCTAGCGGACCTGACTGCAATACTTGGGGACAAGTCACTTTTCTTTACTTTGAACCCGGGTGATTCCAACGTGTTTCTTTTGTGCTCCTCGCAGTGACTTCCCAGGTACCATTATTGCTTTGTTAGAAGTGCACTAGCTTCAAGAGTCATCAATATCCATGACGTGGAGAGTGTTTATGTAACCCTAAGTACAACAAAAGCATCCTGCTTGAAGCAAGTGACATCTATACTTATGTATGTTGGATTTTGGACGTTTTGGTCTTGTCTGGGTAAGATAAAGAGTTACTTTTTCTCTAAACTGGTGTGATGTCCATTTGTAGTGTTTTCACTGTGTTACTGCATGTCTTATGTGAAAATACTTTACACATTGCCTCTCCTCTGAGATAAGCCTGACTGCTCGTGCCAAGCTACCAAGGGGGTGAGAAGGGGTTACCTGGTGGTGTAACTCCCTTATCCTAACTAGAAGGAAGGGTCCTTACTTGGACAGGGTGTGAACCACTGCCTATTCCCTTTGAAAATTAATGTATTCAGTGTTAAAAACGAATGTACGGCTGCCTTATCATGGCTGAAATTTAGAAACCATCATCACATCACTGTGTGCTGAAATTGAATTAACAGAGTACTTTAAATGCCGAAAACCTAGACATTAGTTTTGAACTGGCATAATTTTTGCATCATTTTAATAAAAAAAAAAATTGGAACTACTTTTATTATATTTATTTCTTAACTTTAATGTTGTGTTAAGTACTTTTCTTACTCCACACATTTTTTCTGAGGGAAGCTAACTGGCTTCTGCCATGCTATAAACGGGAGGCCCCGGATTCTTTTCTGAAATCTGCTTTGACTTTGTAGGCACTTTGGGCCTGATGCATAAAGCCACTTTGTGCTTGCAAAGCCTGCAGTTAGCAAAGTCACTGATTTTTGGGGCCTCGAAATGCCCTTTTTGTCATATATTAAACCCATTTTGCTATTCTGTAATAGGTCACTGGATTGGAAAATGGGTTTAGAAACCCATAACAAATCACTATTTGGTAAGGGCGTGTTTAGCGTATCCCTTCAAAATAGCTATTTGTTAATGTGTGTATTAATGTTTTGTGACCGTAATCTAGTCACAAAACATTAAAACTTTACTGACACCTCAAAGGAGGTGGCACCAAATGATAAGGGGACCCCTTGAAACCCCTTTCCCTTTGGAAATGCAAAAAAAAGTTTCTTGGAAATAAGAAGTGGTCCAGTGAAACGCTGCTAACTCTGAAACAAACAAACAAAAACACTATCCACTTTAAAAGCAGCCTTTAGTGAGAATAGGCTGCATTTAAAAATACGTTTATTTTCATACAAAATGTTATCACATACTTTGAGGTTTTCCTGTCCCCAGCAGGCTGCAATCCCTGTGATGAATCGTACCATAGTGAGTCGCAATTTTCAACCTACCTTATGGAGATTGATGTAGGTCAGATTGCGGCCCACTACCATTCGGCATTGTGTGAACCGACCCATTAGTACATAGGTCAGTTTGCCTAAGGTATTACCATTTGCAAAAAGTCGGTGCACAATTTGTGACCACTTTTTGAGAATAAAAATTTCGTACACCAGGACCTAGGTTTTTAAATCTCAGAAGAAGTCTGAGAGCCCCTATTCGAAACCATGAAATTTGTCCAGTGCTCACTACTCTTTTTGGTCCAAGTGGAGGGTTTAAAATTCCATCCCTTTGTTTC
Organism: Calotriton arnoldi; assembly: GCA_963921515.1. Taxonomy (NCBI): domain Eukaryota; kingdom Metazoa; phylum Chordata; class Amphibia; order Caudata; family Salamandridae; genus Calotriton; species Calotriton arnoldi. Next base: position 1,505,550 of record CAWUFW010000084.1, on the reverse strand, counting down.
CGATTTGCTGTGCACTGGGATATATTTACAGTAATCAGAGCATCAATACAAGGTATGACCAATTGTCTTCTCTCGGGTGAGGGGTAGATGAAAAATTCATGTATTAGGGATGATAGATTGACTGAGATTTTAAAACATAATATTGACATAAAATGGCTAGAGGTGCCAATAAAAGTCTAGTGGAGTTTAAGTTTTGGCTCATCTGACAGACCAGTGCTTACATTCTCAGAGCCTTTTCATATTCCAGTAAGTATAACTAACAGCTCATCTCCACATGCCTCTAGTGTGTATATTTACTTTTGACATCCACTCTGCAGTTCAGCAAATGTGATGTTTAGTCTGATGAGTAAGGCACTAGGAGGAGTACTTGTTTAAAGAGAAACAGTTCTATTTCAGCAACGAGAAGGATGTTCGGAGTAGATGCAAGATTTACGGCTTCAAATGATAGTATTCTTGAGGCAGACATACACATACCAAAAAAGGAGCACAGGTACAATGCATAATGTTGCTTAAAAAACTTATTTTCTTAGATGTTTGGCGCCAATGTCAAGCCTTATGAAATGTAAGCCCTCATTCTAGAGAAAGAATCTGACAATTAACGACATCTAATAAACTTTCTCTTGAAGTTTTAGAAATCGATCTACTTACTGTACATAACTAGATGGCAAATGTCAAATTATGTAAATTCGTGATGAAGTAAAATGTAAAACAACCACAAAAATAGGCTACACAGATTTTGCAGTATGCCTTAATTTCCATAGCCATCTGTGCTTTCTTGCTCTACTATAAAGGGTTTTGATGAAAGTGCTATTAAATATGCATGTATCTTGAAACAGGAAAAAAAATCAATAACAAATTAAAGTATTAAATCACACTTCAAGGATCTGAGTTGAGATATTTTTTTACAGATGAGCAATCTAGCTCGGCGTGTACCCTCATGTAAACCAAAAAAGGCAATCAAACTTCAATGCCTCTCCTTTTCTTTAAGTTTCTACACTTATCAAATGTAAGTTCCACTGATGTCATTAATGTGGACATCCAAAACGTTTAACCAGGGCACTAATAAATAAAAACAAAGTGACAAATTGGATGTAATCTAGGTTCAATGCATTGTAAGAAATCAGACTGCAAATCGGATTCTGTTTTCTTGTGAATCTCAATCAATCAGGAGTTTATATAGCGCTGCTACTCACCCGTGAGGGTCTAAAGGCGCTGTATGATAGCTCGATACACTTGGAAGTTGAGCACAAAGGGAAGATATGAAATCCTGTGTTTTTCTCTGTAGATTGAGTGGTGCATTCAAATGATGCAATAAGAATTCTGCGAACAAAATATCAATCTTTCAAGTGTTTTAACCTAGATGCAAAGAAACCTGCAGGTGGTCCATCCATTCCATTGAACAAAGCAATTAGGTAGACCATGACAGCCACTTTGCCTTACAAATCAGTGTTTATGTAGTCCTGGCTGGGACTGCAGAGACAGTGATGGATAAGGGATGGTGAAGTGGACCAGAAGGGATGGCCATCCTGGCTGCGCAGTCTGGGTCTGCTGGCCCTCTGGCATCCGCAGCTTAACACAGTTCCGGACTAGTTTCCAAGCGAATCGGGTCCTGTGAGTCCGAACGACCGATTACGATGCCTCCCAACATCGTTTGGTCGGACTTGCATTGACTTCAATGGGAGCCTGAGTTCCGAACGCGAACACAGGCTCCCATTGACAAAAGGAGTGGCTGGGGAAAACCTTGCACCCTGTGGTGGGCACTACATGGTGCCTACCACATTGTGCATGGTTGGGAAGGGGGGTCCCTTGGGTACCCCCACGGGCCACATTCAGACGCCTTCGGAGAAAGGGGGGGGCCCGCATCAGGCCCCCAAAGACCGATTCCAAAAGCTGTTTCGCCTCGGGCAAACCGAATCGGAATACCTGTCCCAACCGGTCATCTTAATCGCTCGTCCGGAAACCATGTCCATAGAGCTGTACGAATCGGCTCTGAAAGACTCGGGCTGTCCGGATGCCTTTCGGAACCGATTCGGTCTGCTCAAATGTTTTCCGGGCATCGTAATCTGTCGTTGGGAAAACTGTACGATTCGGTAGGAAACCAGGGTTCCGAATCGGATTCAACAATACCGAATCCCATCCGGAGTGTTAGGCCACTTCATTGCATAACATCTGTTCTCTTCATAGTCTGTCTAGCAATTAAAATCTCCAGCAAGTCACTGCTTGAGTGCATCCATCCAAGCAAAACTTGTGCCAGAGGCCAACTATGGAGGTGCTTTCCAGCACATAACCAAACATTACTTGCATAACTAGGATTTTAATAGGTGAGTGTCTAGTCTAATCTTTTATGTTCACTGAAAAGAGATCACTTACGAAGAATTGATTTTTTTAGTTTTACATAAAGTACTAAACCTCAGCATCTATCTTCGGAATGCTTTAATAGGGCTAAAACCCCTGAACTATTTTTGATTTTAGATTCCAAAACATAAAAAGTTTTAAAAGTATGCAGTGAGTCATACATTTTTTTTATTTATGACAATCTGATCTGTATTGTTTTATGAACTGACACTTATGTATTCCGAACAAAATCCTTCTGCTCAGTTTGCTACCAACAATGTAACACTCCCAGCGCACATGGAAGATACTGAAAACTCATCACACAGGGAAAATAATAGTCATTTTCAGTATCCTTGACTTGAGCAGTCAGTGCATTAATGAAATGTCACATAGTTGTGCAATAAGTCATTTAGAAATAGCTAGCAAATGTTAGCTACACAATCCCAAGATGTGAAAATGTTGCCAACAATTCTGGAATTTCAGAACTAAGAGCATCTGCAGATGTTGCTTTCAGATAGTCTTAGGGCCAGATTTAGTAAAGCTATAAGTGGCCACTTGCTTAGCGCAAAGAGACAATAATTTTTCACATGCAAAAGCTTTTTTTTGTGCCAAAGCTGACCTCCACACTGTGCCAACTCCTGTTAATTTAGGCAAAATGTTGTGCTTGGGGTGTATAAGTACAGACTTTCTTGCAAAGCCAAAACTTCTAAAATTGGCATGGTCTGGTCTTGCACCAAATATTAATGACAAATCGAACAAGGTGAAAGGCAAAGGATCAAGAGGTGTATCAACTGATATACATATGCATACCATGTGGGTTTTGCACAAAAACATCTTACACATCTGGTTCCTTTGTGGTTGTCTACACATAGGATCTTTAACTGGCGGGTGTACTCCGATTACAAATCCTACACTAGGCACAGCTGACGTGCCTCTGTGCCACAGTACAATGCTGAGGACACTCAGAACAGCCATTTTTAGTATTAGTGCCACTAATAACATCATTCATCAATGGGCGACTCTTGCTAAGCCTGGTGCTTCCATATTTGCTATTCTTAATGTAATGCAGTACTACAATTTTCCATGAAGCACTCTGCTGCTTGAACAATAGTAAATTTGGGCCTGAATATGCGCAAGAAAGGATCCTCGGAAGAAAGTTTTGGTGCTTTGCTTTCTAGTGCAAAGGGTGTTGGGCCGGGTTATATGTATTTAAGGTCACTTTGGGTCAGCTGCACAAGACAATTTTGGAGTTGCAAACCCTGCAATTTTCAAAATAACAGGATTTGTGACCACAAATAGCTTCTTGCTATCTATTAAACCCCTTTTGCAATTCAGGAAGCTCTTTATGAAAGGGACATCCATTCATAAATGTAAATCAAAATGAGATGTAGCAATGGTTTGTGACTGCAGCTGCGGTTTCAAACCATTCATAAGTTACCAACTCCACAAAGAATTTAAGTGGGAGGTGCCCCTTTTGGGAATTGTGTTGGGAAACCTCAGAAGGAATAGGCTATGATCCTATGAGCCGACGCCTGCCCTCCCGATACATTTTCAAATGGAAACATTATCATTTTTTAAAGCAGGACCAGTTCCTTTATCGAACATGGACAGCTTTAAAAAACATAAAGTTTCCTGTTTGGAATTGCAAATACAATTACAGTGGTCTTTTGTTCCTTGTAGCCACCATCCCTGTGTTTGTAGCCAGTCACAGGGGGTTGCAAATAGCAACCTGGCTATTTAATATTCCCAAGGCAGGTCATTCTGTGTCGACCTGCAACTGGAGATTTTGTGATGCAAACTATTCATACCTAGGTTGCATCGCAAACCAGAGACAGGTCGCAAACATTCATTGTGCAATTTGGAACCACTATTTCAAACCTGTCTCTTTGTACATCTGGCTCAACTTTCTTTGACTGTTCTTCTATGAGCCCTCACAAGTTTGAAGATTTTTATTGTCTGCTTTTATTTATTTCAGACCATTTTCAATGTTCGTCTGCACTTTCATGACCCTTTGGTTACCAACGATAACAAGTTATTGTAATGCTGGAAAAATAGTAAGCTTGTCTTGACAGAAGCAAGCCACCATTGTAACGACACAATGTCCTGTGGTAAGAGAAGATAAAAGAGCCCATCACTGGGAGAAACATGGAAAAGTCATTGGTTAACCCTTCTACAACAGTGCACTGTTGTACAGTTCCTACTAATTAAATAAGACTGTGCGTTTGGACAACATATGTGTCAAAATATTGGGAAGTAGTCCACGCATATCATCAGAATATGCTGGCCCAATTCCTGGCTAGCTCACAGTGCGCCATCTGGACCCTAAACCTGACAGGGTACCTGATGGTGTCTTAGAACATGACCACTCTGACTCCCCCAAGGAAATCATGGAAACAGATCTACCCTTTCGTGGTTACCTTGGGCATGCCCAAAGGGAGACACAGGTAATATTCAAATTTGCATTTCAAACTTTTATTGAAGCAATTGGATTCTTGAGCAAAAAACCTGAACTGCAATTCTCAGTAGAAGGAAACAAAGCATTGTTACAAGCATTACAAGAATGGTGAAGAAGATGAACAATTCAATCATTACAACGTTGCAGTGATTATATGAATATATGTCATACTTATAACTCTACCAAACACTGACTCTACTCTAGAGAGTGTAGTAAGAAGCGCATTCCACCAGATCTCTTGGAGCAGCTTAACTCCTCATTTTCCTGTATGTGTGATGTACCCGGACGCCAGGCTGGTGTAAAACAGGTTGCCATCCTTTTCAGGATAGTGATGGAAGTCAGCAGGGCTGGCAATCAGACACAGGCGAACGTCCAAAGTAATCCAGGGAAGTGCTCCCCTGATGAGCCAAAGCTCAGAGCAGTTCATATAATCAACACTGGTTACATAAGCACTGGTCTGAGGTCCTTTGCCAATGTTAATATTTGTTTTACTGATTCAGAGCTGATTCCAAAACGGCAACAAAATTCAAGGACAGCGTGCTTAGTGTACATTATTCTTGAACATGATGTACAGTGTTGTGATAAAATTCTTACGAAGAAATGTGTGTTGCAAGGAAAACACTTTCTGAGTACATTATCATGTACATGCAAAGTATGTTAAAAGTCACTGTCTAAAAAAGATGTCAAGTTTAAACGTGGATTTGTAAAATGGAAGCTTTTATGCACAAGCCCTGTTGAATCTCAAAACAGCACACCCCAATGGTAATAAACATTTCTGAAATCATCTTGGGTTATGACATGTGCATGGTGGCCAATGAAAAATCACAGAAAATTGTCTGCTCCTGAGATAGTATGCTTCATGCAGGAGGGAATTCAAAGGGTTTTCCACATATTTTTGAAGTTTCATGGCAGCAAATTCAGGGACCCCAGGGATTCCTCAGGCCTAGGAATACAAGGAAGATTCTTGCCAAGGAACAGTCCATGACAGCCGCTATAAGGCCACCTAATAACACCAGGCATCAGCATTGGAATACCACTACCACTAAACTCATGTCTACCTCCATGTAATCACTGCAATGCTGCCTCATCAATAATGGGGATTTTGTTCCAATGCCCACTGCAAGCCAACGGCAGGGGCATGAGCTAAACTGTTAAATTATTGTGAAAAAACAAACTGATGGTGTCTAGGTCATAGTGGTTCTCGTTGTGTGTACTTAATGCAGCTTCTATAGAAATAATCCAAGGATTATTAAAAAGAATCAAGGTAGCAGGTGGTGTGTTCAACCTGATCTGATAAATCTATGCGCTTGTTAAAATTCAACATGAATGCCACACACTTTTGTGTTGGGTATCCAAAATTATCTGAAATATTTGCGAACACCATAGGTAAAAGTGATATTTACAAGAAAGTTACTACATTAGCCTATATTTTCCATACACAATCCACATTAAGATCTTATGAAAAATTACACGATATTTGGTAATTCTACTGCAGTGACTCAAGTCTCTCCAATTATCACCATTAGCAAAGAAAAATAATAAAATCTCCAACTACATTACATCTTGCTGTTAGAAAAGCTGCACAATGCGATTTAAGCTTACACAGATTTTATTCAATTTTGCAAAGACTGTAGATGAATGGTTTAAGAGAGGCATTAAAATGCTGATGAAAGGAAAGGATTAGCCTCAACGCAACCAATTAGCACCATTGCATGACCTTTTTACATATCGACCTGCACTTACCTCACCTGCACAGTATCAACTACCAACGTACCATCAAGGTAAGTAGATGTATAGTGAAGAGCAGTAAATCTATACAACACATTGGTATTCAAAATTTCAGAGTCAATATAAGTGTAAGTCAATATTAGTGTCTATGACATTTTGACATACAACCTTTTATTAAAGAACCCTTTAAATTTAAGAGGACAGTATTGTTACACATCATATCCTCTTTATTCCATTAACTAAATGGTTATTTGAATAATTTGTAAGATCCCTAAGCATTAATCATGGAACAAAGACATTTATCCAGGTAATAATTATACCTCAGAAACATGCAGAGATTTAACTATCTACCAAAGCTGTTTTAATAGATTTCAAAGCTGCTGAATTAAGAGGCACAACTAGAGAAGAGTTTGAAGAAATGGGCCAGATGTGTAAAGTAGTAGTTGAATTTACAATGTATGGGGACCACAGAAAAAAGGGAAATTAACTCCATTAAATTCATACTTTACCAATTTCCTCACTCAATTCAATCATGTGCTTCTTCCATCACTCTTTCACCCACCTTCCCCAACCATTCAGTCACTCATTCCAACTTTGTAAGAAATAGAAAATGCTTTTTATACTGCTGCACCTTTGCAAGAATGAGTACTAGGACATATTACTTGCAGGATTAAAAGATGTATTTATGGGCAAAAGCAAAGCCCAAACTAGCAGCATTTTGGGTGAGTCTAAGGTACACCAGTCAAAGGTCTTTAGATAAGCAGGTGGCCTTATTTAGGAGAATCTTCTCTAGTTAGAGCCTGGAGGTGATGCAGCGCTGGCCCAACTCTCTTACCATTGTTATCTGGTGGACCTTTTCTCGTTGACCGAGAGGTAAAGGGAGTTAGCATTAAATCAACCAATTTAATTAACATTGCAACCCATTTGGCTACACAATAAGGACCTCTAATCCGTGATTATATAGTTAGGAAGATATATTACAAGTTAGCAGTCAGGTTAAGATAAACAAATCTTAGTACCATGCTGTAAGGATACAGAACAGCTACCGGAAATCCCAACCTCTCAAAGAAGTTTAGATGTACCAACAGGAGGCAGAAAAGAAGTTTATTCACAGCAATACATAAGATCAATAACAGAATTTGATGTTCTGAGAAGAGTTTCTGATTCTCTCATCTATAGATGAGGGAAGTCTAAAATCATCTAAATCAGAGTCCAAACTAGAGAGGATGGTTTAAAACCTAGAGGATCTCACAAATCAGGGAAATGCAGAAAATAGGAAAAATGCAGGAAAGTGCAGGGAGGTGCCAGCATTTTAGAAGCTCAGTCAAGACTCTCCTTGGGTCAGGAAAGTGAGTGTTTAGCCTAAGCCACATTCATTAAAAAATCAAAGGGAATAAGCTTAGAGGTTTAAACATCTCAAAGTTCAGAGGAAAGTGGCATAACTTAAGACAGCGTGAACACCAGTTATTATCACAAAGATCTCCAAAATAACACTCCTCTGTTTGCATCATCAGGGCACCTTTGTCCTACTCTATTCTCACATTGTAAGCTGCAACATTAACAAAATATCTCAGGCCAGACATGGGAAATACATCGTCCTTGGTCACCTGTGGCTTTTGCAACAGTGCTGAATTGAACCCTTCAGTTAACGCTCTAGCTCTCCATGTTCCTTGTGAAGGTCCTTTTCTTAGGCTCTTTCTCTATTACTAATACAGTGTTGTATCTATTCCCAAGCTAACAGACCATGAGAACATACCTGTAAGAAAAAGACATGCAAGCAGAAAATGGGAAACAGCATGCCAAGCAGAAAGAAATGCAGGCCTAGTTAGGACAAGATAAAGTATTAAATCAACAGTGCACATTCAATATGTGTGTGCACATTCAAGCACACATGAATAAAACTGTCAGTACATTAGATTTATGTTAAGGTTTCATAAAGATAAAATAACTTTCAGTACCCATGTATAAATGTGACTAAGAACTACATTTGAATGCAAATATCAAATATTAATAACGTTAGGACACACAAGTATGTAGTGCTAAGTGCATATATATATTGTGTATTTGTGACGTATAAGGATAGAGCCAAAATTACACTGCTCCAGAGGGAAAGCACCTTCAAATCAAAGGCCGTAGAACATAAAACTCCTGCATACCAGGGTTAAGGTCCTAAAGTAACCACCTTCATAATAGGAAATGAAACAAATCTAAGGAAAACTTTCATATTATGAAGCTTTTCTCAGTTTCTACTGCTTCCACATTACCCATTAGTATATGTCAAAACATGACACTGAAACCTGTTGTTATCTATTTCTATGTATTTATTTATGTTTAGATTGTGTAAAGTGTTTCCCTTCTGCATGTATATAGCTATATTGCTCATCTTCCGTTGCTATCTTCTGGTGGCTCCTGTCACTCTTTCAAATCACTCAATATAAGCAAATATAACTATTCTGACATTCACTGAAAATGAGCCCATAAGTCCAAATATGTGATTACTACGGTGCTCTGGATAGGACTTAGCTGAATTTCTTTTCTATTTCGAACTGTAAGGGTTCAGTGCCAGGTGTAGAAAGCTGGGTAACCAGAAGACCAATAGCAGTGGCCTCATCACAACTGACCCTGCATTTCATTCATCTGGTGCGCATTAATTAGTTAGTGCAAATAAATTGGGTCATTACACTTCAAATTACGTTGCTTAGAATGAGGGTAACATCATACATATGCTTGTGGTTCTGTAATTACTTAATATAACAAATTAACACAAACAAAGTCTGAAATTCCTACACTTACACCTACCAGTCAATGCTTGTATACCACATGCTCAAAATGTTCAATTTTTCATACATTTTTATTACAAATCATATCATATGTTCTTTTTTTATTGATTTTCATGTGATATATTGAGGAAAGAATATTGACAAACCATTTTTGATTTGTTTAGTATTTTGGTTAATTGTCTATCTGTGAGAGATCATAGGCTGTTGTGCTTTTACTGGTTGCAAGAGTGTGGAATATGGGGCTGTTAGTATGACTGTGGAGTGAGTTCTAGTGAGATTGGAGGCCTGCTTTTTTATGGCTTAGTATGCCTTTATCATAGAATTGATGATATATAATTTTGTTAAAAATATACAAATGCAACAAAAAAAATGTAATGTGTTCACACAATATGAACAAGAAAATGTGCTGGAAAAAGGGACATATGATTTGTAATAAAGATTTATGAAAAATTGGAACCTTTTGAGCGTGTGATAAACAAGCATTGACTGGTAAGTGTAAATGTAGGAGGGTGATATTGTTTTTTTTTGTTAATTTGCTAGTTCCCTGCCCCGGTATCCTATTGATACAGAGGGTCCTCTGTCTCATTACTTAATATAACACCGTTATATAGTTCCTGATGATATCTGAGTGGGATAAAGATCATGCATGTGAAATGTTCTTGTTTGTCTGTTTGGTTCATCGCTGACCTGCTTTTAGAAGGATAGCATACAGATTTTAGTTCTGTTGGACTGTCTTCATTTGCAATCTGACAATCTTCCTTTCATTTTTATTTCAGCCCAGAGATGGCCCTGGAGTCGCGCCTTCCCTTTACAAGCATGAAGGAGGCAGAGCAACATTATACAGCATTAGAACAGGATACTCCCACACGATTAAATGGTGGTGCTACCAGGGTCGGACTGGAACAGAAAACAGGACCGGGCACCAGAATAAAAGTGCCCCCCATTGGTGAATTAGAAAGCTAAAAAAGTGTCCCTTGTTTCCAAACTGGGGCAGTTTTGACCTTGTACAGACAGGCAGTTAAGTGTTTTGCAATCTATGGGCACCTACATGGATCTGAACTTCCTGCAGGTAATGTTTTTTTCCCATATGGGAAATCAACAGTAAAAACCGGCCCAGCAGACCGTAAAACAGGCCCACAAACAGCCGGAAAACAGCCCACACACTGACCTGTCAGACCAATCCGTCGGGCACTGCCTGATTGCCTAATAGACCAGCCTGACTCTGGGCCGACCATGGCTACAAGTACTAGTACCTTTAGTCTCTCATGACAAATGTATGTAATGGTTTTTAGGAAGAGCCGGTGTTGCACACATAAGGACATAAGTGTCATCACAGTTTTGAATCATCGGCTTTGGTAAAACGTTTAATACATTTGAGTATCACTGACTAACTTCACGCTGGCTTCTAGAGGACTGTGCAGACCATTTCGTGAAAGCATTTAATTAAATTAGGTTTTAAATGGTTTCATAGCTAAAGATGTCTGCGGAAGTGACCGACCATTTGCCTGTTTTTCCTGCTCGACTCTTCCCAGTAATCACATCTAGCATCTGAATGAATTTTCATAGCTGTCACGCACCCACTGCTGCTGCCAGTAGGCCTCCCCTTTTACCTCATTCACACACGGACCTGCGGTCTGTCTGCGGAAGCAGTTCACAAGGCCTGTGAGTCATAATTTCATCTTTGTGCTCAGTACACTTCCAGTGGAAAAAGGAAAGGCAACATACCTCCCTTCTACACAGATCCAGTGTATCTGTTCAGACTCTGTGCCTGTTCCTCTTTTAGTCAAACACCATCTAAAATCGGCCCTGTCACCTAGTAAACCATTGAGAGAAACAGAAACTGTTTATCTTGAAGGGAACGTTATTAAAAGCAACAATGGCAGCTGTCTTGCATATTTTAAGCAATATGGGCACTTATCAAATGTGCACCGTGTATCCTTACAGTGTAGACTCACAGGGGTATATTCACAAGAACGTGCGATAACTACCGCAAGAGTAGCATAACGCAACTTTCAATATCGCAGCCTATCGCGGAAAAATAACCCAGTGTCAACGTGGAATTCACAACAAGGCGGTAGCATGCGATAGTCTGCCGAAACCGCGGACAATGTCCGCGATACAACCACCACGATGGAGATAAAAACACAAACCACAACACCAAAAAACACGCGATGGGCCAAAGCGCGATGAGGAAATCAGCGACAAGCAGCGCCAGGCCTGCAACACACACCTGGCAGGCGTCAAAAATCACCATAAAAGTAGAAAAAACACCCACACACAAACTGACCAACACACAAGCACCATGGAGGCAGCCGGAGCAGGCGCAGAGGACGAGCGCAACCCCACAAGCACCCCGGACGACCAGCCTGGGACCTCGGGGACAGGGAAGGGCAAGGACAAGAAGACGAGGAAGACGAAGTTAAGTCCGCAGGCGAACAGGATCATAGTCACGAAGGTGATGGAACACCATCAACAACTCTTCGTCACCTCCAACGTGTCATTGGGCACCAAAACTGGAATATGGCGGGACATCGTCGACAAGGTGAATGCCGTCGGAGAGCACAAGCGGACAATGGACGAGGTCAAGAGGCGATGGAATGACATCAAGCAGAAGACCAAGGAGAAACTCACCGCCAACCTGAAGGCAGCAACGCAGACCGGAGGTGGGGGCCCAGTGCCACAGCTGGAGCTGGATGACATTGAGGAGCTGGTGTCGACAGTCATCACTGTGGAGACTGTGGCTGGAGTCGGGGGACCGGACACTGCTCGACAGGACACAACACAACCACAACAGGGTGAGTGACCACCAGGTACTGGGGGGACGGGTGGAGATGGCCACAATGGCACACATGCACAAGCAAGCAGGGCACAGTGCACACCCACAATGACTCTGGGTCCTCGCCCAGACCCACAGACTGTCACAATGTACAATGCCATGCTGTCTGAATGTCAACCTGTACCATGCGGCTACATACATGTGGACACATTGTAATACACCATCTCCCCTTCACATCGCAGGGGCATCGTCAACACCTCCTGCAGAGCAGTCACAGCCACTCTTCACTGATGACGAGGAGGAGGACAACACCAGCATCGACACCCAAACCATCCAAGACCTCATTGACCTCATCCGCCACTCACCTCCAGGATCAGGGCAGCACAGCTACATCCATGAGACCCCACCCACCACCCAAACCACTCAGGAGGAGGCACCCACAGCCCCGGCACCCTCCCAAGTCCCCCAGGAACAACAAATGGCCTTCCAATGCCGTGTGCTGGAGGGCCAGAGGGAGACGGCCGAGCAGGTGCGGGTGGGGTTCGAGCTCATGGCACCAAACTGGACGCCATCCTTGGGTGTCTATGTCCACCCCATGGTCTCCAACGAGCCCTGACTGACATCGCTGGAGTCATGGCGCGGAGGGAAGAATACCTGTCCGCTCAGAGTGGCCCCAGCTATGCCAGCCGTGAGCTGGCACACATGCGGAGGCTCATGGAGGATATGGTGCGGATGGAGGCGGAAAGGATGGCAGCCACCGGTGCACATCAGCAAAATGTAGCTGGGATCTACCGTGCCCTGCATGTCCTCATCATGGCATTGCCGCCACAAGGCGTGGCGATGATGAATGCTGCTGCCCCCACACCATCCACATCTCCGCCCCCTGGTGTGTCAGTGCCTCCCAGTGCGGCAGGCGTATCCACTCCGGCACCTGATGTGTCACTGCCACACAGTGCGGCCGACAATCCTCCTCTGGCCCCTGATGTGTCAGTGGCACACAGTGCCGCAGCCGGTACTGCAACACCCACAGGTGGGGCAGAGCACACATCCGGGGACGAGGACGTGGATGGGATTGAGATCAGAAGGAGGCACTAGCATTCATTTCCGCCACCTTGCCTGTTTCTGCTTGGTGCCGCACATGGCCTCAAGACCCACCACTGACTCCAGATACACTCAGATGCACTCACCTTGGACAGCGACATGGACTGCCACATCCTGTTTGATGACCAATGACACGGCGGACAGACTGCGGACTGTACCCTTCCTCTTCCGCAGTACAGGTCATCCCCGGATGGACACTGGCTGGCCCTCCACGGGCCCATATTGTGTAGTGTGCTCGGCATTGCCCTGTACCGCTCCAGCTGCATGACTGCACTGGATGTGCAAATAAACATCCAGTGACGCACAGCTGTGTAATGTCTTACGTCATTCATGTATGGATGTGTGGATGAATGTGGGGACAGTGCCTTCCCTTGCGTCAATGATGTTCATCCTGTGGGATGCTAGTCAGAGGGTGCGACATTGCATTTTGTGTACCGGGTCCCGTGAACACTACAACAGGGACACACACATCAGTCACTTCCTTGTCCGGACATGGACTGGACCACGCCCACAGCCCACGAGTCATTGTTGCAAGCCCTGCGCTGGTCTGGCATACGGCAGGCCAGACCACTCCGCTAACGCCCCGAGGGCGGGCCTTCATTGCTACCCATGGCAGCCGTACTCGCTGGTGGTGTGCAGGTCACTGGTCTAGTTGTCAGCATGTCACAGCCACTCCCTGAGGGCAGGTTTTCACACACACCACACCCATCCAGCACAGGCGTCACAGGCCATGTGACTCCGCCAACATAAGGGGCCGATGACGTCACATTCCCCTCTTCTGGTGGTGACTGGATGACGGACGCTCCACGGTTCTCACTCATATAGGGCTCATGAGTTGTTGCGCACAGGGTTAGTGGCATCCGAGGCCTTGAGTACGGCACAGGCCTACCACCACGTGGCGCAGACTGGGGTTGCACAGAGTTAGTGGCATCTGAGGCCTTGAGTACGGTACGGGCCTACCACCACGTGGCGCAGACTGGGGTTGCACAGGGTTAGTGGCATCTGAGGCCTTGCGGACGGCACGGGCCTACCACCACGTGACGCAGACTGGGGTTGCACAGGGTTAGTGGCATCCGAGGCCTTGCGGACGGCACAGGCACCCCGCCACGGGACGGTGACTTTGGGTGCACTGAGTCAGTGGCACCTTGAGCTGCTGAGCGGGTGTGCAGCCTGCGATGATGCCCCGTCCCGGCGGTCCGGACAGCTCAGGTTTTGTGTGCCCTGCTGGACCGCAGTGTAGGCCAGAGCCAACGGGCAGCGCGGGCCTACCGCCCGTGGCGTCGCTTCCGGGATCCCATAGTTAGTGGCACCCATTGGGCTGAGCGGGTGTGCAGCCTGCGATGGTGCCGGGTGCACTAGTATGTCCCATGCCATGGAGTAATCAAGACCCAGCACCAAACGTGGCACCTGGTGGCCTGCGGAGCGTGGCTGCATGGTGTGGAGGGTGCCATGTCCACGGGCCCTGGGATTGTGGCTTGCAGCGGCACGTGGTGGGCCCTCCTGTCTACGCGCCGGTGGCGGAAGGTGAGCATTGAGGCCTGGGTGTGCATGGGCGGGCATGCTCCGATGGGCGGCGGGAGGGGTTGGGGTGCCTCTGCCTGGGTGTGCATGGGCGGGCAGGCGATGTTGTCTCGTGCAAGTGTGTGTACTGTGCCAGTCATGTATCTGGACTCTGTTTCAGCTGACGGCTCTGACTCAGATGTGTGACCTGGTGTCCTGCTATACATACCGGCACGTGGTTGGAGACACACCTGTGGCAGCAGGTGAGCAGTGTGGCCTGGGTGCGCAGGGGCGGCACGTTCTCTCTCTCTCTCTCTCTCTCTCTCCTCTTCTCTCTCTCTCTCTCTCTCTCTCTCTCTCCTCCTCTCTCTCTCTCTCTCTCCTCTTCTCTCTCTCTCTCTCTCCTTCGCTCTCTCTCTGTCCTCTGATGTGCGCAGGACACACCTTCTCATCATGTTTTTTATCTTACAGGCTGTGACCTACGTATTGTCCCGAGGGGAGCGGCCATGTGTCTTCATTTCATTTCGGTGTTCATTTTAATAAAGTTTCATTTGTTGCTTCGAAAGTGAATGTGTGCTGCTCATTTCTGTGACGACACATGCATGTCACCAGTTGTGATTGTGCGACATCAAGCGGAATATTTTGTACATGTTTAGGTGTGGCTGATGTGGCATGTCTTTGGTCGGGGGGGGTGCCAGGGAGGGGTGGTCCTGGGGGTGGTGGGGTGGGGGTGGGTGTTGTGGCCCTCTTGGGTGTCCGTGGCGCATGATGGGTGGCTCCATGGCATCTGTTGCCCTACCGATGTAGGCCTGGGCTGTGCTCCCTTTTGGTTTGCAGGCTGCCGTCCGACTTTACACCAGGTCAGAGCAGGTGTAGATTTTCTGGTGCTAACGCGCCTTATCGCCTGTTTTGTGTTTTTATCGCCGATGTGGCTGGTCGTTGTGAATGTTGAGGTGTGATGTTGTCTCGGCTTTTGGCACGGGAACGCCTACTCTGCATCTCATTAGCGATATTTGCGGGGGTCCTCTGTGGCGATGTTTTTTGCGGCTGCTATCGCGGGTAAACTGGTGCTGTGGACTGTAAACACCAGCTTGTGAATGGGGAGGTAAATTTATCACGACTTTGGCTGCGATAAAATGCCGTTAATTCGGCAGTAGCTCCTTGTGAATATGCCCCACAGTTTTCTAAAAGTCTTATACCTTGCTGCAACAATGAAGATATAACACGAGATTATACCTGTCCCTAATGTAAGAAAGGGGGGTATTATTGTGTGTGCCTTCAGAATGCGAACTAGTACAAGCCTCATTTGCATAGTCTTTTAATCCGATGAAGTTCTCAAAACCTTCCCCGTCCCAAATCACTTGTTGTTTTCATTTCTTTATAAAGAGCTGTAAACTATTTGAAGGATTAAAGTAATGGCAACATTGAGACGAACTCCTTTCTGACCTGTGGCACAGTGGTACATCTGTTTTTCCTCTTTTAAAGAAGAATATGCAAGGCCCTCCAGTTTTATAGACATTGCTCGCCACTTCCCCAAGTTATTGGTGGGGCCCAGGTCATATGAGCAGTTTCATGAAGGCCAGATGCCGAGTTTACCCCTCAGCATGCCCTTCCGCAAATGCACTTTGTTCCATGAAAAAGACCGGCAATAAAAGAGCTCACAAGGCCCTAAGAATTACAAATAAGCAACTTATTTATCTACTTTCTGTAATGCCAGCCAATCAGTGCATCACACCCAAGGTTTCTATCCCCTTTACCCCAAAAGAAGGGACCAAGTTCCAGAAAAAATGGGTGGGGAAAAATTAGCATTGGCGATATGCAACAGTGTCACTTCATCCTTGGTAAGGCTCTCACAAACTTTTTGATCCTTTTACAGTCATAGGTGAGCTAAAAACGAATAAACGTGTGAAATATATGCAAGGAAATATACAGTTTACAGTATATATTTTAATAAATCGATAACACGAAAGTATCTCAGAGGTTCATGATTATGTTTTGTTTTAAGGGTGCCTTGAAGGGGACTCCTGACGTCATAAACTCTATAAAAAAACACACATTAGATATTATTCCAAAAGAACAATTATTTTACCTATCATCAGTCATATGAATATTTTCCATGTATTGAGGAGTTGACTTTATGAATGAGTCAAAATTATGTTTTAAAAAAGGGGAAAGCTGGTTTGGTGCATTAAAAAAGGACAGATTTTCAGCAAGTAAAGTAAAAGTTTGTTCTTGAATGTTATAGTGCTTGGGTGCAAACGGTCTGAGAAATGAGAGAAAGATTTAAATTGCAGTCTGTGTGTCTCTGACATCCCACCTCAGTTCCTTTGGAAATGCTGATCACTCTTTCAACACATAAATTGGTTCCAATTTATATGATGGAGATATGTATACTCCATAGCAATGGCGACAGAGTATACATACCACCAACATGAAGGGTCACTCGGCCAATTTAAATGCAGGTAGACCTTCAATTTTGTTATGGTAACCACCACAACCAAGCTCATCCAATGGCCCGACGGAGTAAGGACAGTCAGAGAAATGGCTATATGTCCACCGGCCCAATAGGGATGGGCAGAGATGTAGTCACTTTTTTACTGTGCATCATTGCCAGGCAAACCTGGAGGTGAGGGACAATAAAATCCAAATAATGATTCTCCCCCCGTGGAAGATGACTATCATGGTGAGGGGAGCATACATTTTTTATTTAAAAAAAAAGAAAATAAATCACCACCAGCTTGGCGGTCATTTATGAATCTGGCGGTTGGAATACTTACTCTGCCACCCTAGCAGAAAAACGGCCCGACCAGCAAAATATAAATGAGACTTTCTGAAAGCAGTTGGCTGACAAAACAAGGGCCTTGACTTCCAGCCAGTAAACAACAGTATAGGTCCTGGTCCAACACTTAGGCCGCTATTATAAATTATTGGTGTGGCCTAAGCCCCAGAAGCCCGTAAAACTTGGCACTTATGATTATGAGATCATTCAACCTACCTTAAGCATTAAATATTTTTCCAATTACATCAACTTTAAACCAAACATTTCAAGCATGTACAATATTAGTGATATCTCTCAGCCCCTGCCCCATACAAATAGTTCTATTGGTAGATCAATGTTTTGGTTAGTTTAACCACATCATAGACTCACAGATTATGTTCAACACAGTGGTTCTTTAAAGTAAAATAGCGTTTATCAAAAAGAGACATATTTATGTAAATCTAACAACAGTAGATTAAGGAGACCTAAGTGTTAGTCTGGAGTATTAATGGTGAGGCTTTTTAACAAGCTGGATGGAGTTGGATGGATTTATTCCAGCTGTGCCATGTTAACAATTTTTGGGGTCATGGGCAAAACATATTTTGGAGCCCCATGTTTGGAGCAACTTTGAATCTATTACACATATTTAGTTAATTCTTGAGGTAAAACAATATTGAATTACATTTTAAACTTTCAAAAACAATTTCATGTAAAGCATCAGAAATTAAAAACTGCCAGGGGCAGGTGTCCATTAGATAAAGGCTGTTAAATGAAATACTGAACAATAATTGAGAAAGCCATCTCTTTTTGCACTTGGATGTAGGTTTTTATTCATGTGAAATTTGGTGTCTAACAAGTTTGTTACTTCCATTGCAGGAAAGAGACAATAAGGGTAACTTGTGGATGTTTAGTGGATTGGTGCATGATATTAAGATAAGATATATGCACATAGAACCTGAAATTGTAGTTTTAATTGCTGGATATTAGTATTCATAAATACATCCCCCACCAACTATGAGGTAATTAAAAGGTTTGGTTGGAGCTAATATAACTTAGAAACAAAACTATTTAATCAAATACTACTTTTAAAACCAATATGGTCATATTTGTGGGCATATGCACACCAAGTGGAGTCAGAAATGGATCAGCTAGGAATGGCTCGTTTCGATGTTATATTAAGGTTTGCATCAAAGTCAATCTTATGTTGGAAGGATGGTATGAAATTAAACCAGCATATATGGTGGGCCTGGATTGTCTACATAATACTGTGTCAGGAAATGAACAATTTATTAAGATGTGATTTAAACCTCAAGTTTTCCTACTTTTGGGAAAATACAATGACTAGTCAAGTCAAGAATAACTTTATATCGCTTCATAAAAACATAAACATTTCACAATTTTAGAAAATTTACAATACATAAAACATTTGCAATGGAAAAGATAAAAAGACAATTCATAAAATTACAGCAAGAGCATAAAAACATAATAATATTTCCTTAAATAAAGACAATTTAAGCAGCAAAATGTAACCCTGTTGACCTTATACAAATTTTACTCATAATGCTTTCTAATCGCGATAGAGCCCCTTATATGGTTAGCTACCACGATACAAATGTCAGAGGAAGCCAAAGTATGCACAAAATTAAAACCATCAGTATATGAACAAGGACGAATATTCCTTAATAATGGACACAAAATCTAGTCCTCACCGATTTATATAATGTGCAAAATAGTACAAAGTGCATCGTGCTTTGGCTGGAAGAATTATCACATGGACAGGGCATAAGCTTACCCGTCCACCCTCCGTGGTGCAGAAACGCCAACGCTAAAATTGTAAAGGGGCAGGAGACAAGTGGGGCACTCCCATATCACCTTGTTGCTGATAATTACACATATTGCCCCTAACATGATTCATCTCTTTAATAATGGACTTGGCGTTTGGAGGGATTCTTTCAAGGATTTTCAAAAAACGTGTCCCAGGTCTATCTCATGGTATTTTTCCCTTCGATAATAAAGCCAAGGTATCGTTAGGGCATTATCCGAGTTTAGACATTCTTTGATGACATCTCTTGAGAACATTAGGTCATCTGAAAGCCAAATCTTGGCCCATAAATACAGGGGGGCACTGCCAATACGGTCTTCTATAAACTCTAGGCCCAGTTCAGTATGACAGAATAAGGTGGGGGCACGTTTCGGTGTCATCAGTGATCTTTTGATAAATGTATTCTCTATTACTTGGAGCTGTTGGCTTTTATATTGTCCCTAAACCCCGGCCCCATATGTAGCAATAGAGAGACAATTTGCTCTATAGAGAGTTAATAGTTCCTTCACCGGCTTGTGCCCCAATTTTCAAGCAAACTGGCATAATGCGTCCACAGCCCTACTTGTCTGCTGTGCTCTTGTGGTTAAAAGTGGTTTTCATTTCATATGGTTGTTGAATAAATTGCTCAAATATGAAATATTATTAACTTTTCCTATCTTCTTTCCCTGAACGATAAAAGTTTTTGTTTTTGTGGTCTTAGGGCCACATACCATTATCTGTGATTTAATAAAATTAACGTTTAGATCAAGGGAAGTCATAAAATCAGTAAAAGCATCTAGAAATTTCTGCAAGCTCATAGCTGTCCTTGCCAATAAAACTGTGTTGTCTGCAAATGATAATAAATGTACGGGTTTATTACCAATTTTAGGGAAGTGGAGCTTCCTTTTTAATAAAAAAAAAAGTCTCCAGCCCATTTGTATAGATTAAGAACAGGAATGGAGCCAAAATGCATCCTTGCCGTACACCCTCTGTCAAGATGATTGGGTGAGTTTTTTCCCCCCTTACTAACATACCTTATGGTAACTGTGGTGTTGGAATGGAGCCTACAGAGGAGGGTTACTAGTACTTTTTCGACACCCAGGGCTTCCATCATGGCCCACAATTTATCCCGATTGACGGTGTCAAAGGCACTAGATAAGTCCATGAAGGCCAGATGAATAGAGCTCTTCATGGACCTCACTTGCTTACTGACAATTAGGGACAAATTAAGACATTGTTCAGACGTACCCAGCTCCCTCCTAAAACCATATTGTGTGTTAGACATGATCCCTGAAGTGGATGCCCAATCTTCTAAACGTGCAAGAAGGACCCTTCCCAGTACCTTTTTCTGTAGCATTCATCAGTGAAATAGGCCTGTAACATGCCGGATTATTTCTATTACACTTTTTAAAAACTGGGACCACAATTCCCTCTTTTCATGACGCAGGCAATGGACCAATAATGGCTGCTTTAAAAATATTCGTTAGTAGAGGTTCCCACAGATTAGGATTTCTTTTGAAAAGGTCAAGGGGCACCCCATCTGGGCCGGGGGCTTTCAAACAAATACCCTGGGCTAAAGCCACCTCTACCGAATATATGACAATACATCGCATGCCATTACATCGCATGGCATTACAACGCGGTTGTTACAACGCAAGTGTTGTTACAATGCATTGCTATCACATCGTAAAAATTGACCACGCATGCCATTACAACGTAAAGGCATGCGTGGTAAATGCATACACTTAGTAAAAGTGCTTAAGGTAAGTATATATATATATATTTTTTTTTTACCCCTGAAACCCTAAAATTACCCTTACTCCCCAGTACCCATACCCCCCTAAAATCCTAAACTTACCCATACCACCCCAATAACCATACCCCCGAAACCCTAAAATTACCCTTTCCACCCCAAAACCCATACCCACCCTGCACCCTAAAACTATTCCTGGCACCCCAAAACCCAAACCCACCCGGAACCCTAAAATCACCCTTGGCACCCCAAAACCCATACCCACCCTGAACCCTAAAATTACCCTTGGCACCCCAAAACCCAAACCCACCCTGAACCTCAAAATTTCCCCTGGCACCCCAAAACCCAAACCCACCCTGAACCCTTAAATTACCCTTGGCACCCCAAAACCCATACCCGCCATGAATCCTGAGATTACCCTTGGCACCCAAAACCCAAACCCACCCTGAACCCTAAAATTAACCCTGCCACCCCAAAACCCAAACCCACCTTGAAACCCAAACTTATCCCTGGCACCCCAAAACCCATACCCATCCTGAACCCTAAAATTACCCTTGGCACCCCAAAACCCATACGCACCCTGACCCTAAAATTCCCCTCTAGCACCCCAAAACCCTTACCCACCCTGAACCCTAAAATTACGCCTGGCACCCGAAAAGCCATACCCACCCTGAACCCTAAAATTACTCTTAGCACCCCAAAACCCATACCCATCCTGAACCCCAAAATTACCCCCAACATTTCCCCTAGCACCCCAAAACCCAAACCCACCTTGAACCCTATAATTACCCTTGGCACCCCAAAACCCATACCCACCCTGAACCCTAAAATTACCCTTGGCACCTCAAAATCCAAACCCACCCTGAACCCCAAAATTACCCCTGGCACCCCAAAATCCAAACCCGCCCTGAACCCTAAAATTACCCCTGGCACCCCAAAACCCATACCCACCCTGAACCCTAAAATTACGCTTGGCACACCAAAACCCATACCCACCCTGAACCCCAAAATTACCCTTGGCACCCCAACCCCATACACACCCTGAACCCTAAAATTAACCTTGGCACTCCAAAACCCATACCCACCCTGAACCCTAAAATTACCCCTGGCACCCCAAAACCCATACCCACCCTGAACCCTGAAATTACTCTTAGCACCCCAAAACCAACACCCACCCTGAACCCTAAAATTACCCTTGCTACCCCAAAACCCCTACCCACCCTAAAACCTAAAATTATCCTTGGCATCCCAAAACCAAAATACACCCTGAAACCTAAAATTAACCTTGGCACCCCTAAACCTATAACCCTACACCCCAAAACCCAAACCCACCCTAAACCCTATACTTACCTTATACTTACATGTAAAACGCATATGCATTTACCATTCATGCCTTTACAATGAAATTCGTTGTAAAGGCATGCGTGGTAAAAGCATATGCATTGTAATGCCATGCGTTGTAACGGCATTGCGTTGTAATGGTAGTTGCGTTGTAACAACCGCATTGTAATTTCAACGCCTTGAAACAGCCGCGTTGTAATGGTTGTTTCCCACTCTACCTCATGGACTGTGATGGACAAACTAAATTGTGTGGCTAAAGTTAAATCAACGGGTATTTCCCGTGGATCCTTCTCTAACAACTTGTGTGAGGTGTTGAAAATACCGAAGAAATGGGCTTCCCATGCTTCACCCAAGATTAATGAGTCCATATGCCTCACATCTTCTGTGAACAATGGGTGGTTAACAATTTCCCAATTTTTTTTTCAATCTTTGAGAGAGCCTGCTTTTTCCAAGTCCTCCCACGCCATCCTCCTCAGTTCCAACTTCCTGCATTCAATGACCTTTTTGTATTTATATTGTTGTATTCCTCTTAGGGTGTCCATACACGGGCTTTCCTGGATCATGTCCTTATATAGGCACAATTCGCCCTGCCCTTATATAGGCATAAAATCCCAGTCCTTATTTAGGCATTAAACCGTGCACTCCAAATACAGGCATGGTCTCTGACATCCGTCCACCCTAACGTCACAACGAGTTCTTGAAGAACAGACACTTAGGCTTCGGGAGTTTCCCTAGCACAGGACTATTGATTTCTTCAAAGACTCATCTATTATGCATGAACCGTTATACCTTGAGGGTTCATTCATGACGTCTTCCGCTGTCCGATTCACGTCAATGCTAACATTCTGAGGTACCTCTCAGGTATAAATATACCTTCCCTAGCCCTTGTAAACTAGAGGAGACCTCGACTTCAGAGGAGCCCGTTTCCCGGCCTGACGCACGGAGAAGACGCTGTCATCCCTGCACGCAGAGAGTCCAGCTTCCAGTGATCTGACTTCCCTTGCGGGGTGTTGGAGTTCGAGTCTGGCAAGAGATTCCCACCTCTCTCATTCTTAAGGTATGGAGCTGACTAGAACCTAGAGGGACTCTTGGCATACTAGGCATACTAGGCATACTAGACTTAACATACTCTTAGTATGCCATAGTAGGGAATACTTCACCTACTTCATACCTCTCCCTACACCTAGGTTAGGTTAGGTACATTGGGGTAGAACTAGCTTAGAGACGCATCGTATGAGTACTCGCATTTTTAGTCTGTGTTATTTATGTAAATGAATATCTACTAAAGATCATGCTAGCGCAGTATTATTTATTTCTACTGCTTACGCTGTACATTATTTATCTTGCATACTGTCTTGTGATCGTAACAGCACATTTTACTTACACAAGAAACAAGACTGTTCAATAAACCTTTTATTGAAACGCCCGTCTATTCTTTCTGTGTAACTTTGAGGAAAACTAAGCATGCACGATTGAGCTGAGTGAAATAGTTATCTATTGTTTCTACGACTCTGGGACACGTTCTGATTCTATAAGGGAAACAAAGTGGTCATGTTTTGCGGCTGCCAGAAACTACTCCCTTCTTGTTTATCAAGGAGTTTCTAGTGGCCTCTGAGCTAGCTGGCACAAGTAATTAAGTTTAATATACTCGATAGGGACATACTGACCTTAGTCCTATGTCAAACCTATAGGGGATATTATTCCAATGCGCAGATTAGCTCTCTATCACGAGGAACGACATGTAGGGCACTTTTTTATTCCTTATGGGCCTTGGAGCATTCAGTGTTAAAGCATCGCACCTCTAGAGATTGTTGAGGGACATTTCTAATCAGCCTCTGGGCTATATCGGTACAAAGTAATTCAAAGTCCCGTACCAATCCAGCCGGGGAGAAATCTAGCTGCAAGCACCCATCTATGAAATTGTAACTACTTATGATATCTTTCTCAAATTGTAAAGAGTTTACCGGTCCCCATTTCAATCTAATTCCTTTGTTAGAATTGTATTGAATCGGGTGTTCATCACTGTGCCCCATCTTAGGCTTTATGTTGAGAGAAACAATAAGAGGATAGTGATCACTTGCACAGTTTGGCTTAACCAAAAATCCTGGACAAAAGTGGTAACGTTTTTTGCCATTAACATAAAATCAATAGAACTAACCCTACCACCACCAACATAGGTTGGGCACTGCAAAGGAAAGTTGCAATCATAATTTGCTATGAGAATAAACAAAATGAACCAGGGGCTGACTCTCTGGGGCATATTCTCAAGGAGCTATCGCCGAGTTAACAGCACTTTATCGCAGCCAAAGTTGCGATAAATTCATCGCCCCATTCACAAGCTGGTGTTAACAGCCCATAACACCAGTTTGCCCACGATAGCAGGCGCAAAAAACCAACGCCACAGATGACCCCGGCAACTATCGCTAATGAGATGCAGAGTAGGCGTACCCGTGCAAAAAGCCTCAAAAACACCACTCCGCAACATTCTCAACGACCAGCCAGATCGGCGAAAAGACCACGAAACATGAGATAATGCGCGTTAGCAGCAGGAAATTAACACCTGCTCTGACCTGGTGTAAAGTCGGATGGCAGCCTGCACCACAAAAGGGAGCCCAGCCCACAGCCACACCTGAAGACCAACAGATGCCATGGAGCTACTGAACATGCGGGCCGGACACCCAAGAGGGCCCCAACACCCACCGCCACCACCCCCAGGACCGCCCCCACCCCCCCGGACACCCACCGCCCCCCCGGACCAACACTGAGGCAGCGCAGACAAAGACAGCGACCCTCCGAAAATGCACCAACCTCAAAGATCCAACACCAGAGAATGTCATTGCCCACTATATGCCCAAAGGGACAACCCTCCTCCGCATCCTGATCACCATTGCCCACAGGCTGATGGTACCAACACAGCGGTCAACCAACATCCCACCGCAGACAAAGCTGCTGGCCGTGCTGCCCGTGTTGGCCTCTGGTACCCTCCAACCAACATCCGCCTGAGACGGAGGAGTCACACAGCCAGGCCAATCCAAGTCCCCCACAACGGTCATGGGTGACACCATCAGCTTGGTACCCCACTATCTATACTTCACACACACTGCGCAGGAACAGCCGGAGACCAAGCAAGGTGTGTACACCACAGCTGGCTTCCCGCATGTGTCAGGGGGCAATTGACTGCACACATGTCCTACTAGTGGCCCCTGGTGACACTGCACACAATAAGCGCAACAGAAAACGCACGTATCCCACCAATGTGCAGGCAATAGTGGACCACCGTGGAATCCCCGCCAACGCCGCCGCCAACCACCCAGGCAGTGTGCATGATACCTGCACCTCCCGACAGTCCATCATCAACCTGCGCCACCAGGATGGCACCCACGGAAATGCACTGCTCGTTGGCCAATACCAAATGCACACACCACACACCTCAACTCCACAATCATGCAACACACAACACAGGAAATGCACATGTCACAAGCTCACCTACAACATGCACACCCACCAGACACGACAGCACAACTCACTGTGGGAACCTGGGCCAGCCATGTACATGAGCCATCAACGGCATGGCACCTCGGACACACAATGGCAGAATGTCGGAAGAGGTGGGGACCAGGCATGTGCGAAGGAGGCAAGGGACCGATGAATGAGAATGTACACAATGCCAAGTGTGGCGTGGATGTGCTGGCCAGACTGCAGTATGCAGACCACACACATATCCATGTCGACACACACCGCTGGTGTTTGGAGTGTAGTGGACAGTGGACGCAACCATGTCACCCCAGCCAGTGGGGAAGATCGCGGAAATGTAGCTTGTGACGTCCCCCCGTAAGCGTGAGCGGAGTGGGCTGGCCCGGCATACGCCAGGCCAGCGTAGGAGTGTGAATAATAGGCACGTAACTCTGGGCGTGGTCCTCTTCCCGAATGCCCAACGACTCTGCCAGGGCGGTGCCTCTCACCCCACCATGAGGCCGACGCCGTGAGCGGTGTTGCCAGCGATCCTGCACCCCGATCCGATGCGATGCTGCACCCCGGGACGCTGGTCCCCGAACCAGTCCTGCCCACCCCTGCGCACCCAGGCCACAATGCCCACCTTCCGACACCGGCGTGTGTCAAAGAGGGCCCACCACGTGCCGGTGCAATTTCCAAGCCCGAGGCGTGCATCCTTGGCAGCCTCCTCAGACCATCACGGCCTCTGCAACACAGGCCAGCAGTACTCCATTCACGTTGACGTACTCCACCGGCATGCACAGGGGACAAGTAGGTCACACATTTGGAACTGAGTCTTGATTACACCATGGCAGAGCACATAAATCATGGCTGAGTGTATGTCACTATACACCCTTCGATGTGGTGCCAACAGGTCTTAGTGTTACCTCACAGCCGCAAGATTCTGTGGGCCCACGCGGACTACTGCTCTCGGCCTACGCTGCGCTCGAGTAGGTCACAGAATTGGAACTGAACATCGATTATTCAAAGGCAGAGTACGAATCATTGCACGCAAGGAGAGGCATAAGAGGATGACGCGTTGCATTTGGGAGGAAAAAAGAATCATCATTACGGAGGTGATCAAACACTCCCGACAACTGCCCTGATGTCACTAACTCTGTGCATCGCGAGCCTACGACACGTGGCTGTGGCCCACTGCTGACCGCTGCCTCCGGCCTACACTGCGGTCCAGTAGGTCAGAGAGTCTTGATCCGGCAATGCCGGAGTACATATCAGTGTACCGGCATCATCGCAGACTGCATCCCCTCTCAGCCCCGGTGCCACTAAGTCTGTTCCCGGACATTCATGGACACTCTCTGGTCGTACATTGGTGGCGTCTGAGTCTATGGACTAGGGGGTAGTTTTCATCCTCTTGCATCTGATACCGAATTGGTGGTGGCAACAAGGCAGTAGCTTTCCACTCCTCCATTTGCTGCTTCCGGATAGCTTCTGCCCTCTGCATCATGCCCTGTAGGACACCTTCCACTTGTCCCCCGCAACCCTCTGCCACATTCACCTTCGACATGGGCGAGGACCCGCTCAGTCTGAGTGGCCCTACCTCAGTGGACCTCAAGTCACCGTCCCGTGGCGGTGTGCCTGCCGCTGTGCATCCGGGGCCACCAACTCTGTGCAGCTCAAGTCAGGGACCCTGTCTGAATGAATATTGGATGACCTCTGTTACGGTGGTCTTGGGGTCATCGACGCCATGTGCATGTGGCCCTGCGCTGTCCGCTGCCTCCGGCCTCAACTGCAGACCACCAGGGCTCACACATCAAATCCAGTCCTGACCGGCCTGGACGTCGCATCACCGCAGGAGGCACACGCCACCACGCCACCACGCCTGGGCCAACTCCAACCACCATCTGCCAGAGTCGAAACAGTGGTACTGGCAGACTAACGGAGTTGCTTAGACCTGTCGTGGATGCCATCATCTGCCTGATCCCCTGCGCAGCACTCCAGGTGCCACTGACTCAGTGCACCGCAACCCATGGACCGTTACTTATTGAGTTTTGTGCTGTGGAGATGTTGCGCAGCAATGTCACCTCAGGCAGTGTGGGGGACCTGGGACGTTGATGGGGAAGTTGATGCAGGTCTAACACACCCCACTGCATCTGCATCAGGAATATCCCGAATGGACACAATCCTAGTCATTTTCATCACATGAGCGCGCTCAGCTCTAGTGCCCCAACCTCAGTGCACTGCAACTCACGGACACTTCTGTTTGTATGTTGGGTGACCTCTGTACTTGCTCCGGCTCCCTCCATGTTGCTCAGCAGTTGACTCTGTTATGCAGGTGTTTTCTGTTTCCATTGCACTGGTGTCCACTGTTCAAGTTGTTGC
This sequence comes from Calotriton arnoldi, assembly GCA_963921515.1. Lineage (NCBI taxonomy): Eukaryota > Metazoa > Chordata > Amphibia > Caudata > Salamandridae > Calotriton > Calotriton arnoldi. The sequence goes on along the minus strand of CAWUFW010000084.1, from coordinate 1,477,391 downwards.
CAGCACCAAGCACTCCGTGCGGGCTGGCTTATGGTCACCCCACACACATCCAGCACAGGCGTCACTGTACATGTGGCCCTGCCAATAAAGGGGCCGGGTGCACGTGCCCGTAGCCAGTTCAACATAATATCTGCGTGTGTCCCTGTGGTCTTGTTGTATGCATGAGGGCCCTGGGCCCTACGACATTACATTGTGCTGTGTACAGCAGACGCAGACATGTCACCGCAGGCAGCGGGTTAGAGCTTGGACATGTGGCTTTGTCGTCACCCACTCAATTCATAAGGGGAGTGGACTGTGCCGTTGTACGCAGAGCCAACGTGGGTGTGTGACTGATATGTGCGTGCCCCTGGGCGTGGTTCTGTACTGGGAATGTGCATCTGCATGTGTCTCTATGGCAGTGTGGGTCTCCTTTGTGGGGTGTAGGTGGTCCCTGAAGGGTAATTGACACCCACGTATGTGATCTAGTTCGCCTTCCATGGGTTCGGACCACACCCGCACCTGTTCGGCCACCTCCTTTTGGCGTTCTGACACCTGGCATTGGGGTGCCATGTGTGGGTATGTGAAGTGTTGTGAGCCAGCCGTGCTTGCGGGTGCTTCATGCTGTGTGGTCTGTTGCAGGGGCTGTGGTCTCCTCTGAGTAGCTTGTATGCCCTGGTCCTGGTGGTGGGTTGCGTTGGATGTCCATGGGCTAGCGGTGTGTTGGTCGTCTCCTGCATCACTGATGGGTTGTCTGGTCTGACCTGCTGGAGGTGTTGTTTGTCCCTCTGCAATGTGAAGGGGAGATGCATGTTGACATTGTGTTGACATTTATGTTGGCGTATTGTTCTTGTAGACATGCAGACTGTGTGACAATGTACCTTGTGACTGTTTGGGTGGTGCTGGCAATTTGAGGGGGGACAGTGGACATTTGGACTACATGACTGATGTGAGGTTGTACCCGTACATATGCATCTCACAGTTCCCTGCTCTGTCAAATGTGATTGGCCTGTTTCTGCGCATGGGCGGACCCAGTTGTGTCCCCTGTTCTGCAGTGTCGGTGTTGCACTTTGTGCCACATTGTCATGGGATGTGCTGTGATTGCCATGTGTGTGTGCTGCAGTGTGCAACGGGATGGGGACATGACCCTGGGTAATTGTGGGTGTGCTACACATCGTTGTGCATGTGTGCCATTGTGCCCATCTCCCCCCGTCCCCCCAGTCCCTGTTGGTTACTCACCCTGTTGTTGTTGTGTCAGGTCCTCTCGAGCTGTGTCCGTACTCCCACCTCCTTGCACCTTCTCCACACTGATGACTGGCCTCCATTTCCTCCAGCTCCTCCTGTGGCGCAGGACTCCCACCTCCTGTCGCCGTTGCTGCCTTCCTGTTGGCAGCAGCTTGGGGCCTGGTTTAGGTTTTCACGTCATGCCAGCACCTCTTGGCCTCCTCCATTGGCCTCCTCGACACTCCGGCTGCATTCAAGGTAGTCTGATTGTGGGTCAGTTGCTGGTAGTGTTCTGTCACATCCGTGACGCTGGTCTTGTTTTCCTACGGACTGCACCCCGTCTTCCTCTCCCTCTTCTCCTTGGCCTTCCCCGACCCCGTTGGTCCTTGCTGGTGGTCTGTGGGGCTTGTGGGGTTCGCGTTGGCTTCTGCGTCGGTCAGGGTGCATCCATGTTGCTACATACTTTGTATTGTTTCTGGTGTGTTGTTTTTGTTGCTTTTATAGTGCATTTTCCTGCCAGACGCATGGAATTTGCAGGCCTGCCGCTGGTTTTCGCTGCTTTTTGTATCGCGATTGGCCTCATCGCAGCTTTTTTTGCGTTCGTGTTTTGCATTTCTGCGGCGTGGCGTTGATTTTTACGCGGCCATTTGACGCGTTATCTGGTGACTATCGCATGGTACCGCCGTGTTGTGAATACTTGGTTAACAAGGCGTAAATTTCCCGCGATAGACTGCGATGTTGGAGGTTGCGTTAAGTAACTTTTGCGATGGTTATCACACGTTCTTGAGAATATGCCCCTCTGTGTCTTACAGCCCACACACATGTTGAGAACTGTACTTCCATTTGCAGAGACTCTATTACTTGGCAATTACTTTTGTCAAAGATATTATAGTACCAGTTCACTAATATTATTTCAGCCTTAGCTAAACCCGAAATCGCTATTAATTGGTACCAGGGTGAGCTTATGCATTTGGCTTTTACAGACCCATATTTTACTAGAGTAAGAACCACAATGCCATCCTTGGCCCTTCCTGATGGAGACAGGATAGCAGGGACACTTGAATAACGATATCCATCTATAAAAATATCATTTGTGGACCAGGCTTCTTGTAGGCATAAAAGATCGAAATCTTTAATAAAAACGCAACCAATCCCCAATTTTGAACAAATTCCCGCTATATTCCATGATAAAAAAATGTCATTTGTGGCAGTATTTTCCTGCTGAACTAGCCCCCGTTTCATATTAGCAGGTACATCAGGAATACCAACGACTGACGAAACCACTACTTCAAATGCTTACTCCTCACAATTCACTTCCCGTTGGTTATTACATAAATATTCCAGGCCTCCCACATCATGTACCTGGCAAGGCAGATCCTGCAGTCAATCAATATCAGTTAGGCCAGAAAGTGCTTCAAAGCGGTTTGACTGGTAATTCGGCTGTAAGTGCATAAGGTTGAGAGATTTTGCCCCAGTTTGATCTAGCCTTTGTAGAGAGCTAGGTCCTGTATGGGGAGGATAAAAAAAAAACAGGGGGTATGCCCTTATGGGACCATTCTCGCCCATCACTTCCTTAAGACGGATCAACCCAAAGAGCACACACCTAGGATCCCTGAAATTTAAAACCACACAGTCTCCTTCCACAGATTTCGGTGTGCGGCCTAACCAGCCCACCTGCCGTGCCATAATGATGTTATCAAGTAACTTCGTCTGGCATCTTGTTCTACTAGTGCACCAGTGGGATGATTTATTTATGAGACTTTGGCAATCTTCGTGATGGCCCGATGGCAGTGGGGGGACTCCAGCTAATATCAGGGTATAGGGGTGCAATCTGGAGGTAAATTTAGTAAATCTTGCATCCCTTCCCCACAAATGGGTCCATGTGTTGAGCAGTTGGAGTTTACACAGTGCAGTCTGCCACTATTCAGCAAGAGAACTTTCCTGAACTGTCCTCCTGCCTTTATTGTTGGTAGGAATTCCCTTTGCTTAGCGAACGTTATGGACTCTGTAATAAAAACTAGGTTCCAGATTTCCTTGTAAGGTTGCCTTTCGACTTATCTCTGCTAATATGTGGTTTCATACTAAATTTTGTAATTGCTTTTCGAGACTCATGACTTATTGCATAAAAGGTTGATTATTGCTTTGAATTCTAAAATTGTTAGATATAGTAACAAAATGTAAACCTTGTTGTCTGAGTCTTCTTTAAATCGTAACTTTGAAATTTTCTTTCCACAGAGACCGTGCATATAATAGCTCAGATTCTAATCATAGATTATTCTCAGAGCACCAGATTATTTTCCTATTATTCTGCACTGCTGCGGCAGAACTATTGGTTTGTATGATTTTGGCCTGATTGAACTTCTTTCGAAAGTTTGGAGTACCCGTTGTTATCCGATACATTTACAGCATGATCTTGAGAGTAATATATTTGAATTTGATTTCCAATTTGTGAGTTGGTTGCCAATTAGTTGGTCATCATTGGGTAGCCACAGCAGACACCCTAGTTCCTCACCCCTCAATGCGACAGGCAAGGTTCAATAGAGGACCAATGACTCTGCGCATGTGAGTAGATATCATAAGTAGATAAAGTGAGAATAACCAGTAATTCTGTAGTGTGGGCCTAAGAATAAGGAAAATAAAGCTTCCACTGCAACAAAGGTGAGGTAGAGGGGGTGAGTTGAGATATTAGAGAGTGTGCAAGAGAGAGGAGGTAATAACAGGTGGAGAAAAAGAAATACAGGTAGAGAAAGAGAGGTAGAGAGAAAAGAGTTAGGTAGTGAGGGAGGTGAGGTAGTGGTAACATAGAAAGCGGGAGAGTGGAGGTGAGGTAGTGTATGGATGTTAATGCCAAAATTAGGGGTTAAATAGTGTGACAGAGTGAGCAAGGTGGAGTTGAGAAACTAGGCAGTTTTCACAGGGGGGTTTAATCAAAGCATTACTTAGAATTCCAAACCTTGTGCAAACTCATGTTTGCTCAAGTGGCAGAATTTACCCAGACCTCGTATTCAGGGCCTAAAACAACTTGTAACACAATTTGGATTGGTTGCTTCACAGATAATTGCAGTCCTTTTTAGAATGTATCGTCTGTGATCACAACAAAGAATTGAAAGCAATTGGGTAGAGCTATACTAAGCAAAATGCAGCTCAGGATCTCTTCTCCACTAATCTGTGGGGAAATCAGTCTGAGAAAAGGAATCAATGAAAGTGAACAATGTTTGAGATAAGGAAACAGTCACCACAGTTGTCGATCTTTCTCTGTTCACATTAAAATACCTACACTGTGTTGCTTTAGCATTCATTTCCAGCACCTCACGCCCCACATTGCTCTCAAAACGTGCCTCTTCTTCCTCAATGCCTGACTGTGTCCCAGTAGAAACTGAAAACGATGTGCATGTTAAAATAATGAAGGCATGACAGGTTTGCAAATGGTAGGCAACAAGGTTGCAGCCTTGATAAACCTTTAATGCTAGCAATGTAATCCTAATTCCAATTCAGGCTTTTGGTCTGTGTGCTGCCGATAAAGACAGGCAGGGCTGTGTTTTTTTTATGTCCCGGATAATGGACAGAGAGAATGTCAACGCAATTCTCTATTATAACTTCCACCACCTCTTTGCAAAGGTTTCAAAACATATTGTATGCTGTTCTTTTCTAAATTTGATTCAGACAGAGTGTAAAGACAATGTAAGTTAATATATATAAAGGAGCCAAACTGGACCATTATTAAGGCTTGAAACTATGGGCCTCATTTACATGAATTGGCTTAGGGCAGCACCGCAAATCATTTTGTGTGCTGCCCTACGCCAATTCGAAAGGGCAGGAATGCACTGTATTTACAAGATACAGGGCATTCCTGTCCTTCCAGCCAGCACCAGAGCACCAACGCAGGCACCCTTTCACCATGATGCAAGGATGTCTTTGTTGTTGCTATGATTGTTTCTGTGCAGGAAGGCGCACCTTCCTGCACAAAAACAATCACGAGAGGCGTTTTCCTCATTCTGTGTGTGCTGCACAATGCAGTATACGTGGAAAGAGGAAAAACAAGGAGAAATATGAACATTTCTCCTCGTTACTCCTGCTCTGGGGAGGCATACGTTTTTAGTGCTGCCCCAGGTTTACGTGACTTTGTAAATCTGGGGCAGTGTCAAAATCCATGGGTGTTTAGTGGTAACACCCATGTAATGCCTCCTTGCCTTACTCCATATCTATGAGGCCATGTAAAGCCATGCAGGGTGGCTTTGCGTCACCTCATAGATAAGATTGAGAGGCCCACGCCACCGGAGCACCCAAAAAAATAGTGATGCTCCGGCGCCGCAGGTCTCTTGTAAATGAGGGCCTAAGTTTTTCACAAAGAAGATCAGACACCCTACAAACTGAAGTTATTGCACTTCAGCTTTGAAATTCATACATGTTCTAGATTGTTTGAATCAGATGCATCAACCCCCTCCTCCACCTAGAACCCAGTTCCAGGGTGGAGGCAATCATAAGAGAATATTTCTGAAAAACAAAGTTTGCAACGTATCTATTTTAGTCATTTTAAAATATATATATTGAGAAAGGCTACACCAAACCATAAAGAGTTTCTGCACAAGCCATTAAATAGTAATAAAACAAATATTTAAGGTAAAAACAACAAGCATGTTGCAGAAAGGCAGATCCAGTAAATGGTGTTGTGTATCCATTTCTTGACATGCATCTTGCAATGAACATATAAAAACAATTTTCTTCTGGAAAATATTGGTTTTCATGTTGTACCTTGTTGGACCTGTCATCCTTGGCGTGGTTCTCCACCTTCTAGCCTCCTGTTTCTGCTGACTTCATTTTTGCTGGCCTTAGAACTCTGCACATTTTACTCCTGCTAACCAGTGCTAAAGTGCTTGTGCTCTCCTTTAAACATAGTAAAATTGGCTTACACACTTGTGGTGTATCAATTTACTTGCAATTCTCTAATAAAGTGGTACTTCCTATACCCAGGGCCTGTAAATTAAAAGCTCAAGGGGTGTCCGCAGCATTTATTGTGCCACCGATTTAAGTAGGCCTGCAATCAAGTCTTAGGCCTGCCATTGCAGCTTGGGTGTGCAGTTTTAACCTGCCATTTTGACCTGGCAAACCTCTTACTAGGCCCAAACCTCCCATCTTAATGCCTACAAGTCACTCCTAGGGTAGTCCTTACACATTCCAGAGGGCAGGGTGCAGTGTATTTAAAAGGTTGGACATGTACGTTTATGTTTTACATGTCCTGGTAGTGAAAAACTCTTAATTTTGATTCCACTACTGTGAGACCTCCCTCTCCCATAGGATATGGCTTAACTTATTACATTTAATAAGTTATATCTTTCAATTAGGAGCAGGTTGGAATATCGAGTTTGGTGTCTAAAGAATTGTAATTAAAAGACCTCTATAATAGTAAAGTTGGATTTTTAATCACAATTCTGAAAATGTCACTCTAAGTAAGTTGGCACTTTCTTGCCTTACCCGCCTGGTGTCTGCAGCCTGTACCTGGGTCACATGACTAGGTGTAGCTGGCAGTTGGCCTTTGTGTACAAAGGGAAGACAGGTGTTGGCAGAATGGGCCGCTCTGAGTTAACAATGGGGAGGAGCTGTCAGCTAACACACTTCCACATCACAAAGGCTCTGCATGAGCACTCTCACAAAGGGTATGACACTGGTCTTTTGTGACCCCAGACAAGCTGGTGCCAGGACAGGAAGGAAGGAGATGCCTGACACCTCAGGGGGTGGAAACCTCTAGTAGCTTCCTGTGGGAAATGGCCCTTTTTGCAGGGTTATCCCCAAACTTTTTGCTTCTTCCTCCTATTTTTTCCTGACTTGTATTTGTTGGCTATAGGACTCTGGGCACTTTACCACTGCTGATCAGTGCTAAAGTGCATATGCTCTCTGTGTAAATTGTTATGGTGATTGGTTATCCATGATTGGCATATTTGTTTTACCAGTAGGTCCCTCGAAAAGTGCACTGTGTGTGCCAGGGCTGGTAAATCAAATGCTACTAGTGGGCCTGCAGCACTGATTGTGCCACCCACATGAGTAGCCCTGAAAAGATGTCTCAGGCCTGCCACTGCGGTGCCTGTGCACAGTTTGTTAACTGCCATGTTGACTTGGCAAGTGCACCCACTTGCAGGGTCCTGCCCTTCCCTTTTCTTACACATCGGACAAAGGTAGGACATGTACTGGTGTGGGTAACATGTCCTGATAGTGAAATACTGCCAATTTCGTTGTTTCACTATTGCAAGGCTATCTTGCCCCATAGGACAGAATGGGGAATGCTTTGTAACATTTTACACGCATATCTTCCCATAGGGATAAGATGGAAAAATAGAGTTTGGTATCCATGAACTCAGAATTTGATAACACATCTTTCAGTAAAGATGGTTTTTAAATTGTGTGTTTGAAAATACCACTTTTAGAAAGTGGCTATTTTCTTGTTCAACCATCCTGTGTGCCGTTCTTTAGATTTATTGCTGTCACGACGTCGCAATAGCCCCAGTTGGTGCTATTTGTTTTCTACAAGCTTTATTTTTGCAATAACCATTCTAAAGTCATATTTGTAATTGTGTATGTTAGATTTTTGTTGTTTTGGTCTTGTTTAGTTTAGATAAAGATACTTTATTTTTCTAAACTGGTTTGGTGTCCTTTGGTGGTGTTTTCACTGTGTTACTGTGAATGTTGGTACAAATACTTTACACATTGCCTTTGGGATAAGCCTGTCTGCTCGTGCCAAGCTACCAAGGGGGTGAGCAGGGGTTATCTAGAGTGTGTATCCCCCTTACCCTGATTAGAAGCAAGGGTCCCTGTTTGGACAAAGGTACCTACCTCTGCCAACTAGAGACCCCCATTTCTAACATTGGTGGTCAGCGGTGAGGATTTGAACCTGTATTTGTACTTGACCCACAGTGATTGGTGTACATCACTATTTTAGTGCAGACCACTACGCAACCACATACTGTGTTTTGTTTTTGGTTCTATTTTTGAGTGACCCTTAAAGTATCCACGCATCATGTCTCATTAGGGTAAACCAGCAAGTGATGTTGCAGAACTGGAGATTGATATTGAAATGTTAAGTGGCTACAAAGTAGGTCAACTCAAGCAGTTCTGCAGGAGCTGTGGGTGTCCTATGAAGAGCATCTCCAGGAAGGAGGAGCTACAGAAGGCCTTAAGGGCCTGCTGGGAGGCCAAAGAGGCTGGGGAGACAGATGGTGCAGAGGTGGAGGAGTTTGCACAGGGGGATGGTTTCAGGTCACAGGATCTGCCGGTGTCAAGAGCAGCCTCCAGGGCTGGCAGCAACCATTCCGCTAGAAGTTTTTCCCCAGAGGAGTTGGAGGAAAACCAAAGGGTCAGAGATCATGAGTTAGAAGTCATGAGGCTCAAGATGAAACTATTGGAAATGGAGATCCAAAAAGCTGCCATAGAGAGAGAAAAGATGGCAGAAGACAGCAAGAAGATTTATGCCTTGGAAGAAATGAAATTGACATTGGCAAATGAATTAAGAATGAGGGAGCTTGATGTGGAGCTTGAAAAGCTTGAGGCCATGAGTGTCTTAGCTGAAAAGGAAATGTGTGCAGCTCATGAAGTGAGCTTGGCCGGGTTGGAGGTGCAGTCCAGCTCAGATGGTGGCAGCAAAAATGTAGTGTCTAGTGCTGAGGGAGAAGTACACACACCCAGAGATGTGGCGCCTGACTTGAAGGAGGGTGTTGACATACACCAAGGGGTTCAGGTTTATGAGGTAGCTCAAGTGGTGTGCAGTGTCCCTGAAGTGGATTGGGGAACTGGCACAGGGGTTCATATTCCTAGTGGTGGGAGGGACACTCTTCTGACTCTAGTTCAGAGGTGCAGGGAGAGGGGTTCCCCCATGGTAGAAGCCTTGGTGTGTGAATGTGGAGACCACCCAGAAGAGTGTGGGTTGAGTGACAGAGGCAGTCAGACACTGTCTTGCCAGTCTCAGGAGAGTGATGTGGGGTACTTGTGTGAGGCACTGGTTGGTGGGGCAAAGGGTAGCATGGTTAACAACTGTGGGGGCTATGTGATTCAATTGTTGGAGAGCATATTCTAAGTCCCTGTTTTCCAGAGCTATGCCAACACCCGGTGGAGTGTGAGTTCTCTGATTTCAGGGAGCTTGCACTGGAGGCAGACCCTTTGGCGGAATCCAGAGGGTCTGAAGAAGCTTTTGGGAGTGATCCTGAAGGGGGTGGCTCAGGTTTTCCCCAACCAAGTGAGGTAGGGGAGGTTTCTTGTAGCCCAGATAGGTCCCAGTGTAGTGGGAGGGGTGTAGGGTCCCAGGTCCTGTCTCAGAGGAGAAGGAGTGGGAGTGGGCTGTGTCCCAAGGTGCCCGAAACCCAGACCCAGGGCCTGGTTGGTTCCATAAGTGAACACCAGGAGGGGGGCCTAGTCTGTACCGGGAGGCCATTTCCTGAGGGCGATCCCCAAGTGTCAGGTGGACTAGGGGGGAGCTGCTGTAACAAGCATCCCACCAGTTCTGGTGTCTGGCAGCACTGCTCCAGTGGGGAGGGTGCATGAGTCCAGAGAAAAGGGTGATGGGGGGACGCAGTCCCCAGTGGAAAGACCAATGGGTCAGGGGTTGCCAGCTCTGAGGTCAGAGCACCCCAGGACTGACCTTGGTGAGGCCACTTCTGGCCTGGGGGGTCTTCATGCTCTGTCAAGTGGACAGGAGGCTGGAGACCTGCGCCAGGCAGACTCTTGTATCACTCATGAGGAGTGTGTTTTCCTTGGGGAGGGTTGGTGTACTACCCCAGACGTCGTGGGTTGCCAGGCACAGGTCCATCCTAAGGGTACAGACCCTGGGTTAGAGGACCAGGTTCAGGGTGTCCCCCTGACCTGGAAGAAGGGGAAAATGCTAACAGTGCCCTTACCAAGTTGTCTTCTAGGGTACCTCTCCAGGTGGGAGGGTGCAGAGCCCCAGGGGAGAAGACAGGGTGTGGAAGAGCCCACCCCAGTCTCTTGTCCAGTCGCAGGGTACAGACCCTGGGCTGGTGGGCCAGTGTCAGGATGCCATACCTGACGTGGCAGGAGGGAAAGTAGAAAAAAGGTGCCAGGTACCTGGGGCTACTGCCCCCCACTTTCTGACACCACAGAGGTTAGAGAGGCCTGAAAGACATGAGGCATGGCTCTCATCACTGACAGCTGTCAGTGGCCACTGTGGCTGACTGTCCTGGTGGACAGAGTTGCCCCTGGGAGGGGGGCAGGAGTCACACCCCGGGGGTGGACTTTGCCACACCACTGTGTTGGCCATGTGGGTACTGTCTACCTATTGGGATACATCTGTGAGCAAAGTAAGTTTAGGCGCTGCACAGATGGGGTCCCCAGGTGGGGAGAAGGGTCCCCCATGGGTAAGCCTAGTGGGCCCTGAGAGTATGGATAGAGGGATCCAACTGGGTTCAGCGAAGCGTAGAACAGGAATGGACCCCTGCTGTTCGGGCCAGGTTCCATGTTCTGCCGCCCCAAGCCGGAAAGCCCATCGAGGTATTGATTGGTCTACCCTGGCTTTAGGCTGGAAAGGGGTTGTGTTGGAAATGGCCCTTTTTGCAGGGTTATCCCCAAACTTTTTGCTTCTTCCTCCTATTTTTTCCTGACCTGTGTTTGTTGGCTATAGGACTCTGGGCACTTTACCACTGCTGATCAGTGCTAAAGTGCACATTCTCTCTGTGTAAATTGTTATGGTGATTGGTTATCCATGATTGGCATATTTGTTTTACCGTTAGGCCCCTAGTAAAGTGCACTGTGTGTGCCAGGGCTGGTAAATCAAATGCTACTAGTGGGCCTGCAGCACTGATTGTGCCACCCACATGAGTAGCCCTGAAAAGATGTCTCAGGCCTGCCACCGCGGTGCCTGTGCGTAGTTTGTTAACTGCCATGTCGACTTGGCAAGTGCACCCACTTGCCAGGCCCTACCCTCCCCTTTTCTTACACATCAGACACCCCTATGGTAGGCCCAAGGTAACCCCTGGGCAGGGTGCAGTGTATGTGAAAGGTAGGACATGTACTGGTGTCTGTAACATGTCCTGATAGTGAAATACTGCCAATTTCGTTTTTCACTATTGAAAGGCTATCTTGCCCCATAGGACAGAATGGGGAATGCTTTGTAACATTTTACAAGTATATCTTCCCATAGGGATAAGATAGAAAGTTTGAGTTTGGTATCCCTGAACTCAGAATTTGATAACACATCTTTTTAGTAAAGATGGTTTTTAAATTGTGTGTTTGAAAATACCACTTTTAGAATGTGGCTATTTTCTTGTTCATCCATGCTGTGTGCCTCTGCCTGTTTGTGGATTGACTGTCTGGTTTCAGTGTGACAGAGACAGAGGATGTGCATTCCCTGTAGACAGCCTCTGGGGGGTTGAGGTGGGCCTGGCCCTTCCTGGACAACTCAGCTCTGAGCTGAATATACCCTGGCTGCATATAGAGTGGTGGGAGGAGATTTACCTTGCACCTGAATGGAGCCTGTCTCCCTTGCCCAACGCTGTCTCCACCTACTGTGGTCATGCTGCACCAGTGAAGGCAGAACTGGTTTGAACTGGACTCAGAGCCCCCTGCACAAAGAGAACAAAGACATTTTGGGGTATAAGTATCAGACCCAAAACCCCAGACTTTAGACTACTTCTGGAATCAAGTGGAGCCTTTGCCAAGGAGAAGAGCTGGAGAAACTGAGGAGAAGTAGTGCCCTTGCAGTGTGTCTGGGGTTGGCCTGCAGTTGCTGTTTCTGCCAAGGTAAGGAGAAGGACTTTGCTGTGTGCTGTGTCCCCTGCTTGAGGAAAGTCTCCAAGGGCTTGAGTAGAGCTTGACTCCTGTTTTGAAGTCTCAGGGACAAAAAGACTTCACCCCCAGCTCCCCTGAACTTCCTTGCTGGGAGTTCTGACCTGCCAAGAGGTGCCTGTAACTGTGTTGGGCCTCTGGAGGTTGTTCCTGCTGTTGGGAGCTGGAAGAACCTTAAGAGAAGTAGGAAAACCTGTTTCCGACGCCGTCAGCGACGCCGTGACCTGCACTGAGGCCCGGGGCACCGCTCGTGAAGTGAACAACGCATCGCCCGGCCTGCTCCGCAGCTCCAACGCCCTACGATGCCCGCCGACGCCTGCAGTTATCGGCCGTGCCTGATGCCAGCGCTCGCACCGACTCCATCATCGCCAGCGCCTGCATCCTGTTATCGCGGCACCAATAACCACCGAGGGCAACTCCATGAACTCGCCGACTTCGCATTGTCAACGGAACAGACATCTTCCTTCTTCGACGCCGTGCATCATCACAGACTTCATTTCCAAGGTACTGTTTGTTTGGGGGTCTGTGTGACTCCATGCCCGACGCCGCGATCCTCGCGGTCGGCGCCGTACTTTGGATTTATTGCTGTCACGACGTCGCAATAGCCCCTGTTGGTGCTATTTGTTTTCTACAAGCTTTATTTTTGCAATAACCATTCTAAAGTCATATTTTTAATTGTGTATGTTGGATTTTTGTTGTTTTGGTCTTGTTTAGTTTAGATAAAGATACTTTATTTTTCTAAACTGGTGGGGTGTCCTTTTGTGGTGTTTTCACTGTGTTACTGTGAGTTTTGGTACAAATACTTTACACATTGCCTTTGGGATAAGCCTGTCTGCTTGTGCCAAGCTACCAAGGGGGTGAGCAGTGGTTATCTAGAGTGTGTACCCCCCTTACCCTGATTAGAAGCAAGGGTCCCTATTTGGACAAAAGTACCTACCTCTGCAAACTAGAGACCCCCATTTCTAACACTTCCTCTACTCCAAAGTGGGTACCAGGTATAAGTATTGGAACTTTAGACCCAATTCTTTATACACATCTTGACCAGGAGGAAAACTCAGAAGAAGGACTGTCGTGCCGCTCTGCAAGAAGGACTGCCACTCTGCTGCCCTGTTATCTGGTGTGCTGCTGACTGATGGACTGGACCTGCTTCTTGAATTCAGGACCACAAGAGTGACTCCAGGAGGCTAGTTGGCTGGCCTCTTGACCAGAAGCTTAAGGTCAGAAGGCTCCAACCACCTTGAACCCAGCACCTGGACTCAGCCAGCTGTGAGTCCTGCCCTCCCAGGTGCTGCAACCCCAGTCCTGGACCTTTAGAAGTGGGCCAGCACAGCCAGTGCATCATAGACCAGAAGCTCTGCATTGGAGTCAGTGCTTGATGCATCGCCTCTGCAGACTCTGCATCGGGGCAACTCCGTAGGTTCACCTCCAGCGCAGGACTTTGCATCGCTGCCCACAGCCTTCGAGGAACCGATTTTGTGCGATGCTTCCCTGACGCAGGCCCTTTCTTGGTGATGACACAGGACCTCACATCGTAGGTGCGCAGCTCTTATTAATCACCGCTGTGCCACACATCCTCAACACGGGACTCCGCATTGCTCCGCAACCAGTCTTTAAAGTACTCTTGTTCAGTAGGCTTAACTGGGTCCCTGTAGCCGGCCTATGCTCCATTGTGGGTGGCCTGAACTTGTGACTTTGTCCTGTCCGGTGCCACCAGGTAACCACAGTTGGCGCTTTGTGGTTGTGGGTGCAATGTTCACTTAAATCTTTATGACTGCATTATCTCTTGTGCTACTGATTGGATTTTTGTTGTTCTGGTCTTAAATTATTTATTACATTTTAGTCTATTTTTCTAAATTGGTGTGTGATCTTTCTTGTGTTGTGTTTCACTTTATTACTATTATATTGCCTCTAAGTGAAGCGTGACTGATCTGTGCCAAGTTAATCTAGGGTGTGCTTGTGACTTCACCCTAAAATGAATTGTTTTTGCTGCTTCAGTAGGGTTACACTCCCTTCAATCAGTAACAAAGTTTCTTACACACCTTATTCAGCCTCTGGCTGGGCTCGGTGGAATCATTTGGTAGAAGAAAGGACATAATCTTCTTCTTTTGGCTTGGTGATGCAAAATGTGTATGGAAGGAACTGCTCCTGTTCATTCCAAAGCCATCCTCGATTTTCTGACTCTAACTGAGCAGGAAGGAAAAGCTAATTTGGACCCTGAAGGAGGGAAAAGCACTTCACCTAAGTAGAGAGTAGCTAGAGGAGGGCTATAGCTCTTTCAGATGGAGGAAGGGGGCAGCCAATTTCTTTTTATGACTTCTGGGAATTGTTTTTGTCAACCAAGAGAGGAAGTGCTGAAAAGAAGGTGAGTGCACAGGATAAGATTGACAACTCCTCACCATCTTCTCAGACATTTTTTGGGCCTAGCAATAAAACATCATTTTAGAAGAAGACTCTTGATGACTGGTGTAAGAAGAAGACTCATGACTCCTGCTGGCACCAAGGGACTGGAATGGCTCTGCAAGATTCAAGTGATTGTTTTTTTTTTGCATGCCCTAGGAGCACAAAAAGCATAGGAACTCCTGTATCCAACAAGGTCCATCTGACCTCTGACATGAAGGACGTCTGGACCTGTCCTGTGACCTGGAGGAGCGTGCCAAGCATTCCCTCATTTTACTGACAGCGGACTACTGTCACTGTTATGGGTTTAGCATGTTGAACAGTGGTGGCAGCATACTGTGTTTTCTAAATCCATAGACATGACCAGACCTTTTTGTCTGAGTCACTGGAGTGGACACCAACTGGCCCACTCGGGTATAGTTCCACTTCTATATGCTAACCTAAATCCTAGTGCTAACAACCCAAGTGTATGTTGTGCATGTTTGTGTATGTGGTTGATGTGGTACATGCATTGTGTTTATGATTGAGCCAGAGTCATGGAAGTCTGTGGGTTCCATTTTGAAATGCTCTGACCTGTTCCTGTGCACAAGAAAGAGATGAGGTTGTTTTCCTAGATAGTGGAAGTGTATTGCAGACCTTCCTGAAGCTGAAAGGAGGAGACCTAGACACTAAAGTGGAGACCGAGGAGACAAGGCTAATTTAGAAATTCAATTAGACTGTTTGCTGAGAGGAGTTATTAATTTGTCTTCCTCCAGATGGGGGGGCTGAAGGGTGGTACAGTAGTGGGGAAATGGTTGGAACAACGTGGGCAGAGCCGGGCGTGCTCCAACATTGCAAGCGCTACAACGCTTGCCTTAACCACGCATATACCTTAACCACGCATTTGGGGTGGTCGGGACTTTTTCAGAGCTCGGGGTCGGGATACTTTTAAGGGCTTGGGGGCAAGGTAGTTTTTAGGGCTCGGGGGTCAGGGTAGTTTTTAGGGCTTAAGGTAGGGCAGGGTAGATTTTAGGGCTTGGGAGGCAGGGAAGTTTTTAGGGTTCGAGGGGGGATGGGGTATGTTTTCAGGAGGGAGGGGAGTAGTTTTAGGTGTCAGGTCGGAGGGTAGGGGTCAGGGGTGGCACTTACCTGAAAAGTCTTAACCATGCATATATCTTTGCCATACATGCCTTAACAACACATATTTCGCTGTAAAGGCATGCGTGGTAAAGGCATATGGATTGTTAAGACTTGCATGGTTCAGAACGCATGGAACCGGCATGCTTGGTAAATGCATGCATGGTTCCGTCACACAACCACTGTAGTGTCTGTTGTTCAAAGTTAAAGGGATCCCTTAGTTGTGGTCAGCCTTTTGTCTCTGTACAGAGTGGTGTTTAATGTCTAGGAGCAGAAAGCTCATACCTGTTTGTGCTTCTGTTGTGGGCACTCCTGACTGGAGACTGGTCCGCTGTAAGGGACATCATTCTACACAAAGGTTGTAAATGGGGAATAGCCTGGAGAAAACTCTTTAAAGAAGAACCACAGCAACCCACTTCTGAAAGTGCAGAAAGAGAATCCATGTCCCCTGTCTGCTTTGACTGTATAAAGGGGGAAGCCACAGACCCCTTTGTTGTTCCACTTCCAAGTTCTCTTTAACCAATGAAGGAAGTTCACTGAAGAGTAGAGAGAAGACTGCTGTGCTATCAGCATCGGTGTATGCCTGAGCAAGAGTTGATGAGACACCTGAAGTCTTGCTTTGCTGGAAGAAGCTGTTCCTCTAACCTGAAGCACGTAGAAGCAAGCTTGCTTGCAGAGAAAGGTGACAACCCTGAAGAAGGGGTGACTCTTCAGGGAGTGCCAGTAGAGGCAAGATACAGTTGCGGAGAGGGTCTACTAGGAGAAGGAAGACAGCAGCAAGAAATCTGTGGGACCCTAGATGTGATGGGCTCAGTCTCTTCAGAATCGTGCTTCCAAGAGGAACTGTAGACTAAAATATAATATTTTTGTTATCAATGTTCTGAAAATCAACCCTATAGGAACCCTTATAAATGCTGCAGTACTCTGAAGTGCACTGTTTGAAATATCATCAGTAATATAATGGCGTTCACTTTATCAAACTGTGTGCATTGTAGTGGTTGAGAGATACTGCATATTTGGAATTCTTTGTTTCTAAGTTGGCGATGGTTTCATCATATTTGTAAGCAAATAAATAATAGATCACTAATATGTCTATACTTTTACTCATTGCCTTTACACAAAAGAAAAATAAAGGATTTTTCTGACAGCTCAAGTGTGTAATTTGAAAAAAAATGAGATGCTGTTGTAAGGTATGCACCAAGCAAATCATCTACTGTAATGAAAAAGGTAACTATCTTCACTAATACAAAATGTTTATTTTTAGATGCTTTTTCAGGACAATTAGGAGCAATACAGTGCTCTTCAATACCACTATAAATAAGTTTCTCTCTAAAGTCATTATAAACTTGAAATTATGTTTTTGCATAATCACAGAAAGAATGAAGAATGCAATTCTTCTGATTTACCTGCGTGGTAATTATGTCAGAAAAGTAATATTTATTCTAAATCTAATTATACAAAGTCTCTACAAGTCAGAAGCCTCACCATCTGTTCATATGAACAATTATTTATAGAGTAGATTGGAAAAGCAACATCACACCTGCTAATAGTTTATATTCATTTACATATCACATACTGTTAATGGCACAGAAAGCATGTTTATTGCAATCCTCGCAGGGCAAATATCCCTTCTCCTTTTAACATAAAACAAATACAGCCAAGCTGTTCTGGCTTGCTTATTAAAGCATTTATCTTTTATTGAGCCACGGTTTTGCCGGGGTGCAAATGAATGGAGTCACACTCCAAATAGGAGAATAACTGAGCCGTCATGGAATTACTATGCATTATTTTTCATGGTACTCCCTATTTTGCTGATGTTTAACGCACATATTTACCACCTGCTCCAAGGAGGTGTTTAATGTGTGTGGGGCTTCTGTGTGGTGTGTGGGTGAGGAGTAGGGGAGAAATGGGAAGAACAGTTCTTGCAGGGTGAGCATTCCATACTCTCCACTTGCTGGACAATAAGGTTGGACAAGGCTGGGTTCCAAGGTCAATGACTCAAGCGATTTTATTGGCTGGAATTTCTGGCCAGTAATATAGTGTCTACCTTTAGGGTGGGAGAAAACCCGGACAGGCATGATCAGATGGAGTGGAATTCTGCATGGGAATTCCGGTCCACTCGACTCATAATCAGGGGCCCCAGTACATGTATTTATTACATTAGACACCTCAGTACCTGTTTTTATCCAGATATGAGCACCAGCTTCCTGCCCGCCTCATGGCGAGGTTCGGTCATATCAGAAATCTTCAAGGGTGGCGACAGATCATTTCCAGGCAACTACCGCTTAATTGCCCTGATTGATAATGAGGTCAAATATTTTGCTTGGACCTTGCTCGAGGATCTAACTCTGTGGGCCTCAAGTAATTCTTTCATCCCATTCAACCAGACCGGATCCTCAAAAACATCAGGCACAACAACAAATATACTGGCAATCTCACTCCTAGTGGATGCCACCCGAGGTTCCAAATCACCGGTATATCTCTGTTTTATCGACTTCAAAGCGGCCTTTGATAACGTTGACCAGGAAAGGCTGTGGGGTAAGTTAGCAAGCTGGAAAATTCCTCAAGGCCTGCTGAACATGTTAATCATGCTCCATAAAGATAAATAGGTTCGGGTCAAGCTGGGTGCCGGAACGCACCTCTCAAGGAAAGTCTCAACTACCCTGCGGTCTAAAACAGAGGTCTGTCCTGGCACCAACACTCTTCAATATTTTTCTGGCAGACCCGACAGAGCAACTGCAAACTGCATTTGCACGCTCCAAAACTAGGCGGCACTGCAATATCTAGCCTCCTCTATGCTGACGATGTGGTTTTGGCCAGTTGCACACAGGTGGGGCTTCAACGGCTGCTAGACACCACGAAGGCCTATTCTCTGGCAAACAGTCTGTCTATCAATCTTGGAAAAACCAAGACTATGGTATATAACCATGAGAAAGCATAAACGCACACATGGTTTTGGGGAAACACCCGGATTGAAGGCATGGATGAATGCAAATATCAAGGGGTCGTCATTGACAAAAAAGGCTCCTTCGCAGCACAGAAAGATGCGTTACAAAGGAAAGGGCTGGCGCTGGTGGTTATCCTTAAAAACCTGAAGAAAAAACTGTCTGGTCCCTTGCCGGCACCCATTCTTGAAGTAACGCGCAAAACTCATACCAACAATTTCATATGGGGGCAAGCTGCTCAGAGGCCAGGACGCCAGAACCCTGGACAGAGTAATGGTGCGAGCTTATAGGATCATCTTCTCCCTACCACGATTCACCTCACCGGCACAGATCCGCCTAGAATTTGGTTTATTAAAACAGATGCTGGCCCTGCGAGAAATATATTTAATATGGTGGAACAAAATTGGAAAAGCTGAACCAAACACGCTGAGTCATCTGCTATGGAAGGAGTTACAGGCACGCGATCTGTCACCGGCAATGGTCTATTTGCAGGAATCACTGGGAAGCACAGAACTCACACAACTTTGGGACACCCCCTTCTGCCACCAGGATTTTAAGTAGATGGTCTGGAAGGCCCTAAAATTAGCTCAGCTACGGAGGACAAGGCCTCATTAGCAAAAAGTATGCACAGTTGGATGACATTAAACAATCATAAAAACCTTGTGCCACAACAATACTTTACCAAGGGATATCCAGCCAAGGTCAAGGAGCAGTTCTTAAAATACCAACTTGGTCTGTTACCCGAAAGGCCCACCTACCATCCTGGCTTATAGAATGACAAACTGATACTTGTCGGCTATGCAGGGCAGAGAAAGAAGACCTACACCATCTAGTATGCTCCTGCAAAGAGATACAGAGTGAAAGGAGACAGTTTTTGAAAATGCCCTTCAATCAAAGGGGAATACGTTCCAGAAGGCAAGCCATGTTGGCTTGTTTTAACCCAGAGGACCTCAAGCTGGACTGCCGTCTTGTTACATTTCTGCAGAAGGTGTAGAAAAAGATGTCCAACAGCACCCCTTGTAATGCCTGACCAGAAAAGTAGCCCACTGGTGGAAGTACTCACTACTAACTTTGATTTCAAGTGGTTAAATTCGTCAGCACTGCCTTGCACTTTCTTGCACTCTCACCTTATTTTATTGTACTTACACTTTAAAGCCAACAACCAAGTCTAAAGAAATACAGGCATTGCCAGTATGAAGGGACCACCGTACCAGTGGCAACTTGATCCACACTCAAAGCTGTTCTCAAAAGGTAAACATCAGCCGCACTCCTTTCTTTGCATTTGCACCTTAATATAAACACACAATTGTTTAAAACTAAGACAAAGTGTTGGCCACAATCTTTTTAGTCTTGAGAGCACATATAGAACTGCGGGGTCCAACGAGCCAGAATTTCGTACTCTTGCAACGTGTGCCCTCAGACCAGCGAACAACGCCTACTTTTACTGTGTATGTATGAAACATGCAACTTGTATTTTAAATTTGCTGTTTTTTTCGCAACACTTTTGCCACACTACCTCCCCCATGAGGGCGCAGACTGATCCAGTGGGAAATAATGATTTAAATATTTTGCTCTTGCGCATGTGTGCTTTTAAATTAGGGAACAACACTTACTGTTACTGTGTTTCTATGGAACATGTATCTTGTATCATAAGATTAATGTTTTATTGCAATGCTACATATAACTTGTATTTTGTAATTACTGTTTTATTGCAATGGTTTTAAGTAACCACACAATTTATCAATAAACTTAAACTTAGAAGTGTTAGATGTCTCAGACAACGCCTACGTATCCTTTACTTTATGCAGAATGATTTATGCGAAGTAAAAAAAACTTTAAAAAGTTACTTTATACTAAGTAAATAATGCCTTCGCATGTCACAATGCATATGCATTTTTTACGTTTTATATAACATTTATATACTATATATTAATTTAGAAGTCATGATTTACCTCGTGAGGTTGTTTGACACCTTTCTCAGGAAACGTCTAAGGTCCTGCCTGCCTAATCCCACAATTTTATTTCATATTAAACCTAAATGTATATGATACTATCATTGTTTAATGACAGTATGTCAAGAATCAATTCTGCACTTTCTTAGTAGGTATAATGTCTGCAACTCAATTCATTCGGACTACTCATTTAAACTAGATGCCTCGACATTTTCAAAACTCTTTGCATTTGAGGCACATTATGCAATATTTGAGTATTCAGTACATTAGAATGCAACATGTAGTAAATATAAATAATGTGGTTTACTGTACGGTTTCTCACGGTTGCCGAATGTTGAGTTATTTGCTACAATTTCATAAATGGTTACATTCTTTTCCTCTTCTCCTAATTATTCTGGCAATATCACGAAGGCGTGAATGAGGGATAGCAATAGAAAAAGAGTGAAGGAGGAAGAGAATGTTTAAAAGAGTTCGGGATGAGATTGAGAGATACAAAGAGAGAGTGGATGGAATGTAGTTCAACCACAGTCACAACAAGAAGGAAAAAGCCAATATATAGCAGCTCAGTCTTTAAAAGCTACTGCCTTATATGTTCCACCCTGAAATTCATAATTATTCCAAGTATATCCATTTGAGAGAGGTGGTGCTTCAGCAACTCTTTTCTATCGAAAAGACCCACACCATAAATTGCACTGGTAATTTGTAACAAACAAGTTCAGAAAGATGCAAAATGAAGTATGCAGCAATCAAATTCCAAAAGTGGCAAAAGTGAATGTGAAATCCAGGGTTCTCAAGAACATTCCCGAAGCATTCGTAGATAATCCCTGTTTTTGTTGCAAGGTGGGTAAATATATAATTTATTTCCTTTTTCACGCAGCCAGCTCATCAGCCTGGCAGACGATTTTCAGATAATTTTTCGTCATATCCCCTAAAATAAGGATTTCTGGAGTTAAAATACTCTACGTAATCACAATAAAAAATGTTTCACTGCATATACAATATGCATTTTTGTTGGACTTGGCCCTTTTTGGCAGGTTCACCCCTAAACCTTTTGCCTTAAGTTCTGACATGGTGTTGGTGGTTTTAGGCCTCTGGGCACTTTAGCACTGTGGTCCAGTGTAAAGTGCGTGCACTCTCTGTGTACATTTGGTGAAGTTGGCCTGCCCTCCCATAGGAATGCATTGGGGATAAGTCTGCCTGTGGTAATTCCTGGTATGAGAGGAGCAGCAGGGTCGAGTTTAGTATGTATGAACTCGTGAGAATAAATGCTGCGCAATGGTGTGCGCAGATTTATGCTGACTGGTGGAGAAATGCCACTTTTAGAAGTTGGCATTTCTGGGTGCTATGTGTCTGCCTGCCTGATGTGAATTGCATGTCTGGCTTGTGAGTGACAGGGGCTGGGAGGTGTGTGTGGCTCCAGGAGGGGCAGGGTGAGTCAGCGCTGGGCTGAATAGGACCTCTGGGCTGGGGGTAGTGGGAGGAGTAATCCCCTGACTCTGAATAGGAGTGTGCCTGCCCTGTACAATGCTGGCTCTGCCCCCTGTGGTGTGTCTGATCGCCTAGCCCCCACCTGACAAAGGGGAAGAGGAGCTTGCAAAACAAAGTGCTCCAAATCCCCCCTGAACCAGTTACATCTGGTTTCCCCATGCCCTGCACTATAGACAAAGGATTTGTTGATATAAATATAGGGGCTGTGACCCCATGATGTTGTTCAGTTCTCTTCTTGTTCCTGACTAGGGGGGGGCGTGCTGTTGTTGGGGCCCAGGAGGAACCGCCATGGGGGCTTACCTCCCTGCTGGAGGGCCCTGTGTGCTGGCCTCCCTGGGCCCAGCATTGCCCCCTTCATCTCCCAGGACCTTTGAGACCTTTTGCTAAGGAGCTGGGGCTCCTAGCGCCTCGTGAGCGCTGTATCTCCATTTCCCCAGAAGAGAGTGAGGAGCTGGCGGCGTGCAGCGCGCTGCTGCCGTGATCTGAGGGAATCCCGACGTGGGGATTCCCCCTCATTGCTGGAAAGGCGGGTGCCCACCCCGCATTGCAGTGCATCTTATTCGCGATAGCGGGAGCCGACTCCGCTTTATTCTTATTTTATGCTGATTAGCGGGAGCCCACCCCGCTTTATATTTTAAATTCCGAGGGAGCCTACCCCTCATTGCCGCCACGAAGAGAAAAGACTCCGCGGCCCGCCTGGTTGTGGTCAGGGCCTGGCGGACGGAAGCGGAAGAGCAGTGAGGCCAGAAGACCCAGGCGGGAGCCCACCCCGCGCTGGGACGTGCCCAGAAGAAGTCCGGAGCCCCGCAGGCTCCACGTGCAAGTCCCGGGTCCCAGGAGGGGGCCCGGGTGAAGAGGGAGACACTGTAGGCAGACGGGAGCCCACCCCGCCTGCGTGGATGCTGCCAGATGCAACGCAGGGCTCCTCTGAGCACGAGGGAGCCCCGGCGACCGGAGAAGAGGCGGAAGTTGTCCGGAGCCTCGCGGGCTCCGAATGGAAGTCCCGGGTCCCAGGAGGGGGCCCGGGTGAAGAGGAGAGGCGGCCGAGGCCTCCGATGCCAGACGAGGCTCCCAAGAGTAAAGGGAAGCCCCGCGGAGAGGAGAAGCGGCTCCAGCGCGAGGGAGCAGAGCGAGAGTCCAGCCGCATGGAGAGCCCGGTGAGTAGGGGCTTCTCCGTTTGGTGGTGCCGATCGAGGCACAGGCTTGATGGTCAGATTCTGAGCGGCCCCGTCTGGCAGCGGGTTGCTCCAACGAGGCTCACTTATTGGTTGGGGGCATTTCGAGGCACATTGTCGGTGCCTGGGTGGTCCCGCAAGAGAGGGGGCCGCCCCAACAATGGGGGCATGTTTTTAGAGCCACATGGGGGTCCAGAGGGCACAGAGGTGCCAGGCCCCCTTTATGAGAAGTGTCACAGCTGCGCCGCACCAGCGCGGGAGCTGCAGCGAGTTGGGCATAATTGATTCAGAAGTCCCTGAGTGGGACAGGAGAGGAAGGCACAGTGGTGCCAGGCCTTATTCTTCACAGCTGCACGGCAAGTAGCGTCAACTGCAACGTTTAGGCCACAGTTCTTTGGGGGGTATTTCTGTGAGAGATAGGAGTGAGTTGCACTCCTCTGCGCAATTGCGCACGTGGATTCTGCTGCATTGGCAGCGCGCCCTGACTTTGGGACATAGGGCATTTGAGCCCCTTTGAGAAGGCCAGTTGGCCAGGGGGACTGTTAGGTTTGTAGGGCGCCAGGCCCTAATGTGATTTATGTGGTGCTAGGAAATGTGATTCATGTATATGATTTACGCACCCTGTTTTATGCCTCTAACTGTGGTTTATGTATATTTGCATACTGTGGCTTATGCTAGTGAGATTATTCTCTACTGTAAATTATGCCCCTAATGTGAGTTATGCTTAGGAGGTTAGGGTCTAATGCGTTTAGACTTATGAGATGATTGCATAATGTGTTTATGCTGGTGAGGTTGGCGCAGAATGTAAATCATGCCTAAATGTGATACTGTGCATAATGTGGTTTATGTTACAGGATGATGCTGAGTACAGTGGTTACCAGTGATTACTGGTTGTACGTTTATGATATGTCCTACATTTACTAAGTTCACTTTGTGATGGTTCTGACAGCGGTCCAATTGGCCCTGTCAGGTGTACATAATCCCTTGTAGATATTACCTAGTGCCAGGTGGCACAATGTATATTATGTGATTACTATTCTAATGTGTTATGAGAATACAAAGGCTATTTTTGATATAACCTTGTGTGGAGTTCCTTTTGTGGTGTGCCTGGTATGTTGTTGCTGTGTGCGTGCGCAAACGCTTTACACATTGCCTCCGGGATAGGCCTGACTGCTCATGCCAAGCTACCAAGGGGGTGAGCAGGGGTTATCTTCGGCGTGTAACTCCCTCGCCCTGACTAGAGTGGTGGTCTCTGCCTGGCTTTGGCGCAAGCCTTAGCAACCAGAGATCCCATTTCTAACAATTTTCAAATGTGATTTGTAATGGTTAGCCACAAAGTATATCCTAAATCCTCCATTCATATGGAAAGGGAAATTTGCAAAAACAAAAAAAATACAATTAAAAGAAGAAATAATCTTAGCTGAAATAAATCTAAATTCATCAACATGCTCTACAGACTCAGCAAAGTATACCACAGAAGGCCCCACTTCCATCTTACCAGCCACATCTTGATGCTCAAGAGTAACCCTTAATTCACAAACTAGGCTGCTACCCAGAGAGTCTAATGTTGAGGACTTACCAACAAAGTTGACGAAATGCATCATTTAATGTATGAACAACTACTCACTAAGATCAGAGTCTGCTCTTTCGGTGACATATACATTTATCATTCGTCATCAGGATACATTTAGTTAATATGGTGATGTTTCTGCAGTGTTTGCTCTCTTTCCAGACCCTATGCTGATTCTAGCACTTAATTTATTTAAAAAACTAAACAGACATTAATTTGTGCCAGGAAAGTCCCGCTGGGTATTCACCACAAGACCGGGCACTCTGCAGGCTCTCAGGATCACAGTTCTTTGAGAGAGGATGGTAGGGGATGAGGGGATGTATGGATATGTCTCCTAGGGCCTTCTGTATCAAAGGTAAGGTTGCCAAAATTCCCAGAGAACAATATTGGACATTTGTTCCCATTATAAGATTTATTAAAGGCCCTGGAAAGATACCTAAATCAAACTTTATTTAAACTATGTAATAATTTTTAAGATGATCTTTCTGCCTTTGTTTACTTTAAGTGTCACTAAGGGAATCTTAAAGCAGCCTTAGGACACATTTTAATGTGATTTCTCCCTATATTTACTGTTTAAAATATGTACTGATACAGCAAAACAATTCTTGAGTTTCCTAATTTTTGCACCAATCGGAGCATAAACATACAGGTCATACCTGTAAAAACATGGCCAGGTGGCAATCCTAATCAAAGGGTGTAATGTGTCCTGTGTTTATGAGGAAGTGCATTGATACATAAGTGCTGAAAGTCTTTAAGAAAGTTAGATATTGCACCCTGTTTGCACTGCCACAGTAGTGGAGAGCACAATAGGTGTTGCAGTCCACTTGTGGCATTTAACTTCCAACCCTTGTTTAAACAGGGTGCACAGGCACTTTACCACTGGTTAGCAGGGGTTGGGGGCACAGAGTTCTACAGTCAGCAAAACAGATGGGACAAAAGTCTAGGGGTACACCACACAAAACATGGTCATTTCATGCAGGCAGTATGTGGACAATAGACACAAGCCAACTCATATCAGAGGGAGAGTGGGCTCAGAGGAATCTCATAATTCATAATTTTCCCATTAGCTCCAATTTATAAGTTCAATATTGTTTATCAACATGGAACAGATTACATACACCCCAGCTTGGTGTCTTACATATCTGACCACTTACTTGAAAATGTGTGCTCATTGCAACATCCTGAATAGTAATTGGCAACAAGTTGTTTGGGATTGTCCAGCTCCCAAAACAAAATTTGGAACATTGCTTTTTTTTTAATAAAGTCCTTCAGATTGCACAATATCAAGATGTAATGGATTGTTTTGCTGCTTCCTGTCATGGAACACAGCCAATCGATTTCAAAATAGTAGCCTTACTCACAGAGGGGTGTGAGAGCCTAATGTTACTATGTAAGTGCACCATTGCATTTCATGAGTGTGTTTGGTGAAAACATAAAGGGTACGTTACCAACGTTAAGGGCTTTGAATTTAATGGAAGTAATATTTTCCATTAAGAAAATATGTTTTCCAGTAACAAAATAAGAGTGACACATTAATGCTTTTGCCTTATTTCTATTTGAACGTTTCCCATTCAATCTAAATAAATAAAGTTCATACACTAATCAAACCATTGATTTGGAAAACAAATAGTTTTCAAATTTATTGAGCATATAGGTATAGAAACAAGGCCTTATTTTTCCTAACCGATATGTTGGCGTCTGGTGTGTTCTTCTGTAGGAAGTGATGACCATGGTCAGGCTGGGCTATAGCTTATATGGAAATTTTACTGTGCCTGGAGGGCTGGTCCGGCAGGTCAGTGTGTGGGTCCATCTTTTGCCTATTTTTAGGCCTGATTTATGGTCTGGTGAGCCGTTTTATACTGTTTATTTTGCTTATATTAACTCAGACCTTGCCCGTAGCAAGCACTAATGTATGCAGTCTCACTTACCATGCAAAACACCTATGCAGCATGTCTGTCAAATTGCCCCAAAATAAGGGACATTTTTTAGCTACCTGATTCACCAATGGGGACCACTTTTAATTTGTTGGCTTGACAGAGCAGCTGTCGCCAGACTGTGAAAATCACCAGAGAATGACTTTGGTTCTGCCCATATGTTGGAGGCCAGGAGTACATGTTTTGATTGGGTACAAGTAGCGTGCTTCCACAAAAAAGTGCTTGCCCTAACCCAGCTGTGATCATTTTTTTTATTTCTTCAGCTGCCTAGGCTAGCACTTTCAGGGGCACATACATCACATTAGAATGCTATTAAAGTATTTTAGGTAATTGAGTTACTGGTTGAGGGAGGGTGAAACTCTACTCAAGCAGCAACGACAATTATTGCCAGGGTCAAACACAAGCAAACCCCAAATTAACCTCTGCTTAACCCTCTGGTAGCTTGGCACAAAAACAGCCGGGCTTAAGTTAGAGGCAACAGTAATAAAGTGAAAACACAACACAAGAAAAATCCCACACCAGTTTAGAAAACTAGGGTAAAATGTAATACATTGTTTGACACCACAAATACAAAAATCCAATCAGTAGAACTGGAGATATGGAATTTTAAAGGTTAAGTAAAAATAGTGCTTAGAAGCACAAAGCACCAACTGTGGTTACCTCGTCACGCTGGACCAGGACAAAGTCACAATTTCAGGCTGAATGCAGTTGGGCCAGGTTCAGGGACCAAGTTACATTCACTGAACAAAGTACCTCAAATCCTGGTTGAGAAGCATTGTGAGGTCCCGCAGTGGGGATTCTGAGGAGCTGTGGGACTGCAAAAGTAGGTCCTGCATCGAGGATACGTCACACAGCGGCAGGTCCGAGGAGCTGTGGGGCTGTGATGCGAGGTCCTGTGTTGAGGATGTGTTGCGCAGTGGCAGTTCTGAGGAGCTGCAAGGTCCTGCGTCTGGGATTTGTCGAGCAGCAACAGTTCTGATGCAGAGCTGCGAGAGGATGCATTGTGCTGCGTTGATTCTGCTGGTGACCACAGTTGGGCTGAGAGAGCACCTTCAGGCCCACTTCCAAGGGTCCAGGTCTAGGGTGGCACCACTTGGGGGGGGCTGGACTTACCGCAGGCAGAGTCCAAGTGCAGGGTTCAGGCTGGTTGGAGCCTTTTCTGTCCTTGAGGCACTGAACAGGAGGCCACTCAACTAGCCCTTGGAGCCACGCTAGTGGTCCTGGGTTCAGGATGCAGGTCCAGTATTTCTCACTGAGGCAGCAGAGCAACAGAGTAGCAGTCCTTCTTTTATCAGAGCAGCACAGCAGGTTTCTTTTCTTTTGAGTCTTCTAGAGGTCCAGATGTGTACTGAAGAGTTGGGTCAGAGGGTCCACCATTTATACCTGGTGTTCACTTTGAAGCGGGAAAAGCTTCTAGAGTCCTGCCACTACAAAGGTGTATGGAATTTTCTGCCTCCCTGCCCTGCTTGTCTGGGAACACAAAAGACTTGTATGAAATCCTTTGTGAGTGTGCTGAGACAGAGAATTTGTGATGTGCAAGTGTGGTGGGTGAGAGCTTCGCCCCTTCATCAAGTCAGGGATGGCCCATCCTGCCAACATCTATTCTAATGTATCTCACTGCCTTGAATTAATACACAAAGATCTACTGCCACCATCACCTAGTCATGTAACCAAGGATGCAGGCTGCAGGCACCAAATGTTTAGGAAAAGAAAATGCCAACTTTCCAAAACTGGCATTTTCATAATTGTGACTTAAAATCAAACTTTACAATTAAAAAGGGTTTTTAATCGCAAATCTTTAGACACCAGACTCGACATTTCTACCTGCTCCCAATCAAATGTTAACACTTATGAAATGTAATAGCGTTACCTAATGTTTTCCTATGGGATAGGTAGGCCCACAAGTAGCATTTAATACACAGGCCCTGGGTACATGTAGGACAATTTTACTAGGGACTGACAAGTAAAGTAAATGTGCCAACTGTGTGAAAGCAAATGTAACCATGTTTAAGTGAGAGAGGACAAGCACTCTAGCACTGGTTAGCAGAGGCAAAATGTGCATCGTCCTAAAAGCCAAAGAAAACGGGTTCAGAAAACAGGAGGGTGAAGGCAAAACATTTGGGGATAACGCTGCAGAGAGGACCTAGTCCAACAAGTGTCATTTAACTAGATAATGTATGTTGTTTTTCTATAGCATCAGCACAGACAGCGGGATGGCATTCTGGTTTTGGTAGTGCAACTGTCACTTGATCTTTTAACCTACACCTATATTATTTTACAGGTCTTTGCTTCCACACAAATACATATTTATTCCAATGATATTTGCATACAACATTCCTTTACCAGACCTATTGGCATTGCCAGTGCTTGTTTTTTTTTAAGACTGAGTGTAATCTCTCTCCCAGTCCCACCCTGGAGCTGAATGTGCTCAGTGCAGCAAATCACACAGCTTCACATGCACCTCCAAGTACTTCAAATCTGTTAGGATCTGCAAATTCATATAGACAAAAGCAAAGCTAAGATACCAGCTCAAGCGATAACTGCATAAACTTGTCCTTGCTTGCTTTTTCTAAACACCCCCTGCAGTAAAAACATCACAGGGAAAAGCATATTAAGTGGTGTGGCCTATATGGTTGTTTTGTTAAACATGTTAGTATTAGTCATGTCGTCTCTGGGATTCATGGTCGTGATGGCGAACATTTATTTCATGCAGTTGAATCACAGCCACATCCGTCTGTTCACAGATTGTGTGCCTCCCTTGCTTGACACTTCTTGAACTTTATTTGCAGGCACTCGTGGCCCAGTGAATATCTTCAATACAGCTTCGGATTAATCAGCGAGACTGAGTCAGCGTACTACATGTTCCTATCAGTTTGCTTTATACGCTTAATTGTGGTGAGGTTGCCATATTTGTGTCACTAGATATCTCAGCTCCGTTATTAACCTTTGGCAAAGTTACTTTGCATGGTCAAATAGTGAAGGCTACGATTGCCAACACAATACTAATTTGTCCCCTTTCTGTCTAACAGCGAGTGTTGTGTAACACAAAACTGATTTACCTCTGACTGGTCTGATGTCAGCTCTGTTGTCCACAAGGTTTTCTCTTTTCACACCCACTCTTTATTTTGTGTTTCAGCCACCCCACAAGGTATTCTATACACATATTTGGAAGGAAAGTTACTTAGCTTAAGTTTGTCATGCAACTTCTAAGCAGCATTGTCATACTTTTAATCTTTGAATGATAATATGTTGGATTGTATGTAGTAAATCTAACCACCTGAGTTTAAATAATATTTGTCATTCAAATCACAGGTGGAGTGCTACTTGCCAGAAGATGGTAGTCCATGCCTTTATAACATCTCGGCTGGACTATGCTGATGCACTACTATACTGGGGTCTCCCTTTATATCTACTTAAGAGACTCCAGTTGGTGCAGAATGCTGCAGCCTGACTCCTGCTGAACATCCTGAAGAATACCCTAGTTCAGCTCCATCTTAAGGTGTTGCATTGGCTTTCCATCTGAGCAAGAGTGAAGTTTAAGGGATATGTGGTAGCCCATAGAGCATTCTACGGACTAGGCCCTCAATATCTAACTCAGCGTCTCCCTCACTACCATCCATCTAGAACTTTACGGTCTGCTGATGCACTTCTGGCAGCAGTGCCTAAGACAAGGACGAAGAAATGGGGAGGTACTTCCTTTTCTGGGCTAGCAGCTGCTAGCTGGAATGCTCTTTCCCTGTACCTCTGTGCAACTAAGGATGCAAGCTCTTTAAAGTGCAGCCTGAAAACCTGGCTTTTTAACTATGCCTTTTAGGTAATAACCCCTTCCTGGTGAGGGCAGCGGTTAATGAACCTGTAGTGCCGGGACACTCTTGGAGTAGCTGTGTGCTTTATAAGTTCCCCTTGATTTGATTTGATTTAAAATTACACTGAAACAAATGTCTTATTAGGCTTCCCTAAATACAAATAAAGAGCCACCTATATGTACTCTCATGCCAATAGACTCTGAGGTCTCACTTCAAAATGGCAGCAGTCATTTTTGACTGTCCTCTATTAATAATGGCTTAGCCAACAGCAGTGGCCAGAGCATCCTCAAACTGTCTCAGCCCATTGCTTGAGACTATGTCCTATCTAGGATCACTTGGACCCCATAGCACGTGCTTTTGTAGGTGTTATATTGGACTACTGTAATGCCCACTACTTCTGTATCTTTCATCATCTACACTGTCTTTAGATTTGCAGACTTAACCTATATAATAGCAAACTGACATAAGAAGGTACTAAATTCTAGAGAATGCCAGAATGACCTTTAGAATCTTGTCCATCAATAAAGGTCCATCAATACAAATGAGCACATGAAATGGTCCAGGCCCATAGGCAGTTCCTTAGTATCTGGGGTCCAGTGCTTCATTTTCTAGCAAGAGTCGGTAGCAGTATAACTTGACCAGGGAGACAGCGAACACCCCTGGTAGATTTGATGAACACCAGGGCTAAGAAACCTGGTGAAATGTCAATGAGGTTACTATTTGATGAAGTTCTTTGAAAAGCCATGATGAGGGGGGTAGGCTTGTTGGGGGGAGAAGGAGGCTGTTAGGTTCTTTACAGCAGCATGTTAATCGAGCTCTCTGAATATAATTTTATTATATGGTCAAAATCTCAGTAAAACTATTCGAACTTAACATGGTCTTATGTAGCAAATGACATAGCACCTTCTGCAAAATAATACTCAATCTAAAGCGGGGTGTACCTAATGCTCTTCAGAGAAATGCTTATTGAATGTCCCAGGTGCCTGGAGGCAGGAGCTTTCCTATCAGACAGCTATGTGGTAGAATTACCTTCTGTAAAAAATATTTGAAGGCTTGGTGATCTTTTGCACTTCAGAAAACATGCCAAGAATCTGCAGCTCTAGTTATCTTTCCTTAATTAAAACCTTCTGTACTGTGCTCGCATACTCTTTCTAGGGTATTTAAAACTATAGAAAATGGCAGAACTATGGATTAGGATTTGGGAGGCTGTGCTTTCATAAGAGCGTGGCTCAGGTTGTGACTGTCCTCTGTCTAACTCGATGCTTTTAGAATTTTAGGTGGGAACTGGGGGGGCATTTTCTACAATTTAGTTGCCACTCGGGATGGGCAAAATTGTTGTTAGTACACTAACATAGTCCTCTGGAGTTCCTGATTACTGGTGTGCTTGTAGATAATGGAGTTTTCACTTTTTCCTCACACATACACACTCATGTACTTTTCTTCCTTAGAGGTTAGTTGTAACCCATAACTTGCAAGCATTCTGTATACAATTGAACATTTTGTGTACATTTGACTCTCGAATGATTGGACAATAGTGACAAAACACAAGTTGAGATCATTATACTTGTGCAAAGATGCTGAAAATGGGGCCCTGCTGATAACAAAAGTTCAGGAAATTCCAGATTTTCACACGGAAGGCCCACCTTCTTTCGAAATACAAATATTACAGAATGAAAACATTTCAATTTCGGAGGAGCGCGAGCGGCGGCGCCTAAGATGGCCGCCTGATCAAGGAGCTCCGTATCGCGTCAGGAATGCCGTAATTGTTATGCGGTTCCCGCGATTCTAAAACAACTGGAATTGGGCAAGTAATTGCATTGGAACATGTCCTGCATTGAGTGAGGGTTTTTTTATCCTGTTTTTTGGATTTTTTTTACTTACTTTGGGCCCCTGAACTCTTTTTCAATATTGTGGCCACTATTTTGTTTTTTGGGCACTTTGATTCTCCTCAGCACTGGAATGATTGTGACTGTTTGTGGTGCTTTTCTCCCTCAATATATTGGTTATATCTTGCTTTAACGTGGCCTGAGCCTCTTGGTCTGCTGAGATTTACGCAACTGGCAGACTGACTGTCTTTCTGGCTCTGGGAGACTTGTGGAGGGAAACATATGTTTACTGCTGTCTGCGTTTTTTTCTCGACTGCACGTTTTAAGGTTACTTATGGGCAGAAGCAAAAATGTATTATATTCAAATAAAAGCAGCACTTCTAAGGTATCTAAAGCTGATTCTTCGTGTACTGAGTCCTCCATGGATTGTTCACTCTCTGCAGCAGATAATGCTCAGTCATCTACCTCTCGGTCAGTACCGCTGCCCTTATCGACTTCTAAGACGCAAGCAGTAATTACGGCTAATAAGCGCCTCAAGCAAGATTCGCCTTCTCCTACTAAACTTCCTACTCCTGTATCTTTAGATACTATTTTGGAAGAGATACGCGCTTTGCGCCCATTTATTGAGGAGGCCAACACTCGCCTACAAGTGATGGATAATAAGTGGTCCGCTATGGATTCTCGACTTTCCTTAGTGGAACAACGTGTCAGTGATGTCCAGGATGCTGCTGTAAAAATAGCAACGTTGGAGAAAGATATTTCACTCCTTAAAAAATCTGCTGAGGATCTCAAAAACAGAAACAGACGTAATAATCTACGTCTATATGGTCTTTTCGGAGGGACTTGAAGGGAATGATCCAGTTACTTTTTTCACATTCTGCTTTCCAAAACTTTTGGATCTCCCTCCTTCGACTAACTTGAACATCCAGCGTGCCCACAGGCTAGGTCCTCGTCTGTCTTCTACGTCGGCCCCATCAAAACCTCGTGGAGTGATTCTTCTCTTCTTGAAATTCACAGACCTTCTTCAAGTGTTAAACGCAGCCAAGTCTAAGAAGCGTCTCGTCTGGTCTGGTGCTAACTTGTTTATCTCCCAAGATGTTTCTACAGTAACGGCTAAACGGCGGAAGGACTTCCTTGATCTAAGACCTGCTCTACGGGCCCTTGGTGCACGATATGGTCTTTTTCATCCATGCCTCTTCAAAGTGACATTTCAGAATAATACGTCTACATTTGAGGATCCTGCAGACCTAAGGAAATTCATTCACTCACACTCTACAACATCGATGGAAATTCCTGGTCCTTCTTCTTTCACTTGACTTTTATGTAACTATTGTTCTCAGTTATACTAATGATTGCTTCCCTTACAAGTTGCTTCTTGATGCTTGTTTTCCCATTTGTGTCAAGTTGATTTTCTTCTTCAACTTCCTTGCAGGTTATTTGGAGTTCGGTTTGTCCGTTCCGTAATTGTCATGTTGGCGTCCTGGCGTGGTACCTTCTCCCTTGTCGGCTGTGCCATCTTCATTTGTTGTTGCCACTCCTTCTTGTTGTCTTCTTATTCCCCTTAAACGGTATGTATTACAGTCGTCAGTTTGACATGTACTGTCCCTTCTCGCTGTATCTTTTGTCCCTTTTTTTCCTTTCCTCTTTTATCTTTCCTCTTTCCTTTTCTCTAGTATGTGTTCCAGTATAGTTTTCTTGTCTCATCTATTTCTTCTTTCTTTTTCTTTCCCTTTTTTTCATTCCTGAGGATCGTATGGTTTTTTTATGTAATGTTAGCGTCTTCTTATTCAGAGTCATATTGTGGAGGGTGAAAGGTTTCGTTAACCCCATTAAGAGCCAGAGAATCTTCTCTCATTTGGTTTCCTTTAACCCTGATTCCATCCTTTTTCAAGTACTTCATCTTACGGAAGTGGAAACCTCCAAATTTAACTGCAATCGAGTTGGCTTAGTCCTTATTGATGTTTGTATGATGTTCTATGTATGTTCAATGTTTTTATATTCAGTCATATCGTGGAATGTAAAAGGTTTTGTTAACCCTATTAAGAGACAGAAAATTTTGCCTCACTTGGCTTCCTATAACCCTGATCTGGTTCTTTTGCAAGAAACTCATCTTACGGAAGCGAAAGCCACTACAGTTAAACGTAATTTGGTTGGCTTAGTTTTAGTCTCTCCTACTTCTACTAAGAAGAATGGAGTTGTTATTCTCTGTCACAAAAAGTTGAACTGTTCTGTTGTATCCTAAAGAGACTGATTCTGAGGGAAGGTGGTTGTTGGTTAAATTACTCACTAATGGTATTTCTCTAACTGTTTTTAATGTGTATGGTCCTACTCAACCTGACTATTCATTCTGGCCCAACATTACAAAAAAATGTATTCAACATAAAGATGAATTTGTTATTTTAGGTGGGGACTGTAACCAGATTATTGATCCTTTCCTAGACCGGAAATCGAATGTCCGTTTTGCCTCTCATAAACCGCAAAAACAATTCTATGTCAGGACCGGAGGCTTCGGATTATGCTATCTCTCTTTGCTTTATTTTCAATAGCAGCCATTTTAAAACTTCAAACCAAAACCACATTTCCCAAACACCCTCGGGAAAGTGGTTGCCAAAAAAAGAAAGAAGGGACAACATATCCCTCAGTCCAATCAACCAATCCAGGCACAGGATCCAAGCCATAGTCCCTTGTCAACCCCTTGCTCTTCCTCTTTCTTTGCTGCTATGCAGCCATGAGCTAAGTGTTTTTTCTTTCCCCATACAAGAATTTCTCTTAGCTGTGTTAACTTGTTTCATAGCGGTCGCGGGACCGTGTTTTCTGCCTCCCGCCACCGCTATTGGGTCGATTTACATTTTATGTGCCTTTGATGTTTGCGGGGTTAATTGCAGTGGTGTTTACCTCAGAAACTGCCGGAGTTCCTCGCTCCGCTTCCGGCGAATTTCCCTCTGGGGCTACGTTCACCCGGGACTAGCATGTGACGGTCTTGTGACTGTGTGTGTTGTGGATTTCGCGCTAGCGATCTTCGCCGCGGGCCCTTCCTGGGTCCTACGCGGGACCGTCCTGAGTCCCCTGCTATGAGGCGCGGCCTCCACCTCCGGCCGCTAGGGGGGCTGTGACGCCTTCCGAGTTTGGTGGTGCCTCAGCGTCTCTATGGCAACGGCGAGCGGAATTCCAATAATTCAGCGCGCATTCCGCCCGCCGTTGCCTGAAGCCTCGCAGCCCCTGGAGACTTACGCCCTCGGAGGAGGGTCAGTAGAGCTTTGCTCTTGCCCCATTGACACTCAGAGCTTGCTCTGGGTCGGTGTGAGTGTGTTTTTGCATAACGCCCGTGCAGGGTGTACTGGGTGCTGTTGATGGGCATTTTCTTAGCAGGCTGAATAAGGGCCTGCAGGGACACGTCCCAGGGAGCATTGATACTGCCTGTTGAGCTTAGCAGGAAGCCTGTTTGTTCTTTTGTTAGCAGGGTGGTGTCCCTGAGGTGTGTTTTTCTGCACCTCTGAGTTTTTTCTTCTGAAAGGGGGCTGTGCCCTGTGTTGATATGCTGGTCCCCAGCATAAATTACGCCGCATACTCTGCTGTGGAGGTGTCGCTGGCACACTATTGTGTTAAGCCCAGTGCCAGAGTATATCACTCGGCCTCATGTCACAGCAGGCGGACATGAGTTGGGAGGAGGATCCCCTTGCCCAAGTACCCTGGGATGATGAATTCTACGACGCGGTCGACGCGTCAATCTATAGAGCCGTAGAAGAAGTGATGGCCCCTATGGAGGACCGTTTAACCCAAAAACTTGAACAGTTCTGCGCTAAGTGGACCCCACCTGCACCTACAGCCCCCCCACGCCCGCTGTTCCCAGCACCCCTCAAAGGGTGAAGGAGAGTGACCCAGTGCCTGCTAAGCGTCCCAGGGTGGACGGGGTCGATCAAGATGCGTTCGGGCGTCTACGGGCGGCGTTCTTAGCTCAGAACACGCTCCCTCCACTCCCTGTAGACCCTCCCCCTTCACCTATCCCGGCTAGTCCGCCCAGTCCTTCCCAGGGGTTTGGGGATGATACCCAACCGGACACAGATGAGGAGCCCGGCCCTTCAAGACCATTGCGTCCGGCTTCGTCATCAGGCCCCACAGGGTCTCAGGGACCCAGCACCGGGACTGATATGTTAGACCCGGAGTTGTTAATGCACCCCCGATCCTCTGAATGGACCCCTTCGGCAAAGGTGGCCAGCTATGTGGCAAGCAGGATCCGTACTCCCATGGGCAAAGAAGCCCGTAGTCGTCTTCGTTCCGAGTGCCCTCGCCCCTCCCTTGACGGGAAGGTTGCGCAAACTCCGGAGCTGGACCCCAGAATGGCCACTTTCCTTGCGAAATTTATAAAGGACCCTAAAAAGGGGATAGACCGTTCCTGGAGGGCATGCCAGGATAAGTTGCTGGATGCCCTCTGCCCCGTCACCATGATTTTAGACATGGCGGAAGACGCCAAGAGTACCGGGGCCCTGATTTCTCCAGAGGCCCTCTCAGGGTGGGCCCAG
The DNA here is from genome assembly GCA_963921515.1 of Calotriton arnoldi. Lineage (NCBI taxonomy): Eukaryota > Metazoa > Chordata > Amphibia > Caudata > Salamandridae > Calotriton > Calotriton arnoldi. Next base: position 1,440,680 of record CAWUFW010000084.1, on the reverse strand, counting down.
CGCACTGTGGTCTTCCTCGGGAACGCCAATTGTGCGCTTTCAACAGAGCGCAGGAGGTCATTTTTGATAAAGGTGGATCCCAAGCTAGGGGATTTAGCTGACTCCGTGGCGGGGGCAGTGGCCCAGGGAGGTTTGTTTGGAGAGCCGTTCATCAAGGAGCTGGGCAAGTTCGTGAACACATTCACGTCTCTTGACAAGGCCCAGACTTCCATTAAAAAGGTTTTCTCCTCCCGGGTTTTCCGGGGGGCCGGTCGAGGAAGGGGCCGCTCGACCGGCCAGGCCCCCCAGAACTCCAGGGGGCAAGGCTCCAGGCAAGGTCACTTCCAGAACCAGTCACGTTACAACAATTTCTACCCCTCGCGAGGAAGGCGTTTCAGAGGTCGTGGCTTCCGTGGAGGAGATAATTCCACTAACACCGGTAAGTGTTGTGCCCGAGTCTCAGGTGAGAGTGGGTGGCCTGTTGGCCGAGTTTCTGCAGGCGTGGATGGCAGTCACGTCTGATGCTTGGGTGTTGCAAACAGTCCAAGGTTTTCAGATCGAGTTTTGTGGCGAACCCAAACAAAAGTTCCCGCCCCGGCCTATCCGTTTTTCAAGTCAGGAAGAGGAGTTGGTGGACTCAGAAGTCTCTGCGCTCTTATGCAAGGGAGCTATATGTCACACCGTCTTGCACCCGCAGGGTTTCATCAGCAATATGTTCGTAGTGGACAAAGCAGATGGGGGACAACGTCCGGTCCTAAATCTCTGCGATTTCAACGAATGGCTTGTTTATCGCCATTTCAAGATGGAGGGTATTCACCTCTTAAGGGACGTGCTGCGTCCCGCGGACTGGATGGTTCGGTTGGATTTAAAGGATGCCTACTTGGCCATCCCTATTTTTCCTCCTCACAGAAAGTTTCTTCAGTTTCTGTGGCGGCATCAGGTGTATAAGTTCACCACACTTCCTTTCGGGTTCTCCTCCGCTCCTTGGTGTTTCACGAAGGTGCTCAAGCCGGTAGTGGAATTCCTGAGAGCGCGCGGGACCAGGTTAATTGTATATTTAGACGACATGCTTTTGTTTGTCCAAGACCCGCGGGTCCTTCGAAACCAGTTGCAGCAAGCTGTCAGTCTTCTGGAAGGCTTGGGCTTTGTAATAAACGCCAAGAAATCTCTTTTGGTTCCAGCCCAGAAGGTCACGTTCTTAGGGTTTGTCATAAATTCCACAGAGGCAACTCTCAGTCTACCACTGCGGAAGTTGACAAAGATACGTCACGAACTGCGGCGCACCTTAGCCAAAGGAACGGTTCCTCTTCGGCAAATTGCCCGCATAGTGGGGTTACTCTCGGCCTCCATCCAAGCGATTTTTCCAGGCCCGTTCCACTACCGGGCTCTGCAGCGCCTCAAGGCGAATCATCTGCGCAGAGGGGCCCCTTATTCCCTTCCAGTTACCCTGTCAGAGGAAGCACGACACGAAGTTCGGTGGTGGCTCTCTCACATGGAAGCCTGGAATGGGAGGGCGATCTTTGGCTCCGCCCCAGACCTGATTATCGAGTCAGATGCCAGCAGATCAGGCTGGGGCACCAGATGTGGAAGTTTTTCCACAGGAGGTTCATGGTCTCCCCAGGAGCAAGCCTTGCACATCAATTGTCTCGAGCTCCTGGCGGGTTCCTTCGTGGTGCGCTGTTGGACCAAGGTTCGGGTCCAGTCCTGTGTCCTGTTGAAAATGGACAATGTATCGGCGGTCAGATACATCAACCACCTAGGCAGTACTCGTTCCAAGGTGCTTTCGGATCTGGCGACAAATCTCTGGCAATTTTGCCTCGACCACCACATCGCGCTTTCGGCGGAATACCTCCCCGGTCGGGAGAATCTGGTGGCGGATTGGCAGTCTCGTCATTTCAGAGACTCCAGCCTTTGGAAATTACATCGGGACGTTTTTTCTCTGGTGCAGGACCTTTGGGGTCCTTTTTCTGTGGATCTTTTTGCCTCCAGACTGGATTATCAACTTCCTCGGTTTTTCAGCTGGAGGCCAGATCCTTTGGCAGTGGCCACAGATGCCTTCCTGCAGGATTGGACGCAGGAGCAACCCTATGCGTTCCCGCCCTTCGCGATGATCATTCGAGTGACAGCCCAGGTGAGAAGGCAACAAGCGAATGTGGTTCTCATCACTCCCATCTGGAGGTCGCAAGTTTGGTTTCCAGTTCTTCTGGAACTTTCTTGGGATTTTCCAATCCGACTCCCCCACTTTCCAGATCTTCTTCTCAGCCCGGATCGGCTTCCTCACCAGATGGTGCTCAACGGGTCCCTGCGCCTTATGGCGTGGAGGATTACAGGGGCAGATGGTCGCTCCCAGGCCTTTCGGAATACGATGAGAACCTCTTGTCCAAGGCCTGGGCGGGCAGTACCATTAAGCGGTATCGATCTGCCTGGAGGCGATGGTGTGGTTGGTGTTTGCGACGGGGTTGTGATCCCGTGGGCTCAGATGTAGTTCAGGTTCTGAATTTTTTGGCGAGTTTGGCCCAGCAAGGCCTAGCCTACCGCTCTGTGAACACCTTTCGGTCCGCGATTTCAGCGGGGCATGCCCCGGTCCAAGGCAAACCTGTAGGAGAACACCCGTTCGTTTGCCGACTATTGCGAGGCCTCCGTTTATCACTTCCCCCAGAACCACGGTACTCGGAGTTGTGGGATGTGAATAGGGTGCTTAATCTTTTTTTGTCCTGGCAGGCTAATGAGTACTTGTCAAGAAAGGAGTTATCAGCAAAGCTGGCTATGCTCCTTTGTCTGGTTTCATGCAGAAGGGTTTCTGATGTGCGTGCCCTGGATATTACGGGCAGAGTTTTTTCTCCTTCAGGAGTGTCTTTCGCCATCAGACGCAGGACTAAGAGTCATACTCGAGTGATCGAGTACCCAGCATTTCCAGATTCACCTAAGCTTTGTGTGGTGCGCTGCTTAAAAGCATATGAGAACAAAAAACAAGGGAACCCTACTCACGGGGAGCCTGGGTAAGTAAATTAATGGGGAAACATTGGCTCCTGTGGAATAATAATACAGTATTTCTAATGAAATTCTGCACAATGGCAATATACAGGGTTAGTAGGATGTCAAAAAGAAAGCTGGCCACTGACACTGAGGGTATAGTCAATATTAATTTTTTTTATTTTTTTATTTTTTTTTCCGTTTATATAATAAATAAATGAAATAAACAATATATACATAGGGCTTGAGAATCACAATATGATTATACAACAAACAATGATTACAAATAGTGAACGGTGTCCCAGTGAAAAAAACATTGGAACCTAAACTAATAGTGACATAATACGTGACATATGTACAAGGTTTCACTTGAAAACATTTTGGCGACCATTAAATAAATCAAAATCAGTTGGACAACACTTTATACAATCATAAGTGTTTGATAATAGTTCGCCTTTGTTAATTGTCGACGACGTTTCGACCCTATCTGAAGTACAGGGTCTCTTCAGGACCTAAAGGATGTAGGGACACCTAAAAGAAATGGGAGGATACTGTCAGTGTGTGGCCAAGGCAGTGACTTACAAAATTGGAGGTAGAGGCTTCTGAAAAGGGAGGGAGCGTACCTGAGGGGAGGCCTGCACTGCCTAATGTGAAAAGCAGTGTCACCGTGAAATAAGTGAAGAAAAACTCACAGGGACCCGGCCGGGCACTGTGAAAGGTAATAAATGCATAATAGTTAGATCAGTGTACAATGGCATGGCATGGCATGGCATGGCTAATGTTTAATAGTAGATTCAAGATGTGGTAGCATGGATAATGTTTCTAACAAGAACAAGCCACAAGAACTTACCCCTTGTGAGGGTAGTGTTAGGCAGAAAGGATGGCAGGGCCTGGATATCTCAGCGTTACTCGGGGCACTTGATGTTCTCAAGGTACAAGAACTGTATGTAAAAAACGAAAATGTCAAAAGCAGAAAATGTAATTCCTGGCAAATGATGGTGGGGTATTGGCGGGTAGCTGCAATATAGCATTTAAGAAAAAGCTTACCCATGTGGGTTTCTCTGGCTGATCAGCAGAATAGCCGATCTAAGCTGCAGGCGATTGCTTCGTATATGGGCAATGAACGCCAAGGAAATAACAGGTGGAGCTCTAAAATAAGAAAATAATAATAATGAGGACGGGCGCTAGATGAATAACCAAGGACTTAAATGTAGAGCCAAGGGCATGGAGATCAGGGCTATTAGTACCTTGGATAAGCTGAATTAGCCGGTGTATTTCCCCGAGTGCTGCTGGAACAGTGGAGCGTCCGTCTCCCTGTTTGGTGCGATAACAACAGGATGGTAGTTGTCAAGCAGTAGATAAGCAAAAGTTCCCGCCAAAAACTGGTGAGTCAGGCATGGCTACATGATCCAGAATACCTATCTGCTCTATGGATCTGTGTGCCAAAATAGAAATAAACAAAAGACTGGTGGATGTGGTGGGTCGAATTTAAAAATCAGAAGGTTAGGAGGGAGGAGGGAGAATAGAAATAAAGAATAATAATAAATAATAGATAATAAATGATAAATAATAAATAATAAAAAATAAATAAAAAGAAATAAATTGTGTGTTTATTTGTGTAGACCCCTAAGAAATGCTGTGGCATTCTCTACGTGCAATAGGATAACAAGCCTAATTGCGGGGTTACACAGATTGTGGTGGAAGTTACCAGTAACGGAAAATATAAAGGAGCATACAAAGGAGCATACAAGTGGTGATACAGTCCGTGAAGTGAAGGGCCGGGGATGGCTGATGACTCAGGGTGGAGTGGAATGGGTTTTGAGAAGAGAAAGAATAGAAGTAAGAATTGAGAAATGGTTGGCCGGATGAACCATACATGTGGTAGTGTAGATAATGGAGGGAAGGGCAGTACAGATCCCATCAATAAGGGCCGAGACGGGTGCTGTTTCAGTAAAGGGTATCAAGCGCGTACTGCACATGATGGAGGTTAGGTACTAAGTGTGGTGATAAAACCACGCCATTCTTCAGCGGAGTTTAACCCCTGAATGATAGAATTGGTGCGTTCAATCCAGCGACATTCTACTCGTTGTAGGATTTGAGCCAGGTCTCCTCCTCTGGGTGGGATGGATACTTTGTCTATTACTTGCCATGTAATATCATCTGCCGTGTGATTTTTGTTAGAAAAATGGCTGACCAAGGGGGCATTAGGCACTGAATTTCTAATTCTGCTACGATGTTGTCCTATTCGAGCCTTCACTGGTTGCTGTGTTTGCCCAATGTAGGGCAAACCGCAAGGACATTTTATGCAGTACACAACATTTTTCGTATTACAATTGGCAAAAAATTCCAGCATGTGTTTCACGTTTGCATGTTCAAAAGTCTTAGTGTTCAATGTGAATGCGCATGCTACACAGTTCCCGCATTTGAAATGTCCTTTAACCTCGGGTAAGCCCCAGGTTGATTGCAATGATCGCGTGGTTTGTAGTGGGGTTTCTAAGGATGATCTAATCAGATGGTCTTTCAAATATTTGCCCCGTTTGAATGCAAACATTGGAATTCCAATGTTGGGGTTTATGCTTTTGATAATATGCCAATTTTGAGTTACCAATTTGCGGATTCTGTTGGTATGTATTCCAAACGTGGTAACACAGATAAGTTCGTTTGTTTTGGACTTTTCTTTGGGGGTGAGTAGCGTATCTCTGTGACAAAACCAGGCTCTTTTCAATTAATTTTTTATTAGCCTATTTGGATACCCTCGTGCTATAAGTTTTTCTCTCAATATGTCAGCTTCTTTCATATAATCTTCTTTTTTGGTGCAATTACGGCGCAACCGAAGGAATTGCCCGTAAGGTAGTCCATCCCTTAGCGCGCGTGGATGGTGACTGTTATAGGCTAACAATGTATTGGGTTCAGTGGGTTTTCTATGTAGAGAGGTGAAAAGTCCTCCATCTTCATATTGTATGTTTAGATCCAAAAAGGTAATGCTGGATTTGTGTATGGTCGATGTAAAGGTCAAGTGTGGTTGTATAGAATTCAAATATAGAACAAAATCATCGAAATCAGAATTATTACCTGACCAAATAAGAAAAATGTCATCTATATAGCGCTTCCAGCATCCAATCTTGGAGCGGTACATGTTAGTATTGTTGAGGACAAATTTATGTTCCACATGGTCCATATATATATTCGCCAGATTTGGAGCAAAAATTGCTCCCATACTAGTACCAGAACATTGTTGGTAATGGGTACCTTCTGACACAAAATAATTGTGTGTGAGGGCAATCTGTAAGAGTGAGATAATAAAATTGGTAGGGACCTGAACGGGTCTTGGTCTGGTATTTAATAAATCTTTGATTACCTCTATACTCTCCGCTTGGGGTATATTCGTATAGAGAGAAACAATGTCAAGGGTGGCAAGCCAATCTACCTCGATATTGTAGGGTCTTACTTCTAACAGATTGATCATGTGCATAGAATCTCTTACATATGTTTCCTGTTCAGGAACATAATCTTTAATGAAGAAGTCTATGTATTTGCCAATAGGTTCAAGAATTGAACCGCATCCAGAAAGTATGGGTCGGCCTGGGGGATTGGTGATGCTTTTATGTATCTTGGGCAGAGTATAAAGGACCGGAGTTCTTGGGTTATCTGCATTGAGAAACGCGAATTCTTTTTTATTGAGAAAGCCTAGGTCTAAGCCCTCTGTGGTTATTCTCAAGATCTCTTTTTTAATTTCTATTAGTGGATTATTGTCTAGTTTTTTGTAATGTCTTACCTCTCCTATTTGTTTCCTGATTTCTAAGTCATAGTCATGTCTGTTTTGTACCACAATTCCGCCTCCTTTGTCGGCAGGTTTCAATATGATCGATTGGTCAGTCTTCAAACTTTCTAAAGCTTTACGTTCATCTAAGCTAATGTTGTATGGTATGTATGAATTACTGTTTTTCAGGTTGTCTATCCCTGCAAGTACTATCTTTTCAAATGTTAATAATTCTGGTGGCATCATGCCATTGGTGGGGTAAAAGACGGAAGGTGGTTTAAGTCCTGTCACAGAGTCTTGTGTGTAGTCTGCCCTGTCCATAAAGAACAGACTAAGGCGTATTTTACGGAAGAACTGGTACAGTTCTGTTTTTAGGTTAAAGAAATTGGTGCGTTCAGTAATAACAAATGATAATCCTTTACTTAACAGGGAGATCTCGGATGAGGATAGGACATGTTGTGATAGATTAAAGATGGGAATGCTCTCCGTTCTGGTATTGGCCAGATCTAGTATGGTTGAGGGCCCCACTGATAGTGTTTGTTCCGTGTCTGGTCGCCAAAATGTTTTCAAGTGAAACCTTGTACATATGTCACGTATTATGTCACTATTAGTTTAGGTTCCAATGTTTTTTTCACTGGGACACCGTTCACTATTTGTAATCATTGTTTGTTGTATAATCATATTGTGATTCTCAAGCCCTATGTATATATTGTTTATTTCATTTATTTATTATATAAAGGAAGAAAAAAAATATCATATTGACTATTTCCTCAGTGTCAGTGGCCAGCTTTCTTTTTGACATCCTACTAACCCTGTATATTTCCATTGTGCAGAATTTCATTAGAAATACTGTATTATTATTCCACAGGAGCCAATGTTTCCCCATTAATTTAAAAGCATATGAGGACATGTCTTCGGAGCTCAGACTTCCAGGGGAGAGACAACTTTTGATTGCTCTCCGAAAGCCGCACAAGGCGGTTTCCTCCCCAACGATAGCGCGTTGGGTGCGTTGGGTTATGCAGGAAGCAAGCATTAGCCTTCGCCAGTTTGGTGCTCATTCGGCTCGGGGAGCAATGGCTTCCAAAGCGTTCACTCTTGGAGCACGTCTAGAGGACATTATGAATGCAGCGGATTGGTCCTCTGACTCCACCTTTAAAAGGTTTTATTTTAAGCCGATTATTGATATGGCTCATTTGGTGGTAAGTAAGCTTTAAACTAGCATAATCCGAAGCCTCCGGTCCTGACATAGAATGAAAAATGTCCTAGCTATCGTAACGGAAAGTTTCAATTCTATTAAGGACTCGGAGGCGAGGATTATCCCACCCAGGGCTCTTGGAGACATCCCGCCCGTTGAGAGTAAGTACACATTTTGAATTGTTTTATGATTGTGAGAATCCTTAGAACTGTTTATTCTGGGATGCAGCATGTTCATGTCTAGTAACATGTTAACCTTGATACCCTTGCTTGCAGGTTATTGCCTTGGCTGGGTCTTCTAGTCCTAATTTTGTCATTTGGTTCCAGGTTCCGATGCCGGGAAACAGGACGGCTGAAGACAATCTAATGGCGTACTCGCGCAAAGAAAGAGCAAGAGCAAGGGGTTGACGAGGGACTATGGCTTGGATCCTGTGCCTGGATTGGTTGATTGGACTGAGGGATATGTTGTCCCTTCTTTCTTTTTTTGGCAACCACTTTCCCGAGGGTGTTTGGGAAATGTGGTTTTGGTTTGAAGTTTTAAAATGGCTGCTATTGAAAATAAAGCAAAGAGAGATAGCATAATCCTCGCCTCCGAGTCCTTAATAGAATTGAAACTTTCCGTTACGATAGCTAGGAAATTTTTCATTCCTCACTACAATTTTACAAACACACTTGGTAGATTCCTGGCGTTTATGTAATCCGGATGCATTCGAATTTTCTTTTTCTCACCCCCCCCCCCATGGGTCATTTACCCGTTTGGATTATATTTTTATTTCTAATTCCTTGTCTCAAAATCTTATTTCTTCATCTCTTGAACCTATTCTTATCTCTGATCATGCTCCAGGTGTCACTGATTTTGAATTGCTCCCTCCACATCCCAAGTCCAGTAGGTGGAGATTTAATAACTCTTTATTGAAGGATCCCTTTTTCTCTTCCGCATTTACTTCTTTTGCTAATGAATTCTTTTTATTGAATGTGTCGACTGATACCTCTCCCCAATTATTGTGGGACACTTTTAAAGCAACTGCTCGTGGCTTTGTAATTGATTATGTGTCCAAAAAAAAGAAACAACTTCTTACAAAAAATAACTTTCTCTTAGCAAATATCAAACGTTTAGAACACCAATTTCACACTACTTCTTCTGATACCTCCTTACAAGAACTTATCCGGGCTAAATTGGAATTTAATAAGTCATCTACGGAGAAGGCTTCCTCTATACTATTACGTAGTAGTGCTCGATATTATGGAGGCCGCAATAAAGCAGGGTCCCTTTTGGCCAACTATCTTAAATCACGAAAAGAGCGTTCGCTTATTAAATCCATTCACTCGTCAGACAGATCCATCCTGTTCAAAGATCAAGATATTTTGTATGAATTTACAATTTTTTTCAACATCTGTATACCCCGGAGTCCCCTGCCACCTCCTCTCTTATTGAGGTGTATCTCGCTAATGTTCCCTCTTCCTCTCATGACGCTTTAAACTTCTCATCGCTTGATTCGGATTTATCACTAGAGGAAATTTCTAAGGCTTTAAATTTTCTTAAAAAGGGTAAAACTCCAGGGCCGGATGGGTTTACAGTGGAATTTTACCTACATTTCTCTAATTTACTCCTACCTAAACTTTTACAACTTTTTCTTTATTTTCAGGAGATGGGTGGAGCGAGTGGTACTTTTCAGGAAGCCACCGTATGTCTAATCCCCAAAGAAGGCAAGGATCCCTCGTTGTGTAAGAATTATCGACCTATTTCTTTGATAAATGTAGATTATAAAATCTTTGCTAAAACACTTGCCCTGAGACTCGACCCTATTCTTCCCCATCTCATTGGTAAGGAACAGTGTGGATTTGTCAAAGGTAGATTGACTTCAGACAATTCTAGGCTCTTCTTCAATGTCCTGAATAAAGCCCCTCATCTCTCATACTCTTTAGCGGCAGTTTCCATTGATGGGGAAAAAGCCTTTGATAGAGTTGATTGGTCTTTTTTACTTAAAGCACTTGCTTGGCATGGATTTGGACATATTTGTATTTCTCTTATTTCTCTGCTCTATACTGCTCCCCGGGCTTCGGTATTGGTTAATGGACAGACCTCTCAATTGTTCCCATTACAGCGGGGTGTCCGTCAGGGTTGTCCCTTGTCACCTCTTCTGTTTATATTAGCCCTCGAACCTTTCTTATCTCGTATCCGTAATAACAATTCTATTTCTGGCTTTCATTACGGTAAACGACACCTAAAACTATCTGCCTACGCTGATGATATTTTACTTTTTATTTCCAATCCAGATACCTCTATCCCCCCTTTATTACAAGAAATCTCTGATTTTTCTTTAGTTTCAGGTTACAAAATCAATTCAGATAAAACAGAGATCCTTCCTATTACCAAATTTTGTGTTAAACAATCTTTTGATCCTACTGGTTTTCTTTGGAACAGTTCTAAGATTAAATATCTAGGTATTTGGTCTACTAGTTCTGTTGCTGATACTATTACCATTAATATGAAAGAAGTACTCAACAGAGTGGAGAAGCTTCTCTCTTCTTGGAATCCGTTATTTCTCTCATGGAGGGGACGTTTGGATTCTATCAAAATGATGATTCTCCCTATATTCTTATATATCTTGTCTATGATTCCTCTTCCTATTTCATCCGCTTATTTTAAAAACCTGGATTCAATGTTGTCTAAATTTCTCTGGAATAATAAGAAACCTAGAATCTCCCTAAATTGTCTCAGAGAGGCTAAATCTAATGGAGGGGTCCGCTTTCCCAATTTTCGCCTTTATCGTAAAGCTTTTTGTCTTCGGCAGGCTTCTAGATGGTTCCTTTCTAATTCTTCTCCTTTACTACCTTTATGGTGTATTATTGAACATTCTCTATTGGCACCTTTCTCTGTGAAAGAAGTTCTTGCTTTTTCTTCAAAGACGTCTGTTACCTTTCCCCATTATTTAAGCATACTTGTTCTTTGCTAAGTCCTCATCATCATTCCAAGATTCTTTCTAGACAGGACTTTCTTCAGTCACCTATATGGTATAATCGTCTTATCACTCTCAAAGATAGACCCCTCTATTGGAAGGCTTGGAGACTCAGGGGTATAATTTGGGTTCAAGATTTATTCGACGGTACGTCTCCCTGTTCGTTTCCTCAATTTCAGGTTAATTTCCGTTGTCCTCGTTCCTTTTGGCATAAATATTCAATTCTTATGGAGGCAATTCTTGATGTTTTCTATTCGCTTCCGATATCTGATGATACCCCTCCGGATGAAAATCTTCTTAAGATCCTCTCTCTTTTCCCAAAAGCTGCTCTGATTTACAACTTTCTAACAGCCCTGAACCCTGAGCGCACTAAAACAAAGCTGGAGCTTACTTGGGAGACTGACTTGGGATGTGTTTGGAGCATCGATCTATGGGACAAAATTTGGGCTAGATCATTGAAAATTTCTAGATCTGCGTCCACTACTCAAACTATGTTTTTTGTCTATCATAGATTATATCACACTCCAGTTTCTATTGCTTCTTTTTCTCCTTCACATAATTCGGTGTGTTGGTCTTGTAGTCACCCTTTTGCAGACTTACTCCATCTTTTATTCACTTGCCCTCACACTGCCACATTTTGGAAGAATGTTTGGTCTCGTATGTCACTTATTTTTAATTTAGACTCCCCCTTGTCCATCGTATTATTTTTTCTTGGTAGTCTTTCTGATGCCTTGTGATTACCTTCTTGTCAACAAGGTTTATTTGACCTCATGTTAGCTTTGGCCTTTCAACAGATTACATTAAACTGGCAATCCTCCTCAAAACTTTCAATCACAGCATGGTGGAATAATGTTTGTCACTATCATAGGTTAGATGTTGCATTTGCCTCTTCTTGTATACCACACATGAACAGAGACTTATTTTGGTTACCACTAACTTCTTATTTGAATAAAGTTGCAAAACGACAATTCATTCGCAATTGTTCAGAAAATTTTAAGCCCCCATGAATGGTTTCTCTATTCTTTTTTCAGTACCCTTAACCACTATAGTCACTTATTAACTTCCTTAATTGATTGAGTTACTATATATCAATGTATTATATTAATCGACCCTCAGTTGTATGATATAAATTTTACTCTATTCCCTCTCTTTTCCTTCCTTCCCCTTCTTCCCCATAGTTTCTTGTTCAAAAAATTGTAAACAGCTTTCTCTTCTGCTGTAAGTTATCAGTCTCACTAATTGTTGTTTCATAAGGTAACGATTGTATTTATTTTTTGCAATACTGTTACTAATAAAGCTTATTAAACATAAAAAAAGAAAACATTTCAATTTCACACACCCCTACTTGTTGTCACTCTTGAAGATTCACTTTCCATGTCTTCAAACATCCTTTACTATACTATTTGCACACTTAGGGGCTTATTTACAAACCCTTTGTCCTACTTTTGCGTCGGTTTTAACATGGGAAAAGTGACGCAAGGGGCTTGTAAATCTGCCCCTCATTGCTTACATTTTAGCCAGTAGCGGCCGGTGGTGGGAGTGCTGCCGGGCGGTGACGCAGGGCGGGGTAGGGGCAGGGTGGGGGGTAGTAGACTACGGATTTCGGCCGCACTGAGGTAAGTAAACAAAAAAATAAATAAAACGAATTTCGTTGCGCGCGCTGCATCGCCAAATGCGATGCAGCGCGCGCAACGAAATTCGGTTTTTTTTGTTGTTTGTTTACTTACTTCAGTGTGGCCGAAATCCGTAGTTTACTACCCCCCACCCTGCCCCGCCCCGCGTCACCGCCCGGCAGCACTCCCACCACCGGCCGCTACTGATTTTAGCTATTCCATCATCTTTTTCCACTTAGTGATGTGGCACAGATTGCAATGTATGGCCTTCGCCCTGCTTCAAAGTCGTAGGTTATGGCTTCTACAGGACTTCTACATGGTTTTTGGGTTCATTCTAGGTAAAATGCATGCAGTGTTGTTTGGTGTTTTTTTCTCTTGTCTCTTGAACATATTGCTAACTCTCCTCCATATTAAGGTAAATAACAAAACTTCTTTTTCACAAATGGTATATGAAATGAACGGCAGCATATGGAAGAGGTCACTATGCAGGCTCGCATATTTGCATCACACTTAATCAATTTCCCAAAAAGCCCATTTGGCACACATTCGCGCGAAACAGTGCTAAAACAACATTCTGCAGCGTTTGCAGCGCTTCATGAAAACTGTGACTGTGGCAGACAGAAAGGACACAAGCTGTTTCTCTAGTGGGTTCTAGGACGGCTGTTTCTGCAACATAAAGGGAAAACCCCTCCATCCAACCGGGAATATCCTAGTCTTGCATGTATGTCTGTAGTATTTGTATAGCACGAACCTAGGCAAATGCCAGAGCAATGCAGAAGGGTGTGTTGTTGCAAGCCAGTAATGAGTACATATCTCAACTTTAGGATAAAAGACATAAAAAAGGATACAGTTTGTGGCAAATAGTTTAATGTCTGGATTGCTGTTTCTTGGAAGGGTGCCAGTGAATGAGGTTGAGAACCTACCTCATCCCTCGATCTTTTCCCATATTCGTATAGGCACACCTGATACCACACTCAGTGGCTTAACCAGAGTGCCAGGGGCACTAGTGCAAGTAATGAAATGCGCGGTTTGAAATGTGAAATACAGCAATAATCAGAGTTCGGTGGACCCTCAGGCCTCTGGGTCATGGTGCAACTGCACTTGCTGCACCACTAAGAGTTTTTCCACCTGACTACGACCAGGGCCGGACTGGCCGTAGCGGGCACCAGGCGTTTCCCCGGTGGGCCGCCAGGGTGGGGGCCGGTTTTGGGCCCCTGGGGGGCCGTTTTTTAGGTCTCGCCTGAGCCAGCGCATGTGCTGCTCTGCGAGACATTTAGTAAGGGGGTTTCCAAAGTGCTACCAGAGGCTTTTCCTGGCCTCAAGCTTGCGTTCACACTCTCTCAGACACTCTCTCACAGACTCTCACAGACCCTCTCTCACAAACCCTCTCTCACAGGCACTCTCTCACAACACTCTCTCACAGACACTCTCTCACAGACTCTCACAGACACTCTCACACACTCTCACAGACACTCTCTCGCAGACTCTCACAGACACTCTCTCACAGACACTCTCTCACAGACACTCTCACAGACACTCTCTCACAGACACTCTCTCACAGACACTCTCTCACAGACATCACAGACACTCTCTCACAGACACTCTCACAGGCACTCTCACAGACACTCTCTCACAGACTCTCTCTCACAGACTCTCTCTCACAGACACTCTCACAGACACTCTCTCACAGACTCTCTCTCACAGACTCTCTCTCACAGACACTCTCTCACAGACACTCTCTCACAGACACTCTCTCACAGACACTCTCGCAGACACTCTCTCGCAGGCACTCTCTCTCAGACACTCTCTCTCAGACACTCTCTCACAGACACTCTCTCACAGACTCTCACAGACACTCTCTCACAGACACTCTCTCACAGACACTCTCTCAGACACTCTCGCAGACACTCTCTCGCAGACACTCTCGCAGACACTCTCTCGCAGACACTCTCTCGCAGACACTCTCTCGCAGACACTCTCTCACAGACACTCTCACAGACAGACTCACAGACACTCTCTCTCACTCTCTCACAGACACTCTCTCACAGACTCTCACAGACACTCTCACAGACACTCTCACAGACACTCTCACAGACACTCTCACACAAACTCTCTCTCACAGACTCTCTCACAGACACTCTCACAGACAGACTCACAGACACACTCTCTCACTCTCTCACAGACACTCTCTCACAGACACTCTCTCACAGACTCTCACAGACACTCTCACAGACACTCTCACAGACACTCTCACACAGACTCTCTCTCACAGACTCTCACAGACACTCTCTCACAGAAACTCTCTCACAGACTCTCTCTCACAGACACTCTCTCACAGACACTCTCACAGACTCTCTCACACTCTCTCTCACAGACACTCTCTCACAGACACTCTCTCACAGACCCTCTCTCACAGACCCTCTCTCACAACACTCTCTCACAACACTCTCTCACAGACTCTCACAGACTCTCACAGACACTCTCTCACACTCTCACACACTCTCACAGACACTCTCTCACAGACTCTCACAGACACTCTCTCACAGACACTCTCTCACAGACTCTCACAGACACTCTCTCACAGACACTCTCTCACAGACATCACAGACACTCTCTCACAGACACTCTCTCACAGACACTCTCTCACAGACACTCTCACAGATACTTTCAGACACTCTCACAGACACTCTCTCACAGACTCTCTCTCACAGACTCTCTCTCACAGACACTCTCACAGACACTCTCTCACAGACTCTCTCTCACAGACTCTCTCTCACAGACACTCTCTCACAGACACTCTCTCACAGACCCTCTCTCACAGACCCTCTCTCACAGACCCTCTCTCACAGACCATCTCTCACAGACTCTCTCAGACTCTCTCTCACAGACTCTCTCTCACAGACTCTCTCTCACAGACTCTCACAGACACTCTCTCACAGACACTCTCTCGCAGACACTCTCTCGCCGACACTCTCTCTCAGACACTCTCTCACAGACTCTCACAGACACTCTCTCTCAGACACTCTCTCTCAGACACTCTCTCACAGACACTCTCTCACAGACACTCTCTCACAGACACTCTCTGGCAGACACTCTCTCGCAGACACTCTTGCAGACACTCTCGCAGACACTCTCTCGCAGACATTCTCTCGCAGACACTCTCTCGCACACACTCTCTCGCACACACTCTCACAGACTCTCACAGACACTCTCTCACAGACTCTCACAGACACTCTCTCACAGACTCTCACAGACACTCTCTCAGACTCAGACACTCTCTCAGACTCACAGACACTCTCTCACAGACTCTCACAGACACTCTCTCACAGACACTCTCTCACATACACTGTCTCACAGACTCTCACAGACACTCTCACAGACTCTCACAGATGCTCACAGACTCTCACAGACTCTCACAGACTCTCTCACAGACACTCTCTCACAGACTCACAGACACTCTCTCACAGACACTCTCTCACAGACTCTCACAGACACTCTCTCACAGACTCTCACAGACACTCTCTCACAGACACTATCTCACAGACACTCTCTCACAGACTCTCACAGACACTCTCTCTCAGACACTCTCTCACAGACACTCTCTCACAGACACTCTCTCACAGGCACTCTCTCACAGACTCTCACAGACTCTCACAGTCACTCTATCTCAGACACTCTCTCACAGACACTCTCCCACAGACACTCTCTCACAGACAGTCTCACAGGCACTCTCTCACAGACACTCACAGGCACTCTCTCACAGACACTCTCTCACACTCTCTCACAGACTCTCACAGACACTCTCTCACTCCCCTCTTCTACCCCCCTACCCCTCTTCTACCCCTCTACCCCTCTTCTACCCCTCTACCCCTCTTCTACCCCCTTCTACCCCTCTTCTACCCCCTTCTACCCCTCTTCTACCCCTCTACCCCTCTACCCCTCTTCTACCCCTCTACCCCTCTTCTACCCCTCTACCCCTCTTCTACCCCTCTACCCCTTTTCTACCCCTCTACCCCTCTTCTACCCCTCTACTCCTCTTCTACCCCTCTACCCCTCTTCTACCCCTCTACTACCCCTCTACCCCTCTTCTACCCCCGACTAGCCCTCTTCTACCCCTCTACCCCTCTTCTACCCCTCTACCCCTCTTCTACCCCTCTACCCCTCTATCCCTCTTCTACCCTTCTACCCCCTTCTACCCCTCTACCCCTCTTCCCCTCTGCTACCCCTCTACTACCCCTCTACTCTTCTACCCCTCTACCTCTCTACCCCTCTTCTACCCCTCTACTACTCCTCTACTACCCTTCTACCCCTCTACCACCCCTCTTCTACCCTTCTACCCCTCTACCACCCCTCTTCTACCCCCCTTCTACCCCTCTTCCACCCCTCTTCTACCCTTCTACCCCTCTACCCCTCTACTACCCCTCTATCCCTCTTCTAACCCCTTCTGCCCACTTCTACCTCCTTCTAACCCCTTCTACCCCTCTACCCCTCTTCTACCCCTCTACCCCTCTACCCCCTTCTACCCCTCTACCCCTCTTCTACCCCTCTACCCCCTCTACCCCTCTACCCCCCTTCTACCCCTCTACCCCTCTTCTACCCCTCTACCCCTCTTCTACCCCTCAACCCCTCTTCTACCCCTCTACCTCTCTTCTACCCACTGTAACTAGCAAAGACACTGTGCCACGGCAGCATCACTCAGCACCACCACAGCATCACGACAGCATCACTCAGCACCACCACAGCATCACTCAGCGCAACAGCAGCATCACTCAGCGCCACCACAGCATCACTCAGTGCCACCACAGCATCACTCAGCGCCACCACAGCATCACTCAGCGCCACCACAGCATCACTCAGCGACACCACAGCATCACTCAGCGCAACCACAGCATCACTCAGCATCACCACAGCATCACTGCACCACGACAGCATCACTCTGCACCACGACAGCATCACTCAGCGTCACCACAGCAACACTCAGCGCCACCACAGCATCACTCAGCACCACCACAGCATCACTCAGCTACACCACAGCATCACTCAGGGCCAACACAGCATCACTCATCACCACAGCATCACTCAGCACCACCACAGCATCACTCAGCACCACCACAGCATCACTCAGGGCCACAACAATATCACTCAGCGCCACCACAGCATCAGTCAGCACCACCACAACATCACTCAGCACCACCACAGCATCACTCAGCACAACCACAGCATCACTCAGCACAACTACAGCATCACTCAGCACCACCACAGCATCAGTCAGCGCATCACTCAACGCCACCACAGCATCACTCAGGGCCAGCACAGCATCAGTCAGCACCACCACAGCATCACTCAGGGCCAGCAAAGCATCACTCAGGGCCAGCACAGCATCACTCAGGGCCAGCACAGCATCACTCAGGGCCAGCACAGCATCTCTCAGGGCCAGCACAGCATCACTCAGGGCCAGCACAGCATCACTCAGGGGCCGCACAGCATCACTCAGGGGCAGCACAGCATCACTCAACGCCACCACAGCATCACTCAACGCCACCACAGCATCACTCAGTGCCACCACAGCATCACTCAGCGCTACCACAGCATCACTCAGCGCCACCACAGCATCACTCAGCGCCACCACAGCATCACTCAGCGCCACCACAGCATCACTCAGGGCCACCACAGCATCACTCAGGGCCACCACAGCATCACTCAGGGCCAGCACAGCATCACTCAGGGTCAGCACAGCATCACTCAGGGCCACCACAGCATCACTCAACACCACATCAGTATCACTCAGCATCGCCTTTGCAATAGTACACCACCACATCATCATCACTCAGCAAGACCTAAGTATCATTCAGCATCACCTCAGCATCGTCTCAGCACCAGTCACCACCACCACCACCACTACCACCTCAACATCACTCAACACCACCTCAGCCTGCTCTCGGAATCTGCCATCTGTTGATTCTCCCCTAGCGTCTGGCCGCTGCTAGTGTTATAATACAGGTACTAGTTCACAACCTTCAACCTCCAATTGCTTATGCCCCCTCAAAAAAAACTTTAACAAGCATTGCAAGAACAAAAGAAAAATGAGGACATTTTTTATTGTACATACATTTTTTAATATGGTCGTTCTGTTGGACATAATGCCTTTTTGGTCATATATAAAGTAACAAAAATGCTTCTGGCACTTTTTTATTACAACTTTTCAGCATGCTGCACAGCAGCCACACTTCTCTACAGCACAGCTTAAACACATTGGCAAAGTCAATAGCTCTGCCTAAACACTTATAAGGCCCCAAATGCGAGACCTATTGGCTATGCCAATGCTTGTGTTACAGGGGGCCGGCAATATCGGCCCCATGTAACAAAATCGGCCGAAACCGGCACTTACTAACAGCTCAGCCTCACCTCCCTCTACCCCCTTCCTGGGGGCCGGCCGAGCAGTTTGCCAGGGCCGGTTTCGCTTCCCAGTCCGGCCCTGACTACGACAGCAACAGCTTCTCCTGAATAGGGTTCTCATCCCCGTGTTCAAGAACTTCCTTTTATCAGAAGACACAGATCACACATCTCATGGGTTGAACTGCGCTGTGAGAGCCATCCATCCATGCACACCGCTCAGTTCCATAGTCTTGGCTCTGATAAATTCCTCGCGTGACTATTTCTTCAAGACATTCCCTGGGTACATTATTCCCGATGTAGTCAGTGTCTGAAAAATTCTACAAGATTTCAAAAGCGATTGTGAATATTATGTCACTGATATGATCCATGCGGTTTAGATAATGTCTCAGAGCTGAGTGGACAGGTGCGGATTAGAGCGGATGTCTGCGCTCGCCAAGCATAGCCAAGGCAAGTAAAACGTACGTTTCAGTCAAATGACTATATTTCGAAGTACTTTTGAGGAATATTTAAACAACTTCAAGCCTCTATCTAGTCCATGCATGGGATGTATCTTTTTCACCGCGATCACTAAGATTTGAATGATGTCTGAGCAGAGAACAAGCAGACGATTTACATTTGCAAGTTATTCATCTGAAAGCCTGATTGATTTCCATCAGATATTGTGATTGCTCGACACAAATGGGTATAGATAAAGACAGACGCCGAACAACAGTTTTTGTTCATTAAAATAGCCAAATGAATAGGAAAAAAATAGCAAAATAAGACTTAAAGCGAGCTGTGTTTTAAGGTGTTTTTTAAAAATAAAATTCTCTATTTAATGTCAAAAATGAAGAAAAACATATTCACTCTATCATCTATATAACAACAGTGTCGACTGTATTAAGAACTATGATAAAAAAAATCATCGTTGTGGAGCATCAAAAAAGCATTATCTTTCTGTCTAGAAAAACGTGCAGTTGGCACGTGCACAATGTAGGTAAATCTGCACATGTGAGTTCAATAAATGTATGAAGTAAAAATTCATGCTAACACTGCATAGACAATGTTTGAGCTTGGTTTATATTAATGTAATAGTATTCACAACATTTTCAATGCATATATCTGCACGTCCAACTTACAGGTGTGCAAATTCTTGCTGCACTTCCAGGATGTGAATCCTAAATAACAACTGCAGAATACAGTGTCACACTAAGGGCCAGATTTGGTACAGCGTGGCATTGCGCTAGCGTCCCGCAAGGTAATGCAAGGGCAATGCACCACTAAAGAAAGATTTACCAAGCAACGCAAGAGCTACTTGCATGGCCCAACGGAGCTTGGTAGATGTGGAGTAAAGCAAGGCGGTGCAAGTCGCTGCCTTGCGTTACTCTGCCCTAGGGAGGCGTTCCATGAGTGGAGCATGGGTGTTCCATGCATCCACCCATGGATTTTTGCACCCAGATTTACCATGAGTTGTAGACCTGGTAATGTGTCAAAATGCTACGCTGAGGCGTAACAAGGAGAAATATGTTTATTTCTCTTTGTTGTTTCCTCATTCTGCAGCACACAAAGAAACAGAAAAAACCCTCAGAGGATTGTTTATGTGCAGGAAGGTGTTACTTCTATGTCAGGACCGGAGGCTCAGATTATGCCTTCTTCCTTCGCTTTATTTTCACAGCAGTACACTTTAAAACACAATAACCAACTACGTTTCCCATGAACAACAGGGAAAGCAAAAAGTCTCAACCGGAGTTCTTCCTCGCTGTCCGCACTCCAGCCAGCCAGCATAGTCCCTTCACGCTGTTTCCTCTTCCTCTTTCTTCGCTGCTCAGCAGCAAGATAAGTCGATTTTTACTCTTCTCCTTGTTTGGGGGGTTGTAAATTGATGGTTTTGGTGGCGTTTCTGTAGCGCTTGGTAATCTTTATCTCTGACAGATTCCCTGTGAGTCGCGGGTCGCTTTGAGCGTGCCTGACGCGACTGGTGTTCCCCTAAAGGTGCGGTGTGGTCCTCCCGCCTCCAGGGGGCGTAGTGCGCTCTCTATGGGCAGCGCGAATCAGGCACTGACATTAGAGTCCTGACGAGCGCTGCCCCTGTGGGAGTTTTGCTGGCCTCCTGCCACCCAGTGTGACGCCCGTTTTCGGGTCTGTACTGCCCCTCTGGTTTTGAACGCCCTGGTCGTGGGTCTGTATTGCTCAGTTTGAACACCCTGCGGGGTCGTAATTTGCACAGAGTAGTGTGGTGCCTGTGGGACACTGTCCCGGGTGGTTGCCCGGTGATCCAGAGGGCTGGTGTGTCCCTGGGGCTTTGCCCGTTAATTGTGTGCCCTCGGCCACCCATATTTGGGTACAATTCTGCCTTTCAGTGCATTTAAATAGTGCTTCTGCACCAAGCTGCCTGTCGCTCCGGTGTGTCCCTGCAGAGCCTTACTTACCTCATCATGCAGGCTGAGCAGGATCAGTACCAGGAGGAGGACCCCTTAGCCTACCTCCCCTGGGATGATGATTTCTACCAGGCAGTGGACAACTCCATTTACAGGGCTGTCAATCAAGCCATGGAGCCTTTAGAGCAGCGCCTTTCAGCGCGGATAGCTAAAGAATGCGCTAAATGGGCTGCTCCCGCGCCAGCTACCCCTAAGTCACCCCCAGTGCCTCAGCATGCTTCCCTCCCTGCCAAGAAACCATGCACCCAAGGGGTTGATGTAGATGCGTTTGCGTGTCTAAAGCAGGCTTTCTTGGTGCAGGTGCCCCCACAACCTGACCCTGTGCCCCCGCGGACTGCACCCCATCGCCTCCGCGCAACGCTTCTCCAGACCCCTTCGACAATGGGGATTCACCCGGCGACACGGATGAGGAAGCGCGTTCCTCCAGGTCCTGGCTCCCGACCGCACTCCTGCCCCAGGGGGGGCCTCCGACATGTTGGACCCGGACGACATTGTCCACCCTAGATCTACGGATTGGGTGCCTGGGGATAAGGTAGCCCAGTATGTGGCGAGCCGTCTGCGCAAGCCAATGGACAAGGACGCTCGCAACCACCTTCGGGCGGAGTGCCCCCGCCCCAGTTTGGAGGGGAAGGTTGCCCTAACACCCGAAATAGATTCTAAGATGGCAACCTTCCTGGCGAAGTTCGTAAGGGACCCTAAAAAGGGTATTGATCGCTCCTAGCGCACATGCCAGGACAAACTGCTGGATGCAGTGGGGCCGGTCACCAAAATTCTTGACATGGCCGAGGAGACCAAGGTGTCCGGTGCCCTTATCTCCCCGGAAGTACTCTCGAGCTGGGCGCAGCGCGCAATCGTATTTATTGGGAACGCGAATTGTGCGCTCTCCACAGAGAGACGGCGGTCTCTCCTGATTAAGGTGGACCCCAAGTTAGGTGACCTGGCCTCTTCGGAGGCAGGCGCCGTGGCCCAGGGGGGCTTATTTGGCGACCCGTTCATCAAAGAGCTGGGAAAGTTTGTGGCGACTTTCACCTCTCTTGACAGAGCCCAGTCGAACATCAGGAAGGTCTTTACTCCCCGGGTTTTCCAAGGGGCCGGTCGTGGCAGGGGCCGCATGACCGGCCGCTTCTCCAACCCTGACAGGGGGCAAGGCTCCGGGCGAGGGCAATATCAGGACAATGCCCACTTCAACAATTTCTATCCCACCAGAGGACAGAAGTTCCGGGGCCGTGGAGGCCAACGAGGCCAGCAACATGGTGCTGGAAAAGGTGAGTGTAATACCCTCGGCGAGCTTGCAGGTGGGAGGGCGCTTGGTGCTGTTTTTCCCGGCTTGGAGTTCCCTCACGAGCGATGCTTGGGTGCTGCAGATGGTCCAGGGCTTCCAGTTGGAGTTTCATGGCCATCCACGTCAGCTAAGCCGTCCCTGTCCCATCTCCTTCTCGCAACGAGATACCTTGCTGATACGCGAAGAGGTCTCCGCCCTCCTCCAAAAAGGGGCAATTTGCCGTGCGACAGAGCATCCCGGTGGCTTCCTCAGCAACCTTTTCTTAGTCGACAAGGTCGATGGCGGCCGGCGGCCAGTCATCAACTTGAAAAGTTTCAACGAGTGGGTGGTTTACCGCCACTTCAAAATGGAGGGTATCCACCTCCTCAGGGATGTGCTGAGACCACTCAACTGGATGGTCCGGCTCGACCTCAAGGACGCGTACCTGATGGTCCCTATCTTCCCCCTCATCTGCGTTTTCTGCAATTCAGGTGGGAAGTGCAGGTTTTCAAATTCACCATGCTCCCTTTCGGGCTATCCTCCGCTCCGTGGTGCTTCACAAAGGTCCTCCGACCGGCGGTGGAGTTCCTGCGCTCGCAGGGTGTTCGAATGATCGTCTACTTGGACGACATGCTCTTTCTGGATCAGTGCCCCAGAAGACTGTCCAGCCAGTTGAAGACTGCGGTCGACCTCCTCCAGGGACTGGGGTTTGTCATAAACGAGAAGAAGTCCCTTTTGGTTCTGGTCCAGTGCACAACCTTTTTAGGCTTCAATGTAGACTCCGTGTCTTCCACTCTGAGTCTTCCCGCCAGGAAGATGGCGAAGATCAGGCACGAACTGCACCAGACCTTGGCGAAGATGCAGATTTCCTTGCGCCAGCTGGCGCGTCTCGTGGGTCTTCTCTCCTCCTCAATACAGGCCATTTTTCCCGGGCCTTTACACTACCGAGCCATGCAGCGCCTGAAGGCGCATCACCTCAGGAAGGGTTTGACGTATTCCCAGTCGATACCTCTGTCGGACGATGTGAGGGACGAGATGGAATGGTGGCTCACCCACATGGAGGCGTGGAATGGTCGAGCGATATTTGGTTCAGCTCCGGATATCGTCATAGAATCCGACGCCAGCCGCTCCGGCTGGGGAGCACAGTGTGGAGAGTTCTCCACCGGTGGCGCCTGCTCCACTCACGAACAGTCGTTGCACATCAACTGCCTGGAGCTGCTGGCAGGGTCGTTTGCGGTGCGATGCTGGACAAAGGACAGGGTACAATCGTGTGTCCTTCTCAGGATGGACAACATCTCTGTGGTCCGGTACATCAACCACCTAGGTGGCACCAGGTCCAAGATGTTGGCGAACCTGGCAAGAGATTTTTGGCACTTCTGCCTAGACTACCAGATCTCAGTGACGGCGGAATACCTTCCGGGGCGGGAGAACGAAGTGGCCGACTGGCACTCTCGTCACCTCCTGGATGCCAGCGTGTGGAAGCTGGACCCCCAGGTCTTCTCTCAGTTGTCGGAAAAATGGGGCCCCTTCTCGGTCGACCTTTTTGCATCACGGCTAGATCATCAGTTACCGAGTTATTTCAGTTGGCGGCCAGATCCTCAGGCGGAGGCGACGGATGCGTTTCTCCAGGACTGGCAGCGGGAGCACGGCTATGCCTTCCCTCCATTCTCCATGATCACGCGAGTGTCAGTGTTGCTTTGCCGCCAGCAGGCGGAGGTGGTGTTGATCATGCCCTTGTGGAGGTCTCAAGTCTGGTTTCCGGTTCTACTGGAACTTACCTGGGATTTTCCAATCCGACTCCCCCACTTTCCTCACATTCTCCTCAATCCCGATCTCGTTCCCCATCGGCTGGTAGCGGAGGGAACGTTGAGGATGATGGCATGGTAGATCTCTGGCGTCGCTGGTCGCTCCCAGGCCTTTCGGGGAAAGCTGAGGACTTGCTCACCAAGGCATGGGCGGACAGCACGACCAAGAGATACCGGTCAGCCTGGCACAGATGGCGTCGTTGGTGTGTGCGACGGAGTGTCGATCCCGTGGGGGCAGATGTAGTCCACGTCCTTAATTTCCTGGCGAGTCTGACGGAGGATGGTCGGCTTATAGGTCTATTAATACCTTCCGCGATTTCAGCCGGGCACATTATGGTGCAGGGCTCTCCGGTGGGTGAACACCCTTTGGTTTGTCGGCTTCTCAGAGGGATTCGCCTCTCTCTCCCTCCGGAGCCTCGGTATTCCGTCCTTTGGGACGTGAACCAGGTGTTGAACCTTTTTCTTTCTTGGCAACCGAATAGGTTTCTGTCTCGTAAGGAAGTGACGGCCAAATTGGCAATGCCGTTATGCCTGGTCTCGTGCAGGCGCGTCTCAGACGTGAGGGTTTGGACATATCAGCCAGAGTGTTTTCCCCGGAAGGGGTATCGTTCACGGTGAGTAGAAGGACCAAGAGTAATACCAGGGTCATTTCGTACCCAGCGTTTCCGGACTCCCCTAAACTGTGTGTAGTGCAGTGCCTCCGTGCTTACGAGGAATTGACTGAGGAAACTCGCCCTCCGGGTGAGAAGCAGCTGCTCATTGCGCTACGTAAACCGTACAGAGCAGTATCATCCCGACCATCGCAAGATGGGTGCGTTGGGTGATGCAGGAGGAGTGGATTGATACTAAACAGTTTGGTGCCCACTCAGCGAGAGGAGCGATGGCCTCTAAGGCTTTTTCCCTAGGTGCGCGTTTGGAAGATCTGATGCGCGCAGCCGATTGGTCCTCTGACTCCACCTTTAAGAGGTTTTATTTCAAACCAGTATTGGAGGTGGCAAGGCTAGTAGTCGACAAGCTTTGAACTGGCATAATCTGAGCCTCCGGTCCTGACATAGAATGAAGATTTGCCTAGCTATAGTGCTGGTAAGTTTCAATTCTATTAAGGACACGAAGGCGAGGATTATCCCGCCCAATCACCTCTGAAGATGTGGACCCTCCCCGTTCTAATGTAAGTAAGCTATTCATGGGTCTTTAGAAATGTGGTAATGAGTTGATGATGTTACTCATGTGTTGTTGTGCTGGTGTTATACTGCAATTGGTTCAAGCTCAGTCCTCTGACACTACCTATTTTGCAGGAAATGATGGTTCCAAACAAGAAGCGTGAAATCCGACAGGAAATGGTTCGGGCGAAGAAAGAGGAAGAGGAAACAGCGTGAAGGGACTATGCTGGGTGGCTGAAGTGCGGACAGTGAGGAAGGACTCCTGTTGAGACTTTTTGCTTTCCCTGTTGTTCATGGGAAACGTAGTTGGTTATTGTGTTTTAAAGTGTGCTGCTGTGAAAATAAAGCAAAGGAAGAAGGCATAATCCTCGCCTCCGTGCCCTTAATAGAATTGAAACTTACCAGCACTATAGCTAGGCAAATTTTCATTCCTGCACAGAACAATCCTGCTTACAACAGAGGCACCCTTGCACCACAGCACAGGAGAGGACAGGAATGCCCCTTATAATGGTAGATATGGTGCATTCCTGCCCTCTCCCTCTACCTTTCACGCAGTACAGGTGTCTCGCTGCATTGCGTGAACGTTTGATCAATCTGGGCCTGATATCTTAGACAGAATATTGAGGGACAAAATATTGAAAGCAAGTATGTATAGATTCTCTATACATAACTCCAGATATATGTACCTTGATGTCATGTATATCGTCCATGAACATAGATGTGGAGCTAATACTATTAAATCTATACTTCCCTCTATGCACTTTCCTTCAATATTTTGTCACTCCATAATTTGTTCACAAAATCAATGTGCAATTATATTCTTGTACCTGATATTCCAGAGTGCAATACTCTCTGGCTTCACAGAGTTCCCTTTCATAGGACACAAGCCACGAGCAAGGAAGGCAGAAAATAAAATGAAGGACACCTGTCAAGGCAGGCCTTTAGAAGAGCCTTAAATAAGGTGCTTCACCTGAAAGGTCATCAGAAATACATGTGATCAAAAAGGGGGAAAATGTGTGGTCTAACTAGTCTTATCATACTGGTTGAGTGACAGAGCCATGCCAGAAATTAGCAGTTAAGGAGCTAGGCATTATGGGTCAGAGCAAAAGGTGTGAAAAGAGGCTTTCAGGCCTGCTGATGAACATTTCTCCACAGGTCCCAGAAATTCATCTAGATTATAATTGTATGCAGTATGTGGATGGAAATATCAAAAATATGGACAAGATATTTGTAGTACATTATTACAATAAGCCCTTCAAGAAACACAAGCTGTTTCATCCCTGCACTGAAAAACATTTTATGGCAAATTTTCTGGGTTGATGAAAGAGGCAACACTATAACACAGATGATATTAATTTTGGGTGAAGTTAGAGTTTAGTTGGTTTTAAAGAGAATGGAGAAAGAGCTCTAATATCTAATAGATATAAATTTAAGTTTAGATGAGGAATGCCTTGGTAGATTGGTGGAAAACTCAAGAGACATTTTATGGATGACGGTAAATGAGAATGCAAGAGCAGACCTAGTCAACGATGGAGTGTTAATCGCAGAGAGATGGTCCATGAACTTTGCTTCGATGTAGGGTAATCGACTATGCATTCCTTAATAGGGATGGTATTAGACCATCTCTGCAGGCTACAGCTACTTGTGGACCCACTTGAATCCATTGCACCTTTACCTAAAAACACTATCTACTGTCTAAACAAAAATGAAACAGGGAAAGTTGCTGATTAAAATCACATTCCATACTTTCATAATCCAAATACGCTTTGTAGAATTCCCCAACACTTGGGTCCTGTTTTATTCGGGATATGATGTAGTTGCACCACTGAAATATAACCTAGCTATTGAAACCATGGCCAGTACAATCACCCAAGGATTAGATTATCTTCTAGGCTGTCTTGCCAAGGTCGCATATAGAAACAACATTATCCCCATTCTAATCATGTGGTGCAATCTTTGGTCTCCATTGCAAGAGGGCTGTTGTTCTGCTACGTCATCTCTGCAAATTTACCAGGCAAAAATTGTTCACTAAGTATGATACTAGCAAGAGATTTGAGCCTAGAAAATGGGAAATGCAGTGAACATATGTGTACTCCAGGATCAGGTGTATAAGTACTTTATCAATTCATCAATTAATAAATTTAACCCACAATTTTTTAGTTTAATTATATTCTGGCAGAAAATTGTTTGTTAGAATTTGTCCTGAAGCTTTATAGAACATGATTTCGGTAGCACTATTACTGCCACTAGAACGCCACTACATCGATATGGAAGTTTGGAACTAGGTGAACTCCATGAAGGTAGTCTGACCAACAGAAGGGAGTACCAGGAGTAGCAGACAACATCACTTTTCAAAAAGACTCACTTTCTCATCTAATCTCAAATCTGACTCTTTCATGGATCCATGACCAATGTGAGTATTGGGTGCTACAGCTATTAATATAGCCCCTGAGTCAACAGCCTTTGTGAATAAGCTGCTGCAAGTGAAATATTTCCGAGTGCTCTTAAGCAGGCGTTTCTGCAATCAATGTTAAAAGGCAACTCTGCAAGCAACACAGTTGGCCACTTTTTGCATTCCTACGTTGAGCATGTGATCTGTGTCATCCATCCCATGGATTTGGATTTTACTTTCAGGTATTTCTCAAGCTATTTAAGTGTCTCCACTCCAGCTGCGGTCCGTGCAGGTAACAGCGGTGGGGCCAGATAAGGGGAGATTTCGAGGGACGATGCTAAGGGAAAATTAAATATTTATTTAATTTTCCCTCTGCATCATCCCTCAAAATCCCCCCTTACCCGGCCCCACCACCCCACCCCTGTTACCTGCATGGACCGCGGCTGCTCCACTCTATCTTTATGAATGATGTCCTGCACTGGCTTGAAAAACATTGTCTTGAACTGAACTCTGACAAAATGGAACTGTTAGTAGTGGGTCTCAGACTGAGGACCACCGGGGCCTAACTTTGGTGTGGGAATCCTCCCAACAACACTTAAATCCGCTAGGGACCTGGGGCTAAAAATGGAATAGATCTTTTCGGATTTATGCAGATACCTCTCCCAGAGTTAAACACCTACCGATGCTAAGAAAAATCTATCTTTGTCTTAGCCTCACTCAGTCAGCCAGGGTCTCGTTAAAGGATGTCCTACATTTGGGGCTCCTTGAGATGCTCCTTTCCGCACTGATTTGTGCAGAGTATAAATTTGTTCTGTTCATATTTCCCCCGTGATGATTACACTGCCTCCCTTTAGAGCACTGGTTAGTGTATACATATCTTATATGTTCTTAAATGTATATAAAGTAAAATTATGGTTTTCTGACTGTTAGTCCTGTCAGCCCTAGGGTGGTCTTCCCTAAACTTTTTGCCTTCACGCCTCCCGTTTTGCTGAATTAGTTTCTGTTAGCCTTAGGACTCAGCACACTTTACCACTGCTAACCAGCGCTAAAGTGCTTGTGCTCTCTCCTTTAAACATGGTAAAATTTGCTTACATCCAATTGGTGCAACAACTTGTAAGTCCCTAGTAAAGTGGTACTACAGTTACCCAGGGCGTGTAAATGAAATGCTATTAGTGGGCCTGCAGCACTGATTGTGCCACCCACTTAAGTAGCCTTAAAACATGTCCCTGGTCTGCTGTAGCAGCCTGTGCATGCATTTTTTATTTTAATAACAACATTTTTATTTGATTTCAAAACAACACCACCATGAACACAATTACAGCTGTACAGCACCATGACAGAACAAATGATCACAGTATAAATTACATTCCCAAACCATACAAGGCCGCCCATCATCCCCGTATCTTGTCATGTTTCTGCGGACAACACCGTGTGGTATATATGGGCTTCTCCAATTGAGCGCAGCAGCCCACTCCTGCCCCTCACTCTGCCAGGGAAGGGGTGCCAGGGGAGTTCCACCAACATGTGATGTCATGTTTAGCAATTAAAGTAGCAATGCCCACAAGTGTGCTGTTAGCCCGAGGGCCTCCAATCTTGTTGACCATGCCCCAGAGGGCCACCTTAAGCGTTAGCTCAAAGTTTCATTTCAAAACCTCGGAAAGTTCATGGTGAATACGTTCTCAATAGGGTGAAAGGATTGGACAGGCACCAACCATGTGGAAAAAATCAGCTGGGGATGCCGAGCAATGGAAGCAAGAAGGGGGGGAATCCTACCAGCATGAAATAAACTTGTCGGGGTGAGGTATCTCATAAATATAATTCAGTTTTATCAATCGGAGGCAAGTGGAAATGGCCAGCTTGCACTGAGCTAAGCTAGCCTCCCTCCAGTCAGTGTCATCCAGCGCACCAATCCAGCCCTCCCAACAGTGTTTAAGGGTGCCAATACCATGTGGAGCATTCACAATGAAGGAGCGATAGATTTGGGATATGGCGCACTTGCCAATGCGTTCCAGTAGCAGTTTGGCCTCAAGGGGGCTA
Source organism: Calotriton arnoldi (assembly GCA_963921515.1). NCBI lineage: Eukaryota > Metazoa > Chordata > Amphibia > Caudata > Salamandridae > Calotriton > Calotriton arnoldi. The sequence goes on along the minus strand of CAWUFW010000084.1, from coordinate 1,410,733 downwards.
AAGTCAGGGATGTCAGTATCAGGTTGCATGTTGGGCACAAGTGTGTGACGTAGTTGAAGATATTTCTGGAATTGTGACTGATGGAGTTTATATCGGTCCAATAAATCTTGAAAAGGCATGTTGTGATTCCTGGCCCAAACATCCCCAAGCACTGTAATGCCTATCAAATCCCATTTGCGGAATCCCTCTAGTCTCGCCGCATGGCAGAGCCATCATCCCTTCCAGAGTGGGGTCATCTCAGTCAGTCTGCGATTCCAGCCCAGAAATTTCAATGAAGCTCTCCATCAAAGAGAGACCACGTGAATGATGTCAGACAGGGTGTGGGGCAGTGGGGCACCATAAAGGACATCTAGGATGCAGTCAAGCCCCACGGTAGAGAGCTCCCCTAGGTAAGCTGGATCATCCCACCTGCCGCTAAACCAATCATTAAAGACAAGTTGTTGGGAAGCGTAGTAATAGCACTGGAGATGCTCCATCCTCAATCCACCATCATAAGGAGATTGCCTATTGTTGGCAAATGTGATGCGCTACTGACCACCAGACCAAAGAAAGGAACGAATTGCAGAGTTAAGGGTATGAAACGAGCAGGGGAAACCGGGAGTGGCAAGTGTTGGAATACATACAAAAAACGAGGAAGGATCATCATCTTAAAGACGGCGATGCACCCCATCACATGCAGAGGGAGCCGCACCCACCTCTGGATCTCTGCTTTCATCTTGGACACCAATGGGGTTAGATTGATGTGACATGTCAGTTTGGGGAGGAGGGAGATGTGAAACCCAAGATATTTGAAGGAGAGACGCTTCACTGGGATGTCGGACTGCCACAAGTATGTACTCACATCTCCACGAACTGGGATCAAGCGAGATCTAGCTGTATTTGCCCAGAGACCCGAGGCCTCGCCGAGCAATGTGATGAGTTCAAGGTAGTGGGGCCTGGAGGACTGGGGGTCAGCTAAGAACAGTAGGATGCCATCTGCATAGAGAACAATCCTCTCCTCTGGCCCTTCGTCCCACTACCACCCACTAAGCTGAGCAGCGCAGCGGATAAACCATGCCAGAGGCTCAATCACAAAGGCAAATAAGAGGAGGGATAGGGGATAGCCCTGGTGCATACCCCTACAAATGGGAAAATGGTCAGAGAGCGAGTTGTTAACCTGGATTAAGGCATAGGGCTAGTGATAAAGGGCACTAATAAGGTGTTGTATGTGCCTCCAGAGTCCAACACATTTGAGGACAGCTTCGAGAAAGGACCAGTCCAACCTGTTGAACACCTTATCGAGATCTATAAGGAGCAGTGCCATGGGGGAATGGGATGCGTCCATCTGAGCTCCGGCATGAAGCTACATTGATCACTGTGAATCAAGTAGGGGAAAGTAGATTCCAGCCGACTGGCCAGAATTATAGCATGGAGTTTAACTTCAGTGTTGATTAATGAAATGGGCCTGTACGAGGAGCACTTCTAAGGAGGATGACCTGGTTTAGAAAAGACCACAATGGAGGCGAGATCAAGCTCAGACAGGAATGATCCCCACTCGCCCACCTCAGTGTAAAGATTAAGCTGGAATGGTGTCAGATGGGTGCGAAATTCCCGGTAGTACTCAATGGGGAGACCGTCAGGACCGAGGGTCTTGTCAGAAGACATACCTGAGAGGGCAACATCAATTTCCTCCACAGTAATTGGTTGGTTCAACTCATGGACCAAGGAAGAAGGAATCACAGGGAGTGGGCTATCATGCAGTAGCAGGAGCTCCATCTCCTGGGGAGGGCATAAAGGTCTTGGTGAAAAGTAGCGAAAGACTAAAGGATCTCAGGGTATGTGATAGGCGCCGGCCGTCCTCATCTGTGAGTTGAGGTACAATCCTGGAAACAGTGTCGTGAGTAGCTAGTCAGTGGAGCAGTTTCCTGGACTTATCACTTTGTTCATAAATGTTTCTAGTACGTGCCTGCCAACATTGGTGGGCATCGTCCAGGGTGAGCTACCAGAGGCAACTTCTGAACATTGAGAGCTGCCGCACAGAAGCAAGAGTAGAATGGTCAGGGGGCTGACATTCCAGGGCATGGATTTGGGATTCAAGGTCAATAATTTGCACCATCTTCTCCCTTTCATTCTGACGGATAAACCCCTTCTCCAGGGCACGAATCACTGCCTTACCAGCTTCCCATAGAGGGCACTAACACCTGATCGACTTCAAAGTAGGCGTGGATCTTGTGTTCTAGGGAGGTCTCAAAGTGAGACTCGTTGAGGTACCAGGCATTGAGATGCCAAACGGGCCTCCTAATGGGGTTTGAGATCATGGAATGGGGAGCGTGGTCGGAAATTCCCCTTGGAAGGATGGACACAGAGCTCACCTGGCAGACATCAGTGGCCATGAGTAAGAAGAGATTAATATGGGAATGTGTGCATCAGCCACTAAAGTACAAGTATCAACATGGTCCTGGGGGTGCCTAACCCTCCACACATCGCAGAGCCCCGGTGCGTCCATCCAACCCAAAAGCTGGTGCACACAGAGGATGCGCGCATGAGTGGGTGGCCGGATGCATCAAGGTCAGGACCTGCATTGAGGTTGCAACCAAGGATCGATACCCCCATCAGTAGGTCTGCTAATAAGGAAGTAAGAGAGGCCAGTGTCTCTGCAGGCATTTGATTAGGCAGGTAAACTGAGAGAAAATTATATTGGTGGGCCTCAAAGAGGTCTTCCACTGCCATGTAATGGCCTTGAGGGTCTGAATGTGAGTTTGTGAGTTGATAACCATCAGAGGAAACACTCTATGGAGCAGGATGGCTACCCCTCTGGAACCCTGCGTAAATCCTGCATGGAACACCCTGTTGTACCATAATGTCAGAGGAAGGGACAGTGTGAGCCCAACAGGTAAGTGTCCTGGAGCAGGAGAACGGCAGGCAGGAAGAGCTTAGCAAAGCGTAGGAAGGCAGTGCACTCAATGTAGTCCAGGAGGCCATTCACGTTCCAGGATATCAATTGAAGGGATGGCATTGTGGACATTCGTGGGACAGTGGGGCGGTGTGAAGGTGTAACAGGGCCTGGGGCATGAGCAGTGTGACAAGGGGCGATGGGTGTCTGGCAGGACATTCATGGGGTGCAGCACAGGTGCAGCAAAGCGGTGCAGTGAGCACAACATAAACAAACATGAATCCATATACAACAGACCATTCCCTTCATTCCCTCCATCTCTCCCCTCCCCTTATTTCCACCCTCAAAGCATCTGTTCCCCAAACTGGACATAAATGGAGGTATAAGAAAAAGAAGAAAGGAAAGAGAAAACACGAAGAGAAGCAAGCAGTGAATGCAAGAAACTGAAGAGACCTCCTCCAACAGGATACAGTGCCGGACAAGATCAAAAATGGCATGTTATCAAGGTTCCATAGAGTACGGGGAGTCAATGTGGGGCGGAGCCACTAGAGCTCTATCATCCATAACCGCAGGGTCATGTCTAGACATGGTCAGGTACAGGAGTGCCACACCCAGGAGCCTGCTCCGGCGAAGCAGCGAATGACTGACCTGCGCCCCCAGTCACCTTGGGAGCGACAGTCTCTGAGTCCAAGCCAGAGGAGCCGAGTCAACTATCACCGCGGGTGCAAGGTTTGTATGATCGGGTTTGTCTCCTCCTCCCTACAATGTGTAGCACCCCTGTGCGGCCCGCTTCCGGGACCCACAGGGTCTGACGAGGCACAGAGATCCCTTCTTTCCTCAATCCACTCCCAAGCCTGCTCCAGAGTTTCAAAACAATTTAGAGTTAAAAAAGACCTTGAGGTTTGCCAGAAAGAGGAGCATATATTAAAGGTTAAGTGCCCTGAGTTTTTGTTCGATCTTTGTTAAGGAGTTGTTGAACGGCTCAGGTGTAGTCAGGAAAGAGCATAATGTGAGCATTCTGGAAATGAAGGTGGGACTGGGACTGCCCATGGGCCTCCCTGAGGATTGTGTCTCTATCGTGAAAGTTCAAGATCCTGGCTATCTATGGACGAGCCGGGTCCCCAGTTGGAGGCTTCTGGATTAAGGATATGTGGCTCGTTTCACCACGAACCACTGTGAAAGAACCGACTCTGTGACACATGAATGAAACCAAGTTTTAAAGAAGTGCACAACATCTGGTGATTCCAAGCCCTCTGGGAGCCCCACTATTCATAGATTGTTGCAGCAGGAGCAATTCTCTGCATCTTCCCACCTCTCCTTCGGTACCGCCATCGAGTTCAACAGTCCTGCCACCTGGCGCTTCAATGTAGAGACGTCACAGGCATGGGGTGGCACCTGCTGTATGTGGTGACATGCCCCTGGTCCCCCGGGGCTGCACAAGCAAAGGCAGCCATTGGCCACCGCAGGGCAAAAAGGCGCACTTGGGCGAATGACCGCTCGCCACCAGAATCTACCCCTCGACTCACCAGTGAGGCCGCAACGCATCTAGGCCACGGCCAGAGCTGCCGCATGCCAGCCGCAAGCAGTGAGGAATCTCCCCATCTCAGCGGCTATAGCCTCACCACAAAGGCTCCGGGTTCTTCACGGAGTAGGAGAGAGTTGTGGGGACCTGGTTGCACCACAGGACCAGTCCGGATAACATCAGATGTCGAGGAGGTCGGGCGCAGTCTCAAACTGCGATCACCATCTTGGTCGCCATGGCCACCCTGTGTGTGCATTTTTAACTGCCATTTCAACCTGACCAATAAACCTTTTGCCAGGCCTAAATCTCCCTTTTTAATACATATGTCACCCCTAGGGTGAGCCCTAAACAGCTCACATGGCAGGGTGCATTGTATTTGAAAAGTTGGACATGCACTTTTAAGTTTTACATGTTCTGGTAGTGAATAACTCCAAAATTAGTTTCTCACTACTGCAAGGCCTACCTCCCCCATAGGATAACATTTGAATTACCTTTTTACATTTTATAAGTGATACCTTTTGTGTGGTGGGAGCAGGTAGAAATGTCACGTTTGGTGTGTGAGGAAATATAATTCAAAACCCGCTTTATTGGTAAAGACGGATTTTAAGTCAAAATTCTGAAAATACCACTTTTAGAAAGTTGGCATTTTCTTGTCCTAACCATTTGGAGCCTGCAGCCTGTTCCTGGGTCACATGACTAGGTATAGTTGGCAGTTGCCCTGTGTATATTCCTCCCAGACAGCATCACAATGGGGGTCTGGAAGTTGGCAGGATGGGCCATTTCTGGCAGGATGGGGGTGGAGCTGTCATCTACCACACTTGCACTCTAAACGCACTGGCCCAGTTCAAACACAAAGGACTTCACACTAGTGTGTTGTGCGCTCAGACAGATTCGGACCAGGGGAGTGAGGTGGAAATTCCAGAAACCTCTGTAGGGGAAAACTCCAGAAGTTTCTTCCACTTAAAATGGGCACCAGGTATAAAAAGGGGACCATCAGACTGACTCTTCAGTACATTCCTGGACCTGTGGATACTACAGAAGAAGGATGACCTTCTTCTTGAGGCCTGTCCTGCATGCTGGGAAGGAAGACTGGACCTGCACCCTTCATCCAAGGCTGAAGTGACTCCAAGTGGCTCGCATGACCAGATAACCGCGAGTGACGCTTTGTGCTTTTAGGCACCATACTTACCTTAAATCTGTAAAATTGCATATCTCTGGTTCGACTGTTGGATTTTTTTCGTCTTGGTGTCAAATTATTTATTAAATTTGACTCTATGTTTGTAAATTGGTGTGGGCTTTTTTGTGTTGTGTCTTCACCTTATTACGGTTTGTGTGCTGCATAAATACTTTACACATTCGAAGTTAAGCCTGACTACTTTTGTGCGAAGCTACCCGACGGTTTATCACAGGTTAATTTAGTGACTTTTGTGGTTCTCCCTGACAAGGATTGTGGTTGTTGCTTGAGAAGGGCTCACACCCTCCTAAACCATCAACCCAATTTTTCACACCGACAAGTCAAATTTCTTGCATGTACATTCTTCCGTCTTGCATAGGGTGCCAAGGTACCAAAAAGAAAAAAGTTCACTCCCTTTTCAGTCTAGGAACTACTGAATGGAAATCTCTTCCTTCAGTGATTGGAACAACTATGAACAATCTGCATTTTTAGTTAAAAAAAAACGAAGACCTGGGTCTTCGACACAACTACATTTCCAACTTTCTGCTGCTCAGATTTTGTCATGACAGTTAATGATAGCTGTTCGATTTATAGTGCCAAGAATCAGGGGGTGCTGTGTTCATTAAAATATACAAATTAAAAATGAAAATAGTAAAAAGCAAGAAAGGGAGGATGAAAGGAAGAGAGTAGCGAAAGAACTAGTGTAGCACGAAAGAAAGAAGTGAGAAGCGGAGGGCACGGGAGAAATGAAGCATTAGAAAAAGAAAGCTAAATGGACAAACAAGTGATTAGGGAGACAGACAGACACACCTTGAGTTTCACTTCTCTGCATGGAAGATTAGTGCAATGAACACTGAAATGTTAATGTTTCCAATCTCCCTCGCTGCCTCTCAGTCTTGAATTCTGTTTTTCCACAATGAGGTTTCAAGCAAAGCTATTTTCCGTCTGTCTTTTGATTCTCTTCTACTTCACTGACACCGGGTCCAGGGGCCGCTGAGCGTGGAAGTGAATCGTCTTCTTGCTGGAAATTGAATTGAAGCAGCATCATACTAGCGCCTCCAGCCCCATCAAAAGCGCTGCCGCCCTCCCGCAGAGCGGGACGCGCTTACCGGTGCCTGTTACCTGCCGTGAGGGGAACGGCCTGAGAGTTCACCGCATTGCCGTGAGGGGAACGGCTTGGGAAAACCATCGCTTTGCCGTGAGGGGAACGGCCTACATTTCTCAATACCCCTGCCTGGCGCGGGGAAGCAGCATCATACTAGCGCCTCCAGCCCCATCAAAAGAGCTGCCGCCCTCCCGCAGCGCGGGACGCGCGCGGGCAGCGCCCGGGCGAAGCCCGGGCCAAGGGCAGGCCCGTCCTTGCCCGTCAATGCCAGGAAGAGGCAGGGCAGGGCCACCCCCCTTGGTCCCCTTGGTCTCAATCATTTGTATTTTCTAGGCAGAGGCAATTGTACCTGCGAATTTATTGGGAGACCGCAGCCGTTTATAGAGCAATACACTATTGAGCTGGCCGTGAGTACCTAGGCCTGTGTTGCCCTTTATCGTGAACTGGCATATGGCTGTGGTGTTTCTTACTGACATTCCTATGATATATCCGGACTCTTTTTAAATTGATAGATGGTGATTTTATACTTATGTACTGCATTTTATTAGTCTATTGTTCCATCTGTTGCACTTTATATGACATTTTTTCTGTGGTTTTGCACTTGCACTTTGAAATTTGGCCGTATAATTTTCTTTTTATACCTAGGCCCATTTTTAAGACTTAGTACTGTGATACATATGATCTTATTTTCCTATTTTTACTGATTTTTACTGATACTATTCTGTACTCTGCTACGGTTCCCCATTATAAATTTTATATATTGTACTTAGTACTTTTAGATTTGTATTTTGTATTTTGTATTTACATTACCTTCTACCTTGAAGTGTGAATAACATATAAATATCATTTACAACTAAAATGTCGAAACGTAAACCACAAAAACATTACAAAAACGCGATTGATCCTCCATGTACTACCATTGACTCCTACCTAGTACGGGCAGTAAGCGTGATTAATGATGAGATAGATAGGACAGAACGCCGCTTTTCAATAGGTATAGGATCAGTGAACGAGGAAATAGATGGGCATGATCTTGGGACTACTCACGTAATTGAAGATACCTCTAATATTGAGCAAACATCTAATCCCGAGGGAAACGGGAACGTGGGAATCCTTGATAAAGATTTAGTATTAGTATCTAGTGGACAACGGCAAAATTCACCAACTGGTTCGCCGACCCCGAAAAGGAAAAGGGGATGCAGAACTAGCCAGGCTAAAGTAGCGACTTCTAATATAAGTAAAAAGGGACACGTAAGAAATACAACAGCTAAGACACCAGGAAACCGTGCTGATCCCCAACCCTCATCAATAGAGCAAATGGACCATATAGTTACCCAGCTTAACCAAAAATTAGAGGCCTGTATTAGACCACTTCTTGTTAAAATAGATCACCTTAATGGAGAGGTTACTAGACTTAGTGACCTAATAATTCAAATTAGTAATAATCAAAGGGTGAACATTAATGAAGCCCAAGGGGGCATACCAAATCAAGAAGAACAGGGTATAATGGGCCCAAAAATACCAGCTGGTAACTGTGTTGGAGGAAGTAATGAGGCTGTGCCTAATTTAAACAATGACCAGCCGCAAATGGGCCCTAGAAAGATTGAGAACAGGAGTAATCAATCATGCACCGTAAGAGGTGAAAGATTAGGTGGAGTAGAGCAGACTAAGGCCCCAGAAGAATTAAGAGGGAACAGGGAAAGAACCGGAAGAACTGAAATACCTATTAATTTACCCCCAGAATGTTGCCCATATGTTGCAGTTTTGGTAAATGTACCCCAACTAGAGCTAGGCCAAAAAGAGACGGACCAAGCTTTAAAAAATAAAGTGGTCAATTGGTTAGGTAAGAATTGTGGGTATCCGGTGGAACAAGCTGAGCAGATCCTCCTAACCCGGAGGGTAAATTGGATTGGATCTCAAAGAAAGTTACTACAATGAGATTGTATTATTATTAATTTTAGAAACCCAGACTGGGCTAGGACCTCCTTAGAGAGAGGGGCCTCTAACAACCTCAACGATTCAATTATATCGCTCCTACCATTAGGTTTTTTTATAGCCACTTAAGACCGACATACATTAGAGTAAGAGATGAGGAGCACTGGAGAGTACACCCAGCAAGGCTGGCACCCCCACAATGGGCTTTACCCACTTTTAACAGATTTTTACCACTTAGCTCCTGGATGCTAATGATTGACAAACCATAGGGCGAGGAGGTGTGGGGCGGAAAAACAGAAGGGTCAGCAAGGAAAGGACCCAATGTGGGTAGGGTCCAAATTAGAAAGTGAGTCTATACCCTCAACATCTAATTTAATTATACCAATGGCATGTCTCGAGGGTATTAGATTGCATGGGTGTTGTACAATACATGCAGATAATGTAGCTACACAAGGGATACTCCCAGACGAAAACAAAGGGCATTTTACTGAATCAGCTATAAATTCGTTACCCTCAAATCCAACTAATATTGAGGGCGACCTGATATGTATACAAATGAAGGATCCACTAATGACGGGGAGAACCCGTTAGAGAAGGGTTATACAATTGCCACATGGAATATAGCTGGTTTGGGAAACAAATTGTATACACTGGGTTGGTCGGATTTTATTAGCAAACTTGACATACTCTGCCTACAAGAAACCTGGAGTACCGCCCCACCTACATTGAAGGGTTCACCTCTTACAATTTATCAGCTAAACCCTCCATGGCCGGAAGAGCAAAAAGGTGGTTTGCTAATACTTCTGTCAAACAAATTACCGTTGGTAGTAAAAGGTTATTAATGTGGATTATCACTCCCAGCTACTTTGGTTGCAACACAAAGATGACTGGGATGTTTTATTGATCAATTTTTATAATAATATATTTGATTCATCCACGACATATTGTAATTGCTGCTATAGAAAAAGAAATAGAGAAGCTGGTCACAACTGTAAATGCTAATTTTGCTATTTTATGGCTTGGGGATTTTAATATTTCAACCTGTACACAGTCTATGACCAAAGTTTGCGGCTATAGGAACGATGTAGGGGATGATCTTTTGGACTTCCCTCACAATATTTATGGTACTACCTTAAACCAGGTCATGGTGAAGTACGACCTTGAAGTGATGCAGAGTGGGCAAAATGAGAATGGAGATAGGACACCTACTTTTATTGGAAGAAATGCTAACACCACTATTGACCACATTTTAGTATCGGCAAATATCCTACACTTATGTTCTACTCCCTCTATAGTTGAACTGCTACTTAGTGATCATAATTGTATCACAATGTCTTTGGCTGTGTGGGGTAAAAAATTGTAACCACACAGACTGCTATTGATAATATTACACTGTGTAGACCTAATGGTACTAGGATTAGATGGAAAGGTTCTAATTCTACCACTATTTTAAAAAAGATTATCCTAGGATGTGGTAAGGAGATATTTGATAGTCTTGCAGTTGAGGTGGAACCAACTCTGATGTTAACAAATTTCTGTAGAATTAATGTTTTTATTGATAAGTGTTTTACCGCTCAGGTAAATGGGACACAAAAGCAGAACAGGGGCTGGTTTAATCATTCTTGTACTAACTCACTGAACATGTTAAAAATAGCACTCACTAACAGACCAAGGGATAAAGTGATAGTGAAGAATTTAAGATTGGACTATAAATTAGCACTAAGACTAAGGAAGAAGGAATTACAAGAGGAAGCCTGGGGCAACCTCTCTATGGCAGCTGCAACATCCAACAACAAGTTATTCTGGGATACTGTTAATTCAACGTTCCTGAAAGATGACTCGTACCCAGAAATTATTTGCCATGTAAATTGTGAAGAATGGGTGACTCATTTTTCTAATATTTTTAATCCATGTAACGAACTACCAGACAAGCCTACAGATTATACCAAACGGCCTACTATCCCATTAAATATCACACTTAGCGAGGTAGAGTTAGGTATCAGAGGAAGTAAAGGGGGCAAAGCACCAGGCCCGGATGGGGTACCCATAGATGTTTACAAATCAGTACCAGAATTATGGGGCCCGATACTTACGAGAGTTTTTAATGCAGCAGTCATAGAGAGCCCTCCGAGGTCATGGGGTCAATCCGTTATAATCCCAGTTTATAAAAAAGGAGATAAATCGGATGCTAGAAATTACCGACCCATCTCCCTACTGGATTCTTCAGTGAAGGTTATGAGCAGGGTCCTTCTGGTAAGACTGGATGAATGGGTCAAGGACAACGATATTTTAGCTAAATCACAATATGGTCTTAGAAAGGGGCTGGGTACGTTAGAACAGTGTCTTAACTTGGAATTTTTAATTGGAAAATATACACGCGCAAAGCAAGGGGGACTTTACCTATGTTTCGCTGACTTGAGCAGCGCTTTTGATCTTGTGGCTCATACTTTGCTATGGCCAGTTTTACTCAATCTAGGGGCCCCAGAGTCTATTATCTACTTCCTTGCTAGATTGTATGAAAAATTATCAAGTAGAGTTCGGTATGGTCAACAGGGTGTTTGTACCCCGAATTTCAAGGTCAAACGAGGAATTCGCCAAGGCTGCGTCTTAGCGCCATTACTTTTTATTCTATTTATTAATGAAGTAGACGCAGCCCTTAAGTCAATACCGGCAGATGCTCCTCAAGCAGATGGACAGAATATACCAGTACTGCTTTATGCAGACGATGCGGTGCTCCTATCCCGGACACCGCTAGGCCTACAACGACTATTGAATGGGTTTACTGATTTTATTAAGGGGAGAAAGTTGCTAATAAATAAGGCCAAAACATATACTATGGTCTGTGGAAAAAAACCTAATAAAATAAAACAATTCTTTATAGAGGGTAAAAGAGTGGAACAAGTTGATACCTTCTGTTACTTAGGGAGAACCTTCTCTGCTAATGGCAAGTGGTCACGTGAAAAATCTAATGTACAAATGAAAATGACCAAAAATATATATGGGGTTTTTAGATTTGCTGCCAAATTAGGAGACCGACGTATCAAAGATATGATTGATATTTATAAAGCTCGATGTGTTTCCATTGCACTATATGGAGCAGGGTTATGGGGTTACTACCCCTGTCCAGATTTGCAAATAGAGGAAAATACCTTCTTAAAAAAATTATTATGTCTCCCTAAATCAGCGTCTACTGAGATAGTCCATCGGGAGACAGGAATCGAATATTTGACAGATTTGATTGCATTAAGACCTCTTTTATTTTGGAGGTCTATCTGGGCGAAAGAAGAAACCCTGTTTACACAAATAATAATCAAGGACTGTATGCGATTGGATAACTGTCTCAAGATCCCTTGGTTAAAATACATAGTAAACACCACTAGTGAACTATTTAAGATAAGAACCCTGGATAACCCAATGGAGGTCTTAGATTTCTCCAAACAAGAGATGAGGTATATATTTTTGGCACAAAGTAAGGAGGGCAGGTTGAGACAATTGGAGTTACAATCTACCTACCAGCAATACCAACTGCACATAGACACCATTGGGTATCTAAGCTATTTGACATTAGTAACAAGATCGTCTCACCGATTTGTATTGACAAGGATGAGACTGGGTCTTGTACACCACTTAGTGGCATTTCCAGAAATGAAACAGTACCCAGTCACTCCATGCCCGTGTGATAATCGCACAAAGCAAAGCTCTCTGCACTTTTACTTTTTGTGAATTGTATTCTAACTATAGATTTGTATATTTAAAACCATTGTTTAAGAAATATAATGTTACAACTTTTAATGCAGCTATGAGTCTAATGTTTACACTTAAAGAGCCGGATATCTGTTTTCTGTAGCAACATTCATCTTAAAGTCAATTTATGCACGGAAAAGCATGGTTTTTAAAGTATTTTAATGGAATTATATTTTTGTATCACTGAATTATTTTAAAGTAAATTTTTTGTTGTTTTGTTAAAAGGATGTCATTATATATATATGTGTATGTACATTCGCTTTTATGGTTGTTTTTATAACTCGAATAAAGCTTTTCTGAACTGAACTGATTCTCTTATCAGAGTGCATGTATTCTAAAAACCTAAGCAGGGCACGTGAACAGTGGCGGGAGCAGACTTGCAATTAAATAAGAGAAGGAAAGAATTCAAGTTTATTTGGAAAAGGGTTACGGTGAAAGACTATTCAGAAGAAGTAAAAACAATATGGTGAAAAACTGTGAGATCGAGAGAGGGGCGCATTAGTTGTTAAAGAGTTTTAAGTGAGCACTTAAGAGACAAGCAGGCTTGATTAAAGAGTTCATGGAAGACTGGAGAGTGAATGGCGAAATAATCAGCAGGGATGAGAGAAATGTCCGATGACAAGCGCGCGCTAAGGAACGACATACGAGATGAGATGTGGCAGCACCTGTGCGTGCGCGTGTCAGAGAGCGCAACCGCGTGCCAAGGTTCGTTTAAGTGCAGGTGATAGATTCTGACAACGAGTGCGAGAAGAAGAAAGGAATGCTCCGGTGTGGAAACACTAATGTAAATGCAGGAGCCTGACATACGCATGAAAGGGAGGTGGAATAACGGTATTACGTTCTAATAGGATAAACTTCCTAACAGAACCTTACAAACGAAAAAGAACAAAAAGAGCCAAGCAAGAGATTAGGATTTTTATACTAGTAAACACCTAGTTTAGGATGAAGCATTAACACAGTAAAATATCCATGTAGTGCACATTATGGTGCACATTATGAGTGATACATAATAGAGACCTTATTACCCAACTTGTACCAAGAGGGCTTTTAGAATTTGCACAGTCCAAAAATTGTGTTTAAGGAGTTTTCATTTACATATGGGGACTTCTCCCAAACCACGGGAATATTAGATAAACTGCGGCCCTCTGCCTGCAGAGAGAAGCTATAATTTAAGGGCGCCCAAATGCAGAGATGAAGATGAAACCTTCTCCTTATGAAGCAAGATGACACGGCATCATACCTATTGATGAATGAGCGCTGAATAAATAAATATTAACGCCAAACAACCAGTGATGCACTGAAGGTTTCCACCCACTAACCTCTGGTGAGCGCTTTGTGGCAGCTGTAACTGAACATGTATTTGCGATTGCGCAGGTGACAATTTGCACCCAGTGCAATTCATACTGTCGGGCCGAAGACTTCCTATCACTCAATGCAACAATTGCCTTTCTGTTGACCTTGAAATGATGAAACATTGAATTGCACCACCGCGACCGAAACGAATAGGACACTTTAGCCTGCAAGCATTTACAACGCATGCCATTACCCCGCATTTCTTACTACGCAAAATCTTTTACAAAGCAGGGCTTTACAACGCAATCCATTACAACGCATTCCCCATTACAACGCAATGTACTATTCTAACTCCACCGGGGCGTTGCTTTGGGGAATGCAATGTAATGGTTTGCGGTGTAAAGCCCTGCGTTGTAAAAGTTTTCGCAGAGTAAAAAATGCGGGGTAATGGCATGCGTTGTAACGCATTCGTGGTAAAGGATGTTTACAACTGGGGAGAGGTGCCAATCCGACTGAAAACAGGCACTGTTTAGCTTTGTTGAACAGTGATCAGAGGGAAACGTGGGCATGAGAATTGGCACTTCCCAGCTCTTACAGTGAATACATTAATCACGTGAAACAACGTATCCTTGTATTCACCCTGGACATTTTTGATGCAGGTCTGCAAGAATTAGGTATGATAAAAGAGCTGTATTTTTCGTTCCTGTAAAATATGCAGTTAAAGTAAAAGGAAGAGAAATAAATCTAAAAAAAGAGAATCCAAAGCACCTAACTGTCAAAAGCTAGAACATTTCTCAAAATGTGCAGATATGATATAAAGATTTCGACATTTGGTTGTGTGAAAGTATGGATCTTATAAACTATGAGTTGGGCTATAAAGCAACATAAACAGGCTGTATTCTACGGTGGGGTCCAACTCTTCATTGGGGTGCTGGTCCAGGAAAATCAAACATTTGCTCTGCATTCTGTAACATAAGTAACATCTCAGATGAGACGCTTTTCATTTTTATAACTGTGCAAGGGTTTATAAACTGTATTTGTCAACCTAAAACTGAATGAAAATGCAGAGGACATTACTTTTCTATTCCCACAAAAGCAGTGGCGACTGGCATGTACTAAGGGTGGTGGGGCAGGTGACACAGATTTAAAAAAAAAAAAAAAATACACTTACATTCCTGTGCGACATCCTCCTCGCTCGGGTCTTCTCTCCACCTCGAGGCAGGCTCAAACAGACCCAGTCAACTCCCCTAACCAATCCTGGTGCTGCTCTCATGCTGCTAACCAGCATGAGAGAAGCGCCGGGATTGGAGGGACCGCCCTCTCTCAGCGTTCTTAAGAGCACCGGTGGCCTGTGCTTTCTCTAACACAGTTGTCTTGGACAGCTGTGTTAGAGAGGTTTAAAATGCATGTGTGGCTGGCCTACGCAAGACGGCCGGCAAAAGAGACATGCACATTTTAAACTTGAGCCCACAGCTCTCTGCTGCCACTCAGCAGCAATGGCCCCGCCCCATCCTGACACATAGTTCGGGACAGGTTGGTTGCTGAAAAATAACATGGTAATAAATAAACTTTATTACCATTTCACTTTTCAGCTCTGGGACTTTTCTTTGTGGGGCAACGCTCCTCCGCTCAAATGAAGGAGCCGCCCCTGCCTAAAAGTAATTCCAAGTATGGACATAGCTTTTGCTTTGAGCGCGTTCCCATTAGCATGTTGTCATGACGATGCAATGTAATGGTCTCAAGTTAATACTTTCAAACTCTTATCGTCCAGTCTTCCTAAAATGGTGTAAATGAGCACACAACAATTAACAGAGGTCAGGGTAGACATTATTTTACTTCAGATGAAAATAAAATCCCAGATTTACTAATACTTTACACTAAGTTTGTGTCACAAAACAGACGCTCACCAGATGCATAATGTTGGGGTGGAATTAACTATCCAACGCAAACCCCGATTTGCATTGAAAATTTCCCCAAGGTAACTCAAAATTGTTATATTTGCTACTGTGCACTACTTTGCATCAAGGGGGTGTTCATGGTTGATACTTGAGCATTCCAATGCAACCACCCATGGGTTCGGATGCAAATGTGTATCTGCAAACATTCATATATAGATAACTATTTCTGCCAAAACCCTATACATCCTCTAGGCAAGTATAATTAGGAGAAATGTTTCATTTATCCTTATTTTTCCAACTTTGCATGTTTACTGCATGGAACAGCAAACATACAAGGTGGGAAAAGTCTTAAAGCATTTACAGGAAGGGTCCCCTTCCAGTGTAAAACCTATGCTTTACCGAACACACTCACCCTTGCACTATGGCACAAGGGTGGCAGCCAAAACTGTGCTAGCACTGGGGAAGAGAAAAAATGAGCCATATCTTAGTAGATAAGGCACATTTTTCCTCTCTCCCTTTGACGCAAGGCAGAGCAGCCACTTTTGTGGCTGCACTGTGCTGCGTCAAATATTAGTAAGTCTGGGCGTAAATCTTCCAGATATTTTATAACCTGTGAAACAATACACAAGGTAATAAACTTCCTATGATTAACTGATTTACTCTTTGCATGAAGACTTGCTGTTTTCTAACCTAAACTCAGAAATCTATGTAAGTGGGCAAGTTAGCAGTCTGCTATCAGTAGAAGTTAAGAATTGTGACATTACTAAATCTTTTACACAGCGGTCGGTTATGGGGCATTCTTTAGTGCATTAGCAATGTGTGCACCAGTGTTAAGTGTAATGTTACTCTAATGCTCACATCTGAGTGTGGGAAGTGGGCGCTAATAACCTAATATCCCTCCACTGCACATTGGTAATGAATAAGTACTCTTGCCACTATTTCATCTCTATTTGTCTCTTGAGTCCGCCTGGCTATCTCTGTTTTGGTGAATATTTTGTAATTGCTGTAGCCTCCATATCCGTTTATCTGTTTCAGACATTTACACTTAGTCTTTCTTCCACCTCTGCTTTCTCTCTCTGTAGCGCCCTTGTAACTTTCCCTGTTTTGATTTTGACATTACAGTTAATTGCTCCTAATTTTCCCCTTTCCTTGTCTTTCTCTTGTTCTGTTCTTCACTCTCCCGTCTTTTCCTTCTTTCCCTCTATTCCTAAATCTTATTCCTAATCCAGTTTTCTCTCTCGTTCTCCCCATTGTTTCGATTAACTCCATCTGTAAGGATCCCATATGCCATTATATAATCCCTAAACCTTTCTCTGCACCTCATTTTTCGCCTCCATTGAGTATTGATGCCTGTCTTATTGTCGTATTCCCAATGTGTTTTTGTTAAATGGGCAACCCCTGCCACCTCTATGCAAATGACACAGGTGGGATTAAGCGTGGTTGGCTCTGTGGCCAGCATTTGGGAATCCCATGCTCTTTGTTCTATCAATGTCCTCGCTTTTAAAAAGTAGAGAAGAGTCACAGGAGGAGGCAAACTTTGGCCAAGGAGCACAAGCAACTGCCGTAGTTGGACGGAAGGAAGTAGGAAGTGGGGACTAGACTTCCCCAAATGGAATATTTCAAGATTTGATGTTACACTCTGGGGAAAAAATGTGTGTAGCGACTTTTAGGGAAAATTTACATTGTACCACTAAAAGCTTGGGGGCATATTTACAAGCCCCGTTGCCTTGCTCTTGCACCATGCAACCGCGTGCAAGAGCGACACAACTCAAAAATGAGATTTATGAAGCCACGCAAGCCCACATTGGTTGGCCCTGAGTGGCTTAATTAATCTTTAGTAAAAATTAAGCACAAATCGCTGAGTTGTGTTATTCTGCACAAGGGAGTTGTTGTGCAGGGAGGTGCCCCTTCCTGCACAAAAACAATCCTGCATGCAACACAGACACCCTTTCACCGTGGTGCAATGGTGCCTGCATTGGTGCTAGGCAGCCAAAATGGCACCAGTGCAGGGGAAAAGGCAGCAATGCACTGTATTCTTTTAAAGACTGTGCATATTAGCCCTTTCCTTGTCATGCAGTGCAGCGCAGTAAGGTGACTTGCTGCACTGCGTGACAAACTCATAAATATGCCCCTTGGTATATTTAAACTAAAAAAAAAAATACATATACAAAAAGTTTAATATGCAAAAAATGCAAGACTAAGCCCCTAAGAATTCTGAATCCCGGTGTCAATAAATTGAGAAATACTATTCTCCCTTATATCCGCGTCAATGAAGTAATGAAGGGCCAAACAGGGCAGGCCAAGTCCAGGCTTAATTCCAGGGTCAGTAGCATGCTCTGCCTTCAGCAAATGTACTGTTTGCCTGTCACACTCTTTGTGTGAACTAACAGCAGTACATTAGATGGAAAACAAAGTTTCCATAGACCTGCACTGGACACACTTTGTAGCTAAAGCTTTCTTGTTTTATGCCCTGTGCCTTGTGTGTACAGTAGGAGCAGAGTAAGACATTTTAGTTGTAAGTCAACATGTCAAGGTCAATAATATCGACCTACACATTTATATATCGACTCCAGAATATTGATTACCAACGTATCATCAAACTAAGCATATATAGGGAAGTATGAATTTGCTGTTGTTAACTCCACATCAACATATCGTGACTATAAATTGGTAGTCAATATTGTGGAGAAAATGTAAGTACATATTCATTTAAAAAACACAATTTTCTGGTAGTTATCCAACATTATGCTGAAGATTCCTGCCTCTTGTTTTGCTCCCACCAAAAGGATCTTATTTGGATAGTGCCTAAAGCCTCAGCTTCTTGGACTAATGTTTACTCATTCAGAAGGGTCTGAATATGAAAGTACATTTTCTCATCAGAATCCACCCCCAATTTGAACTGCATGAGTTCATTCTCTCGTCAGTCTTGCTCGGGTTAGAAGCTTTGCCTAAAGTTTTGACTTGGTAGTTTTCTGACTTGTTTCTGGGTTGTCAATAGAAGCTCACTGATTATCTTTGGTAGGTATAGACTTCTATGTTATTGTGTATTTGCTATTTCCTGAAAAAACAAAACTCTCTTTTTCCACTTTGCCATGCCTGATGTTCTTCTATTTTTTTGTAGTAGTTAGCTAATAAATACTTTTGCACTTTTCTTTTTTTGTTATTTTAACTGTATTGCTTGATGGGTTGTTTATCTTTCAATGTTTTTATAATTAGTATTGCGCTTGTCAATGCTAACCAAGGGTGATGTACGTATATTTTGATAGAAATATTCAGTTTACCTCTGTGAGTTGTTGTTACCTGGTAGTAGTTGAGGGTTTGCCATGACATGTTGTGTTGTTGACGTGAACAGAAGCACCTTCGAGGCTGTAGCAGGTTTTACGGTAAGCTTTATTCAATAACACCGCAGCCATGCGCCGGTCTCCTTCCAGCTGTCACTCCCCACATCAACAATCTCAAATCCCTATTACACCCTCTAAAATGTCGGCACGTGCTGCATTGAATCAGGCACACGCACTTGAGAGGACATCACACCTGTCTAAAGGAATGTGGCTAATCTTCCCTCTTGACCTGTCTGCCAGGGGGTTTCTCTTCTATCTTCCTCTGCCTTGTTTAGCCCTCTAGCTTGCTATTCATTTCTCTCGTCATTGTCTCCTGCTGATCATTTTTGCTATATCATTTCATATCATATTATAAACCTATTTGCACACTATCCTGTCCCTTTCGCCCAATCCTTCTCTGTGCCACTCTCTTCCTCTCTCTCCTGTTTTTCCTCTCACTTCCTCTCTGCTTTTATTTATCTTTTTCTCTTCCACAGGAGCGGCCGGTGCAGGTAAGAGCGGTGGGGCGGGTTGAGGGGGGATTCGACAGACGACCACGAGGGGAAATTAAATAAATAATAAATTTTCCCTCGTCGTCTTCTGTCAAAATCCCTCCCCCCCCAACCCGGCCCTAACGCCCCACCGCTCTTCCCTTCACAGGCCGCGGCTGCTCTTCCCAGCATCTATCATCCTTCCTAACTCCATGCCCTGCCTGGCTCCTGTCACCTTCCACCAGCCATGGACCATCCTCTGCCACTAGTAACTAGTCAGGGAAGTGTCCAGGCCCAGACATGAGGAGAGTGGGCATCACATGGCCCTGGAAAGGTCAGTGGGAATTTGAGACCATGTGTCTGTAAAAGACAGGCTCTCAGGAAAGGACTGTTGACACTCATTCATTGATAGACCTCTAGTGCCCTTCAACTGGCGTGTGGCATCAATTAACTCACATTTTAAATTAAACGAGTAACCCCTCTGATAAAGTTTTGGCCAGCTCCTCCTTATTAGCTGACTCTTTTAAGTCAGCCGAGAGTCAATACTGGCTGTAAGGTATCTGCCAGCCCACACTAAAGCATGGCTGGTGCAGCACCTGACATTTTTACCTGTACAAAAGCCAGAGCTATTGGTTTTGTCAAAGCCTGTTTAAATGGACTCCAAGACACGTGCTTTATAGCACTGTCCCAGGTGACCCGTGAAGATGAATCAGGTGTAATGGCACAGTATTGTACAGCACAAAAAAGGCCTGCCAAGGGCAGGGTGGGCAAGTCGAGGCAACTGAATCTCTGGCTCTAGGTAACAACTACACATTGGCTCAGTGTGCTTGCACTCTGTGTCAGAGGGTAAAGTGTCTTCACTCACTTCTACAAATATCCAGAAAATAAAAAAAATAGGAATTGTGTAATTTCGGTTGCAATTCCTACACATGAACTATATAATCATTTCTACCAATGGCAACTCAATAGCGAATATGTTCTCTGCATGGTACAGACTCTTTCAAATATAACATAAGTTATTAGACATTAATTGCTTTCATATGTTGCAACCGATCTCTCATTATAGCAATATACCCTGATTTTTGGTAGAATATTTGAACTTTAGCTTTTAGCTTTTCCCCCTAAACCTTAATATATTTATGACGACATGTCGATAGACAATAACGCATTTCACCATCCAAGTGCTGGTATTCTCAGACATACCTCTATGCATATCTGCATTGTGCTCTGGATGAGCCACACTTGCACGCGCTATTTTGCCGCACAGGCAGTAGATTTACAGAATAAAATAATGCACTGCAAAGAAAATTGCATCTTCTGCAAGTTAGTATTTTGAACATACATTTTACCGGGGGTAGCGCCAACGATTACAGCAAAGCGGCTCTTTCAGTGTAATAATATTCTTTCTACAGATTAATCTGAACTTTGTAGGTGCTCGTGTTGAGTCTTTAACAGAATGCCAAGGTTTCAATCGTTTAGTCTGTAGATTAAGAGAACGTCTCCTCCCAGTTCCCCATGGCAATCTGCACGCACATTTATTAAAAGATGATTTAAAGGCCGCATTTTCAAAACTAAACTAATTCTGCTAACCAATTAGCTTTTTAATCTATATATACTTAAAAGTCATTGGTTTATCCTGGTGCTGCTTAAATTGTGAAGCTTCTCTTTGATTTCAAGCAGCGCGGTGTAATGAGTCACTAATTAAAATTAATTATAGGTCTTACACACAGCTATTTCGAGCTACCACTAGCCCTGGGTTTATGTGGAGAAGCAAGGAAAAACAGCGCAGAAGTAGGAAATTAACGACACTTAGCAACACTGAAACACTATCAGTGCCGCCGACATTCGTAATAAAATTCGATAGTAACATATTAAAAAACTTTGAACCTGATCAAAATGCTGTAGAGCAGCACGTTGTTTCCTGTCATTATTCTTGAGGAGTATTTCTGAAACCTTGGTTTTAAACAGCAAACTCCAGTTAAAAAACTATCAACAGATTAGACAACTCTGGCTCTGATCGCTGGAGGAGAGGGGTTCAGCAGGCCACTCAGTGGCGGCTCCTCCGCTATGGCGGAGGAGCGTCGCCCCACTGCTTTCAAGCAGTGCGATTAGAGGAAACATAACATGATAATAATTTTCAGTTATTATCATGCTATGTTTCCTTTGCAGGACTCTGCTCTGCTCACGGAGCAGGGCAGGGGCAGAGTGATTTGCCCACTCAAGTGCACAATGTGCACAATGACTGTTTGGTCGGCCCTCTCATGCCGCCCAAAGCAGTCATGCACACATTTCTGTTCTCCATGCAGGCTGCATTACAGCCTGCATGGAGAACAAGCCCACCCCTACAGCCCCTGGCTGAGCGCTGTGTCACAACACACAGCGTTGTGATTGGCTTATGGGAGGGAGCCTAGCTGCCTTCTTCCTGTTCCTGGAAGCGGACTCAGAAGAGCAGGAACACAGAAGACGCAGGAACTGGCCTCAAGGTAAGTTTTTTTTGTGTAAATTTCTAAACCCCGTGACAACAACCCCACCCCCCCCACAAGACCTCCCTCGCGATACCCGTGCCCCCGCAGCTACCCCGCATCTGTGAGCCATGCTGGCCGCCCATGAGGGCACTATAGTATATAGGGTAGGTGGCGAGGTTCGGTGGCCACTACAGGGCACCGTAGACCTGGGGCGGGGTCAGGACAGAAATATCCAGGCATGGCAACTGGACAGTGTTAGGTACTGAGGTGCGCCCGTCTCAGACAGGGATCCATGCCTGCCCTGTCCCTCTTCGTATTTTCACTGAGAAGCAGTGGTGTATTGTGCGTGTGTGGTGATGTGGAGGGGGGGTCCACAGAGGCGATTGCCCCGAGCGCAAAATTCTTAGGGGCGCAAATTTGTAAAAGAAAGTATTGCGCCCCCTACCGTGGACCGTTACCACCTCCTGAGCTAACGGGCTAGGGTGCGCAATACATTATTTTAAAATGTTGCTCCGGCCGCTGGCAACCCATGCCCGCATACTGTTGGTTTCTGGGCCAGTCCTGTCACTGAGTTCCCCCGAGTACCCCTTAGTAACCCCTGCTCCCTACTTGGTCTGGACTCATGATGGTGATAGGGATACGGTCACTGTGCTAGGCTCCTACTGGTAATGTGGGGCAAAGTTGGGGGTCTGGAAGTGTGAAATACAGTGATTTAAAAAAAATATATATCATGTGGTCTCTTACATACGATACATTCTGCATTTATAAGTATCTCGAAGCAGGGTCAAAACTACGTCTGAGTGATCCAAGTTGTGAGTTGTCTCCGGAGTGTGTACACTTTGGGGTATTGGTTTTACCGCACTCGACCTTATGAGTGTGACCTGTTCAGGAATTTTGTCATGATTTTCGGGCAGTGGAGGACTACTTTTTAATTTATGAATTTTTCTAGAGCTTGTATATGGCACAAGGGCGCCAGTGCATTTATTATAGAAACAATGTACTACAGGCACAACATAGCTAGTGATACAACATCAGAAGGTTAAAAGACCTGTGAGATCTATATTTGGGGAAAAATAGAAACAGTATAAACAAAGGCATTCACATACAATAAACACCCATCTCAAATATATACAGATTTCTTAGATATACATCTAAAGATCTTAATGAACTGAAAAAGAATTGCCTTTTCCTAAGATATGTGTGACAATTCGATGAGATTTGGGGGCATATTAGCAAGACTGGCGATAAAATTATCGCCGTTTTAGCGACAGGAAACTGCCGCTAAAGACGAGCGATAATTAACTGCTAATATGCGTTATAGAATTCAATAGAAGCCCAGGTTAGATGTCCTGCACATCTAACCTGGGCTTCATTGGAATTCTATAACGCATATTAACAAGCCCACTATCGCCGTTTTAGCGGCTGAGTTTCCTGCCGCTAGAACGGCGATAATTTTATCGCCAGTCTTGCGAATATGCCCCTTGGTTTTTTTTTTGCAGGTTTGCGGTTCTCGTCTGGCTGTTCTGTAACCTATCAGTGTCAGTGATAGAAAGATGATGATTCTGTTTAATAAAATCTCATATAAAGTAGGATTTCCCTGAGAGCAGTACTTAAAGTGGGATGAGAAACAATGGGGGTCTCTTAAGGAGTTGTGGCCCAAGAAGCACAGGTAGGAATCTTTTACAATAGGCGTGGCTTGTGTATTTAAGAGCATGACCTAAAACTTGACTCCTTCCATCTGACCAGAATTTGAGACAGTTACTCCTGTTCTCCGCTTCACTTCACTTCTCTAAGGTCTCTCCCTTTGCTTTAATCACTTCAGCCCCTTTTATTTCTGCATTTCTTTCCTGCAGCCCATCCACCTGCATATCTCAGTCTTCAGCCTCTTCCTCTCATTGCTATCATTTCACTTTCTACTTCTACATACGCTTCCTTTCGTCCCTTCAATTTCACCACGCCTCTCTCACACACACTGCTGCATGCACACACCCCTTCTGCTGTAAACATTCCATTTTCTTTTCTTTTGGTGCCATCAATATTTTGACAGCTGTGCACCGGCTTCACAAACTCTCCCATAAAATCATAATTGCGTTTTGCATATACACGACAATCAAAAGAGGGGTCTGTAGAGAGGCCAAGGAATGAAGGACCATGTAATCTTAACACCTTTATGATCGAGTGCCTCACACTGTGAGAAACGTAGGGGCATATTAGCAAGACCCTCGTTAAAATTATCGCCGTTTTAGCGGCAGGAAACTGCCGCTAAAACGGCGATAATGAGGCTTGCTAATATGCGTTATAAATTCAATAGAAGCCCAGGTTAGATGTGCAGGACATCTAACCTGGGCTATTGGAATTCTATACGCATATTAGCAAGCCCATTATCGCCGTTTTAGCGGCAGTTTCCTGCCGCTAAAACGGCGATAATTTTAACGAGGTTCTTGCTAATATGCCCCTTAGTGCCTTAAGCCTCAACTCCAGATTGCTCAATGGTTCTGTGTCATAAACTCCCGTCCGTACCCTGAACTCAACAAGACTCCTATACACAACACATATGCTGCATGATAAGCAAAGCCACAGTCGTCATCTGGGGAAAGGACCTGGGGTTAAGGAGTACAGTTACCTACCATGCAAAATGAAGTAAAATGCATGAAATGTAAACGGGGTCTACATAGCTGACTCGGGTAACTTTAGGGATTCGTACACTCATTGTTGAGGGAGAGATGAGTGTTTTTGATTTTAATGTTAAAGACATGAATAAGGGCTCAGTATACACACTTTTTACAGTCAGTTTTTCGGTCTGGCTTGACATATCAGTTACCAGTGATCTTTTACACATTCGATTAATGTATGCGTAGAGTTTTGTATCGGCCCCCCAGGAGCATTACGCTCTAATTTCATGCTATTGGATGTTTGGAGTATCATCCCACCTCCAACAGAGAGATTGCATTATAAATGCATAAAGGATTATTTTACAAAGTCTTCATTGAATTTCTACATGGAGCCCTGTCATCATCCTTCTCACCCCAGTGTTGCATCTCCACCCTCCACCCTCCAGCCAGAGGAATGCAGCAATGCACTTCCACTGTCAGGGGAAGCTGTCATCACCCTTCTCACCCCAGTATTGCATCTCCACCCTCCACCCTCCAGCCAGAGGAATGCAGCAATGCACTTCCACTGTCAGGGGAAGCTGTCATCACCCTTCTCACCCCAGTATTGCATCTCCACCCTCCACCCTCCAGCCAGAGGAATGCAGCAATGCACTTCCACTGTCAGGGGAAGCTGTCATCACCCTTCTCACCCCAGTGCTGCCCCTCCACTCTCCAGCCAGAGGAATGCAGCAATGCACTTCCACTGTCAGGGGAAGCTGTCATCACCCTTCTCACCCCAGTGCTGCCCCTCCACTCTCCAGCCAGAGGAATGCAGCAATGCACTTCCACTGTCAGGGGAAGCTGTCATCACCCTTCTCACCCCAGTGCTGCCCCTCCACTCTCCAGCCAGAGGAATGCAGCAATACACTTCCACTGTCAGGGGAAGCTGTCATCACCCTTCTCACCCCAGTGCTGCCCCTCCACTCTCCAGCCAGAGGAATGCAGCAATACACTTCCACTGTCAGGGAAGCTGTCATCACCCTTCTCACCCCAGTGCTGCCCCTCCACTCTCCAGCCAGAGGAATGCAGCAATACACTTCCACTGTCAGGGGAAGCTGTCATCACCCTTCTCACCCCAGTGCTGCCCCTCCACTCTCCAGCCAGAGGAATGCAGCAATACACTTCCACTGTCAGGGAAGCTGTCATCACCCTTCTCACCCCAGTGCTGCCCCTCCACTCTCCAGCCAGAGGAATGCAGCAATGCACTTCCACTGTCAGGGAAGCTGTCATCACCCTTCTCACCCCAGTGCTGCCTTTCCACTCTCCAGCCAGAGGAATGCAGCAATGCACTTCCACTGTCAGGGGAAGCTGTCATCACCCTTCTCACCCCAGTGCTGCCCCTCCACTCTCCAGCCAGAGGAATGCAGCAATGCACTTCCACTGTCAGGGGAAGCTGTCATCACCCTTCTCACCCCAGTGCTGCCTTTCCACTCTCCAGCCAGAGGAATGCAGCAATGCACTTCCACTGTCAGGGGAAGCTGTCATCACCCTTCTCACCCCAGTGCTGCCCCTCCACTCTCCAGCCAGAGGAATGCAGCAATACACTTCCACTGTCAGGGGAAGCTGTCATCACCCTTCTCACCCCAGTGCTGCCCTCCACTCTCCAGCCAGAGGAATGCAGCAATACACTTCCACTGTCAGGGGAAGCTGTCATCACCCTTCTCACCCCAGTGCTGCCCCTCCACTCTCCAGCCAGAGGAATGCAGCAATGCACTTCCACTGTCAGGGAAGCTGTCATCACCCTTCTCACCCCAGTGCTGCCCCTCCACTCTCCAGCCAGAGGAATGCAGCAATACACTTCCACTGTCAGGGGAAGCTGTCATCACCCTTCTCACCCCAGTGCTGCCCCTCCACTCTCCAGCCAGAGGAATGCAGCAATACACTTCCACTGTCAGGGGAAGCTGTCATTGCCCTTCTTGTTCCATGTCAAGACAGAGGAATCCATAATGGATCCCACATTGCTTGGTAAATAATACTGTGAGCCAAACTTGAGGATGAACAACAGAACACAATTCCTCCAGCATTTTCAGAATCTGCTTTTCAATGTTTGTACTATTTGCCCATATATTATTTCAAATTGCTATGATCTTGAAGTTACGGCTTCCACTGAGAGCATCATAAAAACCCAAATATTTCCCTATTTGCACTCCAGCTACTACTTTTTCATTCCAGTGCTGTATCAGCTGACCTGGATGGAGTGGTGGTCGAGCAGTAGCCTAACTGTGGACAGACTGTTTGCCTGATTCTGGCGCCTATCAAAAATACCTAATGCAACACAATATTCACATGCAAAGTAATGCTGTCTCTTTCTACAGTCTTCGCCCTCAAATTGCATTCTATCTGAAAAAGCATCCTCGATATTCCTAAAGTTCTACATAAAATACTAACCTCTACTTTAAACTTCTGATTGTCGCCTCGCTTTAATTCTTTCAAATAGCCTCTCTTTCATGCCCAACCTCTGCATGCCTGCTTTATCTGATCACAACCTACTCTAAGTCACATGACTGTTTGCCTTATTGTCTATTATTGTATTTCTGCAAATTGCCCACAGCTAACTTCAAAGATCACCCCTGTTGGACCTGGCCCTTTCTGTAGGGTAACTCCAGATTTTGTCCTACTCTGCCTTCCTTTGCTGAACTAGTTTTCGTTGGATTTTAGGACTTATTGCACTTTTTCCTTGCTAGCCAGTGGTAAAGTGCTTGTGCTCTCCCTTGAAAACATGGTATAATTGGCCCACACCTGGATGGTATCTTTAATTTACTTCTAAGTCCCCATATATGGTACTACAGGTACCCAGGGCCTGCAAATTAAATGCTACTAGTGGTCTGCAGCACTCATTCTGCAGCCCACTAAAGTAGCCTTTCAAAACATGTCCCAGGCCTGCCACTGCAGCTGTAGTGCAGTTTTACATTACCATTTCGACCAGGCAAAATAAAGATTTTGCCAGGCCTAAACCTTCCTTTTTCATACTTTTAAGTCACCCTTGAGGTAGGCACTAAAAGTCCATAGGGCAGGGTGCATGGTATTTAAAAAGCAGGACATGTGCCGGTAGTGAAAATCTCCTAAAGTTGTTTTCCACTACTCTAAGGCCTATCTCTCCCGTTGACTATCACCGAGGTAACTTTATTACAGTTAATAAATTTTTGCTTGGGAAAAGATAGAAATATTTGCACTCCAATGAATCGTAATTTAAAATCCTCTTCAATGGTAAAGTCGGATTTTAAATCACAATTCTGAAAATGCCACTTTTAGAAAGATGGCATTTTCTTGTCCTAGCCATTTTTAGGTCTAGGCAAAAAGACCTTTGGAATTGCTTCGGCTTTTCAGCCAAAAACGTGCACGCGTTCCATTGCCTTCAATGGCAACGCGTGCACGTTCTGGCGTTCACTTGCGGGAGCGAGCAGCTGGCGCCATATGGTAGCAATTATCGCGCCTTGCTGCTCGCTCCCGCAAGGGAATCGCGCAGGCCCCCTCCTTTCTCCCCTTGCTGGCATGCGTGCGCGCTTGTGCTTGTTATTTTCATGTACACATTCCCGCACATATCACACATACGTGTGCACAAGAACAAAGGCATGGCATTATCTCTGCTCTTTTCATGTGGAAACAGTATCTCTGGGAAAACAGAGCCCTGGCAGTTGAAAGCCTGGAAGAAAAATAACGCGCAGCCATAAGTCACGCTGACAAATCCGATTCTGGCAGATTCAGTTTCCTCACAGTTTCCCCCTCTCTCTCATCCTTCGCCCCTCCCGCCCTTCAGTACAGTGGTCTCGGGGCTCCCATTTCTCCAGGAATTCCCGCAGACTGCAGGGTTATGGGCAGGTTACAGGCGCGCGTCGGCGGAAACAGCCCCCTGGACACCCTCTGCGAAAGAAATTGTGTTTGGCCAGCACTGAGGAGCACTGCAAACATTATTATTTACGTACCGTTCTACGTAAACACGGTGCTGCACCTGTGCAATGCATCTATCAATACGGGTGAGGAGGGCTGGGGCAGGAGTCAGTTGCATAGCTGTCAAGTTACCCCCATGCCGGCGTGACGCCTCCAGCCTTTACTTGCTTTTTAGCCAGCAGCAGTTTGTATGCCGGAGTTTTCAACGGATACTTACTGTTTTAAAAGTGCAACTACAAGTCCCAGAATGCAGTTGCGGTCAGCAAAAAAAAAAGCCAAGACTGGCTGAAGATGTTACATATGACATGAGGCCACTTGCAGCTATGCCGTTGGAAAACAGGTTGAGTCTTGATTGCCACTGGTAATGCTGCAGCCTTGCACCAGGGCTGCCTGCTGGAATTATGAGGAGTGGGAGGACTAAATTATGCAGTCGTGCTGTCTAAATTATGTGGCTAGAAAAGCCAAATTGTGTTGCATAATGCAGCACATTTTGATAGTATTACCTCATTTTGGTCTCATTTTTACACAAGTCAACACTATCTGAGCAAATGTTTTACCTCATTTGTACCAGTTTGACACTTAAAAACATCAGTAAGTAACAGAAAGGTAAGCAGGCAACCTTTGCAAAGGGCCTTCCACTGCCGGGTTTTTAATAACTTTAGACCCGTTTGAACTAGAAAGAATTTTTATTAAAATCTGTAGATTATGCAGCAGATGATGGATTATGTAGCAAATTCACAATTATGCCGAAAGCGCTAGAGCCACAAAATCCCTTAATCCCAGTGGCCCTGGCCTGAACCGTAAATGATGCGGCAGCTTGTGATGTGTGATGAGACTGACTTCTCCCATCCCTACTAATCATCGCAGGCATGGATCTAAAGGAGAGAAGCTCCTTATGTCGCAAGAATCCAGCTCATCACCCTTTTTTGGCAATCCTCGTTGTGGCGTGTTTTATAGAAAACCCCTAAACATATCTGCTAAGTGGCCTGATGTCTTCTGTGACAACTCTGGTATGCCCTGACATTTAAGCCAATAGTTCTGTGTATGCTGGCATTTTCACCCCACACTTACAAAGTAGAAAGCATAACTACAAGTCCCAGAATACAACATGGTGTCGCCAAAATGTCAAGTCTGACTGATATCAAACAGACACGTGGCCACAGGGTGGCTATGCTTAAAGTAAAGCCTGCTGCATGTATGGAGTTGTTGCTAGGGGTGTAGCTTGGTCAGTAGGACTGTGGTTGTGTGGGCTTCCAGATTTCCGACAATCACGCTAGGACATCATGTTAATTATTATATGAGAAGCAGCACATTGGGGGGTGGCAGGGGGACTTAAGTGCCAGTGGAAAGGAAAAGGAGTGCAGATTGTGAGGGGTACTTTAAACAGTAGTATGTAAAATAACCATGTCTTAACACCTTCAAAACAGAGACGAGTGATTGTGTGTGTTTTCTCTGTGAGTATTTAAAATTCCCAAGTGAAAGCCGACAGACACCTTACCATACCTGACTGAAAGCTCCTGCGCCCAACTATTTATCAAGTAATAAATATATTAGGGGTCGTGTAACACCCCAATTATCCCGCCCCGAGCTACACCCCTGGTTGTTGCACCTACGTTCTGGCATTTCAGAGGGTCAAAACCAGAAGCATATTTAATTATTACAGAAGATGGACAGAGGACTGTATGGTGGGGTGGAGGGTCTGAAGTGGGGTTTGTTTGAAAGACACCCGAAAAGATGACAAAGCCTTGAGGAAAGACACACCTGAAAACAATGATTTGTAGATGGACCATTCAGGACTAGAGACAGTGTCCTTAATGGCCTGGAGTGAGACCCTTAATGGCCTGGAGTGAGGGGGTCAGTCTACGGTTCATGCAGAGTGGTAGCACCACAGGCGATAGTATCCCAAGTTCTACCTTGATGGGGGAATGCACCTGGTAAAACAAAATGTTTGTAGATGCACAATTCTTCCTCCTGCTAAAAGCAGAAAGAAAACGTGCACAGTCCTGATAACTCGTGATGGCTGATAATTAAGGTGGAGAGAGCAGCAGAACTGGTACCTCTGACCTGGTGTCTCCCACTCCACTTTCCAGCCATCTGAGAATGAGGGCCTAAACTCTCATGGTAACTTAGTCAAGGCCAAATACATTTTGGGCATCCCTGGCCTTCATAAACAAACTTCCTCATAGGACATGCCCATTGACAATACCACAGTATCAAGCCTTTTGTGTCACACAACTATCAGCAACACCTCACATGACAGTGTCATTGAGGAAGGTTATGTATGGGCAGATCAACACACCTTTGTGCCTTATGTGGGGGGTCACAACTGTATTCCTTCCCTGGGCAGCAGACAGGTCATAGTGCAGAGCCGGATTGGCCGTAGCGGGCATCTGGTGTTTTCCTGGGAGGCTGGAAGGGTTGGTGCCAGTTTTGCAGAAGTGGGGGCTGTTTTTTTGTTACTGAGAACCAGTTTTGCGGCTTTGCTGCAATATTGCCCCCCAGTAACAAAAGCGGCAGCACTTCGCACTTACACCCCTGTCCGGGGAGGGGTGGTGGTGGGAGCAGTCCTACAAAATTGCCAGGGCTGCTTTGGGTTCCCAGTCCGGCACTGTCCGAGTGCGCCATATCACAGTATGTTTCCATCTCTTCACAACTCCAGCAGTGGTTGTAGTAGCGGTGCCAAGAGCCTGAGTGCAAGAAAGGAAAATATCGACTGTGTCTGCTTGCTGGGTAGCAACACAGTCATATTTGAAGCTCTGGGCCCCGGTGCCACTGTACCTGCTGCACTATTGATAGCTACACTCCGCAACTTCTAATCCTTCATTACGAGTTGGCTGGAATTCCCATTTAGGTGGAAAACTCCAGTATTGGCCTGAAACATGAATTAGAACCCTTGTGTTAAAACTGGAGTGACTTTGTGTAATTTTAAGCTGTACATGCCTCTGACAGGTTAGATTGGGTACTGTACACTATCGTACAAGAGCCTTTTTCCTCGGGCATCCCCGAGGGCCTCATTTATGAAAAGTGGTGCATTGCTGGGCAAAAACAGCGATGCGTCACTTTTCATAGCGCCATCCTTACAACACCATGGATGCGTCGTATGTACAATATTACGCTCCATGGCGCAAGGACTTACAGATATGTCAGGAATAATGACGTATCTGGTGGCGCAAAATGATGCAACTCCAGCAATGTGTCATTTACACATGGGCGAGTTCCATGTGAAAAGCCCTACGTCACTCCTTACGCCTGCTTGAAGCAGGTTTAAGGATTGTGACGCAGTCAAGTGGTAGAAGTGGCGCAGTGAAACCTCATAGATTTCACTGCGTCACTTCTACAAGGCTTTGTAATAGGGAAACGCCCACCCTGCATACATTATACCTGACGCAGGTATAATGTAGCGCAGGCCTTTGCAAAGTGACGCATCTGTCTAGATGTGTCACTTTGTAAATAAGGGGCAGTGTGGCGCATTGTTTATGCCGCCGCAGCGTCACAAAAAAGTGACACAACGGCGGCGCAAGCCCTTCATAAATAAGGGCCCGAGTGTGCAACCTCCCCCACCCCGCAACTCCCTTACCCACCCACTTCCATTTGTGTCTGGCATGTAGGGAGAGTCTTGTAAATCTCATCATTGGTCACTTCCGTGGGAGCATGCTTGCCTTGATTTATGGATGAACAGGAAGTTCAAACCACCTGGTGTGGTAAGTAGCAGGGCATGACAGGCCATCAGGTTTCTGAAATATTCCCTCTTCTGCATTTGAAGCTGATCCTTGTGGTCACTGAATAATTTCACGCTGCTTCTCTGGAAGCTCTGTCTTCTATGGTAAGTGATTCATTGTGTTTCCAGAATAGAGGGTTTGCAGCTCTGGTTTCTATTTTAACAAATGGCTACATTATTGGAATGAGAGGCTTTATCCCCAATAAGGCCAACTAGGCCACAAGGACCAGAATGCAAAAAAATAACCAAGCACTGCCAAAGCCACTAGACCTGGACTTAGCAAATAGTGTGATGGTTATTTGTTGTATTGCAAGCATATGCCATAAAAAAGCAAGAAATGCCTCATTCCGCAACCTAAATGTGCCAGCCATGTGCTTGCAATAAAACTGTTAAATGAAAAAAATAACCTTTGAATATAATTTCACTAGAACAGCAGTGGTGCTTCACATCAGACAGATGTACTTAGAGAAGTTATAGAACCCCTATTTACTTTTAACGCACTTTACAGGAAAAATATGTTTCTTGTTGGTGCAAAGAAAAAATACTCAATTGTTATTTATCATAACCTGAAGATATAGTTTAAACACACAAGAATGACTAGAAAAATAAAAGAAAGATTAAGAATGGGGAAAAAAAAAGATTGGGAAAGTAAAGGCTTGGCCCCCCAGCACTGGCCTTTATCGGTGGATGTACACGTTAGGAGGAAAATGCCATCCCTCACAGTGCAAGATGTATCAGTTTTTGGTTTACAGTAACTCATTGCTTCTTGGGCTGGTATGACTCATTGTGTCTAGGGGTGGAGTAACAGAATGCTTCGGGGACTGGTGTAACCAAATATTTCTTGCTTCTTTAGTTGGAGCATCTACTTAATCATTCGGTTGGAGTAGTTGGGCTAACAAGTTACCTTTTGGTTTGCAGAAACTGATTACTTGGGTTGGAGTAAATGAATCCTTCGTGGTTGGAGTACATGATTATTTTTTGTATTGAAGTAAATTATTACTTCACAAGTTTGAGTAAAAGATTTCCTAATGGTCAGGAGCAACTGATTATTTGTTGGTTTGTAGTAAATGATTTATTGTTGCTTCTCAGTGACTGCTACATCTTGGTTCTGAGTAGCTCATTACCTGGGTTGGAGTGACTGATTGCTTGTTAGGTTGACTAATCCTCAAATTTTTGTTTCAGAGATACTCATTACTTCGTGGACTGGAGTGACTGATGACTTCCTGGGTTAGTGTGACCGAATACTGCTCGAGTTTAAGTAACTGATTCCTCCTAGGGCTGTAGTAATACATTACTTCTTGGGTTGGTGTGTCTGATTACTGCTTAGATTAGAGGAATCCATTGCTTCTTTAGTTGGAGCAACCGTTTAATTATTGAAATGGACTAACAAAACACTTCTCGGTTTTTATGATCAATTGCTTCTTGAGTTGGAGTAACTGATCGGCTCTTGGTGCAGACAAAACGGAATGCTTTAGTAGTGGCAAACAGAAATGTGTTGGTTTGCAGTAAATGGTTACTTCTTGGTTTGGTGTAACGAATTACATCTTAGTATGGAATAACCCATAACTATTTGGCACAGAGTCACTTATTACATTTTGTTCTGGGATAATTTATTACTTCTTGGGTTGAAACAAAAGAATAGTCTTCTGTGGTCGAAGTAACGAGTTACTCTGTGGCTCAGAGTAACTAATTACTTCTAGGGTATTTCTTATAAATCTTAGATTGGGCTTATTGGGCTGAAGCAACTTCTTGGATTGAAATAATTTGGTTTTGTTGGTTTGGATTCATCGATTAATAGAATTAGACTAAGTGATTATATCGTTGCTTGGAATACATTTATTATCTGCTGCTTTTCGTTCACCGATTACTTTGGTTGGAGCAATCAATGCATTCTTGGTAGCAAGTACCTGATTACCTCTTGAGTGGAAGTAAATTATTGTGGCATATTAGCAAGACCGGCGATAAAACTATCGCCGTTTTAGCGACAGGAAACTGCCGCTAAAGCGGCGATAATGGACTTGCTAATATGCGTTATAGAATTCAATAGAAGCCCAGGTTAGATGCGCAGGACATCTAACCTGGGCTTCTATTGGAATTCTATAACGCATATTAGCAAGACCATTATCGCCGTTTTAGCGGCAGTTTCCTGCTGATAATTTTATCGCCGGTCTTGATAATATGCCCCATTATTTCTTGGTGTGCTGTGAATAATTCTTGATTTAGATTAATTAATCACATTTTCTGTGTAAGTGAATGATTACTTCTTGGATTGGAGTCAATTATTCATTTTTGGTTTGGAGCAGGGATTCTTAAAGTACGGCCCGGGGGGCAAATGCAGCCCTCCTGATCTTTACATGCGGCCCCTTGATCAACAGCAGCACTGGGCTGCTGTTCACTGGACTCAGTACAAACATTAAAAAGATGTTAAATAAACAGGCAAGTCTTTATTTAAAGGTTAATTGAAGTTACGTTATGTTGTCCACTTAACTTTAGGAACACCTTCCTTTTCAAAGCCACCTGGCAGAAAAAAAGTGTAAAAATATAAGGTCTCTTCAAAATTCAAAAAGTGCATTTCATTAAATTACAGAACCTTTTCACCTTAGTATATCAGATTGTATCAATGCATTGAGAAGCATTTTTTTAAAGTGAGAGTTTTCAAATATGAATTCGGAAACATTCCTTCTTTCCCCTACACTGACAACAATGCCAATAGTGAACTGAGAGGCAAGTCAGTAGTTTTTTATGTGCACTCTTAGGGTGGCCTAGGTTCCTATTATATATGAAGAACATTATAGTTTATTAAATCAAACACAGGAGAAGGTTTTGTACAGCACACATCCTTAAGTCATGTATTTTGAAGTCCTCTTATAAGTGATAATGAAGAAAAAGGAAGGAAAGTGAAATAAATCAATTGCCTAGGATCACACAATTAGATAAAGTGAAGAAGCTGGGATTAATGCCAGGTTTTCTGGTTTTACATTGTGCAATTCAGCCTCTAGATGTTTATGCTTTGCTTCCCCTATAACCTACATATCGCCTCCTCCCCCACCGGACCACCACCCTGCTGGCATCAATGAGGTCTTCGGTCACATCACAGACCAAACTTTGTGGCCCTTGGGAAAATGTTTGTGAGTACCCATGGGTTAGAGTATTGGATTAT
Source organism: Calotriton arnoldi (assembly GCA_963921515.1). Classification (NCBI taxonomy): domain Eukaryota; kingdom Metazoa; phylum Chordata; class Amphibia; order Caudata; family Salamandridae; genus Calotriton; species Calotriton arnoldi. The sequence continues at coordinate 1,375,497 of CAWUFW010000084.1, read as the reverse complement.
TTCTTGGTCTGAGTTACTGATTTGAACTTTGGTTTAACATATACAATTACTTCCCAAACTGGGGTAACTGATTACATCTTGGTTGGGAATAACAAAAGACTTCTAGGTTGGAGCATGGCTAAAGAAAAGAAAAAAAAAAAAACTTTGAAGCAGACAGCCACGTCTTTTTGTAGGCACGTGCACCAAGCATCCATGCACCTACAAAATAAAGCAGGCAGAAGAGCCCTTGCATCCTACTTCCTGTGGCTAGAGTCAGCGGAGCCTTCTAGTGTCAGTGGATCCGTCTTCCAGTGTTAGATCTTTGGATCTTTTTTCCAATAACTAAGATCAGTCAAGGGTTCTTCCTGAGATTAGGATCAGTGGATCATTCCGTCCTATGGCTCGGGTCAGTAGACCCTACTTCCTCTTCCTAGGGTCAACAAATCCTTTGATGAATCCAGTGGCCTGTTCTTACTGTGGCTGGGGTCAGCAGATCCCTTTCTCTGTGATTCAGAGAAGTGGATGCTTCTTCTTGTGGCTCGGGTCAGTAGATCCTTCTTCTTTTGTCTCCGTCAGGGATCCTTCCTGCTGTGGCTATGACAGGGAATCCGTCTTCTCTGCCTCTGTTGGTGGATCCTTCTTCCTGTTGCTGGGATCACTACAGATTCTTCATGCAGCTGTAGTCAGTGGGTCCTTTTTCCAGTGCATGGGATCAGCAGATCCTTATTCCTATTGGCTGAAATAGGCTGGTTCTTCTTCCTGGGGTTGTAAAAATGATGGTGATCAGGAGTAGCTTTGGCGGACAGGTGTGAGATCGTCTTCAGATTCTGAACATTCAGCAGGTCAGAAAAAGATAGGAACTAACATCGGACACACTTTACACCGCTTAGTGTGTGCTGCCACCACGGTTGATGGTTATGTTTTCTCTGGGTGTTTCACCCCCAGATATGATACACTGTCTGATTGCTAGCCGATATGAAACTGTATATTTTATCATGCAATCACAGAGTTGGGATCCCTGGCACTTTGCACAGGTTCACTATATGGCTTTTCTAAATTGTATAACTAACTGCAGGATGCTACATCTTCCTTAATGTTGCACAATTCACATCTGTGACAACTTGTAGCATGCAACACATCAATGAGGGGGAATCGGGGGGATGAAGGTCCAGCACACAAGCCCCACGGTATGAACTTTAAATAGTGAAGTGTGCTGTTCCTAGAAAGAGACAGGGGTGGAAAGGCTCCTATAAGGAGCAAGGGCCCTCACACACCCCAAAGAGTGTCATGCTTCATCATAGGGCAGCGCCTCTTTGGGCCGGCGCTGCAATGCCCAATGGGGACTCTTTGCGGGAGGTCTTTTTACCTGTTTTTCTGGCCGTAGATGAAGCGGGTGTGTGTAGGGCGTGTGAATATTCTCACTTGAATGCTTGACAAGACTATTAGAATCTCCCCATACAAGCATTAAGGTTTTTAGGTCGATTCGAGACCTCTTGTATATACTTTAGTATATACTTATATGTGTATGTACTTTGTGGGCTCTGGAAATCAGCCCTAGGACTTGTATGCTTCCGCTTAGGGACTTTTTTTCTGTTCAACTGCCTCTATTTAACTGTCTTGATAGAAAAGGACCAGCAGAGGTCAGTAAAATACCAGAATCACTTTAGCATTCTCTAGATTCCAGTCCATAGAAATTGTCTTCCACGAGCACCCGCAGACAATAATATTTTTTTCAAATCTTGTATTTTCAGTGATATGACCACCGAAGGCCCTGATTTTATATTAAAAACAGAGCTTTGGACTATATCATTTCCCGCTGAAAGGCAATATTTCTCTCCATGTGTTCCCATACCTGGCGTGTCACGCAGTTTGGAGCTTACTTTCCCTCCATATTAAAGAACAGTAGATGTTTCAGCACCCAGGCTAATGTGCTGCATAGCTAAGTCCCAAAGGCGAGACCGATTGCATTGCAAATGCTTGTTGACTTCTGCCAGTGTCTTGGGTCACATGACTGTGAATGGTTCTGCTGTTGGGGTTGTGCATTCCTGCAAGGCAGTGACACAACAGGGATTAGGTGTGGACAGGATGGGTCATTCTGCCAGTATGGTTGGAGGCTGAACTGACCCAGCTGTACTTACATTTCAAAGGGCTTGCCCCCAGCACAAACAAAGGAACCTGACTCTAGTCTTATGTCACTCCTGACTTCTAGGAGCCTTGACAGGGGAAGTGAAAAAATTTGCAGAACCAGATGTGTGGAAAGCATTGGAAATCACCCCACCCCACTTCAAAGGCTGGCACCAGGTATAAATATTGGATAACCCCGGGCGGAGAACTCCTCTCCGCCCGCGGAATGTGCGGAGATTTGCCTTCTCCGCGTTCCGCAGAAGAACGCGGAGAAGGCAAATCTCTGCACACTCCGCAGAGGAGCGAGTTGGCCAGCCCCGCCTCCACCCCCTATTATAACAAGTAATTAAACATTAATAAAAAATAAATTTAAAACCACTTACCTGTACTGCGGCGTCCCGGGCTGCCCTCCTCCTCTTCCTCGCCGTCTCGCTAATCCTTGTGAAAACTGCGCAGGCGCGCGCACCATGCGCAGTTTTCACAAGGATTAGCGAGATGGCGAGGAAGAGGGCAGCCCGGGGAAGCCGCAGTACAGGTAAGTGGTTTTAAATTTATTTTTTATTAATGTTTAATTACTTGTTATAATAGGGGGGGTGGAGGCGAGTGGCATAGCAGAGCGGAACGGAGTTCCACGGAGTTTGTTTGCAACTCCGTGGGCCTCCGCGTAGTCCCGCTACGCACACTACGCCCGGGGTTAATATTGGACCACCTGAACCACTCTTTAATAAACTGCTGGACCTGTGGACACAGCAGAAGAAGGACTGCCTTGTTCCCTAGAGGATTGCCCTGCTGCTTAAGGTGTGCCTTGCTCTCCAGAGGACTGCTCTACTGCTACCACAATACTGCCCTGCTGCCTGAGGACTGCCTTGACCCCAGAGGTCTGTCTGCTGCTTGAGGACTGATCATGTCTCTGAGGAGGAAGACTGAACCTGCTCCCTTCATCCAAGGCTACCAGAGTTGCTCCAAGGGTCAATTGGCTGACCTCCTGTCTGAACTATAGGGGCACAACAAGCTTCAGAGGTCTCCCTGCAACTGCTAAGCTGACCTGCTGCACTGGACCTGCCTGAGCTCTGCTGAAATGAGTTCCTGATTCGCAACAGGTGCCTCCCCAGGTCCTGGTCCGTTGCCTGGCATCAGTTGAACTCCTCCTGTAAAGAAAGATGGAATCCTGAAGTTTTGGGCTCTTCGTGATCGCAAATGGGCCCCTTCACGCCAAGACTATGCCTCCTGTGAAGCTTCGGTGAACCTGACTTTTCGTGCAACAGCAACTGCCAGTGACGACCGGCAACGTAAGATCTACACTTTGTGCTACAGCAAAGTCAGCCCGCAGTGACTGCCAATGCAAGGCTCCAGCAATGACCGTCTGCAATGCCCGATTGACCTTTGCACTACGGCGACACCCATCCACGACGTTCTCCCTGCTGCTTGAGGCCTCCTCCACTGCGAACAGAACTCTTCACTGGAGTTTGAGAAGGTAACTTTTTCAGCGGGACTAACCTAGTCCCCGTATCTAACCTGCGCTTCATCACCATCGGCCTGAACCTGTAACTTTCCCCTGGTCTAGTACAACCAGATGACCGCAAGTGGCGCTTTGTGCTTTTAGGTGCTATACCCACTTAAAATTTTAAAACTTCATTTCTCCGGTTCTACTGATTGGATTTTCGTTCTGGTGCCATTTTATTCATTAACATTTCCTCTATTTTTGTACATTGGTTTGGGATTTTCCTCGGGTTGTGTTCTGACTTTATTTCTGTTTGTGTGCTGCATAAATACTTTACACTTTGGCAACAGATGTCAGAGCTGTAACTTCTTCTAAAGGAATTTTGTCTTAATTCAAAAACACTTTATCAAAAATGTAATTAATACATACAAAATGTCAGGTGCTACAAATGTTTAGTGTGCCAGCACAGTGTTTTGGTGGCTCACAACGGTAAAACAGAAAGTGAATTCTCACACATAACAACACTCAAGACTATGGCTATCTATATTCAGAAATGCATATCAGTGGTAAATTCAAAACCTTTGATTACCAAACAATTGGTCTGGGAGTACAGCCCAATGACTGTAAAATCGAGATTTTGACCATGATAGTGGACTATTCCTCATGGCAGATTCAAAAGAACAAATTTAGCAGCAACTCTCCTGAAGCAGGGTTAGAAAAAAGCCTGGTTAGTATCACTTCGGTGTAACTTTCAAGTAGCACGTGTTCTGCTCGGACCCTGCCCTGAGGTGTTACAGCTTACTCTGCAGGGCACGGTCCCCCGTGAAAGTGGTCATCCATTAGATATTGAGGATGTTGGTCTATATTCCCAGAGCAATTGTTTGGTCATTAACATGTTTGATTGAAACACAGTTCCGTGGATTGTTGAAAGTATGCGTACATTTTCATGATTGTTGTATGCATGACATTTCACTTTTTATTTTACATGTTGTGATCCAACAAAGTAGTAAGCCATCACATCAGCCGCGGGCCGTGCAGGTAAGAGCGGTGGGGCCGGGTTGGGAGGGTGGCGGGGGGGGAGGGGGAATTCGACAGACGACCACTAAGGGAAAATTAAATAAATAATTAATTTTCCCTCGTGGTCGTCTGTCGAACCCCCCTCCCCCACCCGGCCCCACCGCTCTTACCCGCAAGGGCCGCGCTGCTTACACATTACCACATATTTGTAGAACTCAACGTTTTTCGTTAATAGATGTAAATCTCAATACAGTTTTTTTATTTGAACTGTAATTTGGTAAGAAGCATCTCATCTATGTCCATGTTCATAAATATGTTTCACCAAATTACAGCTTTTAAACAGATATTGTTTGATTTTCTATGTGGTTCTGAGTCAGCACCGAAAGTTTTGCTAGCCTGAGTATTAACTCCAAAACGAAATCATTAAGAAATCCATTTTAAATATACGAATGTTCCCATGTTTTGAAGAATGCAGGCTTACCCCTTTCATCTCATAACATTATATACAAATGTCTTCCTCAGACTACATGCTAGCTGTGGTGTCAGGCTAGGTTATAGCCAGGGGTATTCTTCATCTGTCTCTAGGATCACTGGCTCCCATAAAGTGGCATGAATGGGGCAACCGCAGCCCGTGCAGGTAAGAGCGGTGGGGCCGGGGGTGGGGGGGGTTTCGACAGACGACAACGAGGGACAATTAATTATTTATTTAATTTTCCCTCGTGGTCGTCTGTCGAATCCCCCCCCCCCACCCCGGCCCCACCACCCCACCGCTCTTACCTGCATGGGCCGCGGCTGGATGGGGGAGATGGCAAAGACTGTCTGGGGCATGTCTATGGAATGCCTTCCCCGGTCATCATCATGTCAAAGATAACTGTGCCTAATCTACATATTCTAGGTTTTCTGATCCTATACCAGCTCCGTGAAACTGCTTTGGCTTTAGAGAGTGCTATACAGCTATTCAGTAAAGAGCTAAGTAAAATTTGGACATGCTCAGCAAGATATATTTACAGTAGGGGACCTTTAACTACCATGCTCTTCATAGGTTGCCCTTGAAAACATCCCATATACATAGCTGCCAAGGTTTCAGATTGCTATGTGTGACATTTTCATAATTTCAGAGTAATTATGAGTGACATTCAACAACTATGAGTGACACTTTCTCGCAGACCAAAATCAAGCTCGAAGACTAGGGAAACCTAAATATCAGAAATGACACCCATTCGTGCAACGAGAATCTCTAAGATCTAAAAACTGCTGCAAAGCTCCTGATTGTACTGCAGACAGTGACTCACTGTACAATGCAGAGGTCTCAGCTGTAACTTTAGGCTGAATGACGCGCTCCTAAAAGTAAATTAAATTAGGAAGCCATGGTGAAGAAGATTATATAGCTGCCAAGTTTTCACTTTGCTTATGTGTGACATTTCAATAGTTTCACTATGTACACAGAGGTGAAATTCTATAGCCAAATGTGTGACACTTCGAGTTTATTGTGACAGAGACGACATGATATATGTGCTCAGAATCTTCATATGGGTAATTAATATGAATCATTTACCGTGTGCCACCAGAGTTCATTTGATCATGGTATGTGACTGTGGAGACCACTGCACATTTCTACTACACAAACTTCTATTGTAACTAAAGAGTGAATAAAATATCTAGTAACCGCAAAGAACGAAATCGCATCACACATTATTAAACAATGGTCTTTTTAGTTCTGCACAGATGAAAATAGTGCTATGGTGCCATGGCAATGGCTGAAAGTGCTGTACAAATGCCAGTAATATAAAGTGATTTCAAACAATGTGAAACAAAATCTTCATAGCGTCCAAGTTTCCCAGTTCCATCTATTCCAATCTAGGGGTTTTCTTTGAATTCTGAGACTTGTATTCCAGTTTTATAATGGAGTGAGCAAGACTACAAGTCCCAGAATTTAAAGAAAAAAACAAGACCTGAGCACCACATCACACATGGACCAGGAAAAAAAACTTGGTAGGACTGAATCTTTGTTGTTCACCCACCCTCTGCTGATTTTAGATTTGTTGATTTAAAAGGGTCATAGTGCCTGAAACTCAGTTTTTTTTTGTTTTATATAAAAAAACTCAGTATTGGTGCACTTTGCATAAGCATCACCAGTTTATATTGACCACCAATTACATTACAGAACCACTTTTCTTTGTAGGCCCAGCGAAATTAAGTGATTTGGCCAGAATCACAGGATGTTGAGGTGACGCCGAGACTAGAACTCTAACAATTGTTACTGACAGGAATTGTGCCTTGGAGAGCGTAAGAAAGAAATGAGGCTCATTGAATTAGATTACATTAGATGTAGGGGACCTTCGGAGGCACCGGTAGCAAAGCTTGCTTTGCAACGGTGTTAATAAAAGGAATGCAGGGGTTCAACAAACCGGCTCTACTCTCCTAAGTGCACCGTTCAAATTTAAGGTATTGTAGGCAACGGCAGCCTGTTGTGATTTAAACCCGGATTAAACTTGTATGACCCAATAGCCATGGCCATCCTCTGTCAGCTACCACTACAGGTCGCTCACTTATGCCACTTTCTTCTTATGGGTGGTGACAGCCACCACTCTGCGCTGATGCTCTTGCGTTCTAGGGCAAGCAGTGAAGTAAGGGTGACATGACAAGTTTGGTACACAGGGAGCATAAGCAGTGGGAAAGAGTGAATTACAGGGAGCTACTATGCAATAGACAAAGAGACACACGGCGAGAGACCGCACGCTCCCTACTGCAAAGTAAACAACAAGCGCACTGATTAGAAGGCATGATCCTTGTTCTACTAGCAGCTACCTATTGAACGAACCTCGTGGGCAGGTTGGGGGAATAGTGTATGACACTCTGGTCTCTCCCTGGCACAGTCCAGTGGTCCGGGCAGCGCCATGGTCCAGGACACCCCTGGAGACTCTTGCGGCATTGATTTATGGCCGCAGGGCAGTCAGGCTGCCTGCTGAGGCCCCAACACTACTCTCACGGCGGCAGCTGCGGTCCGGTCATGGGTTACAAAGCACGCCGTGCGCTTGAGCTCCCAACATCCACTTAAACTGTGCCGCGGGCGCAGGGCCGGCCGGCCGGCCTATAAGTGTGTGTGACACTGAGTCAGTGTCTGTACTCACCGCTCCGTCATGTTAGGAAGCGGACACCGCGCTTTACAAATTACAGTGAAAATGTAATAAAACTTTAAACACAGGTCACCGGTGTAGTCCATCGGAATATACCGAGGCGCCGGTGACCACGGCAGAGGAGTGAAAGACATACACAAACATGAAGGCCATGTGGGGCACAACAGAACACATATACAATAATATCAAACATAAAGTGATCACTGCTGACGGTGTAAGCGTTTCAGGACATTGTGGTGAGTGGTAACCGGGCGGCACCCGCGAGCAGCTTCAGTTTAAGCAGGGCCTAAGGCAGTGAGGCCCTCTGTCCGTCTCAGGTCACATCCTCCGGGTGAGCACACTCATTGTGGTCGTGCCAGAAGTCTCGCTCACCTTTGATTGCAGATGCCGCTCCTGCCGGCTTTCTCTGCTCCCGCCGTAGTTCACCAGGCTCCCTTGAACCTCCTCTCAATGGGGCCCTCTCGGGCCGCGCAATGGTATGCCCAGTCGCTCACCGGTTGTCTGCAGCTCCCCGCCGCAGGCAGTGCCCGAGGCCTCTCTCATGCGCGGCTGTCATGATGCTGAGAGCGTCGACAGTAGGCGTAGTACTGAGGGCAGGTCCCACCTCGGGTCTCGGTGAGTTAGTGACTGACAGCCGCGCGTCGCGGGCGGGAATTACAATGCAGCCAGGTTGGCAGGGCTCAAATGTAACATTGTATCACTCAGCCGCTGCAGACTGTAAGATCATTAACTCTTTCCTGAGCCTGCTGGCAAGTCTGCGGGGAGTAGCAGAGCGGGCACCGGCGCAAGCAGCCTGGCGTTCGTAGCCAGTTTCAGCGGTGGTACAGAGTGTTGAGACAGGGGCATTAAATGCGTGACAATGCTTTTCAGTGCGGTGATGCGGAACACCACACTGAAATGCGTTAGAGTCACGCCTGGTGCGTGATACTTGGCAGGCCTGCATATAGGGAACAGCATGATCTGGATGCAAGGCATGTCATTTATTCATGCCCAGGTTCAACTCAAGCCATTCTCAGAGTCCATTTGTCACTGATTTTGTCCATATCAAGCAAGCTCTGGGCACATGGTGTCGTCTTTGATCGCACCCTCACTCAGACCTCCTTTCTCCAAAGCCCCCATTGCCTGGCCCATGGCTGTGCCTAGAAACATCCGAATGCTTGGCACTAAAACTTGAAACCCTTCCCCTTTCCGAGAGCCTGCAGGGGAAGGCATTTAATATATTTAGCAGATACTGGGAGTAGGAAAAGGCATTTGTCATCCACGATGCCTCGGCAACATCTGATATTTTGTTTAATTTAACCGTCTTCCAGGAACTTAATGATTTGTTTTGTGTCTCTATGTGTGAAACGCTATTTAAATGTTTGTGCATGGGTCTGTGAGGCAGAAAATAGGAATACCAGTTCCTAAACCCAGATGACGTCTGCAATCTGTTTTTACTGCCCCTGCACATTGGAGTTTGAAATTTCTTAGTTACAAAAAGACATTTAAAAATCCTTCACAGGCTAACCTAGAGTTGATGCATGCTCACTTTACTCCACATGGCCCCAGCAGTCATTTTTTCCATACATGGTTGGTCACAGCCATATGACTCCCAATTTACATTAAAATATTGGTTTCGAAAACCTGTTCATGAACTCAACTGTTAATAAACTGTTACAATGTGCTATTGTCATTCTTTTGAAAACCACTGGATAGATTCACACAAAATCTCTGCAAATTCTTCCCATGATTTTTGATTTATTACTCAGCAAAAAGTTTACGTTTGAATGAGAAAAAGACATTTTGGAAACATCCTGTCTTTTGATCCTCTTGACCAATTAGCAGGAGCCTTTACACATTACTGAATATACACAATGTGTGCATTTTTCTCCTTTGCTAAAGTTCTTTTTTGGTACGGTGATACAGGGACATTTGCTATTTGCACTTGCATCAGCTTTAGTTTGGAACATATATTTTTTGAGGGAAAGTTGATCAATGTGACTTTTGCAGCTTTTTGTTGTCCGAGCACCCGTGTAATGCAAAGTAAATTCCAGCCAAAATTTTACAATGAGGTGCTAAAAACCATGCTATGCACAATTTACCCCAACAAAATCACATAATGGCAGACAAAAACTTTTTTGTGCTTTTTGTTATCCAGCCCACGAGCTTGACATTCTTGTTGACAACATTAATATTACCAATATTGTAGAGCATTGCTGTTGTTCTGGGTATAAAATGACACCCATGGAATTTGAAAATAAGATTGCCATACATACAGGGTAGCTGTATTATTATATATTGTGTATTTTGTTTCGAGATCTATGTGAGCGTGTCTTCAAACTACTACAGCTTGAAAATGTTGAAGGCTTTCAAACATATGTTCAAATTTGCCGACACTGACCATATAAAGGGGATTCCCTCAGTAGCATGATCTGAGAAACACAGACAGGCATCCAAATCACCAGTAAAAAAATCAAATGTTAGGATACACATAACTTCTTCCCACTGCTGAAACTTTGACATGTATGTTTGCTTCCAGAGGCTTGGTCCACCCCTGATCTCATTTTAACTCCCTAAACTATAGCTTTTCAAGACTTCACTGAGCTAAAAACATGTATGTATTAAAATATTTAAAAGTTATACATGTGTAAAACAGGAACGTCTTACAAGGCCAAATATGTCAACAATTAGCATTTGTAAGCGTACTCCTTTGTGCTTAAGGCCTGCCACAATTGCGCTAAAACTGTAATCTTAAATTGTCCATAAGCATAGAGACGATGACATCTTAAATCATATAACATAGAAAACAAGAGGTGTGTCAGGGAAGTGAAAGGGGACTTGCTTTATGGTCGAACCCACTAATATTCTCATTACGAGGGGTCAGATCGGTATCCCCTGGTGGAATATTAATCTAGGCAATTCTGAGTGTCTTGATGTTTCCTGGCGCAGGACTACTTGTTATGGGAACCAAGGACTCGGTTTTACTGGGCGCAAAAACGCCCCTTGTAAAATCACAGGTGCTCCAGGGCCAGCTGGGAAAAGAGTCTCCCCTACTCACTCACCCCTCCCCCTGCCCTCCACCCCTCCATTGCAGAGGGGGCTCTTCTCAGAAGCCAAAACACTTCCCCGGGCCTTCCATACCCTCTGCCCTAATCCCCTGCACAACACCCCGCTGTGGCCACTACACTTTCATTTGCCACCTACTCAGTCAGATTGACCGTCTGCTCTGAGTAGGTGGCAAATGAAAGCGGAGTGGCCACAGCGGGGTGTTGTGCAGGGGATTAGGGACCATGAACCTCCTCAGATTTAGTGAAAAGGAGATTAAAAGGATGTGGTACTTCCAGGTCTGGCAAGTTAGTCCCCATTCTAGGGAGTTTTACACACGATTCCTGTTAACTCCTAGAGAGAAACAGGTTGAAGTCATTAATTCCTACGTGAATATCTCCCACGCAGTTAATGGGGGACTTGTACTGAGGCTCTAAATGGTATTTTTAAGTATCTCCTACCAGACAGAGCAAGCTGTCTTTTGGTGAAGAAGACCTATTGTCAGATTACTGTATGCTTAGAGGACGCACATTACTTACCATTGGTTTGTTTTAAAGTCCCTCTCATTTGCTTGCTTTTCATTCAATAGCTTGTATAGGCTGTCTTTTCTCTTCTTCTGTTTGTCCCTCCCTGAAACATGGATGCATAACTTGTGTCCTTCCACTGCAAGGAATCAATGACACTTTTTTCTTTTGGGTTAAGCACTCCATGAGTTCAGGCTTTCCAGTTTGAACGTGTCAATCAATCAAACTGTTCTTATATAGCGCGCCTTATCACCCATGATGCTAGGCGCTGGGCTGTAGGTCTCAGTCAAAGAGCCAAGTCTTGAGACCCTTCCTGAAGTCCGCCAATGAGGGTGCTGTTTGAAGGTGGAGGGGAAGGCCGTTCCAGAATTTGGCAGTGAGGTGGAAGGAAGGATTGTACTCCAGTGCGGCAGCGGTGGATGCGCGGTGTCTATCAGAGGGCAAGGTAAGTTGAGCATAGGTTTCTGGGTGGCTGGAGGAAGTTCAGGTGATGTTCATGAATGCCGGTCCTTGTTTATGGAGGAATTTGGAGGCGTTGGTCAGGAGCTTGAAATTGCATCTCTTCTGGATGGGGAGCCAATGTAGGTCTCTCCGGTGCTGGGAGATGTGGACCCTTTTGGGCAGATTAAGGATCAGTCTGGCTGCTGCATTTTGGATTGTCTGGAGTCTTCTCATGAGTTTGCCGATGGTGCCTCTATATAGTGCATTGCTGTAGTCTAGACGGCTGGTGATGAGGGTCGTGATGTAACAAAAGCCCCAGCAGCACTCGCAGCGAAGCCGGGGCCCAAGCTCCAGGGGGCCCCCTCAGCACAGTACCCTGGCATGACAGCTCCTGACTGAGTCCGGAGGGGGGTCCCTCCATGTCGTTTGCACGGGGGCCCCCTCAAGTTTCATTACGCTAGTGTGCGTCACTGTTTTCCTGGTGCCGGTGGGTTAGCCATTTGAAAATTCTGCGGAGTATGTGGAAGCAGGCTGAGGCGACTGCGCTGACCTGTCATAAATAAATCTACTCAAAGTTGTGAAAACATCGGTGCAAAACAACACTACTCATTCACGTGTTTACGGTTCTGAAGGAAAAATAACCAAACTCTAAAACCATTTGTAAGCTGAGTCATTTTCTTTTGCTGCTCATTCTTCAAGAGCACATTACATACAATTTGCATGCGTAAAGAGAGGAAAATGGGCAGCAGCCAGAATTGCATGTGATTATCATACATTAACACAGATTAGGCAATCCATAACGTATACTCATGCAAATCTATGTGCGAATTTATGCATATGAGTAGGCGTAATTTATGCATTGTGTCCGATACCACTGTTTTCCCTATCCTTGGTGAATAAGCCGCAGTGGTTTCTGAAACCTGTAACAGTTTGACTTGTGTCAATTTATTTTTCATTTTCCCCGAGAAATTAATAATGTTCATTCACACAGATCATTCGGTTTATTTAAGTGTCTGAGCAGCGCCGTCATTAGTCAGTCCTGAGACCTGATAAAGTAAGCTGCCCACTACAGAGGTTCTCTCCTCCCTTGTAAAGTGTAATTTTGATCTGTTTGCCTCAGTGTGTATTAAACGCCTGCTAAAACCGGCGTCTGGGGTGTGCGGAAGCCCGACTTGTTCTAAATTAAAGATAAAGACCTTTGTTGCAGTCAAGGGAAAAGTGACGCGGTTCAGCAGCCTTCCGGTCGCCGGTCGGTGTGTTTCATAGAAGACACGTTCGACGCGCAAGCGTCATTTCAGCTCCAACACGCAGTCTGTTTTCCATGGCTACGAAGCCACATACCTTATGAACTTACACCTGAGTTTCCTTCCTGTAATTCTGCGCACTGCATTGCTATGAACAGCGAGCCTCACACACACGTTCACCCATTTAAGTTCTATTTAAGTTCTATTGCACTGAGCAGACGTTAACTTGGGAGCTCGTTGTAAGCCTACCCTAATTTTAAAATAGACTTTGGAGTTTGCACCGTCCATTTATTTGACAAAGGTTTTTCTAATATCTATGTTTAGGGAGCACTTTGACACAAGTGAATAGTATAATACAGCCCTCGAGGCTTTAGGCTCGCATACTCTGCATCTTCTCTTGTTTGCCAGGGCTTCCTGAAGAGAGGCAGTAATATGTTGCTATATGGTTGCAGTTTTCTGGGTTGCTCAACAGCAGGCAGGAACGTGAGTGCACTTTTACGTTCCTCTGATTTGATGAAACAGCACTTTCGTCATCCCCATTGTCCTCGTTGCCCCTGTTCTGCCATAAATGAATAATAGTCTTTACGCAGAACCTTTAATAAACACGCAGAGCCACATGAGAGAGAAACTATTGGTAGATAGGGATTGTGGTAACCACAATAAATAAATGTAGGGTATGGCCCTGCGCAGATGTTGAATCACTCATTATGGGAATGGACAGACACAATATTACACACGATGTTAGTGGCATTGCATACTGAGACCAAGAGGTCTGATGGAGATACGACAGAGCATGGAAAAACCATTGTTATATTTTGCTCTTAAAGAAGAAGTGATCTAGGCTGAATTTGACCTAAACAAGTACAGCTTTACTCATTCACCTAATTATGCAATGTAACTCAATTGTGAATTTGCATTAAAAGTGCAGCCTTCAACTTCCTGCGAAGGAGACAATTGGTTGGGGATCTTCCCTTTGTGATTGATCATATACTACAATTAGTTGGTCTCTAACCCATCCCAATAATATGTCCCATGTCCATTAATTTATGCATTAGTAGGGACACCCCAAGCACAAATAAGACTACTTGTTGGAAAGTGGATTATTGGTAGGGGCAAATGTAGGTCTGCCAGTGGCAATAAGGCCACTAACTATTGGCAGGACTCAGCATAGGTTTTAGAAAATTATTCCTATGCTCAACCCTTGGTAACGTGGCTGCGAGCAGACAGGCTTAACTTCAAAGACAGGTATGTAAAGCATTTAAAAACACCAATTCAGTAAATAATTAAGACACAACACATAATAAAAATTCAACACCAATTTATAAAAATAGGAAACATTTTTATCTTTAAAATGACACCAAAACGACAAACATCCAATGTAGGGGACCGGAGATATGAATTTTCAAAGATTTAATAAAAGATAGCACTTAGAAGATTATAGCACCATATTGGGATACCTGCTCGCGATAGACCGGGGCAAAGTCAAAGTTTCAGGCCGACCGCGATAGAGCCCTGGGCGGCTACAGCCTGCGGCAGGTCCTGGTCTCAGTTTCTACCTTCACACTTAGAAACTTTTCTGGAGCTTTTCTCCCCGAGGCCCCTCGACGCTCCCAGCCAGTCCGGGTCGGGGCGGGTCCGCCGGCTTGCCTTTCGACGAGCTCCCGGTCAACTTCCCTGGAGCGGACTTAGAAACTTTTTCTTTAGCGCTTCAGCGGGGCAACCCAGGAGCCCAGGCCGACACACGATGGAAGACAGGCGGCTTGGCTCTCGCGGTTGCTCCCGGTCACCTTTTCTACGAGCGGACTTAGAAACTTTTCTGGAGCTTTTTCTCGCGGGGTCTCTCGATGCTCCTCATGTAGCCGGGTCCGGTGAGGGTTCGCCGGCTTCAGATTTCTTCTAGTCCCGGTCAAACTCTGGAAGTGGGACCGACGGAGCTTTTAGCGGGACGAACCTGGATGGCTTGGCCGACTCGCGGTTGAAGGCAGGCGGCTTGGCTGACCAGGTTGAGTCGGTCCCTCTATGGAGCTTTTTCCAAAGTTCCTCCAAAGTTCTCCAAACTTCTTGAACTTCTTCCTGAAGTTCCTCAAAGAGCCCCAAAGTGTCTCAAACTCACTCCAAGGGTCTGGAAGCTCCAAGATGGTCCTTGAAAGTTGAGGACTTCAGTTCCCACTAATCCACCTGGACGTCACCCTTACAAATCCACTGGTAGTTCCCCAAGGTGCAGATTTAGTTGGTGATGTTCCAGATGAGCTCTTTTAACCTGCAGCTTTCAGGGAGTCCACTCTTTAGTTTCTTTTCAGCAAGATAATCCACAGGGCTGTAGTTTCAGATGGTGCAGTCTTCAGAGGTCAGGCCTTAGAAATCTTTGCACAGCAAAATCTTCTCAGCTTGGCAATGTCTTGCTTCAGTAAGTTTCAAGCAGCAGATCTGGAGGGCTATGCCCCTCTCAGATACTTATTCCATGTTCTCTGGGTCAGACAGGAGGTCACTCCTGACCAATGGGAGCAGGGTAACTCCGCAAAGATATGACCACTTCCTGTAGAGTGTGGCATTATTTTGTCCCATAGTGCATCAAATCTTCCAAATCCATAATGGCAGAATTTCCAGCAAGGAGGCAAGAGCTGGCTAAACACACCCCTAGGATGGCTATTTTACTTAGACTCTCCCTCCTGCATCTGCTCATACCTTCCTTAATCCCCCCATCTGCCTGAGGGATAAAGTTCAGAGTTGTAAAATGACACTGGGTTCTGCTTTTCTCTTTGAAGCCCATGGTTTACAACCCCTCCTCCTGGCATTCCTGTGGACCAGCACACTGCCCTCCCAGCCCAGCTGCATAACCCCAGGGGCTCTTTATCACCTCTCCAGGCAGGCTGGCTAATCCACTTAACTCTGACCAATCAGGGCAGACCACTGGAAGGCTGAATCTGGACTTACAAACAAGAAAGTCTTATAACTTCTTGTATGTACACTTTAGGAGAAATTCAACAATATCATATTGTTGGATTTATTAATACCATTCGGGGAAATCTTTGAATGGCCTCTCTAGCCCTCTCCTATTAAGAGTTATTAATTAATAACTTCCTACCATGTTAATCTATGTAACAGGGATTTGCAATGGGAAAAATGACTTGGGCCATTTTTCTAGCACCAGGACTTACAAAAACATATTTTATAAGTACTTTGCTTATATCTACAGGACCCCCACCCCATAGGACAACTAGGGAGACTTTAGGGGTTCTGAATCTGTAAACATATTGCAGATCCTCACTTTCCAGTGCTCCTAGCATCAAAGTCGAATTTGGGAAGCACTTTACCACAATGTGGGAGTGAAATGTGAAATTTCACTTAACCCAGGCATATAAAAACTCATTTTTATAAGGGTCTACCTTATAGATACCTGACCCCCCCACCCCTGGGATACCTAGGGGAGACCCTGGGGGTCCCTAATATGCCAAAACATTGTAGGTTATCCATTTTTAAGTGCCCCAAACTCCTAAGTCGAGTTTGGGCACAATTTACTTTTTAAAAGCAGTCCTGGCACCCAGGGCTGCTTTTAAACTGACCTCAGGCTTCAGCAGTGCACACATGCAAGTGCAAAAAGAGCTGCTGGCCTCTAAACTGCCATGCCCTAGGGTACTAGGGACTTCTAGGTAGTTTCAACCCCCTGCCCTATTATATACTAGGGGCTTATGGGGTAGGTCATGCCAATCACAGGGGTACCCCACCATACCATTGTGTACCATAGTGTATGTAGGTGTTTTAACTGTATTCTAATGTGTCTCTTTCAGCATTGCACTGGCCCTGGGCCTGGTTAGGCAGACCCAGGGTCAGTCAGAGTCAGTTACCACCAGTATCAGTCAGCAAAAAGTTGGGGGGTGCCCAGGGCACAGGATGACTTTGCAACGCTACTCCTTAAGTTTTTAATATTTGGTGTGTTGCGTAAGAATAACTAAGGGCATATTTACAAGGAAATCGCAGAGTGTGGAGCAGCGGCAAAATTTGCAGCACCCCTCTCCACCATTTCTAAAACGCAGGGATGCACCGTATTTACAGCAATACGGCACACACCTGTGTTTTCCGTAGTGCTGGCGCTAAAAATAGCTGCCTAGTGCCAACACAGACACCCTTACTCCATAGTGCAAGGGTGCCTGCGTTGCAGGGAATGATTGTTTATGTGCAGGAAGGTGTCCCTTCCTGCACATAAACAATCAATAATGGCGATTTTTTACTTCTATGTGTGCTGCATTCTGCAGCACAAATACAAGTAGCAAATCGTCATTATTTAATGATTGTGTCCCTTCCTGCACATTGAACAATCATGAATGGTGTTTTGCTCTTTCTATGTGTGCTGCAGAATGCAGCAAACATAGAAAAAGCAAAAACCAAGAGAAATAAAAGTATTTCTCCTCGTTGCGGCATTCTAACGCTTGCAATTGCATGGTGTTAGTTTTTGGCGCTGCCTCAGATTTACAGATCCTTGTAAATCTGAGGCAGCATAAAAAAGTAATGGGTGTTGGTGGTGAAACGCCCACAACAACACCCATTGCACATCCCTTTCACGGAGAAAACTCTGTGAAAAGGTACCATATTTATAAAGTGGCATTAAGCCACAAAAAGTGGCTTAATGCCACTGTGTAAATATGGTGCAGGGCGTTATGCCCCAGGACCATCTGTAAAAATGACCTTCCTGTGGCCCAATCCCATTGTAAATATGCTCTATAGTGAGCAAAAGTGCGATGGATTAAACCCAGATCTCTTGACTGGGGGTGAGTGGTTGAAAAGTTTCAGCACTCCGTCCATCATCTTGTTGTGTTTGCTATCTTTCTATAAGTGGAATTACTTTAATTGAAATTAAAAAAAAAACTTTACAATGAGAGAGGAATTTTCACTACAATTTCAAAGACACCAAACATGAACTGGTTTCCTGCTCCTATTTGGAAATGATCACTTAGTAGTTGTAATAAGGTGAACCCAATGTTAGCCTATGGGAGAGGTAGGCCCTGCTGTAGTGAAAAATAATTTAAGAGTTTTTTACTGTCAGGATATGTAAAACTCAAAAGTACCTGTCCCACTTTTTAAATATACTGCACACTGCCCTCTGGGCTGTCCAGGGCTTACCCAAGCGGTGACTTGTATGTATTAAAAAGGAAGCTCTGGGCCTGGCATAAAGTTTAGTTTGCTAGACCGACATGGCAGTTAAGAATTGTACACACAGGCTGCAATGCCAGGCCTGTTACATGTTGGAAAGGCTACTTAAGTGGGTGGCACAATCAGTGCTGCAGGCCCACCAGTAGCATTTAATTTACAGGCCCTGTGCACAAGTAGTGCCACTTTACTAGAAATGTAGAAGTGAATTACATTTTGATTGGATAAAAGCCAATTCTACAATGTTTTAGGGAAAGAGCACAAGCATTTTAGCACTGGTTATCAGTGGCAAAGTATGCAGAGTCCTAAAAACAGCAAAAATGAAGTCAGCAAAACAGGAGGGTTGAAGGCAAAATGTTGAAAACCACACCAAGGATGCCAGGTCTAACATTTGTTTTATACTCCTGCATGGTTATTCCATTGCAGGTGTTCATCCGATTCAAATTGTCGTACGTGTGTGTTAGAAGAAGCAGATGATTTAAATTTTTCAGCTGTGTTACATTGACCCTGTTCTCAGATGCAATGACTAAAATGCTAAGTGAGATAACCTACTCTGATATAGTATCGAATGCTTTTACAATACAGTTCGGCATGACTTATAATGTTGAATTTTGTGATGCCGGATTATGTTTCATTGCCATCAATGTTGCGCGTTTATGTACTGACAAGCATTGTAAAAAGCCTACACCCCCTCTTCTCAAAGCATGGTTGGCATTTGTATAGCAAATTTATAAAAGAGTAACCAGTGTTTATACGAAGAAGGGTTGTGAAGGTAAACCGAAGAGTCGTTTTATTGAGACCTCTCGTTGATTTGCTGATTTAAGTTGTTATGGTCGGATTAATTCACTAGCCTTTTTACTCTTCTTTTTTTGTTTGTTTAAATTAATTGTTGAGTAGTTGTTGTATTTAAACAATTATCTTTAAAAATCGTCCCATAATTTGTACTTTAATTTGTATTTCTATGCTGATTTCTCAATAAAATAATCCCAGTAATCAACTTCCAACAGCCTATTTCACCATTTGTTCCAGGGTAAGGGCTTTCACTTTACCTGTCTACATGTGAAATCTCAAGCCACGCATTCTTTCTTTCGTTCTCTCAGTCAAGCAGCGCATTTACCTCCAGTCTTTTTCACTCAAGCAGGTGTTAATTAAACATTCTCAGCTTTTGTCTTTTTTTTTATCTTTCACTGTGTTACTCAAATACTTGAATTTATTCACTCATGTTTTAGATTTTTTCAAGACAGCATTGTCATCCTCTTTAAGGTGTCAGGTGTTCTACAAACGTACTTGTTGCTTGTTGTAGGAAATGATTTAACTGTAATATGACAACTTTCTTGAACACTTGCCAGAGGAAGGTTATGTTGTTATGCATTGCACTGAAATTGCAGTTACATAGCACATCATATCCCTGCTGAGGCACTCCAGCACATTAGTTGACAGGTGCCACTCTACAATATGGAAGATTTCTTGGTTGCAAGAGTGTAGAATTGCAGCGTGGCCGATGTGGGAAGCTTTTTGATGTCATGCTTAACTGGCCAGAGCAGTGCATTTATCCTGACGTAAGTGGCAGCGCCCAATCATGTAATAAAGGAAAGAAGAGCGCGGTAAGCAATGCATGTGCTTTACATCTATTAATTGTTGTGCCTGGATGGTCATTGTTGAGGCCCATGGGTTCAAGTATTATCTTTTTGAGACTGGGTTAGAAAGGGCTTGTTTGATCTGGAGAGTGACGGTGCCATGAACAAGGAGATAAGACCACGGGCACAGTACTGGGGTGCAAAGGCAAATGTAGTTAGCATACGCTTGAGTAGTGTAGGATTCAGAAGCATTGTGGGGAAGCCGGGTGTAGGAGGGGAGGTTGATGGTCTAGTAACAGAGAGTAGTAGAGATGATTTTGCTGTAGATATTTCTGATCTTAGATAAGAAGGAGAGGAGCTTGTTGTACCTTTGGTCCCAGGCAGCAACTGCTGCAGTCGTAAAATCTGCTGAAGTTGTATATGACGGAAAATAGGTAATAGGATGAGTTTGAGCAGTTGACAAGTTTGTGTAAGATGTATTCAGCCTTCTCAAGCAGAGCCATTTTGAATGTATTACTTGTGAAGAGACTGGCTGCTGCATCAACGTGGCTGAATGTGGGCGTTTTCAGGTTCTTTCAGCCTAACGTGACCTTTGGCAGACGTGGGTTGGGAAAGATCCATGGATCCTTCAGTGGTGAAAGGCAATGTAAACTGTTGCATCAAATTGTGAAGAAAGGGCTGGGTATTGGATGCTGGATGTAGGAGTGTGTGTAAGCACTTTATTCTTGGTTGTCAGTTTATTTTGTAGTTTTAATGCGGATGGTGAACTGGAGGTCCGGACATCCAGACCTCGGTAGGCTTCTTGTGAGCTGGAACCAGATATATTGTTTGATTTACTCATCCCCTGACCCACAAGCTACTGGTCCTTGGTAGTAGTGTAAATCAAACAACAAAGTAGTCCCTTGTCAGGTAGTTACACTAGTTCCATCAGAGAAAGCCAAATTCAGTTCGGGTTTCGAAAACATCATAGTACCGAACTGGCGTTGATCACATCATCTGAACTGATTAGGCAGACAGTCGACGCGGGGGGCAGTGCAGCACTTGTGCTGCTTGATCTCTCCGCCGCATTTGATACGGTGAACCATCAGAAACTTTTGGAAGTTCTGAGGGGAATTGGGGTCAAAGGGAATGCACTTTCCCTTCTTGAATCATTCCTGTCTGGCAGGGAACAATTTGTGGCCCTAGAAAATTTTAAATCACCCAATTTTATACTTCCATGTGGTGTGCCACAGGGATCGTCCTTGAGCCCGACTCTTTTTAATATTTATGTGGCACCATTGGCGAATCTAATTAGGTCCCTAGGCTTTTCGGCTATATCCTATGCCGACGATACGCAGATCATCGTCTCAGTGTCAGGATCCCCCACTAACACTATGAAACAGTTCCACACCTGCCTTCGTCAGGTTGGGGACTGGATGGCTGCCAATTGTCTAAAACTTAACTCTGGTAAGACGGAGGTCTTACTTTTTGGTGCTCACACTGATTTCTGGTCACCTGATCTCTGGCCCTTGGAGCTTGGGCCATTTCCCACGCCAGTGATCAAGGTTAAGAATTTGGGAGTCATTTTTGATTCCAAACTCTCATTTGAAAACCATGTCAACCAGGTTACTTCTCTTTCTTTCTACACGTTAAAGCTTTTGAGAAAGATCCTCCCATTTATTCCAGCTGAGCTACGTAAACTGGTGGTCTCTGCACTCGTTCTGTCAAGAGCCGACTACTGTAACGGGCTTTTTTTCAATCTTTGGAAAAAGTGCATGTCTAAACTGCAGGTTGTGCAGAATGCAGCGGCTCGGCTCCTGCTGAACATTCCAAGATACAAATCTGTGTCAAAGACGCTCAAGGATTTACATTGGCTGCCAATAAAAATACGTATAGAGTTTAAGGTTCTATGCATTGTTTTTAAGGCCACACAGGACATAGGACCAGGTTTTTTAAAGAGGAACTTGTTACCCTATATTCCAGTCCGTTGTCTCCGCTCATCCTCTGCCCATGATTTGATTGTTCCCAGGGTAAAAAATGCTCCTGGGGGGGAAGAAGCTTTCTGGTTGGCGCAACCAAGTTATGGAATTCTCTCCCAATAAGATTGAAACAAGAAACACATCTGTTAGCTTTTAGGAAATCACTAAAGACATGGTTGTTCAATCTTTAACATGTCTGCGAACCTCCTAGTTTAAATCCTGTTTCTGATGAGCAAGCGCCTTGACACCCTTGGGTGATTGTTTCGCGCTCTACAAATCTCCATTTCATTTCATTTCATTTTAATTCAGACCCATGTAGGTGGGAGAGATTCCAGAAAACACTTATGCTCAAAATCTTAGTAAATAGGTTTATTTCCAGGTAGAAAGCAACAAATATTAAGCTAAGCAAGATTCACTCACAAGTCAGGTGTAGTGTAAGATGGGATCAGATCAAATGGGCATGACAGGACTGCACCGCGCTGACGTAGGCATGTTCATTGTTCACCTTTTCTAATATGGTGTCTGCAATGAATACACTATGAACACTCAGTGTATGACACAGCTTTTTATTGCATGGCTAGCAGGACTTTATATCTTTAGTTCAACAGTTTCTTGAACAGGGTATGGGTAATTAGGAGCAATTCTCCAAAGGAATCTTTTCTCCTCGTTATAGCTACAGAGATTTTCCATCAGCCGAACACACGCTGACACACGCTGACACCTTGCTTCGCAGCCTCGTTCTTCTTTCGCTGCACTCTTTGAATTATGGATTATATGCTTCTGTTGAAATGAGGTCAAAGGTAACATTTGCAAGCGTCAGATAAGAACAGCAGCCCCCTGACACTAAGGGAAAAGCACTCTCAAGGTCTATCAAGCCTCATCATTATACTCAAGTCTTTCCCATTTTGTCTCTCTTTTAGGTTTAAAACTTTTTATATTGAACCGAGACACAGGTAACGATATGCATTACGTTGCTCTGCAGTGTAAAGCCCAACAATACAGTCAATCAATCATTCAGACATTTGTAGAGCGCACTACATACCCGCAAGGGTCTCAAGGCGCTGGGAGGGGAGGGGGGCCGCTACTGGTCAAACAGCCAGGTCTTGAGTAGCCTCCTGAAGGTCAGCAGGTCTTGGTTCTGTCGTAGGCTCAGTGGGAGGGTGTTCCAGGTCTTGGCGGCGAGGTGGGAGAAGGATCTCCCGCCGGTGGTTGTTCTTCGGATGCGAGGGACGGTGGCGAGTGCGAGGCCGGCGGAGCGGAGCTGGCGGTTGGGGATGTAGAAGTAAAGTCGTCTGTTGAGGTAGGCTGGACCGGTCTTGTGGAGTGCCTTGTGTGCGTGGATGAGGAGCTTGAAGGATATCCTCTTGTTGACGGGGAGCCAGTGCAGGTTTCTCAGGTGGGGGGTGATGTGGCTGTGGCGTGGTACGTCGAGGATCAGTCGTGCAGAGGCGTTTTGGATGCGTTGCAGTCATTTGATGAGCTTGGTCGGGGCTCCCGCGTAGAGGGCATTTCCGTAGTCGAGTCTGCTGCTAATGAGGGCCTGGGTGACTGTTCTTCTTGTATCTGTCGGGATCCACCTGTAGATCTTGCGGAGCATGCAGAGGGTGTTGAAGCAGGAGGAGGAGACGGCGTTGACTTGCTTGGTCATGGAGAGCGTTGAGTCGAGGATGATTCCCAGGTTGCGTGCATGGTCGGTGGGTGTCAGGGCTGCCCCCAGTGCCGTCGGCCACCAGGAGTTGTCCCAGGCTGAGGGGTTGGAGCCGAGGATGAGGACCTCCGTCTTGTCCGAGTTCAGCTTCAGTCGGCTGATCTTCATCCAGTCGGCGACGGCCTTCATTCCTTCGTGGAGGTTGGATTTGGCAGTGATGGGGTCCTTGGTGAGGGAGAGGATCAGTTGAGTGTCGTCGACGTAGGAGATTATGTTGAGGTCGTGCTGTCGGGCGACGTGTGCGAGCAGGGCCATGTAGATGTTGAACAGTGTCGGGCTGAGGGAAGATCCCTGGGGTACGCCGCGGATGATCTCGGAGGCTTCGGATCAGAATGGGGGGAGGTGGACGCTCTGGGTTCTGCCGGAGAGGAAGGAGGTGGTCCATTCCAGAGCCTTGTCTCGGATCCCTACGGCGTGGAGGAGTGCGCGTAGTGTGTGGTGGCAGACGGTGTCGAAGGTGGCGGAGAGGTCCAGGAGGATGAGGGCCGCGGTCTCACCGTTGTCCAGCAGGGTCCTGATGTCGTCGGTGGCGGCGATGAGGGCAGTCTCGGTGCTGTGGTTGCTGCGGAACACTGACTGGGAAGGGTCCAGGATTCTGATTTCATCGGGTTAGCTGTCTGTTGACGATCTTCTCGATGACCTTGGCCGGGAACGGAAGCAGAGAGATGGGCCGGAAGTTCTTGAGGTCTCTTGGGTCCGCCTTGGGTTTTTTGAATAGGGTGTTGATCTCGGCGTGTTTCCAGCTCTCTGGGAAGGTCGCGGTCTCGAGGAGAGATTGATGACGTTGCGCAGATGGGGTGCGATGGAGCTGCTGGCTTTGTTGAAGATGTGGTGCGGGAATGGGTCTGACGGGGAGCCGGAGTGGATTGTGCTCATGGTCTTGATGGTGTCATCGATGCTCACGTTGGCCCAGACTAGCAGGGGGGTCATGGTCGATGGTGTGCGGAGAGTCTGTTGTGTTGATGTCTGTTGGGGCTGTCTGGGTGTTGAAGCTGTCGTGGATGTCTGCTATCTTGCGGTGAAAAAAAGTGGCGAGGGAGTCGCACAGGGCTTGCAACGGCGGGATGTCGTTGGTGTTGGAGCTGGGGTTGGAGAGTTCCTTCATGATGTTGAAGAGCTCCTTGCTATTGTGTGCGTTGTTGTCGAGGCGGTCTTTGAAGGAGGTCCTCTTGGCAGTCCTGATGAGGTGATGGTGGTTGCGGATGGTGTCCTTGTGGGCTGCGTGGCTGTCCGGAGTCTGCTCACTGTGCCATTTCTTCTTTAGTTTCCGGCAGGCTCGCTTGGAGGCTAGGAGTTCTGGGGTGAACCAGCTGGCCCTCTTGCTGGTGTCTCTGTAGGAGGGTTTCTTCAGCGGGGCGAGGGTGTTGGCGCAGTCGTCGATCCAGCGTCTGAGGCTGTGGGCAGCGTCGTCGGTGTTGGAGGGTTCGGTGGGTGGGCTGAGAGCAAGGTTTGCGTGTAGTTGGTCTTCGGTGATTTTGCTCCAGCAGCGGTGGGGGATCTGTTGGGTGCGGTGGTGTATGGTGGGTTTCTGGAAGGTGAAGTGGATGCAACGGTGTTCGGTCCAGAGGAGTTCGGTGGTGTGGCTGAAGGAGACGTGGGAGCTTGAGGAGAAGACGGGGTCGAGCGTGTGGCCGGCGGAGTGGGTAGGCGTTGTGACAAGTTGCCTCAGTCCGAGGTTGGCGAGGTTATTGATCAGGGTGGTGGAGTTGCTGTCGTTGTTGTTCTCAAGGTGAAAGTTCAGGTCTCCGAGGAGGATGTAGTCGGTGGAGGTCAGGACGTGCATGCTGATGAAGTCGGCGATGGAGTCGCTGAACTGGGGTCGGGGTCCGGGGGGTCTGTAGACGAGGGTGCCTCTGAGGGTGGAGTTGGGGTCTGTGTGGATCTGGAAATGCATGTGTTCGGCGGTGCTGAGAGTGTCGTCGGTGCTGGTCGAGACCCTGATGCTGTTCTTGTGGACGATGGCGATTCCTCCTCCGACTCCGTTGGTGCGGTCTCTGCGGGTGATCTTGTAGCCGTCTGGGATGGCAATGGCGATGTCGGGTGTGGTGGAGTTGTTCATCCAGGTCTCTGTCAGGAAGGCGACGTCCGGGGATGAAGTGTCGAGCAGGTCCCCGAGCTCGACGGCATGTTTGCGTGCGGAGCGGGTGTTCAGTAGGATGCATCGGAGGTGATTGTGGCCTTTCTTGGCGGGTGGTTCGGCAGCTCTGAGGCTGGTGTAGCTGCAGTTCCGGCAGGTGAAGGGACCCTGTGTGCGTTTCGGGGCGGCTTTGAAGCAGGTGTGGGTCCGTCCGGAGTTGAGGGCGTGGAGTGTGCTGGCATCGTAGCGGCGGCGGTCGTTGTGGCGGGCGCGGGGACCAGGGGTACTGGCGCTGGGCGCGGTCCAGGCGCGGACGGGCGCAGACGGGCTTGCCTTAGGCGCGCCAGCGGCGCGCCCGCTACGCGCGGCCGCCATATATGGGGAGGTGGGAGGGAGGAGCAGCTGGGAGGCGGGAGGCAGGGCAGGGGCAGCGAATGGGCGGTCAGGGGGCGGGGCCGCAGGGGACGCAGCAGCGGGAGCGGTGAGGGGCGACGAAGGGAGCAGAAGGCAAAAGGGCACCGAATTACGGGGGCAACAAGGGAACAGAAGGCAAAAACGGGCACAGAATTACGGGGGCAACAGGGGAACAGAAGGCAAAAACAGGCACAGAATTACGGGGGCAACGAAGGGAACAGAAGGCAAAAACGGGCAGAGAAACACAGGGGCAACGAAGGGAACAGAAGGCAAAAACGGGCAGAGAAACACAGGGACAGCGAGGGGAACAGAAGGAAAAAGAGGGCACAGACCAATACAGGCACCGGGGGAAAACAGACAACAGCAGTCACAGACACCAAAATAACAATAAAGGCAATACAATAAAGATACAGCTGATGATACAAACCTACGGCCTACCACTGGCCACCAGGGATGAGGCGCAGGTGGTAGCCTGCGGGTGGAGGAGGGCCTCGAACTTCCTCAGCAGCGGCAGCTGGGGCAAGGACACACAGGCGGTGCTGTGCGGAGGGGGAGCGACCTACCTAGCAGGGTTAAGGGTCGCTCTCCTCACCGTGCAGCGGCCGCCATATATGGGGAGGTGGGTGGGAGGAGCAGCTGGGAGGTGGGAGGCAGGGCAGGGGCAGCGAATGGGCGGTCAGGGGGGCGGGGCCGCAGGGGACGCAGCGGCGGGAGCGGTGAGGGGCGACGAAGGGAGCAGAAGGCAAAAGGGCACCGAATTACGGGGGCAACAAGGGAACAGAAGACAAAAACGGGCACAGAATTACGGGAGCAACAGGGGAACAGAAGGCAAAAATGGGCACAGAATTACGGGGGCAACAGGGGAACAGAAGGCAAAAACGGGCACAGAATTACGGGGGCAACGAAGGGAACAGAAGGCAAAAACGGGCAGAGAAACACGGGGGCAACTCATTACAGTATCTAATCATTAACTTACATAGAACTCCCCACCATAGTATATTCTTAGACTGTATTCCCTACAGTATAAACTAATGGGAACGGGGGTACAAGAAACACCTAGAAAAACAAAGCAATTATTGTAAGCCAGCTCCATTGTTTCTTAACCCCATGGTAACTGGTTTGACCTTCCAGCCATCTGGTCACCACCCTCATCAGATTGTCCCTGAACTCCCCTCTGCTTCTTCATACTGAGAACTCGTTCTCTGGTTCTCCAAATGTTCCTTACTGCCCAGGGATCTGTAAAGGAGTTTACCATTCCCCCACACTGCACACAAAGGTTTTCTGGGTGCCAGAGAGATAAACACCTCCAAGCCTGCTACCGGTACGTCCTTGACTGTCTGAAGCTCTAGCCTGCTTTCTGCGGTCCTGTGCAACTCAGGGAGCATCAGTATTTCATTACCCTTTGATTTTGGAGGCTACCTGAGTAACACCATCCTACATTTGTGGCATTTCTAGCCTGACCAAGACAATGCAGGCGCTTACTGACTTGTTCCTTGCAAGGCCAAGAAATGGAAAATGTAGCGCCCTGTGGACATCCAACATCACATTGCCTCAGGTCCCAACACAACAATTTGGTGAAACCCATCATAATTGTCATTAAATATTCAACACAGGGGAGACCAAGAGCCTTCAGATGCCTTGCCCTCACTGTATTGTCCAGTACCTCCACTTCGCCTTTAACTAGACCATGGCATAAATGGCACTGCTCACATCCATTTACTGCATTCTAGTGGTCGTTCACCTGATCCTCTACTTTCAAGATTTGTTGCATCAGTCCTGACTCTGTGGTCATTGGAACTAGCCCTTTTTTGTAGGGTTATCCTCGAACTTTTTGCCTTCCTCCTGAATTTTTTCTGACCTGTTTTTCTTGGTTTTATGACTCTGGGCACTTTACCATGGCTGATCAGTGCTAAAGTGCATGTGCTCTCTCTTGTAAACTTTGTAAGATTGGCCTACACCTGTTTGGCATATTGAATTTACCTGTAAGTTTCTTGTACAGTGGTATCCCATATACCCAGAGCCTGTAAATTAAATGCTACTGGTGGGCCTGCAGCGCTACTTGCGCCACCCACCGAAGTAACCTTTCAAACCTGCCTCAGACCTCTGCTGCTGCAGGGCCTGCGTGCGCAGTTTACTGCCATAATGACGTGGCATTTAAAGTGTTTGTCACATCTGAAACTCCAATTTTACTACATATAAGTCACCTGAAGGTAGGCCCTAGGTAGCCCTATGGGCAGGGTGAGGTGTAGGTAAAAGGTAGGACATGTGCCTTTGTTGTGTGGCATGTCCTGGTAGTTACCAATAGCCTATTTGGTTTCTCACTGCTGTAAGGCTGCTCCTCTCATAGGTTTGCATTGGGAATTCTCTGATATGTGTTTCAGTAGTAATTTCTGATATGATAGGGGTTGGGTGGCCATGTCTGGTATGTTTGGAAAATTGGAAATAAATCCTGATTATTGGTTAAAGTGGATTTATTATTACTATTTTAGAAATGCCACTTTTAGAAGTAGGCATTTTTGTGTGCTTATGACTCTTTGTCCCCTGCCTGGTTGTGTATTCAACATCTGGTTTAGACTGACAGGAGTAGGGGATGTGCATTCATTGTAGACAGTCACAAGGTGGGGTTGAGGTGTGTCCTGCCTTTCCTGGGTGCCTCATAGTTGAGCTGAATAGGCCTGGTCTGCATTTAGAGTGGTGGGAGGAGTTGTCACCTGCACCAGAATAGGGCTGTGCCTACCTTTCACAATGCTGTCTCTGCCCCCCTGTAGTGTGTCTGGAGCCAGACCTGGGGATTGAATGGGGGTGTTGTGCACTTCTAAAGGTGGTTTAAAGTGCCCTCAGAACAAAGACTTTAGGGGTATAAGTACAGGGGCTGTGACTTCATAATGTTAGACACTGCGTGAGACTTGTAACCAGATATTCCTGGCGCTACACACTGCACCAGAGGATTGCTATGCATCAGAAGGAAACATCATTTGGAGTGATTGCCTTGTTGGACTGGTCTGCTGCCTACTGATCGTTGGGCTGCAGAAGAGACTACCACTTTGCATATTGTTGCCTTATGTGCTGGCCTGCTGCCGCCCTCTGCCTTTGCCCCCCAGTGTTCTCCAAGGGCCTGATGGCTCTTGCTACCTCAGCGCCTTGTGAGCGCTGCATGTGATATCTACTTATGCCAAGAGTTTTCTTTTGGAACTAAATAGATGTTGGCACTGCCCACGTGTCAGCGGGGCTCAGCGCGCCATGAATCGGGTGACCATTTAGTTTTTTTGCGTTCCGTGGGGGGCCGTCCTGCGTGGTGAGCGCTTTACTGGCTGGAAGTCCCCTGTATTTTACTTGAGGGGAAACTTCCTGGAGCGCTTGGTTTTAAAAACTAAACGAGGCTCTGCCGTGCCAGGTCTCGGGAAAAACAGGAGCAGTGCTGCATCATGGCCAGGGAACTCTCCCGTGGCCCCTCCCGATGAGGGGGGTTGCCGACGTGCGGTGGTTGGGGAAGGCAGTTCCTGAAGAAGGGAGCCGTGATGTGGCCTGAAGGCTTCGTTTCCGTAAGGCCTACTTGCACCGCAGTGAGCCGAGCGCGGCCGGGAGACAGAGATTGCAGCCTCGGGTCTCCAATACCAGTGGCCTGCCTTGACCCAGGGGAGCCGACTGGAGACAGGAACTGTTGGCATACCGCTTCCGGAGCCCCCGCTGAAAGGAAGTTCCCTTCCCCAAACCTGTCCCATTGCAGGCAGCCAGCCTTTTGGGAGGGGATGTCTCCCTCCAACGTGGGCAGTGCAGGTGCCTCCTCCCTTTATTTGCCACATACCTGGCACCACGGTAGCAGATCTGGCAGGACGGGTTAAACCTTGGCGGAGGCCCCCGATTCCTAGGTTTGACGGAATCCTCCGAAATTACAGTATTCCCTGTAATAGGGGCACAGATGCTTCTGTGCCCCACGTTGTGGATGGGAGCTACCTTATGAAGTATAATAGGAGTGCAGGGAATCTGCACCCTATGCATTTATGGCGAATCAGGTGTTTGTGCCAGTGTGTGTGCCCCTGTGAACCCGCATACCTGAGAGCATCTGTTTACTTCGGTGTTTTACCATATTACGGCTAATAGTCTTGCAGGTGCTGCTATGCCCTGCACTTTGGGGCATAAATTATTGTATAAAGTATAATAGGAGCAAAGGGGTACTGTGCCCTACGTTTTAAATGTATTTATCCATTACCTGTCACAGGACATGTGCTGAATTATTAATTTATGTTGTTTTGCATTGCATTGGTCAGGATAATGAAGATTATTCCAGGCTTCGCCTTCTATGTGCAATAATGGTGGTTTTATAATGATGATCTTCACATTCCCATTTGTACTCTTGCCACCTGAGCAAGACTTTCTGAAGGTCTAGCTGAGTTTCTTCCCAACTCACTGCTATTTTCCTCTCCCTGCAGAACCCCTTTAACTCCTCCAGATTGTATTCCAACAGGTCATGTATGT
This sequence comes from Calotriton arnoldi, assembly GCA_963921515.1. Lineage (NCBI taxonomy): Eukaryota > Metazoa > Chordata > Amphibia > Caudata > Salamandridae > Calotriton > Calotriton arnoldi. Next base: position 1,345,211 of record CAWUFW010000084.1, on the reverse strand, counting down.
TAAAAGTAGATTCCATTTTGGCCAGGTACTAACACACAAGTGCAGCACAAGATTCCTAGGCATAAGAGCTGAAGCACACAAGAGTACACAATAATAAATAAATGACTAATGAGAGAAAATCAGGAGAAAAACAAAACACTTGATTGTCTAAGTGCAGAGTTTGTAGCACAACAATGAGTCACTGTGGTAAGCAAGTCCTAAACTCACCGCTGACAACCAATATTAGAAATGGGGGTTTCTGGTTGATTAGGGTATGCACCTAAGCCAGGCAGGACCCACCACTCTAGTCAGGGTAAAGGAATTACACATACAAGATAGCTCCTGTTCACCACCTTGGTAGCTTGGCAGACAAATCAGGCTTATCCCAGAGGCAATGTTTAAAGCGTTTTTGCAACACACATACACACACACACCAGTGACACACTAGGCACACCACAAAAAGAGACTCCACACAAGGTTATATAAATATATCCTTTGTATTGTACAAAAAACCACTTCAGACCACAATCACATAAATCACTGTGCCAAATAAGCAATTGTAATGACGTCACATAGATCATAAATCACTTTGCCAACCAAGTCATTCTCATAACATTTCAAGTTAGAGCAATCCAGTAAACACTTATAGGTTGCACTTGTTATAAACATCACTCATGACATGGTCAGTGACATCACCCATGACATCACTGATGACATCTCAAATGACATGACTGATGACATCATCCAGACAAGCACTTACATACCCACTGACATCCTCAAACTATCTCTGAAACACTCTGTCACATATCCACACAGACACACACTAATATACCCATTCACAAACCCATACCACCACGCACGCACACCCGTTCATGACCGGACCAGGAACTGAAACCAGCCCTGGCAATCAGCTCGACGGGCCCCCAAGGAGTGGGGGGAGTTTTGGAGTGAGAAGCACCACTTACGCTGCCACTTTTGTTACAGGCGGCGGATATTGCAGCACTGCTGCAAAACCGGCCACCTGTAACAAAACCGGCTGCCAGAGGCCCAAAACCGCACCCCACCCTTCCGGCCCACCGGGGAAATGCCCGGTGCCCGCTACAGCCAGTCCGGCCCAGCACCCGTTCACTAACTCATATACTCATTGACACACCCATACGGCTACTATCACACCCACTCACTCACCTATACAGTTACTGACACACCCACTCACTCATCCAGGCAGTCAATACCACACCCAGTCACTACTCCAAGCACTCTCTAAGACAGACATTAACTTAGCTATACCCCTTCTCACACATCCACTCACTTAGCCATATAGTCAGTCACTCAGGCACTAACTCAGCCACACAGGCAATGAGACACCCACTAATATATATAATTTTGTAATTTGTATATTGTAAAAGGGTATAGGAAATGTAATGTAAAAGGTTAAAAAACATTTATACAGCGTATTGTCCATTTGCATGTTCTCAACCTCTGAATAAATGTGTGTTTCCTAAATGCTGTCTTGACTCAACGCTCTGCTCTATGTAGACAAGCTCATGTTTGCGATGATATTGCTGCAGAAAAAAAAATTATTCGCTGTTCCTTAGTAGGCCTGCTCTTTATCAAATCCGAAGAAAATTAAATTAATATGAGAGAAACAATATGTATCTTATTAATGTATATTGGAGACTTATATGTCACCATTGCCATGGATCATGAAATGTGGAGTCTGTAGCGAGTTACGAAGACACACCCATCACTCATGATACCTCAAGTGATATCATACATCTAGTGCTAGACCACAGACAAAAACCTAATATCAAATGGGAAGCTTTATTACAAAATTGCCAATATTACCTTATTAAATGACAGAAATATATTTTTTCCAAAATGGCATTAAAGTATGATCATCATTTTCCCTCCACTTCTTCCTAGACAGACAGAGGACCCCACTGATTTGCAAATTGTGCGCTCTACAAACGCGCGTGTGCATCTGCTTGTGAATAAGCGCACGTGCACACCCAGACACACCGACAGGCAAAACCACTTACCCTCAAACACAATGTTCCTCTGTCTGTATCTTTTCAACTGATAGACAGTTCGGGAGAACACTTATAACACATTGACTCCTATTGGTAAATCTCTGCCACATCTGAGGGGCCGATTCCGATCTCGGCCGGTAGGGCTCCGAATAGGATTCGGCTTTACCGGATCCGATTCGGAGCCCTTTTTCCCGACCGAATCGTACGCGGGTCCGGCCGAGCGAGTACGATGCGAGTCGCCGACCGACTCGTCCGGGCGACCCGACCGCTCCGACCGACTCGTACCCGGATCGTACCGCTCCGACCGACTCGCTCGGACCCGATTCGCACCGCGCAATGGAGACGTTTTCCGGCCGGGTAAGTACGATGCGCACCTCGACCGCTCCGACCGACTCGCGCCCGTCCGACTCGAACTCGCTGTCGGAGCCGTACTTTGGGGGTCCGTGTCGGACCCCCTGTACGCGCACTCCGTGCGAGGCGCACACAGGGGGACCCATGGGTCCCCCTACCTGTGCGTGTACGCCGCGGGCGCTTCGCGGCGTACTCGCTGTAGGGGCGCCCTTGTCCGCCTCGCACCCATTGAGGCAATGGGAGCCCGCGTACGCGTTGTACGACCGGCTCCCATTGAGTTCAATGGGAGTCCGACCGACTCGTGTCCGGTGGCATACGAATGCATCGGACTCGTTCGGTCGGACTGCACGAGTCCGATTCGGTCGGAAATCTCTCCGGGTCCGGCTCGGTTGGAGAGATTTCCGGCCCGAATCGGAATCGACCCCTGTGTTTGGAGCGCGTGGAGATTTACCTCATGAGATGGAAGTGCGCCACGGTTCTATAATCAGGCTATCAGGGGAATACAACCTGGCGGACCTGCTAAGTGATGCAACAGGGTTTCCATGCTGCTTCCACACAGGTCGCCGGCCTCCCCTTCCCTTTCTAGTTACCACGTCTCGTGTGCGAACAGCGAATGTTGGCAATCTGCCCCTTTAATCTTTGTTTCATGAGCATTGACGTGGTTTCCTGCTTTCTTAAAATCTATGTCTGGAGTAAGGATATTTTACAGTTCAAATATTTAGTGTTGACAGAATGTTACATTGAAATCGAAGCCAATAAAATTATCTATCAAGGATCAACACATTGCTGAAGGTGTAATAGGCAGTACATTTCTTTGGAGCCCTTGTTTTATATGAATTACAGGGCACATATTTATTGTTTGCCAGTTATAATATTTCCAACACACTTTTTAACAAAAGAACAGTGAGGGTACATAGTAATTAGAGGGATGGTGGTTTAATACGTAACAGGTACAGAGTTCAGGTGTAAGTAGTAGGCCAAGGTGGAATTTTAATTCCATGAGCGGAATTTGAGAATTTTGGCGACTCTGTGTTACTCTTGGCAAGATTTTACGAACGCAGGTGGTCGTGACATGGTCAGGGGACTGCTTGCAAAGTAGATTTTCTACTTGAGCGGCAGTAAAATAAACTCAAAAATAGTTTTTCGAGTAGGTGCTGTTCGTATGGATTTTTCAGTGTGGACTGCGCTACTGGTGCTAAAATCATAGCGCAATGTGCATTTTCCGCCCATTGGGTGAACTCCTCATAATCTCGTGGGGTTTTTATGTAACTCCACCTGATTCCATGGAGGGAAATTCCACAAGTTCCACCCACGCCTAGTAAGTAGGCTATAACTTCATGCGGTAATGGACAGTTATGACACCAGTGCTTAATCTGAGCTCCTGTTTGGAAGTGGGGCCCACCGGCATTCTTTCTTGGTGACCAGCGCTTATTTTTCCTCATCAAACTTTGACCCAGAGCAAGAGAGAGAAAACACAAAAACGGGAAAGGAGGAGGATGATAAAGACAGAATTACAGTGACAAAGGGAAAAAGCAGGGCTGGAAAAAAAACTGCAAGAGTGAGATAGCAAGTCAGGGAGTGCCTGGTGGTAGATAAAAGAGAAACGAGGGGGAGAGGAGTTGGCCTAACGGCTAGGGCGGTCGAACTCGAATCTGGGGAACTGGGTTCTAGTCTCGGCAATGACGCTGAACATCCTGTGATTCTGGGCAAATCACTTAATCTCCCCGTGCCTAACAAAGATGAATGTTTCCTCATGTAAAGCAACTGGTGTTATGTAAAGCGCTCTGATACCCGATACCTTCGGGTCAAGTTCGCGCTATATAAAACTCCGTAAAAAAATAAAAAATAAATCAAGACTACGGCGCCTTAGTATTTGACACCCCTGACATTCAGTAGCATTGGCAGTGAGTTCTGAGTAAAACTTTGAACACATATTATTAAACAGAGTAAGCACTTAATGACGCTTACATATAGAAGCAAAACTACAGCTAATAGGTGGCATACTGGCACCAAAATGTACATACATACTTTATTTAAGGGCCATTAAGGAAGAAGTCATCCTTACTTCAGGTGATGATTTAGAAGGGCCTTTAAGATTCCATAATTAAGATGTTGGCCTTAATGGTTGGAAGAAGCAAGTACCCAGTGAAAGAGGCAAAGTAGGGAGAAGTATTTCATTCATAATGAAGCACAGGATGATGAGGGTGAGACCAAAATGTTCGGTTGGCTTAGACAACGGGTCAGGCTGTATCAGGTCAGTATAGTAGCAAGAAAATCTAGTAACTTGCCAAGGACAGCTTTAAAATAATAAATCTCAGTCATTTTTAAAGGGCTGTGTTTTGAACAGAGAGCCAGCATGGGAGTGATAATTTGAGGTTGGAGTCTTCCTCTTCCATAGTAAAGTGTTCTTACAGTAAAGGTTAGGACCTGTCGAAAGGGGCAAAGAAGTGTTGGGGGAGACTCATTAACTGTGGCAGTAAACACATTTTTTTACTACTGGGCAACTTATCTATACTTTTCTATATTGTTTTCACGCAGATGGAAGTCTTTAGGTGGCCACAAATTCTGTAGGCAACTTCACTTAAAAGGGACGAAGTCACCATGTGACAATTAGTGGGACCAAGCGAACAAATTTACCACTACAGATAGTCTTCTTTGAGACTAAAGGGGTCTGATACGGTCCTTTCTTGGGCCCTACATGTCCTTGGAGTAGTAACTTGTCCGCACGTTTTTCTCATTCTGCACTCCTGGTTTTAACCCATCTGCAGTATTACAAGTGTCATGCTACACTGCACTTGTAATACGGTGAATGGAACATCCACCATGTTTGTGACAAAGTATTCCTTCCGTCAAACTCTAAAAAAAACTCTTCCCTTTTCTTGACTTACTACATGATTAACTTTTCCAATGCACTTGAAAGTAGATAAATGGCCTAGCACACTTCAGAAATGACTGTGCCTAGGCACAGTATAAGTGCCTAACAAGCCACTGGAAATAGAAGCTAATTTGCAAAAGCCTGAACATGAGTTGCCTGGTGGCAGTAACAATTGGTGCCAGTTGTTCTTGTATTTTACAGTTAGTGAATTAATCCGTTAGGGCTTTGAGTTTTTAAAAAGAGATTTATAACTTCAGCTGTTGTAATGGCTTCTGCTATGCATACAATTTTCTCCCTGCATGTTTAGAATTTTACATTTGCTCCTACTTGGCACTGCCATGGCTTGCACCATTCCCAGTAATGACAAATCAGCATTATAAGGCCTACTTAAATATGGCTGGTCCTAGGATGCTGTAAAGCCAGTGATTCCCTGGTAGATGGAATTCAGGCATGTCTTTTCCAATGATGGAGTCTGTTAGTGCTCTGATGTTGGAAAACACATAGTGGGTCTCAAAACTCTAAACAATGTGAAGAACCATGAGTTGGGCAGAAGAGGACATCTGCCAGAGTTCTGACAGATGCCCCGTTACCATTCACCTTTACATGAGTCCTGAGTCTGTTTATTTGATGTATTCCACTCTTAGCTGGTTTCTTTTGAGCAATAGACCACGGAATTCTCTCCTCCTCTGAGGACCAAGTCTGACCTTTCATATTACTCATATTGGTATAGATCTGCATGGCCAGAATCAAAGCAATTATTAGAACTATACAATATATGTTGACTGGATGCATTCAGGGTGCTTCTTTCATTGTCAGGTGCAGAAACAATACTTTCAGTCAACATTGGGCGGATACCCTTACATTTCTTATGGCAGCTTCACAGGGCCAATGTTTTACGGAGGTCAAAATGGAGCCCACATACAGCACCTTGGCCACAATAAAAAGGTAGCAGATCCCCAGTCAGTTGCACTCTAACTTAACAGTGTTGGACAATTGTTGGAAATGACGATCTTTGTATGGTATTCCCCCCAGGTTTTTGCCTTTTACTGCTAAACCCGTTTTTTAGGCCATAGACCTAGGTGAACTTTACCCCTGCCAACCAATGGTAAGGTGCTTCTGTTCTCCCTTTTAAACATGGTAAAACTGGCATACACCCAATTGAGACATTTAATGCACTTATAAGTCCTTAGTATATCGTACTGCCTGTACCCAGGGTTGGTAAATTAAATGCTACTGGTAGGCTGCAACACTCATTGTGCCATCCACTGCAGCATCCACCTAAACCTGTCTCTGGGTCTGCCACTGCAGCCTAGGTGCAGTTTTACACTGCCATTTCGACCTGGCAAAATAAACCTTATTCAGTTGCAAGTGGGGCTGTGCTCAGCTCTGCTCCCCCATCCTGCTAGTGATGTCCCATCCAGGCACACCTGGTGCCACATGTATGACCATTTTTTAGTAGTCACAAACAGTGAATCTCGCCGTTTGCAACCGCTAAAACGGCCTGTAGCATGTATCAACCCCATTTTGTGAGTCGGTAAACTGTTAGCTTTTCCCTTCCCCTTTGTGATTGGCAGCAAAAACATTTTTTAAGAGCAGACCGTGGTCCCACGGACGCTGGCCTGCTTTAAAAAAATTAAACAGCAACGTTTAATTTTTCTTTTTTAAATGCATCCTATTTTCCTTTAAGGAAAACGGGCTGCATTTAAAAAAAATAAATAACCGCTTTATTGAAAAAGCAGTCACAGACATGGCGGTCTGCTGACCCCAGCAGGTCACCATCACCTTGAGTGCCAGCTATTCCCAATGGGTCACAATTTGCAACCTGCCTCATGAATATTAATGAGGCGGGTCCCTTGAGACCCATTTGGGAATCACAAACAGTGTCTGAGACACTGTTATACATTTCATTTTCCGACTCGCTAATTGTGAGTCGCAAAATGAAAAGGTTGTACATGTGGCCCCTGATTCCTCAATTGTGTGGCTGTCTGGGAGGAATACATAAAGTCCAACTGCCAACTACATCCAGTCATGTGACCCAGGAACAGGCTGCAGGCACCAAATAGGGCAGGAAAATGCCAACTTTTTAAAAGTGACAATACAAATGACACGTGCCTTACGCGCCAATCAGTCGCACTGCCTTATGCAAGATTAATTTTCCTCACAATAAACCAATGTTTTTCTTGTACTCCACGTTTAATCCAAATATTTTATTGTTCTTCCAAACTTCATCCATTTATTTACATTCACTTCGAAGGCAGCATAATTCCACAATCTTTTCACATGTTAACTTCATGCAAAGAGGGCCGGATCCAACACAGTACTCATACAGTAATAAAGTGAAAACACAACACACAAACAATCTCAAATGAATGTAGAAACATAGATCACATTTTTATCAATAAAATGACACTGAACTGACAAAAATCTAATCAGTAGAATCAGAGGTATGAATTTTTGATGATTAAGATAAAAAATGTCAATAAGAGGCGCGACTCACCAGCTGCAGGTATCTGGTCCCTTTGGGCCAAGGCAAAGTCACCAGTTCATGCCGACTGTGATGGAGCACGGGCTGAATACAGTACAAGATTCGTCCCACTGTAAGCTTTACCTTCTGAATTCAATGTGAGGACTGTGCAGCATGGCTCTGCATCGCACTGCGTCGCTCTGCGTTGGATCCGATGAGGTTTTCAGTTGGGAGCTGCACGGTTCTGTCGGGCTCTTTGGTGCTAAGTGCCAGATCCAGTGAAGCCTTCCGTGAAGAGCAGTGTGGTTCGGCTCTGCACCACTCTGCATTGGATCAGATGAGGCTTCCATTTGGGAGCTGCATGGTGCCTCTTTGCGGGGATCTGCATTATTCGGCATTGGATCCGGTGACACGATTGATGAGGAGCTGCGCAGCTGTGCTTGATTCTGTGTTGGATTCAGTTAAATCTTCAATTAGGAAGGGAGAAGTGGACTCTGACTCCAGCCAGGGTCCAGGACCTTGAGGACGACAGTTGGGGGCCAGGTCTCACTCCCACAGAGTCCACCAGAGATGACCCGGCCAGGTCAAGTTGGGTCTGCTTAGCTGAGAAGCAGGAAAGATCTCTGGAACTGTAGTTCACACAAGAGGTCAGCCAACCAACCCTTTGTGTCACTTCTGATGTTCCAGGTTCAAGGAAAGCAGGCCCAGTCTTCAGGCCTTAGACAACAAGGTAGTCCTTCTTATGAGTCTTCACAGGTCCAGGAGTGTGCTGATTTCAGGTTCTGGGGTGCCACTTTTATGCCACATGCCAGCCTGTGGGGGATGCACCCCTTTGTCTAACCCTAAAACTGTTTCTGGTCAGTTCTTCCCCTTTCACTGGGTTTGGCTCCAGCCTGGCTAGTGAAACAAAGGACAGGCAAGCCCAGTTGTGTGCTGCATGTGGCAGTGACAATGTAGGCTTCCTCTGAAGTTAGGAAGGGCTGGGTACAGTCCCCAGGCTATACTTAGATGAACAATCATGGTAGGGGCACAGCTCCTCCCCAGCCATCCTCTCAGTAATACCCTCACCTCTCCACTCCCAGACCCTTTGTCCACTGTCTGGGAGGAATACACATCACACCAGAGGAGAGCCATTAACAGTCACAGACACTTTTTACTGGCAGAAAAGCACTGTTGGCTTAGGCAGGAAAATGCAAACCATCTAAAAGTGGAAATTACAAAATAGCAATTTAAAATCTGACTTGCCCATTAGGTGGATTTTAAATTCCTATTCCAATGACTCTTTGTATCATTTTTCTAGCTAGTTCCAAACTGAATTATGCATTTTAAGGAGTTATAATGTAACCTAGTGCTTTTCTTTGGCAGAGCCAGCCTTACCACAGTGAAATGTGAAAAACGGCATTGGAGGTTATTCACTGCCAGGACATATAAAACTTAAATAGACATGTCCTACTTTTAAATACTCTTCATCCTACCATATAGGCATTTAGGGCCTACCCTAAGGATGATGTATAAGTATTAAAAGGGTGGGTTTAGGCTAGTCACAAGGTGTATTTTGCCAGGTCAAAACAGCAGTTTAAAACTGCACTACAGGCTGGAAAGGCAAGCCTGAGACATGTTCGTCAGTGCACTGCAGCCCACTTGTAGCATTTAAATTACAAGCCCTAAGTACATATAGTACCATTTACTAGGGATGTATAAGTAAATTTGATTTGACAATTAGGTGTATGTCAATTTTATCATGTTTAAAAGGGAGAGCACAAGCACTTGACCACTGATTAGCAGGGGTAAAGTCCACAGAGGGGCGTAGCTACCATTGATGCAGCAGTTGCAGACGACAGGGGCCCATTGAACCCTGATGGTTGATGTATTTTACTACCGCATGATCAGTAAAAGGGGCTAATTTCCTTGCTTGCACCTGAACCCCTGGCATCCAAGCTACACTACTGAGTGTACAGAGTCCTAATGCCAACAAAAACGGATTCGTCTACAGAAGGCAAAAATCTGGGGTGATCCTTCAGAAAGGACAAATGTCCAACACAGGTATTTCCCTTCTCTGGAGTTACTGTGACTGGTAATTCTAGGTGAGGGGGAAGGAAGTAAAAAAAGAATCAGGTATCAGTGAAAAACTGCAGTGTTCACGCCGTGCACTGCCTGAGTAGAAGTGGAGCAGGGGCTATAACTCTTCTGTTATTTACATTGTCAATCCATATGAAAATGTGTATATGCCCTGAGGTGAGGGACTGAGCAGAAAGTGTTCAGTAGGAATCCCCACAACAGGGTGGAACCTTTACAACATTGTGAGGGAACCATTATTGCAAGTACAATCGTTGAGACTACTCATAAAGTTGGGGAAAACTTAAAAGAATATTAGAACATTGGAATGTTGAGCGCTCCCTTGAAGACACCGGAGTGCTCCGGGCTTCTAATGGCTGGTAGAAGCCTGGAGCATCAACATTCCAATGCTTGTTCACAGCTGTTGCTGTGAACTAAGGCCTCAAGGAGCCTGAGGAGATTTCAACACCCTTTGTTTTACAAATGAGAACATTCTGCCCTCTAGGGGTGGAATGTTCCAATAGCCTTAGAGCCCACCATAACAGGCTCTACCGACCATTAAAGGCCCCACTCCCTTGTTAAAGGCCCTCTCCTTCGGCTTGGGCCTGTAACACTGGAGTGGGCCTTTAATGGCCAGTACAGCCCGCTACGGTGGGCTCTAAGGCTATATTAAATAACCCTGTTTAAAATGTTTAAAATTACTGTTCGGGCGTTGAATCATGGACTGCAGAAAAGAGATTGTGACATTGACACAGAGTAAAAATAATCGAGAGAAAATACGATACAGATTTCAGCCAAATTTGACATAAAAAGTCCCATCGGCAATGATCCTTGGCTTGGGTGTTTGTCCTGAAGAACAACACAATCATGATCTGGTCAGGCTGAAACAACATCGCTAACTTATAATATAAGACACTTCAAAAAAGTTTGGGTGTAATTTTATTCTCCTTGCTTAGTTTTTGAGTGAGATAAATAAACTTAGACAAACAACATTTTAAAAGGAAAAGAATGGAGTACTGAGTGATGAGAATGAATGGTATGGGTGTATTTTGTGCATGAAAATAGTGATGAGAGTTGGAGGGTTGTGAATTAGTATTTGAATTTTGTATAAATATTTGATGATGATAAAGACATAATTATATCAATAAAAATGACCATTAGAAAATACGATGTTTTACAGAGAAAAATAAGTGAATTAGAAATTAGATAATAGGTGTCATTATCATTCCCTCAAAAGTGTGATACATTTCTGACAAATATGAATGAGCTGCTAATAATAAATGATTAGAGCCTACGTAAAGAGTTCAAAAATTAAAGCTCTAGCAGAGCATAGTTAAGAGCTCCATGTCATGGAATTAATGACAGATATTTTGGGAATGTAATGTTGTAGTTGGCTTTTACCAGTGCTTAATTTGTGAACGAAAGAGTGCACCTGCTCGAAGCTCTGCTCAGAAGCCGGTGGCCAGTGCAATTAAACGTCAGTGCACCAAATACCGAGGCCAGTAGGCTTTAATCCACTACCAGAAATCTCCGTGCCCCTTTTTCCCATAGCGAAGGTTCCTGCTTTCTGTTTGTAACAATTTTAACATGTTATTCTTCCTCCATCTTTTGAATCTGTGTGTTTTCCCCTCTCTTTCACTCGGTAAATATCTGTTACGGGAAAAATAAGTGCTGCTCCAATAAAATAATTGCTGGTGCTACCCACCGGCAACCACCGGCTATAATTAAGCACTTGCTTTCACATGTTTTAGGGCCTCTCCTTAATGTATGATGGAATTCTTCAATTGGGTTCAAGTCTTTGTGTGTGTATGTGCGTGCATTTGTGTGACAATATATTTTAAAAACAAATCCATATGCACAATTCATTCTGGAAAGTTACATTTTATTATTCGCCGCCATAGGTTTTAAAGTGCCAGTGGTTATAAAGACAGGTAACATTTGAAAACAGACTGTGCATCCTGTTTAGCTATTAGTTCAACCTGCACCATTAGGGTCATGGACAGATACCCGTTGTAGACAGTTGGTCTTCGTCCAGACAGGAGAAAGCTGAAAATCTAAGGACATGGTGCATTGATGGTGAAACTAGAGCTGTGGGTCCACACCCATTGACATTGCTTTGTAAATGGTGGCTCCTTGTGCCTTATGACAGACTACCTTCCACAGCACAATACTTTTTTCACAGATGGCAGATGTGATCTTTGAAAGGGTTCCCAATTTCTCATTAGAGGCTTAGCCACACTGGGCTGCAAGACTGGGCATTCTTGATCACCATTTCTAATGGAAGATAAAATGAATGGTAACTTAATGGTACTCAATTTACTTATCTCAAGAAAGATGAAAGCTTGATTCAAAACTAAGGCCACTTTGATGACTTTAACTTGAGGATTCCCACCAAAAACATGTATTTATTTGCCAATCAGGAGCCAGAATGTATGCATCATACACCTTCATACAATAAAGCTACAGCACGTCATTTGGTGGGCATTTTCAAAAGTCCTCTTTGGCCCTTCCGGCAATGTAGTTTGCAAAAGGCTGAAGGAAATCCCCTTTTGTGGTGGGAAGGACAAAAAACTCCCAAACTTCCTGAAGTTGCAGTAGAAGGAGTTATCCACAGAGGAAAATGTATTCTCCATGGAGAAAAGAAAAGGAAAGAAAAGAAAAAGGAAAGACAAGCAAAGAAAAGGAAAGAAAAGAAAAGAAAAAGAAAAAGAAAAGGAAACAAAACAAAATCAATTTGAATAGCAGGCTGCCTTTCCTCAGTGATGTGTTGTATAGAATGTACTCAGTTTCACTTTGGGAAATAGCGGCTTAGACAAATGTCACATCATACTCTCAGTAGTAAGCTTAGAAACGTGTGAGTGGTGAAGCTTTCACTTGGGAATGTATGTGAATTACCAAAACGTGTACATCTACACATTAGTGTAGGCGTGCATGTATTAGTATTGAATTAGGAGTTTACTTGTAACTTGCACCCACCATGTTTTATAAGGAGGTGGCTGGGAAACTAAAGGCTAGACTCTGTTGGATACATGATTGACAAGCAGAGCTATGAAATATAATTTAACTGGGGAAGGCAAAAAGTGGGGAGTAAATGGCTGTCATAGGGAATCCATAATGGCGTTTGAATGGGGCGAAAGGAGACCCAGAACAGAAGCTTACATCTCAAGGTAGCCTGTCCAGAAAGCAGTCTTTCTGACATTGCCATCAGAAAAGAAGGACAAAAATAGAAGTAAAAATGCTCCTCTTCAGTTATAGTTAAACCAAAAGTACCTGAGTGATTTCTTCCCTGTCATCTACATTCTGGCAGAACTGAAGCTCTGCATAATGGGATGAATGTTTAAAATCCACCAAGCCTACTAAGCAGAACAGATTACTGCTATTAGGGACCATTTTCCTTTTTTGGGGCCTTTCTGTAGTCTACTAGAGTTGTTAAATATGTAAATTTATAGATTAAAACCACAAATCTGTTTTCTGTGGCCTCTTTTGCCTGTAAGAGAGAAATGTCGATGTTCTCAAATAAATTAGCGATCACAAAGGCACATTCGAAGATAACTGGCCCTTCTTGACTACTTCACGAGTGAACAGTGAGATAAAATAACAAGCCACACATCACTGCTGTGAGCTGATATAAATCTTATTTATTTCAGAAATTCCAGGCCTAAAACGAAAGCATACTGCAGAAAAAAGTACTATGATATATTTATAAATGGATTGCACAGTGGCAGCATTGGTTTTATTCCAAAGTGGCTGGAACACTTGAAAAACAGTATTGGGCTCAGATCCCCTTTGGGGTTCACAGACGTGTCATTGTAATGAAACGAATTATCTAGTGTCAATGCAAATACAGGGCAAACTGAGCGGATAATGCCTAGCTATCAATTCAATGTTTTATCAGCTATTTTTATCAGCCTTGGATGAACACAAAGATTTTGAAACATTATTCCACCTCTGCTGACAGCAAAGTCTGCTTGTATTTGATACATGTGAGGAAATGGCTTTTTGCAGGTTCACCCCTCACTTTTTGGCGCACCTTTTTACTGTTGTACTGGTGTAATGACTGAGAGTACACTGAAGCCTGCTAACCAGAACACAGAGGCAGTGCTCTGACCCTTAAAGGTGTATGCTTAATTCGCTTATACCTGATAGAGCAGGGATTACATCAAAAGGATTTTATGGCAAAGAAATGATCTATGACACCTTTTCGCGAGAAAATAGCAAACGTGTACAAGTTACACCTAATGAGAAATGACACTATTATACGAAATACAGTTACTGCATTGGAAAAGCATGCAGAAGAAAGGTATATTAGATATATGTTATTCATTCAAATAATATAGTTGTGTTAGAAATATGTAAAATTATCAAATTCTCAAGTTATGGAATTTATCGTTAATCAACTTGATATTCATATATAAGTGTGAACATTAATAAGACAAAATTGAGATTAATATGAATTAACTTGAATTTTGTGTGAAAAATCAATGAGATTGACATTTCATGTAATAACGTGAACACTGAAAATGACAAAAGAAAAGTAGGTGTTGCACAATCACAATTAACCATGCTTTCATGAAACTTCTCCAGAATGTATTTCACATATATATTAATGCTTTAGATCATAAACAAAAATGCTTAGACTAAATATTAGTTATATGTACACGTTGCTATATTCAAAATTTTATGGGTACCTAATACTTACATATATAAATTTTAAATGTATTGAAATGATTATTAGAGCATCAATGATATATTTGAAACCATAGGCATTTCTTTTTTCTTTTAAATGTATGATTCACAATTAATATGACTGCAATATATTAGCTTGAATTCATGTAGACCTAATTTCTTAAAGTGATTTTGCTGACTGCTATAACCAAAGCGTATGGGAACATTCCACAATATTGCCAGCAGTATTGAATTAATAATTGTTTCCTTTGACTTCTCTTGTACTGCGCAGAGCACTTGTTACAACCATTGTTACAATTCAGGACAGCTGCCTGGGAAAATGCCCTTCTGAACTTTCTATGTCTTTTCCTCAATGTGCCATTGTTCAATGTGTCGCATATTGAATAACTTAAGGAACTCCGTATTTGATCCACCTATTTTTCCGGATTGTGTGTCTTCATTACTGGCGCATCACACTCATCCTATATGAACTGACCAATGACTGAGATGTCTGTCAAATTGAAGTGATGCCAGGAGGTGTCACCCCGGAACTGACCGAGTATAATTGCCCATCTTAAGGGATTTTCAGGGGCCTGAAGCGGATCTAAGCGTGTGGAGTGAAGGGTTCCCGTTGGGCTGCTGTGATTCTTGCTGTTACGGTGGCAGACAAAGACAGATTTCTGTCTTAACGGATTAGACTGGCTACTTGGAACTTTGCTGAACTTTCCTGAGAGTCTTTGCAGAGGGCTTATCTGGCTACCTATCCATACTGATGCATATGCTGTGTGTGTCTGAGGGTCTACCACGGCTGAGAGAGACTACCCCTATCCTATTTCCCTACCTTTCCTGAAACCCGAGCTTTGTTATTCATTAAATTAATATAAACTGTATTTAATCTGAATGCTAGATTTAATAAATGTAAATCGTTTCCATTTAATCTGATAAACCAAAATTAACTTACTTAACTGACCCTGCTGTTCTGACATAGTTTCTTGTGGGTGTGCATTTATTTTGGGCTACCCTATGACCAAATATAACTGCAAAGCGAACGTTTCTGATCATCAGATCTTGATGCTATTATTCTTTATTGATATAATGGAACTTTTGGTCTGTATGATCCTTGTCCGCCTACGCTTTTTTAGGAGATTTGGGTTTGCAGTGATCATATTTTATATCTACGGTATTTTCTGAGATTTATCTATATGAGTTTAATTTTGAGTTTGTAACAGTTATCCTGTTCCTGGGCCTTGTTGGGTAACTGCCAGTTTCCTTGAATATCCAACCCCCCTCAGCACAGAGCAAGGTCCATCGGAGGGCTAATTGATTTTTGTAAGTAAGTAAAGGGCCCAGTAAATGCTACAGCAAACCCAATTGGCATCAGTTAAATGATTTATAAGTCCCTAGTGTGTGGTACCTGGGGTACCCAGGGCCTGTAAGTTAAAGTGTCCCTCTTTGGCTGAAGCACCTATTGCGCCACCATGCAAATGACAAAGTAAAACATGTCTCCCTGTCTGTCCCTGGAGACTGGTAGAGCAGTTTTAAACTGCTAACTCAACTTTGCCATTTTAGCTAATGACAAAGTCTAGACCTTCCTTTTTAATATATACAAGTCACCAAGAAGGTGGACTTGTTGACCCCTAAGGCAGGGTGCTGGATATTAAAAGTAGGACATGAATATTTATATGTCCTAACAGTAAAAACCCAAATTGTCATTATTACTGTAGAAAGGCTCTTAGCCCCATTGGCAAGTACAGAGTTACACGCTGACAACTGAGCTGTGCTAACTTCTGAATGGGACTACTCAAGTTGGTACTTCAAGGTATAAAAAGAACTGTTACATTAAACCCAATTTGATGCCGAAGTCAAATTTAATATAACTTTTGAGTATAAGGCAACTTTGGAAAGTTATCACTCTGTTGCCAAAGTTTTCTAGTGGCCATTTACAGTTGCTGGTTAAAAGACAGCTTTTTACCCTCCTGAGGAGAGGTGTGAACACCTCCGGTAAAAGGACACAATGGAGGCCTGCGACTGGAAGAGATGTTACCTCTCCCTAGAAGGAAATGAAACAGGGTTTGAGCCCAAAAGGTGAGCTTCAAAGGGGAAACTACCTTTGAAGAGCAAATGGTGGATACACATGAGAGGAGCTGCTCTTTTGTTCTGGTAGACAGGTTGGTGTCAGGGACAGAGAGGTGTAAATATTGGTGAAACCAGTTTTCAAGTGGGCATGTAGCCCTCAGGTAACCACACTTCTAAGGAGGGCTACCAAAATCCACACGCCCAGAGAAAGGTACTACTCTCTTGAGAGTGGGCAGAATATTGCACTCTTGGAAAGCTAAATGCCACACATTGCAGGAAGTTGTCATCAGGTATGAGGGCCCCTGGTAGCCCATTGGCTAGTAGTCACCACATCACCTGAGTGCAAGTTGTGGGCATGAAAGTGGCATCCCAGATATCCAGACATCAGATCAGACCTGTACAGAAGAAAGGACTGAAGAAAGACTGCCCTGCTGTTCCCTGGACCTGGCAAAGAGAGGCTGCACCAAAGACTGGACTGCACCTGTTGCTCCTGAGCTGGCAAAGAGAGGACTGTGCCTATGGTGCCCTGCTCGAGGAAAAGCCAGACACAGAAGAGGCAAACTCCAAGAGTCAGTTGGCTGACTTCCTGTTACAGTTCCAGGCCCACAAATGCTGAAGAAGCCGTCAGGGCAAGCTGGTAGCCACAATCGCTTAGTCGTCACTGTCCAACGCTGCACAGTCCAGGAGACCGAGTCCCGACACTCAAAATTTGCACCCGAGTCTGCTGGACACAGGACAGTCATTGAAGTGCAACTTGGTCACCCAGATGGACACTAGCCACAGTTAAGGGGAACCAATGGTTTTGCTGTGACCGGAGACCAGTAGACCAATGACAACTGGCTTTTGGCTGGACCTCACGTGACCTGGACATCCGTCCCTGCTGCCAAAGTCACCCAAATGTGTTCGGGGCCTTAGGGGAGGCCTCAGAAAGACCCTCTTCGACTGGAACATCATCCTCAGCATCGTCAGCAACTTCAGCATGCCTGCATCCCATGCATCAGGAGGACCACTCCATTGATGTCTATTGTGGTTTGCTCATAGAGCCTGGAACTGGACTGGAGACTGCTTTGGCTTCAAATTTACTGTCTTGCTAAGCCTTATTGGCCCCTCTGACTTGCTCTCTGCTGGAGTTGGTCGCCCAAAGTGGGCCAGAGTACCTGAACACAACTTTATTAAAAGTTTTCAAACGTTTTCAAAGTAACCACTAACTGTGGTAGTTGCCAATGCTTGTTTGCATTGTGAGTGAAAAGCAGTGATTATTGAGGGAAGATCATTCTCAGATTTGATGCTGGAGATTTTTAAGGAAAAGCTAGACCTTCTAGGAAATCTAGCTAGACCTTCGAAAGAAAGTGAAACGGTATCTTTCAGAAAGTAACTTCAGAACTCCTGGTCAATCGCTCATACTCTTGCATCTAGATGATGTTAACACCTGCTCAACTGTTTCACAGACTTCAAACCAAGCTTGCATCCTTTAAGCGCATCCTACATACCACAGCATGTCTCATCCAGTACCTGAAGAAATGTGATCTCATAACCCCTATCCTGATAGCACTCCATTGGCATACCTTCCTGGCCTCCACCGTCTTCAAAATATTTAACAAAACAAACTCTAGCACGATAAATCCCAAAAACATTTAGTCAACTGCAATAGCACTTGAATTGTTATCAAATAGATTATCATCCGACTAGATTCCTTTAATTAATTTTTGAAACAGAGATATCGCTTTTCCACACACTCTTTAACATGTAAGACTCAACATCGAGTCTTATATATTAAAGAGTGTGTGGAAAAGCAACATCATTGTTTCAGAAACTGATGAAAGGAACCTAGTCGGATGATAACTATACAGACAATAAGAATTCAAGTTTTATTTCTGTTGACTCATTTTTGGGAGATTTATCCTGCTAGAGATAGTTTTGTTTTGCACAATATTTCCCTGTAGCCTAAGCTCTAAAGAGGAAAATGGGCACAACACTATTGTATTTTTGCCCATCTTCAAAAAAAACTGGCTGATTAATAAAGTTATAGGATCACTACCTCCATTTATCTTGCAGAGAAGCTCACCATCTCTGGTGGTTCTTGGCACACCTACAGCCAGAACATCATCAGACTGCAGTCTAAGAAGTGTCAAAAAAGCAAAAAGGAGCAGGCCCTTTCCGTCTATGCACGTAGGATTTTTAAAAATATTCCCATATCCATCAAGACTCTCCCAATGCTGTTCGAATTTAGGAGAGTTGAAGGCTCACCTCTTCAGAGAACACTACATCACAATACATGATAGTCCACAGACTACACAGACTATTTAAGTATTCTTCTTTTACAGTTAGGAACAGTAGCAGACTACATCACACAAACAACTGATGACAAATTTCTACTCTAAATAGCTGAACAAGTATAAAACTCATCATAGGGATGACATACATCTCGATTCAGAGAGCTATGCATTCTGCACTTTCATTTGACTGTTTGGCTAACTGTGCTTTTCTACTGGTGAGGTTTTTGTAGGGTGTCCCCTCTGCAAGTGCCAAATAAAATGCAAAAATAAAAAATGCAGAATGTGTTTTGTGTTGCTTCAATAGAAGAGCACAAGGCTCTACTCGACATGGTGTGTACCCAATATGTAGCCCTGCATGTAATTGAGGGTGCAGTCTCACAGGTCTTGGAGGATACTGAAGTTTAATGACAGCTGCTATTCTAGTGAGACCCACAGATCAATTTACATGCACCCCAGGGTGAAGTGTTTATCAACCATCTGTATGGAATCCTCTCAGTCCCACATTAAGTGGGATTCATTACTTTCAAGTGTGTGCATGTGTTAAGATATGTATGTATGTATGTTCTCTACATAGGTGTGTGTGTGTGTGCAGGTGTCACATGTTTTGGAATTGATGTGAAAGGAGACAATGAACACCCTGCAAGACGGATATACACATTTAGGTGGCCATGTGTATATGACAAAAATACATGTAGACTACTACTCTGGAGTCTCTGTAACCCATCTGGATGGGCCAGGATGATCCACATTGACCACCTGTCGGTTCCTGCTCTGTTAGTGATCAGAACTGATTTGATTGCCCATTCATCTCTTACTCTGTGACCAGAAATAGCTTAGCCCTGTTTGAGATTTCTAAATTGTATCTTCTTTAATATGCATCTCAGATGCAAACTTTGACAGCTCCCTTTGTCTTGTACTGTGAGCTGTATAGAACCATCAGAGTCCACATTCAGGTAGTCTGTGTTTCTCATGCAATTCACATTTTGTTAGGCAGCTGCTTTAGCCTCCTCCTCTCTATTGAAGGAAATGCCTGGGAACAGGGCCGGCTCTAGGGCGGTGCGACCTGTGCCACCGCACTGGGTGCTGACTTTGAGTAGGGGCGCCGTATTATATGGTTTTAAAAGCACCGGCTGTTGTGTTCTTTGCTCCAGCAATTTTCAGCCGACAATAAAACATGTCAAAATAACTCCGGTGATTAATGTTTTTCCTGGAGAGAGAGAGAGATCGGAGTTTTGTCTAGTGGAAGTTTTTACTCATGGTAAGGTGGTGCAGAGGTTTAATATGCCTGCTGCAAAGAACGTGCACCGTGCAGATCACAAAGTGCAAATAATGTAAATAGGTCAGTGGATTACTGCTTTTGTCAGAGATCCTTTTCTTACTTGATTTTTGTAAGTTAAAATCCTAATGTAGAACAGTGAGCAATTAACTGTTATCAAAGAGCTGCATAAAAAACTGCAAGGTATAGGTTAGAGCGTTATGATTGTTTTTACCGTCTTTCATTCACCTAATGTTGCAAAATGGGTTCATTTGGGTAGAAATCAGTTCTTATTATTAAGGAGAACCCTCAACCATGGGTTTACGTTTTTAATTCTAAGTTTGTGCTTTTCCAAACCAAGCACTCTTAAACTATAGTGCCTACCAGTATCAATGACATGTGACTCCTACACCTTGTTCTCTTGTTCTTGTGATCTGTCTTATGTAACATTTCCTATACATTGATTTACATACGTATGATTGATTGTCTCTGTGTAATTTGTGTGATGTAAAGTGCTCTGACAGCCTACACTTGTATGAGTGGCACTATAAAACTAATTAAATGCATATGAGAGAGAGTGGTTGTGGAGACTTGAGGGGCACTGTGAAAGGATTGTAGTGACGGAATGCATGGCGTACATGGCCACTGGGGGGCCCTAACAAACATTGTCGCACTGGGTGCCACCAGCGCTAAAGCGGGCCTTGCCTGGGAAGATGTATCCTTCAGTTGTGAACTGGATTTATGAATATGGCACACTTCTTGATTGGTCCTGAACTGTTTGAACCATTAAATTACCACCTAGGATTTCAAAGATAGCGTGGTTTATATTTATTTTTTATGTACAATTTTATATAGCATAAACCAGACACGGTATCAGAGTGATTTAAATAAATTTACTTTAGTTACTGGTAATTCAGAGAATACAGGAAGATATACTTTGTATAGCACCCTTTAAGAGGAAAGCTCATTGAGAGAAGGTGTGGGGGAATGTTCAGCATGAATAATGTGGCTTTACCATGTTTCAGCAGAGATGAAAACAATAGTCCTTCTAAATAACAGCTGAAAAGTCTGATCATATTTGGAAGTGTTGATGGAAAGCAAGATTGTATGCTTTTCTTGAAGACGGAATAAGAGAAGTTGGTCTTTTATGCCGAGTGGAGGGAGTTCCTGATTTTAGATGCACTCTTGGAGAAGGATTGATTCACTGTTTGAATTTTTTTTTTAAAGTAGACTTTCCTTCCAAAGTGAGTCTGTGCTTTGTCGTTCACAGGATTTACCTGAGATAATAAGTTTGTGAGCCAGATAGATCAGTGAACCACCATGTAGAACCTTTTGTATTCTGCAAGCCAGCTTCAATTGACTTCTGGCCTCCACATGGAGCCAGTTGAACTTGATAATAGAGCTGATGTGGCCATGGTTTCTGGAACAGGCTGCTAGCTGAGCTGTAGCATGGAGAACTGCACTTAAAGGAGCTAGATAGATTCTGAGCATACTGATCAAGAGGCCGATTTCTTAGTCGAGTCTGGAGAGGACCAGTGATTGTACTAAAGTTTTGCGAACTTCAGCTGGAATCAGGGGCTTAATTTTTCTAATGAGCCTGCTCTGCTTTTGGTCACCTCTTGGTAGGGCATTAATGTGTGTGTGTGTGTAGAATCAGGCTATTATCCAGAGAGAAGTTAAGTGATTTCACAATTTCAGTGATGGTTGGTGTACAATCGAGAATGCTTGTTCCATCAAGTCATGACTGTATGGTGCTGCTTGGTCACACGTTGGTACTCCATTATTGTAGTGTGCCTCGCCTCTAAAGAATTTCAACCACAATAAACCATTATTGACATAAACACTAATTTTCATTACTCCTGGGGGGGAACCTTCTTTTCAACACTAGTTGTCTCACAGTTGAAACACTGTCCAGTGGTCCTCTGCCTCCTACTACTAATTTCTTGTCAGCCCAATTAACAGGACATTGAAACTTTAACTGCAGGGTGAACTTTCTATTACCAAGCAGAAAGTGCCATATTGGTGGGTTGGGAGTAATAACTGCCTTTTAGGTTGTGATTTTTTGGGCTTTGGAATATTTTGGCAGAAATTTAGCTACTTGAGCTTTCACAACATGAGATAGGCAAGTGATAGGGAGGCTAACTAATTTTTTAGAAGTAACGTATTGCCTTTTTAATGTAAAACTTCTCGAAAATATTCGTCTATGTCGTGGACTTTTATCGTTTGCATTGTTCAATTTATTATTTTATTGTATAGTCGCAATATTATTTTTAAGAATCTTAACCAGTGCTCTGTGATGGTATTTCATCTTTTATGTTATCGAAGTGCAATATTTATTGTACAGATGTTTTATTACTTCTAATACAATAAATGTATTCATTCATTCATACATGAGCTCAAACTAATTGCCCCACAAGATCTAAGAAACTAGGAAAAAGGACTGATAGATCCTAACTGTTGGAATGTGGTTTATTAATAGGTGTAGGTAGGTACCTACCACTAGTAATAAGGCCACAATCACAATATAAGGTCCAGTCAAGGTCTCAATAAATTATTTCCTTGCTCAACCCTTGGTCGCTGGCTACAAGCAAGCAGGTTTAACTTAGAAGACAGGTGTGTAAAGCATTTAAAAACAACAATACATTACATACGTCAGACACAACACATAATAAAAATCCAACACCGATTTATAAAAATCTGGAATATTTTTATGGTTAAAATGACACCAAAACAACAACAATCTGACTTTTTAAAGAATAAACAGTGTCTAAAAGCCAAAAGCGCCTCTTTGGGACATCTGGTCACGTTTGACTAGGACAAATTCAAAGTTTCAGGCTGACCTTGATGGGGCGCAGGCCAGATACACTTAGCCGTGGGCCCGATCAAGTTTTTACCTTCTGAATTAATTACTTTTTTTGAGCTTTTTCTCT
Organism: Calotriton arnoldi; assembly: GCA_963921515.1. Lineage (NCBI taxonomy): Eukaryota > Metazoa > Chordata > Amphibia > Caudata > Salamandridae > Calotriton > Calotriton arnoldi. The sequence goes on along the minus strand of CAWUFW010000084.1, from coordinate 1,322,255 downwards.
CAATATCGAGCGAGGCTCCTCGTCAGGCCGGCTTTGAATTTGACGATGGCAGCTTGGCTCAGCACGATGCCTCGGGCAACTCCTGGAAGTCTTAATCAATGACAAAAAGCTTCGGAGCTTCAGCGGGGCAAACCTGAATCTCAGGCTGAGTCGTGGTTCGACATCGCCCGCTTGACTCTCGTCGACGAGTCGGTCACCTTATGGAGCTTTTTACCAAAAATTCTCCAAACTTGTCCAAACCTCTGGATCTTCTTCCAGAAGGTCTTTTTGGTGTTCCAAAATGTCCACAGCACCAATACAAAGTTCTGAAAGCTCTGAGGTGCTCCTTGGGACGTTGGGACTACGTCTAACACATTGCACCTGGCCAAATCCTTAAATTCCAGCTGAAGGTGGTCCGCGGGTTTCTTCTTTCTGGAGATGATGCAGATGAAGCTCTTCTAACTTGTTGCTTTCAGGGAGTCCACTCCTTCACTTTTCAAATAAAGGCAAAAACCTTAGAGCTGTAGTTCTAAAGTTTGCAGCAGGTGCTGTCATTCACAATGTAATCCTCATGGTGCAGGCCAGGGTTCCAGCAGGGCAGTCCTTCTTCTTCTTGTAGTTACAGACAGGGATTAGAGTTGCTGGGTAGCTCTCCCATATTTATCCAGTGTTCTTGGGTGACAAGTAAGGGGCACCCCTGACCAATGGGGTGCAGGGTGCCACCCTAAGCTATAACCACTTCCTCCAAAGTGTGGCATATTCTTGTCCCAGAAAGCACTATTTCTTTAAAATCCAAAATTGAGAAACTCACTCCTGGAGGTTACGATCTGCCTAAGCCAACCCACTGGCATGGTCAAGTTTCCCTAACATTCCCCTTCCAGCCCCTCTGCTATTTTAATTACTGGGTCCCCTCTCTGGCTGGGGGGTACAGGATGTGGGAGTGAGCCTGTGTCATGTCCTAACTGTCATTCCCTCTTTGAAGACCAGTGTGGCTACTCCACTCCCATCCTGCCTTCTGCTCTGCAGCTGCAGATCTCCTCCCACCAGATGTCCTTTGTCTCTATGCAGGCCACTTCACACCTCATCAGAGCGGTTTGGCTCAGGCTGCCAAAGGCTGGCCAATCAGGAGAGGCTGCTGGAACCCTGGATTTTGGCTCATCAGAAAAGTTCTTTAACTTCCTTTCTGTGATAGTTATAATAAATCTAACAATGGTAATTTGTTGGATTTATTCTAACTATTATTTTAAGTCTTTGAAGTATATTTTGAGCTTGCTCCTGTCAATAGCTATACTTTATTAAAGTATACACATGTTAGCCTATGGAGCGAATGTGCTACAATGGAGAAAAATCTAAATTGGCAGTTTTTCCCTCACCAAGGCGTATACAACATCTTTTATAATGTCCCTCATTATAGGTACAAGGCACTCTACCCCTGGGGCACCTAGAGGAGACCTTAGGAGTGACATATGTAAACATAAGGTAGTTTAAGACTTTGGAAGTATCTTTCATTCAAAAATCGAATTTGCATATAACTTACTTTTAAAAGCAGCCTGCAAAATAGGGCTGCCTTTAACACGACAGCAGGCAACACAGCAGTGCACATTTAAGTGCATTAAATCTGCTGGGCCTCTAAACCTACATGCCCTACCATATATTAGGGGCTTACAGGTAGGTTATCATACCAATTGTAATTACATCTAATTACCATATACCTTTTACACAGAGCACTGTCCCTGGGTAGCAGAGTCCAGGGCACAATCAGAGTCAGTTAACACGAGTATCAGTCAGAAAAAGGGTGTGATCAGGACAAAAAGGATGACTTTCTCACACTAACACACTTCCCAAGACAAAGATCTGAGGCCAAAGTTGCCATAGAAGACCTTCAACCCATAAGACAATATTGTACAGAGACACTAGTGTTATTTGGATTATAGCACCTTACAACGCAGCTACTATGAAACCTTATGGGGTCATTAGTTTATCAGACCTTTGCTTTTTGTGTGGTTTATCTTTTGAATTGTCCAACATTTACCACATGTAAGAAAGACACCTGCTTTTGAACAGATATACCTCTGAGTGGATATTTTTTTTAATTTAGATTACTGTGTGAAACTGTATCTGCCATCTCCTGCTAGAGTAAGCCTTTCTGGTCTCACTCGCTACCTCTGGAGACTGAAGTCTACAAAGGGAATACATCAGATACCTATTTAATGTGCAACAATAACTGAGTCCACAGGACGCCAACAGTAAACAGCACAATTAACCTTGGATACTGCCCCCTAACCCCATGACTAGTTAAGGTGCCAGAAAATAAGGCTTCACACGGAGTTAGCATCAAGAGTAAACGTTTGGAAAATGAGCTTGATAGCTCTGTTACTCTGGAGAAAACATACTTTCATTTCATTGAAGAGCAAAATAAGGAGGTGCAATAATGAGGTGGTCTTGAACTTTCTATAGCTCATCAGAATGTTATATATATAATACAGATTGAGATGTTTTCATCTTGAATTACTATGTATATGTTCAGTTCCTGAATGTGTGTGTGGAGGAGACAAGCTTCATATTAACAACTTCAATAGCTCTTCATATCCTCAAACATCAGAATCTGACCGAGGACAGTGAAGACTGTAGATATTCTGCTTAAATCAACATCAATGCAAAAATATGCACGTTCCATGGATAAGGAAAACGATTCTATGATAATGTAAATGCTGTATTTATTACTGGGTGGCCCACTGCTTATAAACAACTGGAGGAGCAGAGGTGGCATATTTATTAAGCCTATGATGCATAGCGTGGAGCTATGTAGTGATTGCTTTGCAAACAAAAAAATTGAAAAATGCATGCTTTGACCATGCAGGCTTTCAGTTCAAGTTGTTATTGACATATAGATGAAGATGGAACTAACTTGTGCGTGCTGCGAATTGGAATGATCTTTTTATCAGATACAACAGTATGCTCAACATTTAATCTCTAAAGCACACAATTGTTCTTTTTGAGAACAAAGGCTTTTAGATGCATTGCACAAATAACATCCAAGATGGTCTCTGTTTTGTTAACATTGATCTCAAAGGGTTTTCTTGAGATCCTCAGGGGATGTACTGATAAGTACTTCTGAGGGAGCTCTAAGTGAGCTCTGACAACTAACATACACATATCCCACCACTTTAACACCTAATAGAAGACAAAGAGAGTAGTTAAAAAATTCACAGACAACACTTTGCGCTCTCTGCGGGTTGATACACACTTTATCCTCACTGAATCATCTTTTGCATGTATCATGCCACATACGGACTAAAGTAGGCTATTTCCTCTGAACACATTTTTTTTCGTCAGCCTCAGGATCGCTCAAAAGTGTAAAAAATGAATGGACAAAATACAGAAAGGCATAAGAAGAAAGCTCAAGAGAAATTTAAAAAAGAATGAAATAGGTTCCCCTCAATCCCAGCAGAGTATCAGAGTCCCTTGTTCGCCAGTCCACGGTACACCTGGGTCAGGACAGAGTCAGTCAGCACTCAGCAGTGCTCAACTTGCAAATAATATGTCAGTTGCACGATGCACACTGGTAGGTTAGGTTAGTTATGTTAGGGGAGAGATTAGTTGAAATTTCTCATTAAGAACAGCGTTCACCCTGGACAGTACATCTTGTCACTAGAAGTAGTATAGAAAAACCTCCATAAACTTTATAAAAACATGAAGGGAACTCTCAATAATCGAATAAACACACCTATATGAATTTCGTCAAGTTTTAAGCAAAGTATGCATTCTGCCGCTACCAATTTCCCTCATTCATTATTACTTCCTTTGCGAGGAAGCAAGCCCGAATAAAGTTAATGAATATTTGAAGGATTTTACATCAGCTCAGTAGTGAAATCCTGCAACTTTGCAATTCCACTTAACTTTTACACAAAAAAAACTTTCAGTCAATTACCCCACACTGAAAATGTATAAAAATGTTTATTCCGATAAAGTTGAACAAATGTGAGCATGCGCATATCTGGAAAGGGTTTTCAGGCCCCCAGAGTAAAACATGTATAGAAGCGCAAGTCATTGTCCCGAAAGCATAATCAGAAAACTAGCACGTAAAACACTGAAACGGGCACATTTTTATAAATATGTTTGCACACAATCCCCGAGCCATCTTGCACATTACCCGGCCTATGCATGTGACCCTAAATACAAAGGGGCAGATTTACAAACACCTTGCGCCACTTTTGCGCCACTTTTCTCATGTTAAAAATGACGCAAAAGTGGCGCAAGGGGCTTGTAAATCTGCCCCAAAGGGGCTTATTTACAAGCCCCTTGCGCCACCCTTATGTCACTTTTCCCATGTTAAAAATGACGCAAAAGTGGCGCAAGGGGCTTGTAAATCTGCCCCAAAGTTCTACTACACGCCGCAAGATTTGACAGATGTATAGAGGCGCAAAACGGTGTAACATCTAAACAGGCGTGCATAAACAGCACACCTAAATCAGTTAAACATGTTACTAAATTCATTGTAAACAAAAACAATTGCAAATGCATACTAACATGCAGTTTCCTATCGTCACACCATTTTCCTTCTATAGACACTTACACACCTGAATTAGTAACTCCAAGTAAAGAACAGGGGCGCATAATTTCAATTTTGGTGCACGAGTTTGTACAACACTAAGCAATGTTTTATCCTACAGAGCAAAACAAAACAACACAACACTTGCCAGTACTGATAACTATTTTCTAGTGCTCTTTCAACAATCACACGTGACATTCATAGTGATTGAATAACTAAATTAAAGAATAAATCTTTTATTTTTCTTTTAAATATGTTAAATGATTTTCAAAAATGAAATCTTAATTCATGTTATTATTTTTTCATGAACATTACAAACCATGTTGTGGACCACATCATAACAGACAAACATATAATTACAAATTATTCACATGAAAAACAAAACATTACATCTATTTATAAAAACATGATGCCTAACTTGAGCGAGCTCAAATTCCAACAAGAAAGTAAAGAAAAGAAAAAGAAAACAAAGAACCCAAAGGAAAGGTCTAGAAAAAATGCACCACAGTTGGAATATGAAATGTGACACAGACCCAGGGCAACTAGAGGCCAAACAGTTATGTATTCAGGTTATAATGCAGAAACTTAATCATTAGTTTAACCTGTGTTTCAATAACCTGATACTCAAAACTTTATATTACAAAACTTGTTTGGACACAAAATCACAAACGGCCTACGCGTTTCGAACCCACTGAAAATTTTGGGGTTCTCCTCAGGACCTGGAAAAAGAGTTTGTATGTACAGTAGCGTGGCATTCAATAATGCCACTTGATGCTTTATTTTCTTTTCTTGAACACAATTCCAAAAACACTCTCTAACACATGCTTGTGGGCCACCAACAAAAACTTCTAGAGGGTGTTTAACCAGAAGCCTCCAGCGGTCGACTGTGTTTTTCTCTAGATTATCTCGAAGTCATCAAAAAGCTTTTTTTTTAAATGTCTAATACTGCCCTCTCGTGGGCAATCTAGCCCCTTCCATGGAACGCAGCTACGTCCGAGTGTCTCGTTTGCTCAGGAGCCTACAGAGCAGCAAAACTGGCAGCGCCGATCAACTGTCTCATGGAAAGCTATTTTTTATGCGGAAAGTTGGCATGAGCACAGTGCTAAATTCTTTGGCGCTGGGTAGCGCTAACCTCATGATCATCTTTGCAAAGAGCATGTACTCGGTGGCGAACAGTGCAAACACCCCTATAATTCGACTCACAGCCAGATCTACTAAAGTACAGTGACCTGGCTTTGCGTGGAATCCTACTGCCAAAAGAAACCAGGCGCTAACATGGACAAGTGGAACATCACGTGATATTTCCACGTGTGACATGCAATTTCCACAGAATTACACATTTTACTACACTTTCCCTTGTGGGGTTGCCCCCTTATCAAATCTCTTGCAAGATGTTGCTCTGTGACATTTGTGCCACACTGAGCAGTAGGCAAAACATTTTTAAGTGTGAGCGTGTCCAATGACGTCTTCAGCGTGCGACTCTTTTGTAAATATGGCAATTTGCAATTATTTCCTCTTGGTACAACACTTTGCTGTAGCTTTTCAGACCGCTGCACTGCTCGATTTTTAGTAGTTTCTGGCCACAGGGTTAGGGACAGAATTAGCTGTGATAAAAGCAGTTTTACACGTATTAGGTCAATCCGATACATCAGAGACTTTAATATAGAAACTGGACAGGTTTGATATAAACAACCTAGAAAACACACCAGTAATGTATAAAATGAGTTAAGCCCTCCATAATCTGAATGTACTCACATACCTATTCTGTATCTGATCAGCATTTCTCCAGTGCTTAGTTGATTTCCATGAGCTTCGTAATGGGTGATAGTGGGATTTTCCAGATACAGAGTGTTGGAAAACGAGGCAGCATCTGTGAGGCCTGCACAAATAACATGACTACATTTGTCCTTCACTGGGAACCAAACACCCAATTGTAGCGCCTGACTCTCAGAGGGTAGCGTTGCAGAGCAGTCTGAGGCTTACTCAAGGGAGGTGGTGTGGGCTAGTAATCGCCATTTGCAGGTGCGCAGAAATAACACTCAATAATTGATTGTCCAGCCTGTACTTTGCTTTATAAAAGTAAGAGTACATTTATTAAACACACACACTACTCAATACTATGCACCAATTTACAAATATACACAAGCTGTTGGAATTACTTTGTGACATTGCGTAACATCTTCACCCCTCCCAAAAGTGGGGGTGGGGTCTAGTACCACCACTCCCATGTATGCACATCATCGTGCCCCCTAATGCAGTTAGTTGAACATAACCTGGAGCGAGGGCCCTGCGCACTGACACCATCCCAGTGGCGACCCACCCCATTACCTCAACACGCATTAAAAATAGGTTCACCTGCCCTAGTGACACATAACCCTGACTGAGCATCTTATATTGACCATACAGTATGCACCCCTACATCTTCAGAGCTAACAGTCTGGGTTGTTCCTCACTTAAGCGCAGCAGCAAGAATACATGTTTAAGCATTACTTTAGAATGACAGTACTCATCACATTTGGTAATCATTATAATGCATTGCAATTCAAGCCCCTAAAGGCATCACAGATGAAATCACAGGATTACGCATATACAGCCAGACCCCCTAGAAGGAATGTCTGGCAACATAACCCCACTTTGCTTATGAAATCACCTTACACAGATACTTCACATTGCACATGTGACCTTCAGTCCCCTTAAAAGAAATAACCGTTAGTAAACGCATTCTGGTGCAATTACACCTCTTCACCTCCAGGGGATGCCTTTCTCTAGACATCCCCAACTCAGCCCTTCACTCCTTCATGCATTTCTTCATTCACCTTCAGCTGTAGAACAAAAGTTCCAGCCTAGAAGGTGTTAAATGCTGATTGAGCCCTGGAGGGGTTATTCTTTTGAAGTCCCCATGAGACTTAGGGTGAGACTTTTCTTCGTGCTGGGGGGCAGACTGCGCTTCTTCAGTAGCTCCCCCCAGCACCTTTTCACACATCACCATGGGCCACCACGGGGTAACCACTCACCGTACCCTGAAACCTCAGGGTCCACCCCTAACCCCTCACCTGGAAACCAGGGAGTACATCACCCCCACTCAGATCTCCACGGGGTCAGTTACCTCGCCCACCTAGTGTACCTAGGGGCTACCACTACACACCATCACTCAAGAACTACCCTCCTTTGGGGCCACCCACTACCAGGGGCCACCCCTGGGTCGCTCACCTCCCCACCAGTTAACCTGGGGGCCTGCTGGACCCCCAACTCTACCACACCCTCCTCCCACCGTGGGAAAAGTTCCTGGGGGTCCCCCACTATGGGAACCCCTGGGGCGTTACTACCCGGGGTAAAGAAACCTCCTGCCCCACCCTTCCAGTGGCTTTGGCCTGCGCCAATGGCAAGTAAACTTTCAGCCGGGGAAGGATACCTGGGGCCCCTCTGTGGAACCCCTCCCTGCCCTTAAAAAGAGCAGGAATCTCCCAGGACCCCCTGTCTCTCCTGTCCCCCACAAAGGTCAATCCACCCCTACACCCCCACCTGTGATGTAGGTATCAGTTGCTGTCCCTATCTCTTGAGGAGACACCCTCCTCATGCAGGTGTAGTGCGTGTAGTGTTAGGGTTCAAAGGTGTACAATATGGCTTAGAACATTTGTATGCAATCATTTCCTGGAAAGCACCATCCCGCTAGCACATGATAATCAACATAGCACGGTCATATCAATACAGTTCACATTTAAACCATAATCTCTTCACATGACACATATGTGCGCGGGGCTTTCCTTTCCCATACTTTTAGTTCACCTAACCAAAACTTTGAACCCTTCTCAGAGCCTTGCACTCTTCCATTTGCTCATTACTGCATAGGTAATGTGTGGCAAAACTGGACTTATCAAATGCTATAAATGCGCACCAGAATGGGATACTATGTTTCCCGCCACTAGACACAAATGTTGGAAAACGAGGCAGCATCTGTGAGGCCTGCACAAATAACATGACTACATTTGTCCTTCACTGGGAACCAAACACCCAATTGTAGCGCCTGACTCTCAGAGGGTAGCATTGCAGAGCAGTCTGAGGCTTACTCAAGGGAGGTGGTGTGGGCTAGTAATCGCCATTTGCAGGTGCGCAGAAATAACACTCAATAATTGATTGTCCAGCCTGTACTTTGCTTTATAAAAGTAAGAGTACATTTATTAAACACACACACTACTCAATACTATGCACCAATTTACAAATATACATAAGCTGTTGGAATTACTTTGTGACATTGCGTAACATCTCCACCCCTCCCAAAAGGGGGGGTGGGGTCTAGTACCACCACTCCCATGTATGCACATCATCTTGCCCCCTAATGCAGTTAGTTGAACATAACCTGGAGCGAGGGCCCTGCGCACTGGCATCATCCCAGTGGCGACCCACCCCATTACCTCAACACGCATTAAAAATAGGTTCACCTGTCCTAGTGACACATAACCCTGACTGAGCATCTTATATTGACCATACAGTATGCACCCCTACATCTTCAGGGCTAACAGTCTGGGTTGTTCCTCACTTAAGCGCAGCAGCAAGAATACATGTTTAAGCATTACTTTAGAATGACAGTACTCATCACATTTGGTGATCATTATAATGCATTGCAATTCAAGCCCCTAAAGGCATCACAGATGAAATCACAGGATTACGCATATACAGCCAGACCCCCTAGCAGGAATGTCTGGCAACATAACCCCACTTTGCTTATGATATCACCTTACACAGATACTTCACATTGCACATGTGACCTTCAGTCCCCCTAAAAGAAATAACCGTTAGTAAACGCATTTCTGGTGCAATTACACCTCTTCACCTCCAGGGGACACCTTTCTCCAGACATCCCCAACTCAGCCCATCATTCCATCATGCATTTCTTCATTCACTTTCAGCTGTAGAACAAAAGTTCCAGCCTAGAAGGTTTAAATGCTGATTGAGCCCTGGAGGGGTTATTCTTTTGAAGTCCCCATGAGACTTAGGGTGAGACTTTTCTTCGTGCTGGGGGGCAGACTGCGCTTCTCCAGCAGCTCTCCCCAGCACCTTTTCACACTTGAAGGTGACCCCCCTCCTCTGGGGGCCACCAGGCACCAAAAACGATACTTTCCCCATGCCTTGCAAGGCATTATGGGGCGCTTCCAGCTCCTTTCAGTGAATAATAGATGAGCGGCTCTCCGGCTGTGCCGGGGAGAGCCGCGCTGCCCTCGTGGCGGCTTCGCCGCATTTCCTGGCCTCGGTGGGGGGCCCGGTCCAACCCGGACCCCCAGGTGAGTTTAACGGCCCAGGGAGCCCAACCCGGCCGCTTTGCCATTTTTTGGGGGCCCGGTCCCACCCGGGCCCCTCCGTCCATTTCCGGGGTCCCGGTCCCACCCGGGACCCCCGCATGCTCCCTCGATGGAGGGCAGCTCGGGGAGCCCACCCCCGGCTGCCCCCGCTGGCTCCCCGCCTGGCCAGCACACTCGCGTGCTGCCGCGGGAGCCGGCAAGGCATTTCTGGTCCGCCCGCTTCAGCGGGTGGACGCGCAGATCTTCACTGGCTCCTCCTGCCCCCTCACCTTCCAGCTCTCGGGGCCCGGGGATGGGATCCCGGGCCCCCGAACGTCTTCAGGGGGGCGCGACGGCGCTCCCCCTGCATCTCTCGGCGGCGGGGGCCAGGGTGGGCTCCTGGCGCCCCGCTTGGGTGTATCTTCACGGGGAGCGCGACGGCGCTCCCCGACTTTGCTTTGGGGCCCGGGGATGGGCTCCCGGGCCCCCTTGGGCACCTTTTCGCGGGGGCGCGACGGCGCTCCCCGCCCCCCTCCTCGGCACACGGGGCCCAGAGTTGGGATCCCGGGCCCCTCCCCCTCCACACCTTCACGGGGTGCGCGCCGGCGCTCCCCGGCTTCTTGTTCGGCGGGGGCCAGGGTGGGCTCCTGGCACCCCGCGGCCAGCTCTTCACGGGGAGCACGACGGTGCTCCCCGACTTGGCTTCGTGTTGGGGGCAGCCCCCGGGACCTGATCCACCCCGGGGGCACATGCAAGACCGGCAGCGGAGCCCCACGTGCTTTGTCGTCGGTCTTCTTGTAGGTCAAAGGTCGCTCACCTTCTGGGGGCATATCTCGGCCCCCTGAAGTCAGATTCTCTTCATTTTCGTCTCCTCTCACTCCTCTTGACCAGCCCCCGTCACTGGGAACACTCTCCTTCGCCCTCGGGGTCTCTGAGAGGGGGGATTCGGCAGGGAGCTGTCTTCACTGGCTCCCTGCGCCAGCCTTTCGCCTGCTCTCCTCCTGGGCCTCTCTTCTCCCTGCGCAGAGGCCCCTGCTTCTGCGCACCGGTCCTGGGCTCTTCTTCTGGTGCTGTGAGGGCCCTGGGGGCAGTCAGGGGTTTCTCCTTCCAGCTGCCCATTGCACCAGGCTCCAGCACCTTCAGCCTCCGCAGACCACACCCCAGAGAGCTTCTCTTCCTGTGGAAGCACTTTTTAAAAGTTGAGTAGGGGGCTGGCAGGAAGTCTCTGTTGGTCCTATCAAACAGCGACACATCACTTCCCTGCCCCTGCTCCCTCCTTCTTGTCCAGCCTCTGGGCTGGTTCAAAATGGCGTCGCACAGAGTCTCTGGCCACATGATCTCTGAAACACGAGCCCTTCCCTCCTTGGTGCAGCCTGGTGCCTGGCACCAGTGATAGCTGCTGATGGATGGGCCTGTAGCCCCACCTATCTTCTTCTTCGTGGAGAGGAGGCCTTAGCTTGTGGAAAAAAAAGGTTATCAATCCATCCAGCTGAGGTCAGCCCTCAGCCTGGCACCTGGTTATGACTGACTCAGAGAAATGTGACATTTCTGGATGACCCAAAAGCAGTACAAATATGACGTTGGACTCTGCAGAATACTTCTTCTCACACCCGTTACAGTGGACTTTAGTGCGTGTCTGGAATCTGTAGGCTTTAGGAAAGTGACACTAGCCCATGGGCTCCACTTCCCCATAGGGGAATAATGAAGTGAAAAACACCGTCAAACACACTGACTTTCCCTGGCATGTTTCTTCCCAGTGTATAAAGCCTATTCCATGTCACCACCCAATTCGTCATAAGTCCTGCCACACCATTCACTTTGTAGCTGCTCCTGGACTGCGCACGCCAGGAATCTCCCCTGCGCAGCCCCTACACGTGTGCACACGCATGTACACAGGTGTCTGCATGTAACCAGCCCGGTGCCCTGTACTCCAGCTGCTGCGCAGCGGCCTAGTCAAGCCAGGGGGACACCAGTAAAATCCACATGCAGTCTCTTTCATCATGAGTTCCCTGTGGGTGAGTCCCAACTTATGAGGCTCTCCCACAGTAAAAGCTCAACAAATAGGTGCTCAAAAAGCGAAAAATCCGGGCGGCCCATAGTGTCAGAACCACCTTCTAACACAGAGGAAATCTGCTTATAAATTAGATTTCTTCAGAGTTATCTCCGTTTGCACCTGCTCAGTACAAACTATAGCTGCCACTGTATGTTTACTGACATGGTTAGAGCATTTACTTATGTTGCAAACAATTGGAAAGTCTGCGGTTCTATTGTCTAGGTCCTGAAACGTATTGTAGCTGCCAGTATGGACTTTTCTGCAGTAAACATCACCAGAAGCCGAGTGGAACTGCCAGCCCTACTGATCTCAGGAAGATGGCATCCATCCAGCAAAAATGAAGCAAGCACACATCTGCTAATAAATATCCCTCACTTGGAACTCCCAGCATATATTTGCAATATTTTACATTGGTTTTAAAGTTGTGTTACAGTACAACAATAGGCCACATTGCTAATGCACCAATATGTTTAATGTCACGTATGATCTGCAATCAGTGCACAGATGAATTTCCTATTTTTTATGTGGATGTTGAATCTATGTGGATTGTCTGAACTGCCTTCTCAATTAGTCTTAGGAGTTTCAAGCATCCTTTGGACTGTGGACCTGTGAGATCTCTATTGGGTGAAAATGTCCCTTTTGCACGGTCACCCTCCACTTTTTGCTGGATTTTATTGCTGATGTATGGTCTCTGAATACTGGGGCGCTGCAGTCCAGCGCCGAATGTGTGTGCTCTGACCTCTATAAACATGTAGAATTGGCTAATCCCTGATTGGTATGGTTAATTTACCTATAAGTACCTAGTATATGGTACTCTGTGTTCCCAGTGCCAGTTCGGTAAATGTCACGAGTAAGCTGCAGCACATATTCAGCCACCACCAAAGTAACAATTCTTTAAGTCTTCCCTGCAGTCTTGCTGGGGTTTGCAGTTTTAAAAACTGCAAATTTGACTTGGCAAAATAAAAACTTTGCCAGGCCAATACTTTCTTTTTTAACACTTATAAAGCACTCCTAAGTTAGGCCCTATATAACTCACACCTAGACCTGCCTTTTCCTTTGTCTTGGTAGCCAGAGTGGCACTAATCCGAGTGTGAGGAAAACCTGATTCAGAACTAGTTTGAAGGGGGAGTTTCTCCTTGCCCTAGACATACCCCAGGGTGTGCCCGGAGCTCTGACGAGGGAAAGGTGCTGTCAAGTTGGATTTTGGCAGAACAGGGCACTGTGGGATTGTTTAGGGCCAAACACCATGGATATGATGTAAAAGTGAATATGGTTGCCCGTGAAAACTTTTTCCCTATTGGTTATAGAGTTTATCCCACCCAAAAGCTAGTGCTAGGCATAAAAGTGGCAAACCTGGGTACCTTCTTCAGAACACATCTGGACCTGTGAAAGACAGAAGATGTACTACACCTGGTGTTGAACCCACAGAGAGAAACAATAAGTGCTGGACCTGCTCCCACTTGTAAACAGGACTGAAAAGTGGACCCTGAAGGTCAGTTGACTCACCTCCTATTAAACTCCAGGAACACAAAAGCTGCAAGAGGTCCACATCTCTGCTGGGCCCAGCTGACTAGTTCCAACTGGATTTGCCCTGGACTCTCCTGATGGCTTATGGGAGATTGAGTCCTGATCCTGAAGTGGTGACCAAAAGGTCCTGGGCCCTTTGGCTGGTGTTAAGAGTGTCCTCTTTTCCCCTCAAAATTGCCTGCCCAGACACTCAGAAACATTTTCAGAACTTTGTGCAAAAAGAACCAGAGGCTACACTCGGACCACCCTCTAGCTTCAGCCACCAACGTCTAATTGCCGATCAGACTCAATTTGCTGGTTTGCCCTGCTTCAAGGATCCTGACTTCCAGAAAGTAGATTTTTTTCATTCTGATACCCATGTGTTCATCAAAATTTACTCTATTTTTCTAGAATGGAGTAGGATTTTTATTGTCTTGTGTTGTCTATTTTTTTAACTGTTTTAGTACTGATAAATGCTCTACACATTTCTCCTAAGTTAAGCCTGTCTACGCTGTGCTACAGCTACAAAGGTTTGCGCTCACGTTTGAATTATGGTGACCTAACTGGACCTGGTAAAAAATAGTGCCATTATTACTTGAAGAGGACCACAATCTACTTCAATTAATAATCTACTTTGCCACATCCACAGTATGGCTTTTTGGTTTTCCTATCACGATCTTTTCTCTGACATTATTTTTAAATTTGCAAATAAAACTGGAAGTTTCAGAAAGAACGTTTTTATGTCTTGGTGAAATTTGCTTAATTTTCTTTGCAGAAATTTCAAGAAAAGCCCAAAAATTATATGAATTTACACAAAATGCTGTGTCCAGCAAATTGCACTATTTGTTAACATGAAATACACCTTTGCAACCATTTTTTGTGCAGAGACACTTTTTGTGCAAAAAAACAATGCAAAATGGCACTTGACAGAACAACAGCTGCTAGCGTCTGGTTCATTTGCGTTCTTTTCATGTTCCCGGCATGTGAGTTTTACCTGATTAAAGTCAAATTTCGACAGAATGGCATAATGGGGTAATTACAGGCATTTCGTGTAACACTCATAAGGATAAATACCAGATATTATGTGAGATTACACCAGAGTAAATGAAATAGCACCCAGGCCTTCTGTTAATGAGGCAAAGGCCAACACAGGGAGAGGAGAACACACACAATCAAAAGAGAAGCAATAAAATACAGCTTACAAAATATCAGCAATATCTGAATCGATATAGAAGGAAGATGCCACAAGAATTTGTCAAGTTATTGCAATTAAGTCTGACCTTTATTAGTTCAACTGTGCAATTTGTATCAATATTCCATGCTTCAATATTATTAATATACCCCTCTTCCTTCCACTTTAAATACCAAACCAAATTACCTTAGTGACTGCATCACATGGCATTCACTGCATCAATAGCATACTAAACGCTCGGAATGACAATCCCATATTGTTGTATTTAAACACGCTAAAAAGAAATCTCGGAAAACGTCAAATTTCAATGTCTAATGGGGGCATTTCACTGTTAAACTTGCTCATTATTAACTCCAGGACTCTCCTTGCTTTTTTGATATCTCAATGAGAGAGACAGAGTGTAAGAAATAGTCCTTTCTGAAGGGTCACCCCCAAACCTTTTGCCTTCCTCCGCCCCTTTTTGCTGAATTCGTTTTTGTTGGCTTTAGAACTATGGGCACTTTACCACTGCTAACCAGTGCTAAAGTGCATGTGCTCACTCCCTAAAGCATAGTAACGTTGGCCTATCCACAATTGGCATATTTAATTTACTTATAAGTCTCTAGTAAAGTGCACTACATATGCCCAGGGTATGAAAATTAAATGCTACTAGTAGGCCTGCAGCACTGATTGTGCCACTTACTTCAGTAGCCCCTTTAAACATGTCTCAGGCCTGCCAATGCGGAGCCTGTGTGTGCAGTCTTAAACTGCCATTTCGACCAAGCAAGTTAACTCTCTTGCCAGGCCCAAACCTTCTTTTTTTTTTTTTTTTTTTTTTTTTAAGTTTCAAAAACCTTTATTTAAACACTAAAATAAAGATTACAAAAAAAAGCCAAAATAAGGCTCATTGCGCAGCAATCTGTCTATATCCACATTGTGATCGGCATCATAGTGCCATCTGCGTGTAGGCTATATCTGAGTCAGGTATGAAGATACACAGCAAGTCGCCTACAACCCTTTCGGGCCGGCCGCGTTGTGAGGATAATGTGGGTACGTAAGCGGCAAATGTGTTATATTCAGGCTGCGTTAAGTTCTAGCGAGATAATTTCATACAAACAACAAGAGCAATTTAGAAAAGATGCATACACCAATACTCAGAAACCATCAGATGTGTGAGATGTACATTATGACCAAGGTTAAACAGTTAGTATAGATGGAGCATCTGCTGTGGTGTTCCGTCTCAGTTATTGGGGGGATATGTGCCAGGGCAAGAGTATTCACACCAGCAAGGGGGGTGCCATGCGACTAATGTGACGTCGTGTCGTCTTCGTCTGCTGTATGTTCTATTAGGTAAGTGTGTAGTGGGCCCCAGATATCTCTTGGTCGTGACGAAGGGGGTTGAAGGTCGGCATATGTATGTAGTTGTTCTTGACAATAGATCAGATCGTGCATCCAGTCTTTAAATTTCGGCGCCCGTCCCCTGCCCCATCTGCAAGCTACTCTCCGTTTGGCTAGAAGGAGCGCAAGGGAGGCATATCTGCGTATTTTAATTGTGAGGGGCTTAGTATATCCCAGTAGGGCCGTGAGGGGATCCGCAGGGATATGGACTCCCGTCATGAGGTCTAGTGCAGTCAGGACCGCCGCCCAGAATTCCTGTACAGGGGGCAGTCCCAAGCCAGGTGCATAAAGTCCGCTCCCTCACGCCCGCAGCGTTCACATCGGGCGTTGTCTCGTATCTTTAGTCGGTGCATGCGTGCGGGAGTGTAATACAGTCGATGTATGTATTTATAGTGGATCATGCGGAATCTGCTGCTAGCGGATATTTTGCCCGTTTGCCTATAGCAGAATGTCCATTGTTCCTCAGTCAGAGGGCGTCCCAATTCCTCCTCCCATCGCTGACGAGCCGGGGGGGATCGTATTCCCTAGCGTTCTGAACCGTGCGATATAGAAGTGACACTACATGTGCGGGGGTGTCCTGTTGCAGTAGCGCATGAAGCGGGAGCATGGGTGGGGGCTCTAGGGGAAAGGCGGGCGTAAGAGATCGTATGTTTTGTCGGAGCCTTATATAGTAGAAGCGTTCCAAGGGGGTGGGATTGGCATCCTTAAAGAATTCCTCAGAGGTACTAAATGTTCCTTTAGTATATAAATGGCCCCAGGTGTGGATGGAGAGTTTCCGAAGGAGTCGACGGCAGCCGCCCTCCTCCGTCACCGGGATGTCTTTCCGCCCAAAAGGGGCAGAAGCGGAGAGTACATTAGTGTGTTGTCTGTAGCTTTCGCAAGGTCGTGCCATGCGCTAACGGTGCATTGGACAGTGGTGGAGGCTAGGTGGCGCGGGACTGTTGGGTTACTGAGATATGCAGTGCTTGGGGTGGGATTCATGTATCCATCTTCTATTGCCAGATGGGGCATGAAGGGAGGGGGTTTCATCCAATATGTGGCATAGTGTGCCTGTGCGCAGCTAAAGTATAGTTCTATGTCTGGGATAGCGAAGCCGCCTGCTTCAAACGGCCGTGTAAGTATGTCCCACCGAAGCCTGGCTTGTTTGCCCCCCATGTGAGTCTGAGAAGTTGAGTCTTTATCGCGGAGAAGAAGTGACGGCTGGGGGCGTACGGGATATTCACAAAGAGATATAGTAATTTAGGTAAAATCACCATTTTTATTATAGCCGTTCTACCCGCCATGGACAGGGGCATCGCGATCCAGCGCGTTATTTTATCAGTGATAGAGTCCAGAGCCCGTCCATAGTTAGCCCGCATGAGTTCTTCGCGGCTACGGGAGATGATTATCCCCAAGTATGGGAGAGTGTCAGCGCTCCAATCAAGAGGAAGTCTGGATGGAACTTTTGTGTAGCTGCAGTGAGGGGATAGATCTGAGACTTTTTCCAGTTGATGTTAACTCCAGCCAGTTTTCCAAACAACAGAAACAGGCGAAGAATGGGATTCAGGCTCATCTCAGGGTCACGCAGGTATAGCGTGATGTCGTCTGCATATAAGGATATTAGTATTTGTCGTTCCGGATAAATTATGGCATGTTCGCGGTAGTGTTGTCGGATTTTAGCAGCCAGGGGTTCCACTGCTAGGGCAAAAAGGAGGGGGATAATGGACATCCCTGCCTAGTGCCCCTGCCCAGCGGAAATGAGGAAGAGCGGAGCCCATTGATCCCCACAGTGGCACGTAATCCAGTATATAGTAGGGTAATCCAAGCCAGAAAGGGGCCGGAAATCCCATGCGCACCAGGACATAGGAGAGATAATCCCATTCTAGGGAGTCAAATGCCCTGGTGGCATCTAGGAATACAGCCGCTGCATTAGCGTCCGGGTCAATGTCATGCATCAATGCAAATAGGGTACGCAGGTTGTGGGCTGTACTTCTTGTGGGAACAAAGCCCGACTGGTCCGGAAGGACCAGTACCGGCATCAGGGGATGGATGCGGTTGGCAATGAGCTTAGCTAGGACTTTGGCATCCGTATTTATTAGGGATAGGGGCCGGTATGAGTCTAAATGCGAGGTTGGTTTACCGGGCTTGGGCAGAGAAATTATTAGTGCCTCTCTCATGGAGGGGGGAAGAGCGCCAGTCTCCCGGGCCTCCTCAAAAACATGTCTCAGTTTCGGGAGCAGTAAGTGCCGGTATGTTTTATAAAATTCGGCTGGGAGGCCGTCTGGGCCTGGAGCCTTTCCGGATTGTAGCTGCATAATTGCCGAAATGATCTCTTCGTCTTCGTGATGTGCCAGGAGAAGCTCTCTTTGGCCATCTCCCAGCCAGGCTATGGCAGTGTCCTCAAAAAAGGGATCAAAGTCTGCCGGGGTCTGCCGGTGAGAGGTGTACAATGTTTTATAAAATCTTCTGAAGGCTGCAAGTATGTCGGATGAGTTTGTGTGTGTCTGACCATCCTCGTCATCAATAGTCAACACTGTATTAGCGAATCGGGGGGTCGAATAGTGGAGGCCAGAGCCCGCCCTGGTCTATCCCCTTCGCCATATCGGCGAGCCGTGTGGTATTTCCCCCTGAATTTACACTCTCGATCTGCTGTTTCCTGATGGTCAGTGAGTAGTGCGCGCAAGTGCGCCTGCAGTGCAGGGGAGGGGGTATCTTGTATATGTAGTTCGGTTTGTTTGATATCTGACTCCAGTTTGTGAAGTCGGTTGCGGATATCTTTAAGTACTCCTCCACTTTTAGCAATACATACACCTCGCATGGTGACTTTGAAAGCCTCCCATATGGTAGAGTATTGCGAGACCGAGCCCTCATTCCGGAGGAAAAAGTCAGTTATCTCTTGCTCCAACTCCGCCTTAAAAACTGGGTCAAGAAGCGATTGCGGATTGAGGCGCCAGGATAGGTATGGGGGTTCCGTCTGTGGTGGGCTGAGGGACAGTAGGACCGGGGAGTGATCAGAGTAGGTACGGGGAGATATGAGGTATGTGACGCCCAGGTCGCCAGGCCCCTGTCCACCAGCCAGTAGTCAATACGTGACCAGGAGGAATGTGCAGTAGAATAACAAGACCCCTGACAAACTAGCGGGTGTTGTGCTCTCCAGGGGTCTACCAGGTCTTGATCTTCAACAATGTTTTTCAGAGTTAGGTGTGCGGCAGTGTAATGGTGTGGTTGTGGGTGTGACCTGTCTAAGTGCGGGTAAATAGTAACGTTAAAGTCCCCTCCCCATATCAGGTGGGTGGTGCCAATATCTTGGATCTTGCCCCATAATACCCGGTAGAAATCCGGATCATCCGTATTCGGGCCATAACAGGACGCTAGCGTGATCGTTTGTGCCAATAGCCTACCCCATAAGAGAATGTAGCGACCTTGTGGATCTGCGTAGGAGCCAAGAGGGGTATATGGGAGTGTGTGTTTTATAAGGATCGCGGTCCCTCGCGAGTAGGAGGAGTAGCATGAGAATCCCCGGTGGCTAGCCCATCGAGTGGCAAAGGGGGAGGCGTGAGGACGTAAATGGGTCTCTTGAAGCATGGCACAGTGAATGTCGTGTCGGTCTAGATACGCCAGAATGCGGCGGCGTTTGCGGGGATCCCCCAGGCCTCGCACATTCCACGTCAGAAAGTTATATTTGAGTGTGTTAGATCGGGCTGCCATCATGTGGTCGGTAGATTAAAATGATCGTGTACATCAGCGTATGTCATTGTGTGTCGCATCCATCTCTTGTCGCAATAACGCAAAACAGAACTAAAAAAAAAGGACATAATAACATTCCCCAATCCCTCCCGCCACCCACAACAGCAATCCCAACCTGCCGTGATCCCTTCCTCCCCCTCCCATCCCACTTTAACCAAATTAGTCCCAACCGGGGACTACGTAATAGACTAAATCCCATTTCAATAGAATGCAGGGTTCACCTGGTGGGTAGCGGCTAGAGGGCAGCCAGGTGCTCCTCGCAAGAGCGAGGGTGTTCGGGGATAACAATGGTAGTCCGGCCTAGTTAAAGTACGGTGTAGGCCTTCATTTTGTACAGTGTTAGTCCATGACTAGAGAGCAGGCCTCTCGTGTTTACGTGAATATCGTCATCGTCTGCCAGTTGTTCCTTCACTGCTCCAGGAGAGAGAGTTCCAGTCAGGCTTTGTCAGCACACTGTGGGAGCCATGCGGACTGGTAAGCAAGGGGAGGCAGCATAGTGTTTAGCTGGTAAAGATTCAATGCGAGGTGAGCTGCGGGCGCGCGCGCCCGGAGCAGCCGGGCCCGACACTCCCCTCAGGCAGCGCAGCAGGGCCTCGGGATCAGCAGGAGGTCCAACAGCAGAGACAGGGGTCTCGTTACCATAGGGTGTAGGGCTATTCAATGTCAGATACGCCTCCCTGTTCGTCCGCCGGGTTCCTCGGGAGTGAGCGGTCCTCCTGCGGCTTAGGTAAAGTTTTTATGAAATCCAGCGCGTGTTGGGGGTTAGTGAAGAAGTGTGGACGCTCCTGAGAGGTTATTTTTAAGCGGGCTGGGAAGAGCATAGCATATGGGATGTTGAGCTGCTGGAGTTTCTTCTTGACTTGGAGGAACTTCCGTCTTTGCTCCTGTACGGCCATAGTGAAGTCAGGAAAGATAGAGATCTCCATCCCCTGATGTGTGAGACGTCCTTTTTCTCTAGAGAGCCGGAGAGCCGTGTCTCTATCGCGGTAGTTCAATACCCTAGCTATGATGGGTCGCGGGGGGCCCCCGGAGGAGGGCGGCCCGCCAGTGAGCGATGCGCTCTTTCCACAACGAGGATTGGGGAGAATGCTTCCCTGCCGAATAGGGTGATGAGCAGGTTTTCAATATACGTCTCCATCTTACCGGTGGCCGTTGACTCTGCCACTCCTAGGATTCTGAGGTTGTTCCTCCTTGAGCGGGATTCCAATTCTTCATTTTTGGCAGCTATAACTTTCAGTACTTTGTCCATGTCAAGGGTGTGATTGGTGTTGGCGCTAGCCGTGTCCTCCAAGTCAGATATTCGTCTTTCAGCCTCGGCGAGACGATCGTCATGTCTTTCAACTTTGTGTGTGAGGCCATCCATTCTGGCTGACATTGAGTCCATTTTGGACTCTATAGATGTGAGGCTCGACTGCATCACCAGCAGCAGGTCCTTCAGATCCGCCGCCGAGGGCGCTGGAGCCTCCGCTCGGTCATCCTCTGGTTCTAATTGAGTGCGGGAGGTCTTCCGGGTGTCAAAGGTGAGTTTGGGTTGCCTTCCGTCGGGTTTACCCATGGTCGGTGGATTGTATAGTCCCAGGTAGTGTCGAGGCCGAGGCTATTTCGTCCCGCGTTTCAGGTGAAGACGCCGCACAGAGTATAGCGCGAAGCAGGATTGCCGCTCGGTGGGTCAGCCAGGGGATGTAGGCCCCGCGCTCCCCCGGCGGCGCCCCACGCCCGCAGCCCCAGTGATGTAGGCCTTGTGTGGCTAATGCAGTATATCCCCCTCGCAGCGGATGGTATCTGCCGTCCAGCAGTGGCAATGTGTCTCAGCCTATCTCCGGTTCTGTCCCAGTCCGCTGGGCCCACCCAGTGCTCCATCAGCCGCCGCCCCCGCGCCCAAGCACCCAGCGACCTCAACAGCGGAGTCGCAGAGAGACACACGTGGTCAATGGGCGTTGTCACACAGGCGCGTTGTATTACCTCGTGTAGCGCCTCCGAGCTAGGGTGCCCCGCGGGAACCGGGCAGGTATGGTGTCGGCCTCCACCGCCCGCCGGTCAGGCCGCATGGAAGACTGATCCGGCAGCAGGAGTCTTCCCACCGGTGCGGGAAATGGTGTCTTATTCCCTCCTCTCGGCGTCAGCAGGGGCCCTCAGAAGGATCCAGGAGCGCGCCGGGGGAAGGCGGGTTTTGTGGTGTCCTCGCGTCGCGGCCCCCTCCAAGCTGCATCAGCGGGGCCAGGGCAGCTCCGCATCGGCTCACGCGCCCTCGCAGCTTGTTCAACCCCGGGGCCGCCTGGTCCCCGGAGGGCCGCAGCAGCGAGTCACGGAGCCTCCAGGCAGGGCCTCGAGCGGTGCGCGCGCCGCCCCCCGCACCGGGAGAGCTGGGCCGGGGGCGCGTGCGGGGTCGAAGCAGCACTCACCTCCGTCAAGAGGGGATCCTCCTCTCCGCCTCCAGCGACCCGCTCCGATCGGCACGCTCCTCGCCCGAGGCCCACGTTCCGGCGAGCCCCAGGTCAGCAGGCGGCAGCGTCCAGACGTCCTCCAGGGGTCAGCAGGGCAGGCGATGCGCACGATCCTCGTCGCTGTACCGCCACAGGCTCCCGGCCTCAGCAGGCAGCCCCCTCCCGCACGGGCCTGTCTGGGCCGCGCGGCCCTCCGCCACTGCAGGGAGCGTAGTTGGGGAAAGTCGGCGATGTTTTTTTATCTGCGGGCGCAGCCAGTTGTTCTAGCGGGCTCCTAGTATGGAGCAGGGTCCGACAGAGCCTGGGAAGTGGTCACCGGTGCATTATGTGCCGGGATAATGCGGATTTATGTCGGATTTCGTCCCCGAACTGCAGGAGCCTCACATCAGTGCGGCCATCTTGCTTGGCGCCCTCTAGCGCCCCCCAAACCTTCTTTTTTAATACATATAAGTCACCCCTAAGGTAGGCCCTGGACAGCCCAAGGCCAGGATGCAGTGTAGTTAAAAAATGGGACATGTACTTTTAAGTTATACATGCCCGGGGAGTGAAAAACGACTACATTTGTTTTTCACTACAGCAAGGCCCATCTCTCCCACAGGTTAACATTGGGATTATCTATTACAATTTATAAGTGTAATTTCAAATTTGGAAATGGTTGACATTTCGAGTTTGGTGTCTCAATTTAAAATCACAACTTATGGTAAAGTCGAATTTTAAGTTGTAAGTCTGAAAATGGCACTTTTAGAAAGTTGCATTTTCTTACTTTTAACCATTCTGTGCCTCTGCCTGTCTCCGAAAACACATCTGGAGTGGGTGACAGCTGGGCTTTGTGCATTCCCTCTAGGCAGTCACACACAAAGTGAGCTGAGGTGTGCCTGATGTAATTCACATCCTGATGGGCCGTTAACACCCTGATGGGTCATCCTGGGCAGGATGGGAGTGGGGAGTTGACACTTGCACCTGAATAGGGCTGTGCCTGTCCCCACACAAAGAGTTGCATACCCCACTGTAGTGAGTCTGAAGCCAGGGCAAGGCCTCTCTTTGAAGTCTCCCCCACTTGAAAGGAACAACTGGGTATATGTACTGGACCCCTGACACTATCAGCTCAGTACACATCTGGACCTGAGGACACTCTGCCAAGAAGAAGGACTGCTGTGCTGCTGAAAGAACTGTCACTCTGCTGGACTCTGCTGGATTGATGCTTTACTGTGCCTGCTCTGCTGCCCTCCTTGACAGGTAGTGAGAAGGACTGGACCTAAACCTCTACATCCCCAGAACTAAGTGACTCCAAGGGCTTGCACGCTAGCCTACTGTTCTGAAGTCTCAGGCACATCAAAGATTTCATTCAACCCTGCTACAGCCTCTGAACTCTGCCAATTGTGAATCCTACCCTGACAAGTGGTGCCAATCCAGTCCTCGGCCCTTGGAAGTGGGTTTGATGGCTCTTATCTACAGAATCCATGCATCGTCGACTTTGCACCGGTCGGAACCGATGCATTCCCTTCGATGTCAATCCATTGCCTCTTCAAGGATCTCACTGCACCGACAGCGCAGCTCCACCTTGACATATTGCCTTCTTCTCCAGGGGTTTGACACCGACGCATCCCCGAACTGCGTGACTTGGAACCGACGCATCACCTACAATCCTTCGTATCTATGCCAATGCCTCGCCTACAACCTCTCCTCGCAGCTGCTCGTCCATGAAGGTACTGTTTGCAACGGGCCCTGCATGGCTCCTATATTCAGCCCGCGCTCAATCACAGTCGGCTTGACTTTTCAGATTTGGCCCGGTCCAACGCGATCATATAGCCACAGTAGTTCTTATGCTTGTAACACTATATTTCAGTAAATTCTTTAAAAATTCATAACTCTGGTTAAACTTACTTGATTTTTGTTGTTTTGGTCTTGTTTTTTGCATTAAGTTAAGCTCTGTTTTTCTAACCTGGTGTGGATTATTTCTGCATGATGTTTGCACTATTTTACTGTATTAAGTGTTGCACAAATTCTTTACGCATCGCCTCTTAAACCTGACTGATCTGTGCCAGGCTACCAGGGGGTGAGAACAAGTTAATTTCGGGTGTGTAGCTGGCGTACCCTGAGTAGGATTGTGGTTGCTGCTTGGACAGGTTGCATACCTCTGCCAAGCAGAAACCCAATTTCTGACACAGAGACAGATAGACAGAGAGAAAGAGAGAGAGAGAGATACTTTCTTCCTTGAGATTTTCAGTGAGAGAGACAGAGAGAGAAAGTGGGTGCAAAGTTCATGTGCATGTATATTGATTCTTGACAATGTACACTTATATGCAATTAAAACACAAATAAGGCTGTCCCTAGTGAGGCTTCCTACAAGTACCTACAGAATCTCTAGAGATGTATATCCGCAAGGGCATCTCAAAAAAGGTGAAAGACTGGCCTCACACACCACCTGGTGTCATGCTTCATCATAGGCCGTCCTCGCCCTCTAAAAACTCCGTTTGATAGAGGGCGGGCATACACCTGAAGACAGGGATGCACTTCTAAAACTAAGTGGTGGCCCGTAAAGTGAGTGAAAGTGTGGTTTAAAAACCATTAAACTTGTCCCCAAGAAGTTTAATTAAGGGGCAGATCTATGGTATTAAAACAAGTGAACGGTAATCTGGGAATTCAATATCCCTTTACCGAAATAGATGGTCAACATGTTTCTGCTCTGCGTCCCATATGGGTACATAGCATTCGTCAGGACCGAGATGGATATTGGGCTCTACCTTTTTACACAATGTGCATGAAAGGGTTACCACTCTAAGAAACGGGGGTACAAATACCAACTCCCCATATAGTGCAAAATCTAAAATATAAGAGTATCTGTAGGAAAATAGGAAACAAAAAACAAACAAACCGGACGTGTAAGTAAGATAAAAGCACACTATGCTGTACGTATAACACCACACGTTATGCTGCGCGTGGTAGAATCTAAGTGAAACACGTGTCAATCATACGTGTTCACACTTAATTGAAAAAGCACTTAATGATACTGCTTACCTAAGGACACTATCCTATAAGCTTCATGGGAGGTCGAGGGTGGAAGGGCCTACTGTGGCTTATTCTGTAAAAACACACAATGCATGAGACACTAGGCTACAATTTGTAGCCCAAATAGAAGTATTGCTAGTACACACTCGTACAAATACATGCCTTAAATTAAGAGCATGCACATAAGGCGTTAAAGGCACTTCAGCATTTACCCATGACACTCATACTCTTACTGTCATATTCAGCGCTTCCAGCAGTTCCATCTATGTTCATCCGCTTCGCCTCCCCGCCGGTAATGTGGGTAAGTGGGGGCGGGTTTTTATACTCATGCGCGCTGGCTCTTTCGAAAGTAATTGAAAGATTAGATGATTGTTACCGCCTGTGCGGGTTCCGGTGTGCGCATAAACAGCTGCCTGGTTGCCTGTTCATGGGCGGACCAAAGGAGCTAAGGGTAAGCCCCGATGGCACGCCTATAGTACCAAAGAGCGCGCATGAGCTGACCCTGTTCCACCGCTCTCATCCCCTTAATTAAGAGGCACTGAACACCCTAACTAATGGCACGCCCATCGTCCTGAGGGCGCATGCGCTAGTCGTCCTGAGGGCGCATGCGCTAGACTCGCTCCACCGCTCTCATCCCTCTAAATGAGAAGGGATGGCACAAAAACAGTAGCGGTCACTAAGGGAACACGACTACGCTTATATCTAGCGGTTTGTTATTGCATGCATGTCTCTTAAGACCACTAAATTATGGTAAAAAATGCTATCTAGTGTCAGAAGGACACTGCATTTTATTAAAATAATAAGGGCACAGTTACACAAATGAAAAAAACATTTGGTATAAAAAGAGAGAAAAAGAGAAAGAGGGAACAAAAGAGTGGCGTACATTAATGCGAACCCTTATGTATGTTTTACATTACGTGCATGTACACAAGATAAACTATGGAAGTGTACTGCTCATGGTGCCTCACAATGAATCACTCTAGGTAACAAAAGTTACCAGAGGTGGTAGTTGTGACTCAATATAGCAAGACATTTACAGGCACATACTATTAAAGCAATAGTCCATCATAAGACAACATTCAGTATATGGGTGGTAGTTTTGTATATATAATAGTCACGCCTCTATCAGGACTACTGATGGTCAATATATATTAGCGAGATAGTTGCAGCCAAGGTATTTCATCATTGAGCCCGGTGTCCCATGAGCGCAACCGGTACACCCAGCGTTGCTCCCTAACATGCAATTGTTGGCTTATGTCGGTTTTTTGTTTTCGCATCACCTCCATGACCACCCATCTCAGATCGGATTCAGTGTGATTCTTTTCAAGAAAATGTTTGGTCAGTCTGGTGTTAGATTTCTTGCACCGAATTGTGCTGCGATGTTCATTAATACGTGTTTTCACCTTCCTTGTGGTCATCCCAATGTACTTCAAGTTACACGGGCAATTCAGCATGTATATCACGTTTTCAGTGTTACAATTACTGAAATTTTTTAATGTCCATGGTCTATTTGTGCCAATATCTACTTCTTTTGTGATGGCAGTGAACTGGCAACACACACAGTTACCACATGGGAAATGACCGACTGGTTTGGGTTGGCTCCAGAGGGTGAATTGATTATCCTCTTCCTCACGTATATTTTTAGAGTGTACCAGGTCGTCTCGTAGGTTTCTGCTTCTCTTAAAAGCGAAAAGGGAGGTTCCCACTTTCTTGTTCCGCTATTAAGTATCGCCCATTTCTTTTTGATGATATTCTGCACTTTGTTGGACACGGGGGTATATGTAGTCACACATACCAAACGGTCGGTTTGTTCCTTAATGGTGGTGTCAAGTAGGGCTGCTCTATTGTTATTTCTCGCCCTTTTCTTGGCTTTCCTGACCATACGTTTTGGATAATGTCTTGCCAGGAGTTTGGATTCCAGTTCTTCTGCCTGTGCGTGAAATGACTCTAATTCTGAGCAGTTTCTTCGCACTCTTAAGAATTGGCCCCCAGGCAGGTTTTGGCGTAGTGCCCTTGGGTGGTAGCTCTCATATAATAAGAGACTATTCCTGTCTGTTGGTTTTGTGTGTACTTTAGTGGAGATCCCACCCATTGTCAAGGTGATATCCAAGTCTAGAAAAACAGCATGGTTTTTTTCAATAGTGTGGGTAAATTTAAGATGCAAATCTTTACTGTTAATCCACTCCACAAAAGTACTGGCTTCCTCCATTGTGCCATGCCACACGACAAGAATGTCGTCTATATATCGTTTCCACGTCTTCATCTGATGGTTAAAAGGGTTGTTATCACCGAAGATGTGATCTTCCTCAAACTGGTGGACGTACAGACACGCCAAACTCGGCGCGAAGGTACTGCCCATTGACGTGCCTTTGATCTGCCGATACAGTTTATCTTCGAACTCGAAGAAATTTTCAGTAAGAGCCAGCTCCACACACTCCATAATGAAGTGTGTTGGTGTGATAAAAGACCAATCTTGATTAAGGAGGATTAGTTCTACCACCTCCAATGTACGTCTCTGGGGAATACTTGTATAGAGAGCCTCAATATCCATAGTTATGAGCAGGTCCTCCTCGATGTTAATATCCAGGTCCCTCAGATGGCATAAGACATCCTTCGTATCTTTTAGATATGATTGAGATTTTTTTACGATGGGTCTTAGGAACCAATCGCAGAATTGGGATAAAGGTTCCAACAGTGATCCGATGCCCGACACTATCGGTCTCCCTGGTGGTGGTGTCTTGTTTTTATGGATTTTGGGGAGCGTGTAAAATCTAGGTGTTCTCGGTTCTGTGTTTATGAGGAAACCAACAGACAGGAATAGTCTCTTATTATATGAGAGCTACCACCCAAGGGCACTACGCCAAAACCTGCCTGTGGGCCAATTCTTAAGAGTGCGAAGAAACTGCTCAGAATTAGAGTCATTTCACGCACAGGCAGAAGAACTGGAATCCAAACTCCTGGCAAGACATTATCCAAAACGTATGGTCAGGAAAGCCAAGAAAAGGGCGAGAAATAACAATAGAGCAGCCCTACTTGACACCACCATTAAGGAACAAACCGACCGTTTGGTATGTGTGACTACATATACCCCCGTGTCCAACAAAGTGCAGAATATCATCAAAAAGAAATGGGCGATACTTAATAGCGGAACAAGAAAGTGGGAACCTCCCTTTTCGCTTTTAAGAGAAGCAGAAACCTACGAGACGACCTGGTACACTCTAAAAATATACGTGAGGAAGAGGATAATCAATTCACCCTCTGGAGCCAACCCAAACCAGTCGGTCATTTCCCATGTGGTAACTGTGTGTGTTGCCAGTTCACTGCCATCACAAAAGAAGTAGATATTGGCACAAATAGACCATGGACATTAAAAAATTTCAGTAATTGTAACACTGAAAACGTGATATACATGCTGAATTGCCCGTGTAACTTGAAGTACATTGGGATGACCACAAGGAAGGTGAAAACACGTATTAATGAACATCGCAGCACAATTCGGTGCAAGAAATCTAACACCAGACTGACCAAACATTTTCTTGAAAAGAATCACACTGAATCCGATCTGAGATGGGTGGTCATGGAGGTGATGCGAAAACAAAAACCGACATAAGCCAACAATTGCATGTTAGGGAGCAACGCTGGGTGTACCGGTTGCGCTCATGGGACACCGGGCTCAATGATGAAATACCTTGGCTGCAACTATCTCGCTAATATATATTGACCATCAGTAGTCCTGATAGAGGCGTGACTATTATATATACAAAACTACCACCCATATACTGAATGTTGTCTTATGATGGACTATTGCTTTAATAGTATGTGCCTGTAAATGTCTTGCTATATTGAGTCACGACTACCACCTCTGGTAACTTTTGTTACCTAGAGTGATTCATTGTGAGGCACCATGAGCAGTACACTTCCATAGTTTATCTTGTGTACATGCACGTAATGTAAAACATACATAAGGGTTCGCATTAATGTATGCCACTCTTTTGTTCCCTCTTTCTCTTTTTCTCTCTTTTTATACCAAATGATTTTTTTCATTTGTGTAACTGTGCCCTTATTATTTTAATAAAATGCAGTGTCCTTCTGACACTAGATAGCATTTTTTACCATAATTTAGTGGTCTTAAGAGACATGCATGCAATAACAAACCGTTAGATATAAGCGTAGTCGTGTTCCCTTAGTGACCGCTACTGTTTTTGTGCCATCCCTTCTCATTTAGAGGGATGAGAGCGGTGGAGCGAGTCTAGCGCATGCGCCCCTCAGGACGACTAGCGCATGCGCCCTCAGGACGATGGGCGTGCCATTAGTTAGGGTGTACAGTGCCTCTTAATTAAGGGGATGAGAGCGGTGGAACAGGGTCAGCGCATGCGCGCTCTTTGGTACTATAGGCGTGCCATCGGGGCTTACCCTTAGCTCCTTTGGTCCGCCCATGAACAGGCAACCAGGCAGCTGTTTATGCGCACACCGGAACCCGCACAGGCGGTAACAATCATCTAATCTTTCAATTACTTTCGAAAGAGCCAGCGCGCATGAGTATAAAAACCCGCCCCCCACTTACCCACATTACCGGCGGGGAGGCGAAGCGGATGAACATAGATGGAACTGCTGGAAGCGCTGAATATGACAGTAAGAGTATGAGTGTCAAGGGTAAATGCTGAAGTGCCTTTAACGCCTTATGTGCATGCTCTTAATTTAAGGCATGTATTTGTACGAGTGTGTACTAGCAATACTTCTATTTGGGCTACAAATTGTAGCCTAGTGTCTCATGCATTGTGTGTTTTTACAGAATAAGCCACAGTAGGCCCTTCCACCCTCGACCTCCCATGAAGCTTATAGGATAGTGTCCTTAGGTAAGCAGTATCATTAAGTGCTTTTTCAATTAAGTGTGAACACGTATGATTGACACGTGTTTCACTTAGATTCTACCACGCGCAGCATAACGTGTGGTGTTATACGTACAGCATAGTGTGCTTTTATCTTACTTACACGTCCGGTTTGTTTGTTTTTTGTTTCCTATTTTCCTACAGATACTCTTATATTTTAGATTTTGCACTATATGGGGAGTTGGTATTTGTACCCCCGTTTCTTAGAGTGGTAACCCTTTCATGCACATTGTGTAAAAAGGTAGAGCCCAATATCCATCTCGGTCCTGACGAATGCTATGTACCCATATGGGACGCAGAGCAGAAACATGTTGACCATCTATTTCGGTAAAGGGATATTGAATTCCCAGATTACCGTTCACTTGTTTTAATACCATAGATCTGCCCCTTAATTAAACTTCTTGGGGACAAGTTTAATGGTTTTTAAACCACACTTTCACTCACTTTACGGGCCACCACTTAGTTTTAGAAGTGCATCCCTGTCTTCAGGTGTATGCCCGCCCTCTATCAAACGGAGTTTTTAGAGGACGAGGACGGCCTATGATGAAGCATGACACCAGGTGGTGTGTGAGGCCAGTCTTTCACCTTTTTTGAGATGCTCCTTGCGGATATACATCTCTAGAGATTCTGTAGGTACTTGTAGGAAGCCTCACTAGGGACAGCCTTATTTGTGTTTTAATACTATATAGGAGGCTGGCTCGTCCCTAAGCCCTGTGCCTCTAGTTCCCTCCCCTAGTTTTATACTAGGGCTAGTGTGTGTGTCTTTACGTACAGCCCTTGGCTGTGGGAACTCTATTAGGGCATATAACTAGGTCATATATGACTCAGGACTAAGTGAAAAAAAACACACAGTCCCATTCAAAATTAACGAAACATAGGGTGGTACAATTGACCTTCCCTGATTTCACCAAAAGCACTAGTAATGGAAACTGAACTGGCATATGATGAAAACACTTATGCTGAAATATTAAGAACACCGTCGCTCTTAGCTGAAACAGTGGTAGCCCAGACTGTTACCAACTCGGATGAATGGGCAGCTCTATCAACGAAAAAGAAAGAACAGATTCGTACAACCCTCCATGGAGCATTTATGACCGAATATTTAAGAAAGAATTCGGCACCACGAGGCCTCGTGGTTACCAATGAACCAAGGCTGTTCCTGAACATCAAAGAATTCAGAATTAATTGGTCCAGCATTGCATGGAAATGCACTAAGGATTGGTTGGTACTAATTATTAACACGGCCAGACAACTAGCGGATGCTCTCATGGTCGAGATACAACAATGTGAAAGCCAATTAAAAACTACAGTGCATATCACCGTTTTCAAAAAGAAACTAGAGGAAATAAACAATGACCATTCGTCATATAGGGAATACCTCACGCAATCCAAGATCACTAAATTACAAAAAGATGTGCAGAAGTTCAGCCGCGCAACAATATACCCCTATACCACCGATGAATATTATGACAGACCGCAAGAACAGGCCAAAAGACGTCAACCACGTTTTAGACCGACTCCCCAGAACTGGACTTTCAGCTCGGGTGAAGAAAGAAGCGACAGTAGCAGTGATGAGAGCACTGGTGGACAGCACCCGAGACGGAATCAGAATCCCCGCCAACAAATGTTCAACCCACCCATGAACCCCTATGGGTTCTGGCCACATCAGTTCTATCCACCTGGCTTCGGTTTTCAACAAGGTCCGCAACCTTTTTAGCCAGGGGACAGGGAAGAGGCAGGGGCAGACAAAAAACAAGAAATACCCCCAGAGTACAATGGGAGGACGAACCATCTACCAGTGGAGCGATCACACGGAGCAAAGGCAGAGGCAGGGACGGCATACTAACAACGAACAAGGAATGACGAATGTCGTAAACCTAAGTGATTATACAATCAACAAAGAAGAAGAAGCCGTCCTTGCGAAAGGCCTGGGTTTTGTTCCAACACCGAGAAATGACCCGTTTTTCCTCAATACTGAACTAGCACAGTTCTTTCGGAAAATTAAGATGAAAGATTTCTTTGGGGAGATACGAGGTACTGATGATGGAAAAACAAACACAGGTCTTCGTAATAAATCTACGTTTACTCCACCCATCCAAAACATCTCTTGTAATGTCCTTGCGTTCGAACAGGCAGTAATGAAGGAAGTCGAAGCAATCGACTTTAATAACACCAAAGGATTCCAGAATTTGACAAAAGGGGAGAGAACAGCACTCCAAAAACTGAGTAACAACCAAGATCTGGTAGTCAAGCCAGCCGATAAGGGCGGGGCCATAGTCCTCATGAATTATACCATGTATAGAGAGGAGTGCCTCCGCCTTTTATCTGATACTATGAGCTACGAGATACATCTGAATGATCCCACTACATGGATTATGAATAAAATCAAGAGCATGGTTCATGAAGCACTGACATGTGATTGGATCACGAAACATGAGGCTGATTTCCTGATAAACACAGAACCGAGAACACCTAGATTTTACACGCTCCCCAAAATCCATAAAAACAAGACACCACCACCAGGGAGACCGATAGTGTCGGGCATCGGATCACTGTTGGAACCTTTATCCCAATTCTGCGATTGGTTCCTAAGACCCATCGTAAAAAAATCTCAATCATATCTAAAAGATACGAAGGATGTCTTATGCCATCTGAGGGACCTGGATATTAACATCGAGGAGGACCTGCTCATAACTATGGATATTGAGGCTCTCTATACAAGTATTCCCCAGAGACGTACATTGGAGGTGGTAGAACTAATCCTCCTTAATCAAGATTGGTCTTTTATCACACCAACACACTTCATTAGGGAGTGTGTGGAGCTGGCTCTTACTGAAAATTTCTTCGAGTTCGAAGATAAACTGTATCGGCAGATCAAAGGCACGTCAATGGGCAGTACCTTCGCGCCGAGTTTGGCGTGTCTGTATGTCCACCGTTTGAGGAAGATCACATCTTCGGTGATAACAACCCTTTTAACCATCAGATGAAGACGTGGAAACGATATATAGACGACATTCTTGTCGTGTCGCATGGCACAATGGAGGAAGCCAGTACTTTTGTGGAGTGGATTAACAGTAAAGATTTGCATCTTAAATTTACCCACACTATTGAAAAAAACCATGCTGTTTTTCTAGACTTGGATATCACCTTGACAATGGGTGGGATCTCCACTAAAGTACACACAAACCAACAGACAGGAATAGTCTCTTATTATATGAGAGCTACCACCCAAGGGCACTACGCCAAAACCTGCCTGTGGGACAATTCTTAAGAGTGCGAAGAAACTGCTCAGAATTAGAGTCATTTCACGCACAGGCAGAAGAACTGGAATCCAAACTCCTGGCAAGACATTATCCAAAACGTATGGTCAGGAAAGCCAAGAAAAGGGCGAGAAATAACAATAGAGCAGCCCTACTTGACACCACCATTAAGGAACAAACCGACCGTTTGGTATGTGTGACTACATATACCCCCGTGTCCAACAAAGTGCAGAATATCATCAAAAAGAAATGGGCGATACTTAATAGCGGAACAAGAAAGTGGGAACCTCCCTTTTCGCTTTTAAGAGAAGCAGAAACCTACGAGACGACCTGGTACACTCTAAAAATATACGTGAGGAAGAGGATAATCAATTCACCCTCTGGAGCCAACCCAAACCAGTCGGTCATTTCCCATGTGGTAACTGTGTGTGTTGCCAGTTCACTGCCATCACAAAAGAAGTAGATATTGGCACAAATAGACCATGGACATTAAAAAATTTCAGTAATTGTAACACTGAAAACGTGATATACATGCTGAATTGCCCGTGTAACTTGAAGTACATTGGGATGACCACAAGGAAGGTGAAAACACGTATTAATGAACATCGCAGCACAATTCGGTGCAAGAAATCTAACACCAGACTGACCAAACATTTTCTTGAAAAGAATCACACTGAATCCGATCTGAGATGGGTGGTCATGGAGGTGATGCGAAAACAAAAACCGACATAAGCCAACAATTGCATGTTAGGGAGCAACGCTGGGTGTACCGGTTGCGCTCATGGGACACCGGGCTCAATGATGAAATATCTTGGCTGCAACTATCTCGCTAATATATATTGACCATCAGAAGTCCTGATAGAGGCGTGACTATTATATATACAAAACTACCACCCATATACTGAATGTTGTCTTATGATGGACTATTGCTTTAATAGTATGTGCCTGTAAATGTCTTGCTATATTGAGTCACGACTACCACCTCTGGTAACTTTTGTTACCTAGAGTGATTCATTGTGAGGCACCATGAGCAGTACACTTCCATAGTTTATCTTGTGTACATGCACGTAATGTAAAACATACATAAGGGTTCGCATTAATGTACGCCACTCTTTTGTTCCCTCTTTCTCTTTTTATACCAAATGATTTTTTTCATTTGTGTAACTGTGCCCTTATTATTTTAATAAAATGCAGTGTCCTTCTGACACTAGATAGCATTTTTTACCATAATTTAGTGGTCTTAAGAGACATGCATGCAATAACAAACCGCTAGATATAAGCGTAGTCGTGTTCCCTTAGTGACCGCTACTGTTTTTGTGCCATCCCTTCTCATTTAGAGGGATGAGAGCGGTGGAGCGAGTCTAGCGCATGCGCCCCTCAGGACGACTAGCGCATGCGCCCCTCAGGACGATGGGCGTGCCATTAGTTAGGGTGTACAGTGCCTCTTAATTAAGGGGATGAGAGCGGTGGAACAGGGTCAGCGCATGCGCGCTCTTTGGTACTATAGGCGTGCCATCGGGGCTTACCCTTAGCTCCTTTGGTCCGCCCATGAACAGGCAACCAGGCAGCTGTTTATGCGCACACCGGAACCCGCACAGGCGGTAACAATCATCTAATCTTTCAATTACTTTCGAAAGAGCCAGCGCGCATGAGTATAAAAACCCGCCCCCACTTACCCACATTACCGGCGGGGAGGCGAAGCGGATGAACATAGATGGAACTGCTGGAAGCGCTGAATATGACAGTAAGAGTATGAGTGTCATGGGTAAATGCTGAAGTGCCTTTAACGCCTTATGTGCATGCTCTTAATTTAAGGCATGTATTTGTACGAGTGTGTACTAGCAATACTTCTATTTGGGCTACAAATTGTAGCCTAGTGTCTCATGCATTGTGTGTTTTTACAGAATAAGCCACAGTAGGCCCTTCCACCCTCGACCTCCCATGAAGCTTATAGGATAGTGTCCTTAGGTAAGCAGTATCATTAAGTGCTTTTTCAATTAAGTGTGAACACGTATGATTGACACGTGTTTCACTTAGATTCTACCACGCGCAGCATAACGTGTGGTGTTATACGTACAGCATAGTGTGCTTTTATCTTACTTACACGTCCGGTTTGTTTGTTTTTTGTTTCCTATTTTCCTACAGATACTCTTATATTTTAGATTTTGCACTATATGGGGAGTTGGTATTTGTACCCCGTTTCTTAGAGTGGTAACCCTTTCATGCACATTGTGTAAAAAGGTAGAGCCCAATATCCATCTCGGTCCTGACGAATGCTATGTACCCATATGGGACGCAGAGCAGAAACATGTTGACCATCTATTTCGGTAAAGGGATATTGAATTCCCAGATTACCGTTCACTTGTTTTAATACCATAGATCTGCCCCTTAAT
This sequence comes from Calotriton arnoldi, assembly GCA_963921515.1. Taxonomy (NCBI): domain Eukaryota; kingdom Metazoa; phylum Chordata; class Amphibia; order Caudata; family Salamandridae; genus Calotriton; species Calotriton arnoldi. The sequence goes on along the minus strand of CAWUFW010000084.1, from coordinate 1,286,599 downwards.
TAAACTTCTTGGGGACAAGTTTAATGGTTTTTAAACCACACTTTCACTCACTTTACGGGCCACCACTTAGTTTTAGAAGTGCATCCCTGTCTTCAGGTGTATGCCCGCCCTCTATCAAACGGAGTTTTTAGAGGGCGAGGACGGCCTATGATGAAGCATGACACCAGGTGGTGTGTGAGGCCAGTCTTTCACCTTTTTGAGATGCCCCTTGCGGATATACATCTCTAGAGATTCTGTAGGTACTTGTAGGAAGCCTCACTAGGGACAGCCTTATTTGTGTTTTAATACTATATAGGAGGCTGGCTCGTCCCTAAGCCCTGTGCCTCTAGTTCCCTCCCCTAGTTTTATACTAGGGCTAGTGTGTGTGTCTTTACGTACAGCCCTTGGCTGTGGGAACTCTATTAGGGCATATAACTAGGTCATATATGACTCAGGACTAAGTGAAAAAAAACACACAGTCCCATTCAAAATTAACGAAACATAGGGTGGTACAATTGACCTTCCCTGATTTCACCAAAAGCACTAGTAATGGAAACTAAACTGGCATATGATGAAAACACTTATGCTGAAATATTAAGAACACCGTCGCTCTTAGCTGAAACGGTGGTAGCCCAGACTGTTACCAACTCGGATGAATGGGCAGCTCTATCAACGAAAAAGAAAGAACAGATTCGTACAACCCTCCATGGAGCATTTATGACCGAATATTTAAGAAAGAATTCGGCACCACGAGGCCTCGTGGTTACCAATGAACCAAGGCTGTTCCTGAACATCAAAGAATTCAGAATTAATTGGTCCAGCATTGCATGGAAATGCACTAAGGATTGGTTGGTACTAATTATTAACACGGCCAGACAACTAGCGGATGCTCTCATGGTCGAGATACAACAATGTGAAAGCCAATTAAAAACTACAGTGCATATCACCGTTTTCAAAAAGAAACTAGAGGAAATAAACAATGACCATTCGTCATATAGGGAATACCTCACGCAATCCAAGATCACTAAATTACAAAAAGATGTGCAGAAGTTCAGCCGCGCAACAATATACCCCTATACCACCGATGAATATTATGACAGACCGCAAGAACAGGCCAAAAGACGTCAACCACGTTTTAGACCGACTCCCCAGAACTGGACTTTCAGCTCGGGTGAAGAAAGAAGCGACAGTAGCAGTGATGAGAGCACTGGTGGACAGCACCCGAGACGGAATCAGAATCCCCGCCAACAAATGTTCAACCCACCCATGAACCCCTATGGGTTCTGGCCACATCAGTTCTATCCACCTGGCTTCGGTTTTCAACAAGGTCCGCAACCTTTTTAGCCAGGGGACAGGGAAGAGGCAGGGGCAGACAAAAAACAAGAAATACCCCCAGAGTACAATGGGAGGACGAACCATCTACCAGTGGAGCGATCACACGGAGCAAAGGCAGAGGCAGGGACGGCATACTAACAACGAACAAGGAATGACGAATGTCGTAAACCTAAGTGATTATACAATCAACAAAGAAGAAGAAGCCGTCCTTGCGAAAGGCCTGGGTTTTGTTCCAACACCGAGAAATGACCCGTTTTTCCTCAATACTGAACTAGCACAGTTCTTTCGGAAAATTAAGTTGAAAGATTTCTTTGGGGAGATACGAGGTACTGATGATGGAAAAACAAACACAGGTCTTCGTAATAAATCTACGTTTACTCCACCCATCCAAAACATCTCTTGTAATGTCCTTGCGTTCGAACAGGCAGTAATGAAGGAAGTCGAAGCAATCGACTTTAATAACACCAAAGGATTCCAGAATTTGACAAAAGGGGAGAGAACAGCACTCCAAAAACTGAGTAACAACCAAGATCTGGTAGTCAAGCCAGCCGATAAGGGCGGGGCCATAGTCCTCATGAATTATACCATGTATAGAGAGGAGTGCCTCCGCCTTTTATCTGATACTATGAGCTACGAGATACATCTGAATGATCCCACTACATGGATTATGAATAAAATCAAGAGCATGGTTCATGAAGCACTGACATGTGATTGGATCACGAAACATGAGGCTGATTTCCTCATAAACACAGAACCGAGAACACCTAGATTTTACACGCTCCCCAAAATCCATAAAAACAAGACACCACCACCAGGGAGACCGATAGTGTCGGGCATCGGATCACTGTTGGAACCTTTATCCCAATTCTGCGATTGGTTCCTAAGACCCATCGTAAAAAAATCTCAATCATATCTAAAAGATACGAAGGATGTCTTATGCCATCTGAGGGACCTGGATATTAACATCGAGGAGGACCTGCTCATAACTATGGATATTGAGGCTCTCTATACAAGTATTCCCCAGAGACGTACATTGGAGGTGGTAGAACTAATCCTCCTTAATCAAGATTGGTCTTTTATCACACCAACACACTTCATTATGGAGTGTGTGGAGCTGGCTCTTACTGAAAATTTCTTCGAGTTCGAAGATAAACTGTATCGGCAGATCAAAGGCACGTCAATGGGCAGTACCTTCGCGCCGAGTTTGGCGTGTCTGTACGTCCACCAGTTTGAGGAAGATCACATCTTCGGTGATAACAACCCTTTTAACCATCAGATGAAGACGTGGAAACGATATATAGACGACATTCTTGTCGTATGGCATGGCACAATGGAGGAAGCCAGTACTTTTGTGGAGTGGATTAACAGTAAAGATTTGCATCTTAAATTTACCCACACTATTGAAAAAAACCATGCTGTTTTTCTAGACTTGGATATCACCTTGACAATGGGTGGGATCTCCACTAAAGTACACACAAAACCAACAGACAGGAATAGTCTCTTATTATATGAGAGCTACCACCCAAGGGCACTACGCCAAAACCTGCCTGTGGGACAATTCTTAAGAGTGCGAAGAAACTGCTCAGAATTAGAGTCATTTCACGCACAGGCAGAAGAACTGGAATCCAAACTCCTGGCAAGACATTATCCAAAACGTATGGTCAGGAAAGCCAAGAAAAGGGCGAGAAATAACAATAGAGCAGCCCTACTTGACACCACCATTAAGGAACAAACCGACCGTTTGGTATGTGTGACTACATATACCCCCGTGTCCAACAAAGTGCAGAATATCATCAAAAAGAAATGGGCGATATTTAATAGCGGAACAAGAAAGTGGGAACCTCCCCTTTTCGCTTTTAAGAGAAGCAGAAACCTACGAGACGACCTGGTACACTCTAAAAATATACGTGAGGAAGAGGATAATCAATTCACCCTCTGGAGCCAACCCAAACCAGTCGGTCATTTCCCATGTGGTAACTGTGTGTGTTGCCAGTTCACTGCCTTCACAAAAGAAGTAGATATTGGCACAAATAGACCATGGACATTAAAACATTTCAGTAATTGTAACACTGAAAACGTGATATACATGCTGAATTGCCCGTGTAACTTGAAGTACATTGGGATGACCACAAGGAAGGTGAAAACACGTATTAATGAACATCGCAGCACAATTCGGTGCAAGAAATCTAACACCAGACTGACCAAACATTTTCTTGAAAAGAATCACACTGAATCCGATCTGAGATGGGTGGTCATGGAGGTGATGCGAAAACAAAAAACCGACATAAGCCAACAATTGCATGTTAGGGAGCAACGCTGGGTGTACCGGTTGCGCTCATGGGACACCGGGCTCAATGATGAAATACCTTGGCTGCAACTATCTCGCTAATATATATTGACCATCAGTAGTCCTGATAGAGGCGTGACTATTATATATACAAAACTACCACCCATATACTGAATGTTGTCTTATGATGGACTATTGCTTTAATAGTATGTGCCTGTAAATGTCTTGCTATATTGAGTCACGACTACCACCTCTGGTAACTTTTGTTACCTAGAGTGATTCATTGTGAGGCACCATGAGCAGTACACTTCCATAGTTTATCTTGTGTACATGCACGTAATGTAAAACATACATAAGGGTTCGCATTAATGTACGCCACTCTTTTGTTCCCTCTTTCTCTTTTTCTCTCTTTTTATACCAAATGATTTTTTTCATTTGTGTAACTGTGCCCTTATTATTTTAATAAAATGCAGTGTCCTTCTGACACTAGATAGCATTTTTACCATAATTTAGTGGTCTTAAGAGACATGCATGCAATAACAAACCGCTAGATATAAGCGTAGTCGTGTTCCCTTAGTGACCGCTACTGTTTTTGTGCCATCCCTTCTCATTTAGAGGGATGAGAGCGGTGGAGCGAGTCTAGCGCATGCGCCCCTCAGGACGACTAGCGCATGCGCCCCTCAGGACGATGGGCGTGCCATTAGTTAGGGTGTACAGTGCCTCTTAATTAAGGGGATGAGAGCAGTGGAACAGGGTCAGCGCACGCGCGCTCTTTGGTACTATAGGCGTGCCATCGGGGCTTACCCTTAGCTCCTTTGGTCCGCCCATGAACAGGCAACCAGGCAGCTGTTTATGCGCACACCGGAACCCGCACAGGCGGTAACAATCATCTAATCTTTCAATTACTTTCGAAAGAGCCAGCGCGCATGAGTATAAAAACCCGCCCCCCACTTACCCACATTACCGGCGGGGAGGCGAAGCGGATGAACATAGATGGAACTGCTGGAAGCGCTGAATATGACAGTAAGAGTATGAGTGTCATGGGTAAATGCTGAAGTGCCTTTAACGCCTTATGTGCATGCTCTTAATTTAAGGCATGTATTTGTACGAGTGTGTACTAGCAATACTTCTATTTGGGCTACAAATTGTAGCCTAGTGTCTCATGCATTGTGTGTTTTTACAGAATAAGCCACAGTAGGCCCTTCCACCCTCGACCTCCCATGAAGCTTATAGGATAGTGTCCTTAGGTAAGCAGTATCATTAAGTGCCTTTTCAATTAAGTGTGAACACGTAGGATTGACACGTGTTTCACTTAGATTCTACCACGCGCAGCATAACGTGTGGTGTTATACGTACAGCATAGTGTGCTTTTATCTTACTTACACGTCCGGTTTGTTTGTTTTTTGTTTCCTATTTTCCTACAGATACTCTTATATTTTAGATTTTGCACTATATGGGGAGTTGGTATTTGTACCCCCGTTTCTTAGAGTGGTAACCCTTTCATGCACATTGTGTAAAAAGGTAGAGCCCAATATCCATCTCGGTCCTGACGAATGCTATGTACCCATATGGGACGCAGAGCAGAAACATGTTGACCATCTATTTCGGTAAAGGGATATTGAATTCCCAGATTACCGTTCACTTGTTTTAATACCATAGATCTGCCCCTTAATTAAACTTCTTGGGGACAAGTTTAATGGTTTTTAAACCACACTTTCACTCACTTTACGGGCCACCACTTAGTTTTAGAAGTGCATCCCTGTCTTCAGGTGTATGCCCGCCCTCTATCAAACGGAGTTTTTAGAGGGCGAGGACGGCCTATGATGAAGCATGACACCAGGTGGTGTGTGAGGCCAGTCTTTCACCTTTTTTGAGATGCCCCTTGCGGATATACATCTCTAGAGATTCTGTAGGTACTTGTAGGAAGCCTCACTAGGGACAGCCTTATTTGTGTTTTAATACTATATAGGAGGCTGGCTCGTCCCTAAGCCCTGTGCCTCTAGTTCCCTCCCCTAGTTTTATACTAGGGCTAGTGTGTGTGCACTTATATGCAATGACACATATTGCACAAAGTTGTGTGAAGGAATTTGTATGGATATTTATAGTCTTGTTCTTCCTTTGCAATGCTCGTGAATTTGGCCAATCTCTAGTCTATGCCATTATGTAGGCATGCACAATTTAAAGTTTCATAACCTCTGCTCACACTTATTCTGCCCGCTCTCACCTGAATAAGCAACAGCCGGCAATAGTCTTGGTCTTATACGTTTATGGTCCTTACATCAGCACCTGGAGGATCTCTTGCCTAGCAATTAAGTCAGAATATCGAGGACAGAATTATCCTCATACAAAAATATTGTAGCTAAATATAGACAAGTACATTATCATGTATGAGGGTATGTATAGGTAAGTGTAGACTAACTGGGCTTACCTGTATAGTTTACAATTTCGATGTCCACATACAGTTACTTGAAGTTATATATAGCATCAAGTCAAATCTGTGCAGTTATGTATAGTAAATCTATACTTACCTTATATATTATGATATGTTGGTCGTCTATGTTTAGGCCACAATATTTTTGAAGGACTAGATTTTGTCCCTGATTTTCTGGATTGTTTTGCTCCTCTCTGCAAAATTCAGCAAGATGGACCTTGAAGGGTCTAATTAAAAAAGTACAACAATGCACCTCTGCGCCTTGAGTGCAACTTCAAACTGGAATGCAGTGGTAAATTGACAGATGTGAGCTGTATATCTGCATTTGGAAGCTCTCCGATTAATGCCTGTGCATGCAGAGTGCAGGAGCCCTCATTGCAGTGCAACTGGATGAAAAAAATATGAGCTGAGAGACAAATGTGATACAGAACATGCCTCTGTGGACAGATGCTCAAAATAACTAGCGCGCTCGTTTAACCTTTTGTAACTAGTACCGATGTGTTGACTCCCATGAGCATCATGATTTTGTGTGACTTAGTAAATAGGTGCAGTTTTGTACATTTGTGAAACCAAAATTGCCAATGCATGAGCCATGTTTTTACATATCTGTTTTTGCTGTAAAAGTCTGCCCTAATATTCGCATCTGTGGATTTATTTATTAGCTTGGTGAAGTGCTGTGCATCATATTTCGGGCGCTTTAGACTGCTTTAACCAACAGACATTTAAAGTGCACTGCCTTTCTAACTAAAATAGGTTAATAGATTTCCAATGCAATACAGCCTACCACAGTTGTCATTTTTTGTAAGTTTATCCTTTGGATAATCTTTCAGGCGCTCTGACACGTGCCCTCCCACTTGGATACTATTGCTTAAATAGACTTCTGTGGGAATTAATTACAGCGGCATTTTCCCATTCTATTTTGGACACTCTACATTTAATAATGACTGATGGATAACATGGTTATATTTGTAGAATTATGAACAATAGCCCACCTGCCACTGTTGGGACGATTCTGATTTTTTGATGTGTGTCTTCAGTTTTTATTTTGTGAACTGATATGAAGGTGAATTTTCCCAAGATCTGACAAGTTCATACATTGACACAAGGCTACATTACAAGACAGAAAGTGACACCCTGCATTGCACTGTCCAGTCTTTAATTGACTGGGTACAGGCACGCATGTCGGGGAGATGTGGTGGTCAGTGGCATGGCTTGGTCAATAAGACTGGGAGTGAGGGGGTTACGGGGGTGAGCTTCAGATTTCCCAACAATCATGCTGAGATATCTTGTTAAAACACAATCTATGATAAAAAGGACAAGAAGGGGGCTTAAGGGGCAGTGGAAAGAGAGAGGTGATCGAATTGTTAGGGGTACTTAAAACACAAAAATTTTCAAACTAATCAACATTTTTTAAGGCCTTCAAAACAGAGACGAGAGAGAGAGAGCGAGAGAGTGTTTGTGTTTTTGTCAGTGTGGATGTAAAAATCCCAGGTGAAATCCGACAGACACTTCACCATACCCGACTGAAAGCACCTGCACCCAACTATTTAGTACAGAATACATTTTGTTTAGGTTTGGTCTAACATGGCAAACATTGTGCAACATTCCGTCCATCATCTTGTGTGTTTTGCAATTCGCCCCAAGTGGGAAGGGTATGCCCAGACGTGGGTCCCGTGCTCACTGCGCCACTGGAGTCAGGCTATCCTGGCTGATGAGGGCTGAATGCCCGAAACCGGTCCTAGGATGCTTGATTCTGGTCCAGGGAAGACATGGCTTGGCAGTTCGGTCTGGACTGTTCCCATGAGGCACAGGGTCAAGACTGATTTGCATATGGCCATGTCTGAACTGGGGTGGCGTGGTGAAGCAAAATAACGATGGATTAAACCCAGATCTGTGACTGGGGGTGAATGTTTGCCATTGTGCAACATTCCGTCCATCATCTTGTGTGTCTAACATGGCAAACACCCCGCTGAAGCTACGCCCCTGGTGGTGATTCTCTGTATTCCACTCCCATCATGTCACCCATTACTGTCCCACTTGAAATCTAAGATTCAGAAATACCATGGCAGTCTGCCTCAACCAATTTAGGCATAAGGAGCATGGCTGATCTTTTTATGTGCAGAGTTTTCCACCCGACTGCGGCGTCTCAGCAGTCGTAAACATACTATTATCTTGTAGCTTGTGAGTACCAAAACAAATTGTAAACTTTCCCAAAAGTGTTGGTTTACTTTTATGAATCAGACCCTGACAGTATGGCAATGTAGGTAGGTAGCTGGCACTGTATTGCCCACTGGTGCTTGATGCCCAGGAAACCCATAGTAGTTTCTGGAGAGACGCACTACTAATCTGGACATTATTTCAGAAGAAAATTTCGTTTAGTATTCATCAACCATTCAGATTGGTATCATTTATGGACCTGAAACCTTTTTAAATTTCTTATGCCTAAGCAAATCTATTTCTGTATTGCGGTATCCCTGTTCCACTGAACCTGATTAACAAGATTACTCAAGAAAACACAACCCTATCATGAGAGTGGTACTCTGCCTACTGCTTTGACTTGTCTACCTGCTGTTGAAAACTCACATGTATGAGGGACTTTGTCTTTGTCTTGGTACCTGTGACAACTAAATAAGAGCAGAGAAGCCAGAAAGTTTAGTAGGCACGCTAACTAACTTTTGAGCCTCTCTGTGCTTGTGCCTGTGTCAAGTTCTGGACAGAAGGAGAAAAATAGGCTTGTATGATACCCACTGAACCAGTGCTTCCCTAGGCTTATTTATTTGGTGGCCAGTGTCAAAACGTCCCAATGAACCGTAACCCGTTAACTGTGGAAACCTGCCTGCTATGATAAGAGCTTGAGGTTTTGAAGCTTTCAGCCCCTTCACCTCGCCCCTTCCCCTATGCTGCATGCCAGTCGACCTGCGGCTATGCAACCCGAAAGATTGATTGCTGTTCAGTCTTACCCAGGATGTTAATTTCACTTCGCCTTGGCACAAATAAACTTAAAATCAAGGGCAGGATTTTTTTAAAGCTACAAAATGATACCAAACCCTAAGTTGAAGTGGTAGCATATATATTTGAAAACCTGCAACCACAGATAATCAGATTTATCAACCAATGTGACTGATTTCTCTCCAGCTCCATCTTCCACTACGAAGAATTTTTGTGGTCGTGGGCCTATTTTGATCTCGTAATGTTATATTCTTTACATTTAAACTGATTAAGAAATTGCTTAATGTTTTCTTTAAAAATATTGTAAGAAATTGAGTTGCTGTTTGGGGGAGTGAAATCCTACTCAAGCAGGAACCACAATCCTTGTCAGGGTAAAGTCAAAAGCAATTCCTAAATTAACCTTTGCTCAATTCATGGGTAGATTGGCAGAGAGCAGTCAGGTTTAACTCAGAGGCAATGTATAAAGTATTTGTACAACACTTCATACAGAAACACAGTGAAAACACACCACAAAAGGATCCCACACCAGCTTAGAAAATAGAGTAGTAGTTAATAAATAAAAAAAGACCGAAACAACAAAAAGTCAATCAGTAGAACAGAGATATGCAGGTTTTAAGATTTCAGTAAAAACAGTGGCAAAATCACAAAGCGCCAACTGTGGATATCTGATCATGCCGGACCAAGACAAAGACACAAGTTCTGGCCAATGGTGATGGATGGCGGGCCAGCTACAGGGACCCACTTAGGCCAGCTGAACAAAGTACCTTAATTCCTAGTTTGCAGAGCGTTGTGAGGGTCCACATCGGAGATGTGATTCGCAGCCGAAGTGATGTGTCGGTTTCGAGATGCGTCAAGGCTGCAGTGCGAGGTCCTGCATCATTATTTATATTCCAGTTGACGGAGGCTTGTGATGAGAAGTTCGATGTCAAGGATGCTTTGACAAATCGAGGCAATGAGTCAGTTCCGAGGATCTGCGAGTCTTGGATGCGGAGTCTGGCATCATCATCGAGGCTGCCGTTGATGAGGGATGTGAGGGCCTGTGCCGAGGATGTGTTGACTAGCGGTTGTTCCGATGAGGCGAAAGACTGTAGTGTGGGTCTTTGTGATGGAGCCGATCCATGCTGCAGTGTTGATGTGCCGGTATGCACGAGTTTGTGCCATGCAGCAGAGGAGCTGTGTCATTCCTGCTGGATCCACAGAGGCTGTTAGAGCACCTTAGGTCCACTTCCAAGGTCCCGGACTGGGGTGGCCCCACTTGGCAGGGTAGACTCACAGATGGCAGAGTCCAAATTCTGGAGTCAAGGTTGTTGGAGCCTTCTGTCCCTGAGGCTTAAGTCAAGAGGCCAGACAGCCTCTCCTTGGAGTCACTTTGGGGTCCTGGGTTCAACAGATCAGGTCCAGTCCTTCTCACCCAGGCAAGAGGGCAGCAAGCAGCAGGTGAGCACAACAGGACAGCAGTTCTTTCACAGTAGAAGTCCAGCAGAGTGGCAGCCCATTTCAGCAGCACAACAGTTCTTCTACCTCGCAGAGTATCCACAGGTCCATAAGTGCACTGAAGAAGTGGTGGTATACCTGGTGCCCTTCCTCTGGAAGGTGGGAAAATATTCTAGAGGTTTCCCATTGAAGTCCTCTGGCATCCTGCCTTCCCTGTCCTGGCTCCAAACTAACTATAGGGGGTATGCAACCCTTTGTGTGGAGGCAGTGTAAATGGAGCTGTGCACAGCTCCTCCTTCACATCCTGCCAGAGATGGGCCATCCAGGCACACCTAAGCTCTATTGTGTGTGGCTGTGTAGGAGGAATACACAAAGCTCAATTGTCAACTGCACCCAGTCATGTGGCTCAGAGAGAGGCTACAGGCACTAATTGGCAAAGGCAGGAAAATGCCAACTTTCTAAAAGTTTCAAAGGAAAAAGAGGCAACCAAGTAGCCCTAGGACCAGGGCAGTACAATTGCTTAAGAGAAAAATTGTCCCTAAGGGGAAAATGTCAACCTCAACTACCTGGGTAACCATCGAAGACATTGGTTTTGGCAAAGGAAGATCAATTTATTCAATTTCTTATTTTAGAAAGGAAAACGCAATCAGAATTAGAAATTTCTCTTTAGATATTTTACAGTAATAACGTGCTCCCAATAATGCAACGTTGTAGTGAGAGAGAGATAAGTGAGTTTAAAGAGCGCAGGTGCTATACAGAAAATATATGTACAAGGATAGTGACTGATGTGGATACACTGGTTGCTAATAAAACTCTGAAAACACAGTAACATGTTCCAGATTAAATTGAAAACAGTCCACTTAAATTCTGTCGATGTTTCAACCCCATAAAATTACTCATAAAGGGCCATCATCAGGATGAAGGGAGAAAATTGGAATCACCCAATGTTGAGGTACTCCTGTGGTGCCTATCAAATGTACCGGTGTGGGAAACAAATCAGCACAGGCGGCAAGAGGTATTGAAAACACACACCTCAGAATAAGGACAACATAAATGTGGTCAATGTCTCTTCAATTATGAGGAAAAATGGAAACAACCATCACAGCATTTGTGTTCCCAAAACGTCTTGGATACACCTTCAGTGATCGTTGTATTTATGGAAATGCCTTGTCTCTTCACATAGTGGAAAGTGGGGGAACCACAGTCTGAAGATCTGTGTTCCCATGCTCGCAGCCCCGTATGAGAGACATCCACACGGCGGTTTATTCACCGATTGATGACGGTGTGCTAGAGGGGTTTTGGGAACACGGATCTTCAGACTGTGATTGTCTAAAGAGAAAATTCTATTCTGACTGCCATTTCCATTTTAAAACTAAGAAATTTAATAAAATTGATCTTCTTTTGCCAATACCAATCTCTTTGATTGTTATATATGGTTACGGAAGAAGTTGAGGCTGACACTTCCCAATTAGGGACAATTGTTCTCTTTATCAACTTTCTAAAAGTGCCATTTTCAAAATTGTAATTTAAAATCCGACTTTACCATAAGAGAGGTTTTTTCATTACAATTCCAAAGACAACAAACATGGACTGGTTACCTATTCCCATTTGGAAATGACAGCTTATTAAATGTAATGAGGTAACTCCAATGTTATCTTTCGGGAGCGGTAGGTCTTGTAGTAGTGAAAAATGAATTTAAGAGTTTTTCACTCCCGGGGTGCTAGGGGGCACGCGACCAAGATGGTCGCTTGACGCCGAGGCTCCGGCAATCCGGGCCATTAATCCTCTTAAACACTCTATACCACTTAAGAATCGTGCCCCAGACGCGTCACAATGGATGCCGTCATGCTGCAGGAAATTGCTGATGCCCCGTGATTCACCGGCGGATGCCGCTCGATGAGGGAAACGCCGATAGCCAACATAACCGAAGGCAGCGGTGTGTGCTGTGGAGCCCTGGGGCAGGTGCCCCGACTAATTGAGCTCGCGGCTGCACACGAGGAGCAGGCCGTGCTCGCTACGAGTCCTCCGCTTCAAATTCCAGAGGCCACACATGCAGAACATGATAATCCGGCAGAGCTGAACGGATCTTGATGTGCCCCCCGCGCTGCTGAAGAGGTAAGGAGAACTGCCTCACGTGGTCCGGGAGTGAGGAAAATACAGGCCGTGGATGACGCTCCCCCTCCCCCGGCTGGGGTGGGAGATAAAAACCTGCGGTGAGACTGTTGTGCCCCCCCGCTCCCGCAATATGACTGGGGTGCACAGCAGGGAGCTTCCCCCCTAATAACCTGTGCCTGCCGTGACACTGCCGCCTGGGGGCCCCAGATACGAACATCAGCCATATTCATTGAGCCTCCCGGTTATCACAAGGAAAGTCCGGAAGACAACGTTTGGCTCCCTTCTCATCCCCCCTACACGGGCAAAATAAAGTGGTGCGGAAGGAGGGCAGATATGCTGATTTGCTGCTAGACCAAGGACCCGGGACATGTAACTGATTGTGTTGCAGACCTGAAGGAAGGCTACTACTTGCTGTCACAGGGGAACATTCCTCTCAGCTCCAGCCTTGAACAAGTGTGAAGGTGAGGAGCTGCCTCCACACATTGGGGCGAATACGACACGGTGAAATAAACCCCCCTCACAGACCACAGTTGGTGGGTGGACTAACGCTGCCCCCCCCCTTTTTTACACCTGGCTGGCCCTGGCCCCCTGGCACCCCCTCCACAACGCTACTGCAGCATAGCCAGGAATTAACTTAGCCGGCGCAGAGCACCACCATGGAGGAATAGCACCAATTTTAGCATAGCACGCACTAGTAACCCCTGCCGTTGGACTGGGCAGCTGCATGACAAGAAACGTTGAAAAAGATACAGTGCTTTGTACGGTGGACTAACACAGACAAGATGGGGCGAACGGACGGAAAGCAGTCGAAGTTGCCATTAGAGGCCCGAAAATCAGCGCGATCACAGCCGGAGGAGCAATCTGAAGCAGGGCCCCCCTTGACGATCAGGAAGATGGCTGGAAAGCAATACTCCTCACCATGAGAAGTAGCCTGGGGGGCGTGGCTTAGCCAGCAATGGAGTAGGACGCCTTTGTGTGGAGCTCCGATAACGGCTCCTCGCTCCGGCCCGAAATAGCTGCAAGTGGGCACTGGTCGGAGCTGCGTGTGTTCCCCAACGTGGTCGTGGTCACCCTGCGGCATCGGAGGAGGTTTATGGCACTGGCGGACGCCGTCTTTGGCGAGGCGCCGGGCCATCTCTGGTGATGCTGCTCGCCCTGCTGTTGGTGAGGGAGCGCGCACTGGGCGAGCCTGGGGATGCGCCCCGCCCGCAGGGCCCGCGACGGAGACGTCGATATCCTGGAGGTGCTGTGAGCTCCGACTGGGGGCTAACATTAGCGTTGGACCGGCGGTGGTTCCGGGTGCCCCCTCGCACACTCCCCCGGTGTTGGACTGCGGTCCTGAGCAGCGACTGAGCTCCCGACAATGGGTGAGGGCCCGGGGAGTTGAGTGATGGCGGCTGGCCTGCGGCCTGATGGTGACACTGCGACGCTGCTACGCCAGTAACCCCCGTGGTGCATGAGACTCCCGTAGCTGCCAGAAATCGCCCAGGAGGGTTGGGGACATCGCGGATGCCCGGCGAGGGAGCCCTATTGGCAGTGAGTGACTTGGTGGCCAGCGCTGGGGGATGGGCGCTGTGAGACTCCGTGGCTTGCCTGATTGAGCGCTGTTATGCGCTGACTCGCCCTATAGCAATACATGCTGGTGCCTGGACTGTCCTAACCTGGCCCCCCCCCGCTGAGAAGCATTGCAACTCACTCAATGAGATCGGGAAGGGCTGGGGGGAGTATCCTGATAATATACCTCGCTTCACAGGCTACAGTAGAGAAGTGTCTTTTCCTGGCTGTGCAACTGGTGTGACCGCCCTCCCCCCCTCCTCACCGCTGAATCTATTAGCACGACGATCCTGAGGCTCATGTCGCGTGGTGGGCGAACACGCATAGGCGTAGGAGGCGCCACGGCCCCTCCGCCACAGACCAGGGCACATACGGACAAGATGGCAGAGGCGAGTGGCACCGACCCAATGTCCAGCAAGTTGGATGCAGTACTGGCGGCGGTGCAAAAGTTGGGGGAAACAATGAACCAAATCCGTACCTCGCTAGAAGGTAAAATAGACAAGGTAGCAGTTGACCTAACCCTGCTACATGTGGACCACCGTAAACTCTCAGACCGCACCACCACACTGGAGGAGACAGCTGCGGACGTTTCCCCTCGGGTGGCCACAGAGGAGAAGCAGATCCATATTTTACTCGATCGCGTGGACCTCCTGGAAAGTAAAGCAGAGGACGCTGAAGGTCGTGCTCGGCGAAAAAATATCCGCGTGGTGGGCCTACCCAAAGGAACGGAAGGTGCGGACCCAGTGGCCCACACCGAACTTTGGCTCCATACGTTGCTGCCTGAGGGAGTCCTATCTCCATACTTTGTCATCGAACGGGCACATAGGGTGCCGGCTCGGCCCCCCCCCCGGGATCGAACCCGCGGCCACTTCTTATTCGTCTATTAAACTATAGGGACCGGGACGTCATTCTTCAGGAGACAGGAAAATTGCGGGACATACAAGTGGACAACCACAAAGTTATGTTCTTCCCAGATTATACCATGCAGGTGCAGCGACACAGATACTCCTTTATGGCTGTAAAGAGACGTCACCGTCAACATGATCTCAAGTACTCTTTACTCTTCCCAGCGAAGCTCAGGGTGGTGGCTGCGGGAAAGACGCATTTTTTCAACACCTCACAGGGTGCAGAGGACTGGCTCGACAAATACGAAGCCATCAGTGGAGGTGCCAGGACCACAGAGCGCAGCGGCAAGTCGACTACTGAACCCGCACGACGACGGCGCAGAACGAAAAGGAGGTCACGACCGACGGCTTCTCACGCCCTTGGACCAAATCCTGAGCAGATACTTGATGACCAACCAAGGCCCTGCAGGCGGTTGTCGACATTAGTGGAACTCCAGAGACAGAATCGGACGCTGGTTCCAATCAGCAAGAACAAGTCAGTGAGGATGGCCTTTCAGATTCCCTACCTGCCACACAGGATTCCTACGAACTGCCTGTAGTTACACCGCAGTCCTCCCATGACATTACTTGATTGTATGTAATACACATTACCTCGCTATTGTACATACAGACGCCTCAACAAGCATGCAAGTATTTTGCTTATGTAAATATGGGAGGCGGGTGCAGTTGTCTGAACATGCCCTAAGAGGGGGGTGGTGGCGGGGTGGGTGTTCCGGGTTGGGGATGGGGGTAAGCGGTTTGGGTGAATACACCGGAGTTTCTCATTGACCGCGGAGAGACCTTCACTCTCTTTGCTGTTTTCCTCCAGTTAGATATATATATATCTATATATTTTTGTAGACGCCTGATGCGTGCCCCAGTCTCAAACATAGTGGGTAGGGTGCGAGGGAGCCGCCGGAGCGAGATCTTACTATCTAGTTTCTCTAAAGTTCGCTGAGCTAGCCAGTCTCCCTTTAGACATTGGTTGAATGTCGCTTCTAATGACAGTTTGGACGAATGCCCGTTGCATTTCCACCCTTATGGTATTTTGGTTAGTAAGTTCGTTAGTTACGCCAACACATGCACTCCAGACGCTGGGGATGGGGGCAACACAGCCATCGCGAAGCACGCAGCCACTACCTAGGTTAGGCGTAAATCACAACACGCTTTGGGGTTACTGCACGCGGGAGGTAGGTCATACACGCATACTATGTGACTCATGGCTTCGATTAGGATAGGCACGTGGAATGTGCGTGGCATACCACAGTCCCTCACGCAGATATTTCATCTACTCATACTTAAAACGTCATCACATCCGCATTGCTCTCCTGCAGGAAACCCACTTATCCAAGACAGAAGTAACACAACTACAGAGGAGATGGAGAGGGCAATTATATGCTACCGGCTATTCGACATATGCACGGGGAGTGTTAATTTGGGTGAGACCTGGTATGCCTTTTAAGGTAGAAGATTCAGAGATAGACACAGAGGGGAGATACGTGGTAGTGCGGGGCACTCTGGATGGCAGGCCAATAGTTCTTGCCTCATTATACGCACCAAATGTTGATCAAGCCGCATTTTTTGAGTCACTTTCACGCATACTGGCCTCACGACACGGCATCCCACTGATTCTGGGGGGGACTACAACAGTGTGTTAGATGTTTCCCTAGACCGTTCCTTTACCCCCTTGCCAGGGACGGCCACACACACTGGTATGAAGGCGCTTAACAGGTGGGCCACACAATGGCAATTGGTAGATGTGTGGCGACATAGATATCCATTGGACAGGGTGTACTCCTACTACTCTGGCGCCCATGACCTGCATGTGCGCTTGGACCGCTTCATGCTTACGGAAGATCTACTGCCATACATTATTGAAACAGAGTATCTGGGACGTACATATTCAGACCACAATCCACACGTGTTAGAGTTGGGATGGGACAGCGCAGTGCCGCCGATTCCTGTCTGGCGCCTTCAACCCGACACTTTGCTGGACGCTACATTTCGAGATACACTGGCAGCCACTATAGCGGAATATTTTGAAAACAATACAGGCACCGCCTCTTCGCAGCTTGTGGAGTGGGATGCCTTTAAGGTGGTGGTGAGGGGGCACTGTCTGGGGACGCAGGCGGGGATGCGCGTTCAGATAGAAAAGGAGCTTACTGTGATAGAGAAGGCGTTGGCACACGGGGAACAGGAGGAGATTGCAGGATCTTTTACGTGACTTGCGCGGGATAAGCAACAACACACCCACCTGCTAGAACGCCTCAAATGCCTTAACTATGCAGCGCACTCAGCGCGTACACACCGTGCGGGGGACAAGGCAGGGAAGCTATTGATGTGGCTAATACAACGGGATGAGAAGACATCTCCAGTGGCCTCTCTCCGTACAATACAGGGGGTCACAGTGTATAACAACGTGATATACATCATGAGTTTGTGGCTCATTACAACACACTGTATAGATCTCAAGTGCGTGTCGCACCCACAGAATTGCAGGCCTACTTGGAGGAAATAGTCCTCCCACACCCAACGCGTGACCAAAGTGTGGCGTTGAACGACCCACTATTGCAGGAGGAGATCCGAGACAGTATATATTCATTATCAAATGGTAAGGCACCGGGACCTGACGGCTTACCGCCAGAATTTTATAAGGCATACGCACACATCTTGGCACCCCAGCTTTTAAAGATATTTACTACTGCGATAACCGATGCTACGCTCACTGACACACAAAACGAAGCCCTAGTGATCTCATTACTTAAACCCGACAAAGACCCCGAATCCTTGGGTTCATACCGCCCATTGGCTATGCTAAACACTGACTATAAAATTTTCGCATCCCTCCTAGCAAAACGTCTGGCGCCAGTGGTGAAAACTTTAGTGCACCCCGACCAGAATGGCTTTGTTCCTACCAGAAGTACTTCATTGAATATTCGGCAGTTTTTCAGAGTGCAACAATATGCGCTCCACTGCTGGCCACGATCTGGTTGCCTAGTGCTCGATCTAGAAAAAGCTTTCGATTCTTTAGAATGGCCCTACCTGTCCGCAGTCCTGCATAAATACGAGCTGGGAGCTTTCTTCATGAGTATGGTTCAGTTGCTGTATCAGCGCCCGATGGTTAGGGTCCGCACAGGACGAATTATATCAGACCCCATATACGTGCGGCGAGGCACGAGGCAGGGTTGCCCCCTGTCCCCATTATTGTTCTCCCTGGCCATGGAACCACTGGCATACAGGCTCCGCGTGGCGGGAACCGAATGGGGCATACCGTTGGGGGATGGAATGCACGCTGTCTCTCTCTATGCGGACGATTTGCTGTTATACATAAGGGACCTGACTCGTATTCCTGTGATAATAGAGGACATTCTCAGGGAATTTGAGGGGCTGTCTGGGCTCCGGGTAAACTGGGGTAAATCAGGGGTCTATTCGTTCGGTAATGCACTAGAGGATACACCAGTGCGCATAAACAATGCCACACTCACTTGGTACCCTAACACATTCCGATACCTCGGCGTGTTTATATATCGAACACCAGACGACATTTTTGAGGGAAATCTTGTCAGAGTGGTCTCTTCGGTGCGTGCCCAGGTCTTATTCTGGAAGACGCTCCAGCTGAATGTTATGAGTCGGGTAACACTGATCAAAATGATAATTCTTCCCAAATTACTGTACTATTTTTCGAATCTCCCTGTATACGTACCCACAAGGTTCTTTCTGGAACTAGAACGGTTACTCCGTGAATTTATTTGGAACAAGGGCAGGCCGCAAGTGGCGTTGTGGAAGTTATATGCCCCCATGGCACAGGGCGGACTGGCAGTTCCAAATTTGGAGCTATATTATTTAGCGGCCCAGCTGCAATGGACAACAAAGTGGCTGGATGGCAGGGATCTAGACGATACGGCCACCACACTGCAGCCATGGACACGATCCCAAATTTATCATCTGTTCCACCCCCTTGCTCGCCCGCCACATCCGTCACAGTTATTCCTGCATTTAGCGCTCAAGTGCTACAAACGATGTCTGTATCTCACCAGGGCAGTGATTCCCTATGCCCCTCTACTGCCACTCATGGGCATGCCACGGGTCGGAGCTGGTACATCAGAGGGCGTTCTTGCCAGCTGGCATGTGGCCGGCCTAGATACGTTGGGAGACCTTTATGCCGACGGTGCCTTGCTCACCTTTGAGGCGCTGTTAACGGCTACTGAACTTCCTGCCGGACAGTTTCTGCTCCATAACTCTATCACACGGTCATTGACTGCGGCTTGGGGCGACATTACTGCTGAGCCGCCGATGCATCTACTGATCCAGTATATGCACATTATGGGATCGGGCTCTCATGTAGTGCACTGGTTAGTGGAGGCGCTACTCACGCACACGCTACAATCTTATACACGGTTACGTACCCGGTGGGAAGCGGATAGGGGACGACCTTGGACTGAGAAGGAGTGGGCCACAATACTGGCGGGTTCATCCAATGTGCCGCGTAATTCCAGATTTAAGTTAATACAAACGTATGTGATACACAGAGCATATCTCTCACCTGACAACATCAATAAATACTTCGCTATTGCCACCTCTGCATGCCCGAGATGTCGACACCTCAATGCTGACCTTGCATATGCTCTGGTCTTGCCCCTCTCTGCAAACCTATTGGACTGCGGTTACAACCGCACTGGCGAACTGCACAGAGGTACCATCACTTTACACATGGGAGGTCTGTATTCTAGGCCTATATACTAGATCCAAAAAGAACAGGGTGACCTCCCGCTTCAGGGACCTGGGATTAATAGTGGCAAAACGGCTTATTACTAAAAGATGGAAACAGAATGCCCCCCCCGAAGCGGTGAGCTGGGAGAGATCCCTACTTATATGGGCACAAGCAGAAAGCGCTACATTGCATAGAGAAGAAACGGCAGGCCTGCGCGCATACCCGATAGCACAATCCTGGGATGCCATCCTGGACACTTTTTTCCCGCAGTTGTAACATTGAAACCCCATACTCCTCACAGGTGGTTGATGCCGAGACAAATGTCCCTGCCACCTAAGTGTTAGATACCATATGGCATTTTCAATAGCCGTGCGACATATGACCCCAAAGTGATTCTAACACTATGCATGACCCCTTTCCCAGCTCTGGATCCCGGCAATGGTGCAATGTGCTAAAATGGCGTGCTTTGTTTTATATAGTTGGTTACAGTTTTCATTGATGATTATTAAACTTTAAATATGTATTTTATTTGCCTTAAATCCGGATTTTTTGTAATTGCAGTAAACTGCGTTGAATTTAGATTTCCTGGACACATGTTGTATATTATACACAGACCAACTAATACTCGTGACCGGTTACCCCTAAACCGTTGTCTTTTTGGGCAGAATTAATGCTCTTGTTTACCCTGAAAGAAGTGCTTTAACTTCTCTAGCAAGTGTTGTGGTACTTTCAGTTAGATATCAGATTAGTACATATTGTATTGCTGATTAACGTAGACAGATATCCTCGGTCACTATCTGAAACATTGAAGTGTGTTATTTAATCATCCACAGTGCATTCAGGAGTCATTTTTCAATAACGGTATGTTGTAAATTGAATGTGGTATGAAAATGCAAATAAAGATATTTAAACAAAAAATGAGAAGTAGCCTGACCTCCATCAAATCCAAAATGGACACAATGTCCACGCGTATGTATACGATAGTCCAGAAGATCGAAAAACACGACCGTCGGATCAAAGAAGCTGAGACCAGGATCTCAGACTTGGAAGATACCACGACCAACCATAATGAACACATCTCCCAGATGGACAAAGTGCTGAGGGTAATCGCTGCAAAAATTGAAGATTTGGAAGTGCGCTCGAGCCGAAATAACATCCGCATGCTTGGCCTGCCCGAATCGACAAACACGGGGCGCATGGAGGACTATATGGAGCGGCTACTTTGCGATGTGTTCGGGGCTGAAGCTTTTTCTAAGCACTTGGTGATCGAAAGAGCGCATAGAACACTAGCGGCGAGACCTCCTCCGGGGGCACCACCAATGCCCATTGTGGTAAGATTTCTTAACTACCGCGACAGAGATACGGTACTGCGGTTGGCCCGCGAAAAACAGAAGGTAGAATACGAAAACACCACCCTCAGCTTCTATCCGGATTTTACCGAAGCTGTTCAAGATGCGCGAAGGAAATTCACTGCGGTGAAACGGAAACTTCAACAGGCCCACTAAGAATACGCCATGCTCTACCCAGCGCGACTGCGTGTTGTCCACAAAGGGAAGCAACATTTTTTCCAGAACCCACAACAGGCTGAAGATTTTCTGAAACAGCACCAACGCTCGTCACCCGGTACCGCCCGCAGCCGATCCGGATCCAGATCTTCATCACCACTAGCTAAAATAGACTGAACTTACAGTTTCCCTGAAAGGGTTGGGTCGCTATGTACTGCATGATCCCTAAGTACATTTACCCCATCCTAATTATGAGTTGCTGCAAGCTTCAGACCAGTTTGAGACATTTGATGCAGTGGTGAGGTTGTCGCCGGTGTGGTCAGATGGACGGTAAAGGGCATGGAACTCTCTGTGTGGAGTAGAAGTGCCCCCTGCTATTTCTTCCATTTTATCACTATAATCTCATTGTAATGTGGTTGTCTTTACTCCTTAGACATTAAGTGGTACAGATTCGTACTAAAGGCCCGGATTTCCCCCCCCCCCGTCCCCAGGTGCCTCCCCTAGTTGGAGGTCACTCTCCCTGGTCATCGGGACGATCGGAATAGAGGGCTGTCGCGCTCCCCCCACTAGTGGTACCTCAGTGATTCCCCCTTGAATCACCTCTTTGATATCTGTGCAGTCGGTAATGATGACTGCGTATGCGAGGTTATGTTCTGTTTTTTTCTTTCCAGATTGGGAATGGGTGGGACGTGCATACCCAACAAGTTGGGGACGTCGGTGTGGGAGGGGGTGGGATGGGGAATACAGTCGCAGCAGATTGGTACCCACAGTCGGGGGCTCCGATCAAGGCGCGTTCGTTAAAATGCATAGCGAGACAAGTACACTATACATTTTCTTAAGCAATCTATGGGATCATGACTAATGCTGGAACACAAGTCAAAATTCAATGTATCACCTGGAATGTAAGAGGGTTAAATAACCCTCGTAAAAGGCGTCACATATTAGCATACTTGGACAGACACCAAATTCAAAAAGCTCTCCTTCAGGAGACCCATTTTGACCCAGCTGCGCAGCCAAGTTTCGCTGCTCGCTGGGCATCACACCGCTACTTTTCATCATATTCTACGTACTCACGTGGGGTGGCGACCCTCATTCGAAAAAACACACTATTTGTCCCCGGGGGTCGCTAGTAGACCACCAAGGTCGGTACTGTATAATATGGGGCCGCTTAGGCTCCCACGTAGTTACCATCGCTAACTGTTATGGCCCCAACGTTGATGATCCCCATTTTTTTGCTACGTTGTGGGGAAAAATACTCTCTATAGTAACAACTTATGTTATTTGGGGAGGCAACTTCAACCTAGCTGTCTCGCCCAACATGGATAGGTCACACCCGACGGCACAACACCACACTCCCGCACATACTCAACTAGCAGGGATCATAATGGATAATTGCCTCCTGGACACATGGAGATACCTACACCCCACTACGAGGGAAGGGACCCACTACTCAGCAGTGCATTCGACGTGGTCGAGAACCGACTACTGGCTAATTACTAGAGGAATGAGTTCTTGGATAGAACAGACTTTACACTTAGCGAGAACATATTCCGACCACTCCCCAGTGCGATTGACACTTTCGATCCCCAGGTTCGAACCTCCATATAGTAAATGGCGACTGAGCCCGGAGATTCTATTAGACCCCGTCTTTAAAGAAGAAATGAGGCAAGAGATACAAGAATTTTTTGAACGCAATATAGACACTGTTCCCAAAATCACCACGGTGTGGGAAGCATTTAAGGTTACCATGCGTGGGCTCTGTATCACGAAAGGTGGGGGGATACTAAGGGATATCCGCACACAACTTAACAAGCTGGAGAAGGACATAAAAGAGATAGAATGGAAAGCAAGTGAACCAAACAGTGGAGGGCACACAAAAGTCATTTTGCGAGATAGACTCACAGAATACAAGGACACAGCTGATCGGGAGTGCAAGTTCAGAAGTAAATATCACAGAGCCCGGACATATGGGGAAGGGGATCGTCCAGGGAAGGTTATTGCTGACCACGTAAGACAGACTCGGTTTTCCAACTTTGTCACAGAATTATATGACCCCGAAGGTAACATACACAGGGAAGCCGCTGACTTACTAAATATATTTACAGCATATTACTCCACCCTCTACACCTCACAGAGGACACAGCCTCTTGATCATTCGCACTACCTTGCAGACACCGCATTGGCATGGCTGGGGAACTCCCAAAGGGACTTTCTTGCGGCCGAAATTGAACTAGACGAAATCACGACAGCAATTATGCAGATGGGCTCAGGGCGGTCCCCCGGATCGGATGGAATACCGGTAGAATTTTATAAGACATACATCACGCAATTAGCCCCAATGCTCAAGAAGGTGTTTGAGGAAGCCTATGAAGACGGGCTGCTCCCAATGACAATGAGGGAGGCGATGATCATCTCTCTGCTCAAGCCAGGTATACTGGCCGAGCACTGCGAGTCATATAGGCCACTCTCGCTGATAAACTGCGATACCAAAATTCTCGCTAAAGTACTGTCCAACAGGTTAAATTTACTGATGGATAGATTGGTCCTGCCGGACTAGGCTGGGTTTATCCCAGGTAGAGCGATATCACACAATCTTAGAACCCTGTTCGCGGTCTTACAGGACATAGATCCAGATATTGCTGCGGTGGCTGTATTTCTTGACGCCACCAAAGCATTTGACTCTGTGGAGTGGGATTTTCTTAGTGGAATACTGCAGCACATGGGACTGCCCCCTGGTTTTTTACGATGGATAGAGCTCCTGTATCGTAAACCTCTCACCACCATCCTCCTTAATGGTGCCTGTTCACCCCCATTTGCAATCACTAGGGGCACAAGATAAGGTTGCCCACTATCCCCCATACTATTTGCGTTAGTTATTGAACCTTTAGCGGCTAAACTAAGACAACACCACAAAGATCGAGCATTAGCGTACCCCTCCAGACATATCCTAATATCTCTATACGCAGATGACATCACTCTTTATGTAAAAGACCCTCAGCAAAACCTGAACCCCTTGCTGCAAGAGCTCACCAAAGTCGGAGAGTATTCGGGCATCCATATAAATTGGACAAAATCAAGTATATTTCCTCTCACAGACAAAGTCACGCCCTATACACTGGACTACCCCCTAGAAAGGAACGAGACGGAGGTTAAATACCGGGGGATTAAAGTGACAAGGGATAAGAGTACACTGATGCGCATTAACTATGGTAATGCCATAGACACCATAGCAGACTCCGTATCCCACTGGATCACCATGCCACTCTCAATGGCAGGACGGATATCGCTAATAAAAATGGTCATACTCCCAAAAATGCTTTATCTATTTACTAATATCCCATACAACCCCGGAAGAGTCTTCTTTAAAACTCGGCGAACACAAACGATCCGGCTGGCATGGGGAGGCAAACAGCCCCGACTAAAGTGGGAGGTACTTTTTCTCCCATACTCACAGGGAGGCTTTGAAGTACCGGACCTTGAATTATATTATTACTGCGCGCAAGCACATTATGCGACATATTGGTTCCACCCACCACCTTTTGTGCCTCACTTAGCAGTAGAGATGGGATATATGGACCCAATTCCCCCATCAGGTTTCATTTCAGCTAAACATACATAACGAGAAATAATCCCATCGACCGTGGAATGCACCAGAATTGCATGGAGGAAAATAGCGACACGACTAGAAACACCTATGCTCTACTCCCCTCGCTTACCAATTACGTGCCACCCTGATTTGCAGGTTACCTATGAGAAGACGTGTAGGCAGGCCCTTGATAATGTCAGGAGGAACACATGGGGAGACCTATATGAAAATGGGAAATTTCTAACAAGTGAACAGTTCTTTCGAGGTAAAACTCCTGCTATGATGGAGCTGTTCATGTATGTGAGACTTAGACAGAGCATTCGTGCCCTCACACCAGAGTATCCCCAGGAACCCCAAACTTTATTACCATTACACGACATACTCCAGACAGAGCCGCCTCGCCATGTGACATCACGCATTTACCACAATACACAAAACGCTATCAAAACGCTGCAGATATTGTCCCGACAGGCCTGGGAGGCAGACCTAGGAACACCGATACCAGACAAGCAGTGGGATTTTTGCTGCAAACAAACAGGATATATCTCAGCGAATAGAAGGCTAAAACTGATACATTATAAGTTCCTACATCGATTATATTACACGCCTGCTAGACTATACGGGCTCCATTTGAAGGAGGACGATAGGTGCGCTCGCTGTACGCAGGAGGGGGCGGGTTTTCTTCACCTGGCCTGGGAATGTCCACCTGTTAAAGAATATTGGCAACAGGTGTTTGAGGCCCTGGAACAGATGGTGGGTTCTCCCCTACAGGCCTCCCCGATCATGGCATTACTGGGATACTCGGAAGGGGCAGACACTCCACATAAGAAGCTTCTAGCACTATGTCTACTGATTGCGAAACGCAAAGTGGCCTGCAAATGGGGCAGGGGGAGAGCCCCTAAATTCAAAGAGTGGCTTCAAGACATGACAACATGGCAGGAACAAGCCCTCATATATGCTGAAGTACTTCCACTCTCATCTAAACCCAAAGACATATGGGACCCCCTTAAAACCTATCTTCTCTCCATTCCAGAAACCATACCAGACACTCTTAGAGATGCAAGAGATGCAGAGGCAGCAGGAGATACAGCATAGGGGACAGATTAACCAACATCCTACAGGGTCAATACAGGCATTGAATTCCACTTGGACTTAGCAAGAGTGGCCATGATAGGCGCGGGGTGCTGTCCGACCAGGCCATAGATAGCTCCACAAAGATATCATTCACCTATGCCTACTGTATAATGGTTCGACCTTTACACAAGAAAGTCATGATATGTTCACAAACAAAGTTGTTGCTAATGCCTTACATTTCTCTCTAATGTGTTCCTTTCCCTTCAGATGAAAATGTAAAGTACCTATGCTAACATGCTCTGAATGCAAGCCGTAATACACAGACTGTGAAGTAACTTTTCTGTATATTATGTTATCATATTGAACCATTGATTGTGACTTAAGATGAACTGATTCTGAGAAAGTATTGATAAATAAAGTTTAAAAAAAAAGTTTAAAAAAGAGTTTTTCACTCCCAGGACATGTACAACTTAAAATTACATGTCCCACTTTTAAAATGCATTGCATTTTGCCCTCTGGGCTGTTCAGGGCCTTCCCTAGGAGTCACGTATATGTATTAAAAAGAAAGGCTTAGGGGGCATGGCCTGCAGCCGACGGGAATGGCCGCACACTAGTGCGACTCCGTAGCCCTCACCTGCTATCCGCTTAACTATCCTGTTTTTGCTCGAAAAAACAACATTCCGGGAGGTGGAGACCCTGGCCCCCATGCTTGGGGATGAGTGGAGGGCCGTAATCTCATCAGCAAAGGCATCGGAGCCCAAAAAATATCCAGAGCCTGGAGCGGAGGTGGTGCCAAAATGGCGGCGGTGAGCTGAGCAGAATAATACAGCCTAGTGGAGCCGTGAGCAGCGCCGATCGACGCGGGAGACTCCCACTGTGAGAAGCGGCGTGGGAAGTGTGGAGACTGCCCGGACTCCAGCAGCCAAGTGATCTGCAAGTTTTAAAACTTTCGATAAGGCGCGGCGGGAATCGCGCCCCGTCGCGGTCATGCTGAGCTGGGCTGTGGTGTATTAATGGGAGCCGCGGCGGAGAATATTTAGAGGAAGGCCGGCGGCTGAACATTGGTGCTAACTGTGACGCCGGCCGGTGGGTGGGTGCGACCCTTTCAGTTTGAGACCCCAGGCGGGATCAGCACAGACTCCAGCAGCGGCGTTGGGCCTGAGGGGTACGGACGGCCTAGAAGGTGCAGCAGGCTGGGGGAGTGCCTCTGGTGAACAGCGGGCCCCGGCAGCTAACTTGCGGGAGGAGCGGGGTTCGTGTGTAACCCTATCATGCAGCAAAGTGCCTCATCGGCGTAATTACCGGTGAGCCAGGGGGCCGCATCCAGCGAAACGGACCTACAGTGCCAGCAAGGGGAAATAGTGACCATCAGCATATCGACTGCCCTGAGACTGCTGGTATAATTTAGTGAGGCCCCGGAAGGTGCTGCAATTGATCTAGCCTGAAAAGGTGGGCCCATATGCAAGTGTGACCTTCGAAGTGTGGTGGGCTCAGGACTTTTTGTGGCAACTACAAGGTCTTGAAGGCTGGCATCCACCAGCTGGGCCTGAGATCTCAGGAGGGTGCGACTCCCCCCCCCCGGGCTTCTGAATATACTCAGCACACAAGAGTCTGCTGGCCCAAAACGTCACAATCCGGGCCAACTGACAGCACAGTTGATCTTTCCGGGCAAGTCTGTACCGACCTGGAGGGGACGAGCTCAATCTTCCGAAAGGCTACCTTCTTTTGATGTGCATTGTTGCGCCTGCAGCCAGCGTGTAGACAAACAAAGAGCCATCGAACCGGACATACTGCCTGCTCTATATACTCATCACCATGCAGTGACAATCTCTGGGGAGAAGATACTCTCACTTGCATCTACGACGCCGGTGACGTATAGCAAAGCTCGGGGGTGGCGACACTGCGAAAACCGACAGGCCGCTGGAGGACTCTGTCCCTTGGGCAGGCGGCGGTGAGTAACAGGTCTAGCCCCCGGTCACCCAGCTTTAAGGTACTAATTATTGACAGCAATGGCAGGTGGAAGGGGTGCCAAAGGAACAGTGCAGAGTAAGCTGGCAAAGTTTGCTTGGGACAAAACGGGAGAGGAGCAGGATATAACTCGCCAGGAGGTCTTAGAACAGTCAGGTTCCCCCCAGGCGCAACAAGAACCAACGCTTCAGGATATTGTGGTGGTGATAAATGGAGTGCGTACCTCTCTCGAGTCCCGTATCAATACAGTGAACGTGGAGGTCTCCCTCATCCAAGCTGATCTCCGGAAAATGGACGTTAGAGTAAAGGAGGTAGAAGATGCCTCCGTAGCACTTCATAAAGATACTTCCGCACTTAAACAACAAGTCCTCCAATTGCAAGACAAGCAAGCAAAAATGGAACTGCAGCTTGACGACTACGAAGGTGGGGCGCGGCGCAATAATGTGCGTATCCTGGGGGTGCCGGAACGCACGGAAGGTCCTGCAACTGACCTATTCATAGGAGAGTTAATACCAAAACATCTCCAACCCAAGAGACTTTCAAGCTATTTTTCCGTGGAGCGGGCTCATCGAGTTCCAGGGGGGAGACCCAAGCCGGGCGCTCCCCCTCGCCCGATAATAGCCTGAATCTTTAATTTCAGAGACCGTGATGTCATCCTTCAAACGGCCAGGGCTAACCCGCCAATCAAGTTGGACGACAGTGCTGTTTCCTTTTTCCCTGACTTTACGACGAAAGTCCAAACTCAACGTCGCAGTTTCTTAGCGGTTAAAAAAGCGCTGCGAGAAAAGGAGGTGAAATATGCTATGATGTTTCCAGCGAAGCTCCGAGTTGAAGATGGAGGCAAGGCCTGGTTCTTCTCTACACCGGAGGAGGCATGGGACTGGTTAGATGGCCGGCGGCGTGTGGAGAAACCCCATAAAGAACGGCAAGGATGACCCAGGCACAACATTCCAGCCCATCTTCGGGGGTCTCAGAACAACTCACTCAGTACAGAAACAGACTCGATATCTCGCAGCTAGAAGAGGGAAGGCTCTGGTATAAGTAGTGGACTCCGTAGACCACAGATAAGTGACTCTGAGGGGGTCAGATATTGTTTTCACTAGACCTAGATATGGCTTCAGTGCTATTGGAGTGGGCTTAACCGATCCAAGTGTGCATTCCCAGCAGCTGCACGTTTGTGAACATTTGTCAGTGGGACAACGACCGAAGGACGGGTCAGGGGTCTCCCCTAGTAACTTATGTCTTAAATAATAATAGTTAGATTTAGGTGGGGGGGCTAGAGGCTGTAGACCAGGCACTCTCAACTGGGGGGAGGGGCGACAGGCACTCTGCCGTGTTGGGGAGTGGGTAGTTCAAAATCCACAGGCAGGGGGGGCAGGGAGGGGGGAGTCGGGGTAATTTTTGGGTGCGGGGAGTTGGGGAGGGGACTGTTTTGTGTATGTAATTCAGTCACATGGTTTGGAAAATTTGAACTAACCACAGATAACATTCCGAATTGTGTTCAATATGTCTCTATGCGGTCACTGGGAGAGTACTGGCCTGATAGGCATTTTCAGCTTCGACAAATTAAAGTGCCAATGGGTATGGAATCCTATGTCTCATATGGGGGGCCCTTGGGCTCGTCGACTTTTGTAGTAGTGGATCATGGTGGGTAGATTAGTTGACACATCACTCTCGGTCTTAACGTGGAATGTTCATGGGTTGGGGGATAAAATAAAAAGAGGAGTTGTGTTGCAATACATCAAAAGACAGGCCCCCGATCTGGTCCTACTGCAGAAAAAACATTTAGTGGGAAATAAGTGTAAAGCCCTGTCGCGTTGGGGGTATAAGCTTCTGGTCCATGCGGGATTCACATCCGGGTCGAGGGGCACAGGTATCCTTGTTAAAAAAAGTCTTGCGCTCACTGCGTTACGAACATGGGCAGACCCCCAGGGCAGATTTGCGGCGCTGGAGGCCAGCTGGGAAGGTAGAGCGCTTAATGTCATCTCTGTATATCTTCCACCAGCGCTGGGTAAGGAGGCACTTATAGACCTTGGTAAACTTATGGTGGATCTCCCGAGTGGAACCCTAATCCTGGGTGGGGATTTTAACATGACCTTTAATGATCACCTAGACAGGCAACCGGTGCACCCCCAGGCATGTCCCAACACACCCGTCAGACTTTGTCACGGCCATGGGACTCACAGATGTATGGCGCTACTTCCATCCGGATCTTACCCATTTCACATACTATTTAAATGCCCATAAAAGTTTATCACGAATAGACTATTTTTTGACTCACATGGCAAACATCGGTAATTTGCGCAGCCCATGATGTCTACCACGAGGCATTTCTGATCACTCCCCACTATGGGTGGAGCTCACCTATCATAATCAGAGACAACACAACACGATAGTGATTAACCCCTGGCTACTGAAAATCCCAGATATACAGGAGAGTTTACTGACACATACAGAAAACTATTTCACTGACAATGTGGGATCCGTTGACTCGGCACAAATAGTATGGGAGGCTTTCAAGGCGGTTTTAAAGGGGCAAGCATTGGTGCTCAAGGTGAGCTATCGGGAAAAACAGCAGCAGCAACTAACGCAGTTGTAGAATGATCTCCAACAGCTTGAACTCAACCACTCACAGTCACCTAATGAAACTACGGCCCATCGATTGGACCTCAAACAAACAGAATATAAAACTCTGACTGGAGAGCAGGACCGGGCCCGTAGGCTAGCCACACGGCATAGGCTCTATGAGATGGGTGACAGGGCTGGCAAACTGCTGGCGTGGTTGGAGAGAAGGGAGCAGGATGAGCGTTGGGTGCCTAGATTGACACTCGAAAATCAGCAGCTTATCTCAGATCCGCAAGAGGTTGCTGACGCATTTGCGAACCATTTGAAGGAGGTCTATACCTCCTCGACTACCGCCACAGCTGACGACTCCCAGCAGTTGCTAGTCGACATCCAGCGACCTACCTTGTCCTTAGAAGATAGAGAGGCATTAGAGGAGGATCTCTCGGAAGATGAAATCCGCTTAGCGATACATAATATTCAATCAGGAAAAGCGATGGGGCCCAACGGGGTTCCCATTGAATTCCTTAAACTGACGTCTTTACATGTCGCGCCCCGTCTGCTAGAAATGTATAACGAAAGCTACCATAGGGGGGTCCTGCCGGAAGATCAACGGCTGGCCTCCATTGTGGTTATCCGTAAGCCGGGGAAGCCAGGGACAACTGCGGTTCGTACAGGCCTATCTCGCTTATAAATGTGGAGCCGAAAATTTTTGCGAAGCTCCTTGCGAATCGCCTGATCTCGAAACGCCCATCATTAATCCATGCCGATCAATCTGGCTTTGTGCCCTGTCGAAACACGGCATTAAATATCCGTCGACTTCATAATGTCCTAGGTCGCAAACACGTCATAGCCGAAGACGCAGTGGTATTGGCACTGGACGCCAAAATGGCGTTTGACTCGATAGAATGGCCATATCTCTTTGAGGTGCTTCGGCGCCTGGGGTTTGGACCGAAATTCAGTAACTGGGTCAAACTGCTCTATACTGATCTAAAAGGGCAGGTTAGGGTCAATAATCGTGTGTCTCGAATGTTCTCCTTAAAGAGAGGCACCAGACAGGGTTGCCCTCTGTCCCCTCTGATTTTTTCATTAATTCTTGAGCTTCTGGCCTCCTGGGTGAGGAATGATCTGCTCGTCAGAGGGCTGAAATGGGCGGAAGGTCACGAAGACAGAATATCTCAGTACGCAGATGATATCCTGTTATATCTCGCATCCCCCTATGCCTCAGTGCGTAGAATCCTAAATATATTTAACAACTTTGGGAAATATTCTTGCTATTCAAGAAACTGGAGTAAGTCGGTGATCTTTGCAATTCATGGTTCAATACCGAAACTACCTCGAGAATGTGAGGTGGGATTCAGATATCTGGGAATTTTTATAACTCCTGATCCTCAGACCTTCTATGACAATAACCTGGCTGTCCACTGGAGAGACTTCGTAAAGATGTCAAGCATTGGAGGTCGCTTCCCCTCTCCCTGTTGGGTCGAGCTGCCCTTTTTAAGATGCTGGCGCTCCCCCGGTTTTTGTATATTCTCCAAAACTGTCCACAAAGGGTCCCCGACTCGTATTTTAGGAATATTGACAGTGAAGTTAGAACTCTGCTCTGGGATGGGAAAGCACCTCGTATAGCTATACAAAAATTGACTAAGGGCTGGTATGATGGTGGTATCGCCCTCCCTGATATGCGCCTATATTATTGGGCCTCTCAATTGATAGTGGTGAACCATTGGATATATCGTTCGCTGGTGGATCCAGCATATCTGCTGGATAAATATCAAATGGGTAAGGAGGGCTACCTAGGAGCCCTCTGCTCCAAAGTTCGGAAAAATCGATACTTAGGTCCGACAGCCCACACAGTGGAGATATGGCACCAAGTGACTCGAAGTTTGGGATGGTCAGGTCGCCTGACTCAAGCCACTCCGCTTTGGTCCACCCAACAATTAGGTTTGCTATGTCACCAACCAGGATTCGATAAGTGGGATACCATTGGCATTTCGTCCATTGGCCACCTAGTGAAAAAAGGTACAATGTTAACTTTCGCGGAACTGAAGAATCAATATCAACTAGCTCAAGGGGAAATATTTCGTTATTTACAGATTCGCCATGCCCTGACAGGAGCCCTTTCTGACTTTGCCAATCTCCCAGAGTCTTCCCCTCTAGAAGATCGACTGCTATCGGAGCCTATGTCAGAGAAAGCCGTCTCGCTGACATACAAGAAATTATGCAATAACCTGCCTGATCCGTTTTACACTCTTCGGGAGAGGTGGCAAGCTGATATGGGACAGATTGACGATGATGATTGGCAAACAGCGTTGATGTCCCCGAAAGAAGCAGCCATTTCTCTAAGGCTCCGATTGATCCAATTAAAAGTCCTTCACAGAACATACCTCACTGGGGTCACGCTAGAAAAAATTGGGCACAGATCAGACTCGATGTGTCGTCATCGTTGCAACCAGGAGCAACCTTTTATCACACTATCTGGGAATGTCCCCGTATACAAATTCTGTGGGAACGAGCCACAAGACATATGCAGAGGGCGTTGGATAAAGAAATTTGCCTTACGCCGCGCCTAGGGCTTCTTAATATTTGGGAGGCAACGGATCTAACAGAGGTGGAACAACAAATGACCGCATTGGGATACACACTAGTCAAGAGGGCTATTGCAATGAAATGGGGAGTGGGGGAGTAGCCATCACCAAAAAGTTGGGCGCAGGAACTCGATAAATGTATGATAGCTGAGAAAGATGTGTTTAAATCTCGGGGTTGTCCTAAGAAATGGGATAGGAAATGGGGTAAATGGAACGTGTATCGGGATGGGCTGTGTACTTCGCCAACTGCTGATATGGCAATGAGTCAAGGGGTCAGATTTGAGAGCAGAACACAGATCTAAGTTCTTATTGCTTTTATTGACCATGTGGATGTGATAAATGTGGTCTCCAAAAAAGAGAGTTTACCCCAGTTAAGCCAAAAGGGACCGGGTAGTTAGCACTGAACAAAAGAAGATTTCCCTTTTGTGACCACGTTTTTATCTAATCACTAGTTTGCACTGAACCATAAGAATCTACACTATAACATTGAACATCTACACCAGGTCATTGAAAAAAGTATACTTTATTACATCAATTGCAAAAAAGACCTGCTTTGAATTGCATTGATATTAAAACATAGTGAAAACTAAAATTACATTAAAAATCATTTATATAATGATGAACATTTGTCAAAATTCATGATATTGGCATTCTAAGTATATATTGGCATTATAAGTACATTACACGTGTATCATGGGTACAGATATTACCATTAAAGTACTCAAGAAAACAGTTGATCCGAAATTCCAAATTCTTAGCAACCTATTTCCTATTTCAAACATGTAATATACACATTCCACAAAATTGTTAATGTTATACAAAATCCAGTTATATGTTAAAATCCAGTTATATGTCGACGCGTTTCGGTGTATCTTTATTTTCTCAACACCTTCTTCAGGACTGTTATCATATTCACAATTTTCTCATCATTTGTCATAAAATCATGTATCTACAAAACAATAACATACAATTAAAATCAAACTGTTCCTGGTGTGAATTGAACAACTTCTAGTCTTGGTTCAGTGCATCCTAGATTCACCAATACTATCTCTAAAGTAAATACTCATAAAGTTAGTTATTTCACTCTTTATGCAAATCATCCTACAAACCTTTAAATCTATGCACCCAAAACCTGTATAGGTTTAATTTACAGGTTATATATGCTATTGGGACCCCCACTATAAGGGATATTGATGTACATTCCATTTGGATACATTATCACTTATTCAATTCTTTTGTTACACTCCCCTTATTTTCATAAACAGGCAGGAGTCTCACCCAAGTTATCTGCATATGAAGTTTTGCAGATTTTTTCTTCTGTTCACCTTGTCTGTAATTACTCCAAGGGAACCCTGCAAATCACAGGTTTATTAGACTTGACATCCTTATTGTTGTCAACAACACCAGTTGTGAATGCCCCATTTTTTACTTACTTAAAATAAGGCTGAATCAATGAACTTTGCCGACTCACTCATATATTTTCTTCCAAAGTTCGATGCCTATTAAATAACATTGTATGAGTTATTGTAACAAATTGACAATTTTTGTTTATCAAAATTTCACTAGGTTCCACTATATGTTATTGGAAACTTACCCTAAGGTCCTTTGTTTTACTTCTTGGACTTTTTTTACAATTGTTGTTCTCAGTTAAAATAAGGCGTTTGTTGTTATCTTCCTTGAAACGACAGATAAGTTTGACCAGTCTTTCTCAATTAGAGTGGTTCAAAATCCTAAGAAAACACACAGAATTTTTGATCTTTTGTTATGCATTCTTTTTATAGTTATCCATTTTAGTAACTGCTAAGTTTCTCCTAGTCGTGATCTTTTCATTTAATATCGCCCTGTTTCATTGTTTTAGCTTTTCAATTGCCTCCCAGGCATTTATGTTATGTGTACTCGCCTATATTTAAAATTCGAGTACAGCGCCGATATTTCTCATCTTTCTTAATTGGCTATCATTCATTACTCCCTCATGCTAAACCATATTTAGTTGCCTATTTAAGTTCCCTGAATCATAATGTAGAAGGAAGAAACCTATTATCATAACTGTCCTTTCTGATTCAGTGGATCTTCTGAATTAAAAAAAAAAAAAAAATTATACTTCTTATCCTCATAATTTTAAGATTGTAAACTAGTAAATCCCCGTCACAATATTTCCGCTATTATTTCGCTCGGGAAGATTTTTAACCCTGGGGAACTCTTTCCTATAAGTATATATTGCGGCCGGGCATCCTTCTCTCTCTACAAGCTCAGTACCGATTTGCGTGGTACAAACAACCATTAAGCATCTCGACCCATAAATTTTGAAATGGACGGTACTGTTTTAAAAGGTCTTGAACCCTGAATTCCCCACCTGTTAGCTTAAGATTCTACAGTCGCGACGAGCATCTTTTTCTACGCTCAAGCTCGCATGCAGTTAGAGTTCTACATCTACTCTCAAACTCACAAGTAGTTAGTGCTATACATCCGCATGGCAGTCGCTTACCTTGTTTGAATATTTTGCAGCCTCCTGTCGGGGTTCTGGATTGAATCGCTAATTTCCCATATCCTACTTCCGCCTATTTATACTATCCACCGTCATCACGTTACGTGACTAAAACAATGGTGGCCATCTTGAAGGTAGATTTTTCCTCAAACTACTTGGAACATTTATCATCAAATTGATCGTCGTTCCACAGTCAAAGATTATTTAGGAAGAATATTCATATCCCAGTTCTGTGATAAATGTGGTGCCTTCTGTAAAATTATTTATCAGGTGATGTATGTTTTATGTTCAATTTCAATAAAAATATATATTTATTTTTTTTAAAAAGAAAGGCTTAGTCCTGGATAATGGTTTATTTTGACAGACCAAAATGGCAGTTTAAAAACTGCAGACACAAGCTGCAATGGCAAGCCTGAGACATGTTTACAGGGGCTACTTAAGTGAGTGGCGCAATCAGTGCTGCAGGCACACTAGTAGCTTTTAATTTACAGGCCCCGGGTACATGTAGCACCACTTTACTAAGGAAACTCAGTAAATGAGATATGACAAT
Source organism: Calotriton arnoldi (assembly GCA_963921515.1). Lineage (NCBI taxonomy): Eukaryota > Metazoa > Chordata > Amphibia > Caudata > Salamandridae > Calotriton > Calotriton arnoldi. Next base: position 1,250,602 of record CAWUFW010000084.1, on the reverse strand, counting down.
TGGGGATAGGCCAATGTTACTGTGTTTTAAGGAGTGAGCACATACACTTTAGCACTGGTCACAGTGCACAGAGTCCTAAGGCCAGCAAAAACGAGATCTGCAAAAATGGAGGAGGAAGGCAAAATGTTTGGGGAGAAACCACCCTAAGGCTGAGAGGTCTAACATACACTATTTCTACACTTGTTTCGGACCTTTGTTGTTTTATTTAACTGGTCTGTTCTTTTTGTTTACTATTTCTCATTTAATTGTGTGTGGTTCTGGTTTTGATTTGAACCTTATATTCCTGCAGCCTTAGGAAGAGCTCAGCCCTTGCTACTTAGAGTGTGATTATGAGTCAGGTGGAGAATTACAGTATGGAATTCTGCTCCAGCTGATTCTGAGTGGGACGCTTCTCGTGCACCTTTTATTCCTTTTGCTGGAGAACAAGACTTTATTTTTCTAGCCTGTAACCCTGACAGGGAAAATGGAATGAGTGCAGCAGCAGCAAAGCTTCATGCTCCAATTATACTCCCCTGCCTGAACTTTACTTTCTCTTCCCTTCCCCACTATCTATACCTACCTCCCTCCACCGCCAACCCACGCAGAGGTCAGAGCATTTATTTACTGCCTGCACAGAGCAGGAAGTCAATGTATGCATTAAACCGCATAGAATTGAGAATTCCGTGAGGTTTTACGAGTGGAAAAATCAGTTTCACAAGATAATTCCTCATTTAATGGGGCATAACTCATAATTGAATGGTTCAGGGTGTATTTACCACATAGTAAAAGTACATTTGTATACAAATTTACTATCCTGTCAGTACCATCTAACTTGTAATTGGGCCTAAATGGTAAGACAAGGATACTTTTAATGTTTTTTTACGTTTCCTCTTGAGGATCCTTCTGCGCAGTTTTTGTGGGATGTTACCAATAGCAGATACCAATGTCATTGTCCTCTTTGCTTAATTATAATACTAGGAGAATTTCTTGCAGAGAGGTAACATCTTTTAATTGCACATATGTAAATCACTAACTCATTAAACAATCAAGAATGTCAAACCTACATATATAGTGGTACTGGAAATTAATGGGAATAATTGAGGTCAAAAAAAAGAGTTTTGCGATAAAGTTATGGTAGATAATATGGTATGAATGAGGTTTAGGGTTAGGAAAATAATGTAGGATAACAGTTGCTATAAGCTACAGGATAAGTGTTAAGGTCTGGGTTATGGGCAAGGATAGCTTTGTGGTTTTAACGATAGGATAATAATGAGGTAGAACTGATGTTGAAGTAATAGGGTAACATAAAGAAAAAGAACACAGTTAAGGTTAGTCTAAGGGATAAGGTTAGGGTTAAAATACTGAAATGAGGAGTTGGTGGGCTTATGTTAGAAAAAGTCAATGGTTTGGTTAATAATAGAGAACATGGATATGTGAATGTGTGAATGATTGTTCATACATAGTGAATAGATGAGACAGTGCATAGGTAGATGGTAGAATGGGTGAATACATGATAAATGGTTGAATAAGTGGTTAGCAAATGCATGTATCATTGCATGGCTTAATGGCAGAATGGGTGAGTACATGGTTGAATGGTTAAATAAGTGGGTGATTGGATGGGTGAACACATGATTGTGTGAATGCCTGAATACATGAGTGAGTGCATCACTGGATGTGGACAGGTTATCTCAGTCTTATGGGCTGAGGCTTCAGACAGCAATACTGCTAATTTTATCATGCGCTGTCAATATTATGCCAGTGTAATTAATACACCAGGGCTGGTCACTATTTTGGCAATTAAGCTCTATAAGAAACAATAACCATCATTATGCCACTGCAAGCATTACACAGGAGGAGGACATCATGCCAAGAGTTGCCCACTGTTAGAAATGGGGGTCTCTAATTGGCAGAGGTAGGTACCTTTGTCCAAATAGGGACCCTTGCTTCTAGTCAGGGTAAGGGGGATACACTCCTAAAACAACCCCTGCTCACCCCCTTGGTAGCTTGGCTCGAGCAGACAGGCTTATCTCAGAGGCAGTGTGTAAAGCATTTGTGAACACATACAGTAATACAGTGAAAACACTACAAATGGACACCACACCAGTTTAGAAAAATAAGTAATCTTTATCTAAACCAAAACAAGTCCAAATGACAAAAATCCACAATACAGTATTAAAAATATGACTTTCAGATGGTAGAAATAGTTCAGTTCAAGCAAAATTGCAGATGCAACACTTTTCTCACAAAGTACCTGGGATGCTTCATGCAAACAAACAAAACGGGCCACAGGGAAGGTGATGCGTCGGTTCCTTACACTCGGGGAAGGTGATGCGTCGGGGGAGGTGATGCATCGGTTCCTTACTGCAGCGCAGGGGAGGTGATGCATTGGTTCCTTACCGAAGAGGAGGTGATGCGTCGGTTTCTTATTGCGTGGGGAGGTGATGCGTCGATTTCTTACTGCGTCCCCCAACGATGCAACAGACTTGGTGCCTCAATGCGATGCGACGATCCGGTGACGATGCGTGAACTTGTGCAGCCGCAGAGCAGGCCTTGCGTCGGACTCGGTGCGGTGATCTCGGACTTCGGAGATTGGTGCACTCGATGCGGCGTGCGGCGATTTCTCGAGCCGCGGCAGGCTCTGCTACGGTTTCTTCGGCGATGCGTCGGAAACAGGTGCGGATGCGTCTCGCTTCTTTGAAGTTGCGTCGATTTTCCAGCTCCCAGCGGTAAACAGTCTCTAGAGGTCCAGAACAGCAGCAGGCACCTCTTTCACACACTGGATGGTTAAGCAAGAAAATACCTACTTTCTAAACGTGGTATTTTCAAACACAGAATGTAAAAATCACCCTCACTAAAAGATGCATTTTCACATTCTGAATTCAGGCATATTAAACTTTATTTTCCTACCTTGTTCCCAGGGGCAGTTATGTTTATAAGATGTTATAAACAAACTCCCCATTCTCTCCTATGGGAACAGGTAGCCTTGCAATAGTGAAAAACGAAATTGGCAGTAATTCACTATCAGGACATGCCACTCACACCAGGGCATGTCCTACCTTTCACATACACTGCACCCTGCCCACAGGGGTACCTTGGGCCTACCTTAGTGGTGACTGACATGTAAGAAAAGGGAAGGTTAGGTCTGGCAAGTGGGTGCACTTGCCAAGTCGACATGGCAGTCCCAGACTGCACACAGGCTCTGCAATGCAGGCCAGAGTTACATTTTACAGGCTGCTTCTGTGGGTGGCGCAATCAGTGCTGCAGCCCACTAGCAGCATTTGATTTACAGGCCCTGGGCACACACAGTGCACTGTACTAGGGACTGACTAGTAAATCAAATATGCCAATCATGGAAACACCAATTTATAACAACAATTTACAGGGAGAGCATATGCGATTTAGCACTGATCAGCAGTGGTAAAGTGCCCAGAGTCATAAAGCCAACAACAACAGGTCAGAAAGAATACAGGAGGAAGACAAAAAGTCCTGGGATAACCCTGCAAAAAGGGCCAAGTCCAACACCCACAATACATCAGGAATTATCATTATGGATGTTTATAAATGCGCCATCACTCAGTAATACTAACTGCATGTTTACCATACAATCGTACATATACTGAGGGTTATGAAACACCCCACGAGCATCACTTGAGCCATGCTGCAGAACTGAACAGACGCAACATAGAGCACAAGCATAAAGAAGTACAATGCATCTCCAAGTCAGTACATGGACATTTTACAGTGCATGCAATACAACAGGAGCACTACATAAGTGTACAAATACATCTAACGCACCAATGAAATGACAGCAGGCCATAAAGAGGAAATACTGCGGTGGCTGATTCAAAATGTGAATTGAATGACACATTAAACAAGGTGTGTCAGAAGTGGGCTTTACCCTCATTCTATCGATTCATTTTTCTTCAAAATACTAGTGGACAGATTGTCCTGTCTCTAGACAGACCTAATGATATGGAAACAATTTATTTACATGTTGCATTTTTCACATTTATGTTTAGATTTTTACACCATAACATCTCGATTGCTTTGGTTGAAGCACATTATTCAATACTAAAAGCATAAAGTGGCAAAGGGTATTCTATTTAAAGTGCTTTATTTCATATCTTAGATTCACTTGCTGACTTTCTGACTGGTGTTGTAGCTTAGTGTTCGAAAAACATCTAATACTATGAATAATTTTAATATTAAAAATACAATAGCATGAGAGTAAGAATAATAAGAATGCAACAAAATAACAATAATAAACAGCTGTGCTTTATTTAGTGCTTAATAGTGAATTTTTGTTGCACTGTAATTAAAGTTGTTGTTAATGTATTCCGAAAATTAACACTACTTTTAGAAAGACTGAACTTTTTACAGTTCCGGTATCACTGCAAGGGGGTGCAGATGCAAAAGCTGCTTAAGAGTCCATTGGTTGAACGAAGGTTACACTGCGACACATGCTATTGTGACATCTGGGATGTTTACACTGCCACTGTGTCACTTACTGCACACATAGTGGTGGTTCGCATAACTCTGGTGCATTCCTAGGAGGATTCTCGTCTTTATAACGGTTCTATTCAGAGATGGGCTGTGTGAAACAAACACGTTGGTGCAGATACCTAACGCTGAGAAGTATGAATCTCCTAGACAAGCTCGCTTGTCTGTACAGTGAGGGCTGGCGTGCCAATGCCAAAACAGCCTCGATCGACTGCATAAACCCCATAACATATGGAGTGAGTAAAGACTGGTTCTAAAACCCAGATTTCAGTACTGACAATGCAGCACCTATTCTACTCATTTTTAAATGCCTTATATGTAGCTTATTTTCAATTTGGTAAACACGTTTTGTCTCAATGCCTCACCCATGTCCACTGGTGGAAGGAGAACAACTAGTTATGACTCAGTGGAAGAAGGCAGAACTCCTACTTCTGTGACAATTCATCCCCTCTCCCTTCCCTCTACCCACACCTCCTAACTGGGTCCCCCATCAAAGCCAGTGGATAAAGTTCGTGACTTGGGGATACTATTTGGCAGTGATCTTTCATTATCCCCCAAACAAATGACGTCTCCAAAACATTTTTCCACTGTCTTCGCTGAGAAAACTTTAAATCCACCAATGTCCTCATTAGGCTGTCCCAATTTACCATGGGATGATGTAGCGCTGTCTACCATGGGGCCCATTACATGGTGTGATAGGTCATGTTAATATATCATATTCCTGGTGGAGATGTTTTCCAGATGGATTGAATTGGATGTAGTGACTAAAGTGCGCACGAGCACAGTGAAAAACTTTGTCAAAATGGCTGGTATGGAGCAGAAATTCACTGCGTTATATCATCCCAGGGGAAATGCTGTTGGTGAGATAGAGTGATTAATGGCATAGTGAAATTGAACAATAAAAGAAGGAAAAATTGGGAGTATGAATAGAAGGGGACCTTGTGGACATATAGAGTGATGCCACATGATTCGGTGGGTGAAAGTCGTTTTGGATTGATGCGGGGACGCATACCATATTCCAATGTGAATCCTGGTTGGATGAAAAGGAGTAAGAAGTTGAATTGGAATGCAACAGAAATAAGGAAATTCATTCTGGGAAGCATGAAAAACCAAAACATATTTTGATTCTAAACATGGTGTACCGGAAGTGCATGTTAAAAAGTTCGATGTGTCAAGTCAGTTAGGAAAGTGGCCAAAGGAGACAGTAAATTAGCAGCCCTAAGAATGTGGTGAAAGTTACTAACAACATGGTAGAGTTGGACGATGGCAGTATTTGTCATATGAGTCATATTGCACTGGACAAACATTACAATGAGAGGTTAAAGAATGAAGTGAGTAGGGATAGTAAACATGTGTCAGGTACGTTTTGGTGGTTGGAAATGTTAACTGAGGATGTGCAGGAGGAGAGTAAGAAGAAGAATGCCAATTGTGGTGTAAATATTCAGAAGAGCAAGAATGAAAGTGGTGATAATGATGAAAATGTTCAGCCTGCTATATTGAGAGAAGAAGAGAGTATTTCTGAAGATTGTAGCTTCAAAACAAGCACCTTTGGAAGAACTATTAAAGATCCACAAATATTAGAAAACTATGTATGTAGTTAAGTAATATGTGTATATGACATTGCCATGCATAATAGTTGTAACATTTGTATTTAAGTTTTTTATGTTGTTTTTGTTTTTTATTGAAAAGAGGGGGATGTGTAATATTGGGTGTGTATATTCATGTTCCCTTTAAATGGAACTTTAAGGGGTACAATGTAGAATACGGAATGGGTAGAATAAAAAGTATGTTCTGATATAAATGGTGGCGTATGGAATGTGGCAACACACCGGGAGAGATGGTGTAGAAGTGTGTGGAGCTGTTATACATCCTTGCAATACATAACTTGGAAACAACGCTAGGCATACATCGTTACTACATATCCCTACTAACCCATCAATTCTGTTCCAAATATTCACTGCCAGGGTTTGGTAAACACAACCAGGCCATCTGCCACCCTCCACTGCTTTGAGACTCACATCTCTCTTTGGCAACCATTGGGTGGTCAGCAGTGCTCTATAAAAAAACTTAAATAAACATTAGTAATCAGTAGTGAGATGCCTGTATTAGTAGCATGTGCAATATTCATCTCACCCTGACACCCAGTCAGACAGCGAGAGGTAGGCTGGGAAAAAACTGGCACAACAACAGCTATAATGTGACTTACTGATCTTCGAGGGAGGGAACATGTCAAGAATGCATTAAACTGTCACTTTAAGGAAAGCGCAATAAGCAAACGAAGGAGGGTGTAGGGGAATTTCACAGTAACCAGCTGATTTAACTAAATTGCAGTAAATGTGTCAATTGCAATGTAGTGTTTTGGGGATAATTGATGAAATAGCTGAATTGGCCATTTAAATATAGTTTGATTGTAAATCTCGGATTGTTCTGCATTGTGGGGTTTTGCTCAGACTAAAATGATTAATCCCTCCAGTATGCACCGTCATGAAGGAGCCTTCTTCTCCCTGTGTGAATTTTTCATGCTTTCCTTCTTCTACTATGTCAACAAGCAGAGAACCCGAGAAGAGCTACTTGTACAAAAATCAGACACAAAAAAAACTGGGATATTTAAACAATAGTTGACAGAGGACACAACGACCATAGTACATCTTTTGTTGCTTAGGACACCATTCCAAGTCGAGTAGGGTGAATGGATTCAACAACACAGAGCAGTGCCCCGATGGAAAAAATGAGACATTCACAAACAAGGAAGAAAATTGGCAAACAGAATCAGCCTACCTGACTGAATCCGCCATCCAATTCCTTTTTTTTCTCAGCTTCATATTTCTAAACTGTTCTTTGAAACTGGTAATTGAGGAATTCAGAGTGACCAAAGGAAAACATTGTTTAAAACATCTTTAAAAGGCCCGACCATCACAAAAGACGTCTGATTATAAATAAAAGTCAGAAATGTACTGCGGAAGGTTTCCTCCTGTCTTTGGACTATATATATATATTTTTTGGGATATAGAAAACCTTAGGAAATCTGCCACATTTTTCTAGGATTGTCCTAACTTGAACACTCCTTGGCAAAGACAATAGGTCTGGCTTTGATAGGTGGGTTCCATAGTATTTCTTTTTAGAAAGCATATACAACAAGGAGTAAAGAAACATGCCCCAACTTAAAAATGGCCATAGTATGCTTGAATAACAATTTTACGTTTAAAAAGCATTCACTGATGCAGTTATTTTACTAGTGATATTTTTTAAACACAGGGCCTCTCAGGTGTGCCATGCATTTTATTATTATTATTTTTGAAGGAGACAAAAATAAATCACCACTTTATCAATCGCTGAAATTGCATGCAACTACCCTACAATGTTACCATGTCAGTGAAATATTTTGTAAAATAAACTTTTAAAAGGAGCATATGGAAAATAAATACCTGGTATTTAAAGTTACAAAATAAAAAAAATTTAAATCCACACTTTGAATGGCAATTTAAATTACCAATAGATGAAGACTAATAATCAAAAGCCCCTATCTTTATGTATATTTTATGTTATTAATATTTTTAATATATATGATTTTTGTTCAAAGCAAGTCTGGTGAAACAGCTGAAGCTGTCTCAGAGGCCGGTAGTAAAAATATACTCGGGCAGATTATGCTCTGAGGGGAAATTTACATGAGTAAATTTTCCAACATTCAGATTTATTTCGACAAGGTACATTTTGTAGCTGCAGTACTTTTAAATGTGAAACTACAGCAAAATGTTTGTGTTTATGGATGTTTACTGCATTTTGTACGGCTCTCTCCCTGTGACAATCAGTCCCCTCTCGTTGACTAAATTTACAACAGTGGAAATTCTACCACATTGGCTGATTATCACATTTTTCAATTGGCCATTGTTTGCTATAAAAGATAAAAGCAGAATATGATTTGATAAGACTGACTTACTGTGCTCTTTCAGCTTCTGGTAGGATAGTTCTACCCTGAGGGACAATATAGCAGTTCCAATTATAATAACAGTCGATGCGTGATTTCCTTTAGCTAAACTGACGGCCATTCTCTCCGTCAGTGGTAGGTGCGAACATCCATTTAATAGAACAGAGGAAAGATCTCTTCAGAGCAGGTCCCCTGGCCAACTGTTGATAAGTGACTGATGGGAACATATCTGTTTTGACACTTTCTCAGTAAAAATATCAAAGAAAGACTGTTGTTCAGTGACATCTTTTTTGAAGTCTCTAGATTTATTTTTGGCTTAAAGAAACCTTTTCCCAAAAAGAAATTATATTCTGTTTGGATTGTTTGTCCTACAACGTAATTCATTCATCTCACTTTGTTATCCATCTTCAGTTAAGGTTTGGCATGCTAACAACATAGAAGGTTTGGGATATGTAAATACCACCATACTCAGTAGCAATATTTGATATGGAGGGCAGGGTTAGCGAACTATCTCAATTTCAGTTGATGAAAAGAAGGAGGACGAACCTTCCTCACAACGTATTACACTAAACACCAGACCAGAAACGTATATGTGTATCATCCAGCATTCTCTCCTTGTGCGATGTACACAGGAGATCCTAAAATGAGGTTTACTTTGAGCAGTGCTTCTAGCAATGGAAGCAGAACAGTTTTAGGATTCAAAGACCACTCAAAAGAAGTGTGAAAATGTCAAGGTCTCTTGAAGGTCAAAATAATTATATATATGTATGTGCTCCTTTTATGTATATAATCCAAATTCACAAAAATACATTGTGTATCATGTCAATTAGCGGCATATTAAAAGTTAGCTACCAGCAGTTCTGACTTGCTGCCTTAAAGTACTATCTAACCATTCTGACTGAACTTCATGTCCCAGAAAAGCATTCAGTGCCGAGGCATAGTGAAATCACTCTGCTGCAGTGATAATTGGGAGTATTATTCATCATCCTGCTGGCCAGATGTATATTTGGCAAATGCACCTCTTTGTTGGACAGGTTCTCATTTCAACGCAGATTCCTTGGAACTCTTCCCATAGGCATCTTGCATACTGTTGTTCATTCCTATGTCATCATTGCTGAAAGGATATAATATGGGATGTATCAGAGGAGACAGAAGTTACTCAATTCAGGAAGCGCTGTAGCTGGTTAATTAGAGACCTGACTTTATCTAATATGTTGGGCGAATAATCAATGCACATCTTCCTACTTGGCTCACCAAGATTTATTTTTTGGAGTCTCCAAACATTGGGGATAACAGAACAACAGATTTTCTCTTCATCTTTTTGGCAAGTGCTTTAGGAATAATGTGTTCTTCGAACCCTTATGAAGTCAGCTAGAGAGCCCCATGAACACAATTGCAGACAGCGTGGGGAAATATGTAGGTGGATGTCACTCTGCACTCACAAGGCCTCTTCATACTCAATCTACCAAACAACAAAAGACACCCTGAGATTCCACCCAAGGACTATGGACCTGTTCAGTTTTTGGTGTAGTGGGAGCACCGTTGTAAATCGGCGGTGCTCCTGAAGTACCGAACCTGTGGCTCCCCTTTTTGCTTTTTAGAGTCAGAGGAAGGACTGTGTTTATACCGGTGGAGACTCTGCTGGCTCTGCTGGTGTAAATCTCTCACCCATCTCCCAGCCCATCTGCCATAGAGCCACAAGGTCATAGTGGTGGTTGTGCCATATTTAGGGCATGGCAACTGTCACGTATTTTTCCCGCCCATATTCACCATGAGAGGTTTGATAGACACAGGCAGTTAAAATAACGACAGTGTCTGGGCTATTCAATTTTTGTTTAGAGAAAACAAATGCCTGAGGGGGTGTGGCTTGCGAGCAGCCCAGATGGCCGCAATCCTTTGAGCTCCGGCGCTTCACCGAGGAGGTCACGCACCTAGTTATGTGACGGAGATTCCCTTCGCCTGGTAAAACACAGAATTCGGCAGCGGAACACCGCAGGAGTTACAGCAGCGATTTCTGGCTGTCTTTGAGCGCTCCTGACCGCGCAAACGCCGCTTTTGCTGTCACCTCAGACGCGGCTCTCAAAATGGCGGCGCGAGGTGCGCGAGTCGAAGTCTGGTGTCACACGGCTGAATAAGGAGTTATTTTCATTGTTGGCCCTGAAGACATTCATTTTAGTCAGCATTCGAGGTATGACATTACTCTTCCTCAATATTCTGAAAGGCTTTCTGAGGAGATGCTGATTCCCGTTTCTCGCGGCATAACGGGACTTGCTATGACTGAGTACCCGGTCACAGATACTTGCTGCTTCTGGAGTCAGTCTCATCAGGCGCTTGTCCATTGTGAGTTTCTAGTCATTGTGTGACTCCTGGCTGTTTATTTTTGACGCTGATAGCAGTGGGCTTATATAGCAGTCACTGAAATACATCATCTATTATAAATGGGGTCTGTCATGGAAGACCTGTTTTTTCTGTTCTTTCACCTTGTTGTTAATCTGCTGCAGATGTCAGCCTCTCCTAAACATCGCTATATTACTGTTGGCACTTCTATCTGGATTCTGGCTGTGTGTTCTTGTCGGCAGTCACGTCGTGCGCTGCATATGGCTTTGTTCTGATGAGTGTTTAAGGAGATATACGTTGCTGACCAACTTCGGCCGTACTGCTTCTCTCTAAGGTGTGATTTTCTGCTCTATTTGTGATATTGTGAAGTCTGGTGATACCCTGGTGGAGTGAAGTCATACGTTGCTTGCAACTCCATTCTATTGTCTGATTTGCTCCAATGGCAGACAGTATGGGTATCTCCTCAAAGGACAAGGACTCTAAAGGGAATCTGAAGAGGTCTAAGCAAGCCTCTCCCACTCCAGAATTAGTACCTAAGGATTCTGGCACTACTTTGGATACTATTCTCTCTCGGTCAATTCTGTCCATGATATTGCGCAGTGCACTAAAACAAATACTGATTTACTCCAGGTTGAAGTAGCGGCAATCAGGAATGATATCAAGAACCTGTCGCTTCGTGTTTCGAATGCAGAGTCTCGTATAAGTTCAGTGGAGGATACCACACATAAGCAGTCTAAGCACATGCAGAACATGGAGCGTTCCCTGATTTCCTTGCGGAGAAACCTCACGGAGCAGGAAGACAGGAATCGTAGAAGTAACCTCCGTATATTTGGTTTACCAGAGAATTCTGAGAAAGCTGCTCCATCAATGTTGGACTTTTTGCTCAATTGGATTCCTACTGTGCTGGATATCTCTTTCCAAAGGGAGTTTGAAATAGAGTGTGCCCATAGGGTTCCCACGTTTAGACCAAAGTCTTTGTCGTATCCCAGACCAGTGGTTTTTAAACCGTTGAGGCATCAACATTCTGAACAAATTTTGGCTCAACTGAGGAAAATCAGATCGATACAATGGGAAGGCCACAAAATTGCCATATCTCAAGACTTTGCCAGAGATACTGTCATCCGGCGAAAAGATTTTCTAAACCTACGAAGACGACTCCTGGAGATGAACATTCCGTTCTCTTTTGCTGGCCCTTCACGCTTCAAAATAACTTTCAGAGGTCGCACTCAGATATTCTACGAACCTTCTGACCTGTCCACCATTTTGGATAACCAGTCTGAGTCGCGGATGGACTCTGAATCTCCTCCGGGCACATCTAATTCTTAATTAATTTTCGTTTTAGGTGTCTGGTTTAATGCTTTTATGTGCCTTTCCTGACATTTGTAATGTTATTATCCCTTTGACATTCTTGGGGTGGAGTTGATTATTTACTCTAGGCGATTTGGGTGTTGCTGTTCTCATATTTGTGAATTTACTAACTTTTTCCTTGCAGGTTTCATCGTTTATTTCCACAACAATGGTATTTCTGTGGTATCCCTTGTTATTTTTCACTTCATAGGCTTCACCTTTTCTTTCTCTTGGCAATGTTCTTTATTTGTTCTAATTCCTCATACTCTTTCTTTTATATTTCTCTATAGGCATACTTACAAATCTTTAGTGATGAATAGCATGTTGTTTATCTTTTTCTCTCCTCTCACATATTAATTTGATATCTAGACAGTGGTTCCTGGGTACTTATCAGTTCGGTAATGGTTCTTTGTTAGTATGTTTTGTTTCTCTTTTTAGGTGGCTAGATCAATGCTTATAAATGCTTTTCCAGCAAGTTTAATGTTCTCTTGAGATTCTGAGTGTAAGGATGATGTTTTATTTCAGGTTATTCGGGTGTGGCTGTTTTCTTCCTGTGCCTTTATTTCATCTGCCTTTACTAACTTTTCCTTTACAGGCTTCATAGATTACCTCCAAGATAATAGTATCTTAGAGTTAGTTGTTTGCATATAAATCGTTACTTTGTTACGTCGTTTCTTTCTCTTATAACTTCCTTTTTTCTGTATGGTCCTTTGCTCTGTTCTTGATTGACATTTTTCATTTCTTATTTCGCTTTTCTCTTAGATGTGTGTCTTACTTCATGAACTTCTTACTATGTAATTTTTTTTCCCCCAAGTTTGTCATTTATAGGCATGAATTATGAATTATTTGTTATATATATTGGATATTCGATAACTAGGTAATGCTTCTTTTAGTAGGCTTATTATCTTTTGTATTTATTGTTATTTCTTACAGTTTAATGGTATCCCATAAATTCTCTTTCCATGGTTATTAGGTAAGGGATGCTACATATGAATTTCTCCCTGTTCTACGATTTGAGTACTTTTTCTCACTTTTTCAACTGCTCATATTTATTCAGTATTTTAATTCATCAACTAGTTCTTTATTACCCTACGTATATGCATTTCTTTCGCCGTATGCGACTCTGTATTTATTCGCCACTGTTACTTATCACACTTTTTATTCTGCAGGTAATATATATTTTTGTGTTTTTGTTTACTTAACAAAATGAATTGTACAGGTTTTTCTCTTAAATATAGAATATTTAGGTTTTTAGGTACCGTGATACCTTAACCTTTTTGGTCATTAATAGAATTTTAAATATATGTATTTGTTAGTTTCCCATACTCCGTTGCTTAATACATTATCTTGCTTTCTTTTTTGAGCAGGCTGAGCTGTGTGTGCTGGCTTCTTTAGTTGCTCCTTCACGTTTTTCCCTTCCATGCATTTTGTCTATTATAGACTTCCCCTGGTGGGGTTTTTTCTCTTTTATGTGCAGTTTTTTTTTCTATTTTCGCTCTTCGTTTTTCTCTTTTTTCCAATCTTAGCTTGTTCTTTCTTTATTCCTTTTCTCTTCGGGACTCCTGCTTCGGTCCATTCTGTATGTTTTATTGTCTTTCCCTTATTATTACATTTCAGCTACAGCTATTATGTTTTCCTTTTTTCCATACACCAAGTGTGCCTATGTACTTTGACTCTTCTCTACTATGCCTGGTCTAAATGTGCTTTCACTTAATGTGCGTGGTCTAAATCACCCTGTTAAGAGGGCCAAGATTTTGGATTACTGTAAAAGCCTTTCTAGTGATATTGTCTTGCTACAAGAAACCAAGGTAGCTTATAAAGAAGCCTTACTGTTACGGAAGGAGTGGGTCCTTGATGTTTCTTGTTCTGAAGCCTCTGGTAAAAGGAATGGGGTTGTGACGTTAATTTCCAAAAATTCTGGCCTGTCTATTGTTACTGCAGAACATGACTCGGACGGTAGATGGTTGCTTACTCGCTTATCCAATGGCTCGTTTGACATATACATCATGAATATTTATGCACCTAATGGTGATGATCCATCTTTTTGGCGTACTATAAATAAAAAGCTCTCTGATATTCCTCAAAATGATAAGATGATTGTTGGAGGTGATTTTAATCTCCCTATGGATCCTATTTTAGACAGACATTCTGCTTTTAAATTCCGCCCCCCTAGAGCACATAAACAGATGCTTAATATGTGCTCTTCTCATCGGCTCAGTGATGTCTGGAGAATGCATAATCCCACCGGTACTGATTTCACCTTTTTCTCTTCTCCACACTCTAGTTTTTCTCGCATTGATTATCTTCTGGTTCAAGCAACACTATTATAGCATACTACTAATGTTACGATTCATCTAATAATTATCTCTGATCACGCAGCGGTCTCGTTCACTCTCCTCAATCTTACAGATAATATTGGACCACGTACTTGGCGCTTGAATACGGAAATCTTGAATGATCATGATGAGGTCGAACAACTTAACATGGATATTCACAATTTCTTCCAGGATAACGTGTCTTCTGTAAGTTCCCCAATAGTTTTGTGGGACGCCTTCAAGTGTACTATTAGAGGACATATTATTAAAAAATGGCGAAAAGAAATGCCGATATTAGAGAGAAACTCTCTTCTTTGGCGGATAGTTTTAAACACAAAGAGTGTTTATATAGAAGCTCTAAGGATAAGTTGTTGTTGCAAGATATCAAGAATTTAAAATACTTATAATTCCATAGTAACTAAAAGGGCTCATATTGGCGTCCAGGCACAAAAGTCCAAACGGTTGCTGTTAAGGAATCGAGCAGGTAAGTTGTTGGCGGCTACGTTAAAATATCAAGATACGAATATCAGGACAGCTCAGATTTCCTGTATCAATGATAGTTCTGGATCTAGGAAGTTTCAGACTCAAGACATTCTTGAAGTTTTTCGTGATTTTTATAACAAACTATATACTCCCAAAGATCAATGTTCTCTTGCTCAATGTCAACAATTTTTGGCCTCTATTCCTACACATACTATTTCCGACGCAGACATGATAGCCTTGGGGAAACCAATTGATTCCGAAGAGATAATTCAAGCCATTAGGGCTACTCGGTCAGGGAAGGCTCCAGGACCCGATGGGTTCCCCATTGTCTTTTATAAGACATTTCTATCGTCCATACTAAATTATCTCAAAGATGTTTTTGATAATTTTGTCACGTCAGGGAAGGTTTCTGGCTCAGCTGCTGAGGCTACTATTGTTGTAATCCCTAAGGAGGGTAAGCATCATTCTGATCCTAAAAACTACCGCCCAATCTCCCTTTTAAATATGGAAGCAAAGATTTTCACCAAGATTCTGGCTAAACGCTTGGAGAGCCATATTCCTACTCTTATTCATCCCTCTCAGACCGGTTTTGTTAAAGGACGGTTGGCTAGAGACAATATTCGGACTTTTTGTCATATTTTGGGGAAAGCGAAGCTGTCTAGTTTTTCTTCGGCAGCCATCGCTCTCGACGCCGAGAAGGCTTTTGATAAGGTCTCTTGGCCTTTCCTACAAGCAGTACTTCAATCTCATAATCTAGGAGATTTATTTATTAATATGGTAATGTCTTTATATGCACAACCTAAAGCTAATATTAGAATTAATGAGGCTACTTCTTCTTTTTTTAATCTTTGTCAGGGCACTAGACAAGGATGTCCGTTATCACCTCTTCTTTTTTTGTTGTCGATTGACCCACTCCTTCGGTTACTCAATCTAAATCAGGATATTAAAGGCTTTCAATTTGGTTCGCAGAACATCAAAATGGCCGCGTATGCAGATGACGTGCTCATCTTCTCGGAAGATATAGAAAATGCAATTCCTGCTATCTCCAACAATATTAGAGAATTCTCTCTCGTTTCAGGGTACACTCTGAATAAAGACAAGACAGAAATGTTTCCTCTTAATGCGTTATGTTTTTCTTCCCACATGGGGAATGTTGGTTTTAAATGGCAATCGAAGCGTATTAAATATCTAGGGATTTGGTTCTGTAACAACTTGACAGACACTATCTCCTATAATGAATCTCATGTCATAGCTAAGGTTAAGCAGCTGTTGTCTGCGTGGTCGCCTAAATACATCTCCTGGTGGGGGCGACTTCAAACATTGAAGATGATGATAACTCCCATTGTTAATTTTGTGTCTTCAATGCTCCCTATAAAGTTATCTTAATCTTTTTTCCATGAGATTGATGTTCTTACCTCAAAACCTTTATGGAGTGATAAACGCGCTAGAATAGCTATAAACATCCGAGGAAACCTTATGTTATGGGTGGATGTAATTTCCCAGATTGGAACTTGTATCAAATTGCATTCTTAGCATCTCAGGGTGCTCTTTGGTTCTCTTCGGATTCCCGACATACCCCACCGTGGATCTATATTGAACAAGAGTTATGTTCTCCTCTATCTACTTCTTCTCTTATGACCGCGTCTACATTGACCTTACCTTATTCAGGTCGGATTATCTCGGATACCATTATTGCATTGAAATATATAGACAAAAAGGTTTCTAGGGCAATTCATAAATCCAGGTGGTCTTCTTTATGGCATAATCCTAAGATTAAGACTGATATGGACTCGGTTACGATGTCAGCCTGGGCTAGCAATGGTATTACGTTGGTCAAAGACCTTTATGATTCCAATCAGGACCCACTCCCTTTCGCTTCTTTAGCTAGGCAGTATAATCTCAATAATATGGATTTTTATTCATTTCTGAAATTAAAGGTTGCCTTGTCTAAAGCATCTTTTTACCCTGATTCACATACCGTTTCCCTCCTTTCTATGTGGTATAGATCAGGTGACGTTGCCTCTAGAATATATACATTTTTATCCACCACACCGCCTTTGCAGTCCACGGTTACACAGCAGAAATGGTCACATCACTTAGAGCATGATATGTTTAAGCACATTACACCTGAAACCTGGCAACTCATTGGGAAGTTTTCCCTACGAAATAAGATTGCTCCTTCTCTTATTCAATCTAAATTTTTTACTCTCAATCTTCTACATTGGACCCCGGCTCGTTTGTATAAACTCAAACTTAAAGATAATTATCTTTGTTGGAGCTGCAATATAGCTGCTGGTACCTATCAACATATGTTTTTTGAATGCTCGTTATTACAACCTTTTTGGGAGCTGGTTCACAAACATTTATTATTAATTTTTTATATTAAATTTGAGCTCTGTTTACCTCTAATTTTATTAGGTCCATGGGCTGCACCATCTCCGTTATCTTTGGACGCTACAGATATGCAATTGCTAGATTTGGTGTTATCAATTGCTGTTAAGATCATATTAACAGAGTGGAAATCCTTTAAGTCAATATCATATCATACGTGGTGGGCATGGGTATCGTTTCTCCGAGGGGCTCATACTTCTGTGGAGGAGAAACATTATACGCCTTCTATTTCTAGTGTTATTTGGAGGTCTCTCGATAAATATATGAACTTGGCTTCACAAGGCTTGGTGGCTCAATATCCTTTTGTGTCTTCCTCTTAATTTATCTCCCCCATTGAAGCAGGTGTCCCGATCTCTTGCTTATCTTTTCTTTCTTCACTCTTCTTCTTTTCTTCCTCCTTACTACTTTCTTCTCTCTTTCTTTTTCTTTCTTTCCTTTATTTTGTTAATTGATTTATTCAAGCAATACAACTGATATCTTCGAATTGTTTCTTTGCCTTTTAACATATTTTGATTGATACATAGATGTTATTTATGGCATTGATTTTATTTATAATGATGATTGCTTATTTATTTATTGTTCAAAAGTTTAAGCTGTATTGCATAATATGGTATTTTAATTATTTATACTCCTTTTCTTAAAATAATAAAGATATTAGAACAAAAAAGAGAAAACAAATGCCTGAAAGTCTGTTTTATCTAAAATGAAAGTTTTCTGAGTGGCAATTCAAAACAGAGGCCTGGTTGGCAAACCTTCAGTGCTGTGAGAAGAACCTCTATGACTCCCCTCTCTGTACCACGATCCCTGACAAGCAGGTAGGAATCTCTAAATAGGGCAGAAGTTCCACCACCACACCCTCTTGGACTAGTGAACCATCTACTTGCATCTAGATAAGCCCCTCTGTTTTTATCATCTCTTTAAAAAAATCAGGCTCATCTGTCAAGTCAGAGAAATGGACAGGTACAATCCTTCATGCATGGAGTCAGTGGTGTGTATATGAATCCTTTGACACAAAGAGTCGTTGCTATTTAGTGTCATTACCTTAACAAGCCTTACAGACTGTCACTTTCGTCCAAAAGCTTCCTAGAGATATCAGTTTACATGTATGTATGTCTATTAAAAAATAGTTTAGTCAGAAATATGAAGAAGAATGAATAACTGGGTTAACATTTTATCTTCTTTATGAAAATCAATTTCTAAAAATACTTTCCTGGAATGTATTTATATTTAAACGTTTTTCAACTTTTTGTAAAGTTTAGATGTCTTTCAGAATAGTATAATTAAAAGCTACCACCAGAGGCACCTTAGGGTATACTGCAATTTATAGAGTTAGATGTTATATCTCAAAATAGCTTACATGATCAATGTTCACCAGTTGCTAGTAAGTATAACACAAAAGGCAAAATAAGGTAAAGTTCAGGTGTCCAATCCAGTCCACTTTTTTTACGGTCTGGTAATTATAGTCCTGCATGTGAAACAGTGATGTACATTATTCACATGCATACACAGCACACATATCTTTGTACATAAATGTACACCGACTCCCACTACAAACCTGCATCCTATTCAAGGCATACTGTAGTCTTAACGTTTGTATCACTGAAAAAAGAGGCTACATAATAGAACTCAACACCGAGGCAAGTCAAGCTACCCCTCTGGGTTATTTGACAAATACAACAGTGCCAATGTTTTAAAAAAGATTGAGCAGAAAATTATTAAATACACTATGCACCTATGGACTGACATTCAGATGTTTCACAGACATTTCAAGTTCACAGCTTAATTTGGGCTGATCAGAATTCTGCTGCTTTTAGCATTCCTACAAATCCTATTCTAGATACATTCATTCCATCTATTCAGGATGTATTAAATAACCAGGGCGTGGGTAAAGATATCATTTATTAAAACAACAACAAAAACACCAGATTACATTTTTAGTGTACTTAAAAATCAAGAGAACCTTAACCCCTTCGATGCGCGTGACGAGCTCAGCTCGTCATGCTGCGCGGTAGCGCTGTGCGCATGACGAGCTGAGCTCGTCACGACCACACCCGCGATCGGAATGTTCAGCACACGAGCGGAATTCCGATCGCGATCAAGGGGTTAAACGATCTTAACATTTCATGCTATTTATCACACCTTCGTCATCATTTGTTTAGGTTAATTTAAAATTCTATATTTGGTAAATCATTTCAAATTTTATGGGAAACTGGCAAAAAAAATAGAGGTCTGGCTTTCACAATTGACTGTACAGTGGAAGAACAAAAATTTGAAAGTTGTTCACAATCTTTGGATAATCGGGTAGGCTTTAACGAAAACTACATTTACTAACACCAGGTATTTCCGACTTTTGGTAATAATTAATCGGACATAGTATACATAGTACACTCCCCAAAATCTATGCTTCTTCAAAAAGTGTATATTTATCCACATTGAGATGAAGTTAAAGGGTATAATTGACGCATTTTATGTGTTTTTTCTAATCATGTTCAGACCGAAAATATTTTCTATTAGTGAAGGCATGATCAAGGTTAAAATGTGCTGGTTTCATTCCATTGTTCTCTTCGGCACTGGAGAGATATTTATACCCTGGGACAAATAATCACAACTTCTAATTGCTTTATGACAAGGATTACTACATTAATTATTGGTAGAACTTGGAATTAGATCCCTCTAAAATGTTAAACAATTACAGAAAGCAGCCCATCGTTTTTTTATTTTACGATGGAAATAACTTATGCTAGACCACACTTTCAACAAATGTAAAAAAAAAAGATAAACATCACCAATCAAACACATTTCGACTGCATTACATCACAAGAGCACTCAACTCAGGTTCAACACATCACTGAAACACAATCCGTCCAGATACACTTCCTACTTCCTCACCTTCTCATACACACGGGGAACTCATCTCTTCCCAGAATAATAGCATATCTGCAAAGAGCTCAATGGATGAGATCAATTGCAAGTGCCTGGACACAAACCATTCCGTCCTTAAAAGAAAGCTACCACATCTACATTGTTTACAATACATCTTTGCTCTACGGATGAATACAGAACCAGACATACTAACATCTGGTTTGGAAAACCTGTAGCTCCAGTACTTCATGAAGGACATTGAACCATTGCACACAACTGACAAGGAAAGAAAGGAGGAGGGTTAGCTACTGTCCATAAGGAGGCCATAACAAAGTGTTCTGGTGGCACCATTTTATACCCGACTGATGATCCCTAATAAGGGCAAAACCGGTCTTGGTTTGCTTGTGTTCCAGTTCATGGAGGACCTGGGCTGACAGTTTGGCTGGGCATTTCCCACTGAAGCACGGTAAAGACTAGTTTGCAAATGGCTGGGTCCAAGATAAGGTGACATAGTGTGCAAATAACAATGGACTGGGATGCAGCCCCAAGTAACTACCAGTGGCTGAGATTAATTCAAGCATTCCATCCATCACTTTTTTGTATACTACAGTGTGGCACCGAAGGTTGGATGGGTATGCTCAGATGTGGGGCCCGTGCACGCTATGAAATGGTAGTAAACATTTTTGTGTACTACCATTTCACGTTACAGACACGAATAAAGAGTGTACCAATTATGTGTGCTTACATTCATAGTTGGGAATGCTTCCCCTTCATACACAGGCACCCAGATGAACACATTCTGCTAAACCTTGTGCAAGTTCTTCACTTTTACATTTGTGCAGAAAAGATTAATACATTTGCAGCTCATTGTTGTGTGTATGCAGCTCTTAACCTCTTCCGTGCTCATGACGGCTCCCGGCCGTCATGAGTCACGGTGGGCGTGTGCTCACGACGCGCGGGGGCCGTCCGAGCCATGCCCGCGATTGGAATATCCAGCACCTGGGCGGAATTCCGGCCGCAGCGAAGCGGTTAAAATATTTTGCCTTAAATGCCTCATTTCCACTCTGTCACATCAGAGCATCTATTGTGAGTAGGTTTAATTGATATATTCCCTTGAGTACATCAACAATTCACGATAATGTATTAATGACAGAATCGTCTTGTGTAATGTGGGGCAGAATATATGAAAAATGAACAAGTATTGTCTTCGTTCACCATGGTTTTTTTATCTCCTTGTGCCAAAGAGCTTCATACTCAATGATAGTAATTGAATCTCAAACTGTGAGTTATGTTTATTTATTTAATCATTTGCAGTTTTACAATGCGTGTTCACAACCTAAATGGGTCAAGGCACTTCACACAGATATATGATAATGCACATAAGAATAATTACAGTAAATGGTCAGAGTAAAAAGGAACAACTTCAGCATACATTGCAGCAAAGTCAGGTAGATGATTAAAGACATGACAAGCATATCACCAAAGTCATGAGGATAGCTAAAGGAGGCAATTTCATTTAAATACAACACATTTCAGCTCCTGGTGGAGAGCTCCTTTGGAGGGATTCATTCTTTTTGCAGGGTGGTGGGGTTATGTTAAATAGGTTGCGTGCCCTCCATGGGAAGTTTTACTTGAGTGCTGGTTCTTTCTTGAAGATTGGGTTTTCACAAAAATTATTGGGGTGGGGAATATTCGACAATCCAAACCAACCTATACGTGCTCCTAATTTCAACAAGAAGCATATCAATGTGGCCAGGACCAGGGTGATGTGGTCAAATCTTCTAGTTCATGATACTAACCTTGCAGCCGCACGAAAGTTAGCCTTCAGGGAGGGCAGATGAATGGTGAGGATATTTGTCAGTAATGAATCCTTTGAGGATCCTGATTTGAAACTGAGCACCTTTTGTTAGAGAGTTCTAAGTGAGCATAAAAATTCAGACCATAGTCAAGTATAAGTTGAAGATAATTGCATAATCTGTGATGGAGGGCTTACTATCAAACATGTTTATTGAGTCAAGCCCAGTTGGCACTGGAATGGAGCATAGGGGAGAGGAATGGCAAGAACTTCAATGTTTGCATGGCTCAAAATTTCATGATGGATAGACAACCTAACTGGATATTAATAAATATCTGGGCAAGGGTGTAGATGCCTTACAGGGAAGAGACCTTCATACACAGCTGTATAGAGATGAAAAAAGATGTAAAGCTTCAGAAGTGACCATCGAGGCTCAGTGTACTAATTAGAGATCATGCGGATAGAAATAGCCTAGTGCTGCCACTTGGAGAAGGGAACTAGGAGAAAGAGAGTTAGATATTTTGTTTGTAGTGAGTGGATCTTTAGATAGGAGGAGAAGCATATGATAACTGTCCCGCTCAATTTCATTCATTATTCCATGACTGATTCTTCCACGAGAAAAGAGTGAATGACTGTGTAAATGGCTGCCGACAAGTCTGGAAAAATGACAAGGCAAGGCATTCTCCTCTATAGGCTGCAGAGAGCAATGTTTGAAGGATCAGAGGCTCTATATGTTTGAAGGATCAGAGGCTCTATGCTGCACCCAGACCTATAGCTTGATAATGCTCATTTTCAGAAGACAGTCAATTGCTTCGGCTGAGCTGTCACAAACCTTTCAAAGCTGTTGCAATGAAGGGAAGATAAGGTGTGGGAACACCACACAGATGCTTATAAAATCTCTGACTCATCACTACCTCATCCAATCTCACTTACTAAAGTAGGCCATTGTTCGTTGTGCCTGGTAAATCAACCCTTCTATGCGGAAACGGCACTGTCCTAACACACTTTGGCTGTTCCCAGGCTGTGCTCTACGGGATTTCCGGTGACATCATAAACCACATGGCTGAGATTCATATATTTCTTTATTTCATTGTATTTGCCAAAAGTTAAAAGAACTCTGACACCATGGTGCGTGGTTGGAGTATTTGTATTACTGCAAAACAGTATATATTTTCAAACACCTAAAGTCCTTCCAGTAAAAGACCTTTCAACTTTAGTCCCTCAAGCGAGTTTACAATTAGTTTCTATGGCAATCTGATTTAGCTATTGATCAAATTGCAATCTAATCTAGGGGTTTCTGGATCTTAGTATTTATTTTATTCCTATGACCTGATTGGAAGTAACACATATGGTTTAAGTTCGGAAATTAACCTATCTATCATACTATATTGGTATAGGAACATGACAAGAAGTAGTGTGCCATGGCTTAATACCTAAAGTCACAGAGTGCAATATAAAAACTGTTTTGATCCCTAATGCCAAATGTTGAAGTCTTTACTTGTGTAGGGTGTGTTGGGTTGAGCCTGGTGAATGCTAAGTCAAAGCTCAAAAGCTTTCCTACGTTGGTTTGCAGTTCGTCCTTAACAGATCAACCCAACTAGCGGCGGCTGCCGCAGGTAAGCGCGGTGGGGCGGGGTGGGTGGGAGGGGGGAAGTTGACAGATGATGGAATAGGTAAAACTAAATAAATAAATATAACCTATTCCTTCGTCTGTCGACTCCCCCACTCTGCTCCACCACCCCACCGTGCTTACCTGCGCCAGCCGCCGCTGCACCCAACACTCCTAAAGGATTTTTTTATCCATTTCAAAGGACAAATACTCATCCTTTCTACCTTCCAAAATAGGGCTGCCCATAAATATGGACACGTTCTTCAAAGCACTACTGGACCCATGGAAGACAGAAGAGTGGTGGTTACTGTTGGAGTGAGTCCTGACCCCCAAGTGCTGTTCGTGAGCTCCGGGAATCCTTGGATGGTGTTAGAGTGTCCTCTTCCTGCCAACAAAACATTTTGCCAACTTTCTTCCTGGCGAACCAATGGAGATGTGGGCAGTCGTCAAAGCAGCAACCATCAACATGGAATCGCCAGTCGACCTCAGCTTACTGGTTTATCCTGCTGAAGGAAATCTGACTTCCAGAAAAGTTTGAATGTAGAGGGCTTCACCGGGATTGATGCCGAGTAGCATCTGATCAACATCAAGGCCTTCCTGAGCACAGACTTCAGATTTTGCCTTCTTCGTCGATGACTGCACCAGAACCCTGCTCTTCAGTAACCCACTATCATCGAACCCGCTTCGGACCTTGCTCCACCAATGACTCGCCAACAATCACTTTTTCTCCATAAAAGTTTCTAAGTCTGGTGAAGGGCTCTCTATCGGACTACCTGGTCCCTGTATTTGACCAGTAATTCATCGTGGTTAGCCTTAACATTTGACATTGACCTGGTCTACCGTGACCAGTTGCCCACAGTTGGCGCTTTGCTCTTTTTATGCTGGTTTTATTTAAAACTAAAAATATTTTGTATTTTATTCAATTGGAGTAAGATTTTTATTGTGTTATGTTTTTGACCTTTTAACTGATTTGGTACTTTTAAATGCTTTACTCATTCTCTTAAGTCAAGCCAATCTGCTTTGTGCCATAGTTACCAGGGGATGAGCTGAGGATGGCATTTTTGAAACCTTTACTGGACTTAACAAGAATAGTGACATTATTACTTGTTGGGTGCTACTATTCACCACAGCTAATAATCCAGCTAATGGTTAACCAGCTTCTTCGTACTAGGCTTGAGGCTATCCTGCAGGAATGCTCCAAGTTTCCTCACTAGCATGAACTGCTTTTTACATTCTGTCCTACTCTAACAATAGAGAAAGAAAGTATGTAAAGAAAGATCTTCCTGCCTTTCACCAGACTGCATATCTAATGACATACCCCAGCTCCTAGACATCCAGGAGGCCTGCTCAACACCATCTCCTTAAGCAACACTCAAGGGTCTAGAGCTGTGAACTGTCCTCACAGTCATTGCACGCTGCCCCCATACGGAGCACAAACTGCCTCCTGCACACAGTAACACTGCCACCTACACACAGCTCACATTACCTTGTACACACAGCACCGTTAAGACACACATTGCCTCACGCACATAGCTGCTGCGTAGACCCTATGCCATATGGGACACCTTTTGGCTCATTTTGAATTTATAGCCAAATAAACGTTGAGTTCTGGTGCCTGCATTTTCAGGTGTATAATTATAAGTATTACTTTGATCCATAATCCGTACCTGTTGGAAATGGCCCTTTATGCAGGGTCCCCCCCCAAAGTTTTTCCCTTCCTCCTCCTACTTTTTGCTGAATTTGATTGTGCTGGCCTTAGTACTCTGAGCACTTTAACACTGCTAACCAGTGCTAAAGTGCATGTGCTCTCACTTAAAAAATTGTAATATTGGCTTATACCTAATTTGCATATTTAATTTACTTATATGAACCTAGTAAAGTGGTACTATAAGCGTCCAGGATCTGTAAATTAATTGCTACTTGTTGTGTGTCTGCAGCCCTGATTGTGCCACCCACTTAAATAGCCCTTTAACCGTGTCTCAGGCATGCCATTGCAGAGCCTGTGTGCTGTTTAAACTGCCATTTCTACCTGGCAACATAAACTTTTTGGCAGGCCCAAAACTTACTTTTTAATACATTTACGTCACCCCTAGGGTAGGCGCTAGACAGCTTAGAGAGCAGGGTGCACTGTATTTAAAAATCAGGACTTGTACTTTTAAGTTTTACATGTCCTGGTAGTGAAAAACTCTCAAATTCATTTTTCATTACTGCAAGGCCTATCTCTCCCATAGGATAACATTGGGATTCTCTCGAATCACAATTTAAAATTCAAACTTATGGTGAAATCGGATTTTTGATTACAATTCTGAATATGGCACTTCTAGAAAGTTGGACTTTTCTTGCTTTTGCCATTTAGTGCCTGCAGCCTGTCTCTGATCATAGGAGTGGGTGTAATTGGTAGTTGGACTTTGAGTTTTCCGCCTAGATAGGCACACACTAGGTGAGTTTAGGTGTGTCTCAATGGGCCATCTCTTGCAGGATGGGAGGTAAGAGCTAGGCATAGCCTCACTTACACCAGAATAGGCGGTGTCCTGTCAACACACAGGGGGCTTCATACCCCCCTGTAGTGAGTCTGGAACCAGGAAATGAAGAAAGGACTTCAAAAACATGCATTTGAAGTCTCACCCACTTCAAAGGCACCACTGGGCATAAGTACTGGGTCTCAGACATCACCACTTCAGCACACTTCTGGACCTGTGGCTACTCTGTCAGGATGGAGGACTGCTGTGCTGCTGAAAGGACTGCCACTCTGAAGGATCTTCAGCCTTGCTGTGCTGACCTGCTGCTTGCTGCCCTCTTGCTTGGGAAGGAAAAACTGGACTTGGAGCCCAGGACCCCTGAGTGACTCACAGGACTAGTCTGTTGGCCTCCTGATCTGAGCCTCAGGGACATAATAAGCTTCCTAAAGTTCCTAGACCCGTCTTCAATGAGTTCCTGATCCCCAATAACGTACCTCTCAGCTCCTAGGCCATTGGCGTGGTTCTCAACCTCATAAATTCAAGCTTTTGGGATCTTCATGACCGCGAACGGGCCAGTTCACACTGCAACCGCGCCGCTCGCACCAAAAACCAGCACAAGCCACCACAAGTTTGCTGCTTTGCACAGCAAGCATCATCCACCCATGTGGATCACCACGAGGCTCCAGTCCAGCCATCCGTGACACTTGGCCTGCTCTTCATGCCCCACTGACCATCCCCAGTAATGCTCTCCTTGCTCCCGGTAAACTTTCTTCCCTCAAATGGGACTCTTGGCACAAAACTTGAGAAGGTAAAGCTTCAGCAGGAGTAATCTGGGAGTGTGTCTGACAAGCGCTCCATCGCTACCGGTCTGAACTTCTGACATCGAGCCAGTCTAGCCGACCAGATAGCCATGGTTGACGCTTTCTGTTTCTAGGTGCTATTTTGCAGTTTATTCTTTAAAAATTCATAACTTCGGTTCTACTGAATGGATTGTTGTTGTTCTACTCTAGTTTTATTTGTTTCATTTTGCTCTATTTTTCCTGGTGTGGGATCTTTTTATGTGGTATTTTCATTGATTTGCTGTTTGAAGTGTTGCACAAATACTTTACACATTGCCTCTAAGTTAAGCCTCACTGCTCTGTGCCAAGCTACCAGAGGGTGAGCACTGGTTAATTTGGGAATGCTTGTGACTTACCCTGACTAGGATTGTGGGTATTCCTTGACCAGGGATTATACCCCAGTCAACCAGTAACCCAATTTCTGATTTTAATGCCATAATCAAAATAGTTTATAACGAAATTGTCAGGACTGGCCACTGCTGTGGCATATGAGATGGGACCCCTGGCCTATGTGTATCACACAGCACATACTGTCCCCCACACATTACACACTTTCACGCCACACTCAGGACACTGCACATTGTGCCTTAAATGCCTTGCAAACATTTCAAATAACACAGCAAGGGAAGCTGTTGCACTGAGTTGCATGAAAGGTAGAGTGCAGGACTGGGCAATATTTCAAAGAAATGGCACAGTTATGCTCTCTTCCTAAGCTGGCGCACTTTGGTTTGCTTAGTGCCAAACCAAGGCACCTTTGTACCATAGTGCAAGGGTGCCTGAATTTTGGTCAGGGATTGGGGTACGTTCATGCACAAAAAATATCCTTGGAGGCTAATCCACTTTGTGTGTGGGCTGCAGAATGCAGCACACATGCAAAGAGGAAATAATGAGGAGAAATAAAGCAAACCCATGTCTACAACTCTTTGTATATATTTGTTTGAGTCAAAATCCATGGGGTTATGCATGGTAACGATCATGCACCACCAATACCACCCATGGAACACCTCCCTGACGCAGGGCAGCATAATGCACCTCGTTGTGTTATTTTTTTTATTTTTATTTTTTTACAAAAAATCAAAGCAAAATTTGCAAATACCCAAATGGATTTTGCGTCAGGTCAGCGTCAAATTAGTGACGCAAACCCAATGCAAAATCTTTGTAAATCTAGACCTCTGTACATACTGCCACCACACGAATAGCACACAATACACACTTCATCTCTAACCACAGTACACTTCCACCACAAACACAATGCTGTGGAATACATAATGTGAAATAGGATGTGATGAGCAACAGTGGGCAGAGAGAAAGAGGGCGGAATTGTTGAATACATTAAATAATTGGTGGTCATGGTGAGGGGTCTTACGGCCAGAGGAAAGCAGTAATAAAATCTAACTGTGATAGCCAGACTCTGTGGGAGTGAGAGTCAGGTTGTGAGAGAGAGAGCAGAATTCTGGATTGCACAATTTCAAACCCTAGGAATTGACTGTGTCAGGCTCCAGGACACAAGAGGTTCCAGCTTCAGGAGGAATAAAGATGGAAGACTGTACGAGGAGAACGTATTAGCATTCACCAAAAGACAGGAAAATGGGGATGTCAGACTCCATGGTAAGTGTTAGCCTCAACGAGAATCAAGCTCTTGTAGACAGTGCCTATGTCTAGTAGAGTGAAAGGGTAGAGAAGGCAGGAGTGCAAGGTTCTAGAACAGAGCACTAGGTTATTGGATTGGAGAGTTACGGGATATGTAGACGAGAGTGACAGGTTACACTAGGTAAGTAGGCCAGCTTTTTTTTTAAAGTCTCAAGGACTAGGAGTGAGTGTCAAGCTCCACAGGAACAGTGCGCCAGACTCCAAAAGTGTGTCATGCTACAAGAGGAGAGCTTGTATAAGAAATAGAGCTTTGGAATGCAGGAGGTGAAGGAGACAGTAAAAGGGTCTAGGAGTATTGAATTATCGACTCTAGTAAACTCCCAGGCTCCAGAATTGAGCAGCAGCCTCTAGAATGTCTGTCATCCTATAGACAAGAGTACCAGGGTATAAAGGATA
This sequence comes from Calotriton arnoldi, assembly GCA_963921515.1. NCBI lineage: Eukaryota > Metazoa > Chordata > Amphibia > Caudata > Salamandridae > Calotriton > Calotriton arnoldi. Next base: position 1,221,715 of record CAWUFW010000084.1, on the reverse strand, counting down.
CAAAGGAGATAGTATCAGGCTCTAGAAGAGGCAATTTGAAAAGAGACTATCAGGCTCTACCAGAGTTTGTTCGTCCGTAGTGGGAAGGAGTGTTAGACTCAAGGGTTAAAAGCATCAGCTTATAAAAGAAGACAGTGGTAGCCTCTCCGGGGAGAGAACTGCAGTCTCTATCAGCAAAGAGTAACTGCTATGGGGTGGCATGTTTCAGGATCTCTAAGAAAGGTTTCAGGTTCTGTGAGAGAGTGGGGTTAGGGAAGCAGAATGACAGACTGCAGCAGGAGAGTTATTTATGCTCTAGATGCAGCTAATGGGAGTCTTTGAGAGAAGAGAGTGTGGAGCTCTATCCACAGACAGTGTCAAACTCTACTTAAAGTGGTATTAGCCACTGTACTTTGTACACTAAAGAGGAGGTCTCTGTTAAGGGTCCAATCTACATTCTAGATCCTTTTATGAAGCCATGGGAAATCGAGCACCCCTGGCAAGTGGCATGCTAAGCAGTTGCCCAGAAGTGAACGAATGTAGCACCAGCCCTGCCTCTTTCCCAACCCACCCCCTGACAACATATAGAATGCGCATTGACCCATTAATGCCTCTGGTTGCATGACCCTTTTTTCCAAGGATACCGGCCAACCGCCAGCCTGGCACTGCGCACAAGAACGGGGAATGAGCTGCAAATCTTCCTGTCTGTCATTCAGTGAAGAGGCTTAGATGAAACATGGAAAGGCTAACACCTAAGAGCACAGAGTTGACCCTTTCCACCAGACTTCAGAAATAATATTTAGGGGGCTGTAGGGGGCAGCTCGCTTTGCCGAATCTCTCAGTTGAACTCAGAGACATCACCCCAGTCTCCAAGGATCTTTACATTTAGAATTTAGGCACAGGGTGGCGATCAGACAGACATCATGCTTGCAAGTAGGGCTTTGCAGGCCCAGGACAAAAAGGCTCCTTGCTTTCCAAACCTTATTATTGTGAAAATGAGTTCCAGCGTGGGTTCTTCTCTGGGATGATGCTTTAGGAAGCTGCTTAAAATGTTCCTTCATGTCAATCACCCATAAAAAGTGGGATTAAAGGAACTATCGTCTGCTTTCACCTGTATGGTGCTACACAGTTTCTGTCTCATTGTGTATTTGGGTCACTTTATTGCAGTCCATTTATGTGGTCCTATCACCATGTGAATGATTTGCCACCACACTTGAATTTGGCTGGGGTTTCAAGTCACCAAGCAGATGCTGTGGGCTGCATGGCTCATATATGGGATTGTTTAAAGACTGGCTCTCACAGAGCAAATATTCAAAACATTGCTAGAAGCTTCACACTTGATTGTCTTTGCAAAAGTCTAGTTTTGCATTAAAATAATAGCGCCTTATTTACGTTTGCTTTAGTTAGCATAACTAGGCCGCAGTAGACTGCATTATAAATAATGCAAGTTTATTTTACTGGGAACGAGCTGTGCACATACGTTTCATTTTGCTTTTAGAAAATCATTTTAAATTCAGCGCAAATCATGTTTTCTATTTGCATGTACCAAAATAATGTTTCAATAGTTTCCCCGGAAAAGGAAGTTCTGATTTTGCAACATTGCAAGGCTCCATTAACATGTCAATATTATTTATGCTCAATAGCTTGATTTGCACTAATATTTCTTCCATGCAACAAATTATGTATTTAACAGCCAATGAGAATAATGTGCAAGTACAAGTTACTTAAAACAGAATATTGTGATTGGCGTTGTGCATGTAACATTTTTAGTGCTGCCCATTTACATAAAATTATGTTATGAATTTGTGTACTTTTATTGTCCAGAACATTATAAAAAGATGTGCTTTATGGTGAAGAGCCAGACATTCTGCTTGTTGTTTAGAGAGGACTAGATGCTCCTGTTCCATTCTGTATTTAGTGCATTTTTACTATTATTCGATTGCTTGCCAGGGGCCGTATTACAGAAGGTGTCCCGGGGGCGCAATGGGTGTTTGCGCCCACTTTGCGCGCCCCTGGGGCACTTTGGTATTACAGAAGGGGCGCAGATGCTTGTGCGGCCCCTTCTGTAATACCGATAGTGCTGGTGCACATAAAGCACCAGCGCGATCTTCAGGGGGCCTTCGCTCATGTGCATGGGGGCGTGCCCCATGCAAATGAGGGAATCCCTTTGCCTCTGCGCCCGCGCTGTATTACAGACACGCAGTGGCAAAGAAGCTGTCAGGAGGCGCACTAACAGTGCGCCACCTAAAAGGTGGTGCACTGTCACTGCGCCCCCTGAGAGCAGCGCTATGGAAGGGGGACCCCCCCCCCAGTCATCCCTTTGCAGGTGGATGACTGCCCCCGTCTGCATGAGGATCTCTATTCCCCCTTCAAAGTGCAGGCGGGTTGCTGTCTGCACTGTGAAAACACGGAGCGGCATTAAAACAACCGCTCCGTTTTTCACATGAATGCGCTGCCCCCAGGGCAGAGCAAGTTTGCGACTTCCCTGGGAGCAGCTCATTCCAAGTAATAGGGCGCACTTTCCCTGTTTGCGCCTGGCGCACCTGAATTAAGGTGCACCGGGCGCAAACAGGGAAAGTGCGCCCTTTACATAATAGGGACCCAGTTGTGCAGTGCTTGTTAAATTTCTTAAAGGCACATTGCATTACTTCATTTTTTGTTTTTATGCCAATTCCCTTCATTCTAATGACTTTTGTTTTCTGTAATGACACTATTATTTGAATAAATCTACAAACACTGAGAACTGGAAAACCCTTGTTGTGCAGGCTTCCTTAATGGTCTGATTGAGTGTTATAATTCAGTACTCTCGCTTTCCTGCCTATGGAACTCTCCTTAATTAGGGGCGTCTTTTGACTCTATTATAACTACCCAAACTTGTACTAAAGCGAGGAATTTCTGAAGTGTTTCATGTCCAGCTCTTCTTTTCAACTGTTGAGATTTTTACCATTGTCAGGGTTTGAATGTTAATAAAGAGAAGGGACTCAAAGATGTTCTTAGAAGTCTGCTGCCAAAGGCCAAGGCTGCTGAATAACAAGGCTGCCTAGTCTTAACTCGGCCTCATGCCTTTTTCTTCCACCGCTGTACAATTCCTGTCTCTTCATCTCATTGTTGCATGTTGTTTCTCATCGCTGCTTTCTCCTTTTGTGACTGATTTCCCTTTTTCTTTATTCTCCTACTTCCTCCCTTTTCTTCCTTGTCTCTTGCTCTGGGTCTGGCAGGTAAATAGCAATACAGCGTGCACGATGTGGTCTTCGAAATGTCTTAGCTTTCGAAGGATGCACTTATTGAGCTTTGCACAATTCAGATGTTCCTTCAAATACACCTGTTTAAGAAAATATATGATCCTTCTCTTTCTCTTCTAGCTGTTTCAGCATTTCAGTGGCTCTGTATTGCCCATTAGGTTTAATTTCCTTATGTTCAAAGGCTGTGTGTTCACATAGAAAAGGAATTGCAATACGTCACATGGCAGCATGAAATATGTTGAGAACACAGAATGCTTAAAAGCTGTGAACAAAAAAGAACCAGAAATTCTGAAATTATTCAATTTCCTAAAGCAACAATATTTTCTGAGGAGCGCTCAAAGTACAGTACAATTTGTTGCAAACCCTGCTAAAAACCTTGTTTTACAAGGCACTCTGCTTTCAGTTATTGTCTTTATGTCTCTCATCATTTTGTAGCTGTATGTTCTTACAGCCTGTCAAAGAGCTCCGCTTTGCATGCCGGGGGAAGGATGGCGCTAGATTAAATAACTGAGCATGCTTTATTGTTGCAAATAGTATAGGTTGTATTATCTCTAAGCTTTCACGTTTTAATTTGCATGAAAGGAGATCTATTGTCATTTGTGGTGTCATCTGTGATGTCAGTGATGACGTCACTTGAATAATTATCTGTAGTGCGAAATAAAAGGCAATGAGCAACATGTTGAAGAGAGTTCGTTACAAGCAACATTTTCAAATTTCTTTTTTTTTTTAACATTCTTTTTTATTTTATTCAATAAATTAATGCATATTACATTATTACAACCACAGATCATTTTTATCATTCACAGGTTTTTATACTCAGAGGTTATCATTATGCTTATCCCCACTTATCACAGTTCCAGATTATTTGAAAGTGTGTCATTCAGTTACTCATCACTCTGACAACAGGCTCTTCTTAACTTTGCAGTTGAGTATATTCTCCTCAATTACAGTCGTCTATGTTTAACCCACAATCCCCACACTTAATCCCACTTTCGGGGGACAGCCTCTGCTTTGGTAGACCACCTTCTCTGCTAAGCAGCACCAATCAAGGTCTTGTTCCCATTCTCTCACTGTTGGTGGCTGCGGCCGTCCCCATGTTCTAGCTATATTCCGTTTCGCAACCATATCCACTAGCATTAACCATATTTTAATATATTTTGACCAGTTGTCCTCTCCAGTGATACATAGTACGTGCCAATGGGCTTCCATTGGAACAGCTTGTCCTATAATCTTGGACATTATTGCTACTATGGTGTTCCAGTAGTGAAGCAACTCAGGGCAGCCCCATATTATGTGAAAAAATGTACCCTCTTCCCCACAGCCTCTCACACATGCGTTTGAGTTGCATTTGCCCATTGCATAATGTGCTGATCTAGTTGTGTAAGATCTGTGTATGTTTCTGATTTGTACCAGCCTGAACCGTGCCCTTATGGCGACTTCTCTAGGGCTCTGTGTGACTTCTAACCAGTCGTCCTCCTCAAGAATCCCTACGTCAGATTCCCAACTTTCCCTAAGAGCCAATAATGGGTCAGGGGCATTGTTCATTATTTTTTTATAAATGAGCGAAGTTGCCTTATCTTGTATTGGATCCGCTAATATTCTGTCTTCTAGCAGGGCTATCTCTAGTATTTGGTCTCCCTTGTGTACGTGTGCTCTTAGGGCGTATGTTAGCTGCATATACCTAAATTTTTCCGAGTTTGACATCTGGTACTCCGATTTTAATTCCTCAAAGTCGATCACTTTTCCCCTTTTCCACATGTCTCCCAAGTAGTCAATGCCTAATAGGGCCCATGCGCGAAACCCCTGTAGATCCTGCACCTCTGTCAAAAGGTCGCTCTCCCACAGGGGTGTGCGTTCCGTCAATTTCCCTTCCCAGCCTAGAAATTTGTTTGCTTCTCTCCATAGTTTTGCTGTTGTTTGTGTATGGATCAGGAGCCCGTTAGTCCCTTTTTTGTTATAGAGGGCTTTCGGATACCCCCCTCTGCCCATCGCCCAGTGGTCTACCCGGTAGGCCGGTTCATCTCTCCCCGCAAATACCCAGTCATTGAGTGTCACTAGCTGTGCAGCCCAGTAGTATTTACGAATATCTGGAACTGCCAATCCACCATCGTATGGCCCTCTCTGCAACTTATTTAGCGCTATCTGGGGATTGCCTCCATCCCATAGCAATAGCTGTATCTCAGCGTCGATCTTTTGAAAGTAGTCTGCTGGTACCTTATATGGAGTGTTTTGCAGGACATATAGTGAGCGGAGCAATGCCATCATTTTGAAAATCGCAGCCCTTCCCATTAGTGAAAGCGGCAATTTGCGCCAGTGTGCCACATCATTTCATAGTCGACTAAACTGTGGGGCTAGATTCTCATCTCTGAACTCCTGCTCTGTTTGTGTGAGCACTATTCCCAGATATTTAAATTTAGGTTTAATTAATAACTCTGCTGCTATGGTTGTCTAATTCAGGCACCTCGCCAGTCAGAGCAAATATGAGCGACTTGTCCCAGTTGATTTGATATCCTGAATAGCTGCCGAAAAGCTGAAATATATGGAGCGCTCAGTGTATTATGGAGTGTAACATATAGTAGGATGTCGTCCGCATATAGCGAGATTCTTTCCTCCCATTCTCCCCCGATCGGTATGCCCCTTATTAGTGGATCCGCCCTGACCCAAGCTGCCAAGGGCTCCAGTGCAAGTGCAAACAACATGGGTGAGAGCGGGCACCCCTGTCTTGTGCCCTTGTGTAGCCCCACCCTCCTTGACACAGCACCATTGACTCGTATTCTGGCTAGGGGATATGTGTATAGTAGCTGTATACAAGCACGGAACTTCGGGCCAAAGCCCAGTCGTTCCAGCACCGCAAACAGGTAGTGCTATTCTATGGTGTCGAACGTCATAGGGGCATCAAGGGTCAGCAACACAGCATTCTCCACTTGCTGGACTTTAACTGCTTGTTGCACACCGTACAGGCGCCATAGGTTAAGTCTAGTACTCCTCCTGGACATTTTCAAATTTCAAGGTGCTTCACAGGCCTTCAGCTACACGGGTAACATTAATGACGCTTCACAATATTTTTTCAGCACATGCATTGAGTAGTATTTTTGCATAGGTTCCATTTGATTTTTCTAAAAGCCTACTAACATGGGGGAAAGGTCTCACCAAGTTAGCAATCTAGTGCCTTGTTAGGTAATAGCAGATATATATGAGGATCTCTAGATAATTTGGAGCTTGTTGCCTAAATGTCAGGGCTACCTCGGAGAAAGCATGTCAAGCATCCAACTAGTATCAAAAACAGTAATTTGAAACCAAGTGGTAAAATGTAAAAAAGAGATAAAAAGGCTAACATTTTAATACGTTTAATAACCAAAAGTCTCAAAATTGACTAAGGGTTTGCGGAGATACATGTTTAAATACTTTAAAACTCAAAAAGAACCAAGTAACATCAAACTGTTAATGGATGTCTATGAGAACAATAACTGGGCCATGCTGATGCATGAGTCAGGCAACAGCCATTCCTCTAGGTTCACAAAATTACCTGCATACATACAAGAAATGATGGAAGTCAAACTTGTGCAGTGGAAAAAGGCAAGATTTTAAGATACTGTGGCTGCAGAGGCCTCAAAGAGGCCAGATACAATGAAGTAAAGATCCCCTTGAAGCCTTTCAACTTACCAACAAATAATTTGATGAGGACAAGATGGACATTGTGCAACCAACAGCTTCTAGGTTCCTAGTCGGAGGCATGCTGAACCCCTCCCTTTATCTAGGGCCCTGCCAAAATTCAGTTCAATCATACGTTTGCATCACATCCCCTGCTTTACGATAACACTATCCCTGAAGGCACTATTCCGGAGGCTTTTTAAAATGGCAGGTCCCAAGTTCTGGGCCCAGGCACCCTCTAGTGGGACATGGGTTAGCCTGACTAAGAGAACTCAACCATCACATGCAAGCTGCAAAATATGGCCCTATTTGCTATAAATTTGAGAATTCCCTCGAGCTCTCTGCAGATTCACTCTCCTCCACTTATATTCCAAGATATTTAGGGATAGATATTCCATTTTTAACTACACCCTGCCTTCCCCTTGGAAGTTGTATTTCAATCTTTTGACCACAGAAGTATTGATCTGCATGCATATCAACTTAAACATTGGGGGGCGTGGCTAGCCGAGCCGCGGAATGGCCGCTTTGTAAGCGAGCTCCGCCGGCCGGGAGAAAATCCTGCTAAAATCCTGCAAACGGAGGGCCTTAACGGTACAGCACTAACCCCCTCGGGATAGGGGGACTCCGACTCACGCATCGACACCTTTGTTGTGAGCGGGGCACATACTCTGCCGACACTGCTGGAGATCGCACTGTGCGGCGGGGAGCCCTTCGGTGCTCGACCCCTACGGCGGCCGGGCTGAATTGATAATCGAGCCCGCGTCTGCGGAGGCCCACGGCGCCAGGGGCAGCTTGAGGGACGGCAGAGGGTGGAGCGGAGAGAGCCGCAGACGACGGCTGTCCTCACAACGATCCCCGCAGGCACAGAAGGCAAGGCGACACCCCTGCGAGAAAGCTGCCCACCAGTGCGACCCGGAGGGTCGAATATTGCAAGGCCCAGACCGCCATTTTGCGCATTGAAGAAGGAGCCCGGCTGAGAGGAGGACGGGGGCGGCTGATGCGCTTGAGTGCCCGCATATCGCAGGAAGAGCCCCGGAACTGGGGGCTCGGAGCAGCGGCCGTCCAATCCACAACACTCACAGGTATGACGGACGAGCGGCACCACTGGGAGGTAACGGCTCATCAAAGTGACTCAGTGAGACGTGCCTCACAAGGCCCCGTCCGCCATTTTATAGACTGGAAGTGGGAGCCCGGTGGGGAGGAGAACGGAGGCGGCTGGTGTGCTGGAGAGACCCAGATGGCATTACACAGCTAGGGAGTGTGGAGAGCAAACCAGGAGCCACACATTAAGCACAGCTGTGCCTCGGCAGATTGGGCCACATTATCAGCGCTACCGCTGGGAGTCGGTGTAGTGCATTGTAGTGCGCTGCGAGGCGTGTGCACACGCTGGTGCCTAGTGATGAACGATTAGGCCAATATATTGGGTGTCTGCACGACGCACACAGCAGGGAAAGTTTGCTGCACCACATTGCACCCCTGTCTTTACATGAGAAGGTGCCCGGGCGGTGGGGGGTGGTCGCCGGAGGGGAGCCTCGACTGGATCTATGCACGACCGGCCCTGTTGCCCGCGCCAAAGGCGGAGTATAGCGTGTGGTGTGCAGGTGATACTAAGGTTGAGGCCACACCCGGTGTGTCCACGCAATTTCACCTACTGCTATTTGTTCGTTAATGGTGCACGGTTGGGCTCTGCGTAGTGCGCTGTTGAAACGGAGGTGCCTGGAGATCTGAGGCTCGGCTTGACCTGCTGATCTTAAGCTGCCTGCGAGGTGAATAGGCATACGAAAGTAGATTTGTGGGCCCTGTGTTACCTACTGGTTACCTTCGACATGGGTAAACCTGACACCAAGCAGCCCAAGCTGAATTTTGAGAACAAACGTTCTACGAGAAACACGGATCCTGACCCAGACACACAGAGCGATTTGCAACACGGCTCCCAGGCAGAGGATCGAGGGGAAGATCTGCTTACACTTATGCTGGAAATGCGCTCCAGCTTGCGAAACATTGACACAAAGCTGGATACCCTGACCGAGCAGTTGGACTCCGTGAAGAAGCAGGTGAACACCCACGAGACCAGATTAGACAGTCTGGAGAATAGACGCACAGAATTCCATGAATTCCAGGTGGAAACCAGAGAACAATTGTTAAATATGGATAAACTGCTGGGCGTTATTAGGGCCAAGAACGATGATTTGGAGGCGAGGTCTAGAAGGAATAACCTCCGAATTACTGGAATTCCAGAGACCACTGCTATTTCCAAAATGGAGGTATTTGTATCGGACCTCTTGCATGAGCTGTTTGATCCTCACTTGTCTACAGTTTTCGTGATTGAAAGGGCTCACAGGTCTCTGGGGCCGAAACCTCCTGTTGGTGGAACGCCGAGGCCGATCCTGGCTAAACTACTGAACTATCAAGACAGGGACCTTATTTTGCGCCTGGCGAGGGAGAAGGGTCAAATAATTCATAAAGGTAATACTATCTTCTTCTACCTGGATTTTACTCCAGCGGTGCAGGTGGCACGCAGAGAATTCCTCCCAGCTAAGCGTATCCTCATGCAGGCGCAAATCCCCTACTCCCTGCTATACCCTGCCAAGCTAAAGGTCTCGCACGATGGCACGGCCCATTATTTTACGGAAGCGAAATCTGCCCTTAAGTTTGCCAAGCATGTCGGCGGGAAGAGATCCAAAACCACCGGAGCCACTGAGGAACACTCTACGGTAATTTGGGGCTCAGTGACAATGATTGACTTAGTATTCGAATTCTGTTACTTTTTTTTTTACTTGCAGCAAAGGGGTAGTATGTTGTGCAGATATTATATTTTGCTGGACAAAGAATGTCTCTTGCTATGCTCTGCGCCCTACCGATCTTACATAACTAGAAGTTGGAGTCTGACAGCCCTGGGGCGCATGTATGCCTGTTTTTGTTTTCCTTTCATGTATGCTGGTTGCCACTGTAGGCCTGTCCGCATTACTCCCGGCCACCCTGTGCAGACAGGGTAGTTCGCCGGCTTTACCTCGCCCTCATGGGAAATCTCCCTTTCTTAAATTTGATGTTTTCGAAGGTTAGAACTGGGAAGGGTATGCTACAACCTGATTGGGGGGTTGGAGTGGGTGGAGGGTGGGAGTTGGGGCTTGGTTATTTGGTTTTATGCCAGCATGCCGCACAGGACAACTTGGAGTGATACAATGGGTTATGAGATGGCGGCACGGTCTGGGAGCAATGGTTGAGAGTTCGTGCTTCCGGATTCACCACACGCTGAAACATTGAAAGTCCTCACATGGAGCATTAGAGGGTTGAACGATGGTAGGAAGGCCAGACTTGTGCATGCATATCTAGCTAGACACAACATTGACATATGCTTTATGCAGGAAACACACCTAAATGTGAAGCCATCACACCGACTGCACCACAGTAGATGGGGGGCTATACACTCATCTATTTATTCTAACTACGCACCGGGAGTCGCGGTGTTGATTCGCGAAGGGGTGGACTGGCGAGAAGATACTGTATATATTGATCCAGAGGGAAGGTGCATAATATTACAGGGGAGGTTGGGCGGCATATCAGTGGTACTGGTGGCCGTGTATGGTCCAAATGTGGATTCTCCGGAATTCTTCCGTGACCTCTGGTCGCGAATTAGGGCAACTGGCTGCTATACGGTAATTTGGGGCGGCGACTTTAATGCCATACTGAATGACGACATCGATAGACAGGGCTCGGCTCGTGCTTTACATCGACAAGCTAGTGCTGCACTGCAAGATATCATGTCGGATGGTGATTTGTTGGACATTTGGCGGACTGGACACCCGGGGCTCCGGGAGGGGACATGTATCTCTAGCCATCATAACGCCTGGTCCCGCTTGGACTACTGGCTGGTCACGAGGGACGTGGCTACTTGGACGCTGGAAGTGGTCCACCTGGCGCGTTCGTTGTCAGACCATGCCCCTTGCTTGCTCAAGCTGCGCCTGCCTGGTGTGCCCCCGCGCGCTTTCACTTGGCGACTTCCCCCCATGCTCTTTTAGACGGGGCATTCAAGGAGGAAATTCGATCTGACATTACGGAGTACTTCACTCTCAACTCCGGGTCGGTAGACACCGAAGCCTCACTCTGGGAGGCTTTCAAGGTCGTCATAAGGGGTCAGTGCATTGCAAGGCAGGCCGGGGTGCTGAAGGCCATCAGGGGTACTATCGCTGCCTTGGAGGGACAGATAAGGGAATTAGAGGAACAATTCTATTTGTTAAATGACTCCAATACAGCTGCACTTCTAAAGGCAAAACTACTGGAGTTTGCTGAGGAATCGCAGCGAGAGGTCAAATTCTTGGGCAAATATGCTGAGGCAAGGAGATATGGCGAGGGCGACAGACCGGGCCGCACGCTGGCAGGCATGATCCGTCCATCAAGGTCCACAACATTTGTACATGAAATAAACACCGCTAGTGGGGGCATTGTAAGGGGCCAAACAGAGATTCTTAATGAGTGCTCCAATTTTTACTCTTCCCTGTACACTGCCACTCAGGTTTCCAGCCCGGAAGGCCTGCAGGATTTTCTAGACTCCATTGCCTTAGTATGGTTTAACAATACACACAGAGTATATATGGACCTCCCCATTACGGTGGACGACGTGGCCAAGGTCATTAAAAGTCTACCGCTTGATAAGGCCCCTGGGCCAGATGGCCTGACCACTGCCTTTTTCAAGACTTATGTGGAGGAACTAGCCCCCAGATTGCTTGCAGTGTATGAGGAGGCATTGGAGGCGGGAGCTTTGCCGGCATCAATGAGAGAAGCCATAATTATAACACTGCTGAAGCCTGAGAAGGCAGAAATGGAGTTGGACTCCTACAGGCCACTATCCTTGATTAACGTAGACGTAAAAATATATGCTAAACTACTGACAAACAGACTGCAACCGCTCCTTCAAATGATTGCACTCCCGGACCAATCGGGATTTATTCCTGGGCGGTCGACGTCACACAACTTGCGTACATTGTTCTCGGTATTGCATTACCTCCACCCGGACGTGCAGGCTGCTGCCATTTTTTTAGACGCTACGAAAGCGTTTGACACGCTGGAGTGGCCATATCTGTTCACAATACCAATGCGCATGGGATTAAGCCCTCAGTTTATAAATCGTATTAAGTTGTTGTATACTATGCCGTTAGCACGAATCAGGGTAAATGGCTTGCTATCTGAACCATTCCATATCACACGTGGCACAAGACAGGGGTGTCCACTTTCGCCCCTGCTCTTTGCCATTGCCATGGAACCCCTGGCTGCCAGAATCAGGCAACACCACACAGCACGGGTATTGGTTTTAGTACGCGGAGCCTCCTCATTTCGCTGTACGCGGATGTGACCCTGTACATTCTTAAACCAGAAGAAAATCTAGACCCGGTCCTTAGAGATTTTATCAGATTTGGAGGGATTGCGGGTGTCTCCATTAATTGGAAGAAATCTGTAATTTTCCCACTGACGGAGGGTACTCCCATAGTGACATCTGAATTCCCCCTGAGATGGAAGGCTGAGGCTGTCAAGTATCTAGGGGTGTGGATAAGCAGAAGCTTGCAGGAAATCTGGAACTTGAATTTTGGCAGGGCATACACGTGGCTGGAGGGCAAGGTTGTACTCTGGTCTAAATTGCCCCTGTCCATTGCTGGGAAGATAGCGCTGACGAAAATGGTCATATTACCAAAGTTTCTATACCTGTTTGTTAACGTGCCAATTCCCCTTACACAACATTTTTTCCCACGCTTAAGATCGCAACTGCTGTCCCTGGTTTGGGCTGGGGGGCAGGCCAGGGTTTCATGGGACCTATTGACTCTCCCGCTAAGACAGGGTGGTCTGGGCGCCCCGGATATGCAGTTATACGCTCTATGTGCCCAGGCACAGTTTCTCCACTTCTGGGTGCACCAGACGCCATATCAGCCTCATGTAGCGGTGGAAATTGATGCGGTGGCCCCTGTGCCGCTTGGGGTGGCATTATATCAGAAATCACAACGCCCCGGGGAGAGGTGGATACTGCAGGCACCCTGCGATGGGCGTGGAATACACTCCGGAAGAGAGCTAATGTCCCTATATTGTACGCGCCATCTGTGACGTTGGCGCGAAACCCCATGTTGCCCTGCATTGAAGACGGGATGAGTAAAACCCTGGTCAAGGAGATGAACCTGTACATGTTTGCTGACCTATACCCGAACGGTGAGTTTAGGCCCCCCCCTGCTGGGACTGAAGATCGCACTGCGTCCTTCACAGAATTGTTTTTATATCACAAACTGAAAACTGCATGTCGTGCACTCTGGGCGGGTTTTCCTGGGGCTCCCCCAACACTGCCAGCTCTAGAGCAAATCCTGAAATCATCTTCCCCACGTAAACTAGTCACGTGCCTGCATACCAGCATGCAAAATACAGCCCCGGTGGTACAGCCAAGATCCCTACTACAGTGGAATAGCGAACTTGACCCCCAATTGACAGAAGAACAATGGGAATTCTGCTGTAGGCAGCTGACTGAACTTTCCCCAAACTATAGGCTTTGCCTGATACATTTTAAATTTCTGCACAGGTACTACAGGACACCAGTCAGCCTATATCGCATGAAGCTTAGGGAAGATGATAGATGTTGGCGTTGTGGGTATGCCTCTGCATCCTTTTTGCATATTGCTTGGGACTGCCCAATGCTTCTTGAATTCTGGCAGGAGATCTTTACTGCGGTTAACCAGATTGTTGGCAGAACGGACGCTCCCTCACCTGCATTGGGCCTTTTGGGCTATGTGAAAGACACACCACCAAAACAGTGCAAACTGCATGCACTTCTCTTACTATATGCAAGACGGCAGGTTGCTATCAGGTGGGGGAGGAAAAAGGTGCCTGGTTTCAGGGATTGGCTGTCTGATGTGACGTATGGTCACACTCAACTTGGTGTATTCTGGGAACTAATGCCCCCGACTTCGAGACCTCGGGACATATGGGAACCGTTCCTAAATTGGGCGCGAAATAGATCTGACTCCCCTATTCCAAGCCCCGGCGGGACTGCCTAGTGCTGCGTTGCCTATCGCTACTGGGTCAGGGTGACTTGTGCTTGCAGAATCCCCCCCCACGTGTGACTCTGGTGTGACGGGTTTGGCTGTACCCTGCTGTTCGGTCACCACCAATAATGTGTATGATATTCAGTTTTGTGATGGACTATATTAAAGATTGTGATATATGTATGGTCATATTGCTACCTCGATTGTGCATGCCACTCATCTGATGTATTCTTCTATATGTAACATTCCGATGTATTATGCCGTGATGCTGCTTGTACCAATATGAAGACATGCTGGCGGGTTTTGGTTGGAACCCAGGTTCCTATTGTTTGTATTTGCAATTTGAATAAAACCTCAATAAAAAAATAATTAAAAAAAACTTAAACATTTACTTGCAGTGTACCATCAAGGTAAGCATATATAGGGAAGTATCAATGTATTATTCTAACTCCACATCTACTTACCTTGTTGATGTACTGCAATAAATATTTTTGGGGAATCAAAATATTTGCTGAGGGATATCTAAATCTCAATATCATGGTAGCATACCCATGCAGGAGAGCATCTGGCAGACCAGGTGCTTCCAGGGGCCCTTTCTTCTCTGACTTGGATTAGTATATTCCTGTGTCTTCCTGGGGAAATGTAATTATTATCAAATTGGGGAGTGGGGGTATGTCCTGGCAGATAGGGAGTCATGTTCAACCGTTATCAAAATCATCATTGTAGCTCATTTGTCACAAATTCTTGCTCATTAATTAATTTGATTTTTGATGCTAGTCCAGTGGTGTGAAGAAGATGTTTTCTGTTCCTTCAAAATGCCAACTTATGGGAGATATGATTTTTATTTCTAAACCGACCTTTACAACGGATAAAGGCTACAGCAATCATTATAGTGTCATAGCATTTTGAATCTTGTCACAGTATAAGCATGCAAACTCCATATTTAGCCTTTCTCACTTTCACACATTAAGCACCCATGTTTTGTGGGCTCTAAAACTTACTTAAAAGTAGCGTAGTGTGTGTTAAAAGTGGGGGTTTTATAATGTCGATAGGTTTTGCTTTGAAAGCTTTTGATTATAGCAGGACAGGGCTGCAGTGACATTCCAAAAGCAATGCTGTTAGAAATAGGATTCCTAGTTGGTTGAGGTATGCACCCAGGCCAGGCAGGAACCACCAATCTAGTCAGGGGAAGCTAGATACTCACTGAAAGATAACCTGTGCCCACCCTCTGGTAGCTTGGCACAGAGCAGTCGGGCTTATCTAACGAGGCAATGTGTAAAGTATTTGTGCAACACACACACAAACAGTACCACAATGAATACACAACAAAAATACTCTACACAGGTTTACAAATATAGAGAATATTTATCTGACACAATAAGACCAAAATGAAAAAAATCCAATCAGTAGAAGTCGAGATATGAATTTTTAAAGATTAAATGCAAAAATAGTGCTTAGCAGTCACTAGCGGTCAAAAGGTTACTCGAGGTCACGAGGGACAGGTGCAAATCCAAAGTTCAGGCTGACCGCGATGGAGGACAGGCCAGCTACAGGACCCACACAGGGCCTCCTGAGAAAGTATCTTAGATGGAGCAAAGCGTCGACGTTGAGGACTCGATGCTTCGATCTTTTCCACGCAGTCGGGTTGCTGCATCCTTGTCAAGTGAAGGAAATGCGTTGTCGTTGAGCCGCACAGTGTGTCCTCATTGGGCCATGAAGGCTGTAGAACTGCTGTCGTGGAACAGCCCTGCGTCGGTCGAAGGGCGATGCATTGGTTCCAATCTGCGCAGTGGTGGCGATGCATCGGTTTTGAAGAAAACAGCTGCAGAACCCACTTCTGAGGCCCAGAAGATTGGAGTGGGCCCCTTAGGCAAGGGTAGGATTCACAGAAGGAAGTCTAGCTGCACCAGCAGAATAGCAGATCGTCTTTTGTATCCGTGAGACTTCTAAAGACACGACCCAAGCCAGCAAGCCCTTGGAGGTCACTTGGAGTGAAGGCAGAGTCCAGCTCTCCTTCAGCAGAGTCAGGAAGCAGCAGGCAGGAGGGCAACAAGCAGAAGAACATTCTTTCCTGAAAAGCAGTCCAGTTGAGTCCTTTAAGCAGTACAGCAGTCCTTCTGACAGAGGTACAGCTCAAAATTCAGAAGTGTCTGATTTCAGGGGGTCAGAGACCCAGTACTTATACCCAAAAGTGCCTTTGATGTAGGGGGTGACTTCAAAGCAACTCTCTGAAGTGCAGAAAGATCCCTTCCAACCCAGTCCTGTCTGCCGTACTACCCGTGGAGGGTAAATCAGTGCTTTGTGTGTGGACAGGACACTACCTATTGAAGCGTAAGTGTCAGCCCCTCCCATTCTTTCTTGCTCAGGAAGATCCATCAGAATGCAGATGAGTGCTCAGAATGCAGATGAGACTCACCTTCCTGTGTTTGTAGTTGTCTAGAGGGAATGCACAAAGTGTAGCTGTCACCCAACCCAGACGTGTACTGGAGAAAGGCTGTCAGGCACAAAGTGCAGTAAGTACAAAGAAATGTCCTTTTTCTAAAAGTGGCATTTCTAAAACAGTAATGTTAAATCCAACTTTAACGGTAAGGAGGATTTATCATTACCATTCCAAACATCTGAAACATGAAAAAAGCCACTCCTCTCTGATCAGGAATTACAAGCTTACAAGTGTATTAAGGAATTCCCAATGCTGGCCTAAGAGAGGGGTAAGCCTCACAGTAGTGAAAAAACGAAATAGGCTGTTTGTCACTACCAAGACATGCCAAACATATAAGTGCCCTGCCCATAGGGTTACTAAGAGTCTACCTTAGGGGTGACTTATATGTAGTAAAAGGGGAGTTTAAGGCTTGAGAGTAGTTTAAAATGCAAGTCAAAGAGGCAGTAAACTGCACACTCAGGCACTGCAGTGGCAAGTCTGAGATAGGTTTGAAAGTTTACTTCTGTGGATGGCACAATTAGTGCTGCAGCCTACTAGTAGCATTTGAAGTATAGGCCCTGGGTATATGGTATACCACTTTATAAGGGACTTACAAGTACAACAAATATGCCAATCAGGGGTACACCAATGCTATCATGTCTTAGGGGAGAAGCACCTGCACATTAGCACTGGTTTGCAGTGGTAAAGTACTCAGTGTCCTAAGGCCTACAAAAAGAATCAGCAAAACGTGGAGGCAAAAGGCAAAAAGTCCAGGGGAAGACCACCCTAAGGATGCCAGGTCTAACACATGCTTGAAGAGCCACTTATATGGGTGAAGTTTCTGTGCATTGTAGTTCACATATGACAACTGACTCTGATGCCAATGGTGCTTTCTGCACCATAATACTATGACTTTTCCCAAAAGTCACTAGGCCAGTTGAGGTTACCAAATCATTCACCATGTTTAGGGCTCAGAACTAATAACATGTGAGGTGTCTACCAGTGCTTTGAGTTTATAAAAGCCAACAAATCTAGTCCCAAAAAAGTAGCACATTTTGATGGGGCATTCAATAAGGTAAAATGTTATATGACTATGAACATCAAACACAAAAGAAGTAGGTTGCCTATGGAAATGTGATGAGGAAACCGTGGTAAGGTATAGAAACCTTAATGTTGTAAGTCATGTGTAACCAAAGGGGGGTCTCTAGAGGGCCATCCTTAATGGAAGAGGATATCTCACACACAATATTGTGTCATGCTTCATCATAGGCATTCTCTCCCCACCCTGGTGACATGGTACTACCAGGGCGGACTCGACCTCCGCGAAGACTTGGCGAAAGGAGGGAGTTCTTACATAAAACTTTACAGGACAAAGACGGGATCCAGTTGAATTAAAAATACCTTCAGGTTCCTCGGTTATTACCTTTATTAGTGAGGCCTGAGGTATGTTAAAAACAAATCCGTTGATGGACCCTGCAGAGAATAATGTCTCTGATCCGTCTTGTGGTAAACCAACATGTTTCTACCCTCTAGTTCAAAAGTAAGTTTATTAAGAAAACAAGTGATACAGCACAGTACAATATGAGGGGGTAAAAGAACAGAAAAGGGAAACATAAAAGTTAAAAGTATCATGTTAACATATCTAGGTTGGAATGAGAAGGCATTGAAAACATCGATATATCTATAAAACATTACATTGCATGTAACAACCATGTAGCAACGTAGCATTAACCAAAATATAACAACATATTATAAAATATTAATATCTAAGATAAGGAATATCATGGAGGCCGAGCAACCTCTTGTTGAGCAGGAGTTAAAGAAAAAGAGCGTTTAGCACTACAATCAATGAACGATGTTACAGGTGACCATACAATAGAGCGCTTCATGGCTAAATGAATGGGATGAACACATGCTGTATCCAATCTGTGATGATAACACACTGCATACCACCAAGCTTGGAAAGATACATTTGTAAAGTCCTTCCAATTTTTAGTGATCTGTTGAAAGGCAACTGCCAACAATACGTCTACAATCTTGGTGTTGGAAATATGATCCTCCCAGATAGGAGATAAGCTACCCAAAAATAGATGTGTGATAGAGAAAGGGAAATTGGAATTGAAGATAGAGTTAATTTGACCCCAGACAGATGTCTAGAAGTTATGTAAGTGAGGGCAAGTAAAAAGCAGGTGTTTTAAATCAGCTAGTGGGGAGGAGCAGGACCAACAAGTGTCTGGTACTGTGACATGCCATTTATGTAATACAACCGGGTGTAGCAAAAGCCTGTTATAGATAAAAAATAACGTTTGCGTAACATTTGCTGCTCTAGAAGTTTTCCTAATTTTGGACCATATTTTGTTCCATAGAGAAGAAGGCCAGTCAACTCCAAGATCCTCCTCCCAAGACAGTTCAACTTTGGTCTTTGTTCTAACGAGCTGCGAGGATCGTATATGAGTATAAATATTGGATGCTTTAGGAGATGAAAGAAGAAAGGCCAATAAATTGTTAACCGTGGAAGTTATCGGGTGTATTTGAATTTGAGTATATGCAGTTAAAAGGGCCTGTGAGATTAAGTTATATTTGGAATGGAAGGAAGGGGGTAAATGATAAAGTTGACTAGCTTCAGAAAAAAAAAGGTCCTATTTTGAGAAAACAGTTGATGCGTCCAAATTAAACCTCTGTTTCTCCAAGATTTCCAATAAAAAGGTTTCCTGCCAATTAAAATAGATGTGTTATGCCATAAAGAAGAGTTAAGAAAGGAATCTCGATCGGTAGAAGATGGGGATGAAGAAAAACCCAGAAGTTTGCAAGTATATTTGAGAATAGGAGTAGATAAAGATGGTGATCTACGGGTAAAGGAGAGAAATTCCTTAAAAGAGAAAGGGGAAAGAAAGGAACGTTCGAGTACTACCCACAAAGGACATTCAAGTGAGGAGTCAGAGAGCCATCTCGAAGCTTGGCGAAGTAGGAAAGATCTATGATAAGTGGGGAAATCAGGGTAGTTAACTCCACCCTCTACTTTAGTTTTTGTTAAACGCAACAGGGACATGCGAGGTGGTTTTTTGTTCCACAGAAAAGATGATAATATAGAGTTAATTTTTGTATTTTTTTTTAAAGGAATGGGGACAGGGATATTAGAAGTGGTGAATAAAACTAATGGAGCCAGCATCATCTTGATGGTATCTAGACGACCCCACCAAGAGAGATATAGCGGGTGGAATTTAGTGGTTAGAGAGGAGATTTTGTGTAAACATTTCTCCATACAGAGAGATAGCATTGTCGAAATTAAAGGAGTAAAGTAAAGACCCAAATATTTAATGTGATGTGAGTTCCAAGCAAAGTTAGAAGAGCTAAAATCATCTTTGAATGTATATTTAGTTAGAGGCAGTATTTCACTTTTATCACGGTTAAGCTTATAACCAGAGACAGAGGCAAAAAGCTCCACTTCTTGTAAGAAGGCAGGGAGAGAAGATTGAGGTTCAGAGAGAAATAATAAGATGTCATCAACATAAGCTGCTAACTTAAATTGGGTGTCTTTAGTTTCAAATCCCTTTATGTCGACATTTTGACAAATCCTGGACAAAAAAGGTTCCAAGGCTAGATTAAAAAGGAACGGAGATAATGGGCAACACTGACGTACCCCTCTTTTTAACTCAAAACAGGGAGATGAAGTACCATTCACAAAAACGGCTGCTCGTGGATTAGAATATGGGATAGAATTCAAAGAAATAATTTTGGAGCCAAAACCGAACCATTTCAATGTGTGAAAGAGGTACGACCAATTTACTCGATCAAACGCCTTCTCTGCATCCAATGCTATTGCAGCTAATGAATGGGGTAAATGTGGGGCTTTTGATAAAATATCGAAGAATAATCGGGTATTGTCAGAGAGGAGACGGCCTTTAACAAAACCAGATTGTTCTGCGCCTAATAATTGGGGGAGGGGTGATTCAAGATGAATAGCCAGGGCTTTAGAAAATTTTTTATAATCAATATTCACAAGAGAAATGGGTCTATAGTTCTTGCAATATTTTAAATCTTTCCCATCTTTGGGTATTAGACATATTAGAGCTTCTAAAAAGGAACCTGAAGATTTCCTGGACTGTGTAAAAAGATTTAAGAGATTGAGTAGTTTGGGAAGAAGGATTGGAGCGAAGTGAGTAAAAAATTAAACTGTAAATCCATCAGGTCCCGGGGCTTTGTCTTTCTTAAGTGATTGTAAAGCACAAAGAAGTTCTTGTTGTGATAAATCAGCTTCAACATGTTTCTACCCTCACAAAGAGCCTAAACGGTCTGGGGCATTCATCAGGGTTATCAGATCCCTAAAGATACATTATCAGATGTCCCCTCAATCCCTACTTGCTAGTGTGGGGGGGAGGGGGGGAGGGGGGGAGGGAATACACCTAAGGTGTGCCCAAGTGAATCATAAATGGAAATGTCGACCAGCACTGGGCAATATATATATATATTAGCAAGAAAGTATAGCTAAGTTTTTACATATAATCTGTTTCACAAAACAATGCACTAGAATCAATTCTCTGGATAATAGTTCTTTCTTCTAAATAGTTCGACCCTCAAAGCACAATGTCAGACGCGCTGTGACCAATCAATTATCTAGATCGTGGTGATATTCACAGTAATTTGCTTTTAAAGACCCCTAACACACCTACGACCAAACCAATAACGTTTTGAAGTAGTGCAATTTGTATTGTTGGCGATAATACCCAAAGTCAATGCAAACATATGCAAGTTTAATATGTCAAGCTACATTGTTTAAGGCTCTTCTCTCAAATTAGACATTTTTACTTCTTATACATAATTGCATTTCATTTCAATTGTGTGCTAATGTCAAAGTTAGGTTTTAAATAATACAAACCATGCAAGGATCAAATTAACAAAACTTTGCACGTGTGAAAAACAGGTAAGATTATTTGCACAATATATTCTTCCTCGATAATGGGCAATTGAACACATTTTTTTATTAAGATTAAAGGTGTGCATCGTGAGAGAACATGGACAAAACAAATATTACATAATCTTTTCTTTTGTACCTCGTATGAAAGGGAGACAATATTTTCAGCTCTAAAATGTGAAGCACGTGACTAAAAGTTTTTTCGGCAGAAATAGTGCGAAATCAATTTGCTTTTATAATATTTATTCATGTGCAAGGAAATGCTTTGTTAAAATCTCTAATACGTGCAATACTGTTAATTATATTTAACATGTCTCCACAATTCAATTCCTATATCTTTGCAAAATTGTCCAGTGATATGGCCGTTGTGTGCCATTCTGTTTCACAACTACCGGAAGGACATTTTAAAAGTTTATTAGATGAAATTCCATAGCTGAGACCAAGTGTGCAAAAAGTTGAGAAATGTAACTTTTTTGTGTTTTAATATGCATGGCAAAAATGATGGTCTACCTAGGTGAAAAATCTGTACTTGGATGAGTGGAGACAGAATTCTGTGCTTTTATCCAAGGATACATCTGTGTACAACAAAATATACTTCTCACCAACTGATAAAGTTTTGAAAGGACATCTTCATACATAAATGTACTTGGATGTGCACAAAAATCAATCTGTGAGGGGGAATTACCCAATCAGAATTTGTGGAATTTCACTGTAAAAATGTGGGGGCTTATTTACAATAACCTTGCGCCGCCGATATGTCACTTTTTCCCATGTTAAAAGTGATGCACCAGCGACGCAAGGGGCTTATAAATAAGCCCCGTGATTCTCAACAGTATGGTTAGAGAAGTGTTTGCGGGCACTCCAGAAAAGTGCTACATGAACCTGTAGGTGAACATACACATACTTGAAAGTAGCTCCCCACCCAGGCCAAACATGCAAATGTATTCCTAACACAAGCAGCAGCGAGCATTTTGCCAAGGAGGGAATCAGGAAGAAATCCTGGCTTTTTCTTTTATGGGGATTTAATTAAATGGATTCCTCATGGGAACATATGCTCCTCGTGGAAAAAAAATTGTATATGCAAATCTTCAATTGCATTAGATTTACGTATAAAGGACCATATTTACTAACCTTTCATGCAAAGCAGTGTAGCAAGGCAACTTGATGCACTCCGTTGCATGAAAGGGAGAGAGCAGAATTGTGCCATATCTACTAAGATATGCCGCACTTCTACTCTCTTATAGCGCTGGTGCACTTTAGGCAGCCTAGCACCAACGCAGGCACCCTTGCTCCATGGTGCAAGGGTGCTTGTGTTACAAGGAGAATTGTTTTTGTGCAGGAAGTGGCACCTTCCACACAAAAATAATCTCTCGAGTCATTTTCCTCTTTCTATGTGTGCTGCCGATTGCAGCACACATAGAAAGAGGAAATAATGAGGAGGAAAAAAGATTTTTCTCCATGTTACGTCATTCTCTGGGAGGCTTAGGGATTTCACGAAATCCCAGATTTACAAACCTTTGTAAATTTGGGATTGCGTGAAATCCATGGGTGGATGCATGGGAAAGCCTATGTTCCACCCATGGAATGCATCCCAGAATGAAATGTAACCCAATGCAGTGCAAGCCACCACATTGCATTACATTTTTTTTATGAAGCCACGCAAGATGGTGCAAATCGCCCCTTGTGTGGCTTTGTAAATATGTACTAGCATTTTGCGTCATGGCTGCGCCACAAAAGTGGTGCAACCATGATGCAAAATGTTAGTAAATCTGGCCCAGAATATCTTCCTTATGAAGGGAATTCTGCTTGCGTACAGTTTACACATGTGAGTACTACGACTATTGTAGTACTGAGATTATTAGAATCTCTAAAACGTTAGAAGCTTGCTCTGAACATGGTAATGATCCTATGGGTAATAATGTTGGATTTTTCCGTATCTTTTTGACTGGAACGTCAACCCAGCACTCACCATTACAGAATGTATAGTTGTTACTGGTGAAGTTTTCTTTGTAGTGGCTGTTAGTCACTTAGGGGCATATTTATCAAGGGTTTTGCATTGCCCTTGCACCACGCAAGGGAGCGCAGGATGATGCAAAACCTATCATAAGATTTATCAAGCTACACAAGGCCACCTTTGGTGATCCTGAGTGGCTGGGTAAGTCAGAAGTAATGCAAGGCAGAGCAAGGCGCTGCCTTGCTTTACTCTGCCCCTGGGAGGTGTTCCATGGATGGAGTGTGGGTGCTCCCACACATCCACCCATGGATTCTGAAGCATTCCCAAATTTACTAACACTGATAGACCTGGGAATGCATCAGAATGCTATGCATTTCCAGGTGTCCCTTCCTGCACAAAAACAATCCTGCCTTTAGCACAGGCACCCTAACACCATGGTGCAAAGGTGCCTGCTTTGGCGCAAGGCAGCAGTTTGTGTGCCAGCTCAGGCTAAAAGCAGAATTGCGCCATATCTTGATAGATATGGTGCATTCCTGCCCTCTCGTCTTCTTTTCACGTAGCGCAGTAAGGTGTCTTGCAGTGTTGCGTTGTGTGAAATAATGATAGTATTACATTCAATCTCCCTACCATTGCCATTATATTCGGATCCTATTCTTCTGAAATTTCTAAGAACAGACAAGTGGCTCTTTCTGAAGTCATCCATTTTGAGTCAGTCATCTATCTGCAGCAATGCTAATGTTCTGGTTTGTGGTTCTTGACAAAGGATTTTTTTAGCACCAAGAAATCCTGTCTTGTATGTGGTGCGCTTTAAAAATTCAAAAATTAAATAATAATAAAATAAACATATTGCGACTTGGGTCATGCATTAAGCACGGCAGGTATCAGTCAACTGTAAGAGAAGGCGGCATTGTATCTTTTATTTTGAGCTTGCAAACGAATTACGTTCATAAGCTTTTTCTATGATGCAGCAAATTCAAATGTGATATGACAGCATTTAACGCATGGGTCAGGTCTGATCAGAGACTCGACCTTGACATCAGGTGATGAGAACTTTTCAGATCATCTTGTAAAAGACAAGTTTCTGGCAGTGCATAAAAAATGAATGGCGCTCCGAGTGATGTGATGAAGACTGTACGGCACGCGCTGCCTACTCCATTCATTCTGCTTATCTTGGATGGATAATGCAACATTCACCAGACAAATTAAATGAGGCTTATGAAAGCGAACCATTTCAAAGTGCATAATATTTCAGAAGAACGTCATTCTCCCCACCACACTCTTTGTTACTGCTCCCTCGCTGCCTTTGTATGCACTCTCCATAACCATGTGTGCAGGACACCCAAGCTTGTTGCTGTGTATAGCTCTTGTCCTATGCTATGGCCAAGGCCTGAACTCTAGAAAGACTGTTTCTAAGTCCAACTCTTTCACTAGTACTGTTTATTTTGAATTGTGTTTTTTTATCATTTTATTTAATGTTTAAGTCTTCTTTATATTATTTCAATTTCAATTTTATTTTTATTTTTTATATTTTATTTTTATTACGTTTAGTATATGGTTTTTATTATATATATATATATATATATTTGGTAATTAAAGTTTTTACAATATGTTTAATATTTCAAATGTAATTTTGTAAAATTCTTTAAATATTGTGTTTACATGTTTTAAAATATATATGAATTTAAGTGAAATATAATTTTGATGATGTTAAGGGTAGAGATGTGAGAAGTTCCATACTTTTTCCTTCTGTAGAATACATAATCCATGATCTACAAATTTTACATGTGCTGTACAATGGTGGTCATCATAGGAAAAACATGAACATCGTTATTCTTTTCACTGTGAGAACTCCATTTTCCCCTATGTATGAGTAGAAACCATCTCAAGTGCCTTCCCCTTTTGAAAGGTGACTGCAGTTTCTGTATGCCGAGAGTTGCTAGAGCAGCACATGCGATATACAGTGTTTCCTAGTTTCTGTGAATCATTACTGCTCAAACCAACTTTCCATGAGAGAAGCCACTCAGACGGTGTATGCATAAGGAAAACAAGAAATCACACAAGCTACAGATAGCCCAACAACCAGGATCTACACGATTACATATGTGTAATAAAAAAAAACATGCATGGGCCCGATTGATGGATCTAATGAAAACACTTTCTCTGGAAAAAATCAGGACATGATGTTTTGAGCACCTCAGGCTTACACCAGCCATCTTGTACAGCATTCATGAAGCTTTGTATTGAAGCAAATCAGGAGATGCAGGATGCTCATGAGGAAATGCAATTCACAAGGATTTGTGAGGGCGCACCTGCACAAAGCCTCAGGCATCACCAGATCTTACCTGCATACATCGTTGTGAACATGGTTTAATACCGTGGTGCACAGAATTGAACTGGCCAGCAGGGCAATCAGGCAGTGCCGAACAGGCTGGTCTCACAGGTCACTCTGTGACTCCCTTTTTTGGCTGCCCGTGGCCTTGGTTAATGGTCTGCTGGTTTGTGTGTGTTTTTTTTACTGTTGATTTCCCCACTATTAACGTAACCATTGCTTGCAGAAACCTCAATTCCATGCAGTCCCCCACACCTTGAAAAATGATTATACAGCATGTCTTTCCCATTTCAAAACTGCCCTGTTTTACGTTTCAATTCACTAATTAGGGCCTTGTTTATTTTGGAGCCCGGGCCTATATTCTGTCCCAGTGTGACCCTGCTGGTCAGTAGCGGCCCGTGGTGGGACTGCTGCCGGGCGGTGACGTGGGGCGCGGGAGGGGCAGGGTGGGGGGTAGTAAACTACGGAATACGGCCGAATAGAGGTAATGCAGCGTGCGCAACGAAATTCGTTTTATTTATTTATATGTCTACCTACCTCTATTCGGCCGTATTCCGTAGTTTACTACCCCCCGCCCCACGTCACCACCCGGCAGCACTCCCACCACGGGCCGCTACTGCTGCTGGTATAACACGGGGATTCTCACTGGCATCTGCTAATTTGCTCCAGAGCGACATCTTTGTGAATTGGTCTACAGATGTACTATTTTGAAAAGAACAAGGTCGGGACTGAGAGTAGAAGGGTATTCATAAGATTTGTCTCAAAATGTTGGAAAAAAATAAAGTTTTTTTTATTTCACAATTTCTCATTACAATCTATGAGTCGTAGAAATTAACTGTAAATGGTGCTGTATACCACTCGGAATATGGCTAGCTGTGCAAACTTCAAGGGTTAATCCCAAAACAAATTTATCTCAGTTGACAGAGTTTTTCCTTAGAATATGACTATCTATTAATTCATTTCAAACATGGATCATTTTCATCCAAAATAATTGAATCCATTGAATATATGAAGAAAAGAAGTCAAACACTAGTGTCTTACAATATTTTATGACAGAACCTTTTTGGCTCCTAATGAACTTCATAGAGATGTGACACAGGTGTCAGAGTGCAATGCCATGAAAGCTTGTTATAGAATGTTGATTTTTCAGTTACATGCAGCAGAATAAATATATGTAATACTAAGCTCTGTGTGTGGTATAGTCCTTGGTGGGTACCAAGGCAGGGAAGATACTACAAATGGTGACGAGATAGGAGATAAGTAACCCGAAGAACGATGGTGCTCTCCCATAGAGTTTGCCATGGTCCAAGCAAACTGCTCATGTGTGCCACGTGTGCCACTGTCGAAGAACGGAATTGACGCTTCATGCACGTGGAGTCAAAGCAAAACTCTGGCCGCTAAAAAGCAGGTGAAGACAACGGAAGCATTGCAAAAATTCTATAGGTTGATGGTCGAGAACCTGTTGGTGAAGCCACACATAAAGGTACTGCGCTGCCACGCAAGGTAAAGTTGTACATTATACTAAGTGTTAACACTGAAAGCGGATTCAACCAGGTTTATGAAGTCCTGACTCTGATAATCATAACTTGCAAAATAATGCTGTGAACAGAAGCGCTGCCAGGCAGAGATTAACCAGGCGTTAGAAAATGCAAATTGACATTTTGAAGAAAAGAATTAAATGACTTACTGAATCCACAAAAGAGAGTCACCATACTACAGCACTCGGTGAAGTTGTCTCAAGGAGAAATGTTCGGGGTTGTGCTTACGGAGCCATCCAGACCTAAAGCCGTTCGCTTACAATGTTGCCGAGTGGGTCTCAGAACAACTTCACAGGTCTACAGGAAATAGGGAGCCAAGAACAACTTTCAGAATAGTGACATTTTTCAGATGGCTGTGAAGAAAGTCATGTTTTCAGCTCTCATTAAAGATGAGTCAGAGGCCAGCACATCGCAAGTCATCACAGATGAGATGCAGACATCAAGTCACAGGGATCTACCTGAGGTGGCAGTAAGCTCCACACTGGTCTACAATGCTGCTGCATTCCTGAAACCACCACCACCTTTCGATACTGCCAAAAAGCTAAATATTGGCAATAGATGGACTGCATTTGATGATTTCATTGATGCACTTGAAGAGACTGATAACAAAAAGATTATCAAGTATCTAAAAAATCTTGCTGGTGATGGAGTGAAAGAAGTCATAAAGAAAATGCAGCAAACTGATGAAGAAATTACATATTGTCAGATTAAAGAAAGACTGACTCTCATCTCAAAACAGTACCAAACGTTGATTATGAAAGATACATTTTCAGTCAAGAATGCCCAAAAATTTTTGAAACCATTGATGAATTTGTGGAGAGACTTGATACGCTCATCAAGCACTATAAGTTCAATGAATTTAATAACTAGGAAGCTTTGTGACTTAGAGTTATTGATGGATGCTTGTCAGATTAATTCAGGTGATGAATGCTGAGAGAAACTTTTAGCCTGGAGCGAGTGTTGATGGCTGCCAGAGCTGTAGAGCCTGCTGAAAGACAAGCCACTGACATGTAGGCCAGAGGTGCCCAGATTTAATCAGTTATGGTATAAAAAGCAAGTCAAATCAAAAGACTGAAAGTGATGCCTACAAGTAAAAAGAAGTTATGTTTTAGACACGTATTTTCATTTCCACAGGAAGGTAAATGTCCCACCATTGGACAGATATGTAGAGGCTGTGGGAAAGAGAACCATTTTGTGGCTGTTTGTAAAATGAAGGAAAAAGTTTGTGCATAAAGGACGCAAAGACAAAATGGCCGCCAGAACATTCCAGAGGCAATGCTCGATGCACCCCCAGTTGAGTCAAATTGCACTGAACGAAGTTGATTGTCATCTAAATCATCGTTATACAGTCCGTCCGCCTAAACATCAAGTGAAAGTGAAAGTGATGAAGATGGTTGCGCCATGTTGATGCTTACCTCAGAGAAACATGCGCATGTCGGACTGGATACATTTGAGTAAAAATGTCAGTCAAAGAAAAGTCGACATGTCAAGGCACTAAAGCACCAAAGTCATACAAATATTGTCGGAAAATTATGTTGAAAATAAATAATTGCTCGATACCTTTCATTATCGACAGTGGTGTATCGATAAACTTAATGCCTGAAAAGAAATACAATTAATAGTGTCTCCATTGCCTCGACTTACGCCTTCAAAAAGTGTACACCTGGGCTGCATCGACACCCATAAAAAGTCAAGGTTCATTTGTAGCGACACTGAAACACAAGAAAACAAAGGGGGCAAGTACCCATCCATGTGCTTCAAGGTATAGCGGCATGTGCCTGGCTGCTCAGTTTCAGTACTGCTGCTGATATGGGATTGATTTTGTTACTTAAGCATGGCATTATTAAACGTTCAGCTGGTCCATTGCCGTGGGTTTCTCCCATAGGGGTAGCACCCAAAAGGGACACTGAAGGAGCGATGTGCATATGTGTTGATATATGCCAAGCAAACGCGTACAGCGCCGGGACACCGCTTCGGGGGTAGCCGTGCGCTTTACAAGTACGAAAATTTCATTTTATTTTTTTTCACACATTGCTGACGTGATAACGCAATTAAATAGTGCAAAGGTCTTCTCTCACCTTGATTTGAATAAAGGTTATCATCAGTTAGAACTCGAAGAAGATTGCAGGTATATTACAACCTTTTCTACATGTTGGTCTGTGTCTATATAAGAGACTCAGTTTTGGTGTGTCATTCGCTGCAGACCTTTTCCAAGACATCATTCAACGTGTCTTACAGCCGGTTGTGAATGCATTCAATTATAGCGATGACATATTGATTTTCAGAGATACACAGAAACAGCATGATAAAGATCTCACCTAAGTATGTTGCAGGCCTGACTTTGAATGCAGACAAGTGTGAGTTTCACAAGACAAATTTAAATTATTTGCCCATATCTTCTCAGATGGGGGTATGACACCTGTTCCTGCCAAAGTACAAGCCCTATCAAATGCTGATCCCCACAGGATGTTTCTATGATACGTTCATTTCTTGGCATGGCCAGTTACTGTTGCAAGATACATACAAGACTATGCTATCATAGGTGCTCCCTTACAAGAGTTGTTTCAAGAAACTCAAAAAAGCTATTGAAACTGCTACTGAAATGGTCTATTTTGATCCAAAACTTCATACAGAGGTTGTTATTGATGCTAAATCGGGTTAGGCACTATCCTGGCACAGCACAGCAGACACCCGCATGCTTGAAGGCATATTGTGGCATATGCCAGTAGAAGTTTGTCCCTGACAGAACGTTATTACTCACAACCTGAGAAAGAAAGTTTGGCTGTGGTATTGGCTTGTGAACATTTCCATGTATTTCTGTATGGAAAGCCTTTTACTCTGGTAACTGATCATTAAACTTTATTGACTATCTTTGACAATCCAAAAGCCAAGATGCCTCCTTGCATTGAACGGTGGGGACTGCGATTACAAGAGTATGATTATACCATTGTGCGTCGTCCAGGAAAGGATCAAAACCCTGCTGGCTACTTTTCTTTCCAGAGTGCCTATAAAGGCCAAGGTAGTCCATCCTAGATGGCTGAAGCCTACATTAATTTCACTGTAAAGTCAAATACACTAGCTGCCATATAGTTAGCCCAGATCATCACTACCACGAGCCATGATAGTGATATGCTGAAGTTGAAAGATATAATTACACATCAGTCATGGAACCAGCATGGTCGATCTATCACCAGTGATGGTGAATACCAAAAGTACAAAAATATTAAAGATGAACCGTTTATATCTCAGAACGGAGTTATACTGCGAGAATCCTAATTTCGGAGAGTTTGAAACAGAGGACATTGTGGTATTGTTGCTACCAAGAGAGCTCTCCAAGATTGAGTTTGTTTCCATATTTAGATGAGAGGGCTGAAAAGGAACTCAAGGCCTGTCATCTATGTAGCTGCCTTTCTATAAATATTACTCAACATATTCTTACCACGTCAGAACTCCCTAATCATGTATGGAAGAGAATAGCCATTGATTTCTTTGGTTCACTCGATAATGGACATCATCTGATGGTAATTGAGGATGAGTATTTCCATTTTCCGTTAATACATGATCTCTCATCCACAACTCATGTGCGAGTCATTGAGAGATTCAACGGCATTTTTTCAACATGGGGTGCAACAGCCATTTTGAAGTCTGATAATGGCTTGTGGTTCAACAGTCAAGAATTTGTTGGAGCATATGAACATAATGCATTAGAAGAGCACAACTTTGTGGCCGCAGGCCATTGGCTCATTATGCATTTTATGAAAGCAGTATAGTGTTGCTGCCCCAGAGACCCCATTGCAGCTAGAAGCAATCTCTCCCTGTTTATGTCTTCCCTCTGTTCTGCCCTGAATAAACTAATACACTACTAGCAGAGATATCTACAGCCCTGACAGTGCTGCTGGTGAGTGAACAATCCAGGTACTATGATTGGGGTCTAATTCTATTTCTGTGTGTACATTTGTGCCTACATGTCAATATGTTTCTTTGTGAGTGCATGTAGGAAATCCACTTTCTGTGCATGATCACCCCAGATTTTTTACCTTTTCTTGACCCTATTTTTGGTGGGCTTTGAACTTATGCCCTGTTACCCCTGCTAAACCAAAGAAAAGTGCCTGTGCTCCTATTTTAAACACGGTTAAGCTGGCTTATCCCTGCTTCTCATATTTAACTTGCATATATGTATCTATTATACAGTGTAGAAAATTTACCCAGGCCTGAAAGTTAAATGTCAACAGCAGAATGCAGCACCTATTGCGCTATACTCAGAGTGGGCCTGGAAAACATGGCTTCAGGCCTACTATGTGTAGCTTGGCTGCAGCTTAAAAACCTGCTGTCAAATCTGTTGAAATACCCCTTTTTGATAGAAAGGAAACTGTTCTTTTTAAATATTATGTCAGGCCTAAGTACACCTTGTCACCCGTAAAGTAGGATGCCTGATAATTGGCATGCTCCCCAAGTGACTAGCCCCAAAAAGCTATTTATCACTGGCTGGGTTGTGGCAGCTGGATCCTAGAAGATGTCAAATTATGGGTTATAAACTTTAATCTGTATCTCTTGATAGCAAATGGCAAAAATAGTCATCTGAGCACTATGTTTCATATTTACTGAAAGTCCAATTTATTTGTGAAGTTGGGTTTTTAATAAATATTCAGGAAAAGAACCTTTTAGAAGTTACCTTTCCCTGCCTGAAACTCCTGAAGGTTAATTTGCAATATCCTACAAGCAACTCTTCAGCAAGTGCTAGATATTAATGAGGCATGAAAACCGTTCCTAAATCAGAACAATGGCTTAGGCTGCTGATAGAATGGAGAGGATGTGAGGAATGTGATGCCTATCAGCTCAAGCAGGACAGTTTGGGTGGACTCAGGACCTTCACTAACTTGAAAGGGCCAAGGCTGAGGCCTCCCCATTCAGAGCTTATTGTAAGGAGAGACCTGAACAAGGCAAAACCTTTATCCCCAAGTCCCACACTAGCCAGGCTGGCTCTGAGCCCATGGGGAGGTAAGCCACCACCAGAACTGGTTTGAAGTGGACACAGGGGATGGGGCATTTCTTTTCCAGGCTACACCTCTGGCTGGACATAAGAGCTCTGCACAAGGAAAAAAGGGTTTACCCATCTTGGATTTTAGGAGTGAGGGGCACTGTGGGATTATTTGCAATAGGGCACACAGTAAGTGCTGAAAAGGTGGGCATGGCTGCCCCGGGACTTTTTTCCTCATTGGTTAGGGAGTGCTGAGGAGTCACATCCACCCACTAGCAAGTGCCAACCATATAAGTGCATCCCAGAGGAACAGAGGACTGGACCTGCTCTCTGTTACCTGAGAGGTGCCCTGGCAGACTGGTCCTGCTCCCTCTTGGACCCAGGAAAAACAAGTTGACACCAAGGGTCAGCTGGCTGCCGTCATGTGTGGGCACAGGGATACAACAAGCTGCAAGAGACATTTTTCCTGAAGTGAGCAGTCAACGAGTACCAACTGCACCTGGACTGGATCCTGCCTGTGGCCTCTGCTAGAGTGTGTCCTGGCCCCCTACGTGCTGTCCCTGAGGTTCTTGAAGCCTTAGAAGTAACCCAGTGGAGAGGCCTCAGAAACCATGAATATTTGCAACATAGAACATTTTGTGTATACAAAAAAGTGATTGATGAAAAGCTTGAATTAATCCCAGCCACTGGTAATTACTTGGGCTGCATGCCATTCCATTGTCATTCTGTGCTACCTCAGTTTGGACCCAGCCATATGTAAATCAGTTCTGACCATGCTCCAGCCGGAACTTCCAGGCCAGGTCCTCCCTGAACTGGAACACAAGCAACCCAAGACCAGTTTCACCCTTATTAGAGATTATCAGTGGGGTATAGCTTGGTTCCAGAGATACAGTGTGCACGGGAACAACATCTGGGTGTACCATCCCACTTAGGCCATCACACTGAAGTTCACAAAAAATGGTCAATGGAATGCTTGAATTATTCTCAGGCATTTGAAATTACTCAGACTGCATCTTAGTCTGTTTAGAACATTTTTGGACTTCCAAGAATTCCACAGCCATCAGTGGGACCTCATGGCAAAGATGTTCATTTTCATTGCACCTTTTGCGCATACAGCAACAGGCTTGTCCTACTGGGGGATTTTGAGCTCAATAAAAAGACAAAGATAGAAGGTAAAATCTTTGACTGACACAAACCTGCTTAATATATCCGACCCACGCTCCATCATGGTCAGACTGAAACAGCTTCCATAGACTTTCATTGATGCTTAGTGCTTTTTGCCACAGAATGTTTCTTTAGAAATTCAGATGTCTGGTTCCCCTTATGTTTTTTTGTTGTTTTTATGTCATTTTGTTTATTACATTTTACTCCAGTTTTCTAATTCGTTTTGTATTATTATTATTTGGTGTTTCGACTTTTTGCTTTAGTACTTCTAAATGCTTTGCACTTGTTCTTAAGTTAAGCTTTTCTCCTTTGTGCCATAGCTACCAGGGGGCTGAGTTCAGCTTAATTTAGTGACTTTGGGGTTCACCCTGACAACTTAGTGTTTTTATTCCTTGGGGTATTCAATCACCCACCCCAAATAATTATCCACTTAGTGGGTGTGCATGTGTGCCCATGTGTCTGAAAGTAGTTGTGCCATTATGTGTCTTCTTATCTATGTCTTCGCTTGCATATGTGTGCCAGTGTATCTGTGTCTCCTTGCATGTTGTGGGTGTCCTCATGTTTGTATTCATGTCTTGGCATTGGCGTTCTTGCTCATGTGAATATGTCTTCGTGTATTTGCCTCAATGAGTATCAGTGGCTGATGCCTCTCTGCCTGTCTTTGCGAAGAGGTACTTCTATGTGTGGTATACTGTAAAATGTGTTCATCAAGCCATTGTGGAAACTGGCCAAAAGAATCATAAGGGGGCATTGTAGAAGTTAGTAATGTCTGCTTATTCTGGCATGTTGGGAATTACTGGTTACTGGAATTTTTGTGGAACTTTTTTCCTGTGTTTAGTAGGACACTGTCTGAAATGACAATGTGTGTTTACTGGGTGTTGGGACAGGAATGTTCCCTGCATTGTGCACAGGCGTGTACCCCTGCCCTCAGTGCCCACCAGCTTGTGAAACTTGAATACTCACTTTTTTATTTGGCCCTAGCATCATGCTGATCTAGTGTATGTGCAGAGGCCTAGGCCTATCTGTGTAAAGAGAGGTCCAGAATATGTTCTGTCACCTGTGTGCCTCATCGCAGGCATAGGGCTACTGTCCATGCCCTTTGTAAAAAACGCAAACCTCAGATCATTGCCCTGACATATTTGAATGTGTGGTGAGGAAGTAACACTTGTATGGTAGTAGGAATCTGATTGTGATGATGATTGGGATCCATTTTGGATCGCCCTTAGTTTAGCATGGCACACAATGGGGTGCGGATGCAGATTCCCCAGGCAATAGAAGTGTACTTTCCACAGTCCTGTGGCTGAAGAGTGAAGACCAAAACACTGAAGTGAGGAAAGATACCTACAGTGCTCCCCTTAGAACTTTAATGAGGCTCTTGTTAGTAAAATGCCACTGATTCGTTCTTCCTGAGGAGTGCTGTTTTGTACACAGTAGGAGTGAGGACTGGCACTATAGTTTCTTTTGTTCAACATGATGAGGTTTCTAGGCAGGGCCAGTCCGTTTATCTGTACCTAATTGCTGGTTCAGGATGATTGATGACAGCCAGGTGATGAGATCTCACACTTCATTGTGTACTTGTTTTGCAAACTTTTGCTTGGATCCAGCATCTTTGCTACCTGCCATGAGAGCCATCACCTTGCACAATGGCTGTGACTGAGGTGCTGCCAGAAAATAACATTTATAAAGTACACCATCACAAAACAGTTCTGAAACCTTAGACAGTGGGTCCACATTGATTGTCTGGAAAATGTGCATACAAGTGGGATCCAAACCATATCACTCTGTTGTAGTTCCAAGTTCTTCATTACCAAGGAAGGAAGATCTCTGTTAAGTACTCACAATACTGATGTATGACCAGCACTTTTGTCTGCATGACAGTCAGTCTACCATATGTGAGTAGACATCATCTGAAGTCTGCCTTTCTACTGAAACAGCTAAGGGTGGACCTAGAGCCTGGAAGCCTGCCTGCCCGCTGAAAGGGCGAAAGAGTGTGCCTTGCCCTGCAGGGGGAGAGACTGTCCATGAGAAGATGTCAAACATATTCCTTGCATTGGGAACAGCCGGAGAGCACAGGAATTACCTGTATGTGGAAGGGGACTTAATCTCCCTGAATGGTTCTCATCATGAAACCCATAAAGACTTCTACAAGTATCAAGCACTGTATGTGATTGGTAGTCTCCATGACTGAGAGAATGGTTCTGCCACTGCCAATGTCAGAAAGCTCCATCAGCTCTGATGTAAGAGATGTGAAAGGCCAAGAGGCCACAACTACCGAAGACTGAACTTAAGAATTTGAGAGAGAAATCACCAAGAAGTGAACATGAACTATAGTGCTGGGTGCATTTACACCTTGGGGTGATTTAAGGAAGCTGCACCCATGCCAAATTAGTGCCCTGTCTCGAATTTTATGATAGGAAATATAGACGGTCGGGAGGAGGGTCACTTTTTATGATATTCCTGTGGCAATAAACCCTTTGCCTTATTTACAAGGCGGCGTTAAAGTCACCTTGTAAATAAGGTCCCCTTTCACGATGCAGTTAGCGTGAAAGGGGTGTGCAATGGGTGTTGTGGTGGGCGTTCCGCCGCAACACTCATTGATTTTGATGCTGCACCCTATTTACAAGGGTGGCATGAATAGGAGGCAGTGCCAAAATTAAGACCAGGGAAAACCTGGTCTTAATATGGCGAAAAGAGGTGAAATGCTTAATTTCTCCTCATTTGTGCAGTTTCTATGTGTGCTGCATTGTGCAACACACATAGAAACAGAAAATCTTCTTGAATGATTGTTCATGTGCAGGAAGGTGTCCCTTCCTGCACATATACAATCATTTAAAAAATTACAATTTGCAACTTCTATGTGTGTTGCACAATGCAGCACACATAGAAGTTCCATTTCGCCATTCTGGATTGTTTATGTGCAGGAAGGGACACCTTCCTGCACATTAACAATCATTCCCCCCAACACAGACACCCTTGCACTATGGTGCAAGGGTACCTGTGTTGGTGCTAGGTAGCTAGATTTAGCGGCAGCACTAGGGGAAGCGCAGGGGTGCGCCGCCATCTTGTGAATATGGTCCCTGCGATTTCAGAATGGCGGAGCATGGCGTTAGCAATGTTTGCTTAACGCCACGCTTCACCATTCCCTTGTGACAATGCCCTGCAGTGTCTCAAGGAAGATTGCAAATAGGATTGCAGTCCTGTGTCTGATACCACAAATTGCACTGTGTAATAACATATTATGCTGTGTGTTTAAAGTGTTTTCAAATAACTCCAAAGATAAGCACGAGTCTGAATGATAAAATATTGTCCCTCTTGGATGACTGATGGATTTTGAGCTTTTGTCCCCCACACTACTGCCCTGGAAAACCATTGACCACCCCCCCCCCCCTCACTACCCTGAGAGTAAAGTGTGTAAAGGGTGTACTTAGTCCAGTTTGCACAGCCATAGTCGGATGGACCCCAGGACACCAATGTTGGGGCTCGTAGCCCCGGTCTGCCCTCTAGCCCCTCTGACTGACTAGCTATGTTTGAGTGCTGGCAAGCCTCGGTATCGACTATTTTAGTGGGAACTCATGACATTTGTCTATTATGGAGGTATTGGACAGATTTCAGGCTCACACACAGATCAATCCACACAAAAACCTGATGCCCTGTGAAACACTGTATCTGACCTTAATAGGAGCCACAATTCAGGGCTTGATGTCTCCTTCAGTGACTGCACCGAAGATGCCAATACCTCAGAGCACAGAGAGCGCCTAGTCACTGAGGTGACACTGCCATTTCCCCCGCCCACAGGGTGGTGTTACACACTTGAGCCTAATTTCCCCTTAATCTTCATCCTTGCTGTCCAGCCCTCACACTGCTTTGAAGGAGATGGAAACTTTTGGCTCACCATTGTACTAGAGAGGCTGTGAAATTATCTGTGGCTGAATGTGGTGTACCTTGCTAGCACTGCTTTTGGCTGAGCTGTATCTCTTCTTTCTATAAAGGTTGTGTACATTGATGCTGCCCATGTTGTACCGCATCTTTGTGTGAAAGAACCATGCTCTGCTCCTGGCCTTGTAGCACCTGTTCTATTTCATTATTGACATTTCAGAAAACTTGTCAATGCTTATTTTGTGATAGAGTTTGAAGCCCTGTTAGTACCACAGCTCCTACTGCCTGTTTCTACCATGCTCTTATTTCACTCTCAACTCAAAAGGGCCAACTAATGAAACAAACAAATGCATCTTTGAGACTTTGGGATGGGTTTCCACCCTGCAGAAGTAAAGCACTCCCTGTCATCATCGCATTTCCATCAAAGAGACTGGGATGGTATTCTCGCTTTTATGAAGATAAAGGGAAACGGGGTAAAATAGGGTGAGATGAAATGTCAGACCAGAATAAGAAGGCAAATTAAATGTATGCAGGTGGTGATTGGCAGGGCAGACTTGTTCAGAGCTAATGCTGTGCAACAAGGAGGAATATCGAATGCCACGTAACACTGCGGATGAGCTCATTTACTGTAGATGTTTACTTCCCATTAGTCTCACGGACATGATAATGGCTTGATATTTACCGAAACCATTCCCGCCATAATTGATGTTGTTTCAAGTGTTTTGTGTATTATTTAATTATCCTTTCTACGTGACATGACTATTTCATTTTTAATACAATCAGGCTGCCATTTAATACCAGTATATGAATCATCGGAAACAATAATTATGGGGCTGCGACCCAGAGGTAGGGCTCCTACTGGCAGTTAAGGACCCTGCAGGAGTTGAGAGCATGTAATTTTAAGGCACTAGGCAATAATGACACTCAATTTTCTTAATTTTGTAAACATCGCCTCACAGCACCTCTGCATGTGGGTTTGGATGTAAAAACGTTCCAATATTTATCAAGAAAGATCTCATAGCAACAAATACTTAATAAATTACACTCTTTTTGTTGATATGTGGCAATGGTGTACATGCACTATTTAATAAGAGTGAGAGCACTCTAGAGTAACCCACTCTGAGTTGTTCTGTAATATAACATAACCACGCGCACTAGAGACCACAGGTCATAATCTAATGAAAGAACCTTGCTTAACAAACAGAGATCAGCTTGATGATAGGCCATATCAATCAATTTAACAGGATCAGTCAACAGTCTCAATTACAGCCTAAGACCGCCATCTGACAGCCAAGTGTACACATACATTTTCTCATACATTTTCATTATAGGTTGCAGGGCCAAATAGTTGTTTGGCCAATGGGCCCTCTTGCTAGCAGTGATCATAATTCAGGTCTGTGCCAAAAAAGTGAGAAATCACTGCCGTCATCGGTGTATATCTACTACTAGAGAAGATGTCCGAAGTTACCTTAATCCACACATTGGGCGGGTTTATCAGCTGCTAGCATGATTGTTTAAGTTTCTCTAGCATGCAGCAATTTGCCCCAACCCCACATATTCAGACCCTAAATGTGTACTCTCCCACAATATGGAGAATTCTGGAGTATAGGGTTTGCTCTGCATTTTCTGATTACTATTTCCTTAAAATAATTTGCATGCAAACATTTCCATTCCTTTTGACCATTTGCTACAATATACACTACAACTTAAGCATCTGAGATTTAGGTGTACATTTAGAAGTTCTGATATGTGCGGGAAAGCCACTGAAAATATTTGTAAAACCCATAACGTTACAGCATTCAGTGTGTTCATGTAATTTTCTTTGACTTTTTCACCAGGAAGGTCCTGAAAACATTGACACCGTAGGTGTCACAAGCAACTGTGGTAAAATCTTTACTTCTTAAAGAGTTTGTATAAGAAGAGTGGAAAGAGTGCACATAAAATCTGCAAATTCGTAATGATGGAAATAAGGTTTTTGTTCATTTTAACTACTTTTTCGGCAGGTACATTACATTTACACACTGAAAATTGCTATAAATTAAGTCCCTCAAATCTTTTCACCACTCTTATGGCAGTCCGTGTGAGTTGAGCTGGGATCTAAAGCAGTATTCAGAAAGCTGGGTTTCTACGTCCCACAGAAGCTGATAGCATTTTCCTGTCTTTCAAGAAAGTTGAATGATCCAAAAAAGTAGGAGTTTTGACTATTTTATTGCGCTCAAGCACCAAAATAATGAACACTGACAGCACTCATTTTTGGGATTGGGACTTATTTTTCATCATCAGACTTCAGACTAGAGGAAAAGAAAGAGGCTGTAAAAGGGGAGAAAGAAGATAGAAGCGAAAGATAGGAAAAACACATAGTCTGAGTTTTCTGGTCAATTGTCTTTGAAAATGTTGCAAATCATTTAAAACATCAGAGTGTTTACTGGGATCAGTAAAAATATCCCCCTTTCTAATGAATCAAACAACTCTTAATTGGGAAAGGAGCTGATATAAGATTCCCATCTCTACTTACTGAACAACTGAAACTTCTTGAACCAAGGGAGATGTCTCTTTTAGTCAGCTTGTA
The DNA here is from genome assembly GCA_963921515.1 of Calotriton arnoldi. Lineage (NCBI taxonomy): Eukaryota > Metazoa > Chordata > Amphibia > Caudata > Salamandridae > Calotriton > Calotriton arnoldi. Next base: position 1,182,088 of record CAWUFW010000084.1, on the reverse strand, counting down.
CTAAACATGGAATTTATACGGTCAGCCATTTGCTTCAAGGTTATTTTGCCATATTATCAAAAAAGTTGGAAGCAATTTATTATCAGTTTTAGAAAGAGACATGGAATTATTTGAAGCTTTTCCTAATAATCTAGCCACTTTTGGAAATGTTCACGACCCCCAAAGCCAAGTTATACAACATTTGATCCTGCTGGTTACTTCCACACAGGATATATCCACTACTTCTAGACTCTCTGAGTAGACTTGCACCTGCTCAGTGTCTGGATACCCTCGCGGGTGATAGTGCGCTCTACAAATCTGTAGAACATAACATGAAAAATGTCTCAGAGTCAATGACATAATTGTGTCTTAGTGAAATAAAACCAGACTGAAGAAAAAACTAGGTTTAGCAATCACCAGTGAAATGTAAGAGAGACAGTCTGCACCCAACAGCAGATAATCGTCTGATTTCACTCAATGCCTAGGAATGTCCAAAATCATATTTGGCTGTTTTGAGCTTTTTTGATATTCAAATCCATATATAAAATGGACATCTACAATGAAAATATCTATAGACATTTGAATATTGCAAATTTCATAAGCAGCAAATCAGCAAAGGAATCGCCTATTGGGGAAGCAAGAACATATTCTTAAAAAAGTGGAGTAACACATGATAAAAGTTATTATCCTCAGCATTAACCACACACATTTCTTATGATGTTATGTTTTGCTTTATTTATATTTCTGTATGCCCCATTGTTTCGTGTTATGTTTGTGTTCTTATTTGTGCAACAGTTGCTGCTTTTTTGGTGAACTCTATGATCTTTTCTTTTCTAATCGCTTGCAGATACTCTTGATTTATTGTACAAAGGTTTACCTTATAATTAGTGCAACAAGATACATTTCAGACACAGTACAGTAAAGCAGAAGAAATATATACCACATATACATTTAACACACTGAGTCAATGCATTTGCTGTAGGTACTAGGAAGATCCAAAATGTATAATTTATAGTTTTTTCAGTGGCTTTTAGATCCAAGTTACTGATCCACTATTGTAGGCAAGCAAATAAGATCACTGTGGCAACTATTAGTCAGATTTCCCACTGAGTACAAGTAACTGGATCCAATACTCAGCAGCATCCCATGCAGGTAGGAACGGTGGGGCGGTGTGGCCGGGTGGGGTGGGGATTTCGACAGACGACAAGGGAATTTTTTTTATTTATTTAATTTTCCTTCGTGGTCGTCTGTCGAATCCCCCCAACACGTCCCCACCACCCCACTGCTCTTACCTGCACGGGCCGCTGCTGCCAATACTGCATTTTCACATATACCACCATTCCTCCTGGTCACTTCTAACACCTTAAACCACACTTTATTCCACAACTCTGGAAGCCACATCTTGCTCTGTAATTAGAATTCTGGGGCCCGTATTATAGAAAGTGCCATGGGGTGTAATGGGAATGTGCGTCCACTTTGTGTGCTCCGGGTACTTTGGTATTACAGGAGGGGCCACAGATGCTTCTGTAATACTGATAGAGCTGGTGCACATGTAGTACCATGCTATTGCAAGGAGGCATTCCCTCATTTGCATGGGGGCATGGCCCAGGCAAATGAGGGAATCATTTGCCTCTGAACCTGTACCATATTATGGACGCAGGCACTTCTCAGTCCATTGTTTAAAAAAACATTGGGCTTCCAAGAACACCAGAGCCATTTAGAGGATCTCACTGCAAAGTTGTCTAATTTGAATGCACATTCCTCAGACACACCATCAAGCTTGTCCCACTGTAGGATTTTGAGCTCAATAAAAAGACTAAATCAGAAGGTAAGATCTTTGACCAGGACAAACAGACATGATATACCCAACGCGCAATATATCCGGAATCTAGTTGGACGTGGGTGCAAAGGCAAAGAAGCTGTCAGGAGGTGCACTGAAAGTGTGCCACAAAAAGGGCAGCCCTCTGGTGGTTGGCTAATCCCTCCTCAAAGTGCAGACATGTTGCCGCCTGCACTGTGAAATGCAGAGTGGCTTTGAAGCAGCTGCTCCATACTTCACTTGAAATCCCAGCCCCCACGGCAGCACATGTTCACGGCTGCCTTGATTGCAATGCATTCTCTGTAATAGAGTGCATTTTTCCTGTTTATGCACTGCACACCTATTTAAAGCTGCGCCATGGCGCAAACAGGAAAAGTGAGCCCTATGTGTAATAAGGGCCCTGGATTGAGTGCTATATTATAATTAAATTATAAAAAAAAATAGGATAGAATTATCTGGTTGCATTGATTTTGGTGGCAGATGGTAGGCACCAGGCTCACTGAGATATTTCATTGATGAAACTCCTCCCTCCTTACAAACTCTACTTAGACTACTCCTCAGTCTTTGCTCTTACTTCATGTGCACACATGTGCATGTATATATGTATACAAATATATACCCCCAAACATACATTTGGATACTAACCACAAACAGAGAAGTATAACCAACTTCATCTTGCCTGCCAATCTCTCTCGCTTTTGAAACATGGCTGGTGAATCAGCAGTTCTTTTATTTGCTCTTGCAGATAGAATACAGCAATGCTCATCTAATGGTGCTCCAGCTGGTACCTGCTTCCTATGGAAACCACTCGTGTCATATCCAACATCTCCACAAAAGGGAACCACGTAGCAGTTCAGATAGCAGTTAATTGCTTTGTTATTCATGGCTCTCACTGAGCACCACTATTGTGAGCACCAAATTTAAAATCTGGTACTTTATTTGCTATGACATAGCAACAGTGGGAAACAAAAGATGTTTACTATTACTACTGCTACACCATAAAGGAATTTAAGGCTGCTTTGCAAGAGAGTCTGCCAGTACAGCACTGCAAAGAAGAGAGCAGGAGAGAGGGAAGAGGGGGGTGGAAAGCAGAGGGCGGTGTAGGTGTTAGGCAGGAGGACATGTAGTGTTTTTACATTTGGAAAAGTGGAGAGGCCATGTATGCTTCCACCATTACTCCTCTGTCTCCACATAGCAGTGGAAAGCAGGGATAGATCATTTTGGAGGCCAGACATAACACAAAATTATAGATGGGTAAAAAGTTAATAAAGGGGATGTTTTTCAACATCACAAAGAACCCAAAATTTGGTTTTGTTGTGTCCTTGAACACCTCAATGGGAACCATCCCCGTTATTCACTGTTGTCTATCCATGATTCTATATATTGAGTTATACAGCATATATATATACATATATCTAAATTGAGAGAAAGAGAGAGAATACATAACAGATAACTGTGCAATATGGGCCTACATTGCCAACAAGGGGTCTGGTGGCCTTTGTAAACCATGTGGCTGACCACAAAGATGGCAACATTGAACCTCATTACTCGTTACATATTTTATATATTACATGACTTATTAATAGATTTTAGCTTTTTTTACAAGGAGCATCTGGGCGTCATCCATTTAGTATTGATTGTTTGCCTGAGACTGCAGATATGTCTATCAATGTTTTGAAATATGTTTGTTTCATTGGGAATAGTGCACTAATATTTAATATAATATTTAAAATGTATTTTATGCAACAAGGCATATTAGTATAAGTCAAGTTTTAAATGTAAAGTGCATTGTAAGAAAATTGAAAATGTATTCTAAAATGTGTTTTTCATTTGTAGTACATTGACACACTAGAGCAAGCTTAACAAGACATATATTAAAAAAAATAAAGTGCAATGTGGGACAGTGTACATTTTTGCTGACAGGTTTCTGTGTTTACAGTGTTTACTTTCACAAACTGGGGAGAATTAATTGGTAGATGCTTGCATAAAGGAAGACCCTGCAAGGGTGAGCTTGTCAAGAGTCCTGATTAATGCTCGGAGAGCAGCACTGTGTTATATGTTTTTAACAGTACTGAAAGAAAGATAAAATACTGCCTTAACCATCGATTTAACTGTTTATTTGTTTGAGGATATTACATAGCCTGCAAATCAATTCAGCATTGTGAATTACAGGAAGTTATTCACAGTTAAAACCTCTTTTCTATGAAATATGAGCTTTGAAACCACTGGCAAACATTCAATAAGAAGGCTTCCCCTTGTAAAAAATAAATAGAATAAAAAATTGCGGAGCATATATAAAAGGTTATAGGGGTGGACAAAGCTGTAAAATATTTTTTTGTATGTGGAAAATGCAAGGCATGTAAAACTAGCAAAAATGTACAACCTCCCCAGTGCCATCTGGAGTAGGTTGTAGAACGAATGAGAATTTATTACATGCTGTACAACATATATGATCTATCTTTTTATGTTCCTGTGTAACAAGCTACATGTTGGGGGCAACATCCACCTGATAAAAAAAATGCATACTTGAGCATATGCAAGCCATCTACAGTGTAGATACTCACTATCAGGTGACCCGTCACTTTGCCAAATTTAATTTTTCTGACAGTAAAATGCTGCAGTATTATGGGACAGATTGGATAGACCCAGACATATGGGGAGGTAATAGAGTCCTGCAAATAAGAAGGAAAAAGTCTACGTACATCATAGAACTGGAGACAAAGTCCCCATGGGCCTTGAACTTAGAGGAAGATTTAAATGTACACTAAGGAGAATGAAGAATCTGGATATGAAATAATTTGCTGTCATGATAATGATAATCTGTGCTCTGACTTGTGGTGTGCTGATTGATATGGCTCTAACAATTATTTTTTTAAATTTCATTTTAGGAGATGAGAAGGGACTCTCTGATGAGAGATGGTGGGCACCCCTTACCCTTGTCTTTGTGGAAGATCAGTGACTTTCCCTTCCAGAAAGTTTTTTCAAATTTCCTTTTTTATTATAGTTTTATTCTGTGAGGATGTGACATACTATTATTGTTTATTCTAATACAACATGCCAACTGGGGTGCTATTTTGATGTCATTACTTGTATGAAGTACACAGAGAGCTGTTACTAGACTGACAGCTGAATGACATATGGATTATTGTCCTATGTATGACAACTTGTAAATCACATAGAGCTCCGTTGTTTTGCACTTTAGGGTTTTGCCTCTTGTTCAATGCACTATTTGGGTCATAGTATATGAGCCAGCCTTTTGATTTAGCTTTATGAATATGACAGAATACCTGTAGAAACTGACACATAGAGAAGTTGATATGTTATTTTGGAAGTTACATATGACACACTATGTCGGAACATATTCATATTTAGTGATAATTTAGAATTAATGATATTCTTACTTTAATTTGCATATTGGGCTAAGTAACCCTCGTATTTTTAGCTCCACTGTTTGAGTAGAACTTGTGCATTTATTTTTTACATTGCAGCATTATATGGTGACTGCTTTCCCTTTCAAGATGGCGCTGCTATTTTGCAACCCACAGTAGTCCTTTCTCAACATCTTTGCACTATACATTCTTTGTCAACCTTCAATGTCAATATGTAATCAAGGTCCTTTCAGGCTGAAATATGTCATGGGGATATAGTAATAAACTGTTTGGCACCGTTTGAGTAAACATCCTTCCTGAATTCAATTGCATCGAAGTTTAAAATAATATATATAAATATACATATATGTATATGTGTGCATTTCTGTCTTATTTTTGATACTTTTACTGCTATTTGACACACATTTTAATTGCCATAGAAACGTTTGTTCTGCAATACAGAAAAATGGTTGAATGAAATGACACCAAATTTGGCACAATGTAAGAACTCTGCTCAGAAATTGTGCTTTAAGTGATCGGGGGCAGATTTACTTAGAATTCACACAAAGCAGTGCATCAAATCAAGTTCCTGTGTTGCGTTGCATGAATGGGAGAGAGCTGAAGAGCACCATATCTACTAGATATGGCGAAATTCAGCTCTCTCTCTCTGTGCTGGTGCACTTGAGGCTGCCTCGCACCAACACAGGCAACCTTGCACCATTGTGCAAGGGTGCCTGTGTTATGGGGATACCTTCCTGCAAAAAAATAATACTTAGAGGCATATATTGCTCTTTCTGTGTAGCAAGGAGAAATAAGATATTTCCCCACGTCATGCCTCTGTTGGGTATGTGCACCATTTTGGGGAAAACCCAGGTTTACAAGTCTATGTAAATCTGGGTTTATGTCAAAATACTTGAGTAGAGGCATGGGAACAGCCAAGCTCCACCCATGTAATGCCTACCCAACACAAAGTGTTGCTTTTTATTTACTTAGCCATGTAAAGCCACGCAATGTGGCTTTGGGTGGATTAGCAAATGGCAAGTATTATTTTGCGGTGGGTCTGTGCCACAAAAGTGATGCAATCCGATGCAAAATCATAGTAAATCTGCCCCTTGGTGTATATCTGGTCAGACATTTTCAAGAAGCTAGCGATCAAAGGGGGACACAGGTTGGGCATGAAGGTGTTAATCAGAAAATGTTAGAAAACTCTGTTGGCAACAATAGGAGTACCTAGGTACTCCCCGATACCCAAAAAATGTAAAACTAGTCTCTTCTGATTGGCTGCTGAAGCTTTTACTCTTATTGATTATTTTGATCTGATTGGCTGGCCGCAACACTGGAGATAATGTTTCGCCCACCATTACAGAACTCTGGTACTGAGGCCCTGAGTTCTGAAAAAAATGAGAATGTGCACATAAGGCCTATGTGGGTGGTCCTAAATGGAACCTCCATTTAGTTAAAATGTAAACAGGTGTATTTTTGTTGTAGGAAACTTGGTTCCTGCAGCTGGAACCGTGGTACCTAAGGAGGCCCTCCATTGTGGTATGGTACGGCATTGTGCATGATGTAGACCGTGTGCAGTGGGGGTTGGCTGTCTATAGTGGGATATATATCAGAATATATGTAGACATGAGTATATCCAATAAAGCATTTGACTGAGACCAACATCCAGAACCGCATTTGGATGACATGATAAGCAATCTCAATGGTGCTGTAGTATTTTCAAAATTAGATTTGTGCAAAGGTTATCATCAGTTGGAAGCATATGAACTCTCAAGACATATAACCACGTTTGTGGTAGTTCAGGTTCAAACGGGTACATTTTAGAACATATTCAGCTGCAGAATTATTTTAAGAGACATCAAAGAACTTTATTAGATACACCATTGCATGTAATATAGCAATGCTATTTTCATTTTTGATAAGTCTCAAGAAGAACGTGATTGTGCTTCAATGGAAGTTTGTAGATGCCTAGGAGAAGCTGGTCTCACATTAAATGTTGAAAATTTGAGTTTGATAAACAAGAATACATTTTTTATGGGCATATATTCTCAAAGGAGGGTATGTATCCAAGCGCAAACAAAGTTTAATTCCTAAGAATTACAACGCACCCACGAATCTGAATTATACTTGCTCCTAGGAATGGCCAGCTACGTCTCTTGATATATCAAGGATTAGTAATCACAAGTGTGCCATAGCATGAACTAACAAGGATAGGGAACATTTTTGAGTATGACGAAAGTTGAGAAATGCATTTATAAAACTGAAAAGGATATATCATTTGCAACATATTTTGATCCTACACTGTTCACAAAACTGATAGTGGATACTAATCCTGTAGATTTAGATGCAATACTTGTGCAACATAAATCATGAAGGGAAGCACTCAGGCATATGAATTCTCATACTAGCTGAAGTCTGACCAACATTGAAAAGAACTATTCACAACCTAAAAAAGGAACATTTAGCAGTGGCCTGGGGATGTGAACTCTACTACACTTTCGTATATGGAAAAGCTTTTGTAGTGATGATTATCGGGGCAGATTTACTAATATTTGGCGCAATGTAGCAAGAAAACTTGCTGCACTGCACTGCATCAACTGGAGAGGGCAAGAATGCACCATATCTACTACGTTGTGGAACATTCGTGCTCTACCTCAGTGCTGGTGCACTTGTAGCTGTCAAGCGCCCATGCAGGATCCCTTGCACCACGGTGAAAGGGTGCCTGCATTACAGCCAGGATGGTTTCTGTGCAGGAAGTTAAGGAACACCTTCCTGCTCAAAAACAATCCTCTGAGACTTTTTCCTCTTATCCCTCCTCATTACACCTCCCCTAGGAAGGTTTACCGTTTTGACACATTCCCAGGTTTACTAATGCTAGTAAATCTCCACCCCTGGAACACCTTCCCAGGGCAGAGTAACGCAAGGCATCGACTTGCGCTGCCTTGCGTTGCTCCAGATTTATTATGTGGCTCTGCGTGGCATAGTAAATCTCACTTAAGGGCTTGCATTGCCCTTGGATCACCTTGCATAATGCACCGGCAATGCAGCCCTTGATAAATCTGGCCCCAAGTGTTAATAAAAAATTTTGGTAACCCAAAACCAAAGATGCAACCACGTACTGAAAAGATGGGGCATGAGGTCAAATAAAAAGAATATAATTCAGAAGATTAATTGTGAAGGCATTCCTTAGGAACAAAATCAGAATCTGAAGTTTGTCTCTAAAGAATATGTATGTTTCTTAGTCAAAACTGCAATTCTGGATAGAATTAAAAAATAATTAAAACAAACATCAATAGCTGACCACACAATAAAGGAAGTAAAAAAGATAATTACTACGAACAGATAGAGACATGTAAATAATGCATTATGTTTCCTCCAGTAGTAAGGAAGTAAGCCATTTTTGCTTTCACAAATATATATGAAGAACATATAGATAAACCATCTGGTATTTTTTTGTGAGGAATAAGATTGGTAATTCCGCACATATTACAATGCTGTGTCATTGATACTGCGCATGAGAGCCAGGTGGGAGTGACTGGAATAAAGATGTTTTTTACTTGACGAAGTGGGCTTATGTCAGGGCACAGAACACACATTGTTGCCAGAGGAACTGAAAAAGTCTGAACTGCGAATGTACACCGACTCTGGCAGTAGATTTCTATGGTCCAATAGTTTCTGGACATTATTTGTTTGTAGTTATCGACGAATATTAAAAATTTTCCCTAGTAAAACAAGTATTCTCGACTTCAGCATCTGTTATACTTCCTGTTCTGTATGAGATTTTCTCCATATGGTGCATACCAAATGTACTGAAAACTGACAATGGGTTGTTGCATAATGGAGAATTTTATTTTAAGTTTATGGATTACATCGGAGTGATTCACAGAAGAAACTCCGTGAAACTCCAAAGTTAGCACAAGCTAATGGAAAGGTTGCAACACTAATGGCTACTCTTACAAAGACAATACAGATGGTGAAAATATCTCAATTAACAATAAATCAAGCCCCTAGTCAGGTATTGTGGGATACAGGAATACTCCTCATGAGTTGGCAGGTTGGTCCATCGGCACTCATGCTTGGACAAATGTGACAAACTCGACTGCCGCTAATGGCTACAAAATCTTCTAAAAGCCATGCCGAAATTGCAAAGAAAGACATGTTAGCAAAGGAAAATATTAAATATTATGCAGACAAAGAGAAATATACTCGAGCACACACAGAACCACCAACTTGTGGTTTAGATCTGATCAAACTTCGGTAGGCAAGAAAATCTGAAGGCCCATTTAATCCTGCATCTTTAACAGTGACGAGTCTCAAGGGCAGGGGTGATTCCTCTATGGGAGCGTTAGGGGCATTTCCCCCCTGTATTTGTTACTCCCACACCTGTATTAAATGTAAAAACAAATGTTTGTGTTTTCGGTTGTGCAGCAGCAGTGCTTTTTATTTTGTCTCAGGGGTGCCTTATCTTCCCGAGTTAGGACGGGCTGAGACGGGGTTTTCCAGGCTCAGTTTGGGTCACTTACTTGAAGCATAGTAAACTGCGCATGTCGGTTTCGACGGGTTCCTTTCACCGCCCATACCGACATGCGCACTTGCGAGGCCAACTCTTACTACCTGCAATTAGTGAGCCAGGGCAAGGGGAATCACATCTGCAGCCCATTTGGTCTCCTATGTAGCGTTGTGTATGCCTGAACTAGCCAATCTTGGGGCTGCTCAGCAGCCTCTGGATTGGCCCAGAGGGCGTGGGCAGGCCTCTAGTCCTCATCTGATCACAAGGCATAGTGGGTGGGAGGCACAGGATAGGTTCACAGAATATGGCCAATCCCTGTTCGAATTTATTACAAAGCTCTGAAGTGATTGGGCATTATCTGTCCCTTGCTCTCTTCCCTCTTCATGCCCACCACCATTAATGGCATTGTGCACAAAGTAGTGGCAAGAGATATTCCCTTTTGACCATGCACCCCACATGACTGTTGTCTTCCGGTTCCTAGCTGGTTGTTGTTGCACCATCCCGTCAGCACTTTCTGCACTAGTTGTGGTGGAAAATAAATAATAAGAGGTCAAATTAAATGATGAGTTCAGAGCTTTTGAGTAATAAAATATGTCCTTCAGCGGTGGATAATAACACCAGTCTTTGCATTGAGGTTATATCTTTCTAAATCACATACTTATGATGCCAGTTTTGTTGTTCTTGCACTTTGAACACAAGCATGGGGTGACTATTTCAGATGCATTATGACTCTGCAGACGTTTTTTTCTAACTTCCAGAGTAGATTGAAGAGTGCTTATGACTGGGGCTGAATTGATCTCCCCTCCAAAGCCCCATATTATATTCGATGCAGATAACATGAAAGTGTTAGTTGTCTGTGCATTGAAGGTCAGAGATATGCGGTGTTCCATAGATATGGGCACTTTATGTGATAGTGCACATAACGGCATTATGTGTTTCGGTATCTCGGGTTCTGCAGTTCAGGCACGTGCTATGCCATACAAAAATATGAATTGCCCCTCCATGCACATTTATGACTTCATAAACAACTGCTTATCTGAAAGTTAAGGAAATAACCAGAAAATAGCACATCTGTTTGCATTTTGTTTCTTTAAAAACAGACTCCTTAACTGCAGCAGAGTCAATAATACAAGTAACCTGGACACTAACAATGAAATCAAGCCTCTACATTGCTTCAGGGATGTGTTCAGAGACAGCAGCCCATAAATAACTGTTTCTAACCTGTAATTGTGAACGAGCAAGGCCTGCTTTTATTAACATTTCCATCACAAGTCCCTCTTTATTTTTCATTATTTAACTTAACCCTTTCCCCTTTTCTGTTATTACTTTCCTTTTCCTGTTCTGATTTGTTTATTTTTCATGCTTTTGTTACAATGTTTCTCCCTTACCATTTCCATCACAAGTCCCTCTTTATTTTTCATTATTTAACTTAACCCTTTCCCCTTTTCTGTTATTACTTTCCTTTTCCTGTTCTGATTTGTTTATTTTTCATGCTTTTGTTACAATGTTTCTCCCTTACCATTTCCATCACAAGTCCCTCTTTATTTTTCATTATTTAACTTAACCCTTTCCCCTTTTCTGTTATTACTTTCCTTTTCCTGTTCTGATTTGTTTATTTTTCATGCTTTTGTTACAATGTTTCTCCCTTACCATTTCCATCACAAGTCCCTCTTTATTTTTCATTATTTAACTTAACCCTTTCCCCTTTTCTGTTATTACTTTCCTTTTCCTGTTCTGATTTGTTTATTTTTCATGCTTTTGTTACAATGTTTCTCCCGATTGTTTTGTCTCCCGAAATGTAATTTCCGATTTGAACATGTCAGAGTCACCGTGACTGACACACAAATGCCAAAAAAGTTTTACTGGCTGAGTCATTTTCGTTTGCCTTAGAGGTCCCTAACAACTTGCTAGAGTGATGCAAGCTGTTTGACACAAGTTGTTGATGAATGGCACCGCCTTATCTCCTTTTTGAGGCTGTGTTTATACATTTTGCAATTTGGCACTCTTCAAGAAAACATGCAATTTTAATTTTACAGCTGCAAACTTGCTGACTAGATCTGCCTTTATTTGCCAGTGTCATGTGGTGGCAAGTGCTTCAGAGAGGGACAGGAGTTGTAAATGAAAACACTTTTCTTTTAATTAAGCCCGCTTCCTTGTTTTTGGTTGATTGTCACATTGAGTAAAGTAAAGGGTGTGTTTGTCAAGGTGGTGCTTTTGTAGCTTATCCCTCTGGAAATTCCCTTTCACCTGGGTCAGAACACAGCCAGAGGGGAATTTTAATTATGTAACTTAAAAAAATCCCACAAATTCACATCCTACTTTACTGTGTGCAATTCCAAGAGAGCTTTGATGGTGGTATTGGTAGTGGTGTCCCAAAGGAGGAAACAATGTTGTCCCCGAGCCAACATCTTCAAATGTCTTGCAAACAGATCAGTTCCCATCTACCTTTCTACCACCAAGACCCTTACATGGTAAGATGGCCTGGGACTAACTGAATCATTTGCCAACCATTAACAGACTGAGACATGGAACATATTTAGTGCAAGAACAAAAGGGCTGTTTTTAATGTGTTTTAAATATTTCAAGACTTCATATTTACAATTGCTTTATAAATGTTTTTTCTTTGTCAACTTTGCTTTAAAATGTACTATTTGCCACTCTTTTCAAAGATTTATTTGGGGAGAACCCCCTCAACCCCTCCTATCGTCCATTGGGCCCACTCACTTTACTTGCGACATAACACTCAACCCCAGCTTTTATGCCCTACCACTCTAAAAACTCCTCAGCCGCCACTGCTCAAGGGCTTAATGTTCACTGATCAAAATGGAGAAAGAACAATAACTAGAAATGCTCCATACATTAAGAAATGTAAACTCATAGCAACAGGGGAAACAAGTGCTGACTTGACTGATAACACAGATGATAGTCAACTAAATATTTTAAAGTGTGGCAGTTATTCATTGGGTGGAAATGCTTAAATGGTGTCTCTCAATGTCAAAAATCAATCTAGATAAACATATTTCGGCCACATGGATCCTGCTTTAGTCATTTGAGCAATCAGTGACATCACAGAGGTTAAAATCGAAGAAAGAGTCAATGTTCAAGGTGGTGTAGAGTAGGAGGTGTGAAATTGTGCAATGTGAGCCTTTTAAAGTGAATAACCTAAATGTACAAAAGTTTCACAAGATGCCATCAAGAAACTGGTTGAAATAGAAAATGTCTCTTAGTACTATGTTTTCTGTGCAAATCGATCTCCTTGTGGTATCTTGCAAGACTTATTTTATGGGAGGTGCATGTTTGCTCTAAAAAGAAATTTAGAAATTTTATAACTTTAAGAGAGGGAGAAAAAGAGATGCCCCGGGTTTCCGTTAGTGACGTGTGGGCAGTTAGTGGAAATAGCAATAAGATAGGGAGAAGTCCCATACTCATATTGTTAGATTTGGGGGTCTCTAGTTGGCAGAGGTAGGTACCTTTGTCCAAATAGGGACCCTTGCGTCTAGTCAGGGTAAGGGGGATACACTCCTAAAATAACCCCTGCTCACCCCTTTGGTAGCTTAGCACGAGCAGACAGGCTTATCTCAGAGGCAGTGTGTAAAGCATTTGTGAACACATACAGTAATCCTGTGACAACACTACAGATGGGCACCACACCAGTTGTATATTAAAAATAAATATCTTTTATATAGATTTAACACAAGACCACAAAGGACAAAAATCCACAATACTGTACTTCAAAAATGGTAGAATTAGCTCAGTTCTCTTAAGATGGTAAATGCGACACTTTGAGTTCAATGTTCCTTTGGATGCGTAACGCTATACAACGAAAGTGTTGCAGGGAAGGTGATGCGTCGGTTCCTTACACGCAAGAACGGTGATGCGTCGGGTCCCTACTGATGCGTAGGGGATGCGTCGGTTCTTCTCCGCGTGGGGAGTGGATGCGTCGGTTTCTTACTGCGCTTCCGTGGCAATGCGACAAGCAACGCCGTGATGCAATGAAGATCCGGTGCAATGAAACAAAGATGGCGTCTTCTTCTGGATGCGACACGATGCGTGCACGTCCGACGGCCATGCGGCGACTCAACGATTCTTCCGAGCCACGACAGGCCCTGCGACACGCTTCCCGGTGATGCGGCGGCATCTGATGCGACGTCGATCCTCTTCTCCGGCGATGCGAGGCGCTTCGGCAACGATGCGACAGCCGTGTGGCGACTCAACAATTCTTCTGAGCCGCGACAGGCCCTGCTACACGCTTCCCGGTGATGCGGCGGTGTCTGATGCGACGTCGATCCTCTTCTCCGGCGATGCGAGGCGCTTCGGCAACAATGCGACAGCGGTGCGGCGGCGACACTCTTCTCCGTTGATGCGGCGGCGTCTGATGCGACGTCGATCCTCTTCTTCGGTGATGCGAGGTGCTTCGGCTGTGGCGGCGACGCTTCTTCTTCGTGAGTCGCACTTCCAGCCCCTTCCGACACGCAGTCCCTCAGAAAGTCCAGCACAGCAGCAGGCACTTTCCAGAAAGACTCTTGGGGAGCTGGTTGGTGAAGTCTGTTGTCCCTGAGACTTCAGCAGGAGGCAAGCTCTTCTCTCAAGCCCTTGGAGATCTTTTACAAGTTGATGAATGTACACACAAAGTTCCTTTCTCCTTTCTTTGGCAGTCAGGCAACCACTGCAGGCCAATCCCCCAAACAGCACTCAGCATAGGGATAGTCTCCTCCTCAGCTTCTGTGGTTCCTCTCCTCAGCAAAGGTTTCTTCTTGTTTCCCAAAGTGATCTGATCTTCTGGGGTTTGGGTCCCCTCTTTTATACACATATTGTTCTCTGAAGGCAGAGAGGCCTTTGCCTAGTCCAAACCAGTTCTGGTCAGTCCTGGAGCACTTTGTTGACAAGACTCCTTCTTTCCTTTCACAGTGTAGGCCAGGGACATCAGACACACCGCAGGAGGTGGAGCCAGCATTGTGGAGCGAAGGCACCGCCCTATTCGGGTCCCAGGTGCAACTCCTCCCACCCATCTCCATGCAGATCTCTCTATTCAGCCCTGTGCTGACTCACCCTGTCTCCTGGAATCCCCCAGCCCCTGTCACTCACAAACCCAGACAAGGAATACACAATCTAGCAGAGGCAGGCTTGGATAGTTAGGCAAGAAAATACCTACTTTCTAAAAGTGGTATTTTCAAACACAGAATGTTAAAACCAACTTCACTAAAAGATGTATTTTATCATTCTGAGTTCAGGCTTACTAAATTCGTTTTTCTACCATGTTCCCTGGGTCAGTTAGGATTATAAGATGTAATAATCAAACTGCCCATTCTGGCCTATGGGGAACAGGTAGCCTTGCAATAGTGAAAAACGAAAATGGCTGTAATTCACTATTAGGACATGCCACCCACACCAGGGCATGTCCTACCTTATACTTACAATGCACCCTGCCCTTGGGCCTACCACAGGGGTGACTAATATGCAGAAAAGGGAAGATTTAGGGACTGGCAAGTGGGTGTACTTGCCCAGTCAACATGGCAGTACCAGACTGCACACAGGCTTTGCAATGGCAGACCTGAGACACACTTTTACAGGCTGCTTCTGTGGGTGGCACAACCAGTGCTGCAAGCCCACCAGCAGTATTTGGTTTACAAGCCCTGGGCACACTCAGTGCACTGTACTAGGGTCTGACAAGTAAACCAAACCAACCAATCATGGAATCACTAATCCATACACCAATTTACCAGAGGGAGCACTTGCACTGTGGCACTGAATAGCAGTGGCACAGTGCCCAAAGCATATATAACCAGCAAAAACACATGAGGCAACAGCAAAAAATGGAAGGGAGACCCACGCCAACAGTGCCAGGTCTAACACATATATATTTTAATTTATGTACAGATTACTTTATCCAATCTTTGGTTCTATGGTCAGCATTTAAGCCATTGGTCTATTCCCCTACTAATATATTTTTAATGTATTCTGTACGCAGATCTGTAGTCTGAGCCTGCTCTTTTCGAAATGGTTTAGCTCGTTTAGTTATTAAATAATTTGAATTCCTGGAAAGTAAAAGGAGAGTGCCGTGGTACCTTGAATCGCCTGCTTAGCCAACCATATTTAGCAGTCTTTTGTCTGCACTTTTACAACATGCCTTTCTTTTGAACATAGGAGGCAACAGTATCATACAAACAAACAAAAGTTGAACAAATTCCTTGTGATGTGTTCTAGAACAAAATAATTATTCAGTTGCATTTCATCTTCACAAATGAGCACTAATGATTGGCCCATAATATGTGCCTGTTATTAGGGAGGAATCAGTCAAGACAGCACTTTACACACTCTATGCACTTACAGGCACTCTAACAACGCTCCAGCGAGTCCCTAGCCTCCCGCACCACCAACAGGCACGTGTTTAATTGAATTAAGATACAATGTACATTTTAAAGGCAAGAGTGGCAGGAAATACAGCAACCTGAAATGCCATTCTGACTTAAGCCATAGTAACATTCAACAGCAGCTCAATCACTTCGCGCACTTTGGGGGCCCACCTACTTTATTAGTGAGGTTACATCAGGATACGAATGCTCTGATTTGCATGTTTTGATACCAATATTTTACATACGTATGTTTTAAGATGTATGTTCTTTTTATGTAAGCTATTTTCTAATGTTTTTAGTATGCAAAATTAGAGATTTATTTTTTATTTTTATTAAGCATACAAAGAAAGATTTGAGTGACTGACTGACACTAATGATTGGCATGCATTCTATCTTATTCACACTATGCTTCTTCAACCAATGCTCAAATGTCCTTGTTTAACCACTAAGCACAAGCACTTGAAATGTTTTATTATTATTGAATAAACCAGCTAATATGCGTTTTTATTAATGTTAGTGCTCTTTGTTCAATGATCTGGAAACAGTTCTATAAAAGAAAGAAATATAATATACAGCATGTAATTTTGTCCCTGATATATCACATCTATTTCATTCTGTTTCACTCAACAATACAAGTCACATTACCTTGACACAAAATTTAATTCACATACCAAAGAGCTGACATTCAAAAGAAACGCTGCTCAAAGTATGCGAGTCAGCTTTGAAGCCAGATTTGTAAACTAATTTTTGTAGGGCCCACCGGTTACAAGCATTAAAAGCTGATTGTTAATTGTGTTTTTTTAATTTAATGTTGTCTTCTGTAGATAAACAACAGACTACTATTTCGTATTGTACTTTTGACTGTTGCTTTTTAACTGATTTTAACTTCATCATAGAAAGAAGATTAACCGATTAAATATTCACTGCAAACTGCCACAGGTGATATAACTTCTCTTGCTTTCAAAGATGATTTTACGTAAATAGTGGAATCTCTATTTTGCAACGAATGAACATGAAATAACAAGGAGTAAATAATGTTAAATACAAGATAATAATGATAAAGCAGGTGTATCATGTATGCCAGTTTAACGACATTTAATACTTAATCAAGGCTTAGGTAGTTGTTGAACCAGCATTATCTCACTAATTATTTTTTTATGAACCTTGTACACTACATGAACATTTGTCTAGAGTTTGAAGGCACTTTCAAGCATGGAACCTGTGACGAAGTGCTGTTCCTGTTCTGTATTATTTTACATATATACATTATATTACACAGTTTTTTCTGAAAACTAGCTGGCAAACTATTTGCTCATGCTTTCATACGTTGTAACCTTCAGTATAAATATTAGTCAAAAGACACTATAATGTTTTTTGATCTATCAAGACAATGATGAGTTTATTTTTTTAGTTCTCAAGAAATTGCTATATCATATCAAAGCTATCTGTATGCTTCTCTATCACTGTGCCACTGAAGAAGTATAATTTCTTATGACTCATGCAATGAAACAACATAAGAATGGTGATTTTAAATGCAGAGGCCTGTTCTGAGTCTGCATACCTGAATAACTCTAATTCATTTATACTAGATCAGAGTCTAACCTTAAGTCCCTGGGCACAGGAATAGTAGTATATAAGAGTGATCGTAACTACGGTTACCTTTCAGTTGAAAGAGTGCTAACCTCTTTCTGAAAACTTGGAATCAAACAGTCTTTAAACCTCATTGAGAGGAACATTAATAGCAGAAACTGATAACACAGAGAGATTAAAACTTCTAAGACCTACATAGGTTTTTAAAAACCCTGATCGCATGCAAAGCTTTTGTTTTATAAATAAAAAAAAAAGAGGACAGTGTTCCAACAGTCTCATGACCCTTAGCAGCAGGGTATGCTAGCCATTAAAGTACCACTGCCATGTTATTGGCCTTCTCCTTCAGCTTGTCCCAATAATTCAGGAGAGGGACTTTTAATGGCACGTTTAACCTGCTGTGGTGGGCTGTAAGGTACAGTAAATATGAGACTATTTATATTTTTAGAAATGATCTTACATTTTGTAAAACTAGTAGAGATGACTAAGAAAATATGAACAAGTAGTGCTTTCAATGGTCCAATATAATGGAGTGCAAAATTGTTATGAACTATAATTATTTCTACAAAAAGAAAGGCTATATTACTATTTACTGCATCACTGAAAATATTCTAACCGTACTTAGGGGCAACAAGATTGCTTGCCCACTTAAGAACATGGTCACTGGAACTACCCCCAACTGTCAGGGACTTTAAAGCCCAACAAAATGGATCTCAATTACTGAAGATGTCACTTCTGAATAAATTAGTACATGGTATTGTGCACAGTCCTGTGGCAATAGTGATGATATATCTGGAGAAAGATCAAGCCCCACCCCTCTCTTTTTTTTTTTTCTCTGAGAATTGTGCTTTTTCCTTTTTTATTCTAGAACTTTCCTGAAATAGATCTGCTTTTCATGCTGAAAATAGTTCACTCTGACTTTTCCTTAATACATTTTAACTAAGATGATAGAAAAAATAACAGATAAATATTAACATGACCTGGCCTTTTTCCTTTGCTTCAGAAGACAGGAGGACGGGTGTTAAACAAAAATAGAACTGCTGATTTTAGCAGTAGCAATGATGTTCCTTTCAACTGTAGAGTGAAATACCCAACAAAAGGTTTTTATTTATCTGTGAATAATCATGACTTATAACATTTTGTCATCACTTGAGTTATTGCTCCGTACTAGGATACTTAGTAAGTGAATGTCCTGTACTCGTCCTTCAAAATGTAAGCACTATTGTTCCAAAAACACAAAGTTTCAATTTGACTTTTGAATTTACCTCAACTTCTCACTGCACTTCTTTCATTATGGAACGACGCTACTAACAGATCTCTAATGATTTTTTAAATACTGCCAGAATTGTTTTGTAATCATCATTTGTGTCTTAAGAGTGCTTTGGAGACCAGGGTTGCATCACAGACTGTGGATAACTAATGACACGAAAATATGAAATTGCTATTAATGCCAGAATACAACTCTGCTTAGTCACATAACGTTTCTGCTAAATTGACTTTACAGTATGCCAACATGCCAATCAAATAAAAGGCAGTTCATTAGAAAAACAATGCATGTGATTGCTGAAAAGAATTCACAGTCATATGTAGTTTTCTTCAACATTTTCTGGAGTTTTAAGTTGGATAAAAAGCCAACAATTTCGTATTTAATAAATATATTTTTTTAACGTAGCCACAATATGGAAACTGAAGCAAAAATTGAAATTACATTTCAAAGCGGAAAACAGAGATAGAAAGTAGTTCACATGTGCAAGGGCAATAAGTCATCCTACACTTTTTGGTGCTTTATAAGGAACATGTTTTCAAATAGATCACTTTTAGGCAGGCGCGGCTGGTACAGGTAAGAACGGTGAGGCAGTGGGGCGGGGGGGGCGGGGGGGAGTTGACAGACGACGAGATAGGGAAAATAAAATAAAAATTAAAAAAACAACTTACCTTGTGCTCAAGCAGATTCGGTGATGCGGCGAGCGCATGGTAAGTGCTTTTATTTATTTTTTTATTTTATTTTCCCTATCCCGTCATCTGTCGACTTCCTCCTGCCTCGCACCACTGCCCTACCGATCTTACCTGTATTGGCCGTGCCTGCTTTTAGGTGCTGTGACACTGTAATTAACTATTTAATAGCTATGCCTGCCAGATTGGGGTTTATTAACACACCATCTGTCTATGATTTGATCCCTAGATTTAGATGATTCCTTTGGGACAAACCAACCTCAGTTCACGCATCAGAGCACACGATCATCAATTTACCACCATAGTACAGCACTGAAGTATTACTTTAAAGTAAAATGGTTAGCTTTCCCCCATGTCTTTCCCCCTCTTCGGAAGGATTTTTTCCTATTCTCCTATGCCATTTGTAACTGTCAGGATTATCTGCCTATTTTCAGTTGTCATTTATACAGGCATTTACAGGTTTTGCAGTTGATGCTTTCTAATTTTATGTCAGGCTTGCATATTTTTAAGCTTTGGGGAAAGGTTTGGGGTTGGGTTTTGATGTTTCATTTTGCTGTTTGTATTATTTCTTTTGGTGCTACTTCGCCTTGGAAACACTTCATTGTTGTGAGTCGGTGATTAGACAAGGCAGCCATCTTGACACTGCTGTTTTTAAGGAGACATCTCACACGTTCTGGTTTTTCTTGGTATAATGATAATAACCGTACAGCCCCCTCATTACAAAAGGAAGGGAGTTGCATGGACACAGCAGGTGCACCAAAGGCAAGCCTGTATGCACCCGTCCGTGCCCGAATGTGTCCAAGGACTAAGAACTCTGGTTGTTTACCCACAGGTAGGCTTATTTATTCTGCTGCTCAACTCTGGTCTTTCTGCTCAGCTACACCTTCTGCTGCCAGTTTAGTCTGGAGTTTACACGCAGTATGGGTGTCTGTCATCACTGCAGCTTTCAGTCTGGAACAGTATCTGTATCTAAGAATGATTCCACTGCTTTCATTTCCGCAGCCTGCAGGCAGGAATTTTACTGCATGTTTAGCTGAATTGTTGTTCTATGCTAAAATATTATTTAGACGTTTTTATCTTCATAATTGACAACAAGCCTGATGTGTTGATTTTGATGGAAAGGTGGCTGAGTGAGCACTCCATCCCTGAAATTGCACAGGCCTTGTCTGATGATTACTAGTCAGATGCAATCTTTCAGGGATTCGAGGAGGTTGAATTGCGATTATTTTCAAATCTAAGTGTTCCTGTTAGACAGAACATTTATCTATCCTAGTCTGTGAGGGCATGATTTTTTCACTTGTACTTGCCAAGAATTTCATTCTCTCGGGCTCTTTAATCTATCACCCTCCTGCCCCTGCTTGCAGGTGCAGTTTGCCTCTTGCTGAGACCATTTCCCTTTTTATTCTCAACTGTGCCAATTTAACCATTCTTCGGGATCTTAACGTTCATTTTGATAATGTCGCCTGGATTCCTCTCTTACTGGAGATCTCAAGGCCTTGGGTCTTCATCAACTAGTAAATGCTTCCACTCAGAGAGATAGACATATCTTGGACCCCATTTTTTCTAATTCATCATCTGTGACTGTTGATTCTCCAATATCACATCATTTTGTATTCCTGTTATGATCTGTATTAGAGAGTATGAAGTGTCTACTTCAGATCCAATTGCTCTTTTTAGACAGTGGTCCAAATTCAATCCTGAAGTTTTTCGTTCTCATCTGCGTGAGATTATCCCTGAGTTAGCTGGCATAGTGGATGATACCAATAGAACTGTGGATATTTGTTACACTCTGGGCTCGGCACTACCAATTAAATCTTGGGTTAAACACATAGCTCACACACCAACCCCGTGGTTAAACGAGTCTTCATTAGCCCTAAAGAAAAACTGTAAACACTTAGGGGCATATTCTCAAGGAGCTATCGCCGAGTTATCGGCACTTTAACGCATCCAAAGTCGCGCTAAATTTATCGCCCCATTCACAAGCTGGTGCTAACAGCCCATAACACCAGTTTTCCTGCGAAAGCAGTCACAAAAAACATCGCCACAGATGAGCCCGGCAACTAACGCTAATGAGATGCAGAGGAGGCGTTCCCGAGCAAAAAGCAGCAACAACACCACAACGCAACATTCTCAACGACCAGCCACATCCGCGATAGGAACACAAAACAGGCGATACGGCGCGTTACCAGCAGGAAATTAACACCTGCTCTGACCTGGTGCAAAGTCGGACGTCAACCTGCACAAGAAAAGGGAGCCCCGCCCACAGCCACACCTGAAGAACAACAGATGCCATGGAGCCACTCACCATGCACCCCGGAGCCCCAAGAGGGCAACAACACCCACCGCCACCACCCCCAGGACCGCCACCCCCCCAACGGACCCCCCCCGGCTGCCCCCCCGGACCACCACAGAGGCAGCGCAGACAAAGACAGCGGACCTTCAGGAAATGCACCAGCCCCACAGACCTAACACCAGACAATGCCAATGCCCACTACAGGCCCAAAAGGACAACCATCCTCCGCATCCTGAACATCATTGCCCACAGGCTGACGGTACCAACACAGCGGACAACCAACATCCCTCCGCAGACATAGCTGCTGGCTGTGCTGCACCTGTTGGCCTCTGGTATCCTCCCAAACAACAACCACCCGAGTCGGAGGAGTCTCATAGCCAGCCCCATCCAAGTTCCTCACACCTGCCCTGGATGCCCTCACCAGCTAGGGACCCCAGCACCCATACGTCCCCCACAATGCGCAGGAACAGCTGGAGACCAAGCAAGGACTATACGCCATAGCTGGATCCCCGCACGTGTCGGGGGCAATCGACTGCACACTTGTCCCACTTGTGCCCCCTGCCAACACCGCACACAATTACCGCAACAGAAAGCACACTCATCCCATCAACGTGCAGGCAATAGTGGACCACAGGGGACTCCTCACCAATGTCATAGGCATCTACCCAGGCAGTGTGTATGATCCCTTCATCTTCCGACAGTCCAACTTCAACCAGCGCTTCCAGGATGGCACCCATGGGAATGCACTGCTTGTTGGCAAGTACCAAATGAACACACCACACACCTCAACCCCACAATCATGCAACTCACAACTCTGGCACTGCACACGTCCCAAAATCACATACAACATGCCAAACAACATGCCCCCCCACCAGACACGACAGCACAACTTACTGTGGCAACCTTGGTTAGCCATGTGCATGAGCCATCAACGGCATGGCACCTCAGCCACACAATACCGGAATGTGGGGAGAGGTGGGAACCAGGCATGTGCGAAGGAGGCAAGTGACCCATGAATGAGTATGTACACAATGCCAAGTGTGGCGGAGATGTGCTGGACAGACTGCAGTATGCAGACCACAGACATAGCCATGTCTACATGCACTGCTGGTGTTTGCAGTGTAGTGGACAGTGGACACAACCATGTCACCCCAGCCAGTGGGGAAGATCGCAGAAATGTAGCTTGTGACGTCCCCCTGAAAGCGTGTGCGGAGTGCGCTGGCCCGGCGTCAACTGCGGTCCACCTGGGCTCACACATCAAATCGAGTCCTGACCTGCCCGGACGTCGCATCACCGCAGGAGGCACACGCCACCACCGCCAAGACCAACTCCAAACGACAGGTGCCAGAGTCGGAAGTGTCTTACTGCCAGACTGTCAGAGTTGCTCACACCTGTCGTGGGTGCCATCATCAGCTTGATAACCTGCTCAGCTCTTCAGGTGCCACTAACTCAGTGCACCACAAATCAAGGAACATTCTGCTTGCATGTTGGGTAAACACTGTACTCCCTCCGGCTACCACCATGATGCTTCACAGTTGTTTCTGTTGTGCTGGTGTTTTATGTTTCTGCTTCAATTGTGATCACTGTTCAAGTTGTTGCCAGCACCAACGACTCCATGAGGGCTGGCTTACACTCACCCCACACACATCCAGCACATGCGTCACTGTACATATGACCATGCCAATAAAGGTGTCGAGGGCACGTGCCCGTGGCCAGTTCAATGAACTATCTGTGTGTGTCTGTGTGCTCATGATGTATGCATTATGGCCCCGGCCCCACAACCTTACATTGTGCCGTGTACAGAGGGCGCAGCCATGTCACCGCAGGCAGAGGGTGGGACATTGCACATGTTGCATTTTCGTCCCCCACTGAATACGTAAGTGGAGTGAACTTGGCCGGCGTACGTCAGTACGGCGTGGGGGTGTGGGTGTTTGTCCCATGGCTCTGGGTGTGGTTCAGTACTGGAAATGTGCAAAGGCATGTGTCTCTGTCGCAGTGTGGGTCTCCGTTGGGGAGTGTAGGTGGTCCCTGATGGGACTTGGACACCCACGAATGTGATCTAGTTTGTCTTCCATGAGGTAGTACCCCACCCGCACATGTTCGGCCAGCCCCTTCTGGCAGTCTAAGAGCTGGCCTTGGAATGGGATGTGTGCTTAGGTGGGCTGCTGGGAGCCAGCCGGGGTGGTGGGTGCGTCCAGCTGTGTTGTCCGTGCAGGGGGTGGTGTATCCTCGATGGAGCGGTGCTGCCCAGCTCCTGGAGCTCTATTGCCTGGGATGTCCATGGATTGATGTGGGGTGTCGGTGTCGGAAGTGTGGAGGTCCTCTTCATCATCACTGATGGGTTGTCAGGTCTGCTCTGCTGGAGGTGTTATTTGTCCCTCTGCAATGTGAAGGGGAGATGCTTGTTGACATTGTGTTGGCATGTATGTTGACGCATTGTTCGAGTTTACATACAGACTGCATGACAATGTACATTGTGACTGTTTGGGAGGGGCGGACTATTTGATGCATGATAGTGGACATTTGGACTACATGAGGTGGGTGATGTTGTACACATACATTTTCATTTCACAGTTTCCTGCTATGTCAGATGTGATTGGCCATTTTCTACGCACAGGCGGACCCAGTTGTGTCCTCTGTTCTGCAGTGTAAGTGGTGCACTGTGTCCCACATTGTCGTCCATGTGGATGTGCTGTGATTGCTATGTGTGTGTGCTGCATTGTGTGAGTCGCACCTGCAGCTGTGATTTTGCTGCCCCTTATCCCTTGGAGGTGGTGTGCCTTTGGCTTTTGTGCTTTTGAGGTGCTGTGATGTTGGCGACTTGGGTCATTTGTGCTCTTGGAAGGTTTTGTACTCTTGTGCATTGTTTGTCTGCAGATGTATTGTTGAAGTCAGTGGTTGTTTGTGCACGTGGATGTGTCAGAGTGTGACCTGCTCCTTCCGGATGTGGTCCACAATCAGCCACCTCAGTCTCGTGGCATGCACAGTGTCATGGTGATTGTACTCCGGCCATGCTGCTCGTCATGTGGTGTCACTTGCGTTGTCAGTGTGGCTCTCGCATACGCATCTTTGCTGTGTTTCGCACTGGTGCATGTGTGTGTTGTGGAATTGGTGTTGTGTGGGCTGGGACCCCTTCGGGCACATGGTGTACGGGGGCCTACTTGATGAATGTATGTGTGCTGCAGTGTGCCACGGGGATCAGGGACATGACCCAGGGTCGTTGTGGGTGTGCGGTGCGCTACACGTCGTTGTGCATGTGTGCCATTGTGCCCGTCCCCCCAGTCCCTGTTCGTTACTCACCCTGTTGATGTTGTATCAGGTCATGGCAAGCAGGGTCTGGACTCCAGACTCCTTGCACCGTCTCCACAGTAATGACTGTGGCCACCATTTGCTCCAGCTCCTCCTGTGGCGCAGGACTCCCACCTCCATTCGCCGTTGCTGCCTTCCTGTTGGCAGCGGGTTTCTGCTTGGTTTGGCTTTTGACATCGTGCCAGCGCATCTTGGCCTCCTCGGCACTCCGACTGCATTCATGATGGGATGCCATATTTCTGTCTGTATTGCCAATGACACGGTGGTGGTGATGGACAGTTGCTGTTGGTGCTCTGTCACCTCCGTGACGACGATCGGGTTTTCCTGCGGACTGTACCCCGTCTTCCTCTTCCTCTTCTCTTTGGCCTTCCCTGACCCCGAGGTTCCTTGCTGGTGGTCTGTGGGGTTTGTGGGGTTCGCGTTGACCTGGGCACTCGTTCCGGGTGCATCCATGTAGCTGCGCAGTTTGATTTGTTTATGGTGTGTTTTTCTTGTTCAGCTTTTATGGTGCATTTTCCCACCAGACGTGTGGGAATTGCAGGCCTATCGCTGGTTGTCGCTGTTTTTTTCCCGAGGTTGGCCTCATCACAACTTTATTTGCGTTGGTGTTTCGCATTTTTTCAGCGTCGCGTTATTTTTAACGCAGTCATTTGACGCGTTATCGTGGGACTATCGCATGGTGACGCCAGGTTGAGAATGCTACGTTAACACAGCGTTGTTTTCCCGCGATGGACTGCGATGTGCAAAGTTGCGTTAAGCTAAACTTGCGGTGGTTATCACATGTTCTTGTGAATATGCCCCTTAGAGCGTGCCTGGCAAAAGCACTGTTCCCAAGAAGATACAATCTGGCACAAAGCGGCTACTAAGGATTATTACAGGACCTCTGAACTGCTTGTTCAGCCTATTATTTCATCACAGTTGCATCAACCCATTACCATTGTCTTTCTGGGGTCAACATTCATTGAGGACCGACTAGTCCCTGCACTTTTAGAATGTGCCCAGCCTAAAGTCACAGAAAGTTTCAATTTTCAGAACCTTCTCGAATAAATGTGTTTAGGTATTACTGAGCATCTTAGGTGGGTTCTGGATTGTGGAAGAACTACCTCATCCATATTGCTGGGTTTGAGTGCAGCATTCAATACGATGTCACATCCCATTCTTCTCCAGAGTCTAGCAGATATTGGCATCCAGGACTTGACCCTATTGTGGTTTCACTCCTTCTTGCAAGACCAGCCGCTCCAGGTGTTTTTGAGACCTTATACGTTCTCAGTTTTTTGGCTGCCATTTGGGGTGCCACAGAGCTTGTCTTTGAGCCCTACTCTGTTTAATGTTTATGTGTGCCCTCTGGCTGATATTGTAGAGCATAGGTCTTCAAACTTTTTTGCTCTAAGCCCCCCTACCCAAAACATTTTGAAGTGGAACCCCCTGCAAAACTTTATGGAAAGTCTTGGGTGAGGAGGAGGCTGGGGTGAGCTCAGGGGGTGGGGCTTATGACATAGTTTCAAGGGTACTTTTTCAGTAGCTCATAATCCACACTAATATGAGACCTATAAAAGAGCAAATACTGATAAAAACTGAAATAGAAAAGAAACTACTCTTATTAATTGGAGTCCTGTGAGCATCTCAAAGTACTGGGCCCCAATGCAACTGTACGCTCTGCACTAATGATAGCTTTGGCCCTGAGTGGCAGGCTATCACTCTGCCTCTTTCACCCCTTCTTCACTGGGATGGAACATCAATCCAATCTTGAAATAGACTCTCTGTCCCTTTCAGAAAAAATTAGACCCCACGTGTTGACAACCTCTTTGCAGCAGTAGTGCTCTATGCCCTAATGCTTACCCCACATCTCCATTGTAAAGTAAAACAATAATAATTGTGATGCAGTGGTCCCTTCACACTCCTGGGCCCCAGTTTCACTGCACCTATATCACTAATGGGAGCTACTGCCTTGCAAAGTGGGCAGTCTCCTCTGCCCCCTTTCCTTTCTGCCACCTCTCTGAGGCCTATTCTAAGGTCTCCTCTGCTTCAGTTTTCCCCTGTCTTGGGCAATTGGTCTGATGCCCAAAGCAACACTGGCACAGCAAGGGTGCACTGAGCCCTAATAGAAGCAAGGAACGATCGAACAACAGCCATAATAGTTGTTTAGTTGGGCTCTCTCACCTCATGTTCCCAGTGCCACTGCACCTTCAGCACCAATGATACCTACTCCTCTGCCCACTCCAATAGGTTATCACTCCCAGTCCTGAGGCCCAATGTAGACTGCCCCTAGGAGTCAAAAATAGGGGAAAATACTCACATCCCACCCTTTTGTTTCTTGGGACCTGTGCCCTGTGAAGAAAGGGTGATCTGGGCTCCAATGGTAAAAAGAAAAATGGCTCCTCACCCCCTTCTTCTGCCTGTAAACCATCAATAATGGGGGTACAATGGCCCCCTACACTATTTCCCCAGTGTCAATGCACCAGCTGTACTAATGGTAGTGATGGCTCTTTAAAAAAAATTAGTCTGCATTACTCAACACCTTCTTCAGGGCATCCCTCAGAGGAAGTGGAAAAGTCTGTCTGTAAACAAAAAGATTAGACCCCACATAGCTCCCCCTTTGTTGAGCCATCTCTTTGGCTTTGTCCATGGATTTCACTCCTTTCTGGTTTCTCCTGGGCCATTACTCTGAGGCCCCAGGGATCCGGACGATCAGGGCTCTGAATACGGCCCCTTTGGACTCTTCATTGCCACCTCCTCAACTCTCGTTAAAGGACATCTGCATGTAAACAGAGGTCGCAGTTGGCAAGGTGTATGGGGACCAAGTTGCCGATGTGTTTTTAATTTTACAAGAACAGGGCCTATACATTTTTTTAAATTGTGTTTAATTTATCATGCCATTTGAAGCAACAAGATGAAAAACATATAATATTTTGAGAGGTTATGTAAGGCTGCTGAGTTTTGGAAAGTGTCTTTTTAATGCAATTCTAAAAATGACTGCATTAGGTACTGTGAGAAATCAGGTCCTGTGTGCAGTGTCCCCCCATTTCTTGTTCTCATTTTGACTACTAGATGCTGGTTTTCTGACTCTGACTGTGCTTTGGGCTCTGCTAACCAGACCCAGGGCCTGTACTCTGATTAAAGGTACATAGTAATTATGTATAATTACAATTGGTACTGACAACTTACCTGTAAGTCCCTAGTTTATGGAAGGGCATGTAGGTTTAGAGGCCCAGTAGACTTAATGCACTTAAGTGTGCACTAAGCTGGTGCCTGCTGTCATTTTACAAGACAGCCCTGCCTTGCAGGCTGTTTTTAAAGTAGAATTATCTTCAAATTCGACTTTGGAATTAAAGGTACTTCGAAAGTAGTAAATTAACTTATTTTTCCAGATAAGTCACCCCTAAGTTCCCCGGTGTAGGATGCCTTGTAACTATAACAGGGACATTATAAAATATGTTTTATATGCCCTGATGAGGGAAAAACTGCCAATTTCGTTTTCCCCCATAGTAATGCATTGGCTCTACAGGCTAACATGGGAATACTTTAATAAAGTACAACTATTGATAGAAAGGACCTACAATATAATTAAAGGACTCAAAATGATAGCTGTGATAAATCCAACAACCTGCCCCTGTTAGATTTATAATTACTACTACAGAAAAAAAGGTATATAACTTTTCTTTCTGTAAGCCAAAATCCAGCCTTCCAGCTGCCCTATCCTGATTGGCTAGCCTCTGCTAGGCTGAGCCAAGCTGTCTTAATGAGGTGTGAAGTGGCCTGCTTGAGAGACAAAGGATTTCCTGTGGGAGGAGAACTGAAACTGCAGAAGGCATGGTGAGGGTGGGATGGCCAAACTGTTTTTAAAGGGGAGAATGACACTTTGGGACAGCACAGGCTCACCCACACATCCTGTACACCAAGCCACACAGGAGCACCTGTAATTAGATTAGAGAAAGGATTGGAAGGGGAGTGTTAGGGAAACTTAGCCACGCCAGTGTAATGCCTTAGCCTGATCTAACCCTTCAGGAGAAATTTTTTCTGTCTTGGATTTTGGAAGAATAGTGCTTTCTGGGGCAAGAACATGCCAACTTTGGAGGAAGTGGTCAAAAACCTGGATCCCATTGGTCAGGGGTGCCCCCATGCTTGATGCCCAGGATCATTGCATAAATATGGAAGGGCTGCCAAGCAACTCAGATCTGCAGCCTGAAACTACAAGGAGAAGAAGGACTGCCCTGTTGGAAACCTGGTCTGCACCCCAAAGGTCGGTAGTCTGAAGGACTGCACGTGCTGAACATTCTGGGACTACAGCCCTAAAGACTTTGTCTTGCTTCAAGAAGGATTGAGGCGTGAACTCCCTGCAAGCTATAGGTGAACAGAGCCCACCTGCATCATCTCCACCAAGAAGTCCCCATCCTGGAGTGCGTCCAGTGGACAGTTAAGGATTTAGCCAGTTGGATTTTTATTGTGTGTTGTGTCTTACTTATTTTAAATGCTTTACACACCTATCTCCTAAGTTAAGCCTGCCTGCTCATTGCCAGCTACCAAGGGTTGAGCAAGGAAATAATTTATTGAGACCTTGACTGAACTTTTTATTGTGTTGGTGGCCTTATTACTAGTGGTAGGTCACTAACTATCACTACTAATAAACCATTTCCCAACAGGTACCATCTTGTTAGCTATTAGTAACATGTATTTTTTATAAGCACATGTTTTATCATACACAAAATCGTTGTGTGGCATCTTATCTCGTACTGTGTGTAATACAATTTTAAAATAATGACTTACATATTCACAGCAGTGGCAGCTGCCACAGAGTAGTACGGGGGCAGGGGTGGAGGGGGTAGAAAAAAATATAAAATGTCACTTACCTGGCTGCCGACCGCTGCCTCTCCTCCTTCCTCTTCTGTTCCTCCCGGACCGTAAGAAGGAAGCACACAGGCTTCCCTAAGCCGATCATGACGCTGCTGTCACCAGCATGACAGGAGCGTTGTGATTGGTCTGAGCGACGTGGTTCGGTGCTCAGACAGGGAGTGGGAGCCTGTGCATGTTCTCCACCCAGGCTGTGCATTACAGTCTGGTGGGGAACATGCTATGTGCACATGACTGTTTGGCCGGCCCAAGTTGGCCGGCCAAACCGTCATGCACACTTAAGATCCCCAACCACTTCTCCCCCTGCTGGCTGTGACGGCAGTCCAGCCTCTCCCCTCCCCGCCCCATAGAGCTGCCTCATAAAATTAAAATGATAACAACATTATGTTTCTATTATTTTATTTTTCCTTTTTTCACTGCTCAAAGAGCAATGGGTGCCACTGATTAACATTGCTTTCTCTTACAGGCTGGGGCTTCATATCACTATAAATACACAAGAAGCTATGCCAATGGCACCAACCAGTATTCAATTCTGTGGCTCTCAAGTCTCACAAACAAAAATCTGATGTGATCACATTAATCAACAAATGTTTTATAATGCAAAAGAGCTAATTTCCCACCAATTCGTTTAATTTTCATTTCTTTTTCATTTCAGATGTGTGCATTATTTTATATGCAGTTGCTGGGAAGATGGACAAACAACAAAATACTTATAGAACATTTTGTTGAATTAGCCATGTCTTTCACCCTTCCCCCACAGGACACAAGATCACAGTTGCCATTCTTTTTTATGCACTTTAACCGCTTCATGTAAATGAAAGCGGCCTGGAAACATGAAAAATAAACAAATCGCGCTTACAAGCCATCTTCATTTACAAGTACTTACTGAAACATTAGCTCCCCTCTTGGAACACCTCAACAAACCTCCAGGGGGCTGTGCCCCCCAGTTTGAAGTCCTTTGTTTTAGAGTCACATGGCTTGACTCTGTTCTCTTACACTGATGGCACACAGATTATTGTGTGTAATCCAAAAATGGTATCAGTCCATTTAATCTTAGCCCCTGCCTGGTGGAGGTTGCATGATGGATGAGGAATAACTAACATTGAATAGAAACAAGACTGAGGTACTAGAGGTTGGCAATCAGCCTCTGCTTCAGGGTTTCTTTTCCCAACCCAAGTAAAGTGGTCAAATGCTTGGACTTCTAGCTGGATTCTAAGCTCACCACGGACCACCAAAATAATCAGGTGGCAGCCATTGGCCTACTCAAATGCATGACAGAAATCTTATAGTTTCTCCCTCATTCTACGCAAAAGACAATTGTCCAGACCTTAATCATGACCAGATTGGATTATGGCAATGTTCTCTATTTAGCAGCTACTGCTTCAGACCATGCCAAATGCTACAGCTTGGCTTCTATGTCACATTCCTAAATCTGCACCAGTTGTCCCTCACTTACAAATTCTCCACTGGCTACCTATTAATAAATGTATTCAGTTCAAAGCTTTGTGCTATATGCAGAAGGCTATGTTCTGCAGTGGACCTACCTATTTGAGGTCAGAGGTTCAGCCTTACGTCCCCAATCATACTCTTCGTTCAGGTAGTCTGAATTTGGCAGTCATTCCACTTGTGAAACTGATTAGGCAAGGAAGAAGGTCCTTTGCTTTCCAGGGCCCCACACTGTGGAACACTCTTCCCCAGAAGCTTCATACATTTGCCTTATTCGCGAAGTTTAGAAAGCTATTGAAAATCTGGCTATTCTAAATGCCCTTCTTTGGTATTTGCACAGTGGGGTAGCGATGCGCTTTATAAAATAGAATAGAAACTAATAGAGTAGAATAGAATAGAATAGAAAAGAAAAACGTGTGATGGTTTAGGGCTCTCATAGGGCTGTCATTTGTTGCACCCTTTACAATGCAATGACGTTGAGCTTGCAAGAGTCTTATAAATCATGCAGTTAAAAAGTCGATAGAACGAGTCAGACTTTGGTATGAAAAGTACACATTGTATGAATATTTTATGAATTTTAAAGCACTGTACTATTGAGCAAAAAATGCCTGTGCTTCCTACCATAGAAAAGCATTCTGTCAGATTATAATAACAATCATGGAAATCTTTTATTTTCATAGACTTCCCTGTGCAAGAAAGAAGACTTTTGTAAATCCCTGAAATTAGCATCTGCACTGAAATCATGGGTGCAAACCCATGACTTTTTAAGTAAAATTACTTATATTTTGTGAAATGGCTACTTTACTTCTACTTGAATGTGTCTGTACTACAGGGTATTATGTACAATATATTTTCTAAGTATCCTCTGCTGCTGATGATGTTTCTAGTTTCTGAATTGGAGGACCAATCTAACCGAAAATTGTAATTTTATTGTGAAATTGACTTTTTTTCTTTATAAACTATCCATCATGTTTGTTGTAATTTAACCTGTCAACATTACCATTTTCATGGTTAGTATTTTAGATGATATCAAATATTTGGCACAATTGCAAATCAGTATGTGTATATCAAGCAAAGCGTGTATGTTTTTAAACCCCTAGCCGCTTTCCTTATTTCTTATATTGAAATAAAATGTGCTGCTGTGCTTCCTCCCTAAAACAGGATTTGTGCACCACCAGTGTGCTTAGCTCACGCCCCCCCCCACCCCACCCAGTGCTTCATTTGAAGCACCGTCGCTTATTTGTCAACACCGGCGCTTCTGACAGTCTCCCACAAGGTGGCACTGTCTAATTTAGAGATCAGCACAACAACAATTAATTATTAATTCAATATACATTAAAAATTACAATTACCTGCTGCCCAAGCCATTCATATAGCTTTGGGGGCCTGGATGAGTTGGTTGGTAGGTGTATTGTTACCATCATTGGCAGCAGTGGCAGGAGCAATGTGTGGTACAAGCTGCAGTGGTCTCCTGACGAGAGCCTTGGCACTTATGTTTTTTACAAATTAAGCACTGTCCCCACCGTGATCAATATCAAGGTTGGTTACTGTACCATTGAGAAATTATACATATGGCAAGCCACCAAATTGAATTATGATATTTAGTTTTTTTTGCCAACTTAACTGGGCCAGATGCGTTTTGCAGTTTCCAGTTCACTTCTAACTCCTGTGTGTAGCATCCTATGCCTGCTTTCGTGCCACAGAAAATCTTAAAATAGACAAAATGCATGAATAAAACACAGCATGAAAATCTGAAGGGCCGTCTCCGAAGAGATATTCTTTAAATGCAAGTGGTGCATGCAAATAAAATATGCACGTGTTAGCCTAGAAATGGTGCACACATAGTAAACACTAACAGATTCAGAAATGAATAAACATATAAATATAACGGTCTTGTAGTGACTTTGTTTAGCCCATCATGTTGGTTCCAAGAAAGCGTCAATACTATGTGTCTCTAGAGTCTGAAGATGGAGACAGATAAACAAAGAAGTCTCTAGTGGATCTGGTACTAGAAATGCATGTAAAGTGAGATATTCTATGAATGAGCCTGTAGAAGGTGTCACTCAGAGACTTATTTATTGCTGTTAGCGACGTTACCATTTAGCGGCGTGACATAGCATGCAAAGTTCACATTGTACAGTAGTCACCAACCCCACATGCGTTTAGTCTTCAGCAGTGCAAAGTTGGAAATGAGGATGCACCCGGATTGAGTCCTTGAATGCAAGTATTCACATCTGAAATCAGGGCTGGCTTTAAGGCAGTGCGACCAGTGCGGCCGCCCTGGGCGCTGACCTTTGGATGGGGTCGCTGACATCAGGGGGGGGGCGCTGTGTTTAGTAATAGCTTATGACTGGAGAGATGATGGGCACTTTCGTCCGGTGGTAGTAAGAGAATCCGAAGAGGTGGTCATTGTGTATGGTGGCACCAAAAATGATTGTTGCACCGTGGGCCACCAACGCTAAAGCCGGCCCTGTGTGAAATGCGAAGTAAACGGACAAGACAGAACACAGAGGTCTTATATTGGCTTAATATACAAGATGCAGTTTCTTATTCTATAATATTGAATATTTGACCAAGTTACTTTTGGCTCGGCCTGCTGTTTGGCCTTGTATGCAACATTTAATAAACTCTATTGTGTTTCACTATTCAGTGAAAACCTCCACTTACAGATCAGTGTACAGCAGTATCATAAGTATTACTACGATGAGCAGCCTACAGTATGGAAAAAGTGTTGAATTAATCTCCAGTCACTGGTACTTAGTCGGGCCGCATCCCACTCCATCATTATTCTACACCATGCCACCTCAGTTTGGACAATATGCAAATCAGTCTTGACCCTCCTCCAATGGGAACAGCTCAGCCCAAACTGCCAAGCCAGGTCCTCTCAGAACCAGAACACAACTAACCCAGGACCAGTTTCGCACTACGTAGGGTTCATCACCAGGTTTAGCTTCTTGATTTAGAAGCGAATAACCGCTTCAAAAGTTCAACGTAGCAACTCCCTCATTGCTGATGAAATGTTATCTGAGGGTGTAGTCTGATCCTGGCTTCTGAAAACATGGAAATTGTCTTGGGGTAATGAGAGGCTAAGCTTAAAACCGAAAGTGGGTTTTTGGAATGGGGAAAAGTGAGAAAAAGGGCATTCTGATTAGGGCAGTTTCCATTCTCATTTCTGATCTGAAAATGTAGGCTCATTAATCATTTGAACCGTCTTTAATTCTCCCCTTTTCACTCACTCAGAGAAGTATGAAATGATCATTCAATGGTACATTTTCTCTAATACCCGAAAATCAGAAAATCAAATATCCATATGCTGTACTTGTCATTAGCCAGTGCAAAATGACTACGTAATCATTTGCAGACACCATTTTGGAAAGAAGTAGATTATGCCGGCTCATATTTTCAAGTAACGATGAAATTGCATTGAAGTCTGTCCATCCTCCTCCAGTGAGCAACTGTAGTGTATTAAAAGGCGAGTCAGTGGCATTGGGCCATCTGACCAGCAGTTCATTTCACAAATCATATGGAAATTTAGCAAAAAGACAAACATTTTGCTTGTCTTAATGTAATTACTGCAAGTGAGGTCTACAAAAAATGATAAATGCAGATTATGATGCACAACACAAAAGCTAAATAGAGATAAATATGAAGGAGCTGAAAGAAAAGTAAATACAAACATTAATTGCTCATTTATAATAGCTGAAAGTTATAGCATAAAATGAAACCACCTAAGGGGAAGATAGGATAGGCAAAAAAGGTTGCCAAGGGGCCTAATAAATTAGGGCAAGCCACAAGCCCTTTAAAGACGAGCTGTTGCAGTTTCTTACCACTGATAACTGAGCTGCATGCCCTCTTTTGTCGGCTGTCTCTATGTGCGGTGGAAAATTGCTTTGCCGGTGTTTATAATAAATAGTCTGGAACACAGGAGCAACTCAATTTGATACCCTACATCACACATTTCAAAGATTCGGTAATACAGATCAGCCTAGCGTATCACACATTCTTCTCACAAGTTACATCAAATGAATAAACAGGAATCATTTTGATAGAAAATAAAGAATGTCCTTCAACTCAAAAAGGGATTTGTATCTGGAACACGGAAGTAAAACATTTTATTCATAGGCTACTTTTGCGTGTGTATGCGTATTTCCAAAATCTTTTGTTCTTCCTTACCTGATGTACTGAAAATAAACCCCCCATACTATACGCTCTATGCTAATTCCAGGGCAAATCTGAAAAGACCCTTGATATAGAGCTTACATCAGGACTCAAAAGCGTACAAAATGTCATATCTCCACTTTCTGATTATTCTGTCATTGAAGATCCACAGGCAATACTTTGATATTTGCTTAATACTGTATTCATTTGATCTCATTCCCTATTGTTTTGAGCAGTTGAATTGCTCTAAGAGAATTACGTTTTTAATAACTAGAATCTCCAGTTTTTTTTATTACAGTGAACAGTGTATATTTATCTAAGTGATTAATACCTGTATTATTTAAAGATTTGACATCCACATCATCTAAATATTTCTGCTATCTCCTAGCCAACGCTGCAAGGTTTCACTGAAATAATTTATTTTAACACATTTAGACAAGTGTATAAGCAAAAATAAACTATCTTTCCTAACACGGTCTTTCATGTCTGAAAAAGCATGTTCAATACATGAGGACCAATTCACTAAAATATTAGTGTTCAAATGTAGATTTCAAATAATGAGTTATACATTATTCATGTATAATATGCGCTAGACACAACCTCATCATGCGCTCTGACGTTATCTACCTGCCCTAAAAAACTGTCACATTGGTGTAAAGTGCACACATTATCCTGCATAAGTAGGTAATCTAAGGGGAGTGGCAAATTAACAGCATGGCACATGTAATTCAGTCTAGGTGAACTGCTACAAAGGGGCCGATTCACAAAAGAAATTTATGAGTGCGGGAAGTAGCACTACAGGTAAGCTATGTTACAAAACCCCGACATGGCTTTGTGAATCAACCCTGAAATATCCAACTCCCTATTAGTGAAAGGGTAAAAAGGGCACAAACCCTAAATATTCCCAAACCTCAATGGTTGTTGAACTCAAAGGGGCCCGATTCTTAAAGGTTTCTGCATGCTCATGTACAGTTTAGGAGTGCAAACCAACTATTTACCAGAGCAAAGTCATATTCCTGATTCACAGAATTTGGAATAGCGGATACTAACTCTTAGAAACTGGATTTTCCATTCCTGCTTTGACCATCTGCAACAGTAGGTAAAGACCCTCTAAGACTTAGATATGTGGCTATTCATCAACAGGGCCGGACTGGCTACCGGGCGTTTTTTGGTGTGCTGCCAAGCTGGGGGCTGATTTCGTTGATGGGGACCTGCCTGTGCTTAAAAACGTTCGTTTTGCTTTGTTTATTTCGAAGCTCACGCAGGTCCCCATCAACGAAATCAGCCCCCACCGCAGTGAAATCAGCCCCCAGCTCGGCAGCATGCCAAAACGCCCGGTAGCCAGTCCGGCCCTGTTCATCAATGGCTTGCAGGTAATTACTGATCCTAGACACAGAACATGGATATTTGATGCTGAAGTGGGCATGATAAGTGGTTACGTTTCTAGTAGAGAGGAACTCATAAAAATTATAGGAATTCATAGAAGAGGTTTCTTCACGGGGAAAACAATTCCCACAGAAAAAAAGTTGATGTGCAGATGCACAAGTGCTTTCACTTTACACATGTAGTATTGTACACTAGTTATACTTCCTCACACCGAAAAAAATCACACAATTAAGAACATGATTAGCATTAATATCCATTATTACTACGGCAATTATTTGACAATGCGATCAAATTCAGAAAGTTGCCTCAAGCAGTAGTCTAACCCCACGGGAACAAATGTACCCTTTGTTTAAACTTACCGGAAAGACGTCATACTGTGGAAAATAAAGGATGCAATAGCGTTTGCCAAAAAGGATGGACATGGAAAATCCTACTCAATATCATGGTACTCATCCGTAGTACTCAAGGCAAGAAAGAATCAAGAATGATGTATAATTTCTGATCAATTAGTGCCAAGGAAGAATGTGGGTGACAAGCCCCATTTAGTTTTAGGAGCTAGTTGGAAAGAGAACAACCTCCATCATATTCCCATTCTGCTACTTTGAAGCTATCTGCCTTCATGCATTGACAATGATTAGACATACAGACAGTGGATCCTCAGTCACAAGAAGACGTTCACTTAACAACTATTGTGGTTCCATCAATACCACATGAGGAACCGGAAGAGATGGCTAGGGATAACTGCAAGTGGCCAAAGACAAGTGCTAAAGTGAATGAAGCATGGATAATATTTTAAGTAAACCGTGTATAAAAGATGCAATCCATTTTACTCTGCTTCAAGCGAGGCCACAATATGGCATTATAAATTATGAAAACCTTTGCAAAAAATTTATTTTTTATTTATTTACTCAAAAAGCTCAGCTAAAGCTTGAGTGATGTAATAGTGCTACAGAACAGTCGGGGAGAAAAGCACAAGTGGAGGAAAGAGCAAAAGCAAAACGAGCTAGCAAACTCTCAGGTCTTCCACTGTTTAGAAAAGGAGAATTTTCTCTATAGTTAGTCTAAAAGAGAGGCAATGTATTCTAGAGTAATCTCAGCATATAGGTGTGAGGATACCTGTGATATCTCATAATATTTTTTACATATCATGGACACAAAGTTAGTGTCCCTGCATTACTCCTGCTGTGACAGTTACTCCATTGATAGCATCACAATAATTACCAAAACAAAGCTACACGCAGAATCTGGGATTGAGACCCACAAGCACATGGTGGCTTAATCAGTGCATATTAAACTTACCATTTAAGATGTAGAAAATAGAATTCAAATAGAGGTTCCAATACACAGGTAGACTTCGGAAGGCCCAGTATAACACCGATAGCCATGATTTGCAGACAGTTTAGTAGCTATTAAGCCAATCCTACAAATATGGAGTTTCAGTATTCAAGCCTAACTGCAATAGCCAATATCAAGGGTCTCCAACCTTTTCTGTAGGGAGAGCTACTTCTGATCAGTGAAGATCATTGTGAGCTACTGAAGGAAAAGCCAGTTGTGCAATGTTACCAGACACTCCCACGCCCAGCTTCATCAAATCTAAGCCTAATGTCCATAGAGCCAAAAAGTAGGCTATCATAGACCTGCAATGCTCCAAAGTAGGTAGTAGCAGAACCTTTCTTAAGGTTCCAAAAAGAAGAAAGCAGGTAAGCATTACTCTCTTCAGCTCTGGCAGCAGAGTCTGTGCATCATTTACTGGACCTCCCAGGTGCCTACGCTGATTCACTGGATCTGGTAGGGTGCTCCAGTAAGTGGTCACCATTAAAATGTCCGGGAGGAGGGCAGACACACTCCCTCCCTCACTTCTTCCCCATGGAGAAACCACCTCGGACTTATCATTGTTGAGCTTCAATGAATTATCAAACATTGAGGAAGGCGCACACTTAGACAATAATGGATATATCTGATAACATCTTTTTTTGTTAATCAGAATTAGTGAGGCAACTTTACCGAAGTGTTTTTCTATTCTGCTCTGACAAGGTCATGATTTGTTGTGCATTGCTTCCGTTTCAGCAAATGTTTTGTGCAATTTTTATGAACAATACAGACTGCATTTTTTAGATATTTAAACATATTCGTATTTGATATAAGACATTGAAGTGCTGGCATCAATTTATCAAACATAAAAGATAAACGCAAGGAAGCACAGGGTCTCCATAATGAATACAGGGCCCGATTCACAAAAGTAATCTGAGACAAAATCCTCACTTTACGACTTTTGATATTCACAAAGCGCATTTAGGAGTAGTAAAGTTAGGATTTTGTCTCAGTTAAACTTAAGTTTTGGTCTTAAGTTTAACTTAAAACCAAAACTTAGGTTTAACAGAGACAAAGTTTTGGTCTTAAGTTTAAGTTTTGGTCTTAAGTTTAACTTAAGACAAAAACTTAAGTTTAACTGAGCCATAGTTTTGGTCTAAAGTTTAAGTTTTGGTCTTAAGTTTAACTTAAAACCAAAACTGAAGTTTAACTGAGACAAAACCCTAACTTTACTACTCCTAAATGCTCTTTGTGAATACCGAAAGTCGTGAAGTTAGGATTTTGTCTCAGTTAAACTTAAGTTTTGGTCTTAAGTTTAACTTAACTGGGAGAGAGCAATGGGCCTGATTCACAAAAGTAACCTGAGACAAAATCCTAACTTTACTACTCCTAAATGCCCTTTGTGAATACTGAAAGTCGTAAAGTTAGGATTTTGTCTCAGATTACTTTTGTGAATCAGGCCCATTGCTCTCTCCCATAGAATGCATTGCATGAAAGCATGAAATCATCTCTGCCTACCAACTGGTTCCTCACTTTTAAGGCCGAGGCACTGGTGATTTCTCATGATGGAATTTTTGTATGGTCGACCACATGGCAATTGAAAACTTCGGAGGCGGGAATCCTTAAAGGATCAGAGCCGAAGAGCAAGTTATCTGTCAAGACTCAGAGGCAATCATGATGCATTCATTGCATTATGGTTGGTAAAACCTTGAGGAAATGCTCTACTTATACACATGAGATCAAGGCAGTAGAATATAAAAACCAGTCGACAGTCTGGCACCTGAAAAGAGCACAGTCGCATGCAAGTAAAGACAATTTGTCAGCCTTTTTCCTGACTCTTCAAATCGAATCACGTTCTGCTCAGCTGTTAGGTGCCTTGACAAAGTGGAAACAAATAAGAATTACACGTGGCTTGTGATATTCAACAAAAGCAGATTCGAGACAGCTATCTCTTTACCTCCACCAGAAGAATCGAATGCTTAAAAAAAAGTATGAGTCAGAGTAAAAATCAAAAATATCCCCCACTAATATAAAAAACACAAATGCAAAGGCCAGTGCAGTAGTGTGCACTATAGCAATATTTATTGATCACAAAGCATTTCATAATTTAGGGCTCAATTTTCACCCTTTTATGCTCAATAAACCTGTTTCTAAGGGGCACAATGAAAACATCTTTGGTTGTAATTTCCCAGATTATAATTCTTATTATGAGGATCACACGTTCTAAATGTTAGCATGGAGGGTAGTCTCTGGAGTCAGGTGTTTAGCATTAGGGCAGTGACAGTGGTCACAGGCTAAGTGAATCTTAGGAAACACCCACAAAGTGTGAACTTTATACACCAATTTTCACTGTTGAAACGCACACGAATTTACTCCCAAAAATTGTCATGTACATTTTAGGGGTGTGAGAGGGAAGAAAACGACCTCAATATTGTAGGGAATTTAGATTGAAGAGGTTCTGTAGACTCTACCAGGAAAAAAAATGTTTGAGTGCTAAAGCATAAATTTGCTACAGTAACTCGTGAAGAGTAAGTATAGAAAAGCACAAGTACCCACCCAAATGGTTTACATAGACTATTATGATTGTTTTTGACGATTTTTTTGTGAGCTCAAATTGTAGAAGTAAACGCCTAAATTTGCAAATTATGTTTTTGGACCCAGCCCTAAATAGTTATGATTTTGCTGTAACTTTCTTCAACTCAGTGAGAGAAGCTTCTCCCTTCAACTGCCCTTCATCTATCGGCTGAAGGCCTCATTTTAAATCATGACTAGTTTGACCCCAAAAATGTATGTGAATGAAATGATGGGATCCCTTTGCAGGCAGTTGCAATATTGCTGAGCCTTTACCAGCCATGTGAGTGAAGAACATTCTTTCTTGTTTTTATTGCATTGGAGTATTTGTATTGTACTTTGCACATCTAATATGGTCCTAAAACGCTTCTGTCTAGTTGAGGTAGTGGCTCCCAAAATAGTTGTGCAGAGTAATTGAAGTGTGGTTTTATAGTGTGGACTGTTTTGTTAAGCATTGGGGGCCACATTTGCATGCTTTTGACGTAGGGTAGTGCCTGAAGTCTTCTTGCTGCACTGCCCTACATCGAAAGAACAGGGCAGAAATGCACCATATCTATGAGATACGGCGCATTCCTGTCCTCTTACCCAGCGCTGGCACACAATTGGCTGTCAGGCACCAACGCAGTCACAGTGCAAGGGTGTCTGCATTGTGGGAATGATTTGTGCAGGAAAGGACACCTTCATGAACAAAAACAATCAATGGAGGCGAATCCTCCTTCTACGTGTGCCGCTGAATGAAGCAAATATAGAAGGAGGAAAAAAGGAGGAGAAATAAAGCCATTGCTCCTCATTGCGCCTCCCCCATGCCTCCCCTGGGAAGCATAGGCTTTTGGTGCATTCCCAGGTTTACAAAACAGTGTTAATCTGGGAATGTGTCAAATGCCATGGATGTTACATGGGAACACCCACTATAATGCCCATGGCACGCCTCCCCATCGCAGTGTGAGGCACCACAGCAGGGTGGCTTTACATGGCCTTGTAGATATGGCACTGCACTGTGCACTGCCGGAACGTCAATAAAAGTGAGCATTCCAGCAGCACACAGAGGCTTCTAAATGAGGCCCTGAGTGTTCTGCATGGGGTTTGGAGGGATGCCCCAAGACATTGAGGCATGTTGTGATACAGATAGGTGTGAGAGATTTAAAGGATAATAGCACGATGCAGCTCTGCCATCCCACCTTTTTCCCATTTATCACTGATGTTTCCCCTGCACTTTTCATTAGGACACTTAGGGCATCATTTAGAGTATGGCACACTGTGCGCCCGGGTGGTTAAAGTAATGTCCAACATTTTTAGAGATCTCTGCTGGCCCTACAGTGATCAGCCCAGAATTGCAGTGAATTTGGCAGAAAGGTACAATTGGTTATTCAGAGCACACTTTCACTTATTCGGTATAAATCAGTTCAGTAGTTGTTGAGAAATTTAAGGAAAACCAAATAAAGATATCTGTGGCAAATTTGCTAATAATAACAAGCTCGTGCGGGGAATTGCAGAGCTCTGATTGGATACCAACACTTCAACCAGGAAGTATTGGCAGCCATCTTGGGATTCAGCTTCAGCCGGGTCCCACACCAAAGATGGGGAAAAAAAAGGGGTCGGGGTTGGAATGCCCTGACCCCCAAGGTTCCCTTGAATCCCGCCACAGCATCAAAGCATTTTCTTTTTAATTCACAGCGATTTTTGTGAAATATTCGCAAATATCGTTGTGAATTAAAAAAAAAAAGCACGGGCTCCAGCATTTGTTTTAATTGTAGCCCCTGGGTGGGTCAGATCCCGGGGGTATGAGGGGATTAATAAAAAAATGGAGGAGGGTGCAGGGGACTTAAAAATTCCACGGGGGCCACCACCTCCCTGGGGCTAATTATAATAAGAAGTGGGGGGGCTGGGCGAACCCTACAGGCCATGGTGACACCCACCTCCCCAGGGCTACAAGTTAAATGCTTGGGGAGGCCTCGCAGACACCCCGCCCCCCTGAGGCCCCAGGGACAACCACCACCCCGGCACTTAAAATAAAATGCTTAGGGGGGGTCACGCGAACACCGCGGACCCTGTGGACCACCTCCTGCCCAGGGCTAACTTAAATATGGATTGGGGGGCCGCATGAACCCCCCAATTCCCAGGAATTACCACCTCCACGGGGCTTTATTTTTTTAAAGAAGGAGTGGGGCCGCGTGGCCCCCCTCCAGGACCGTTCTCAGCCCCGGGGACCACCACCTCCCTGGGATGGTCCATGAAAATAGAAGGACCGCCACCACCCCAGGGCCGGCTCCTGCTATGGCACCCCGGGACATAGCTGTTTGCTGTGATTGTCGTGAGCTTTGACAGCTCCCGCCAAGTCAGAGCAAACACTCCCCTTCCATCAAACGGGAGCTGACAAAATGCTCTCACTTGCTGGAAGCAGAGCTTTTGTCGGTTTCCATGATGCAGGAGGCAGGCAACCGGCCGGGACTGTGGGAATTTTAGGCAGAAAGAGTCAAAATATAGATGAAAAACAAGCAGAAAGAGGCAGAATAAAGGTCAGCAATGAGCAGAAACAGGCTAGATAAAGGTGAGAAACGAGCAGATAGAGGCAAAATAAAGGTCAGTAACGAGCTGAAAGAGGAAAACTAAAGGTCCGCAATGAACAGTAAGAGGCAAAATAGAGATCAGAATTGAGCAGGAAGAGGCAAAATAAATGTCAGCAATGAGCAGAAAGAGGCAAAATAGGGATCAGAAACAAGCAGATAGAGGCAAAATAGAGATCAGAAATGAGCAGGAAGAGGCAAAATAAAGGTCAGCAATGAGCAGAAAGAGGCAAAATAGGGATCAGAAACAAGCAGAAAGAGGCATTCAGACACTCACGCGCCTACTCACAGACCCATACAGAGACTCATGCACTCTCTCACAGACCCAGTCTGACACTCATGCACCCACTCACAGAAATACTCAGACACTCATGCACCCACTCACAGACTCACTCAGAGACTCACGCACCCAATCACACACCCACTCAGAGACTTATGCACCCACTCACAGACCCACACAGACACTCACACACCAACTCACAGACGAACTCAGACACTCATGCACCCACTCACAGTCCCACTCAGATGCTCATGCACACAGTCAGACCCACTCAGACACTCACAAACCCACT
The DNA here is from genome assembly GCA_963921515.1 of Calotriton arnoldi. Taxonomy (NCBI): domain Eukaryota; kingdom Metazoa; phylum Chordata; class Amphibia; order Caudata; family Salamandridae; genus Calotriton; species Calotriton arnoldi. Next base: position 1,138,058 of record CAWUFW010000084.1, on the reverse strand, counting down.
CACAGACCCTCTCAGACACTCATGCATCCAACCACAGACCCACTCAGATGCTCATGCACCCACTCACAGACCCATATCCACTCATACACCCACAAACCCACCCAGACACCCACTCAGAGACCCATACTGCCACTCACACACCCACTCACTTATCTATACAGCCACTCACACACCCACCCTAAAAGGCTACAAGTTACAGTTAGGAATTGCCCTGGGGAGGGGGGCTGCGTGGCCCCCTCCCTTTAAGGAATAAAATAAAATAAAAAAGGCTAGGCCCCAGGGGATGGGGTCACCAGTGGAGACAAGATTCGTGGCTCCCTCCCCTGTTACATATAGGCTGGGCCCCAGGGATGGGGTTCCCCAGCGCTTATATTACAAAAAATATAAAAAGCTTGAGTACTTGGATTCCAAGTGAAGTGCATGCCACATAGAAAGCTTTCAAGGATCGGTGTCACCCTTCTGACTTATATTTGAAAAATTAATTTGATAGGATAGTCTAGCCTGAACCTTTCTCATCTTTTCATAGACTGATTGCCCTTTTGGTGTTGAATTTTCGCATCTTGTCTCTACTTGGAATGAGAGATTATTTTCTTCCTCTGTTGTGGTGGACTTGTAGAAAATGTGATAAGCCACCTCCGATGTCAGTTATACCAGCTGACATTGGAAGCTTATCACATGTTAGCTTCTATATTTCATTTATTATTATTTGTTCACAAGCCACTATTCTCTCAAGACAAATTATGTTGCCCTCTCTGTCCGATTTCTCTAACTCTAAGACAAAGAACTCACTTTCCCCTCCCCCTCCTCACTGGATTTTTATAGCCAGCATTTGATCAACTGTGCATCATTCAGAAACAATGTCCCTTTATTATATAAAATCCAATGATGGAAGAAAACGCAAATGTGCACCAAAATAATATGCTTTTCGAGTAGGCATATGTATTGCAATTGAGCAAATGCTCTCCACTTAATTACTTAAAATTGCATCTTTTATAGGTATCAATTGGGTGCAGTATATGATTCATGCAACTTACATGGCCCAGAGCTGCTTTTAGAGTGTGTAGCGAGAGGAACACTGAGCCTTTGCAGAGAGATGAGGAGGTTGAAGCCCCCTGTGAGTCTGGCTGCAGTCAGTAACACTCAATTTAAGTTAGAAAGTCCAGGGCAGTATGTACTGCTCCAAGGGCCAGAGGTACATAGGCTTCCGTTTGCGAATTCCTAATAGCGAACTTTTGCGATTGGCTGTCAGGAAATCGCAAACAGCCATGTACAACAATGTGTTTTACACTGTTTGCGATTCCCAGTGGGTCGCAAGGGACCTGCCTTATTAATATTTATGAGGCAGGTTGCAATTTACGACCCATTGGGAATGACCTGCACTCACAGGGATGGTGGCCTGCTGGAGTCAGCAGACCACCATGTCTGTAATTGCTTTTTAAGTAAAGCAGTTTTTTATTTTGAAATGCAGCCCATTTTCCCTAAAAGAAAACGGGATGCATTTTAAAAATAAAAATTAAAAGTTTCCTTTTCGCTTTTTAAGAGTAGGCAGTGGTCCATGACCCTACCGCGTTGAGGAAGCCTCGGACTGACAGTGGCAGCCGAGACTGATGTGGGGTACCTTATGGCTGAAGAGAGGTAAAACTTGACTTCATTATCAGATGAAGACGGTGTATTAATAACCCGCATTTTGGCATGAAACTTACGGCCAGTATAATCATCTGAATAGTTTTTTTATGATTGCAGAGTGACACATATATTATTTGGTCCAGAAGAATGCCCATGAACTCTGGCTGGAGTCGAATGAGGGCAGAAACATGTTGACCTTGTTATAGGGGTATATTTGCTTTTAACCCCTAGTCCTCTCTATTTTTAATCCTGTCCCTGGGTACCACTGAATAAAGTTATTAGGTCCCTCGAGTCAGTTTTATTTTATTTATTTATTTTATGAGTTTTATATAGCGCTGGCTAGACCCGGAGGTATCAGAGCGCTTTACATGAGGATCAGAGTTACAGGTTACAAGTTACATTTACAAGTTTTAATCACCTTTATCATCTCGTACTCTGCCCCTGACTCACCCACTTCATCAGCTAACCCCATTCAAAACACTTCAGCTCCTCTCCACTAATTCCTTTCCAGTGGAGAGTCGTAGCCCGCACCGGGGACCTTGCGGTCCCGGTTTGAGGAGGGAGCCCCATGATGAAGCATGTCACCTTCGAGTGAGTGAGGGTTCTCGTCCTAAAATAGAACAATTTTTTCGCAACCCCTCCCTCCCCTTTCTCTCCCCCCCTTCTTTTGATATTTGAGAAAGTATCTTGTAGTGAGTTTAAGACATTGATAAGGAGTGATTCGCTTTCTCCTGGGGTTTCTCCCTTTGATCCTTAGTGTGAATTAGAGAGTTCATGGGACCACTGTCTTCTCTTAAAAAGGTTGGTGTACACATTCACATAGGGGAAGGGGTCCCTTGGGGACCCCTTCCCATTTGCTAATGGGTTACCACCAACTTCTAGTTGGTTGTAATTGCAAATGTTTTGTGACTGCATTCCTGGTCGCAAAACATTCCTACATACCAGGGCAACTTGCTACTAGGAAGGGACGCCCTTGGCAGGCCCCTTCCTAATAGCGTTTTGCAAACTCAATTTGCGATTCGGTAACAGCTTACCGACTCGCAAATCGGTCTAATTACAAATGCTTTTTTCAGGTCGCAGATGGCCCGATTCCATGAATTGGCCCATATGCGAGCTGAAAAATGTTTCGTACATCTGGCCCTAAGAGTTGACACCCATTGAATTACTTCGGTGGGCAGCATATACGGTGTCCAACTTTCTTCTACCTTGGTGGTAGATGTGCCACAAAGTCCATGGGCAACTCTTGGCACCCTATCAAATATCCGCTCCTGAATCTTGGATTTTTTACGCCAGCCTCTGGCTTTTTATTAATTGGGCTATTGACGACCTGGCTTGGTCAACACCATTAGGCATACCCCTGAATGTGCTGGTAGCCAAGGTCCTTCCCTCATTTCCATGGAGCTCTGCCCACTGCCAGTGGCAGCTCGCCGAGGGAGTGCTGTGAGGCGGTGGGGCGGGGCGGGGGAGGGGCAGGGTGGGGGGTAGTAAACTCCGGCATACGGCGGAAAGGAGTTGAGTAAATAATTAAATACATAAAACAATTTACATTGCGCGCTGCAACGCCAACTCAGCGATGCAGTGCGTGCAATGTAAATTGTTTTATTTATTTACTTAACTCCTTTCCGCCGTACGCCGGAGTTTACTACCCCCCACCCTGCCCCTTCCCTGCCCCACCGCCCCGCAGCACTCCCCCGGCGAGCCACCACTGCCCACTGCAAATGAGAAATGTACCTCGACAATGGCCATGTGCAGCTCTTTGGCTAGCACAGTCTCTATCTCAAAAGGGGACATGCTGTCAATTTTTAAATGGCGAGTTGCACTTGGTAGAGGAAAACCTGTGCCTAATGCACTCATTACACTGCCTCCAGATATACATATTGTCAAAAGGTGAAAAATATTGGGGCATATTCTCAAGGACTCATCGCCGATTTAGCTGCACTTTTCCGCCACGAAAGTGGCGATAGATTTATCGCCCTATTCACAAGCCTGCGCTAACAGTCGACATTGTCAGTTTACCTGCGATAGCTGCCGCTAAAAACATCGCCAAGGCTGACAGCGACAACTAACGCTAATCATATGCAGAGTAGGCGTTTCCGTGCAAAAACTCACGATAACACCACTTCGCGATATTCTCAACGACCAGCCAGGTCGGCGATGCGGTCCAAAAACAGGCGATAAGGCACGTCAGCAGCAGCTTTTTTCTGGTCTTAAGTAGGACAAAAACCTGCAGTATAAAGGGAGCCCAGCCCAGAGCCACATCTGAAGACCAACAGATGCCATGGAGCTACTAATCATGCAGCTTGGAGACCCAAGAGGGCCACAACACCCACCGCCACCACCCCCACCCCCACCCCCAGGACCACCCCCCCGGACTACCACCGAGGCAGCGCAGAACAAGACAGCGGACCTTCCAAAAACGCACCAGCCTCAGAGACTTAACGCCAGAGGATGTCATTGCCCACTACAGGCTCAAAAGGACAACCATCCTCCGCATCCTGACCCACATTGCCCACAGGCTCACGGTACCAACACAGCGGACAACCAACATCCCTCTGCAGACAAAGCTGCTGGCTGTGCTGCACTTGTTGGCCTCTGGTACCTTCCAGTCAACAACTGCCAGAGTCCGAGGAGTCTCACAGCCAGCCCTATCAAAGTTCCTCAGACCTGTCTTGGATGCCATCATCAGCTTGATACCCCAGCACCTTCACTTCCCCCACACTGCGCGGGAACAGCTGGAGACCAAGCAAGGCTTCTATGCCATAGCTGGCTTCCCGCACGTGTTGGGGGCAATTGACTGCACACATGTCCTACTTGTGCCCCCTGCCGACACTGCACACAATTACCGCAACAGAAAACACACGCATTCCATCAATGTGCAGGCAATAGTGGGCCACCGGGGACTGTTCACCAATGTCGTCGCCAACTTCCCAGGCAGTGTGCATGATTCCTACATCTTCCTACAGTCCATCATCAACCAGCGCTTTCAGGAAGGCACCTATGGAAATGGACTGCTCGTTGGTAAGTACCAATGGAACACACCACACACCTCAACTCCACAATCATACAACTCACAACTGTGGGAATGCACATGTAACAAAATCCCATACAACATGCCAACCAACATGCCCACCTACCAGACACGACAACACAAGTAACTGTGATAACAGGGGCAGACATGTAGACAAACCATCCACAAAGGCATAGCCCCTCTGCCACACAATTGCAGAATGTGGGGAGAGGTGGGAACCAAGACTGTGCGAAGGAGGCAAGTGACCCATGAATAAGAATGTACACAATGCCAAGCCTGGCGCTGCTTATCGATGATATTTTTATCGCTGTTGGGCCCATCACCACTTTTTTCACGTTCGGGTTTCCTTTTTTATCCGCGTCCCGGTAATTTTAACGCGGACATTTGGCGCGTTATCGGGAAACTATCGCCTGTTGCCGGCGTGTTGAGAATACGCCGTTAACACGGCGTTAGTTTCCCACGATAGACGGCGTTATGTAAAGCTGCGTTATCCTAGGTTGGCGATAATTATCGCCCGTTCTTGAGAATATCCCCCATTGTGTGTTAAACATAGGTGTTACGTTAAGCACTAAAAGAAGATACAAAAGATGATGGCTCTTTGATTAAATGGAAACAAATGTCCATGACGTTTGCCTACCTACGTCAATGGACTTCAGCGCAGAGGAATAAAATAACATTTTTTCCGACCAACGACTACTGGCTGCTTTTGATTAAACTCTGTTACCATACTTTGAATTTCACGGAACAAACTACTAACGCGTGAGTTTATTTTGCTCATGTTTGGATTTAACATTGGTCACGAACATCGTGTTTATTTTATTGTTATTCTCCGTTAAAAAGACAGTTTGCCAATAAATCATGCCTTTCGGATTCTACAGAGAGGTGGCAATTTGTCAATAAAAACATCCTGGGTGAGATAACACAGGGGGCGATGATTTTTCATTAATATCATATCTCAGATGTTTCTCAAAGTATTGACGCATGGGACATCCTGCCAGCATTGTAAATATGTATTGATTATATGGAAGTATGTGTACTGTGCCGCAGTGCGCGTTATAGAAACGATGCAGCAATCAATGTTAATATTAGGATATTATTAATCATGTTTCCAGCGGGCTTTTACAGCGCATCTGTGAAATCTCTCGTGTTGACTGACCGGTCTTTGGGAGAAGACCTGCCTCGAGGCTGTTTTGTGCACTACATGCATGCCTGATTGATTTACACTCGGAAAGCCTGTTTACTTATTTATTGATTCATTTATTTAGTGTATTTATTCACTTAAATATTTACTAGTTTTATTTTATTTTTTTAAAGTGGGTAATTTGGACGTGTCCTTTAGTTCTACGGACGTTAACAAATATGTCCGTCACAGTATGGAATGTTGGCTTCTGTTTGAATATTTGCCAGGAAGCTTTCCTGTACAAAAGCTACGGGCAAAGTACTGCACAGAGAGTGCATGAACCACTGTTCTGTGTCTCTCTGTATGCCGCCACTTGTTTTTCAAATAAATAAGAATCGTTTTACATATTTCCCACCTCCATGTCTTTCCTCGCAGGCCAGTCTGGTGAGGGTACCACAGTAATTCGCTGTCAGGGAAACGGAAGCGCTCTGAGCAGATTGGAGAGGTGTGAGCAGGGAAGATACCACATACTGCTGGGGAGGCCAGGCAGCCACAGGTGCCTGGGCAAGCCATCCTAGGGGCAGGATTTAGCCTACTGCCTGCCTCAGTGCAATTCCTTGTGATTCCCAAGTAAAATATGAAGGTTTTAATGTACCTGCATATGTTTACACTTTGATGTTCATTGGAGATTTACACCTATTTCCACAATCCTATGTGTTTAAAACGGTCACAAGGCATGGACACATATTTAGAGGGTTTGAGAGAGTTTACATTTGCATTTTGATGATTTAGAGTTTGCTGTAGGTTAAATGAGGGTTTCATACATGTTATTAGTTTCTAGGCATGTCTAGAAATAGACTGGACAGATATAAACTTCCCTACACTTCTGCACTAGTTACAATAGAGCCATTTGGTGGTAAGCTTAGCATTCACATAATTGGTGGAAAAATATTTCAAAATATACTTGTGAATTACAGAACATTAACCGAAAAATGCATTTTAAGTAGTGAACAGGTGTGCAACGCTTCTCTCTGGTCATATCTCTAAAACTCTCCTGAATATACCTTTACCAAAGCAGAATTTTCATAATTTATTCATTTGTTACTGACATTATGCATTCATTCGTGCATCAGCCTTACGTGCTCATATTGCATTTTTGTGAATCATGTGTAAAGTTGAGATATTTAGGAATATCCATCTTTTGCTTGTGTGCTCTTAGATTTCTTGCTTTATGGACCTGGATTAAAGGCCTGCCTGACTTAGAGCACTGAGAGGCTGTTAGACAGCACTCACTGCATCTGACTTTCCTTCACCATGGAAACCATTGAGGGTAAAGTAAGTAACAAAGTTGACTGTTTTGTAAGCCCCGGATATGTGCGCACAAATGGCAAAAGCAATATAAAAGCCAAATATTACTTGTGGGATGTAAAAGGCTTACATCATCCACATATTGCATAGAAAGCATAACACTTTGGCTGAGCAGCCGCCACATTGTACTAAAGACCCCGTTTCTAAATGTGGGCTGGAAATTTAAACCTATTGCTTGTTTTAGAGCTATACCTGACATTAAGTTACTCCGCTGCCATTGTACCTTGTCCTGGCCGGCTCCAGAGTCATAATGTCCAGATTTAAAATAGTAAGTGGTTCCAGTAGCATGATTGGAAAGAGCAACATTGACACACCAAGCTATGTTAAATTGAATATAAGGATTTACTTCACCGATCTTTACATGGTGAGTCATTACGTCATAGTCGTTACGTTGTACTTTTACATGGAAGATTATTGCATCCGGAGTATTTTGCAGGTAAGGTTGTATTACTTTTTTAAAAAGTTCTGGAGGGTTTATCTGGTGGGAATAATAACAAGACATGCAGATTTGCCGCAACGTACGGTAAGTAGAATAAACATATGCAAAAAATTATTGAACAGATAATGGCATCTGCAGAAATAAGTCCAGCTAATATATGAGAAGTTGACCAACAAACTCTCATAACTTCATAGACCAAAGTCCTCAAAATATGAACTAACACCAAGTCACTGTCCTGAGACAAGCCGCCTTTACAACGCAGCATTTACCACGCAATTCCTTTAGCACGCATATTTTGCCGTGCAATGCCTTTACCACGCATATGCCTTTATCACACATTGCCTTTACAACTAAATTGTAATTATATATCAGATAAGTGTATATATATATATTTGTATATACATACATGTAAATTCCCTTTCATTTATATTCCAGCCCCATGGGATGGGGTTCCGGGGGCCTAATTATGCTCAAGGAGGGGGGCTGCCCACAATATTATTATGGGAGAAAGGTTTTGAGTTTGTTATAATATATATGATTGTCTCATTGCATTAATTTATTAGTTACTAAAAACTCAGCAATACGTGTTGCTGAGCAGTGAAAGGCCCTTTGGAAAGGTTGACTGGTCACCTTTCTATTGCTTGTTGCTAGCTTTTGGGTCTTAAACTGGTATTAATGAGTTAAAACCAATGCCCAGACAGAGTTAACAAGTATAAAAATGACAAAATAAGGACGTAATACTATCAAAAAATGTGGCACATTATGCCGCATAATTTCCATCTGCTTGCCACATAATTTACTCAAATGATATCATTTGAGATGTCATTAATGATGTCATCAGTGATGTCACTGACCACGTCATGAGTGATGTAATATGTGAGGTCATAAGCAGTGCATTGTGGGGGCATAAGTTATAGTTAGCTCAGGTAACTATAACTGCTGAATTTCAATGGTTTTGTACGAGTGAAAGCTGACCCTAACTAAAACTTTCCCCAGTGAATTTCTAAGGTTTTTTTCACTCTAATTCCTAACTATAACATCCTCGTAACCTTTGGTTTTGTCAGTGAATTTCAAAGGTTTTTTACTGTTATTTGCTAACTATAACGTACCTGTAACCCTTGGTTTTCTAATTAATTTCTATGTTTTTTAATGTTATTTCCTAACTATAACGTCCTTTTAACCATGTTTTTTGAAGTGACTTTCTAATGTTCTTTTAAATTTTTGTTTCCTAACTGTAATCTGTAACCTTTAAGTCTGAGTGACTGCATGAGTGTGTCAGTGGGTGTGTGACTGAGAGTGTGAATGTCTCTATGTGTGTGTGAGTGGATCTGGGAGTGGCTGCACAAGTGTCTCACTGGGTGTGTGAGTTTCTGAGTGGGTATGTGAGTGGGTGGGTGAGTGTCTGAGTGGGTTAATGAGTGTCTGAGGGAGTGTCTAAGTGGGTCTGTGAGTAGGTGTGAGAGTGTCTGAGTGGGCTTGCAAGTGCCTCCATGAGTGTGTGAGTCTGACTGTGAGTGAGTGCATGAGTGTCTGAGTGGGTCAGTGAGTGGGTGCATGAGTCTGAGTGGGCCTGCGATTGGGTGTGTTAGTCTCTGAGTGGGTCTGTGAGTCGGTGCATGAGTCTCTGAGCAGGTCTTTGAGCGGGTGTGAGAGAGTATGAGTGGTTCCGTAAGTGGGTGCATGAGTGTCTGAGTGGGATTGTGAGTGTACATGTCTGAGATGCTCTGTGAGTGGGTGCATGAGTGTCTGAATGGGTCTGTGTCTGTAAGTGGCTGTGTCTGAGTGGTTCTGTGAGTGGATGCATGAATTCCTGAGTGGGTTTATGAAAGGGTGTGAGAGTGTCTCAGTATGTCTGTGAGCGGGTGCAAGAGTGCCTGAGTGGGTCTATGAGTGCATGTGAGAGTGTCTGAGTAGGTATGTGAGTGGGTGTGTGAGTGGGTCTATGAGTGCTTGTGTGAGTATCTGAGTGGGTCTGTGAGTGGGTGTATCAGTGTCTGAGTGGGTCTCTCAGTGACTTTGTGAGTGCCTGAGTGTGTTAGTGGGTGTCTAAGTGTCTGTGTGGATGAGTCAGTGACTGGGCCACAATGGAACCAGACCTGCCCCTTTATCCAAAAAGAGTCTACAGTTTTCCCCAAAATGTCTAAACAAGTGGAGTACATTACTAAGTGCTACCTCTTTGGGTAAATGTCCAGTACGTATTCTTCACTACAGCTGCGTAATGGAGAAAGAGGAAATATTACCAGTGACCTTGTGCACGTTTTGGCAATGTGATTGTTCCTCGTTTGTCTTTATCCAGAAATTTGAGATAACATGAATCTTCCTATAGAGAAGATGACGAGAGTACAAAGAGGTAAACCTCCACCAAACAAGGGCACATCCTTTTAACTATATGAAGTAAGTGCTTGTTAGTTTGGTGGAGATGTCCTCATATTCCTCAGCATCAAAAACGTGTCACCAAAATCGGCAGGAAAAGTGTTGGGGGGCCTATTGGTAAGCAGCCCATCATCCTGGCAAAAGGCAGGAAGGCCATTGCATACTACTAAGTTGGACAGGATGGGCCCAAATTGGCAGAGCTTCAGGTGATTTTGCACATTTGTTTACTTGTAAAGTAATTTAAAGTTAGAACAATAGAATCTGCTCTCACCAGATAAGGACAAGAAAGAACCCACTTGACACAGTCACAACACAATGCGCTCCACTGGATCAATGATGCAGTCACCTCCATGAAGCATTTCAGATCATCTTTCAATGTGGAATTGCTGAGAAAACACACTGCTTTTGCCTTTGTCAAGCCCAGGAGGTCAGGATCATCTGTCCTTTACAGAACTGGAGCTTCGATTGGGGCACCTGCTATGTTTATATATGTACGTGTTCCCCGCTAAGGTTTAATTTCTCTAAAAATTAAGCAGGTCCTTGTGCCAGCTCCCAGTGCGACAGTTCTCCTGTCCAACTTACCAGCAGTCCGCTACCTTCTGCAGCCTGTCTACCTGCTGCCCTCTATTTGTGCCTCTTCTGCTTGTTTCTTGCTCTGTTTTGCCTTTTCTGCATGTTTTTCCCCCCTCTGTTTTGTCTTTTTCTGCCCTCTCTTTTGCCTTTCCTGCTCATTTATCTGCCTTCTGCTTTGCCCTTTTTATTTTTCTGCCTTCTGTTTTGCCTTTTCTGCTCATTTTTCTGCCTTCTGTTTTACCCTCTTCTGCTCTGTTTTGCCTTTTCTGTTCGTTTTTCTGCCCTCTGATTTGCCTTTCCTGCCTGTTTTTCTGCCCACTGTTTTGCCTTTTTCTGCTCAATTTTATGCCCTCTGTTTTGCCTTTTTCTCCTTGGTTTTATACCCTCCATTTTGTCATTCCTGCTCGTTCTTCTGCCCTCTGTTTTGCCTTTTCTGCCCTCCTTTTTTGACTTTTCTACTCTGCCCATTTAGCCCTCTTCTGCTCTGTTTTGTCTTTTCTGATCATTTTCTGCTCTCTATTTTGCCCTCTTCTACAATGGGGAAGGCACTATTTCCTCTGTTTTCCTGCCCGCATGTGTTTGCTCTCGCTTGGCGGGAGCTGTCATAACTGCTATCTCCAAAGGGTGGGCACCTCGGGAGATCGCAGGAGCAGGCCCTAGGGGATGGTGTTTCCCAGGGCCATTAATGAATCCAGGAGGGGGGGCCGCAGGGCCCCACTCATTTAAATAGCATGAGCCAGCCCCAGGGAGCTGGTGGTCCCCAGGGCTGTATATGGCCCGGGAGAGCCCCCTCCCTCTATCATATACATGGCCCCGGGGAGGTGGTGGTCAACTGGGCCCTTTCAGACAATGGAGGGTCCGTGCAGCCCTCTCCTTTTTTTCATAAAGTCTTGAGAGGTGGTGGTCCTTGGGGCTCTCAGGGCCTCAGGAGGAGGGCCACGTGGCCCTCCTCCAACGTTTTGTAACACTCGGCCAGCCCTGGGTAGGTGGCAGTCCCCGGGGCAAAAATCGCCCTTGGAGAGGGGGGCCTTGTGTGCCCCCTTCCCTTATTTAAAATAAAAATAAGTCCCCGGGACCTGGCCAACCCAGGGAAAATATACAAACATGCGCGGGAGCCAGTGCTTCTGTGTTTTTATTTTTGTCGCCGATTTGTGACTCCGTCGTGATTTCGCAGCAAAATGGGTGCTCTGATTACTGATGGGCACCTGGCAGATGAAAATATCAAGAGGGCAGTAAAAATGTTCCACAGAGGAGCAGGTTTGGATTGGGGCCCAAAGGGCGACGGAGCACTGGTGTGCACCTTTGACAAATTCTCCAAGTTAGAGTAGTAAAGTCTGAAATTTGTGTCATTTCTGGAAAATTGAAATAAATTAACCAAAATGCAAATGTGTCATTTAGAGAAATATTTTAGTATGAAATGCATCCTCTTGCCACTTTTTGATATGAGGACGCATATAAGAAAATAGCACAGAAAACAACAGCCGCTCTCATTTTGATTGTTCACATAGTTCCTGTATTATAATTTTGCCACAAATGACAGCAAAATGATGCAACCTAGAGTAATTGCCGGACGTTTCGCATAACAGGTCTAACACAAAAAATCATGAGATTATGCAAATTATGCCAGCTTAATTTAAGTTTTGCCCAACCCAAGTTTAGAAGTGGGGTTTTGGATCTTGGTCGGTTTGACCACGGTGATCAAAGATGATTGCAATTTACCCCAGGAGAACCCCCATGCCTCACCATCATGGTTCTGAGAGAAGGGGACCAGGAGGGCATCAACCAAATACTCCTCTGACACCAAGAAGAGGAGATCTACACTAGCAGGCAGAGTTGGTGAAGTCACCTTCCTTTGCCTGGTATCAGGAAGGGACTATCAGCAGCAGGAAAGACCACAGGACTGCTTATCTCGAAGAAGCCTGCAAGAGAGCACTGCACTGAGAAGGGTACTTGCAGCTCATAACTTAAAAAAACAGTAAATAAGCAGTGAAAAAATAGTAACGCCAGGGTTGCATCAAGCCGAGGAAAATAAAACAGGAGCAACAACATCAAAGAAAATAAAGCGGGGTAGAGGAGCACAGCATATGCCCCTAGAGCTTGTCGAATTTTGCATATTTGCTTTGATTTAAAAGTGATCTGGTGGCCTGGAGTCGCTGTAAGCCTGCACTTGCCCCCATTCTACACAAAGAAAAGTGCACTCTCCATGTCTCCTCAGTGGAGAGAATTATTGGGAAGAACTAGTTACCCCTGAAAAGTTGGCTTTACTGTCAATCCACTCCCAGCACTGAACATATGTGTTGTTCTGGGAGTGATGGACCCTACTTGGGAGGATCCTGAGCAGCTTCTTGGTGATGTAAAATATGAAGTGTGTACTTTTGTTAACATTTGTATTTGTTAACATTGATATTGTAAAATACTTTGTACTAACTAATAGGTCCGGCTTTTTGATAATTAATGGCAAATGTTACAATTGTTGTGGCAAAGTCATTCAGTGTGTGTTTAAAAATGTAACATGTATTGCAAAAGACTGCAGGCCTAACTTCAACACTGTGGTCACTTTGACGTCATAATATTGCATATCTTAGTAGGCTTGCTATAGGTGTTTATAGGGATATTGCTCTTTTTGGGGTTAGGGCCTGCTGATGCTCAAATGGCTCAGGGTGTCTCATAACTATGGTGTCTAGTCTAGATTTAGGGGGATTAGATGCCAACTGTGACCTTTTTTAAGGTATGTGATTTACACTCCAGGCAGACGGTGAGAGCCTTCAGGAGGATTTCTAATTGGTATTTCCACTTCTATTTTGTAAGTATTTCTAATTGCCTATGCAGTGTGTGGGTGTGTGTGTGTGCGTTCATTAAAGTGCTTTTCCTTTTTAAAAATAAAAGCAGTGGCAGGACGAAGCCTTGCAGCCAGTACTTACACGTTAGTTTAACAAACCCCAAAAGAATTTGACCATATGGAAAAACGTGACAGTAAAAGTGTTTTGAATTGTTTCATTTGTCTCTGCTTTGGTGCCCTGAAACCCAAGTGCTGAGTGGTACTCGCATTCTAATCTGATGGTCCAGAGTATGGGAGCCCAGGACACCAGAGGCGAAAGACTCCAGGTGACACAACTAGGACCAGGTGACATCTGACTGCACTGGTAACTCCAGAATTGGACTTCTCATGGTGTAAACACAACATCTCACAACATCACCACTGCACCTAGCTTTTGGCTGTCACAAATTCACGAGGAAACTCAGGTGGTTTATTTTGGAAAAATAATTAAAAGGTAGTGAAGCTTTCTATTCATCTACCAGATTAGAAGGAGTGTAGATTACATTATCAACGAACAATCAAGCTCAGAATGATAAGAATTATATGGCAGTGAACATACTTTTGGAAATCTCTGTGGGGGAACTGATCTGTGATAGAGTGTTCCTGTTTCCAAAGATTGAAAATCGATCTACACATGGGAGATTAGTGGCTACACTTTATTCCATGCTGTTTAATACTGTTCATGATAAATCAATATATGTCAATCTTAGAGACATAATAAGTCTACCACTAGAAATATGTTCTGAAGAGGAAAAATAGGCTCAGGGGCGGAACAGCCATAATGAGACTATCTGAGAGTCCACGATTCAAAGTTTTGCAATAGTTTCATGTATTATGATTTTGTACCGCCATATGTTTACAGTGGGAAGGCTTTTTAGGAAAGATAGGTGAGGTACTGAAAGAAGTCTAACTAATTTGTGTAATATGGAAATACTGCATAATGCAATGGCCCTACGGAAAATTGCAAGCATGAGTCACAGTCTGTCGTAGTGGCCTAATGACAGCTAAGTGAGAGCTATTAAAATGGACATTGGAAATTGCTCCAAAGTCTGAAAATGTCTGAAGGATATATCTGACATAACTTTGTATTATAGACAATATTGGATGCAAGACTTAGAAAATGAGAAGGTAACACATAGGGTCTCTTCCTTGATTCCTAGACTATAACATAAAAAGGTGAAAATACAAATATTTCATCACAAATATACACAATATAATGCATGGGATTCTGTAACTCTTGTGTAAAGGTCAGTTTAGAATTGTATAATCTGCAACTTGTGACTCGCCCAGTTACCGATTATTATAAATTATTTCAGTCGAGTTTTGACATCACAATGCCTGCTGCCAGAGCCATCAGCCAGGTCAGGTTACAGAGCATCATTTGAGCTGTTGTTTAAAACAAAGAAAACAGAACTTTGCTGTTATTTCTTGTGCTCTAGTTTTCTAGCTTACAATGACAGGCAGAGAGAATATGTTTATTTTTTGCACTTCTTAGATAGTTAGAGAAAAGCTAGAATCTTTCTGCATGTTTCTACACGTTCTGAGACACTGCAGCTCTTTTCTTTTCTTTTTTTTAAACTACCATATATTGAACTGTTTCCCATATATGTTTGCAACAAATATCGAACAGGTTTTCAATGAGTTTAATTTTCCATTAGAGGTTTTAGTTTTATTCTTCATATTTGCAAACATGCACGCTCTTTTATATGAAACAGCTAAGCACCAAGGTTTTAAGTGGTTTGGGGGAAAGGTGATAGTGTGACCCTGTATTATATGGGGAAAAGTACCCCCTGGGGTACATGATAAGGATATTGCAAGACACCTCAGAGATCCATAACCTTAAAAAAGGAACACAGCCTTCAGCCTTTTTCTTCTATATGGTTTCAGAACTCCTCAGTGACTTGCAATATCCTTATAACGTTCAGCGGGTGTACTTTACCCCATATAATACAGGGTTATCCCTCATATATCATGAAACATATCCTGCACATCTAGGGGTAACAATTAAAATAAGAGCAAGAGTAATGTGTAAAGAATTAATGATACATGTCACTCAGGCATGAAGGACACAAGACATGGGGCGTGGCTACGCAGGCGATGAAGACGGACGTGCTCTGTTATAGCTCCGCCACTCATCCCCTGAAATTTGCTCAAATATCCGTCGAAAAGCATCCCCGGGACCGCTGAACAGGGCTGCTATGCCCCGACCAGGCTGGAGTTAACCCACAACCTTTGAGTGTGCCGTTACGAAATGAAATGGCAAAAATATCACACTGGAGAGGTGAGGCTGCGACGGAGATGCATGCAATATGGCCGCGGCCACTACGCAGTATTAAAGCTGTGCTATATCCCAAGGAACACATTGCGCCCCTGCCGTGAACGTACCTGTGAAAGGGAGCTCTCCTTGGCCCTTCTGCTGTTAGAAAGCCATTACCGGCCGTCCGTGCTTGGGAAGACCAGACGCAGGCAGGCGCCAGTGGCGGTGATCTGTGTGTGATCTCCTCAGCTTGCGTGCCGATCTGGGATGGATAAATGTGGACATCTTGTTCCAACGGGACGGACCGAATCCGAGCTGCCCCGCTGCGAGCAGATACCTCAGCGTCATCAGTGAGACCACGCAAGAGGATAGTCCCCGACATTGACTGCGGCCAATAAGCACAAAACAACGTCAGCATCTGGTGCGTGGCAGGGAAGGAAGCACCCATCAAGCCCCTCAAGCGGACGTAACAGACGGGAGAGACACTGAAACAGGCAGTAAGTGCAGGCCCACAGACCCTGGGCTAAAATAGACCTGTGTATGGCCAACGGGTTTATTTAGTTGGAGGAAGTCTGAGACTGGCGCAGCAAGCCAACACTTGCAGGCCCTGGACTGAGTGAATGCCGCCAGTACTGTGGGGGAGGCACAGAAGGGCGCAATAGGCAAGGCACCGAATATGCAGGGCTATCTCTAACTCCGGAAGCTCGCCCAGATGCCCGGCACGAAGAAGCCACCAAAATCGAGTTCTGGGCCATAACAGCTAACCGCCAGGGTAACATCATACCGGTATATTTAGGCGAGCCTGCAACATGATACACAGGCACCATATGTTGCACAGAGGCCGGCCTAGAACAGGCACTAGTAGCCCACTGATACAGCCTCCTTTAACTCGTGCCCAGTCAGACAAAATGTCCGGGGATGGGCCCACTGATAAGATGTCTAATAAACTAGATGCCATTTTGGCCGTGGTAGAGAAATTGAGTGCGTCGATGGAGCAGACTCGAACCTCACTAGAAAATAAAATAGACAAGGTAGTGATTGACTTCAACGTCCTACACGCCGATCACCGTAAACTTACAGATAGAACGGCTACGCTGGAAGATACAATGGCGGAAATCTCCCCACAGGCACAGGCCGCTGAAAAGCGCCTCAAAGATCTCACAGCACGAGTAAACTTTCTTGAGAGTTGAGTCGAAGACTCAGAAGGCCGGTCACAGTGCAACAATGTGCAGGTAGTGGGGTTTCCTGAAGGGGAAGAAGGCAGACATGTAATCGCATTTACAGAGAACTGGATACGCAATCTGCTACCGATGGAATCGCTGTCGCAACATTTTGTCATTGAACGGGCACACAGGGTGCCAAACAGACTCCCGCCACCGGGTGCAAACCCAAGACCATTCCTGTTCTGAGTACTAAATTATAGGGACAGAGACAGCATACTCCAGGAAATGAGGAAATTACAGAAAGTACAAGTGGGAAACAGCACGTTCATGTTTTTCCCCGATTTCACTGCAGCAGTCCAAAGGTAGCGGTAGTCATTCATGGAGGTGAAGCGAAGACTTCAACAGCAAGATCTCAAGTACTCCTTACTTTTCCCCGCTCGTCTGCGGGTAATTGCAAAAGGAAAGTCTTATTTCTTCGATACCCCTGGAGCAGCGTGGGAATGGCTAGATTCCCAGGAGTTGTCGGAGGAAGCTTCGGCTGCCAGAGGAGCGGTAGAGAAGTGTCCGAGCGAAGTCCAGAGACAACGCAGAAGAGAGAAAAGGCACAAACAACAGTTGCTGTCCCAAACTATTGGCCCAAACCTAGACCAAATGAGGCTAGATCAACGCAATGCACTGCAAGCAGCAGCGGAAATAGGAAGTGCGCTGGGTGATACCACATCGGAAACCAGCATACCAGACAGAGGATGCGATAAAGAGTCAACGGATGAAACCCTGAACTCCCAAGACTCAGACACTTTGCCAGACGTCACTCCCCAGACGGCAGATGGAATAATCTAACATGCCGTGCACAGACCATGGGACTGGGGGCACGAGATCGCAGCAACGAATAAGTATAAAGGGACTTTAGAATTGTAGATATACAATAGTTGATAACTGTAATGTCTATTTCTCCCCTCTTCATGTCACGGGGAACGTATAGATGTAAGTAGATTCCAAACCTTAATACCTTATATTGGTTGGCAGAAGGCCTCTCCTGATGAGGGGGGCACGTAAAAAGTTGCGAGGTCCCGGTATATGCCTACCTTATACTGCTCAGGGGAGATGCTTTGTTTTGAATTCACTTATTCGTAGATATACACTGCCTGGGTGACCCCCACCTCTTGTCATTGACAAATGTTTATTCATCTCTTTGTTTGGACGACTGCTTGTTGCACTCTCGCCCTTTTGGCATTATATGTTATGGTTTCGACCCATCACGCACTGAGCCGACACAGTCCCCCAATCGGCTTTATAGAAAGGATTTACACACCACCACCCACAGTACATGTCATGCACATTACTGCTGCCACAGGACATTACACGGAGCATATACCCATCCACACAACCGCACAATTGCACCAATTAAGATATGTACGTGGAACGTAAAAGGGATACATAGCCCCTCCCGCAGATATTTGATTTATTCATATCTCAAGAGGCACCAAATACAGATAGCTCTTCTGCAAGAGACACATTTAGCGGGATCAGAGGCAAAGAACCTACATAGAAGGTGGAGGGGGCAAATATACGCCACAGGCTATTCAGCATATGCCAGAGGGACACTAATCTGGGTTCAGCCAGGTACCCCCTTCAATATCGAAGAGTCACATATAGATGTGGATGGTCGATACGTCATAGTGAAGGGTAGGCTGGACGGCAGACCAGTTAAAATAGCATCGATATATGCACCCAATAACGACCAAGCCTCATTCCTAGACCTCCTGTCGGGCAAGCTATCAGCTTGGCACGCGACCCCAATGCTACTTGGTGGGAATTACAATTGTGTATTAGATGTGGACCTGGACCGTTCCTTTCCCCCATTACCCGGAGCACCCACTGTCGCTGCCATGCGGGCTTTGAAGAGCTAGGCTACGCAGTGGCATTTAACAGACACGTGGAGACATATGAACCCTACGGACAGGATTTACTCATTTTATTCAGGAGCACACGACTTACATGTCCACCTTGATCGTATGCTAGTCACAGACGACCTATTAACCATCATAGCAGACCCCCAATACCTTGGGAGAACCCACTCAGACCACAACCCGCACACATTACAGCTAGAATGGAGTATCACTGCAACACCAATTCCAAGATGGCGAATGCAACCCAAACTGTTAGAAGACGGGCTTTCAGGGATTCACTGGGGACGGCGATAGCACAGTACTTCAAAGAAAACACTGACACTGCGTCATCGACTCTAATAGAATGGGACGCATTCAAAACGGTCATGAGGGGACTCTGCCTAGGCACACAAGCGAGCATGCGTAAGATGCTAGAAACTGACTTAACCAGACTGGAAAACAGACTGGCAAACTGTTAGAACTGGGGGTCTCTAGTTGGCTGAGGTAGGTACCTTTGTCCAAATAGGGACCCTTGCTTCTAGTCAGGGTAAGGAGGGACACACCTTTAGATAACCCCTGCTCACCCCCTGGTAGTTTGGCATGAGCAGCCAGGCTTATCTCCAAGGCAATGTGTAAAGTATTTGCAACCACACTCCCAGTAACACAGTGATAACACCACAAATGGACACCACACTGGTTTCATAAAAATAACAGTATCTTTATAAAAAGGCATACGATGAGACCAAACGATAGAAAACCAACATATGCGTATTCGTAATAATTCACTTGGCCGGTTACCAGGCCAGCAATCACTTGTAGGTTCTTGCGGTATTAATGAGCAATTTACGATCTCTAATGCAGTCCTAATGCAAAGCTATGCAGTTCGTAATGTAACAATAGGACAGTCCTTAATGCAAGAATCAGGCAGTTCGTAATGCAATAATAATGCGATTCGTAATGTAAGAATCAGGCAGTTGGTAATGCAATAATAATGCGGTTCGTGATGCAAGAATCAGGCAGTTCGTAATGCAATAATAATGCGATTCGTAATGCAAAAATCAGGCAGTTCGTAATGCAATAATAATGCGGTTCGTGATGCAATCTGCGCGGTCAACTGAGGCCCCCACTAGGCCCCAACAGCAGAGACAACGGTCATAGACTTACAGGGGCGGCCCCGGTCCTGCTGGGCAGGTCCGGGCCGCTCGGGGACTCAGCGCGTCTAACGCGGGGCAACGGGAGAGAGCTCGGAGCACTCCTGTACTCCTCCTGCACGCCTCCCCAGGCCAAACACGCTTGCGGCTCCCGACCGGAGTCCAAGCCTTACCTGGGGGGGGGGGGGGTGCGCTGCCTCGCTCTCTCTCCCCGCTCGTCGGACGTCCTGCTGGGCAATCCCGATCACGTTGTGGCTCTGTTGCTAGGCGGCGCTGTAGCCGGACAGGTTACGGCGCTGCTTTCTCCGTCGCTGATGATCTTGGGCAGATTCTTTTCGACGAACCATGATCATGATCCCTTTCACCTTGTAGCTTCCTTAGCTTCAAGCAATCCTTTAGCACGTTGCGGCTCGGGCCGGCGGCGGTGATCCTTACTCACAGCCTCAGTTACGATCACGGCTCGGGCCACAAACAGCAATACAGCAGCGTGGACGATGTTTTACGCTGCGGGGGCAATGCGAACCCGGGGCACCTCGTAAACAGTACTCCGGACCACACGGCAGTCTCAGGCGTGCAAGAGCACCACGCACACAGCGTCGCTGAGACACGGTTCCTCAGTTCCAAGTACCCCGTTAGCACGTTGCGGCTCGGGCCGGCGGCGGCGATCTTTACTCGCAGCCTCAGTTACGATGACGGCTCGGGCCACAAACAGCAATAGAGCAGCGTGGACGATGTTTCACGCTGCGGTGGCAATGCGATCACGGGCACCTCGTAAACAGTACCACGGACCACATGGCAGTCTCAGGCGTGCAAGAGCACCACGCACACAGCGTCGCTGAGACACGGGTCTTAGTTTCAAACAGTCCTTTGGCACGTTGCGGCTCGGGCCGGCGGCGGTGATCTTTACTCACAGCCTCAGGTACGATGACGGCTCAGGCCACAACAGCAAGGCAGCAGCGTGGACGATGTTTCACGCTGCGGGGGCAATGCGATCACGGGGCACCTCGTAAACAGTACCACGGACCACACGGCAGTCTCAGGCGTGCAAGAACACCACGCACACAGAGTCGCTGAGACACGGTTGGAAACTTTTGTGTTCCTGAGTTTCCACAACAGGGGACCAGCTCTCCTCAGACCCTTGGAGACACGCTACTTCAGGACACAGCACACAGCAAAGTCCTCACAAGCAGGGGGACACAGCACACAGCAAAGTCCCTTGTCCTCTCCTTAGTCAAACCAGCAAACTGCAGGCCAGCCCCAGAACACACAGCAAGGGCAGTCCTTCTCTTCAGTCTCTTCAGCTGTTCTTCTTTGGCAGAGGTTTCTCTTGATCACAAAGTAGGTTCAATCCTTTTTTCAGTATGGATTGCAGTCTTGAGTTCAGGGGTTTCAGCTCTTACATTTATACCCCTAAATGTCTTTGAAGTCTTTGTGTTCAGGGGGCTCTGAGCCCAGTCCAAACCAGTTCTGGGTGCCTTCCTGCCAGGGCACACCTTCTTCCTTTGATAGTGGGGTCTGGGGCCCAGACGCTCAGCAGGAGGTGGAGCCATCCTTTTGTGGCAGCAACACAGCCCTCTTCACATCCAGGGGGCTACTCCTCCCCCTACATCAAATGCAGGCCCAGGCTGTTGCTGTCTCACCTTCTCCTCCCTGGGGTCCGGACACTTCCCAGACCCTGTCACATCTAAACCCAGGCAGGCAATATACAACCAGGCAGAGGCACAGAAGATGGTTTAAGACAAGAAACCAGCCACTTTTAAAAACGTGGTTTCTAAGCACACAATTTAAAAACCATCTTCACAAAAAGATGTGTTATTAAATTCTGAGTTCAGGCAGACTAAACTCCATCTCTCCATCTTATGCCTATGGGAAGATATGCTGGAAAAATGGGACACAGCATTCCCCATTCTGTCCTATGGGCAAGATGGCCTTGCAACAGTGAAAAACGAATTTGGCAATATTTCACTGTTAGGACATGGTACACACCTCAGTACATGTTCTACCTTTCAAATACACTGCACCCTGCCCCGGGGGGTACCTTGGGCCTACTATAGGGGTATCTGAGGTGCATAAAAAGGGAAGGTAAGGCCTGGCAAGTGGGTGCACTTGCCAGTACAACAAGGCAGTTAACAAACTGCGCGCAGGCACTGCAGTGGCAGGCCTGAGATCTCTCTTTATGGCTACTTGTG
This sequence comes from Calotriton arnoldi, assembly GCA_963921515.1. NCBI lineage: Eukaryota > Metazoa > Chordata > Amphibia > Caudata > Salamandridae > Calotriton > Calotriton arnoldi. The sequence goes on along the minus strand of CAWUFW010000084.1, from coordinate 1,116,064 downwards.
TGGGTGGCACAATTAGTGCTGCAGGCCCACTAGTAACATTTGCATTACCAGCCCTGGCACACATAGTGCACTTTACTAGGGACTTTACTAGTAAGGCAAACATACCAATTATGGACAACCAATTACCATAACACTTTATACAGGGAGCACTTGCACTTTGACACTGATCAGCAGTGGCAAAGTGCCCAAAGCATCTAAGTCGGCAACATTATGTCAGAAAAAGGTCTAGGAGGAAGGCAAAAAAGTTTAAGGAACTTTAGCCAAAAAGGGCCAAGTCCAACACAAACCTTGAGAGACACGCAGATAGGGATGCCGGAAGGAGATTGAGTGAAAGCAGGACAGAACATGCCCAACTATTAGAGAGGCTCTGTTGCATTAATTATGCTGCCCACTCCGTACGCACGCATAATACTGGCGAGAAAGCTGGCAGGCTCCTCGCATGGCTCATTAGGCAGGACAACGCCGGATCCCCTGTTACATCCATTTGCTCGTCACATGGTATAACACTATATTCACAGCAAGACATCCACCGGGAATTCACAAGCCACTACACCATGTTATATAAATCCACAGTCTCAGTGACGACAGAGGAAATTCACAGCTACCTGGAAGGCATTGCCCTCCCCCAGCTGACCCCTGAACAGAGGTTTGACCTAGACGAGCCTATAAACCTGGAATAAATCCAGGCAAGCATACGCGCCCTTGTCACCGGAAAGACCCCGGGCCCCGATGGCTTGTCATCTGAATTTTATAAGGCTTATGCGGAACAGCTGATGACGCAACTCAAAAGGGTGTATGACACTGCATTAACGGACTCCCTGCTCTCAGCTACGCAAAAAGAAGCATTGCTGGTCTCTCTTCCCAAGCCCGGTAGGGACCCGGAGTTACTAGGCTCCTACAGACTGTTGGCATTACTTAATACGGATTACAAAATCTTAGCATCTATAATAGCCGCGAGACTGGCCCCGTTGGTGAAAACCTTGGTTCACACTGACCAAAACGGCTTCGTCCCCGACCGGAGCACAGCACTGAACATTTGTATACTATTCAGGGTGCAGCGATACGCTACTGACACCTGGCCTAACTCGGGCTGTATGGTCTTAGACCTGGAGAAGGCCTTTAACTCACTTGAATGGCCCTACCTCTTTGAGGTACTACGTGGGTATGGATTTGGAGACTCCTTCCTCCAGATGATCAGGTTACTCTACACACAACCCACGATTCGGGTGCAAACAGGAGGTATGATATCAGAGAATATACCTATCAAGAGAGGCACCAGACAGGGTTGTCCCCTATCTCCTCTTCTTTTTTTCGCTCATAATGGAACCGCTTGCAACACAATTTCGCAATGGGGCGGGAACTGGGGCATCCGGTTGGGGGACAGCCTACATACGGTCTCTCTTTACGCAGATGACCTTCTGCTCTACATCAGAGATCTGCACAATATACCTGGCATTGTGGCGGAAACGCTACAGAACTTTGAGAAGATGTCAGGCCTCAAGGTGAACTGGGCCAAGTCATGTTTGTATCCTTTTAGGGAAGAGACCCCAAACCCACATTTGCAAATAAACAACTTTCTTCTTAGTTGGCAGCCAGTTACTTTTAGATATCTGGGCATCTTCGTCTACCGCGATCCCGCTGATATCCTAGACGGGAACTTGGCCAGGACCATATCTGCCATCAGGTCACAGGTCAAGTTTTGGAAGACGCTCCCGCTGAACGTGATGGGCAGAGTCGCTTTGACCAAGATGGTAATGTTGCCGAAGTTACTATATTATTTTTCCAATCTCCCAGTCTACGTTCCCACTAAAACATTTTGGGAATTAGTACAGCTGATCCGAAGTTTCATTTGGAACGAGGGCCGCCACAGAATAGCGTTACAGAAAATGTATGCGCCTCCCTGCAGGGGAGGACTAGCGGTTCCTAATATGGAGCTCTATTACCTGGCTGCACAGCTGTAGTAGGTGACGAGATGGCTCGCTGGGCTCAATTTGAATGACACAGCTACTTCACATCCGCCATGGTCACAATCTCAGATTTACCATTTGTTTCATCCAATAGCTCGCCCCCTAATCCATTGCAGGCCTGCCTAGCCCTAGCTTATCGCTGCTACAAACGTAGTCTTTACATTACTAGGAATACAATCCCATATGCCCCAACGCTACCTCTTTTAGGGACACCGAGAAGCAAAACAGGTACCTCTAATGGAGTGCTCACACAGTGGCACGCAGCGCGAAGATCCACACATTGGGTGGTTTATATGTTGACGGTACCCTGATACCCTTCGATAGACTCTCGACCGAGAATGATTTACCAGCAGGTCAATTTCTATTATACAATTCAATTATAAGATCACTCTCACAGGCCTGGGGTGACATAACCACTGAGCCAGAAGTACATCTCCTGATTCAATACTTACACGTAATGGGCAACGGATCTCACATAATACACTGGCTGACAGAAGCACTCTTATCTCACACAACACAGCCCATGGCGGCCTTAAGTACAAGGTGGGAGGCAGACAGGGGGAGTCCATGGACAGATCGTGAATGGGACATGATATTAGCTAGCCCCATGCAAATTTCAAGACATGCTAAATTCAAGCTCATATAAACATATATCACACACAGGGCATACCTATCTCCAGATAAGCTGAACAAATACTTCCAGCTAACTAGCTCAGCATGTCCTCGATGTCTACAGGTGGATGCTGACCTTTTACACATGCTGTGGTCCTGCCCCTCCTTACAAACATATTGGCAGGGAATAACAACAGCACTTGCGACATACACTGACAGACCTCGATTACGAACTTGGGAAAAATGTATATTAGGTTCTTTCCCCAGATCAAAGAAACACAGGGTTACCTCCAGATTTCTTGACCTTGGACTCCTAGTCGCCAAAAGATTAATCACCAAAAGGTGGAAAAGCAGTACACCCTCCGCCCTCAACAGCTTGAAAAACTCACTGGCGATATGGGCACAGGCAGAAAGCACGGCCTTGCACAGGGAGGAGATAGCGGGGCTACGCAAATACCCCATCGTGCAATATTGGGATGCTATGTTAGTGGAGTTGAAATTTGTAGACGGGGAAACCAGAAGTAACAACCCACAAAATGACGATAGGGCGTGATCTGATAATGATGCCTCAGCATGCCCACCTCAGGTTCCAACCAAACACGACATTCGGTTGAGCTCAAGGTATAACAAGGGGTAGGAGAGAGATGTGCAAGAGGGGGGACCGACCCAGAACCATGTCCTATTCTGCAACATGTGGAGGAGGTGGGACACAATTAGACACATATCCTTGAGAATGCAGCCACTATTGTTTGCTAGACATGACTCAGGTGTGACGGACTGTTATTGTTGTTTTGTTCGTATTATGTTAAATTTGCAACATATTGCTTTCATGATGTGGGCCATGCAGCATGAAAGAAACAGCCTGATAGACAAACGGTCACATGCACCAGACGGAAGGTAACCAGAGATTTGAGTAATGTGATCCGCTATTCACGTAATTGTCAGATACTACAAAAATGTAAGATAATCACTGTTCCTTAGTGACATAGGGTTATTTGCATGCAACCGTTTTACTGCAATTAAGCAGACCTGATTAATATACAACTATGTACAAGTGTAGACAATAATGATACCACAATATGTATACAGTGCCCTGTTTCATGTGTGAACAGTAATGTATATATATATAAAAATGCAAATAAAGATATTTAAACAAAAAAAATGAAGGACACAAGACATGAACAGTAATCCCAGAATAGTTCTCACACATTTCCGCCCATATCGAGCATCATCAACTACACATGTAGGGATGACATGAGTGTAAAATACTAATGGCAGGCTAACTATTTAAAGACATGTAAAAGAACACTGAGTAGTATAACCAAAAGTAACACAATGATGTTACATCTCAGAATAAACTTTTAATCACTGCGATAGCTGAGTAAAATTATATTCACAATTAGCAAGTTTAAATTCATATACGCCTATTCTTCTAATGTATTGCACATCAGCCATAGCATCCCTAAATAGACCGGATGTGATAAATTATGCTAGATTTTAACTCAATCTATTATCACCTTTTATTTAACCAAATATGGCTCTCCTCTTTTTGAACGGCTCTTTACGCTATGATTGCTTAATCCTGCTCTCATGATAATGTTAGAAATCTCTAACAAACGTGGAATATCATTGCATAATGCATACTGTAATTGGAAAATTCAATACAAATTAGAAGGCATAAAATAGCACTATTCCCCTTAACCAGTGTATTGTTCCCCTGAAGCCAATTTTCAGAACTGGGGTTAGAGGAAATAGGCATATGCTCATAAATATCTAAAATAAAAAGAAATGAGGGGTGTCTATGCATATTCAAAATAAGGAAGAGGGGAGATCACATTATCTATGAGCAACAACGCTCAGGATCAATATAAATATGTGGGATTGTACAGACAATTTGAAACCTCTGTATAGGGGAACTGCCCTGTGCTAGAGATTTCCAATTGCCAAAGATTGGAAATTTGATCTGCATTTCGGGGATTAGTGGCTGCGCTTTATTTCATGCTGTTAAATCAGTGCTTAATTTGTAAAATATGAAGTGCAGGTGCTCAAATGTTTGTCGGAGGCCACACCTACTTTTCTCTGGCTCCACCCACTCCCTCCACTGGCTCCACCCACTTACTATATTAGCTCCACCCACATCTTCAACTGGCACTGCTGTCAGTTGTTTTTGCACATAATCTTTAATACATACTAAGACACAGCACAATTACATTACAAATTTACAAGCACAAACCATGGCACGCCGCACACTTAAAGCGCCTTTAAGACTATGGGCTCATTCATTAGGTGTGCAACTACTTACTTACTGGTAGGAAAAATGACAACCAGTTTATTTAACATCCTGCTTTTCATGATACTCAAGGAAGCTGGAGCTAAAAGTCTTCCAAGGCAGTGCAAGCAGGAACCTCAATCCGTCGGTCCATAGGCCTCTCACTGATCTTTTAATACAAGAACCTAAATATGTGGATTTATACTAAAGCTCTCAACTGCTCAAATGTCAGGCAATGGAGCCATGGCCGTCACGCATCACCCACAGTTAGAGGTTCTAATTTCCTGTCTGTGCCATCCCCGATAGTGGGCATTCCAGCCAGGACTGCCAGAGCAGCGAGACAGGATGATGGCACCAGTACTGGATGGCATGGCACTGGTCCAGGATGCCGGCGTCTGTGAACTTATGATGTGGGGGAAAACACCATTCTGGAAAGGAAACCTGATCAGTGTGATACAGATAATAATACATTCCTTCCCATCCCAAGGCTTTCCATTCAGTTATTCAATCGTTAATAGACACAGGCTAGAGGCAGATTGCATTAATGTGCACGAGTGATAGGCAATTTAGGATTTGCATTTCTACAGATCGGCCAGAGGGATATTTATTTTCGTAGCAGTCGGTTGGTGAAAATGTCTTTTAGTGCACTTTTTAATTGTTGCAAATTGTGCTGCAAAATTGCCATTACTGCCTCAAATTGATGTAATTTGGCCCCACTATTGCAAGTTGGCCTCTGCCTACTTAGGTCTCGTGACACGGTGGAACTGCGGTCTGTGGGCGAGAAGTGAGCATGGACTGGAGTATGGCCTGCAGGCAGCTTGTCAATAGAAGCTATTTCTATTCCCAACTAACGGACTAGAAAACTCTCAAAAGAGTGCATGTGCTCTTTCGAAATGTATTCTTCAAAACGTTCCAAGGTGCCAAGGCTGTGGCCCCTGTGCACTAGAAACTCCCTAACTTTCTTATTAGATCATTTAATTGGATCGTTGGAAATCCAGTGGGATATTCTTGAAAATGGACATTTAACACAAAATAAGTGTTCGTAGCAAATCATCATGGGAGGCCCACTTACAAACTCACAAAGCCTCGACACCTGTCAAACCTTTTTAAGTCTGTAAATTTATTTTCATTACACATTTATTAAATGTATTACTTTCTCCGTAGATATTTTATTTTCGCCAGTTTCACATTTTGAAGTACCTGCCTTCACGCACTGACGTGTATCATTTGTCCAATTGTTTAATAAACCCGTTCATAAGATCAGTTTTCCGCGTTAATTATTGCTAAAATATGCATGCTAAACTTTTATTCTCTAGTATGAGCTCCACTGCAAAGACACGTAGCCACGGAGTGCATTCTCCTGCTGTACTCTTGGATTTTCATACAGAAACCCAAAGGAACAATAGTTGCTGTTGCACCAGTACTGTGTCTGTGCTCTGTGTTGCATTCCATCTATGCTCAGTCAGTCCAATGCTTGCAAACTTTTTGCAAGAAGTGCTTTTACAACGATGGGGTGCCGGACTGCCGCACGGTGCGTGCAGCGTGCGTGCACAAGGTTTCAACTTTAAAGCCTAGAATCAATCTGGAATATGGCCGGTCAGGAGGACTGCCAGGAATCAGGATGCCGCCAAGCATTTGGGCGAGTGAGCCCAAACTACTCTTTAATAAAATTCTTTTGCGCTTGAGTCGATTATTCCAGTCAAGATGTGTGTGTGACGCCTCAGAAATTCGGACGTAGCGTTATTTTACAGGACCGACCGACCATCATCAGTTCATGATTTTAGTAACTCGCAGACGCATACATAATTGTTTGTACCCTGATGGAAGTTAGAGGGAATGCCTCTGCTTGCCTATCTTTTAGGCAATGCCCGGGGTTACTCCGAGCCATTTGTTGAGTGAGACGACGGTGACCACACCTGACTGAGAAAGTGAAACCAAACTGTGGGAACCGAATTCGTGCGCGGCTGCGCGCCATGTTTGGACAAGTCAGCGAGCCAGGGGCTGGGGGGGCAGGGCCTTGGCCTTTTAACTTATTTAAACCCGGCAGGCCAGTACTGCGGCGCTGGCAGGCCCTATCGAGATATCACATAGGTGTACCGCTAAGGGCGCCGCGCGGCGGCTACTACTAGGCCAGGCACTACTGGGTCTGGCATTCAGTGAATATGAATCACATCCTAATAATCGTATCTGGTATCTTATGGAGCCGCCGGAGGCGAGCTGCCACCCACCACGCCGCTGATCTGACAACCGGACCGTCACGCCACTACGCTCCCAAAAATCAGCGTTGGTTTTGGCACGGCATATTATTGGAATGGCATCGCTAGTAAGTTGGTTTAGCTACTAGTACTAAGTAAGTTAGTTTACTGCTTAACTTCTTACCGTTACTCGTGGTGGGCCGGCCGACACTGCCTTTAATAACTGATTACGATTAGGCGGCCTGGTGCTGCTTGCTACCAGACAGTACTGTACTGCTGGCTGATCGATGCCTGCACAGCACAGGCTGCCCTGCCCTCAACGTCGTCGTCGGTCGGGTCAGAACTCGGGCTGACTTGAACGCCGACGATGACTCGTGGTGAGCTGCGGTGGTTATGCTGGGGCGTGGCAATGTGAAAAAGATCTGCGCATGCTACCGCGTGCACAGCCCCTACCCATCAGAACCAAATCCAGCCCAAATAAATCAGTGTGTGTGTCCTGCCCACCCACCGGCAAGTGGCAACACTGACTGAACTAAGGGCCGCGGCCGCCATGTTCAACATATGATTTATTATTAATTTATATGAATCTTCTCTTGGGCTCAGCCTCAGGGCAGGCTAAGTGACTAAGAAGTCTCACAGCCGCCCGCAACACTGTTAACCGCCGTGACTCACTCGGGAGACGTGAAAAACACGCTGCGAGTACAGTAAGGTAAATTTTAAAAAACATCAAGATGTGACGTGCGCAGCAGATGCGTAGACCCGGCCCTGATAATTAAGCTAAGCACCGGAAATCACCGGCACAAATTAAGCACTGTATACTGTCCGCGATAAATAGGTTTCTCACAGTCTTAGAAACAAGAGGAGCCTCCCACTAGAATGGCAATTAGAATGGACATAGCAAGGTAACAGCCATATTGAGGTGATTTGAAAGTCCAAGATACAACTCACACGATTTATAACACTGCAAGTATTGCATTATATATCCCAAAATGTTTAATGTTGTGCATGCTCGCAACCTTTTCGTGTGATAGTACATGCACTTAGATTTTGTGTATTATTTACCCCTTCACTCGCAAAGTAATTCTCAAAGTAGAATTCATGACAAAAGTTCAATTTTAAAACCCCAATGACAGCAAATAGGCCATACATACGATATTTCGAGAAAAAGCAGTTTGTCAGACCTAACCAGCAATCAGGAAGAAGTCATATACTCTGTTCTATGACTAAAAACGAACATACCAAAAGTCATAGTTGTCCTAATTGCAGGTATTAACTGCATGACTTTTCCAAATACAATTTTGCATAATGGGTTTTAAGATCATTTTTACAGTCTCAGCCAGTATGGTGGGCTTCTGATATTTACTCTCTCCTTGAATTTGTATTAAAAAGTTTATTACAGACTATAAAAACACTCAGAGGGCAAAAATATAACATTGTTGAGGAGCAGTATGTGAGTAATATATTCCTTTCATGGTGTTATCAGGCCTTTGTCAACCTGAGGTTGGTGGCCAGAAAAGAGCCACAAAAAGTCAGATATAGGAAAACTACAATCTCATAAATAAACCATTCCCGACCGACTGCCGTTTATAGTATCCGTATAAAACTTATTCTAGACAGTTCCTGACTTTCACTTTCACCAATAAAGCCACTGTGAATTTATCTTGCAGCTTGTGTTTGCAGATCTATTGCAAGAAACTCAAATTGGTTCTATGATTGATAATTGTTTTATTTTGTATAAATAACTTAACCAACAGATAATAGTTTTTTCTAATACCTTAACCACCTCTTGATTTTTATAATTTCTTCCTTATATCTTGGTAACAGGAGAAAGCAAATAATAAAAACCCCATCATTTCTAAAGCCCCAGATTTGCAACCATGAAACCTTTAAATTGTACAATTCCTTTCCCCATGCCTTCAGCGAAAATTATCCCAATTGGGTTTAAAGTATGAATGCATACAGGTCTCTCCATAATATTGTGCAATGGACTGTGGTGCACCTTTCTGGTCCCAGAACAGACATGATCAAACAGCAGTCATTAAGGGTCTGATTAATAAACCTAATATAGAAGGCAGAATATCAACGGGTCACAATTATGACCAGAACATCGAGGGGCAAAATATGAAAGAGGAACGTGCAAAAAGGGAGGTATGGATTTACTATTATTAAACCCACATCTACGTACCTTGAAAATATATATATCACTAAGGTATGTATATGTGGAGTTAAATACAGAAAAATCTATACTAGCTTACCTTTCGATATTTTGTATCTTGATAGTCTCGTCACGATAGTGTGTCCCTTCGATATTCTGTCTTCAATATTGTTCTGCATTCTGTCCATCAATTGTTGTTTTTGCATTTGTCACCCCGAGTGGGACGGGTATGCCCAGACGTGGGTCCCGTGCTCTCCATGCCACTGGAATCAAGCTATCCTGGCTGAAGAGGGGTGAAACCCCGAAACCGGTCCTAGGATGCTTGTTTCCAGTCCAGGGAGCACCTGGCTTGGCAGTTCGGGCTGGACTGTTCCCATGAGGCACAGGGTCAAGACTGATTTGCATATGGCTGGGTTCAAACTGGAATGGCATGGTGAGCAAAAAAACGATGGATTTAGGCCCAGATCTCTGTACTGGGGTGAATGTATGACATTGTTCTGTATTCTGTCCATCAATTGTTGTTTTTGCATTTGTCACCCCGAGTGGAACGGGTATGCCCAGACGTGGGTTCCGTGCTCTCCATGCCACTGGAATCAAGCTATCCTGGCTGAAGAGGGGTGAAACCCTGAAACCGGTCCTAGGATGCTTGTTTCCAGTCCAGGGAGGACCTGGCTTGGCAGTTCGGGCTGGACTGTTCCCATGAGGCACAGGGTCAAGACTGATTTGCATATGGCTGGGTTCAAACTGGAATGGCATGGTGAGCAAATATACGATGGATTTAGGCCCACATCTCTGTACTGGGGTGAATGTATGACATTGTTCTGCATTCTGTCCATCAATTGTTGTTTTTCCATTTGTCACCCGAGTGGGACGGGTATGCCCAGACGTGGGTCCTGTGCTCTCCATGCCACTGGAATCAAGCTATCCTGGCTGAAGAGGGGTGAAACCCCGAAACCGGTCCTAGGATGCTTGTTTCCAGTCCAGGAGGAACTGGCTTGGCAGTTCGGGCTGGACTGTTCCCATGAGGCACAGGGTCAAGACTGATTTGCATATGGCTGGGTTCAAACTAGAATGGCATGGTGAGCAAAAAACGATGGATTTAGGCCCAGATCTCTGTACTGGGGTGAATGTATGACATTGTTCTGCATTCTATCCATCAATTGTTGTTTTTGCATTTGTCACCCCGAGTGGGACGGGTACGCCCAGACGTGGGTCCCGTGCTCTCCATGCCACTGGAATCAAGCTATCCTGGCTGAAGAGGGGTGAAACCCCGAAATCGGTCCTAGGATGCTTGTTTCCAGTCCAGGGAGGACCTGGCTTGGCAGTTCGGGCTGGACTGTTCCCATGAGGCACAGGGTCAAGACTGATTTGCATATGGCTGGGTTCAAACTGGAATGGCATGGTGAGCAAAAAAACGATGGATTTAGGCCCAGATCTCTGTACTGGGGTGAATGTATGACATTGTTCTGCATTCTGTCCATCAATTGTTGTTTTTGCATTCAATATTCCTGACCCACACCTTCTCTAAGTATGCCTTATTCCTGAAAACTTGTTAGTACATGATTTGGAAGCATGGACTAGGACGCAGTCTCTCACTGAAAATGATTTGTGAATAAAGCCTGGAAAATCAGGCCTAATGTACGTAATGCCGAAGTATGACACACCTTCTCACGAAAAAGCTTTGTGAGTGGGCCCAAAGTTCTGCTTCCATTTACTCCCAAAATTCAAAACTTTTGTTTTGATGATGTTAACACCCAAATGATTTGCCATTGAGCAGCTTTGCAGTTTATCAATCTGCTTTTCATGCCACATTTCTGCTTGGTCCATGAAACCAGAAAAGGGTATGCATGTGTTCATTATCTATAATTGGTGGAAAGGTTGATCGTCGTTCAGCACAGAAGGGATTTCTTCTGAGTACAAGTTAAGCACTACAAGGATCAGCAAAAGGCCCTAGTTTAACTTTTTGTAGATGTATATCTGGACTGCAGCGTGGTCCCCACACTATGTATGTAAACCACTTTCATTGTGTGAGCACACATCTTTAACCACTTAAATCCAATTCATGTAATCTGAAGTGTTCTTTAAGTGCTGTGGTGCACTTCACGGATGGCTACTACTTCAGCTAACAAAGTAATAAATTCAGGAAATTCTTTCAGTGTTATGCGGTGCAATGTGCCATACTCATGCAGATTTAAGTCAAAGTAAAGATGAAGAGAGCAATTAATAACTGGGGTAACCTTATATGATTCACAACTGAGACCATTTCAGCCATATCCTGTTAAGAGCTGATTCTATCAAAAGCAGTCCTGGAGTCCACAAAGCCCACATATCTTTTGCCACACTGCTTAGATGAACTCTATGCTCAACAAGAAAACAAGTTAAAGTTGGGAAGCTAGTTAAGTTCTATTATTTCTTATAGAGGACTCAGATTTAATAGAGGACCTCTTTTCTTGTCTCCTGGTTGATTTCAACCCAGGCTTCTCTAAGAAGTGACAGTGTTTCATACCCGGCCAGCCACAATATGGCCGACCCTGTGCATTTTACAGATAAAGAACAAGTGCAGTATTTCATTAACGCTTTCTAAATTAACCATAGACATATCCCCTGAACAAAACCTACATTTAAAGTACCAGACCTGAATCAGAATGCTTTTTCTCTTTGCTCTTCATTTATCAGATGTGTGGGAGTGGGCTGAGTAGAGTAAACTGGTGCATCCAACAGGCCAAGTCTATCAACCCAACCTAATGCAGATTTGTATGTTAACACCAATGCTGCTTACCTTGTAAAAAGCCCCCATGGCACATGCGTTGCATGCTACAGACTCATGCATTAGATTTTATCTGTCCTTACGCATTTTCTGGTTTGGATGCAACCAGAAAGTGTGTAAATGCAAAAGGACTACTGGACTTCAATGTCCATTAAAATTAAAATGTCGTTCCATCAAATTGTTTCCCTTCTGAAACTGAAGGCAACAAGTTCAGGCCAGGTCACAAAGGCATTTGCAAGTAACTTGCTCTGTTTACCTCATGGCTCCTGTCAAGGGAATAATTTGATTAGAGCCTATAAAAATCGTTTCCTGAAAGGAAGAGCATTTTTAAAATGTAACATAATAGTCACTAGAGGCCCTAGTACACTTGGCTCTTCCTAGTATCGTGTTATGCTCTAAAGCGGATCTGAAATGTTGAGAAACTAATTTTGCCGACTATGCAGCGATTGATTTATCCTGCACAACTACGGTCAGTGACATCATCACTTTGCCATCCCCTTCAAATATGTAACATAACCCTATAGATAAAATGTATGCTGTCCTTCAGAACACTCACCTTCTCTCAAAGTTTCAGATCTGCACTCTTTGTTACTGGAGGAGCCGCTGGCGCTAGAGGCATCAGCACCAGACCATGGGTACTCGCAAACATTTGCCCAAGGGCCATAAAGTATGGTCTGTGGTATGACCGAGGGCCTCACAGATGCCAGCAGGGTGGTAATAGGGGGTATGGGTGGGTCAGAGATTGTGTAAACAAGTCTAAAAAAATGTAAAATAAGTGGGCAAATATTTATTTGCAGGTCAGCTAAAGTTAAGCGGTGCAAGACGTTACTTCATAACTTAATTTTACCTGCAAATAAATGCTTGACTATTTATTTAACATTTTTTTCTACATTTTAGTGCTCAGCAAGTAAACAGCAGCTCATGCTGCTGTTCACCAGGGGGGCCACATGTAAAGGTCTAGAGGGCCGCAAGTGGCCCTCTTGCCGTACTTTGAGTATCACTGATCTAGACGGTCTGCTCCCTTGTAGTCTTTCATCCCATACATTACACAAGCAGTAGGACAACGTGCCACTCAAAAAATCAAATGGTTACTTTTGGATCACGGAGGCCATAACTCGGTGTGGAATACTTTCAGAACCCAGAAGACTTAAGCTTTCCTTTGGATTTCCTTCACTCAAAAACTATCTTTACCGGTCAAGGTCAAAAGATGATGCTACGGCAACAATGTTACTTTTCGTCCAAAAGACCAATTAAATGAAACATAAAGGAAGTATTTTTGCTTTAGCCTTAAGAGTATAGCACCTAAAAGTGTAACTTATGGAAGGTGTCTCTAGAGTGTGGCAAGTGTCATGTTCTGCCGCGTAAGATGTATTGAGCTTTGGGCTGGAAGACCTATGTTTTAATGCCGCCGCACAGGTAGTAAGCTCTATGTATACGCAATTCTAACATCCATGGATAGACAGTCTCATAAATAAGGACAACTGTTTAGCTGCAACACTTGGAATGTGTTTACAAAGTTTCAGTCCCCATGACAAAAGCTAAATTTCAAAGAGGTGCAAAGTTTGATAATCCATGCATCACAGTTTGACGCAACCCTAGGATATTGTAATTATAATTGTATTTATATAGTGCTTATTACCCCTGACAAAGGGTTGAAGTGCTTTTGGGTGAGTAGCACGCTACTCCGGATCCCAAAGGATTAGTAGTGGATTGGTATAGGGAAATATGAGTTGTTCATTTAAGTGGTAGACATTGGAGTCTGTTAGTTTGATTGAATATGATTAATGAGGGAAAGATGAGGGAAGAGTCTAGATAGTGTTATTTCGGAGATCATATTTGTTAGATGAGGTTTGGGATGAGTCAAAGGAGGGATAGAGGACGGAAGAGTCTAGAAAGGGCTATTAGGGAGATCATAAAACCAAAATCAGGTTTGGAATGAGTCAGAGGATGGATACATGAGGGAAAAGTGTAGGAAGTGTTACTTTGGAGATCATAGTAATAAAAAGAAGTTTGGGGTGAGTCAAGGAGGGAAGAGTGTAGAAAGGGTTATATGGGAGATCATAGTAGTAGAATGAGGTTTTGGGGTGAGTCAAGGTTGAATAGAGGATGGAAGAGCCAAGAAAGAGTCTTGGGGAGACTATATTGGCTTCAGGGACTAACTTTAATGGAAGTGACGTGCATTTAACTGGGAAACATGGTCACCTTAAGTCTTATATGTAACTATAAACTAGAAATGTGCAAATATTCGCCTGATTCCTACAGAATGTAGAACAATAGAATTGAATAGCCCCTGGCAGTTTCTTTCAATCTTGCAAACATTTCTTGAATCTGGTATTGCTAACATTTGATTACAACTATTTTAGTCACAAATAAACTCAATCATCTCATAAATATATCAACAGTGACAACCCAAACATCAGTCAGTTTACTCACACAGAGTTACTAGCTATTGGACTGCTTTATAACCTTTCTAAGAACCTAAAACTTATTTTCAAGATCTGGCAAAAAAGAAGAGAGATCAAAGGGGTCAGAAAAGGAATAAACTGATTACAAAGGCATAGGTGTAGGGGTAGCACATTAATGATATTAAAATATTATTGACTTTAGAACTTCTCAATTGTTTGCATTACTCTCCATTACCCTTCTATATTCCCTTGGCTAAGACTTGGATTCACTGGTAGATTGGAGGGCAATGACTAATATTATTTACAGACTCATACCGAAGCAACACCGCATACTAGAGTCATGCGGTGGTTAAAGCAGTCAACAATTGTGATAAACCATGTGAATAAGCTGTGTGACATTACACTCAAGTAACCTCGTCCCTGCATATATGACCAAGAAGATAAAACCATTGCAACAGAAGTTATGCTGCAATAGATAAATAATGTATGCATCAGAGCTAACTGAATTATATGGCATAAAAAGATAAATTATGAAGCGCTACTTTTGATTAAAAACCATATCTGCAGAATGGTATAGAACATTTCATATTAATCATATACATGACTGACGATGAAGTACTTGCCAAATCAAGAGTCCCAAAAAATCAATATATTTATAATTCTTATGAAGTGTGAGTGCCATGTTTGACTGGTAGTAGTAGCTTAAAAAATAGTCTGTTAGTTTAAAATATTCATAAAGAAATAAAAAATAATTCCTGACCGAGAAGGAATCATTATATCCACTTTCAATTATTAAGGATTTTTGTTTTTGACTACAAAAACACCTGTCCAACCTTCTAGGCCAGGCTTTTCCAAAGATTAGCTTGTGAGCTACTGGTAGCTATCCAATAACCTGCAAGTATCTCTCCTGTGTGCATCACAGCCTTCTAAATTAAAATGCCTTGCATAGTAACTTAATATAGGAATACCAAAATGTAAAAGAGCATTTGATATGAAAATGTGTGTAACTGCATACTATTCTTCACTATCGAGACTTACCTTGATGATAGTGACCCTCAATATTTTGTGTGCAATATTTACATAGGTTGATATTATTCACCAAATGGGCTTATGTATGACTATACCATCTTGCTCTAATTCAACTATCAGAAAGATTGCTTTGTGAGCAGATGTGTCTAAGTCCACACTTAGGTCAGACTAACTCATGAATGTCCAATAGTAGGACCGGTTTACTAACACCCTGATACACAATGCTCAGTCTACCTGAGTAAACTTGTCTTATTACACGAAATGTATTAGAATGTCACACCTAAGCCTGAATAAAACAAAATTGCTTAGAGAAAGGAAGGACTTCTCTGTGTGTTTTATGCATTGCATGAATAGTATAAATTTACTGTAGCTATTATGGTTTTTCAAAACACATAAGGAGCAAAAAACGACCTTTATTGTAAATATTCAAGAATGAAACTTAAAGTATATTAATTATTTTTGTAGTATGTACTTGTGCTTCTGGTATCTTTTTAGTCTGCATTGCAAAAAAATGATGTATCTGATTGGTCTAATGGGGTTGAGCTGTTTTACAGATCTCCATCACAGCGAAAAATTACATATGGAATGAGTGACATTGCAATCAAAGGAATTTCTTGTTATACATATGGTTCAAATGAATCATAGTAATCGCTTGATATGTAAGTAGTTGAGATGAGGTCATAGTAATCTTTTGATATATAATTTGATATGTTTAGAGACTGAAACAGCAGTGCTTAAAATGGCCATGATTCAGAAATAATGCAAACGAGCTCCAGTAAGGCAAAGCTGGCATGAGAACTTAAAATGAATATGTTCCATTCAATAAGTTTCCCATGTTTGATTTTTCTTTTACCATTGAATGAGTGACTTTTGCTCCTGCCTAATGCAGGGCCAGTAGTACATTAAAGCCACTTTAGGCAACTGCCTTACTGCACCACCACAGAAGCCCTCAAGAGAGTGCAAAAGTACAACAAAGGGACTGCAAAATAAGGTCTTACTAGTAGCGGAGGGTGAGCATCCAAAAGGGAACCCTTGATCCTCCACAAATAGAAAACCATAGGCAAATATCCCTGCTACCCATGATGGGCAAGGTTCTGGAAAAACACATAAACCAGCATCTTTCTACTTTTCTGGAACAAAACACGGTGCTCCATCATATGCAAGTAGTCTTCCAATTGGGTCATAGTACAGAAATTGTGCTGTTAGCTGTGGTCTAGGTATTGAAAATGAACCTGGATCTAGGAGGTACAGCAGAAGTGATCCTATAGGATCTAAGTGCCACGTTTGACACCGTCTCTCATGATACGTTATGGCACAGATTAGTAGCTGCAGGAATATCAAGAGTGCCACTTTGTTGGCTATCCTCATTCCTTGAACATAGAACCTTTCAGGTTTATGAGAGTCATTTTATTCTGATACCTTCCCCCTTGACTGTGGAGTGCCTCAGGATTCCTCGCTTAGTCCCACACTTTTTAATCTTTATGTCAGTCCTTTAGCGGAGATCGTTCAACCTTATGGTATCTCAAACGTTTCGTATGCAGATGATACCCAGATCATCCTCTCCCTCACTCAGGACAATCATTGTCATATGGATCAGTTGGAGCCTTCCTGAAGGAAGTTGAGGAGTGGATGGCACGCTTTTGTCTGAAACTCAGTGGTGACAAAATGGAGGAGATGGTGGTTGGTAATAATATTAACTGATGAGCATCATTCTTTTGGCCAGAATCTTTAGGTATTTGGCCCCAGTCAAGGTCCAAAATGAAGAATCTGAGCTTTGCACTGGATGAGAACCTCACTTTTGAAACCCAAGTTAGTAAACTGGCATCCTCCTGTTATGGTATCATGAGAATACTCCGAAAGATTTCAGACCTCCTTCCACCGCCCTCTCTGAGGATAGTGGTGCAGTCGTTGATTCTTTCCCGTTTAGATTTAGGGAAATTCCCTTTACCTTGGCTGTGCGCTTTAGGTGTTGAAAAGGCTTCAGGTTATTCAGAACACAGAAGCCAGGCTGCTACTTAACATACTGATGCAAAAACAACAGTTGATGGACAGAATGCAGAACAATGTCATACATTCACCCCAGTACAGAGATCTGGGCCTAAATCCATAGTTTTTTTGCTCACGATGCCATTCCAGTTTGAACCCAGCCATATGCAAATCAGTCTCGACCCTGTGCCTCATGGGAACAGTCCAGCCCGATCTACCAAGCCAGGTCCTCCCTGGACTGGAAACAAGCATCCTAGGACCGGTTTCGGGGTTTCACCCCTCTTCAGCCAGGATAGCTTGATTCCAGTGGCATGGAGAGCACGGGACCCACGTCTGGGCATACCCGTCCCACTCGGGGTGACAAATGCAAAAACAACAGTTGATGGACAGAATGCAGAACAATGTCATACATTCACCCCAGTACAGAGATCTGGGCCTAAATTCATCGTTTTTTGCTCACCATGCCATTCCAGTTTGAACCCAGCCATATGCAAATCAGTCTTGACCCTGTGCCTCATGGGAACAGTCCAGCCCGAACTACCAAGCCAGGTCCTCCCTGGACTGGAAACAAGCATCCTAGGACCGGTTTCGGGGTTTCACCCCTCTTCAGCCAGGATAGCTTGATTCCAGTGGCATGGAGAGCACGGGACCCAAGTCTGGGCATACCCGTCCCACTCGGGGTGACAAATGCAAAAACAACAGTTGATGGACAGAATGCAGAACAATGTCATACATTCACCCCAGTACAGAGATCTGGGCCTAAATCCATCGTTTTTTTGCTCACCATGCCATTCCAGTTTGAACCCAGCCATATGCAAATCAGTCTTGACCCTGTGCCTCATGGGAACAGTCCAGCCCGAACTACCAAGCCAGGTCCTCCCTGGACTGGAAACAAGCATCCTAGGACCGGTTTCGGGGTTTCACCCCTCTTCAGCCAGGATAGCTTGATTCCAGTGGCATGGAGAGCACGGGACCCACGTCTGGGCATACCCGTCCCACTCGGGGTGACAAATGCAAAAACGACAGTTGATGGACAGAATGCAGAACAATGTCATACATTCACCCCAGTACAGAGATCTGGGCCTAAATCCATCGTTTTTTTGCTCACCATGCCATTCCAGTTTGAACCCAGCCATATGCAAATCAGTCTTGACCCTGTGCCTCATGGGAACAGTCCAGCCCGAACTACCAAGCCAGGTCCTCCCTGGACTGGAAACAAGCATCCTAGGACCGGTTTCGGGGTTTCACCCCTCTTCAGCCAGGATAGCTTGATTCCAGTGGCATGGAGAGCACAGGACCCACGTCTGGGCATACCCGTCCCACTCGGGGTGACAAATGCAAAAACAACAGTTGATGGACAGAATGCAGAACAATGTCATACATTCACCCCAGTACAGAGATCTGGGCCTAAATCCATTGTTTTTTTGCTCACCATGCCATCCATCATCCCCTTTGGTATCGCTTTGATCGCCCTAAGTTGGCAGGGTATGCCCAGATGTGGGTGCCTTGCTCACTTTGCCACTGGATTCAAGCTAGCCTGGCTGATGACGGCTGAATAGCCAGAAACCGGTCCCAGGATGCTTGTTTCCGGTCCAGGGAAGACATGGCTTGGCAGTTCGGGCTGGACTGTTCCCATGAGGCACAGGGTCAGACTGATTTGCATATGGCCATGTCTGAACTGGGGTGGTGGAGTGAGCTAAAGAATGATGATGGATTAAACCCAGATCAGTTGACTGGGGGTGAGTGTTTGATTTGCTCAAGCGCTCCGTCCATCATCCCCTTTGGTATCGCTTTGTTCGCCCTAAGTTGGCAGGGTATGCCCAGACGTGGGTCCCTTGCTCACTTTGCCACTGGAATCAAGCTAGCCTGGCTGATGACGGCTGAATAGCCAGAAACCGGTCCCATGATGCTTGTTTCCGGTACAGGGAAGACATGGTTTGGCAGTTCGGGCTGGACTGTTACCATGAGGCACAGGGTCAGACTGATTTGCATATGGCCATGTCTGAACTGGGGTGGTGGAGTGAGCTAAAGAATGATGATGGATTAAACCCAGATCAGTTGACTGGGGGTGAGTGTTTGATTTGCTCAAGCGCTCCGTCCATCATCCCCTTTGGTATCACTTAACATACTGAGGCATCAATCTGTGTCTCTGTCCCTTGCTGCTCTGCACTGATTCTCAGTCAAAGTATTTAATTTCAGTCTCTATGTATTGCTCATGAAGCACATCATATAAAAGGCCCTCAAATATTTGTTTTTACGGTTCGTCCTTACGTGCCCAGGAGATCGCTGAGATCATCCTCCCTAAAGTTAGCTGAAACACCAAGAGTGCGGAAAGTAAGAAGTAGAGGCAGGTCCTTCTCTTTCCTAGTGGAAAAACTGGAACGATTTGCCCTCTAGATTGAGGAAGATGGAGGCTGAAAGTTCCTTTAGGAGATTATTAAAAACTTGCCTGCTTGTGTAATTAGGACTTAATAAGTGCCCTGGTGGATTCCAGCGCTGGGAGGCCCCTGGAGAGTAGCCATGCGCTATACAAGCGTGTTTGAATTGAATTGTTTGAACTGAATTTTATTGAACCTTTTCAAAATTATTGCTCCTGCCTGGCCTGTCAACATGACACTTGATTGAAGAAGCAAAAGAGGCCAATCAATTTCAAAAAGCCACTCTATGTTATGTCAACACTCTGTCTTGAAATATAAATAGTGCTTACGAGCGTGCACTTTAATCATCCAACTTTATTAAATGGCTGTTTCAATTCGAATTTATCAACAAAAACACGTGAATCCTTTGATAACACCAACTTGCAAATTAAAAATAATTCTCGTCAGTTACAGTAAAATCCTTCCTAGTAACAAATGGCAATTTAAAGTCACTATTTTCTCATTCATTGTGTTGAAAACTGCAGATTATGCCGAATGATATGTTAATTCATAACTAAATAGAATGTCCAGTAAATATGCACAGGTTCCAAAGAGAAACACACCTTTTAACGCTACATTAAACAAAACTAGACCATGCTATGTTAAAACATTTAGTTTTCATGTACATTATGAACGCACATTGCCGTTTCGGGGTTCTGATGACGTTTAATACCCACTCGCACGGTGATGTCTCTTTAGTGGTGTTACCAGAGCCTGTTAAAAGACCTGGGATTCACAGCAACCTATCATGTCTTGCGCGGTTAATAGATTCATGCTCGTGTGCGGAGAGCAATGACCACAAAAAATATGAAAAAATGAAAACCCTGACCGTGAGTGGACATGGTCACATTGGCAAACGGATTTCTACTTAATTGTGAAACCAATGTATTCAGCGTGAAAGCAT
This sequence comes from Calotriton arnoldi, assembly GCA_963921515.1. NCBI lineage: Eukaryota > Metazoa > Chordata > Amphibia > Caudata > Salamandridae > Calotriton > Calotriton arnoldi. The sequence continues at coordinate 1,095,358 of CAWUFW010000084.1, read as the reverse complement.
CAGACTGTGATCCAGGAAGCAACAGTTTGAGGGCGCGCTGAGCCCCGGCCGTCACTGCAGGTATCTAACTCCCATGCAGCACCATGTTTTCTTTAATTGAGGGCCGCCCCGCCATCCCCGGCATTATAAACCTACATCTGGTCTTGTTTTCACTTTCAGATGAAAGCTCGCTATCAACTCCTTGGGACAGCATTATCACTCTCGCAGCGTAGCAAGTTAAGCCCTACTTTCACGACGTTGTTAGTTTTGTAAGCATGTTGAGCAAATCGTGTGGAGACGACAAGAGATATGTACCAATCGGAAAGCAGGGAATGGCCGTGCGAGCTCTTAGTTCAAGCCAGTGTAGAGAGGTGTGCGCCACAAGTAAGCGCTTGAAACTTTTTTTAGCGCGTTTGGTACTTTCTCTGTTAGAGTTAGAGTCAAAGTCAATGACAAAATCCCTCGAGTGACCATAAAATCGAGGCTTGGAAATACCAGCCAGCCTTGGAAATGCCAGCCGGGCACCCACACCCATGACGTTCTGTACGAGCATTGTGTCAGGGTGATGAAACTTGAGCAGCTGGGAATCAAGGTATGCGCGCGGCATTCGGCGCTCTCAGCACGGTGCTCGCGCACTGCTCAGAGCGCGCTGGGGGTGACAGTCGGATCAGGGAGCAGAGAGTGACACCTCTGGGTCTGTCACTGCGAGAGGTCCTGTGCTGAGAGCTCTACTGCAGGAAGAGTAGCAGCGGAAACGCCACAGTGCAGGGGTTGCCCATAGTAGAGATGCCAGCAACCACGAGGCTCGGCGCTCAAATAATAATTTCAGCACCGCGGGCAGCTCCTTTCTGAGGGGTGCTGCATTTAAGTGAACACTGATATTAGAGTTAGACGGCTGCAGGGATTGAGAGACGGTGGCAGTTCAGCACCGCGGAGAGCTCATCGCTGGGAAGTGCGGCATTCGGGTGAACAACAGTCGGGTTAGACTGTACAGGGATTTGCGGGACAGGTGAGAGTTCAGCGCCGCGGATGCGCTCGTTGCTGAGGGATGCTGCAGGCAGGTAAACAAAAGGGTTAGACGGAGCGGGGTTTGGGGCCAAGTGAGCGTTCAGCATCTCAGAGAGCTTTACTGCCGAGAGGAGTTCTACAGGTAGCTGATCGCACGAGTGTGCAGCCAGGTTTGAGGAGCATCTCGGAGCTTAGGGCACTGCATGGGTTTAACTCAAAGCATCATGTACTCCAAAGAGAGTGTGGGGTCCCAGTGTACTTCAGTACCTTGGAGAGCGCCTCGTTCACTGACAGTTGCGGACATACCAACAGAAGGGAAAACGGGCGGGGATTTAGAGACGAGGTGAGAGTTTAGCACCTTGAAGAGCTCCTGCTGACGGCGCTGTGCGCTAGGGCTGAGATAATGGGGTGATTTTCTTACCGGAGGCTGCTGGTTGGGGTTGCCGCCTCTCTTCGTAGATCCCTGCCGTGAACTTATCCTTTTCCAGGATTCGGCGAAGCGCCCCCGGCTGGCGCTCCTCTTCCTGGCCGCGCCCGCAGCTGCATCCTCCCTCACGGACAAGCCCTTCTCCAGCTCTCCCGGGCTCCTCCACTTCTTCTTGACCATTTCTCCGAGGGCCCCTCTCAGTGCTGTGTAACCGCCGCCCCGGGCTCTCTCTGGAGCTCTTGGGCGGGGTGACGGGCTGGGCTCGGTACCTGCTGCCGGAGTCCCCGCTACCTCTCCGCCTCTCACCGATCACGCTGCTCCCTGCCGGGGGTTAAGGGCGTGAGCGCGGAGCTGGCGGGGAGAAGGAGGGGAGCTGAGGGAAAGAGAAGCTGAGACCGACCTCTGGGGAGGAGCAGCGTACCGCCAGAAACCCTCCCGGACTGGGAAGGCAGCAGCGCCAGCTGTGTGAGGGCTACAGCTGGCTCGGCGGAGGTACCGTTGCCTCCTTTAGCTCGCTTCCAGGCGCAGGTGCGCTCTTCTGCGCCTCAGGAGTGCGCACTGGCGGGGATGGCAGGTTTGTCATTGTCTACAGAGCAGTATGTTGGTTGGCCTGTAGCGCACAGACCACCACTTCATCCACTGGCTTCCACGCACACAGGGCTGCCTACGCTGACCAGCGCAAACCAGCCCTACTAATCCCCACAATGTCCAGCCCCCCGCCGCTCAGGGGACCATGCACGACCGTAACAACGCGAGGCATGTAACCCTATCTAAGCAATGTCCACGCTCAGCCAAGACTTGCCTCAACCCAAGCCTGGTCAAGAAACGCAGCCCAGCCCTGAGGAACACATACACAACTGAAGCAGGACCCGTCAAACTCAAGTCCTGATCAGCTAGAGACACGTTCAAGTCTAACTTTATGCTGGGAACACCCGGGGCATCCAGTTGAGCCCTATCACAAGCCAACTCCATATATCCATCATATCCCGAAGTTGGTTGCAAAAGCACGTCACCGGTCCTGCAACTCAGAAGGGTGACCACGTCCTAATGCAACCCAAGTGCAAATAGCCGCCCAACCTACATATGCCAATCCCGCCCTCTCCATTACTTCAGCCCTGTCAGAGCCCCATCTCTGTGTTTTAACAGCAAGGGCGACTCAGTGCGCGCCCCACTCTTAAAGTCAAGGCTAGCTACGTTTGTCTCGTGTCTCAACATCCAGGTTCACGGCCTCTTGCTGGCAGGAACTGCGCAGGCGCAATGCTGATTTTTACACGGCCCAGAGTGACCTAGAGACATGGGACTCTTGGGAGAATGGATGGGGAATCTTTTCACACATACATTTGCTTTTGTTTTCTAAAGAGCTGGTGGCTTCCCGTTGGGCATACTCGACTTTCTTCAGTGCACACCACTTAACCCTTTACCCCCTTAAGGTATTCTGTCTGTCTCAGAACAGCTGACGGAGGGACCACCTGCTGTGTCAGGTGATGAGTGCAGCTATTCCACGTCCTGTCTTTACAGCGTTGCAAATAGCACGCGCTCCCACAGAAAGAGCTGAAAATACGTAAGCCACATTTGACAAGCATCAATAGAAAAATAAAAGGAAAAAAGGGCTAATTCCAAAACACGATTTAGCCCTTTTTCTTTTCTTTTTCTATATTGATGCTTGTCAAATGTGGCTTACGTATTTTCAGCTCTTTCTGTGGGAGCGTGAGCTATTTGCAGCGGTGGAAAGACAGGACGTGGAGAATAGATGGGGGAATCTTCTCACACATACATGTGCTTTTGTTGTCTCCTCCTGGCGCTGGGCACCAGTGGCTCCAGTCCGCATCAGACTTAACTTCATGTTAGCAACAGGGACGTGCGCTGTTCCATTCATTATGCTCTGCAAATAAGGCCGGCATATTATAAAACAGCAGAAGATTCAACTAGGCGCCGTCATCTTAAAAAATACAATTAATGAGACGGGGTGAAAACTGTGCAATATGCTAAAACTAGAAAAGCTAATAGCCCTCCTCAACCGCAGCCTTTAAAAAGAACACAATTTGAGCTTCAGAAAGAAACTGTTTTGACACAGTTCATCCAGTAGGGACAGCTCCTGAGATTGTTTTAGAATATAATAAAGCACAACATTACCCTAAGATGCACAGCGTTTAAATGTGGTTATTTCTTATTAAGCCATGAATGCGCTCATTCATCAGCAGTCACTGCCGTGAGGGGAACGGCTCTGCCCCAGCTCTTCTTCTTCCTTGCCAGCCGCGAGGGGAACGGCTTTCCCTCAGTCTCTTCTTTCCTCCTGCCAGCCGTGAGGGGAACGGCTTTCCCTCAGTCTCTTCTTTCCTCCTGCCAGCCGTGAGGGGAACGGCGCTACGGACTACGAATCCCAGCAGGCGCAGGGAAGGACGCCCGCTGTCAGCATCACCGCGGCGCCAGGTGGCGCAATAAGTTGAGGCCCGGCCCTCCGCAGCGCGGGACGCGCTCATTCATCAGCAGTCACTGCCGTGAGGGGAACGGCTCTGCCCCAGCTCTTCTTCTTCCTTGCCAGCCGTGAGGGGAACGGCTTTCCCTCAGTCTCTTCTTTCCTCCTGCCAGCCGTGAGGGGAACGGCTTTCCCTCAGTCTCTTCTTTCCTCCTGCCAGCCGTGAGGGGAACAGGCGCTACGGACTACGAATCCCAGCAGGCGCAGGGAAGGACGCCCGCTGTCAGCATCACCGCGGCGCCAGGTGGCGCAATAAGTTGAGGCCCGGCCCTCCGCAGCGCGGGACGCGCTCATTCATCAGCAGTCACTGCCGTGAGGGGAACGGCTCTGCCCCAGCTCTTCTTCTTCCTTGCCAGCCGTGAGGGGAACGGCTTTCCCTCAGTCTCTTCTTTCCTCCTGCCAGCCGTGAGGGGAACGGCTTTCCCTCAGTCTCTTCTTTCCTCCTGCCAGCCGTGAGGGGAACGGCGCTACGGACTACGAATCCCAGCAGGCGCAGGGAAGGACGCCCGCTGTCAGCATCACCGCGGCGCCAGGTGGCGCAATAAGTTGAGGCCCGGCCCTCCGCAGCGCGGGACGCGCTCATTCATCAGCAGTCACTGCCGTGAGGGAACGGCTCTGCCCCAGCTCTTCTTCTTCCTTGCCAGCCGTGAGGGGAACGGCTTTCCCTCAGTCTCTTCTTTCCTCCTGCCAGCCGTGAGGGGAACGGCTTTCCCTCAGTCTCTTCTTTCCTCCTGCCAGCCGTGAGGGGAACGGCGCTACGGACTACGAATCCCAGCAGGCGCAGGGAAGGACGCCCGCTGTCAGCATCACCGCGGCGCCAGGTGGCGCAATAAGTTGAGGCCCGGCCCTCCGCAGCGCGGGACGCGCTCATTCATCAGCAGTCACTGCCGTGAGGGGAACGGCTCTGCCCCAGCTCTTCTTCTTCCTTGCCAGCCGTGAGGGGAACGGCTTTCCCTCAGTCTCTTCTTTCCTCCTGCCAGCCGTGAGGGGAACGGCTTTCCCTCAGTCTCTTCTTTCCTCCTGCCAGCCGTGAGGGGAACGGCGCTACGGACTACGAATCCCAGCAGGCGCAGGGAAGGACGCCCGCTGTCAGCATCACCGCGGCGCCAGGTGGCGCAATAAGTTGAGGCCCGGCCCTCCGCAGCGCGGGACGCGCGCGGGCAGTGCCCGGGCGAAGCCCGGGCCAAGGGCGGGCCCGTCCTTGCCCGTCAGTGTCCGACTGAGGCCGGGCTGGGCCATTTCTCTTTCATTGGCGGTTTTGAACCAGGTGAGCACTGCCCCTTGATCACCTGTATCCCGGCTGCTTAAATTTCCAAATATGGGGAAGAGAATTGATACAATACCCTCCCGCCCAGTTATTACAAGTATAGACAGTATGCTGGAAAGGGCGGTGAATATAGTCTCTAATGAGATTGATTTAACAGAGAGGAGACTATCCCTTGGCATTGAGGCTTTGCACGATGGTCCTATGTTAGGGCCGGAATTGGCTGATACAGTTGGCTCTCTCCTGCCCAGTAGTGCTTGGAATGCTCATCCGTTGAGCTTACCAACTTCTGCCACCGGTTCTATGTCTGGACATGAAGCAATCTTGACACAGAACCAAAAGGCTATCAGTACCATTACTGACCAGGATTCTCCCTTGCCCTGTGTTATAGAGTGTGCGGGTGCAAAGAGGAAGAGGAAAATAGCAAAGTCCGCCCCTTTGAAAAGAAAACAACCACCTCGCACCGGTTCCACTCGTTCTGCTATGAGCACCTGGTTACATAAACCTTCACAGACTCAGTCTCCGAATCCTGAATCTGTTATCTCCCCTCACCATGAAGAACCAAGGAACTCTGTTGGCACTCAGACGAGTATTGTATTGCCCTCTTCTCCATATAACGGCTTGGGAGAGACTTTTATTGACACTGTTATTAATAGCATTTTTGGGCAAATTAAAGATCTAATTGATTCCAATTTCTGTGCTTTGTGGAAACGGCTTGATAGGTTGGATACCCTGTCAAATAAATTATGCTCACAACTCAAGATTGTTAAACCTGCTCTAGTAGAGGGGTGGAATCAAGACTGATAGTGGCTGATACTGTCCCTCAGTTACATGTCCCTGCTCCACTAGCCTCACTGTTATTACCACCTGGGACATGTCCCACTTGTGAGAAGGTAACAGGGTGCCCCATAGCAAAGGACATTGTTACACCAGGGAATATACCTGACACTGTAGGTTTAAATATTTTGCCAGCTACTACTTTACACACACGACCTGTTTTTAGTAGCACTATGTGTGCCATGACAGAGAGTTCAAATACAAGGGATCCCAATATACATGGGGGATTTTACCCCAAGTAAACAATATAGATACTGAAGCCAGTAAAGATATATTGAAACTTCCACCTGCATCCTGTCCATTTGTCTGCGTATTTGCAGGTGTACCTCCTCTAAAGAAAAATCAAATTGAGACATGGTACCAACTTCGCAATAAGTGCGTTGATTGGTTAGCCAAACATAAGGGGTATAAGGTGGCTGATGCAAATAATATTATCATGGTACGAAGGGTAAGCTGGGTTGGGCCCTCTGTTAAAAATATCGAGGGGGACTGTATCGTTGTTAATTTTCGTAACCCTGCACTGGTAAAATCCCTATTAAAGGTTCAGGAAGATACAGGTATGGGGCCCAGCAATATCTTTTTGCTCCCAATGGGATATTTTTATAAACCTATTTTTAGCTCACAAATGAACGCTGGTGCCTCTTTATCGAGGCATAATAGGTTTTTGCCTCTGTCCTTTTTAGACACTCAAGATTGACTTGTACCCGCCCAGCCACCTATTGAAACTAATAGTTCAATTGATGAATGCCCTTTGGTAGGACACTTAAACCCAACTAGGTCTGGCATCAACTCTAAACTGAGTATACTTAGTTGGAATGTTGCCGGTTTGGCATCCAAAATGAATTTACCAGACTGGATCGAAATAGTTGAAAATCAGGACATCATAATGATGCAAGAAACCTGGGCCACTCGGGACTTCTACCTAGAAGGGTTCCAGTGTTTTAATAATGTTGTCCCGGTCCCCAAGGTAGGGCGACCATCTGGTGGGCTCTCGATTTGGGTGAATATTTTAACGGGTGGCAATGTGAATGTTTTAGATACAAGAAATGATAACATACAGGCTTTGATTTTTACGAGGGGTATTTCCATATGTTTAATTAACTTTTACAACAATGATTTTTACTCGGTGCCAAATATCATGTTTAATAATTTGTTCAACTTTATTTTAACTCTACAAAACCTTAAGGTTTTTACTAATGTTAGTCGGTATTTGTGTGGGGAGAGATTTTAATGCAAGGATTCCAATGAGTAATAATATACCAATATTTCCTACCACTTGTTTGTCTCGGTGCACGAGGGGTATAGAACTATCTGATTATTTATGTAATTATAATCTAATTAATACTATGGATATTGCTGCTATCCCCGATAAAGATAATCGTATTGAACCAACATATAGAGGCAGGGGTTGTGCATCCACTATCGATTATGTTTTTATCTCCTCAATCTTAGAAGATAGTTTGTTAAGTGCAGAGGTTATACCGACCCATCATGGAGACCACAACCCCATTAAAATATTATTGGAAATTGCCCCCAAATCTGTAAACAATAAGGAGTGTGGTGCTAGGAATCTGTTACCTTCTACAGATAATTTGAGACTAGTTTGGCGAGGAATTGATATCAATAAGTTATTTGATAATATGTTAACTGCTTTCTCGCCACTTGTCGACACCTGCCTGTCGTTTAAGGATCAAAATCCCGATGTGATTGGTGCATTCACTCAATTGTGTGCGGGCACAAAATGGTTGTTGTCAAGGCCTATTACGAAAGTTAGAACGGGACCGAGATGGTTTAATAAAGACTGCTCATTAGCAAATAGGAAGCTTCGTAAGGCACTGTCAATGACCCCTAGAGATCGGGTACTTGTCAAAACCTTGAGGCTCCATTACAAGACAGTAACCACACAAAGGAAAGATGAAATCCTAAAAAATCACTGGGAGAGCTTAGCATGCAGTGCATCTCTAAAAAGGGAAATGGTTTTGGGCGGCAGTTAAAAACATTAGGACATTAGGACATCCCCTAACTGCTATTAGTTGTAATATAACCAGCGACTTATGGGTGGCCCATTTCTCTACAATCTACTTGGCCCCAATTGGTACAGAGGACTTATATGAATATCATGCGCCTACCCCAATAGATATAACTCTGTTGGAAGTGGAGGATGCAATACAACAAAGTCTGGGTAACAAAGCGCCGGGCCCTGATGGGCTGCCCATTGATCTTATTAAAAATAACCCAGATTTTTGGGCACCTCTTTTATTGAACGTTTTTAATAACTTAACCTATGATACAATCCCGAGCACGTGGTCCATGAGTATTATCGTACCGATTTTTAAAAAGAGCGATCGCTCTAACCCCAGTTGTTACAGACCTATTTCCCTTATCGACAATACCCTGAAAATCCTGGGAAGGATTCTCTATAATAAGATACGGTCTTGGGCTGAGGGCGACAATATTTTAAGGCAGTGTCAACTGGGGTTTAGAAGTAAAGTAGGCACAGTAGAACAGTGTCTGAACTTAAATTTGATTATTGGCAAGTACACTGTCGCAAAAAAATCTCCCATATATCTTGCCTTCATGGACCTCACCTCTGCGTTTGACCTCGTTAACAGGTCACGCTTATGGTCTATTCTTTTAAAACAAGGCTTGGATGAAGTTTTAGTTCATTTTTTAGCATATTTGCACAGAGATTTGCATGCGCGCGTGAGGATTAGTCAGGATGGGGACGTATCAAGTGATATTAAAATTGATAGAGGTGTCAGACAGGGGTGCGTCCTGGCACCCCTTCTTTTTATTTTATATATTAATGATTTGCATGACTCACTAGTAAGACTTACCCACGACGTACCGAGTATAAATGGCAACACACTGCCTGCTCTATTGTATGCCGATGATGCTGTTTTAATGGCACGCACCCCGAATGCTTTACGCATCTTAGTACGAGGTTTTGTAGATTTTATGGCTGTTTTAGATTTAAGGACTAATTTTAAAAAATCATTTTTAATGGCATGCGGCCCTAAAAAGCGCCCCATTAATAAAATTATTGTTGATTCAGAAAGTTTACAAAGCACTTGCACTTTTTCTTATCTTGGGTTACTTTATGCTATGAATGGCTCATGGTCTGAACATGTGGCACACAGCAGAAGTAAACTGTCAAGAAGCATCAATACACTTCTGGGATTACCCCGACCCAAAAGGTCTGAAACCGCCCTAGCTTTTAAGAAAATTTTTAAACTGCAGTGTGCTCCCATTGCAACCTATGGAGCAGAAATCTGGGGCTTCACCAAATGTAGTAGTATTCAATCGGAAGAAAATAGATTATGTAGGAAACTCTTGGGTGCACCGATTTCTTCATCGGTATATGTGTGCCACAAAGAATTGAACCTGCCCTACATTGAAGATTACATTAGGGCTCGTCCGGCACTGTTCTGGGTTGCAATTTGGAAAAACACTGCGGCAACCCTCACTAGAGATATAATAACGGATTGCCTTAGATGTGAGAGGGGCGGGGATATACCATGGCTTGCTGCTGTAAAAGAGAGCCTAAAAGGCGTAAATTATTTACGCATCTTTTTAAATCCAATTCAATCCGAGCTAATTAATAAAAAAGCAATACAAGAAGCACTGTACAAAAAATATAGCGATGAAAGGCACCTGAGAGAGACCAAGAAAACCTCAGTTGTAAAGTATATGTCCATAGAGAATTGTTCTTATTTGCCTGCTAGATATCTTTTAAAACCCCTAGGATATTGGGAAAGAGGGTTGTTATTTCGTCTACGAGCAGGCACTATGAAATATTTATTATGTTTCCCTTTGGGCTATAATACCGATCTTGATGCATTGCCTTGTCCATGTAACGCACACAGTAATCAAACAATGTTGCATTTTTTATTCTTTTGCGGTTTTTATTTTAAATTTGCAAAAGGATTTTTGATACCTTTTCTTAAATCACGTGCTATTTCCGACTTCAGGTTAGCATACACGGAGGTGCTCAAATTGGCGGATGATGAATTAATTTTCCGTGTCGGATCATTCCTGAAGTCGGCTGTACGGTCACGTAGAACTATGTGTGCCCAATGAAGGTCGTTAGAAATGTATTTTATTGTATTGATATTTAAATTCTACCATTGATTGTTAATATATGATATATCATGTTATTTATGACCTATTTTAGTCATTACCATTAATGTACTGTATCTTTTGTCATGAATATGTTGCCATCTATGAATTGTTTTATTGTGCTTTTATGGATATTTTTATATTCGAATAAAGATATTTTGATTGATTGATTGAAAAGTGAATCAAACCCGAGGACCACGTCTCTGAAACAGCTATCCATTTATCAGCGTGGAAATCTGTTCTTAGGAGGCTGACCAGCATTCCACTGAAGACCTATAACACAATGAGCATTGACAAAACCAACAGTTCTGTTTTAAAAAAAATAAAGATTGGGAGAGTGTGAGAGTAATTGAACGAGCTATCTTAGCTTTTCTAAATGTTTATCTTATATAGACAACAAACTCTGGATGGAAACTGTTAGAAACTGGGTTTCCGGTTGGGAGAGGTATGCACCCTATCCAAGCAGGAACTACAATTCCAGTAAGGATGTCACTACACAACCTAAATTATCCTGTGCTCACCCTCTAGTAGCTTGGCACAGAGCAGTCGGGCTTAACTTAAGAGGCAATGTGTAAAGTATTTGTGCAACACTTCAAAGAGTGACACAGTGAAAACACAACAAAAAGACTCCACACCAAGTTAGAAAAATAAAGCATATTTTTATAAACAAAGCTAGACCAAAACTAAAAAAAATCCAATGTGTAGAAGTTGAGATATTAATTTTTAAAGATTAAATGCAAAAATAGCACTTAGAAGTAAGTAGCATCTACAGAGTTAATTAGTTAATTGGTCATGCTTGACCGGGACAAAGTCCAGAATTCAGGCCGACCATGGTGGAGAGCGGACAGATACAGGACCCACGCAGCCTGCTGAGCAAAAATACCTTGATCCTGGTCACAATAGAGAGATACATCAGTGTTTTCCACGTAGTTGAGGTGCTGTGCCGAATTTCTCCATGCATTTGCGGCGATGAGCTGGACCCATGGACAAAGCTTCGGTTCCAAAGTGCGGCAGTTCTGAATGTGATGCGGCTGGTTTCTCTATCCTTTAGATGCGTCAATCTTCTCCACGCAGTGGTGGCGATGTGTCAGTTCCAAAGCGGTGGTTCCAAGTGCAATGCAGTGGTTCAGAGTGCGATGCGCCGGTCCGGTTCCTGCAACAGTGGTGATGTATTAATTCTGCTCTTGCAGCAGAGGATGCATTGGTTCCACTGGAGCAAACCCCTAGATCCATTTCCAAGGGTCCAGGACTGGGGTGGGACCACTTGGCAGGACAGACTCACAAACAGATGAGCCCAAGGGTTGGAACAGTAGGGTTCTAAGTCTTTTCTGTCTCTAAGACTTAGGCAACAGGAGGCAAGCCAGCAAGTCCTTGGAATCACTCCGGGTTCAAGTGATACAGGTACAGTCCTTCTCACCCAGGCAGGGAGAGAGCAGCAGGCAGCAGGGCAACACAGCAAGGCAACAGTTCAGCAAACAGCAGTTCCCACAGAGTGGCAGTCCTTGAGTAGCACAGCAGATCCTCTTTTCCCTGGCAGAGTCTAGAAGTGTACTGAAGTTGTGGTGTCATGGGTCCAGTGCTTATACCTAGTTGTGCCTTTGAGGTGGGGGGGACTTCAAAGAAAGCTTTGAAGTACACAGAGGTCCACTGTTAGACTTGGCTTTTTTTCAGTGGGTTTACCCCCAGAATGTTTGCTTTTTGACCTCCTGCTTTCAACCCTGTTTTTGTTTGTTTGAGGACTCTGGGCACTTTACCACTGCAATTCAGTGCTGAAGTGCATATGCTCTCCATATAAATTGTGTTTATGGATTGGTGATTCCATGATTGGCATATTTGATTTACTGGTGAGTCCCTAGTACAGTGCACTGTGTGTGCCCAGAGCCTGTAAATCAAATGCTGCTAGTGGACCTGCAGCACTGATTGTGCCACCCACATGAGCAGCCTGTAAATGTAACTCAGACCTGCCACTGCAGTGTCTGTGCCAGATAGGTACTGCCATGTCGAACTGGCAAGTGCACCCACTTGCCAGGCCCTAACCTTCCCTTTTCTTACTTGTAACACACCCCTAAGGTAGGCCCAAGGTAGCCCCATGGGCAGGGTGCAGTGTATGTTAAAGGTAGGACATGCACTGGTGTGTGTGACATGTCCTGGTAGTGAATTACAGTGTATTTCAGTTTTCACTATGGAAAGGCTATCTGTCCCATAGGATAGAATGGGAGTTTATTTATAACATCTTATAAATATAACTTCCCATTGGGACAAGATGGAAAGGTGGAGTTTAGTATACCTGAACTCAGAATTCAAAAATGCATCTTTTAGAAAAGATGATTTTTATATTGTGTGTTTGAAAATACCACTTTTAGAAAGTGGGTATTTTCGTGCTTATCCATCCTGTGTGCCTCCGCTGGTTTATGGATTGACTGTCTGGCTTTGGAGTGACAGGGGCTGGGGATGTGCATTCCCTCAGACAGCCACTGGGGAAGTTGATGTATGTCCTGCCTTTCCTGAATGAGTCAGGGCTGGGCTGATTAGACCTGGGCTGCACTTAGAGTAGTGGGAGGAGTTTTCACTAGCGCCTGAAACACCTTGCCTGCATTCAGAATAGTGGAAGGAGTTTTCACTAGCACCTGAATAGGCTTGGTCTGCATTTAGAGAGGTGGGAGGAGATTTCCCTTGCACCTGAATAGGCACTGTCTGCCTTGGACAATGCTGTCTCCACCTCCTGCCAGGAAGCTGCACCAGAGAGGACAGAACTGTTTTTGGCTGGGCAAAGAGCTTCTCTGCCACCAGAGAACAAAGGAATTTGTGCTATAAAAAATGGGGCCCAGATCCCAGAACTTTAGATTACTGCTGAATTTAAGGAACCTGCCAGGAAGAAAGGCTGGTAAAGTTGTCAGGAGGAACAACCACTTTGCTGTGTTGGCCTGCTGCTTGCTGCTTCTGTATTGGGCAGGGAAAGGACTGGATTGTACTTTCATCATCCTGCTGTTAGAGTTTTCTCCAAGGGCTTCAAGTAGAGCTTGCCTCCTGTTTGAAGTCTCAGGGAGATAAAAGACTTCAGAGAAGTTGCTGGAATCAAGGAACCTGCCAAGAAGAAGAGCTGGAAGAACTGCCAAGAGTAGTACTGCCCCTTTGCTGTGTTGTTGCTTTGTTGGGTTGCTCAAACCAAACAGGGGGTAACTGTTCCAAATGTGGGCACAATAGTCATCCACATGAAAAAAAGAGAAGAGAGGAGAGAACAGGAAAAATCCTAGGTCTAAACCCCACAGACTAGAGGCAAGCGCAAGTCTTGTCTCTTGATGCCCTCACACATCCCGAGGGATGTCATGCTTCATCATCGAGCGTTGCTCCTCGTCGGGCAGGTGCTGCAATGCCCTACGGGTCCCCCAAAGGGTCGATTTAGCGGATATCTTTTATTGCTAATGCCGTATGATGAGTGAGGGTGTGAGATAAAGGGTTCGGAAAGATAAGTGAGTGAGTGAGTGAATGTTAAAACTAGCTAAGGGATACCAAAAAAGAGCTAAATTTAATACGTGGGTTCCCCTGCCAGGTTAAAAAACCCGTAGGTTGTGTGTTACTGATGGAACAATTATGTGCCTCTGTAACTCTCGGTCGACATGTTTTGCGCCCTCTAAATGGTCAGAAAGTTCCCTGGCGCTTCTTCAGTACCAACGAAGTGAGTGAAAGAACCGTGAGTGGGTCTAGAACCCTAATAAAAAAGAAAGGAATGGTCCACCCTTGTGTAAAACTACAAGGTGGCTTTTAGCTCAATTAATGACCGCTCCTGTTGCAACCTAGGAGTAAACAAGGAAAAAGTAAAAGAACAAAAACACAACGTAGGAGTTAATATAATCCTCTCTGTGGTGAGATGGTAGATTGCATCTCATCTCAGTGGTGTAATCATATGATTAGGCACATGAACGGACAGACGAGAGAGACAACATATACTAGAAAACACATCCAGCATGTTGTTAATTCATTATACTTCCCCACAAAGAGCACATGATTCAGTGGGCAAAATACAGAGCGTTCCAGTTATGCCTGTATAAGGTCAGGGCACATATTGGCGTGTAGACACCAGTAAACCTACACACCATATAGACTGAAGTACGGATGTCGAAATATGTCTCACATAGGTAGACGGAGTCTTGGTTTAGTGCTACAGAGAAATTAGCTGTATCGTGTGTACCACAGTGGGTACGTGGTCTCATGGTGTAGAATAATTACACTTCCCTTTTCACATCAAATAGCAGCACATGTTGTTAAAAACTACAGTATAAAGTGGCTTTTAGAGAGATACACGACATATGGCCCTACCTAATCTAAGGTAATAAGTTGCTCCATAGGCTAGTGCGTGTTCGCCCGCACCGTAACGAGCTGAAAGTAAAAATGCATTTTGTGGTAAGTATAATGAATTAACAACATGCTGGATGTGTTTTCTAGTATATGTTGTCTGTCTCGTCTGTCCGTTCATGTGCCTAATCATATGATTACACCACTGAGATGAGATGCAATCTACCATCTCACCACAGAGAGGATTATATTAACTCCTACATTGTGTTTTTTTTCTTTTACTTTTTCCTTGTTTACTCCTAGGTTGCAACAGGAGCGGTCATTAATTGAGCTAAAAGCCACCTTGTAGATTTTTACACAAGGGTGGACCATTTTTTCCTTTTAAATTAGGGTTCTAGACCCACTCACGGCTCTTTCACTCACTTCGTTGGTCCTGAAGAAGCGCCAGGGATCTTTCTGACCATTTAGAGGGCGCGAAACATGTCGACAGAGAGTTACTGAGGCACATAATTGCTCCATCAGTAACACACAACCTACGGGTTTTTTAACCTGGCAGGGGAACCCACGTATTAAATTTAGCTCTTTTTTGGTATCCCTTAGCTCGTTTTAACATTCACTCACTCACTTATCTTTCCGAACTCTTTATCTCACACCCTCACTCATCATACGGCATTACCAATAAAAGATCTCTGCTAAAGCGACCCTTCGGGGGACCCGTAGGGCATTGCAGCGCTGGCCCGACAAGGAGCAACGCCCGATGATGAAGCATGACATCCCTCAGGATGTGTGAGGGCATCAAGAGACAAGACTTGCGCTTGCCTCTAGTCTGTGGGGTTTAGACCTAGGATTTTTCCTGTTTCCTCCTCTCTTCTCTTTTTTTTCATGTGGATGACCATTGTGCCCACATTTGGAACAGTTACCCCCTGTTTGGTTTGAGATTTTTACTTGGAGCATGGGTACTGGACCACAACAAGCTCCTAGTCCCCCCCCTTTTTTTGATACACGTTGTTGGGTTGGCCTGCAGTTGCTGCTTCTGCCTTGGGCAGTGAAAGGACTGGACTGAACTTTCTTTACTTGTGCTGAGTATCTCCAAGAGCTTGAAGTAGAGCTTGCCTCCTGTTCTGAAATCTCAGGAACTGCAAAGACCTCACCAACATCTTAAAGTTTAGATTGTCATATATGCCAAAGAAATATATGTATAACAATGCAATGCCTACAATGTAGCTGTGATTTAAACGGTTTAAATAAAATAAAATAAATAAATGTAAAAAAAAACCTCACCAACCTTTGGGTACCGCTTCCGGAACCGCTGTTTCAGTTGCCACAGAAAAGAGAAAAGCAACCGCCTCCGTCACCGACTCCATCACTGGCTCCATGTCCTGAAGGCACCGCAGAGGGCACCGCCGCATCTCGCGCCGCAACCCTGGTCTCACCGACGACGATGACCGATGCCGCCACCGAGCCGCTGCTTGCACCGTGACCTGTGGGCACCGCACTTTGCACCGCCTCACTTCACTTCGCCGCCCTGGTCTCACAGACGCCATCACTGCCTGCTGACTTTGACACCCGTGACCGCCTCTTGGCTGGGGGCACCGCTCGTAAGTTTCATGACTCACCGCTTCGTCCCACACCGCAGTCTGGACCGACCGATGCCAGCTTCCCGCAACCAGCTCTGTCGCATGCACCGTGATCTGTCAGCACCGCATCGAGCACCGCCTTCACTCCGCACAGCAGCCCTGGTCTCACCGACACCGCTGGATCACCGTCACCGAGCCGCTGCCTGCACCGCACCTTGAGGGCACCAAACACTGCACCGCTACTCTTCGCATCGCAACCGTGACGGTTGCCATGACGGGCTCGCACCAACGTGTTGGGCGCAACACAAGAGGTACTGTTTACGAGTCTGTTGATGCCCCTGACTGACACGGTCAGACAGAACTGTTGGATTCTGTTGTTTACAGCACCACAGTAGCACCGGACAGAGCTACTGAGTTCAAGGAACTGTGTTCCTAAAGTATTCTTGCAAAGTGCATATTTTTAAAGTACTGTATGTTGGATTTCTTTCGTTTTGGTCTTGTTTTGGATATATAAAAATATTGGATATTTTTTTAACTGGTGTGATGTCCTTTTGTAGTGTTTTCACTGTATTACTGATGGTTATGTGCAAATGCTTTACATACTGCCTCTGATGTAAGCCTGACTGCTCGTGCCAAGCTACCAAGGGGGTGAGCAGGGGTTATCTTAGGAGTGCAACTCCCTTATCCTGACTAGGAAGAAGGGTCCCTACCTGGACAAAGGTTCAAACCATTGCCAACTAGAGACCCCCATTTCTAACATCCACACTTCCTGCCCTGGCTCCAGACTCACTACAGGGGGGTAAGCAGCCCTTTGTGTGGGGACAGGACACAGTCCTTTCAGGTTAAGTGTCAGCTCCTCCCTCCCATCCTGCTTAGGATGATCCATCAACATGCAGATGGCTATTCAGTCACACCAACCCTTCCTTTGTGTGTGGGTGTCTAGAGGGACTACACAAAGCCCAACTATCACCCAGCCCAGACTGAACAGAAGTAGGCAGCAGGCACCAAATGGATAAAGTAAGTAAATGGCAACTTTCTAAAAATGGCATTTGTTAAACTGTAATTTAAAACCCAGCTTCACCATAAGTTGTGATTTTAAATTGTGAGTCCAGAGACACCAAACTTGAAAAGTCTTTCTCTTCACAATCGGGAATTACGCACAAAAGGTGTAATAAGGTAATCCCAATGTTATCCTGTGGGAGAGATAGACCATCCAGTAGTGAAAACGAAACTTGGAGTTTCTCATTATCTAGAGATATAAAACTCAAATGTACATGTCCGGCCTTTTAAATACACCACACCCTGCCCTGTGGGTTATACAGGGCCTATACTAGGAGTGACATGCATGTATAAAATGGGACGATTTAGGCCTGGCAAGAGTGTTTACTTGCCAGGTCGACATGGCAGTGTAAAACTGCACACACAGACTCTGCAGTGGCAGGCCTGAGACATGGTTAAGGGGCTACTTATGTGGTTGGCGCAATCAGGGCTGCAGGCCCACTAGTAGCATTTAATTCACAGGCCCCCTGGGCACATGTAGTGCACTTTACTATGTGCTTGCATGTACATTAAATATGCCAATTGGGGATGAGCCAAAATTACCATGTTTAGGGGAGAGAGCACAAGCAGTTTAGAACAGGTTGGCAGTGGTAAAGTGTGCAGAGTTCTAAAGCCAGCAAAAAGGAGGTCAGAAAAATGGAGGGAGGCAGGCAAAAATTTGAGGGAAGTCTACTCTAAGGCTCTCAGGTCTAACAGAAACTGTAATTTAAAATGGTAAAAGAAGGTGAATACATGTTATAACATGTAACTTTAAGTATCTGTGCTTATTACTATGCTGTGGTGTATGCAAAAGGTAGAATACTTATGATGGTGCTATTATTTGCACAGGGGGCACTGACTGCTTTGATTATAATCTTCTCTCACCTTGAAAAACAGGGTATTGTACATACAGATGAATACATCTAATATTTCTTAGCACAAAGTGTAACATGTTCTCTCTTCATTGCCAACATGGACATAGACCCAGTAGACACCCAGAGCAGCTCTCGGACAAAAGCAGGTTTCACATTTTCCTTTTTACATGGTGGCAGAGGCATTGACACCAGAGTCCCAGACAAGCCAACCCTACACCCAGATGAGCATGGGCCCCCTCTTCACGTTTTCACATACTATGGGAGAGATGACCCCCAACAAAAACGGGGGAGGTGGGATGGGGACGGGCTGGAAGAGCACAACAAAATAGTATAGGAAAGGTGCCTTGGCCCAGGCCTAAACAAGCCATCACCACACTTAGACAAGTGACAAATGTATGTGATATTTATACAGCAGCGGGGAGAATGTACAGGTTGCATTATCTGAAGTGCTCTTCAACTGGCCAACTAATAATTTAGTCCTTCTTCCTGCACCTGATGCATGGTTTGTGGTATGAGACACATAAGCCCTGCACACGGCTCTAATGAAAAAGAGGACAAACAAGATCCCTCAGAATACAAACTAACAGTACCCAGCGAGAAGACTAAATATATATGTTTTCTTGTGCAAAGCACAGTGGGAAAGATACAAAAGCCTTGCATCCAGCTCCATCATATAAAAATATAAGATTCAGCCTTGGCACAAGCAAGGGATGTCTGTTCTTCTGTGTCTGAAGAAGCACAGCATGACAAGTAACGCTGTCAATCAACAAATTACTGTTCTTGAGTTGCTTGTGTTCTGTTTCAGAGAGGACCTAGCATAGCAGTTCCAGCTGGACTGTTCCTATTTGGGCAGCACCAAGACTGATTTGCATATGGCTGGTTCTAATTTGCACTGGCATGGTGGTAAAAAAACGATAGATTGGGATGCGGCTGCAAGTAATTAACAGTAGCAGAGATTAATTCAAGCATTCCATTCTTCACTTTTTTGTATTCTTCTTTGTGATGCCCTCTGTGCAAACAGTATGGTCAGGCTGGATGTCGTGGTCACTGTACCACTGGAACTAAGCTGCACCTGACTCAAGAGGCTCTGTAGGCCAGAAGCAGTCTTGGACCGAGACTGGTTTGCACATGGCTGTGTCTAATTTGAGGTGGTATTGTGGGAAAAAAAACAATGGACGTTGAATGGGGCCCCTACTAATTACCAGTGGCTGTGAATAATTCAGACATTCCATCCATCGCTTTTTTTGCATTCTTTATGAACAAACTAACAAATGCCCTCGCCAAACAGCTGCAAACATGTTTGGTGAATTTCCAAACACATAAATCAGATTCCTATTTTGAGCACTGATTGCATGTTTTTTGTACAAAGAGAGTTAGAGGGGCTGGACCCTGAAGCATTCCACACAGGGACATTAGTAAAAACATATAATATACACAATCCTTCAAGCCCTACACAGTAGCCACTGCCCTGTGACTCTGCTATCAAAGGAAGAGTTCAATCAGTACAACACCAATTAAATAGAAACCAACATGCTAATGGTTTAACGGAGAAGTGTGGTTTAACGGAGAAGTGTGGCTCAATGGTTAGAGCGGCAGACCCTGATGCAGAGATCTGGCCCGGGACCAGGGTTCAATTCCCGCCTCGGCGGGTCTTGGGCTCAATTTCCTCGGACCTGATAATTCTCGCCTCAATGCCTATTCTAATCATGGGTCACACTCTGCAACTCTGGGCAATAGCTTGCTTAATCTCCACAACGGCCCCAACAGCGCTGGGATGCCTGGCTTCACCCTGGGGGTGCCCAGGAGTGGACATTTCACAGGGAAAAGCCAGGAAGGGTTCCACAGCGGTATGCGTACAGCGCCAGGACACCCCTTTGGGGGTATAAGTGCGCTTTACAAGTACAAATTTCATTTCATTTCATTTCACGCATGTCAAGAATGAACAGGTCTCAGAAACCCATAAGTGTGCACCGTGTTAATAACTTTCTGATTTTCTTAATTCTTTCCACGTTTATTTTTCATCTTCAATAGTCCTCTAATCTAGGTTGAAAATAAGTTATCTTTGCAGTAGTCGTTCATGGTAAATACCCTGGGTAGGATGTGGCCGTACTCTCTAATAAACCCATGAGAAATAGCTTGGACCAAAATGCAAAGGTCCCCTATAAGTAGAAGAATTCACTGAATAATTCAAAGATGGGCAGCATTGTAAGTAAAACCATTAACACTGGAATGAACGAGATTGTGCTTTTTATCCCACACAAAATAAATATAATTTTGCCCAAGATTCTCTGTGATAGTCGAATTTAGGGGGTCATTATGATGGGGGCGGATCGCCCCGCCGGGCCGGCGGTAGTCACCGCCGGCCCGGCGGGGCGATCCGCCCGCCATCCACACAGCAAAGACCCCCGCCATATTATGATGGCTGGGGGGGTCCGCGGCGGACGGAAAGTCCGTCCGCGCTTTACCGCCGGTCGACTCGTCGACCGGCGGAGAACTAGGATAATATGGTGGCGGTGTCTGCAAGACACCGCCTATCCATATTAAGATGAATGCGGAGAGCAGCCTTTCCACGGCGGCGTTGCCGCCATGGAAAGGCATACAGAGTTTGCTTTTGGGGGCCCGTTGCGGGCCCCCAGGGTGTTGAGGGGGTGGAGGGTGCACATGGGGGGTACCTATGGTACACCCCTGCATTTGTATGCACAAGGTGGCAGGCACCGCGCGGTGCCTGTCACATTGTGCATGCAAATGCACAACGTGCATTCACAGCATTGTGGCGGGCGGTGCTGGGAGCACCGCCCGCCACAATGCTGGGAATAGGGTGTCCCACCGCCATGGTGGCGGTGGCATCCTAATGTCAGGTGCGGGATCGACGCACCCCTTGCGGACGGTCACGCATTCCGTTACGGTGGCGGGCGGACTTTGTCCGCCCGCCATCGTAATGACCCCTAAGTTTGGGAGAGTATCCGCGGGAAAATCGTACACCAGGTTTGCCCTCATGTACAGTAGTCACATAAGATATCTGCTCAATGTATTTTCCATGCAGTTTGCAAATACACACAGTGAACATTGCTAGCGGCCTACATGCAGTTTCACACTTCCAGTAATAGAATTTCTTCTCGCATCAGTCTCCCACAGGCGAAATCTAGACAAAAAAAAATGTAAACATAAGAAAAACAAACCATATGTGAAATACCACAACCCAGTAATTGGGATTTCAGCACGATTGCACTCTAATAGAATAAAATTTGCCCCAGTGCAAATAAAAACATGTTTCAGAGCATTTTGGAGGGAAGGATTAACTTGGCTGCTATGTTTTTTCCCCTTGAATGCAACATTTGGGACACTTCATGCTAAAGGCTTCATAGCAATTTTCACAAATGATACCCAGGTCAAATGTGCATCTCTTTTCACCACACATTACAGATGATAAAGATATATTGAATTTGTGACCTTCCATTGAGGGGTTATAGTGTGTGTTTTTCTACAAAGTGCACCTACAAGAGATGTGTACTGGTAGGAACACATTTTCCTTACAGGCAGAGAGTAAATAGGAAAACAGGTTTTCACATCAATTTATGCATGTTTATAGAGTCAAGATTGCTTATTTGTGTAGTTTAGATTTGATTGCAATTTGTAGGAAAAATAAGAGTAAAACACATGGGTAAACCTAAAAATTTATAGATTTCTAAAAACTGCATTTTGACATTATAAAGGGGTTGTTTATGTAGATTGGTGACAATTTTTCCCAAAAGCTAATCATTAAGTTCACAAAAAAGTATCAGTGATAGACCTGTCAGCCTTAAGGTGGTCTTCCCCTAAGCTTTTTGCCTTCACCCCTCCTATGTTTTTTGCTGGTCTCATTTTAGCTGGTCTCAGGATTCTGATTACTTTATCACTGCTAACCAGAGCCAAAGTGCTTGTGCTCTCGCCTTAAAACATTGTGGAATTGGCGTATACCCGATTGTCATATTTAATTTACTTGTAAGGCCCTAGTAAAGTACTACCACATGTAGCCAGGACCTGTAAATTAAATGTTACTGGTGGGAATGTTGCACTGATTGTATCTCCCACTTAAGTAGCCCTCCTAAAGATGCCACAGGCCTGCTATTGCAGCCTGTGTGTGCAGTTTTAAACTGCCATTTTGACCTAGCAAAATAAACCTTTTGCCAGGCCCAAACCTTCCTTTTTAATACATATGAGTCACCCCTAGGGTAGGGACTGAACAGCAGAGATGACAGGGTGCACTGTATTTAAAAAGTAGGACATGTACTTTTAAGTTTTAAAATATCCTGGTATTGAAAAACTCCTAAACTTGTTTTTTACTACTGTAAGGTCTACCTCGCCACTAGGACAACATTGGAATATCTTTTTAACATTTACTAAGCTGTAACTTCCAAATGGGAACACGTAGATAGGTCAAGTTTGGTGTTTAAGGAATTGCAATTAAAAGCCCTCTGTAATGGTGAAGTCAGATTTTTATTTACAATTCTGAAAATGTCACTTTTAGAAAGATGATATTTATTTCTCCCAACCATTTTGGTGTTTTATGCCTGTATCCTGGGTCACATGACTAGCTGTAGTTCATAGATAGTCTTTGTGTATTTCTCCCAGACAGTGAGACAAAGAAAAGTTAGGTATTGGTAGGTTGGGCCACTCTGAGTTAACAAGGGGGAGGAGCTGTCACCTACAACACTTGCACATCACAAAGGCCCTGCCTGAGCACACTCACAAAGAGGTTTGGCACTAGTCTATTGTGACCCCAGAATATCTGGGGCCTGGACAGGGAGGCAGGAAATTCCAAGCACCTTTGGGGGGGTGGAATCCTCTGGACACTTCTTCCACTTCAAAGTGGGCACTAGGTATAAATAAATATTTGACCTCAGACACCAAGTATTCAGTACACTTCTGGAGCTGGAGACTCTGCCAGGAAGAAGGACTGCTGTGCTGCTGAAAGGACTGCCACTCTGCTGGACTGCTGTCCTGCTGTGCTGACCTTCTGTTCTGCTGACCTCTTGCTTGGGTGAGAAGGACTGGACTTGCAACTCTGAGCCCAGGAACCCACAGTGACTCCAAGGGCTCATTGGCTCGCCTCCTGATCAGAAACCTCAGGAACATAACAGGCTTCCAACAACCTTGAACCCAGAACATGGACTCTGCCATCTGTGAGTCCCACCCTGCAAAGTGGTGCCACCCCCGTCATGGACCCTTGGAAGTGGGCCTGAAGGTTTCTCTGCCAGCCCTTCTTTGGACCCAGCAGAACCAATGCATCTCCTATGCTGTGCGGCACAACTGCTGAGAAGAACCTACATGTCACTTCTGCTGTGTGGACTTTCCCGGCACAAGGCCTTCACATTGCCCTCACAGCCCTCTACCTCATTGGAACTGCCGCTGCGCAACGCATCACCGATGCAGCCCTTGCATCGCAAGACTCTTGGCAATGGTGCCGTCGACGACGAAGAAGGACCCCCCTTAGCAACCCTTCTATGGATCCAACTGATGTGCGACGCATACTCGATGCAGGACTTTGCAATGCAGCCTCGCAGCTCCTTGGAACCAATACTGCATGACACATCTCCGACCAAGACCTCGCAGCACCTCGGCTACATGAAGCATCCTTGAAACAGGACTCTGCAATTCCTCACAACCAGGATTCAAGGTACTCTTGATCGGTGGACCTTACTGGGTCCCTGTAGCAAGGCTACGCTCCATTGTGGTCGGTCTGAACTTGTGACTTAGTACCGGTCTAGCACAACCACATATCCACAGTTGGCGCTTTCTGCTTTATGGCTCTATTTTCAATTAATTCTTTAAAATTGCATATCTTTGGTTCTACTGATTGGATTTTTTCATTTGATCTTAAATTATTTTTAAAATGTACTCTATTTTTCTATATTGGTTTGGGATCTTTTTTCTGTTTTGTTTCACTTTATTACTGTTTGAAGTGTGGCCTAAATACTTTACACACAGCCTCTAAGTTAAGCCTGACTGCTCTGTGCCAAGCTACCAGAGGGTTGAGCACAAGTTAATTTAGGGGTTGCGTGTGACTTCACCCTGACAAGGATTGTTGTTTATGCTTGAGTAGGGTTTCACCCCCTTCAACCAGTAACCCAATTTTTTACAGTCAGAAATTTGCAAAACGAGAAATTGGCAAAATCTGTACCCTCATTTACATTCTCCATATTCTTCCAGTTGCAAAACGTGTAGATATTGTAGCTGAACATAATCATGCATTGCACATAACTAATAACCAAACCTTGACTTACTATGATTTTTATTGTGTAACAGAAATGAATCACTTTACAATAAATAATAAATTCAATCAAAATTGGATATAAAGAAAAGCTATGCATTGTTTGTACCCCAGATCCGAAGCCACTCATAACTAGTGAATGGCCCTAATGCCACTTGATTGTGTAAGTATGCATGTGGTATTTGTATAGCGCAAGCCTAGCCGAAAAGGTAATAGAGTGCTGTTCTGGATCCAAGGTAGTCATAGTCAATGAGTGATAAGAGAGATATCTGGTTATTGAATTGTTACTGCATTACAATGTAGTGTTTTTTAAACTATTTCGTATATTACAGCAGCATTGGGCAGTGCTTATAAATACAGGGACTTTTTAGTCTTGAGTTTTATGCCAGCCTAGTTGAATGTGTGCTGAGAGCCACCAGAGGTGGTTAGCTTGACCACAAGATAAGATGGGCTGTGGTGCTGATCAAGATGGCTTTGTAAATGATGCACCTGATTTTTTGAAGATGGTGTAGGCAGGCAAGGGCAGCTAATCGAAGTCCATAATGAAGGGGGTGGTAATCATATTGGTTCCAGCCCTGGATAAGATGGACTGAGGCATGGAAGAAGCCCCTTAGGGGAGCCAGTATGGAGGTTGGAGGCCATGAAGTAGGGAGTTGCCACCAAATTGATGTGTGAAAATGAGGGTGTAAACAGCAGTTCTGAAGTCTCTTTCTGGAAGAAAGAGTTTCATCATTTTTAGATAGGAGAACTGGTATCAAGCTATCTTTGGGTTTTGGCAAATTGTTCATTCATGTAGTAATCAGTGAAAGTTGGGGTTCAAAGCTATCAAGGTTTATGTCATTGGGCCAGGTTTGTACTATTTCTTGCTTGTTGTTTTTGTCAAACAATAGGAATTCTATCTTCTTTTGGTTGAGCGTTTGGTGGGCTCTGTACATACAGGTTTTCATTAGATGCAGAAACTGTTTAATACATTGTTGCCCAGATTTACTAATATTTGACACATAGCAGCACAGCATTAAAGTTGCTGTGCTGGTTTGCATCCAAGTGAGAGAAAAAAAATGCACCATATCTACTAAGATATGTCATATATTTTCTCTCCCGCAGCGCTGGCACACTTTTGGCTGTCATGCGCGATCTTACACACCATTGCGCCATAGTGCAAGAGTGTGTGCTTTCCTAAGGAATAGTTTTTGTACTGGCAGGGGACACTTCCAATACAAAAACAAACTATCCTTTACCACTTTTCCTGCTTTGTATGTGTGCTGTACAGTGAAACAAATATACATAAGAGGAAAAATAAGAAGAAATGAAAACATTTCTTCTCGTTGCACCTGTCTTGAGGAAACATATGATTTTGGCACAAACTCCTGTCTACAAATGTTTGTAGATAGAGATTTGCATCAAAACCCATGGATAATTTCATGGGAATACCCATGTAGCACCCATACAACATCCCCTTGATGCAAAGTAATACAAAGCAGCGCTTAGTTCAACACTGTGATATTTTGGGAAACTATCCAACGCAAATCCTAATTTGTATTGAGTAGTGAATCCCAACTTACAAAAGTAACACAAACCCAACGCATAGCATTAGTAGATCTAGGCCTGGATGTTTGGAGCAGATGAAACTTTCGGGTACTTTTGGGTATCGTCAGCATTTTGGTGAACCTTGATGCTTTTGTCTATGAGCAGGGGCTCCAAATAGAGATTTAAGATGACAGGGGACAACAGGGAACCCTGGGTGGACTCCAAAGGTGATAAGGATCTTTTGGGAACCCGAGATGTCTAGGTGAACAAACTGGAGTTGATTGGAAAGACAAGAGGAGAACCAGTGAAGGACATTGCAAGTGAACAGTGAATTTGATTCAAGACTCCAGGGTGTGGATGAGGATTGGATGATCAACTGTGTCCAAGGCAGCTGAGGCCCAGCAGTATCAGGGGGTTGGTGTAATCTTTATCTCTAGTCAGTCAGGAGGGCATTATCTATGATGAGTAAGGTATCAGTCTCCATGCTGCGGTGTGATCTGAAGCCTGATTATTAGTAGTCATGCAGAAGATGATTAGCAAAGATGTGACCTTGGAGTTGAGCTTAGACTGATTTTTCAATGTTATTGCTGATAAAGGGCAGGTGAGTGATGGACCTATAGTTGGCAAGGTTCTCAGGGTCTCATGTAGGTTTCTTTAGGAGTGGGAGGATCTGGCTTTTCTTGTGAGCTTCTGGGAAGATGCCTTGAGTGATAGAGGCATTCACAATGGTGGATAGAAGTGAGAGAGCTTCCCCAGAGAGAGTTTTGACTAAGGACAAAGATGAGATCTCATCTTCATCAGAAGTGGCTTTTAGGGAGGCAAGTATGTTGGTGAGATTTGTGAGAGACAGGGCTTTGAAGGATGACCACTGTGGGATTCTATAAGAAGGTGTGGGTGTACGAGGAGCCAGGCTTGGTGTTGTCGCTATGCTGTCAGATCTTTATTTTTTCACTGAAGAAGAGATTGATGGCATTGCACTTGTCTGTGGAGTGTGGGATAGGTGGGGCAGACAATGCTTGATTGTCTTGAAAAGTGTTCTGCATCTGTTCATGGCTTCAATGATGGTCTTGGTGTTGGCTGCTTATGAAGAGTGGGATAGGTGGATCAGGCAATGTTTGATTATCTTGCAAAGTGCTCTGCATCTTTTTGTGGCTTCATTGATGATCTTGGTATAGTACATTGTTTTGGCTGATGAGATGAGCTGTCTGCGTGTTCCACAGAGGGAAATCTAGGGAGTTGTGGCTTGTGTAAATCTCACCACATTTCCTGATGCAAAATAACTTTCACAGCTAAAACTGTGCCTAAAGCACACTTTCAACGATTGTATTCACTAGAAAACACCAGAGTTTGGTAATATCAATGGAAAAAAGTCAACCCATTCACTGTTTCCACAGTTCTTGTGATTAAACTAGTGCAGCACGCATGTGGGTGGACCTATCATAGAGGACAGGTAAGAACCAACACAGGAACCAGGCCACAAAGTATTGTCTTTCAAACCATAAAGTTTGACCTATGTTACTGCAAAAAGGAGCCACCCCTGCCTTCTTTGCAAGTCTACCAGTTAGCATTATTAGTATAATAAATTGTTATATCGTCAGGCAGAGCTCACTGGTGAGCAGCTTTGGGACCATGAAGGCGCTGTGTGGTCATGTGGTTCCACATTACTAAATGGGAAGGTGGATCAGCTAGCAAGCAAGAAGATATCCCCAACTGCTTTGCCCAGGACCATGGAAAGGCAGTGCTGTGCTGGCAGCTGTGGTAGCCATGAAGGTTTGCATATGATCCATGTTGTTGGGCTGGGAAATCAAGAAAAGGAGTGTGGTGGTATGGCGCATCAAAGAAGCCAGATGGATGTTGGGCATCAATCACTGTTTTTCAGCCTGCCATAAAAGGACTATGCCATTTTCTTGTGATGGTGGGTTTGGTGAATGTTGCATTCACTCCTAACCAAGGTGATCATCTTCCCAGTTTGTGCTTACAGAAATTCCCTGATCAAGATGATGTTTGACCATTTTCCTGTGAGTCAATTCCTCTTCTACTCATAGATAAGGGAGCTTGGTGCTGACAGGGATGTGCTGCAATACGTATTGTTCCCTTATTTTAAATCGCTTGCATCAACCACTTTAAATACTTCCTGTCCCTAAATGTTGCTCTTTTTTTCTGCAGCTGTTTTCTTTGTTGGATTCTCCATCCTGGACAGTTATGCAAGATTCTTTCTCTATTCCTTCTCCGGGAAATTTGGATGTCTTACTTTGCAATTCTTGTAAAGCTCTTCGTCTTCGTTCATTTAATATACATATTGCCAAGAAGGTTCCTCTGCATTCTGTGGCTTTTTCCTACTCACTGGGACCCTCTTAAGCAGACACGTATAGGGTGGCACCTTGGCTACTTGTGGTGCCTCCCCTTTCTTCGGGCAATCATGAAGGAAATAAGAAAGATTTTCAATGCATCCAGTCCTTGACATAAATAAATGCCACACCAATGGTCCAGGACCTAGGAGGCCTCTATTGGGGATCAGGAACTCACTCCAGTAGAGGCCAGGAGGGCTCAGGCAGGTCAAGTTGCACGCCCAGGTATGTCCAATTGCAGGAGGTCAGTTGGGCATTTGCAGAGAGTCTTCTGGGGTTTGTTGTGTCCCTGTAGTGCTGAACAGGAGGTCAGTCAGCTGACCTCTGGAGTCACTTCAGACTGGGATGAAAGGTGCAAGCCTAGTCTTTCTTAGCAAGCAGGGCAAGCCTCAAGCAGCTCGGCAGCAGGGTGTCCTTCTTCTGTAGTACTCATAGGTCCAGGAATGTACTGTAGAGTGGGTCTGAGGGTCCATTTTGTTTCCTAAATCTTTTTATTGCCAATAAGATCAAAGCAAAAAGCATAATGCAGTGTACCATCAAGACACAGCCATTTAAGATCAGCTTCATCACCATTTTCTTCGACCACCCCTCCCACCATCCACCACACGATCAATCTACTAAATGTTAGCAGTCTCCAGGTGCACCTGGTTCCAAGCATTAGTCCCCAAGGATCCAAAAGAGGTGCATAATCCACTCCGATAATCGTTCGATTTCCCCCATATTTTGGTCCATTTACTCAGACAGCCCCTGCTCTCATAGACCACCCTCTCTGCCAACACGCACCAGTCCATATCCAAGCTACAGTCACTCTGCTGTGGCGGCTGTTCAGCTCGTGCAATGTTGCGTTTAGCTACCATTAACCCAAAGTCATCAGGACTGGGGCCATGCGGGTGAGGTCAGTGTCCTCCCATATATTTAAAAACACCACTTTGGAGAGATCTCAACAGCACTCCCGCAGACATTATTCAGGCAGGCAACCATTGATTCCAAATACCCATATATTTGGGCAGCTTGAGGGTCCATTTTTATACCTGGTGCCCCCTTTGAAGTGGGAGAAGCTTACCATGTTTCCCCCACAGAAGTGTCTGGAATTCCCTACCTCCCTGCCCTAGTCCCAGTGTGTCTGGTGGCACAATAGGCTAGTGTGAAGTCCTTTGTGTGTGAGCTGGGTCAGTACCCTTTGAAGAGTTAGTGTGACAGGTGACATCTTCGCCTACCCCATCAAGATAGGATGGCCCATACTGCCAACTCAGACCCTTGATTGTGATATTGTCTGGGAGAAATACACAAAGGTCAACTGCTAACTACACCTAGTCAAGTGACCCAGGTTAGGACAAGAAATGGCAACTTTCTCAAAGTGCCTAAAACAGAAGTGTGACCTAAAAACCAACTTTACCATTAGAGAGGGTTTTAACTTTCAATTCCTCAGACACCAAACATGACATTCTGACCTGCTCCCAAACAAAAGTTCTCACTTATTAAACGTAATAAGGTAACCCAATGTTATCCTATGGGAGAGGTAGGCCCTGCCATTGTAAAAAATGACATTGAGAGTTTTTCACTACCAGGACATGCTAAACTTAAAAGTACATGTCAAATGTTTTAAATACAACACACCCTGCTCTATGGGCTGTTTAGGGCCTAACACGGGGTGACTTATATGTATTAAAAAGGTAGGTTTAGGTCTGGCAAAAGGATTATTTTGCCACCTTAAAATGACGAGTTAAAACTTTCATATAGGCTGCAATGGCAAACCTGAGATATGTTTAAAAAGGCTGCTTAAGTGGGTGAGACAATGCTACAGGCCCACTAGTAGCATTTAATTTACAGGCCCTGGGTATCTGCAGTACCACTTTACTAGGGACTTATAAATAAATTAAATGTGCCAATTAGGTGCAAGCCAATGTTACCATGTCTAAAGGAGAGAGCACCAGTATGTTAGCACTGGTTAGCAGTGGTAAAGTGCGCAGAGTCCTGAAGCCAACAAAAACAAATTCAGCAAAACATGAGGGGTGAATGCAAAAAGTTTGGGCGTGACCCTGCAGAGACGGCCAGGTTCAACAACATGATGCTGCTGGTTTTTAATTTAATGAGAGCAGTTGGTAATGTTGAAAATAAGTTCACATGTCATATTCTGGGTGTGCTACAGAGTGTGCTCCTGCAGTCAGAGTTGTCTTCTGTATAGAGGTGAAGATCTCTATTGAACATTGGAAATCTTCGTTGTTGTCAGTAAAACTTCTCTTGCCATAACACTTTGTCCTTGCCATGCTGCCTGGATATGGTGTGTTCATGTAATTGTTTTCAGGGTTATCAACTTGCAGTGCAGGTGTTAGATAGGTGACAATGCCACCTACCTAACACCTGGACAGTCTGTGTTGTGGGGCAATCCATTTTACAGGCTGCTGGCAATATATGCAGAACCATGTGTGTGCTTTGTCGGTTTGCCATGTATGCAGCACTCTGTGTTTTGCCTTCTGCCTGTACTCACATGGATCCGGTGCTGTCTACTTTTCTGTGCCGTAGATGCTGAAGCTGTTGTGCTACGTGGTTTTAATCCAATTTTATTATTTTACGTATACTTTCACAAGTATGGCAATGTGGGGCATATTCTCAAGGACTTATCGCCGAGTTAGCAGCACTTTATCGCAGCCAAAGTGGTGATAAATTCATCGCACCATTCACAAGCTGGTGCTAACAGCCGATATCACCAGTTTTCCTGCGATAGCAGCCGCAAAAAACATCGCCACGGATGACACCGGCAACTAACGCTAATGAGATGCAGAGTAGGCGTTCCCGTGCAAAAACCAGCGGAAACACCACTTCGCAACATTCCCAATGACCAGCCAGATCGGCGATGAGAATCAAAAACATGCGATAAGGCGCGTTAGCAGCATGGATTTAACACCTGCTCCTACCTGGTGTTAAGTCGGATGACAACCTGCACCATAAAAGGGAGCCCAGCCCACAGCCACACCAGAAGAATAACAGATGCCATGGGGCTACTGATCATGAAGCTCGGAGCCCCAAGAGGGCCACAACACCCACCACCACCACACCCAGGACCCCCACTCCCCCAGGACCCCCCCGGAATACCACAGAGGCAGCGCAGACAAAGACACCGACCTTCCGAGGAAGTCATTGCCCACTACAGGCTCAAAAGGACAACCATCCTACGCATCCTGACCATCATTGCCCACAGGCTGACGGTACCAACACAGCGGAGAACCAACATCCCTCCGCAGACAAAGCTGCTGGCCGTGCTGCACCTGTTGGCCTCTGGGACCTTCCAACCAACAACTGCCAGAGTCGGAGGAGTCTCACAGCCAGCCCTGTCAAAGTTCCTCACACCTGTCCTGGATGCCATCATCAGCTTGGTACCCCAGCAACTTTACTTCCCACACACTGCGCAGGAACAGCGGAGATCAAGCAAGGCTTCTACACCATAGCTGGCTTCCCGCACGTCTTGGGGGCAATCGACTGCACACATGTACTCCTCGTGCCCCCTGCCGCCACTGCACACAATTACCGAAACAGGAAACACACGCATTCCATCAATGTGCAGGCAATAGTGAACCACCAGGGACTCTTCACCAATGTCATCGCCAACTACCCAGGCAGTGTACATGATTCCTTCATCTTCCGACAGTCCATCATCAACCAGCGCTTTCAGGATGCCATCTATGGAAATGCACTGCTTGTCAGTAAGTAACAACTGAACACACCACACACCTCAACTCCACCAACATACAACTCACAACTCAGGGAATGCACACGTCACAAAACCACATACAAGATGACAACCAACATTCCAGACATGACAACACAACTTACTGTGGTAACCTGGGCCAGACATGTACACAAGCCATCAACGGCATGGCACCTCAGCCACACAATAGCAGAATGTGGGGAGAGGTGGGAACCAGGCATGTGCGAAGGAGGCAAGTGACCCATGACTGTGAATGCACACAATGCCAAGTGTGGCGTGGATGTGCTGGATAGTGGACGCAACCATGTAACCGCAGCCATTGGGGAAGAACGCAGAAATGTAGCTTGTTACGTCCCCCCCTGTAAGCGTGAGCGGAGTGGGCTGGACCGGCGTACTCCAGGCCAGCATAGGGGTGTGAATAAAAAGCCTGTTACTCTGGGCGTGGTCCTCTTCCGGAATGGACAACGTGTCTGCCAGTGCAGCGCCTTTCACCCCGCCACGAGGCCGACGCCGTGAGCGGCGTTGCCTGCGATCCTGTGCGCCTGCTGCACCCCAGGGCTCTGTTCCCAAGACCCGTATTGCCCGCCCCAGCGCACCCAGGCCTCACTGCTCACCTGCCGACACCGGCGTGTGTCAAAGAGGGCACACCACGTGCCGGTGCAAGCTCCAAGCCCGAGGCCCGCGACCTTGGCAGCCTCCTCAGACCATCACGGCCTCCGCGACACAGGCCCCCAGTACTCCTTTTTTGTTGACGTACTCCACCGCTGCCTCCGGCCTACACTGCGGTCCAGTAGGTCACACATTTGGAACTGAGTCTTGATTATACAATGGCAGAGTACATATGTTTATGGCAGATTTTATATCGCCGTACTCCCTTCGAAGTGGTGCCACCAACTCTGTGCATAGCATTCCAACCACACGTGTCTGTGGGCCCTTTCTGACTACTGCCTTCAGCCAACACTGCGGTCCAGCACCGCGGGGTCACCTGTGTACTGCCTACACTTTGGTCCAGAAGCCCTCACACCGATCCAATCCAGTCCGGACCAGGCAGGACACGGCACCGTCGCAGGCTGCACACACGCTCAGCTCTGGTGCCTCTACCTCTGTCAACCACAAATCATCGCCACATGGCATTCCAACGTCGTGTGTGAGAGTACCAGGAGGAGCTGCCTGAACAGCGTTTGGCCCACGCTGACCGCTGCCTCTGGCCTACACTGCGGTCAAGTAGGTCCCACATTTGGAACTGAGTCTTGATTTTACAATGGCAGAGTACATATCATTGCACGCTAGGAGAGGAGTAAGAGGAAGATGCGATTCAGTCCGGATGAAAAAAGGATCCTCGTTACGGAGGTGACCGAACACTACCAACAACTGCCCTGGTGCCACTAACTCTGTGCATCGCAAGCCAAGGACACGTGGCTGGGGGCCCCTGCAGACCGCTGCCTCCGGCCTGCACTATGGTCCAGTAGTTCACACATTTGGAACTGAGACTTGATTCAATTATTGCAGAGTTTATACAATTGTACAGGCCTCATCGCTGACTGCATCCCCTAACAGCTCTGGTGCCACTAACTCTGTGCCCCGAATTTCATGGACACTCTCTGGTTGAACTTTGGTGGCGTCTGAGTCTATGGCCTGGGGGTTGTCTTCATCATCATGTAGCTGATACTGACTTGGTGTCAGGAATGAGTCTGTGGCATTCATCTCCTCCATGTTGCCTGTGTCTGCTTGGTACTGCCCTCTGTATCATGCCCTGGAAGAACACCTTCCACTGTCCCCCAAAACCCTCTGCGACATTCACCTTGGACATCGACGAGAACCCGCTCAGCTCTTGTGGCCCTACCTCAGTGCACCGGTAGTCACCGTTCCGTGGCGGTGTGCCTGTGCCGGCCGCAGTGCATCCGGGGCCACTAACTCTGTGCATCTCAAGTCGTGGACCCTTGCTGTTTGAACTTTGAACTTCTGATTGTCTGATCACTTTTGTGGTTGTTGCCAGCACCAACCACTCCCTGAGGGCTGGCTTACACTCACCCCACACCCATCCAGCACAGGCGTCACTGGACATGTGACCCTGGCAATAAAAGGGGCCGTGCGCACGTGCCCGTAGCCAGTTCCACAAACTATCTAAGTGTGTCCGTGTGGTCATTGTGTGTGCATGAGGGCCCCGGGCCCTACCACATTGCATTGTGCTGTGTACAGCGGACGCAACCAGGTCACCTCAGGCAGTGGGGTAGACCTGGGACATGTAGCTGTGTCGTACCCCCCTGTAGGCATTGCCGGAGTGGGCTGGCGTACGGCAGTCCAGCGTGGGGTGTGGATGATCACCCCGGGGCTCTGGGCGTGGTTAAGTGTTGGGTTTACCAATGTAGTACCTAATGCGTGTGTCTTTGTTGTGGTGTCGGCGCCACCCGTCCCGCAATGGACAGAGTTGCAATGTAACATGCCCCCGGAGTGCGGGCTAGGACGAAGGGATAAATTAATGAGCGCAAGCCCGCTCGGGGTCCGGGATCATACATGCCAACTGTTGTGTGTGTATCGCTATTACCGCAGCATAAGCCAAAGGTCTTGCCTCGACCGCATCGCGAGTTCGGCCAGCCATGAACTCCACATCTGTTTCCGCTCTATCCTTACCATAGGCCTACACACATGTGGCAGCCCACCTTCAACGCACAACATCACAGTGTCGTTGTCAGGCTTCTGGACATGGTGTGCCGTAGGAGTGCAGGTGATGCAACCGCGCAGCGCACACGAGGAAATAGGCTCGGGGGACGGAGGAGCAACAGTGAGGCTACCTAATACACATTGATGGCGCTCATTTGCTACTAGCAGTACATGTCAAACCGGAATCACTATGACACACGTATCACATGCCAATCAACTAGTGAGCCTGCCAACACATCATGCAGAACCAACTATTGACTCATGTGTCTCTGCACTGTCACAGGTGATCAAGGACATGCACTCTGCCCTTGGATGATGACACCCATCTGAGCCCCGAACACACAGGCCCAGAGGCAGTACAATTGGGCCCACACACGCACCAGGGGCATCGTGGAACGAACATTTGGCGTGTTGAAGTCACGTTTCAGGTGCCTGGACATCACAGGTGGAAGGCTCCTGTACAGCCCAGACATCGTGTGCAAGATGATCATTGCATGTTGTGTGTTGCACAACATATGTGTACGCACTAATGCCCCATGGTTACGGGTGCCAGATGCACCAGACGATGATGAAGAAGATGAGGCAGGTGGACCACGCCCCACTGCAGCTGCAGCAGGAATAGCCCGTAGGAACAACATCATTGATAATTTCTTCACATGAGGACGTCACATTGTGTCAGTCCTTGGCAATCATGAGACAGTGCAAAATGACCACAGGCACAGCATGTGCAAATAAATTCAATGCAGCACACATTCCCTGAGTTTCTGTATGTGTGCTGCTGTGTGGCTACGGGGATCAGGGACATGTTCCAGAGTCATTGTGGGTGTGCAGTGTGCTCTACTTAATTGTGCATGCGTGCCATTGTGCCCATCTCCCCCCGTCCCCCCAGTCCCTGGTCGGTACTCACCCTGTTGATGTTGTGTCAGGTCATGTTGAGCAGTGTCCCAATCCCCAACTCCTGGCACTGTATCCCGACTGATGACTGTGGCCACCATTTTCTCACTGTCATCCAGCTCCTGGTGTGCCGCTGGTCCCCCACCTCCAATCTGCGTTGCTGCTTTCATGTTGGCATCAAGTTTCTTCTTGGTTTTGCCCTTCACAACATTCCAGCGCCTCTTGACCTCTTCCATTGTCCTCCTCGGCACTCCGACTGCATTCACGTTGTTCACGATGTACTGCCATGTTTCCGTTTGTGTTGCCGATGACACAGTGGAGGTGACGGACAGTTGTTGGTAGTGTTCTGTCACCTCCGTGACGATGATCCGGTTTTCCTGCGGACTGAACCCCGTCTTCCTCTTCCTCTTCTCCTTGCCCTTCCCCGGGGTTCCTGGCTGGTCGTCTGTGGGGCTTGTGGGGTTCGCGTTGTCCTCTGCACTCGGTCCGGGTGCGTCGATGGTGCTACGCAGTTACATTTTTTTGTCTTTTTTTTCCTCTGCTTTTATGGTGCATTCTCACGCATGACGCGTGGGAATCGCAGTCCTGTCGCTGGTTATCGCTGATTTTTGTTTCGCGATTTGGGACATCGCAACTTTTTTCGCGTTCGTGTTTCGCATTTTTTGGGCTTAGCGTTAATTTTAACGCGGGCATTTGTCGCGTTATCGTGAGACTATCGCATGGTGCCGCCGGGTTGTGAATACTGCGTTAACACAGTGTTATTTTCCCACGATACACTGCGATGTGAGAAGTTGCGTTAAGCGGTTTTGGCGATAGTTAACACACGTTCTTGGGAATATCCCCCTGTGTGTGTTGTCTGGAATAAATGTTATCTTGGTCTTGACTACTCCTCAATGCAAATGGTCTGGCATATTCAGGAGCATATGTCTAAGGATTAGTTGGATACTGGGGCTTAGATGAAATTTCAGTTTTTTAACAGCATCATCAATCTGGCATGATCACCATCTTTTTATTGTGAAATGAGTATTTTTACTTACACTGCAGCAGATGTCCTACACTGCATGGTTTATCTGATTGCATGTCTGCAATGAGTGCAATGTGATAGCTCAAGATGACAGGTGTGATGGAATTTGAGGTCAGTGTCCTGCAGTAGGTGTGGGATGGTATAATCAGTATAGGCACACAGTGTGTGTGTGTTTGTGATATGGTGTGCATTCACATTGTTGTTTTTGATTTTGTAGCAGCTCCTTTCAGTTCATATGTGCCATTTCGATACATCTTTGCACAGTGTAGGAATTAAGATGCAGAGTTTTTCTTCAGTTTGAAAGAGGATCAGTTTTAAGCCACACTAAGGCTTCAGTTACACTGTCTTTCCAAAAGAAAAAAACTAATTGTCCTCTACATTAAAGTGTCTGTATATTCTTGTATTGTAATTTAGGGCCTGATTTAGAGTTTGGCAGACTAGTAGTCTGTTACAAACTTGACGTATATCCCATCCGCCGTATTACAATTGCATTAGGATATGCCATGCTTGTAATAAGGCGGACAGGATATTCGTCACGTTAGTGACGGAGTGCGCATCCTTCAAACTGTAATTAGGCTCTTCATCATTATTCATCCTAATATCAAACTATTACACTTGTTTAAAACATATTTGTGGTACTAGCCAACATGGATTCACCCAAATTCCAGAGGTACTGGAAGTGATATCAAACACACTTTGGCCTCATATTATCACAGTTGTTGACCCCTTGTCCCGCCCTTCATCACACAACAGTCTCCAATTTGCCAATGAGTGGCTTGAGGAAGGACTGAAATCTAGGGAAAGTAGTTCTCTCCCCTTCCAGTGCCCTTCTGATCTTTGAGACCAGGAATAACAATGGCAGTACAAGGTGTACCAAAGAGCGGGACCTCTAGCTTCCCCTAATTAATGTCAATGCCATCTGCCCCAACTCATTGTCAAAATGAGTACTGAACCAGAGAAAAAGCAAGACTTCAAAGGCACAATCAGGAAGCAATGAGACAAACATATATAGTATAACAAACTCAAAACCTTCGTTCGATATAATTGAATGCATTAAAAACAAACAAACAAACAAATGCGGGCAGATTTACCTAGATTTTATGCTTCTCCTTGAAGAACTCCTTCAGCTCCCTCATATTGTAGTGTGATAGGCAGTTGGGACCCATTTCCATTCTGGCAGGGTAGAACATGTAAAGTGATGCAAAGTGGCTCAACGTTTTGGAAGGGTATTTACTTTCCTGCCCTAAATGTATTTTGTGCTAGAAAGGTGACCTTTTCTTGGTGCATTTCCCTTTGTGTTGCTTTGCACCACTTTGATCAAGGGGGTCTTTTATGGGTGCAATTTTGGTGGATCAGCGGAAGCACCCATATTTTTTGAGGCAAAGCTCAATCCACTAAAGCTAGCCACACCCTGAAGCAGGCTCTGACTTGGAGAAATGTTTAATTTCATCTAAAAATTACACATATTACATGTTCTGCTGAATAGTACAGCACACATCCAATGTGCTAATGTTTTACAGTTTGGTCTAGCCATAGGATTTGTACTGGAAGGTTAGTCTTTCATTACAAATCCTATGCTTGACATCACACACATCTCTGCACCCTGGTGCAGTTATGTGTGACACTAGGTAGCCTCGTTGTGGACCAGCACAGGGGAATTCGAGCAACAGTAAGCCATTTTTAATAAATATCTCCCTGCGTCGCTGTCGCCCCCTTGTGCAATGCAGAACGGCTGCTGCAGTTGTTGCGCAGCATTGCACAAAACATAATAAATGTGCCCCCAAGTGTCTTGTTATATTCAAAGTACCTTAATCAATAAATCAGATTTCTTGCCGAAATCTTAGTTGAATAGCCCCAATAGAACATTTCAGTTAATTGTGGCAAGAGAATACATGATCAATGTTTTCAGAAATGTATAAATTGTAGGTATATCAACGTCTATCTCATACACTTATTTTGATGCAGTTTGTTGTTGTATCTGCCTCTTTTTCTGTGGATTAAACAATAAAAAATACATTTCCATTAGCAACAATGCAACACTATATTCAACATGTTTTTTTCAGAGATCCAAGTTAAAGACATGATCAAAAGGGATATATCTAAAAAAAACGGAATTTCTACAATTAATTTTTTATACAGGCAATTAAAAAAGACAGTTATTTAGCACAATATACCATCTCCTGCAACAGTGCTTCCTTAACTCCTTGAGTGACCTTTTTGAACATGATTTTACAAACTTAGGAAATGTATAAAATATATATGTTCTGTTAGACCTGGCACCATTGGCGTGGGTCTCCCTTCCATTTTTTGCTGTTGCCTCCTGTGTTTTGCTATGTTTT
Organism: Calotriton arnoldi; assembly: GCA_963921515.1. Taxonomy (NCBI): domain Eukaryota; kingdom Metazoa; phylum Chordata; class Amphibia; order Caudata; family Salamandridae; genus Calotriton; species Calotriton arnoldi. The sequence goes on along the minus strand of CAWUFW010000084.1, from coordinate 1,056,716 downwards.
TGCTGGTCTAGATGCTTTGGGCACTTTGCCACTGCTATTCAGTGCCAAAGTGCAAGTGCTCCCTATTGTAAATTGTTGTATGGATTAGTGATTCCATGATTGGATTATTTGATTTACTTGTCAGACCCTAGTACAGTGCACCGTGTGTGCCCAGGGCCTGTAAATCAAATGCTGCTGGTGGGCTTGCAGCACTGGTTGTGCCACCCACAGAAGCAGCTTGTAAACTATGGCTCAGGCCTGCCATTGCAGAGCCTGTGTGCAGTCTGGGACTGCCATGTCGACTTGGCAAGTGCACCCACTTGCCAGTCCCCAAACCTTCCCTTTTCTACATGTTAGTCACCCCTAAGGTAGGCCCTAGGGCAGGGTGCATTGTATGTGAAAGGTAGGACATGCCCTGATGTGTGTGGCATGTCCTGATAGTGAATTACAGCCAATTTCGTTTTTCACTATTGCAAGGCTACCTGCTCCCATAGGCCAGAATGGGCAGTTTGATTATAACACCTTATAATCCTAACTGACCCAGGGAACAAGGTAGAAATTCGAGTTTGGTATGCCTGAACTCAGAATGTTAAAATACATCTTTTAGTGTGGGTGATTTTTACATTCTGTGTTTGAAAATACTACTTTTAGAAAGTAGGTATTTTCTTGCCTAACCTTCCAGTGTGCCTCTGCTAAGGTTGTGTATTCACTGTCTGGTTTGTGAGTGACAGGGGACTGGAGAAGGTCTTGGCTCCAGCAGTCTGATGGGTCAGGGCTGGGCTGAATAGGACCCACATAGAATAGAGAGTAGGGGGGGGAGACTTCCTTTCACTGACCTGAGCCCTCATAGAATAGAGAGTAGGGGGCAGGGATTTCCTTTCACTCCCCTGAGACCTCATAGAATACAGAGTAGGGGGAGGAGATTTCCTTTCAGCTACCTGGGCCAGGTCTGCTCTCAAACAATGCTGTCTCCACCTCCTGCCAGGAAGCTGCACAGAACTGGTTTTGGTCAGGCACAGACACTCTCTGCCTCCAGAGAACAAAGCCTTTTTGAGTATAAATATTGGGGCCCAGACCCCAAGATTTTAGATCACTTCTGGGAACCAAGACGAACCTTTGCTGAGGAGAAGAACCAGGAAACTGAAGGAGGAGACTGCCCCTGTGCTGTGTGCTGTTGGGGTTGGCCTGCAGTGGTTACTTTATTGCCAAAGAAAGGAGAGAGGAACTTTGAGTGTACTTTCATCATCTTGAAGAAGATCTCCAAGGGCTTGAAGATTGAGCTTGCCTCCTGCCTGAAGTCTCAGGGATACAAGACTTCACCAACCAGCTCCCCTGAATTCCCTTGCTGGGAATTCTACCTGCAAAGAGGTGCCTGCTGTTGTGTTGGGCCCTTTTGAAGACTGCGTGTCGTTGGGAGCTGGAAGCGCGACGCAACAAGGAGAAGCGTGTCGCCGCCGCAGCAGTTGCCGTCGCATTGCCGAAGAAGCGTGCCGCAGCTGTTCGCCGTTGCATCACCGACGAAGCGTGTCGCATCGCCGGAGAACCGTGTCGCCGCCGCAGAGGTCGCGTCGCATCACCGGAGAAGCGTGTCGCAGGGCCTGTCGCGGCTCAGAAGTTCACCGAGTCGCCGCACGGCCGTCGGGCGTGCACGTATCGCATCTACGTTGTCGCACCGTAACCAAGACGCCATTTTGTCGCATTGCACCGGATCGTCAGCGCATCGAGGCGCCATCTTGTCGCATTGCACCGGATCACAGTAAGAAACCGACGCATCAACTCCCCACACAGTATGGAAGCGAGCCTCAACTCCCCTGCGCAGCAGTAAGGAACCGACGCATCCACTCCCCTGAGTGTAAGGAACGGCGCATCACCTTCCCTGCGACCCTTTTGTTTGTATTGCGTGATGCATCCAAGGTACTTTGAGAATAAAGTGTTGCATTTATCACCTACATTGAACTAAGCTATTTCTACCATTTTAAAGACTCATTTTTGATTACAGTATTGTGGATTTTTGTCGTTTGACCTTGTGTTAAGTCTAGTAAAGATTACTTATTTTTCTAAACTGGTGTAGTGTCCATTTGTAGTGTTTTCACTGTATTACTGTATGTGTTTGCAAATGCTTTACACACTGCCTCTGAGATAAGCCTGCCTGCTCGTGCCAAGCTACCAAGGGGGTGAGCAGGGGTTATTTAGGAGTGTAGCCCCTTACCCTGACTAGATGCAAGGGTCCCTATTTGGACAAAGGTGCCAACCATTGCCAACTAGAGACCCCCAAATCTAACATGTTCTTTCCCCTAAATACTACAGGCTTAAGTTGGTACATCCCCCCATAAAATAAACATCAATATAATCTTCCCTATTTTCCAAACCCTGTTCATCTAAGCCTTTAACCAACCATGAATTGGACCTACATTTTATTTAAACTTTGTAGTGCCTCCACAACTGGAAGCATATAATAATTATTTCTCTCTTTCTTGCTTTATTTTCCCAATCCACTCTCCAATAAAGGGGATTGATTGTGATTTCCACCTTTGCAATAGCAGCGCTCAAGCCACCAACATTAAAACATAAATCAATTTTTGGTATCTTGGGGCCACTTTCAATTCGGGATCATATTCCAAAAGTCCCAATGAGGCACTAGGTGTGAAAGGTTTTTGCAGGATCAGCTCCAAATACTGGAACATTGTGTCCCAATATTTTGAAAAGCTGCACAGTATCAAATTAAGTGGGACCAAGCTGCTTCAGACAATTCACATCTAAAACATTGACCCGACAATCCTGGATTAATCTCCTGAAGGAACTCTGGGGTCCGATAAATCAACAACTTTGCATAGGTCCCCATGCTCTGATAATTAGCGCCTCTAAGGACCGAAAAATTCAATTTATTATCTTTACCTCAAACTTCCCTTGGCAATACAAATGATTCTTCTTTTTCCCATTTATTTGTGGCTTTTTGATTAATATCACCCCCTTTATTTTGAGCAAGGATGTTTTTCCAGCCACTAGGTTGCTTTGGGACTAAGGTTTCAATAAGATTGACCATCAGATTTGCGCTTTTTAGTAACAAATTTATATCTATAGCTTTTAGGTTTGGTAGTAAAATACTATATGAGCACTGCAGCCAGTAGTTTTCTCTTATCTGTACTTTGACTTCCAGCCAGGTTTTCCACCTGTCCCCTGCAATAACATCTACTAACGTTTACCCCCATTTTGATAAAGTGCCTTTATCAATCCTTTCCCTTTGCACCACAACAGATCAGACAAATGTGTTGCTGCATTTTTTAGGGAAGTGAGTAATTCTTATAAAAATACATCTGCTTTTTAAAAAAAACAGTGTAAACTCTTATATCGAACCTTCTTAGGGGATTTAGTCAATCTTAAAATGTCAATTATATCATATTCTTTTAAAACCAAATTCATCAGATCATTCTTAAAAATCGCAAATGATTCAAATGGCGTTCAAAATCTAAACATATATTGTGTAAAAAAGGCGTAATGGCATTCTGTCCAGTTGGGAAGGGCTGACTCACTTTCTTCTACACTCCTTTATAAAGGGCTGAGTGCTAATGAAGCACATGTGTCCTGCCAAATAAAGGATTGAAATATAGATTTTTTTTTCTTAAAAAAGGCAGCATTTAACACAAAAGGTAATGGCTGAAAAAGAAGTTAAACAGGGGGAGAATTGCCATCTTTATCAATACCACTCTCCCCAATAGAGTAAGAGGGAGTGATTTCTATTGTACTAACAATGCTTTTACTACTAAAAGGTTATAATTTAACTCACACTACTTCTATCTTGATCGTGAATCTAACCCCTAAGTAGCAATTGGATTGATCATGAATACAACTCTGAAGTCTGGTAATACAATGTCTGCACCGCTATTTCTCAAAACCCGACAAAAATCTCAAAAAGTCTTTCTTGTGTTATCTTCTTAATAACTAAGATCAACATTCAGTAGCGGTCGGTGGTGGGAGTGCCGCCGGGTGCTGACGTGGGGCGGGGAGGGGCAGTAAACTACGGATTACGGCCGATTACAGGTAAGTACACATATACATAAATAAAACGAATTTCGTTTCTCGCGCTGCATCGCATTTGGCGATGCAGCGCGAGAAACGAAATTCGTTTTATTTATTTATATGTGTACTTACCTGTAATCGGCCGTAATCCGTAGTTTACTACCCCCACTCTGCCCCTCCCCTGCCCCACGTCAGCGCCCGGTGGCACTCCCACCACCGACCGCTACTGTCAACATTATATCTTCCACATAAGTTTTATCTTACCCATCTGCAGTGTGGGAGGGCGAATCTCCCTATCTTTTTGCATTGCAGTTTCCAGCGATTCAATAAAAAAGGCAAAAAGGGCTGGGGACAAGGGACAAGCTTGTCTAGTCCCTCGTTGAACTTTTATCGTCCCTGCTTCTGCTGCATTGATTATTATCTTTGCCTCTGCATTCTCATACATGTTCTATATGAACATTGTGACCTGGTAGGGAATCCTAAATCTCCCCAAAATGTAGAAAAGTGTTTCCCAGGCCACGAGGTCAAAGGCATTCTCAGAGTCCAACAGAAAAATAGCAGCAGGGATTTGGTTGACTAATAGGTAATTAACAGCCTCCGCAAGATAATGTGTATTAGTCACTAACTGGTGATCAGCAATAAAACCATTCTGATCAGAATATATCAATTTGGAGGCTATCTCATTAAATCTATTTGGCAGTAATTTCATGATTAATTTATAATCTGAATTTAACAAAGTTATCGGACGATATGAGGTTGGATCTTCAGCATTTTTTCCCTTTTTAGGCCTTGCGCCTAGCGTTGCAGTGCGTAACACTGCTCGCACAGCGCGAGACCTCTAGAAAGGGCTTCTGAAAGCTAACCACACGCTCGTGCATGTGGTTTTGCTTTCCGCGGCTGCCATTGGCTTTCGCGTGCTTTTTAAAAAAAAATACAGCACGCAATTGGGCAAAGGCGGGCGCATGTCCCGCCTTTGCTCCGCCCATTCCGGTCGGTGGCCAGCACGCGCATCAGCGCGCGTTCGTGTCGCTGCCGCGCTCCCTCCCCCGCTCCTCTGTGGTGCGCACGCACCACTAGTTTCGATTCCCGCGTTCGGCTAAATGTGATGGAAGGATATGGCAGCTCTGCTGCAGGTCTTGTAAGAACAGTAGGTGCCACTGTTGCTGGTGCTGTGGCAGGTCTTGTAAGTACAGCAGGTGCCAGTATCGCGAGCTCTGTGGCAGGTCTTGTAAGTACAGCAGGCGCCACTGTCGCAAGCTCTGTAGCAGGTCTTTGGGTCGCTCAGCAGACTCTGGCTTGTGTGCAGTAAAGAACAGCTTGTGCGATGTGTCACTCGTGCTTCTGTGCACGGCACGCTCTGACAGCCAGACTCAATCCACCCTCCACCTGCCTGCTCGCGGCCCCAGCCCAGGGACCCGGAAGATGGATACCTGCAGACCAAGTACATAAATCCCTGGGCAGGCCCGGGGCCGGCGGCAGGGAATCCTTCACCTGCACGCAGCTCGAGTCCTAGCGTCGCCTCGAGCTGTGCCATTTATCTGCTGCTCTCGGAGTATCAGCGGAGCGGAGTGAATCAATTACCTCTGTGTCTTCCCGCATGAGCTCCGTAAATATGTCGGCGCTGCCAGAGCGGGAGAGCCGACTCCAGCCGCTGACAAGGGCACTTGACGCGGATTCACAACTATTTTATTTTCTGGGTTTTTTTCTCTCTTTATGCCCACTTCTAGTATTCCCTGCCGTTGAGGAGTGATGACATCTATTTTTATTTTGTGTGTAAACCTCTTGGTTTTAAACCCACAGTACAGGTGTCCTGCATCATTCATTCTGTCTGTATCCCCTTACACACACTTTGTCATCTACCTGCCCAACATGTGTACGTAAAGAAAGAATACTACATCCAGCTCCCCCTTGTGGCTGAGAAATATAGAATGAAATACTGCCGGTGTATCACGTATCCTAGCAATGGCAAGGCTGTTGGTGTTTTTCTCTCTGTATTTCCAAATTCCAGAGCGTGTGGTGGGGGCCCAGATCATTTTTAATAAAGGAAGAAAAACTGTATGCGGGAAGTAAAGTTTTGTCCAAAATCTGCTCTTTAGAATGCCTCTGCCTGCGTAACATGCGAAAAAATAAGGTCCAATTCACAAAGGTGTTTTTGGCTCTTAAAATAAGTTTTCGGCCACAGTAAAACACTTGCTGTTGAACCAGCCCGTAGCTCTTTCCCTGACCTTGCCGGTTCACCTCCAGAAAAAATATCTCGTTTTTTTATGGCACAGCTTTGTAGTGTCTAAGCACTCTATATATCATGTGATGTTACTAAATCTAAAGATAGTCATTTATCGGCGTCATAAGAATGGAAGACTAAGTTGTCCATGCTGGATTGAAAGTCACCACCTGCAGGCAAAATACAGCTTTCGGGAGCGAACGGATACCTCACTGAGCCTCTTCCGAGACCCTGACCCTTCAGCGTTTTTTATTGCATAGGTCGGGATTAATACAACCATTTAAAGTATGTTGGAAAATACAATTTACTCTTTCCAAGAATGAAGTGTGAATACAGGGAGATTTCCAGTCTCCACTCGTCACCGAGTCATGACGTTGAAGGTTGTATAAGGTATGGGGTTGTTTCCTCCCGTTACATCACACATGAGACTGCGAAATATTCACTGGACTCCGAAACAGGCGAAATCCCGTCTTTTTTCATTCCCGCGTGTGAACTGAAATTGAGCCGTGAAACATATTGTGTGCTCTTGGGGTGGGTTCCCGGCGTTTCGTGCAGTTAATGCATTTTGTGTGGTTGTCCCTGGTGAGCAAAACGTGGTCCAGAGAGAACCACAAGTCAACTACACAGTTCGCACTTGCTCCGGGGTTATTGCTGCCCTTTCCCTTGTTTTACGTTCACGGAAAGTAGTTTTTTTGTTTTTTAATATAGCGCGAACTCGACCCGAAGGTATGAGAGTTCTTTACATGAGCACCAGTTGTGTTATAGACGGAGACATTTATTTTTTGTTAGGCATGGGGAGATTAAGTGATTTGCCTAGAATCACAGATGGTTGAGCGTCCCTGCCAATATCGAACCTCGTTCCCCACGTTCGAAGTCCCGGCTCTAACTGTTAGACCACATCCTCTCCCCAAGTGGAAGCAGATCAGCAGAATGTCACAGATTCAGCAGTGATCGTGTCCACTAACCATTAATTGGAAAACATTTTCACCAAGCCCTGGTAAGGATTTTGGGGCTGCGGTGGAACGGTCTCTGCAGTGCTTATAACAAGGCAGGGTCGCCAGCTGGAATAGTTATGGTCACTACATACATCGCAACCATTTACAGACTACACACAGAAGGGAGTCAGTTGTATCAAAGCACCTGATGTAATGCACTGATGGTCTACACTTTATGCACTAATACACCCTAATGTACTCTAATGTATCAATGTGTTATGTAATGTAATGTAACTGCACTTATATAGCACTTACTACCCCTGACGAGGCATCGAAGCGCTTTATCGGCAAGTAGCACGCTACTCCGGAACGCAAAAAGGATTAGTGGTAAATTAGTATAGTGAAATATGAAATTAATTGGAGCAGTGGATATGTTAGTCTGTTGTTTGGATTGAGAAGGATAGTGGAGAGATAGAAGAGGGAAAAGTTTGCCTTTATATAGCGCTTGCTACCCCTGATAAGGTGTTCAAGCTCTTTTGGCGGGGAAAGCGGCCACTACAACGCGGCCGTTTCCACGCAAGCCTTAACCACGCATGCATTACAACGCATGCGTGGTTACCATAAGCCTTTACCACGCATACCTTTACTACGAGATACGTAGTTAAGGCATGTGTGGTAAAGGCTAAAATTAGAAAAAGGGGGCTTGGGGGGTCTCCTCCCAAAAATAAAAAAAAAGCGTGGGAAAAAAAGGGGGGCTTGGGGGGGTCTCCCCCCAAAAAAACGAAGCTGATGTCTCCCCCCGCTCCTCTGTGGTGCGCGCGCACCACTAGTTTCGATTCCCGCGTTCGGCTAAATGTGATGGAAGGATATGGCAGTCACGTTTCGGTGGTAGCACAGTTTCGTTTCTTTTTTTTCACTTTTGTGACCTATGCTTGTATTAAAAAGAACATAAATTAACCATTGCGCAAGCCTGCCAAGCCAAGGTCACACCGAGTGCCTTTGCCGATGCTTATTTGGCCATGCACTTCAATCTGTAAAAGACAGTAGTTGCACAAGCAAAGAAACCCGCTTATTGAAAACACTCTCTTTGGCTTGTGTGGGTGCTAACTTTTCACGCGTACAATGGTGTTACAGAAATGGCTGCCCAAACATCTTCTGAAATACCAAATTGCAGCTGGAGTCAAAAGTTGGCGGGAACTGCCTGTGGCGCTTCGTGGCAGTGTCTATAACCCGGCCCATCTGCATATACGTATTGATGGCTATACATAGGCACACGACAACCTTGATCACCTCAAACCCCTATAAAAAGCAGTAATATTCGTCAATGAACAGTATACGCCCTCGTGGTTTACGTCAGATGGACGACACTGGATTTGAAAGCGACCAGCACGAATGCTGCCTCACAAGATTCCTGCAGGCAGGCGCTGAGGGCGAATGAGGATGCACTCAGGGAGACGCACAGGGTGACAACTGTTTGCTGTGCCTAACTGCACTAAAACATTATGGCTTGTGACCACTTCAGAGCGTGAATTACAAAATGAACTCTTGATTTTTTTTACGTGCAAAAGCTACCACATGTGAAACCAGCAAGTTAACACAAACCCTTATATACCAGACACTCAAGTGCAGCTTCCATGCAGGCAGTGGCGGTTTCTGCAGAAGGGCACTGGGGCTGCGCCCCCTGGCCATTTTGTGCACTACCTTTTTTTTTTTTGTAAACAAATTCTGTAATCAAAAGTAAATTTAAAAATACTGCCTGACTGCCGGAAGCTCGCACAATTAGAACCAGGCTTTTCGGGAGGCTCACTGCGCATGGAAGAATGTGTGCTTGACGCTGCACTGAAGCGTCTATAGGGTTTGCCTACGCACAGCCGTTGTATTTCACCTCAGAGCAGGTGACGTCATTGCCATTTCTCCTCCTCCTTCAAGTGTCCGAGATGAAAAACAGCCTTGGGCGTTTAACTTTCCATCCCAGGCTGTACGAAGCAGCATAACAGGCAAACCACTTTTCCATCTCATCACGGAGTGAGGTGAGATCACGATTCTCACTGACTCCTCCCCACATGTGTCCAGATTGCAAAGTCGGGCCTCAGAGGTTTTGAGACTATTTGCCCAGAGCCTTGTTGTGAAGAATACGTAGGAGAGAGAAATCAATAAACGTTAAGGTTTGTCACTATTTATTTCTAAAATAGAGGGGCATATTATCAAGGGCTTTATCGCCGCTTTAGCGGCACTTTTTGCCGCTAAAGCGGCGATAATTTTATCGCCCTATTAGCAAGCTGTCGCTAACAGGCGTTAGCGACAGCTTTCAGGCGTTAGAGGCCGCGTGCACCATCGCCTTGCATGTCAGCGATAATTATCGCTAATGACATGCAAGGAAGGCGTTCCCTACTAAAGCGACTGAAAACAGTCGCTAATCCCACTACCCCCTATTAGCAAGGCAGGCGAAGCGATAAAATAATTCGCGCTAAGCGCGTTTATCGCTATATTTTATCTCCTGCTAGTGAGGATGACTTACCTGTTTAAGGTATAGGAGGTGGATTCTAATGCTGAATCCACCTTAGCGATAATGCGAGAATATCGCTGCTTTTCCAGCGATATTCTCACATTTTACCGCTATCGCTGGAAATTTTATCGCTATGGAGATAAACCATGTTAATAGGGTGTAATCTCAGCGATATTTTCCAGCGATAGGCGGCGTTAACCAAAGTCGCGCTAAGCGCGGTTAGCGATAAATATCGCTATTCCTTGCTAATCTGCCCCAGAGTTATTACGTTTGGTATGCTACTCTGTGAATTCGAGCCAAAGCATGATGCAGCACGTTTTAGGACAGAGGTATTACTTAATTTAAATCATTGAAAACTTTAGTGGCAGAGACGTTCCCACATGTCACTGGATTTATGTGATTTTTTTTCACCCACGAAGTGCATATGATGATGTGGCTGGCTGGCTGCCCAGTGTGCAGTGTACAATTTTCGTTTACACTAGAAGTTGGATGATGCTGTGGTAGCTGTAGGCCTCAAGCCTTGAATTCATACTCAAAAGTGTGACGCATTTTTGTAGTGACTCCTCTTTATGTATTGAGATGTTTCTGTACTGCGCTGAGATTACAGGCATAGTATGATGCATTTGGAAGTCCCATATCTTCTAAAACTGTTGGCTTTAGTGGCTGCAGCAAAGTTGTTGTAAATACTTATAGTTATTTTTTTCTTTGACACACCATGGCACTACATGCCCCAGAGTGCATCAGCTTGTATACTTGTTGGATATACTTTCACAGCATCCACTGTCTGCTTATGTGGCCTTCAATGTGGCCTCGCACTCCGATTGTACTTTCCACGTATTTATGTTTATGCCCACTTACCATGCAGACGATTTTTCACTCAAATTGGCCACTTTAAAGAATTCCTAAACTTGATTTTCTTGTACGTCTTGTGGATGGGAATAATCCTGCTTCTGAAACCAGGATGTGGTCTTAAATGCATCACACCAATCTGCTTACAGGGGCAGTTGGACTAACACTTGGCAAAGTGAAAGTCACATGTCTAGAACTGCTCCTTTCTCCTTATGCTACCACAAACAAGGACGCAATACCACATTTTGTTACTAGTTTTTCATCTGAAGTCCTCAGAAAGGGCACAGTACCTTAGGGTGTTACTAGTGGTCTGTAGGAAGTCAGAGGAAAGGGAGCAGTACCTCAAATCATCACTAAGGGTCCCACTGAAGTCAGCACAAAGGGTGAAGTACCTCAGGTCACTACTAGGTGTCACTCTGTAGTCAGCACAAGGGGTATTACCCGGATCTGTTAACAGATGCCTTGTTTCCTCAGAATCCTCTTCCCACACCTGAAGCAAGAACACTATATTCTTGCCTCCCATACTGTAAAACTCACAACTTTACAAATGCAAATATACCTATAACAATGTTGCATTATTTAGCAATGCCAATAGCTCAAAATGTAATAATGCGAGACCTATTGCATTGCAAATGCTTGTTTTAAATCTGACCACATTGCTCAAGTTAAAAGAAAGTGGAATGGACCCTCACCCTAAAATATAACTGGCTAACAGCAGCAGATCTTCATTTAAAACATCAGAAAACTCCTTGCAAAACTCCGACGGAAATGGCATACTTTTCCATTTGGTAAAATATGGACTACCTCTTCCAGCTCTTCCTTGCAACAAGGGCTCACCATCTTTTGATGATCATCCTCCGAAAGTGTTAGCATGCCTAATCCTCCCAAACATACATCCAGCACCTCTTTATCAACTGCCTGACTATAATTATAAATCTGATTATAATATTCAAGGAAGAGTTGATTTATGTCTCTATTCTTCCTTTACCGGAGTGCGGATTTAGTGCATTTTATAGTGTAAATAGTGCTTTTGGCTATCTTTTCTCGAGCTAGCCAAACCATAAATTTCCCAGCATAATTGCTCTCTTCATAAATCTTTTGCATAAAATGTGGTATTAATCACTTAGCTCTTAGCACAGTAATAATGCCTTAATGCATGTTTAGCTTTCTCAAGCATTTTCCTATTTTCATCTGTGTAATGCTGCACGAGCTTATCAGATGCTTCCCTCACACATTTTTCAAGCTCCAATTTTTGTTCCTTATCTTTCCTATCCCCTACCACATCGCTACATATCAACCGCCCCCATAAAGGCCATGCGTCCCACACTACATGTAACGGAGCTGTCCTTTGATTCCTAATCATAAACTCTTGGATGCCTTTCCTAAATATTCTAGCCCAGTCCTCATCCTGTAAATAGGATTTATTAAAAATGCACCTTTTAGACTGGGGCTTTCGCCAACCACCAATAATAGGGTCTGAAAATCGGTTAGGGAATAGTTGCAAAAATTTATAACAGGCTAGCAGAGACTAAAAAATTGTATTTGAGTAACAGTCTGGCTGAGAAACAAGTATACTCCCTCTTCTCTGGAAGTGCTTCCCTCCACAGAACTATAACTAGTAGATCTCTTTGGTGTTCTAATATGAATTTAGCTGCCATTGTTCTCTGCTGTCTTCTATTACCTGATGATTGAGGAGTCCTTCCCCAGGATCAGCAAAAAATTAAATTATCCACTATTATAATTTCTCCCCAAATCTACAATAAGGAATGGAATAAATCCTCATAATGTCTTGGGAAAACGTCTACTGGGGGATAGAAGCTCACAAAAGGAAATGCATGGAAGAAATGGAACAATTGATGCAGCACCAGCAACACTCAGTGTCCCTCGCTGCTGGAACCAGCAGTGTCAGGTTGGCTGAAGGGATACCCCCAGCCAGGCATAACTGATGCTCCCGTTATGGTCAGGTGATTACACTCACTGTACAACCCATCCTCACCCTTGGGTAGCCTGGCACCGAGCAGTAGGGCTTATATCAGAGACAAAGTGTAAAGCAAAGGCACTGCAGCCACACACGATAAATACACCGAGTGTCACAAAAGAGACTTCACACAGGATGTATGTAAAAAACGTTTATATTCAACGCACATATTAAATCCTAATACCATTAACATCATATACTTTTGGGCATAAAATACATTCGGAAATATTACTAGCAGTACTAGGCCCACTCGTATTGGTATGACATCAATAGTATGCACACTGTGGACAATTCCTAATCTAACCCTCACAATTGAGAGAGAGAGCACCCTTGTGCAGTGCACGATATCAACAATATCTACATATAGAAAAGTAGAACACTTTTCACAGCACCACGGGCCGGAGCAACGAGAGAAAACCCAATGTCAAATGTATTGTGATCTGGCATGAAAACAACATATGAAGTGGCACCGCCAGCCAGTGTCGCTAATCACAGCCCATCCGCACATGAACACTCCCACTCCCACACACCCACTGCACACATATGTACTCAGCACCCTAATGTGGTGCCACAGGTACCAAGCAGGTCAATGGTTTAGACTCTGCAGACTCCGTGGCCCAAGCCTCCCTCCACCCTCTAGTTCACCCCAATTGTCCTATACCCCCGGATGAAAGATAACCAACCCCACCTCCCAGACACTGGGTCGCACGCGGCCAAAGTCACACTTAGGTCCTCGGGAAGCAGGTGGGAATATGTAGCAGTTTTAATTAGGAGGTAGACGTAAACAAGGGACAGTTAGCAGCCACTCAGGAAGTTCACCCTCAAGTCTCGCAACACAAAAGAGTCACTCAGTCTCTTGACCCGCCTACAAACTGTCTTCGAAATGTTCCTTAACCCCAGTCAATTTCTCTTGCTACTACCTGGCACCAAGATGTCTTTGGGAGGGGCCAGGTGTGGAGACAGCAGTTGGTCCTCTGCGATGAGGGTCAACAAGGGAACAACCAATGAATGGGGAATAACACAGAGGAGCCTTTCAATAGGATTAGGTGCCCCGATCAGTACACGATGATCTGGGTCGTGCCCAGGCAATCTGGATACAGCACCCGATGCACGTTGGTATGAGTCGCACCAGGCACTTCAGTTTTCAAACACGATGAGTTGTCAAATTCCTCACTTCCCTGGAAAGGAGGCACAATGACCGGTGCATGCTGAGATGGGTTGCACCAGGCAATTCCGGTCACAAACAGCAAGGAGATGCAACTACATACTGTTGGACTTGGCCCTTTTTGCATGCTCATCCCTTAACTTTTTGCCTTCCTCCTGGTATTTTTTCTGACATGGTGTTGGTGGTTTTAGGACTCTGGGCACTTTATCACTGCTGTCCAGTGTAAAGTGCATGTGCTCTCTATGGTAAAACGTGGTAAGATTGGTCTACACCTGTTTGGCTAATTTAATTTACCTGACAGAACCTTGTAAAGCGGTATCCCAGATACACAGGGCCAGTAAATTAAATGCTACTGGTGGGCTTGCAGCACTGATTGCACCGCCCACCAAAGTAGCCTTTCAAACCTGTCTCAGGCCTCTGCCATTGCAGGGCCTGCGCGCGCAGTTTACTGCTGCTGTGACGTGGCACATAAAATGGGTGCCAAGTCTATGACTCCCCTTTTACTACAAATCAGTCACCCCTAAGGTAGGCCCTAGCTAGCCCTATGGGCAGGGTGCATTGTAGGTAAAAGGTAGGACATGTGCCTTAACTGTGTGGCATGTCCTGGTAGTGACAAACAGCCATTTTGGTTTCTCACTACTGTGAGGCTGCCCTCTCATAGGAATGCATTGGGGATTGCCTGATAAATGTTTCAGTGGTAATTTCTGAACTGAGAGGAGTAGAGTGGTCAAGTTTGGTTTGTTTGGAATAGTGGTAATAAATGCTGCGCAATGGTGTTCGCAGATCTTTATCACTATTTTAGAAATGCCACTTTTAGAAGTGGGCATTTCTGTGTGCTATGTGTCTTTGTGCCTGCCTGATGTATATTGCATGTCTGGCTCTGGAGTGACAGGGGCTGGGTGAGTCAGCACTAGGCTGAATAGGCCAATCTGCATTTGGAGTGGTGGGACGAGTAGCACCTGGGACTGAAAGGGACTGTGCCTGCCTTCCACATTGCTGGCTCTGCCCCCCTGTGGTGTGTCTGGGGCCAGAGCCTACACTGACAAAGGAGGTGATGGGGCACCTTTAGAGAAAGGTGTGAGTGCCCCCAGAACTGGATTGGACCGGGCGCAGAGCCCTGGGCCAGTGGGAGAACAAAGACATTTGGGGTATAAGTATTGGGGCTGTGACCCCATGAAGGTGTGCTTTTGGGTGCTTACTTGAAGCCTGCGGCCGGCAGGCTGCTGGACTGGCAAGAGGAACCGCCACTGGAGGACTGACCTGCTGCCCTGCTGGGCAGCTGAAGGGACTGCTGTTCTGCAGAGGAGACCCAGTGTGCTGGCCTGCCTGTGCCAGCCCTACCCCTGCCAGGGTACTGGAGAAAAGCGCTGCCTGCCCCCTGGTTGTGCCTTAAAGGGGGAGACAGGCTGAGCACTGGATTTTCTTTACCTTATCTTGTAGCCCTGAGCTTGCAGCGCTACAGGATTCTTGTGCCCCGAGTGTTTGGGCCCTGGAGTGGGCTTGTGCCTCAGGGAAGCATGTGGGGCTCTTCTGCGGCACAACGCCCTGGCGCGCTGTCTGCCCACCAGGAGAGAAGGTGTGGGCACCCGTTTCTACATTCACTGCAGCCGGAGGAGAGGGCTCTTGCGGCGGATCTGGTGCGAGTGCCGAAACCGGAAGGCAGGCAAGGATTGCCTGGTTGCGGGAGGGGCTCTCAGGAGAACGGGGAGAGCCCCGCGGAAGTCATGGAAAGTTGTGGCCTGTTGGTGGGCGGGGTTCCCGAGATGACGAGGAGAGCCCCGCTTGTCTGCCCACAAGCGGAGGAAGCGGAGAGGTGCTGTGTGCTGGCATCTTCATTAAGGACGGAGTGGCTGCACTGCGTGATTGCAGCCCCAAAAGCAGAGGAAGCGGAGAGGTGCTGTGTGCTGGTGTCTTCATTGAGGACGGAGCAGCTGCACTGTGTGATTGCAGCCCCAAAAAAGGAGCAAGCTAACGGAGACATCGCTCCGCAGGAGGACGGGCCTCCAGAGGCCGGAGGTCAAGCAAGCAAAGCCTGGCTGTGGGCGGGGCTCCAGTCGAGGAAGGGAGAGCCCCACGTATGGCCACATTGGAGGAGACTGGGGAAAGCAGAGAAGTCCCGGTGAAGAGGAGCGATGCCCTCTGAGAGATAGAGAGCCTAGCGGGAAGAGGTGAGCCGTGAAATCGGCAGCGGCCGTGTTGTTCGACCCCGCGGGGGTCCACGCCAACCAGGGGAAGCTTGACTCACCCAGAGTGCGGGCGAGTCTGTTTAAAGCATCCAGCGATGCAGGAAGGCCCCGGTGAGTTTGGGTCTACAGAGGCGGGCAGGGCACGACGCCCCTACCCCCGTTTGCCACCGCACCTGCGGCAATAGTGGATCCCACTTCGGCGGGCCACGGTCCCAGTGGGGACCTTTTAGGGGACATTGCTTTAACAAAACAGTGGTTACGGGGGCCCGGATTGCTCCCCCTGACTGAGCCCCTTTGCCTTGTTCTCAGTGGCTGCGCCCCACGTCGCGGGCAACTGCCACTTATTTTTGGGGGCATTGTTTGGCAGGACATGACCAGGAGGGTTCCTGGTAATGGTAGTGACTGTATGTGTACACGCTGCTGGCCTTAACGTAGGAACGCTGGGGCCACTCTCATGGTTGTCCTAACCTAGAAGCTGTGTTATGCCCTGATGCAATAAGGTTGTAGGTACATTGCCAGTTGAGGAAGTTAGATAACTACAATTATGGGCATGATGCACTTATATGGGCATTCTGATAAATATTTCCTATGGTGCAGTGATGATGTTTATGACGCAATGCCTAAGGCCTCATGCATTTATTGGGTGGGCCTGTTATTAGTGTTTGCTAAGTCACACTGCTGGGTATGATGTCACTAAAGGTACCCTATCGCCAGTAGTGACTGGTTGTTCTCATCAACTGTGATGGTTATGCCTAAGAGGGGCCTGATGTATTAATGATGTTCGTGCTCATTATTGATGCATAATGTGGTTTATGCCTAAAGGTGGTTTATGCCTAATGTGATTGATGCATAACGTGTTTATGCTAGGTGCCTTTAACAGTAGTTACTGGTTGCTTTATTACTTACCTGTTCTAATGGTGATGACAGTGGCCCGATTGGCCCTGTAATGTATATAATCCCCTGTAAAGTAATACCTAGTGCCCGGTGGCACAGTGTATATATTTGATTGCATTCTAATGTGTTTTAAGAGTATTACAAAGGCTATTTTTACATAACCTTTTGTGGTGTGCCTAGTGTGTCACTGCTGTGTGAGTGTGTTGCGCAAACGCTTTACACATTGCCTCTGGGATAACCCTGACTGCTCTGCCAAGCTACCAAGGGGGTGAGCAGGGGTTATCTTCGGTGTGTAACTCCCTTGCCCTGACTAGAGTGGTGGTTTCTGCCTGGCTTAGGCGCATGCCCTAGCCAACCAGAAATCCCATTTCTAACATTGGTTGTCAGCAGGGAGGATAGGACTTGCATTTGCGCAGTACCACAGTGACGCATGGTTGCACTACAAAACTCTGCATTTTAGCCAATCACGTGTTTGGGGATTTCTCCTTATTTATTATTTCTCCTCGCAAAAGTCGTTTTTTATTGTGTACTCCTCTTGCAGCTTTTTACACCTAGGTCTCTTGTGTTGCACTTGTGTCTTAGTGCCTTGCCAAAAATGGAATCTGCCTTTATTGTAGGTGATCTGTTCAAATACAGTATGTTGGAGTTGAGGGGGTTCTGTGAAGAGAGAGACATAGCAGTGAGTGGGTCAGACACCCAGCTAAGCCTCCAGAAAGTCCTGCTCCAATGGCAAGAGGATGAATGGAGACATGAGTACTATGAGGGGAAGAGTGCCCTGTCCGCATACCAAGAGGGTGGTGGGTCTGAGGGTGGCCCTGAAAACTCTGCAGAGGAGGGACAAAATGACAGTGCAGGGACGCCAGTAAAAAGTGAGGACCCCATAGAGAGGTAGTCCCTTGCTGGGTCCAGTGCCGGGGGCAGTGCCCCATCCCTTTCCCTGTCCCCAGAGAGTGGGTAGATAGGAGGGAAAAAAGGGAGCACCAGCTGGCTTTGGAAAGGCTCAGGTTAGAGCATGCCAAGGAGATAGCGCAGCTGGGTGTGGAGGAGAAAAAGGCCTTATTGGCTCAGGAGTTGAGACTCAAGGAGTTGGTTCTTGAAGAGAAAAAGCTAGAGACTGAGAGGGTCTTAGCGCAGGAGAGGATGGTGGAGGCAGAGAGGGCCTTCACCAGAGAAAAGCTAGCTCTTGAGGATATGTCCGCTGAGTGTAGTTTTAGTGGTCTGGATTCACCAGTGAGGGTAGGGTCCAGTGGTGGCAGCAGAAGTGAGTCCAGTTTAGGAAGTCCCACTCCCAGATCCCAGAGCGTGGTACCTAGTCCCCAGGAAGAGGGTGTCACACCTGAAGGGTATAGGTTGAGGTTCAGGGGCAGTAGGAAACTGTCTCACCAGTCTTGGGGGGAGTGTGTGGATGAGTGTTGTGATGCACTGGAAGGTTGGGTGATGGGTAGCACAGCAAACAATTTTGAAGGGCTGTTTAATCTGATTGTCAGAGAGCACATGTTCCGTTGTGGTTTTCCAGGGTTACACCACCACCTGTTGGAGTGTGAGTTCTCTGATCCCAGGGAGCTTGCACGGGAGGCAGACCTCTGGGTGCGTGCCAGAGGGTCTGAGGAGGCATTGGGCAGTGACCCTGAGAGAAGTGGCTCAGGTATTTCCCAGCCCAGGGTGGTGGGAAAGGTTCTTTGTAGCCCAGGTAGGTCCCGGTGTAGTGGGAGGGGTGTAGGGACTCACGTCCTGTCTCCGCAGAGAAGGAGTGAGAATAGGATGTGTCCCAAGGTGCCCGAAACCCAGTCTCAGGGCCTGGAGGGTTCCGTAAGGGAACACCAGGTGGGGAGCCTAGGCTGTACCAGTAGGCCATCCGTTGAGGGGGATCTCCTAGTGTGAGGAGAACTTGGAGTGTCGGTAAGCGGAGCTCCATCAGTTCTGGTGTCTGACGGTGCCGCTCCTGAGTGGAGGGTGCAGAAGTCCAGATGGGGGAGTGAGAGGGGGAGAGAGTATCCAGTGGGAGAACCAGTAGGTCAGGGGCCAGCCATAAGGGCTGAGCCTCCTAGGAGTGACCATGGTGACACCACTTCTGTCCTGGGGGGTCTTTGCGCACTGTCAGATGGACAGGGGTCGGGGGATCAGCGCCAGGCAGACTGTCACGCAACACATGAGGTATGTGTTACCCTTGGGGGGGCATGCGTGCTCCCCAGGAAGTCCTTGTGGAAATCGCAGAAATTGCTGTTAGCATAAGCTGATTTTGTTTGTGGCATCCATTTGCATTAGCCATGTGTTAGCCATGTGATTCTGCTGTCTTCACTGTTGCCTGCCTTTCTATTCTGCTTGAGTCATCAATTGTAGTTAACTCCTTCAGTACTGAGCCAGAGCACTGTGTAAGCTCAGAAAGGCCTCTAGCTGCTAGAATGCACCTGTTTTAGAATGTAACTGTCAGGCTATTCCAACTGATGTAAGCAGTTCTATCTCCCCTCCCACTCTGCTGACAAAGTGGTTTCTATCTGTCCATGTTAGTCAATAGCTATTCCTGTGTATGCCTGTACCTCCCCTTTGAGTCTCCATGCTTACTCAGCTGTAAACAGGGTATATAAGACCCTTGGTTTCTGTATTCCATGAACTACCTCCTACAGTGCCTGAGGGTGCTGTATTGATGTAGTCCCACTCATGAGTGAATAAACTTGTTATTTGATATTCCAGCTTCCGTGCCAATCTCTACTTTGATGGTTTAAGGACCAGTGGACAGATAAGGGGGAACCCCTGCACCGGTGGGCCCCTAAAAAGGCTCATTTCCACATCCTGGTGTGCCAGGCGGGTGCTCAGCCGCAGGGTTTAGTCCCAGGGTTGGGAGGCCAGGTTCAGGTTCTGCCTCACCTGGAGGGAAGGACATCTGTAACCAGTGTCCCTACCGTTTTGTCTTCTGGGGGTACCACTCCAGGTGGGGGGGGTGCAGAACTCTGGAAGGGGGTACAGAGGGAGGGAGTCCTCACCTCTGACCCCGGTTCAACCTGAGGGTTTAGATCCTAGGTTGGGAGAACAGTTGCAGGAGAGAGGTCCTGATGAACCGGTGGGAGAGTTGTGTTAGGAGGGTGCCTCTACTAGGAGGAGAGTGTGGAACCCAAGAAGGAGGGGTAGGGGAAGGAGAGCCTCACCTGTGACTCCTGGTCAGCCTGAGGGTGCGGACCCTGGGTTGGAGGATCAGGGGCAGTTTAGAACTGCACTGATGACAGGTAGAGTGGAGAATGGATACTATGTACCTGGGGCTACTGCCCCCCACTCTGTGAGATGGCAAGGACCAGAGACATCTGGATGGCCTAGGGCCTGGTCCTGGCCGTGGACAGCTGGGAGTCCCAGTGGGGTAGCTTAGTTGGTCCTGGGAGCTTGGACAGAGGGAACCACTTGGGTTCAGATTGGCGTAGAACCGGAGTGTGCTCCTGCAGTTGCGGGCCCCTGTCAGTGTTCTATCGCCCCAAGCAGGAAAGCCCCTCAAGGTATTGATTGGTCTACCCTGGCTTTTGGCTGGAAGGGGGTTATGTTGGACTTGGCCTTTTTTGCAGGGTCATCCCTGAACTTTTTGCCTTCCTCCTGGTATTTTTTCTGACATGGTGTTGGTGGTTTTAGGACTCTGGGCACTTTATCACTGCTGTCCAGTGTAAAGTGCATGTGCTCTCTATGGTAATACGTGGTAAGATTGGTCTACAACTGTTTGGCTAATTTAATTTACCTGTCAGTCCCTTGTAAAGCGGTATCCCAGATACCCAGGGCCAGTTAATTAAATGCTACTGGTGGGCTTGCAGCTCTGATTGCCCCCCCCCACCAAAGTAGCCTTTCAAACCTGTCTCAGGCCTCTGCCATTGCAAGGCCTGCGCGCATAGTTTACTGCTGCTGTGACGTGGCACATAAAATGGGTGCCACGTCTGTGACTCCCCTTTTACTACATATCAGTCACCCCTAAGGTAGGCCCTAGCTAGCCCTATGGGCAGGGTGCATTGTAGGTAAAAGGTAGGACTTGTGCCTTAACTGTGTGGCATGTCCTGGTAGTGACAAACAGCCATTTTGGTTTCTCACTACTGTGAGGCTGCCCTCTCATAGGAATGCATTGGGGATTCCCTGATAAATGTTTCAGTGGTAATTCCTGATCTGAGAGGAGTAGAGTGGTCAAGTTTGGTATGTTTGGAATAGTGGTAATAAATGCTGCGCAATGGTGTTCGCAGATTTATTATCACTATTTTAGAAATGCCACTTTTAGAAGTTGGCATTTCTGTGTGCTATGTGTCTTTGTGCCTGCCTGATTTGTATTGCATGTCTGGCTCTGGAGTGACAGGGGCTGGGTGAGTCAGCACTAGGCTGAATAGGCCATCTGCATTTGGAGTGGTGGGAGGAGTAGCACCTGGGACTGAATGGGACTGTGCCTGCCTTCCACAATGCTGGGTCCGCCCCCCTGTGGTGTGTCTGGGGCCAGAGCCTACACTGAGAAAGGAGGTGGTGGTGCACCTTTAGAGAAAGGTGTGAGTGCCCCAGAATTGGATTGGACCGGGCGCAGAGCCCTGGGTCAGGGGGAGAACAAAGACATTTGGGGTATAAGTATTGGGGCTGTGACCTCATGAAGGTGTGCTGTTAGGTGCTTACTTGAAGCCTGCAGCCGGCAGGCTGCTGGACTGGCAAGAGGAACTGCCACTGGAGGACTGACCTGCTGCCCTTCTGGGCAGCTGAAGGGACTGCTGTTCTGCAGAGGAGACCCAGTGTGCTGGCCTGCCTGTGCCAGCCCTACCCCTGCCAGGGTACTGGAGAAAAGCGCTGCCTGCCCCCTGGTTGTGCCTTAAAGGGGGAGACAGGCTGAGCACTGGATTTTGTTTACCTTATCCTGCAGCCTTGAGCTTGCGGCACTACAGGACTCTTGTGCCCTGAGTGTTTGGGCCCTGGAGTGGGCATGTGCCTCAGGGAAGCGTGTGGGGCGCTTCTGCAGCACAACGCCCTGCCGCGCTGTCTGCCCACCAGGAGAGAAGGTGTGGGCACCCATTTCTACATTCACTGGAGCCGGAGGAGAGGGCACTTGTGGTGGATCTGGCGCGAGCGCCGAACCCGGAAGGCAGGCAAGGATTGCCTGGTTGCGGGCGGGGCTCTCAGGAGAACGAGGAGAGCCCCGCGGAAGTCAGGCAAAGTGTTGGCCTGTTGGTGGACGGGCCTCCCGAGACGACGAGGAGAGCCCCGCGTGTCTGCCCAAAAGAGGAGGAAGCGGAGAGGTGCTGTGTGCTGGCATCTTCATTAAGGACAGAGTGGCTGCACTGCGTGATTGCAGCCCCAAAAAAGGAGCAAGCTAACGGAGACATCGCTCTGCAGGAGGACGGGCCTCCAGAGGCCGGAGGTCAGGCAAGCAAAGCCTGGCTGTGGGCGGGGCTCCCGTGGAGGAAGGGAGAGCCCCGCATATGGCCACATCGGAGGAGACCGGGAAAAGCAGAGAAGTCCCGGTGAAGAGGAGCGACGCCCGCAGAGAGAGAGAGAGAACCTAGCGGGAAGAGGTGAGCCGCGAAATCGGCCGTGGCCGTGTTGTTCGACCCCGCGGGGGTCCACGCCGACCAGGGGAAGCCCGACTCACCCGGAGTGCGGGTGAGTCTGTTTAAGGCATCCCGCGATGCAGGAAGGCCCCGGTGAGTTTGGGACTACAGAGGCGGGCAGGGCACGACGCCCCGCCCGTTTGCCACCGCACCTGCGGCAATAGTGGAGCCCACTTCGGCGGGCCACGGTCCCAGTAGGGACCTTTTAGGGGACATTGCTTTAGCAAAAGAGTGGTTACGGGGGCCTGGATTGCTCCCCCTGACTGAGCCCCTCTGCCTTGTTCTCAGTGGCTGCACCCCACGTCGCGGGCAACTGCCACTTATTTTTGGGGGCATTGTTTGGCAGGACACGACCAGGAGGGTTCCTGGTAAATGGGAGTGACTGTATGTGTACACGCTGCTGGCCTTAACGTAGGAACGCTGGGGCCGCTCTCATGGTTGTCCTAACCTAGGAGCTGTGTTATGCCCTGATGCAATAAAGTTGTAGGTACATTGCCAGTTGAGGAAGTTAGATAACTACAGTTATGGGCATGATGCACTTATGATATGGGCATTCTGATAAATATTTCCTATGGTGCAGTGATGATGTTTATGACGCAATGCCTAAGGCCTCATGCATTTATAGGGTGGGCCTGTTATTAGTGTTTGCTAAGGCACACTGCTGGGTATGATGTCGCTGAAGGTACCCTATCGCCAGTAGTGACTGGTTGTTCTCATCAACTATGATGGTTATGCCTAAGAGGGGCCTGATGTATTAATGATGTTCGTGCTCATGATTGATGCATAATGTGGTTTATGCCTAATGTGATTGATGCATAACGTGTTTATGCTAGGTGCCTTTAACAGTAGTTACTGGTTGTTTTATTACTTACCTGTTCTAATGGTGATGACAGTGGCCTGATTGGCCCTGTAATGTATATAATCCCCTGTAAGGTAATGCCTAGTGCCAGGTGGCACAGTGTATATATGTGATTGCATTCTAATGTCCAACAGTCACCCTGTCATGAATTTCCACATTCAAATTTTTGACTATTAACACAGCATCACCTCAATGCGCCGCCTGGCCAACTGAGAAACCTATGAAGCTTGCCCACTTCTTAAACATTTAATACTTAGCCAGCTCTGCCAAATCCATATGAATTTCTTGTAGCAATACTACTGATGGATTGCTCCACTTAACGAAAGACTTCTGTAGCATGTAGTGCCTTCTATTATTCTCTCCATTAACATTAAATGAAATATCCTTCAGTTTGTTTCTTGCAAACATACCCCTTGAGTCCTAAACCATTCATTATCCTAACCCTATTCATGTTCATACACTTACCAAGTGGTAACCAACAATATACCTGATCCTCCTTAAGCACCAACATAGAGGAATGGGAGTCCCAATCCCATTCTTTCTACCTTTGTGGGCAAAACTCTCTAACCCCTGTGAACACTATGCTTAGCAACCACGCTTTAATATACTTTTGTGCAAACATCGCAATTATCATCAAAACCCCAACCTCTGCCCTTTAAAGAGTGTAAACTGCTTAAAAGATGAATTAGGTGCTTTATGTGCTTGATGTGCTTGATGTGCTAACTAGCACAGCACAAAATCCCCTTCCTTTTAACATGCCTACATACGCAAACAAACGATTTCAAATAAAAATTGAGTAGCCTGTAATCAATCTTTACTTGTTTATCTCATCTGGACCTCTTTTTTAACTTCACCCACATTCTCTCCCACCCAACCTGCCCTCCCTAAATGCTCTGGTGAGGGCTCTGACCTTTCTCCCACTCCTCGCACCCCCCCTTATTAAAACGTTGGCACCATGACTAAGTGCCACTATCTCCCTCTTCTCCTCTGGTCCCTGCCCCGCATCCACAATCAAGCCACCAAATTAACCTATAGATTTAAAAAATACAGCAACTTCTTCATCTGTACTAAAAATTGAAATGTGCCTTTAAAAAGTACTTTAACTCAAGAAAATTGAGCAATTGATGCCTGAGCACCAGCCACTTTAAATCTGGAAATCATGTTCTTAAACTCTCTTCACCTTTGAACTATTTCTGCTGTCTTATCTGAAAAAACATGAAATGCAAAATTGTTCTTTCTTATAAACAACTTCTCCTTAATAGCTCTTTCCAAAATCATCTCCTTCACTCTGTGGTCCAAAAATTTCACCAGCATGGTCCTAGGATATTTAGCTTGACTGGAGGCTTGAGCTGGAACTCTGTGCATAATTGTCAAATCATGAGCAAAATCCAGAATCACATACAATATAATGAATCCTTCAGCCAAAGAGATATTTCCCACACTATCCTTCTTGTGTTCTGGGATTCCTGTATACGTAGATTGGAGCATCTTGAGTGATTCTCTATTTGCTCTTGCTTGTCTTTGAGCCTCATTATCTACTTCTTCAGATTTTCATTAACATCTGCCAGCAAATGTACCTTATCCTCACTCTCAGATACCCATTGCTCCATTTAATCAATTCTAGAAAAGTGGTGTTGCAAATGTATACACACATTATCCAACCGCATCTTTAACTCATCACCCACCTCTTACTGCATTTGTTTAATTGTTTTAATCTCACTCAGCACCTCCTCTAGCATGCTGAATAAGCTGTTTGAGGCATATGCAACCTTGGCCGGCAAAGTTAGTTCAGTATCATGACTCAAGCCAGCAGAGTTCCGCTATTCTTCTTGAATTGCGTCAGGCTGCATTTTAAATTAGTAGTTACCCCAGGCATCCTTTTTGGGCACAAACTCTTCAACAGAAGCAGCCGAAATAACCTCCTGCTGACATTTCCCCACATCTTTGATACCATTTTTAACACCAGTCTTGTTAGTGTGAAACAACAGGTAGATCTGACTTGTACATCCTCCTCCTTCTGGATCTTCAACACCACCAAGTGGACAGCACTCTCCCTGGCCACTCCCTGGATATTGAGCATTCACTTCTTCCCTGATCTCTACACCATTCTCTGATGGTTGCTCCAACTGCTCTGATTGCCCTAGCTGTAACAGTGTTTGCAATACCCCTTCTAACACAGTTATTGTTGGTCGATGATCTACTACACTTAAAAGGGGTACAGTCCCAAAGCTATCTCTAGAATTGTCGTGAGCTGCACTAGGCAGAGTAGTTATTGCGGTCGTCATACTGGCAGAGCCTTCCTTACTTTTTTCACCATGAACTAGTCCCACTATTGAGGCAGCTGTCGCTTCAGCTGCTGCTTCAGCACTGCCTAGAGGAGCTTTCTGCATGTTCACAGGATCACCCAATGAGATTTTCCTTCTCTCATTCGAGTATTTTGCTGTTTTAATGTCTTAGCTGGCTTTGTCAATACAGAGCTTCCTTGTCGCTGGGTCCTGGGGGATACTGGTCGCAGAAACAAGACTCTCCTGCACTCCCAGCAGTTGTACCACAAAGACTCAGGGAGTAAGAAGGGGGGGGGGCGTCAACCACTTCCACCTCGTTATATCTTCTGATTTGCAGACTTTAAGATTTACCCTGAGCAGCATCTCACTCAGCACTGCGGCCATCGATGAAACTTTATAAATTCTGCTTCAGTTTCACCAGCTCTCAATCTCCCTTCTTTTTCCCCCACCCAGCACTCCCCTTAACCTCAGTCTCAGAAAAGTGCAGGATGCCCCCTTCTTTGTCAAGTGTAGACACTTGCTGGCAAATTGATAGTTGAAGTTTAAGAAAAGACCCCTCTCTAATGGACAATGTTTTTCAGGAATCCTTTTTGCGAATGACTCCCCCGCATTATTGTGTACTATATTCCAAAATATTCCCAAAAAATTCCATCAGCAGCCATAGCGGGGCACAGAAATTATGGGCTTTTCTCACCCCATATGCTGTACTGTTTACTGAGTCATCTTTAATCCATATGCATGAAAGAGGCATCACCCTGCTGCTTCTCCTATTGAGTCCCAGCCAAGCCCAGGTCAAAAATGAGCCGAGTTCAATGTACTCCCGCCGCATGAATATATTTATGCTCCCGTTCGGGATTTCGATGAACTGCTGCTGCCCCCTGTCAGCAGGGCATGGAGGACACAGGGATCGCGATGGTGCATTAAAAAACACAGCCTGCTGGATCCCTTGATGTATCTCCTTTCCTCCACATCATTACCAATCCGCCGTGCAGCTGCCATCAACCTACAGCAGAAGAAGGATGGCGGGGCCAGAAAGGAGGTAGTCAGAGGGCATACACAGACGGCAGCATTGTTATCCACTACACTATATTCAACATTTGATGTCCTATAATAAATACCATTAGCATTCTTGTTGTCAGGGCTATGGTCAAATACCTATTCTATCACTACAGCGTGCCAAGCGGGTGTGCTTATTCATGTTAATCAGTGCCCTCAAGATAGTGAAGCTGTGCCTTGAAATCTCTCCTATTGTCACAACAGACATATTGTGAAGTAATCCTCAAAAGAGTAGTTGTTAGTCATCTAATAACCTAACCATATAAAATGTCAATTCATAGGCAAGAAATAAAAAGATGCACTTTCAATGAATAAAACAAATGACAGAAATAAAAACTGCAATGCAGATCATTCATCCCATGGGCAAAACTTAAACCTGACTATTATGGAAGTTGAAATTTTTACATAAATTTAGCTTCATAATAAACTAGAATGTGCTTTAATGTTCACGTAGGAACTGCATGTCCATTTAGTGGTTAGAGAAAATGCATTTTATTAAATGTGCCACATAGAAATGCTTATCTGTTTGTCCTGCTGAAAGCTCCCATTTCTATCGTTCTTTCACTACTAGGCCTCAAAAATATTCTTATTCTTTACTATCCCTTTAAATACAAATAAATGGTTTTCTGTAAATGCTGACTTAATGTTATAATTGAACTGCAAAACTTAATATCGTTGTAAAATGTGCTGTTAATGCAAAATGTATTTCTTTTCACCTCACACCATGTGATTTTGTCATATTTAGATTTCTCTGGCAGGTGCTTATACTAAACACATTTATTAATGAAAGAAAATGCTTGCTGTAAGCTCTGATTTCCATGATCTAATCAGGACATGCAAGATATTAATGTTTCGTTTCATTTCTTAGAGTATGCCATTGTTACACAATGGGACACTGAACAGCTGACAGTCTTGCTCTCATAAGAACCTTCCTAGATGTATCTTCTGTAACATTGTATAGCCGCCTTTCAAACAACAACATGTCGAAATGTATGTTTACCATGGGAATCAAGGAAGAAGATAACAGACCATCGGAAGATCTTTTCCCCATTGGCCAGTATTGAGTCAGCATTTCGAGTATGCAACTTGTTTTGCGCACTTCTATATAGTACATATTCCTAGCTAGAGAGTCAACACATTCTATGCACACCTTCCCTGCCTCTTAGCACTTTACTGTGCTACACTTGCCCAAGATTGCTGTAAGCTACTGCTAACAGTGATTTTTTCTTGTTTTCCTTAGCCTTTGTGAAGATACTTCCTATCTTTATGCTGATCATTGCTACTGTTGTGATTATTTCTTTTACCTATTTGTATTGTTTGGAACAGCTGTTATGGCAGCTGTTAGGGAACTCGGCTGAGTTTCCGGAACTACTCTTTATGGGGAGTTCTACCTTTCATAGCTAGTAGCCTTCTTCTAAATCTACATGCTCTTCTCCAAAGGGACTGTGTATGGGTTCTCCCTAGGACAGGTTAGGTCCTTTAGATTAAGTTAGGGACAAAATCCTTAATGCAAGAAGCTGTTATTTTGTATGCTGTCTCTAATAACAATGTTTTAAATGTGTCTGTAAAAGACTCATCTGACTCACCTGAATAAAAGAACAAAAATACAAACTAATCTCTTTAATGAGAAATAAAGCTTCAAAACTTCATCAAACCTCTCGTCGTTAACTGAACACTAAATGCTGTGAGTTGATGATTATTTTAGCAATACATTCAGGTTGTGCTCCATTCTAACATGGCAAAGATTCGTCGAACAAGAGTGGAAATATGCGTGGAAATTGGAGTTTCACTTAGTAAGTCTTAAGGTGGAGCGGGTTATAAAATTTGATGGGACTTCCGCACTCACACTATCATAATATATTCATGATGTGTTGCCTTTTTGTATACAGTAGATATTAATGTACTCTACTCTGGTGAAGTTTACCAGGGTCATAGACATATTTATTGTAGACGGGCCAGTCGTGTGAAAGGACTCACTGTACGCCTTGCATTCCACTCAGGATTAACTCATGTTATACTGGGACAAACCTTTGAAGGTAGTTTCATCATTTTGCTAGTACTCCTTGGGCAGATGCACTAAGATTTAGTTCACAAAAGGCAGTCGCAAATTGTGCATTGACTTCTTGTGAATGAAATCACATTTTGCAAGGTGACTTATGCATAAATAGGTGAGTTAGCAAATTCACCTACTTCATCAATATTCTTGTGATATGTTGCAAACTGAGACTCACTTTGATTGAATACCATCACAGACACGGTGGCCTGCTGGGGTCAGCAGACCTTCATGTCTGTGATCACATTTAAGTAAATTAGTTTTTTTAAGGAAATCTGTTTTCCTTAAAGGAAATGGGTTTGCATTTAAGAAAAAAAAGTCGTTTTTTTAAGAGTTTGTCCCCTGGACCACTGCCTACTTCAAACAAAATGTTTATTTTCATTCACAGAGGGGAAGGGTCCTAGGACCCCTTCCCCATGCAAATGGGGCACCATATCCTTAAGGAGTCAATAAACTATCAATGGCTTGCGACCAGAACTGCAATAACGAATCATTGATACATAGCATTGCAAGTCAAAATTTGAAAGGGATACCCTAAACATGTCCTTTCCAAATTGCGATTCATAATGGATTTCTAAACCCATTTTGCAATTTGATAACCAGTTACTGAATGCCAAAATGGATTTAGAACATATTCCAAGCCGTTTAGTAGTTGCAAGCCACGTGATTTACAAAAATCGCAGGCTTTGCCACTGCTAAAAGGCTTTGTACATCCTGCTTCTTATTGTTACTGAGTACTTCAGAAAAGTCACACTTTCTTTAGACATTGAAGAGATATTTGAACATAGCTCTAATCATGACGTTGATCATGTTAGTGATTGGTATCGGAATTTCACAGGTTGAGTAAGTATCATCTCACTTTGTTGCTGTGGGAACTTTATTTTTAATGTGTATTAAGTATAACTGAGTGCATCAAGTGTGCCCAACGGAATGCACTCTTGATAGTTGTAGAAGAGGTACTTAAATGTAGCCCTTAGCATCACTCTCTGGGCCTGAGTACCAGAGATTTGTTTTATAAGTCAATGTTTGGCTTACTCTAGATTTAGATATGAGTTACCCCTGTATATCCTAGAGTAAGCCATGCCAACTCATGAATCTAATCTTTGTGAATTTGGCACTTTGACTGCAACAAGGGTTTTAAATAAGAAAAAAAGAACCTCCCGCCCTCATGGTATCCTCATGTCATCCTGCACAAACCTCCCTTTTTCCCTTGCCTTAAGTACTATATTTGGCATGGCCTTGGTCGTTGCTTTCTCCTCATGACTCTTGAGTGGCTCTATTGCATGTCCTTGGTGCTAAAGTAGTCTTACCACTGTATCATGAAAGCAGACTCTTGTAGGCACTAATATGTGTACATATTTGTGCATATTTGTTGTGTTGCATTTTGTTGTTCTAGTGATGTGTTTTTTGTGCTGTTATGTTTTTGTGCTGTATTACTGGAGTGTATTTCTGTTCTATTGTACTGAGTTTATTGTGCTACATTCTGTTTTGCCTGTTTTGTTATAGTGTGCCCTCTGATGCTTATGTTGTTTTGTTATTTCCTTTGAATTATGTTATTGTGTTCTGTTGGGGTGCAAACAAATGTTGCTACATTTCCAGCCAAAAGCAACATTTTTAATTATTGTTCCAATCACAAACAACCATTTACCACTGTGTATCGCTGTAATTTTTTGTCTATCTCTGGGTTTTTTGTCCAAATGTGGAATTTTAATGAAATTAAAGAATTAGACTTCTGATCCTCCTGAAGCGCAGCAGAAAACAGCACTTAAAAATTGATTTCACTGCCATCGTGTTTTTTTTCTATAATGGCACAACTATATTGTGCTTCATTATGGTGCATCTCTCAAAAAGTACAAAACTCGCTCAGATCCCTCTGTTGGAAAAACAGTAAAGTAAAACGTGTTTTCAAATTAAGTTGCCCTGTTCAAATAAGGTATAAACATGTGATGTACTTTCAGATATTTGGCGAAGATTTGAAATATTTTTGCAGACAAAATAGTGATTAACCATAACAACCCATTACTGACCGAACTCAGCATTTCCCTCCTTGGCAGACCGTGTGGGAAATGTATCAAGAAGTAGGAGAAGCAACATAAGGACATTTTGTGATTCCTTTCAGAATTGGCTGCAATCTGGGATCTCGATTGTATCCGAACCAGCGAAATTTTTATATGTGAAAATGTTAGAAAGAAAAAGGTTGACCTAAAAACCTCAGGTTAAAACCTTACATATTAGGCTGTTTTTCCTTTTAGAAAGCGGGTTCATTTAATCCAACTCCTAAATTTGGTCATTCTTCGGTATGTGGAAACTCCCATGAAGCCTTCAACTCCAAAAGTCTTTGTATTTTGTGATGACATATTTTTTTGCTAATAAAATTGCTGTGCATATAACTGAAAATGTTGTTTTGATTACTTTATGAAAAAAAATTATAACATTAAATACCTCTTTTCATGTTGTTAATAATAAACTGTGGGGGATATTCTCAAGAACGTGTGATAATTACCGCAAAATTAGCTTAATGCAACTTTGCACATCGCAGTCCATCGCGGGAAAATAACACCGTGTTAACGTTGTATTCTCAACCCGGCGGCACCATGCGATAGTCTCACGATAACGCGCCAAATGACCGCGTTAAAATTAACGCAATGCCGAAAAAATGCAAAACACGAACGCGACAAAAGTTGCGATGTCCCAAATCGCGCTACAAAAATCAGCGATAACCAGTGACAGGCCTGCAATTCCCACGCGTCATGCGGGAAAATGCACAATAAAAGCAGAAAAAAAAAGACAAAAAAAAATAAACTGCGTAGCACCATGGATACACTCGGACCGAGTGCAGAGGACAACGCGAACCCCACTAGCCCCACAGACGACCAGCAAGGAACCTCGGGGTCGGGGAAGGCCAAGGAGAAGAGGAAGACACGGTTCAGTCTGCAGGAAAACAGGATCATCGTTACGGAGGTGATAGAACACTACCAACAACTGTTCGTCACCTCCAACGTGTCATTGGCAACAAAGACGCAAACATGGCAGACTATCTTGGACCATGTGAATGCAGTTGCAGAGTTGAGGAAGACAATGGAAGAGGTCAAGAAGTGCTGGAATGATGTGAAGGGCAAAACCAAGAAGAAACTCGATGCCAACATGAAAGCAGCAACGCAGATTGGAGGTGGGGGTCCACCGGCACACCAGTAGCTGGATGACATGGAGAAAATGGTGGCCACAGTCATCAGTCGGGATACGGTGCCAGGAGTAGTGGATCCGGACACTGCTCAACATGACCTGACACAACATCAACAGGGTGAGTACCGACCAGGGACTTGGGGGACGGGGGGAGATGGGCACAATGGCACACATGCACAATTAAGTAGAGCACACTGCACACCCACAATGACTCTGGATCATGTCCCTGATCTCCTTGGCATACTGCAGCACACATAGAAACAGCAAGTAGGCCCCCGTTGACAATGTGCCGGAGTGGGCCCTCCCCACACATCACTAATCTCACAACAAACCCATACACATGTGCTGAACCCAGTAAAGCTGCGGGTCCGTGAGCCACACTGACAATGCAAGTGACACTGCATGACAATTAGCATGGCTGCAGTCCAATTATCATGACATGGTGCACTGAGGTGACTGAGTGTGGACCACATCCGGAAAGGAGCAGGTCTCACTCCGACACATCCACGTGCACAAACAACCCCTGACGTCAACAACACATCTGCAGACAAACCATGTCCAAGAGTCACAACTCGACCAAGAGCCCAATTTACCCAAGTCCGCAACATCTCAGCACTGTAGAAGCACAGAAGTCAAAGGCACACCGCCTGAAAGGGATAAGGGGCAGCCAAATCAGAGCTGCAGGGGCGACTCACCCACAATGCAGCACACACACATAAGAATAAGAGCACCTCAACATTGACAACAATGTGGTACAAACTGCAACACGTTCACAACAGAACACAGGACACAACTGGTGCCGCATGTGTGTACAAAATGGCCAATCACATCTGGCATAGCAGGAAAGTGTGAGATGACAATGTACGAGTACAACCTCACATCCGTGATGTAGTACAAATGTCCACTGTCCCGCATCAAATAGGCATCTCCTCACAAACAGTCACAATGTACAGTGTCATGCAGTCTGTATGTAAACTCCGCCAATGCGTCAACATACATGGAACACACTGTGAAACTGCATCTCCCCTTTACATTGCAGAGGGACAATCAACACCTCCTGCAGAGCAGACCCTACATCACGTCAGGGATGATGGAGACGACCCCCAGGACATCGACTACGACAAACTCCAATGGTTCATGGACAACCTCCGCACCCCACCTCCAGTAGCAGGGCAACCCAGCACCATCGAGGTGATCCCACCCCCTGCACGGACCACACAGCAGGAAGCACCCACCACCACGTCTGGCTCCCAGCACCTCACCGAAGAACACATGGCGTTCCAACGCCGTGTGTTAGACTGCCAGAAGGAGCTGGCTGAACAGGTGCGGGTGGGGTTTGACCTCATGGCAGCCAAACTAGATGCCATACGTGGGTGTCTAAGTCCCATCAGGGACCACTTACACTCCCTAATGGACACCCACAGTCTGCCCCATGCCCTCCAACAATCCATGGCTGGCGTCGCTGGAGTCATGACTCGGAGACAACAACAAATGTCTAGTCAGAGTGGCTACAGCGATGTCATCCGTGATTTGGGAAACATAAGGAGGGTCATGGAGAACATGGAGCGGATGCAGGCGCAAAGAATGGCTACCACGGCTGCACACGAGAAAGCTGTAGATGGGATCTTCCATGCCCTGCAGATCCTCATCATGGGAGTGATGCCACAAGACATTGCGCAGATGAATGCTACTGCTACTTCTACATCCACATCTCCGGCCCCTGATGTGTCAGTGTCACACAGTGCTGCAAACCAAACACCACCACCCACGTGTGAGGCACATGAAATGTCAGAGGACGAAGATGAGGATGAATCTGCCTTAGTGGTAAGGAGGAAGCAGTAGCATTCATCTCCGCCATATGGCTTGTTTCTGCTTGGGTCTGCCCTCTGCATCATGCCCTGGAATAACACCTTCCACTGTCCCCCGACACACTCTGCGACACTAACCTTGGACCTCGACATGGACTGCCATATTTTGTATGCTCAACAATGACACAGCAATCAGCCTGCGGACTGGACTCTTCCGCTTCCGAGTAACTTGTCAATCCCTAAAGGACTCTGGCTGGCCCTCCACGGGGCAACATTGTAAAGTGTTGTCTGCATGGCCCAGTACTAAGACAGCCTCAACACTCTACTGAACGTGAATAATACATTCTAATACACACAGATGTGTCATGTCTATGATTAAACAAGTATGAAAGCATGGACGAATGTAGGGGCAGTGATTCCCCCTTACGTCCATGTAGCTCATGTTGTGGGACTTGAGTCACAGGGTGCATCCCTGCATCATGGTGATACATATTTGACCCCAAAAGAAGCCCTGTTGTCAATTGTAGGTCACCAATGACAGCCTATATGTAATGATTTGGGACACATGTGAAACGCTGATGAGTGGGATTCCGTACTATCTTTGACACAAAGTAATGGCATTTCGAATACGTGACACCCTAAACAGCCTCTCTGTACAGAGGTGACACACCCACCATCTATTTCCAAATAGTGAGATTGTTAGCACTACATGTTGCACTTACACTTGTCAGAGTGATGTTCTTGTACAGAGGAGTAACATGCACACAGGGAATGTGTGTTGTAATGAATTTATTTGCACATGCTGTGCCTGTGGTCATTTTGTACTGTCCCATGATTGCTAAGGACTGTGACAATGTGACGTGCTCATGTGAAGAAATTGTCAATGATGGTGTTCCTACGGGCTATTCCTGCTGCTGCTGCAGTGGGGTGTGGTCCACCTGCCTCATCTTCCTCATCATCGTCCGGTGCATCTGGCACTTGTAGCCATGGGGCATTGGTGCGTACACATATGTTGTGCAACACACAACATGCAACGATCATCTTGCACACGATGCCTGGGCTGTACAGGAGCCTTCCACCTGTGATGTCCAGGCACCTGAAACGTGACTTCAACACGCCAAATGTGCGTTCCACGATGCCCCTGGTGCGTTTGTGGGCCGCATTGTACTGCCTCTGGGCCTGTGTGTTCGGGGCTCGGAGGGGTGTCATCATCCAAGGGCAGAATGCATATCCTTGATCACCTGTGACAGTGCAGAGAGACATGAGTCAAAAGTTGGTTCTGCATGATGTGTTGGCAGGCTCACTAGTTCATTGGTGTGTGATATGTGTGACTTAGTGATTCCTGTTTGACAGGTACTGCTTGTAGCAAATGAGCGGCATCAATGTGTATTACGTAGCCTCACTGCTGCTCCTCCCTCCCCCTGAGCCTATTTACTAGTGTGCGCTGCGCGGTTGCATCACCTGCACTCCTACGGCACACCATTGTCATGCCTGTCTGCGCATGTCCACAAGCCTGACAACGACACTGTGATGTTGTGCGTTGAAGGTGGGTGGCCACGTGTGTGTAGGCCTATGGTAAGGATAGGGCGGACACAGATGTAGAGTTCATGGCTAGCTGAACCCGCGATGCGGTTGAGGGTAGACCTTTGGCCTATGCTGCGGTAATAGCGAGACACACAACAGTTGGCATGTATGATCCCGGACCCCGAGTGGGCTTGCGCTCCTTCATTTATCCCTTCGGGCGAGCCCGCACTCCGGGGGTATGCTACATCGCAACATTGTCCATTGCGGGATGGGTGGCGCCGACACTACAACAGAGACACACGCATTAGTTACTTCCTTGGCAAGGCCAACACTTAGCAACGCCCAGAGCCCCGGGCTGATTATCCAAACCCCTACGCTGGACTGTCGTACGCCAGCCCACTCCGCTTACGCTTACAGGGGGGTACGACACAGCTACATGTCCCAGGTCTTCCCCACTGCCTGAGGTGACATGGTTGCGTCCGCTGTACACAGCACAATGTCATGTGGTAGGGCCCGGGGCCCTCATGCATACATAATGACCACACGGACACACTTAGATAGTTTGTGGAACTGGCTACGGGCACGTGCACCTGGCCCCTTTTATTGCCAGGGTCACATGTCCAGTGACGCCTGTGCTGGATGGATGTGGGGTGAGTGTAAGCCAGCCCTCAGGGAGTGGTTGGTGCTGGCAACAACTACAACAGTGATCAGACAATCAGAAGTTCAAAGTTCAAACAGCAAGGGTCCATGACTTGAGCTGCAGAGTTAGTGGCCCCGGATGCACTGCGGCTGGCACAGGCACACCACCACGGGACGGTGACTTGCGGTGCACTGAGGTCGGGCCACGAGAGCTGAGTGGGTCCTCGTCGATGTCGAAGCTGAATGGCGCGGAGTGTTTCGGGGGACAGTGGAAGGTGTTCTGCCAGGGCATGATGCAGAGGGCAGAACCAAGCTGAAACCGGCAATATGGAGGAGATGAATGCTACAGACTCATGTTTAACACCAAGTCAGTACCAGCCACATGATGATGAAGACAACCCCCAGGCCATAGACTCAGACGCCACCAAAGTTCAACCAGTGAGTGTCCATGATTTTCGGTGCACAGAGTTAGTGGCACCAGAGCTGAAAGGGGATGCAGTCTGCGATGAGGCGTGTACAATGGTATGAACTCTGCCATTAACAGATCAAGACTCAGTTCCAAATGTGTGACCTACTTGACCGCAGTGCAGGCCGAAGGCAGTAGTCAGCAAGGGCCCACAGACACGTGTCGTTGGCTTGCGATGCACAGAGTTGGTGGCACCAGATCGAAGGGAGTACAGTGATATAAATGCTGCCATTAACATATGAACTCGGCCATCATGAAATCAAGACTCAGTTCCAAATGTGTGACCTACTGGACCGCAGTGTAGGCCGGAGGCAGCGGTGGAGAACGTCAACGAGAAAGGAGTGCTGGGGGCCTGTGTCGCGGAGGCCGTGATGGTCTGAGGAGGCTGCCAAGCTCGCGGGTCTCGGGCTTGGAGCTTGCACCGGCACGTGGTGGGCCTTCTTTGACACACGCCGGTGTCTGCAGGTGAGCAGTGAGGCCTGGTTGCGCAGGGGCGGCCAAGACGGGTCTGGGGACCAGCGGCCTGGGGTGCAGCAGGCGCACAGGATCGCAGGCACCGCCGCTCACAGCGTCAGCCTCGTGGCAGGCTGAGAGGCGCCGCCCTGGCAGACACGTTGGCCATTCCGGAAGAGAACAACGCCCAGAGCAACAGGATTTTTATTC
Source organism: Calotriton arnoldi (assembly GCA_963921515.1). NCBI lineage: Eukaryota > Metazoa > Chordata > Amphibia > Caudata > Salamandridae > Calotriton > Calotriton arnoldi. The sequence goes on along the minus strand of CAWUFW010000084.1, from coordinate 1,019,904 downwards.
ACACCCCTACGCTGGCCGGGCGTACGCCGGGCCAGCCCACTCCGCTCGCGCTTACAGGGAGGGACTTAACAAGCTACGTTTCCGCGATCTTCCCCACTGCCTGGGGTGACATGGTTGCGTCCACTGTCTACTACACTCCAAACACCAGCAGTATATGTCGACATGGACATGTCTGTGGTCTGCATACTGCAGTCTGGCCAGCACATCCATGCCACACTTGGCATTGTGTACATTCTCATTCATGGGTCACTTGCCTCCTTCACACATGCCTGGTTCCCACCTCTCCCCACATTCTGCTATTGTGTGGCTGAGGTGCCATGCCATTGATGGCTTGTGTACATGGCTAGCCCAGGTTACCACAGTAAGTTGTGCTGTCGTGTCTGGTAGGTGGGCATGTTGTTTGGCATGTTGTATGTGAGTTTGTAACGTGTGCATTCCCAGAGTTGTGAGTTGCATGACTGTGGAGTTGAGGTGTGTGGTGTGTTCATTTGGTACTTACCAACGAGCAATGCATTCCCATAGGTGCCAGCCTCAAAGCGCTGGTTGATGATGGACTGTCGGAAGATGAAGGAATCATGCACACTGCCTGGGTAGTTGGCGACGACATTGGTGAAGAGTCCCAGGTGGTCCACTATTGCCTGCACATTGATGGAATGCGTGTGTTTCCTGTTTCGGTAATTGTGTGCAGTGGCGGCAGGGGGCACGAGGAGTACATGTGTGCAGTCGATTGCCCCCAAGACGTGCGGGAAGCCAGCTATGGCGTAGAAGCCTTGCTTGATCTCCGCTGTTCCTGCGCAGTGTGTGGGAAGTAAAGTTGCTGGGGTACCAAGCTGATGATGGCATCCAGGACAGGTGTGAGGAACTTTGACAGGGCTGGCTGTGAGACTCCTCCGACTCTGGCAGTTGTTGGTTGGAAGGTCTGGGTGTGGTGGCGGTGGGTGTTGTGGCCCTCTTGGGGCTCCTAGCTGCATGATCAGTAGCTCCATGGCATCTGTTGTTCTTCAGGTGTGGCTCTGGTCTGGGCTCCCTTTTGTGGTGCAGGTTGTCATCCGACTTAACACCAGGTAAGAGCAGGTGTTAAATCCCTGCTGCTAACGCGCCTTATCGCCTGTTTTGGGATCTTATCGCCGATCTGGCTGGTAGTTGAGAATAATGCGAAGTGGTGTTATCGCGGCTTTTTGCACAGGAACGCCTACTCTGCATCTCATTAGCGTTAGTTGCCGGTGTCATCTGTGGCGATGTTTTTTGCGGCTGCTATCGCAGGAAAACTGGCGATATCGGCTGTTAGCACCAGCTTGTGAAGAGGGCGATAAATCTATCGCCACTTTGGCTGCGACAAAAGTGCCGCTAACTCGGCGATAAGTCCTTGAGAATATGCCCCTCAGTTTTGCAGGAAGAATTTACTTGAAACATGCTGCGAGGTAATCCATCTAAATGAATGTTATGCCCCTTTTTATATAAAACAGTTTTGTTTACTTTTGCTTTGGCCTAAAGCCAGGCTCCAGGCCCATGTACTTGTATTATTAAGATGTTTTTATATCATCGTAATAGCTCCTTTAACTGTATGCCTGTCCTGATGCTGCCCAGGTACAAGGCTGTTGATGAGACCTGTAAAAATATCAATAATTTCTTGTAAGCCAGTAGTATCGGTAAGGGTTTATAAAATTCTGAAGCCTCACACTTTGCAAGTCTATACTTTTATGGGCAGCTACACAAGTTAGTCACAGTTTAAAAAGCAAAGGGTCATTCAGGACAATAGAGTCACGGGTGCCACTGGGCAGAAATCTGCTTTGTCCCCTGCCATAAGGCCACTGCCCAACCACACTGAGATTGCTAGTTGCCCACCCAAAAACATTCTTATAAAATCAACTTTTCGAACTGAGCTGAATTATGACCAAGCCCACCTGGTACACTAGGGTGTCCTCAGTATGGTTCGGCTGCAAAATTCCTCCACACTCTACCAACTGCCTTCTCCAGCACCTATCAGCATTCCATCTGAGTATGCAGCCTTTTCAGTGCCTTATTCCAGATGTGCCACTGAGCAACATCACTCAGCAGGAACTGGACAGAGGACTCGTAGGGCAGGCATATTTGGTGAACATAGTCGAATTCCAGCTAGTGTATGCAGCAAATTCGTCTCTGCTGCATGGTCACCCACATATTTCACCTTTTGCTAGTCCCTATTTTTGCTAGTATTAGGACTCTCTCCCCACTGGGACACTGCTGTTCAGTGCCACAGTGTGTGTGCTCTGGCCTTGAAATTATTGTTGTTAAAATTATTTTCACATAATTGGTCTATTAACTTTACGGTAAGGCCATAGTAGATGACATAGTAAATGCACCAATGGCATGGGAGTTAAATGTCATAGGTGGGCTGCAGTGTGCATTTACACCACCCACATATATGATGCAAACATATGGTGGCAAGGCGCACTATGCTCTGTTATGGCGGCAGTTTAAAGGCACTTCAGAAATATATGGTAAAGAAGTGTGCTTTAGGAGTGTAGGTGTGAGAAAATGGGGTTGTTGGTTGAGTGGGGTGGAAACCCTGCTCAACCAGCAGCCACAATCCCTGTCAGGGTGAACCACTGAAATCACTGAATTAACCTGTGCTTAACCATGTGGTAACTTGGCTCAAAGCAGTCAGGCTTAACTTAAAAGAAATGAGTAAATTATTTATGTAGCACACAAACAGCAATTGAGTGAAAACACAACACAAGAAAAATCCCACACTAATTTGCAAAAATGAAGTACATTTTATTAATTTATTTGACACCAAAATCCTATCAGTAGACCGGGTAACATTTGAAAAATATGTCCGACCGCGATGGAGCACAAGTCAGATACAAAAAGTGGATTGGTCCCAGTTGGTGATTACCTTCAGACTCTGAGAAGGAAGAAGTTCAGAGGGGCAAAGTGGCAGGTGGTGTCTGAGGATGAGGAGTCGTCACAAGGGAGCCATTGGACAAAGTTACGGTTAAGATTTTCACATTTAGACTTAGGGCCTGATTTAGATCTTGGCGGTAATGGTCCCACTGTTGCTTTTCTGTCAGAGTCCCCGTACGCCTACTAGGCGTTCCCCTCGCTCTATTTAGAGGCAAGTGAGTCCATGGACGAAAGACAGTTGGAGTGCCACCATCTCGGTAAGAATTTCTCACTCACGTCGGCAGCGCCATAGGGAAAAGCGGCTGTCAGAGGGAGTACAGCCACTTGTCCCTCAGGCCAATTACGGTGTGCATTCACACCAACGCAACTGTGGCAGCAAAACCTCCACATCTGAGTTGGTGGATTAAAAGGGATGTAAGGCAGAAACACCCCTTTTCTCCCTTTTACAATTCCTTTTCTGCCATGGACCTGATCTTCCAAGTCCTGCCTCAGCTGCTGCTGCTTGACCACGAAGCAAATCAACCCCGTCATGGCGGAATCGAATGTAAGCTCCTCTTTTATCCGTTACCTTTTGAATTTGTTTGTTCACATTGGCTCTGGACTCGTGCATTTTTTAAATCTCAATTACAAGCAATAGCATACCAATGTGCAATACATATGTGTGTGTAATGTTGACGTTTAAGAAATTTAAAGAAATGCACCGGGAAGATTACATTGTATTTCTAAATCTGGTGCACGATGCCTTACAAGAAACTTACACAAAAAAAGGACATCAATCAAAAAATCAAAAAGTGACCTTACAGTTGTGTTTAAATAAATTGCGGGGATTTCTCCTCCCTGCTATTATCCACATAAATAAAAAGAAATCAAATTAATTAACCTGAAGGGAATAAATGAATGAAGAAAAAAGGGACAAGAAACAGGGAAAACAAAAAAAATAATCTAACTTCAGCGAGCACATTTCTTCTTTCAAATGTTGTAGTGCAGTGGAGTGTCAAAGGACCATGGTCTGAAATGGAGCGTGTTTTATAGGATAGTATGCAGGGGAAAGAAATTAGGCAAAAGACATGTGTGTAATGCTAGCATCCATCCAATGGTCACAGCAATGGTACATTGTTGACCACATCCCCCAACGTAATCTCTCCGTTGGGAAACCGCTGCTGGGACACCACCAGCACAACTGTGAAATCTAAATAGGCCTGGTGCAACCCTGCCACCCTGACAGCAATGGAGTATGATTAGCCAACATAGTAGTCCACCGAGTCGGTAGGGGTGAGCAGCGTACATGATGGTAAACACTCTGTCGATGCGGAGGTAGATTCAGCCTGCATACATCTAAATGCGGTGGGTGGGATTCTGTCAGCATCATGGAGTACTTGGAAACTCCAATGTGGAGAGTCCCACCAAGATCTAAATCAGACCCTTCTTCTCTTTTCTGGAAGTCAAAAATCTCCAGCAGTACGAGGCTGGAGGCGGTAGCCGACGAGGGCTCCAAGAGACGGGATACCCCTTCTGTGAAGGACAACTGAACAGGATTTGCTACTGTGGAGAAGAACATAGCGGGAGCTGCAGTGAAGTTAGGCCGATCGGCGATGTACCTAGGGTGGACAGACAAGTCGGTTGGTCTCGGTCTCATCTAGGTTCTCTGAACAGTTTTTAGGCCAAATGTTGTTTTTCAGTTCTGGATTTTGGCTATCTGGGCACCTTTGACACCACCACCAAGGAGTCCAGGACTGTAGGGGCACCGCCTGAGGGGTTAGGACTCACTCAGGCTGGGTTCAGGTGCAGGTTCAAAATGGTTGAAGCCTTTTCTGTCCCTGAGACTCTCATCAGGAGGCCAACCAACTAGCCCATGGAGTTACTCTGGTAGTTCTGGGTTCAAGCAGTGAGACAGGGCTCAAACATCAGGGAAGCCTCTGAGGGTTCAAGGCAGGCTTCAGGTAGAAGAGCAGTCCTTCCAGGTGCAGCAAAGCAGTCCTCTGAAGTACACAGCAGGCCACAGCGGCAAGAAGGCCTCTGAAAGTGAACTGAATAGTGAGCAGGTCTGAGGGTCCTATTTTTATTCCTGGTGCCTTATTTAAAGAAGTAGACGTTTCTAGAGAGTTCCCTTTGAAGTGCATGAAGTTTCCTGCCTCCCCAGCTCTGGTTTGAGGTTGACTGCATGAACAATGCAGGAGTGACAATTCCTTTGTATGAAAGCAGGGCACAGCCTATTGATTTTCAAGTGGGGCTGTGACCAGCTCCACCACCCCCCCCTCTGACAATGATGGTCCATCCAGGCACATCTAATGCCTCTATTGCATGGTTGTCTGGGAGAAATAAACAAAGTTCAACTTTCAACTACACCCTTTTGCATGACTCAGAAACAGGCTGCAGGCACCAAAAAGTTAAGGCAGAAAACTGCAAACTTTGTAAAACTGTAAACCAAAACTAGAATCTAGCTGCCTGATTCCAATGGTAAATGACTCCAAAACAAGGGTCAAGTAACTTAATTTTCTTGGCCCCCTATGTTTATTCACATACTTTTCTTCATTCATTTCAACATATACTGTAGCTTACAGCGTAAAAGGGCCATTTTTCTTTTTGTATATACACAGAACTGTTACAAACATATACAATGACACATTTTCACAAATAATACATAAAAAACAAATGTATAAAAAGCAAATAGTGACGTTTTGTGTAAAAGTTATCAAGCCTTAACCAAAGAGAGAACTCATCGTACCAGTCATCTATTTTTGAACAAAAACTAACAGAGGTCATGAATCACTAAATCTGAGAGTTGCTAATACCTCTTGCTGGTGATAGCTCTTGGAGGCTGCAAACTTGACTTAGGTATAAAGTGTGATAGTCCTAGTCTAACAATATTCCCACAGCCTAGTCCATTTCTTGCAGGTTTATTTCCCAAGAGATGTCAACACGTTTCATACCCCCTTCCAGGTAGTGGGGTTCTCCTCAGGATATAGACTGGTTCTGTTATGTGAAATAATGAAAAGTGTTGATTATTACCCTTTCTCCTGGTTCCCCTTGCTCCACAATGTGTGTTATTGAGCTGTATATCAAAAATACCTTGGCTTTCCCGTTGCTCGTTTACTCATTACATGTTTCCATATTTGCTTTGTGTTCCCCGAGTGGTCAAATTGCCAATTTCATATCTGTGGAGAATGAGTGATAAACTCATATTACTGTTTACATGACTGTTCGAAATGGTACAATAATTTGAATGCGGTGCATTGATTAAAACTAGTGACAGCAGGCTTAATAACTATGGGGCATATTCTCAAGGAGCTATCGCCGAGTTACTGGCACTTTAACGCAGCCAAAGTCGTGATAAAGTTATCGCCCCATTCACAAGCTGATGCTAACAGCCCATAACACCAGTTTCCCTGCGAAAGCAGTCGCAAAAAACATTGCCACAGAGGACCCCGGCAACTATCGCTAATGAGATGCAGAGTAGGCGTTCCCGAGCAAAAAGCTGTGACAACACCACAACGCAACATTCTCAACGACCAGCCACATCTGCGATAGGAACACAAAACAGGCGATACGGCGCGTTACGAGCAGGAAATTAACACCTGCTCTGACCTGGTGCAAAGTCGGACGTCAACCTGCACAAGAAAAGGGGGCCCAGCCCACAGCCACACCTGAAGAACAACAGATGCCATGGAGCCACTCACCATGCACCCCGGAGCCCCCAGAGGGCAACAACACCCACCGCCACCACGCCCAGGACCGCCACCCCCCAACGGACCCCACCCACCCCCACCCCCACCCCCCCGGACCACCACAGAGGCAGCGCAGACAAAGACAGCGGACCTCCAGGAAATGCACCAGCCCCACAGACCTAACACCAGACAATGCCAATGCCCACTACAGGCCCAAAAGGACAACCATCCTCCGCAACCTGAACATCATTGCCCACAGGCTGATGGTACCAACACAGCGGACAACCAACATCCCTCTGCAGTCAAAGATGCTGGCTGTGCTGCACCTGTTGGCCTCTGGTATCCTCCCAAACAACAACCGCCCGAGTCGGAGGAGTCTCACAGCCAGCCCCATCCAAGTTCCTCACACCTGTCCCGGATGCCCTCACCAGCTCGGGACCCCAGCACCCATACGTCCCCCACAATGCGCAGGAACAGCTGGAGACCAAGCAAGGACTATACGCCATGGCTGGAGCCCCGCACGTGTCGGGGGCAATCCACTGCACACTTGTCCCACATGTGCCCCCTGCCAACACCGCACACAATACCCCAACAGAAAGCACACGCATCCCATCAACGTGCAGGCAATAGTGGACCACAGAGGACTCCTCACCAATGTCATGGCCAACTACCCAGGCAGTGTGCATGTCCCCTTCATCTTCCGACAGTCCAACATCAACCAGCGCTTCCAGGATGGCACCCATGGGAATGCACTGCCTGTTGGCAAGTACCAAATGAACACACCACACCCCTCAACCCCACAATCATGCAACTCACAACTCTGGCACTGCACACGTCACAAACCCACATACAACATGCCAAACAACATGCCCCCCCACCAGACACGACAGCACAACTTACTGTGGCAACCTTGGTCAGCCATGTACATGAGCCATCGACGGCATGGCACCTCAGCCACACAATACCGGAATGTGGGGAGAGGTGGGAACCCGGCATGTGCAAAGGAGGCAAGTGACCCATAAATGAGTATGTACACAATGCCAAGTGTGGCGGAGATGTGCTGGACACACTGCAGTATGCAGACCACAGACACAGCCATGTCTACATGCACTGCTGGTGTCTGGAGTGTCGTGGACAGTGGACGCAACCATGTTACCCCAGGCAGTGAGGAAGATCGCAGAAATGTAGCCTGTGACGTCCCCCCGTAAGCGTGTGCGGAGTGGGCTGGCCCGGCGTTCGCCAGGCCAGCGCAGGGGTGTGAATAAAAAGCATGTAGCACTGGGCATGGTTCTCTTCCGGAATGCCCAACGCGTCTGCCAGGGCGGCGCCTCCCACCCCGCCACGAGGCCGACGCTGTCGCCGTGAGCGGTGTGGCCTGTGACCCTGTGCGCCTGCTGCACCCCGGGCCACTGGTCCCCGGAGCCGTCATGCCCGCCCCTGCGCAGCCAGGCCTCACTGCTCACCTGCCCACACCGGCGTGTGTCAAAGAGGGCCCACCACGTGCCGGCGCAAGCTCCAAGCCCGAGGCCCGCGACCTTCACAGCCTCCTCAGACCATCACGGCCTCCGCGACACAGGCCCGCTTTACTCCTTTCTCGTTGACATACACCACCGCTGCCTCCGGCCTACACTACGCTCAAGTAGGTCACACATTTGGAACTGAGTCTTGATTATGCTATGGCAGAGTACACACTTTATGGCGGAGTTTATATCACTATACTCCCTTCGATGTAGTGACACAAAGTATGTGCATGGCATCCCAACCACACGTGTCTGTGGGCCCTTGATGACTACGCCTTCGGCCTACACTGCGGTTGAGTAGGACACACATGTGGAACTGAGTCGTGATTCATTTATGGCACAGCTGATATCATTGTACTGGCATCGTCGCAGACTGCATCCCCTTTCAGCTCCGGTGCCACTAAGTCTGTTCTCCGACATCCATGGACACTTTCTTCTCGGACTGGGGGTTGTCTTCATCATCATGCCGGTGATACTGACTATGTGGCCAGAACGGGCCTGTAGCATTCCACTCCTCCATTTGCCGCTTCCGGCCGGCTTCTGCCCTCTGCATCACGCCCTGGTGGACACCTTCCACTGTCCCCCGCAAACCTCCGCTACATTCACCTTCGACATCGACGAGGACCCGCCCACCTCGCGTGGGCCTATCTCACTGTACCGCAAGTCGCCGACCCGTGGCGGTGTGCCTGTGCCGGCCACAGTGCATCCGGGGCCACTAACTCTGTGCAGCTCAAATCATGGCCCCAGACTGGTGGCATGTTGGATGGCCTCTGGGTCGATGGCCTGGGGGTCATCAACGCCATGTGTCTGTGGCCCTGCGCTGTCTGCTGCCTCCGCCCTCAACTGCAGTCCACCTGGGCTCACACATCAAATCGAGTCCTGACCTGCCTGGACGTCGCATCACCGCAGGATGCACGCGCCACCACCGCCAAGACCAACTCCAGACAACAGGTGCCAGAGTTGGAAGTGTCTTACTGCCAGACTTTCAGAGTAGCTCACACCAGTCGTGGGTGCCATCATCAGCTTGATACCCTGCTCAGCTCCTCAGGTGCCACTAACTCAGTGCACCACAAATCAAGGACTATTCTGCTTGCATGTAGGGTGAACACTGTACTCTCTCCGGCAACCACCATGATGCTTCACAGTTGTTTCTGTTATGCTGATGTTTTATGTTTCTGCTTCAATTGTGATCACTGTTCAAGTTGTTGCCAGCACCAACGACTCCCTGCGGGCTGGCTTACACTCACCCCACACACATCCAGCACATGCATCACTGTACATGTGACCATGCCAATAAAGGTGTCGAGCGCACGTGCTCGTGGCCAGTTCAACGAACTATCTGAGTGTGTCCGTGTGCTCATGATGTATGCATTAGGGCCCGACCCCACAACCTTACATTGTGCCATGTGCAGAGGACGCAGCCATGTCACCGCAGGCAGAGGGTGGGACATTACACACGTAGCTTTGTCGTCCCCCACCCAATACGTAAGAGGAGTGAACTTGGCCGGCGTATGCCAGTCCGGCGTGGGGGTGTGGGTGATTATCACGTGGCTCTGGGTGTGGTTCAGTACTGGAAATGTGCAAAGGCATGTGTCCCTGTCGCAGTGTGGGTCTCCGTTGGGGTGTGTAGGTGGTCCATGATGGGACTTTGACACCCACGTATGGGATCTAGTTCGTCTCCCATGAGGTAGTACCCCACCTGCACATGTTCAGCCAGCCCCTTCTGGCAGTCTGACAGCTGGCCTTGTAATGGGATGTGTGCTTAGGTGGGCTGCTGTGAGCCAGCCGGGGTGGTGGGTGCGTCCAGCTGTGCTGTCCGTGCAGGGGATGGTGTGTCCTCGGTGCAGCGGGGCTGCCCTGCTCCTGGAGCTCTATTGCCTGAGATGTCCATGGACTGTTGTAGGGCGTCGGTGTCGGAAGTGTGGAGGTCCTCTTCAGCATCACTGATGGGTTGTCTGGTCTGCTCTGCTGGAGGTGTTTGTCCCTCTGCAATGTGAAGGGGAGATGCTTGTTGACATTGTGTTGGCATGTATGTTGATGCATTGTTCGGGTTTACATACAGACTGCATGACAATGTACATTGTGACTGTTTTGGATTGGCGGACTATTTGATGCGGGATAGTGGACAATTGGACTACATGACATAGGTGATGTTGTACACGTACATTTTCATCTCACAGTTTCCTGCTATGTCAGATGTGATTGGCCATTTTCTACGCACAGGCGGAGACAGTTGTGTCCTCTGTTCTGCAGTGTAAGTGTTGCACTGTGTCCCACATTGCCGTCCATGTGGATGTGCTGTGATTGCTATGTGTGTGCTGCATTGTGTGAGAGTCACACCTGCTGCTGTGATTTTGCTGCCCCCTATCCCTTGGAGGCGGTGTGCCTTTGGCTTTTGTGCTTTTGAGGTGCTGTGATGTTGGCGACTGGGGTCATTTGTGCTCCTGGACGGATTTTGTTCTCTTGTGCATTGTTTGTCTGCAGATATATTGTTGACGTCAGTGGTTGTTTGTGCACGTGGATGTGTCAGGGGGTGACCTGCTCCTTCAGGATGTAGTCCACACTCAGCCACCTCAGTCTCGTGGCGTGCAGAGTGTCATGGTGATTGTACTCCGGCCATGCTGCTCGTCATGTGGTGTCACTTGCATTGTCAGTGTGGCTCTCGCACACGCATCTTTGCTGTGTTTTGCACTGGTGCATGTGTGTGTAGTGGAATTGGTGTTGTGTGGGGTGGGACCCCTTCGGGGACATGGTGGATGGGGGCCTACTTGGTGTTTGTATGTGTGCTGCAGTGTGCCATGGGGATCAGGGACATGACCCAGGGTCGTTGTGGGTGTGCGGTGTGCTACACGTCGTTGTGCATGTGTGCCATTGTGCCCGTCCCCCCAGTCCCTGCTAGTTACTCACCCTGTTGATGTTTTGTCAAGTTATGTCGAGCAGTGTCCGGACTCCCGACTCCTTGCACCGTCTCCACACTCATGACTGTGTCCACCATTTGCTCCAGCTCCTCCTGTGGCGCAGGACTCCCACCTCCATTCGCCGTTGCTGCCTTCCGGGTGGCAGCGGGTTTCTGCTTGGTTTGGCTTTTGACGTCGTGCCAGCGCATCTTGGCCTCCTCGGCAGTCCGACTGCATTCACGATGGAATGCCATTTTTCCATCTGTGTTGCCAATGACACGGTGGTGGAGACGGACAGTTGTTGTTAGTGCTCTGTCACCTCCGTGACGACGATCAGGTTGTCATGCGTACTGTACCCCGTCTTCCTCTTCCTCTTCTCTTTGGCCTTCCCCGACCCTGAGGTTCCTTGCTGGTGGTCTGTGGGGCTTGTGGGGTTTGCGTTGACCTGGGCACTCGTTCCGGGTGGGTCCATGTTGCTACGCATTTTATTTTGTTTATGGTGTGTTTTTCTTGTTCGGCTTTTATGGTGCATTTTCCCACCAGGCGCGTGGGAATTGCAGGCCTGTCGCTGGTTATCGCACTTTTTTTTTTCGAGGTTGGCCTCATCGCAACTTTATTTGCGTTGGTGTTTCGCATTTTTGGGGCGTCGCGTTGTTTTTTACGTGGTCATTTGGTGCGTTATCGTGGGACTATCGCATGGTGCCGCCAGGTTGAGAATGCTACGTTAACACGGCGTTGTTTTCCCGCGATGGACTGTGATGTGAGAAGTTGCGTTAAGCTAAACTTGCGGTGGTTATCACACGTTCTTGAGAATATGCCCCCATATGTTTTCACAATACTAGTCATGCAGTCCCGGAGAACTGCCCTTTGTTGCCTGCGAGCAACCCGGTCTCTGGCAGCATTGTAAATCACTGCTTCTGAATACAAGCGGAGAAACTGATGTTTTCGGCCTGTATTAGACAAGTTGTTTCAATGTAGCAGGTTTGATTATAGCTTTTACTACTTTTGTACAAATACACCAGTTTACTAACCTATACTAAAGTCATGCAAGTTCATGAACGTCAACAAGACTAAATGGCAGTTCTTACTTTCATTTGGCCCGTGGTTCAAGCCTCTGCTGCGCTTGTGTGCTGGGTCCTCCGGTGGGAAGCTACGTTCTGAGCACACAAAGGTGCAGACGATTCAGACCAAATAAATAGAATGTCGCTTTAACTCTTGTTGCATACTGGTATGTGTAGTTTTTATGCAATGTAAAGTCTTAGTTCACAATTTTTATTTGTATTTTAATTTTGTCAGTGCCAAAAGTGGCCCTTTTGTGACATGCTATAAGCTACAGTATATGTTGAAATGAATGAAAAAAAGAATGTGAATAAACCTAACGGCCAAGAAATTTAAGTTACTTGACCCTTGTTTTGGAGTCATTTACCATTGAAATCAGGCTCCGAGATTCTAGTTTTGGTTTACACAATAGAGAGGCCAAATATAGCTGTACTCAAGGCCCAACCCCTTTAAAAACTGGAATTTTCAAAATTGTGACTTAAAATCTGACTTTACCATTGAAGATAATTTTAAATTACAATTTCTAAGGCACTAAACATGAAATCCTTACCTGCTCCCAATCAAAAGATAACACTTATTAGATGTAATAAGGCAACCCAATGTTATCTTATGGGAGAGGAAGGCCTCACAGTGGTGAAAAATGAATTTGTGACTTTTTCACTATCAGGACATGTAAAACTTATAAGACATATCCAACCTTTTAATTACAATGCACCCTGCCCTATGGACTACCTATTGCCGACCTTAGGGGTGACTTTTATGTAATGAAAGGAGAGTTTAAGGATTGGGAGGGGGTTATTTCACCAAGTTGAATTATCAGTTTAAAACTGCCTTCAGGCTGTAATGGAAGACCTGGCACTTTTTTTTTAAATAATAACAGGTGCTGCAAGCCCACCAGTAGCATTTCATTTACAGGCCCTGGGTTTTTGGTATACCACTTTACTAAGGACGTATAAGTACAATAAATATGCTAATCAGGTGTAAGTCAATTTTACCATGTTTTAGGGAGTATGCACAAGCACATTAGCATTGGTTAGCATTGGTAAAGAGTGCAGAGTCCTAATGCCAACAAAAACAAATTCAGCAAAAATTAGAGGTATGAAGGAAAAAACTTTGGGGGTGGCCCTGCAGAGAGGCCCAAGTTTGTGTGAAGTTTGGCGTGGTGCCTTTGCAAACTCCAAGCATTCTTTTTGGCGACCTTTTCTTCATTTAGCTGCAATTTGATTCTATTACACTGAACTAGTTCATTTGAGGTCATTTTGATTCTGAACCTATGCCTATATTTATACAATTATAAGTCGCCCCTAAAGAAAATTTTGTAAATCCAGAAGGTAGCATACCCAATATTTAAAAAGAGGAATTTAAAAGCTGTGCCCCCCCCCTACAGTGAGTGAAAGTCTAACAGCTATTTCACTGTGAAGGTCTGGCTACTTTTTCCATAGGCAGGCCTAGGTTTGATTAAAATAATTAATTTTCTATCTCAGCCTGGGAAAATGCAAGTAAAGTTATTCAAAATGATTTCTTACTTAATTTTCAAACTCTAATTCAATGGTGAAATCAGATTTTGATAACAAGTAAAAAAGTAATTTAAAAAAAAAGCAATTTGTACTGCCAGAGCACGAACTGGCTTAAAACCAGTTCTGCCACTCATCACACCTCCAAAGCTGGAAACGCATCTTTGGCTGGGTGAGTTAACAACCCTGGCTCACAAGGCAGTGGCCTGCCTCTGAGCCTAGGAATGACAGGAAGGAGTTAAGTGCTGACCATGTAGAAGGAATTACCTATCTGGGAGCCTTAGCACCATCTGCCGGTCAGTGCTTTCATTAGTAATTCCCAGGACCTTTCTAGACAGCCAGGCTCCACCCTCAGTGGAGTAGAGAACCACTTTGGACTCTGTCAAGTAGGAAGAGAGCTCATCTAAATAGGACAGTGGTCAATGCGTTGGAGATAGGTCTGCATGGTGGCTGGAAGGTTTCAGCACATTGGAGAGGGCCTCAAAAGTAATTTTACAGTAAGGTAGAAGAGGACGTACTCAAAGTCAAACGCATTTCAAACTGTTATTCATGTTCGAGAGGGAATAGTTCATCTGAGCCCTCAAAAGTACAAAAATATCCTACTGTCACCCATGTTGGAGAAGGAATAGTAAATCTGACCTCTTCAAAATCCAACACCTGCACTCTTGTTATTCAGGTTGGAGTGCAAATAGTCAATCTGACACCTCCAAAGTCCAACCCTGTCCATCCTGTTGCTGTGATTGGAATGAGAATAATAAATATGACCCCTCCAAAGTTGAACCCTTTACAAACAATTGCTTAGTTTGGAGTAGGAGTTGGAGTTTGACCCCTCCAAGTCTAATTATTTTTATGATTTTCTTAAACTTTTTTTTACACATATTTTTTGAGATTTAATAAATTTATTTTAGTTTTAATTACATTTTTATGATAAAGTTTTGAGTAATATTGATTTTCTTTTTTACTTTTGTTTCAAATCTATTTTATTGAAATCACAAGTATAAAAACAAGAACAACAATGAACATAAAAAAATAGAAAGAGAAATGAAAAATGAAACAAAAAAAAGGGAGGAAAAAAATGAGGGGAGAGAAAACAGAGGCAAAGCGACAGTCCCAGAGATCACAGCATTGAGATCCAAGGATTACATTTACGCTAAAACTGAATCACTGTACAGTGACACGTCACACATCATTAACACATGAGATAACGCCATATGTGATCAAATGCTTTAAACCGTGTAAATAAGCTAATTGATACTAAAAGCAATAAAAGAGGAAAGCGGAAGGAGAAGCAAGATGTCACTCTAGAAAGAGGGAGACCCCTGTGAGACAGGGAAAGAGAGGAGGATGGAGGGAAGTGGACAGTCGATTCCGTACAGGTGTCAAGCACAATATAAGAAATCGATTACGTGCTGTCTCTGTCCAGCCCCCAAAGTCCTTCTGCACAAGAGGGGAGTATGTTATCTTCAAAGAGGTGCAGGGCCCGAAGCTTCGGGGTCTGGAGGTTGGCGTACTCGAGTGTGCAGAAATAGTCTACCAATGGCTGCCAGGTGCCTGCAAACTTAGTTTTGCGAAGGTGAAGCCGCGCTGTGAGGAGTTCCATCGCCATGGTATGCCACAAGCGGGTGAACCACAAGGTCACTGGGGGCGCGTCCGCCTTCTTCCAGTACACCGCTATTGTCTGTTTCTTTTTTACTTTTGATAACGGTATGGAATGGATTTATGTTTTGTAATTTGAACACAGAGTTCCTGATTCACAAAGGTAATTTTCACTTTAGAGTAAGTCTACACTTTTGAGTATGTTTACTACTCTTCAATATTCCCAAACTGCACTTTTGTAGTAACTTACACTTATGTAGTAAGTCCAGCACTACACATGGTCAAACACTGGTCCTGCAACCCCCTACCATAGAAAAGAATGGAGGTAGGGAATAAAATCCCAGTTATTAAAATATTCCATAACCTATTTTGAACTTATATTAAAATAACATAAAACATTATTTTTTAAATTCAAAATAGGTTAATAAATATTTTATAATTAAATAATAAATGTGTATTATTTCTAAATATTTTTTACATTCAATTATGTATAATGTAACTATTTTAAACAGTTAATTTAATTTAACATCAATCAATCATTCATAAACTGACCCCTGTAATAAATAATTTAATATAATTTCCCATGAGGTTTAATTTTAAGACCCTGCCTCCATTATTTTCTATGGAAGAGTGTTGCAGTACCAGTGGTTGGCCATGTGCCATGTGTAGTTCTGGACTTTCTGCAAAAGTGTAAGTTACTAAAAAAGTGCAGTTTGAAAATAATGGAAGGTAGTAAACATACTCAGATATGTAAACAAACAGTGCTTTAAGCTATTAACAGTATCAATATTATTAATATTTGTATTATTATTACTGTTATTATCATTATTATTATTACTATTATTATTAGCATTATTATTGTTGTTTCTATTATTATTAGCATTATTGTTGTTTCTATTATTATTAGCTTAGTTATTTATTTATTTATTTATGTATTTTTTGTATTTATATATTAGGTTTATTTTTTTGACATTCATTTGAAAGAATATATTTTTGATTTATGTTTTTAACTTATAAAACATATTTATATATTTTATAAATTAAATGTATACATGATTTTAAATGTAAAATTTTGTTTAAGTTGGCATATTATTTAAAGTTAATATAATATTAAATATTTTAAATTTGATATACTTGCCTATTTAATGATGATATTTTGGTCCACCATATTTTATACTTGATATTTTTGCACTTTATGTAAAAGTATTTAAACTCAATATTCGAGTCTTCAATATTTTTAGCAATATTCAGAATCACAATATTTTTACAGTGACATTACGCCATAGAAGTGGAACTCACTAATAGTAAGAGTCCCCAAAATTAATCTACCTCCCTTGAAAGCGGCATAGTACACAGGGATGCAAGATTAGCCATTGGAAAAATAACGTTTGGCAATATCTCTCCAATCGTAATCACACAGAATTAGCCTCACTTCGAGGCAAAAGGTATCTACAAAATAGACTCCAATACTCACTGTGTGCTCCACTCCAGCTCCCCCTTCCTATGTAACACAGGGGGACAAAAACACCCTGGAAGCGCAGATTCCAGACTCCTTGAAATTCCATATTTCAGGAATATGTAAGACTCTGAAGCAGTCCTTCTCTGCGAGTGCTCCTAGAATCTGGAACTGAATCCCGCTTAGATGAAGGTCACATCTACTTAGGTTTGTTCAAGAAATAACCTAAGTATCTGCTGTTGTAAAAGTACCTCACCACTTGTACAGCTGTGACAATAAGATTTCCACTTTTAATTTTGCTGTTTTATGACGGACACGTGACCTATCTAAAGAGGCACGTGTATTTATATCCCGCCTTTACCCTTTATATGACTATGTAAAAATGATTACTTTTGCCTTGTTATCTGTTGACATTATGAATGTATCTAATCCAACTTGAAACTAACATCCCCGTCTTTTGTGGAGATCTCTGACACCGGCTAATTCAGAGCTATAAAAACTGCTAAATAAATAAATATAAATTAATGTTTGATACTTCCTCTGTCTGCTTGGTGATGAACAACTGCTGAATGACAATCAAGTTCCTGATGTGCTGAGAGAATGGATACCAAACCAACAACTCAGTCCCACAGTTCAACACAACAGCTCTTTGCTTGTCATATACACAGCATTTAAGCATTTATTCAGTGTTTGTTAATGTTACTAAGAAAGTCTGTGGCAAAGTCCTGAAAAATCTGCTTTAAAATCTGTTACACTGAAGTAAAATACGAGCTGCTCTGCAAAAGTGAAAAGAGAGTCACATAGATCATTTAAAATGTGACCATTTATCAATGTTAGTGAAAGTCAAACAGATGTACATTGAGGTTAGAGCAAGAATTTGAAGAGGAATACCTGAGTGACAGATGGACATCACACAGCAGCATCAGAGTGGACATGCTTGCTTTTGTCAGTGGTGCTGTCTTCCAAAGCTGTCCCTACACTGTACTCTGGGGTATATTTGCTATTATTTTTGAGTCTAAAATCTCTTTATGTAAACTCGCTTCCTTTTTTTCCTAATCATTTTATTTGGGGGTATCTCTTCTTGAAAGGGTAGTCCTGGCCTAATATTAAATACTTTAAAGAACAAGTTTCGAGTGTCTATTCAGTTGAATATTCTGAAAATAAAATTGTCCCAATTCGTGGACCTGAGCGTCTCTATTCACATGCAACAGGTGTGAGAGGAGATATATTCCAATGAGCGCACCTGTTCATGATCATGTTGTCCAATCCTCCTTGGCAGAGAAAACGAAGTGGTGGTGTATTAAGGGCTGCATGTGCTATTATCATGGCCTCTGCTGGTGTTTTTGGGGAAGGTCTCCAAAAAGCTTCGTTCCCTGATGTAATTAAAAAGGTAGGGCATGTGCTCAAATTAGACTGCCAGAGAGGTAAATAAATATATATTCGTATTGACCTCAGCAAATATTCATAAAGAATAGTGTACTCGGTCCCAAATTATTTTGTTCACTCGTTGTTTGCCAGTGCTGTGCAGCGAGGCATGGAGGACAGGGAATACTTTATATTATTCTTTTTCTCAACAGTATACTCACAGATTGTGTCTTTTGTGTGTCTGTGGCCAATTGTGTGAAGTTTGGCATGGTGCCTTTGCAAGCTCCAAGCATTCTTTTTGACCACCTTCTCTTCATTTAGCTGCATTTAGAATTCTATTTCACTGAACTAGTCCATTTGAGGTAATTTTGAGGCTGAACTTATGCAAATGCATGGACTTAATTAAATATCCTTGGAAGCTGACAAGAGTGCAGACCCAAGGCATGGCATTTTGTTTTATTTATTTTTTATAATGCTATTCACCATCAGATTTGTGAGCCTCTTATATGAATCATTACAAAGTGCGAATAAGTTTGAAGATTTAACACTGAGGTATTTGAGATTTCATCAGTGATGTCACTGACCATGTCATGAGTGATGCAATATGTGAGGTCATAAGCAGTGCATTGCGGGGGCATAAGTTATAGTTAGCTCAGGTAACTATAACTGCTAAAATTCACTGGTTTTGTATGAGTGAAATCTGAGCCTAACTATAACGTCCCTGGAACCTTTGGTTTTTTCAGTGAAAAAAAAAGATATATATATATATTCACTGAAAAAACCATAGGTTACAGGGATGTTATAGTTAGTTGGACATTTCACTCGTATAAAACCATAGAAATTCCCCCGTTATAGTTAGTTCAGCTAACTATAACTCGCGCCCCCACAATGCACTGCTGATGACGTCACATATTACATCATTCATGACATGGTCAGTGACATCACTGATGACATCACTGATGACATCACTGATGACATAACTGATGACATCATCCAGTGACTGTGTGTTTCTGTAAAGTTTAAATATGTTTTATATATATGCCAAGGTGTATTGAGGAATGAGTGGGTGTATAAGTGTCTGGATGAAGGATTTAGTAGGTGTGTGACTGACTGTATAAGTGAGTGATTAAATGTGTCTTACTGAATACATGCGTTAGTGACTAAACTGTCTGAATGTGTGCATCAGTATGTCTGTTGTTGTGTAAGCTGCTGCATGTGTTGGTCAGTAGCTACATGAGTGTCTATATGGGTTATTGATTGGTTGCCTGAGTATTTGTATGGGAGACTGAGTGTGTGTGTGGGTGGGTGGGAGGTGTGTGACTCTGTGCATAGATGTGTGAGTGGTTGATTCACTGGATGTATGGGTTCAAGATTGCATGTGGAAACAGCTGTATGGGCAGGTGAGTGTGTGTATGGGTGTGTTGGTGAGAGATTGGATGTCTCAGTGGTACATGTCCAAGTAACTACATATGTAAAAGGCAGTGTATGTGAGAGTTGGAGTATATAAATGACTATATGTGAGAGTCAGTGATTGTGAGAGTGGCTGTATGGATGAGTGTGTACTTGACTCAGTGATTTTATTAGAGAGTAAGTATGTGTTAGTATATGTTTGAATAAGTGAGGTGGTGTGTGTATAACTGATAGCTGAGGAAATGGGAGTGTGATTGATTCCTTGCATGACTAACTAGGTGTGTGAGTAACTCCATGGGTGAGTGGCGGTGTGTGAGTGTCTGTATAGGTGTATGAGTGCATATGATAGTGTTGTATTGATGAGTGACTGTATGTATGAGTGATTGTATGGGTAAATGAGTGGATGTGTGTGTAGACCTAGGAATCAGTGAGTGCGTATGTAGTAACTGGTATTGGTGTGTCCATGGTTTCGAAAATGGTAGTCTGTATTTTACAGTGGGTGTATCAAAGGTTATATTAGAGTGTGAGGAGGTGCATCAGATTTTCACGTGGATGATGTCATCAGTGATGTCATCAGTGATGTCATTTGAGATGTCATCAGTGATGTCACTGACCATGTCATGAATGATGTAATATGTGACGTCATCAGCAGTGCATTGTGGGGCGCGAGTTATAGTTAGCTGAACTAACTATAACAGGGGAATTTCTATGGTTTTATACGAGTGAAATGTCCAACTAACTATAACATCCCTGAAACCTATGGTTTTTTCAGTGAATTTCTAAGGTTTTTTAAATGCTAGTTTCTAACTATAACGGGCCGAAACATATGGTTTTTTCAGTGAATTTTTATGGTTTTTTTAAATGGTAATTTCTAACTATAACGTCCCTGAAACCTTTGGTTTTTTCAGTGAATTTCAAAGGTTTTGTAAATGCTAATTTTGAACTATAACGTCCCTGAAACCTATGTTTTTTTCAGTGCAAGAAACGTCTGTGTGCAGGCGAGCAATGTGTTGGAGCTATTGTTTTTGCTGCAAACAATCATCGTTGTTAATTTTTTATTTATTTATTTGCAACGAGTTTCTAATTGCAAAATGTTTTGAAAAGATTTTTTAGTTTATTTCCTTGTTTTTTTCAATCGTTTGTTTAAAAAAAACACCCCAAAAATTACTAAATGAGTTAAAAAACACAAAAAGATTTTAAATGAGTGGAAGGGTCATGTCTGAGTCATGCTTTTAGTGAATAAGTAGTGTCTGAGTGAATGAATGAGTGCAGCAGTATTACCTGACTCATTGGATGAGTGCACGGATAGTGTGTGAGGGAATGAATGAATGCAAGAGTAGTGCCATAGTGATTGCATGACTGCATGGGTAATGCCTGGCTTATTGCATGAGTGCATGGGTAATGCCTAGGTGATTGCATGAATGTAGATGTAATGTCTGGATGAATGGATGAGTATATGGGAACTGCCTGAGTGATTGTAGGAGTGTATGGGTAATGCATGGGTGATTGCATGAGTGCATAGGTAGTCCCTGGGTGATTGGAGTAGTGCAAGGGTAGTGCATGGTGATTTTGTAACTGCATGGGTTACGCCAGGGTGATTGCATGAGTGCAGAGGTAATGTGTGGGTTATTGGAGGAGTGTATCAGTAATGCCTGAGTGATTGCATGAGTACAAGGGTAGTTCCTGGGTGATTGGAGTAGTGCAAGAGTAGTGCGTGGTGATTTGGTAAGTGCATGGGTAATGCCACGCAGACTGTGTGAGTGCAGAGGTAATGTGTGGGTGATTGGATGAATGCATGGGTAATGCATGAGTGATTGCATGAGTGTATGGGTAATTTCTGGATGATTGTATGAATACATGGGTAGTGCCTGTCTGATTGGAAGAGTGCATGGGTTCTGCCTTAGTGATTGAAGAAACACATGGGTTATGTCTGAGTGATTGCATGAGTACATGGGTAGTGCCTGGGTGATTGCATGAATGCAGCGATAATGTCTGGGTGACTGGAGGAGTGCATGGGTACTGCCTAAGTGAATGAAGGAGTGCATAAGTAATGTCTGGGTGATTGCATGAGTGCATAGGTAGTGCCTGGGTGATTGCAGAACTGTATGGCTAATACCTGGATGATTCCATAAGTGTAGGAGTAATGTCTGGATGATTGAAGGAGCACATGGGTAATGTCTGGGTGATTGCAAGAGTATAGGAGTAATGTCTGGGTGTTTGTAGGAGTACATAGGTACTGCCTGAGTGATTAAATGTGTGGATTGGAAATGCCTCACTGATTTTGTAACTGCATAGGTAATGCTTGAGTAATTCAAGGAGTGCATGACTAATGCCTGGGTGATTGAAGCAGTGCATGGGTAGTACATGTATGGTTGGAGAAGTGCATAGGTACTGCCTGAGTGATTGGAAGAGTGCATTGCTAATGGCTGGGTGATTGTATGAGTGTAGAGGTAATGTCTGAATGATTAAAGGACTGCATTGTTAATATTTGGGTAATTGGACGAGTGCATGGGTACTGCCTGAGTGATTGAAGGAGTGCATAAGTAATGCTTCAGTGATTGCATGAATGCAAGGGTAATGTTTAGGTGATTGGAGGAGTGCATGGGTAATGCCTGGGTGCATGGAAGTGTGCATGAGTAGTGCATTGGTGCATGGAGGGGTGCATCGGTACTTTCTGTGTAATTGGAGGAGTGTATAAGAAGTACCTGGGTGTTTGCATGAGTGTACAGGTAGTGTCTGTATGATTGGAAGACTGCATGGGCACTGCCTCAGTGATTGTAGGAGTGCATCGGTAATGCGTGGGTGATTGCATGAATGCAGGGGTATTGTCTGGGTGATTGGAGGAGTGCATGGATAATGGCTGGGTGCATGGAAGAGTGCATGGGTAGTGTCTTGCTGCATGGAGGAGTGCATGGGTAGTTTCTGTGTGATTGGAAGAGTTCATAACAAGTACCTGGTTGATTGCATGAGTGTACAGGTAGTGTCTGGATGTTTGGAAGACTTTATGGGTAGTGTTTGAGTGATTGTATAAGTGCAGCAGAAGTGCGTAAGTGCATGTATGAGTGCATGGCTAGTGCCTGAGTGATTGTATGAGTGCATGGGTAGTGTCTGGGTGATTGTAGGAGTGCAAGGGTATTGCCTGAGTTATTGAAAAAGTGCATGGGTAATGTCTGGGTGATTGCATAACTGCATGGTTACTGACTGGGTGATTGAAGTAGTGCATAGATAGTGCCTGGGTGATTGCATGACTGCAGGGGTAACACTTTGCGGGGGGCACAAGTTTTGTTACGCCACTGATTGGGAGCTGCTTTGAAGACAAGGGGGTCGCAGGGTGGCAATAATGGCTGGTATAGACTTGCTTGACTGTCTTACTGGTTCTCCCTGTATAAATGAGGGCACACTCCCCTTAGTAGGTGAAATGTTCTATAGTCCTTTTGGCTAGGGAGACAATGGATGTTAAAGGCCCTCTTGTGTGGTATAGGCCCTCACCTGCAGTTTGGGCCTCTCACACAGGTAGAGAGTTTTTCATGGCCAGGGTAGCCTTCTGCAACCGGCTATGAGGCTGGGTTGATGCAATTACCAGAAATCTCCCTAAAACACGTAATTACATTTACCTTTCTGTAAAATGAGACCCGAAGGAATTAGTCGGAACTGCCACCTGTATAGATACATTCTGGAGTTGGCAAATTATGTAACTGGCACAGCGCCCAACAGTATCAGAGGCGCTATCTGAAGGTGTATTCATTCTACGGCTCCAAATACGGGCCAATTAGGTTAACGTCATCAAAAGCGGGTGCTAAGTTTGCACAAAAGGAGCATCGTCGAAATGTGATCATTATATGTCTTACCAGTTTTCAGGATAAAAGTCCAGCGTGAACAATTTTTGGTGGTCTCTGCGGTTATCCCGACGTGTGTGAGGGGCCTGAATCGTGCCAGGCCAGATGTAAACAGACAGCTCCTGGCTGGTGCCTCGTGTGCCATGGCCGGTGGGTGGGACAAGACGGAGGCAGAGGAGGGGAGTGAGGGTCCCCACAGGAGCTGGGGAGGGACTAGGGAGGGTCCCCACAGGAGCCGGGCTGCATTCCTAAACACACAGGGCATTCTGCTGCACGCTGCTGGCGCAAGGCTGTGTGGAGGGCAGGCTCGTGGTGTCAGAGGCGCTGCGCATCACCCCATTTGGTCCGTGTTTGTTACACCTCGTTGAGGGCACCAGCTCTCCGTATGGCTGCGAGGTTGTGGCTCCTGTTGTGCTTTGGGGTGCTGCCAGTCGCCGCTTCCCGGCGCAGGGACCGTGAAGAAGGGGCCGGGGCAGAGTTGGCACAGCAGGTCTTCAGAGCCAGGTGCACATCCCGCTGCCTGGCACTGCATATGGCGCACTTCTCTGGGGCCTTCAGGAACTTCCAGGTGATAAACAACGCAGTGATGGTATTTTTTAAGGTGCGCACCCATCGTCATTGAACGGCTCATCAGCATTTTGGTGACACTCACTTGTCTGACCGCCTTATTGAGTTAGCGCCCAGCAAACATCATTGTATCTTCTGTGCACTGTATATAAAAGTGTACACCTGTGGCGTTGCGATTTTGCTCTGCTTTCAAACAATAAGGTATTTTATGGGGGCATTGCAACGCTTTCTCTCCGCGTGTGTGTGCGCGTGTTAGCGTGCGCTTGAGTGCACGTGTCTGTCAGCGCACGTGTATGTGTTTAT
This sequence comes from Calotriton arnoldi, assembly GCA_963921515.1. Classification (NCBI taxonomy): domain Eukaryota; kingdom Metazoa; phylum Chordata; class Amphibia; order Caudata; family Salamandridae; genus Calotriton; species Calotriton arnoldi. The sequence continues at coordinate 995,830 of CAWUFW010000084.1, read as the reverse complement.
GAGTGAGCATGACGTTTCTCTGTGCCTTATTATTAATATCATATGTGTCTTTCTTTTGTACTGACACTTTGCATACTGCACACCTGCAGCACAATTGTGCGTGTGCATGTTTGTGCGGGAATGTGGTGTGTGTGTGTAAATGTGTGTGCATGTGTATTGTGTGTGCGACTGCATGTTTGTTCTGTGTGTGTGTTGTGTCTGTGTGCTGCGTGTGTTTTGTGTGTGCCTGTGTGTGTGTTCTGTGTGCGTGCGTTTGTTGTGTGTGTGTTTTTGTGTGCGTGCCAGTATGTGTGCGCGTGTGTTGTGTGGTGTATGTGCTTGCGTGTGTGTGCGTTTGTTGTGTGTGTGTGTGCACTTGTGTGTTGTGTTGTATTTTTGTGTGTGTCTGTGTGTGTGTGTTGTGTGCGTTTATGACCACGTACTCTAGACCGCTCACCCTCGAGTTTGACCGCGGCCACTCCTTCCATGATATCTTCCGTTTGTGCTCTGGTTATTTCACACTGACCTCACAAGGATGAACCTGCGGCCAGCAGGGTCTCTGGCCGGGGATCGGTGGCGTTCACTAATCACCCCTCCCTTCTTGCTGGATATTACGCAGCAGCACATGCTTAATTGTAAATGACCTGTGGGCACCGCTGCTAAGAGTTTGTTTTTGGTGACTGTGTATGAAGGGATGTCCGTCAGACCCCCTCTCCCCCCTGTCATGCTTTCTTTAGCCGGAGTTGGTCTATGTATTGTTAACACGCTTCTGCGGAATGGCCGTGGGTTTGCGCTTTGCTCGGATGCACTCTGATGCCTGGCCTCTCACATCTTGAATTTAGAGTGGCACTAATACTTACATTGCTGCATAGTTCGAAGCGCCCATTCATTCATCCCTTCCCCAGGTTGGTTGATTAAGCCTCCACTCTGACGCGTCTTCTGGTTTGGAGATAAGATGGCCTCCCTTCACTCTCTCTCGTATTCCACAGGTGTCTGAGTAACGAGTGCTCCCGGCAGCACTTCGCATACATAATAAATATTGCCCCCGGGACCTGTGCTGCGTGTGTTTTGTGTGTGCCTGTGTGTGTGTTCTGTGTGCGTGCGTTTGTTGTGTGTGTTTTTTATGTGTGCGTGCCAGCATGTGTGTGTGTGCGCATGTGCTATGTGTGGTGTATGTGCCTGCATGTGTGTTGTGTGTGTGCGTTTGTTGTGTGTCATCCATGCAAGGTTTAATGTGTGCTCCATGAATCAAATGACTGATGCACGCATTTAGGAAGTTCTGATATCATTAGAAGTTGCATTTCTCCCAAAACCTTTTTAATGTCATTTTTTGTTCTTATGGCATTGTTTATAGTAACACGATGGCACCACACACTCAAGATTGTAATGCTTTCCAGTTATTTACCTACAGCTTTATGAAAGGTCAACTTCTTTTCAGAACATATTTCCCACATACTACCCAAAGTCCCTCAAATGAGGTAGCTTAGTGTGTCACTTTCTTCATCATAACCATTTTTCGGGTCTCCCAGACAGCCTTTGCTGTTTGCCAAAGCTTTTGTTATTCCTTTTTTAAATCAAATATAGATGGTTCGTCAGAGTAACACTCGCTGTATTTAAAGCTATCGTGGGCACGTTCCTCCAAAATTGATACATAAAATTACTGTGACATACCCTAACCAACAGCAATTAAATGACATGAAATGTTTCACTGCTGACACTAAATAGCTTGAACAGCTGAATTAATGCATTATAAACTGGGAGCTTGTAACCTGCTGTTCTTTTCACCAAAGAACTGGAACGAGCGTGGTCATGAGCTCGGGTGGGCACAAGATTCAGAATATACTGTATGGAAAATGTAAGTACTAGGAGAATTACGCTGATTTCCGTGTTGGTTGACAGTTCTCCTTTGTACGTTATTGAGTCTAACAACTACATTCTGGATGATATAATCGCTCAATGTTTCCATTCTAATCGGGAAGAGTAAGTGAAGTTTGCTTGTGTCTACCTTTTTCAGGTTAGACCAAGGCAGACCTCCGATCTGATTCCATAGCCTTAGAGCAAGCAGCGTTCACTAAAGGGTCTGGCGTCCTGCCATCATCCCTTATAAATATTCATGAGAGCAAAGAAATGCGACCCAGGTATCCGCCATGTTAGGCATCTGAGAGAGGTATGGGATAGAATGTATATGAATAGAGCCCGGAACGCAGTATTGACTCACTCGGGAACCACAGTGCTGGCCTGTCAGTTTTTAGCGTGCATTATGTCATTGCAAACGAGGAGCTACTAAAAGTGAATGTATTATAATCTAAACACCTTTCATCTTGACACCTTGCAAAATGTTCGAAATTCGGATGTAAATAAAGAATATCGCATTTTCTTCCTCCTTCAGCTATCAAAAGGATAGACATGGCGTGCTAACGTTCCCCGTGTCAGCGTTTTCTGTTTCTTTGATGTCTAAATAAATGTTTTCGGCTCGGCAATAAAACAAGATAGCAAACATGATTTCCAGTATGTATTCCTAAACGGCCCTGAGTCAAGTAGCGAAGCAAGCAGTGGTGGCTGGTGAGATTTGAAAGTGGTGGGGCATAAACCTTCCGTGGGAGACCACCGTGGCGAGCGAGCGTAGCGAGCGAGCCTGAACAATTAAAGGAGGGCTCGGGGGGTTCTCCCCCCGAGAAAATTTTGAAAAATGAGTGGGCAAATGGTGCATTTTCAAGCAAATTTGAGAAGCAAGAAGGCTAATAAAGTAATTGTGAAAGTGCAGTTATTACATTAATAAAGGGATGTCATATAACAAATATTGGTAGCTGCTTGTTCAGTATAACCACAGAGCTTCATAACAGACTTTTGTGTGCAGTGCTTGCCTCTTTCAGGCACCGGGACAAATAAAGCACTGCCCATCTCAATAAAGTGGGTATTATTTTAATAGTTAACAATACCACCTTTAAAAAAAGAAACAAGTGTCAATTTTGTTTGTGTGTCATAATAAATCAATAGTGTAAAAGGCATGTTTTTCCGGACACCTGGTCAGATATTAGTGGGATGGTAATCGTATCAGAGTCACGTTTTTAGAAATTAATTGCCGTTAAAACATATCTGTGTGCAATCATCGTTCCGTGTAGTGAAAGTAGACACCAATGTTCTTTCTCACATTCGGATGTCATTGTCCATGCATTTGGCTGCTGTATGTGTTTTCATACACCAGCAGCATGGCTCTGCATGTCAAATGCGATAAGCCTTGAGGCTTTCGTTCTGCGATTGCATTTCCTCTCTTCCTTTTGTCGGTGGTTTGAAGGCGGCATGGAGGGGGAGCGGAACGTGGACCGTTATGGCTGTCTGCTTTCTGTCAGTGAAGCACAGAGGGCTGTTTTGCAAAAGACACATCGCCGGCTTCATGGCTGCAATCTGTATCGCACCATAAGGCACTAACAACGTTTCTGTACATTATTAATTAATATTCAATATATACTAGACGCACACAGATGCCCCGAAACACACACGCATTAGTTTAAGTCAGGGCATCTATTGCTATCTATGTACTATGTATATAGATAAAAACGTTTTATCTAAATACATAGATAGCAATAGATGCCCTGAAAAACCTCTACGAAAATGTCCCTTGCCCTCCAGTGTCCAGGGTTATCAGTACAATTTCAGGCAACCATTTCAGGATTATATAGAATGCACTGCACAACTGACATTTTTAGAACATATGATACAAATATACATATTTTCAGATTATGACACAGATGCGATCTAAATTAACATAATAAAAGGCTCATTTGGTAGATATTATTATCACTGAAATCTCGACTCTCTGTAAATTATGGTGTATGCATGCGTGCCTCACGGTGCCTGGTAGGGTGTGGGCTGTCCATAGGTCAGAGGTATAGTGTTGGGGTGATTGGAGGATGGAGTACGATGTACGAAAGCCCTGAGGTAGCAGCAGACGGCAGCCACCACCACCTTACATCGATCTTCCCTCTTGCCTCCAGTCTCCACCCTTCCCTTTAAATCGGCACCACCAGCGTCTTACTCTTATTACAATAACTGGTGGGTGGTAACCCAACTCAATGGTACTTTATGTAGTGTAATACTGGAAGATGTTTTGTGGTGTGAGAGGCTGTAGTGACAATGGCGGTGAGCAGCAGCACAATGGCGATACTGTAGTGAAGAAACTGTCAGGTTAGTGCCCCGAAACTGCAGTGAGGGCTGGAGAGGGAGTGTTGCAATAGGGTTATCGTGTAATGCTGCGGGTGGTGCTGGGAGCTGGTAGAACGGTCACGGCAACCTTTGTAATGCAGTAATGGTGGTGGTAATGGGATGATGTAGTACTGTGCTGGGGACAGTACTTGTCCCGGGCAGTCCTCTGTCCGTGCGTGTGTGTGCTGGATTTCTATTAGCCGCTGTGTCTGCCCCACATAATGATGCACTGGACAGGAACGTCCATTGTGTATCACCAAATCTCACCAATCAGAGAGCTGCAGTGCACTGGGCCGCTAGAAATACTCGTGCACTTTTCCGAGCAGCTGAGACTTTCCACCACAAAGTGTGTGACGTGCACTCTGCGCTGCCGTTCAGTTTGTATACTTTTTATGCATTCTTACATTCTGTGCAGTGAACTAACAATGGTGAAGGCACACTCTCTTTCCCAGATGCATTGCGCCACAGCTCATGTTGGCATGAGTGACAGGAAGCGCAGCCTACGCCAGGCACCTACATACGTTCATTACACACCCGTATGCCATGGTGTCCATAAATGACGCTCCTGGTGGAGTTCAAACATGACTAGTATATTCAAGTATGCCCCCACAAGATAGAGCTTGTGGTCATCACCAAAGATAACTATCACAAGAAGCCCCAGATCTGGCTGACGTCACTGTACCTCAACAAATTCACTCCGTACCTTGTCAACTGCACCAGATCTCTAGGATTACCAATAACACTAACATTAAAGCTAGAAAACAGATCACAAAAATCACTAAGTGCCTTGCACCTTCTCATTATGTTATGCAAAGTGCTCTCCTTTCTCTCCTGTCTTTTTACTGACTATCAAGATACAGTCTAGTAACGTTACCTATGTTACCAGTGGTTAGTGAAGCAAATGTAATGTTAGAAATTCTGCTTACAATCTACTTCTTGCCTTCCAGATTAAAATTTCACCATTTTGGCTTGCAAGAGTTCGAGTTACACATAGTGCAGATTACTCTCAGCTTTTCATCACATGTACTTTTAACAAATGTAAGGGTGATATGGAGTGTTTTGATATGTAATGGTATTATATTACCAGTACAGTGATGTGTTTTAAAATAAAACATTTGCAGAGCCAAAATGTTGTGGTTACTGTACACTGTGTTTTTTTTTTATCACTCGAGGACCTAGCTATCAATAGTGAGGCAGGTGCAGTGGCACTGGGGCCCATGGGCATAAGGGACCCACAGCACCCCAATTATAATTTATATTTATTACTACTCCAAGTGATGGGGCACATAACCTTGCTGGCAGTAGGGCCCATACCACCTTTGGTACGCTATTGTTATCACACAATCTAAAATTATAGTCCTATGCCTGTGGTGACATTTAATCTTTGTCCACGTTGGTGGGGAAAAATATTGTCCTACCTCAATGTTTGTGACAAAGTGTAGTCCTGTTTCTATGTGTGCGGACTAGTCCTGGTTTACAGTTTTGTAAATCTGGTCACCACACATTTACCTCAATTGATGTGACACTTTTCCTGACTCACTAAATTCATATGGGCAAGGCTGTATGTACCGTTAAAGAAAGTCAGATGGCTGGGAGAATGTACTACAAACTGAACACGGTTCCCACACCACTCAAAATTATGAACTGTATTTAAAAATGCTTTTAAGATTGAAACCATTTTTAAGAGAATAGTAACAAAATATCATTGTGTTATTTAAATATTTGAAATATTTTACATAAGTGCTTAGTCCACATAATACATTTTAAAAACCAACCTGACAGTTGCTGACAAGATACAAAACATAAACAAGTCATCTTGTATTTATTTTTTTATTAATTCGATAGTTTCTAACGTTACATGCTGTCCACTAAAGTCACATCAATCTTCATGACTGTTTTATCTGCTACAAGTGAATATTTCCAAATAGTTCGGCAGCTAAACAGCACGGGGTAGAATAAAACCTCTTTATGTCAGTATCAGCTCAAAGAAATGTGAGCACATCGTGAAGTTAGAACAAAAGGGGCATTTGCACACCCAATGTGAGTCACACAAGCCCCCCAAAACCCAACTCTTAACATTAGCTACCAGGGGGCTCCGATGGGAAGGTCAGAGAAAGGTTACTAGAGCTGTGCATTACATAATATGAGGGCATGAGACCCTCTACACCACACAGGCAGTCGCGGCTCGGGGGAGTTCTGAAATAAAAAAAGAAAATCCTACCTGAGCAGGTCCGCCGTCCGCGCCGCCTCGGGTCCGACTCCGTTTGCGCCTATAGCCCCTCTCAGCCAATCCTGGCGCTGCTGGCAGCGCCAGGATTGGCTTAGGGCACGGTTACCTCTCGCCCGCCTGCCCATTAGGAGACCGAGGTTTGAGCCTTTGCTCAACCCTCGCTCTCCTAATGGGCATGCGCAAGCCAGTGCAAACACAAGTGCGCATGACTGGGCACGGCGCGAAAATTCGCTGCCCTTCCCCACTCATGCGCACTTTTGCTGCAGTGCTGCCTGCTGCCCCTGGTCCCTCTGACAATCATGTCAGTCAACATGACGCAGGACCGCCCATCCCCTTCAGACTCTGAAGGGGGTGGGCGGTCCGACGTCATGCTGACTGACATGATTGTCAGTTCTCCCTCGGCGTCTTTGAACTTAAGTAAACTGATTCAGTTTACTTAGGTCCAAAGACGCCGAGGGAGCTGCGGGCGGGGGGGCTATGCCCCAATGGACGCACCGCCCCTGGCCACCAATAACATTGTAGCATAGCCCCAATTGATCTATATGACAATACATAACAATACATAAAGTTGGCCATTTAGTCGCATGTTTTACAGACTTTAAGAAAGCTTTCGATGGTATTGACAGGTGCCTGGTCTGAGCTAAACTGATCAGGTGGGGAATCTATGATAAATTGTGAAACGCAATAATTTCATTATATTCTAACAATTTGATCCAAGGTAAACTGAAAGATCAGCCCTTGAAAACAAAGGGGCATATTACCAAGGAAGTGGCGATGAGAGGCGTTAGCCTCCTTGGTTTAATGCCTCTCATCGCCACTTCGGAAACGCTAGGCTGCACCATATGTGTGCTGCTTCATGCAGCACACATGTAAGTTACAAAATGGCATTTTTAAAAACAGGTTTGTTTATGTACAGGAAGGGACACCTTCCTGTACATGAACAAATCCTAGCATTTGCTTTTTCCATGTGTGCTGCACAAGGCAGCACACATGGAAAAGCAAAACGAGGAGAAATGAAGCATTTCTCCTCGTTTCGCCACCTTAAGACCAGGATTTTCCTGGTCTTAATTTTGGCACTGCCACCTATTATCGCCTCTTTTGATAATAGGTGGCAGCATCGAAGTGAATGGATGTTGCGGTGGAACGTCCACCGCAACACCCAATGCATGCCCCTTTCACGCTATTTTTAGCGTGAAAGGGGCCCTATTACCAAGGCAGCGTTAGCCACTTAACGTGGCTTTTAGCCACGTTATGTGGTTAACGCTGCCTTGGTAATAGGGCGCCGACCCTATCGCCACCACAACATCACAAAAAGTGACGTTGTGGTGGCGCTAGGGGTTGATAATATGCCCCAAAATATTTATCAATAAAGAGCTCAAAGAAGGTTGTGTTTGGCCCCACGTTATTCAAACCGTGTGTGGCAGACATTGAAGAGAAATTAACTAATCCAAGAGCTTGTCCGCCAAAGCTAAATGGGTGCGTGATGGCAATAATGCAGTTTGTGAATGACACAGTTATTCTAGACTGCATTACTGTTCGTCTAGAACACACTTTAAGCAAACTGAAACTACACTATGAAGCAAACAAACTTGAAGTCAATCAGGAAGAGGCCAAAGTCTTGACATTTTCAGAGCGCCGCATTGTTGACTCTATTTAGAAACTGTGCGGAAAACAGTTTTCTTCCTTCCAGTCTTTTTTTTTGATAATCAATTTTTATTGGTTTTAATGGACCAGCAGAAAACACATTGGCAGCAAGAACAAGAACATTGTTGAGATAGAATACATTTAAACAAGAGACGTCAGAGATTTGTAAATCAATCTTTAGGATGAATAAAGACATTTGCATGTAATTATGTCTGTACATGAAACACACGCTCCCTTTAGGGTATAAGATTGAACCACTTGCCCCATATCTTGCCGAAAAGCTCGGGGCAACCCCGGGCCTTGAAGAGGGGTTCCTCTTGGGCTCCACACCAGTCCACCCCCGCCTCCATTTCCGTACAGTAAGGGGCTTGGCCTGAGACCACAGCACCGCTATGTCACGCCTTCGCTACTGCCACTGCTGTTCCCAGGAAGCGTTTATCAGCCCGGGATCCATCAAGGCCATGAAATACCCCCAGGATCAGACGTAGTGGGTCGTGAGGAACCGTCCACCCCAAGGTCAGTGTGAGCTCCAATTCCACCCCTGCCCAAAATGACGCAAGGCTCGGGCATTGCCAGATCATGTGATAGAAGTCCGCAGGGGCATGGGTGCAGCGCGTGCAGGTCGGGGATGGCCGCATGCGAGCACTGTAAAGGCGCGCAGGCGTAAGGTAGGCCGTATGGAGGTAGTAGAGTTGGACTAGGCGTAATTTGGAGGAGGTCGTCAATTCCTTGGGGGCCATAAGGGCATCCCTCCAATCCTCATCCTCTAGAGGACCCAGCCAACCCTCCCAGCGGGCACGTAACATATCTAGGGATGGGGAACTGTTGTTTACAAGTGAACGGTAAATCCGCGACACCCCCCCTTTACCCAGGTTCCCCATCACCACCTGGGCCTCAAGGGGACTGAATTCAGGGAGGGAGGTGGGAGACGGAATATGAACTCGGAGGGCATGCCTCAGCTGTAGATATTTATAAAATTGAGAGGAATGGAGGGAGTAGCGCTGCTGTAGGTCTGTAAAGGATCTGGTGTGGTCCCCGTCCCAGATATCGCCAAGTAGCGAGATCTCAATGTGGTCCCACCTGTGGAAGTCCCGGAGGGAAGATGCCTCTCTCAGCCAAGCTCCGCACCACAGGGGCGTCTGTCTAGTGAGTTTCCGGTCCCATTTCGTTTGTCGCAGGGCTGTGCGCCAGGCCATGAGCACCGTCCGGGTGATGGGGGGGAGGGCCTGTGGTATGGGTGCCCCGTACAAGTAGGCCTGGAGTTGTGGGAAGTCCAGCGCTCGGAGCTCCACCTGGTACGCCGGGTCAGACCAGCCGCCCGCGAACCAGTCGTGGATCACGATGAGTCTCGTGGCTAAGTAGTAAAGGTGAAGGTTGGTCACCCCCATGCCCCCATCGTAGGGAGGGGTGCGGCAGTGTGCCAGGGACATATGCGATCTGCTGCCCCCCCATAAAAACCGGGTGAGGGTACTGTCAAGTTCGCGGAACCAACTCCCCGGGAGGTGAAAAGTAATATTTTGTAAGATGTATAAAAAGCGGGGGAGGACCATCATTTTAAAAAGGGCACTTCTGCCAAGAGGGTTGAGAGGCAGGGATTGCCATCTCCTGAGGTCCGTCTTAGCCTTGGTTACCAGGGGTGTAATATTCAGAGTGGACTTCGCCGGGTTGAGCCGAAGACCCGAAATCCGTTCAAAAGCGGAGAGGGCGTCTAAGCAACGTGGGCCAGAGCTCTCGGGATCCGCTAGGAAGAGGAGGACGTCGTCGGCATAAAGGGCGATCTTGTCGACCTGGTAAGGATCCCACACCCAGCCTCGGATGAGGGGGTCCTGCCGTATGAGAGAGGCTAGGGGCTCCATCGCGAGCGCAAATAAAAGCGGCGAAAGCGGACACCCCTGGCGAGTGCCCCTTTGAATGGGGAACGCCTCTGAGAGCACACCATTAATTAAGACCCTCGCCCTAGGACTAGAATACAAGACACGGATAAGGCGCCGAAACGGGAGACCGAACCCCAGCACCTCCAGCACGTCCCCGAGGTAGCTCCAGTCCACCGTGTCAAATGCTTTTTCGAAGTCTATGAAGATCAACGCCAAATATGGGGTGAGATGGTGACGGTGGGCAAGGGCCAGATGGAGACGGCGTATGCAATGCCGGGTGCCGCGGGCCGGCATAAAACCGCATTGGTCCAAATGGACCAACTCTTGCAGATGGGGCCGGAGTCGCTGAGCTAAGGCAGTGGCAAACATTTTCATCTCTGTATTGATGAAGGAAATGGGCCGGTAGTCTGCACAGGCGAGAGAGGGTGGTTGTGTCTTTGGGAGGACCACAATAGTGGCTACATCAGTTTCTGGGGGAAAGCACCCAGTGTCCGCCACATGTTTGAAAAGATTCACTAAGTGCGGGACCAACACGTCACGATAGGTCGCATAGTATTCTTGCGGGTAGCCATCCGGGCCTGGCGTCTTACCGGAGTGCAGGAGTGAAATGGCCCCATGTATCTCCTCCGTGGTGAAGGGGAGACCCAGATTGGCCGAGACCGCCTGGGGGAGCCGAGACAGTTGGGTCCCAGTCTCGGACAGCAAAGTGGCGAGGGAGGTTTCGGGAGGTCGTGCCGCGTAAAGGGCTGCATAGTAGCCCGCAAAGGCGTTGGCGATAGCCGGAGAGGTAGCGTGGTGAACGCCCGCCTCATCCCGGATTTCGGGAATAACGCGGTTGGCTTTGGGGTATGAAACTAGATTATGGAGCAATTTGCCATTTTTGTCACCCCACCCATATACTCACGCCACGGAGGAGCGCCAGAGCGATTTAGCGGCCTCCAAGGAGATCTGAAAGATCTCCTCACGGAGCAGCGTAAGCTGCCGGGCAGAGTCAGGGCTGTCCGCGTGAGCCTGGGCGGCTTCCAACCGTTCAGCCCTGGCCTCCAGCTGTATAAGGCGGGCGGCCTCGGCCGCACGCTTCGCATGGACCAGACCTCTAGCCGTCCCACGTATAGTGGCCTTGCCGGCCTCCCATAGTGTACCCGGTGAGGATACCGAACCCTCGTTAGTCGAGAAATAGTGCCGCAGTTCCTGCCCGAGGGATTCAACGAAGTCCGTATCCTGCAAAAACCAGGCATTCATCCGCCAAGCCGTGCGAACGCCATCCGGGGAATTCCCAAGGCGGAGGGAGACAGGAGAATGGTCCGAGATGCCTCGGGGCAAGATGGTAGCCCCAGAAATCAGCGGACAGTCGGTGGCTGGCAACAGGAGCAGGTCGATACGAGAGTGATTATGGTGGGCCGCTGAAGTATGAGTGTATTGTTCCCGGCGGGGGTTCCACACCCTCCAGGCATCGCAGAGCCCCAGAGCGGAGGACCAATCAGATAGTCGCCTGGCCGAGGCAAGGCGGGATGTCGAAGGGGTACCTGATGCGTCACGTGTCGGTTGCATGACGGCATTGAAGTCGCCTCCTATGACCGTCAGGCCCAAAGAAAAGGTGGAGATGACGAGCGTAAGCCGTCGAAGGGCAGAGGACGTAGTGGCGGGGGGAATGTAAGCGCTCAAGAGATTAAAAGGATGCCCTTCGATCTTGCCAATCAAGGCCACATACCGGCCCTGAGTGTCTGTATCCGCCTGTGTCAGAGTGAAGGGAAGCCCTTTCCGAAGCAGTATGGCCACCCCCCGGGAACCCCGTGTAAAACCAGAGTGCCAGACCCTGTCGAACCCATAACGGGCGAGGAAGGTGCAGTGCGTGCCCATGAGGTGTGTTTCCTGTAGAAAAAGGATGTCGGGCGCATGTCGCTGGGTGCTACGTAGGACAGCAGTTCGTTTTATGCGATCTAGCAGGCCGTTGACATTGCACGACAATATGTGGAGGGGCTATGCCATCTGGGTGGGTAGAGCGTGGAGGGAGCAGCGCGTGAGGTAAGGGGCCTGGTTCCCAGGAGTGACAATATCCCACAACCAGGTCTCGGGAGTGGAATTCGTGTGATCTCTTGAGTCTCAAATCGTCATCAGTGGCATGTGTGCGTTGAAGGCTACCAAGAAAAACATAAAACAGCGGCCCGTAGGCGGCTAAAAACAATAAACAAGTGGGAGACAACGGTCTGCCCTCCCCCCAACACCCCCCACCCTACACTTCTGAACATGAAGCATCTGTCGCCCTTAGGAGGAACCCCCTTAAAACAACAACACACTAGTGAGTCTGGATGCTAAGCTAAAACGATTAGCAGAACCTGAACGTGGCGAAGATGGACCCCTCCATCTATGCGGATCAGAAATTCATTAACTGCAGCAATTACATTTAGGACAACTTATGCAACAGATGAAGACAAATATGTCCGGTAGCTAGTACGACAACCAGGTAGCTGAGCATGGTCGCGGCGGAGATTGACCGCTCCTGACATGCGGCTATGGTAGGGACCTCAGTTGATGAAGCAGTGTGGGAGCCATAGCGCAGGCCCCCAGCCTCAGGCCCAACTCAGTCCCCCTCGTCGTCGCCAGCTCCATGGAGCGCAGGGCTTCGTGACAAGTCCGAGTCAGACACGGCGGGGCGCAGTGCCTCGGAGTGGACCGGGATACGGCTCAAGTTGGTCAGGGAGCCGGTCAAGGTGGGAGATGCAGAACCCCGGGACGGAGCGCGAGGAGGGGGCCGATGGGGCCCTGCGCCCGGTGATCGGGATGTTCCACCACTTCGGTCACCCTTCCTGCGGGACCTAGTTCGGCGTCTCTGGGGTCGAGGCAGGGTCGGATGAGGCTGCGCAGGGTCTCGCCGAGCAGGGGAGGAGAGCAACCGACCCAAGAGGGGCCGCTCCTCCGTGAGCCAGGTCCAGGCCGCCTGGGGACTATCAAAGAATATTGCCTTGTCCTGAAAAACAACTCGGAGCCGGGCCGGGAAGAGGAGCCCATAGCGGAGACCCAAGGCACGGAGCTTCTGCTTAACTTCTTCGTAGGTTCGACGCTGGGCCTGCACCTCCCTGGTATAGTCTGGGAAGACCATGATCCTGCTATTTTGAAATGTTAGTGGACCCTTCGCTCTGGCAGCCGTAAGGATGGCGTCCCTGTCTCGGAAGTTGAAGATCCTCAGGATAATGGGCCGGGCAGGAGCCCCGGGCAGAGGACGGGGAGCCAGGGAGCGGTGGGCCCATTCAACCGCGAACCAGGGAGAGAGGGACTCTTTGGGCATCCATGATCGAACCCAGGTCTCCACGAACGTGTCTGCATGTCCTTGTTCAGCCCCCTCGGGAAATCCTATGAGGCGAAGGTTATTTCTCCTTGACCTGTTTTCGGCGTCTTCAGCCCGCCTGTGGAGCTCCGAGGCCTGGGTCTGGAGACGAGCCACCTGGGTTTTGAGTTGGCCTATGTCGTCTTCGGCCGTGGAGATGCGCGATTCCGCCTCCGTAATCCTAGCCGTGGCGTTGCGCAGGTCTTGGCGGATAAGGGCCATATCGACCCTCACCTCGCCGATCTTATTTTCAACTGAGGCCTGCGAGGTGCTTATCGCCTGAAGGATAGAGGAGAGATCACCTCTGGCGGGGGCGGGAGTGTTGGACACCCCTCCTCCAGGATCCCGGTCGTTCGTGGTGTACTGGTCCATCTTGGTTTGGGTGTGAGGGTTGGGGGTCTGCAGGGTGCGGGACCTGCCCATCGCACTGAAGGTGTAGTCCCCGACGCCCAGACCGTCGATACTCGGGCCCGGGCACGCAGGTCCGCCCCCCCGGGGCTGGCAGGCTTTCGGGATGTTCCTGGATAGGCCCAACGTCCCAGGGCCGTTGGCAGTGCCCGCAAGGATCAGGAGACCTCACCCAGGGGTGGTCCAGCTGGTGTGAACAGGCCGCGGCAGCGGAGGGCCCGGAGCGAGCCCGTATCAGTCGAAAGTCCGCAATCAGCGGAAGGGAAGAAGAAGGGGGGGCCCCACGGCCGGGGAGCGGCGCCAGGCAGGCCAATCGTCAACACAGGTGGGCCTGAGGGCAACAGAGACAGACAACAGACGTCTAGACTCGGCACCGAGCAGACCGCCGCCGCCCGGAGGGTGCAGCCGAAGAAGGGAGGCACAGAGCGGTCCAAGTCCTCAACAGGGCCAGGGCCAGGGCCCCAGTGTGGGCAGGAGGTCCTGAGGATGCAGCAGCGACCAGTGGCAGGCCCACACGGGATTATGTCTGGGGTCCCCGGGGAGCCGTCAGACCATCGTGTCCGGCTTGAGGGCGCCTCCAAGGGGGTCACCGCCACCCGAAGTGGCAGCCGAGCAGCTCCGGTAGCACCCAGGGACCAGCGAGGGGGCCCAGCGGGCCGCGTCGCCACCTTCACTGCTCAGGATGACTACCTCTCTGCCCCAGGCCCAAGAGGGGTGTCCGGAGCGGGGGGGGAGGAGGAGGGGGAGGGGGAGAGGAGCTGTGCTAGTCTCAGGCCCCCCCGCACCCAGCCCGCCGCCCGACCGACTCCTCACCCCAACCCGGGTACCCCGGCCCCCCCACTCCTTACCTCCAAGCAGGTCGCGACAGCACTCCCTCCACCGGCAGCCAGCCAGGCCCCGGGGCCCCAGGGGCGTCCAGGTCATGTGTAGGCTTCTTCAGCGCACCCTCAGAGAGCCTCAGGGTCGACGACCGCCCACAGGATCAGCAGAGGCCGGCGGGGCCCAGGGGGCAACCGGGGTCACCACCTTCGACAGGCCGCCCAGCGGTCACCACATCGCAGCCCAGATGATGCGAGCCCGGGTCCCAGGGCCACTCAGGGCCGCAGCCCAGAAAGAAGGGAGCAGACAGTTGGAAAGAGCAGGGCCCGGGGGGGCTGATTCTCACCCCGCGCGGCCACCAATGCAGCGTTTAGGGTCCAGGCCCCCGCCCCCCCGCCGCCCGATATGGCGGCCGATAACACGGCAGCGCCGTGGGGGGGCCGGGGTGATACGTCAGGATCCTCTGTGTTGGGCGCTGCGGAAACGCCGCCTCGCCCTGGCGGGTCGCCGCGCTGTTTCAGAACCGATCCTCCAGGTCAGGGAGGGGGGGGAAAGCAAACCGCCTCACATCTCCCCTGGGGCCAGCGCCCTGCAGCCAGGCCCCAGCCGACGTCCAACCCCCGCCTCGGGGCCCGTGCCGCCCGGCGAGACGGCCGACACCACGGGAGGAGGAGCCAGGCGCCGCCGTGAGAGTCGCCGCCGAAGGCGAGGGTCTGAATGAGTGCCCCTGTAAAGCGTCGAATATGGTAGCAGCAGGCCGGGATCAGCCGGAGGCCGCGCGGGGCCCAGGCCCGCACGGAGAAGGAGGCGGCAGGCGGCAGGCGGCGGTCAAAGCCGCCCGGGGCTCATGGGGCCGCGTGCCTCCCAGGGTCCCCCAGGCCGGCGCCGGCCACACAACAGGAGTCCAGGCAGCCCAGAGGCCGGTAGCAGGCAGCCGGTGCGATCAGGAGGAGGCCGCCATGCTGAGAGTGATCGCCGACCCGGCACCCGGATAAGTGCGGCGAGGCGCTAATTTTGGGGTCCTCAGAGCCAGGGCCACCGGCAGCTAGATGGCGGGAGTGGGTGGCGCAGAGTCCCAGCGCTGGATGGCTGCTGCAGCAGGCGGATGGCGAGCGGATTGCGGAGGGGTCCGGGAGCACACTCAAGGTGCGACCGCCATCTTCGCTCGCTAGGCCACGCCCCTCTCTTCCGTCCAGTCTTTTAAATAACATGGGGTACAATTTAAAGTAAATGGGAAATTCAACCTTCAATCACTGGAGAATAAAGCAGCATTATTAGCATTCTCATTTATAACACTATCAAAAAATTCAAATGGACCATCAATAACAAAATTACTCAAAGTAATAAAGGCAAAGTTCCTCCCGTCAATAACCTATGGATTCAAATCTTTCTCTGGTAAATGTAATTGCTGGTAAAAACAGACCCAAACTCTATGAATCAGTTTTTCTGGTCTCTGAATCTACCAGTCAGCACCAGAATCATTTAGCATTCAGCTTAACTGATCAGTCACTCTCACTAACTCCAACCTTATTAAGCTATCGGTACAAACTGAAAAAAGCAGGGATATATGTATAAGTTTGGTGATCCAAAATATTACAAGAAGGTGCATCTTAAGGTCCTACAGAACTTGGCTGCACTATGGTCCTGGATTAGAAAGGAGACTAAAGCCACTTATCATAGCAGGTTAGCACCCATATGGGATGCACCAGGCTCCCCCAAATGGACTAAAGATATCCTGGCAGTCCCTTTAAAGGAGGAAGGCCTAGTGAGATGGGGACACTAGGTGGAAGAGGGAAAGCTGGTCTCCTGGGACGAACTTGTGGAGGCCTCTAATAACAAAGTCTCAAGGTTCAAATATCTTCAAAGCAAAAGTTGGATCCAGACAGAAGGGGCGGATATGGGGACATCGAACGATTTAGAGACCAGTCTAACCCAAGGGGCACCCAGAAAGAAGGAAGTGTCTAGATGGTATTGGTTGTTGGTGGATTTATTGGACAGTGTATTCAGTCTGCCAGATGAGCTGTGGGAAAGTCGCTTGCCGGGAATGCAGCCAGAAGATTTTTGGCAAGTATCTTTGAATACTCTTTACTCCACAGTCTATGCTGCCAATTTAAGGAGAAATCACCTCTTTTGTTTACATAGGGTATACTGGACCCTCTAAAACTATCGAAATTGGGTAACAGAAGAATGCAGAGATGTGCAAAATGCAGCCTAGAAAAAGCTGATGATGTCCATATGTTTATGGAATGTCCAGTGATCCAAAAATTCTGGGGTGATGTGAGTAGATGTATGATAACCATTCTTGATATGGCATTCCAGGTAAGCCTGCCTCTTGTAATCTTTGGGGTGCAAGTACAACATGAATGTCTGATTAATGATAGAAAAAAAACTGATTTTCTATTTAATCTCCCTTGCCCGTAGGGAGATCTGTAAAAATTGGATGAGTAAATTTCCACCTATGGTGTCCGACTGGGTAAAACCTATTAAATATACCATCAAATTAGATAGAGCAGTAGTGAGATGGAGAAATTAATTTTGGACCTCAGCACCAAAGTGGTTGGAGTTAAACATATAAAAAAATCTTTGGAAACAACGTGTAATAGGGAAAGGTCCAATGATTACCCCTTTTTCTGGTCTCTACTTCTCTCTTGTGCTCTGTAATTCGGTCTGGAAGGCCAGGGAGGAAATCTAAGGAGAAGAAAATGGGATTTTATACCTTAGGTATAAATGATCTTCCGTGGCAAGGCGCTCACAGAGGGAGATCCTGGAGGTTAAACCTAAGGCGAATGAGGACAAAAATTAAAAAATAAAACAGACAAATCTGATACAAACTCACTTGGATTCTCTCTTTGTAAGGAACGTGATAACTAAAAAACAATCCAACAATACTCTGTGCCATTCCTGCATCAACACCCTGCTGTAGAACTTATGATGGTGCTCCATGGGATCAAAAACCCTCCTATGAAGGTTTCAAGAAAATATTCAGGAAGGAATTTAACAATCAATACAGGAAAAGAGATTTCATGTCTTTTAGATTCAAGCCTTGTAGCAATTTTGCCCTAGGAAGCAATGAATCAATCAGGTTTCAACCCCATCTTGATCTTGCAATTTCATGGGGGGAAAAATCCAGGAAAGAGATTTTAAGTCTTTTAGATCCAAGGCTTGTAGCAATTTGGTGCTAGGAAGCTATGAATCAATCAAGTTTCAACACCATCTTGATCTAGTAATCTCATGGGGAAAAAACCCAATATTTATGTCTCCGCTTTGGTCTTTTCCATGTAGAAGAGGTACCAACAACCATGGAGATTAAAGAGAAAAAACTGTAAATACTATGGGGGATATTTTCAAGAACGTGCGATAATCATCGCCAACCTAGGCTAACGCAATTTTACATAACGCCGTCTATCGCGGAAAACCAACGCCGCGTTAACGGCGTATTCTCAACACGCCGGCAACAGGCGATAGTGTCCCGATAACGCGTCAAATGTCCGCGATAAAATTACCGGGACGCCGATAAAAAGGAAACCCGAACGTGAAAAAAGTGGCGATGGGCCCAACAGCGATAAAAACATCAGCGATAAGCAGCGCCAGGCCTGCAATTCCCATGTCAGGCGGAAAAATCACCATAAAAGCTGCAAAAAAAAAGAAAGAAATCTAAACCCAAACCCAAACAACTGAGAAGCACCATGGAGGACGCTGGAGCAACTACAGAGCCCAACCAGAACCCCACAAACCGCCCGGAGGACCAGCCAGGGACCTCTGGGAAGGAGAAGGGCAAGGAGAAGAAGAAGAGGAACCCGCGATTCAGTTCGCAGGAAAACAAGATCCTGATTACGGAGGTGATAGAACACCACCAACAACTGTTCATCACCTCCACTGTGTCATTGGTAACTAAAAATGCAATATGGCAGTCCATCTTGGCCAAGGTGAATGCAGTCGGAGTGAAGAGAAGGGAAGTGGACGACTGCAAGAAGCGCTGGAATGATGTGAAGCGCAAAACCAAGCTGAAACTCGCTAACAACCAGAAAGCAGCAATGCAGACTGGAGGTGGGAATCCAGCGCCACAGCAGGAGCTGGATGAGATGGAGGAAATGGTGTCCACAGTCATCAGTGGGGAGACGGTGGCAGGAGTTGGGGGACCGGATACTGCTCAACATGACCTGACCCAACAGCAACAGGGTGAGTAACGACCAGGGACTGGGGGGACGGGAGGAGATGGGCACAACGGCACACATGCACAATTAAGTATAGCAAAGTGCATACCCACAATGACTATGGATCATGTCCCTGATCTCCTTGGCATACTGCAGCACACATAGAAACAGCAAGTAGGCCCCCGTCGACAATGTGCCCAGAGGGGGCCCTCCCCACACATCACCAATCTCACAACAAACCCATGCATGTGCAAACCCATGCACATGCACAAGGCTGGCCCTCCACGGGGCAACAATGTAAAGTGGGGTTTGCATGGCCATGTACTGGTCCAGCCTCAACACTCCACCGAATGTGACCAAAACATTCTAATTCACACAGATGTGTCATGTCTATGATCAAGCAAGTATGAAAGTATGGATGAATGAAGGGGCAGTGATTCCAAAAAAAGGTACTCCCTGGGAACTGATAATGCGCATGTTTGACCGTGACCCAGACAGGCAGTGAGATGACTGGGAATGTGTGAACTACCTGTGGCCTCATTGCTCCTAAACAACAATCTCGCAATTTCCCAACTTAGCCCCACGTCAATGTAGGAAATAGGGCTGTGTGTAAAAAGCCTAAGTCTAAGTTATGTGGATGCCACAGCTCGGAGCAATGATTTGTTTGAGTGTGCAGCGGTTGGACTCCTGGGATGGTCTGTGCGTAAGTGTGAAGGTCATTCCATGCAAGAGAACTGCGAGCAAGGACTTCTGTGTGTGGGGTGTGTATACGTTGGTCTTTGGTTAGCGCTGTGCGTAGTGTGGGAGTCGACATCAGCTGCTATGGTATCTCTCAGGGAGTGCCAGGCGCATGCAATTCCAAGGTCGGAGGTGCAGATGTGCTACCGCCTTCTAGTTCAGACAAAGGTGCTTACATCCCTAATGTTAGTTTGTCATCTGCTTGCATTCTGGAAAAGTGATGTGGGTTTGGGGGGGGGGGGATGTCACTGCTTCGCCTTCCGGCACGGTTGAACCCTGACCAGCCATGTACGTGCCCTCACGGTCAATTTTGCATGCTCAGATGTAGCAGTGGTGTTTTGCTGCAGTCCGACAGTGATGTGTACAGGTAGCTGTGAGGAGGCGCGTGACTTCTCACCTTGCATCTATTAGCTGACACTGTTCACTACTATTGATGGATGGCTTCCGTGTACACATGTGATCTGTACATGGCACATATGTCCAGGGGACACCTTGGTGTGTTCCACGCAAGGTATTCCTGCTGGCGTTTTGGCTGGCGTGCATCTCCCATGTTGCTGAGGTGTTCACTGTGCCCCCATCCCCCTTACGTCCATGTTGCACATGTTGTGGGACTTGAGTCACAGGGTGCATCTCTGCATCAGGGTGGTTCATATTTGACCCCAAATGACACCCGCAATTCCATATTGGACCCCAAATGACACCCGCAATTCCATATTTGACCCCAAATGACACCCTGTTGTCTTTTTTTGGAACACCAATGACAGCCTTCATGTCATGTTATTGTACACATGTGATACGCTGATGAGTGGGATTACGTACTACATTTGACACCCTGAAATGGCATTTCGAATACGTGACACCCTAAACAGCCTCTCAGTACAGAGGTGACATACCCACCATCTATATGCTAATTGTGAGATTGTTAGCACTTAATGTTGCACTTACACTTGTCAGAGTGATGTGCTAATGCAGAGGACTGACATGCACACAGGGAATGTGTGTTGTACTGTTCCATGATTGCTAAGGACAGTCACAATGTGACGTGCTCATGCGAAGAAATTGCTAATGATTGTGTTCCTTCGGGCTATTCCTGCTGCAGCTGCAGTGGGGTGTGGTCCACCTGCCTCATCTTCCTCATCATCGTCCGGTGCATCTGGCACTTGGATCCATGGGGCATTGGTGCGTACACATATGTTGTGCAATACACAACATGCAATGATCATCTTGCACACTATTTCCGGGCTGTACAGGAGTCTTCCACCTGTGATGTCCAGGCACCTGAAACGTGACTTTAACACGCCAAATGTGCCCTCAACAATGACCCTGGTGCATTTGTGGGCCACAATGTACTGCCTCTGGGCTGGGGTGTTCAGGGCTCGGAGGGGTGTCATCATCCATGGGCAGAGTGCATATCCTTGATCACCTGTGAGAGGTAAGTGTGATTAGTGTAAATTGGTGGTTCAGCATGCTGTGTTGGCAGACTTACAAGTTTTGTGGTGTGTGATTTGTGCGACTTTAGGATTCATGTTTGCCATGTATTGCTTCTGGCTAATGTGCGGGATCAATGTGTATTACGTAGCCTCACAGCTGCTCCCCCCTCCCCCCGAGCCTATTTACTTGTGTGCGCTGCGCGGTTCCATCACTTGCACTCCTACGGCACACCATTGTCATGCCTGTCTGCGCATGTCCGCAAGCCTGACAACAACACTGTAATGTTGGCCGTTGAAGGTGGGCGGCCACGTTTGTGTAGGCCCATGGTAAGGATAGGGCGGACACAGATGTGGATTTCAAACCTGGCTGAACTCGCGCTGCGATTGAGGCTAGGCCTTTGGCTTACGCTGCGGCAATGAAGATACACACACAACAGTTGGCATGTATGAGCCAAGACCCCGAGCGCTCCTTTATTTTTCCATTTGGGCGAGCCCACCCTCCGGGTGCATGCTACTGTCATGTCATGTCATGTGGGTAACACGATCAAGCATAAAACGCTTTGGGTACGAGTGGCGGCGCTCAAAGAGGGCTTGCCACTTACACATGTAATACATACTCTTGGCCATCAGCACATGGGACCACACGCTGTAGGCAACACTCTGACTGACGAGGCAGCCAGAAATGCAGTAGCCACTTGTTCAGTAGCAGCAGTCACAAGGTCTATGACAAAAGTCGATACAGACATACTGGCAGCCGTAGCGGCTACCAGAGACGGGACGAAATACCCACAGGGGTTTCCGTCAAAATATAATGACCAATTGTCCCCGGAACAAGTTCCGACAGTAACAATTCCTTCCGTTGGGGATCCGCTGATTCCCAACGAGGACCGCAGACATGCGTTGATCACAGCTGCACATGAGGGCATGGCTTCGGCGCACGCAGGTGTATCGGCAACGGTGTCCCTCTTGCAGCAACGTCCTGTTTCCGCCCCCGCATGGCATTGCTGATAGCGCTCTGTGGCCTTCTGTTCCCACTATGAAAGCAAGCTTCAACCAATTAAGTAGGCTCAAAGCACTGTTATTCCAACATGAACTTGCCTTGACATCGGCCCGTGAAACATTCGAGCTACAGGTGGCTCGGCCATCAAGTGAAATACAATCCCTATTAAATACCAATCTCCCACTACATTTTGGGGAGTTGATACACCAAATATTCAATGTTTCTGACACAGAAGGCCTTGCACCTTTTTTAAATTGGTGGGCTGAGGTCTTGTGTCCTCGTTTCAAACGATATTTGGTGTAATTCCGGCTTTTATTCATTCCATTTTTTCCAGCGCTTTCGGTGGCTTGCCGTTGATCCTCTTGCTCGCTGGTGCTGTCCTGGTACTTGTTTTACTACTTCGTGATGGCTGCCCTTCATGTGGTACTCGATCATCCGGTCCAGCTGGAGCTGTACCATAGCCGATTGCAGGAATTCCTTGGTTGCCTGCCTATGGCTGTTGTGGGTGCTGCCTAGAATGTGACTTACAGATACGCATACTTTACATGCGTTCATCCAGTTTTTTGGTGCCGCGACTGTCCTTTCTCCTGGGCTTTGGATTTGTGCCTCTCAAACGCCATACGGCCTTGCCCTGATTACGACCTGTTGCTGTGGCCCCTATTGCGTCATGATCAATCATGTGCAACTGGTACCCGCATGCTGATGGCGGCCGTGAATGGAGTGCCTGCACAATGGGACATCTGTGAAGGGGCGTCGCGCCTGCTGCACCACAGCTACATTGAGTACGATACAGGATGTACAACCATGCTTTTTGAAGCTATGGATTATGATGAGCACGTATGCTCCTTCGAGTTGTTGAATTGGATGTTGTCCCTCCTTGTCTCTGAGGAGGGGGACCGTCTTTTGGAACACCTTGCCTTCCAAGGTTCAATAGACCTCATGTGATTCCGATGATTAATGTTCAACAAGATATTTTAACTTTTTTTCTTCTACTCGTATTTTACCACTAATCAACCTTATAATGATTTTGATTTTTGGGAACTTTGCCCCTGCTATGCTCAGTGCTTTGACTCTGCTTGCAACTTGGACCTTGTTTTTTCTATTCTTCTGCAACCTGGCCAGGGGGAGGGTGTCATGTGGATTTAAGGGACCCCGTTGGCATCTTTAGATTAGAATGGGTCCGGAGGCCATGATACTGCTTTTGCACGCGACACTACAGGCTTATTCTTATGCAAGAATGTTTTCGCTGCTCACCTGCGACCCGCTGGCTGCGCTGGTTCCCTGCTTGTTCCTGGAGTTTAGTCTGAACATCGTGAGCAAGGTCAAACAACACCGTCCCTTGTTATTTTGATCTGGTCAGGCCCTAGCACATAGACAAAACATATCCTGCAGCTGCTGTTTGTGGGACACGCACCTTTTTTTTTATATTAGGAGAATGCATGTTACACGCAGACACACTTGAGGAGAGACTTTTCAAGAATGAAGAGCTGTCTGGAGCTGTGATGTAGAGACTCGATCTATGTCTTGGAGGTATGGGGTCTGCTATACAAACCCAGAGAACTTCTATGATATCATCTTAGTAATCCCGTCCATGGGGAGGGAGAGTAGGTTTTATACTCCTGTCTCCAGAATCAATATACAATGATTTCTCCTTTTATAATGTATGGACTTGCTACAATGCTGACAAATTTTGTATTATGCATTCTGATTTTAGTAGTGGCTCGTATACTGCATTTTAGAGCACGTTAGTTAAAATAAAAATTTTAAACTAACTCAGTGAATCTGTCAATCTCTTGTTGTGGATGAGTACGAGAGTCTGAGTGAAAGGGAATGACCTGTTACCACGATCCCGAGTGATTAGGGGAGTGTTGTGTTCTGGGTTGTCTAAACGCCTGTTTCTCTATCTGTGTATAGGAGGGCAGGTGGGACACTATAGCTAGCCAGTCGTGGGCTCATGGGTACTAAGGCTGTAGGAAGGCGTAGCCCCAATATACAGAAGTCCCGCATTGCTGTGCATAGTTCTGTGTATGTGCAGAATCCCTACAACACTACATTGCAACATTGTCGATTAAGGGCCGGGTGGTGCCGACACCACAACGGAGGGCAGGTGGGACACTATAGCTAGCCAGTCGTGGGCTCATGGGTACTAAGGCTGTAGGAAGGCGTAGCCCCAATATACCGAAGTCCCGCATTGCTGTGCATAGTTCTGTGTATGTGCAGAATCCCTACAACACTACATTGCAACATTGTCGATTAAGGGCCGGGTGGTGCCGACACCACAACGGAGACACACGCCATAGTCACTTTTGTGGCCAGGCCGGACCTGAACCACGCCCAGAGCCCAGAACTGAACCACGCCCAGAGCCCCGGGCCATTTCTTCACACTCCTACGCTGGACTGGCATACGCCGGCACAGCCCACTACGCTTACGCTTACAGGGGGGGCGACATAGCTAAATGTCCAAGGTCTTCCCCACTGCCTGAGGTAACATGGTTGCGTCCACTGTCCACAACACTGCAAACACCAGCAGTATATGTCCACATGGACATGTCTGTGGTCTGCATACTCAAGACTGTCCAGCACATCACCGCCACACTTGGCATTGTGTACATTCTTATTCATGGGTCCATTGCCTCCTTCGCACATTCTTGGCTCCCACCTCTCCCCACATTCTGCAATTGTGTGGCAGAGGGGCTATGCCTTGTGGATGGTTTGTCTACATGTCTGGCCCCTGTTACCACAGTTACTTGTGTTGTCGTGTCTGGTAGGTGGGCATGTCGGTTGGCATGTTGTATGTGATATTGTTACGTGTGCATTCCCACAGTTGTGAGTTGTATGATTGTGGAGTTGAGGTGTGTGGTGTGTTCCGTTGGTACTTACAGACGAGCAGTGCATTTCCATAGGGGCCATCCTGAAAGCGCTGGTTGATGATGGACTGTCGGAAGATGTAGGAATCATGCACACTGCCTGGGAAGTTGGAGACGACATTGGTGGACAGTCCCCGGTGGTCCACTATTGCCTGCACGGTGATGGGATGCGTGTGCTTTCTGTTGCGGTACTTGTGTGCAGTGTCGGCAGGGGGCACAAGTAGGACATGTGTGCAGTCAATTGCCGCCAACACGTGCGGGAAGCCAGCTATGGCGTAGAAGCCTTGCTTGGTCTCCAGCTGTTCCTGCGCAGTGTGTGGGAAGTGAAGGTGCTGGGGTATGAAGCTGATGATGGCATCCATGACAGGTGTGAGGAACTTTGATTGGGCTGGCTGTGAGACTCCTCCGACTCTGGCAGTTGTTGGTTGGAAGGTACCAGAGGCCAACAAGTGCAGCACAGCCAACAGCTTTGTCTGCGGAGGGATGTTGGTTGTCCGCTGTGTTGGTACTGTCAGCCTGTGGGCAATGTGGGTCAGGATGCGGAGGATGGTTGTCCTTTTGAGCCTGTAGTGGGCAATGTCATCCTCTGGCTTTAAGTCTCTGAGGCTGGTGCGTTTTCGGAAGGTCCGCTGTCTTGTTCTGCGCTGCCTCGGTGGTAGTCCGGGGGGGTGGTCCTGGGTGCGGGGCTGGTCCTGGGGGGGTGGCGGTGGGTGTTGTGGCCCTCTTGGGTCTCCAAGCTGCATGATTAGTAGCTCCATGGCATCTGTTGGTCTTCAGATGTGGCTCTGGGCTGGGCTTCCTCTATACTGCAGGTTTTCGTCCTACTTAAGACCAGGAAAAAGCAGGTCTTAAGTCCCTGCTGCTAACGCGCCTTATCGCCTGTTTTTGGACCGCATCGCCGATCTGACTGGTCGTTGAGAATATCGCGAAGTGGTGTTATCGTGAGTTTTTGCACGGGAACGCCTACTCTGCATATGATTAGCGTTAGTTGTCGGTGTCAACCTTGGCGATGTTTTTAGCGGCAGCTATCGCAGGTAACGTGGCGGTAAAGTGCCGCTAAATCGGCGATGTGTCCTTGTGAATATGCCCCTGTGTGTTTTATCAGCACAGAAGGCACTTTAATACACAATTTTGTGAAATTCATGAATATAATTTTAAAACTTTGGTCAATCTGTATGAAAGTAATTAGGTGTATTTATTTTTTTCAGAAAAATGTGGCTGCATATATATTGAATGGTTTTGATTATCAATAAAAATGTATCATATCATATCCTGACCTCAGGATCAAAGAAAACTGAGATTCCAGTCCATAACCAAGTTGGATTTGGGGATAGCTTTTCTTTAAACTCTCATTTTCTATGTCCAAAATAAATGGCCGATTTGGTGTGCATTTGCTGACATGGTATTTATTTATTTAGAGATTTAGTAAAGTGCACTTTGCATTTGGCTGCACACTCTAATGGGAAGAAGACAAAAGGACATGAAGGAGAGGGGCAACATCCTTTACCAGGCAGTCATTACCACAATCTGCCTTTACAATGCGGTCACTACCCCGACTGCAACATTACCACGCATTCCTTTACCATGCAAGTCGCTAAAACGACTTGCTTTAGGGGGCATGTTGTCGGACCGGTGTTGGATTTTAAGTCCAACACCTTCCCTACTGTTGCGTAGACTGGAATTGGAATAGTAAGATATACTATTCCAAAGTCCAGTGCCCCCCCTAAGGCAAGTCATTCTAATGACTTGCGTGGTAAAGGAACACGTGGTAACCTCGTAGTCAGGATAGAGACTGCATTGTAAAGGCATGCGTGATAAATGCATGGGGGGTTTCATCATACATCCGGAGAAGAGGCTGGCCATCTACTGGATGGAAAGAATGAAGGCTTAAATTAATGGTCGAAAGACCTAACATTCAGACTTTAGTAATGTACCAAGGATCAGCAGCAGTTCAGGGTTTTATGGAATTGAAGAGCAAGAAAACAATCCTCTGGTTGTGATCATGATTGTGTTAACATCTGATGTAAAGCGAGCCAGATTTAGGCCTCTGAGCATGTCCTGAAAAGGTGTAGTAAATACAACTGGAGTGGAGGGAAGCGTGGGAGGTTTGGCCCACCATTGATGTGAGGAGCCATACTTTGGCAGGGCTCCAGATGGTTATCCTGGTCTTCTGTGATCCTGAGGAGAATAAAGTGTTAGAAGCTAGTGCCAAGACACCTCTGGCGTATGAGCACTTTACAAAACTCAAAATAAAAAAACAAAAACTAAAGACTCTTTAAGACTCAGAAATATATGAGTAGGAAGCTGGTTCCTTCTGGGTTCCTGAAGGTGCCTTTTTGCTCAAGATTCCAAACCTGCTAATACCAAACTTAGAGGGTGGGAGGGTGGTACCGCACAAAGTGGCAAACAAATTGGTATCTGTGACCATGACAAACTGAAAAAATGGAAGCAGAAGTGACTGTAAGGAGTGGCTTGTGTGTGACATTGACAATCTCTTCTGTAGTGCTCTGACACAGAGGCAGCGGGTCTGGGTGGGAGCCAATGGGTCCTTGGCTTGCCCATGGTGAAGGACCTCTTGTGGTAGAACAGGGGATCAAAGCCTGCACCTACACTGCATTCAGCAGAGTAATACAAAGGGAGAGTGGGTGTGTCAGCAGGTCACAGGTTGTGGATTTGAGCTGGAGGTGAAGACAAGCAGCTCCTTAGAAAGAACTCCTTCTTGCTGCGTGGAGTGGGAGCTATTATCACCATCTGGTAGAAAGATGAGGCACCTGACAACAAGGAGACAGAAATCGAACTGAGGGGCACTAGGTGCTAGACCGCTCTCTTACTCAACTGTGATTAGGGGCCTATTGCGTTGGAGCTAGGGGCTGGTGATGATGCCCATGCTGTGGCATGGTGCAGGAAGTCAGCATGTCTATGACAGTGCACTACAGACTAAGAAGTGGCACCATCAGTGAAGAGAGACGACTGCTAGCAGGGAATACTTTCACTCGGTATCGAGTGGAACCTACTGAATTTTACCAGCAGAGTAATCCAGGTGAGGCACCTGTTCAGGAGGGCACCCTGATTGGACTTAAAAGAGGAAGATTGAGAGATGTACCACATAGGTAAGGCATGGGTGAAAAGTGATGGGTGGGTGTTGAACATATGACCTGAGAAAGAGAGTACTAAAAATGGGTATTAGGCTGAATAATAATAATGAGTAGGAAATATCGCCCTACCATAATTTCATAGGAAAATTTAGAAGACAAAAATATTGGTACTTTAAGCGTTAAAGCTTTAAAAAGTATAGGTATACTAAACTTAACATATATGTACCATGAACGTATATATATATATACATTACTCGCAACCTTGTTTTTAAAGTTCCATTCAGCATGCGGAACAAAACAGGAACGGACTCCACTTCCTTGGTGCAATTGTGGTTTATTTTAGAATCAGCTCGCCGCCATGACGCGTTTCGGCCTTCCCAGGCCTTGATCACATATATATATATATCAGGAAGTCCCTAAGGTATGATGGTCGTTGCTCGCTCGCTAGGCTTCGAGGGGTGGCCCAGCCAAGCCTCCTTCAGCTGCTGATGGCGCAGACGGGCCTGCCCTTGGCCGGGGCTTTGAATGGGCATGGCCCGGGCACGCCTACACGTCTCGCGCTGCAGGAGTGCTGTGGGCTTTGTAAAGCACCTCACGGGCTAATCAGAGCATCTTGGCCTCCTCCTGGTGGAAAGTTGATGCTCTGAGCTCTGGTCACGGTAGTCGGCCAACAGTAACCTCCCCCAAGCAAGCAGTAGTCTTGTGTCACTCACTCATACAACCATTCAGACACCCACTCATTCACCCATACAGTCACTCAAACACCCACTTACCAACTCATAGAGCCACTGACACAGCCATTCACTCACCCATACATCCACTGACACACCCACTCACTCACCAATACAGCCACTCACACAGTAATTCACACTCCCACACAGCTACTCACACAACCACTTATACACCCATACAGTCACACACCCACTCGCTCATAGACACATAGAGTCACACACCCACTCATATAATATATATTAGAAGTAGTATCCCTCATTAGTAGTGCAGCTAGTATACTAATTTAACTTTTGTAGTAGGTTAGTATATACGTTTAACAATCATAAACTCTTAGAAAATACTTCCACTCACTTGATGATGTCATCAGGGATGTCATGAGTGATGCCATTTGAGATGTCATCAGTGATGTAATCAGTGATGTCACTGACCATGTCATGAGTGATGTACTATGTGAGATCATAAACAGTGCATTACGGGGCGTAAGTTATAGTTAGCTCAGTTAACTATAACTGCTGAATTTCACTGGTTTTGTGTGAGTGAAATCTGAGCCTACAAATAACGTCCCTGTAACCAGCGGTTTTTTTCAGTGAACTCAAAGGTATTTTTAAATTCTATTTCCTAACTATAATGTCCCTGTAACCTTTGGTTTTTCAGTGCTTTTTGCAGTTTTTTAAAATATTGTTTACTAACTATAAAATCCCTGTAACATTTGCTTTTTTAAGTGAATTTCTAGGGATTTTAAATTTTATTTCCTAACTGTAACCAGTAACCTTTGAAAGTGAGTGTGTGAGTGAGTGCATGAGTGTCTCGGTAGGTCTGTATGTGGGTGTGAGAGTGTCTGAGTGGGTCTGTCAGTGGGTGTGTGAGTGGGTCTGGGAGTGGCTGCATAAGTGTCTCACTAGGTGTGTGAGTGGGTGTGTGAGTGTCTGATTGGGTCTATGAGTGGGTGCATGAGTGTCTGTTCGAGTGGGTGCATGAGTGTCTGAGTGGGTGTCTGAGTGTCTGAGTGGGTCTGTGAGTGAGTGTTGGAGTCTGTGAGTGGGTCTGTGAGTCAGTAAATTAGTCTCTGAGTGGGTCTGTGAGTGAGTACATTAGTCTTTGAGTGGGTTTGTGAATGAGTGTGTGAGTCTCTGAGTGGATCTGTGAGTGGTTGTGTGATTCTCTGAGTGGGTTTGTGAGTGGGTGTGTGAGTCTCTGAGTGGGTCTGTGAGTGGTGCATGAGTGTATAAGTGGGTCTGTGAGTGGGTGCATGAGGGTCTGAGTGGGTCTGTGAGTGGGTGCATGAGTCTCTCAGTGAGTGTGTGAGTCTCTCAGTGGGTCTGTGAGTGAGTGCATGAGTCTGAGTGGGTCTGTGAGTGGGTGCCATGGGCCCACCTCCCTGGGCCGATTTGGCACCAGGGACTCCATCCCCCGGGGCCTGACTTTCATTGAATGGGGAGGGGTGCTGTGTGGCCCCCTCCCTGGGCCAATTAGGCCCTGGAGACCCCATCCCCTGGAGCCCAGCCTTCACTGAAGGTGGGAGAGGGGCCACATGACCCCCTCCCTGGCCCTCAGGCCTTGCCTTAATATACTTATAAACTAAAGGGGAGGGGACCCCATCCCCTGGGGCCCAGACATCATTGAATAGGGGAGGGGGCCACACGGCCCCCCTCCCTGGACTGATTTCAGCCCCAGGGACCTGATCCCCGGGGCCCGGCCACAAACAAACAGGGGAGAGGGGCCATGCGGCCCTCCTCCATGGGACGATTTTGGCCCTGGGGACACCAGGCCTGGCTATGTCTCCTGGGTGCCCTGGAGCACACCCAGGGCACCCAGTGTGCAGCATAGGGACCATGGGGGCCTCAAGGCACCCGGCTCCCCGCTTCCTGCAGGAGCTGGCCTTGCTTTTGTACACAGGGAGCTGCTGCAAATGCAACTCCCTGTGTGCAAGAGCAAAGGTTTCATCCCTTTCCCTGTCCTGCAGGCAGGGAAAAAGATGAAACCTCCGCTTCCAGCAGGCGGGAGCAGTTTGACATCTCCTGGCTGCTGGAACTGGAGTGTTTGCTTTTGCTCGGCTGGAGCTGTCACAGCAAGCAAAAGCAAACAGCTTTTTCCCAGGAGTGGGCATCCTGGGACATAGCAGGAGCTGGCCCTGGGGGGGTGGTGGTGGTCCCCAGGGCCATGATGCCCGGGAAGGGTTGCCGCACGCCCCTTCTCCCATTCTTTAAAAAATATTTGCACCCCTATTACATGTTATTTTGTCCCGGGGAAGTGGTAGTCCCTGGGGCTCTGGGGGTCTGTGTGGTGCCCCCATCAATGTTTCTTTCGCCCCAGGGAGGTGGTGGTCTCCAGGGCTTATAAAGCCTCAGGAGGGGGGCAACATATGTCCCCCCTTTTTTTATAAAATGCCCCCGGGACCTGGCCCGCCATTTTGAAAACAAGCGCGGGAGCCCACGCTTCTTTTTAAAAAAAAAATTGCAGTGAATTTCAAAAACGTACTACAACTTTTTTTTTAAAACAAAATGCATTTTCCCCCTGCCGGGGTCCTTCTGGGATACCTACCCTGCCCCATTTTCTTTTTTTCCAATTTTTTGGGGGGGGACTCGGCTGATGCTGAGTCCCAAGACGGCTGCCAACACTTCCTGGTTGAAGTGTTAAGAGCCAACCAGAGATCTGCAGTTCTCTGCACAAGCTCGTTATTATTCATAAATTAGTCGTGATCATTGATAAACAAATTTGGATTTCCTTAAATTTCTCAAGAACTACTGAATAGATTTACACCAAGTAACTGAAAGCGTGATCTGCAAACCAAAAGCTACCTTTCGGCCAAATTCGGTGTAAGTCCATTCAGTGGTCAGGCTGCAGCCGTGTCTAAAGAGTCTATGGGAATTAAAATGGGAAACACACTTCTTTTGACCACCCATTTTTCTCGGCCCCCACTTGACAGATCACCCCAAAACTTTCCATGCACAACAAGACTCACTATGACACTTTTTAAAAAAAAATGTTGTTAAGATTCATCAAACGACGCCAAAGATATAAAGTCAAAGAAAGCTTTTTCTAAAGAAACATGGTCCTAACTACAACTACCCACTACTGGTGACCGCCAGCAGGAGATATATATATATATATATATATATATACATATATATATCACAGCTCATGGCTTCGCTCGGATCACGAACAAAACAGAGCACTCGCGGGGGTGAGTCCCAACCAAGTTTTATTTTCGTGGACTCTGTTACACCAGACGCGTTTCGGCAGTCGCCTTCCTCGGTGGTAATCCGGAATCCTGGATTCTAACAACGCGAATTGGGCAAACGCTATAACATGTATAGAGAATCAGAACGCCGGGAGGTGGCACTTGAAGTCTTCAAAAAAAGAACGACAACGGGAACAACAAGTAGTCAAAGAGAAGTGCATGTCACTTCTACATTGGTTTCCCAGTTCACCAGCCTGGAAAGATTGCACGAGTGAGAGATTCGCAAATGGTGGGAGGCGACGTCGCTGCAGAGCTATGTGGAGGTAGACAGAGTACCGAGAGGGCTCCGCATTTACACCATACGAGCATACGAGAACCAGGACCCACAGCTACTTGAGGAATGGGCGGAGCACACTGCGAACTCCTGTAAAGGTATGCTCGGCATCCTCATTAAATTTGCGTGGAGTGATCGAGAGAAGGCACGCAAAGCTATTGAGCTTCTCGAAATAGAAATTGCAAAAGATGACAATAAAGCCAGGCAAGATGAACTGAGGACACAAATGTTGAAACGTTTGAGAAACTATGAGAGTAAAATAAAACAACGCAAGCAAGAAAAATTTGAGCGCGATGAAAAGATTATGCGCTGGGCAGGGTGCTGACATTCGCTAAACGATTCGATGCCCCAAGGAAGGCTCTTCAAATAAAACAAACACCACCCACAAGTGAAAGACCTGATACTTCGGAGTCTGAGGTAACGTCTGCGGAGCATTCTGAGGAAGAAAGTGGAGGTGCAACGGGCCCAGCTTTACCAAAAAAGACCCCTTTTCACGAAGAATTCCAGCTTATCCGACAGCCATGGCAGAAAGGCAACAGAGGGAAACCCCCAGAACAAAAACGCGGAGACAAACAAGAAGAGGGGGGCAGTGGCGCAAAAAACAACAGGTCGCCACCAGTTACCCGGAGCAAGAAATTCAACAAACACAGATGATACCATCTACAGAGGAGAATCTAACTATTATTAATTTGACACCACGGACATTAACATCATCGGAAGAATCTATGCTTAAATTGGGTTTAACCTTCTGTCCACAGAAGAGAGTTGAATATACTCAAACACGCATCAACTTATTCAAATTTACGAGAAAGTTAAAACTGCACAAATTTTTCAAATTACGACCACTGAAGACACATACTAAAAGAACTGAAGAGCAAGCAATGGCAACTGATATCCTAACTGGACATGATCTTTTAGCACTACAAGCTTTAAAAGACTTAGGTAGTGAAACGGCAAGTTCACAAGAGAATATTGATCAGACATCTACAGCTGGGATACAACAACTGAGCAGTGTAAGTCCATTTAAACCGGCATCCACTTTCTTGCCACAGATGCCGAATGATATTATTGATGTGTTCTCAGAAGCAGTTACAAAGAAACTTGGACATTTGAGAAGTCGGAAGTGTGCACAGAAAAGAAAACATAATCTCACTTTGGATCAACTGAAAGCAATAGAAGACATCAAAGGGGACACTAATATTGTGTGTAAACCGTCGGATAAAGGGGGGAATATTGTGCTTCAGACCTATGAGGCATACAATAAGGAAGCCCTACGACAATTGTCTGATGAAGTATGCTACGAGAAAGTGAGTAAGAGTGACTACAATTTAAGCATTACGAACTGCCATACTATGTTACGGAAGTGGTATGAAAAGAACATGCTAGAGTTGGAAGAATATTTATATTTAAGACGACTTAATCCAGTCACTCCTAGCTTTTACCACTTACCAAAAATCCATAAAGATGCTGTTTCACCTCCTGGGAGACCGATAGACTCGTCACAGGGCAGCTTATTGGAACATTTGTCCGTATATATAGACTATTTTCTAGCTGAGTTCGTGGTGTCACTTAAATCCTATATCAAAGACACAAAAGATTTTCTGCAAAAAATAGAACAGGTGCAGTGGGAGGAAGGTGACAACTTAATACTCATGGACATAACTAGTTTATATACCTGTATAAGACGGCTTGAAGGCGGTCGAATTTTTCCTAAAAAATCGGCCGTTGAAATTCACAGAACATAACAGTATGTTGCTGGAGTTTCTGAAATTTAGCCTCGACAATAACATCTTTCTGTACCAGGATCAGTTCTATAGGCAGGTATCGAGGTCAGCGATGGGCACCTGCTTCGCCCGCAGCTATGCGAACTTGTTCGTTGGCTGGTGGGAGGAGCGGGTGGCCTGGTCGAACACAAACTGCATATGGACTAATAGGATCGTGACCTGGTACAGATATGTAGATGATCTCTTCCTGGTGTGGAGGGGATCCAGTGAGACAGCACAAGCCTTTGTGGACGTTTTAAATCAGAACAGCATTAATTTGAAGTTTAGTGCAGACATTAGTTCTATTTTAGTCCACTACCTAGATCTAGAGGTGTTCATTACAGACCAAAAGATATGCACAAGACTATATCGTAAGCCCACTGCGGGCAACTCGATATTACATGCCTCAAGTAATCATCCAGCTAAATTGATCAGCAGTATCCCATACGGGGAACTGCTTCGTATCAAAAGAAATAAGACCAAGGAGGCAGATTTTCAGAAGTATGCCCAGGAATGCCTTAGTAGATTTCGAGCTCCAGGATATGGGGAACGTACTCTCAGTGAGGCATTATATAAAGTCAACTCTGTACCCAGAGAAAACCTGCTGAAAGAGAAAGCTACGTAGAAACAGAATGAGAATAAATTTAGAATGGTCACAACATTCTCAGAGGAGGCAGGGGAGTTGAGGACCATTCTAAGAAAAAATTGGAATCTATTAAAAATGGACCCGATTATCGGGGATGATGTACTGGCTCGCCCTATGTTAACATTCAGAAATGCGAGGGCTTTGAGAGATTCCCTGACGAGCAGTCATTTGGTCAAAATAACACCTACACCCTTTGGGAATAAACCACAGGGATTCTTCCCATGTGGAAGATGCAAAGCTTGCAGTAACAGCAAACGAGTTTTGTCATATAAGGTACCAGGCCTCAATAAACCGAAACTAATAAATAAATGTATTACATGTAGCACACCTTACACAGTATACTGTTTAAATTGCCCTTGTGGGTTAAGCTACATTGGGAGCACGATACATCAAACAAAGATGCGAATCTTAGAACACACAAGGGCAATTAAGAACGGTGATGCTACTTATCCGGTAGCGAGGCACTTTTTGGCTGAACATAATAGCAACAGGGATCTCTTAACGTTCTTTGCATTGGATCATGTACCGCCCCATCCCAGAGGAGGTGATAGGGTAACCAGTCTAAGAAGACTAGAATCAAGGTATATAATAGACCTTCGTACTAAGACTTCCCAAGGGCTTAATACCAACGAAGAACTGGCAATCCATCTGGAGATTAGTGAATCAACAATGTACATGGTAGATCTTGGGGTATAGTCGTTGTATTGATATGGATTCCTGTTTAGTTTCTTTGTATTTGTATATATCGCTGCTCATTACTGTGGTACTTGTGGTTTAGTAACCAATGTTAGAATAACGAAGATCAGGAGATGCATAATAGTGATATGAATAAGATAATATTCTCTATTGATGAAATTGGAAATGTAACGGTAAATTGATGAACAAAAGAGAGAATTTTTGAAGGGTTAAATGAGAAAAGATTTTTAACATGCAGTACAAGGATCAATGCCCATCGAGGGCTAGATAATTTTGGATGAATTTTATGCTGTCTAGAAAGCATCAGTATGGATATAAGCCCATCCAGGGCGTGATTGTTGTATAGGATTGCCGATATATTCATATCGTTTTACCTATGTAATTTTACATGCGTAATTGAAAAAGCAATCGCAACCATGTTGATGAACTTTGGTAGATAGAATCCAGTAATGAAATAATGTATTCAACATTGGGTTTTTTGCATGTTACAAGATGGCGGAATTTTATCACCGGGAAATGTTGCCCCTTCTTTATTTTGTTACCCATGTCGTATATCGGAAGCATGATGCATTTAAATGTGACCGTTTCCGGTGCGCCCGATTACCACCGAGGAAGGCGACTGCCGAAGCGCGTCTGGTGTAACAGAGTCCACGAAAATAAAACTTGGTTGGGACTCAACCCCGCGAGTGCTCTGTTTTGTTCGTGATCCGAGCGAAGCCATGAGCTGTGATATAGCGGACGCACCATCCCCATAAGAGCACCCGTTTGCGAGTGCACCGAGTGGGTGCATTCTCTGAGCTGTGATACATATATATATATATATTATTTTTTTCTTCAGAATATTTTCCCAAACTCCTTTACGAGAAAGGGACCGGCACTCGAAGTCTGTGAAATTACACCCGCTTATTGAGTCAGGTCATCATAGGCATTGGAAAGCAAGAGAGACGCGTTTCGGCAGTAACACAGATTTTTTCTATCTTAAGCACGCCATGTTAGTGCTCTATTTATACATATGAGAACAATAAACATAAACAATGCACTTCTACCACGCAGCAGGAAAATTAACCAATGGGAACACAATTCAGCATTAGAGCCTTTAAACATTCCTATAGCACCTCAGTGTGAGTAACAACAACTGTTATACCCTAAATGAGTTACCAAACATTACCATCCGGCCAGTGCCCCTGGGCGCTGTTCATGTAATTGATACAGTCCGTTTATCACAGAAAAGTCCCAAGTCCCATCTTGCTGGTGCATATGAAAGGCTGGACTGGAATATAAATCAAGTCCTTTCCTGCTGCACAGGAATCTTAAAATTCTTTCAAACCAAGATTGCGTGTACTTGATTCATGTTAAAATGAACACTCACAGCGACTTTGACAATAACTTAAACATAAAAGTGCCCTCTTCCATACTCATTTTGCATGAAAACATGTATTAATCATCGAGGGATACTCTGCCCTCGTCAGCCTAAAAATATCAAGCTCTACTCACATAGTCATTTAATAATGTCTCACGCTTGAGTACTTCCAATATAGCACTGATTTAAACTAGACTAAAATTCCAATGTCCGGTATGGCTCAACTCCATATCCATCGTTAAAGTCTCAAGGCACCACCGCTCGGCAAGTGCCTTCCACGGTGCCACAGCTCCAAACAAGGGTGGCAATCCTAGGGTGAAGTCAGGGCTTTTGGCAGAGGATAACAGTCCCCGCCATGAGAGGCACTGCTCCCAGCGTCGAACCATTCCCTCCACCTAGCCAACTCCTCGTCTCCTTCGTAACACTCCTTGTGTGGGGGCACGCCTGCCTCATAGTTCCCAAGAACAAAATGCGGACATGCCGGCGTGCTACCTAAATGCTGGTGGTGCACATGTCATTGACATCTCTGTTTTCTTATGATTGTATGTAGTAATATGAAATGTTTTTTTAACTTTTTTTATGAAATTGACTGTGTATATAAATGTTAATAAATATTTATTGATATATGTTCATGTGAATTTTAGTTATTTATATATTTCGATTGTATTTTTTGGCATGTTGGTTCTGACTCATTGATATGATATAATTATATTGTTTTTATGTATTTCTCTAAACACCAGCACAATATATTCTTTTGGTACATAGTATCTTGTAGGGACCTGCTTGGTAATTTTGTTTGAACTTTCCCTGTCCCTGATTGGACCTGAAGGGTATCTCCCTTGTTTTTTATTGGTGCACAGGAAACAGCACCTCCACCGGCGCTAAATATTCAGAATATTTTCCCAAACTCCATTACGAGACAGGGACCGGCACTCGAAGTCTGTGAAATTACACCCGTTTATTGAGTCAGGTCATCATAGGCATTGGAAAGCAAGACAGACGCGTTTCGGCAGTAACACTGCCTTTTTCAATCTAAAGCGCGCCATGTTAGTGCTCTATTTATACATATGAGAACAATAAACATAAACAATGCACTTCTACCAAGCAGCCAGAATATTAACCAATGGGAACACAATTCAGAATTAGAGCCTTTAAACATTCCTTTAGTGCCTCAGTGTGAGTAACAACAACTGTTATACTCTAAATGAGTTACCAAATATATGTATATATATATATATCATTTTTTTTATTTTTTATCTATTTATTTATTTAGTTTTTTACCCGGTGGCGGTCACCCCTAGGTAGCTACAGTTAGGACCACTTTGCATTAGAAAAAGCATGTTTTGGTTTGCTTATCACTTTGGCACTGTTCGACGAATCTTCACAAAACTTTCCAAAATAATGTTCTTCCACCTCAGCTCCTCCCTGGAAAGTTTCAGGGTGATCTGCCAAGTGGAGGCCGAGAAAAAGTAGGGCCCCAAAACATGTTTTCCACATTCATTTTTCCATTGAAAAATTAGACACAGCTACAAGCCAAAACGGTGAAGTAGGTCTTGAGAGTCAAGCCAGCAGTCTACTTGCCTTACCTCCTTTATCATAATTTCCATCAGTGTATCCCTAATAGTCTAACAGACGCATCCTTTCTATGTTTGAGCATGTTTTTCCTTCATTCTAAGCATGTCTATCTGTACATATCCCTTAAGTTCGTACAAATCTTTTTCTTGTTTGGTTGCTTCCTTGCTAAGTGCCGGCTTCACCCCATAGTTAGTTTTTATGCATCCCCTGAATAATCATGTTAAATGATTCCCATTCTATTAGGATATTGCCTGCTATGCCTTTGTTTAGGGAGAAATAGTGTGCAATTTCATATTTAATGGTGCCCCTAAATGCAGTGTCTTCTAAAGTTGTTGCCTGTAGGCATCATGTTGAGGTGACTGTAGGCGATTTCCAACAACTCAATGGCACCAACAATGGGTTGGGTCAAAGAGTGTCCTGCTTAAATACTCAACTGTGATACCCCAGTCAACTGCTTGTCTAATGCGTACTATCTTGTATGCAAGTCATATAATCCCATATGAAAGGAATAGTCACAACACTGTGGGTTGAGGCTTTGCCAGGCATCTATAAGAATCCGGTTCATTGCCCATTCTCCAAAGGCAGATTCCAGTTTTATAGTGGGTGAACTAGGAACGGGGTAAATAAGATCTATCCGCATTGGGTTTAGACACACAATTAAGGTTACAGGCAAGCAGAAAGGTCTCTCAGGAATTCCAGATGCCTCCATTCGAGACATATGTGCACTTCCGTAAAAAACTTTCCCTATCAAGCTTACCCTCTACTAAACATATCACTCTCTCGGGTCCACCAGTACCACCTCAATCTGATAGGGCACCCCATGCTATTTCTAAACAAGGACCCAGGTGGAGAAAAGTGCAGTACAATTGGCCCCCTCCACTTGGGCTTCTGCTCATCTCCTGCTACTCTGTTTGGGTGTG
Source organism: Calotriton arnoldi (assembly GCA_963921515.1). Taxonomy (NCBI): domain Eukaryota; kingdom Metazoa; phylum Chordata; class Amphibia; order Caudata; family Salamandridae; genus Calotriton; species Calotriton arnoldi. The sequence goes on along the minus strand of CAWUFW010000084.1, from coordinate 956,857 downwards.
TTTCTTAAAAGATCAAAAATTGCACTCCTTAGCATTTTAAATAAATGTGAATTTTAAAATTTCAATGTACAGAAACAATGTCCCTGACATTCCATGACGTTATATTTCTTAAGCTGGCCATTTCAATAGTTTTTCATGTGTGGTTAGTGCATCACCCCTACAAATGAACAGTGATGTGAGTAAAATGTTTCCTACGTGCCAATCACCCCTTTCTGCCCTTAATTGGCTCAAGGCCTACTTCACCAAGGGGTATATTCACAAGAACGTGTGCTAAACATCTCCCAAAAATGTTAACGTAACTTTACACATCGCAGCCCATCGCGGGAAAATAACCCTGTGTTAACGTGGAATTCACAACACGGCGGTACCATGCATTAGTCCGCCGAAAACGCGGCCAATCTCCGCGATACAACCACCGCGACGGAGATAAAAACACAAACCCCAACGCGTAAAAAGACGAGATGTGCCCAAACGCGATAAGAAAACAGTGACAACCAGCGAGAGGCCAGCAATACCCACGCAAATGCGGGAAAAAGCACAAGAACAGCATACGGAAAATGCCACTAAAAAACTAAATCAACTGCGGAGTACCACGGATGCACCCTGACCGACTGCAGAGGACAACATGAACCCCACAATCCCCACGGAGGAACACCCAGGAATACAGGGCTCGTGGAAGGGCAATGAGAAGAGGAAGAGGAAGACGGGGTACAGTCGCCAGGAAAACCCGATTATCGCCACGGATGGGCCAGAACACCACCACCAACTGTACGTCACCTCCAACGAGTCATTGGCAACAAAGAGGCAAAGATGGCACACCACCTCGGACCATGTGAATGCCGTCGCATGGCAGAGGAGGACAATGGAAGAGCACAAGAGGCTCTGGACTGATGTGAATGGCAAAACCAAGCAGAAACTCGCTGCCAACACGAAAGCAGCAACGCACCCCAGAGGAGGGGGGCCAGCAGAACACCAGGAGCTGAATGACATGGAGAAGATGGTGGCCACAGTCACCAGTCGGGAGACGGTGACATGAGTTGGGGATCTGGACACTGCCCAACATGACCCAACACTACATCAACATGGTGCGTAGCGACCTGGGAGTGGGGGGACGGAGGGAGATGGGCACAATGGCACACAGGCACAATCAAGCAGGGCACACTGCACACCCACAATGACTCTGGATCATGTCCCTGATCCCACGGGAACACTGCAGCACACACACAAACACCAAGTAGTCCCACGAACACCATGTGCCCAAAGGGGCACCCACCCAACACATCAACATTCACACAACCAACACATGCCCACCTGCGAAACACAGCAAACATGCATATACGTCAGCCACACTGACAATGCAAGAGACACCACATGACGAGTAGCTTGGCTGCAGTCCTATCATCATGGCAATGTACACAGCACGAAACTGAGGTGGCTGAGTGCGGACAACACCCGAAAATGAGCAGGTCACACTCGGACACAACTACCTGCACAAACAACCCCTGACGTCAACGACACATCTGCGGACAAACCATGCCCAAGAGTCACAACTCGACTAAGAGCACAAGTTACCCAAGTCTGCAACATCTCAGCACCATGGAAGCACAGAACTGACAGGCACACCACCTGAAAGGGATCAGTGGCAGACAAATCAGAGCCGCAGGAGCGAATCACCCACCGTGCAGCATACGCACGTAAGTATAAGTGCACCTCGACATTGACAACATCCCGGTACAAACAGCAACACCTCCACAACAGAACACAGGACACAACTGGTGCCGCAAATGTGCACAACATGGCAAATCACATCTGGCACAGCAGGAAACTGTGACATGACAATGTACAAGTACAACCTGTAACCTGCAAATATGTATTATTCACACATGCTGTGCTTGTGGACATTTTGTACTGTCCCATCATTGCCAGGGATGGCCACAATGTGACGTTCTCATGAGAAGAAATTGTTAATGATGGTGTTCCTACGGGCCATTCCTGCCGCAGCTGCAGAGGGATGTGGGCCACCTGCCCCATCGTCCCCATCGTCCCCATCATCACCCGGTACTTCTGGAACTGGGATCCATGGGGCATTGGTGCGTACACAGATGTTGTGCAACACACAACATGCAACGATCATCTTGCACACGATGTCCGGGCTGTACCGGAGCTTTCCACCTGTGCCGTCCAGGCACCTGAAACGTGACTTCAACACACCAAATGTGCGTTCAACGATGCCCCTGGTGCGTATGTGGGCCGCATTGTACTGCCTCTGGGCGGGTGTGTTCGGGTCTCGGAGGGGTGTCATCATCCAAGGGCAGAGTGCATATCCTTGATCACCTGTGACAGTGCAGAGAGAAAAGAGTCAATACTTGGTTCGGCACGATGTGATGGCAGGCCCACTAATCCAGTGACGCCTGTGCTGGCTGTGTGTGGGGTGAGTGTAAGCCAGCCCTCAGGGAGTAGCTGGTGCTGGCAACAACACCAACAGTCATCAGGCACTCAGAAATGCAATGTCAGAACAACAAGGGAGCATGACTTGAGTCGCACAGGGTTAGTGGCCCCGGATGCACAGCGGCCGACACGGGCCTACCGCCACGGGACGCTGACCTGCGGGAGACTGGGGTAGGGTCATGAGGGCAGAGCAGGGTCTCGTATGTACCATAGGTGCCTTCCGCGGAGTGTCTCGGGGGAGAATGGGAGGTCTACCCCCAGGGCATGATGCAGAGGGCACATGCCAGCTGTGTCCGGCAACATGGCGGATATGAATGCCACAGACTCATGCCAGACACCAAGTCCGTACCTGCCCGTTGCTGATGACAACCCCCAGGCCACAGGCTCAGACACCAACAATGTTCCGCCGGAGGCTGACGGTCACTCACGGCGCACAGGGTTAGTGGCACCAGGTCAGTTGTTGATAGTGTTCGATCACCTCCGTGACTTTGATCCGGCTTTCGTCCGGACTGAGCCGCATCTTCCTCTTACTCCTCTCCGTGCGTTCACTGGTGTGGACTCTGCCATTCATGATTCGCGACTAAGTGCTGGATGTGAGACCTACTGGTCCGCAGGGTAGGCCTGAGCCCTCATCCACGTGTCGCCGGCTTGCGTTGAACAGGGTTAGTGGCACCACGTGTCGCCGGCTTGCGTTGAACAGGGTTAGTGGCAACACGTGTCGCCGGCTTGCGTTGAACAGGGTTAGTGGCAACACGTGTCGCCGGCTTGCGTTGAACAGGGTTAGTGGCACCACGTGTCGCCGGCTTGCGTTGAACAGTTAGTGGCAACACGTGTCGCAGGCTTGCGATATGGAATTATGCCTCACTGATCGAAGGGAGTCTGGTGCTGTGGCCGCTGCCACGGACTTGGGGTCACTGCCATTCAAGACTCAGGACACAGTTCCACATGTTGGACCTACTGGGCCCAAGAGGACGCCGGTGGAGTATGTAAATGAGAAAGGAGTAATGTGGGCCAGCGTCGGGGGGGCCAGCGATGGTCTGCGGAGGCTGCAGAGGTCGCAGGACTGGTGCTTGGAGCTTGCACCGGCACGTGTTGGGCCCTCATCGACACACGCCGGTGTAGGCAGGTGAGCGGAGCCTCGTTGGTGCACTGGTGCCGGCATGACGGGTCGGGGGACCAGCGGCCCGGGGTGCAGCAGGCGCACAGGGATGCAGGCCCCGCGGCGCTCGGCGCAGGACTCGTGGCGGGCTGAGAGGCGCCGCACTGGCAGACGCGTTGTCCATTCCGAATGAGAACCAAGCACAGTGCGAAGGGCTTTTTGTTCACACCCCTACATAGGCCTGGCCTACGCAGGTCCAACCCACTCCGCCCGCGCATTCAGGGGGGGACGTAACGTGCGACATTTCCGCATTCTGCCCCACAGCCTGTGGGGACATGGTAGCGTCCACTGGCCACTGCACTCCATGCACCAGCAGTTGATCTCCACATGGCCATTTCCATGGTTTGCACTCTGTGGTCTGTCCGGCACCTCCACGCCACACCTGGCATTGGGTGGGTTCACATTCCTTGGTCACTTGCCGCTCTCGCACATGCCTGCTCCATGCCTCTCCTCGCATCCTGCTATTGTGTGTCTTTGGTGCCATGCCGTGGCTGGGTTGTGGGCATGGCAAGGCCAGCTTCCCAATAGAGTCGTGTTGTCGTGTCTGGTCGGTTGGCATGTTGTGTGTCATGTTGAATGTAGTTGTGCTGCAGGCCCATTGCCAGTGTCGTGAGTTGCATGGCTGTGGGCTGGGGGTGTGTGGTGTGTTCATTTTGGACTTACCAACGGGCACTGCATTTCCATGGGTGCCATCCTGTGAGCGCTGGGTGATGATGGACTGTCGGGAGATGTGAGAATCATGCACTCTGCCTGGGGAGTTGGCCACGACATTGTTGAGGAGTCCCGGGTGGTCCACTGTTGCCTGCACATTCATGATATGCGTGTGCTTTCTGTTGTGGTAGTTGTGTGCAGTGTCGGCAGGGGGCACGAGGGGTACATGTGTGCAGTTGATTGGCCCTGACACGTGAGGGAATCCAGCTATGGCGTAGGGGCCTTGCTTGGTCTCCAGCAGCTCCTGCGCAGTATGGGTGAAGTGGAGGTGCTGGGGTACCAGGCTGTTGTTGGCATCCAGGACAGGTGTGATGACCTTGTATGGGGCTGGCTGTGTGACTCCTCCGACTCTGGCAGTTGTGGGTTGGATGGTACCAGAGGCCGACATGTGCTGCGCAGCCGGCAGCTTTGTCTGCGGAGGGATGTTGGTAGTCCGCTGGGTTGGTACCGTCAGCAGGTGGGGGATGTGGGTCAGGATGCGGGGGATGGTTGTTCTTTTGGGCCTGTAGTGGGCAATGTCCTCCTCTGGCGTTGTGTCTGGGTGGCAGGTGCGTTTCAGGTGGGTCCGCTGTCTTTGTGTACGCTGCCTCTGTGGTGTTCCCGGGGGGGGAGGGACAGGTCCTGGGGGTGGTGGCGGGCCTGGTGGGGGTGGGTGTTGTGTCCCTTATGGGTCTCGGAGCTGCATGATCATTGTCTCCATGGCATCTGTGGGTCTTCCGATGTGGCTCTTGGCTGGGCTCCCTTTCATGCTGCAGGTAGTCGTCCTGCTTAACACCAGCAGAAGGCAGGTGTTAAATCCCGGCTGCTACCGCGGCTTATCGCGTGGTTTTGACTCGCATCGCAGATCTGGCAGTTCGTTGTGAAAGTGGTGTTGTGGTTTTTTCGTGTGTTTTTGCATGGGAACGCCTACTCTGCATCTCATTAGGGTTAGTTGGTGGTGTCCACCGTGGAGATAAATTTTGGGGCAGTTATCGCGGGAATACTGGCGATGTCTGCAGTTTGCACCCGCTTGTGAATGGGGTGTTAAATCGATCTCCACTTTTGATGGGTTAAGGTGGAGATAAATCGGCGGTAGGTCCTTGTGAATATGCCCCTAAGTGTACCCTTGAAGGGCTGAGGTACCATCCTGTCACACTGGTATACTCTCAAAACCACATTAACAATGTGTGTGTAGTGTTGTCAAATATAATCCTGCTATATATGGTGGGAATAATCGGGTGGGCAACTCAACACTGACAGATTATGTGGAAGTAGCCTCTCTGAAGGGAATCACCCCAGAACCCAGAACACAATGAGATGCTTGAGAACTTTTTAACTTTACCAGAAATTAGGATTTTGCTGCCGAAAAGACTCCTGGGTGAATTTTATGCTGCCTATGTTGACATTTTGGCATAGAGATCGGGCGGACTGTGTAAAAAGGCAAAGTGACTGGGTCAATTACCATCTACAACTAGGCAGAGGCAGTAATTTTTTTTTTTTTTACGGAGTTTTATATAGCACGAACTTGACCCGAAGGTATCGGGTATCAGAGCGCTTTACATAGCACCAGTTCCGTTACATGAGGACACATTCATTTTTTGTTGGGCACGGGGAGATTAAGTGATTTGCCCAGAATCACAGGATGTTCAGCGTCATTGCCGAGACTCGAACCCGGTTCCCCAGATTCGAGGTCGACTGCCCTAGCCGTTAGGCCAACTCCTCTCCCCGAGTAATAGTACCACTTCCCAAGCCATGATGAAGCCCACCAGATGTAATGGAACATTGTTGATGTTTAACACTGATTACAAGATTTTAGGAAAATATTAGCCAAAAGGCTGCTCCATCTGCCGTTGGATAAAATGTATTCCGACAAAAGTGCCTTTGTCCGGGTCAGAACACATTGATAAACATTCCATGATTATTTCATGACCTCAAATCAGTTTTGGAATTGATCAGTCTCTTAAAGATATGAAACAGGTGTTTTATATACTATATTAGGAGAAATATTTACTTTCAGTCCTAGGAAAATTCGGAGTAGTAGCAGAGATAACGGCCTGGATTATACCTCTGTCCCAGTGCATACAAGGAGAGCACGACTGAGAGTACAAAGGGGTACGAGACAGGGATGTCTCCTGTATCCATTCTAACAAAGGGACATGAAAATAGCAGAGGAGAAGCACTCAAAATCTTTACACATGGATGATGTAGTACTCCAAATTTGTATAAAGGTATCTGGTTTAAATGCTAACTGTAATATTTCATGTTTGTTCCTAACAAGGCAGATTGCTTTTCCACATGTGGCGCCACCAATCTGAGCAATGCTGTCACCTTCAGATATCTGGGGATCCATATATACTATCGTGATAAAGGTACCATTAATAGAAATGTACAGTCAGTCAAAACAGCACTGAGAACTTTGAATCATTTAGGAAGAAGCTACCTCTTAGAGTGACAGTAAGACTTGAGCTGTCAAAAAGTGACCCAGATTGCTTTACTACTTTTCTAATCTTTTGGTGATACTTATTCAGGACTATCTAGGGACAGGACAAGCCTATCTTTTTATGTACTGAGTTCTCTGCCCCAACTGCAAAGTCTCCACAGTCATAAAGTTACTATTAAATCTTTGTTGGTAACTCACAAAAAAGTGTAAAGTTACACAAAAGTGTAAGTTTACCTTTGTAAACCAAGGCCAGGGTTGTGAAAACAGTGAACCACCTTCACCTTCTGTCTTACACTTACTGCTAACTCTAGCGATCAGCAGGAAATTGATACATTTATTGATAATTGACAATTGATAATTGATATGGATAACTGATAATTTTACTAAACTGCACATTGATACCCCTCCTTATATCTGACCCTCTCACACTTCAGAAGTGAGCAGGGGATTTAGAAAGGGATAATAGATAAAGAATTTTGTAGAATGCTGTGCTATCCAGTTAAAGCCTCCAGAAATGTGAGATTTAAGTTATTATAATATAATTACCCACACAGAACATACCTGACTCCCAAAAGTTTGGGCGCCCTCTACTTGAATGCTTCTATGCGCTACCCTAGTGGCAGAGCAAGAGTAGCAGATTTTTACTATATGGTGTGGAACTGTCTGGTAACTAGAGGAAATTGGGATCAATTTACGATGAGGTAATGGATACGCTGAACCTCTTGAAATTGGAACCATGTCTTTTAGTGCTGATCACTCTTCCTAAGAAAGAAACAACAACATATATTTTTATAGATCTAGGGCCATATTTATGACCTGGTTTGCACCGCTCTTGCACCACGCAATGTGGTGCAAGAGCGACGCAAACGGTAAGTCATATTTTTGAAGCCACGCAAAGCCACTTTGCGTGGCTTTGAGTGGCGCCAAAAGTCTGAAGTAATGCAACGCTGGCCAAAGGGCTGTGTTGCGTTACTAGATTCCTGGATTCCCCCGGGTGTCTAGTTTTAAAAAATGTGCAAGTTTGCTATGTTTCCCTAGGTGCTGGCTCAGGTAGGGCCGAAAATCCAAGCATATCCACTTTGCAAAAAAAGTGTTGTTTTCGGTAGAAAAATGTGATGCGTCCATCTTGTGTTTTGGGTCATTTCCTGTTGCGGGCACTAGGCCTACCCACATGTGAATAGTAGAACATTTGTTATTACTATTTGGATTTTGCTGCATTTGTGCCTTCCAAATGTAAGACAGTGTGTATGAAAGAGGACATTTTGAAAAATACCCTCTAAATCATATGCTAGTACAGGTACCCACAAAATCAGAGATGTACAAATAACCACTGCTCCTAAACTTCATATCTTGTGCCTAGATCCGAAATTCATAGGTTTCCTTGATACCCATTTTTCACCCTAGATATGTCACCATATGAATTGGTCTATACTGGGTAAACTATGAATAGGGCAGCTCAGGTGTTGGCTCTGGGCACCTTGAGTTCTTGGAGAACCTACAAGCTCTATATAACCCTGCAACCAGAAGGTTCCAGTGGACATAATTGTATATTCCTTTTGTAAATCAGCCATTGTGATAAAAAGTTACAGATGAAAACATTGCGGTAAATGGCTGTTTTTTCCTACTCATTTTCAGTATTTCTTTATTTCAACAGTTAGGGTCATATTTACTACTTTAGTGGCGCAAAGGCAGCACAGCAAGTTACCTTGCAGTGCTGCACTGTGTCAAAGGGAATGGGCTGGAATGCTCCGTATCTGTCCAATATGATGAATTCATGTCCTTTTCCTTTGTGCCGGCACCGTTTTGGCAGCCTAGCACCAAAGCAGGGAACTTTCCGCCATGATGCAAGGGTTCCTGTGATGTAGGCAGGATGGTTTCTGTGCAGGAAGGGACACCTTCCTGTGCAAAAACAATCCTGAGAGGTGTTTCCTCTTTCTATGTGTGCTTCAGAATGCATAATCTAGCCTTGATAAGATCATAGCCTGGATGACTGTCCTTTGGGCTGAAAAAGGATCAACAAAATCTTTTTTTGCCATTTCATAATGGGAAGGCATTTAGCAGCTATTATGGCCACCTGTGGTTTCATGGACAGGGTGGAGTCGAGCCAGAATGCGTCAAAAACCAAGGAAGTTGCATGGGAACACCCACGCAACGCCTACCCAGGGCAGAGTAATGCAGCACAGCGATTTGCACTGTGCTGCATTTCTCCATATTTTTGAAGCCACAGTAAGCCATGCAAAGTGTCTTTGTTGGCTTCAAAAATATGACTTAAGCTTTGCACCACTCTTGTACCACGTTGCGAGGTGCAAGAGCAACGCAAACCAGGTCATAAATATAGCCCTAAGTTTTTGGGGAAAAACCTACTATCTACACATGTGACCCCTTGCTGAATTCAGAATTTTGTCTACTTTTCAGAAATATATAGCTTTTCTGAACCACCCATGGGTTTCATACTGGTTTCCACCATAAACTGGAAGTAGGTTCAGTGCACAAAAAATTGAAAAAATCAGCTACCTCTTTGAAAAATACCAAAACTGTGGTAAAAATAGTGGTTTTTCTATTCATCTCTGCATGTTCCTGAAAACTGGGAAGATGGTGACTTGAGCACGCAAACCATTTGTTCATGCCAATTTTTAGGGAAAAAAACAGACACTTTTATGCAGAGCACTTTTTTCCTATTTTTCCCCAAAAACTAAAAATGTAGCTATATTTTGCCTTTTTTCTGCATCTCCTACAGGGGAATCCATAACCCCTGGGAACTTTTGGAATCCCCAGGATGTTTGAAAAAAAGGACACAAATTTGGTGTGGAAATGTTATGTGGAAGAAAAAGTTATGGAGAACTAAGCGCAAACCACCCCAAATAGCACAAAAAGGATTCAGCACTGGGAGGGAGGGAACCCCCAGCAGTTAAGGGCTTAAAAGGCAGAACACTTAAAAACAATGAATTAGAAGTCCTCTAGTACTGCAGAGCTAAGACTCTGGGCTTCAGGTACTTAAAAAAGAGTTAAATCAGAAAGCACAGTACTTACCCACATTAAGAAAAGAGGGTAGGATATCCTGTGACTCTCAGATATAGGATGTAACTATGTTAGAACTTACCAAACAAAACTCAGATGGAGGGTGACCATTACTGCAGTTCAGTTAATAGTGGATATGAATGTCCTTGTATATTATCTGTTATTCAGGGCAGCCAGCATAGATGTTGTGAACTGAGTCAGATGAGGGGAATGGTGGAATCTGGACTGAAGAAAAAAAAACCTGAGACACTGCTCCTGATTCACCAAGAAGTGTCATTAAAATACATATATCGTTCACCCCAAAATAGCAAGGGTTTTTAGTGGTTTAAACCCCTAGTTAAGGTGATGTCCGCAAGAACTCATAAGGATCCATTAGTTCTTAAATTGAGACTTTATTAATATTATTTATTGTGAAATCTGTAACTTCCCCTGTGATCATTGGCATTATTATGCGACTCTCATAATGTGCAATCAAAACAATAAAGGCATTTATAAAACAAGTTGAGTGAAGGGGGTCTATGGAAGATGGGAAATTAGTCACTGATGGGAATAGAAGTAGCACAGAAAAGGTGTGGCTTCTGGCACTAACTAAATTTGAGAAAGTTGCCTTCAAGCCTTAGTTATTTTACAAATTTCCAAGCAGTTATATACACAAAGATCTAAAACTAGAGATTTCTCAAAACAATGTGCAATCTACATTATTTAGACCACACTCTCACTTGCAACTCTTCTGAACTTCACCTGGAATTACCAGTCAAACTAGACCCAGCCCAAGTCAATCACTATCTTCAGATTTTCTTGCTCTTGAAGTGAGGATTTTCCCTAAAATACAATTGAACGAAACGTGTTAAATACACAAACAGTATATTTACCTTTTCTGCATTTATTTTCAAATATTGAGGAAAAAGAATATGGGTCTTTTTGGAGCTGTAGATGTGCACATTTTGATATCGTAGTGTTTATATTTTCATCTTAGTATATTCTAAGGCTGCTCATAGCACTAAGGAGCACATGTACAACCATTTCATTTTTGCGAATCGAAATTTGCGATTTTTTGCATCTCACATTTTTCAAGTTGCAAAATGAAATGTACCAATGTGTCTCAGACACATTTAGTGATTGCCAATGGGGTCGCAAATGACCTACCTCATTAATATTCATGGGAATGCCCTGTAATCTCATGGATGTTGGAATGCTGGGGTCAGCACACCACCATGTCTGTGATTGCTTTTTAAATAAAGCAGTGATTTTTTTCTCCAAATGCAGCCCGTTTTTCTTAAAGGAAAACAGGATGTATGTAAAAAAGAAAAATGAAAAGCTTCCTTTTCATTTTTTAAGAGTAGGCAGTGGATTGTGGGACCACTGCCTGCTCTTAAATAATGTTTTCACTGCCAATCACAAAGGGGAAGAGGTCCCCTGAGGACCCCTTCCCATTTGTGACTGGCTTACCACCTACTTGAAGTAGGCAGTAAACTGCGACTGTTTTGCGACCGCATTCTGGTCGCAAAACAATTGTACATCCCCCTGTGACACGCTATTAGGAAGGGACGCTCTTGGTACAACCAGTAGCGGCCCGTGGTGGGAGTGCTGCCGGGCGCTGACGTGGGGCGGGGGAGGGGCAGGGTGGGGGGTAGTAAACTACGGATTACGGCCGATTAGAGATAAGTAAACATATAAATAAATAAAACGAATTTAGTTGCGCGCGCTGCATCGCATTTGGCGATGCAGCGCGCGCAACGAAATTCGTTTTATTTATTTATATGTTTACTTACCTCTAATCGGCCATAATCCGTAGTTTACTACCCCCCAACCTGCCCCTCCCCCGCCCCACGTCAGCGCCCGGCAGCACTCCCACCACGGGCCGCTACTGGGTACAACCCTTCCTAATAGCAATTCGCAAACCCTAACAGGTTACCGACTCACAAAATAGGGTTGATACATGCTACAGACCATTTTAACGGTCTCAAATGGCCCAATTCGCTGTTTGTGACCGCTAAAAACAGTGGTACATGTAGCTCTAAATCCCATCAGGCTTCCAAATTTCAGCCTTTATCAATTAAATGTCCATGAAAATAAACTAGTTGCAGCTTCACTTTTTTCACAAAATGCAAACAATATAGGTGAACACTGAAACAATGTACGCATAAATAAATATCGAAAAATACAAATGAAAAATATGGGTGCCATAGTTAGGAAAACTATGAGAGGGAAAAAATCATCTTTAGAGTTCTGTCCAAGTCAGACAGCTTAATGATTGTACTAACTATTAACTGAGGATAATGGCTATGCCAAATACAAGTAACTTCATTGTTACTTTGGTTCTAATATTTGGAAAGTGCTATCAACTTCTCAAATTACATCCTAAATGCCATTTGGGCTTAGAAGATTTAAGATGTAACCAAATTTGAGTTACTTATTAGTTTTATGACTACTGAGACAAATTTCATTTGTTGCCTGATCCAATTACAACACACACACACACACACACACAAAAACAGCTGCACCCCAGCAAAGTTAGACATTGTTTTCACGGGGGCGTGGCTTGGCGCCCGAGGAGCATGGCGGCGTCCGGGTGAGGCTCTCCGGACCGACGCAGTGGTTTCGCGCTATTAGGCACTTTCCTGCGAAGCCACTCGATGCTGGAAACGTCCGAAGGTCTTCTGCACACAATGTGACTCCTGCCATCTCTTACTGCAACGGCGGAAGGCTTTTTTCTTCAAGTGAGGTTCTGCCCTCGGCGACGCGATATCGCGGCCGCCATTTTGTTTCCTTGTTCGAGTCACGGAGCTCCCATCGTCTGAAGACCAGCCTGCACATGCTTAAAAATATTTAAATTCCACTCGGAGTTTCATCAATGTGCCAACCCTCCTATGTAATCCCCAGGGGAGGTCCGACACCCCAGTTTCTCGCATTACTTCGAAATAGCTGAGGAGGGATGATTGTGGCAGCCATTTTGTGGATCCCTCTACATCGTCATTTGGTTAATCTTCGCTAACTCCTTCACAGTCTTTTTGGTTTTCGCACAACTCTTGAGTTGCCAATATATCTGCCCTCGCATTTGCAATTGTGACTTCTTTTTATTCTTTGTGGCTATACTGGAGCAAGATGCTACTTTGGTGTTTTTTGTTTTTTTATCTTTTTCTCGAGAATTGGTGAACATTATGTGGCCGTTTTCATTCACTCAACTCTCGCTTCTCTACCCTGGCCTATGTGGAGTTGGTGTCTCTCCTTCATACGTAGCTGATGATGTATGAGTGTCTTTGGCTACACCACTCTGACACTGTACGCAATCTTCTCAGTGTATCTTCATAGTGCATTATACTTATTTTAGGGAGGACAGTCCTGCGCTTATTATTCTCAAGTGCTCTGTCGGCCTTGCGATTTATGGGCAGATTGAAGGGAACTCTTTCTAAGTACTCAAAGCCGAAGAATATTTTTGTCAAAAACTCAATTTATTTTACTGAATTCTCCAAGTTGGAGGATTCTTTGGTGTCCTTGCCTCCGGATTCTGCGACAACAATGGATCCTACTCCTGTATCATCAGGGAAATCGATTACTAAACGCCTAAAAAAGGACCCTCCTTCTCCGCCTAAATCAGTCTCGCCTGTTTCCATGGAGATGCTGCTGGAAGAAATAAGGGCCCTCCGACCCTTTGTGGAAGAAACTAACACTAAACTACAAATTCTTACTGATAACTGGTCTCAAATTGACACAAGACTCACTGTAGTTGAACACAGCGTGTCCTCATTTGGAGATACTAGTGCCAATGTCTCTCAACTCAAATCTCAAGTCTCTGTGCTCCAGCGACAGGTTGAAGACCTTGAAAACCGCAATAGGCGGAATAACCTGCGCATTTACGGTCTGGCGGAGGGTTTTGAGGGGACGGATCCTCTCACCTTCTTTAAATCTTTCCTCCCCAAATTACTACACATGCCAGAGGATACTGTACTTAACATTCAGCGAGCACACAGATTGGATCGCCTCCCCTCAAATGCCTCACCCTCACAACGACCAAGAGGAGTCATCTTATACTTCTTAGAGTATACGGATTTGTTAAAAGTTTTGTCAGCGGTCAAATCATCTCAATGAATTACTTGGTCTGGCTCGACCTTATTTTTCGCACAGGATTACGCCAAGGTCACTGCTAACAGAAGTAAGGCATTTCTTAATATGAGACCTGATCTCCGGTCGATGGGAGCCCGTTATGGTCTTTTTCACCCTTGTCTTTTTAAGGTCACGTATAACAACAAAACAACAACATATGAGGACCCGCTGCGGCTACAAAGTTTCATAAACTCATGTAAGATAGATGCCATGGATTCTTCGGGGCCTTCATCCTCGTACAACGCTTGATTTTATGTATTTTCCTTACAGGTTTTTCACGTTCTGTTTTCTCCTTTATAGCATTGTTCATTCAATAAGTGCTATTCTTTGGATTTAGATAAGCTTAGTGTTTTAGTCAAGCTTCTGTGTATGTTGGGTTGCCTTGATTGATTTCACTGTTCTCTTGTTCATTGTATGTTTTATTAATTATCTTAATATTTGTTATTCTTCGCCTCCACAGATGTCTCACCCTCATGGCGTGTTCATCCCCCGGTCCTCCGTGTGGTCGAACCTGGATGTATCGTCTGTTCCATGTGGTTTCACCCCCCCTGTATCCCTGAACCTTCTTTGTGTAGGTATGTTATTATTCTATATCTTTTTTTTATTTTTATTTTCTCTTATCTATCCTGGTTTTTTTTCAGGTGTCGTTAATATTTTTCTCTTCCGTCTTCCTCTTCTCTCCTTGCATGTTCCTAGTATCTTCTATCTGTTACTTCTTGTACTCTTCTTCTTCCTTCTCATGTTCACTATTTCAACTCACTTAGATTTCTGCTTTTATCAATTTTATTGTTGGTTTTTATCAGCTCTTCTTTCTTTTTCTCTTTGCTCTATGGTAAACATGGTCATTTTCTTGTACTCTCATTCTCCTACTCACCTATGTCTTTTTATTTAATTGGATTGATGTTCAGCTTTTTTTCTTTTTCTCTTCTCCTTTTTTAACGTCTCATGACACTGAAAATAGTTTCTTGGAATGTTAGGGGATTAAATTCTCCCATTAAGAGTCAGAGAGTTTTAAGCCATCTTGCTAAATTAGGAGCAGATACAGCCTGTCTTCAGGAATCCCATCTTACAGCTGTTGAGTCATTGAAACTAAAAAAGGGTTGGGTGGGGGATGTTTTCTTTTCTCCAGGAGATGGTAAGCGTAATGGTGTCATGTTACTTTGTCGTAAATCGCTTCCTATTAAATTCATTTCACAGGATTCTGACGCAAATGGCCGCTGGTTAAATGTTAAATTGCTGTTGGGCGATGCTCCAGTCTCTTTTCTTATTGTTTATGCCCCCACTGGTGGTGACTCCTCATTTTGGTCCTCACTAGCTCAACAAATTACTTTGTGTATTGAAGATAATTTTATATTAGCTGGTGATTGTAATCCAGTCTTGGACCCATTTTTGGATCGAAATTCTATGGTCTCTTTCTTCCCTAATAAACCCCATAAATCTTTTGTTCACACAATTAACCAACATAAACTCCTGGATGCATGGAGATTATGTAATCCTACTACCCGCGAGTATACTTTTTATTCTCTCGTCCATCATACCCAATCAAGAATTGACTATTTTTTCGTATCCCATAATGTATCCCAAGCCCTCATGAATGCAGAGATTGGCTCCATCTTATTGTCAGACCATGCCCCTATTTCAATCCAACTTGATATTTTACCAAAGGTAAATGCTTCTAGGAGATGGCGTTTTAACAATGCCCTTCTTTTGGATCCCGCATTTACCTCCTCCTTCACTACCTTTTTCAATGAATATTTTCTATTTAATCAAAATGACTCTATGCCCTTCTCGACTATTTGGGATGCCTTTAAAGCCTCAGCCAGAGACTTCATCATTGGATATGTTGCTAAGAAACGTAAGATAGCTCGCAAACATACTAGTGACCTTTTTCATGAAATAAAGAGACTGAAGCAATCCTATTACTCCTCTAATTCGAAAGAATGTTTATCTGCCCTTATAAAAGCTAAGCTTCAGTTCAATAAGGAGTCCACTGATAACGCTTCATTGTATTTATTAAAATCCAGTGCGAAATTTTATGGTGGCCAAAACAAGGCAGGAAAAATTCTGGCCAATTATCTGAAAATTAAACATAACAAGCTCAATATTGATTCTATTTATGATGAACATTCTATTTTAAAATTCAAAGATACGGACATATTAACTGAATTTTCCCTCTTTTACAAATCACTATATACTGCAGAAACCCACCCAACAGATTATCTATTATCCCAATTTTTTTCCACTATTCAAAAACCCGCACACACTCTTCCGGATTTATCTCCTTTAGAACTAGACCTCACACAACAGGAACTTCTTGACGCCCTTCAACACCTTAAAAAAGATAAAGCACCAGGACCAGATGGTTTTACGGTTGAATTTTTTCTCTGTTTTTCCAAATTATTACTTCCCAAATTACATTCTTTGGTACATTCTTTTTGTTCCCCAAAAGATTCCACTGGTTCTTTTTCTGAGGCACATATCTGTCTCATTCCTAAGGAGGGCAAAGACCCGAAATTTTGTAAGAATTACAGGCCCATCTCCCAAGTTAACATCGATTATAAAATTGATTCCAAAGCCTTGGCTCTCCGCTTAGAATCCTTTCTACCAAATTTATTAGGTAAAGAACAATCTGGTTTCGTCAAAGGCCGACTCATCACAGATAACACACAACTTTTTTGGCATCTTATCTAAATCCTCCCATTTAAAACAGGCCCTTGCAGCAATAGCGTTAGACGCGGAAAAGGCATTCGATAGAGTTGAATGGCCATACCTTTTTTATGCCCTTAGATGGTTTGGTTTCGGCCCCAGGTTTATCTCTCTAATCTCTATTTCTATTCGAATCCCCGTGCTGCTGTCTGCGCCAATGGCTTAATTTCTCCATTTTTTTATTTGGGCAGGGGTGTACGCCAAGGTTGCCCTTTATCCCCTTTCCTATTTAATTTGGCTTTGGAGCCTTTCCTTTCAAAAATCCGTCAAAATAAAGATATACACGGATTTGAGGTCAAAAAGTCTCACATCAAACTCGCAGCATATGCTGACGATATTCTGCTTTTCATTTCACAGCCCAATGAGTCTATACCTGCTTTTTTAACGGAGGTGCAATCCTTCTCCTCTATTTCTGGGTACAAATTAAATACTGATAAATATGAGATCCAGCCCCTCACCAAATACACTTTTAAAGATGATTTTGCACCTTCTCACTTCACGTGTAGCCCGCATCATATTAAATATTTAGGGTTACATTTTACTCCTTCAATCCCCGATACAGTATCTTTATGTATGAATAAATGTATCCAAAAGATCTCAGAATTAACTACTAAGTGGCATCCTCTCTATTTGTCTTGGTGGGGCCACCTCGATACGATAAAGATGATGCTCTCCCCTATAGTGTTATTCACTATTTCCAACATTCCAGTCCCTATACCCGCCAAAACGTTTAAAAAGATTAATTCCATCCTTTCCTCCTTCCTATGGAATAACAAGAAATCTCGTTTGTCATTATCCAAATTAACTCGCCCTAAATCCGAGGGAGGAGTCAACTTTCCCAACTTTTCCATGTATCACAGGTCTTTCCTTCTACGCCAATCTGCATATTGGTTGAGCGATTCCAAAGATGAATGTCCTTTATGGACCTTAGTTGAGAGCTTATTTTTATCTCCTTTTTCATTTCAAGAGTATCTTTCTTTTTCTCGCAAACCACAATGTCTTTCCACTCCTATAATCAAACTCACGTCTCTGCTTCTGGGATCAAATTCCTCTTTGATTCATGGAAACTCTGATTCTTTCCTTAACTCAACAATCTGGCATAATAACTCCTTGCTAATACGCAATAAACCTTTCTACTGGAAGACTTGGAGGCAGAAGGGTTTAATTTGGGTTCATCAATTATTTTCTCACTCACAAATTATACCTTTCCCTTTACTCAGCCAATTGTTTGGCTTACCTGCTTCTTTTCTTTCTAAATACAATCTCCTCAGAAGGGCTGTGCTAGACACTTGCACTCATTTTGCCATTACACCTGCTGTTGCTCATACTCCTGTTTCAACTGATAGTCTTCATACCCTATTACGTACCAGGCCTAAAGCCTCCACTCTTTATACTCACTTATGTTGTCCTAGTGACACCAGACAAAAATCTAAAATAGAGAGTGCATGGGAGCAGGATTTGAGGTCACCTTGGCCCGTATCTTTCTGGGGAAGGATTTGGATCAAGATACGTAAATCCTCAAGAGCTGCCAATACAACACAAACATTGTTTTTTATTTATAGTAGGCTTTTGTTCTTCCCAAATTCCCTAAGTAAACGGTTTCCCTTGGTAATGGACAATTGTTGGACATGCTCATCCCCGAATGCTGATCTGTTTCATATGCTGTTCTCCTGCTCGTTTGTGCACAGTTTCTGGAAACGTGTATGGTCTCAAGTTGATTCAATTTTTGGCACTAACTTTGCTTTTTCATTTACTCACGTGTTTTTGGGAAGTCTATCTCCTATTTGGAATGATTACCCATCCAATGTCAAAATTATTGATTTGCTATTAGCAGTTGCCTTCCAACAAATTACTAAGAACTGGAAAGACTTCACCAAAATCTCTTATCAGGCCTGGTGGTATGCAGTCTGCCACAATCATAGGTTGGATACTTCTTTTGTTTACCCTGTATCTCTGGCGAAAAAACGTCTGAATCTATGGTCACCTGTTATGTTGTATATTGATGTAAGTGCCAAACGTTCTCTTTTGCCAATGCCATGTCAACAAGAAGTCCTCAAACCGCCATGATTCCCCTGATCATTCCTTTGTTTTACTTTAATATTAACTGCATTTCTTTCTCACCTTTTTGAGTTTTATTCTTATCGTATATTACTCCAATTCATGTATTTCTTTTGAGAGCTTCTTTGTATTGTAATGACCTATGCTTAATTCTATGCATTGTATGTTGACACCTTTATTCTCTCAATAAAATTCTTTTTGGAACTAAAAAAAAGACATTGTTTTCACTTTTTCTTAGCCTCAGAAAAAATCCAAACACCACCTGCCTCCTCGCGGGGGGGTGCAGACATGAGGAGCCTGAATAAAGACAAACCACAATTGGCTTCTTGTTTGCGTGCATACACACATACATGTCTTGGCCTCAGCAAAAATCCAAAAAGTGTCCAGCTTATCGCTGGGCACAGACACAAACAAACATATGTGTTCAAGTGAGGAGCATGGATGCAGTTTCGACTTGGGGAACCTACCAACCTCTGGCATTTCTGAAAACTAAACATTTATAGGAGTCCTGTCTTGTAGGATGCCAACACTTTAACTTACCCACAATTCTCTGCACATGTCTAACATTGGTTTATAAAGAGGATCTCCTCACATTCCTGTGACAGAAAGTTCTGGAGATTGTGGGGAACAACAAAACTTCCACCACTCACTGTTCCCACAATAAAAACAGCATCTCACATTTGTGGGTGTGCATATCGTAACTGACAGGAACAGGACAAATATGTGATTGTGTGAAGTCAAGTCTGTGTGAATGAGGTCTTCACATGGTCAAACGTTTGGCTTGCATCTGTCCCAAGCAATAGGCTTACTCACACCTGTGGGGTTCTTTTTGTATTGGAAGAAGTGTGGAAACACTAGGACATTTGCCATATGCCTGAAGGTCTGGAATTTTGAGTCACAGAAAAGTGAGGACATTGTGATTTTGTTTTTAACCCATACTTTGATTTTCTGGGGGCAATAAGTTGGGATTAATGCAAGCCTGTGGGTGGGTGCAAGGTGAGAGCTGGCTGAGTGCAGAGTAAGGGATCAGTGAGTGGTGGTGCCTGTAGAGTGTGCGGCTTAAGAGTGGATGGTACTTGGTCTGTAACTACAGGGTGCATAGCGTGCCTGTGTGATTGCAGGTTGAGTTGTGTATCTTTATAAGAGCAGGGTGGGAGATGTACGCATGTTAATGCAGAGAAATGTGCAAGCTTTTGTGTGTGAGGGCGCAGCACATTAAAGCCCAACCTATTGGCATTGCTAGTGCTTGCTGATATTGCAATTTCTCAGCGCCAGTTATGAAATGCAATGTCACTTTTATTCATTGTAAGTTGTGACTTTGCACATGCAGAAGCCAGAGAATTTAAACAGTGAAGCCTTTGAGAATGTGAACTCCCTTCATTATTCTGGTACTTGTATGCACTCACCTTGCTACTCTGGCCTCAAATACATAAAGCTCTGCAGCACCACTCAAGCCGTGCTCGATTAATAACAGCTAAATAAAATAAGTCAATGAGTGGTTGCTTTTATTTATATTTGTGTACTGTGGGTTTCCAGTAGGTAGTTAAAAAAGTTGATGGGTAAACTATTAACTCTTAAGATTTACAGGGAACATGTGGTATTTAAATGAGTATTATTTTCTTCAAAGGACAGAAGGTTAGTAGATAAAATGCTTAGACTTGCTTCTAATGTGGAACAGAATTGTAGGAATTCGAATTGATTACGACGCGTTTCACTTTCATCAAAACACCTCTCGGCCAGAAGAACGACAGGCCTGTTATTTTGCTTTGATGCAATGCAAATGTTTGTTGTGCATGCTTCTGCCCATCAATGCATAAATTAATGTTAATGCTCATATGGTGTGCTAGACAAACACGTGTCTTCCTTTGGGAGGGGATGTGCTGCTGACACCAGTGGAGTATTTTTCAGGCAATTAAGCTATCATTCTGGCCATTCCCTTCCTTTGTAACTTAACACACAAATTCCCGTCCTGTAGTGCATGACATACATTATATCATGTGATTGTCACAAATTATGCTTTATGATATTGATCTACTACTGCAGATACAACCAAGAACACACCGCACTGTAGCTTGATATCAGTCTCTGTCGAAACACAGTGCTTGAAAGAGAGATTACAGACTTATAAATGTGGTTGTAAGTACCCTTCATATTGATGATTTCCTGTTCATTGAGAAAATGGAAGTACATGTGCGTTTTTAGAGGCTTGCTTCAAACAGGAATTCAAAATAGACCCATACATGTGTCTGCCTGGTATAGCTGCAGAACCAGCATATGAGATTTCTTATATATTCATAAGAAAATATAAATTGTTCCAGGGTTTGAAAGAGCATAAGTCCTAAACATAAGTTGAAGACTCTCCAGTTCCAGCCAGAAAAATGGTGACAGAAGGGTGCCACATATGGGCGAGAAGGTTCTGCCTCACTCATTGCAGATGATAACTAAAGAGATTACAGTTGTTTTTCGACTGAAGTTTCTGTTATGAGCCAGCCGCGATGTGGCTCATGAGAATGGCCGCTTTTGATGACACAAAGGGGCATATTTATGAGAGGGTTGCGTCACATTTGAACCATGCAACATGGTACATGCGTGACGCATACCTCTAAGTCAGATTTTGTAAGCCACGTTGCTTTGCTTTGAGTTGCTCCAAAAATCTGGATTAGCACAACGCAGTGCAAATTGATGCTGTGCGTTACTCTGCCCTGGGAACTCCCATGGTTTTTGACGAATTCCCAAACTTACAGGACCTTGTAAACCTGGGAATGTGCCAAAAAGATACTCCTCCTCTGGAGAGGTGTAACGAGGAGAAATATCTTTATTTCTACTCATTACTTCCTCTTTCTATGTGTGCTTCATTCTGCAACACACATAGAAAGAGGAACATGCCTCTCAGGATTGTTTTTGTGCAGGAAGGTATCTCTTCCTCCACAAACACAATCCTGCATGCAATGCAGGCACCCTTGTACCATGGTGCAAGGCGGCCTGCGTTGGCGCTAGGTAGCCCATTGTGCGCCAGCATAGGGGAAAGTCAGGAATGCGCTGTATGCCTTAAATACAGCGCTTTCCTGCCCTTTTCCAGTGACGCAGCGCAGCAAGGTGACTTGTTGCGCTGCAATATTTTTTCATAAATTTGCCCCAGAGGGTAGTTTATGGGTGTACTGGGTGTGGGAAGTGTCAGAAGACCATTTACTGAGGCAGTGATTGTGCTCCTGGAGAGAGGTTGCTAATGTGGGTGATCAGAACGGAGACTTGTTATAGAAATATTGAGCAGTAGCATTATAAGTGGCTCATTCGGAGTGTGGCTTAAATAATGAAAGTTAGTATGAGCAGGGTAAACTCTAATTGTATCTTTTCGCATTGAAATACAATTTGAATGTATTTTGTTTTGGTAAACATTTGAAGTTCATATTGCTGTCTACCATAGGTTTTTGGGGTTTTGCTGGAAGCTTATCCTTCCAGTACAAAATACTATGGTAAGACAGTTTAAAACTTTTCCAACATTCTATGGGTTCTAACAGTACAGCACACATGCAATGTTGGAAAAGTTAAGAAAAAGGAAAACATTTCTCCTTTTTAATCTCAGAGCCAAAGAGGAGTTATTTTTTGGCACAAAGCCCTGTCTACCACCATTAGGAGGAAGGGCTTTACGTCAGAATCACATGAATGCTTGCACAGAAGTGCCCATGTACCTCCTATGGGTTGTCTCCTTGATGCAAAGAAACACATAGCAGCACTAACACTACTTTGTGTTACATTAGGGATACTTTTAGGCGGAACTAAAGCTTTGCGCTGGAAAGTAAATCCCAAATTAAGAGTCTGCACCAGTTTTATCACTTTTCTGATGCAAACCTGGAACCTATTGTTAGTAAATCTGGTCCCAAGTTTGTGTTTACAATGTGGCAGACTAAGGGGCAGATTTACAAAGATATCACACAACACAGCACAGCAAAGTTTCTGTGCTGCATTGCGTGAAAGGGAGAAATCTGGAAAGCACAATATCTACCAAGCTATGGCATTGCCCTGCTCTCTTCCTATCGCAGGCGCACAATCAGGCTGGCTGGTGTCACCATAGTGCAAAGGTGTCTTCATGATGTCTGGTAAAGGCTTTGTACTGGAAAGGTACCTTCCTGTACAAAAATACTATGCCTAGACAAACATTTCTCACTTTAGATGTGTGCTGTACAGGGCAGCACAGTTGCAAGGTCAGAGACGTTTGGAAAAATAAAAACATTTCACCAAGTTAAAGCCAACGTCAAAGAGGCATTATTTTTTGGTGCAAAACTCTCTCTACTACTGGTAATAGAGTTTTGCACCAAAACCAATACATAGGTGGTTGCATGGGAACACCCATGTACCACCCATGGAACGCCTTGCTGACGCAAAGTAATACTTTCAGGCAACTTCCCAGCGCAAGGAATGTAAATTTCAAATTAACATTTTGCGCCGATTTGCCGAACGTTTGTGATGCCATCAGTGCAGAATGTTGTAGATTTGCCCCTGAATGTCTGTATTGATTTTTCTTTACGTCTTAGAGTGACTGGACTTGGATCTTGAACATGTTTTGAATGACCCAAATTATTTTTTTGTTGTGGTGTCTGTTCTGGGAATTCAAAAGTGCCAACGGACAGCTGACATCATTTTATCTGCACGAAGATGGCCTGTCTGACACATAGCATGACACCGCTTAAGTAGTTTTAGTTGGAACCAGAAGTTATGCACGTATAAACAGTCTGTAAAATATGGTCAATTCTACATCAGTTGGAATGTGCCACTCAGAAGTAGACCTTCAATCTGTGGAACTTCCTCCATCATCATACCGTAAAGTAGTGTTACTTACTAAAGTGTGTACTTTCCTCTCTTTTTCCTTGAGGATGACTTACGATGTCTCGTTTCCTATAGGGTGCTCCGTAGAATTATATTGCAACGTAGTAAAATTTAAGAAGAAATAATACAACGCAGATGAAATTCTGTTAGAATCCTTTATGGTTGTTATAATCAATAAAAACAGGAAAGGGATATCTAGTACCAACACGATTCTATCACTATATCTAGAATGCGCGTTCCACCACAAATAATTCTTTATGTGCACTGTGAATTTGATTATAGGTTGATAGAATTTCTTCGGGACAAATGCTACTAGGTAAACCTAGATAGTATGGCTCCTGTGGGGATTTAGTGTTGTACCCGAGATTATTGTTGCGTATGATTTAACAAAAGGGAATTTTTTATGGGTGCCTCAGCGGAATGGCACTCATTTTAGAGTGGCCTTGTGAGACGAGCACCCACAGTATGAGAGTCCTGGAAGAATTCAAATTGAAATGAGCAACTCTTAGAAATGATCAGCCTTCCTTCACAGTTCCTTTGTAGGACTTTCAACAATTGAGTTAGACAAATTATGGTCCATTGATACTGCAGTGGTTGTGAGGTTCAAATACAAAAATACACAGTGATAACAGAAAATTGGTATTCATTGACATAAAACATAAGATGTTTATTAGGTCTAGTACATACCAAGGTGACAGCATGAACCGTATTTGGCTTCTGTTGGTGACACACTAATGGCTATTAGGATTGAACAGATTCTGCTACCTTTGTCAAAGTATCCTAAAATGTAGGTGTACACATTTTAAGAATGTTTCTTTTGTTTTGTGGCCAGGATAGCGAGTTCCTTGATTTATGCTCAAAATAGGTTCTGTCTTACAGAAATAGTATCCTGAGTAGA
Source organism: Calotriton arnoldi (assembly GCA_963921515.1). Lineage (NCBI taxonomy): Eukaryota > Metazoa > Chordata > Amphibia > Caudata > Salamandridae > Calotriton > Calotriton arnoldi. Next base: position 932,512 of record CAWUFW010000084.1, on the reverse strand, counting down.
CTATATAGGAGGCAATGTGACTTGCAATAAGCAGACTCAAAGCACACCTAACTATGGGGCTCACTACGATGGCGGGCGGACATCAGTCTGCCCGCCATCGTTGCGGTTCTGGGACCGCCCGCCGGTAAGGCGGTGGTCCCGCTGAGTGTATTAGGATGTGCCCGCCACTATGGCGGGCGCATCCAGGGCCCTGATCATTGCGGACGGTGCTGCTGGCTGCAGCACCATTCGCAAAGCCAAAATGCCGCGTAGTGCATTTCCATGCACACCGTGGCAGGCACCATGCGGTGCCTGCCACCTTATGCATGGAAATGTAGGGGGGTACCATGGGTACCCCCCCAGTGCACATACACCCTCCCCCCACACAAAGGGGGCCCGCAACAGGCCCCCAAACCCAGCCTCCGCCAGCCTTTCCATGGCGGTTCCACCGCCATGGAAAGGCTGGCTGACGCCAGCATTGTAACCTGGCGGGCGGTGCCTGCTAGGCACCACTGCCATTTTACCCATGCTGACCGCTCCGCCAGGCAATCGTGACGATTGCCTGTGGCAGAAGCGAGGAGGGCGGTCTTTGTGACCGCCGCGGTCACAAAGCGATTCCCCCCGCCATCCTAATATGGCGGGGGAAACGGGAGTCAGATGGCGGAGGGACCGCCACCGCCGGCCCGGCGGTGGTGGTCCCTCCGCCATCCTAATGAGCCCCTATGTTCCCATTTTATTTCGGAATTGCACGATTTGAGACGAAGATGATACCAATTTGGGGGGCACTGAAAAGATCAAATTACACTTATTAGAATATTAACATCCTCTGGTGTTGGAGGTATGCTCATGTATTTGCCCAGATGTAAGGTATGTTCGATCCATCACCCTGATCTTTTCAGCTTGCATTTTCTTAAAGGCAGTGATATCTGATATACAAGAAATAAATATAAAACTTGTTTCCTATTGTGAGAAGTCCCTACAAAAAAATGATGATGCAAGACTTCACAAAATTAATTTGCAAAGTGTCTCTTATAGTTAGTGTGCTAGTACAATTTGTGTAAAATTCTGGCCAGCCTTCAATTGTATTTCCATTGCTGGCTCTTTTTAATGGGCTTACCCCTAACAAAAACACTACTGCTATTGTTAGCCTGGGAGAATTTCTCACCATAGTCCCATCGGCTAGGTCAGATACTCATGCACAAAAAGCTCCCTTTCCTTTGTTGCAAAAGAGAAATACCATGCTAAGAATTCTTTTTCCTCTTTTACTTTGACTTCCTTTTATTTCTCTCACGTGACATGGTTTAAACGCAACAGTCCTTTTCTCTTTTGCTTTAGAATTATCTCTAAGTTTAGCAAAGTTTAGCAAACTGTGGGAAAGGAGAACAGTTGTGACTTTTTCTATATGCTTGTTTGTCGTTTCCCAAAAGTGACACTTGATCACTGACCTTTGGGTGTGGGTCAATTACACTCTAGTAGAACTACGTCGGATATTCTAAGAAGATTGCTTGCTCTCTACAATAAGTAGAGAGTTAATTTCAATGCCTAGAAGTTTGGAAACTTCAGGTAAGCTCTGCTTTAAAAGATATTCAGTAAAAGAAACTCCTATTGAATAAATTAGGGATTTGGGGTCCATGAAGCTGCATCACAATTCAGATAATAGATTGTGAAAGCTAATCTTGATTTTTGTCAAGGAACCCAAAAGAGAAATAAATACTGATAACTTAAGAAGGCCCCCAGAAAGACATACATATTGAAGCTGGTAGATGCAAAGAAAGTTGAATCACCAGAGAAGCTACTTGTTGTACCAAAACAGAAGGATTTGGAATTTTATAAAGGTTAATGTGATGTGAAATGAGGAATACACCACAAAAGATAGAGAACAGGTTGGAATTATATAGGGGAGCGGTGACCTGGACAGTAAATGATTCACTTGGTTGTATAACACAATATTGATGTCAATAATATCTACTTACAAAAATATAGCATCAACTACATTATCAATGTACGTATATAGTACCTGTTCTTATTTCCACATCTACTTACCTACACTCACCCTTACAATGTAGTGTTTTAGTATCTGTAATAGATGTAATGTTTTTAGATCATATAACGCAGCTGATAAAGTGGGGGAATATTTATTAAGCGAAGATAATAATTAGCTGCTTCTTGAAAGGAGACATTCAGTTTAACATTGAGCATGCATAGGATCAGGAGACTGAATGCTACCTGGGTGGGAATAAACATTTTGGCTTTCTAAACTGTCATGGATAATCGCTGTATTCTGAATGGATGTCAAAGAAGTAGCACATACCTCAGTTGCTTTCCATATCTGGCATTTAATTCTGATCTGATTTATTGCAAATGACAGTTAGCAGGGAAGAGGAGGATATGGCCAGGACAGGAGGGATTAAAACCTATAGGAATGATGACATGCGAAAGCATAGATGAGTGTGAACAAGGCAGGGGACCCTGCTGAAACGCGTAACAGCATATAAAATAAAGACAACCTGATCAAGAAGACTGGAGCTGAGGTGTCGGTGTCTGGCTAATTGAATTTGGATGCCTGGAGTTGGTCTTTGATGAGTATAAATTTCTATGTAAATAAAAAATATATTTTGTGAATTTAATTTAATTTTTCATGAACTTACACTTCTAGATGGTACAGATGGAGGTTTGGATTCAAGATAGTAAATTACCTTAAGTAATGCGTTCAATATATCTAATTTGGAGTTCAACTAAGCAAGCTTTATTATAAATGTTCAGTTATCTGAGCAGTTTGTATGACCCTAGCAGGATGACTCTGGCTTTCAGTAAAAGAATGATCAGCCTAATATATTATTAAAAATTAAGCAATTCACATCCAAACTACAGAAACTTCCTGAGACGCATTTCTAAAAACTTGAAACTATTGAAGTCTGAATTTTGGGAGCCAATTTCTAACTTTTATTGGACTCACAATAAATTCCAAGAGTATAAAAGGAATTCTATAATAGTCATAAATTTCCCTGAACATTCCAATGCATGTATAACGTTTGCAAATTTTCCACAAATTTGAAAATTCTGCATGCCACATCTAATATTAATGTTTATTTAATGTTTTTACATTTTTACCTTACATCTTATTAAAATCCTGCCAATTGCCACCACACAAAAAACAACCTAGAAAAGCTACATGAATACTCACAGATGTCTGAATTTTTGAGCGTTCCACTAATTCTGAGGGGGACTCACCACACATACAAACGCCCTTAAAATTTCCAATACCACTAAATTTGAGAATTCAGATATCCCCAAATTACAATTGATTATTCACATCTGCACATGCCCTTTGCATCACTTAAAATTGGACATTTATGTATGCGGAGTGGTCATTCTGGACACTTATAATCATCTCAGGAGAGAAAATGTTTTTTATTCAAGATCTTTACGTTTATCTTAACATTATATTCATCTAGCTTTAAAGGTGGAACTTCTCTTTCTCAAAGAGTCATACTCATTATATCAAATGGGACAATGAACCCCATGGAGTCAAAATTCTTTGAATGAGGATATGATAGTTAAATGTTATTTAAGGCCTGGTACAGCTGGGCTGTACGTCTCAACATAAGTACTATAGTTGGTAACAGTGGACAGAAGCTACCAGAGTACAGTTAAAATATAACCCAAAGTCATATGAGCTGAAACTGACTATACCAAAACAGTGCTATTTGCTAAGAAGTGGTCCACAACTGCATTCGGCTTTTACCCAACCCTCCATCCTGCCTCCTCTTTTGTAATAAGTGTGGAAGAAATTATAGGGCTTTAGCTACAAGACGTCACTAGTAATAAGCATAACAAATATGACTATTCACGGACAAAAAAGAAACATTTTGTTTAAATGCCTTTGATGTTCCAGGTATAATAAACATGTTGTGATAATTACCTTCTCAGTCATCTCACTACCAATTACAGTCAATTTCCTGGCACTCACTGCATCTGTGCTTATCACATGGTGACTTGGCTTGAACTGTGTGAACAAAACCACACGAAGTTCAAAGTAAAATCCGAATACGTAGGCCCTTTAAATGTTGCCATTATTCAAAGTTCACAGTCCACATACACCAAGTAACCTGGCAACCAAGCCTGTCATCTCCTGCTGAAAAAAAACTACACTTGTGCTTACAAATCAGTAAAAGCAGTGCATGGCGAAGCCTGAATTATGAGGCTACAGTATTAGAATGTTTTGTAATTGCAAGGAACAGTGCTATCAAAGGGCAAAGGTAGAGGATGTCATTTTGTGTTTCATTTGTTCACAAATTGAGGTGAGAAGCAGAGAGAGACTGATATTTCTTTAGCCCTTTAAGATGTTGCCAGGTTTCACAGTGGCGGCTGGTAGGGAATGGTGGTGGGGGAGCGGGGATGTGGGGGAGAGGGGACGTGGGGGGTAGAAAATAAAAAAATAAAGAAAACTTACCTGCTGGTCGCGTCGCCAGCCACCACCTCTCCGTCACCTCTCCTCGTCACAGGAAGCACCCGGGCTCCCAGGCTTCCTAGGCCAATGAAAACGCTGCAATGCAGTGTTGTGATTGGTTCCCCTAAGTTCCCCTAACCCAATCACAACGCTGCATTGCAGCGTTGTGATTGGTATGAGCGCTATGGTTCGACACTCAGACGGGGACAGGGAGCCTGTGCATGTTCCCCATCAGGCTGTTTAATGTAGCCAAGTGGGGAACATGCAAAGTGCGCATGAATGTTTGGCCGGCCCAAGACGGCCGGTCAAACATTCATGCGCACTTTGAGTGTGTTCACCTTTTCTCCCCTGGCCCCTGCTCTGGCCAGCCCCGCCCCTCCTTGTACCTAGGAACTGAAAAATAAAATGATAATAACGTTTAATTATTATCATTTTATTTTTCCTCTGCACTGCTCTTAAAGCAGGGGGGCGACTGGCCTCTGCCTTAGCAGAGGAGACGCCCATGCCATCAAGACTGTGGAAGGATAAACCTTGCACATGGATGGATCATCTGCAAGAGCCCAGAGGTTTGACTTTAATCAGAGATCATCTGAGTGGCTGCTGGAGGTGTGATGGTTAGTTAGGTATTCATGCTGAGTCATACTGCTATGTGCACTGGGCAAATGGCTTTGAAATTAGTGTTGTTTGGGTGCCAATACAGTGCAGTCTAGAAGTGATTGATGTGATCCATATGCTTCATATCAAATGAAAGCAGGCTGCATAATTCTGTATTGTCTGAAGTCTAATTCATTTCTTGGGATGAGAATCAGGTCGGTGCCTTACAGTTATCTGGGCATGGAAATTTCTACAGGGCAATCTGGAGAGTGATGAGCTAGCAACTTACCCACATTGCAGATTCTATACTTTGAAGATAGTTTTAGCAAACACGTCGCTTATGTTTGTGAAATCATAATTTAGCAATCAGTTTTTAGACAACTGATAAGAGTAACTCACAATTGGAACTTGTCTCACTGTTAGTTGTATGAGTGCGCAATAAAACACTTGTAAAATCAAGACACACTAGTTCCCCCTATTTTTGCTTTGCCATCCACAAAGTCACAGTGACTTCAGTAAAATAAAGTCAAACTGCAGCAAATCAGAGGCTAAAGTTGTTTTCATCCACAGTTTACTGGATGTTGTCATCTTTGTGCCACCATTCACAATGATGACCACTTTGGTGACATCAATCAATCATCAATCAATCAAGGATTTGTAGAGCGTGGCAAATCACCTGTGAGGGTCTGAAGGCACTGGAGTTACTGCTGCTTCCTGGTGGTCTGTTCTTTCAAACAGCCATGTCTTTAGTCCTTTTCTGAAGTGCTGGAGTGATGGGGTGGTCCTGAGGTGCAGCAGGAGGTCATTCCATGTTTTGGCCGCCAGGTGTGAGAAGGGGTGTGAGAAGGAGCGCCCTCCGCTGTTGCTTCGGCGGATCTGGGGGAAGTCTGCGAGGAAGGGGGAGGTGGATCGTAAGTGTCTGGTTGGTTGATGGTAGGTCAAGCATTTGTAGATGTAAGCTGGTCCTTCATTGTGCAGGGCATTGTAAGCATGGGTCAACATCTTGAACTGGCATCTCTTCTGGATCGGGAGCCAGTGTAGCTTCTTGAGGTGTGGTGTAATGTGGGATCATCTGGGGAGGTGGAGGATGAGTCTGGCTGCTGAGTTTTGTATTGTCTGTAGTCTCTTCAGGAGTCGTGCGGTGGTCCCTACATAGAGTGCATTCTTGTAGTACAGACTGCTGGTGACGAGGGCCTGTGTGACAGTTCTTCTGGTGTTGACTGTGAGCAACCTGAAGATCTTGCAGAGCATGCGTAGGGTGTGGAAGCAGGCAGATGAGACTGTGTTTACCTGTTTCTTCATGGACAGCTTGCTGTCCAGGATGATGCCACGGTTGCAGGCGTGGTCTGTCGGGGTGGAGGATTGGGCCACCATGCGTCGTTCCATGGAGAAGTGTTGTTCCCAAAGATGAGGACTTCCGTCTTGTACATGTTGAGCTTGAGACAGTTGTCCTTCATCTTGTCAGCGATGTTCATCATACATCTGTGGAAGTTTGCTCTGGTGGTGGAGGGGTCTTCGGGCTGCGAGATGCTGAGCTGGGTGTCATCGGCATAGGAGATGATGCTGAGTCTGTGTGATCTGGTGGTGCTGGCCAGGGGGGTCATGTACATGTTGAAGAGAGTGGGGCTGAGTGCAGATCCTTGGGGGACACCGCAGATGATCTTCTTGGGGTCCAAGGTAAACAGTGGGAGACTGATTCTCTGGGTACTTCCGGTTAGGCATGAGGCGATCCAATTGAGGGTGTCTCCCTGGATTCCGATGAGGTGGAGTCTGTTGGTCAAGAAGTGATGGAAGACAGTGTTGAAGTTGTCTTGCAGGTCCAGGAGGATGAGGGCTTCCATTTTGCCACGGTCGAGGATGGCCCTGATGTTGTCAGTGGCTGCAATCAGGGCTGTCTCAGTACTGTGGTTTGCTCGGAATCTGGAAAGAGAGGGGTCCAGGAAGTTGTTGCGTTCCAGGTGTTCAGTGAGTTGCTGGTTGATTACCTTCTCAAGAACCTTCACAGGGAAGGGGAGCAGGGAGATGGGCAAGTAGCTCTTTGGTTCTGCTGAGTCGGTGGAAGGTTTCTTCAGAAGAGGCCTCACTTCAGCGTATTTCCAGTCCTCGGGGAAGGAGATCGAGGTGACGCAGGTGTTCAGAACTTTCCTGAGCTTGTCACCAATCATCTTGCTCTTGAGGTTGAAGATGTGGTGGGGACATGGGTCCATGGGTGCACCCGAGTACATGGAGTCCATGATGGAGATTATGGCTTGAGTTGTGAGAGGGTCCCAGTGGGTGATCTGGTGTTGGAGGTTTGTGTTCATATGTATGAGCAGGCTGATGCTGTCGATGGTGGTGGATTGTGGTAAAAGACAGCCAGGGTGTCACATAGTTCTTGGGAGAGGGTGATGCTGTTCCTGGCAACTGCAGGGTTGGAGAACTCCTTCACAATGGTGAAGGGCTTCTTGCTGCGGTTTGTGCTGGTTTCTATGCAGTCTGCTATGGCGCTCTTCTTTGTTTCTTTCAGGAGGCCGTGGTACTGGTTGATTTGCATATAGCTGGGTCTGAACTGGGGTGGTGAAGTGAGCTAAAGAACGATGATGGATTCAACCCAGATCTGTGACTGGGGGTGAGTGTCTGAAAAGTTTCAGCGCTCCGGCCATCATCTCCTTGTGTTTGCACTGGTTGAGTGCTGCCTTGAAGGTGGTGTGGTCTCCTTTCTCTTTGCTGGTGTGCCACTTCCTCTTTAGTTGCCAGCAGATGCGTTTGGTCGATTTCAGCTCTGGCAGGTCCTTTGGATTTGGCTAGCTTGGCGGGGGCGATCGTGTCAGCGCATTCGGTGAGCCACTGGAAGATGTTCTTCGCAGCCTGTTTTGGGTTGGATGTTGTGTCTGGGAGGTGGGTATTGAGCGCCTTGTTCCACAGGTTTACTGATATCTTTTTACAGTTTCTGCACGAGGAGTGCAGGGGTTAAGGTGCAAGTGTTGGGAGGTCCTGAGATGGTGAAGTGGATGCTGTAATGGTCGGTCTAGGTGAGCTGGGAGACATGGTTGTACTTGACTGTGTTGCTGGAGTTGAAGATGGGGTTGAGTGTATGCCCTGTGATGTGGCTAGGGTAAGTGACAAGTTGCTTAAGGCTGATGTTGCTCATGCTTTCTAGGAGGTCGGTCATATTGATGATGCTGGGGTCATTGAGGTGGAAGTTAAGATCTCCTAGGAAGATGTAGTGCTCGGTGTCAATGGCGATCAGGGCCATTAGGTAAGGGATGGCGTTGCAGAACCTGGTATATGGTCCTGGTGGTCTGTAGTCAAGGGTCCTCTGATGGTGTTTTTTCCATCTATGTGGAGGTGGAAGTTGAGATGCTCCATTATAGGGGTTGATTCGTCTGAGGAGGTCGTGCAGCGGATGGTGTCCTTGTAGATGATTGCAATTCCACCTCCATGTTTGTTGATTCGGTCCCGGTGAATTATCTTGTAGCCTTCGGGGGTGGTGATGGCGATGTCCAGGCAGGATTCAGCCAGGTCTCTGTGAGGAAGATGACTTCGGGGGTGAGGGATGAGATTGTGTCCCAGATCTCCCTAGAGTGTTTGCTGCATGATCATGCGTTGAGTAGGATGCACTGGATTAGTACTGTGGTGTTCTTAGTCGGAGAGGTGGATGCAGTCGTGTTTGCAGTGACTGTGGTGTGTCCGACACTGTTTGTTGCTCTGGGTCTGGGGTCTAGGGCTCGGAGCTCTGCAGCGGTGTATTTGTAGGTGGCAGGAGGGCCCCGGTTCCTGGTTCTGGGTGCGGTCCAGGTGCAGACGGGCACAGATGGGCTTGTCCTGCGGCATGTCCGCTGTGTTCATCTGCTACACGCGTCTGCTGTGCCGTCATGCTGCTAGCTCCTTTAAGTAGGTCCTGGGGGGTGAGAGGGTCGCTGAGAGGCAGTGGGTGTGGCCGGTGGCAGGAGGAAGGGAGAAAAAACGTCGGAAAGTGAGCAAGTGGCAAGAGGGAAAACAAACCAACAATCAGGTAATGATGAGCACAAGACAGAAGAAACAGGATGCAATCTGGGCAGTAACACAGCAGGGAAACTAATTGCAGGACCTGCTCCCAGTGACATGGAAATAGTACCTTGTAGAATTAAATATTAAAGGTACACAACATGATAATGTGCTTACCCAAAGCACTGAAAGTTTAAGATTTTTAGTGAAGTGCATCGAATTAGTGGAGTCGGCAGAAGAGATTATATATTTGTGGTGAGCAGGAGGCACAGAGACGTTTTTCAAGGGGCAATGAAAAGATAGGTATGTTTGCATCAGTCAGTGCTGCAGATACTAGGGCACCAGTTCAGATGGTGTGTGCCAGCTTTGGCGGTGTTCCTGATGCTGGAGCAGTGTTTTGCCCATTATTTGCTTAGTTGTAGATACAGCGCACACTTGGCTAGTGCTAAGAAGCATGAGATATTTTTCTCTGGGACTTTAGTGCAGAAGTAAGACTTTTTGTTACTGCAATTTATACAGCTGTATCATAGTTTGGTTCTTTCTTTGTATATTCTTTTCCCCATTAACAGGTCCCTAACTTTATAAATGTATAAAGCTTTATCTGTCATAATCTTTGATTTAAAATATAACACAAGTATGATTTCAAATTTAAGAGCCTTGTAAATATATTTTTAAATCTTCTAAAACCCATTAAAATGATTATATCAATAGTGAGAGGATGAACTATTGGGCATTTGTTTTAGGAGAGGTAGAGTTGGACAAAAGTGATGTGCTGTATTGTAGTTATCCATAGAAAATCATTAAAAATAACACACATCGGACTGCAAATATTTTCTGGTAAGATGTCACCCCATTCCAACTCTTGATTGTTCTTTCCTCCTAATATATAGGCCACCGCCCAGCAGTGCAAACTTTCAAGGAGCCTTACTAGTTATTGTGACTGAGACTCTTCTGAGAAATTGCTTGGTATACATTCAAAGAGAAATCAATATCTGGTTTGACAAGAAAACCCTAACTACAAACACAGCTATCACACCCAGCCTTCAACCTCCAACAAGTTGTTCATGCCTAACTCACTCTGCTGGATAAGTGTTGGATGCAAAATGTTCTCCCCAGTGACAGTCCACAGTGTCTGACAACTCCCCAGTAGTCTGGAGTGACTCCAATTTAATTCCTGTAAGAAAGTGGGCTACTGGTTGAAGTGGGTGAAACCCTTCTCAAGCAGCAACCACAGTTCTTCTCAGGATGAAGTCAGCAGCAAACCCTAAATTAAGCTGTACTCAACTCTCGGGTCACTTGGCACAGAGCAGTCATGCTCAACTCAGAGGCAATGTGCAAAATATTTGTGAAACACATTAAACAGTAACACAGTGAACACACACCACAAAAAGATCCCACACCAGTTTAGAAAAACAGGGTAATTTTTCAAGAATAACAAAAGACCAAAATGGCAAAAATCTAATCAGTAGGACCGGAGGTATTCAATTTGAAAGATTATAGTAAAAATAGCACCAAAAGGCTTAAAGCACCAGCTGTGGATGACTGGTCGAACTGGATCAAGATAAAGTCACAAGTTTAGTCTGGGTCCTGAGCCCGCTGAACTGCGTACCTTAAATCCTGGTTTGCGGAGCGTTGCCAGCACCCGCGTCGAAGATGAGTCGTGCAGCCAAAGAGATGCGTTGGTTCTGTGATGGGGCAAAGCTGCAATGCGAGGTCCTTCGTTGTCACTGAGGATCCCGTCAACAAGGGCTTGTGATGTGAAGTCTGACACCGAGGAAGCGTCGCACAGTTGTGGAGATGCGTCGGTTCCGGAAAGCTGTGAGGCTGTGTTGCAGTGTTTTATTATTATACTACTCTTATGCCTATTTATATATAATTAATCTATATAATTTTTTTAAATAAATATTTAACTCTCCTTTATTTCAGTTATTTTTATGGATTGCATTTAATTAATTAACATCATAATTTTCTATAAATCTCCAAAATTAGGTTTGAAATGAATTACTTTTACTATTTTTTACTATTAAATTAATTAACATTAACTTTTATTTCATTTAAATTACTTTTAACAGCTAGATTTAATTGATTAATCTCTAATATGTAGATATATCTAAACATATATCTAAAGCTGTCAATGGGCTGATTGGAGGACATATTCAAAAGTTTGTGACATTGTGGTAGACATCCACTTCGGACACCTGGATCCTTTAGAGCGTGAAAGGAGGACTCCTCATAGAATTTTCTTCTCTCCTCCATACTTAAGGCTTTTGCCTCAGAGTAAGGCTAAGAAGTTGACAATCGATCAGGCATTCGTGACTTCACCAAGGTGGTGGCACTCACTGTTGTCCTTCTCCATCCTCAAGGTTGGTTTCAGTTCTCATTGTGGAATGATTAGCATCTTCAGGCTGCATCTCACGTTTCTGTTCTCTTTGTGGGATGATTGGCATCTTCAGGCTGCATCTCATGTGGAAGCCTTGAGGAGATTGACAGTTCTTCAGTCATGCCTGAACCCTCATGGTTTGCTTCTCAAATTTCTCCCACAACAAGATATTCATCAGAGCCCACATCTGGACTGAACTGGATGTAGTTTTCCTGCCTTCAGTTGGTCAGAGAAGAAAAGAATTACTCTATTTTCATTACTGCCCCTTTGTCATGCTCCAGTTTATCCATGATTACTGCTCGTGCACTACATAGACCCTCATGTATCAATACATTTTACAGCTGGTAAGGCTCCAGTTTGTAAAATAAGACCCTTTCTGACCGTACAATTAATTTTTTTATGGTATCGAATCTTATCGAATCGCTCATTGGGTTTGGGAATAAATACAAATTCAGTATTTGGAAAGGGTGGGTTAAGGATGTCCCTTCCAGATGCAGAATCTTTAAGGTATGCATTAATGTTTTGCGACCAACACCCTCAACGGAGGCGGTAATTCATTCGCAAATGAACAGGGGTCCTTATTCCTTTTTCTGAATGTTCACAAAAAAGTTTTTTATGAGCAAGCAGAGGTCAGTGAGACCACTGCTGAGACAACTGCCTGCTCATAAAAATGGTTTGTGCAATTTTTCTTTTTTTATTGTTTAAACGGAAAAACAAAGATAGCTATATTTAAAAGCAATCACAGACATGGTGGTCAGTAGGCCGGTCACCAAGCTTCTCGATGTAGCCAATAATAGTGGGTCTCAATTTAAAACTTTACTCATGCATATTAATGGGGTAGGCCGAATGCGACCCCCTACGAATTGGTATTTTGGGAATCTATTAATATATAGGTCGGTGAATTTGTTGGAAGTTGGTGCACAAATTGTGACCACTTCTATCAAATCCATTTTTGTACATTCCATTTATGGAATTGCAAATTGTGATTCATTATTTGTCGCAACTTACAATTCCTTAAATGGAATCTTCGTACATGAGGACCATAGTCTTTGGGCATGCCTGCATATTTGTCCCCTTCTGGTGCCTCTCCAACCTCTTTAGGACCTGGCATCAGACGACTTTAGGGCTCTGATATTGATGTCTTCCTGTCTTAATCTGCTGTTCAAAGGTGGATGGATTCTGCTTAGTTTCAAGGACTTTACTCTCCATTCAAGGGCTGCATTCTGATTATGTATGATGTCAGTTTCATGGGTTGGGGAACTAACCTGGACTCCTCTACAACCCAGGAATGCTGTTTTCTGATGGAGGATGACATTTCTCAAACTGGAAAGAACATTAAGCTGTGTTTTGAGCTCTCTGTCAATTCCAACTCTAGTGCAAGGGTCACCCTGTTCTTGTGCAATCAGAAAACAAGATGACTGTGACTTATGTAAAAAAATAACGTACCCCCAAGCTCTCAACATGTTGGCTCTGTGACAGGGACTTGGTTGGAACATTATCCATTGTTACTAAAGGCATCCTACAGCAATGGTTTGAAAAATGTTGAGGCAGACAAGCTGTGCAGGTGCTTTCCAACCTTCCATGATCCATCCCTTTGTCCTACCACCTTCAGTTCAGGATGTCTTTCCTGGACATCTTTGCCTCCTTGTACTTTGGTTGCTTACCATGTTTTGCGCCACTTTCCAGTGCAGGAGGCTTGGCAGGTGGATGCTGTAGGGACTTTTGTAAAAATAATGTAACCATAGGGACTTATGTGCCGGGCATTGCTGGTTTGAATTAGTAAAGATTTAATTGGTAGAGATGGCTATAAAAATGACTTATGGGAGCTTTAACATTGATTTTATTAACCAGCCTACTAATATGGTGAGTCTGATGTACTTCACTTGGAGCCTGAGCAAACCAAACGCAGAGAAATATTTGACATGCTAATCTAATGCTCACAAATATAAAGCAGTATGTAATGCATTTATAAGTGCAGATCTTTTAAGGGAAAGATATGTGGAGATTTTGTAAATATTAAATGTTCATGCTTTAAGGGATCATTATGAAGTTCCATGAAGAAGCTGAAGCCCAGGTTGTGCTCCTATCAATTAGCACAATTTTTTAGCATGGCTTCAGGGGCTTACAGTTTGAGGGTGCCGTGATATGAAGTCCCAGGTGGTAAAGTACCTAGGGCCATTATTATTTTGCAGAAAATGCAACTAATATAGCCCGCTTCATGTTGGGTCAGGCCTCTGCATCAGCAATGTTATTCAAAATGTATAAATTCCAAGGTTTACTTCTGAGAACAATCACTGGTGATATGTTGGTCTCAAGAATGACACATTGGATGGTACCCTGAATGGAGAGATGTTATACGGTGTATTTATGAGGCAAAAGCACACATTTTAATATGGGAAACATTGTTATAGGGCAAAGAGGGGCATGGCCTTGACTTTTGGACTCTAGGATGCTGGAGTTAAGTTTCCAAATATGCTGGCCAGAGAGAGAAAGTCTCTTGTGTGCCCTGTACTCAGAGCACAGATGAGAATATTAATCACAAGAATAGGCTTAAGGTATTAATAAGAGTGATTTATTCTGAGAAAGTACTTTATAGAAGTGGGTTTTTGAGTTATTTTGCTCCTTGTAGTGCCAAACTCACAACAACAAAGCAGCATGGGGTTTCTCATGAGATGTAAGAAATGCCACTAAGGGGCATTGCTCCATTGACCCATATTTTAGAGAAGACGGTTCTGTTCCAACACTGTGCAGAGGCCACAATAACACATTGCACATTTGAAAGGCCAGGTAATAAATCTTGTGTGGGATATTTGGGTGGCAGTGAATAACGTGCTGATAACAATTATTCAAAGGGAGGCCGGGAGTTGGTATGGTTTGGATGAAACGTTTTGAGTCTTTTATATAAGGGAACTGCGGGCATGATTCACAAGGGTAAACTTAGACCTGAAGTCTAACTTTAGAACTGAAGTCTAACTTTAGACTTCAGGTCTAAAGGCCATTCCCATATGTCCATTCTGGAACTGGTTATGTCACTCCTGGAATATTGGGCCAGCACGTTACTGGAAAGGCCCTGATGGTCCACGATGGCCTGGACATTTATGGAGTGGGTGGGTTTCCAGTTCCTGTAGAGATGGGATGTGCCTGCAGGGGGAACCAGTTGCACATGTGTGCAGTCCATAGCACCCAGCACATGTGGGAACCCAGCGATGGCATAAAACCCTTGTTTTTCCTCAAGTTGCAGTTTGTGGGTGTTGGGGAAGAGGAAGTAGCGGGGTGTCAGATGGATGATGGCATCCAGGACAGAGGAAAGGAATGAGGAGAAAGATGGCTGGGAGATTCTGGCCAACTGGCGGCTGTTATCTGGTAGGACCCCATTGCCAGCAGGTGTAGTACCTCAATGAGTTTCACCTGTGGAGAAATGTTGGTAGACCTGGCAGCTGTTACCTGGAGCCTTGGCGCAATCAGGTGTAGCAGCTCTACAATGGACTCCATCCTCAACTGGTAATAGGTGATGACCTCATCCTCCTTGAGTCCAATTAAGGTAGTCCTCTGACGATAAACACGCTCCCTTCTCCTGTGTTGGCTTTGTGGTGGTGAGGGGGAAGGGGTGGGGGTGAGGGTGGTGGTGGGTGGTGGTCACCTCCTTGCAACTCCTAGCTGCAATATGAGGACCCCCATTGTGCAGTTGTGGTTGCCACAATGTTCTGTCTAGCTTCTCTTTATGTACCAATGTCAATGCGTCATTTCCTACGCGTGAGTTTCACAGGCACAGGGTTTTTGACACTATCGGACCACTGTGCGACTCAAGCCGATGAGGTGTCACTTTGGTAAAATCTTGTAAATCTCCATGCGTCTGTTTTATGGTGGATTTTACAATGGTATCCCTACCTTGCATATTTTAATACTTATGTGATGCAGGCGATTCCGATGCAGGACTCCAAAAAGTGACGTATCCTCCAATATACTTCACCTTGTAAATATAGAGTACAGACATCACTGCCAATGCATCAAAAAGTTTGACGCATTGCCGGCGCAAGCTCCTTGTAAATAAGTCCCTCAGTTTTTAAGACTGAACAAAATGGGGTAGGCCTTTTCTGTTCTAGCTTCTGAAGCATGGAGTTTTATTCCATTGGAGCTGAGACAATTGGAAAATGTAACATCATTTAGAAACAAGTTGAAGATGCATTTATTTTGTTGGATCCTTTTATCCTGTTATTTTAATATTTTATATTCAATTTTTGCTTTTGGCATCTGTTATCAGGACCAGTATGCACCTGGGTGTGTATTTGCGTTCTATAAATTGTTGCTTCATTTATTCATACTCTACATATCTATTGGGCAGCAATTTAAGCATTCCTTGAACCAGGGTACATTTTTGGAAGGCTGAGGTTCTTAATGGCTTTGCTTTGTCTCATCCTGAGTCTTGTCCACTTGCTCCTCCTTGGGATTTACTTTTACCACTGTGGGATATGTGGCCTTCTCCTTCTGAGCCCCCTGACATTGTTGACCTTAACACTTTTACCCTTAAAGTTTTTTTCCTGATTGCTGTGACTTCAGCTAATCTGATTGGTGAAATGGGTTCTCTCTTACATTGACCTCTCTTCTTGAAGGTCCATAAGGAATTCTTACTTAAGGTGGCCACTACAGCTCATAGAGATCAAGAGATTGTTTTGCCAATCTTTGTTCTCCTCCTTGAAGGAGAAATCTTTACCCTCCTTGGATTTTTGAATTATTTGGGCCGTTCCTGCCCCTTCTTTTCCTTTCATCACCTGTCTGTTACCTTTAGGATGGCTTAGCAGGTTCCTTGAATATCTCCTTTGACTGTTAATCATTTAATTTTCTTTGCAGCTGCTTTTGCTTATTCCCTGGCAGGGTTTCCCCTTCTGGAAGACATGCAAGAGATGTTCACGAGGGGTTGGCTGCTTCACTGGCCAAACTGCAGGTCTCTCCCCTGTCTGAGATTTGCAGGGTAGCTACTTATGCCTATCCGTATACCTTTGTTCATCACTACCATCTACACAGGGATTGGTGTCTGTGGGTCTGCTGTTTGGTGCAGAGGTTCTCAGTTCTAATGTCATGATCACTTTCTGAATAAAGTCACTGGATTTTGCTACATCTACTTTTTAAAACTTTCCTTTACTCCAAGGCTATGTTGGACACCTAAATATTCTTCATGAGTAAGTACTGGAGCAAGGGTGAGGGACGGAGTCGTAATGTCCCTATTCCTTAATGATAATTTTCATTACTCTTAGTTCTACTCGCCCTCATCACAGTCAATACCATCTGCCCTCCCGCCTGGGTCTATGAGGCGTAGGGTATCTTAGATGGGCCATGAGGAAGGCTGGGAATGATAGCTTAAGTAGCGTCCAGCAGGTGGGTAGTGGTTGCTTTCAAAGCATGCTTCCAAGTGTTTGCCCTTTCTCATTCTGGGTGAGTAATGGTTCTGAGATGACCCAGTAGAACTAACTCTAATGAAGTAGGTAATCCGGGCATTATTCATGCGAAGTAACTAACCATAAGCTTGCAACATTTCGCACACACTCTCCTAAACAGGCTCTTGTAAGAAAGCAGCTGCGTGCATGCAGTTTGCAAAATGTGATCAATGCTCTAAAAGAACATTATGCCAGTCACGAGCCTTTTACTTCCCGTCTTGCACCTTCCCCGATCGACAAAGCACTTCCTTTTCCTGAATTGACACTGCATTGGCATTTGCTATCTGTCCCCAAAATTAAGTGAAGACGTCGGCTCACATTTTCTAGATCTACGTTCTGTGCTTCTTTAAAATTAGCATGCAAGTCAGGCCATTAGCTGGATACTTTGTGCAGAAATTATAAGCCTTTCGAGCACTAATACCTATATTTAACATGACAAAAAGTAAACACATTTGTAGTGATTGTTTTCGAAGTGTAAAACGCTACATAATTACTGAAGATGCATGAATATAGCAATTGCACACAGCTGTCAAACCCTCTGCCGTTGTAATTGGAGTTAATCGAGAAGTAATTCAACCATGAACATACCCTGCTATTAACAGTTTATTCACACATACCTGAATGCTACATTTACAATGAGTCGATCTCTTTCAGTTCGTGAAATATTGCCCAGCGGACATTAAATATGATGTAAGAAAACCATATAAAGTGAAATTGATTACAGCACACTACGCAAGGATAAAGTATAATGCCATACCATAGAAAGGTGAAATGAGAGTGGGACTTTTTTTTGCAGTGGTGTAACGCAAAATGATGACACCCCTCGCCTCCGCCCGCAAACTGAGAAGGGTGGCCCTTGAGTCACAAATGTCACAGGCTTTTATTGAACTGGTGCTGAATGGGGACCCACTGAAGGGCAAGGAGCCCATGAACAGTCAGGCCCCCACTTGCGCCTCAGGGGCCTGTGTTATGCCCATGCTTTTTTGTGAAATGCTCTGTGTCAGTCCTGCTCTTAGAGTCATATTTTTGAGAGCTTTGCATCTTGCTTGCACCATGCAACGTAGTACATGCATGACTCAAACCTCTAAGTCAGATTTTTGAAGCCACGCAGAGCCACTTTCCGTGGCTTTGAGTGGCTTCACAAATCTGGAGTAAGGCAACGCAGCGCAAATTGCTGCGTTGCCTTACTCTGCACAAGGGAAGCGTTCCATGGGCGTTGCGTGGGTGTTCCCATGAAACTCCCATGGTTATTGATGCATTCCCTGATTTACAAGGATTTGTACACCTGGGAATGCATCAAAATCTTATGCCTCTCCAGGTGAGGCATAAAGAGGAGAAATATCTTTATTTCTCCTCATTTTTTCCTCTTTCCTCTTTCTATGTATGCTGCATTCGACAGCACACATAGAAAGAGGAAAAAGTCTCTCAGGTTTGTTTTTGTGCAGGAAGGTGTCCCTTCCTGTAAAAAAGCAGCCCTGCCTACAACACAGGGACCCTTGCACCATGGTGCAAGGGTACTTGCGTTGGCTCTAGGCTACCAAAACAGCGCCAGCACAAGGGGACAGGACAGGAATGCACGGTATTGGATAAATTGGGCGCCTTCCTGAAAGGGGCACACTGGTAGAACCAGCTCCAGCCTTTTACGTGTTTATATAATCCCTAAATAACTCGACTCAAAAGAAACAATTTATACGCCTGTGTGTCTATGTAAATGTAGTTGACTGGTGCAAACAGCTTTTTTTAAGTGTAAACGCAATTTTTAAATTTAGACAAGTAATCTGTACATTCCAAAAGAATGTGCTCGCACAAGGACTTTACAGTGAGTAACTCTGCCCCCAGAGGTATGTAGTGGGTTGAGTGTGGGCATTCCAAATTTCGGCAAATTCTCAAACCTCTATACGACTCACTCCCACCCTCAAAAAACTGACCTTTTCCATTGTGGGAATCGGATAAACTCCCCAACACCCCCCCCCCCAAAAAATATTTTTCTATTTGTGAACTATTTAACCCAGGGAGGTAAGAAGAGCTCCATATTGTCACCATTGCCAATTCATACATTTTATCCAGAAGTACTACTGGAAACCCACAATTATTGAGGTCTTCCTGGCACAATATGGAAAACCTTTGGAATCTATATCCATGTGCGGTCTAGTGGCTGCCACCACAAACAAAAAGTGGTGGGGTGGGTGTGGAAGGGGCATGGGAGGGAGAGCGTAGGGGGTAATATAACAATATTTTAAAAAAAGGAAGACTTATCTGGAGCTGCCAGCTGCCTCCCGCATCGCTCCTCAGTGTTCTTCTTTCTGGTCGCATCACAGACTCCCTGTTCCATCCCCACTCTGCTCTATGAGAGCAGCGGGGTGATTGGCCTGAGCAGACTGCTTTGACGCTCCGCTCAGGTCAGGTAGTCTGTGCTGTTTCTCCAACCCGGCTGTTCAATACAAACCTAAGGGTGCATGTGTGTTTGGCCAACCTGAGACGACTAGCCAAACACACGTGCACTTAGAAGTGCACAAACCAGTCCTCCTCCTCCCTCCCATGGCCTCGGCCCTGCCCCTCCCTACACATGCTGGCTCAGCCAGCAGATGAAAAATAAAACGATAATAGAATATTGTTTTATTTTTTACCTGCTGGCTCCGAGCCAGTGGGGCGACGCTCCTCCGCCATTGCAAAGGAGCCGCCCCTGGTGTGGTCCTAAACTATGGAATAAAGAATAACTTATTTTATGAGACTTGGGAACAGATGTACAAATCATTTTTGCAGTTGCAAACGGCCCAATTTGCAAAATCAGCCTGTTTGTAATCACAAAAATGCTTTTTCATATGTACAAGTCACAAACTGTGATTTGGAAACAATTTACCGGATTGCAATTTAAGTTTGTGATCCAGTACCAATTCGGTGTTTGAAAGGGGTATGTTTAGGGCATTCCTTCCAAATACAGAATCCCTGTGGTATGTATTAATGTTTCGCGACCGAATTCCAGTCAAAATGCATTAATTTTTTACCACCTGCTCAAAGGAAGAGATAAGCCATGCGCAAACGGGAAGGAGTCCCCAAGAGACCCATTCCTCTTTGTGAATGTTGACAAAAGCATGTATTATGTTAAGAGTAGTCGGTGGACTACTGCTTACTCTTAGAAAATAAAATGTAAATTTTTCTTTTTTTATTATGTTTTTTTTAAACACATTCTGCCTTCCTTCAAGGAAAATGGGTGGTATTTAAAAAAAAATTACTTTATTTAAAAACAATCAGACATAATGGTCTGCTGGCCTCACTAGGCCACCATCGATGTGATGACTGCGATTCCTAGTGGGTCGCAATTTGCGATCTACCTCGTTAATACTCATGCGGTAGGTCAAATTGCGACCCAGTAGAAATTGGTAACCTGCAACCGACCTATTAGCACATAGGTCGGTTCACAAGTTACCACACTTGTTGCAAAAACACTGGTTGCAAATTGCGACCAGTTGTAACCCCTTCTTAGTACATCTGGCCCCAGGTGTTGCAATGCCTTATAAATAAGGCTTGTTTGTTAGTGCTGGACTCCAAGGCTACTGCAGATGTTGCTGACCCAGATGGTGGACGAACTCCTTCTTTTACTTGGAGCCACAGAAATATTTCCCTGCTCCTGTTTCCATTTATAGCCTAAACTTGGACACTGTACATATCACTGACACAAAGGGTTTTCTAACAGATATGGACTGGCATTAATGAAATCTAAAAGGACACTGACATTAATAAATCTACGAAACTAATAACTAGCAAATAAGAATGCTGAATGGTCATTGCCAACAATATGAGCCAAGAATTGCCAATCATGTGTAGTTATTGGAGGTGAAGGAATAAAAGCATCACATATCAGATGCATCTGGGAAATTCCAAACCAATCCTAGACCCTTCACCAGGGACTGGTGGGAGCGTGAAGTCCAGAGGGGGACCGGAAGCAGTGTTTACTCTGCTAAGATCCCCTCACCATACTCATCTGCCGATACTCCTGTTTGTATCTGGTATGGGATGTTAGACCCAAAAGTGGTATGGTCGGCCCCAGTCAATTAAGTCCTACCTGATGTTCCAGCCATTGCATTTCTTGCTGCAGTGTGCGTGAAGATTGGAGAGGTAATAGGAGGGGATGCACAGCTCATGTATTTCCCCATTTCCACCTGCCCTCCTGCTCTATCAAGAAAGCAGAGCATCAGAGAGATAAAAGGTATGGGGGAGGCAAGAGCAGTGATCACTGTTAGTACCTCCCCCTTATCCCCTACCCCCTCACTGTTTGGAAAACATGCAAAGGATAGGATATTGTATTGCTTGGTCTTTTTATATGCTGTTGACACTACCAGTGATGTCATCTTTGTATTGGTTGAGCAGGGATGGAATAAAACAGTCTGAACTGGCACAGAAAGTTACTTGGTGCCTACCTCAGCATCCTGCCGCTCAAACTGACTGACCTAGAGAGATCTACAGCGAATTTGCATCTTGCAATGAAGGATGCTAGGAAGGCACTGGCAATTTGCATTATGCTGGGTATTGGCATGGTGTGAACATGCCAATAATGTGTGGTTACTGGAGGGGTGATAGAACAGGGGAATTCAAATCAGGCGGTCCAAGGGTTCCCTATTTCCTCCCAGGTCCACCATAGAGATTAGCAGATAGATGTGGTGTGGGGACTGGAGAATTGTTCACTGCTCCCAATTCTTCTCTTGGAGACATACACTTGATGATACTCATATTAGTGACTGAAAATCAAAGGTAATTGGGAGATCGGATATTAGAGGCTGCCCATATTCTTCTAAATTTCCTCCCACCATCGACTACCATACCAATCCCACACCCTGGAAGGTGGAACATGAGAATGAAATAACTGAGACTGATCAAAGCCTTTTCCTTTCCTGTCCTATCTACAGTGGCAGCTGCTCCTAATGCGGCATGGTAGGGCGGCAAGGGAGAGTACATAAATACATTGAGAAATATATTTTTTTTTTAAATACGCTGCGTCCGCTCTGTCTTCCTCCTCTCCCGATCCTTGACTGGTGCACACTGCACAGGCTCCCAGATGCCAATCCCAGCACTTCTCTCATGCTGGGAATGCTATTCCCATCTGGGAATCCTATTCCCAGAATAGGAGAAGTGCTGGGAATTGTCTGAGTGGCCTGGTTTGCCATTCAGACAGTGCCTGGGAACCTGTGGCTTTTTCTCCACCTGGGTATACAACACAGCCGGGTGGTGAAATGCTAAGTGCGCATGACGGTTTGGCCGGCCTAAAACGGCTGACCAAACCTCATGTACACTTAGTAGTGCCCACAACTCCTCCTCCTGAAGCTCAGGAGGATGGCCCAGCCCTGCCCCGCAACTCGGCTACACGCTCAGTACATGTTTTGTGGAGCTGCGCCAGCACCTGGTTGACAGCAAGCTCATTGACACAGAGAGCTTGCAAAGGAGGCGGACTTCTAGATCAGTACCAGAGTGTCGGAGAAGTTCCCTGTGAGTGACTCCAAGAAGGGTGGTTCAGATTTCTCCCAGCAGAGCAAGGAAGAGTTCAAAGGTGACCCAGAAAATTCCTACAGTAAGGTGGGGGAAAGGGTCCCCGAGTCCCTTCCGAGAGACAGAGAGGAGGTTCTGGTGGGTGGTGGCCCAAGATGCCCCATTTCCAACCTCGCTATTTGAGTGTTCCCAATTAGGACACAAGCAGGGGGACTCTACCTGTCCTAAGAAACCCTCACTGGTGGGAATTCTACAGGAGTGGCCAATATGACCTTAGGGGAAAGTAGTCCACAGGGGCAGGTCATAGACCATGGCAATGAGCTCCCTTAGCTGGGAGACAGACCCAAGCTAAGGTGAGCTTGTGATCCCTGGGGTGGAAGTCGTCACTTCCACCTGGTGAAGGTGAATGTGATCACTGTCACTGTTTTGAGGAACATTGGGGATAGACAGGCGATGGTATTGGAAAGGCTGGTTTCTCCAGAGAAGTACAATGGCCAGGTGTGTAGGGTAACTCAGGTCCAGGGACTGGACATTTTCCACCAGATGGCCCTAGTATCCCTGAAATGGGGTGGGAAGGGACACGCTCTGAGGAACCTCAGAGGTCAGAGAACACTCAGCAGCCCATAAGGAACTCCTTCCCAGCCCCAAAGCTGGAAGAGAGGCCTACCCAATGTCACCGCTAGGAGCTTCCTCCTGGCAGTGGACAGCTGGGGCCTAGCTCTAGACACTGACAGCTGTCACTGGCCTGTGTTGATTGCTGTCTTTATGGGCAGAAATTTCCTTTGGTTGGGGACAGAAGTCTGACCCAAGGGGCGGAATGGGCCACATCACTTTGTTGGCCTTGGTGGTATTGTCTGCCTACTGGGATTCCTCTGTGAGCAAGATACGGTTAGGTGCTAAACATATGGGGCACACAAGTGAGGAGAAGTGTTCCCCATGGCTCAGTCCTATGGCTCAGCAGAGTGTAGACAGAGGGATCCAACTGAGTTCAGAGGGGCATAGAATTGGCAAGTTTGACTGTATAAGAGGGCCTTCGTCCACATTCTACCGCCTAAGCAGGGAGGGAAGCCCATCAAGGTATTGATTAGTTTAACCTGGCTTTTGGCTGAAGGAGGGCAGTTTTGGACATGGCCCTCTCTGCAAGGTCATCCCCAAACTTTATGCCTTCACCTTCCTACTTTGTGAACCTGTTTTTCGTTCTTCGCACTTTACGGGTAGTAACCCTAAGCTAGGCCTGAAGATTAAGATTACATACCAATCTTATGGTAAACCAAGATCCCAAATTCACATTAATTTGCAAGTACCTGAACTCCTTTTAGCAATTCAAGATTCATAATTTTTCTTTTACTCAGCTCCTATTGAGATTCTGGTTGTTGAATCACTCTGCTGGGCCAAGTTAATAACTTTGCTAGCCAGAAGGGGAAGTCAAAAGCCTCACAACACAAGAGGGCCATTTAACAGTGATGGACTTGGCCCTCTCTGCAGGGTCACCCTCAAACTTTTTGCCATCACCCTCCTGTTTTCTGTGCCCATTTTTCTTAGCTTTTAATACTCTTCACACTTTACCACAAGCGCTAAAATGCTTGTGCTCTCTCCTTTAAACATGGTGAAATTGATTAACACCCAATTGGTGCATTTAATTTAATTTACATTTAAGTCCCTAGTAAAGTTCATGTACCCAGGGTCTGTAAATTAAATGTGACTAGTGGTCCTGCAGTTCTGATGGTGCCACCCACTTAAGTAGCCTTTTAAACATGTCACAGGCCTGCCAGTGCAGCCTGTGTGTGCAGTTTTAAACTCATACACATAAAAGGGGTGAGAGGTAAAATACCTGCAACTTCTTCCTCCCAATGTATCCACTCACACATCAAAAGATCCAGCTATGTATAGTCTCTTTTCCAATCTCCCCAGACAGAGTTTTCTCTGGGAATTGCAAGACCCTCACCCACATAGAATGCGGCAAGCTTCATCATTGGGCTTTCCACACCCTGGGCCTAAATGAGTCCAAGGTCGCTCTTCAACTGTAAGTGGGAGCAAGGTTTTTAAAAAATTTGCATTAGCTGTGGAATAAGCACTCCACACATTCAAACCAGAGATGAACATATGTGAACTGTTAAAACTACCTACAATTATCCTAAATCAATTTTTTGATTGGATGCCCTACTAGGATTAAAAACATGAGTGGATGATGTAAAGGGGCTTCCAATTACCCTACCATACTATACTACCGTCAACATGATTCAGCTGACTACAAAGTGCCCAATGGGTCAGCAGCCTTCATCAGGACGTGGAGTCTCTGGTTCTGAATATAATTCCTTTACATTGAATGCTATTTTCTTCAACATACTGACCTTATCGAGATACAGTTTGATCTGTCTGTGTCAAACACCCCTATGTCCATAACCTATATAAATATG
Source organism: Calotriton arnoldi (assembly GCA_963921515.1). NCBI lineage: Eukaryota > Metazoa > Chordata > Amphibia > Caudata > Salamandridae > Calotriton > Calotriton arnoldi. The sequence continues at coordinate 907,813 of CAWUFW010000084.1, read as the reverse complement.
CAAACCGAAGTATTTTGCTCACATGGGCATTCTCTGGAGATCATTACTATGCAAGGAGAAACAGACAAACATAAATAATAATAGGGAAACATAGACATTGCTCACAAAAATATATATACCAACATATAACAAAAACATTAGACAAAAAAATGAAGAAGGGTGCGGCCACGCAAGCTGGCCGGTGGGATGCGCTTCAAGGAAGCTCCACACGGCCCTGGCATTTTCCTTTCAAAATCTTGCCACGTCCTTGTCCCCAAAGCACCAAATTGAAGTAATGTTTGGCTCTAGGCACCGCCTGCACCCTGTCTTGGTGGAATTGGGCAGCATAGTGGCCGGAGTGACGAGCTAGTGCAAGGTGACTGTGGTGACATGGAGGCTGGGGAGACCACGCTGGGGGCTGGTCTCGGATTTGCGGCCTGGTGTAGTGTATTCCCTGGTGCTCCCCCACCTCCATGTGAGTGGTGCACGGGCCTCAGCTATTGTTGGCTAAGGAGGAGGCGAGGCAACCTAGATTCTGAGGTGTGCTGAGCGGCAGTGAGGGATGGTGTGCCGTGGCCCACGGTGGGCATATCGGACATGCTGCCTCCGGGAATGTCGCCGGCCTTGATGACCGGGGCCACCGTGTAACCCCTGCGGCAGTGCTGGTGTACCTAACTGCTGTGTGGATCATCAGAGTGTGGGGAGCTGGTGAGGTAGGTTTGGTCAGTGTGCTTGCTCGGCCTCCCAACTAAGGGTGGGCGGCAAATTCTGTTCCGCTCGCGGAATTTGTGGAATTTAGGCATTTCCGCGTTCCGCGGAGAACGCGGAAATGTCGAAATTTCCGCGATCCGCGGCGTAGCGGAGTTTTGTTCTTGTTCGCGCTTTAAAAATGCGTTCTCGCGCGCACGGATGACTTACCGGGATCCTTGCATTCGCCGACATGTTTTCCTATCCGTTCACGTGTGCCACGAGATTTTGGTAGCCGGTCTCGCTATCCCGCGAGAGTTTGCGATCGCGAACATGTCATTTGCCGCGCCATCGGACACCGCGAGAGTGTGCGATCGCGAACACGTCATTCACCACCGCGAGAGAGAGCGTGCGATCGCGAACACGTCATTTGGATGCGCCATCCGACATCCGGCGGAAGTTTGGTGAAGCTCGCGATCCCGAACACGCAAAATTTTCAATCTGGAGAAGAAGAATATCTCGAGCAGCATAAAACCTTCTGTAAATGATGATTTGGATGAAAGAAACTCCTCAGATTGACATTTGGCTGTCCTTTTTTGTGCAAGGAGTCCTTTTTTGGGGAGAGGGAGGAAGTGCCACAGAGTCTCCAACTTCCTGTTCCTGTCCAGCAGGCTCCTCCCAGTGCTTTGTCCATCTCCTGTTCATTCTTCCTTTGGATTTTGAGCTGGAAGGATCACTCTTTGTGTCTGCTGCATCATTATCATTGGATTTGAGGACTTTTGGATTTGATATTTTACAAGTAAGTTGTTGTTGTTGTTTGTTTGATTGGGGCATTGCAGTTGCTGCAACTACAATTTTGGTACTTATCATTATTTTATTTTTAAATTGTTGTGGGTAGCCAGTAGGCCCAGAGCTAGTCATGGGTGGGTGCATGATGAAGCAACTGTTCCTTTGGTGTGTGTTGAATTTATTTCAAACATCATTTAGGGCATGGATGGCATTGGATTGAATTGCAAAATGTGTTTTTTGGGGGGGTATTTCTGTTTTTGGGTGTGTGTTAAATAAATGCCTTTGTTGTGTGTGGTGTGTTGTTGTCTACCTTGCAGACCTTGTTTAGCCCTGTGGATTTTCGTTTTTGCATTTTATTGCATTAAAGGCAAAGCAGTGTGGTTTAATTAGCATGCATCCTTTGCCTGGCTATTATAGGCCTTTTGTCAGTACATTGTTTTCCAGGCCTGTTGCTTGTGATTTGTGAGTGTCCATGTGGCTGGTGGCCATTTCTGGTGGGAGTTATTAGTGTGCTGCTTTTGCCATATAGGCCTCCATGTTATTCCTTTGGGGCTTAAGCTTGTTGTTGTTGTGGGCCTGGCCATGAGGCTGGCGGCATTTTGAAGCCAGGCAGTGTGCTTTTTGCAATAGGCCTTCATTCATGCATTGTCTGTCTTCAGTTTCTTGTAGTTGTGTGGGCCTGGCCATGTGGCTGGTGGCCATTTTGAAGCCAGGCAGTGTGCTTTTTGCAATAGGCCTGCATTGTCTGTCTTCAGTTTCTTGTAGTTGTGTGGGCCTGGCCATGTGGCTGGTGGCCATTTTGAAGCCAGGCAGTGTGCTTTTGCAATAGGCCTGCATTGTCTGTCTTCAGTTTCTTGTAGTTGTGTGGGCCTGGCCATGTGGCTGGTGGCCATTTTGAAGCCAGGCAGTGTGCTTTTGCAATAGGCCTGCATTGTCTGTCTTCAGTTTCTTGTAGTTGTGTGGGCCTGGCCATGTGGCTGGTGGCCATTTTGAAGCCCGGTAGTGTGCTTTTGCCATAGGCCTGCAAGCTTGTGGCCTAGTCTGCCAACAGGCCTTTCATCCAGTAGGCTCAGAGGTAGTCACGGGTGCATGAAAACAACTGTTTCTGTGTGTTCTGTTGAATTTAAACATCATTTGGGGCATGGATGGCATTGGATTGAATTGCAAAATGTGTTTTTTGGGGGTATTTCTGTTTTTGGGTGTGTGTTAAATAAATGCCTTTGTTGTGTGTGGTGTGTTGTTGTGTACCTTGCAGACCTTGTTTAGCCCTGTGGATTTTCGTTTTTGCATTTTATTGCATTAAAGGCAAAGCAGTGTGGTTTAATTAGCATGCATCCTTTGCCTGGCTATTATAGGCCTTTTGTCAGTACATTGTTTTCCAGGCCCCCTGCTTGTTGCTTGTGATTTGTGAGTGTCCATGTGGCTGGTGGCCATTTCTGGTGGGAGTTATTAGTGTGCTGCTTTTGCCATATAGGCCTGCATGTTATTCCTTTGTGGCCTAGGCTTCTTGTTGTTGTGGGCCTGGCCATGAGGCTGGCGGCCATTTTGAAGCCAGGCAGTGTGCTTTTTGTAATAGGCCTGCATTCATGCATTGTCTGTCTTCTGTTTCTTGTAGTTGTGGTGGGCCTGGCCATGTGGCTGGCAGCCATTTTGAAGCCAGGCAGTGTGCTTTTTGCAATAGGCCTGCATTGTCTGTCTTCAGTTTCTTGTAGTTGTGTGGGCCTGGCCATGTGGCTGGTGGCCATTTTGAAGCTAGGCAGTGTGCTTTTGCCATAGGCCTGCAAGCTTGTGGCCTAGTCTGCCAACAGGCCTTTCATCCAGTAGGCTCAGAGGTAGTCATGGGCGCATGAAAACAACTGTTTCTGTGTGTTCTGTTGAATTTAAACATCATTTGGGGCATGGATGGCATTGGATTGAATTGCAAAATGTGTTTTTTGGGGGGTATTTCTGTTTTGGGTGTGTGTTAAATAAATGCCTTTGTTGTGTGTGGTGTGTTGTTGTGTACCTTGCAGACTTTGTTTAGCCCTGTGGATTTTCGTTTTTGCATTTTATTGCATTAAAGGCAAAGCAGTGTGGTTTAGCATGCATCCTTTGCCTGGCTATTATAGGCCTGTTTAAGTTCATTGTTTTCCAGGCCTCCTGCTTGTTGCTTGTGATTTGAGTGTCCATGTGGCTGGTGGCCATTTCTGGTGGGAGTTATATAAGTGTGCTGCTTTTGCCATATAGGCCTGCATGGTTTTCCTCTTGGCTTACTGCTTCCATCCATCCCATTTGCCAGCAGCAGCTCCCTGAATGATGTGATGAGCAAATAATTTAATGCCAAACAGGGTCCACTTCCATTACATTTGTATTTTTGTTGTTGTTCTTCTTCTTTTCTATCCTTCCTGAGAGTGTAGTGTACACAGTATACCATGAAAGCCCTTGTTGACAAAGTCTCACAAATGGCTACACTAAGTTATACCTTTTATTTGTTTGTTTGTACTAGTAGTAATTGAACCACAACAACAAATGCAACATTTCACTGATGTTCTTCTCCTGGCTTCTTTGCTTTTAGGTGCACAAAAAGACAGAGGAGGAGGTGTCATCATCACCTGTTGTACTGCCAGACAGAAGTCCTGCTGCGCACCACGTCACGTCCACGTGTGACCACAGACATCTCTGCAACTTGTGGACCTGCGTCCTGCTGACATCTGAAGAAGATGGGCCCAAAGAAAGGTAACAGGTCCTCCAGTACCAAGAAAGTTGTCAGTGAGAAGAAGGAACAGAAAAAGGAAGTGGCGCTTACCAAGACTGGTGTGCCGCCCCAGGTGTTTTTTGGGAGAAAAAAAAATTATGCCTGCAGCAGCGTTGTCCGGGGACCAAGCTGGGAGCAGCACCTCCGCATCAGCGGGCCAGCCCCACCAACCTAGGCCCAAGCCCATGAGTGTCGCAGAGGTAGCCAGTCTACTAACGAGCAGCGATGTTGAAATGTCATTATCGCAAAGTAGTACACAATCAACGCAGGCGGAAACTCAGCAGATAAGTGGGCAGCAGCAGGCGCAGCAGCAGCCGCCAGAACAGCAGCAGCCGCCAGAACAGCAGCAGCCGCCAGAACAGCAGCAGCCGTCAGAACATCAGCAGCCGCCAGAACAGCAGCAGCAGCAAGAACAGCCGCAAGAACAGCCACAACAACAGTCCACAATAGTAGTTGTTCCTCCTGAAGTAGGGGCATTTCAGGAAATCGAGCTTCCTGCAGACAAAGAGGAGCAAGCCACTGTTTCAGAAGATCCATTGTCTTCCAGACCCCCAGCAAGGAAAAGGAGGGTTAGTCCATCATCTTCTTCTTCAAGCCCCGCTTCTGATGATCGAGATGCCACTTGGAAGCCACCAGCTCAGTCTGAGAGTGATGCACGCCACAAGACAAGGCTAGTGAAAAGGAAGGTTCCAGAAAGCCTTAGAGTTATGGAGGTAGATGTACAAGAGGGGGATGATGATGATGATGATGACGAGCCAGTCATCACGAACATCACTCCCAGCCCAAAGGAGATGGAGACCAACATTATTACCCTATCCAAAATCGCTGCAAGGGATGTAGCACGGATACCACCAACACAGGTAACACCAACACGACCTCCAGTTTCCATATTTGCATTTGCAAAGGCCCGGCAGGGACCTACATCGGGCTCAACCACCACCTCAGTACGTAGTGGTAGTGTAACTGCACAGAGCCAAATTCCAGGCCCACCCTCCAGTTCATCTGGTATTGAAAGTGGCACATCCAGCAGTGCCAGAAAGTTCTCCTCCCCAGTTTGGGACTTCTTTTCGGTTAGCAGTAAGGAGGAGAACATTGCTATATGCTCAATTTGTCGACAGACTGTTAGGCGGGGTAAGCTTGGTACAAACTATGGTACCGGAGGCCAAACAAGTCATCTCAAAATACACCACAGTATCCAGTGGGAGGCTCACCTACTTCGCTTAGAAAAAAGTAAAACTGAACCCATTGCTGTTGTTGGGGATGAAGAATTAGGGGAAGATATGATCGCTGTGGAAGGTGAACAAGAGGGAGACATTTCTAGCCCTGTCCCCAGCAGTGTAGTGGTACCGCCCACATCCTCAGCAACATCTCAGTGGCACCGCAGTAAGAGTCAGACTGAGACACCAAGGCAACCGAGTACTGCAATGAAAAAAGTGCGTCGTTGAGCCTAACTGGGTTCAAGAAAACAGCTGCACCACAAAGGAAAATAATCCAGCCTACCATTGAGAGCATGCTTAGGTCGGAGGGGCAGTACCAACGCAACCACCCAACGGCACGGTTGTACAATGCGAAGCTGGCTCAAATGTTAGCGCTGGACCTTCTCCTTTTTCATTTGTGGAAGGGGTGGGTTTCTTGAATTTGTGTCAGCCATCTGCCCTAAATGGAAGGTTCCCAGCCGGTCCTATTTCGCCAGAGTTGCTGTTCCAGCACTACATCACGATGTGCTGGAATTGGTTGGACAAGCTTTGCAGCAGAGTGCTGTTCACAATATCCACCTGACAACAGACATGTGGACCAGTTGCCAAGCCACTGATTACTTGTGCATCACTGCACACTGGGTCTCTTTTGTGGGGGTTAGAGATAAGCTATCTGAACTTGGTGCTGTTGACACAGCTGAGATTTTTAATGCTACTCGGAAACATGCAACTGTAGCCATGTTCGCCATGGAGAAATCTCATACTGCTGTAAACATTTTGGAAGAGTTTCACAGCAAGGTCTTTGAATGGCTGCTCCCAAGAGGGCTTAAGATTGGTTTTGTTGCCACAGATAATGGCAGTAATGTACTAAAGGCCATGGAGCTTGGTTGCTATTTCAGGGTGCTGTGTTTGGCGCACTGCATTAACATTATAGTTCAAGACTTTCTGAAAAAGAAGCCATAGTCAGCAACTTATTGACCACCTGCCGAAGAATATGCACTCATTTCAGCCATTCTTTTAAAGCTCGGAAGCAGCTGAGGATCATCCAACGTGACTATAGAATGCCAGTCAAAGCACTCATCCAGGAGGTGGCAACACGTTGGAACTCAACCTATTACATGCTTGACCGTCTGTTTGAGCAGTACAGACCAATCAATGAATATGTCATGCGAAGAGGGGATGCTACTGTGAAAGGCATGACCCTTCAGATGGACCAATGGTGCCTAGTTAAATGCCTGACAGAGATGCTTCTTCCTTTCGAGGTCTTCACACGTGAAGTCAGCAAGGAGAACTGTACTATGGGCCAAGCTATCCCATTGTTGCACATGCTAGAGCAACAGCTGAAGGAGGTGTCTGAAGCGTACATAGGTGTAGAGGAAAAAAAAGAAGCATATGAGTTGGTGGAGTGCTTATCCGGTCGCTTAGCTGAGAATACAAGGGTGCAAAATAAGATTTTGTCACAAGAACATTACATTTGTGCCACAATTCTGGATCCACGGTCCAAATTGGCACTGAACAGTAAGACATTAATTCCTTTTTCAGAAGTGGATGTTGCCCGGTACAAAACTTGGATAGCTGAGGCAGCCAGTAATTTGGATAATGAACGGCTGGTAATTAAAAGCCTGCTACATAAACCCACAACAAGTACTGCAGCAGGGCATCCGGTGTCAAGTTCAACTTCGGAGCCTGAGGGCAGTGCGTTTGGCTCAGAACACTCACCAACACTATCGACAACAGCAAGAACCGGATCATCAGCCCCAGTAAAATCGTTAAAGGATTGGTATTTACAGCAAGGACTTGCTAGGTCCAGTGCTGATGCAAAGACAAAACAGGCCGAACAAAGTGTAGCACCCCTGAACATTGAGCGGATGGTCCAGGCCTATCTGGATGACCCAACAGAGGTGTAATTGATCAAAACCCATTGCGGTATTGGTATGGGAAAAGGGGCCAATGGCCACTGCTCAGCAGGCTGGCGATAAACTATCTGGCTTGCCCTGTCGCAAGTGTCTCTTCTGAACGTGTTTTCAGTGCTGCTGGTTCCATTGTAACAGTGAGAAGGACCAGTCTCTCGCCCAAAAACGTGGAGAGGTTAACCATGATCAAAATGAATCAGCACTTTATACCACCGAATTACACAATACATGAATCAATGGAGGAAGCCGAGCACAGCGGCTCAGGTGACGGAAGTAGTGTGTTAGATGATGATTACCTACTTCGGGTTGAACCCCCAGAGTTTGAGGACGAGCTATACTTCCCTGAAAATTAGGCTTGCACTTCTTACGGTCTTCCTTCCTTATTTACTTTTATTTGTGTGTCTGTCTTTCTGGTTCGAAACTTTCAATCACAACAAATCCATCACCAACGCCTTCTAGTCTTTTCATTGCCATATGAGTTTCAGCTGTCTGCATTTCAGTCCACTCCTCCGAGTCCTGCTCCTCCATCCTCCTGAATCGCCCTAAATGATCCATTGCCCTCAAGCCAGATGATGATTGGATGTAGCATAATAGAAGAAAAAAGAAAATCTTGCCTCGTTGAGTCCCTCCAAAAGAAGTGGAACATGATGATGACTACTATAAGCTCCTTTCCGAGCCAAGAGAGACTGCCCATTAACTGAAGATGAGAAGGAACAGGTAATGAATGATGCCATGCATTGGACGCTGACTGAGTGATTTGTGTTGTTGTTGTTTGTTGTGCATGAAGTTAATTCATTCTGTACTATTATCTAATCTACACCCTAAAAGTAACTCAAGGCAATGTTTCCATTCTTGTTTTTTAATAACAAATTTGTACTTCTACTGCAGGCCGATCCATTGCATTTTGAATATGGAAAGGGGACTCAATCTGTACACTGCACACACTGAGTTGGACAACACCATGATGATAACCAAAGTGACATAATATCTTCGCAGTCACCCAGTAGGATAGGAGATGATTGATGGAATAAGTCAGGGCGTTTCATGAGTGGCATAAAAAAGGTAAACAAGTCAACAACAACCACAGCAGACCTACATGTCTGTGTAGTGGTGGAGTCGAGTGTAGTGGTATGACTGACAGCGGTGCATTGATTTAGTCACTTAATTTGTAAAATGCTATGTCGCTGTATATGTGCTTTGTCTGATTCTGTCAAAAAATGTACGCTAAATGGAGGATGGGTCAAGGGTGCCGTGGGCCTGCTCTGTACTGTTGTTGTTGTAGGTTAATGCTGGAAACAGACTAGAGTAGACATGATGTATCCAAACTATCCATGTCGCTTCTGAAAGTGTTCTTTTTGCACTTCACCGTAATTTATGCATTTTTTTTCTACTTGATTTATCAATATCCCTTTTGTTTTTCCATCTACAATTACAGGCCGGCCCTTACCCTGTGCTACACTGGGAAAAACAACTCACACTTACCTTACCAATGAATCTACATCTGCCAGGCAGGCAGTGGCGTCACCCAAGATTGATGGACGGAGCGTCCATGTAAGGGAGCACCAAGAGGAATGCTGAGATGCAACTCCCCATTTTGACCAGGATAACATACAGTAACAGTATCAACTTTCATTATCTTTTAAATAATTTGATTCATTTTTTGTCTTCAATCATTACTACTGTGTGTTGTTGTTATTATTATGTGTGCTCTCTGCTTATAGTAATTCATCCCTACAGCTATTTTTGAATTTTCTTTGCTATCTTTAAAAGTAAGCCCGGTACAATAGAACAGAAACTGTATGTAATTCGGGTCTCTCTGACGGCAGACAGGCAAGGCAAATTGCGTAATATACTGCTGCCCTGTACTACTGTCTAATTGTCTAGTAGTAGTTAGTAAGTACTACTTCTCATTAACCATCAAGTTATCATCATCATGCATGCATTTCCTTTTTCTCCCTTAACACATTTATGGATATGGCGTCTGCCAAGATTGTGTTTTGTTGTTTGTCCATGCATACTGTTTTTCTTTGTCAAACCTTTCCCAAAACCCCCCTTCCCAACCCTTCATCAAACCCTAACCCTCTTCCCCCGGGCTGTGTGATTTATTGAGGTGTGACTAAATTAAATGTACACCAATAATTGATCACACGCTTGCTGGGGCGGATGTGGCAAAAGCAACACTAATTCAATTTCAAGGCAGGGCGAGGATCTGCTTCTGCTTGCCCACCCATGATCAGTATATTCAAAGGAACCTAATCCATCATCATTAATTGCCGGCATCGATTGGATTTGTCATTCTCCTACAAAGCACTAAAGGTTACGCTTGTGTCGAGTGTAGGCCTAGTCGAGTGACTCGACACAACTACAGTTTCTAAGTTGTTGTACTAGGCTATCCCCGCCACCATTATGTTTTATTTTATTTTGGCATATTATTGTTTGGCAGTAATTTCTGTACTGTACTTCGTTCTACTACTCCTCCCACAGTCTCTCTCAGGTGACTGACTGTCTCATTTTCTTTTTTTGCAAATGCTACTGCCAGTGTCTACTACTACCACCACAACCATGGCATGTTGGGAAACAAACCAAACCATCATCATCATCACCATGCAGACATTGATGTGCCTAAGTTAAACATCAAGCACAGGTAAGAGAAGAAGTTTGGGGGAGGCATAATTAATAATGGAAAATGTTTCATTAGTTCACACACCCCTTGAGTCCAGTTGCAGAATGCATAGACTAGGAGGAGAGACTGACAGTACTAGTAGGACAAGTCACTCAGTGAGGGGTACCGCATCTATCTGTTTGTGTCTTACAAAGTCAGCCAATTATTTAAATCAAACACTGGCTGTGGCCCTGCAGCATCAAGGAAACAGTGTGATGTAAAACTGTAACCCCACCCACAAAACATTAACAACATCGTTTGTAAAGTATAAATATAATTTAATACCCTAACAAAAATAAACTATGTAAAAAATCCCCCAAAAAAACACCTGGCCTACCCCTCTCCCTAACCCCAACCAATGTCCGAAACTAAAAGGTTCAACCAATTGTCCATGTCCATTAAATATAAACCCCAACGCCCAATTCCCACCCACCAAAAGAAGCAATAAAAAAGGGGCAATCCAACAGGGTAATTCATCGGCGTGCTCGCCTCTCCAGGACCTTAATCCGCTCCTCTAGGCGGGCCACGCGGCCCTTCAATGCGCGACAATTGCATCCACAGGGGGGGGGGGCAGTGAGAGATAGCGAATTGCGGCGGGCGATTGCCAGACGGCGGCGCCGAAACGCTGGAGGGGCCTGGGTGCTGGGGCCCGGGGCATTGGAGGAGGCTGCAGCTGCTGCCGCCTCCTCCTCCGCCAGAGCCACCAGCCGCCGGTATTCATTGCAGATGGCCTTCAGCTTCCGGCTCCGGGCCACGGCTGCCAACTCCTTCCTTGTTGGTTTTGCTTTGGAAGGAGTAGCTATATCAAGAAAGAAAAAAATACTATTGTTGTAACCAATACTCTTAGCAAAACAGTAACACAAAATTAATTCAACACATAGTGGCACAGTAGTGCTAGCAAGCACAGTACATAACATTTGTGGTATGTATCTATCCTCCCACTTCCTCAGCCTCTAACATTTGTGGGAGTTTCAGGCATTATACTAGCACTATGGACTCAAGTACACACTACACCAGTCTTCTTCTTCTCTCTTGTTTAGCGAAATTACGTGACCTTGTTGTAGCTGGCATGCCAGCTCAGTCAGCTGCTTGCGCCCAAGACAAACATACTCGAGTCATGACGCAGACTCACTTTAGTTTTATTTACTACTGTCTGCAGGTGGGGAAGCTCGTATCCTTTTCTTCTCTGCCAGTCATAAATATTACATCTCGCACGCCCTTCCTCCTTCCACCCTTCTTTCCCTTTTCGTTCAACCCATCCATCAAGGTCATCTGATCTGACTTTTAGTCTTCTCCATAAAACTTTCACAGCTGAGTTGAAGTCAGATAGAAGAGGACATTGGTTACTCAACACTCCCGCCACTAATGCTATTGCTAATGCTAAGTAAAGGGTGTCTTCTCCAACCGTTCACAACAACTTCTTACTTACTAAGTCTCAACAGTACAGTGTACAGTACACCCTTGCAGCGAGTGTAATCAATGTCAATAAGTAAGGAATATAACTTACCACCGCCCGCCACTGCTGCTGGCTCCCCTCCTACAACTGCCACTCCCTCTGTGGCCGCGTCGCCATCGCCGCTGGCCCCGGCCCCGGTACTGGTGGTCATCGGTATTATGCCTAGAAACATTACACATTTTTTAGATGCCATACACACACCCCCCTATTTATTCTTTTTCACTAGCAAGATTGAAAAAAAAGTTAAATACATACATATATAACATACATCACTAGTACAAATCGGGTACTAGAGTACAGTAGACACTAGTAGTGTTATATCATGGTCCCTAGGGTCATTCTAGTCTTTGCTACTTTAGCCTGAGCCATGCAACCATTTTAGCTTTGTGTCTTTTATTTTTGCGCACGTTACTTAGCAGCTTGTTGTGTAAGACGCCTTTGAGTCCACATGAGCTCATAGTACTGCTACTGTCAGAGCGCTGCGTACAAGGTCGCAAAAACAAGCCACTTTGTTATGGAGTTTGGTGGTCAGTCCGTATTGCTTAGCCATAACATGCTACACTTTTGGCACGACTGAGAAATGCTTGCAATATACTAACGCGCACCATTTTTCTCATAACAGACGGAAGATTCCCTTCTACAAACCAGAGATTTGTGGAGCTTATGATGTAACCAGTACTTCTAGGTTCTTCTAAGGTGAGGGGTCCCCCAGAATTGGCTCAGAGATCTTCATTTATAATTTTATATAAACTATATCCCTGGCAAGGGGAGGGTGGTTCTTCCACCACTGTTCAGTTATCATCATGATTGATTTATGATTTCCCCTTTTGTCTTCTATGGACTTGTAGTTGTAACAATGTTTATTGTTTTAATCTTATGCATTTTGCTGTTGGTGCTGGCTCATATTATACTGCATTTTAGAACAACGTACAGAGCTTATTAGTTGAAAATAAACCTTTTGAACTTACATAGACTCTGTGGTATTTGGTGTGGACTTAAACGAGTGAGTGAGCGAAAGGGTGTGAGAGGTCGGGAGTGTAGTGTTATGTTCTGGGTTGTCTAATCATTGGGTATCTTCGGGGGTTCGGGAGCTAATGACTCTGAGACACTATAGCTAGTCAGTCAGGGGATTGTGGGTGAGGACGGTGTGAGGAAGGCCCAACCTCCTATCACCAACGTCCAATTTTCTTGTGCATAGTTCTGTATGTGCAGAATCCCTACAACAGTAGTAGTATGTCCTATGTATCCTATCAAAAATTAGTAAAATATCTGTTTGGGCATTTTGTTGGTGGGAATTGTCAAAGCCTCAAGATTAAGAAGAATAGAAGTGGTCAACCCAAAGGACTGGACTCAGTGACTAGAGTGATTGGTGAATCTGAGTTTTATTTAAAACCTTTTACATAAAGAGTGGCCACCTGGGCAAGCTTTGCTACAGACAGACTAATAGTAGTAGTACAGAGAGTCATAGCAGAGGCAGTTAGAGGCAGGGATAACAAGAATTTAGAAACAGATTGTCTAGATGGAAGAAAATTTTGTAAAAAATAGAATTAGGAAATCGAAATAATAGTTCGGAAAAAATAAGGTGCAGTAAAAGTTAGGGAAGTATAATTATTAATATTAACAACAGGAGGACTTACTGGGGCCAGCAGCAGAGCTCTCGGTAGAGGAGCGTCCCTGGCCCTGGGAGGCATCTTCACCAGCTCCCGCCGACTCCAACCCCGTCTTCTTGCCCCTGGGTGCTGGTCATGAAAGATGTAAGAAAGAAAGAGACAAACATGGATGATTGGTGTGAAAGTGAAACAAATAAAATATTTTGAAAAACGCTCAAAAAAACATTTATGGTTACAACAATTTGACCTATCTAATCTGGTCGACTAGTATTGCGGGATTCGCGGTCCGTCTTATTATTTATTTATAACACTAATCCAGTGTTCCATTCTGATTCCAGAATACTAACTAAGCCTAAGTACCACCTGACCTAGCCACCTATTCCAGATGGGCCAATTGTTCACTAAGTCTGCATTTTCATTTATTTTAGTCCTCAAAAATGCATAGATGGAGGACACATACATAAATTTTAGCATACACCAAATTGTTGGTTGGTTGCTGCTGATGTTCTGCTAGTGATAAGCCTATTACCACTCACTAAACAAACTACAAAAGGTTCTACTAAGGACTGGGGAAAGCAGCACTCAGCAACACGGACGTGACGTGACAGAGGATGCGTCACGCAGACCACTAAAAAATTACCTACTAATGAGTAACTAAACCTATCAATCCACCACTATCTCTTCTTAGTGGCAGGAGGACAAAGGAAGGACTAGAGTCTCTCTACCATTACCTAACTTAAGTTCTCTAAACTAAGTAAACTCTTACATAATCATGCCAAGCGAGCGCAAAGTTACAAACAAGTAAGATTACTAGCGCCGAGCACCTGTGTCATAACAATCACAGAAGATTTTTAAACTTAATTTACCTGCAATGTAAACAGCAGCATTCTTGCTGTTCGGGGAAAACAATATATTCGCAATATATAACACAGAGCAGAAGAACACAAAGTAGTAATATTAAATAGCTACTCACCAAGCCCCGGGACCTCCACTCCTACCAGGTCCAGCAGGTCCTGCTCCCGGTCCAGGATATCGGACCACCGGTGCGTCAGCTGGTTATTGGTGCACCGGACACCAGAGCAGCGAAACACTGCCCGGCGCACCTTTCCCCACCGCTGCCGACGCTCCCGGAGCCCGTACCCGGACCCAGGCCTGCCGCCTGCTGCTAGGGTTAAGGGGAGGTGGCGCTGCACAAAAAAAACAAGTGCGGCCACCTCCGCCTCACCAAATATGGCCCGTTCTTGCACCCCTTTTGGGCGCCGCCTTCCGCAGGGAAGGCGGTCGCGGCTGCGGCTGCGAGCAGCCTTGCCCTTTGACTTGCCCCCACCCTTGGGCATGGTTCTGGGACTCGGGGGGGCGGAAAAGAAAAAGGAGGAATTCGAAAAGTAGGTAAAAGAAATGAAAAAGCAAGTTATAGAAAAAGAGTGAAAAAGTAGTAAAAAAGTCACAAAAAGTAGAAAAAAAGGCAAAATATAGAATCAGGAAAATAGAGAAATAGATAATAAATTAAAAAGATTTTAAAAAAGTGTACAGAAACAAAGGATTGCAAAGATAGAGGGAGGATAGAAAAACAAGATGGCCGCGCCCATTGCGACCGCGTGGGCAAGTTCGCGCGATATTTCCCCCGCGAGCACGCATAAAGCATCGCTAACACGTAATACGCGTTCCCGAACAGGGAATACTCATCGCGAACGGGCGGGAGCACGCAATACGCGACCCGGAAGAGGAAATAACCATCGCGAGGGGGGCGGGACAAGTGAAAAACAAGATGGCCGCGCCCATTAGCGACCGCAAGGGCAAGTTAGCGATATATTTCCCCGCGAGCACGCAAAAACACATCGCGAACGGGCGGGACAAGCAATTCCGCGTCTTCGCGAAAGTTCCGCGTGCTCGCGGAGATTTTTAACATTTTCGCGATAATTTGCGTAGCGCGACTACGGAAATTCCGCCCACCCCTACTACCAACCTCACTTTGTGGGACTGTTGGTCGTCCCCGCGTGGGGGTCCCAAGACATGCTTTTGTGCTGTCTGCATTTGGCCTTCCATGGGCATGTGTGGGACCTGGGCCTACCCTGGAGTGACTTGGATGCCACAAGCATCCTCCTGAGGCCCAACTCAAGTGCTGTACAGGAGTAGGGGCCCCCTAGCCCTGTATGGAGCATCAGTAGCCGTGGGGTGACCATTTCTAGAGGCATTGGTTCCCCCCGGGCGCACATGACTGACTCCTGGTCACTTGAGGGGGATCTCGGTTCACTGGATGGACCCTGAAGATACAGGCTCTGCAGTTTTCTGGTTGGATGTTGCTGTGGCCCTGATTGCGCCTGCCACTGCTTGCTGCTCTTCTCATCCTGATTGCAGAGGCTTGCTGCCATTAAAACTGTAGGTGGGTGGGAGGCCTGCAGTGCCATGTGAGTCGATCCAGCTGTGTATGGGTCGTGATGGGGAACGTACTGGACGCTTGGAGAACCACTGGTCCATATAGTGTCAAAGGGTACCTGTAGGATCCCCTGGCAGTGTACACATGGGGAGAAATAAATAGGTGGTTCCCCAGTAGGGGAATACCATGGAGCAGTACACCACGGGACTTTCCTCCCACAGGGCAGACACAATAGGCTGGTCAGCGGGAGGATTCTGCTCATGGTTCATCTGCCAATGAGCCCTGCCATGCAGAGTTGCTCGCCGCCATACAGGGATACAGAGTAGCACTTGAGGGGAAAATAGAATTGGTGGTGCTTGAAGTTAATCTCCTCTGCCCTGACCTCAGGAAAGTGTAGGAGAAGGTCCAAGTGGCAGAATGCTCCATCTCTGAGTTTCAGTCTGAAGTAGCCACACTGAAGAAACAAATGGCAGTGGTCACCTCCAATTTCGGGATCCTTGAGGCACAGGCCGAGGTTGCTGAGGGCAGGTCATGCTGCAATAATGTTCACCTTCTTGGATTCCCAGAGCAGGCCGAGGGCGGTGCTGCAGAGGCATTCGTGGAACGCTGGATCCGGGATGTAGTCAGACCTGCAAGACTATCTACGATGTTTGCAGTTGAAAGAGCTCACCGGGTGCTGGTGACTCCCCCTTGTCTTGGGGTGCCACCGCGCATCATCATAGTGCAGATCCTGCATGACAGGGACCAGGATTGCATACTCAGGGCCACACGGGAAACGGACACTGCCCAATTCGAGAATCACAGAATATCCATTTATTCTGATTACACCAACAAGGTCCAGGGCTCTAGGAAGGGCTTCCTGGAAGTGAAGGTCAAGTTGCGCTCCATGAGTATCCGATATATGCTTCTGTATCCGACTCGACTGCAGGCCATTTCTGGAGGCAAGTCCCACTTCTTTGACACCCCTGAGGATGTATGGCGATGGCTAGAAATGTAGAACAAAGTACCCAGGAGGTGTCGAGCATATGCTGTTCCTAGAACTGTGCATGACAATTGCGTTCAACATTTGTTGCTTAGCTGTATCTTATCTGTTTGCACTGTTCTAGTGGCGGTTGCCATAGGATGATCAGCTGTGTATTTTATGATGGATATGGTATTGTATTGTTTGCGGGGTGGGGGTTGCTACCTCCAGACTTGTGGTAGGCTACAGTTTTGGGTTCGAGGTTTACGCTATGGGTCCTAGCAGCAAGGATAATGATAGATGTGCAGTATGCGTTGTTATTGTCGTTCTAATGTCTGTCCGGGGCTTTACAAGGGTTACATTGTTTTGAACTCCCACAGGTTGTGGAGCGTTGAGTGCGAACTGCAGTGCACCGAAACCATTGTCTGGGTATTTATTGCCGCTCGGAGTGAGACATGATGGTAATGACTCCAGATGGGGGTCAGGCTGGACCCCTAAAGGGGCGAGCACCCTATATAGTATGGCTGACTGTACAAATATTGTAACGTGGAATGTGCAGAGTCTGACAGATCACACCATGCGATATAGGGTCCACTCCTTTCTACGACATCACAAGGTGCGGATAGCCTGTCTCCAGGAGACCCACCTCATGCGGTAAGAAGCTCAAAAGCTGGGCAGGAAATGGAGGGTTCAATTATTCTCAACCACTTACTGCACCTATGCGAGAGGGGTGGCCATCTGGGTTGCACCCGGGGTCCCATTTAAGCACACATATAGTGAGGTGGACATAGAGGGTGGATATCTACTGTTATAGGGTACACTGGATGGGAGGGCCATCACACTCTTCAACACTTACGCGCCCAACATTGATGATAAACACTTCTTTGACCATATCCAGGATTTGCTGGAAAATAGTGTGGGGAGCCCAGTGATATGGGCAGGATAATATAATTGGATTCTTAATGGGGACGAGGACCGGTATTCACCCAAGCACGCAACTAAATCTCTGATGACCAAATCTCTTGCAATGGTCATGTGTAGCCTGGGGTTCTGTGCGAGCTGGCGAATATTACCCCCAGGGGGTCGTGAATATACTTGTCACTCACCTACACATGACACTTATAGTTGGTTGGACCACTTACTGATCGGGGTGGATCCCTAGAGATTGCATGGACTGACTCACCTGGGGAGACGTCTCTCTGACCATGCCATGCTGTGCCTGCGTTGCGGGGGATGCCCCACATCGAGAGTGTAGATGGTGTATGCCCTCTGACCTCTTGACGGTTTTGGTGTGCCAGGAGGCACTGGCGACCTTTCTCATGGATGTCTTATCGATTAATTGGGGAACTGCCACCTCTGGGGCACTAGCCTGGCAGGCTCTCAAGGTAGTTATGAGGGGGGCCTGTATTGGCACCACATACAGGGTCAAGAGACAGCTAGAGGCTGACCTTGCAGACCAGGAGTGCTGCTTGATGGAATTCCAGCACTAAGAACTGACTACACCGGAAGCGAGTGCGGAGGAACTTTAGGTCCGCAGAGAGGTGCTACGTGCTTAGGACACCCTGGATAAATGTACGCTGCATGCTTACCATCAGCGCCTCCACAGGGAGGGGGACAAATCTGGTAGGATGTTAGCCTGGGTACTACGGCGGGAGCAAGAGATCACTCCTTTTTTTCACATTCGGGCACCTGGCGGTGCCCTAGTGACCAGTAGTCAAGTTATCTTGGATGTCTTTGTAGGCCATTTTAAGACGCTGTACCAGGCCGGGGAGGCAGGCCAAGAGGGGAGGACTGAGGAATTCCTGTACAGTGTCGGAATGCCCACCATCACACCAGACCTTGTATAGGAACTGGAGATGGAAATATCCCTGGAAGAATTAGGTGAGGCCATTAAGGCCCTTAATAAATCTAACGCCCCATTGGGGATAGCTTCCTGTTTGAAATTTAGCAGGCCTATTCCACAATACTTACAGACAAACTATTGGAGTTTTTTCAGGAGGTGAGGGGGACTGGTGCTCTTCCACCCACCATGAGGAAGGGAGTTGTTTGTCTTATGCCGAAACCAGGAAAGGACACTGCAAACCCTTCCTCGTACAGACCCCTCACAATGCTTACTTCGGAGATGAAGATTCTGTGTAAACTTCTTGCGACTAGACTGGGAGGGGTAATTCAAAGATTGGTGCATGAAGATCAATGCAGCTTCATACCAGCCCACAGTACAACATTTAATTTACATAAGCTCACTAATGAGCTGCATGAAACCAGTGATGACAATCAGGACCTAGATCTGGTCTCCCTAGACTTAGAAAAAGCCTTCGATACCATGTAATGAGTTTACCTGCTGACAATTCTTAATAGTATGGAATTTGGAGAAGTGTTCTGTTGCTAGGTGCGACTTCTGTACACGGGTTCTATGGTCCGCATTTGAGTTGGGAGTGACCTCTCTGAACTATTGGTGGTGGGGAGGGGGACTAGATAGGGATGCCGCCTGCCAACCCTACCTTGCACTCTCGGGATCAGACCCCTGGCCTTGCTGTTATGTAGGGAGTTGGAGCAGAGGGGGGTCCGAGTAGGGAGCTCCCTACATGTTGTCTCCCTATATGCGGATGACACGCTAATATATGTTCACACCCCAAGATGCTTGGTGCCGATTTTACTGGGCTTATTCACTGCCATTGGATGGGTGTCTGTGCTCCGGGTCAATGTCGGTAAGTCACTGTTGTTTCCGCTTGGAAGCCTGGTTGGGACACCACCAGACCAACTGCCGGAGCTGGGCCTCCAATGGGAAACTGAGAGGTTCCAGTATTTAGGCATAAAGATCATCCATACTGAGGTTGTTTTCCAACGCCTGAATGTGGACAACCTCCTGGAGCAATTGGAGGCCTCTATAGCGTTCTGAATCAAACTCACCCTATCAGTGATGGGTAGGGCAGCAGTGGAAAAGATGGTCTTCCTGTCTCTGTGTCTCTAGTTAGTCCAGAACACGTTGTTCCCACTTAGGCTACAATTCTTTTGTAAATTGGATAGCTTATTTACCCAACTAGTCTGGGCGGGGAGATGCAGCAGAGTGGTGTTGTCGATCCTTAAACGTGACTTAGAGGATGAGGGACAAGCCCTCACAGACTTACGTACTTATTACTACACTGCAGCATGCAGCAAGATGGTAGGCCTTCTCAGACAACTGGAAAAATAAATTGTAAGCAGGTATGTTGGGAGGGGATACCCTACCCTGGGGTGTCTATTAATGATAGGTGGACGCTCTGAACATCGATTTCCTTATTTGGTATGACAGACGGCGACAGTCTGGGAAGCAGTGCCCCCTTTGACAGGGAGCTCAGTCTGTGGGACCTGGCTCCTTTTCGGGAGATTGATAAAGATATGTCTAAGGAACAATGGAGGTTGGGTGGATGCACAGGAGACTTTTGGGGTGGGATCGGGCCACTTTATTCACAAGCCAAATTGGAGAATTCTGCAAGAGAGGTGTGGGCTGGATTCCCAGCAGCACCTCAGCCCTCCTGGGTGCTTGATGGCCTGCTCCAATAAGGAGATGGGAGGCACCTAATCACTCTGTTTTATGGTGCGGTACGAGCGGACATGATAAGTGCCTCCTGCAATGTGAGCTGGGCCCGGACTGGGGAATTTGGGGGAGGCTATCGCGGACTGGTCCTGCATATCCAAGTTGGTAAGACCTGTGCCCTGTAACCACAGGTTTAAATTACTGCACTTTAATTTCTTGCACCACACCTATGTGACACCTAGGTAGTGAACAGGACAGATCCACTGAGAGGAGCTAGCTGTGCGTGTTGTGGGGAGCTGGGAGCCTCTTTTTTACATTTGGCCTGGACCTACGCTGGAATACAGGGGTTCTGGAGGGTGGTGGTGTCAACCATAGTGAGTGCTACTGGCATTGGAGTCCCCTCACCCCGCTGGCTTGCCTCCTGGGGGTGGCAAAAAGACCCAAGGGTCGCAAGACCCCAAAAAACTCAACAAGCTTGCATTGCTATTGGCAAAACTGAGAATATCTATTGGTTGGATGGGTGACAGGCAGCCGCAGATAAACTTGTGGCTTAGGGTCCTGTGCAAATGGGGTGCAGTGGAGGAGGCCCATATGCGCCTTTCCCATAGTGATGAGAGAGCTGAGGAAGAGATTATGACTGGGGGCTAGTTCTTAATAACTTCAACAACGACGGTGACACTAGCTCAGGTGATGGCTCGGGAAAGGAGATGTGAGAATCTTGCTTATTCTGTGTTACCTCATACTGAATGTGACTGACAAGTGTGCTATTATATGTACATGTCAATTGGTACATGTCTTGGACTCGCGATCCTGTTTCTCCAAATGGATCTCTTATGTTTACTATAATCTGTAAAAAATTGTAATGCCTGATTGAAAGTGGTATTGTCTGGATATAAGGTAGTGGCATTCCCATTGACTTGTACCCCGTATTTTACACTGCTTGTTTTTGTTACGTTTTTGTGAGAAACTCAATAAAACAAAGTTTTTAAAAAAACATAAAGATGAATGGTCAGGCATCATAGTCTAAATCATAACCGCTATTAAAACACATGTGGACCACACTCAAAGTTAAGTTTCAAGATTATCAATACCCCAAGTGAATGAACATCGTTTTCTGTTGGTGTCACTACATGCAGATCCGGCTAATGAAGGAGCCTTTCCCTATCCCGGGGAACCCAAAGGAGAGTCACTCCATAGCCAAAGACTGCAGGAATACATAAAGCAGCTCTTTACTCCCAACACCGTAGAGAATGTTTGCATCAATCCGTCTCATGTATATAGTACAAAGAGGGCCCTTGGTCCCTATCTTCATAATCGTTTATTCCACTATGTGTCTTAATATGATGTGCACCTACTAGACGGTGCGTGCTATCAGCTATTCTCAAGATTAGATTACGAGTGGTGTCTTAGTATACCCTGCCATCTGTAGTCATAGTATATAGAATCATCAGTTGAATTGCTGTCCAAACAGGTCAAATGAAAAGTCAGTCATATCCAACCTGACTCCCTCCAAAAGCATATGAGAATGCCCCTTGCATACAAGTCAAGTCCCAATATATCAGCAAGACTGGAGAGTAAAACCCTCTCAGCTAAACGATAGGAAGGTTTCCGCTCACTACTACAAGGGACAAATGCTGCCCATTTGACTTTGTTTTCCCTCCGACGATGGCCCTCAACTCTCTTCGTCACTTTTTATTTCCACTGTCGCCACGTCCGTGCCTTTGTCCAGCGTCATTATGCATGAAACATTGTAAAGGTCAAAAAAACCTATGCCTGGAATCTTTGTGGGAGGGAATTTTAATCTAACATGCGACAGTGCACGCGTCACCCGTAGTGCATGATAAACAAAAGGTGATCCCTATGCTACATTAATAAAGTCCATGCTGAAACATCCCTCATTAGTCTGGAATTACTTATCGTCCATACAGTCAGAACCCAAAAAGATTTTTTTATCTACTTATGGCAAAAAGTCAATCTCATTAAGGACTCAATTGGGTCCAGGGTGTGCGAAGCCCGATGATGAAGCATGCCACATTTCTATGTGTCTGAGGAGTTCAGAAAGAAGACTATACATACTAGGATCTTTTGATGTGTGTGTGCAGTTTTAAACTGCCATTTCAAGTTCAACCTGGCAAAATAACCCTTTTACTAGGCCTAAATCTTCCATTTTAATACATATAATTCACCCCTAGGTTGGGCTCTAACCAGCTCATTGGGCTGGGTGCAGTGTATTTAAAAAGTTGAACAAGTACTTCTAAGTTTTACATGTCCTGGTAGTGAAAACCCCCTAAATTAATTTTTCACTAGTGTCAGGCCTACCTCTCCCACAGGATAACTTTGGGTTGCCGTATGAGTGATCATTTTCAATTGAGAGTTTGGTCTCTAAAGAATTGTAATGGAAAACCGTCTTTAATGGGAAAGTTGGATTTTAAGTCACAATTCTGAAAATGCCCCTTTTAGAAAGTTGGGATTTTCTTGTCCTGGCCAGTTGGTGCCTGCAGCCTGAATACCGGGTCACATGACTAGGTAGGTGACTAAGTGTTGGTCTTTGGGTATTAATGCCAGACAATTAGACAAAGAGGGAATAGGTGTTGGCATGCTGGGCCAATTCTGACTTGATAGGGGAGGAGCTGTTACCTGTCACACTTGCACATCACAAAGGCTCTGCCTCAGCTCACTCACAAAGGGTTTCACAACAGTCTTTTGTACTCCCAGACAAGCTGGGGCATGGGCAAGGAGGCAGGAAATTCCAGACACCTCTTTAGGGGGAAGACTCTAGAAGCTTCTCCCACTTCTAAGCGGGCACCAGGCGTCCTCAGACCCAACTTTTCATTACACATCTGGACCTGTGGAAGACACAGAAGTACTGCTGTGCTGCTCTGCTGCCTCTGCTGCCCTACTGCCCTGCTGCCTGAGTAAAAAGGACTCGACCTGCATCTTGAACCCAGGACCAGAAAAGTGACTCCAAGGGCTTGTTGGCCAGACTCTTGATCGGAGACTCAAGGACAGAAAAGGTTCCAACCACGTTGAACCCTGCATCTTGTACCCCAAGGGATGCAACCACAGCCCTGGAGCCTTAAAAGTGGGTCTGAAGGTGCTCTACAAGTCCAGCTATTTTCTTTTTGGACACAACAGTTGCAGCATGGTGCATTTCCTCACAGCACCACACAGGAACCATCGCTGCATGATGCATCCCTGAAGTTCTTTGTAACCACCACCATGTGATGCCTCCTCAATGCTTCCTTGATGAAGGACCTCGGATTGCAGCCCCACAACTTCTCAGAATCACCGCTGTGCTACACATCCTCAATGCAGGACCTTGCATCTCAGTCTGGCAGCTTCCCGGAATCGCTGTTGCGGCACATCCTCAACGCGGTATCTCGCAACGCTTCGTAATCAAGATTTAAGGTTCTTTGTTCAGTGGGCCTAACTGTGTCCAGCCCACAGTCCATCGTGGTTGACTTGAACTTTTAACTTTGTTGTTGTCTGGGTTGACCAGATGACCACAGTTGACGTGTTGTGCTTCTAAGCACTATTTTCACTCAAACCTTCCAAAATGCATATCTCTGGTTCTACTAATTGTGTTTATACTTTGCACATTGCCTCTAAGTTAAGCCTGACTGTTTCGTGCCAAGCAACCAGAGGGCTGAGCACAGATTAATTCAGGGTGTGCTTGTGTTTTGCCCTAACAAGAATTGTGGTTTCTGCTTGTGTAGGGTTTCACCACCCTCAACCAGTAACCAAATTTCCAACAACCAGTGATTAGGTCTGTTCCTGGGAGACGAAAGGATGGAGGCTGATTCTGCATGTGGTAATTACGTTTCACACTGGACCTGGCCTGGGAAGGCTCAACGCCACAGAAACAAAGGAGGTCAGTTAGACCAGACTTCTGGAGCAAGTTACTGGAGGGAATTCCCCTTTGAGGTTTTGAAGGGAAGGCACATGGCAGATATGGCAGTTAGGGGCAGGGATTAGGCTCTCAGGTAAGGCCTTTCAGCAGACCACTTGAAGGCACATTCCATAAATGCTGTGCAGTAGGGTTGTGGAAGGGGTTGAGGGATGATGAGTCTCCCTAGGCTTGGACAGGGGTGCATATCTCCTGGAACTTTTCACCCCTACTTAAAAATCCCTGCATGAGGGAGGGACTTTTGCAAACAGTCTGGGCCCAGGGAAGCAACTCTGGAGAAATGACCAGCTGGAAGAGAGAAGACACCTGACCACTATGGCAACGATTGACTCAGGACTTCTGATTTCAGTTGGCACCCAGGGACTAGGCCTTAGTTCTCCAGGGCTATTGACTCTGGCTCCCTTACATCCTCTGAGGGACTGTAGAGGGATGGGTTTGCTAAGGGGGGAAGGGTACCCCTCAGTGTTCTGTGGACTGGCCCTGTAGAAGTGTGGCCTCCAGAAGAAGGGGGCGCCCTGGCCTCTACTGACTCAGGTGCCCTGTGGGAGGCCAAAGGAGGCTTTGAGACTTGGAAGGCGGAAGCAGGGAGAGCACTCTGCCTTAGGGCCCTGGGGTGCTGCTGAGCAGGACCAGAGGCCTAGGAGAAGTGCCAGGCACCCAGACACAAGACAGTTCCTTTCAAGGAGGAAGAGCAGAAAAAGGCAGGCTCTTCAAATTTTTTAGAGGCCAAAAGGCCTTAAATACATGCTGCCAGTCGCTATAGATGCCCACCAGGAGTGAAACACAACTTCCCCATTAAAATGGCCCACTGGGGTTGGACAAAACAATGTTTGTTTATGTCCTTTGCCATAGGCTGAGAAAGAAGCAAAAGCATGGTCTTCAGTGCCCCCTAGGAGCCGTGGGTATTGTGGTCCCCCAAGGCAACCAGTCAGTACAGGTTTGTTTTCCCCCCTTTTCCACATCGAAATATTCCCTGAGGAGGGCCAAGACCCGGTCAAGATGTCTATCCAAAGGAGTGAATGTTTTGGCACTCCTATAATCTTATCTTTCCACTGGGACTCTCAACCCCTTGGGACTGCCACAACAAAGCATGCAAAAAGAACCAATCATGAGCGCCACAGGGCTTCACAATTTATGTCATCTCCAGAGGCTCCCATCTCCCCTGAGGCAAAAAAGGAGAGCCTGGAGGCTTCTGTACAGGACAAAGTCTGGGGATTGGAGATGGGTGCTTCCCCTGTCACCCTGTGCCAGTGTTCTGAGGGGAGCATGTGCACCCAATCACCAATTCCGTCCTACGGTCGATGTGGGAGGGGGGTTGAGAAGCAATCAGCCAATTCAGCTCTTCAAGCTGTGCTGAAGCAGAAAGTGGCTGGGGCCATGAGGCCCTTGGGGCTCCCTCGTGGCCTCCAACATGGTCAGCTTTTGGCACCTGGTTGGTGCCGGGCACTTGGTATCCAAGGAAGTGCCAAAAGTACAATTATTTTTAATAAGAAAACTAAGAAGAGAACAGCAGTTGGTTGCGGCTTGAGGGTGCATGTTCATAAAACTGCCCAAAGCAAAGGTGCACCACAGCAGGCACAGGGACCTCCTAATTAGTATATTTAGCGTGCAGTGCCCAGAAGAGCAAGGCACTGCAGTGCAACTTGTACCATGATAGGGGGGGCACCCTGAAACACCAGTGGGTCTCCTTAAAGCCACAGGAACCCCCTCTATACAACTTTTCCTCACCCTAAGTTTCCCAGTATGTAGAAAGATTAACCTGATAAGACTTGCCTTCACTTACCAAGCACCCTGGGAGGTGTTTTTCTTGTTTTGTTTGAGGGCTCTAGAGTGCAGATATCCATGCTGGTGAGTCCTAAGGCAGATTAACTGCATGTGTAAGCAATGACAAAGTAAACAGTGAAATTGTAAGAAGGTACTATCCGAAATGGGTTGAATGCTGTTGCATTGGTATATTATGAAATTTTATGCTTTTATTGATGTAGTGAACAATGACAAAGCTAGTAGGCGTGCCTTTTGACAGCTACACTCCATTATATTGTGTCTAGTCTATGTGGGTAGTATTCTGGTTTTAGAGTTCAGGGTTTGTTGGGGGTTTAAACTATTAAGAGGGTGTTAGCATAGGTGTTTTCACATGTCATCATGTATATACTTGTAAATTAATGCATAGTATTGAGTATGTGTAATAAAGTACTTTTCCTTTTCATAAGGTAAAGCACTCACTGGACAATGATTTATTGGGTGTTGTTTGTTTGGTGCCTATGGGCTGGGGACCAGCCAACATTCCCTTCTCTTAGGAGGTCTTGGACCTACCCTGAGAGAGTTGAGTGCTTTAAAGAGGTACTTGGATCCCAGTACATTGAAATTGCAGAATATTGCCTGTGAAGGACCCACATAGGGGCGGAGAAATGTAAATTACACTTGCATAATTCATGTAATTGTGGGAATTTGGGGTTACACTTGTTACTCAAAATCCCTGAAATTACACCACTACGCTACTTCACGTAATTATGTGCTATTCACTGTAAAAAATTACGTGAATAGCGCCATTGCATTGGAACATCAAAAACAAGTGCCTGTTGTTCATGGCGCTTTTGTTTGAATGCATCCTCGAGCCACAAATTGACACATGGATGCACTTTGAGCTAAAATATAACGTGAAATGATTAATTTGGAGACAGGGCAGTCTGCCACCAGGCTACCAACAGATCAATCCCTGTTTGAAAACTTTTGGTGAAAAAATAAGCATTAGGCAAAACCAATAGGTATGATGTTGGCTGCAAGCATTTTGGCAATTCTTATTTTAATCACCTATAGCCCAGCAGTTTGACATTGACGCATCGTCCCAACGCACAGTGTTCTTCACAACATCACATCAACGATGTTGCCCGACTTAAAAAATGGTGCATTGCCTTCGACAGCGATTCATCCCCTCCTTTGCTCAAAACATCGTCCCTGAGGTTCGACGCACCCAAGGTACTGTCAGCAGGGCTGTGTGACTCCTGTATCCAGCCGGCTCTCCATTGCAGTTGGACTGAATTTTTGGATTTTCCCCAGTCAAGTGTGACCAGATTGCCCCAATTGGAGTTTTTGATTTCTAAGCACTGCATTTTTATTTAATCTTGCAAAATTCGCATCTTGATTTATGTATGTTGGATTTTTATCGTTTTGATCTTGTTTTGCTCAGATAAATATTGGCTATATTTCTAAACTGGTGTGGAATACTTTTGTGGTGTTTTCACTGTGTTACTGTGTGTGTGTGTGCACAAATACTTTACACATTGCCTCTTTAGATTAGCCTAACTGCTCTGTGCCAAGCTACCAGAGAGTGAGCACAGGTAAATGTTTAGTGTGTGCTACACTGACCCTGACTAGGATTGTGGTTCCTGCTTGTACATGGTAAATACCCCTGACAACCAGAAACCCAATTTCTAACATTGGTTATCAGCAGTGAGGATAGGACTTGTATTTGTGCATAGCATACAGTGATTGGTGTACACTACTTCCATATCTCGGACCATTACGTACCAATATACTTTTTTCCTTTTTTTCTCTTTGGCAACTTTTTGAGTTTTTGCAACACCCATATCTCAATATGGAGAGCTAGCCGCTGCACCTGCAGTAGCGGAGTTTGAACAGGAGAAATTGGAAACCTACACAGTGACTCAGCACAAAGGTTTCTGCAGGGATTTCAAGTGTTCTTTTAAAGGCCTTACTACAAAGGAGGAGCTGCAAAAAGTCCCTGAGGGCCTGTTTAGCAGCCAGCGATTCAGCTGAAAACCCAGAGGAGGGGGGTGATGAGGAGCAAAGTCTGCATCTGGAATTGCTGGAGGATCCAGTACCACCTGTGGGGCAGGGGCCAGCCTGAACAGAGAGAGAGCCCCCTCCAGAACAGGCAGCAGTGTTTCCTCTAAAGGCCTGTCCCCAGTGGAGTTGGAGGACAGGTTGGAAAAAAGAAAGATTGAGTTGGAGCTTGCAAAACTCATATTGGATATGGAGAAAAAGAAATTTGCCATGGAGGAGAAGAAAATTATTTTAGCTCAGGAGCAGAGCTTGAGAGAGTTGGATTTGAGATTCAAGAGGGCTGAGTCCAACACAGATGGTAGCAGCATATCTTCAGTGTCCTCTGAGAAGAGGGTACACATACCCAAGTGTCCGGTGCCTGAATATGGAATGGGAGATGACATAGATCAGTGGATTGAGGCCTACGAGATAGCTTTGAAAATGCACAAGATCCTTTGATGGGGCTTGGGGGGCAAGTTTGTGGAAGCATATCCCAACTGAAGGAAGGGATACCTTACTGGCCCTAGAGGGAAGTGACAGGGTGAGGTATTCCGCCATGAACGGGAAACGCCAGAGAAGTACATGAGGACTTTTAGAGACAGTGTGAAGCTTTCCCCACAGACCTAAGTGGATTGTGTTGATTCTTTCTGCAAGGCACTGGATGGGTGGGTGAAGGGCAGTGATGTGACAGATTATCAGGGGCTGTACAATTTGATTGCACAAGAACACATGTTTAGTCTTTGTTTTACTGAGCTGCATCAGCACTTGATTGATAGTAAGCTCGCTGACCCCAAAGAGCTTGCTAGGGAGGCGGATGCCTGGGTCAGCACCAGGGTCCACAAGGAAGTATCTGGGGGAGATCCAGCCAAGGATTGGCAGGGTCCCCAGAAGAAGAAGAAGTGAGGGAGGATAAAAAAAAAGTAAGGAGTTTTCTAAAGGGCCCCAAACTAGTTCCCAGCGACCAGACTCCCAACCCCATACTGAAAAGAAGAAATAGTTCCCTACAGGTAAGCCTGCAGGTAAGAGACCCCTGAAGTGTTTTGAATGTAACCAGGAAGGGCACTTCAAGGGAGATCCCAAGTGTCCTAAGTGGGTACAGCCATCCACGGGTAGGCAGTCACTGGGGGTGGCTAGTGTAGCACTTAGGGAGGAGTTGGTCCCAGCAAATGGTGAGGATACAGCTGAGGTTACCCTAGTGTCCATAGTAATGGTACAAAGAACCCTCATGCCTGACAGCACTAGTAAGTATAGGCAGTGGGTTTCCATTAATTGACAAAGGGTGAAGGCTCTGAGAGGCACAAGAGCCAGCATGATGACTGTCTTGTGTCATCTGGTGTCTTCAGAGCAGATAGTCACTAATGTGGTCCACCAAGTTGCTGCTGTGAGAGTCAATGTTTAGTGGCTCATGTTTCCTTTGAATGGGGGGAGGGTCTGAGGTTCCTTGAGGGTAGCTGTGAGTCCGTCCATGCCCGTGGATTGTCTGCTGGGCAATGACCTGGAGCATTCTACCTGGAAAGAGGAGGAGCTCAGGTCCCACTTGAAGATGTTGGGCTTGCCTGAGTGGGTGTGCCTGACCACACAGTCTGTGGCAGCACCTGAGGGGTATCAGAAGGACCTGGAGTCTGGAAGAATGACCCACGTGCTCCTGAAATTACCATGGTCCGGGAGGAGGCTGACCCTGATGGGGACGCCAAGGAACCTACAGGGGTAGAAGTGGCTCAACTGAGGAACCTGCCTGAGCTGACCCATTGGCAACAGGATGGATGTCCCTCCAGGGATAAGATCTGCGCATTCGCAGAAGGAGTTCCCAACTCTTGTGGGTCTTTGGCAGCAGGTCGAGGCCCACGCAGGTTGTGACGCCTCTGGCAAACACCTGCTTTATTGAGAGAATGGCATCCTGTACACTGAGCCTAAGTTTCAAGGTGGTACCCCACCGCTTCAGAACCTTGCAACTGATCTGGCTCATGATGTGCCACTGGCAGGTCATTTGCAGCAAAACAAGACCTTTGACAGGCTTGTCACCCACTTTTATTGGCCTTTATTGGATTCAGATAAGGAAGGCCTCAGATGCGTTCTGCAGGTCCTGTCCTACCTGTCAGGTATGTGGCAAGACAGGGGGGAAATGCAAAGCCCCCCTGCAACCTTTCCCTGTCTTGAGCACCCCTTTTGAGTGGGTGGGCATTGACATTGTGGGGTCTCTGTATCCCAAGACAGCCATGGGCAACAGATGCATCCTTGTCTTGGTGGACCATGCCACCTGGTATCTGGAAGCTATCCCTCTGAGGACAGTGATTGCATCCGCTGTGGCCAGGGCACTGATGGAGATATTTCCCCATGGTGGGTTTCTCCATGGAGGTGGTATCTGACCTTGGTACCAACTTCATGTCCCTTTACATGAAGGCCATGTGGAAGGAGTGTGGATAACCTACAAGTTCTCCACTCCTTACCACCCTCAAACTAATGGGTTGGTTTAGAGATTCAACCATATCCTCAAAGGCATGATAATGGGTCTTGCCGAACCCATGAGGCATACGTGGAACGTCCTCCTGCCATGTCTTTTATTTGCCTACAGGGAGGTACCGCAGAAGGGGGTTAGCTTTAGCCCTTTTGAACTTCTGTACAGGGACCCTGTAAGAGGACCTCTCGGTTAGGTGAAGGAGGGCTGGGAGCAAGCTCCCAGGAAGCCACATGCTGGCCTTCTGCAGCCAGGCAACCCGCTTCCGGAAACTCGCCCAGGAGAATCTTGAAGCTAGCCAGGAGGACATGAAATTCTGTTATGACCAGAATACCACTCTGGTTGAGTTTCAGCCTAGTCTAAAGGTGTGGCTAATGGTGCTTTTAGAGCCATGTGCTCTGCAAGACCCTTGGTCAGGCCCATTTGAGGTAAAGGAGCGGAAAAGTGATGTCACTTCTCTGGTGGACATCTAGACTCCTAGGAACCCTTTGAGGGTCCTGCATGTGAACCGCCTCACACCACACTTCGAGAGATCTGAGTCGACCATGCTTTTGGTCACTGATGATGGGGTGGAAGATGAGGGTGAACCTCTCCCTGACCTCCTATCTTCCAAACAGCAGGATGGGACAGTTTGCATCTATGTTCTCTTTCACCCTTGGAGTCGCACATTGGCCCACTCATGATGTAGATACAGCAGATAGCCTGCCTGTTAAGCACAAAACATACAGGTTGTCTGACAGAGCGAGGGCCAGCATCAAGAAGGAAGCCTCTAAGATGATGGAGTTAAGGGTTATTGAGCCCTCCAACAGTCCTTGGTCCAGCCCAGTGGTTTTGGTCCCTAAGGCTGCTCCACCCGGTGTCACACCTGAAATTCGGTTCTGTGTGGACTACCGTGGGCTCAATATGGCTGCCAAGACTGATGCACACCCCATCCCCAGAGCTGATGACCTCATTGATCGTCCTGGAGCTACCAAGTCCCTCAGCACGTTTGATGTAACGTCTGGGTACTGGCAGATTGCCTTGACCGAGAGCGTACAAGAGGTCAGCGTTCTCAATGCCAGAGGGGCACTACCAGTTCAGTGTCATGCCTTTTGGGTTGAGTACCACCTTCCAGAGGTTGGTCAACCAGATCCTGAATGGGTTGGAGAAGTTCAGTGCCACATACCTTGATGACATTGCAGTCTTCAGCTCCAGTTGAGAGGACCATTTGCACTACCTCGAAGAAGTGCTGCGGGCCCTGCAGAGTGCGGGCCTAACTATCAAGGCCAGTAAGTGTTAGGCAGGGTTCTGTGGATTACTTGGGACACCAAGCAGGGTACAACAAAGTGCAGCCCCTACAATCCAAGATTGATGCCATTCTGGCTTGGCCACCCCCCAAGAACCAGACAGAAGTGAGAGCCTTTAGGCCTCACTGGCTATTGCAGGAGATTCGTCAAGAGATAGAGCACCATTGTTCCCCTTTGACAGAGCTGACTTCCAAGAATTAGCCACATCAGATGATCTGGGCAGAGGCGTGCCAGACCGCTTTTGACACTGTGGAGGAGGCCATGTGCACGGCGCCCGTGCTCAAGACTCCTGACTTCTCTTGAGAACTTGTGGTGCAGACTGATGCCAAAGTGATGGCATGGGGGCCGTGCTTTCACAGCTAAACGAAGAGGGCCTAGATCAGGGGTATCCATCTTTTTCTGCAGTGAGAGCTACTTCTGATAAGTGAAAATCATTTTGAGCTACTGAAGGCTAAGCAACTTACCAGACACCAGCACGCCAAGCTCCATTGACTTTAAGCCTAATGTTCATAGAGCCAGGTACTGTGATTTGAACAAAATACTTTGACTAGGGGCACTATGACAGGACTGCCATGTGTGTCAGCGAGAGTGTGGTCTTTGGGAATGTACGAACATGCCTGCGTATGAATGTGATAAATGTGTATGGGTGATTGAAAACCTATGTCTTTGGTACTTGTGGTACTTGAATACCTTTTGTCATATGTGGCACAGTTACATGTATAATATAAACATATACCCATTTTTTTAAATGGGAGAAATGTAAAGTGCAGAAAACGTTCTGGAAAAATGTTCATGATATAGAACATTTCTCTGCACTTAAATTTCTCACACTTAAAATAATGGCTGTATTTTTCATTTATAAATATGGCCCAGTGTCTCCAGCCACTGGGTTCAAGATGCCTGCTGTGTGTAAAGGCGACACTTTAAAATAGGAGAAAATTAAACTGAAGAGTTAACTATATATTTATATGGATTCCATAAAACTCACCATTTAAATTTGATTCCATTTCCAAGTGTCACATTTCACAAACAGCAGGCATCTTGCTCCTAGTGGCCTGTAGGAAAGCTGCCATATTCATAATCAAAAAATTCAGCTATCTGTTTAAATGGGAGGAATTTAAAGTGAAGAAACATGATTCATAAAACATTAAGACGTAAATGGCTTAATTGAAAGTGGAGAAAAACATTAAGACTTAGAACCTTATTACGACTTTGGTAGTCTTTGGCTGGGACAGCCAAGGCCATGGTGAGTCCGCCTGCCAGATTACAAGTCTAATCCTGGACAGGCGGTCTGTGCTGCAGTGGTCTCGTGGCGGCGAAATGTAAGGCTCATAGGAGAGCCTACACAGCATACCGCCACCGTGACAGTGCCGACTGCTCGTCTGTGCATGGTGTGGCATGCACCATGTTGTGCATGCCACAAAGTGCATGCACGACCTTGGACTTGTGGGGAGGCACATCATGTGCCTCCCACACCCACCCTCATGGGGGCCCCCTCTTTGCTCTTCCGCCAGCCTTTTCATGGCAGAATCACCGCCATGAAAAGGCTTGCAGAAGAGCAAGTCATAATATGGACGAAGGTGTCGGAATCGGCACCGCCTCCATTCCTCCCCACTTCACACACTGCCAGCACTGCGGGATCAGGATCCTGGTGGTGCCGGCGGTGTCGTAGCGGGCTGCTGGCAGTCCGACCACTGCAATTGTAATACAGCGGGCATACAGTGGTGTTCACACCGCCACTGGAGTACGGCGGTCCCCTAAATATGACCATAGCACTGCTCATTATCAGGCCCAGTTACCTGTAGCTTGATAAAAATAATGTACAATAAACGCAGCCTTCCCTTAACTTTAAAAGAAATATGTGACCTGGTGCTTTTTTGAAAATGAACTTTAGGTTGTGAGCTACTCTGAAGGTGTCAACGAGCGACTGGCTGGTGACACCTAGCCTAGATCAACCTGTAGCCTTTATTAGTAGGAGGTTACTTCCCAAGGAACAGAGGTAGAGAGCAAAAGAAAGGGAAGCATTTGCTGTGGTCTGGGAGCTGAAAAATCTAACACCCTACTTGTTTGGGACTCACTTCCGGGTTCAGACAGACCAGAGGCCCCTCAGATGGTCAATGCAGATGTGAATCCTAAACTGTTGAGGTGGTCAAGCTCCCTACAGGAAATGGACTTTACGGTGGAACATCGCCCTGGAACAGAACACGCCAACGCTGATGATCTTTCCAGGTTCTTCCGCCTTAGTGAAAAGAACTCCCAAGGGGTTGTGTAATTCTTCCCACCTTCCACTAGGGGGGACATGTGTTAGACCTGGCATCTTTTGGCATGGTTTCCACGGAATCTTTGCCTTCTGACCTCCTGTTTTTGACTGTGGACTAAACTTTGTTTTTGCTGGCTTTAGGACTCTGTGAACTTTTGCTCTGCCGACCAGTGCTGCAGTTCATATAGTATACCACTCTACAAGGGGCTTATAAGTAAATTAAATAGGCCAAACAGGTATAAGCCAATCTTATCTTGTTTATAGGAGAAAGCACAAGCATTTTAGCAGTGGTAAAGTGCACAGAGTCATAAGGCCAACAAAAACGAATTCAGGAACAAAATGGAGGGAATCATGGGGGTGCAGTGGTATGCGCAGTAAATGCCTGGCAAGTAGTTTCATTCCGGTTTGATGAGAAACAAGAAGTTTTAGAGCTGTTCCCAATAGTGGTCAAGCTAACTGTTTGGTCTGCTGTGCTCTGCAATCAGTCAGTGGTCTTTTTGTCATACAACATGTCGGTGGTGAACTCCATAAATCAGCAGAAGGCTAGCTGGATGGTGGTGATGCTGCTTAAGGAACTGATCTTGTTATGCTTGGTAAATAATATCACATTCAAAGCTAAGCACATCCTAGGGGTATTCAATAACGCTGCGGATGCTTTGTCTCACCTTAAGCTCCAGGAATTCAGGCTTTACAACGTGGAAGCAGCAGTGCATCCTACAGTGCTCCCAGACCATCTTTGAAAGCTTGGTGCCCCATCCTACAAGACCTCATGTCAGCCAGCAGAGCACCTGAGTAACACAAAAACCTTTAAGGGGGCATTTCAGCAATATTTATCATCTGTGGCTCAAAAGGGTGGGTGGGAGCCCTTCTCTCAGTCTTCTTGGATGGTGTTTTTAACTAGTCTTAGGCAGGATGGCCAACCCGATGCATATGCAAGGAGACAGATGGTAGCCATTTCCCTTTTTGCAAAACTGGGTGAGCGTAAGGACTGGGCTTAATCATTCCCCATCGGGAAAGCTTTGAAGGGTTGGCAGAGACTAGAGGGGAGGCATCTGGACTCAAGAACACCAAAAAATGTACTGAGATTAACTACTGTGGTCTTTAAGATGCCAGAAGTGTGCCACTCAGAGTTTGAGGTACAGCTGTTTAGGGCGGCATTCTGTTTAGTGTTTAATGGGGCTTTGAGAGTTGGTGGCATGATCCATAAAAGACATGCATGGCGGCCTCCTGTTAGAGGAACGGGTTTGGATGGACATATGGTACTAAACATCAAGAGATGGAGTTTGGGGTGCTATAAGCAAAATGTGTGCTTCCATGTGGTCTAAGGGGCAGCCTTTCTAATGTTATGCTCTTCCTCCCATCTTCTTTGGGCATCAGGTGCTATGTTCATTTGGGAAGTGTTGGTTTTAGGCCACTCTTTCATCTAGATAACTCAGGAGGGTTACCAGACAGGGGGTTCTGAGGCGTGTGCC
This sequence comes from Calotriton arnoldi, assembly GCA_963921515.1. Lineage (NCBI taxonomy): Eukaryota > Metazoa > Chordata > Amphibia > Caudata > Salamandridae > Calotriton > Calotriton arnoldi. The sequence goes on along the minus strand of CAWUFW010000084.1, from coordinate 872,769 downwards.
AAAGCTAACAGATTCACCATGAGGTGGTATGGTCAAGCAGGACTCAGAGTCAGGGACCTCAGGACAGCGGTCAATAACCTGGTGCCAAGGGAGCTTCCGCTACCAGTTTTCAGGGGCAATGACTTAGCCAATATGGGGCGTAGAGATTTGCTTGAGGCACGAGTTGCTGAGATAATGTGGTAATGTGGTAATGTGGTAAGCTAAGCGTTTCCCCGAAGCTATGATAGCATGGTTGCATACTGTGCAAAGCCAGTCCCGGCAAGGGGAGCTTTCTCTGTGGGTGCTGAACTAATCTGCCAAGTGCTGAACAGAAGGCTTTTGTGGCTCCTGAAGTCACCTAGATTGGATTGCACCCTCGTGGTTATCTCAAGGGGGGATGGTTTTTTCCTCACAATGGGATGCACCTGACTCCAGAGGGGAAAGCCATATTCGGAAATAAACTTTCTTCATTTGCATGCCAGCATCTCATGCAGCTGGTGGGGGTACAGATGGTCTTGAACCATGCTGGCTTGGTTGGAGGGGACACTTCATATATTACACGTACGACAATAGTGTCATTGGGACCTCAAAGGGGTTGCTTGCAGCATTCATTATCGAAGCTGCATGTAGCGGGCTTGGGACGATCGCTCTCCGCATGCGCTTTTGTGGTTTGGGACATTGGCCTTTTGGGGTTTGGAGGATGTGGGCTGTGCTAGGGGACCAAGACATAGTCCGGCTGCCCAGACTGGCTCTCCAATGGTCTGGTGGGTGCTCCAACTATAGTTGCTCTGGGGTGAGCAGGCCTCCTGCCTGGTTTTATGATCAAGGACGCTGCATAAGGGGTGGTAGAGATAACCCTGGGCGGAAAACTCTGCTCCGCTCGCGGAGTTTGCAGATTTTTGGCAACTCCGCGTTCCGCATAGAAAGCGAAGTTAACAAAAACTCCGCGTTCCGCAACGGAGCAGAGGGTTTTTTTTGTTTGCGCGTTCAAAATGCGTTTTTGCTCACGCAGAAGTGACTTACCGGGATGCCTGCGTTCGCCGATGAGATTTCCTATCCGTTCGCGTGCACCACGAGATTTGGTAGCCGGCCGCATGGTCCCGCGAGAGTGTGCGATCGCGAACACGTCATTCGGACGCGCCATCGGACTTCCGGCAGAAGTTCCGTGAAGATCGCGATGCTGAACATGCAGAATTTGCAAGCTGGAGAAGAATATCTCTCGATCAGCATAAAACCTTCTCGAAATGATGATTTGGATGAAAAAAACTCCTCAGATTGACATTTGGCTGTACTTTTTTGTGAAGGAGTTCTTTTTCTTTTTTTACTTTTTTTTTAAGAGGAAGGAAGTGCCCCAGAGTCTCCAACTTCCTGTTCCTGTCCAGCAGGCTCCTCCCAGTGCTTTGTCCATGTCCTGTTCACTTTTAATTTGGATGTGGAGCTGGAAGGATCACTCTTTGTGTCTGCTGCATCATATACCATATTGGATTTGAGGACTTTTGGATTTGAGATTTTCCAAGTAAGTTGGAAAATTGGTGTTGTTTGTTTGATTGGGGCATTGCACCTACATTTTTTTGTACTTTTCATCGTTTTTTAAAAATTTATTGTTGTGGGTGGCCTGTAGTTTCATCAGGGGCCTAGTTGTTTTTCTTTGTATGTAATTTTCTACTAGTTTTCTTTTATAAAGGAAACATGTTGCAAAGTTCACTTCATTTTCTCCAACTTTTGCAATCAATTTGCAACATTTATTTAATTCACTAGCCCAGTAGTCTGCCAATAGGCCTTTCAGCCAGTAGGCCCAGAGCTACTCATGTGTGCATGAAACATCTGTTTCTGTGGTGTCTGTTGAATTTGAACATTATTTAGGGCATGGATGGCATTGGATTGAATTGCAAAATGTGTTTTTTTGGGGTATATTTCACTTTTTTCGTGTGTGTTAAATAAATGCCTTTGTTGGATGTGTGTGGTGTGGTTGTTGTGTAACTTGCAAACCTTTTTTAGCCCTGTGGATTTTCGTTTTTGCATTGTTGCATTAAAGCTGTGTTGTTTAGCATGCCTCCTTTGTCTGGCCATATAGGTCTGCTTGAGTTCATTGTTTTACAGGCCTCCTGCTTGTTGTTTTGTGAGTGACCATGTGGCTGGTGGCCATTTTGTGGTGGTAGTTAGTGTGCTGCTTTTGCCATAGGCCTGCATGTCTTTCCTTTGTTCCTCTTGGCTTACTGCTTCCATCCCCATTGGCAGCTGCAGCTTCCTGAATGATGCTGCATCCCACGTGATGCACAATCACATTCACAATGCCAAACAGGTTCCATTACATTTGTGTTTTTGTTCTTCTTCTTTCCTATGCTTCCTGAGTGTACACAGTACACCATGAAAGCCCTTGTTGTCAAAGTCTCACAAATGGCTACACTGTTGTTATGTTTTTTTAATAACTGAGTTAATACAATATAATAATATTAATAATAACACTAACAAGTGTGACCACACACTAAGTTATATATTATATTTGTTTGTTTGTACAGTAGTAAATTGAACCACAACAATAAATGCCATGTTTCACTGATGTTCTTCTTGCTTCTTTGCATTTAGGTGCACAAAAGAGGAGGAGGCGTCATCACCCATTGTACTGCCAGACAGAAGTCCTGCTGCGCACGACGTCACGTGACGTGTGACCACAGACATCTCTTCAACTTGTGCCACTGCGTGCTGCTGACATCTGAAGAAGATGGCCCCAAAGAAAGGTACTAGGTCCTCCAGTACCAAGAAATTGCCAGTGAGAAGAAGAAGGAAGTGCCACTTACCACTTCTGGTGTGCCGACCAAGATCTTTTTGGGGAAACCAAAAATTGCGCCTGCAGCAGCGGTGTCTGGGGATCAAGCTGGCAGCAGCACCCCCGCATCAGTGGACCCACCCCACCAACCTAGGCCCAAGCCCATGTCTGTCGCAGAGGCAGCCAGTCTCATCACGACAACGCCAACGAGCAGCGATGTTGAAATTGACTTATCGTTATCGCAAAGTAGTACCCAATCAACGCAGGACACTCAGATAAGTGGACAACAACAGCCGCAACTACCGCCCACAATAGTAGTTGTTCCTCCCGAAGTGGGGGCAGTTCAGGAAATCGAGCTTCCTGCAGAGGAAGAAGAGCAAGCCACTCTTTCAGAAGATCCATTGTCTTCCAGATCCCCAGCAATGAAAAGGAGGGTTAGTCCATCGAGTTCTTCTGCAAGCCCCCCTACTGATGATCTAGATGCCACTTGGAAGCCACCACCTCAGTCTGAGAGTGAGAGACGCCACAAGACAAGGCTAGGGAAAAGGAAGGTTCCAGAAAGCCTTAGAGTTATGGAGGTAGATGTAGAAGAGGAGGATGATGACGAGCCAGTCATCATGAACATCAGTCCCGCCCTGGTGGAGAGTGAGACCGACATTACCCCATCCCAAATTGCTGTGAGGGATGTGGCATGGATACCACCAACACCACCTCCACCAGCTTCCATATTTGCATTTGCAAAGGCCCGGCAGCAACCTACATCCAGCACAACCACCTCAGTAGAAGTAGGTAGTGGTAGTGCACAGAGTCAAATTCCACGCCCACCCTCCAGTTCATCCGGCATTGCAAGTGGCATCTCCAGCAGCTCCAGAAAGTTCACCTCCTCAGTTTGGGACTTCTTTTCGGTTAGCAGTAAGGAGGAGAATGTTGCTATATGCTCCATTTGTAAACAAGGTGTTAGTCGGGGTAAGCTTGGTACAAACTATGGTACCGGAGGCCAAACAACCCATCTGAAAACACACCACTTGATCCAGTGGGAGGAACACCTTAAAGGCCAAAAAAGTAAAACTGCACCCATTGCTGTTGGTGGTGATGAAGAAGTAGAAGAAGATACGATCGCGGTGGAAGGTGAACAAGAGGGTGACATTTTCTCTGGAACACAAAGTAGCCCTGTCCCCAGCAGTGCAGTGGTACGGCCCACATCCTCATCATCAGCCTCAGCAACATCTCAGTGGCACAAGAGTAAGAGTCAGGCTGAGAGTGAGACACCAAGGCAACAGAGTACCACAACGAAACAAAAGTGCGGCGTTGAGCCTAACAACATCTGGCGTCAAGAAGTCACCTGCATCAGTGGCACCAGAAAGGAAAAAAATCCAGCCTACCATTCTCAGCATGTTTAGGTCGGAGGGGCAGTACGAAAGCAACCACCCAATGGCACGTTTGTACAATGCGAAGCTGGCTAAAATGTTAGCGCTGGACCTTCTCCCTTTTTCTTTTGTGGAAGGGGTGGGTTTTCTTGAATTTGTGACAGCCATCTGCCCAAAATGGAAGGTTCCCAGCCGGTCCTATTTTGCCAGAGTTGCTGTTCCAGCACTACATCACGACGTGCTGGAATTGCTTGGACAAGCTTTGCGGCAGAGTGCTGTTCACAGTATCCACATGACAACAGACATGTGGACCAGTTGCCAAGCCACTGATTACATGTGCATCACTGCACACTGGATCTCTTTTGTGGGGTTAGAGAAAAGATATCTGCAGGTGTTGACACTGCTGAGATTTTTAATGCCACTCGGAAACATGCAACTGTAGCCATGTTCGCCATGGAGAAATCTCATACTGCTGCAAACATTTTGGAAGAGTTTAACAGCAAGGTCTTTGAAAGGCTGCACCCAAGAGGGCTTAACATTGGTTTTGTTGCCACGGACAATGGCAGTAATATAGTCAAGGCCATGGGCGATGGTCGCTATTTCAGGGTCCTGTGTTTGGAGCACTGCATTAACATCATTGTTTAAGACTTTCTGAAAAAAGAAAACCGAGTCAGCAACTTACTGACCACCTGCAGAAGAATATGCACACATTTCAGCCATTCTTTTAAAGCCAGGAAGCAGCTGAGGATCATTCAACGGGAGTATAGAGTGCCAGTTAAAGCACTCATCCAGGAGGTGCCAACACGTTGGAACTCAACTTATAACATGCTTGACCGTCTGTTTGAGCAGTACAGGCCAATCAATGAATATGTCATGTGAAGACTAGGGGATGCTATTGTGAAAGGCATGACCGTTGAGATGGACCAATGGGGCCTAGTTAAATGCCTGACAGAGATGCTACTTCCTTTCGAGCTCTTCACACGTGAAGTCAGCAAGGAGCACTGTACTATGGGCCAAGCTATCCCATTGTTGCACATGCTACAGGAACAGCTGAAGGGGGTGTCTGCAATGTACGCAGGTGTGGAGGAAAAAAAAGAAGCATATGAGTTGGTGGAGAGCTTATCCCTTCGCTTAGCTGAAAATACAAGGGTGCAAACTGAGATTGTGTCATCCAACCATTAAATTTCTGGCACAATTCTGGATCCACGGTACAAAGCAGTACTGAATACTAACACATTAATTCCTTTTTCACAAGTGGATGTTGCCAAGTACAAAACTTGGATAGCTGCAGTAGCCAGTCGCTTTGAAAAAGACCGGCTGGAAATTAGACGCACGCTACTCCAGCCCACAACAAGTACTGCAGGGCAGCCGGCGTCAAGTTCAACTTCAGAGCCTGAGGGCAGAGCGGTTAGCTCACAGCAGTCAAAACCACCAACATCAACAACAGCAAGAACAGGATCATCAGCCCCAGTAAAATCGGCACAGGAATGGTTTCTACAGCAAGGGCTTGTTAGGTCCAGTGCTAATGCAAATGCAAAGGCAAAAGAGGCCGGGCAAAGCGGAGAAACCCTGACCATTGAGCGGATGGTCGAGGCCTATCTGGATGACCCAACAAAGGTCTATATTGATCAAAACCCATTGCTGTATTGGTATGGGAAAAGTCGCCATTGGCCAGTGCTCAGCAGGCTGGCGATAAACTATCTGGCTTGCCCTGTCACAAGTGTTTCAGTGCTGCTGGTGCCATTGTAAAAGTGAAAAGGACCAGTCTCTCGCCCCAAAACGCGGAGAGGTTAACCATGATCAAAATGAATCAGCAATTTCTACCACCGGATTACACCATACCTGAAGCACAGCAGGAAGAGGAGGACAGTGACTTAGGTGACGGAAGTAGTGTGTTAGATGACCTACTTCTGGGTGAACCACCAGAGTTTGAGGACGAGCTCTACTTCCCTGACAACTAGGCTTTCAACTTGTTACTTTCTTTCTTCCTTATTTACTTTTATTATGTGTGTGTGTCTCTGTCTTTCTGGTTCGAATCACAACAAATCCATCACCACCGTCTTGTCTTTTTATTGCCGTATTGGAGTTGCAACTGTGTGCATTTATTATTAAAGAAGCCCACTCCTCCGAGTCCTGCTCCATCCATCCTGACTCGCCCTAAATCCATTTCCCTCAAGCCAGACATTGGATGGAGAGAATAGTACAAGAAATGTGTGCCTGCCTCGTCGAGTCCCTCCAAAAGAACATGACTACAGCTATCCTCCTTTCCGAGCCGAGAGGGACTGCCCCTTAAGATGAGAACAGGTAATGATGGCATGCATTGGACGCTGACTCTGAGTGATTGGTGTTTGTGTTGTTGTTGTTGTTGTGCATGAAGTGTACTAGTATTTAATCTACACACTAAAAGTGACTCAAGTCAATGTTTCCCTTTTTGTTGTTTAATAACAAAATTGTACTTCTACTGCAGGCCGATCCATTGCATTTTTGAATATGGAATCTGTACTCACTCAGTACACTACAGACTGAGTTGGACTCCATGATGATGATGACCACATACTATACTCTTCGCAGTCAGTCAGTAGGATCGGAGATGATTGATGGAATAACTCGGGGTGTTTCATGAAGTGGCATAAAAAAGGTAAACAAGTCAACAACAACCACAGCAGCCCTACATGTCTGTGTAGTGGTGGAGTCGAGTGTAGTGGTATGACTGACAGCGGTGCATTAATTTAGTTACTTAATTTGGAAAATGCTATGTTGCTGTATATGTGTGCTTTGTCTGGCTCAGTCAAAATCTAAGCTAAGGGGAGGTTGGGCGGGTGCCGTGGGCCTGCTCTGTTCTGTTGTTGTTGTAGCCTGGTTAATGCTGGAAACAGAGTAGACATGATTTAGCCATGCCGCCTCTGAAAGTGTTCTTGTTGCACTCCTCCTTAATTTATGCATTTTAACTTTACTTTTCTCCTTGATTTTTTAATATCCCTTTTGTTTTTCCATCTACACTTACAGGCCGGCCTTTACCCTGTGCTATACTGGGAAAAACAACTCACACTTATCTTACCAATCCGCATCCGCCAGGCAGGCAGTGGCATCCAAGATTGACGGACGGAGCGTCCATGGAAGGGAGGACCAAGAGGAATACCGAGATGCAACTTCCCAATTTGACCAGGATAATAACATACAGTAACTTAGTATTATTCATCATCTTTTAATTAATTTGATTAATTTTTTCTCTTCAATAATTACGACTTGGTGTTGTTGTTTGTTTATTATGTTTGCTCTTAGTCTTTGCTTATATCCCTACAGCTATTTTTAAATTTTCTTTGCTAGCTTTAAAAGGAAGCCCGGTACAACAGAACATAAATAAAATGTATGTAATTTGGGTCTCTCTGAGGGCAGACAGGCAAGGCAATTGCATAATAATAATTAATAATATACTGCTGTCCTGTACTGTCTACTAGTCTACTTAGTACTACTTATCATTAACCACATCATGCATGCATTTCCTTTTTCTCCCTTAACAGATTTATGATTATGATGGTCGTCTACCAAGATTGTGTGTTGTCCATGTGTAGTGTTTGTCTTTGTCAAACCTTTCCCTCAAATACCCCTTCCCAACCATTCATCAAACCCTAACCCTCTTCCCCCGGGCTGTGATATTTATTGAGGTGTGACTAAATTAAATTTACACCAATAATTGATCACACACTTGCTGGGGCGGATGTGGTGAAAGCAAGTAAGCAACACTAATTCAAGGCAGGGCGAAGATCTTCTTCTGCTCTAAGTATATATATATATATATATATATATATATATATATATATATATATTTATATATTATCTGCCACACTGGCAACAGATTAGATTGCCCAGTGCCCACCCATGCTCAGTAGTATTCGCTATTCTCTTTTTTTTCCAGAGGAACATAATTATATTAACCCATTATTAATTATTAATTGCCGCCATGGATTTATCATCCTTCCAGCACTAAAGGTTACGCTTGTCCACTTCATAGGTTGAGTCAACTACTTCAGTTTGTTGTAACTTGTACTAGGCTGTCCCTGCCACCATTATGTTTTATTTTACTTTAGCATTGCTTAATATCAATATCATTCATCATCACTATCTTCTTGTTTGACAGTCTTCTTCTTGTGTACTTACTACTTACTGTACTTCTACTACTCGTTCCCTAGTCTCCCTCAGGTGACTGACTTGTCTCATTTTCTTTTTTTGCAAATGCAAATGTCTACTACTGCTACCACCACCCACCATGGCACCTTAGGAAACCAAACCATCACCATGAAGCCATTGCTTCGCCTAAACATCAATCACAGGTAAGAGAAGAAGTGTGGTGGAGTCAATAATGTTTATACTATGGAAATTAATTAATTCACACACCCACATCCTTCCGAGTACATACTACAGTACAAAGGGGTTTTTTAGTTGCAGAATGCATAGACTAGGAGGAGAGTCTGACAGTAGTAGGACAAGTGAGGGTACTGCATCTATCTGTCGGTGTGTTACACTATTGGCAGATATCAAAAACTGGCTGCGGCCCTGCAGCAAAAGGAGGAAACAAAAACAATCAAGGTGACATAAAAGAGTAACCCCCCCAGAAAAGATTTGTATCATATGTATTGGAAAACTATACATTTATTACCCTAACAAATATAAACTAGAAGAAAAACCCACAACACCTGACCCACCCCTCTCCCTAACCCCAACCAATGTCCAGTAAATTAAATAAATGTCCATGTCCAAGTTCAATAAAAAGTAAACCCCAAGGTTCCCCAACTAGTCCCAACATCCCACCCACCAAAAAAAAGATTTAAAAAAGGGGCAGAGTCAAAGACTAAGGTCGGTGATGATGATGTCTAGCGGCGGGGGTGCCGGCTAGTTCTCAGGACCTCCTCCAGCTTGGCCTCCAGGCGCGCCATCCTGAGGAGCACGCGGTGCCGAAAGTTCCTGCAGGTGCAACAGGGGTGGGCAGCAGTAGATGTTGGTGATGGGCGGCGGGCGGCTGCCAGAACACGCGCCGTACCACCGGAGGCACGGGGGGGCTGGCTGGGCCCCAGGGCATTAGAAGAAGAAGCTGCAGTTGCCGCCTCCTCCTCCTCCGCCAGGACAACCAGCCGGCGATATTCATCCCGGATGGCATCCAGCTTCCTTTGCCAGGCCCTGGCCGCCAACTCCTGCCTAGTGGTTTGGGAAGGAGTAGCTATATCAAGAAAGGAAAAAAAAGAGAATTGTAACCAATACTCTTAGCAAAACAGTAACACAAAATTAAATTACACACATAAAAATTATAGTGGCACAGTAGTAGTAGCAGTAGCACTAGCAGCTGTCGTATCCTCCTCTCCTCCTCACTTCCCTTCCTCTGCCCCTAAGATTTAGATGTGATGATTATACTTTCAGGCACTAAGTATGGAGTAGAGTAGAGGTATTCTTTTTCTCTCTCTTGTTTAGCACAATTAATCTTGTAGGCATGCCAGCTCAGTCAGCTTGTGCCCTGGCCTAGACAGACATACTCGTGTCACAGACTCATGTACTTTACTACTGTCTGCATGTGGGGCAGCTGTACTACACAATTATATATTTCCATTACGGCCATACTCTGTAGTGTTAAATAAATGGCAAATGCTCAGACAATTTCCCTTTCACCCTGATTACACTACTGCAATAAGGAACATGATGATGGTTAATGATCACATGCTTATGGATGATGAGAAACGGCGGCACAACATCATGTCACTCACGTGATGATGATGATGATGATGATGACATACTGAGTGATTTGTAAGTACTAGTTACCATGCAGCCGATAGGCCACCCATGGCTGACACAGGGAGGGGACTGGAGCGGAAGTGGGCCTCGGAGTCGGAGGGAGGCGATTATGGGTTGGGTAAATAATAGTCATGCACAATATATATGTTGTGCTTGCAAACTACTGTGAGTCAAGGGAGTATTCCATTCTGAAATACAAGTACAACCTCAAATCTTTGAATCAAAACCTTGCAAAAAAACAGTCCTTGTTCTTCCCAGGGCTTGTTTTTTCATATACATTCAGTGCATTGCTCTTCTAGCATTATTAATATTTTTATTCTTAATCTACTTCACCCTTGGCTTTGGTACTCTGGCATGGTTTAATTCTCTTTTATATTCTCTACATCCAGTCTGACTCTGTTTTCAGGCATCCATTCATCAATCCAAACATGGCTATCATAAACTGGCTTTCACCGACAACAACATACATTTAGATATAACCAACCACCACCCATGCCATGTGTCCTTGCTTGCCTTAGAGTTTGACCCCTCAAATACCCCCGGAGGATTCCTTTCACCCATACAGTTTCACCCACCCAGACAGGCATCCTTTCTGTTTTCTCTTTCACCTTTCACCCATCCTTCAACTACCCATGCACCCTATTCCTATCATCTTCATCCGCCCCCTATGCATCCCGGGGCCCCTTCCTTCACCCACGCATCCTTCTCTGTCAGTCATACATGTCGTCTGACTGTTTGTCTTTGTCATAAAACTGTCTTTGCTGAGTTGAAGATAGAATATGCCATTAGTTACTCAACCCCCGCCGCAAATGCTAATGTTTAAGTAAAGGCCAGGGTGTCTTCTTCAACTGTTCATTGTTCACAACAACTTAGCCTCAGCAGAAGTACAGTGTACTAGAACTGAGAGTACACCCTTGCAGCAAGTGTATTCATCATTCTCAATAAGTAAGGAATATGACTTACCACCGCCCGCCACTACTGCTGGCTCACCCCCTATGGCTGCCGCATCTGCTCCCTCCGGAGTGGCATGGTGGCCCTCACCGCTGGCCCCGGCACTGGTGGTCGATACGCCTGGAAACAAAAATTCCCATTTTTTTTAGATGCCATATACGCCTCCCCTATTTATTTTTTTCATTAGCAAGATTGAAAATACATAATTAATAATACATATGCACCACACACATCACTATCTACAATTCGGATACTAGAGTACAGTAGACAGTATGTCCTATCAAAAATAACTAAATAATATCCGGTTGGGCATTTTGTTGGTGGCAATTTTTGAAAAACCTCTCAAGAAGAGGGCAACCCATAGGACTGGACTCAGTGACTAGAGCTATTGGTGCATCTCATTTTTTGAAAAGAAGAAAGAGTGGCCACCTGGGCGAACATGAGGTCTCTCTTAGTTGGAAAATAATGGTGCCGTACTCCAGTCCTCATACTTCCTTCCAGCTATGGTGCACGGTAACAGTTGTTCAGTGTTCACCATCAATTGCTGCTACTAAAATAAGTACTAGGCCTGGATTAGAAAAAGGAAATTACACCACTTTGGGGGGTCCTGCTCCTGTCCAACACGAGTGACCACCATTACTGATCGAGCATAATGAGACAGTAAAAGAAACTAAAGCCTTCTCATCTCACAATTCACAAACCTGCGGATACACCTTACTTGTCTTGGGCATGCAATCTGCAGTCTGCACAGCACATTAGTGCTACTAGTAGTAGTAAGGAGTCCTTACTAGTACTAGTAGTAGCCTAGGACCAATGGGTTCTCTGAGTCTTACAGTACCACTACTAGGCAATCCACATAAGGGGAGAGAGAAAGCTCAGTGAAACCCAGAAGAAAGCAAGCTACAGACAGTCTAATACAGAGTCAGAGCAGAGGTTAGTCAGATGCAGTTTGATTTGATGTAAAAATAAAAATAGACACTAGAAGAAACAATGTTAGTAGTAGTACTTAGTAGTAGGTAATGGAGCACAAACAAGAATTTAGAAACAGATAGATTGAAGAGGATTTTGGAAAATTTAAAATTAGGAAATGGAAATAATAGAGCGGTAAAAGTTAGGGAAATATTAATATATTACAACCCCAGGAGGACTTACTGGGGCCAGCAGCAGAGCCATCTGCGCCTGAGGCCACTTCCTGCTGCTCCTGGGAGACCCCTCCAGCTCCCGCACCCGCCGCACTGCCAGCTGCCCCAGTCTTCTTCTTGCCCCTGGATGCTGATCATGTAAAGAGACAAAAAATGATTTGTGTTAAATATATAAATATAATTGCTCTAAAAATATTTTTAGACAGGAAACGGCAATTGCAATAACATTGACCTATGCTAAATCAATCAGATCGACTTATTCGACTAGTAGTAGTCGACTAGTATGTATCGCAGTCGAGTACCATCCGATCATTATTATTCCACAGTTCAATTCCGATTCCTGAATCCTAAACATACCTAGCCCGCCTATTCCTGACTTTGGAATGAATTGCAAAAAAATTATATTTGCTTCTAAGTTCAGATCTCATTCCCAATCATCTCTCAGTCTCAACTCCAACAACCCCCTTTGACGGGCCAATTACTAAGTCTGCATTTATTCTTCTTGATGCATAGATGGACGCATGCATATTGCATACACCAAATTGGTTGGTTGCTATTCCACTCACTATAAGAACTACAAAAGGTTCTACTAGGCCTGAAGTCATGTGAGAGGACGCGTCACGAGTCACGACGCAGGCCGCTAAATTACCAAATAATACTAACTAACTAACTACTACCACTATCTTAGTGACAGGAGACAGGACAGCCTGACAGGACAAAGGAAAGGACTGGAGTCTTTCCTATGTGGATTACCTACCTAACTTAAATTCTCTAACCTCTCTTACATAACCAGCCCAAGTGAGCGCAAAGTTGCAAACAAGTACGATTAGTTAGCAGCGCAGAGCACCTGTCTGGAAGTAACAATCACGCACTAACAGTATACAGAACAGAAGAACACAAAATAGTAATATAAATAGCTACTCACCAAGCCCCGGGACCTCAACACCTAGCAGGTCCAACAGGTCATGCTCCTGGTCCAGGATATCGGACCACCGGTGCGTCAATTGGTTATGGGTGCGCCGGACCCCAGAGCAGCGAAACACTGCCCGGCGCACCCTTGCCCACCGCCGGTGACGCTCCCGGAGCCCGTACCCGGACCCAGGCCTGCCGCCTGCTACCAGGGTTAAGGGGAGGTGGCGCTGGATAAAAAAAACCAGTGCGGCCACCTCCGCCTCACAGAACAAGGCCCGTGCCTGCACCCCTTGTGGGTGCCGCCTTCCGCAAGGAAGGCGGTCGCGGCTCACGCTCAGCCCTCCTCTTATTCTTCCCCTGGCCCTTTGCCATGGTTCTGGGTAGGCGGGGGCGGAAAAGAAAAGGTAGGAACTAAGAAAGTAGGTAAAAGAAATGAAAAAAGCAAGTAATAGAAAAAGAGTGAATAACGCAGTAAAAAACACACAAAAGTAGGAAAAAACGCAAAATATACAATCAGGAATAGAGAGGGATAGATAATAAATAAAAAAGATTTTAAAAAAGTTTCTATAAACAAAGAATTAAAAAGATATAGGGAGGATAGAAAAACAGGCCCAGAACCATAGCAAAAAGTGAAAAACAAGATGGCCGCGCCCATTGGCGACCGCGTGGTGAAGTTTGCGCGATATTTCCCCCCGAGCACGCTAAAAGCGTCCCCGAACACGCAATACGCATTCCCGAACAGGAAAATCGCACCGCAAATGTGCGGAACAAGCAACTCCGCGCGCTCGCGGAAATTCGCGTAGCTCGCGGAGTTTTTTTGCGGCTTCGCAGAATTCCGCGTAGCGCGACTACCCGAACTCCGCACAGTACAAGGATTTGCGTGTCAGAGCAGTAATCCAGATTTGTGCTGAGGTAGCGGGACCCTTTTGAGGGTTACTCGCCGAAAGGTGCAGAAGTGCCAGAGGGGACCAGGTTGCAGGCCACCAATTAACCAACATAGTGTTCTGCAAGGGTGAGGTAGTGGGAATAGGTGACTCGAGCCTGATTCACAAAGGTAACCTTAGACCTGAAGTCTAAGTTAAGACCTGAAGTCTAAGTTTACAACTAAACTCTAAGGGCCTTATTATGAGTCTGGCGGTCTATGGACCACCAGACCCGTGGGATGCGGCAGCGGTGGTCTTCTGACCACCCTATTACGACCAGGGCGGTCGGGTCGCCCTGGGACCATCGCAACTGCTAGGGATCAGAGATTCCTGGCTGTGGTGCGTCAGTCTTGAGGCCACAATATGCTTGGCGGGCCGCTGTGGACCCACCAAGCATATTACGAGTTTTCTCACCACCAGATTTTCATGGCAGTGCGACCTCCATGAAAAGTGTGGTGGGGAGGAAACAAAGGGGGCCCTGACATGGGATGCATGCAGGAGGGTAGATGTGGTGCCCCCCATTGTGCATGCACCCCAGTACCTGCACAGCATGGACTGCAGCAGTCCTTGCCATGCAGGTACTGATTTTGACGTTCCCATTGCAGGTACTGATTTTGATGTTCCCATTGCGGTGCCTATTTCATAGGCACCGCCGTGGGAACGCCAAAGAACTGCCCACCAAACAGGAGAAAACTCCTAATCTGGCGGGCGGTTCAACCACTGGTTTGGCAGTGTGGGAGCGGGGCAGTCCTGCTCCCACTCCGCGAAACTTGTAATGAGGCCCTTAGTTTAGACCTGAAGTCTAAGTTTACATCTAAAGTCTAAGTTTAGACCTGAAGTTAAACTTTAGACTTGAAGTCTAGCTTTAGACCTAAAGTCTAACTTTAGACATAAATTCCAAGTTTAGACCCGAAGCCTAAGTTTAGACCTGAAGTCTAAGTTTAGACCTAAAGTCTAATATTAGACCTGAAGTCTAACTTCAGACCTGAAGTCTAAGCTTAGACCTTAGGTCTAAGGTTACACTTCAGGTCTAAGTTTACACCTGTGAATCAGGCCCTGAGGAGCTATGTAAGAATCATGTAAATATTTTGAGGTGAGATGTTTCCAAAATGCAAAAGGTATTCAGTTCTTCCGCTGTTTGTTTTTGTACATAAATATGGCCTGAGATTGTAATATCTCTAGCAAAATCCAAAGTGTGCGGTCTCAGGCTGTCGTGTTGGTAAGGTTGGTTGGGGAGATATTGTTGGGAGTCTATTATGTGTATTTTGTAACTAGGTAACTGAGGGCCTCGAAGTGTCCCCTCCCATATCAGGTCCATGGGTAAGCATGTCTTCCTCCTGGAAATTCCAAATAAGTCACACCTATGTGTGGAATAAGACCATTTTTAGATTGAGCCAACTAGGCACCAACAATGATTTCCATTGGTTGACTTTCCTGTTACTTTCATTTGCTTGCTTCTTATTTGTGCCCCAGTTTGTCAATCTTGTGCTTGACCCTCCCATGGAGCATTACCTTTTTAATATTTATTTAATTGGCTGTCATCTCTGCTTCAACTGCTTTATTTTTAAGAACTACATGTTTATTTTGTGTAAAGCACTCCATGAAGCGCAAGCTGTCTACCTCATGTACTTCTCTCCCCATGATGTCTGTGTAGCTCTCTGTCACCAGTGTACTTTTTCCCCACCCCCCCTCTGTTGCGCTTACCCATGTGCATTTCTCCAATGCTTTCCCACACCCTCTGTGTTGCTTCCCACCAGTAGCGCCCTCCTTCTCTCTCCCCATTGTTGATTCCCCTGCTAGTTACTGAATCAATTTGGATCGATAACAAAAATTAAAAAGTGCCCACGCCATTTTGCATGCGCCTACTAAATGACACTGGGACTGTGTCAAAGGGTTTTTTCTTTTCTTTTTTAAAACTTTAGCCATGCTGCACAGCATAGGGAATGCTGTGCAACGTGACTACTAACCATTAGCAAAGCCAGTGGGTCGCAAATATGAAACCTATTGACTTTGTCAGTGCTTGTTGTTACTGGTAGGCACTCTCTAATCATTTCGCAAAGACCTGTTGCCCTCAGAATTCCTAGACTAAAAATTGGTGTATCTTTTTCCTGTAGTTTTCTTTACATTTTAGATTTCTTTTTAAACATTTTCAATGCTCCACCCAACCCCCTGCTATAGAGCACATACAATGAATCTGTTCCTCTATGACGATATTTTAAGCCTCCCAACTCAAATGTCCACCTTCAAGGGTTTAAAAAGGAGTTAATGCCTTAGTTATTTAGGCAGCTGATTTTATTTTTATTTTTGTCGCTGGTTTGGTTGGTTTGAATGTGCAGTTTCGTTGTACTACTTGCAGCATTAATTCTTCTGACTCGCTCTTCTAGCATTTCCAGGTGGACAGCTGTCAAAAGAGAGAAGTTAACTATGCATGTGGTATGTGTGAAGTAACCAGAAAGGATAAGGGGGCTGTGAAAAGGGGCGGGGCGTAAATTACTGACTATTACTTAACCTATAAACATTTAGCAAGCAAAATCACGTGGGACACCCAATCCTTCCTAATACACACACACACACAGAGATATTGGAAAAGTGCATTTCTCTGCACATACACAATTAGACTGCTTGTTTCAACCTCTGCACATAATGTAAATACTTGAGTCAAACTCCAAAATAATTCCTGACGTTGTAATCACATTTTCTATATAATCTGATTGCCGCTTTTGAGTTTATAATTTTTTTCTGAAGCGTTTTAACGTTAAATGTTCTTTTTTCTCTCACAGCTGCATTGGGGAAATGCTCCTTAAGCTTTGCCGTGAACTTCCATTTAGCGCAGCCAAGCCCACCTCGGTCGCCATTTGGAGTAAAGAACGGAGATAAATATTTTATTTTTAAGCACAAGACAGGATAAAAGAAAAAAAGACCCGCGTGAGGTGTTTTATAATTCATTGCCCGATTCCTATTAGCGCACTAACAAGCAACATCATCCCACCCTCCGTGCGGATACGTCCTGTCTCTGACCGGGCGTTCAGATCACAAATTATTTTCCTCAAGCCAGAGGGATTTGGTCAGGATATAGCCGGAAAAAAAAGAAAGACTAGCGCGCCAGTCCCTTACCTCATTTATCCGTGAGAGATTTTTTGCGTAAACAGTGATAGACATCGAATTAGCTGAACGTGTGTGGCGAGCGTCGCGGGACTAAGAGTTACCATGGTGCCCCGCGCATCCTTTAGCTGCAGGTTGATGCTGTTTACGGGCTCTCGCGGCCCCGCCATTTAATTTGATTGCTTCTTTAGAAGGACTGATAGCATGCAGAAAAGAATGTATGTCGCCGACCTCAATTTGTCACCTCTCTGACAGCCTGACATGCGGATGTTGTCGAAGTACTAGGGAAAAGCAAGATACATAATGAAGACCAAGAAGCTGTGTCATATTTCCTCACTTCGAAATTTTACATCAAGATGGATGAAAATTAAGATCCGGGAAAGTAAATCAATATATTGAAAGCTCTTGGGCGCAATTAATTTACATCGCCATATTTCTAGATCCAATTTTGAACGCAAAAAACATACAACAAGCAGCTGCTGATGTGTTTCCAGCAATTCTCTTTGTTTACAGTGTTATTATCTCCAAGGACAGGCAGTAATTTCCTGTCTATATATTGTTTTACTGCCTAAGTGAATGATCAGCTATTTCTCTCTGCTCGTCACATTTTCATCTAAGGTGCTGGTAAAAGATGCAGTTCAAAATTGTACTAAAACGTGGCCTGCTTGTGAAATACAATCCCCCCCACACCCCCCTCAGCCTCCCAGGACTAGGCTTAGCCTGGCAGTCAGGACGCCAAATACAATCACACCTTCTGCAGTTTGTAAAATATAGCCCCAACTTGACCCAATGGTATTGGAGCGCTTTACATGACTGCCAGTTACATTACACAAGGTCACATGCATTGTTTATAGGCATGGAGAGATTAATTGATTTGCCCAGAATCACATGATGTTGAGCCGACACTGAGACTGGAGTCTGGTTCCCGAGTTCTAAAGTCTGCAGTTCTGGGCCTAACACCACATCCCAGGTAGAAGGAGTGAGCCAGAAGCCACATGAAAGCTCGGCTTGTTATGGGCTCAAGGTTCAAACAGGACCTGGAGCTGAGCCAGAGCCAGTCTTCAGGTTCGAGCCTGGCTCAAGCTTTCAGTGGCTCGCCCACCTATAATCTATAAGTGCATGTTTGTGTATATGATATGGGAATAATGACCAGTATTGTGCCTTAAAAATCCCTTCAGAGACATCCCAGCCTTAAATCCTTCTGAGATTAATGAAATGGGTTTCACTGATTTGAAGGCAGTCGACTTGAAAATTTCAGTGCTGTGAAAAACAAAATTGAATGTAGCAAGCCTTGTATCTCTGCAAACGGGTTATTCCACATTCCATAGATCACAAAACCACCTCTCTCTTTAACCCTATAACACCTAGTCCCTTCTAGCCAGTCTATTCATCTCTTCGATCCCTTTCATGATGCCAAAGCCCTTACAAACATTATCTTCTTATTTTATTTGATTTATAACAAAGGAACACAAGCTAATGCATGGAACTGTTACTATGAATGCAGAAGCCTAAACCTACTAAACGATATTCCACTTGACTAACCGTTAACCTTAGTTTTCACAAGTAGTGATCTATTCACCGTAAAGCACTTTAACACCTCATCAGGGATGGTAAGCGCTATTTAAATGAACTTACAATACAAAAATTTGGGTCATATGTACAAATATTTTTTGAGATCACAAATTTCAGAGAATTGGGCCATTTGCGATCACAAAAAGCATTTTGTATGTACAAATGCCAAATTGTGATTCAGTAACTTGTTACTGAATCGCAATTTGATTATGCGATTCGGTATTTCGAAGGGGTGTGTTCAGGGCGCCCCTTCCAAATACTGAATCATAGTAATATGTATTAATGTTTTATGACCAATTTCCGGTCGCAAAACATTAATATTTTACCACCTCTTCAAAGGAGGTGGTAACACACTGGCAAATGGGAAGGGGTCTCCAACAGACCCCTTCCCCTTTGAGAATGTAAATAGACATATTTTTTAAGAGCAAGCAGAGCTGGCAGTGGTCACATGGTCCACTGCCTGCTCTTAAAAAATGAAACTTAAAAGTGTAATTTTCTTTTTTCTTAGATGCATCTCGTTTTCTGTAAAGGAAAACGGACTGCATTTGAAAAAAATAAGATTGCTCTATTTAAAAGCAATCACAGACATGGTGATCTGCTGACCCCGGCAGGCTGCCATCCCTGTGATGGCTATCATTCCTTATGGATCGCAAACTGAGACCTACCTCATTAATATTCATGAAGTAGGTTAATTTGTGACCCACTAGGAATTGCTATTTATTAGTGCAAAGTTTTCATACATTAGGAATTATGATTTCTTAATTGTGAATCAGTAAGAATCACAATTTGGAAATCACAATTCCCAATTTTCGTAAATCTGGCCCCTGATACTTCTTTCATCAAAAACAATGTGTCCAGGAAAGTTAGTGTGACAGTGGGTACAGGCTACCATATGAAAAGAAAGAAAAGTTTTAAAATACTGAAACAAATCAGCTGAAATGCTTTTCAAATACTAAAAATAGTACTATGTTAACCATACCTTTTCCTACATAATGCATGAAATCATGTCACGAGTTGTGAGTATTGGTGAATTACTTAAGAGTTTTCTATGGACCTCTTATGAGTTTATTCAAAAGACTGCCATATCACTGTGGTGAGCTGCAAACAAGGTCCTATTGAGGCCAAAAAAAGGTTGCCTGTGGAACAAATTATCCTTGCACCATTCCTGTCTCTTAGAAACGTTTGCTGAAGCTGGGAGATAAAGAAGTTCAAGAGTTATCCTTAGTCAAAACATAATTGAGCATGCTTTGTTAGTAGTTGGCAGGCGCGCAACACTCCTTGGGCAGAGAGGGCTTCAGCCCCCCCACCCCTCCATCAGCCTTACACGACTGGGCTGAGCCTGGCAGCCAAGACACCAAATACTATACCTATGGAGCAAATCTGACCTATGCTATAGAGGCCCTTTAAAGCTCCTTCATCCTTCATAGTCTCTTTGAATGCCTGCCGCCCCCCATTCCCCTTCAGCCCCTGATCTTCCTGCCTAATTAAGATATCTGTATTTAAAAAGAAAAGCACCAAAGCAAGCAAATGTTGTGTGTGAAATCAGCAGGTCACACCAGCGGCGTCACTAGGGTTGGTGTCACCCAGTGCGGAGACTTACCCCATGACACCATCACATGGGGTGACACCTTTCCCAAATGAGACTATTTAGTAAATAGTCTCATTTGGGAAAGGTGTCACCCCATGTGATGGTGTCATCTCGGGACACCATCACATGGGGTGACACCTTTCCCAAATGAGACAATTTACTAAATAGTCTAATTTGGGAAAGGTGTCACCCCATGTGATGGTGTCACCCGGTGCGGTCCGCACCCCCCGCACCCCCCTAGTGACGCCACTGGGTCACACCACAACAAAGAATGCAAGTTCGCAGAAGTATATAGGAGTTTTGCCTTCTCAATGAAATTTAACAAAACATGTATGACATTATAATGTAATTCTATCATTCTTAGCCATTTGATTATTTTATGAGTGCTGTGAGACCGTCCATATCATGCAACTCATTTTAAATGAAAACAAAACAAAAGAAATGTTGATTTCTGACTTAGTGATATCAAAGAATGTTCTATCAGCCTTTCTATTAATGCACATGCGTATTTGTGCACATGCATACTAGAGATGGGAGAGCCAACTAATTAACAAGGAGAGCTGAGCCATAACCAAGACAAGGTCCTGGCTCAGATCTTAGAGCTCGTACAAGAGCCGAGCCCTGAAACTTTGTGTATTGTAAATCATGCAAAAAACCACAAAAAATATTTAAATGTCTCTTTAAAGTTGAAACAAGTGCATTTCTTTAACATGTGGAAGCTTTGACATTATTAGGGCACATTACAGCACTGCACTGAGAAGTATTTCTTAAACGTGATAGTTTTGTGCAACTGATAGTCTGCACTCATATATTCAAAAGTGCTTTCATACACGATAATGAAGAAAAAGTGTTTTGGTGGAATAAAATATTTGCCTAAGGTGACACAATTTATGCAGGAAGGCTGTGATTTATCCAGGATTTCTGGTTTCACTCTGCACAAATCTTTCCTTATGTTAAGGCTTTGTTTTTACCTCTCAGTGCATTCTTCTGCAGTTTGTAAAATACAGCGCAAACCCGACCCAAGGATATTGGAGCGCTTTACGTGACTCCTTTTACATTACACAAGGTCACATGCATTGTTTATAGGCATGGGGAGATGAATTGATTTGCCAGAATCACATAATGTTGAACTGACACTGAAAATCGAATCTGGGTCCCAAGTTCCTTAGTCTGCAGTTCTGTCCGTAACACCACATCCCTGGTAGGGAGAGTGAGGCAGAAGCCACATGAAATCTCAGCTTATTATTGGTTCGAAGTTACAACAGTACCTGGAGCTGAGCAACAACCACCCTTCGGGTTCAAGCCTGGCTCAATCTTTCAGTGGCTTGCCCACAGGGCCGTTTCTAGGTGTTTTGCCGCCCTAGGCGAGAATTGAAAAATGCCGCCCCCTCCCTTTCACTACCATCACTCTCCCCCCCTGTCATCCAGGCTAGAAGGACCTCCCCCCAAAAACGTGTTGGAATTATGAAGGTTCAACCAGTGTTCTACCTAAGGGTATTTAACAGATAACCATTACACAAGAGAATATGTTGGGAACCGAAGACGTGTAGCAGACAGGGGACCTACAATAAGAACACACAGGCTGTTGAAGAGGTGTGCAGTGGGACTTCGAAAAAGGAACATACAGGAGGACCCCAGAGTGGAAGTACAGAGGGCACCACAGAACATGAGATTGAAAGACCCCGCAGTAGGAGCCAAAGGGACCCAGAAGAAGTGCCCCCGGGGCTCCAAAACAGAAGCCTAGAGGAACTCTAGAAAAGGAGGCCAGGACTCAGCGACCTCAGGAGCCCCACGGACCCGACAAACACAACCCCAGGGAACGCAGATGAAGAGCCCCAGTGATCCTGTATTGTAACAGTTATATATATATATATATATATTTTTTAGAGTTTTATATAGCGCGAACTAGACCCGAGGATATCAGGTATCAGAGCGCTTTACATGAGCACCAGTTTAGTTACAGATGGACACATTAATTTTTGTTTTTGTTAGGCACAGGGAGATTAAGTGATTTGCCCAGAATCACAGGATGCTGAGCGTCCTTGCCGAGACTCGAACCCGGTTCCCCAGCTTCGAGGTCGACCGCTCTAGCCGTAAGGCTACATCCCCTCCCCAATATATAGCGCCTACTACCCTTATGTGGGGCACTGAAGTACTCATCTACATGGGCAGAAGCTAAGCCATGTATGGTGTGTGGTTGGAAGGGTTTTGTCTTTGTTCTTTTATCCTATGTGGGAAGTATTTCCCTGCCATGCGTGATGACCACCGAGGTGAGGTGCGGTTATCATGTGATGGGACGCAGCGCCTAATAAGGAAGGTGAAAATGAGTGCTCCAAGCCCAGGTAGGATAGACAGGATGCAGAAATTTGAATAATGTGAGCCCCAGGGAGAGCCCCCCATGACAGAAAACCCAGAATAAGAGCTAAGGAGCCCCGACAGGAGATCCCAGAATAAGAGGAGGGCATGTGAGGAGGTAGAGGGAGGGAGGCATGACAGGCAGCAAGCGGAGGGTGTGAGGGGGCAAGAGAGAGATGGGTGTGACAGGGCTAGAAGGAGGTGGTGTGACTGGGGTATAGTTGGCAGGAGGGCACGGGGTAGAAGAAGGTGAGACTGGGATAGTGACATCGTCCGAAGGAGGGGGTGAGCGTGTCACACTGTGACGGGACTCCTACCTGCACACGCTGAGGAGATCTCCAGACTGGAAGTCCTGCCGGATCCGGGTAGTGAGATGCGAGAGGGGCCTCTGCAGGGCAGCGCTGCTGAAGAGGTCCCCTGAGAACCCTGCCCGGATGCAAGGGCGTTTTAATACCGCCGTCACGTTTATTCTAGTCAGGACAAATTCTGCAATTCATGTTCTATCCTGAGCACACTCTGCCCTGCGTTACCAGCTATCCCGGACACACACTGACTGCGGGACTTGACACCCTGCCCGGCATGCCCTGTTATCTTGGACACACGCTGTACTTACGGGCCTTGCTGTCCTGGACACACTTGCACTGCGGGCCCAGCGGGCCCTACTACCCTGGACTTACACTGCGCACTGGACACACTTGCACTGCAGGCCACATTATCCTGGACACACTGTGCACTGCTTGTCCAGCTATGACACACTCTGCGTGGCGTCGCGTACTATCCTGGACACACTTGCACTGCGGGCTCAGCGGGCCCTACTACCCTGGACTTACACTGCGCACTGGACACACTTGCACTGCAGGCCACATTATACTGGACACACTGTGCACTGCTTGTCCAGCTATGACACACTCTGCGTGGCGTTGCGTGCTATCCTGGACATACAGACCTGCATGCCCCTCTGCCCTGGACTCACACTGCGCACTGGACACACTTGCACTGCAGGCCACACTTATCCTGTACACACTGTGCACTGCTTGTCCAGCTAGAACACTCTGCGTTGCGTCGCCTGCTGTCCTGGACACACTTTTGCACTGCGTGCCCCTCTGCCCTGGACTCACCTGCCCGCCGGAGCTCCGCGGCCGCCTCCTCCCAGTTGCAGAAGGTGGCCCAGTACAAGGCGAGCGGCTCCAGTTTTCCGGGTACTAAACACCCCGCACGCCCCCGCTCTCTCCGTAGTGGAGGGTGAGGTGCTTCACCAGGGGCAGGAACCTCCATTCGCCACCCTCGGGGCTCTGCCAGGCCTGAAGAGACAGGGGGTTTGGTTCAGGCAGCATGCTGGCATTTTGGAATAAAAGCGCGCTTTGTACGAACACGACGTGCTGCGTGACTGCGTCACGTTGTTTGCAACTATTACGGTCAGTAGTATCTGGGGTGCAGCCATGCGTGGGGGGTGGGTCATAGTCCGACAGAGTCTGTCCAAGTACACCGACCTGACAGGCGCCAGCCGCCCTACTCTGGCGGAGGGCGCCAATTCAAGTTGAAAGAACAGTGTGATCTTCTGCAAATAATGCCGCAGGGCCGTCAAAAGGTGTCGTGTCAGTGGCACTCAAGACTAAGCAGGAGTGGGTGCGGTAGAACCAGGCAGTTCATTTATGAAAAATAGTAATACAGGAAAGGCGCCACTCCCGATTCACTTGGCCGGGATTCCCAAACTCATGTTTTATGCCGCCCTCCCCCTTTTGCCGCCCTAGGCGGCCGCCTAGTCTTGCCTAATGGTAGAAACGGCCCTGCTTGCCCACCTATATTCCATAAGTGCATATTTGTGTACATGGTATGGTTATAATGACCAGTATTGTGCCTTCCAAATCGCTTCTTAGACATCAAAGCCTTTCAGCCTTCTGAGATTAATGAAATGGGTTTCACTGATTTGAAGGCAGTCAACTTGAAAATAACAGTGCTGTAAAATAACAAAATCAAATGTAGCAAGCCTAGTATCTCTGCTAACGGGTTATACCACATTCCATAGTTCGCAAAACTACCTCTCTCTTAAACCCAATAATGCCAAGTCTCTTCTAGCCAATCTATTAATCTCTTCTATCCCTTTCATGATGCCAAAACTCTCTTATGAACATTATCTTCTTATTTTATTTGATTTATAGCAAAGGAACACAGCTAATGCATGGAACTGTTACTCTGAATGCAGAAGCCTAAACCTAATAACTAATATTCCACTTGACTAACTGTTAACCTTGGTTTCCAGGAATAGTGATATATTCACCATAAAGTGCTTTAACACCTCAACAGGACTGGTAAGCGCTATTTAAATGCGCTTACAATACAAAACTATTGGTCATATGTACAAATATTTTTTAAGGTCACAAATGTCTGAAAATTGGGCCGTTTCAGACCACAAAAAAGCATTTTGTAATGCACAAATGCCAAATTGCAATTCAGTAACATGTTGCAGAGTCTCAATTTGATTATGCGATTCAGTATTTGAAAGGGGCCTTTTCTAGGTGCCCTTCCACATATCGAATCGCAGTGATATGTATTAATGTTTTATGACCAAATTCCAGTTTCAAAACATTAATATTTTACCACCTCTTCAAATGAGTTGGTAACCCATTGGCAAATGGGAAGGGGTCCCCAACAGACCCCTTCCTCTTTGAGAATATAAATAACAATATTTTTTTAAGATCAGGCAGTGGTCTAATGGACCACTGCATGCTCTTAAAACAATGAAACTTACAAGTGTCAATTTCTTTTCTCTTAAAGCATTTCATTTTCTTTGAAGTAATGCGGGCTACACAGAAAAAAAAATAAGATTGCTTTATTTAAAAGCAATCACAGACATGGTGGTCTGCTGACCACAGCAGGCTACCATCCCTGTGATGGCTATCATTCCTTATGGGTGACAAATTGAGAACTACCTCATTAATATTCATGAAATAGGTCAACTTGTGACCCACTGGGAATCACAATTTAATAGTACTCATTTTCATACATTAGGAATTATGATTTCCTAATTGTGATTCAGTAAGAATCACAATTTGGAAATCACATTTCCTAATTTTTGTACCTCTGGCCCCTTACTTATTTAATCAAAAACAATGATGTGCCAAGGAAAGTTATTGCTACAGTGGGTACAGGTTATAATATGATAAGAAAGAATAGTTTTAAAAAACTGAACAATTCTAATGCAAAAATAGCACTATGCAAACCATACCTTTTCCTACATAGTGCATGAAATCATGCCACAAGTTGTGAGTATTGGTGAACTATTTAGGAGTTCTCTATGGACCTATAATGAGTTTATTCAAAAGCATCATAAGTGAAGCACTACTGCCTTATTACACCACCAGGGGCAGGCATCAAAGAGTGCCATATCACTGTGGTGAGCTGCGAATAAGGTCCTATTGAGAAGTACACAGCCAAAACAAAAGGTTGCCTGTGGAGCAAATTATCCTTGCACTTTTCCTGTATCTTATCAGAAACTTTTGCTGAAGCTGAGATATAAAGGAGTTCAATAGTTATCCTTAGTCATAACTTAATTGAGCATGCTATGTTAGTATGTGGATGGCTGAAAGAACCAGCAATGGAGCAACTGCAGAGAATGATCTTTAGTTCATGATGCCATACCACACAAGTGTCATGCTGAGATTTGAAGAATAGCTTGTTTTTTTAAAATGATTTTGTTGGAAATGTGAACTGATTGTGAAAGGATTTCACTTTACCAAGGTTCAAGCTAGGATGCCAATCATGCTAGAGAAATGAAAGTGAGAATGGAGTTGCTGTGGCAAATTCATCCAAAGGCACTGTGTATACACCACAGGAAAAATGCAGCTGCAAGCTTGCTGATTAGGTCCAGAGAAGACATAGTAGTATGTCATACTGATTTGTCCCAAAAATCCGAAGAACTTTCCTTACTAAACTTGGCCAATGTGCAATGGAAACCCAACTGCCCTGGATCAATACTGATTGCTCAAAAAAGCTCAAATGTGTGATATTTTAAGCAAAATAACCAGGATGTGTTCTATTTGAGGGCCTCTTACTTGAGCTGTCACAAACCATGAACATCAGTTCCCAGAACACATCTAACGTTTTTCAAATGCTCAATCAAAATGACTTTGTTCTTTTAGCACACACCAACACTTGCGATAAATCCTCAATACTATTTAATGTTGTAATATACCATAATTGTTTTTAGGCTTCTTATTGGTTAAAATCCATATGCAGTAGCCATGAACTATGAAGAGTAAGTAATTCATTTTATCACATCATTCTCATTTGATTTTGAAATGCTAGCTTTATGATCAAAAACTTTTAACAGTCATTTTTGCCAGTTATGAATAACTAGAATATCACAACACCCTCAAATTCACTGCTCATGTACCTAAGGCTAAGCCTGTAACCAATAGCCCCGTCTGTGGCAATTGCTGGATTTGACAATACAGGCTTGGGCAACAACCTTGAGTGGCAAGACCAGGTGTCTTGTATTTTCAGCTTTCTGTACTTGATACCATTTGGTAACTTTGACTCTGCACTGTTGAAGGCATTTTGCATGTCATGCAGGTTTTCAGAGCACCACAAAAAGATGATGGACAGAATGCTGAACATTGTCAAACATTCACCCCCATTGCAGAAATCTGGGCCTAAATCCATTGTTTGTTTGCTCATCATGCCCCTCCAGTTTGGGCCCAGCTATATGGGTGTCAGTACTGACTCTGCTCCCCATGGGAAAAGTCCAGCCCAAACTGCCAGGCCAGGTCCTCCCTGGATCAGAAACAAGCATCCTGGGACCGGATTCAGGGTATCACCCCTCATCAGCCAGGCTAGCTTGAGGTCAATGTCATAGTGAGCACAGGACTCTCTTCTGGGTCCTGCCCTTCCTACTTGGAGTGACTATTGCAATACAAAAAGATGATGGACGGAATGCTGAATATTGTCAAACATTCACCCCCAGTACAGAGATCTGGCCTAAATCCATTGTTATTTTGCTCGGCATACCATTCCAGTTTGGACCCAGCCATTTGCAAATCAGTCTTGACCATGCTCCCTATGGGAACAGTCCAGCCCGAACTGCCAGGCCAGGTCCTCGTTGGACTGGAAACATGCATCCTGGGACCTGTTTCGGTGTATCACCCATTATCAGTCAGGCAAGCTTGAATCCAATGGCATAGTAAGCATGGGACCCATGTCTGGGCATATCCTTCCCACTTGGGGTGACTATAGCAACACATAAAGATGATGAACGGAATGTTGAACATTGTCAAACATTCACCTCCAATACAGGGTTCTGGGGCTAAATCCATCATTATTTTGCTCGCCACGCCATTCAAGCTTGGGCCCAGCCATATGCAAATCAGTCATGACCCTACTCCCCATAAGAAAAGTCCAGTTCGAACTGCCAGGCCAGGTCCTAACTGGACCGGTAACAAGCATCCTGGCAACGGTTTCGGGGTATCATCCCTCATTAGCCAGGCCAGCTTGAATCCAATGTCATAGTGAGCAAGGGACCCATGTCTGGGCATACCCTTCCCACTTGGGGTGACTACAGCGAGGGAATGCTGAACATTGTCAAACATTCAAAGCACATCAACGTCTCTGAATAATTGAAAATAGTTGAAATTATAATAAATGAGATAGACAAAGCCAGGAGAAGAAACACTTTCATGATCCTTTCCTGATATGCGCTAAAGAATTAGAAAAGAGAAAAATACAAATTGACGAGAGCTACATAAGTTAAAGAAGCAAAAGAAGGAGAGCAAATGAGGACATCGATGACAGGAATGATAAAGGATTATAGACAAAGTAAGACAAAAGAGTAAGACAAAAGAAGGAAGGCTGATAAGAGCCGAAGAGAGAGTGAACAGAGAGGGGAAAACTAGAAAAAAGGAGGTGAGAAAAAGAAACAGAAGTCAGCCAGTGACAGGAAATGGTGATACAGCAAAATTGACCAGGTTTAAAAATGACTATGAGTTGAATCATAAAGAAGGGCAATTCTTGAAATTGCAAATGCCAAAAGGAGGTATCTATTGTCTTGCAGTACTTGTTTACTGCTCAGAAGATTCAGTGCTCTTCCTATGAAATTCAAATGAGGTTACAATTCGACTTGCTGGGCCTATCTTTTGCGCCATCTTTTTTGCCTGATGCAACACAATAGAACCTATTAGGCCTGCAACTCACTATTGTCCTTACTCTAATTATTCCTGATTGTCTAGAACCTTTTTAATTCCATTTCTGATTTAGCCAAATCTCTCTAGTTACATACACGTATTATATTATCTGTCAACATTCTACAGACTTAAGTTGAAGATGAGTTGAAGCAATGCTGCCAAACTGTTTGTTATCAAAACTGGACTTTAGGCATTCTCCCCACTGACTGGAACAGAGTTGATTCATGTACTAACTCTGTCCTGAAAATTATATGTTGGTATTATATGCTGGTAAATACAGTATGAACAGAACAATAACTACAACATTGTGCATAACCAGTGCCATTTTTCAAGGCTTAATTTGATGGTGGACATCCAAATATTTTGTAAGCACTGTTTTAAGACTGATTAGGTTGAGATTAATTAAAATGGAAGAGTGTGTTATAGAATGCACCATTAGATGCTGTTTGTCCCAGAAACTAGAACCTGAAATTCTGCATCTTACCAAGTCTAATGGCTTAATAAGTACTGAAAGAAAGCAACATTTGTTATTAATCCTTCTAAAATGTCTTGAGGGAGAACCCTAAATCCAGAGTAAGAGTTGTTAAATCTTGTTATGCTAAGACCAACCTAACTGCCCAGTAAACCGAAAAATGTCCTACTGGCCATGTATCATTGAGACTAGTCACTCCATATCATGTATTGTACCAGTAGAGTGAATGGAGCCCTCACAAGTAATTTTTATTCAGCTCTGTAGATGGATTCGCCACCACTGGTCTAAGTGTTAGCCCCCCCCCACCCCCCTAAAGTTTAGGTCTAGTTAAATCCCTGATGAGGGCGATTCATTTAATTGCATTGTGAATGTAAGAAAGTAGGTGTTGAAGAAAGGAAAAAACTTTGGGCATGTACAAAGCAAAGTCCTTCTGTTTGCTGGAGAGGGGGATTTATGAGGTTCATAAGACAACAGGGCACCTTTCCCAAGGTACTGGGCACATTTTGGTACTCCTCACAAGTTTCTAGCCCACATTTTTTGCAACAACTACTAAGGAATTAAGAACTCTCTAACAAAGGAGTGTGAGGCCACAGCTTCCTGACCCTGGTTTTTATTGACCTTTACACTGTAACAGAAATAAAAAGGTGAGGTGTTTTTGTAACTAGGGCTAGGTCTAGTACCAAATCAGACAGAGCACACCCACAAAGGGCTAGATGGGGACCAGTACCTTCTTTTTTTCAGATTTGCATGGAAAAAGCACCTGCCAAAGAATTTTGGCTTCTTTTTTTACTACCCATCTAGAACAAGGGGGCATTTTCATTTTTTGCATTAGGACTTGTGTTAGAATTTGGGTTTCTGGTTGGCAGAGGTATGCACCCTGTCCAAGCAGGACCCACAATCCTAGTCAGGGTAAGTCAGATACACACCCTAAATTAACCTGTGCTCACACTCTGGTAGACTGGCACAGAGCAGTCAGAATTTACTTAAGAGGCAATGTGTAAAGTATTTGTGCAACATCTAATACAATAAAATAGTGAAAACACCACAGAAAAATAATCCACACTATGTTAGAGAACTAGAGCTTAATTTAATGAACAAAACAAGACCAAAACTAAAAAAATTCAATATGTACAACCGGAGTTATGACTTGTAAAAGAATAACTTGAAATATAGTATTAGAAACATACAGCGCCAAATAGGGCTTTCTGGTCGCTCTTGACTGTGTCAAATATGAAAGATCAGGCCAACTGCGATGGAGCGTGGGTCAGATACAGGAGCCATGCAGGGCCCTCTGCAAACAGTAACTTCTCTGGGAATGCGTCGACATCAAGAAACAAGATGTGAGGGGCAGTCAGAGGCGATCCCTAGGATTGTATGGGATGCGTTGGTTCCAAGTCGCCCAGTTGGCAGATGCATCATCCTCGAACCCCTGGCAATGAAGGCAATGCGTCGTCGTCGAGCCATGCAGCCGGCAATGAGTTGTCCATGGAGCAGCCGCAGCAGCGATTCATCAGCGCTGAGGCGAGATGTGTCGGTTTCGACTACTGCAAAGACAGCGATGCATGGATTTTAGCAGAGACAGTCAGAAAACCCACTTCCAAGGGCCTAGGACTGGATTGGTACCACTTGGCAGGGCAGGACTCTCAGCTGACAGAGTCCAGAGGCTGTAGCAGGGTTGAATGAAGACTTTGATGTCCCTGAGACTTCAGAACAGAAGACAAGCCAGCAAGCCCTTGGAGTCACTGGGTTCTGGAGATGTAGAGATGAAGGGCCAGTCCTTCTCGCTACCAGGCAAGGTGGGGCAGCATGGCATGCACAGCAGTGCCGGAATCCAGCAGAGTCCATCAGAGTGACAGTCCTTTCAGCAGCACAGCAGTCCTTCTTGGCAGAGTGTCCTCAAGTCCAGAAGTGTACTGAGTTAGTGGTGTCATGGCTCCAGTACTTATACTCAGTTGTGTATTTGAAGTGGGAGAAACTTCAAAGAGTGGCCTTTAAAGTGCACAAGGTTCCTGCCCTGGCTCCAGACTCACTACAGGGGGTATGCAGCTCTTTGAGTGAGAACAGGCACAGCCCTTTTCAGGTGCAAGTGCCAGCTCCTCCATCCCATCCTGCCCAGGATGGCCCATCAGCCTGGTGATGGCCCATCCGGATGTGAATTGCCCATCAGGCACACCTAATTTCTTTTTGTGTGTGGCTGTCTAGAAGGAATGCACAAAGCCCAGCTGTCCCCCACCCCAGATGTGTATTCAGAGACAGGCAGAGGCACAGAATGGCTAAAGCAAAAAAATGCCAACTTTCTAAAAGTGGCATGTTCAGACTTACAACTTAAAGTCTTGCTTTAATATAAGTTGTGATTTTAAATTATGTGTCCAGAGACACCAAACTTGAGATAGCCATCTTTTCCCAATTGGAAATTATACTTATGAAATGTAATAAGGTAATCCCACATAGCGGAGAGATAGGCCATACGGTAGTGACAATTTTATTTAAGAGTTTTTCACCACCTGGACATATAAAACTTAAAAGAGCATGTCCAACATTTTAAAATACACTGCACCCTGCCCTTGGGGCTGTCCAGGGCCTACCTTAGGGTGACTTATATGTATTAAAAAAGGAAGATTTTGGCTTGGTAAGAGGGTTAACTTGCCAGATCAAAATGACAGTTTAAAATTGCACACATAGGCTCTGCAATGGCAGGCCTGAGACTTGTTCAAAGGGCTACTTATGTGAGTGGAACAATCAGTGGTGTAGTCCCACAAGTATCATTTAATTTACAGGACTTGGGCACGTGTGGTGCACTTTACTAGAGACTTATAAGCAAATTAAATATGCCAATTGTCGATATGCCAATGTTACCAAGTTTTAGGGAAAGAGCACATGCACTTCTGCACTGGTTAGCAGTGGCAAAGTACCCAGTGTCCTAAAACCAGCAAAAATGAAGTCAGCAAAACAGGAGATCAGAGGGCAAAAAGTCAGTGGACATCACGTCAAGGATGCCAGATCTAAAAAGGTTGCGGGACCCTTGCTATGTTTCTGCATGGTTCTCTGAAGATTTGTACATTCAAATGTATTTTCTTGTGAACAAGGAATGGGCGCACTTTATCCCTAAATGGTACATAACATGGTCATAGTAAGTTATATTTTGAATTCTGCAAAAGACCTTTCGAAATGCTGAAAGAATTAAATGAATGGATATGTCACACATAGCACCTTAAGACTGAACCTTCGTAGCTATTTATTTATTTACTTATTTATTTATAAATTTTTATGCAGTCCGGACATTACTCAAAGGGTGATAGGGTACTACAATAAAAATGGATCATTTCATAAGGTACTAGTGACCTAGTGTCTAAAACTACCAGGGAATTATGAGGGACAATATAAGAGGTACCTTTCAAAAAGGAGGGTTCCCGATGCAACAAAGTGCACAGGGAGTTACAGAGCAAAGACCCCTTACAGAAGAACCCGTTAGCCTAAGTCACTAACAATGTTATCGGCCATGGACACTTCAACTCGCAAGCCAAATAAGATGGAACAGAACAAGAGACACATTTGCACTTTTGGGCGAGACAGTTATTTGATGTAATATTATACCCCCAGTCAGTGCTTTAAATAGAAATATAGAAGTGGAGGTACTTCTTGTCCCAGAGTACCTGTTTGCTGCGGAGAAGTGCTGGTACTTTCCCTTCAAAAGCATTTGAAGCATTGGAGCAGTGCTGAGAAGGACGGGAACTATCCCATCTAAATTAAAGGAGTGAAGGTACTGAGTACCTGATAGTACCTGCCCATTTAAAGCCCTGCCACTATCCAAAGGAAGCGTCTGGCACCAGAAATATGGTCACACTCTATCCCTCTAGGACTTCCTGTAGCACACACATTTGATGTTTGTAGCCCACAGAAACAGAGAGTTAGGAATTAGAATACTCAATTCTAGTGTTGATAACAGAACCTACTACACAGATCTTAATAAATCATTAGGAAAATGTGTTACCACTCATCAATCTATGATAGGGAAAAGGATGCTTTTGTCAACTTGGGGATGCACAGAAAGTGCTTTGTCAACTTAGATTGTCTCACTACTAGAATGTCATATTACTGTTTGCCCCATAGTATTCTGGTAAAAAGAGAGGTAGAATGAACCCTTCAAAAGAGTGTTTTGAATAAGTTCATCTTAGGGCCCTATCACGATGTGCTACACCGGCTCAGCGTAGAGCCAAGGGCCTTTCTTATTTGCATTTGCGGTGTCCGAAGTTCACACATATAACATGGAGTTTCTCCAAGTGAATTTATGAATTTCAGACAGCACACATTGAAAGCAGAGTGAGGTAATCCTTGCTCACCGTTTCCAACCGGTGCTGTCTACAATTCATTCATTAACTCAGAGAAATTTCGAGTTATGTATATTAACTTTATACACCTCAAATGCAATACAACAGGCGTTCAGCTCTGCATTAAGGCAGCACAGCCCAGAATATGATCCATGGTCTTTCCTCTACTGAGCTACAACAAACTCCCAAACATGCACTCCTGGATATCTTTTAGGTAGGCTCATAGATTGCCATACTGGTTGATGTATCCACTCACGACTCATTGGCATAACTTTGAAAGCCCAGGCCCCAGATCTGTGGGATAGATATCAATGGTAAAGTGAGACAAATATCATTCAATAAAAATCTTTTACAAAAATACTGTCCAAATTTGCACCCAATGCAACAATGTTTTTGGAAACAATATGTCAGATGATATTTTTGCTAATAATATTCTCACAAACAATGATGGTTGTGACTAAACATTGATCGGTATAGAATACATAGGACACCTCCACTGTCTATGTGAAACACTCACTCGAAGAGCTGTGTATTGTTCTAAGATACATTTCTGAAACTAGGTCAGGTGAGTGGTCAGGTGAGTGCCCTTGAGCCCATCCCATATACTGACACCTCTGGGGCATGATGAAATGGATCCCCGAGTCAAAAATGTCAGAGGTCCAGCGTCACTTATATGGCTATATTTTGTACTTTACTATTAAGCAGATGATATCAGTGATTTCTCAAAGTGTAGCTTTCGTCCATTGCACAGTGAGTGTGTCCTACTGCTCTCGAAGCTGTTTAGTCACTCTCTTTACCAATACTTGATATCCGTAGCGTACAATGGGGCAATAATTTCTAGCACCCTCTGAGTCAAGATCAGGATTTTTTGCAGGGGTGAGAACCAACCTTTCATGAAGGGGCGTGTTAGAATGCCTTGAATGTTATTGAAAAAGAACTCAGAGATGGAAGGAACTATTAAGAACCGAGCAACATCCAAAGCACAATCTGTTGGTTTGCTTTTTTTGGCATTGCTTGAATTCATCAATTAAAAGTAATCATGGATTCAATTAATGGGAGAGACCAAGATGGTATACATGCCTATTTGCATAGAAATTTGCCTTATCATCCAGCCCTATTTTAACTTTTATATTAGACTTTTTTGTGGAATGTTGATTCGCATACCTTAAGACTGTGCTGCTTTGGGATTCAAAGTCTGAGGAGGTTTGAAGGATATTGCCATGGGCAAGATGGAGGTTACCAATATGCAGCTTGGTGTTTGTTTTAGAGCATTATAATACTTTACAAAAAACATCTATGTATTATTTTTTCTCCAGTAATACTCCACTTTCGCTCTTAGAAAAGAGCAACCCCTCAAATCACAGGATGCATGTGCCTTTGTCTTGGACCCTGTGCATAAGTCCTCTACCTTTCCGCTAGATTCGTGCTATATAAATACCACATATCTACATACCTTTTTTTTCTACCATTTGGCTACTGGCTGGTGTGTTTTCAATTAAGTAATATCAGTTATTTCGAACACCAGGGATCAATAGTTGTTTAGACTTTGCACAAAGATTTCATTAAAACAAGAGAGTACTGCTGGGTGAAAGGTAACGCTTCCAGCTGTCAATCAAGTGGTTTGTTGCTGGAGATGTTCATGAATTTCACTGCTAGGTGTACATAAGGAATTTGATGACAATACCACTGTCATATTTCAAACAGAAATGTGTAGGTTTCTGTGTACATATTTAGCAAGAATATTGAGAATCCTATTTTACACTAATAGAAACAGGACAACAGTCTACAGTCTGTGGTCTAAGCGTAGGTTGGATAACCAGGGCATTCATGTGAAGAGCGGAGACAGAGCCAAGTCACAAGTCCAATTTGGCTCCAAGACCCAGAGCATCGGCCAAGGCAGTGGAAAATAGCATATGAGTCCTGAAAAAGAATACTGTGTAAATCAGTGAAGTCATGTATTCTACCGCACCACCGTAGAATAAAGTGTGGTACTGGTGGAGTACCTTTGATTGACTATAATACGACACAAAATCACTCACCAGAAGATATTCACAAGATATATATTGGTAGGTGATAAAACAAATTTCTGCATGAGTTGGAGACATCTATGTTATCCTGAATACTAATGATGTCAATGGATGGACATTATGAATTCGATTGAAATGGGGCTAAATGAACATGAGGAATGGGGGTCGGTTAACGGTGACCACTCCTAATGGTTAATGCACATCAGTAGTCTTAATTTTTTTATTGTAATGATTTTTTTCTTTTAAAAGTTATCTATCCTGAATATTAGTTGGCATTTAATCATGGAATCAGCCAATTCTATGTTCATGTACATAACTATATAACAGTATATTGCTCCACATTGAGACTATGATATGTTCTGTTAAATAACCATAATTATATTTTTGGAAATTATTTTTTTGCTTTTATGTTTCAGACTCATTGAATGAGCATATTTGCGCAATTGTTGTTTTACGCTATCCATTCATGAAACTATTGCAGACAATACAGTCTTTTTTCAAATCCTGAGTCTTTATTTTCTATTGCTATTTTTCATAAGGAGCTTTTTAAACTTTATAATTATGGTTGAACTTAGTTATTTTAAGATAAAAATAGGACCTGATTTTTGTCCCTTTTACAAGACATATTGTCCCTTTTGATGGATTTCCAGCATGCACGCTGACACAGCCACTTAGCTATGTCTATTTTTAGACTCCACTTGTGCTTGTGTGCTGCACGCTCCGGTCAGTGTACTGCTTGCCAACAGAGAATTTGATGAGTGCCAAAGCGCACCACTAGGGGACATTTTTAGCCCATTTCTGTCAATTTTGGGGTTATGCTCATTTTTTCTTACAACTTATAGATTCGAAGGGGATTTGTATACCCCTTTATATACAAAAGTGTGACAAGTCATGGTATTGTCTTCATATCTCACTGCAATTATTATCCTTTGAGATTTTTTTGAGAGGCTCCAAATTTTCTATCATTTGTTTTTCCTTCCAGAGAAGTGAACCAAGTCGCTTCTACTATTTCTCCAGTAAGCCACATAACACAGCAGCGCATAAACCTCTGCTTTCTATTGTTTTCAAAAGTCTTACAATTAAATTTCTGTATTAATTTTTTTCATTTTGAGACATATTCCCCCTATGGGTAGAGGTGAAATATTACCCATTTTGGGACCTTCTCCTTAATTTCTATCCTTGTTTACAAATAACGTCTCTAGTTATCTATTCTTTCTTTCTTTCTTTCAGGGTTCATCCGTAATACCCTGTTGAAGACCGTGTTTTAAATAATTTTGGTGGTTTAAACATCAACAAGCAGTTTTAAATTGGCATTTTCCTAACAAAAACTGTAGATGGAAAATTAAGTTTAATGATAACTGGATGGGTGACACAGAGATCTTGAGCCCTTTTCAGGCAGAGTTTAGAGCGAACGTTAGTACTATAGATCAAGTCCTAAGGCTTATTTTAATAGCTTGGAAATTTACTAAATTAAGGGATGAACATCTATATATTGCTTTCGTAGGGCTGCTTTTGAACTAGTACCCAAGGGGTTGTTATGGGCTACACTTAAGAACATGGGGGTCCCTGATGCACTGCTTGCTATGTTAATACGTTTACACCATGCCAACTTTGCCCAAGTCTGGTGGGGCCCACAAGGGCAATTGACTGACTGTATCCCGATATGTAGAGGGGTGAAGCATGGATGCGTTCTTGTCCCAACTCTCTTCTTCCTTTTTGTAAATGACGTGATAGGGTCTTTACAGAATGGTAACACAGACGCACCCAAGATTGGTGGGGTCTGTATTCCAGCACTCCTATTCGCAGACGATACCCTCCTAATTTCCCAGTCTTCTATGTGCCTGCAGTTATTATTGAAGAACTGCCATGAGCTTTGTCTATCCAAGTGTCTGGAAATTAATCCTGTAAAGACTAAATACATGGCAATCAGGCCCATAAGTCCTTTAGGAACCCTATGTCTTTGAATGAGGGAATTTTGGAGTGCATCTTTAGTTTGGAATATTTAGGCGTTATGCTGGACAGTAGACTGCAGTGGTCCCCCCATATTAATAAGCGACTGGCAGTCCTTCAGCACCAAGCTTCGGCTATATATAAAAAACTTCAGGCTTCCTACTCTAGAGCTTTACTCCCCACTCTAGAAGTGTACAAGCTAAAGGCCCAATCAGCTGCACTCTATTGAGCTGAAATTTGGGGACATGTGAACACCAAGTTGTTGACTTTGAGTGAGAACAAGTTTGTGCGCTCTCTCCTGCATCTCCCTAAGAGCACTCCCCTTATTCCGATGTATTTGGATGTAGCACTTAAAAGGGTGGGCTGTATTGCCAGTTTAAGGCCTCTCCTATACTGGGTACGGCTTTGGACCACAGAGGAACCTTTGCCTTATAGAAAAGCTATGAAAGAACTGCTATCCCTTGATAAGAACATTTCCATCTCGTGGTTTAGAAATATTAGACAATGGTTCCTAGGGTTGGGTTTTGTTTGCTTCTGGACTAATCCAGAAGAGTTAACACCTTCCTCAAAAAAGCAACTTAACAATGGGACCCTCACTCGCTGCATTATTTAGGCTTGAACTTAACCCCCTCCTTAACAATGTGGACCCAGGCTAACTGGCTGGAATGCAGGAAATCCGTACTAGAGGACCTACATACTTGGAAACCACTCCCCATGTCTTGACTGGGTCGTCTTCATGCAGTCAAGAAGTCCCTCCTTCCCAAAACCTTTTCCAAACGCTGCCTACCCCTATCCCACAGGCTGCTTTCCTACGCCTCCAATGGGATCTGACTGATTTTATCTGGGGCGGGAAGCGCCCGAGATTCTCTAACAAAATTCTCATGTTGCCCAGAAATCGGGGAGGACTAGGCTGCCACAACCTATTGGAATATTATTGGGCATCACATCTTAGATAGATCTCGGAATGGGTTGTTCGAGAAAGCGAAAAGCATTGGTTCCACATGGGTGGCCTGCAGACCGCTTTGGGATCTTGCTTGGCTCCCAAAGCACCAGCACCGATCCTGTAGCGCTTACATAGCCGCCCCCACAAAAACGGTCCTCGACAACTGGGACAAGATTGCCCTCCCTGGAGGCCTCACGTCTTTCCCCTCCCCTAACACTCCTTTGGCCCGCAACCCCAACTTCCCCCCGCCTTGCAACCGCAATCATTTCCGGCATGGAGGGAGAGTGAATGCCGCACGATCCACAACCTCTTTGTGGGGGACATGCTTAAAACCTTTGACCAATGCAAAAGAGACTACCATCTCACAGACACCTCACGATTACAATACTACCAAATCCGGCACTGGCTGATCTCATCGTCGAGCATACAAGGGGCAACCCGACCACTCACTCCCTTTGAGACTCTGGTGCGCTCCTATGATGGCACTCGGGGTCTGATATCCGCACATATCAAGTATTGCAACATTCCACTCCGGTGCAACCCCACGCCTACCAAACTCATTGGCACACAGACTCACCGGTAGAGGTCTCCCAGAAGCAATGGGAGCAGATGTGGCATGACATCCCCAAAATATATAGGAGCATACCCCAACGTGAACTCACTTACAAAGTCATGACTAGATGGTATTACACTCCCCAGCGCCTCCAAAAAATGTTTCCCACTTCTTCCCCAAACTACTGGCGCTGCCAATCAGTGACCGGTGACTTCATTCACATTTGGTGGCCCTGCCCGCTTCTCACCTCGTACAGGAAGGAAATCCTGAGCCACCTTAAAGACAATATCGGCTTCCCTGTCCCGAACACACATACCGTGACTATACTAGGCATTTGACCCGTAACAGTTACAGCAATGACTCACGCCGAATGGCATCACACTGCACAAATGCTAGGCGCAGCTAACCAATTATTAGCCCTCCCCAGGAAAAAGCCCTCTGCCCCGCCTATTGCCTCATGGTTCACCCGCCTCTGGGACGTCATGGCAATGGAGCTTTTATCATGTTGGGTGACACACACGGAACCCAAGTTCACCCAGATTTGGCAACCACTACTTGACCACTTCTACAAACTAGAATACACCTGCTTTAATCCTCCTCTGCTCCGAGCCCTCCAATTATTTGAAGATGTCACCCTACACAGTGCAGTTGCAGCAGCCCAGGGGACATCCACGCCTGACAACACAGAAAGCCTGATGCACACACCCTGAACCCTGGCAATGACTCCGGCGGGTTCATTCCGGGTCGACCCACCCTCCCCTCTTCGTTCCCCTTCCACGTTTCTCTCCCACCCTCCCCTCAGTTCCCCTTTTCCCCTTTGGTTTCACCCCCCTTTCCATACCACAGCTATCGCCTCCCCGGCAGAACACAGGTCTTCCTCTACTCATTATGTTATGTGTCGTGCAACACTAGAAGACAATTGCTTTCAATGTATGCTGAATGTGCATGAGACCTTGCTGTTAACATCAGCTGCCTGTCATATGTTTAACGCTGTGGTATAAGTTGATAACTCTTAATAAAAAGATTTGACAAAGAAAAAAGCAACTTAAATCCATCTATTTTGATTACACCATAGCCAATCTTTCCCTTAACTGTATTTTGGGGAGACTATCAGAAGAGTTTTTGGCCTTTACGAACTATCCTTATTACGAATCTTTTCTGGACATGCCGCAACCTCAATTGGCAAAAACTCTGTATCTTAAATTTTGCTATGGTACTCTGGATACAGGGTCCTTCACATCACAGTGAATTACTGGAAGGCCAACAGACCACTCTGAGAATGGTCCTGTGTTGCATACCCCTTAAGGAAAATATTAACCATATTCTGTTCTTTTGTCATGCCTATTCAAAGCTGCGAGCTAAGTGGGTTCGCCTATTATGTTATCGGGAAGCTTCAAGGCTACTAAGAAGTGGCACTTCAACTGATATTGTGTTTTCCCTAAGTAAATACCTATACGCAGTGGGGCTACTAAGAAAACAGAAAGACCGAAAGTTATATCCCTACAGAACCCTACAGTGTGGGTTCTATACCTAAGTTCATTATTATTGTATTACAGTCTACCTAGGAAATAAAATGGCTTAAAATTTCAGTTCCAATGAACTTCATTCTTTGGGTATTGCGATTTAGTACACTGTCATATTTATTACTCAGCAAGTACTACTAGTATTTTAACACTTGAAATCCTTTTCCCAGAGTTATGGTACACCTAAACCCTAGAGATACTGGCCCCTCATTATGCAAGATGTTTTATTAATTACAAGGGTCTTGAGGCAAAGGGCAATATTTAACACTCGTTCATGTATACAATTGTTTAAAAACAGGTCTTTCAGAGTACAGGTTGTATGAGTTATCTACAACAGTTATTCTAAAGAGTAGCACATGCACTTTTATTCTGAACCCTATTGCTTATGAAATTTTATGTTATTTGGCCCCCTGAATTATCTCTTGCCCTTATTGTGTTTAAACGTCATAGTATTACTATTCTCTTTTTAAATATTTAATTTTCATTAATTTTATTGCTCCAGTACTTTAACTTGTATATTACTGTTTTTAATGTTGCTATATGCATAAAATGTTTTAGAGCCTTTGGGGCACATTACGATGGCGGGCGGAAGCACCACCGCCGTGCTGGCGGATGCAAAAACCACCAGTTACCGCCGGCACGCAGCAGTCCACACGCCCGTCCAATTACGATGCGAAAAGTAGGCCAAACACCGCCGGCAAGCCAGCAACACCGTCCGCCATCAAAGTGCGCCCGTACATGTAGCGGCGCAGCCTAACTGACACACACCGTCCGACGAAACACGTCCCGCCCGGCGCATAAATTACGATGCCGCAAACAAACGGCTCCCACGGCCAAGAGATACCGTACGACAAACCGAAGCGGTAACACGGATGCCGAGCACGGACAACGAAGAAGCGGCTCCCCGAGCATGAATCCAGCACTGCAGGCACTCCCCATGCTTCTGCTGATGCACCACCAAGGACGCAACGTACCGCGGAGACGCAGGTAGGCACACACACAACAAGTGCACGCAAACAGCGCACACAGTGCAAGGGCGGAAAAAGCGGACAACCCCCCACCAGCGCGTGTACACAACACATCCACCATTGCATCCACATATGACACACAGGCCAAATCGTAACATCGCGGAACACATGTGTACACACCACCTGGGACTAGGAACCAACCACCCCGTCACGGCCCCAAAGCGCCGATGACGCCGCCACACATGCGCACAACGCAGAGGCCAACCGCAGCGCCATGCATGCGTCGCACACAGACACAGGGACACAACCAAGCAGCACACACATCAGCCCCACCCCGAACGCACATGACACGTGACAGGCCGGCCACAGACATGTCCTCAACGCCCAATTCACGGACAACACCCAACGCCACACAACCGACGCACACATGTCAGTGAAGACACGCAACAGCAGGACACACCCCAGTGTAACAAACATGGCGTAGCACACAGCGGCGGCAACACCAACTAGGAGAAGCAGGGCCCCTTCGGGAAGAGGAACGCCAGTACCACACAGAAACACCCATACCACCCTGCACATATGAACAAGACATATAAAATGGAACACCAAAGAGCCCGGGGACCGACAACAGGTGGCCCAAGAATAACATTCACACACAAGGCCCAACGCAGAGCGGAACGGCAGCCTGCCGCCCACACAAGGGAGAGCAGACAGCACTGAATGACCTTCCATTCCAACTCCGAAACCACAGCCCTACGACAGAAGCCGGTGAATACAGCCATTGTCCAAGAATAGACCAACACAGGCATGCCGAGGAGACCGACCACAGGGCAGATAGCGCATATCACAGAAGCACACAACGGACGGGGAAGAAAGAAGAAAACACTCCCCCATGTCGGCCACATGCAAGTTAATTGGAAGGAGTCACACAGCACTGACCTTGAACTGTCTGAGAAGCATGTGGGAAGAGGGCCCGTGTCCTCCAAACAAGCCAACAGAACACAAGTCCTGTCTCCCTACGACTACACAGAGCTCACAGCAACCTCGGAGCGTGCACATTGCAGACTGCACACACAGCCGGAGCACGCCACCACAACGCACCGCTGCGAAATGGCAACCGCAACACACCTACCCAACTACGCCGAACAGCTCAAGCTGTACAAAACCAACCTGTTACATACATTGGGATGCGATCTCCTGTCCCTGCTGAACGTAAGTTACCGACTGACTTACCGCATCACATTGTTCAGCTGCGTCATGCCCGTCTTCTACTGTCGGAGGTGTCCCTACCAGCATCCCGTCGAGATATGCCTCTCCAACCCAGCATGTCTGAAGGCGGACCTGCTACCACTACTCCTCCCTCTGGACGCACACGACAGGGCCTGCTCTGCCTATGGGGGCATGGCGTATGTGGCCAACATCGCACCCGCACTGAAATGGGACCACTGTGCCTCCACACGACGGATCATCGAGAACAGCTACATCGAATGTCACCCAGCATGCCCCATCATGGTCCTCCAAGGGACAACTTACGAACAACACCTTGACAGCCACCATCCGCTTCATTGGCTGGCAAACATGTACACCACCAATGACATGGAAGCCCTGCTGGATGGCATCGCATACCTGACAACCTGTAAATACGTCGGACCACAACGCAGGTTCCCCGAGTGACCTATGATGTCCAACCCCGCACCCATGCTTAGCTTCCGCACGGATCTGGCCAGTCACCACCACAACAGCCATACCAAACGACCGGCAACTGTAACCACACCATCAACGACATCGCCATGACATCGGATATGACCGGGACATGCACACTGTTCCCCATCACATCCAGGAACACCGCATGCATCGTGGGAGGCAGTGGCATGGGCTCTGTGTATCGCACCCACATGGACGGAACTGCACGAACAACCAGGACACGACATGGATCCAGCGCCCATGGACACACACACCGCTCAGTGGACATGAATAGGTCGCCTGGAGTCTGTGGGTGCTGCACCCCTCCCACCCCCGCCCCGGGAATCCCATACCAGGACCTTTGCATGGACGACAAGTGCATACAACAACAACACGACCCCAGTGACTGTGACATGTCCAGTAACCACCACAGTGCAACAACAAGTGGCACGCCGCTGCATGCACGCAAGCACATGCCCTGATGTCATCTCACATGCACGCGTGCATGAGGAACAACCGCAGCAAACCTGTCACATGGAACTGAGATGGACTGTGCCCATGATGCCAAGCGGTCTGGTAGGCTACATGTATACCGTCTGTGTCAAAGTCCGCAGCTCCGCAGCTATACGTAAATGTACATTAGCACAGCCTTGGCCAAGCAGATGTCACTCTGAAGCCCACATCCCACATGCAACAGCCAATCACATGTAACCCCACAC
This sequence comes from Calotriton arnoldi, assembly GCA_963921515.1. Classification (NCBI taxonomy): domain Eukaryota; kingdom Metazoa; phylum Chordata; class Amphibia; order Caudata; family Salamandridae; genus Calotriton; species Calotriton arnoldi. The sequence goes on along the minus strand of CAWUFW010000084.1, from coordinate 828,988 downwards.
CCTATCCCATTTGCAATCATGCTCAGTATATCCTCAACATGTATTCCGCTGCCAGTAGTGTCCACTATACTGCATCACAGAGGACAGAAGACTCAATATAATGTTTGAAACCAAAACTGTCTCCGCTGACTCATTTCACAAGTACGAATGAGAGAGGATGAGAGTATGTGAAGTACACGGCAGTCGTGACATGACCATGTAGTCTACTGGTATTGGATGTCAACGCAAATGAGTAGCACTACTGTGGAAGACACACATGTGTCGTGTGAAGTCGTATGGACGCAGTGCTCAGGTGGGTGGGTGCGACGGGTAGATGCGCACATGCCAAGTTGGAGCACGCCGTGTTGGGAGGGGTCATGAACAGTACACCACCGCTTCCCTGGGCATTGTGAGAGGACACCTGTCGGGGGGAGTGAACACGTGTGTGCACAGCAGCCGGGCACACGTACAAAGCGGTACCAGGAGCACCTCAGCCCACCCTCTGTGGACAAGCTGGATCCTGTTGTGCGCCCGCCATGCCCCTTGACAAGGCACACACAGCCCCAGTCGACCAGGTGTAACCCCAACATAGTCAATCCGCACAGGCGATACAGGGCACGGGATGGCAGTGGAGCATGGTGTGTGAGAGGTCTCCTCGCGCTCCTCCTGGTCATATCACGCAGGCAATAGAACCTCAACGTCTAGCATGGCACAAGTCAGATGGAAGTGTAGGGGGACGCACCACAGCACGAGCAGCACTGACGTCACGGGAGGTGGCTCGCACCATCCCATCCATTGCCCATCATACCAACCACGCCACATGCCATTGCGACTAAGTGCAAGCGCGTGCGCCACCACCCCCGAGCCCTCCCCAGAGAGGCCAAAGAGTGAATGTGTGGGCCATCAGTCACAGACGGACGTGGCCTGGCCGCAAGGGCAGCCACAGCCACTGGGTGTCGCAGGTGGCGGATCCGGAAGGCGAAGACTGTGATGCATAGTCCATGCAGGCCGGGTCTCCATTTGGGGCACCACGCAGGTGGACGGCGTCCCGCAACACATCATACCCTGAGACAGCCCACTCGTGCGACTGGACCCACACATACACTCCTTGCCCTCTCTGGTGCGAGCTTGGGGCTGCCTGTGCAAGCGCTAGCCTCGCAGGTGAGCATGCATATTGGGGGAGCGAGGGGAGGACATGAGGGCTGGGGCGAAGATGACTGTATCACTGTCAGTTAGTACAAGGGATGACCCAGATGTGGAAAGGAAGAGACGTGTCCCGTGTGTACTGCAACTAGTCGCCAATACAACTACCCCCATGTCCGGAATGTAAGCCCGCACATAGGCCTGCCCATCCGCCACATCGAACATACCACCAGCACGACAACCTTCCCATTCGAAACACTGACTGGGGGTGGCGACCAGTGTACAATCATGTGTAGCCTACCCACGCGTACATGTGGGCCCTCCATGATCCATGTCACCTGCGGCAAAGTCATGACATGCGCAATGAGGGAAGTGAGGAGAGCTGCCCGCCCCACGCGCAGAAGGTGCATCAGCTCCACAGACCCAGCAGCGAGTCCAGCAGGGGTCACATGTGCAGGGGCAGCTGTGCCTGGTGTGAAGGCACATGCATATAGACAGCACATCGACCAATGTGTAGTCTGCCCACATCTACAGTCCATCATCATGCGGACATAGGAATTGAACACAGGGCAACACATCTTAGTGGGTGCACCCACCGTGACCAACAATGCGCAATCATCGACGTACCCGCCCTGTGCATGGCCCCCCACCCAACGGAGGCACATCCAGTGCCACCATCCCACACACACAAGCCTTCCACGGAACATGCTGTGTCCAATGGTCAGTACAGAGTCAGCGCCCATCTGGTGGATCCTGAACAGGAGACACATGCACACACATGCCAGCTCCCACTATGTACGACTGCCACCTGGCACGTGCAATGTAACCTCTCACCTGTGACGTGTGACTGCAAGCACACAGCCGTCTTGGCATGGGGCTGTCAATGTGGACACCTGTCAATGTTTCGGGAGGTGTGATCCGTACAGTGCTGTACATAGGGTGCAGTGCTGACACCTACTACTGTCTCATATCCCCTCGTGCCACAGGTCCCACTTGTTTTGGCCGCTCAGCCTGTGCCCACATCGTCGTCGTCGTGTGCCATACTCATCCAGCCGCGGAAGCAGTTCCATGCTCAGCAGACATTCATGTTGCCGTGGCGTTGCCGCTTGACGGATATGCAGTCAGTCCCCATCAGCACGCCCCGCAAGTCATTGGGGCCTAGATCCCCATGTGCATGCACATGGCAGTGGTTTGTATCACTAGCCATTGCCATTGTTGGGAGACCTGTGTAAGTGTATTGTGGCCGTGCCGTCCCAGCTTGACAGCTGGGCTGTGGCTCATGTGCTTGCTCAGTCATGTCAGTGATGTGTATGCGAAATTGGTATGTGTCGTGTTGCATTGACATGTGTCCTCTGCCATTGTCCCTAGGCGGAGACCGAACATTGACCGCCCATACCAATTGCTGGCGGACATGGACGATACAGAGGTTATTAGGAAGTTTCGGCTGGACAGGCCAACCCTGCATCGACTGTGTGCCATGTTAGAACCCCATCTCCGTCCCCGCAGGGTGTATCCGACTGCTGTCACCCCCACGGCTAAGGTGATGGCCGCCATGCATTTCTTCGCCACTGGGTCATTCCAGCACACAGTGGGCATTGGAGGAGGGATGTCCCAGCCCATGTTCAGCAAGGTGCTGAGGGATGTACTGGCAGCCATGATGCTGTACCGGAACAGGTACATCCGCTTCCCCAGGGCTCGTGAATTGGCGGCAGTGAAGGGTGCATTCTATGCCCTTGGCAGAATCCCACACGTCGTTGGAGCCATTGACTGCACACATGTCGGCCTTGTTCCACCACAGGCCACTGAGCACCTGTACCGCAACAGGAAGCACACGCACTCCCTGAATGTGCAAGTGGTGTGCCTTGCGGACATGGTGATCACCCACGTGTGTGCAAAGTTCCCAGGCTCGGCCCATGACGCACACATAATGCGCAACAGCATCTTGCCACGACTGATGGCCAATATGCAACAGGATCGTGCCTGTATTGTCGGTGCGTATGTGGAGTGGTGTAGCGTGCTGGCTGTGCGATGCTGTCCCCTGTCCAGTTGGATTAGCAACGGTTCTCTGTGTCCCTCACACCCAGGTGACTCTGCGTATCCGAATGGGGCATGGCTGCTCAGTCCATTGAGGAATCCTCGCACCCCAGCAGACGATCGCTACAATGAGGCACATGGGAGGACCAGACGTGTGGTCGAGCGTACCTTTGGCCTCCTCAAGTCCAGGTTCAGGTGCCTGGACCGCACCGGGAGTGCGTTGGCGTACTCCCCACAGAAGGTGTGCCAGATAGTGGTGGCGTGCTGCATGCTGCACAATCTGGCCATTCGGAAGCAGATCCCCCTCATCGTGGATGACGGAGATCAACCAGGGCCCCAGCCCGCAGACCAGGACAGCTCGAGTGAGGAGGACAGCGGAGAGGAGGAAGCTGGTAATGTGCGGCAGCAGCTCATCGCCCGCTACTTCACTTGACGGTGAGTGTCCATGTACGACGGCTGATGTGGCTGTATCTGTGCAGGTGTGTGTGTGCTGTGTCAGGGTGGCCGTTTGTTCACTGCGTGCTGTGTGTCAACGCTCCATGGCCAGGGTAGTATGCCACTGTTGGTGGCTGTGGCATTGTGCCCTATTGCTCTGTGCGATGTGTGTACATTGCTTGTAGTTGTTGACATGTACTGTGTGATGGGTGTGTGACACACTCATTGAATGTGCTCCTGTTCTGTCTCCCACCCCTAGGTCCCTACAGGCCCTCCGGATTCAATTGCCATGCCACGCATCAGGTGCCTTTCCGCCCAAGGTGGCCGTTGTATTCCGTACAATTAAAACACAGGGCACAAACAGCAGTTAGTGAAAAAGGTGCATTTATTACTAACTGTGACATGTGATTGTGTGTAAGGTGATGACAAAAGTGGTGCGTGCAGTGACAATGAGCTGTCGGTCATGGCTGCGTGATGATCAGGGTGTACCCACTGGTTCTATGTCCATAGTCCAACACACACATGCCATCCAGATGGCTGTGTGGAGTGGGATCGTAGTCCAAGTCAATGCAGTGGCTGGTCAAGGAAGGCTGGCGGAAGGCTGGCTGGCTGCCTCACTTGCGGCTGGAGCGTGCGAAGTCCTCCCGGGAGATCTGTTTCCTCTTCGGACGGCCCCTTCCACGTTTGCGAGGGGGTGCCTGCTTGCGACATGCTGGTGGTTGAGGTGTGATCACTGGCTGTGGACGCAGGGGAACTGGACACTGCTGCTCCACCCTGCGCCCCGGCAGGTGGTGGCGGAGGGGAGCTGCTGTCCCTGGCTGTGACCTCACCGCCACCACCAGCTGTCCCATGAGGTCCACGATTTGGCCCATACGGGCGTCCATGGACCTCAGCACCCCCAGCACCTCACGCGTGTCTGAAGCAGACCGGACCCATTGTCCTTGGGCCTCTTCATAGGCCCCAAGGACTCTGGCCATGTGAGGCAGGGCATGGCTCCCAGGGGAGGCTGGCGTTTCCCTGACCCTGCTCCTCCTACCAGTCCTGCTGCCACCGGCCTGCCCACTACCACATTGCTCACCACGGTCCTTGCTGTGGCTCCCAGGGTGGATCCAGTCGTCCGGGCCACCACCTGCGCTGGGGCTGGTGCCAGCGAAGACGTGGCGGTGGTGGCGGCGGTGGTGGTCGGTGCGGCGATGGTGGCGGTTGCGGCAGTGGTAATGGCCACAATGACCGTGGGTGTGGCCGCAACGACAGTGGCAGCAGGGGGCTGGGAATGTTCAGCAGCCCTGGATGATGGGTTGGTGGGTAGGAGGGGTCCTGGGGAGCGGCTGGGCCCTGCCACACCAGATGGGCCTGCTTGGTTGTCCGTGTCCGAAGAGGAGGACAGATCCTCCAGATCCGTGTGTCCTCGTTGGGGGCTTGTAGGCTGGCTGTGCTGGCTGCTGGCTCCATCCCCAGCATCCAGCAGTTCGTCACCTGTGGAGAGAATGAGATTTGTTATTGTGTTGCACCTGGCGAAGTATGTATTTGTCGTCTGACATTGACAGTTCGTGCAATCTCGTACATGGGTTTCCCGGAGGCGTGTGTGTGGCTGTAGCATCTGTAGTTGTGTGTGCTTGGCAATGGGACTGTGTGCTGTGCACATGTGGCATGGGACGGATTGGCCATGCCGATGGGTGTGTTGCTGTGCCCCTACTTATTGTGACTCTGGTGTATGCGGGCTCCTGGCCCATCCTGGGTCTGGTTTGTACTTTGCTTTTGGGGTTCAAATGGAACGCTTAGGAACGCATATGGCAACATGGGGGCTATGCCCCAGATTCGCATTTGGGAGGGGATATGCTTTTGGGGTTCAAATGGAACGCTTAGGAACGCATATGGCAACATGGGGGCCATGCCCCAGATTCGCATTTGGGAGGGGATATGCTTTTGGGGTTCAAATGGAACGCTTAGGAACGCATATGGCAACATGGGGGCCATGCCCCAGATTCGCATTTGGGAGGGAATATGCTTTTGGGGTTCAAATGGAACGCTTAGGAACGCATATGGCAACATGGGGGCCTGCCCCAGATTCGCATTTGGGAGGGAATATGCTTTTGGGGTACATGCTGTGAGCCATGGGTGCCGAACGTGACATGTGTTGTGGCAGCATGACAGTGCATGGTTTGAGGTGTGTGCATGCTTGACATGGCCTGCATATTTGCTGTCTGTTGTGATTACTGGACATGGCATTGGACGCATCGTTATGAGTGAGTGATGGTTGTGTGCCAGCCAACGTATTGCAGTTGTCCCATCTCCTTGGTGTGCGTGCTGCCCTGTGCCATGTGCATCACTGCAGTGCTCGGGGGGTGTGGCCCATGTTGTGTGTTGTTGCTCACAGTGTGTCGTGCACTTCATTGACTTCTGGCACATGGTTGGTCATGGGCATGTATCTTAGCGTGACTGCTGTATGTGTGGCAGCTGTGCGGATGACATGCCTTTCATGAGACTGGGGCTGACGGATGGGATGGATGGTATGTTGTTTGTGCATGGTGTGTCTGTGTGTTTGATGGGTTCAGTGGTGTTCGTGTGCATTTATGTTGTTCCGCTCTGTTGCGTCTAGTGTTGTTTGTCTTACATAGGCGTAGTTGTTGGGTGTGTGGTTGACAGGCAGTAGGGGCTACATGGACAGGACTTCAATGGTGTTTCGGTTGTGTGTGATGAGTTGCACAGTGGCTGCCGTGTGGGACTATATTCAGTGTGGCTTGTGCATGCAGACGTGGCTCCTTGGGTGTTGCTATGTCTGTGATGGGTCATGTGGGGTGTGAGTCTGTTGTTCATGTCCGTGTGCACATTGTTCACTTGTTCGTGACGGTGGGCGGTGCTGCGTGTTCGTCTGCTACGTGACATGTCCCATGTGTTGGTCGTGTTATGGTCCTCATGCCTCCAGTTATCCAGCCCTGTCCAGTTTCCCACCTGCAAGTTGTTCGTGCGTGCACTGTACTGGATGCCACATGGCTCTAAGCGGGGGGTGCTCCATGTTGCAGGTCTGTGGGGGTGGGGGTGTTGTGGGTCGTGGGGGTGGCTGGACACCCACTGACACCGATTGCTGTGGACCGTGATGTCTGCCTTTCGGCTGTCGTTGTGCACTGCGGTGGCTGACACGTGGCTGTGGGGTGTGGGGGATGCTCCTCCTTGCTGTGCTGTGGGACTGGGGCCTGGTGTGTGTTGTACTTGGGCTGTCCACCGTCCCACCCACTGCACTTTGTGTTCCTGCCACTTACCTGTTACTTGTCGGTTAGTGCAGCTGTGGCGGACACATGGGTGTGGTGGGTGCTCGTTGTGGCGCTTCTGGCATATTTGGGGACCTGTTGGTGGTTACGTGGCTGGCTTAGTGTACACATGTCCCCACGCATCTTACAGTTGTTCGGTTTGGGCTGTGTGTGGTAGTGTCTGTTGCATGTGTGTGTGATGTGTTGTGTATTGTGTGCTGGACATGGGGGTGTTTGTCCCTGGGAGCTGTGGCATGGTGGTAGTGCATGTGAGTACATAGCGGTGTGCTGGTATACATTAGTTTGTACTTACCAGCCTCCACTCCCCTGCTAATCCGGCGAGGATCTCCGGATGGATTACGACTCGCACCTTCTCCTCCCACGCTTTGAAGGTCTTAAAGAGCGCGGGATTCCCTCCGCCAGTGACGGCAGCCAGCTCTCTGTTTTTGCCCTCCTTCTTCTTGACCAGGCTCTTGACGTCATTCCAACGTTTGTTAATCTCGACTCTGTTCCTGGGCAGGGTCCCGACTGCATTGACCTGGTCTACGATCCGGTTCCACATTCTGTTTCTGGTGGCTAGTGGTGTGTGCTGGACCATGTTCCCATAGATTTGTGGGTACACCTTGATGATCTCGTCGACCATGACCGTCAGCTCCATGGGCGTGAACTTGGGCATCCTTTGTGGTGCCATGGTGTTTGTGGTGCTGGTGCGGTGTGTGTTGTGTAATGTGCAGGGGGTTTGTGGTGCCGGTGTTTGGTGGTGGTGGTGGTGGTGTTTGGTGGTGGTGGTGGTGGTGGTGGTAGTGATGTGTGCGTTTCTGTGGTGTGCTGCTGTCCTTGCTGTGTCACTGTGTCCTCTCCTCTCCTCTCTGGTTTGAATGTAGCAAGGGGTTGTGGTCTGTGGGAGTGCTGCTTTTGTACTCACCTATGTGGGTGTGTCCTCATGGTCTGTTGTTTTCAGGTGTGTTGTGTCTGGGGTTCTGGCTTTTGTATTTTTTGTTTGTCCGGGGGGGTGTTTTCGGGATGTGTACTGTGCTTGTGTATTTGTACGTGCCTTGCTGTGTGGACTTGTTGGCCATGTTGTGTGCTATTGGTTTTGTGTGCGGATGGTTTCTGTGCAGGTACGTTGGCGCCATGGCTTCTGCCGTGTCGATTCTCATCGGCGTTGTTTGCGCTGGCGGGCGGTATATTTGTGGTTTTTCCGCGCTCATGTCGGTGCGATCGTAATTTCACGTGCGGTGTGTCGGCCGTGAGGGCGGGCGGTTTTGTGTTGTCGTGCGTGTTTCCGTCCGTGGCGGGCGGTTTAACTCCGACTCGGACGTTGGCGGGCGGTATTTTGTGTGCTTTTTCCGCCGATGGCGGTATTCGGTTTGTGTAATCGTAATGGCGTGGTCGGTGTTCAGGCGGTGTGTGCGGGCGGATTTTTGCCGCTTCCATGCCTGGCGGAATTATTTACGCCGGGTATCGTAATGGGCCCCTTAGTTCCACATTAGGCATTGGTTGGACCGCACTGGAATCTGAAGAACTATGATACAGTCTACAGACCTACTATTGGTCCTACAAGGCATCGGCTGTACTCAGGGAACTTGTCATGCATTTAATGTTTATATTGTATTGTATTATATGCATTATTGTTTTATTGAATGAAATTTCCAAAATAAACATTTTAAACGATAACTTTGTCCAAGATAAAAGCGGATTTTGCAGTCAATAACTTTGATACTGAGAGTATCTGTATATTTTTCATTAGTCACTTCATCACAACTCACATGCACTGCACAATCTCACTTCCTTTTGTAGCACCATCACAGTTGACTGATAATTTGCCAAACCTGTATGCATAAACCTTGTTGATAAATGTATACATACATTTGAATGTAAGCTTCACATGATAAATGTCTTTTGTTTTGGAATACATTTATGAATCTGTGGCTTAGTGTTAGTAGAACACTATGAATGACTCTAAAACAACCATCATCATCTTTACTGTATAACTAATCCAGGTTCTTAGGAATATAGGCTTGGACCGTGAGGTATTATAGCCATGGAATAATGGTGACAGGTGCCACAGCAAGGCTTGCTCTAACCTCCAGCCCCAAGGTATTACTATTTTTATGTTTATTCGTCGAATGCCCTTTATTCTTTTCCACCAGGTGAAGCAGTTATTTATCCTCATTTGAGTTGAAGTTACATTACGCCGCCGACAGTGTTTGAATGTGCTTAGAGTATCGACAAAGGGGCGGAAGAGACAAAAATATTTTAATTATTTTGGGAATTCAAATGCTAAAGCTCTAAAAAGGCTATGACCCTCTTGTGTAGGGAGGTATGTAAGAAACAGTTCCTGCTCCACTTCCTAAAACAAAGTTTTCGTTTCCGCAATTAGCAAAAGCAATTCGACTATGCCTTGATTTCAAGATTTACTGCAATTCTGATTCAGCCACAAACTCTGATTCAGTCTTAAACAGAAGTATCAGGATTACAACCCCAGTAGAAAACATGGCCACTCCGGATTTCCCCGAACACCCCACCTAGTTTGTACCTGGAGGAATTTGTCTGAGTAAAAGAGGAACAACTAGGAAAAACGTGTGGAAATCATAGAGCAATCATCCATCTCTACTCTTACTCCTCATTTCGATGAGGACTTCTACTACAAATACTATGTTAATTTTACCGTGGTGAAATACAACTCTGCAGTGGCAGTATTTTCATGTAGGAAGATCTTAGCCAGTTCTACCAGATATTATCCAAAGGGAAGCCCCAATCAAGCCCATAGTAAATTAACATGAAACACCCAGAGGGCAATTTAGTGCACAAATCAGTGCTGTACAAATCATTCATTAATTTACCCATTAACTAATTAATGACAAGTTAATTATGGATATGCACTGCTGATGTGCATAGGACAACTGTATTTAACTGCTGCTGTTTATGTTTGAGTGTTTTTTTGTAAAAGGAAAAAAATCCAAAAATAAAGTAAAAAAAAAAAGTATATATGGATATGCACATTAACCTGTAAAGCATTAAATATGACTCGTACACATAGGTGCTTATTCACAAAGGAAAATCTTGTCCTAAACTTACATTTATGGCCAACTTTTCCTATTTTTATGCCTGCCAGGATGTCACATAGGAATGTTTTGCAGACGAAAGCCTTTTATAAGGCAGGAGATCTCTGCACATACAAGACAAGAAGTGGGCATTTCAAAGTGTGGTTTTCCTTTAAAGTTTGGGAACACCCACAAACATGGAAATTTGCCACCAACCCCACAATACGACCAGATCCATTGTGGAAAGATTTACTCCAGCACAGGGCTCGCATAACATCCTTTCGGGGTGAAAGGAAAACAAATCACCCCCAAAGTTGGTGCAGCTGTTGAGAAAGAGCTTTCTCCACAGGGAATGCATTACCACTGTGCAGAGTTCTTCTCCATGCAGAACTCCGTACAGAGGGAATGATTCCAAAATTTGAAGTCATGTGATTTCCAAACAATTCTGCACGGAATTCTGTGGCAGGTGCAGCTTTTCTGCTGAATCCTGGCGGAGTCAGGGAATCCCAAAATGTAGTACATCTGCACTCTTACATAAAAGTAAATCTGCAGGAGCAGAGATCAAAGTCCCAGCAAACTCTATAATACGTACTACTGTGTAAATTATTTTTCCTTTATTCTAATCCGCACAGACTGTTGAGAGAAAAAAGGCACCACATAATAGAGAAATTCTATGACGAGTAAATTGGGGGTTTGGGGGGAAGTCGACTACCGGGAGTTTTGCAACCTGGGGGTTTTGGGACAGTAGAGCAGTCCAGTGACTGCCATTCTGTGTATTGGGCTTTATTATAGCCCAAAGTTATATAGGTGAGGTAATTGGGCCCTTTGCCACCATTGTAAGTACAGGTGACCTGGTGGCAGGGAGATTTTTGGCGTTTTTCCCCTCCCGCTCATCCCCAATAAATAGCTTTTGATCTCTGTGGCTGATTGCTTTCCTTATATTTGGTCTCAATGTTGAGACAGGTGTGCAAGCAGAATTTGTGTAAAGCTGTCACTTGAGACAGGTACTTGCGGTGGCCTGGAATATTTTGCATGAGTTTACAGAAGTTTGGTTGGTGTTGCCAGTTGGTGAACCACGTGGAAAGGGAGGGTTGGCAGGAAGTTCAAGGTTAAGTTTAGGATGTTTGGTTGCTTACAGGATACATGCAGTCATAGGCTGTAGGGGAAAGTTAAAGTTAAAAAATGTTGAAATGCACTATAATGCAATTGAGAAAGTTGCGGGTGCGGTTTGTGAGGGGACAGTAGGGTGGGAGTAGGAGAGTGGATAGTTCATTTGATATATAGCGGGGCTTTAGTTCTGTAAGGCGGATTGCCCGGTATGCAGACATAATATCGATGTCTAATTATCGATATGCCATTATATCGATGTTTAAATATCGATGTGACAGAATATCGACCATCAAGAATATCGATCGACCAGAATATCGACATGCAGGTAAGAAATATCGTTTTAATTAATATCGATGTTAGTAATATCGTTAGTAAAAATATCGTTGTTAATAATATCGATTTTTTTTTTTAGTGTTTTTATGTTAGTATATGTGTTAAAAGTATAGCTTATTTTTGTAATGTATGTTTTAATTTTTAACAAGTAATTAATTTTATGTTAATTAATTTTTGCGTATTTTAGTTCCGTAGCGGGCTGTGGGTTTATAGGGAAATAGGGTGGGAAGTAATTTAATTATAATATATTTATTAATAATTTTTTAGAAGTTATTAATTTTTTTTAAAACATAAATATTGCGTTTTAGTTCCGTAGCGGGTTGTGGGTTTATAGGGGAATAGGGTGGGACGTGATTTAATTATAATTAATTAATTAATAATTTTATTAATTAATATTTATGTAATTAATATTTTATATTGTTAATTGTGTTATTTTTTTATTAATTAGTTATTAATTGGGTATTAATTATTAATAAATAATTGGTAAATATGTTAATTGTCTAATTTTTTTATGAGTTGGTTGTGGGTTTATAGGGGAATAGGGTGGGAAGTAATTTAATTGTAATTAATTAATTAATAATTTTATTAATTAATATTTATGTAATTAATATTTTAAATTGTTAATTGTGTTAAACAATGTTATTGATTAGTTATTAATTGGATATTAATTATTAATAAATAATTGGTAAATATATTAATTGTGTAATTTTTTTATGAGTTGGTTGTGGGCTGATAGGGGAGTAGGGTGGGAAGTAATTTAATTTTAATAAAAATGGTATTATTTTTTTATATACAATATTTATTTAAAGTTATTTTATAGTGTTAATTGTGTGAACTAATTTATTTTTAATTGTTTTTAATTTGCTTGTTAATTGTTATTAGTTAATTAATTAATTGTTAAATAATTATGTTTATTGTGTAATATTTTACAATATTGGTGGTGACATTTATAGGGGAATATAGTGGGAGGTAAATTATTTTAGAAAAATTTATTATTTGTTAATGTTAATTATTTTGCAGGAGTGGAATTCTAAATTATTCCCACCCGCTATCCAACACTTTCCCTACTGTTGCACTCGCTGGAGTGGGAATAGTAATTTTTACCCACCCGCTATCCAACACTTTCCCTACTGTTGCACTCACTGGAGCGGGAATAGTAATTTTTACATACCCGCTATCCAACACTTTCCCTACTGTTGCACTCGCTGGAGTGGGAATAGTAATTTTTACCCACCCGCTATCCAACACTTTCCCTACTGTTGCACTCACTGGAGTGGGAATAGTAATTTTTACCCACCCGCTATCCAACACTTTCCATACTGTTGCACTCACTGGAGTGGGAATAGTAATTTTTACCCACCCGCTATCCAACACTTTCCCTACTGTTGCACTCACTGGAGTGGGAATAGTAATTTTTACATACCCACTATCCAACACTTTCCCTACTGTTACACTTGGTGGAGTGGGAATAGTAAATTATTCCCACCCGCTATCCAACACTTTCCCTACTGTTGCACTCGCTGGAGTGGGAATAGTAATTTTTACCCACCCGCTATCCAACACTTTCCCTACTGTTGCACTCACTGGAGTGGGAATAGTAATTTTTACATACCCGCTATCCAACACTTTCCCTACTGTTGCACTCACTGGAGTGGGAATAGTAAATACCCCCGCTATCCAACACTTTCCCTACTGTTACACTCGTTGGAGTGGGAATAGTAATTTTTACCCACCCACTATCCAACACTTTCCCTATTGTTGCACTCACTGGAGTGGGAATAGTAAATTATTCCCCTCCGCTATCCAACACTTTCCCTACTGTTGCATTTGCTGTAGTGGGAATAGTAATTTTATCCCCTATGCTATCCAACATTTCCCTACTTTTATAGTTAATGTAGTGTAGAATATTTTTTTAAAATAAATATTAATTTTAATTTATTATATTTATATTTTATTTTTATATTTATATTACAGGTTTATGTATATATACATGTATTTATAACTTTTCTTATGTTTCTAACATTTTATAATTAAATAAAATATATATTAAAAAAAATATGTATGATTAATTTTCTTTTATAATACATTGATCATTTATCAGTTTTTAACATTTTTAAATAATTCTAACTATGTTTTTATTAATTATTTAATTATTTTTATATTATTTTTAAGACATTTAAAAACAACGATATTTTAAACAACGATATTTTAAACAACGATATTTTGGTTTCGATATTTTTGTACTTACCATTGTAGAGATAGGCTGTTGATATGCTGTCCATCGATATTGTAGACTCGATATTCCTGTAGCTCGATATTCTGTCCGTCGATATTCTGTCAGTGATCCGGATTGCCCAGGTAAAGTTTGTGATGTGCACCTGTTTCAATAAAGCGGCCTTTTTCACACAACACAAGTGGTCAGTGGTCTGTGCTGCTCCCCTCTCTCCTAAATAAACAAATGCTGGCCAGCCTTCTAAAAAAATGCTGATCTTTTAAAATTGACATAATGTAAGTAGGTCGTTTTTTTTAATAAAAGGGAGAACACAAAGAGTGCTTCGATGTTTATGGTAGATTGTTATCACTTGCAAGCACAGTCCTGAAGTAGCTGGAGAGTTAATTCTATTAGCACTGGTTGGCAAAGAGCACACATAAATATCAGATTTATCCATATTGCAAAGAGGTGTATGTGCTCTGACAGCCAAGCTACCCATTTCATGTGATTCTCCCTGTGCCAGTCTGCACCCTTTCTTGGATAAGAAATCCATCCCATATCTTTCTATACCAAAAACCATGGCGCAAAATACAGATCTGACCCTCACAGTGTAGTCAACCAATTACAATTCTTCCATTCAATAGCTGCACTCACTAAAAATAAAATGTGATTTACATCAAGCTGTATATGTGAAATCTGGCGTGTCCATGGTGTGTATATTCTTTTTGGAACACTCAGGATTTTCTTTACCTATAATGTGCTCTGAATCCTCTTGACCAGGCCTCCATTAATATAGGGTGTTTGATATGATGTTCCTAGATGTCCAGGGGCACCATTGTTAAATTGGGACTAGACAGAAACTGTGGCATACAACTAGGATGACACTAGGGAATGTAAAATATTAATACCCAGGACCCAGTGTGCCTACTGAAGGAGTACAGAACCAGCCCATGTCTCTTTATACTTTGCCATTTTTGGTGACTTTTCTCTTTTTTTTACATTGAACAGTTGTTTTCTATTTTTCTATAACTTTTGTAATTGTGTTAATTCAACTTGGTCTGAACCTTTAACTTCTTTATTTCTTTAACTGTACTGGCATATTCTATATGGCTACAACACATAACTAATGAGCATTTTTGTCTTGCAGCTCAATCTAATAACCAAATTTGAGTCAATGATAGCATTTGGGAAAAGTAGTTTCACTGAGTTTGGTGTATGGCATGAGCCTTTGGAGGTTATTTTCTAGGAGTTGCAGGTTGCACAGGCGCTTGTGTGGTATTGCGCAACTTTGCCTGTAGGCTTTTATAATAGTAAGTAAACCAATGCAATGCTTTGTGTCACTTTATGCCATGGGAGCACCCATGCAAATCATTATATGATAACCCCCTTTGTGCTTCGGCCAGTGTTCCTCCATTTTCGAATTTGTGTTTTAATATCATTTTGCCTTTGTTCCAATTGGAAGAACAAAATGTTGCACTCGGGGAAGTATAGGTTGCGTAGTGAAGTGAATCCTTTTTTTTTTTTTTTTTTTAATTTATTAAGTTTCAGCAATAACAGCAAGTATGATAGACAGAGTCCACAGATAAGTACATGCGTAGCAGCGACATCAGTGTATCATGACAGTATAATATAGAGTCCAACATAATAAAAAATTGATAGGATATATCACATATCAAAGGAGTTATGCAAAAAATAAACAGTTTTTCAAATGAGAGGAAATTAGTATTACTCATGTATAGAATGGCCTGAGCGGAGCGTAAATTAGAACAATCTTGTGCAGGAAAACATATTCGCACAGCATGGTAGCAGCCAATGTTTAAGTCGTGGGATGGAGTGCATGGGGAGAGCGAGTATCACGATCTGCCTCGATCGGATGTTCAAGGAGATACATCTTAAGTGGGTCCCAAATATCTCTGGGGCGGGAGGTTAGCGGGAGGAGTTCCGAATAGATAAATGTCTGGTCTTGCCAAAAAATCATGTCCCTAATCCATTCCTTAAATTTAGGTGCTCTGCTGCGACCCCATCTGCAGGCTACTCGCCTCCTGGCCAACAGTAGGCTAAAGGAGACAAATTTGCGATGCTTTGCGACAAGATCTTCCATGTAACCAAGAAGAGCGAGGAGGGGAGAGGGTGACAGTGTAGAGGATATCATCAGTTCTAGAGCGGCGATCACCTGCTGCCAGTAGGCCAGAACAAAGCTGCATTCCCAGGCAAGATGTAGGAAGTCAGCAGCGTCTGAGCCGCATCTATCGCATTTATTAGTGTCACGTAGTTTATATTTGTGTAACTTAATCGGGGTATAGTATAAATGGTGTAGGAACTTATAATGAATAATTTGTAGTCGACTACTAGAGGAGATTTGTGTAGTCTGTTTGCAGCAATACACCCACTGCTGATCAGTGACTTCTTGCCCCAGCTCAAAAGACCACTTGCCCCGGGCAATGCAGGGGGAGTATGTGATATCGGTAGATACGCTGTGATAGAGGGTGGATACTAAGTGCGAGGCATTGTCAGTGCGCAGTATGTGGCGTAAAGGCGACACATCGGGGGGTTCAAGAGGGTATGTGGTGGTATATTCCTTGAGGCCCTGCCGCAATCGGACGTACATGAAGATGTCCATGGGGGAGGGTGGTGACTGAAACAGTGAAACTGGGCATTGGGTGAGAGAGAAGAAAATAACTTGCCCAGTACCCCGGATCAGGTCAACCTGCTTGTTGATTAGGCCTATTTTTAAACAAGTTTGGGCTGCACTGTTTTCATGGGGAACAGGGTCAAGACTGATGGCTGGGTTCAAACTTGGGTGGTGTGGTAAGCAAAAAAATGATTAATTAAACCCAGATCTGTGGCTGGGGGTGAGTGTTTGATTTGTTCAGCATTGTTCCCCTATGAGTGTTTGATTTGTTCAGCATTGTTCCCCTATGTGGGAAGGGTATGTGCAGACGTGGGTCTCATGCTCACTGTGCCACTGGATTCAAGCTAGCCTGGCCGATAAGGGGTGATACACCAAAATTGGTCCCAGGATGCTTGTTTCCGGTCCTGGGAGGGCCTAGCAGTTCGGGCTGGACTGTTCCCATGGGGAGCAGGGCCTATGGCTGGGTCCAAACTGGGGTTGCGTGGTGATCAAAATCGATGGATGAAACCCAGTTCTGGGGGTGAGTGGTAGACTTGTTCTGCCTTCCGTCCATCATTTGTTCCTTTTGCTATTTTTAAACAAGGACACTTCCACTGGCTTCTAAATTGATTTCTCTAATTGGTGTTTCAGCAAAAAATATTTGTTTAGATTCTTTAGTGGGAAGAGACAATTGGCACTAGCCAATCAGTTGACCCCTTTAGAATAGGCAGGGTTCTGTGCAGGTTAATAAATGTCCTACCATATTTTTATAGTGAATTGTACCATATGTTAAAGAATGGGCATTGACACTTTGACTGTGTGTTTTAAACCTGCTTTTGATAAAGTGAACCAGAAGTTGCTCCGGTTTTAGTAAGCCTGACGGGAATACCCATTGAGTTATTATTAATCCTCATTGCCTTACACTCTCAAATTTGGGTTCAGGTTTATACTGGTATACAAGTAGAGAGGGCTACACATGTAATCACTCGCAATAGGATGTAGTAATGATGTTACTTGAGTCCTTGCTTTTTCTTTTTTTGTGTATGATGTTTCTGAGTCCTTGAAGCAAGCCAAAGGCCTTCAACCAAACATTAATGGTCAGGATGATAACAATGTATTGTATGTCTGTGGTCTAGCCGCATAGGATGTTACCCACTGGGTTTAAAGAGATATTTGGATGGGTATTCTACCTTTACTACACGGTCATTACTTCGTATTACCATTACTACGAATATTTTAGTTCGCAGATGCCATTAGTTAGCATGCATTTACTTAGCATGCATTTACTACGCATGTTCCATTACTTAGCATGCACTTACTATGCATAATGGAGTTACTGTGCATTGTAGTATTAATTCTGTTAATGGGTTCAGGGTGCGTTTAAGGTTTTGGGGTGTTGGGGTATTTTTGGGGTTCAGGGTGCGTTTAGGTTTTGGGGTACTGGGGTATTTTTTGGGGTCAGGGTGGGTTAGGGTTTTGGGGTGCATGGGGTGTTTTGAGGGTTCAGGGTGCGTTTAAGGTTTTGGGGTGCTGGGATATTTTTGGGGTTCAGGGTGCGTTTAGGTTTTGGGGTACAGGGGTATTTTTAGGGGTCAGGGTGGGTTAGGGTTTTGGGGTGCATGGGGTATTTTGAGGGTTCAGGGTGCGTTTAAGGTTTTGGGGTGCTGGGGTATTTTTGGGGTTCAGGGTGCGTTTAGGTTTTGTGGTACAGGGGTATTTTTAGGGGTCAGGGTGGGTTACGGTTTTGGGGTGTAGGGGGTATTTTTAGGGTTCAGGGTGCATTTAAGGTTTTGGGGTGCTGGGGTATTTTGGGGGTTCAGGGTGCATTTAGGTTTTGGGGTGCTGGGATATTTTTAGGGGTCAGGGTGGGATAGGGTTTTGGGGTCGAGGGGGTATTTTTAGGATTCAGGTTGCGTTTAAGGTTTTGGGGTGCTGGGGTATTTTTGGGGTTCACGGTGTGTTTAGGTTTTGGGGTGCTGGGGTAATTTTAGGGGTCAGGGTGCGTTTAGGCTGTGGGGTACTGGGGTATTTTTAGGGGTCAGGCTGGGTTAGGGTTTTGGGGTGCATGGGGTATTTTGAGGGTTCAGGGTGCGTTTAAGGTTTTGGGGTGCTGTGGTACTTTTGGGGGTTCAGGGTGCGTTTAGGTTTTGGGGTACAGGGGTATTTTTAGGGGTCAGGGTGGGTTAGGGTTTTGGGGTGTAGGGGGTATTTTTAGGGTTCAGGGTGCGTTTAAGGTTTTGGGGTGCTGGGGTATTTTTGAGGTTCAGGGTGCGTTTAGGTTTTGGGGTGCTGGGATATTTTTAGGGGTCAGGGTGAGATAGGGTTTTGGGGTGTAGGGGCTATTTTTAGGGTTCAGGGTGTGTGCCAGGGGATAGGTTACTATTACGATTGTTTTTTTGTTTTAAAGTACCAATAACGCGTTGTAACGGTATGCGTAATAATTAACTGCAAAGTAAAAGCATTTTTAATGTATTTGTATATATTTGCGAAGTAAAAGCATGCGCACTAAAATCATGCGTAGTAATGGTATTTGCGAAGTAAAAACTTCAAAGTAAATACCTGCGGAGTAACGGTATGCTAAGTAACATCATATATTCCGTGCTAAGTATGCATTGTAGGAGAAACAATTCGGATAATAATGACAGAGGTTATGCATACAGAACAAGCAAATTGTACCTCTTCTTGGATTTCACATGATGTTAAAATACGAGTGTCTTCTAGAAATATTAATGGGTCACTTTTCCCGCAATTTTGTCTTTTAAAACTTTGCGATTAGCAAGGCTATGATTGTGATGAACTGTGTGTGGCACCTAAGTCACAAATATGGAAGATTGCCCACGAGGCCCTGGTTGAATGCATATTGGGCGAAGGCTAGTCATGGAATCAATCAATCAATCAATCAGTACATTTGTAGAGCGCACTACTTACCCGTGAGGGTCTCAAGGCGCTAGGGGGGGGGAGGGGGGGGCTACTGCTCGAACAGCCAGGTCTTGAGGAGTCTCCTAAAGGCCAGCAGGTCCTGGGTCTGTCGTAGGCGTATGGGGAGGGTGTTCCAGGTTTTGGCGGCGAGGTGGGAGAACGATCTTCCGCTGGCGGTCGCTCAACGGACGCGGGGGACGGTGGCGAGGGCGAGGTCAGCGGAGCTATGGAATTACACATAGCTTAATAATGTAAATCCCCTTGATTTTAATTTTTGAAGGGAGTGCCTCGACAAAAACATTCAATATGACCTCTGCTATTGGTGGTGAGGCAATACATCTAGAACTTACGCTTTGCCCTATTCAGACTGAAATTGATTATTTGAACACAAAGGGGGATATTCTCAAGAACGTGCGATAATCATCGCCAAAATAGGTTAACGCAATTTTTCATATCGCCGTCTATCACGGGAAAATAACTCTGTGTTAACGTCGTATTCCCAACGCGGCGGTAACATGCGATAGTTTCCCGATAACGCGTCAAATGTCCGCGATAAAATCACCGGGACTGTGATAAAAATCTAAAGCCGAACGTGAAAAAAGTGGCGATGGGCCCAACCGCGATAAAAAAAATCAGGGATAAGCTGCACCAGGCCTGCAATTCACACACGTCAGGCGGGAAAAATCACTATAAAAGCAGAAGAAAAAAAAACACAAACAAAACCAAAACAACTGCGAGGCACAATGGAGGTAGCCGGAGCAAGTACAGAGGACAACCAGAACCTCACAAGCCCCACGGAGGACCAGCCTGGGACCTCGGGGTCAGGGAAGGGCAAGGAGAAGAAGAAGAGGAAGACGCGGTTCAGTCCGCAGGAAAACAGGATCCTGATAACGGAGGTGATAGAACACCATCAACAACTGTTCGTCACCTACACTGTGTCATTGGCAACAAAAAATGGAATATGGCAGTCCATCCTGGACAAGGTGAATGCAGTCGGAGTGCTGAGGAGGACAATGGAAGAGCTCAAGAGGCGCTGGAATGATGTGAAGCATAAAACCAAGCAGAAACTCCGGCAACAACCAGAAGGCAGCAATGCAGACTGGAGGTGGGAGTCCAGCGCCACAGGAGGAGCTGGATGAGATGGAGGAAATGGTGTCCACAGTCATCAGTGGGGAGACGGTGGCAGGAGTTGAGGGACCGGACACTGCTCAACATGACCTGACACAACAGCAACGGGGTGAGTAACGACCAGGGACTGGGGAGACGGGGGGAGGTGGGCACAATGGCACACATGCACAATTAAGCATAGCACAGTGCACACCCACAATGACTCTGGATCATGTCCCTGATCCCCTTGGCACACTGCAGCACACATAGAAACAGCAAGTAGGCCCCCGTCGACTATGTGCCCAGAGGGGACCCTTCCCACACATCACCAATCTTACAACCAACCCATGCACATGTGCCAAACCCAGCAAAGCGGAGTGTCTGTGAGCCACACTGACAATGCAAGTGACACTGCATGATGAATAGCATGGCTGCAGTCAATATATCATGACATGTTGCACGCCACGACACTGAGGTGGCTGAGTGTGGACCACATCCGTAAAGGAGCAGGTCACACTCTGACACATCCACGTGCACAAACAACCCCTGACGTCAACAACACATCTGCGGACAAACCATGCCCCAGAGTCCCAACTCCCACCAAGAGCCCAGTTTACCCAAGTATGCAACATCTCAGCACTGTATAAGCACAGAAGTCAAAGGCACACTGCCTGAAAGGTATAAGGGGCAGCAAAATCGGAGCTGCAGGGGCGACTCTCCCAAAATGCAGCACACACACATAACATTCAGTGCACATCAACATTGACAACAATGTGGTACAAACTGCAACACGTTCACAACAGAACAGAGGACACAACTGGTGCTGCTTGTGTGTAGAAACTGGCCAATCACATTTGGCATAGCAGGGAAATGTGAGATGATAATGTACAAGTACAAACACACATCCTTGATGTTGTCGAAATGTCCACTGTCCCGCATCAAATAGGCAGCTCCTCCCAAACAGTCACAATGTACATTGTCATGCAGTCTGTATGTAAACTTGTACAATGCGTCAACATACATGTGAACACAATGTTAAATTGCATCTCCCCTTCACATTGCAGAGGGAGAATCAATACCTCCTGCAGAGCAGACCCAACAGCTCTTCACTGATGACAAAGAGGACCTCCACACCTTCGACACCGACGCCCTCCAAGAGCTCATGGACAGCTTCGGCACCTCACCTCCAGGAGCAGGGCAGCCCAGCTGCATCGAGGAGACCTCACCCCCTGCACAGACCACACAGCAGGAAGCACCCACCTCCACGGCTGACTCCCAGGACGCCCACGAACAACATATGGCCTTCCAACGCCGTGTGTTAGGGTGCCAGGAGAAGATGGCTGATCAGGTGCGGGTGGGGTTCGACCTCATGGCAGCCAAACTAGATGCCATACGTGGGTGTCTAAGTCCCATCAGGGACCACTTACAGTCACTAACGGACACCCACAGTCCGCTCCATGCTCTCCAACGATCCACGGCTGACAGCGCTGGAGTCCCGACTCTGAGACAAGGACAACTGTCTAGTCAGAGTGGCTCCAGCGATGTCAGCCAGGAGTTGGGACACATGCGGAGGATCATGGAGAACAGGGAGCGGATGCAGGCGGAAAGAATGGCTGCCACAGCTGCACACCAGCGAGATGTAGCTGGGATCTTCCATGCCCTGCAGATCCTCATCATGGCAGTGCTGCCACAAGGCCTGGCGCCGATGAATGCTGCTGCTGCTTCTACATCCACATCTCCGCCCCCTGATGTGTCAGTGCCTCACAGTGCGGCAGACAATCCACCTCCGGCCCCTGATGTGTCAGTGCCACACAGTGCTGCTGACAAAACACCACCACCCACATGTGAGGCACATGAAACATCAGAGGACGAAGATGCGGATGATTCTGCCTTAGTGGTAAGAAGGAAGCGGTAGCATTCATCTCCGCCATATGGCCTGTTTCTGCTTGGTTCTGCCCTCTGCATCATCACCTTCCACTGTCCCCCGATACACTCTGCGACACTCACCTTGGACCTCGACATGGACTGCCATATTCTGTTTGGTTACCAATGACACAGCAATCAGACTGCGGACTGAACTCTTCCTCTTCCGATGAACTTGTCATTCCCTAAAGGACTCTGGCTGGCCCTCCACAGGTCAACAATGTAAAGTGGGGTTTGCATGGCCCTGTACTGCTCCAGCTTCAACACTCCACTGAATGTGAATAAAACATTCAGATTCTCCAAGATGTGTCATGACTATGATCATTCAAGTATGAAAGTATGGATGAATGTAGGGTCAGTGATTCCCCCTTACGTACATGTTGCTCATGTTGTTGGACTTGAGTCACAGGGTGCAACATTGCCGATTGCGGTCCGGGTGGCGCCGACACTACAACAGAGACACACGCATTAGTTACTTTCTTGTCCAGCCCAGAACTGAACCACGCACAGAGCCCCGGACTCATTGTTCACACCCCTACGCTGGACTGGCATACGCCAGCCCAGCCCACTCCGCTTACGCTTACGGGGGGGGACAAAGCTACATGTCCCAGGTCTTCCCTGTAGTGATCTGCTGATCACTGGTCTAGTTTTCAGCATGCCACAGCCACTCCCTGAGGGCTGGTTTACACCCACACCACACCCATCCAGCACAGGCGTCACAGGACATGTGACCCTGCCAATAAAAGGGGCCTACCACATCACATTCCCCACTGCCGGAGGAGACATGATGGCGTCCGCACCACAAGACTCAATCATAAAGGGTCCATGACTTGTGGCGCACTGGGTTAGTGGCACCCGATGCACTGCGGCCAGCACGGGCCTACCGCCACGGGACGGTGACTTGCGGTGCACTGACTTAGGGGCACCTGAAGAGCTGAGCGGGTGTGCAGCCTGCGATGATGCGTAGACCTCGATACGCCGTCCTGCCAATCAAGATTCGATTTGAATTGAGGGCCCTGCTGGAGCGCAGTGTACGCCGAAGGCAGCAGTCAGCACACACATAACTCTGGGGTGCGGTGCCGCAGGGTGCACTGGGGGCCTGTGGCGCGGAATCCAGCGATCGGCTGAGGAGGTTGCACCGGCACTTGGTGGGCCCTCTTGGAGACACGCCGGTGGCGGCAGGTGAGCATTGAGGCCTGTGTGCGCAGGGGCAACCAGTCATCACTGGGCGGCGGACCGGTCTGGGGACCAGGGCTGGGGTGCAGCAGGCGCATAGGATCGCGCAGGCACCACCGGTCACGGCGGCGGCCTCGTGGCTGGGTGGGGGGTGCCGCCCTGGCAGACACCACCCTGCATGCGATGACGAGATGTGCGCGGGTTGGCATGGGACGTAGCCACCTCGTCTCCAGTGTAAATCTGGCCGTTGAAGGTGGTCGGCCAAGTGTGTGTACGCCTATGGACAGGATATGGCGGACACAGAGACACACGCAGTAGTTAATTTGGTGGCCATCCCGGAACTGAACCACGCCCAGAGCCCCGGGCTATTTATTCATGACATACGCCGTCCAAGGCCACTCCGCTCACGCTTACAGGGGGGGGGACAAAGCTACATGTCCAAGGTCTTCCACACTGCCTGAGGTAACCTGTTTGCGGCCACTGTCCACAACACTACAAGCAACAGCATTATATGTCCACATGGACATGTCTGTGCTCTGCATACTGTAGTCTGTCCAGCACATCACCGCCACACTTGGCATTGTGTACATTCTTATTGATGGGTCACTTGCCTCCTTCGCACATACTTAGTTTCCACCTCTCCCCACATTCTGCAATTGTGTGGCAGAGGTGCCATGCCGTGGATGGTTTTTCTACATGGCTGGCCACGGTTACCACAGTTACTTGTGTTGTCGTGTCTGGTAGTTGGGCATGTTGATTGGCATGTTGTATGTGATTTTGTAACGTGTGCATTCTGACAGTTGTGAGTTGTATGATTGTGGAGTTGAGGTGTGTGGTGTGTTCAGTTGGTACTTACCGACAGGCAGTGCATTTCCATAGGTGCCATCCTCAAAGCGCTGGTTGGTGATGGACTTGCGGAAGATGTAGGAATCATGCACACTGCCTGGGAAGTTTGCGACGACATTCGAGAACATGCGCCGGTGGTCCACTTTTGCCTGCACATTGATGGAATGCGTGTGGTTTCTGTTGCCGTTATTGTGTGCAGTGTCGGCAGGGGGCACAAGTAGTACATGTGTGCAGTCAATTGCCCCCAACACGTGTGGGAAGCCAGCTATGGCGTAGTTCCCTTGCTTGGTCTCCAGCTGTTCCTGCGCAGTGTGGGGGAAGTGAAGGTGCAGGGGTATCAAGCTGATACAAACCGTGATGCTTACAGGTATGATAAATCCTGCATAAAAAGACCGTTACAGAAGTTCATGTGGTCGTAACCTTCCTTTTCTTTCCTACGAAGGTTACGCCCACACGAACTTCTGTCACGGTCTTTCTATGCAGGATTTATCATACCTGTTAGCATTCCGGTTTGTCCAAGTGCAACACACTGTACCAGATTACATTTGTGACTATACGGACGCTTGACCATTGTCACCATTTATCCAACAGGTTTCTGAATACTGACTTTTGGAATATGGAATTGTATTGGGGAGTTCCCGCAGCATATGCAGTTAATTGAATCCACACGTTGCCCTGATGAAGTTCTCGTTGGGAATGGAACGCATTGGCTGAGCTTTTCGTATTGTTGATTTATGTATTTGTAATAAAGAACTGTTTTTACACTACTGTTGACTACTGGACTTCATGACCTGGCGCACCCTCATTTCAGTAACTACAATCTTGGATCTGGAGCACAGAGGCATCAGGCAATGGCTGGCCTTGGGGTTGGTTGCGTAGGAACACTACGAATTGGGACTAGCGTGTGGTGCTAATACAGGGGCCCGCCGTTGCTTTTGTGGAAATGCATCCTAGACATGTGTGAGGAAGTTTGATGGGGCTGGCTGTGAGACTCCTCCGACTCTGGCAGTTGTTGGTTGGAAGGTACCAGAGGCCAACAGGTGCAGCACAGCCAGCAGCTTTGTCTGCGGAGGGATGTTGGTTGTCCGCTGTGTTGGTGCCGTCAGCCTGTGGGCAATGTGGGTCAGGATGCGGAGGATGGTTGTCCTTTTGAGCCTGTAGTGGGCAATGGCGTCCTCTGGCGTTGAGTGTCTGAGGCTGGTGCATTTTAGGAACGTCCGCTGTCTTCTTCTGCTCTGCCCAGGTGGTAGTCCGGGGCGGGGGCCTGGGGGTGGTGGCGGTGGTTGTTGTGGCCCTCTTGGGTCTCTGAGCTGCATGATCATTGGCTCCATGGCATCTGTTGGTCTTCAGATGTGGTTCTGGGCTGGGCTCCCTTTCATACTGCAGGTTGTCGTCCTGCTTACCACCAGTAAAAGGCTGGTGTTAAATCCCTGCTGCTAACGCGCCTTATCGCCTGTTTTTGGATCGCTTCGCTGATCTGGCTGGTCGTTGAGAATATCGCGAAGTGGTGTTTTCGTGTGTTTTTACACGCGAACGCCTACTCTGCATATCATTAGTGTTAGTTGTCGCTCTCATCCGTGGCGATTTTTTTTGCGGGTGCTATTGCTGGAAAACTGGCGATATCGGCAGTTTGCACCAGCTTGAGAATTGGGCGATAAATCTATCGCCACTTTTGCGGCGCTAAAGTGCCGATAAATCGGCGATAAGTCCTTGAGAATATGCCCCAAAGAGTTTAGCTTCTCTAGCTGGGAGGGATGTCACTTCTATTGTAGCTGAGTGTTTAAAAAACACGCGTGAAATTCAGCTTGCGAAAAGTACCAATAAAATAAGTACTCTTTTTTGAAAATATGATCTCTGTTTTCATCTCCATGCAGTTCCTAGAGGTAATGCGACACCTTTCCTTAAGAGATATTTGTGCAGTACAGCTACCGAGTTGTCAACAGCCAGTATAGATTTTATAAAGCATAAACATTAACTGATTTAATTCAGTATATGTGAGAAAATTTTTGGGTAGAGCACAATTTTTATTGAGTGCGTCCCGCCCAAAATAGCATAGAAATCTGTTATTTCGTCTTGAGTCTTTTCTTAAGATTGAGATTGGCAATCAAAGTTACAATCTGTTCATAGGTAGCTGCCAAAAAGGAGCACCAACCAATTTAGTTCACATAATATCACTATGTCTAGCAACTTTAGTTACAGAGAAATTAAATTTGTAACCATTGTTAAAAAGTTTGGCATCGGGACAGTTAATAAGGCATTTGTTTGCTTTACTTGAGTTCTGAAAATGTAGTAATTAATTTTGCTTTATTTTTAAGGAATGTGGAGAAAGAACGTAGGGCCTGATTTATAAAGTGACGGGTATCCTATCCTTCTTATTACAGGTCCTGTACATCCTAAGCCACTTGTAATAAAATGGACGGCACATCCGTCACTGTTGTGATAGAGTACCCGTCCGCCAGACTTAAAATCAGACCCATTGTAGGTACTTAAGTGACTAATGCAATATATAAACTGTTTTACAATGTGACAGCTTATGTTATGTTATTGATGTTTTCCCCTCGTTTGTAATATTGATTCATTTGTTATTTTTATACAAAATCGCAATTTGGGCCTCTTTTTTAAGCAAACTATTGTGAATGTGTCTATGGACTTTCCCTCTAAATAAACCATGAGTGAATGAATGAATGGGTCCCTCAGGGAATGTGTGAGCTACATTTAGTCACAGGTCATATCCAGACTAGGCTTCTCTGCCCCATTGCCTGCCATTCGGATTCCATACATGCAATGCATGACAAGCCTAGAGTTTGCAACGTAAACAACAGAGGACACCTAGATACCTGTCTTCATATATAAAAGGGGCTTATATTGGATATATGAGGTTCCATACTAATCATCAAAGGATAGAGCTGTTCTGTCATCTCTGTCTTTACTCATGTTTTACACAAGACATTTAGCAACTTTAAGACAATAGCATGCCACCAAGACAGGGACAAATTACCTTCACCACAGAGACATTTCATTGTACACATACAATGAGCGTAGACTATAGGAGTGGGACAGTGGCAGTGGTTCATTTCAGCCGGTGGTTGTCAGTGGGGAGCACCAGTGTTTATTTTTTGGTACCAGCACTTTATTGTCTGCATCAGATATTTATAGAATGGAAGAGAGGAAAATCACACAGATCTGAAAGATGGAGGAAGGGAAAGACGCCAAAACCGTCACAGAGGATGAAAGCAGGAGCCTGGAAGAGTGAGATAAAGGGGCACAGAGTGTCTGGTAGTTAATTAAAGAGGCACTGGGTGGTTTTAAGTCTACCAGACTTGGTATTCGGCGTGCAGAGTGCCTCTGGGCAGAGAGTTGGGCACCCACACTCTTTCTTTGATAAATTAAGCACTGGAGTGGAGTGAATTTTCTGACTTACTGCCTTAGCTATTGCTTTCACAAAGCAATCATTTTGGGCTCACAAGGGATTTTTGCTGCATTAAAGTTGGGAAATGAATTTGATTTGCAATACATCAATTGAAAACAAATCCGCTGTTTATATCTCTGATGGAAAACCAATCCACCCACATTGGGTATTAACCAATGCCAAAGTAACACCAAAGTCAAGGGAGACCTTTCACATTTTAATAATCACTGGGAGTTGGTGGAATTGTGCCAATAACAAATCTGACTGTTATCAGTGAGCTTAATATATGTGGAAAGGTAAAAACTATTTTTTTCCTAACTTTTCCCAGCAGATGTAAGAAGGTATTAAAATGAATATTTGAGATTAAAATAAAACAATGAGCCCACAAAAGAGGCATTTATTGTTATTGTTATTAATTATTCTTCCCATGGGATCCTTTGTTTATATCTTTGTGTTTATCATTTTGGGGAAGTGACACTCTTGCCCCTAGGATGAACAGTTCTCATGCCTATCTTTAGCTTCTTCTGTAATGTAGATTCTGCCTCATCATTGGTTAGTAGTGGTAATGAATAATACATGCTTTAATGACTGAAACAGTTGGCATGGGATGTAAAATGTCATGAGGTATTCTCATTAAAAAGGTTCATCTTAATCTTGGTCACTTTGTTCCCTAACAATTAGTACGAGCGTTCATAATGTCTTTTACAGATGATGAACAGTGGTTGATAATAACAATGGGTGCCATTAAATGAGGCTTGGCTATCAATGCTAGATAGATAGAGTGCTCTATTACCCTTTCTAGGTCCTCCCTTCTAGGGACTCACCTTACCTTTGCATTTTGTTTTCTAATCTCCTAACCTGCTACTTGCTGAACACTGAAAAGTAGGGACAGCTTATCTCTGTGGATGTGGATACATGGTTTCAAGGAATTAATCACACTGAGGCCTCTGGTCCAGGACTGGGGGGCAGGAGATGAGTGTTGAATGTACTCAAATACCTTAATTTAATCCAGTCTGTCCTAGACTATCTACAGATACTCAGAGTTTGTCTTAACAGGGCGAACTGGACTGTCTCTAAAAGATATTTCTGACTTGCAACTTCCTATTGACAGGTAGAATAGGGCAGAATATTAGGAACATCAGCAGTAGCCTGTCAGAAATTCTTGGAATGTTTATAAGCCAGTGCCCAAAAAGCACATTGGCTAGCGACATCAACATTGACTCATGTATAATTTCAATCACTCCACCATCTTCAGATGTGGCTTGGGATGTTGATGATGTGGGCCAGTGTAGTAGATCTTTGTTAACATTAACTGAAAACTGAAAGAGTTGTAAGGCAACTCATCACTCAGGATGAGCATTTTAAGACATAGCTTTTTTAATGTTTCTCCTCCATGGATTGAACGATGGCAGCTCATTCCTCTCTCTTCAGTATTGCTATATCAAACTATATAGTCGAGGCTACATATCTTTTTACATGGTTCTTCATCTTGTTGACATGAACCTCAAAATATTCACATCATGACATGCGGTGAACCGACTAACACCCAGTCATTCACTATTTAACCACTGATCAATGCTGCTGAGTGGTCACACATTGAATATGTGGCTACATATACAGCTGTGGCTCTAGTTCTAAACCCCCATGGTAAGTGTGACTTTGAAAACGTTTAAATAACAGTGTCCCCACATTTGTCGATTGGAATTCTTTAAAAAGTCCCAGAACTAAGCTCCAAAACTAGTATTTTGCCTTTCAAGAACAGAAAGTTGTGTAGCAGCTGTTGATATTCCTATGACTTCTTGCTAGAATAACATTCCTTGTTGATTTGAATAAATTGCTAAATAATTGCCTTATAAGTCAGTGCTTTCGAGTTTTCAAATGAATTTTGTCAAGTGGAATTCTGAGGGCTAAGTTTATATATATATATATATATATGGACCCAGTGGATGGCAATTCGCCGAAATGCGTCGGTCCGGGATTGTAATAAATATATATATATATATATCTGTTTGGTGTTCCTCCTCCTGAACACCTGATCTGACGGCGGCACCCGTCCAACAAACACCAGCTCTGACTCCAACTTCCAGGTCAGTTTAAAAATGCATATTTATTTGGCTTAAACAATTGGCATCATACAGTCCTTCTGTTTACAATCCCGGACCGACGCGTTTCGGCGAATTGCCTTCCACTGGGTCCATATATATATATATATATATATATAATTAGCCCTCAGAATTCCACCTGGCAATATATATTACCTACTGGCGGTCGCCAGTAGGTAGTTATAGTTAAGACCTTGTTTCTATTCAAAAAGCATTTTTTCTTTTGCCAATATCTTTGGCGCCGTTTGACGAATCTTCTCGAATTTTCAAAACTAATGGTTCACTCAGGTCAGCTCCTTTCTTGAAAGTTTCGGGGTGATTCGTCAAGCGGGTCCCAAAACGCATTTTCCCCATGTTAATTTCCATATTAACTTTAGACACGGCTACAGCCCGAACTGCCGAACGGAATTACACCAAATTTGGCAAAAGGTAGCTCTTGGTTCAGACAGCGACCTTTTTTTTAAATGGTAATCCGTTCAGTAGTTGCTGAGAAATTAAAAAAATTAAAATATCGATATCTGAGGGCCGAGGAGGGTTCGCGAACCCTCCCGAGCATGAACTTCATTGTTATTGGCTGCCAACACACCAAACCAGGAAGTGTTGGCAGCCATCTTGTGACTCAGTTGAACCGAGTCACAAGAAAAAAGATAAAAAAATGTAAAAAAACAATAAAAGGGGGCAGGGTAGAAACACCTTGACCCCCTAGGCCTGCTCAGGGGGTCCCACAGGGACCCTGAGGGCCAGAAAAAGCATTTTTTTAAAAAGTTTCGGCGGGATTCGCGTTGGGTGCGCGAATCTGGCTGAAAATGTTTAAAAAAAGGAAGCGCGGGCTCCTGCGCTTCCTTTGTTTTATGCCCCGGGTGGGCAAGGTCCCGGGGGCAATGCCCTAATATGAAGCTGGGGCCCGCCACCTCCCCGGGGCTTTAATTATTAATGGGTGGGGGGACTCTCGGGCCCCCCAAGCCTCTGGGACCACCACCCCCCCATTTGCCTGGTCTCTTCCTCTCCTTTTGTCCAACCATATTTCACATACTAAATGACACCTCAAATTATTACATTTCCCAACAGTAGCAGTGACAGACTGTGTGTCACGAAAGCGGCACACACGTCACCCGAGGTCTTGCAGGTTCCAGGTATTTCCTGTCTGTTGCATTTCTTCCTTTCTCACCAGGCACGCTGCTAATACACTTTATGCCCGGATCATCATTAGAATTTAAAATCCATTGCTTGAAGAGTTGAATGAGTTATCAAAGTCGGGGCCCAAGGATATTAACTGTGCCGCTGCCTCCTGGACGCAAAGGTTTCGGTTGACAGTCACCACAATCATGATCGTCTGCAATTTTGTCCGACTAGTCGTCAGTGTATGAACGGTGCTCATCACGGTTGTATTACATCAGCTTCCTCAGAAGTGGCACTTCTAGTGCCCTGATCCGCCGCAGCCTCCCACAGCACTCCTCTTCCCATATTCTCAGGTACGTGGGGCCCAGCGGCAGGAGGAAGGGGCAGGCGGCAGGGACTAGCACCCCAGCCAGGGGTGCCCCGTCCCTTCAGCACCGGCGCAGCAGCTCTTCCTTCCTCTTAGGGGGCACCGAGAGGCCTGGGTCCCACTCCCACCACCGAAGCGACGTCAAACCACGCACCGCAAGCTGCAGAAGAACTGGCCTGAGTGGGCAGCTTGAAAGACCCTTCCCCAATCCAGGTGTCTTTTTAGGAGGACGTTACCCGGTGTCCTGTGTGGCTGGCTTTGGCCCAGGGTGGTTGGTTTGTCTGAATAGGTCACATTCCCTTTCAAGGCTTACATTTTTAATATTTTGAAGAAACAATGAACATTGAAAAACACTGTTTTCCGAACTTTTGGAGCGCTCCGTGGTCATCTCCTAGAGCTAGTTCTTGACGCCACAATGAGAGGCGCTACCTGAGAAGCGAGTCCGTAGAGAGTTTTATCAGTGTGTGCCTGAGGATGCTTGTGTAGTTTAAACTACCCTACAAATGAATATAAGACTACAGACTCTTTAAAGGAAGGCCGCAAGGGCTGGAACAGTACATCTACCTGTATTCACCTGGAACCCGCAGTAAGGGCGGTGGCATCCTTAACTCTCCACAACAAGCCCCCCATCACGTGTGCTGGTTACCAGAGGCACAGACACACGTCTCTCTCGCCGAGGTGCCCACAGAGTGCCACAGGCTTCTTCCAGAAGGGCTCCATAACCTCGGCGGCTGGGGCCCCGCACAGGGTCAGCTGCGGGCCTCCCACCCAGAGTCTGCTCGGAGACTAATAACCCGCAGGCAGGGTCTCTGAAGGCCCATGCTTCCATCCGCTTCACCCAAACCCCGAATTTTAGTCTGTGGAACGCAGATCACAGATGAAGGTGCAGTGGAGCCGAAATTTACTGTTGCAGTTTTAAACCCTCTCCTCAGCGCAGGCACTGTACATTTAAAGTGTGCCTCCTTTTATTGTACACATCTGGGTCAACCGCACTAAGGTGTGTGGCCGGGCTTCAGTTGTGTGAACAACGCGACATAAGCTCATGAGGAAGTTATTCGGGGAACCGAACAGGACGAGGGGTCTCACGTGCAGCAGATCCCAGTCCGGGGGGCACGACCCATGCCTGTGTAGTCGGTATATTTCACACGGACTGCAGGATGAGGAGTCCAGATACCCCAGTATACATGAGGCGTATCCACCTAGGGTCTGCACACTGGTGCTGTGCTCTCACGGGCTTAATTAAGTTATCCTAAATCACTGTAACATCTGCGACAAGTTGCGCCATGCCTGCGCCCTGCAAAGGTTTAGTAACTATTACTGTCCCAGGCGCATCTGCTAAAACCAGCATACAACACTTTGGAGTAAGTCTTTATTAATTATTGTTATTTTTTATACGTGTAGTAAGCAAATTAGTAATTTGTCTATGATTTTACGGCCCCCTTCAAATCAACGTTTAAGTTCCAGATATCACTTTCCTTTATTTTAACGCGCGTTGTGACTTCGGAATGCGCAAACTTCGATTTCCAGGATTTCATTCACTTTTCGCTTGTTTCAAATCATTTTATTTAATCATTTTATAAGCCCTATGTCTCACGAAGAGAAACAATACACGAGCCCAATCAAAAATAGCATTTAAATCACTTGAATAATTTGAATCAACACAAAAACCTCACAAGATATTTGTTTTGAAATGGTTTAATAATTCAAGAAAAAACATTTAACATAGCAGTAACGAAACAGCTATGTTTATTCACACTTTAAAGAGAGGCGGGCTTGGGTTATTTTGATCTCAGGATACGCCGTCGATAAAGCAACAAAAGACACATTAATTTATGGTGAGGGCTATATGGTGGGTTATTGTTGCATTTATTATGGCTATTATTATCGTCACCTGTTTATTATTTTGGCTATAATGATTGTGAATGTAGTATCAGTACAATTAACAATATAATAATAACAACCAAAATAATTACAACAGCAATATTATTATTACTATTATTAACAATGATAATACTACTTCTAATAATAATATTAATAATAACATTAATAACTCGTCTAATTTTTTATTCTACTAGTAGTGCCATCTCCCTTTCTCTGCTTTTGTAAAAGCACACAGATCTCAGAAGTGACCCTCCCTGTCCTGGCCCAGTGAAGGCTTGGGGGTGATTTATTTCACATAATACACGATCCGCCACCCAGGCCAACATCTATCATCTAGCCCGCGCAACCTGAACTTATAACTATTTTATATTTCGCACTATGGGTGTGTGTTTGGATTTGGGCTCGTAAATTCATTTCCAATTTTAGGTGTTGATCCCGCAGGGTTATGTGTTATTCTTGATTTTAATAAGTGCACAATAAGTGGCCAGGCACACAAAGCACTGTGCCATGTTTGTGACTAGTTGAAAGATAACTAGTAGATGCTAGACTTAACAGTGAACATCATTCATGGGGCCATAGGTGAGCAAGATGGCCACTGTGCTGGGTCACTCACGCACCGCGGCTTCAGCCCAGTCCTTAGCGGGGCAACCACAATCGCCCCTGGCTACGCATGTGCATCACGTCAAAGTGGACCTGGTGAGCGAGAACTTCAACTGCGTTCTACAGAAACACGCTCCTATATCTACGTTCTTATTCAAACCACAAGGTGTATGGTTTTATTCCTATATTTTTATTTTGGTGTTTTATGCGACGCTACCTATCATGTTCTGGCACCTTAGTGGTCTTTTGCAGAAGAGCAACATAAAGTTGGAAGGTCTGATAGGGGCGAAGGCACTACTCTCTGGGGTATATTTTTTTTCTGCCTAAAACGTACATGAGTATCATAGAAAATCTTCATCACTGGCAAGTAGTGACGCCTTTTTTTTCAAGACAGCTCACGCTTAAGAGGGAAATAAAGACCGAACCTCTATCAGGATATTAAAGTATCCTTTGGAATGCAACAGAATTGGAATTGGAATTTGATGAGTATATAAGCCAGACGAAGTTCTGAGATATGATTTTCTTTTTTGGTTTGAAACGTGCTTATAAACATAAAGATCGTTTTTACATACTTGTAATAAGAACATATGTGCTGAGATCCCATGAAGACCTTGTTATTCATGTAAACCTCGGACTGCATACAAAGTGCACTCGATTAGCAAATAATAACGAGTTTGTAATGCATGGAGCGCGACTGAAACATGTACATATCCGATCTTTAGTATTACTCGGCCTGTGAGAAGCTGTAAGGGACATATAGTCCACCATTGCTCACACGATGTTAAGCGCTTTGAGCTACACAATGGGTAGGGAAACGCTACATCAATACCAGAATACAGTAAAACCTCTTTGTTCACTGAGACTAAAGCTCACCTAAAATCTCTACTTTCATACTTGAAAACTTTCGATCGCTAGGTGATATATGTATATATATATATATATATATATATGACAACCACAGTCCTGAAATGATCACACTCCTTGATCCACAAAGCAGGTACGGACCACAAATGCGGTTAAAAAGTTTCTTCTTTATTCAGTGCAGATTATCAAAGTGCCAGTGCATGTTTTGTCAAAAAGCAAGTGCCCAGCATGACGCGTTTCGACTGAAAAAACCATAGGTTTCAGGGGCGTTATAGTTAGTTGGACATTTCACTCGTACAAAACCATAGAAATTCCCCCGTTATAGTTAGTTCAGCTAACTATAACTCACGCGCCGCAATGCACAGCTGATGACGTCACATATTACATCACTCATGACATGGTCAGTGACATCACTCACCCTAATATAACCTTTGATACACACACTCAAAAACTAACATTTTCAAAACAATGGACATACCAATACCAGTTACAACACACCTATTCAGTAATTCCAAGATCTACACACACATCCACTCATTCACCAACAGTCCCTATACAGTCACTCATACATGTACTCACTCATCATATGTACTCATACACCTATACATCCTGTTACACACCGCCACTCATCCATAGTTACTCACACACATAGTCACACATGCAAACAAAGTATCAAACATCCATTTACTTGCATATACAGTTATACACACACTACCACACTTACTTCTACAGAAACTTACACATACTTACTCTCTTAAACAATCACTTATAGAAACACCTACTTATTTGTACAGGAACTCTTCCAATCTCTCACTCTCACATATACTCACTTATATACACCAATACTCACATATACTAGTTTAAAACATATGTAGTTACTCATAAAGACACTATTGAGACAGTCATTCACTCACTAACACACCCATACACATACTCATCCACCTACACAGTCCTGCACACATGCTGTCTTCAACACATACAAACAGTGAGTCACTCATTCATGCATCTATGCACTAAGTAATACCCCCCAAACCATACAGACACTCAGACACTCATACTGATACTCAAAAAACCAACTAATAACCCATATAGACACTCATGTAGCTACTCACCAACCCATGCAGCCACTTATACACAAAGTGAGAGACTGATACAGATATTTTCATATTTAAACATTACTCACTAACCCATGTATTCACTAAGATACACTTAGTCAGTTATACAATCAATTTCACAAAAATAAAATCATCTATTTAGACACTTATATACCCATTTATTCTTCCATCGACCTTGAGATATACATATATAAAACATATTTAATTTTCAGAAAAACACACATTCAATGGATGATGTCATCAGTGATGTCATCAGTGATGTCATTTGAGATGTCATGAGTGATGTCATGAGTGATGTCACTGACCATGTCATGAGTGATGTAATATGTGACGTCATCAGCAGTGCATTGCGGGCGCGCGAGTTATAGTTAGCTGAACTAACTATAACAGGGGAATTTCTATGGTTTTGTACGAGTGAAATGTCCAACTAACTATAACGCCCCTGAATCCTATGGTTTTTTCAGTGAATTTCTAAGGTTTTTTAAATGCTAATTTCTAACTATAACGTGCCTGAAACCTATGGTTTTTTCAGTGAATTTCTAAGGTTTTTTAAATGCTAATTTCTAACTATAACGTGCCTGAAACCTATGGTTTTTTCAGTGAATATATATATATTTATTATACTATGTATACATGTGAAAATGTCTCGGTCCCCTGTTTGCCTCGGTGGCACGGACAAAATGGGTGGAACTGACGTCAGCACCCGACGAGGTCCTCTTATGGCTCCGATGACGTCATACGGTGTCGCGAGCGGAGCCGTGCTATTATGACGTCCTCGTTGACGTGGGAGAGCTAGGAAAGAATTTCCGTGGAATGCTGGTGGAGGGGATATTCACCTAAGTGTTCA
Organism: Calotriton arnoldi; assembly: GCA_963921515.1. NCBI lineage: Eukaryota > Metazoa > Chordata > Amphibia > Caudata > Salamandridae > Calotriton > Calotriton arnoldi. Next base: position 792,561 of record CAWUFW010000084.1, on the reverse strand, counting down.
GGCTAGTCCTTTGGGAGCAACTGTTTATGTTGCCACTCCAGAAACCGAAACCAGTGATCCGAGGGCAGAGGCCCTGCAGATGGCACACAAGGTGGGGTGCCCAGTCGTGTGCACCGGCGGGGCAGCGAGTGACAAGCACCACAACCCACAAAAAAGGTAACGAGGGCACTGAACAACACAGGATCTTCTCTTTGTATCTGGCAGGAACAACGAAGTTAAAATGCCCTAGTACCAAAATGTAGAATTAGTGCTACAACGGTCTTCAAGAGGACCTGCGATGCCGCTTCTGCCTCCCGTACCCTGGAGGTGGCACATGGGTCACGCGGTACGGTCATACTGCGGTGGGACGCACACTCGTTGACCTCTCATGGCACTGCTCCACACTTCAGGGAGGACGCTTTCCATTAGCTATGTTTTCTGATGACATGTCGCGCTGGCCCCGTCCAACAACAGAACTTCTTTAGATCCAAACAGACTCTTCCACTCTCTCACCGGAAGTGAAACCAGGCCACGCGGACACTTTCACAATACAACAGCTGGGAATGCACTTTTCGGTAAAAAAACCACATTCCTTCCTCCTATTTAATCAAATAAATGTCTCACTGAAGAACAGGGGCCAGCTTCGATCGGTAAACAGCCGTTACAACGACTTTTTTACTTTGCGATACCATTACAACGCATGCATTACCACGCATGTGTTGTACATCACGAAGTCATTACTACGCATTTTTTTAGAACGCATGGTCATTTACCACGCATGCCTTTACAACGAATTTTGTTGTAAAGGTATGTATGGTTAATGACCATGCGTTCTAAAAACCATGTAGACGATCCATGTCGTTGTAAGGAAACAGAGGCTGTTCCATTTCCTCACAACGACGTGCAGCAGGAACCACGAGGAGAGAGGAACCACGAGGGGTGAGAGGTAAGGGGGATTGGGCATGGGTTGGGGGTTTCTTTTCTAGGGTTTAGGGTAGTGCAGTGGTATTTGGGTGGTGTAGGGGGTCGTGCTGGGGGTAGTGTTTTAGGTTTAGGGTAGTGCAGTGGTGTTTGGGTAGTGTAGGGGGTCGTGCTGGGGGTAGAGTTTTAGGGTTTAGGGTAGTGCAGTAGTGTAGGGGTCATGCTGGGGGTAGTGTTTTAGGGTTCAGGGTAGTGCAGTGGTGTATGGGTAGTGTAGGGGGTCGTGCTGGGGTAGTGTTTTAGGGTTTAGGGTAGTGCAGTGGTGTTTGAGTAGTGGGGGGTAATGCAGGTGGTAGTGTTTTAGGGTTTAGGGTAGTGCAGTGGTGTTTGTGTAGTGTAGGGGGTCATGCTGGGGGTAGTGTTTTATGGTTTAGGGTAGTGCAGTGGTGTTTGGGTAGTGTAGGGGGTCGTGCTGGGGGTAGATTTAGGGTTTAGGGTAGTGTAGTGGTGTTTGGGTAGTGTAGGGAGTCGTGCTGGGGGTAGTGTTTTAGGGTTTAGGGTAGTGCAGTGGTGTTTGTGTAGTGTAGGGGGTTGTCCTGGGGGTAGTGTTTTAGGGTTTATGTTAGTGCAGTGGTGTTTGGGTAGTGTAGGGGGTAGTGCTGGGGTAGTGTTTTAGTGTTTAGGGTAGTGCAGTGGTGTTTGTGTAGTGTAGGGGGTAGTGCTGGGGGTAGTGTTTTAGGGTTTAGGGTAGTGCAGTGGTGTTTGGGTGGTGTAGGGGGTCGTGCTCGGGGTCGATTTAGGGTTTAGGGTAGTGCAGTGATGTTTGTGTTGTGAGGGGTCGTGCTGGGGGTAGTGTTTTAGGGTTTAGAGTAATGCAGTGGTGTTTGTATAGTGTAGGGGGGTTTAGGGTAGTGCAGTGGTGTTTGTGTAGTGTAGGGGGTCATGCTGGGGGTAGTGTTTTAGGGTTTAGGGTAGTGCAGCAGTGTTTGTGTAGTGTAGGGGGTCGTGTTTTAGGGTATAGGGTAGTGCAGTGGTGTTTGGGTAGTGTAGGGGGTCATGCTGGGGGTAGTATTTTAGGGTTTAGGTAGTGCAGTGGTGTTTGTGTAGTGTGGGAGGTCATGCTGGGGGTAGATTTAGGGTTTAGTGTAGTGCAGTGGTGTTTGGGTAGTGTAGGGAGTCGTGCTGGGGGTAGTGTTTTAGGGTTTAGGGTAGTCCAGTGGTGTTTGGGTAGTGTAGGGAGTCGTGCTGGGGGTAGTGTTTTAGGGTTTAGGGTAGTGCAGTCGTGTTTGGGTAGTGTAGGGGGTCATGCTGGGGGTAGTGTTTTAGGGTTTAGGTAGTGCAGTGGTGTTTGTGTAGTGTAGGGGGTCATGCTGGGGGTAGTGTTTTAGGTTTAGGGTAGTGCAATGGTGTTTGTGTAGTGTAGGGGGTCATGCTGGGGGTAGTGTTTTAGGGTTTAGGGTAGTGCAATGGTGTTTGGGTAGTGTAGGGGGTAGTGCTGGGGTAGTGTTTTGGGTTTACGGTAGTGCAGTGGTGTTTGTGTAGTGTAGGGGTTGTGCTGGGGTAGTGTTTTAGGGTTTAGGGTAGTGCAGTGGTGTTTGTGTAGTGTAGGGGGTAGTGTTTTAGGGTTTAGGGTAGTGCAGTGGTGTTTGTGTACTGTAGGGTGTCGTGCTGGGTTCTAGTGTTTTAGGGTTTAGGGTAGTGCAGTGGTGTTTGTGTAGTGTGGGAGGTCATGCTGGGGGTAGATTTAGGGTTTAGTGTAGTGCAGTGGTGTTTGGGTAGTGTAGGGAGTCGTGCTGGGGGTAGTGTTTTAGGGTTTAGGGTAGTCCAGTGATGTTTGGGTAGTGTAGGGAGTCGTGCTGGGGGTAGTGTTTTAGGGTTTAGGGTAGTGCAGTGGTGTTTGGGTAGTGTAGGGGGTCGTGCTGGGGGTAGTGTTTTAGGGTTTAGGGTAGTGCAGTGGTGTTTGTGTAGTGTAGGGGGTCATGCTGGGGGTAGTGTTTTAGGGTTTAGGGTAGTGCAGTGGTGTTTGTGTAGTGTAGGGGGTCATGCTGGGGGTAGTGTTTTAGGGTTTAGGGTAGTGCAATGGTGTTTGGGTAGTGTAGGGGTAGTGCTGGGGTAGTGTTTTGGGTTTACGGTAGTGCAGTGGTGTTTGTGTAGTGTAGGGGGTTGTGCTGGGGGTAGTGTTTTAGGGTTTAGGGTAGTGCAGTGGTGTTTGTGTAGTGTAGGGGGTAGTGTTTTAGGGTTTAGGGTAGTGCAGTGGTGTTTGTGTACTGTAGGGTGTCGTGCTGGGTTCTAGTGTTTTAGGGTTTAGGGTAGTGCAGTGGTGTTTGTGTAGTGTAGGGGGTCGTGTTTTAGGGTTTAGGGTCGTGCAGTGGTGTTTGGGTAGTGTAGGGGGTCGTGCTGGGGTTAGTGTTTTTGAGTTTAGGGTAGTGCAGTTGTGTTTGGGTAGTGAAGGGGGTCGTGCTGGGGGTAGTGTTTTAGGGTTTAGGGTAGTGCAGTTGTGTTTAGGTAGTGAAGGGGGTCGTGCTGGGGTTAGTGTTTTAGGGTTTAGGGTAGTGCAGTGGTGTTTGTGTAGTGTAGGGGGTCATGCTGGGGGTAGATTTAGGGTTTAGGGTAGTGCAGTGGTGTTTGTGTAGTGTAGGGGGTCGTGCTGGGGGTAGTGTTTTAGGGTTTAAGGCAGTGCAGTGGTGTTTGTGTAGTGAAGGGGTCGTGCTGGGGGTAGTGTTTTAGGGTTTAGGGTAGTGCAGTGGTGTTTGTGTAGTGTAGGGGGTTGTGCTGTGGGTAGATTTAGTGTTTAGGGTAGTGCAGTGGTGTTTGGGTAGTGTAGGGAGTCATGCTGGTGGTAGTGTTTTAGGGTTTAGTGTAGTGCAGTTATGTTTGGGTAGTGTAGGGTGTCGTGCTGGGGGTAGTGTTTTAGGGTTTAGGGTAGTGCAGTGGTGTTTGGGTAGTGGAGGGGGTAGTGTTTTAGGGTTTAGGGTAGTGCGCCCAACCAGCCACAATATCCGTGGACAAAGGGGATCCTGACTCTTTGGAACGCTCCGTCAATTGAATAATTTGGGTCAAGGGCCCTACCACGTCCAAGACCTATCAATTCCTTTCTTGGGATCCCTCATATACTTGGAGAAAAAGGTACATAGTTTCTCATCAATTTCAGGCGTGTGTGCCACCTTCCCCTTCAGTGAGGGCCTGGGGCATTCTCCCTCATCCTATTCCTGACCTCCCTTTCAAGGGGTTGATGGATTTTCCCCACCACATACTCTGCCACTTTGGCGTCAGGTGTCCACTCCGCTGACCTAGGATGGTAAATTTGGGTAGGCTCGAACATGTCCGAGTGGACCCCGTCCCCAACCGGGGACTGAGAGGAGTGGGACTCTGGACGCCAGGGACGCCCCGAGTCCTTATCCTCATCGGAGGAGAAATCGTCCTTTGATACACCCTTTCCCTCTAAGGGAAACCCGCCGTCGGGGTCTACAATAGTGGTGACAGTGTCGCAATTTTCTCCGGGCCCCTCCTCCTCCCGGCAGGGTGCATGTTTTAGCGTTCGCGCACTCTTGAGGAAGGTCTCCGTAAGTTTATCAAATCCTTCCAAGTGCCCCGCGTTATGCTTAACGGCCCTTTTATTCCCCATCTGGGAGCTACTGGGACCCGCCACCACCAGATCTGGGTCACTGAACACCCCAGGGATGCTTTTCGCCAGCTTATCAACCTGATCCCTAAGAGGAGCCAGCGCCCTAGAAATAGCCAGAGAGAGGGCTTGGTCCACTGCTGGAGGGAGAAGTTGGGGGCCATTCCTCCTCCACTTCCTGGTAGGAGGAGTAAAAATGGTCTTCTGGAGAAGACATGATAGCAGAGGGTGTGAGCACAGAACAAATGCCCTTAAAATCCTTAAGGCAGCCCCCTCGCCGGTGCTCCAACAGCTTGGCTTTCCCCGAAGCTGTTATAAGAATAGACTGAGGCGCAATACCAATTACCACCACCAGGTGGCGCTGGTCACTAACGTGGCCGTGTGGGGAAATCGCCGCGTAGCGGTGTCAAAATTAGGCGAGGGTTGGTCGGGAATCAAGCGGACACTAAAGGAGTGACCGGATTCCCAAACGCGCGTAAAGACCAGCGCGAGCGCTCGACGGAGCTGCCTCACTCGGACCAGACGCGCCTGACAGGATCTCACCGCGCGCAGAGCACACAGCGGGAGAAACTGCGAGGGGCAGAACGCGCTCGGGCAAGAGCCTGCTGCGCAGGGAATATGAAACAATACCAAGGCAATAATGCTAATAACGTGCACAAGAAACCGCTATACAAACAGCAACAACGTCAGATTAAGCCAAGAATGTAAGGAATGCACTTAACTGACGAGCAGTGAAGAAAGAGGAAGCGGAAGGGACGTCACGATATTATATACGATGGACTGTGATTTGATTGGACTATAGTTGCCTTGGAGACTACCCCCTAATGGTTCATGGGTTGTGTAGTCTTTTGTTTAATGATTGTTGTGTTATGTTTTCTTTGAACTGCTATGCAAATAAAGTGAGGAAAGATATGCATAATCCTCGCCTCCGTCCTGCCATAGAATTCATTAAACTTTATTTGATCTGATTTAGAAACATAGATCATAAAAGTGTACATAAAAACAGTAAATCCTCTTTCCTAATACAATACAGTGAGAATTAATTAAAACCAGTAGGTAAAAACGGGTGTTACAAAGCCCGGTTCAGAGCAACTTCAGGTTAACAGAATCGTAAAGGTCACTGTTTCGCAAGATCAATCTCATGTACTTCAGTGCAAAATACGCAATAAGGGGTCCAAGTAAGATGTAACGCTCCAATACCTGACCAGTTTGCACTATATAAAACTGCAGAAAAACTAAAAATAAAAAGTGTTTTGCACACTTCTGTCATTGGGCTATATGTGGGCTACATCTGGGTGATATTAGTGCTACATTTGGGCTCTTTTTTCTCTGGTGGCCATCTTGGGAGACTCATTTGTTATGAAGTTTCCTAATTTCATCATTTACTGCAGTCTCCTCAGTAGGAACTGCTTTCAGTTTTTTACTTTGATTCCATCAAGAAGGCATTCAGATGTGTCACACATTTGCCATAAATTCAGGATGTTAGCACTCTAGTTGCTCATTAGATCACTGTAGTAAAGCTACTACTCACCAGGGAGTTAACTGGAAGTCTACTGCTGGTATTGAAAGTGATTGTTTCAGTCTGCATGTCAGAATTTTCTAATGAAATAGAAGAGGATTTGAGATCTCACTTAAAACATGCCCTAAATTTTCTTTCTGCAGCACTAACCATAATTTCTATGGCAAAATGAACCCCCTCATTTTGTTCCTTTTTAAATTAAATGTTTTAAGTGTTACCAGTTTATTCCAATCAAGATGGCTTCAGGTGTGCCATACTTTTGTCATACGTAAGACTGTTAGCGCTCTAGTTGTTCTTTAGAACACTCTGGGAAGCTGCAGTAGAACACAAAGGCATCAACTGACAGGCTGCTCCTGTTGAAATATAACAGGAAGATATTTGAGATCACACTTGAAACATGTCCTAATTTTTCTTTCTACAGCACTAACCATAATTTCTATGACAAAATGAACCCCATCATTTTGTTCCTTTTTAAATTAAATGTTTTAAGTGTTACCAGTTTATTCCAATCAAGATGGCTTCAGGTGTGCCATACTTTTGTCATAAGTAAGGCTGTTAGCACTCTAGTTGTTCTTTAGAACACTCTGGGAAGCTGCAGTAGAACACAAAGGAATCAACTGACAGTCTCTGCCCTTGTTGGATGTACATGTTTTACTGAGAATGTCAGACTTCATTCTCACATGACTGAGAAAGATAATGTGAATTTACAGAAAATATGCTCTCATTTTAGCTTCTGGAGCACCTTCCAAAACTGTATGGGACAAGCATGTGAAAATAGTTTTCTCTCAAACATGATTCATGATATCCCAGCAGAAGGTTTTTCACAGGGTAAAATCACCTTAGAACACACCACAATTCCTGAAATTAGTATGGTACCATCAACAAATGAATTCTAATGTAACTAAAGTCTGTTATCACCCTTTATAGTTCTCCTTTGGTAACCCTCAAAATCTTCGATTCACTACAATGCATTTCAATGGGGTACTATCATTTATATTGGTCCCAAGATGGCTGCCAGCAATTCCAGGATGAAGTGCTGACAGCCAATCAGATCTCATGATGACATGTGTGGTTAGGCTCCGCCCAGATATATGTGTTTTTACTTTTGATTTTCTCAGGAACTACTGAACGGATTTACACCATTTAACAAAAAGGGTTCTTTCTGAACCAAGAACTACCTCTTTGCCAAATTTGGTGTAATTCCGTTCAGCAGTTCGGGCTGTAGCCTTGAATAAAGTTTCCTATGGGAAATTGATTTTTTGACTCTTATTTTTTTAATTTCTCCGCAACTACTGAACGGATTTACACCATTTAAAAAAAAGGTCGCTTTCTGAACCAAGCGCTACCTTTTTGCCAAATTTGGTGTAATTCCGTTCAGCAGTTCGGGCTGTAGCCGTGTCTAAAATTTCCTATGGGAATTAACATGGAGAAAACACGTATTGGGACCCCTCTTTTTTCTCGGCCCCCGCTTGCCGAATCACCCCGAAACTTTCAGGATAGGAGCAGACCGGAGCGCCCCACGAGGTTTGAAAATTTCGCGAAGATTCATCAACCGGCGCCAAAGTTATTGGAAATAGAATGTTGCGAATTCCCAATGGAAAATAGGTCCTAACTATAACTATCTACTGGCGACCACCAGTAGATAATATGTATATATATATATATTCACTGAAAAAACCATAGGTTTCAGGGATGTTATAGTTAGAAATTAGCATTTAAAAAACCTTAGAAATTCAAATGGACATTTCACTTGTACAAAACCAGAGAAATTCGGCTGTTATAGTTAGTTGAGTCTATATGGGTTATTGATTGGTTTGGATTGGATGTCCCTGACCAGATCATGAATGATGTAATATGCGACGTCATCAGCAGTGCATTGCGGGGGCGCGAGTTATAGTTAGCTCAACTAACTATAACAGCCGAATTTCTCTGGTTTTGTACGAGTGAAATGTCCAACTAACTATAACGTCCCTGAAACCTGTGTTTTTTCCAGTGAATATATATATATATATATATATATATATATATTTTAATATATATTAGTGGTGGTCGCCACTAGGTAGTTATAGTTAGGTCTGTTTTTCCATATTAGAACATTCTTTGATTTGCTAATAGCTCTGGCCGTTTGACGAATCTTCACAAAACATTCCCCCCAAAAAGGTTCATCCTCCTCAGCTTCTTATGGGAAAGTTTTGGGGTGATCCATTAAGTGGGGGCTGAGAAAAAAGGGGGGCCTCAAAACTCAAAATTCCCATGCATTTTTTAAAGACTTCTTTCAGAGAGGTTTTAACAAAAACCACTGAACGGATTTACACCAAATTCAGCAGGAAGCTAGGTCTTGGTCGGCAGATTGTGCTTTTTGTGATTTAGTGTAAATCCATTCAGTAGATTTTGTGATATGAAGGGTAAAAAATATTTGTATATTTTGGCAGCTGGGCTCATGAGAGGCCCGCGAGCCTCCCGCAAGAGGGCAAAATCAAAAATGGAGCCTGTGATTGGTCGAGAGGCCCATTTTTCCCATGAGTCTTCACACTATCACAGGAGTGAGAGGATCCCGCGAGAGTGAACCCTCTGATTGGCTGGATGTTGGAATGTTAGAAATGAAATGGCCGCCATTACTATTTACTGTGAAAAATTAGAAGTTTTGTGGAAATGAAATAAAAAAGCTATACAAAGGGGCAACAGAAAGGCATGCTGTCCCCTTAAGTTTAAAGAGGAGGGGGTATAAGGAATAACTACTGTGAAGAAAATAAATGTATATTGTTTTTAACTAATTTTTACGATCTTGCAGGACTCTCATGGGATTGCCAATAGTAAAAGGGGTTAGATGAGTTCTCTCTACACTCCATTAGTAGGAATGTATATTGTGGTTGTTGTTTTTGAGAGGAAATGTGTAAGAGGTAAGTACTGTGATGAGGCAATGGCTAATTCTTATTTTAAAATGAAAAGTTATGATCCAGTGAGACTCTTGCGGGATCGTGGAAAGGAGGAAGTAGGTGATCTTTGAATACACTCTATTATGCACACTTGTTACTGAAGGAAGGAATCTTACTGGAGATTGTGTTTATCAGAGTGTACTATTTATGCCCATCAGCTTTGTAAAAGTTGTAATTAGAGAATAGTCTTTTCCCACCCCCTACTATGCACACCCATTATCAGAGAGAGGGGTGTTAGCGGGGAGGACAGTTGCTGGACAGAGCATACTATGCACAAATGTAATCCAAGAGAGAGATCTCACTGGAGAAGCCAATCTCTCTCCACACAACCTACTACGTGCATCCATCATCTGAGACAGAGGTCTGACAGAAGAGGCCAGTCCATGTACACACCCTACTACGCAAACCCATCAACTGACAGAGACGTCTGGAAGGAGAGAGCAGTTCATGTACACATGTCTATGCACTCCCGTTACCTGAAAAAGAGGTGTGGAAAGAGAGGGCAGTCCATGTAGACCCCCTACTAAGCACACCTCCCATGTAAAATAGAGGTCTGAGGGAAGAGACCAGACTCTCCTCACACCTTACTATGTACACCCATCATCCATACTCTATTGCACACACTCGTCATCCAAGAGAGAGGTCTCTGTGGTGAGTTCACTCCCTTTACATACTCTAGTGCACACACCCGTCATGCAAGACAGAGGTTTGACTGTAGAGGCCAGGCCCTCCCAACACTCTACTACACACACCTGTGATCTAAGAGAGAGGTCTAAGTGAAGAGGCCAATCTGTGCCCATACTCTACTATGTGTACTTGAAATCCAAGAGAGAGGTGTCAGTGGAGAGGCCAGTCTCTCCCCAACCTCCAGAATGTACACTTGTAATTGAAGAGAGAGGTCTCAGTGGAGTGGCCAGTCTGTCCAGACATCCTACTATGGACACCTGTCATCCAAGAGAGGAGTCTCAGTGCAGAGGCCAGTCCCTCCACACACACTACTATGTACACCTGTCATCTGAGACAAAGGCCTGTGTGGAGAGGCCAGTCTCTCCCCACACCATACTACACACACCTGTCATGTAAGAGAATGATCTCAGTGGAGAGGATACTCAGTCCCACATACTGGTATTTCCCTACAATTTTGTTGTGATCCCGTGGAAATCTTGCGACAGTAGCTCACAAGCTCCAGGGAATGAAGCTTGCTGTATGGAACCGTGTGATCTTGCGAGAGGCTCGCAAGACCTGAAGGAAAATTACTGAGCCTGCCACAAGGTGTTTTACGATCCCATGAGATCGTAATGGGAAGAAGTAGAAAATAAGGGCCGAGGCTCAACCAATACTTACCATTCTTACTACATGGTTGAACAAATGCTGTGATGTGATTGCAATAATATTACAGTCTTGCAATGTTGAATTAAAGTGGCAGTTCCATCTCCAAGAACTGTAACTGTTCGGCTGCATATATGTGTATGTTTAAGGTACTATAGAAAGATTATTGCTTTTTTCCACCTTAGCATAACATTTTTTATACAAAAGACAGGTTTTTAGCACAGAGGTAAATGCATTCTTATAGTGTACTACGCACCGCTGTCAGCTGCTGGAGAGGGCAGTTCTTTTGTACATCTTAGTTTATATGTTCAATGTGGTAGATGAAATTCGAGCAAGCGCAGGGGCGGATAATATATCTTTTACAAAAAGTGTCCTCCATGCGCTGCAGCTCTCCAAATTCCGCATTGCCCCAAATTGAAGCCCCATATGTGGCAATAGCCTTTGCTTTAGGTGAATAAATCTTAAGCATCTCTGGGATAGGTTTTGAGCCTAATTGTCTTGAGAATCTAAAAATTGCTGCAATACTTTTTTCCATAAAATTGGCTCTGTTTGACACCATGTCCTTCCAGTTTAGTTTGCGATCAAAAAGAACTCCCAGATAAGAGAACTTATCCACCACTTCTAATCTTGTGTTACCTTTGAAGAATCTCTGGCAATTAAGACAAATGTTTTAGTCTTGTTGACATATAGATCCAAGCTTGGTATAAAGCGTATGTATTCCTCTATGAGTCTCTGCAGTACCCTTAAAGTTCTAGCCAAGAGCACTGCGTCGTCTGCATAGACGAGTATAGGGAGGGGGACAGACACTACGTATGGGATGTCCTTCGCACTCTCCGCCAATACCGATTCCAATTTATCACTGTTATCAATTATTGAGCTGTATGTAAGCTTATCTTTTTGGTTATTTTGTCTTTTTTTAAGAGGAATATGGAAACTTGTCTCTGGGAAAATAATTAACTGCTTACATAAGCAGTAAAGAAGAGCCTTATTAAGAGAAGCAGGATTATTGTGTTGTTTAGCAATAAATGTGTCTTTAGGCACAGTGTATTTAGGTTGGAAGGATGTGGAGTCGCCTAAACAGTGAAGTACTTCAACAGCACATGCTAACTCTGGACAAGGTTGGCTTTGTCAACTGTATTTTAGATGTGCTGCTTTGCTGAGACTTTATTGCCACCTAGCCTGCCATAACATAGCATGGATCTAAAGACTCTTTGGCAGGCTAGTGTATCTAAAAGGCTGAACAATAAGTGCTACCTACATCAAAACACAGTAGGAAAATAATGCAAAAAGGGGGTGGTGGGTTTTTTAGGAGGTGCTTGTGGGCATCAGAAAAAATGTTATGTATTTTAAAGTTGTTGTTTTTTCATGTTATAGCTGTTTATATTGTTTGCTAATGTAATTGTTGTTGTTTTGTATTGTTGTTAAATTATTTTGTTGCAATAAATAAGTTTAATGTTACTTTGGATTAGATTCCTGAATACATATAAATTTCAAGCTTATTATAGTATGGCAAAATTCAGTAAAACTGGCAGTACCATGTTGAGGGATTGTGAAGATGCTATTACATGTATATGTATGTGAAGGGTACTATATTAATCTTTTATCCAATGGAGAGTTAGTAATAGTGGAGCCAATTATTTTGCAATACAGGCATGGTTAGTTGTATGCAACAGTGAGGCGTTGCATGCTGTAGTATGGGTAACTTTCTTGCATTGGATGGATAATCGCACAGAGGTAACTGCATGTTTATACTCTAATACACACTGTTATCAGCTTCTGTGCACACCCTATTATGTATGTGGTTTTTGGCATTGGGAGGTGTTTGAAACACAGATAAGTATATCTCACAATGAAATATGGACATGAGTTATCCAAAACACAGTTCTGAACAGAGAGGATACTCCATTGTATACTCTACTATGGACATTCATCAGTATGCAGAGAGGTATGTACAGAGGGAACAGTTTCTACCCACAGCCTACTTTGCACATGTTATTCTGGGTAGATGTCTCACCTGAGAGGTCAGTGTATTTTCATATCATAGTCTCTGTAGATGTTATGCAAGACACACTTTTGAGCATAAAGGTAAGTTCAACTGCAAAATTTACTTGCACTTCTGTCATACTGTGAAGAGGGGTGACCACAAATGTAAGCCAGTTTTCACACCCTAATTCGCACAAGCATTATTCAGGACACACATCACAGGAAAGAGGCCAGCCTCTCCCTACACTATACTATGCAGAGTTATCACGCAAAAGACTTGTGTCGGGAAACAGGGCAGTTTCTCCCCACAGTCTACTATGCATACATGTCAGCATGAGAAGAGGCATGAGTAGAAAGATAAATTTCTCTCAAACCCTACTAGAGACACCTCTTACCCTGGTAAGATGTGTTACCAGAGAGACGAGTCCCTTCCCAGACAGTACTGCATATCGCTGTTGTTCTAAGGAGAGGTGTGAGGACAGAGGCCACTGGTTCACTACACTGCAATGTACATCCAAGTTGTCCTAGAGATAGGTGCTAGCGCAGAAGACAATGTTTCCCTAAATACTACTGTATATATCAGTGTGCTGGGGGGAGCTGTGAGTGGACAGGGAAATCCTTTCCCACATGCTAATAAATATGGTTATTTCCCTGGGGAGAGAGTCAGTGGGGAGGCTAGTCCTTGTTATACTTAGTATGGAATAGTGAGGGCGTACATGTGAGGTGAGTACCATCCCCGCCCTACTATGCATACTATTGAGCTTTGGAAACTGTGATTGGAGAGGTAGTGTCTCTTTACACCCTACTCTACACACTAGTTATCTTCATGCAAGGTTTCAGTGGAGAGGCCACTCTCTCCCCACAGTCTAGAAGTGGTAATTGTCAGAGGTAAGTATTGTAATGAAGGAAAATGTAAATTCTGCCTCTAAAGTATTTTTACAGTCTCACAAGAGTCTTGTGGGATCGTATAAAAAAGGGGGTAGCGAAAATGTGGTACATATAAATTATATCTATTACAACAGGATATGGTCAGTTAAAATGCAAATTACATTATAAAAGTACACTCTCTTGAGAGGCCCGTAAGAGTCACCCAAGCTATGAATGTGAGCATCATGCCTCTCGCGAGTATCTTGAGAGAGTCAAGAAGGAAAAAAAGGTAACAGTACAAACAACATACATAATGAAAAAAGAGGGTAACTCTGAAAAGAGCTGTTTTAAATAACATTTTTTAACAACTGTATTTTTTTTTATTTTTTATATTTGTATCTTTTTTTGCATTTAAAAAGAAAGTACAACAAAAACAAGAAATTTGAGTAAACAAGAAAACAACATCTCCTTCAAAACAAAGAGGAGCAAAAACTAGGGAAAAAATGTTTAAAAAAATATACTGCCTAAGTGGGCATTTATGATCCTGGACAAGCCTCTCCCATGCAGCACTGATGTCTCGGAAGAAAAAATGATCTGCTTGCATAAGCAGCAAAAAAGGGCTTTGTTCAGATAAGCAGAGCTGTTATCTGCCTGAGCAGTGAGTACCTGGGCAGACACAGGGTCACCAGGTGTAAAAGATGTGGACTCCCCTGACGAGTTATCAAGCTCTGCAGCACGGGCTCACTCAGCTTGAGCAAGGCATTGAGGGTACATAGCCCTCAAATTTCGCAACATCCTAGTGGTACTTGCTGTATTGCTTGTTCAGGCTGTCCCTACTGAACTCTTTTTTGCATATTTTACAAATCACATATTTCTCAAATACTTTTTTTCCACCTGGCCTCATTTAAAAAGATTCCCACACCAATGACTCCTTGGGTGACTGAGGTGGCTGAGTTGCAGGAACAGCAGTAAGGTTCTCATCTGAATCTGAGGATGACAATCTGGTGACAGAAAATCGGCAATGTCACAGAGCTATCCAAAAAGGTCTAACCATAGCAAAACCCAATAGGTAAATGAAGCAACAAGGAAGGAATATTTTTTTGTTAAATAAAGACAACCATATGAACCAATCACAATACTTCCTAGAGATGTCTTTCCTCTCCCTGGCATCTCATGGGTGTCTCACGAGAGGCTTGTGAGATCGTAAAAATAGAGAACTTTCTTATTATCTCAAATGCAATAATGCATCAGCTGTTTTTTCCACTTTAAGCATCACTTCTCATGTCTTACTTTCTTCAAAACAACAAAAATACACTGTTATGAACATAATTCCAAATGTACTATCTCGTAAGCAGCTCGCAAGAGCCGGACAGGAAGTACAGCCCCCACGAAGTCCACACAGGGTATTGTGTGTTCGACTCCTGGGATCGACTCGTGAGGGCGGTAAGTTTGTGAATAAAATAATTACTACAATATACATACTGCACTGACTTTAATATTAAAACTTAGCATTAAATAATAACTGACCGCATGAAAAAGATCTCAGTAAAATAGATTAGAACGAAATGTATAACTCTACAATCTCACGAGTCTCCCACAAGAGCAATCACACACCTTAAAAATGGATGTACATAGTGAAAACACATTTACAGTATAGGAAAAACTGAACAGTGTCTTTTTGAAATATAAATATGAAGTTTATGTAAAGATACATACAAAGAGTATGAAAACTATGCTGGGAATATTTTTGTATATGAAAGTAATGAAAACCAAGAAGATGAACATTCTCAGCGCCATCATTGTTAGAGTAGTTAATTTCTTTGTATTTTTACATTTATTTTTATTTTTAAAAAACCCTTCAAATTCACTGAAAAAAGCAAAGGTTAAAGTAACGTTATAGTTAAGTGTAATAAAAATATGTGAAATTCACTGAAAAAAACAAAGATTAAAGTAATGTTATAGTTAGGCGAAATTCTCAGAGACAACGCTAACATTTTGAAATAAAAAAACATAGAAATTCACCATTTAGAGTTAGCAAAACTAACTATAACTAGCATCCCCGTCATGCACTGCTTATGACCTCACGTAGGACATCACTCATGACATGCTCTATGGCATCATTTATTACATCACTGATGACATTTCAAATGATATCATTGATTACATCATTGATGACATCATCCAGTGCGTATGCAGGTTTGTTTAGCAATTTACATAGTGGTGAGCAAGTAACATTATAGTTCTATGTAATTTTGTTCAGCTTGGGTGCAGCTAATAGGTGTAAGTGTTAACAAAATGCATGTCCTCCTAATGCACCGTAGCTGTGCAGAGATAGTGAACATGTTATAAATGTTTGCATTCAAGAGTAACTCTGTGTGCAAGCGACAGTTGACTTGTATTTATTATGGTCCACGCAACTTTGGGATTCTGCCGAAAAAGTTTCCAACAGGAGAAAGATTCTATGTAGTAGATACTAACTTTTGTAAGCAGCCTTGAGTTATTAGAGAGAACTGTGTCACCATGATAATTTATACTTTAGATGGAAGAGTGTATGAACCAGGTACTAACCTATGTATACATTCATGATTTACTTTAGAAGAATGGCTATCTGTAAAGTTTTCACCACAGTATGAAGGGTGCAGGTAGAATGATCTTTAGCACCTTCAGATCTTGGTTATTTTTCACAAATAGTGTCTTTTTGGCAACTGTGGAATAGAATGTACACTATTCTTACTAGATTCTTTTGAATACTCTGCAGTGTTTTTCTCATGAGAGTTTCACTGTTTGAAAACAGTGTGCTAAGAATGGGCTCTCTCCATAGAGTAAAAACGCAGTTCTCTACTGATATAAACTTCATTTCTTTATGTAGCTTTGGTGTGTGTCAGCGGTTTGATACAGATAAAAGCTGTCCATAGTAGGGCATTTGTTTTGCAACTGGAATTCACTATTTTGGCTTTCTCTGAATAGTTGTATACAGATTGAACATCATACTCAATAAGGGTTTGCCATATATCTGTGGTTGATTGTTAATGTGAACTATGCTACGTGTAAAGCCGTAGCAATTTATACAGCAATATGTGGGAAAACAAAGCTTGGATGATGTCAACAGTGATGTCAGCGATGTCATCAATGATTTCATTTGCGATGTCATCAGAGATGTCATAAATGATGTCATACAACATGTCATGAGTGATGTCATATGTGAGCTCATAAGCAGTGCTTGGCAGCTGCCCAAGTTATAGTTAGTGCTGCTAACTATAACTGGTGAATTTCTGTGTTTTTTTAGTTCGAAACGTTAACATGTCACTGAGAAATTCACCTAACTATAATGCTACTTAAACCTTTGGTTTTTCCAGTGAATATATACATATATATGGAAAAAAGAAGCAGAGAAATCTGGATAGTTCCCCAGTTTAGGTGGAGAGCAGCTCCTGCATAGAGCACCCTACACACCAGCGACACATTCAATCTGCTCACCTCAAATGTCTGTTTTTCTAGCAAGGTTTTTTAAGCATAGGATTAGCACAGGCCATCCATGCCTGTTCCTGGAGTGGCAAAAGACTTTTGTCATTTTAGCAGTTCAGCAGGGATGGCACTGTGCTAACCCTATGCTTAAAACTTTGCTTTGATGTAAAATACTTTGGGGTATATTCACAAGGAGCTATCGCCGAATTAACAGCACTTTATCGCAGCCAAAGTCGTGATAAATTTACCCCCCCATTCACAAGCCGGTGTTAACAGCCCACAGCACCAGTTTATCTGCGATAGCAGCCGCAAAAAACATCGCAACAGAGGACCCTCGCAAATATCGCTAATGAGATGCAGAGTAGGCGTTCCCGTGACTAAAGCCGAGACAACAGCACACCTCAACATTCACAACAACCAGCCACATCCGCGATAAAAATACAAAACAGGCGATAAGGCGCGTTAGCACCAGGAAATCTACACCAGCACCACAAAAGGGAGCACAGCCCAGGGCCACATCCGAAGGGCAACAGATGCCATGGAGCCACCCATCATGCGGCCCGGACACACAAGAGGGCTACAACACCCACCTCCACCACCCCAGGACCACCCCTCCCTGGCACCCCCCCGACCAAAGACATGCCACATCAGCCACACCTAAACATGTACAAAATATTCCGCTTGATGCCGCACAATCACAACTGGTGACATGGATGTGTCGTCACAGAATTGACCAGCACACATTCACTTTCGAAGCAACAAATGAAACTTTATTAAAATGAACAACGAAATGAAATGAAGACACATGGCCACTCCCCTCCGGACAATACGTAGGTCACAGCCTGTAAGACAAAAAACATGATGAGAAGGTGTGTCCTGCGCACATCAGAGGACAGAGAGAGCGCGAAGGAGAGAGAGAGGAAGAGAGGGAGAGAGAGAGAGAGGAAGAGAGGGAGAGAGAGAGAGAAGAGGAGAGAGAGAGGAAGAGAGGGAGGGAGAGAGAGAGGAAGAGAGGGAGAGAGAGAGAGAGAGAAGAGGAGAGCGAGAGGAAGAGAGGGAGGGAAAGAGAGAGGAAGAGAGGGAGAGAGAGAGAAGAGGAGAGAGAGGGGAGGGGAGAGAGAGGAAGAGAGGGAGAGAGAGAGAGAGAGAGAGGAGAGGAGAGAGAGAGGAAGAGAGGGAGGGAGGGAGAGAGGGAGGAAGAGAGGGAGAGAGAGAGAGAGAAGAGGAGAGAGGAAGAGAGGGAGGGAGAGAGAGAGGAAGAGAGAGAGAGAGAGAGAGAGAGAAGAGGAGAGAGAGAGGAAGAGAGGGAGGGAGAGAGAGAGGAAGAGAGGGAGAGAGAGAGAGAGAGAGAGAGAGAGAAGAGGAGAGGAGAGGAGAGAGAGGAAGAGAGGGAGGGAGAGAGAGAGGAAGAGAGGGAGAGAGAGGAAGAGAGGGAGAGAGAGAGAGAGAGAGAAGAGGGGAGAGAGAGGAAGAGAGGGAGGGAGAGAGAGAGGAAGAGAGGGAGAGAGAGAGAGAGAAGAGGATAGAGAGAGGAAGAGAGGGAGAGAGAGAGAGAGTGCCGCCCCTGCGCACCCAGGCCACACTGCTCACCTGCTGCCACTGGTGTGTCTCCAACCACGTGCCTGTATGTAGGGCAGTTCACCAGGTCACACATCTGATTCAGAGCCGTCAGCTGAAACAGAACCCAGATACATGACTGGCACAGTACACACACTTGCACAAGACAACATCGCCTGCCCGCCCATGCACACCCAGGCAGAGGCATCCCAACCTCTCCCGCCGCCCATCGGAGCATGCCCGCCCATGCACACCCAGGCCTCAATGCTCACCTTCCGCCACCGGCGCGTAGACAGGAGGCCCCACCACGTACCGCTGCAAGCCACATGCCCGGGGCCCGCGGACATGGCACCCTCCACATCATGCAGCCCCGCTCCGCAGGCCACCAGGTCTCACGTTTGGTGCTGGGTCTTGATTACTCCATGGCAGAGGACATACCAGTGCACCCGGCACCATCGCAGGCTGCACACCCGCTCAGCCCAATGAGTGCCACCAACTCTGGCATCCCGGAAGCGACGCCATGGGGCGGTAGGCCCGCGCTGCCCGCTGGCTCTGGCCTACACTGCGGTCCAGCAGGGCACACAAAACCTGAGCTGTCCGGACCGCCAGGACGGGGCATCATCGCAGGCTGCACACCCGCTCAGCAGCTCAAGGTGCCACTGACTCAGTGCACCCAAAGTCACCGTCCCGTGGCGGGGTGCCTGTGCCGTCCGCAAGGCCTCTGTTGCCACTAACCCTGTGCAACCCCAGTCTGCGCCACGTGGTGGTAGGCCCGTGCAGTACTCACAGGCCTCGGATGCCACTAGCCCTGTGCAACCCCAGTCTGCGCCACGTGGTGGTAGGCCCGTGCCGTACTCACAGGCCTCGGATGCCACTAACCCTGTGCAACCCCAGTCTGTGACACGTGGTGGTGGGCCCGTGCTGTACTCACAGGCCTTGGATGCCACTAACCCTGTGCAACCCCAGTCTGCTCCACGTGGTGGTAGGCTCGTGCCGTACTCACAGGCCTCGGATGCCACTAACCCTGTGCGCAGCGACTCATGGGCCCTATATGAGTGCGAACCGTGGGGCGTCCGTCATCCAGTCACCACCGGAAGAGGGAATGTGACGTCGTCGGACCCTTATAAGTTGGCGGAGTCACATGGCCTGTGACGCCTGTGACGGATGGGTGTGGTGTGGTGAAAACTCTGCCCTCAGGGAGTGGCTGTGACATGCTGACGACTAGACCAGTGACCTGCACACCACCAGCGAGTACGGCTGCGACGGGTAGCAATGAGGGCCCCCCCTCGGGGTGTAAGCAGAGTGGACTGGCCTGCCGTACGCCTGACCAGCGCAGGGCTTGCAACAATGACTCGTGGGCTCTGGGCGTGGTCCAGTCCATGTCCGGACAAGGAAGTGACTGATGCATGTGTCCCTGCTGCAGTGTACATGGAACCCGCTACACAAGGTGCAATGTCGCACCCCCTTACTGGCATCCCACAGGATGAACATCATTGACGCAAGGGAAGGCACTGTCCCCACATTCATCCACACATCCACACAGGAATGACGTAAGACATTCCACAGCAGTGCGTCACTGGATGTTTATTTGCACATCCAGTGCAGTCATGCAGCTGGAGCGGTACAGGGCAATGCCGAGCACACCACACAATATGGGCCTGTGGAGGGCCAGCCAGTGTCCATCCCGGGATGACCTGTACTGCGAAAGAGGAAGGGTACAGTCTGCAGTCTGTCCGCCGTGTCATTGGTCGTCAAACAGCATGTGGCAGTCCATGTCGCTGTCCAAGGTGAGTGCCTCGGAGTGTATCGGGGGTCAGTGGTAGGTCTTGAGGCCATGTGCGGCACCAAGCAGAAACATGCAAGGTGGCGGTAATGGATGCTAGTGCCTGGTCCTCCTGACCACAGTCCCATCCACATCCTCGTCCCCGGCCCCACCTGTGGGTGTTGCAGTGCCGGCTGCGGGACTGTGTGCCACTGACTCATCAGGGGCTGGAGGAGGATTGTCGGCCGCACTGTGTGGCAGTGACACATCAGGTGCCGGAGTGGATACGCCTGCCGCACTGGGAGGCACTGACACACCAGGGGGCGGAGATGTGGATGGTGTGGGGCAGCAGCATTCATCATCGCCACGCCTTGTGGCAGCAATGCCATGACAAGGACATGCAGGGCACGGTAGATCCCAGCTACACTTCGCTGATGTGCAGCGGCTGCTGCCATCCTTTCCCCCTCCATCCGCACCATGTCCTCCATGAGCCTCCGCATGTGTGCCAGCTCAAGGCTGGCATCGCTTGGGCCATTGTGAGCGGACAGGTATTCTTCCCTCCGCGTCATGACTCCAGAGATGTCAGTCAGGGCGCGCTGGAGACCATGGGGCGGACATAGACACCCAAGGATGGCGTCCAGTTTGTTAGCCATGAGCTCGAACCCCACCCGCACCTGCTCGGCCATCGCCCTCTGGCCCTCCAGCACACGGCGTTGGAAGGCCATTTGTTGTTCCTGGGGGTCTTGGGAGGGTGCCGGGGCTGTGGGTTCCTCCTGCTGGGTGGTTTGGCTGGTGGGTGGGGTCTCATGGATGTAACTGGGCTGCCCTTATCCTGGAGGTGAGTTGCGGAGGTGGTCAATGAGGTCTTGGATGGTTTGGATGTCGATGCTGGTGTCCTCCTCCTCATCATCAGTGAAGAGTGGCTGTGACTGCTCTGCAGGAGGTGTTGAAGATGCCCCTGCGATGTGAAGGGGAGATGGTGTATTACAATGTGTCCACATGTATGTAGCCGCATGGTACAGGTTGACATTCAGACAGCATGGCATTGTACATTGTGACAGTGTGTGGGTCTGGGCGCAGGACCCAGAGTCATTGTGGGTGTGCACTGTGCCCTGCTTGCTTGTGCATGTGTGCCATTGTGGCCATCTCCCCGTCCCCCAGTACCTGGTGGTCACTCACCCTGTTGCGGTTGTGTTGTGTCCTGTCGAGCAGTGTCCGGTCCCCCGACTCCGGCCACAGTCTCCACACTGATGACTGTCGACACCAGCTCCTCCATGTCATCCAGCTCCAGCTGTGGCGCTGGTCCCCACCTCCGGTCTGCGTTGCTGCCTTCAGGTTGGCGGAGAGTTTATCCTTGGTCTTCCGCTTGATGTCATTCCATCGCCTCTTGACCTCGTCCATTGTCCACTTGTGCTCTCCGACGGCATTCACCTTGTCGACGATGTCCCGCCATATTCCATTTTTGGTGCCCAATGACACGTTGGAGGTGACGAAGAGTTGTTGATGGTGTTCCATCACCTCCGTGACTATGATCCTTTTCGCCTGCGGACTGAACTTGGTCTTCCTGGTCTTCTTGTCCTTGCCCTTCCCTGTCCCCGAGGTCCCAGGCTGGTCATCCGGGGTGCTTGTGGGGTTGCGCTGGTCCTCTGCGCCTGCTCCGGCTGCCTCCATGGTGCTTGTGTGTTGGTCAGTTTGTGTGTGGGTGTTTTTTTCTGCTTTTATGGAGGTTTTTGACGCCTGTCAGGTGTGTGTTGCAGGCGTGGCGCTGCTTGTCGCTGGTTTCCTCATCGCCCTTTGGCCCATCGCGTGGTTTTTGGTGTTGTGGTTTGTGTTTTTATCTCCATCGTGGTTGTTGTATCGTGGACTTTGTCCGTGGTTTCGGCAGACTATCGCATGGTACCGCCTTGTTGTGAATTCCACGTTGACACAGGGTTATTTTCCCGTGATAGGCTGCGTTATTGGAAGTTGCGTTACGCTACTCTTGCGGTAGTTATCACACGTTCTTGTGAATATACCCCTTTGTCCTGACTGCTCAGTACCAAGCTAGCCAAGGTCGAGCACGAGTTGTACAGTGAGTGTAATTACACCCACAGTCCTTAGAACACCACCCGCTTATCCAGTACCAGCACCTGCATATCCATCAACCCTCAAGACACAGAAGGGTGGCGGAGAGTGTGGAGTAACCAAAGGGGATTTTCTCAGGAGAAGCTCCAGGACCAAGGTCACTCACAGTAGGTTTTGTGAATGAAGTTGTGTTGGGTATTGTTTTATTTTATGTTAATTTTGCTTTTTATTTTTTTTGTTTTAGGAGAAGGGAGGATATGTAGTACTGGGAGTAGAATGTGTTTGTTTGTTTGCTCAAACCATTCTCTCCTAGGAATTCCTGTGTTACTATGTGGTGATGTCATTATTTGGAATGTGCCTTGTTTAAAGCAGAGATTGTAGACTGAGGCAGTTACTGGTGGAGGGGGCTTTGAAGACACCTGTCTACTCAGTAGCCTCTTCAATAAAGTACTTGAAATTACCTGTGTTTCTGTGTACTTACTAAAAAATTTGTGGCGACGATCTGGCTACACAGCTTCACTGTCGAATCCAAAGCATGTGAAGATCTTCAAGCTCTCCGTGCCTTTCTTCCTTCATCTGTGATCCACTCCTTCTTCTTTCTTGTGCCGTGGAGGGTAAGCAATTACCAATGGTTCCTGCTAGTTTTTAGCGAGTGCTGCCATGGGGTTCATGCGGACTGTCCCCATTTCATCCTAGGACCGCTCTGCTGTGACCACTGTGACTGCTGTGTTCATGCTGACATTCACCCCATTTCCAGGTGGATTTGGTGGATCTGTCGGGGATCCCTGGAGGTACCTCGAGCTAGCGCTGGTCCCGTGACGGCGTCACAAGAGCGCCCCGTGCTGTTGAAGGTCTTGTGCATTGAGGGCACGCAGCGAGTCTGCAAAGTGACGAATCACACCCTTGATGACCAGTGTTGCACAGAAACGGTACCTAGCAACGTGCTGTTGGAAGCTTCACATCTGGTGTACTGTACTCTATGGATATATAAGCCTCACAGCTGCTGTTTCGCACCTTGGCCATGTGGAACTCACTTCTGGTAATTGTAAACTGTGAGTGTGACGGATCGCAGTGATTTGCACACCAATTGTTCTTTGCATTGATGGCCTGTTGTTTATTTCATGAGGTAGTGTCGGTTGTAAGAACCTATTTTTTTGTCGTGTGGATCACGGTGATTCGCACACCTTTCACTATATCTCCTTTATAACGAGACAATTTTTCCTAAAATGTTGTGCGCATCAGTTGCTAATTTTCTGGTTTCCCTCTCATTTTTTCTGTTCAGTTTGGGTAACAGATCAAGCCTGTGTATGCTATTTCAGTCCAGTGAGACACCTAAGTTAAGTTTACCTGCTATTTCATTGGCTGTTTGCTTATTTTAAAAGTTATTTCTCTCTTCTGGTATATTCACATTATGTGCACTATGCAGCTGTCACACCTCTTCCATCTTTCTTAGACTATCCTGGTGAACCACCTGTCAGGTGGAAGGTGTGGTTTGACGCTCTTGAAACCTATCTTGGAGCAATAGGTGCTTTGAGATTTAGCACGAAACGTAAAAAAATATTTGCTGCTTCATTCCTTAGGATTGGAATGGAGGTCTATATTTAAACATGTGCCTACTTTGACGAATGATGATGGTGACAATGTGGATGAATATCAAGAAACTGTCCTTAAACTCAAAACCAGTTTGACAAACAGCCTAGTCTTATGGTTTAAAAACACAAATTTTAAAAGAGGAAGCAGGCTGATTGAGAAGATGTAGATGCATATATATCTGTGTTGCAGAGACTAGCATCTGTTTGTCAATTTGCGGGTTTTACTGACCATCTCATGTGAGATCAATCTGCTTGCCAGTGCAGAGATAAACAGATAAGGCAAAAGCTCCTAGCCATGGGAAATCCTCATTAGAGGAAACCATCAAAGTGGCTAAGAGCATTGAAATCTCTCAGGTCTCATTGAAAGAATTGGACGATAAGCCATCTGAAGCTATTAATGTAGTTGGGAGTGGGAAGTCTAGATAAAAGTATTTTCGCAATGTCACAAATGTTAAGAATAGGAGTGACGGCAAGTTACACTTCTAACAACATGTGTTTTCGTTGTGGGAATGCTCCACATCCCAAAGGGGGTAGGTGTCCTGCAGCTAATGTGGTGTGTAATCATTGCAAAAAGACACAACATTTTGCTAAGGTATGTTTAAAAAAGAAAATGCAGAAGAAAACTGTGGCTTGTGTGGTGGAGTCTGATGAAGAGTCTGACTTGGAAGTTATTTCTGTAGTCACAGATTTGCTGATTGTTTCCTCATGTGAAGAGAATGAACCTGTCGTTCATCGGGAAACATCCTTTACCCCGCAGTATTTACAACGACAAGCCTTTACAATGATGTTAGTACCCTGCATGCAACATTACCACATGATACTTTAGGACGAAAGTCTTTACAACGACTTGCTGTAGGGGGCGCGTTGTTGTACTATTGTTGGATTTTTAAGTCCAACACCTTCCCTACTGTTGCCTAGACTGGAGTTGGAATAGTAATTTATACTATTCCAAAGGCCAGCACCTGCAAAACAAGTCGTTGTAATGACTTGCGTGCTAAAGTAAGATGTGGTAACGTCACACACGGGGTATTGACTGCATGGTAAAGGCGTGCTGCATAAAAGCCTGGGGGGTTCCATCATACAACCATTACAACCATTCTTGATAAACCTACGTAACAATAGTGATTGCAGACTCATCAAGCAAGTCAAACAGAATTTCATCACAATCAGAGAACTAATGGAGCTACAAGCAGAGTCAGAAGAACTTAAAGAATGTTTTTGTGATCCTGTCATAATAGAAACTTTAACCTTAACACACTTCAATGGCCAGACTTATTAATCATGCAGCTGGGCCAACTTCACAGTGGGCTAGAGTCCTCTTTTACTGTTTCCACAACAGGTGGGGTCAGTACAGTTACTCTTAATTTATTCGAACTTAGTTGGTCTATTACAGTTTGGAGAAATTAGATACAGCAATTCAAAGGTAGGCTTCCACCATCGACTGGATGTAGTTAGTGGAACACAATGCAATAAAATTACATATATATTGTGAAAAATCATAGGTAATGTAAAATTCCATAACCAGAAATTCTCCATTGCCTTTAATATTAGTGATAGTATAGAAAATATTAAGGAAATTATTTGCCACCTATTTTAAAAGGATGTCTTGCGGTCTGTGGACCCTCAACAGCCCTGAGGAGGATCATGCTTGCTCGTCACAACTTGTCATTGTTGGAATATTTTGGGAGTACCCCGTAAAACACTTTGAAATTGTGGAAAATGTGCTGCAAAAAGTGCCATTAATTTTTCTAAAACATCACTGTCCCATCCTGTAGAGAAATTTGTCTTTTTTATGGTCTTCCTAAATATTTTGTAAATGTATTCTGACCCATAAACATGGCAACAATTATTATGTCTAATTGGCATTGCAAACCCTTTTGTAAGGCCACCCCAGAATAGTGCAGAAAGGGTACCATCAGCATGACCACCAGTGCCCAGACTAGCGTTCCATGAGCTGTTGAATTTCAGCTCTTGTCTGCGGGCCAGCCATGATCTTCTGGACATGTAGCAAGTCAGTCTTTGTAAGATGTAAGGCAGTGAGGATGCAAGCTCTGGTAGGCTTGCACCCAGCTGCAGCTGCTGGCCTGGGCAGAAAGCACTCCATTGCACAGGCAGTAACTTGCTTGTAGGCTTATATGCGGAGATTCAATCTTGGATTTTTGTTCATCAACTATGCTCATTCTGGGAGTTGAGTTTCAGGTTCACTTCACTTGATTCAACTCTACGAACATTCTTGAAAACTATTTTTTTTTAAAATAAGTCCTGATATGTAAGTACCATGCTACAAAAACTGACTTCTGACTGACCTCCAGTTCCCATCCTGAAGTTCCAGTGGCCACTGGAGGTTCGCTACACTGCATGCTTTGGCCCCTCCTTACTAATCCCGTACCTGCCCATTGACTAAAGCTGCAATATGTGCCGATCCGTGGCAGGGGCTAAGGGCCCGATTACGAGTTTCGGCGGTGTGGGGTAGGCGGTACAGCACTGCCGCACCCCTGCACCGCCAAGACTTGCCGTTGTGCGCCCGCCAGAATACGACTTTAAAATGGTCTGATGGGCAGGCGCCGTGGCAGTCCCAGGGCGGTGCCTCTTTCAAAGGCGGTGGTGTCTTTGAAAAAGGAACCGCAATGGGAATGCCTCACAAGGTTCCTCCACGGCATGGACTTGAAAGTCTATGCTGTGCAGGAACTGTGGTGCATGCACACAGGAGGGCACATGTTATGCCCCCCTGTGTGTATCCACAAGCATAGGAGGCACATGGGGGCCCTGTAGGGCCCCCTTTGTTTCCTCCCTGCCATGGTGTACATGGAGGAGGAACCTCAATGACACCGCCGGCGGAGAGGAAACTCGTAATATGCTTATCGGGACCGCAGCAGTCCCACCAAGCCTATTGCAGCCTCCTGACCGCCACGCCACTTCCAGGGAACGTCTGTTCCCTGGCAGCAGTCCCAGTGCGGTCTGACCGCTCAACTCGTAATGGGGCGGTCAGATCGTCGGTGCAGCGGTGGCTGAACCGCCACCGCTGCGCCCAGCCAGTCTGCCGGTCCTTGGACCGCCAAACTCATAGTTAGGGCCTAAGTGAGGACTTGCCCTCTGCTGCACTTAGAAATTTCACTACTTACCAGCTTAGGCCCTGATTACGATATCAGGTGGTCGGACCTCTGATCGCTATGCCACATGAGCACTTTGTGCACACGGTGCATGGATGCATGGATGTGCGTAGGGGCACTCCATGTGCCCCCAGAGCCACTTTGCAGTGGCCCACGAGGGACAGGGGCCATGTTTGGGGCTCCCAAAGTCCCTTTCCGACAGCCTTTTCATGACGGTCTTCCCGCCATGAGAAGGCTGTCGGAAAGAGACATCGTAATCCTGATGGTGGTGCCTGCCTCAGCACCGCCTCTTGTCGGGACTACAATTCTGACTGCCGCCCCGTCGAGATCTGAGATCTTGGCGGAGGCTGTGGTCTTCCCCCCGACTGCTGATGGTCCGACTACATGCATCGAAATGCAGTGGTTGGACCGAAGGGCTGTCTGTTGGGCGGACCGCCACCGACGGCCTGTCTGTGTCAGTCTGCCTGAAATCGTAATCAGGCCCTTAGTAACGCTGAGCTTTTTGACACAGGGAAGGGCAAGTGCAGCTTGTGTAAACCCAAATATGCCCATCCAGGATGATTTTAGCTATTCTAAATACAGCCTAGGATATTAGAGGAAGTTAAGAAATATGTAAATATAGTAAAATGGGGCTAAAAGTTTGTAATCCATTGTCAGTGCAATCCCAGTGCCTGATGGCCTGAAGCTGCGGCTGGAGGCAACACATTAGAAATACTGTTTAACTGGTACGTAAGCTCTTGAAATTGCACCTTAGGGTTTAAAAATAGCAGCATATAAATTGAGTTGGGTAAAAGGGCAAACCTGGGTGAATATCTCACGTGTGACGTAGAGCTATTTGGCAGCTATGTGGATATGTTTAAGTATAGATACAAGATGTTTCAGTGTAGCTGTATAACAACAGTTCACAATGTTGTGCAGTTAATCCCACAACCTTTAAGCAGCAGAAAGTGACACATTAGCAGGTTGCCCACCATCCACCACCTGTTTTCAGATCATGCACTGATGGCATATCAACTGTCTGGGCTTCTTTCCATTGGGGGGCCATGCTTTTCAGGATGCTGTTCTCACAGGCCACACGAAATTCACCTGTGTCTCTGTGTTAGAAGACTTAACCTTGTGCACCAAACTGCACTCTTTATATTTGACTCAGTACACCAGAGGTGTCCAGCTCTGCTACCTTAACCAGTAGAACTCATATAGGGGTCAGGGAGGCCTAGTAGGCTTGTTGCCAAGTAACACCTTGGCAGAACTGAGCAAATGGCATCTGTATCAGCTTAATAAATTGCAACTGTTCCTTGTGTACAGCAAGCTCAACCTCAGGCACCTGCTGTGATTGAAAACCAGCTATGTAAAAACAAAATTATAGTTATTGCACAATAGCACTTGCTTTGTGACTGTCTGAGAGCAGGGGTCACAAGGGAAGTGCCAGGAGTCATAAAGGAAGTGCCAGGGGTTGAAGCTGTGACCCGGAGTGACACTTAAATTACGTCCATGGTAGCTGTCAGGGATGAATACATGATTTCTGGGATTATATATTCTGTTGGCAGAAGTCAGAAGAAGGAAAAGTTGGATTTTACTACAGGGATATCAACCCTTAATTATCTAAAAGTATGTAGGAAGGGGAGGGCAGATATGGTCAGAGAGAGCAGGCAGGGATCCGGATGGTGCATTTTATTACAAACAGGGCTCTGGTGTGAGCTTGCCTTTGAAAAAGACCTACTCTAAAAACAAGCTGGATAAATCCCGTCACTGCAGGAGGTAACCAGGACCCAGATAGATCCAGTATGAGTGGGACACCTGCTGGAGGCAAGGGGTGGGTCTCATATCCATAAGCCAGATCTTGGGAGTGCTGAAGGAGCTCCGTGCAGTTGCCATGGGGTCCGGTGACCTTGGAAGACCCTCAGAATAAGAAATTGTGAGATTTCTTCAAAAAGATAGGAAATATAATAAAGGCTCACTCCTCAGAGATGCCAGAACACGAGAGCACTTGGAGATGAAAAGAAGAGGAATACTCTGCTGTATGTGTTTGCCTTTGCAGCGATTGTGGCTTTGCTTGGTTCTTCTTGTACCCACACTTTGGAAGTACTTCTCAAGGGCAAGACCATGTGAATCCTTGGCCACAAAGTTATAAATGCCAAGAATGTTATATTACCAAAGAAAACAGCAGATCAACGGGAACTGCAACCTGTGCTGAAGCCCTGGCCGAAGAGAATAGCTGAGTCTTTCTCTTCCTGCTAACTATAGCATGGTGCCTGGAAATCAGCCCCTTGCAGTTTATGGACTTTAGGGGGAACCAGAAGGACGTTATTCAGCGTGCTCAGAGTTTTATAAGCATTTGAATGCATCAGCATATAAGGTAACTACAATTGCACCTGTCCTGCTGGCTTGTGTGAGGCAGCACAGTTTGCTGGTAACTGCTTTTCATTGATAGTGCAAGAGTGGCTTCTGGTGGTTGCTTTTGCTATTGCACATAAATTGACCTTGACTTTTACATCGCCATTGTGTCCTTTAGGCTCTTTTGACATTTTCATCAAATATTCATATCTCCTTATTCCCATATCGACATTTGTCATTTTAAACTTGTTTAAATAATTAAAATTGTCTTAATTGTAGTAAATTGGTTAGGGAATTTATCAATATCTTTACTTTAATGCTTCTTGGTGCTGCTTAAATACTTTACTCCTATTTTGTGAAGAAGAGCCTTTGTGCCTTAGCAATGACGGGTCTACCAGGGCTTTCCTATTGAGCCTACATTTGAATAATAAGGCATTAACATTGAGCCATCTCCCAGTTCATAATCCAGGACCTTCATGCTTGGTTCACTTATTCTGTGCAACTTGATGTTTTAATGCTTTAGCCAGTATTTTCTGTAAAATGTTGTTATAAAATGCAGTTTCACATTAATATTTCAAAAAAGGTATTGAGGTGAAACCCCCCTCCAAATCCCTATAGAGGGCTTTGGGATCAATCACCAAACCCGCTTATTTGGTGCCATGTGGGGCTGATATGAGTACTGCTGTCAGATATGACTTTGGTTTTCTCAGTTGGAGCTTTCACACTTCCTTATCAGTTGTCCTATGAAATGCAAGAAGGTCTTAGAGCAGTGTTTGGGTCCTGGGTCGCCAAAGTCCAGGCAATTAATAAAGATGCCTTTAAATTCTGTAATTATCTGTTACATCCACTGAGCTTCAAAGACAGAAGTCAAATGTCAGGCTGTCTTCGGCTGCTTATGCTTTTAACAGAGAGACTAGTGTTTAAGAACTCCTCTCATGTTTCAGTCAGAGAAGGAAAAATTAAGTGAATTATATGATAGTCCTGCTGGGGCACATGAAGTGTAAAAAGGAAAGCTGGAGGATGTCATTTTTTCCTAACACACAACAAAATGTAAATACTTCTAAATGAACTGCACCCATTTTGCAGTTAGGAAAGCAAAATTAAGCATATTTGTTGTAATTCTGAAGTGTGATGAAACAAAGATTTTATTAGGATCAGAACAAATTAAGACGCTTTACTTGGTGATGCACAAATAATAAATATTCCCTTAAACGCGATTTCCACACTTTATCATTTCTGTGCAGTATAGTTTTATCTACAAAACTGTATGTCTGTGCACATTTAGTGAACATTTCAATGGATATTGTGCCAATAACAATGAGCTACCACCCAATGCCTTATTACATTTAAAAAACGCCCGCCTCATGTCAATCAATCAATCAATCAATCAATCAATCAATCAGGTTGTATTTGTAGAGCACTGCTTGTCACCCAGAGGGTCTCCAGTCCCTTGCTGCTGGTCTCAGTCAAACAGCCAGGTCTTAAATCCCTTTCTGAACTTGGTCAAAGATGGGGCGGTGTGGAGGTGGAGGGGTAGGGTGTTCCAGGTTTTGGCGGCGAGGTGGGAGAAGGAGCATGCTCCGGTGTGGGTGCAATGTATGCGTGGTATCTCTGCGAGGGTGAGGTATGCACAGCGCAGGTTCCTGTGTGGTTGGTCCAAGTGTATGTGGTGGTTCACGTAGGCAGGCCCTTGGTTATGGAGGGCTTTGTAGGCATGGGCAGGAGCTTGAAATGGCATCTCTTCTGCATAGGGAGCCAGTGGGGGTCCTTCAGGTGTTGGGTAATGTGGGTTCTTTTGGGCAGGTTGAGGACAAGTCTGGCCGCTGCGTTCTGGATCGACTGTAGTCTTTGCATGAGTTCTGTGGTGGTGCCGGTAGAGAGTGCATTGAAATAGTCCAGACGGCTGGTGATGAGGACCTGGGTTAGTGTTTTCCTGGTGTTGATGGGGAGCCACTTGAAGATCTTGTGGAGCATGAGGAGTCTGTGGAAGCAGGCTGAGGAGATGGCATTGACTTCGTGTCATGGCTAGTTTGCTGTCGAGGATGATGCAAGCTTGCGGGCGTGGTCTTTTGGAATGAGGGTGGTTCCGAGTTCTGATGGTCACCAGGAGTCATTCCGTAGGGTGGAGTGTTTGCCGAAGATGAGGACTTCAGTCTTGTCTGTGTTGAGTTTGAGGCAGTTGTCCCTCATCCAGGCTGAGACATTCTTCATACAGTTGTAGAAGTTGTTTTTTGCTAAGACGGGGTCGGCTGAGAGTGATAGGACGAGCTGGGTGTTGTCGGTGTAGGAGATGATTTTGATATGGTGAGATCTGACAATGTTCGCGAGTGGTGTCATGTAGAGGTTGAAGAGGGTAGGACTGAGGGATGAGCCTTGTGATACCCTGAGAGGAAGGATGCCATCCATTTGAGAGTGTTGTCTGTGATGCCGATCTTTAGTAGACGGTTGATGAGAGTGTGGTAGGAAACCGTGTCAAAGGCTGCAGAGAGGTTGAGCAGGGTCAGGGCGGCTGATTCTCCTCTGCCCATTAGGGTGTGGATGTCATCCGTTGCGGTGATCAGGGCTGTCTCGGTGCTGTGGTTGGATCTAAAGCCTGACTGTGAAAGGTCAAGAGGTTGTTTTTCTCCAGGTGTTCAGTGAGTTGGAGGTTGATGGCTTTCTCCAGGACCTTGGTGGGGAAAGGGACTAGCAAGATGGGTTGGTGGTTCCGGAGTTCTCTGGGGTCTGCTGAGGGTTTCTTGAGGAGTGGTCTGACCTCAGGGTGTTTCCAGACATCAGAGAAGGTGGCTGTGGTTAGTGAGGCATTGAGGATGGTGGTGAGCTGGCTGCTAATCTCGTCACTGCTGAGGTTGAAGAACTGGTGGGGGCAGGGGTCGGCGGGTGCTCCTGAGTTGATTGTGTTCATTAGCTTGGATGTGTCTGATGTGTTGAGTTGTTTCCATGCTGTGAGTTGGTGGTTGGTGGTTCTTGCTTGTCCACCATTTTCTCTCAAGTTGTTTGCATCTGCATTTTGAGGTGCGTAGTTCCTGGGTGTACCAGCTGGCTTGTTTGGGAGGTCTGTGCATTTTGGCTGATTTGGTGGGGGCAACTCGGTCGGCGGTGTTGGTGATCTAATCATTGAAGTTATGGACTACCAGGTCCAGGTTGGTGTAGTCTTTGGGCTGAGTGGTGCCAAGAGCATCGGTCCACTGTTTCTAGGTGGCTTTAGACCAGCTTCGGAAGGGGGTGCTGTGTACTTTGGGGGGGTGGGCCCAGAGATGGTGAAGTGTACGATGGAGTGGTCCGACCAGGTGGGTTTCGAGGTGTGGCTGTACCTGATTCTATTGCTGAATGTGAAGACAGGGTCCAGTGTGTCCTGCTTTGTGTGTGGGGTCTGTGACTAGTTGCTTGAGTCTGATGTTGCCCAGTCTTTGCAGGAGGTTGGTGGAGCTGGTGTCGGTTATGTCTACCAGGTGGAAGTTGAGGGCTCCCAAGAATACATAGAGCTTGGATTCAATGATGAGCGAGGTAATGAATGCAGCGATGGTGTTGCTGAAGCCAGTTCATTGTCCTGGTGGTCTGTATGTGAGGTTGCCTCTGATGATGGTGTTGTCGTTAGTGTGAAGCTGGAAATTCATATGTTTCATGATGGGCATGGTTTCGTCATTGGAGATGGTGCAGGTGATTTATTCCTTGTGTATAATGGCAATGTCTCCTCCTGGTTTGTTGGAGAAGTCGTGGTGCTTCATTTTGAAGCCGGTGGGAGTTGTCATGGCAATTTCTGGGGTTGCTGCTGGGGTTAGTCAGGTTTCTGTGATGAAGGTCACTTCTGAGGTGAGGGTGGAGATGGTGTCCCAGATTTTGGTGGCATGCTTGCTGAGTGATCTGACGTTGAGCAGGAGGCAGGCGAGTTTTCTGGGTGTGGTCTTGGCTTCTGGTGGTGGTGTGGCGCTGGTTGCTGTTGTGGTGTTCCACTGTGGGGTTTAGGTGAACCGGTAGCTGAGGCAGGAGAACGGTCCCTTTGTGGAGTGGGGTGAGGTGTGGCAGCAGTTGTTGTTACGTCCAGGGTTGAGGGCGCAAAGGTATGTGGCGGTGTAGCGATGGGAGTGCAGGGGGCTAGGGGACCTGGCGCTGGGCACAGTCCAAGTGCGGACGGGCGCAGAGGGGCTTGCCTTAGGTGCGCCTTTGGTGCACCAACTGTGCGGCTGCTGGGCACGGCCTTGCAGTGGCCTCCATAAGTAATCCTGGGAGGTGAGAGGGGTTATCCAGGAGGCGGGAGGGTGATGAGGAGCAGGGGGGGAAATGGCAGGAAGGCACCGACGGACTTGCAACCAATTAAGTGAAAGGAGCAGGAAATAAAGAGGAATGATCAACAGGCAAAGTTAAACTGAGAAGATAAAACTTACATGGGGTAGCAATATTACAATATACAGAGGCTAAAACAACACATGAGGTCAAGTGGCTTCGGAGTTGCTGGAAATGCAGCAGTACCACAGAGCTAGGCGGAGGCAGCAGGGGGAGCGGTGCAAGGCCAGGGGTCAAGGGCTGCTAATGGAGCCATGCAGTGGCCTCCATAAGTAGTCCTGGGGGTGGGATGGGTTATCTGGGAGGCGGGAGGGTGGCGATGAGCGGGGGGCAAAACGCCGGGATGGCGCGGACGGACTCACAAGCAATTATGTCAAAGGAGCAGGAAATACAGAGGATTGATCAACAAGCAAAATTAAACTGAGAAAGATAAAAATTACATGGGATAGTAAAATTACAAAATACCAAGGCTACAACAACAAAGGAGGTCAAGTAGGTCACCTGACCTGGGACAACAGGCTCGATCTGCCGGCTTTGGAGTTGCTGGACATGCAGCAGTACCAGGAAGCTAGGCATAGGGAGCAGGGGGTATGGCGCAAGACCAGGGGTCATGTTCATTAAATCTAGGTGGATCACAAAAGTTTGACATATTAAAAAGTGGGTTGTGGTTCTAAAATGTTTGGGAAGCACTGTCTTACAGGAATATCTACAGTCTTTTCAGAGGGCAGATGAAATACAAATTACCACTGACTTCTTTTTGGACAAAGATAATGATTCACTGGCTGCAACAGAACAGTGACTGAGAAGTCCAGATGAAAAAGGCGCCTATGAGAACATATACTCCGACCATGAAGTAAATGAATGCTGAACCCCTCACTTTATTTTCAGAGCAAATGTGTTGATCCGACACTGCTCCCCGAGAAGTGAAAAAACCTCTTGGTAATTGGCCCTCCTGAAGACACTTGGTGTATATTTGACTTTATCCTGAAACTGAATCTTTTACTGCCATCCATGCTCTTCCCCTCACTCATCTTAATTGTTTTTATTCCATATTTGACCGATTCTACTTTTCCATTTTACCATGTTCTTAAACTGTGTGGATATAGTATGAGGTCTGTGATTAATTTACACATTGAATTACTAGCCATCAAACTTTATTTTAAGTTTACATTTTTTCTTTTCATTATGGATCTAGACTGCTGCCATTTTTTTAACCTGCTTGCGGCGAGAACATGCTAACTACCTCTTACTGCCTGTGCTCAGGAGTGTAACGGGGATCCTTGTAGCCACTGCAGCGCGGGGGGTGGCAACCCTTCTGTGGGGCTTCATTCAGCCCAAGGCTAATGAATGCGTGTGAGATATGGGAGACTCAGGGATGCTTCATTGCATTCTGCAGGGGAGCCCCAGCATATTGCATTACCCCACTGCCTCTGCATTAACCTCTGAAACATGGTGGATAATTAGCAAACTGCAATTCTCATATTTAGTTTTTAGGTATGCGTATTGTCAAAACTGTGAAAATCGTGTGCAGGCAGTATACCTGTCAAATGCCAAATGTGGGGTTTAATGTGATTTCACATCACCCACTTATGCGATTATAAAAGTATGCTAGAAGGGTTGCCAAGCATTCCATGGTACTGATAGCAAGGCTGCTGTGAATCATTATGCTTTATACTTGAACGGTGTTGCAGCACCAGGAGTTTTGGATGTCGAGTAATCACTTTCACTCTCTCTTTTCCTGCATGTTTCACGGGATTTTGGTCAAGATGATTTTTCCGTCATTCCCGCGGCTCTAGCCATGACCACCTTTTAATCTGCACTAGTCCCTTTTGTTTTCTGATCTCATTGTTTGCCATTCGTTCTTTCTTTCATACTGCTGTGTTATGGTTCTTACCCTTGTATATAATAGAGCAATATTTACCGATCCATCTCTATATTTGATTGTATTTATTGAAGCCCCTGAAGAAGGGATCCATTATCCCGAAATGCATTGGGCATCATCCATATTAGAATGTTGAAGAACTCCATGATTTTAAAAATCACAATCAAGAAATGTTGTATACAATCCTTTTAAATGAATTGGATAGTGTTACAGCTAATTCATCTTTATTTGTGTCAAATGTGATATATTCACACAACTAAATAAATCAATGAATGTTAATTGAGAATTATTCAAGTTGTAATTTTGCATGTTTGTGCATATCTATGGATTATAAGTGAAGTTAAACTCCCGCTGTGCAGCCGGGTATCAGGTCAAGTGTCACTTGTTTGTTTTGAAACATGTCAGACTAAACCATTTGACATTTTAAGCCTATTACCTACAATAAATAGTTTAACTGTGAAGCCTGCCTTGAAGCCCACAATGCACAATCACACAATGTGCAGTAGTAAAGCAAGCAAGTTATGCTAACATACATGTAACTGCAGTAAATAGTGACCATAAGTACTACTTACTACATAGTCATTGTCATAGTCATACAGATATGAACAAATTATGGGCCTTATTCACGAAGGCAACCTGAGACAAAAGTCTAACTTTACGACTTTTCGTATTCACAGAGGTCATTTATGAGTCGTATCTTTATGTCCGCAGTCGGGCCGGAATCTCCGCACCCGGGCTGTCCTCTCCGCACCCGGGCCGTACTCTCTGGCTCGAGGTTTTTAATGGTTGAATGGTGAGGAGTCATGTCAATGGTTATATTAAGATTTGCCTACATACTGTAGGTTGTGATACTGGGGTGGACTGCAGTTGATGTGACAGTTTCTTTAGGCTCTGTCCTTCAGGTTTTTGAAGTCTTTTAGGCTTCAGAAATGGTAGTGAAGCAGAGAGTGGGAGACTGTGAGCCAAAATATTTGGTAATGATAGGATTCTTGCTATTGTCATTCCAAAAACAGATATAAACTGATTGTGAGGCTTAAGCAAGGAGTTTTGCTGAGGCTTTGAGGACCAGTGCAGGAGGTGAGAGGCGTGAGTTTGATGAGGAAGCCATGTGTAGAGGGGAAGAGTTGATAATTAAGGGTGGCCAAGGATTACCGAGACCATGAGCAGAGAGAGGCAGATGAAGATTAGAGTAGCAAATGGAGAGAGAAATTGTGTGTGTGAGGAAGGATCAAACATAGCTTACTAGATGTACCAAAGTATTATTCTCATGCAGCCAAAATTCAGTATGCATTGAGCATAGGGCCAAATGTACAAATATCTGCCTATGAAATATTGGTCAAACTGTATTTTTGTGACCAGTAAAACTTTTTAAGAGCCGATTTATCTACTAACAGGTTAGTTCTTTACAAAATCAGAATCGTAGTGGATCGGAATCCTACCCACCTCATGAATATTAATGAGGTAGGTAGCAAACTTTAACTCACTATGAGTGGATGACATCACAGGGATGGTAGTCAGCTGGGGTCAGCAGACCACCATATCAGTTATCGTATTTCAATAAAGTAAACTTTTTTTAAATGCAGCCCATTGACCTCAAATGATCCCAGGCTGTGTTTAAAAAACAAAAGTTTACTTTTTGTAACATTCACTAAGGGGAAGGGTGTCCCTAAAAGAATCTTTCCTTTTGCAAATGGGTTACCACCCCAAGTTGGGGTTTAACTTATCAATGATTTACTCCCGCTCTTTCGGTCCCAAACCATTGATACATATGGATAGGAATCAGTATTTTGAAGGTAACCTAAAACACGTCTCCTGAAATAGGTATTCTTTATCTATTTCTAAACCCATTTTTGGAGTTACCGACACTTAAAATGGGTTTAGTACATTGCTAATGCAGCCCTTTGGTCACAAACTCCAAATTGGAGTGTTTGAGGCCAAAGAGCGGCTTTGTACCTCTGGCTTGTTCTTTCTTGCAAGCTATACTTGTTTCTATAAAAGTGGAGAATAAAACCATCAAAAACAATCTGCAGTTAACAGGAGAAATTGCCTGCATCGAAAGCCATCAGTTCCTCAATTTCATTACAGCATGTGTTTTGTGTAAATATAAAAAATGCTTCCAAATTAAAGATGAGATTGTTTTTAACAAATCAGGAACGGCCAACCCCTTCAGGGCATCACTTTGAAATCATCAACAGAGACAAAGTGTCTCCGCTGCACTTTTGAATACTGGTCATCTTTGAAGTAACACAACATTAAGATTACATTAAGATGCCAGATTACCTGTGTCCTTTGCTTTGCAAAAAATCAAAATAGGGCTTTCTACTAAGGTGAATTTGTTTTTTGACATGTGTATGTTTGAAATGAACTTGGAACTTAAAAATCTAGGTTGCACCGTTGGAAGAGAATTCTGCACCAATTTTTCAGGATTACGTAGATTTTACTGGTACCGCCTGACAATATTTGAACCTGTTGACTAATGCAGAAATAAAATTAGGCCCCAGTCAATAGTCCAGATGTGCTAATATCAGTGCATAATCAGTGCTCTCAACTTGTTTCAACCAGGCATGAGTAGTGTATCCAGTGCTGGCTTTACTCTTTAGAGAATGGTCTTTGCAGTTTTGCTTCAACTGTTTCCTCTGAAAAATAGCACCTACCAGAATGATGGGAAAAGAGAGGAATTGTATTGAGGAAGTGGCTTGGTGCAGCAAGATGATGGTCGCCATCTAGTGAAGCTCCTGCTGGGTCCCAGGGATTTGATTTCATCCGGGCCATCCAGTGGGGATGTAACACATCCAGACCAGGTGGCGGAGGGCACCTGCAAATGCGGCGATGTTAGGCTGCTGTAGCAGTGGTCTGATGGGGCAGCACTACACCTTGCGGCCTCTGATTCCTGCTGCCACACCATTGTGAGTGCTACCTGCATGGAGATTTCAGTGGAGCTGTGACGGCGGCGATGACTGGCATTCGAACTCAGCTGGGGGCGGGGGCTGCAGAGGAGCTACAAAAGCTGTACAGACCTGATCACCCATGACCAGTGTGGGCAGCGGGGACAGGGGTCCACCTGCTCGGTGGTGTGCTTGTTCCCTTCTATCCAGAAGGTGGGGACTCCCAGCAGGACAGACAATGAAGGGAGCACCAGCGTACAACATACTAGGATGGCGGAATCATTGGCCCCTCTCACCACTTGGGCCCACACCTCCCCACCTCCATGAATAAACTGCCAGCAAATTGACGCACCAGGTGAGAACTGGGCAAGCTGACTAATTCTGGTGCAAATGTACTGGTCTACCCCCAGTAGCTGTGGCCCCCATTGAAAGTGCATGATGCAAAAGAAGGGGGGCCTTCAGAGTTCTGATTTTTGCCCACACCCAAAGAAGGCCTCTGGACAGCACAGATACGCACCAGAGCAGGGACAACAATTTGGACTTGAGACTACTGTGCCTCCCTGTGTTACACTCGCTTCACGGAAAAAACCTTGGGGCAAGAGGGGTCTCCTGAGGCACCACCACTGAGCCACTACTCTGCGCTGTTTTCCTACTTGGGGTACCTGCACTCTGTCACTCATCTGGTCCCAGTCACTGTACATGCCTCTCTGGCTGATCGGGATATGTGCTGGCCTGGTGTGATGGCGGGTCCCAATTACAGTGGTACCGCAGAGCTGGTTGCAGCCCACCCTACCGGAAACATTTCATCAGCCACTAACAGCCCCCTGGGGACATTTTACAGCTGGAACAGCGAGGGTATTGACAGGTCTCTTCCACAGTGCCCTTGCCTATAGGGCAGGGCCGCAGTTGGAACTGCTCCGCCCAGCGGAGGCAAAGCTGGACATAATCTTAGTGGCCATCACAGCCGCAAGAAAAGATCTGCGAGGAAGGGTGGACGCAGTGGTGACCGAACTGGGGCTGCTATGTAACAATCAGCGTAAGCTCTCCAACAGAGTAGCACAGATGGAATTGATCATACAAACCCTGCAGCCCCAGGCCACGGACCTCACTAATAGAGTTGCTGAACTTACAGAAAAAATCGGCTTTTTGGAAGGCAGGATGAAAGATGCAGAGGGCCGTTCAAGCCGCAGCAACTTGAGATTAGTTGGCTTCCCTGACGGCACAGAGGGGGAAGACCCTACAGAATCCTTCAAGGCCAGGCTGTAGGTCCATGTTGTGCCCACGGTTCTCTCCCCACTCTTCACGGTGGAAAAGGCCAATCATGTGCCCACACGGCATCTGCCGCCCGAAGCCCTCCCAAGCCCGGAGGTGGCTAAACTTTTGAACTACAGGGACAAGGACACAGTTCTCCAAATGGCAATACGCTAGGGCTCCATTACATATGAAAGTGTCTGGATTTCCAGACTATACCTTGGCACTCCAACGTAAACGGGAGTCCTTTGCAGGGGTCAAGAAGAAGCTACCAGAGGCTGGCCTGGTGTTCTGGCAAAACTCAAAGTTATTGCCCATCAGAAGACTTACTTCTTCACAGATGCCTGAGACTGGGTAGAGTGCCACTGTGAGTCATTGAAGTCTGAAAATGCCAGGCCCGCAGCAGAGCCCACAACAGTCCTAAAGGGGCTGCACTGGTAAACATGCCTGGAATGGAGCAAAGTCTCTGGCTGATGTGTCCACTCTGGTGTAGATGAGGCAAGACAAACTCATGGGTCATGGCCTTGGCAGCGGCAACTAGTATCCGTGACCTGGGAGATACTCAGCACAGTGAGGACTTGGAGGGGGCCTCTTATGACTGAGGGTCATAGACTTCCCACACCAGCAGCGTGTCAAATCCACTACCTATCATCAACCCACAAAAAGCAGAAGGCACTGTCTGAGGCCGCAGATGCCCACATAAAGCAGGCTGCACTGTAACCTGAGTGTGGGTTAGCCCCCGGTGTAGAGTTTTAACCTGGTGTCGCCCAGCAGATGCCCTCTGCCCATGCAGGGGCCTGACCCCACGCCATGCCAATGAAAACTAGTTAGGAACTGGTTATCATGGCCTAACATGGTACCGGACCCCCGGTGAGGGTGTGCCTGGTTGCAGGAGATTTGTACTCTTACTATTGTAGAAGATCCCCATATGGGGCGCTCCGGGTTGAGAGTCTCACCCGTAATCACTAGTTATTCCCCATGATACGCCCTCTGCTTTCACACACTGGGGTACCGGAGGCCTACATTTGTCACGTCACAGCCCTGGCAAATCTTACGATAGGTGTTAACTGTTTGGACAGTCAGATGTTACTCTGCCCACCTGGGGATGGGAGCTGAGATGGTTGTGTTGATTTCTTTATTGAGCCTGTAACCTACTATATGATGCTACCTATCTGGAGGAGGTCTATTGTTCTGGTGCCCCGGGGGCACTAAACTGTCCTCTTTTGTCATTCCCCTTTCTCCGCACGGCACCATTGATAATTTGTAAGTCCTAATATGGAATGTCTGCAGCATGACCACGGCCATGAAACGTCACTCTATCTACCAATATCTTAAACGTAGGGGCACCCACGTGGCACTCCTACATTAAAAACACCTCACCAAGAGAGAAGACCTCCATCTCAAGAAACACTGTAGGGGCCAGTGCTACGGGACTACCTACTCAGAATTTGCAAGGGGCGCTGATTTGGATTCACCCAAGGGTGCCCTTCTGCTGTCTAGCTGTGGAAATTGATCCAGAAAGGCAATATGTGTTTGTGCTGGGTACATCAGATGGCAGGGCAGTGCTATTCGAGAGTGTCTATTCACTGAATATGGCCCAGATGCCCTTTTTGGCACACCAGCCCACAATCTTTTTTCACTGGTCTCACATACCTTGGGCTGTAGAAGGTTACTTCAATTGTGTGCTGGACCCCACACTAGATAGATCGCATCCCCCACTGCCTCAATCCCCCATAGGGCATCTAGCAGCAAACTTCTCGCAATGGCTCACCCAATTGTTGCTGGCAGACAGATGGCATGTCATGCCAACAAGCTGGGAATACTTGCTTTATTCTCCAATGCATGATTTACATGTAAGACTAGACCGCATCCTCTGCCACACTACCGTACACCTCCTAGTTACGGATGTGGAATACCTGGGCTGGACTTTGTCTGATCATAACGCCTTACTAATGCAATTTGCTTGGGGCCAGCCCATCCCACCAGTCCCTACTGTGCGCTTGCAGCCAACAGCCCTGAATGACCCTGCGTTTCAAGAGTTGACCCGCAAAACTGTTCTTAATTACTTTACTGAGAATATCGGCTCTGCTACACCACGCTTAGTGGAATGGGATGCACTGAAGGTGGTAGCACAATGCAACTGCATCCATGCTGTCATTGAGGCATGGGAAATGATCAGTAGCAAGCTGAACCAGGTTGAAAATTTTCTACGCAGACTGAAACAATCCACATTGGGGGATGGTG
Organism: Calotriton arnoldi; assembly: GCA_963921515.1. NCBI lineage: Eukaryota > Metazoa > Chordata > Amphibia > Caudata > Salamandridae > Calotriton > Calotriton arnoldi. The sequence continues at coordinate 750,975 of CAWUFW010000084.1, read as the reverse complement.
CCACCCGCACAGCCCTGGCAGAGGCTAAGGACCATCATGCGCAGCTGCTCGACTCATGGCGGTGCATGGATTACAAGGCGCACCAGGCCAAGATCCATGTGGAAGGGGACAAGCCTGGCCGCTTATTAGCACGGCTACTCACCCAAGACACTGACTCAGTGCCAATAACCACCATCCACATTTTACCTGACTCCATACTGTATAACCAAGTGGAAATCCACAAAGCCTTTTTGCCTATTACAGCACCTGTACCATACTGACCCTGCCTGGTGCGCTCAAAGTGGAAGAGTTCCTCTTCACCGTAAACTTTGCACCTGATGCCAGCAGCTCGAAGGGGGACTCAGAATGCCCACATACTAAAGCAGGAGATCCGCGAGGCCATATGGGACTCACCCACATGTAAAACCCCAGGCCTGGGCAGTGTGCCAATAGAATTTAATACGGCCTACAAATCGCTGCTGGCCCCAAAATTATCAGCATCCTACAATGCATGAAGCATTGCTGGTCTTGTTACTGAAAACAGGCATAGATCCCCTGCAGGTCACATCTTATAGACTGTTTTCTCGGATGGGCAGCTACTATAAAATCTTCAATAACATTTTGGCAATTCAGTTGTTGGCACTACCCCCAGAGCTAGTGTACTCGGACCAGAATGGCTTTATACCTCGTAGATCGACACCTCTTAAAATAAGCCGCTTGCATCAAATATTATAGAAAGCCCCTAGGGTCTGGCCTTATTCTGCCTGTCTGGTTTTGGATCTCAGAAAAGCATTTGGTACATTAAAGTGGGAGTATATGTTTATAGTCCTGTGGAAAGTGGGCATAGAGGGAAGATTGCTGCAAATGGCTCAGCTTCTTTATACAGAACCTGTTGCGAGGGTAAAAACTGGTCGCTTGATCTCAGCTGCTTTTCCTATAGAAAGGGGAATGCACCAGGGGTGCCCTCTGTCCCTCTTACTCTTCGCTTTGGTGATGGAGCACCTCGCCCATCGCCTGTGACAGTCTATTCGGCATTGGAGCATGCCGCTGAAAGGTGAGACGCACGCTGTCTTCCTGTACGCAGACCATGTCTTGATCCACCTAAAGTATATACAGGAGGGAGTGAGGGAGATAGCCGACATCCTGGATGCCTTTCGGGAGACCTCTGGGTTGGGAGTGAACTAGGGTAAAACATGTCTGAACCCGTTGCACCCCGACTGTACACCATAAGCTATGGCTTTGGCCACTAATGTCCTCAAGTGGCAACCCCGCACCTTCAGTTATCTAGGAATTAATGTCTACCACTCCAGGCAGCACATGATACAGGACAACCTTATAAGGGCCACAAGTCACCTTCTAGTGTTCCCTCTCTCTCACAATTCAAGGCCGAAGAGCCTTCTCCAAGATGGTAATGTTACCCAGGCTATTATGTTATTTTGCCAACCTGACGGTATTATTTACCCGTCGAATATTTAGATCCTTGGACATGTTGCTAGGTGCCTTAATATGGAATAAGGTGTAGTAAGTTCCCTTTTGGACCCACTGTGGTTTTCCCTTAGTTTAGTGTATTACACATTTGAGGCTGCCTTTGTTTTGCACAGCTACACATAACACATTGGTTTCTTGCCATGATATTATTTTAGAAATATGTTGCACATGTTATTTGTTATTCAGTTCTTCTTCTGAACATTTTGTACAAGGTCGAACAACATGGTGCACTGTTTTTCTTGTGCCCGGCCAGCAACATCTCCTAATGCTTTCGGCACAACACGGTAGCACAGCTGCTGCTTTCCAACACAGTAATTTTTATCATATAAACTTTGATTTGCCCTTTTGGAAAGCAGAGAGGAGAATTCCAGCAGGGGAAAAGGTCTTGGAACGGGTGCACCAGCCTTTCGTAAACTGAGTTTACACGTATGATGCGGACCACCTAACTACAAATACCAGGTACGAGATCCGGTGCTAATCCCAGAGATCACTGATATATCCCTGTGCTCACATAGTGAGGGCAGGCCTAGACAGATATATCATTTGCCATGGTAGGGCTATTTATTGTATACAGTTTGCTAGTAATGTTGGTTTCTCTGCTTAGCTGTATATGTTTTCTAATCGCAGCATAACTGCTTCTTAATAGACTATGATAGTTTCAATAAATATTGTAATCTTTCCTTGTGCCTTTCTTTTGTTTAATATGGACATGCATGAGTGAGAAACGAAAGGTGATGGTTCCCTTGGGGACTAGAGGGTCATGTTCTAGGTTCCCAAATCAACTGTTAATCTGGGAAGGTTAGGAGTTTAAGGTGAGGCACTGTGAGCTAGTCAGATTTTAGGCCCGCAGATACTGATGTGGTAGATAGACTAATCCCCTACATTCTAACGTCCTGTTATCCCAAGGCACAGTTCTGTTTCCTAACAGAATCCCTGCAACAAAGGGAAGGCGCACAGTAGCCTTGCATAAACTCCAGCTCTCAACAGAGCGGGGGATTGGGGGCTCCAGTGTTCGAGCACTATTACCTAGCAGCGCAACTTCAATGCTCAACGAGATGTCTGTCCGGGCTTAACTTGCAGTAACGGCATGGACAAGGAAGAGATGGGGCTCAGAGCCTCGTAAGAGGATTGTTACTCCCGGGATCAAAACTACCCTCTGATGCCAATGACCTACTGCGTGGCACACGGATGCTATTGTATCATCCTCAATTGATTCTCCTTACACGTTGGGGATCCCCCTGTGCTTACTGACCATTTTTAGGCAGGTGGTGGGAAGTGAGGGTGCGGAACTCTGGGAATTGTTGGCGGGAATAGAGACGCTTAGAGACTTATTCCAAGGTGGAACACTGATATCATTTGAACATCTTGCTGAGCAGAAGGTCCTGCCATTCGGGCAGTTCCTAGTACATAAACAATTGCTGGTGCAAATGGAGCAACTGTGGGGTGCAACTGCCTCAGAGTCAGAAACCCACCCTCTGATCCAATCACTGTACACAATGGGCAACGGGCTATGGCTGATCTCCTAGCTAGCCAAGCCCTCTTGCACATATCTCAGGACCCCTTAGAATTGCTCAGGCAGGGGTGGGAACACAACCTCGCTCACCCTCTGACTCAGAAAGAATGGAGTTATGCAATTGCCTACCCTTGTTAGGTTTCAAGCAATGCTCACGTTCAGTATATACAATTTAAGTGGTACACAGAGCATATCTCACATCCACCAAACTGGATAAAATATATCCTGCTGTGCCGCCTGCCTGCCCCTGCTACCATGCTCCTACGGCGGACATGATCCATTTGTTTAGGACTGCCCACTGGCCAGTACATTCTGGTCGGAGGTCTGCTCTGCCCTTGCAGGTGCTACTGGCCATCAGGACTTGGACTGCATGACTGGATGCACACTGGGTCTACACTGGCCCAGGTGGGTAGCAGGAGCCACAGAGCGTTTCATCGACCTCGCCTTGCTGATAAGGCAACAGGCAATCGCAATGCATTGGAAGGCCTCAGCATTACCTAGCGTGGAGCACTGGAGGAGCATGCTCCTACGTTGGGCCTTGGCGCAATCTGTTGTCCTCTGCTTCAAGGATGCGCAAGAACTGAGGAAAAGTCCGATCGCCCCGGCGTGGGACAAACTGTCCGCTATGCTCCATGAAGATCCAGAGGGTGATGCTGGGTCTGCTTGATTGACACACAATGTGCATGCCCTGGACCCACGGCATCTAATGCGGAAATGTTACCAATCCATAGACATGACCCCCCACCATTCTGTAATTCCATGCGATACACAAAGTGCAGTGCCGTACTGCCGCTTTTTATTTTTTGTCGATGCTCAGATATAGCTGCACCATAACCCATTTTTCCAAAACCATTGCACAGGCTCGGGTTCACAGGTTTGCACAGTTTTCTTATTGCTCCATTTGTTCGATTTTCTCCTCCGTGTCTTGCCTGCTGGGCCAGTGAATCCTCGTGGCCCCTGGTACAGGTGGGCGAGTTAAACAATACAATGTACTGCTCTTTATGCGATGCTAATCGTGTGTTGTTGTGCCTATTGTGTATGAAACAGTATAAAAAAACAATAAAGACTTGGAAAAAATAAAAGAGAGGAATGGATTGGTTCCTTGTTGAAGGAGACCAATTTGAGAGCTCTGTACAATCTGTATAGTATTGAAATTCTGGAAATTGCACCTGCACAGGTTCAATTCATGTAATCTGGACCCTGGAGAGGTACTGTCTTTTCAGTCCTGTGCCAAAGTGAAGAAACTAAAACTTTGGGATCGAAATAATGCACTCAGAACAAAACCTCAAATCGAAATTTCAAACCTCCCAACTGACTCATAAAATGACAATTTCTACAATTATAAGCGGCGAAGTTCCCAGATTATTAAAAAAATGCCCTTCTGAAACCTAGCAAGAGAATATATACGGTTGTAAATGTTTCCAAAGCCAGTTACAAAGCTCTCCCACGCTACAGTACTAAAAGCTTAGAATAGCTTTTAAATTTTCTAACTTCTAGATAATAGATGTTCTCTGTTCGCTTTCCTTTTTCTGAATGTAATATATTCCTGGACGCTTATTTTAAGATGAACTGATCCGCTATTAATTCTGTATATTTAAAAATGGCAAAACACATTTGCAGGCAAAATGAGACTGGAAATGATAGGTCGTAGCAAAATACAGCCATAAAAAAATATGTTCAGAGCAAAAACAGATCAAAGAACTCATGTTGGCAAATTAAAGAACATGACAGCATTTCAAGCACACAATAAAATGAACTGCTTATGTGCGGTTAAAAAAAGGCGCAAGAAAACTGTTGTCAAAGTCACCTACAGAAGATGCAATGATGAAAGAAAGTGTAATATCAATGGTGAAGAGATAGCCATTTCACGATAAAAAGAAATGGAAGGTAATTGGTCGCGCAAAGTGTACAGCTGTTAGCAGTGACACCAAGAGATGTGGCGACAAAGCATCCACCAGAGAAGCTAATGAGAACAAAACAAAACACATATAAAAAGGTGACATTTGACCCACCTAACGAGCAGGTATTTTTCAGTCTACGGGACCAGATGCTCCTTTTACTTTCATTGCTGGATGTGATGATCATTAGTTTTTAATAGATATACTTAAAAGTTAGTACATTATTGCAGGATAGACCTCTGCAAAGAATAGATTTATCAGATCACTCCATGCCAGCAAGACTTGGCCTTTCTCTGTAGAAATCATTGTTGCGTAGCGTGTCTCATGTCATAAATATGGCTGGTGAAGTTTTAATTACACCTATGTAATCGGCAATATGGTGCACTTTACCAAGTAGTGTACGATTTGGATAAAAAAGGGGCTTAGTTTCATATCATACTCCCTAGCCCAGTCCCTATAGCTGGACGCCCCGCACTACATAGACCGGACATCACGCTGCAATTACTGTTTTATAGTATGTCACCTACGGGGTAGCAGGGAAGCACAATAGCTACCAACATAATCTGTTTACTTCACAGTGGCGACTCCTCCACTAAGGCAGAGGAGTGTCGCCCCATTGTTTTTCGCAGTGAAAAAAAAGCATTTGCAATGCAATCGGTCTCGCCTTTGGGACCTTATATGTATTTAGCTATGCAGCACATTAGCCTGGGTGCTGAAACATCTACTGTTCTTTAACATGGAGGGAAAGTAAGCACCAAACTGCGTGACACGCCAGGTATGGGAACACATGGAGAGAAATATTGCCTTTCAGCGGGAGATGGTATAGTCCAAAGCTCTGTTTTTAATAGAAAATCAGGGCCTTCGGTCATCATATCACTGAAAATACAAGATTTAAAATAAAAAAAATTGTCTACGGGTGCTCGTGGAAGACAATTTCTATGGATTGGAATTTAGATAATGCTAAAGTGATTCTGGTATTTTACTGACCTCTGCTGGTCGTTTTCTATCAAGAAAGTTAAATAGAGGCAGTTGCCAGAAAAAAAAAAAAAAGAAAGTCCCTCAGCAGAAAGCAAATCTGGTATTTTACTGACCTCTACTGGTCGTTTTCTATCAAGACAGTTAAATAGAGGCAGTTGAACAAGCAGAAAGCAACTCTGGTATTTTACTGACCTCTACTGGTCGTTTTCTATGAAGTCAGTTAAATAGAGGCAGTTGAACAGAAAGAAGTCCCTAACCGGAAGCAGACAAGTCCTAGGGCTGATCTCCAGAGCCCACAAAGTACATACATATATAAGTATATACTAAAGTATATACAAGAGGTCTCGAATGCTCGACCCAAAAAGGAAAAATAAACTGATAACTCAACTTATCATTTTATTTGTTCCTGCTGCGGTGTCTTGGCGAAGCGTGGCGAGGCGGATCTGCTCTGCTCTCAGAGCAGGGGGTGGAGTAGTGGCCACTATGTAAGTGCGCATGAATGTTTGGCTAAACATTCATGCGCACTTTGCATGTTCTCCACCCAGGCTGCATTACTGCCTGGGTGGAGAACATGCCCAGGCTCCCATTCCCTGGCTATGGAGAGGCTTGGAGCCCGGGTGCTTCCTGCTTCCTGTTTGCACAGAAGAAGCCAGGAAGAGGACGGAGAGGACGGAGGAGAGGTGGCGGCCGGCCGGCAGGTAAGTGATTTTCTTTTGCCCCTCCTCCACCCCCTCTTCGCCCCTCCCTGCCCCACTGCTGCTTTCCGGGAGCAGCCACCACTGGCACTTCATAAAAAAGAGGAAGTTAGCTGCTGATCGGCACGGACGGCAGCTCCTAGGGCAAAACTTTGCAGGATCAAGGTTCACAAAGCTGCCATAGTTCCAAAAAAAACAGAATTGCAAAATCAGCAACTTAACTTCACTCTCCTCTACTTAATGGCATGGTACCAGAGTATCAGCTCCTAAATATCGTTGCACCATAACATCGTGATCAAAATATTGTGAATGAAAAATATTGCGGGACAAAATATCAAATGTAAATGCCTTGTTTATTTCTTTCTGTAAGTAATACAAATGTTAAAAATATAGATGATGAAAATCTATATTAAAATATCATGGTATTTAATATGGTTTCCATTTATATCATAATGTGTATGTTTATTTAAATACAAATATGTTTGTTATAAGATGTTAATTTTTTTTAAAAAGCACAATTATTATTTTATGTGGTTTACGGGCTACTTTGGAAGTTTCGGTGGGTAGTGTTTTAAATTGACTTTTAATTTTAATTTCTAATTTTTATCATGTTTATATTTAATTATTATTTATTTATCTCTGAATTTTAAAACTTTTCAGGTTCATCGACTGAGATATTTTTTAAACAGATATTTTTGTTGGATGGCTCATGGGTTTTTGGGTGGGCAGTGATTTATTTTCTAGTTCTTTTAATTAATTTAACATGAATACATTTACAATTATAATTTTCTATGTAATTATGTGAACTGAATTCATTACAAATCATACATGTTTCAGTAAAATGGGGTTTCAGAAATTTGGGAATTTTTATAATTTTACTTTTACTTTTGATGGATTGTGGGATGCATTGGGTGGATAGTGATTTATTACTAGGATGAACCTTGCATGTTAAGTTGCTATTGTTGTCATTCATAAAAGGAATTGTCAATATGTTTCAAAAATCTTTTCAACAAAATTCAAACTGCAGTTAATTTTTAAAGTTAATTTAAAAATGTATATTTAATTGTTTCTTCAGTAATTGATTTTGTTTATTTGGCTTCTGATATTTTAGGCTTCATCTATGTGTAAGGATATCTACAGAATAAAAAATCATAAACATTGATTTTTGACATAAGGTGATATAGTTTGTACCACAGAATTAAAAAATAATAATGAAAATGTTTTACAATTGTGTTTATTGAACTGTATATTGCACAGACCCCTATTTGTTTGCTTTATTATTTGTTTGCAGAAGTGGAGTTAAAATATGAAATATGACACATACGATTTTGCACTTTACTTTAGTAAACCTGCCTCCCCCTCAAATTCTGAATTTAGTCCAATGTTTGTGGGATTGAAGTTTGAACAGTAAATCTGACCTCATGCCCCAATATATGCACTTTCCAGAATGTTTGTGGGTTCAGAGTTAGATATATAACTATGGCCCCTCAAATATTGTTGAGCATAATGTTGAAATGGTGTTGTATTAGTCATTTTTAATTAACGATTACTGCAACTTTTAAAAGTGAGTTTTTGGTTGGTAGCGAATACGTAAAAAAGCAAATAATATAATTAAACAGTAAAAGAATATTTTTTACATTTTACAATTTATAAACAATATCTTGACATAATAGGATTACATTACATATAAACATAATTAAATATCATGCACATTAATAAGTGTAATAATTATTGTAGACAACATACTAATATTAGTAATAAATAAAACATTACATTTTGAATAATTATGTATTTTATACACATTTAATAAAAAAACATGTATATATAAAAGTATGAAAAACAGTAAATGTATTTTAGATTTAATACTAACTGGAAAACATAAATAGTAATGTATTAACTAGTAATAATAGAAAACTGTTTATCATATTCTATAGCAAATTATATAGAGGAACTAAAATACATGTATTTTACATTTAGAAACATTTTATTATACAAACATAATGTATGGGCATCTAATAATAATATGGAGAAGGAGTGTAATTGTTTTAACATATATAACAATTTCTATGAAAAGTTACATTTTTTCAACACTTCTCTTGAAATAAATATTTGTGTGCATATTTTTAAGTTCATTAAAAAATTAGATACACACTGCATAAATTATTATAACACTTTTACAGCATATTCCTACATCAACTGCAAAGTATGTGCACTCTCTTTTTCATTTTCATTTATTCACCATTGTTGAGTCATTTTATTGCCCAGTTTTGTCAGATGAGGTTAAGAAAATCAAATGATGTTATATTCAGTTAATAGGTTGGAAAGTGTACTTCAAGCTGTTTTTGATTTAATTGGTTAATTTTGAATCTATTGGTTATGGTTTTTAAAAATACATTACTGTGCTTTTTTTTATTAATACATTAGTGTGTATTTCTTGTTTAGTGAAGGTTATACTCAGGGGTGGGTAATTACTAAGTGATGTGCATATTGGTATAGGTCCTGAGGTTTTCAGCTATATATAATCAAATCGATACAAAAGGGGATGATGGACGGAACGTTTGAGCCAATCAAACACTCACCCCCAGTCAACTGATCTGGGTTTAATCCATCATCATTCTTTAGCTCACTCCACCACCCCAGTTCAGACATGGCCATATGCAAATCAGTCTGACCCTGTGCCTCATGGGAACAGTACAGCCCGAACTGCCAAGCCATGTCTTCCCTGGACCTGAAACAAGCATCCTAGGACCGGTTTCTGGCATTCCAGCCGTCATCAGCCAGGCTTGCTTGAATCCAGTGGCAAAGTGAGCAAGGGACCCACGTCTGGGCATACCCCCGCCAACTTAGGGCGAACAAAGCGATACAAAAGGGGATGATGGACAGAACGTTTGAGCCAATCAAACACTCACCCCCAGTCAACTGATCTGGGTTTAATCCATCATCATTCTTTAGCTCACTCCACCACCCCAGTTCAGACATGGCCATATGCAAATCAGTCTGACCCTGTGCCTCATGGGAACAGTACAGCCCGAACTGCCAAGCCATGTCTTCCCTGGACCGGAAACAAGCATCCTAGGACCGGTTTCTGGCATTCCAGCCGTCATCAGCCAGGCTTGCTTGAATCCAGTGGCAAAGTGAGCAAGGGACCCACGTCTGGGCATACCCCCGCCAACTTAGGGCGAACAAAGCGATACAAAAGGGGATGATGGACGGAACGTTTGAGCCAATCAAACACTCACCCCCAGTCAACTGATCTGGGTTTAATCCATCATCATTCTTTAGCTCACTCCACCACCCCAGTTCAGACATGGCCATATGCAAATCAGTCTGACCCTGTGCCTCATGGGAACAGTACAGCCCGAACTGCCAAGCCATGTCTTCCCTGGACCGGAAACAAGCATCCTAGGACCGGTTTCTGGCATTCCAGCCGTCATCAGCCAGGCTTGCTTGAATCCAGTGGCAAAGTGAGCAAGGGACCCACGTCTGGGCATACCCCCGCCAACTTAGGGCGAACAAAGCGATACAAAAGGGGATGATGGACGGAACGTTTGAGCCAATCAAACACTCACCCCCAGTCAACTGATCTGGGTTTAATCCATCATCATTCTTTAGCTCACTCCACCACCCCAGTTCAGACATGGCCATATGCAAATCAGTCTGACCCTGTGCCTCATGGGAACAGTACAGCCCGAACTGCCAAGCCATGTCTTCCCTGGACCGGAAACAAGCATCCTAGGACCGGTTTCTGGCATTCCAGCCGTCATCAGCCAGGCTTGCTTGAATCCAGTGGCAAAGTGAGCAAGGGACCCACGTCTGGGCATACCCCCGCCAACTTAGGGCGAACAAAGCGATACAAAGGGGATGATGGACGGAACGTTTGAGCCAATCAAACACTCACCCCCAGTCAACTGATCTGGGTTTAATCCATCATCATTCTTTAGCTCACTCCACCACCCCAGTTCAGACATGGCCATATGCAAATCAGTCTGACCCTGTGCCTCATGGGAACAGTACAGCCCGAACTGCCAAGCCATGTCTTCCCTGGACCGGAAACAAGCATCCTAGGACCGGTTTCTGGCATTCCAGCCGTCATCAGCCAGGCTTGCTTGAATCCAGTGGCAAAGTGAGCAAGGGACCCACGTCTGGGCATACCCCCGCCAACTTAGGGCGAACAAAGCGATACAAAAGGGGATGATGGACGGAACGTTTGAGCCAATCAAACACTCACCCCCAGTCAACTGATCTGGGTTTAATCCATCATCATTCTTTAGCTCACTCCACCACCCCAGTTCAGACATGGCCATATGCAAATCAGTCTGACCCTGTGCCTCATGGGAACAGTACAGCCCGAACTGCCAAGCCATGTCTTCCCTGGACCGGAAACAAGCATCCTAGGACCGGTTTCTGGCATTCCAGCCGTCATCAGCCAGGCTTGCTTGAATCCAGTGGCAAAGTGAGCAAGGGACCCACGTCTGGGCATACCCCCGCCAACTTAGGGCGAACAAAGCGATACAAAAGGGGATGATGGACGGAACGTTTGAGCCAATCAAACACTCACCCCCAGTCAACTGATCTGGGTTTAATCCATCATCATTCTTTAGCTCACTCCACCACCCCAGTTCAGACATGGCCATATGCAAATCAGTCTGACCCTGTGCCTCATGGGAACAGTACAGCCCGAACTGCCAAGCCATGTCTTCCCTGGACCGGAAACAAGCATCCTAGGACCGGTTTCTGGCATTCCAGCCGTCATCAGCCAGGCTTGCTTGAATCCAGTGGCAAAGTGAGCAAGGGACCCACGTCTGGGCATACCCCGCCAACTTAGGGCGAACAAAGCGATACAAAGGGGATGATGGACGGAACGTTTGAGCCAATCAAACACTCACCCCCAGTCAACTGATCTGGGTTTAATCCATCATCATTCTTTAGCTCACTCCACCACCCCAGTTCAGACATGGCCATATGCAAATCAGTCTGACCCTGTGCCTCATGGGAACAGTACAGCCCGAACTGCCAAGCCATGTCTTCCCTGGACCGGAAACAAGCATCCTAAGACCGGTTTCTGGCATTCCAGCCGTCATCAGCCAGGCTTGCTTGAATCCAGTGGCAAAGTGAGCAAGGGACCCACGTCTGGGCATACCCCCGCCAACTTAGGGCGAACAAGCGATACAAAGGGGATGATGGACAGAACGTTTGAGCCAATCAAACACTCACCCCCAGTCAACTGATCTGGGTTTAATCCATCATCATTCTTTAGCTCACTCCACCACCCCAGTTCAGACATGGCCATATGCAAATCAGTCTGACCCTGTGCCTCATGGGAACAGTACAGCCCGAACTGCCAAGCCATGTCTTCCCTGGACCGGAAACAAGCATCCTAGGACCGGTTTCTGGCATTCCAGCCGTCATCAGCCAGGCTTGCTTGAATCCAGTGGCAAAGTGAGCAAGGGACCCACGTCTGGGCATACCCCGCCAACTTAGGGCGAACAAGCGATACAAAAGGGGATGATGGACGGAACGTTTGAGCCAATCAAACACTCACCCCCAGTCAACTGATCTGGGTTTAATCCATCATCATTCTTTAGCTCACTCCACCACCCCAGTTCAGACATGGCCATATGCAAATCAGTCTGACCCTGTGCCTCATGGGAACAGTACAGCCCGAACTGCCAAGCCATGTCTTCCCTGGACCGGAAACAAGCATCCTAAGACCGGTTTCTGGCATTCCAGCCGTCATCAGCCAGGCTTGCTTGAATCCAGTGGCAAAGTGAGCAAGGGACCCACGTCTGGGCATACCCCGCCAACTTAGGGCGAACAAAGCGATACAAAGGGGATGATGGACAGAACGTTTGAGCCAATCAAACACTCACCCCCAGTCAACTGATCTGGGTTTAATCCATCATCATTCTTTAGCTCACTCCACCACCCCAGTTCAGACATGGCCATATGCAAATCAGTCTGACCCTGTGCCTCATGGGAACAGTACAGCCCGAACTGCCAAGCCATGTCTTCCCTGGACCGAAACAAGCATCCTAGGACCGGTTTCTGGCATTCCAGCCGTCATCAGCCAGGCTTGCTTGAATCCAGTGGCAAAGTGAGCAAGGGACCCACGTCTGGGCATACCCTCGCCAACTTAGGGCGAACAAAGCGATACAAAGGGGATGATGGACGGAACGTTTGAGCCAATCAAACACTCACCCCCAGTCAACTGATCTGGGTTTAATCCATCATCATTCTTTAGCTCACTCCACCACCCCAGTTCAGACATGGCCATATGCAAATCAGTCTGACCCTGTGCCTCATGGGAACAGTACAGCCCGAACTGCCAAGCCATGTCTTCCCTGGACCGGAAACAAGCATCCTAGGACCGGTTTCTGGCATTCCAGCCGTCATCAGCCAGGCTTGCTTGAATCCAGTGGCAAAGTGAGCAAGGGACCCACGTCTGGGCATACCCCGCCAACTTAGGGTGAACAAAGCGATACAAAAGGGGATGATGGACGGAACGTTTGAGCCAATCAAACACTCACCCCCAGTCAACTGATCTGGGTTTAATCCATCATCATTCTTTAGCTCACTCCACCACCCCAGTTCATTGGCGGGGGTATGCCCAGACGTGGGTCCCTTGCTCACTTTGCCACTGGATTCAAGCAAGCCTGGCTGATGACGGCTGAAATGCCAGAAACCGGTCCTAGGATGCTTGTTTCTGGTCCAGGGAAGACATGGCTTGGCAGTTCGGGCTGGACTGTTCCCATGAGGCACAGGGTCAGACTGATTTGCATATGGCCATGTCTGAACTGGGGTGGTGGAGTGAGCTAAAGAATGATGATGGATTAAACCCAGATCAGTTGACTGGGGGTGAGTGTTTGATTGGCTCAAACGTTCCGTCCATCATCCCCTTTTGTATCGCTTGGTCAGCCCTAAGTTGGCGGGGTATGCCCAGACGTGGGTCCCTTGCTCACTTTGCCACTGGATTCAAGCAAGCCTGGCTGATGACGGCTGAAATGCCAGAAACCGGTCCTAGGATGCTTGTTTCGGTCCAGGGAAGACATGGCTTGGCAGTTCGGGCTGGACTGTTCCCATGAGGCACAGGGTCAGACTGATTTGCATATGGCCATGTCTGAACTGGGGTGGTGGAGTGAGCTAAAGAATGATGATGGATTAAACCCAGATCAGTTGACTGGGGTGAGTGTTTGATTGGCTCAAACGTCCGTCCATCATCCCCTTTGTATCGCTTTGGTCGCCCTAAGTTGGCGGGGGTATGCCCAGACGTGGTCCCTTGCTCACTTTGCCACTGGATTCAAGCAAGCCTGGCTGATGACGGCTGAAATGCCAGAAACCGAACCTAGAATGCTTGTTTCCGGTCCAGGAAGACATGGCTTGGCAGTTCGGGCTGGACTGTTCCCATGAGGCACAGGGTCAGACTGATTTGCATATGGCCATGTCTGAACTGGGGTGGTGGAGTGAGCTAAAGAATGATGATGGATTAAACCCAGATCAGTTGACTGGGGGTGAGTGTTTGATTGGCTCAAACGCTCCGTCCATCATCCCCTTTGTATCGCTTGGTCGCCCTAAGTTGGCGGGGTATGCCCAGACGTGGGTCCCTTGCTCACTTTGCCACTGGATTCAAGCAAGCCTGGCTGATGACGGCTGAAATGCCAGAAACCGGTCCTAGGATGCTTGTTTCGGTCCAGGGAAGACATGGCTTGGCAGTTCGGGCTGGACTGTTCCCATGAGGCACAGGGTCAGACTGATTTGCATATGGCCATGTCTGAACTGGGGTGGTGGAGTGAGCTAAAGAATGATGATGGATTAAACCCAGATCAGTTGACTGGGGGTGAGTGTTTGATTGGCTCAAACGTTCCGTCCATCATCCCTTTGTATCGCTTTGGTCGCCCTAAGTTGGCGGGGTATGCCCAGACGTGGTCCCTTGCTCACTTTGCCACTGGATTCAAGCAAGCCTGGCTGATGACGGCTGAAATGCCAGAAACCGGTCCTAGGATGCTTGTTTCCGGTCCAGGGAAGACATGGCTTGGCAGTTCGGGCTGGACTGTTCCCATGAGGCAAAGGGTCAGACTGATTTGCATATGGCCATGTCTGAACTGGGGTGGTGGAGTGAGCTAAAGAATGATGATGGATTAAACCCAGATCAGTTGACTGGGGGTGAGTGTTTGATTGGCTCAAACGCTCCGTCCATCATCCCCTTTGTATCGCTTGGTCGCCCTAAGTTGGCGGGGTATGCCCAGACGTGGGTCCCTTGCTCACTTTGCCACTGGATTCAAGCAAGCCTGGCTGATGACGGCTGAAATGCCAGAAACCGGTCCTAGGATGCTTGTTTCCGGTCCAGGGAAGACATGGCTTGGCAGTTCGGGCTGGACTGTTCCCATGAGGCACAGGGTCAGACTGATTTGCATTTGGCCATGTCTGAACTGGGGTGGTGGAGTGAGCTAAAGAATGATGATGGATTAAACCCAGATCAGTTGACTGGGGGTGAGTGTTTGATTGGCTCAAACGTTCCGTCCATCATCCCCTTTGTATCGCTTGGTCGCCCTAAGTTGGCGGGGGTATGCCCAGACGTGGGTCCCTTGCTCACTTTGCCACTGGATTCAAGCAAGCCTGGCTGATGACGGCTGAAATGCCAGAAACCGGTCCTAGGATGCTTGTTTCCGGTCCAGGGAAGACATGGCTTGGCAGTTCGAGCTGGACTGTTCCCATGAGGCACAGGGTCAGACTGATTTGCATATGGCCATGTCTGAACTGGGGTGGTGGAGTGAGCTAAAGAATGATGATGGATTAAACCCAGATCAGTTGACTGGGGTGAGTGTTTGATTGGCTCAAACGTTCCGTCCATCATCCCCCTTTATATATAATCAAATGTCAAGATTTTTGGGGGGTGGGAATGTCTAATTTTTATTTATAAATGGAGAAGATCATCCCTGAAGATCAATAATTCTGAGACTTGCATCCTTTCTATTTTCTATGGGTGTTTTAAGGAAAATGAGTTTGAACATTTTATTAAATTTCTGTTCCATTTTTCAGTTTTCTTTTAAAAAAAATATATTTTACGCGCGCCTCCACTATACACAGTCTTGTCATCAATTATGTCATTTCAGATATTGCAGTGATGTCATTGATCATATGTGGGGTAATTAGCGGTGCATGGCAAGGGTGTGAGTTATAGTCACTTTAGGGCATGAATAATAGTTACTGGTGATAAATAAAACTGATGAATTTCAAGTTTAAAACATTACGTTGTCACTCAAATTGTCACCTAAATATAGTGTTACTGTTGGAAGGTTGTTTATAATAGGTGCAGGTAGGAACCTACAACTAGTAATAACAGCACAATCACAAATAAGGTTAAGTCAAGTCTCAATAAAATGAATCCTTGCTCAACCCGTGGTAGTTTGGCATAACTTCGGGGACATGTTTGCAAAGCATTTAATATCATCAAAACAGCCAATAGATAAAAGACACAACACAATAAAAATTGAAAAACAATTTATAAGAATAGGGAATATTTTTATCATTAAAGTGATGCCACAACAACAAAAATTCAATGTAGGGAACCTGAGATATGAATTTTGAAAGTTTAAATAACAAAATGTGCTTTCTAGCGCAAAAAAGTGTAAAAAGCCAAACGCGGCTATCTGGCCACGCTGGGCCGGGACAAAATCAAAGTTTCAGGCTGACCGCAATAGAGTATGGGTCGGATACGATGAGCGGTTGGGCCTGGTCAAGATTTTACCTTCTGACTTTGTCACTTTTTTAAAGCTTTTTCTGTTGACGTCGAGCGATCAGGTCCTTGGATCAGGATTTCGATTCGATGATGACGGCCTGCTGCAGCACAATGCCTAGGTGATCCCTGGAGGTCTTTGTTTTTGTCGTCGATGGCGAGGAGCTATGGAGCTTTCAGCAGGGCAGACCTGCGCGGTCAGGCCAAAGTGCAGTTCGACGTTGCCGGCTTGACTCTCATTGTCAATGCTGGTCTTCTTCTGGAGCTTTTTCAAAAAAGTTGGCAACAATTTCCCAAACTTTCAGAAGTTCTTCTCTGAAGGTCCCTTGATACAGGAAAGGGTTCCACAGCACTAGCCATGGGGTTAAAAGCTTTGATTTGCCTCTTGGGGTCTGGGACTCCATCTTCTACAATGCACCTGGTCAGTCCAGGAAAATCCAGGTGAAGCTGGCCAGCTGGAGTTGTCCTTGTAGTGGATGTTGCAGGTGGCTTCTTCCAGAACTTTTCTACCTATTGTTGCTCAGGGAGTCCACTCCATATCCTTAAAGACAAAGTCAGTCTTGTGCAGAGCCTTTAGAGTGCAGCAGGTGCACTCCTTCTGAGTGCAGTCCTCAGTTGTACATTCCAAGGGTTCAGCAGTGCAGTCCTTGTTCTCCAGATGTTTCAGGCAGAGATCTGAGGTGTTCTTGCAGCTCTTCAATATTTATTCCCCATTCTGGGCTGGCAAGGGGGGACCTCAACCAATGGGTTTCAAGTTGCCACCCTCTACCACAACAACTTCCTAGGAAGTGTGACATATTTTTGTCCCAGAATGCACATCTCTTCAAAAATAAAAATGAAGAAAATCTCTCTTTGGAGTTTAGATCTGGCTAACTCAATCCACAGGTGTGGCTAACTCTTCCCTACCCTCCCCTTCCAGCCCCTTTCCTAATCAAATTAGAGAGGTTCCCATCTGGCTGGGGATCAAGGAAGTGGGGCTGGCCTGGGTCCTGTGACATCTGTGCTTCTACCTTTGAAGACCAGTTTATCTCCCCAGCCCCCTTCCTGCCACTGGCTTCTCCAGGAAGCAAATCTCCTCCAACCAAATGGCTGTATCATTTCAGCCCCAGGCCTCTTCTCACTTCATAAGGGAGCAGCTTGACACAGGCTGTCAAAGACTGGCAGATCAGAAGAGGCTGCTTTAGGTAACTTCAGGAAAGTAAGTTCTAAAACTCCTTTCCTGCAATAGTTGTAATGCAGACCTTGACAAGTCGTTGGATTTATTGTAACTATTATTCTAATACTTTGAATTATGTTGCTAGCTCACTCCTGTCAAATGTTAGACTTTATTAAAGTTTAATAAAGCCTTCCCATGTTAGCCTATGGAGCTAGCAGCAAAACGACTTTGGCTGTTTTTTACCTCACCAGGGCATATTAAAACATATGTTATATGGTCCCTGCTTTTTATAACAAAGCACTCTACCCTTGAGGCACCTATGGCAGACCTAAAAAGGTAGTTTTATACTTTGGAAGTACTTTTAATTCCAAAGACGAATTTCATCACAGTTTTATTTTAAAACCAGCCTGCAAGGCAGGGCTGGCTTTAGAATAACATCAGACACCACAGTCCACACTTAAGTACATTAAGTCCACTGGGGTCTCTAAACCTACATGCCTTACCAAATATTAGGGACTTACAGGTAGGTTGTCTGAGTCAATTGTGATTATACCAATTACCATATACTATATACCTTTTAAAGACAAAAAACTGGCCCTGGTTAGCAGAGACCAGGGCACTTTCAGAGTCAGTAACCACCAGTTTCAGTCAAAAAATGGGGGTGATTAGGGTAAAAAGGATGACTTTCCTACAGTTACTTTAACCATTGTTACTTTCAGCAAATTTCTAAGGTTTTTTTAAAATGTGAAGTACAATATAATTATAATTCCTAACTATAATATTACTTTAACCTTTGTTTTTTTCAGTGATTTTCTATGTTTTTTTAATGTATAGTAATAATTTATTTCCATCTGTGTGTGGGGTGGGGTTGGCCCTTGGGCTAGGCCTATGGCCTGGCCCTGCATCCAACCCACTGCGGGCAGCTATTGCCCTGCTGCGCACCGCCTTCATCCGTGAGCGTTGTAGGGCTGGTCGCATGGCCTGGTTTTCACAGGCAAGCAACCCCATGTCATTCACAGCCTTCTGGTATGCACAGCATGCAGTTGATCTCGCAGGTCCTGGCCACACCAGCATCAGGGTGTGGAAGCTGGAGGAGGAGACTGCGGTTACCTGTTTCTTCATAGATAGCTTGCTGTCCAAGTGGATGTCGAGGTTCCGTGCGTGGTCTGTTGTGGTGGGGGATGGGCCAAGCTCAGCAGGCTACCATGCGACATTCCATGGAGAGGTTTTGTTCACAAAGATGAGGACTTACGTCTTGTCCGTATTGAGCGTTATACAATTGTCCTTCATCCAGTTGGCAACATTCGTCATACATCTGTGGAAGTTGACTCTGGTGGTGTAGGGGTCTTCTGACAGCGAGAGGATGAGCTGGGTGTCGTCGGTCTAGGAGATGATGTTGAGTCCATGCAATCTAATGGTGTTGGCCAAGGAGGTCATGTACGTGTTGAAGAGGGTGGGGTTAATGGATGACCCTTGGGGGACGTCGCAGATTATATTCCTGGGTTTCGAAGTGAACTGTGGGAGACGGATTCTTTGGGTTCTTCCGGTGAGGTACGAGGCAATCCATTTGAGGGCGTCTCCCTGGATTCTGATGTGGTGGAGTCTGTTGATCAGAATGTGATGGGGGACAATGTCGAAGGTAGCTGACAGGTCCAGGAGGATGAAGACTGCCATTTCGCTGCAGTCCAGGAGGGCCCTGATGTCATCGGAGGCTACGATCAGGGCTGTCTCAGGACCCTGGTTGGCTTGGAATCCAGATTAAGAGGGGTCAAGCAGGTTGTTGTGTTCCAGGTTTTCAGTGAGTTGCTGGTTGATTGCCTTCTCGAGCGCCTCTGCTGGAAAGGGAAGCAGTGAGTTAGGCCGGTAGTTGTTCGGTTCTGCTGGGTCGGCGTATGGTTTCTTCAAGAGGGGCCACACTTCAGTGTGTGTTTCCAGTCCTTGGGGAAGGAGGCCAAGATGATGGAGGTGTTCAGGCCTTTCTTGAAATGAATGAAATGAAATTGGGATTTATAACGCGCACTAATACCCAGAGGTGTCTAGGCGCTAATCATCTTGCTCCCGAGGTTGAAGACGTGGTGGGGACAGGGGTCCGTGGGTGCTCCTGAGTGCACGGAGTTCATGATGGAGATTGTGGCTTGAGTTATGAGCGGGTCACAATGGGGCCAATGTCAAAAAGTCACAACACCAAAGTATAAAAAGTGGGCCTTTTGACTTTATCAAGGGATTAACAAATCAATCCATACAAATTATATTTATTATCTTTCTATAAAAATCACCATTATTTTTCAACAAATGTATATTTCTGTGATTCACACAATGCAATGTTTAATAATAGTGATTATTATAAATGTTTAATCAAGTTTTAATAAAAATAAATAAAGTCAACAACTCTGTGAGTGTTCCATTCAATATCATTTTTATTATTGCATTTTGTGGGCTGAAAAATGCTAAAAGAAAGACTCAGAGACATATTGTTTCTTTTAAAATAAAAACATCATGTCTTAGAATCTTTTTTTAAAAATTTTTAGGCCACAAAATGCAATCATAAAATCAACCATAAGATGGCTTTACACTCCAGCTGAAGAGCATAGAGCACCAGCTAGGAGTGTTTTTGAAAAAAGATGGTAAGTTCTCCTGGGGTCATCGATTTAATGACCCAGGAGAATTACAGTTTTTTCTTTGATATTGCTGGGGGGCTGCTGCATGCCTTGCAATCCTGCACAGTATAAAAAAAAAATGCTTGGCAGTGCCCCTGCTCCTTCAAGGGACAACACCATGGTAAAAACAATATGTAAATAGCCCTTGTAGGGCATTATGGGGCTCCTGCCCCTCATTTATTCTTCACATAAAAAAAATCCTTTTGGGTATATGTTGGAAAAAGAGGCAGTATCTGTGAGGCCTGCACAAATAACATGACTACATTTGTCCTTCACTGGGAACCAAACACCCAATTGTAGCGCCTGACTCTCAGAGGGTAGCGTTGCAGAGCAGTCTGAGGCTTTACTCAAGGGAGGTGGTGTGGGCTAGTAATCGCCATTGGCAGGTGCGCAGAAATAACACTCAATAATTGATTGTCCAGTCTGTACTTTGCTTTATAAAAGTAAGAGTACATTTATTAAACACACACACTACTCAATACTATGCACCAATTTACAAATATACATAAGCTGTTGGAATTACTTTGTGACATTGCGTAACATCTCCACCCCTCCCAAAAGGGGGGTCTAGTACCACCACTCCCATGTATGCACATCATCTTGCCCCCTAATGCAGTGTGTTGAGCATAACCTGGAGCGAGGGCCCTGCGCACTGGCACCATCCCAGTGGCGACCCACCCCATTACCTCAACACGCATTAAAAATAGGTTCACCTGCCCTAGTGACACATAACCCTGACTGAGCATCTTATATTGACCATACAGTATGCACCCCTACATATTCCGGGCTAACAGTCTGGGTTGTTCCTCATTTAAGCGCAGCAGCAAAAATACATGTTTACGCACACTTTAGAATGACAATACTCGGCACCTTTGTTGGACATTAAAATGCGTTGCAATTACAGCCCCTAAAGGCATCACAGATGAAATCACAGGATTACGCATATCCAGCCAGACACCCCAGCAGGAGTGTCTGGCAACATAACCCACTTTGCTTATGACATCACCTTACACAGGTACTTCACATTACATATGTGACCTTCAGACCCTCTAGAAAGGAATAACAGTTAGTAAATGCAGTGCTGGTGCAATTACACCTCTTCACCTCTTCACCTCCAGGGGATGCCCTTCTCCAGACATCCCCAACTCAGCCCTTCACTCCTTGAGGCACTTCTCAAAACACCCTCAGCTGTAGAACAAAAGTTCCAGCCTAAAGGGAGTTAAATACTGGCTGAGCCCTTGAGGGGTTATTCTTTTAAAATCCCTATGACACTTAGGGAGGGACTTTTCTTCGTGCTGGGGGGAGACTGCGCTTCTCCAGCAGCTCCCCCAGCACCTTTGCGCCTGTGTGGTGGTGACCCCGTTCTCCTGGGGCCACCACAAGCCAAGAAAACGCTGTTTTGCCCTTGCAGGCCGATCCTGGCCTGCAAGGCATTATGGGATTCGCCGCATAATTGAACAGCGGGTCTCCCGCTGCTCCGGGGAGAGCCGCGATGTGGGCCTCCGGCCGCTTTGGCTGCCCGTTGGAGGGTCCGGTCCCACCCGGACCCTCAGATAAGCTCCTACGGCTCAGGAGCCCACCCCTGGCCGCTCATTCCCATTTTTTGGGGGCCCGGTCCCACCCGGGCCCGGGCGCTGACTTCTGGGTGTTGGGGGCCCTGGTCCCACCCGGGACCCCACAGACTCTCCACGTGGGAGGGCAGCCCGGGGAGCCCACCCCCGGCTGCCCCCGCGCGGCCCGCAGCCCCGTGTGCGGCCGCGGGAGCCAGCACCTTCATTCTGGTCTGCCCGCTCCGGCAGGCAGACACGGAGGTTCCCACCGGTCCGGCGGACCTCGGGGGAGTGCAACGGCACTCCCCCGCCTACCTCCCACTACTTCTGGGGCCCGGAGAGGGGGTCCCGGGCCCCCAGGGCCATCTTCACGGGGGGTGCGACGGCACCCCCCGGCTTTGCTTCGGGGCCCGGGGATGGGGTCCCGGGCCCCTGGGGATATCTTCACGGGGAGCGCGACGGCGCTCCCCGACTTTGCTTCGGGGCCCGGGGATGGGGTCCCGGGCCCCTCGAGACCTCCTCGCGGGTGGGGGGCGCAACGGCGCTCCTCCGCCTCCTCTGGTTCGGCGGGGGCCAGGGTGGGCTCCTGGCACCCCGTGTTTGGGGTCATCTTCACGGGGAGCGTGACGGCGCTCCCCGGCTTCCCTTTTCTTAGCCGGGGGCCAGGGTGGGCTCCTGGCACCCCAAAGGGCACAATCTTCACGGGGAGTGCGACGGCGCTCCCCGGCTTTGCTTCGGGGCCCGGGGATGGGCTCCCGGGCCCCCGACCTCCCCTTCGTGGGGGGTCAAAGGTCGCTCACCTTCTGGGGGCCATAGCTCGGCCCCTGGGGGACCGATCTGCCCCATTTTCGTGTCCTTACGCTCCTGGCGGCCAGCCACTGGGAACACTCTCCTTCGCCCTCGGGGTCCCTGAGAGGGGGATTCGGCAGGGAGCTGTCTTCACTGGCTCCCTGCGCCAGCCTTTCGCGCGTCTCCCTCCTTGGCCTCTCTTCTCCCTGCGCAGAGGCCTCTGCTTCTGCGCACTGGTCCTGGGCTCTTCTTCTGGTGCTGGCAGGGCCCTGGGGGACAGTCAGGGGTTCCTCCTTCCAACTGCCCATTGCCAGGCTCCAGCACCTTCCGCCTCCGCAGACCACACCCAGGAGAGAGCTTCCCTTCCTGTGCAAACACTTTTTAAAAGTTGAGTAGGGGCTGGCAGGAAGTCTCTGTTTGTCCTATCAAACAGCGACACATCACTTCCCTGCCCCTGCTCCCTCCTCCTGGTACAGCCTCTGGGCTTGTTCAAAATGGCGTCGTCCAGGGTCTCTGGCCACATGGTCTCTGAAACAAGACCCTTTCCCCAGGGCTGCCTTCACCTTGGTTCAGCTTGGTGCCTGGCACCCAGCGACAGCTGCTGATGGATTAGCCTGTAGCTCCACCTATCTCCTCTCCTTGGAGGGAAGATCTTTGCTCTGGGAAGAAGGGTCATTAATCTAACCTGCCAGGGCCAGACCCCAGCCAGGGACTCAGAGAAATATGACATTCCTGGAGGACCCAAAAGCAGTACAAATATGACTTTGGACTCTGCAGAATACTTCTTTTCACATCCGCTACCGTGGACGTTAGTGCGTGTCTGGAATCTGTAGGCCTTATGGAAGTTAATCTAACACATGGGCTCCACATTCCCATAGGGGAATAATGAAGTGAAAAACACAGTAAAGCACCCTGACTTTCCCTGGCATGTTCCTTCCTAGTGTATAAGGCCTATTCCGTGTCACCACCCAATTCTGCATAAGTCCTGCCACACCATTCACTTCGTAGCTGCTCCCGGGCTGCGCACGCCAAGAATCTCCCCTGCGCAGCCCCTACACGTGTGCACACGCATGTACACAGGTGTCTGCATGTAACCAGCCCGGTGCCCCTTACTCCAGCTGCTGCGCAGCGGCCTAGTCAAGCTAGGGGGACACCAGTAAAATCCACATGCAGTCTCTTCCATCATGAGTTCACTGTGGATGAGTCCCAATTTTCGAGGCTCTCCCACAGTAAAAGCTCAACAATTAGGTGCTCAAAAAGCGAAAAATCCGGGCGGCCCATAGTGTCAGAACCACCTTCTAACACACGCCGCGCCCAGCTGAATCCTACAGGGAAGAAGTAGCCACTCTACATGGGTACTCTTCCCGTAGTCAGCGATAACTAGTTATAAGGGGTTCTGACCAGACCCCCCTTACTCACCAGTTATCCACTCAGACCACCTACTCCTCCCATCCATGAAATCTCCACCCATGACAGGGATCCCAGACTACCCTAAGAACCCTCCGGGCTCTAGGTTAGATACCTCTAGGTCACTCATGGTCTACATGGACTGAGCCTCACTAGGCCCACCTTTGCCCTTGGGCATGCAACACTATGCCTACCCCTCCTCTGGGCAAAGGTACCGTGCCTCAGCACCCTCGCGGTCCTCTGGGGCAGGTCTACCTCCCATCCCCGGGGTCCCTAGCTGGTCTCCCTTCCGGAGTTTGTTCCAGACAGTACCCTCTCTCCGTTTGGTCCTTGCACCCCAAAGATGCAACCTCTCTGGACCCTCTCCCTCAGCCTGCCGCTGAGGTCATTCTGCTGCCACCACCCTTTCGGGACGACTGGCTTCCCTAAAGAAAGCACAGCCACTCGTGCTTTCCCCACACAGAAAAGCACCCTTTGGCCACTGGCCTGGCTCCCTGATAGGACCTCAGACCGGCCTCACTACCACACTGGCAGTGCCAGGGAGGAACACTGAGGGTGCCCCGTCAGACATCCTACAGCTCATTCCCCCCGTCAGTAGCTCCCTACGGAAACTACCCCGGGAACCTAGACCCCTTCCTTGTTCTCCGCTGCGAGAACAGGGCCTATGCACCCTTCCCTACGAGAGGCGCGCTCTCCTCCCAGAGTACCCTTAGAGAGCCTGTGGGCCCCGAGTTAGCTAGACCCAGGCCCACTTCTCATGGCCCTCCCCGGTCTCCCAGCAGCGCCTTGGGAGACCGCCCAGGACCTACATGGTCCCTGGATGGCCTGCACCACCCCTTATGAAGAGCAGGGTCCCCTCCCTAAGATAGGCCCTACCTGCCTTCAGGGTAGCACGACCACACCAAGCCAGGACCCTAAAGATCCCGGCTAGGCCTGCACCACCCCTTTGCGAACCACAGGGTCCCGTCACTTAAGATAGGCCCCACCTGTGTTCAGGGTGGTACTACCTTGCAGAAGTCCACCTCCTGCCCCGAGCTAGGGAACACCCCCATGCTCCTGGTCCTTGGGTTCCAGACCCACAGGACCTACCGGACTGGTCACCGTCCACCCGACCCTGTCGCCTCAGGGTCCACCATTAACCCTTCACCTGGAAACTAGGGAGTACATCACCCCTCTCCGATCTCCACTGGGTCAGTTACCTAGCCCACCTAGGGTCCCTAGGGGCTACCACTACCCACCATCACTCAAGAACTACCCTCCTCTGGGGCCACCCCCTACCAGGGGCCACCCCTGGGTCGCTCACCTCCCCACCAGTTAACCTAGGGGCTCTACCGGACACCCAACTCTACCACACCCTCCTCCCACCGTGGGAAAAGTTCCTCGGGGTCCCCCACCATGGGAACCCCTGGGGCGTTACTACCCGGGGTAAAGAAACCTCCTACCCACCCTTCCAGTGGTTTTGGCCTGCGCCAATGCAAGTACTTCCAGCGGGGGAAGAATACCTGGGGCCCCTTCTGTGGAAACCCTCCCTGCCCTTAAAAAGCACGGGAATCTCCCAGGACCCCCTCTTTCTCCTGTCCCCCACAAAGGTCAATCCACCCCGACACCCCCACCTGTGATTTGGTATCAGTTGCTGTCCCTATCTCTTGAGGAGACACCCTCCTCATGCAGGTGTAGTGTATGTAGTGTTAGGGTTCAAAGGTGTACAATATGGCTCAGAACATTTGTATGCAATCATTTCCTGGAAAGCACCATCCCGCTAGCACATGATCATCAACATAGCGCGGGCATATCAATACAGTTTACATTTCAACCATAATATCTTCACATGACACGTATGTGCGCGGGGCTTTTGTCTTGTGGATTGTTACCTGCCTTGTTATGTTGGCCTAGGCCTGGCTGCCATGCTGCTTTTCTTTGCGCACGTTACACTGAGCCGGGCTTCCCTCGCCCTTTGCTCGTGCCAAGTTCTTTTGCACTGTCTGCATTTTCTGTTGTTCACCTTTTTGGGCTCAGTCTGCACAAACATGTACAAGGTCGCATAACAATGTATTTTGGTTCTTCCTGATATGGCCAGTCTCGCGCACCCAGACATAACATTAGGTGCAATTGCCATGAAGAATTTGGTATGCTTTTAATACTGTGGTTTACTAGCGCTTAACACACTTGGAGAAATCCCTTTCAGTGAGAAGAGCTATGATGTCCTGCTGATGTAATTCTGCATCTAGAGACTGAGGTATGGGGGTTCGCTAGTCAAAGCCCAGAGGTCTTCTATTATTATAATAAACTATCTTACTGCAAGGGAGGGTGGTAATGTTATTTATACGTTTATCCACTGAGCTCTGAGATGCTTTCCCCGTTTGTATTCTATGGAATTGTAACCATGCTGCTTATATTAGTCATATGCATTATGCTATTAGTACTGACACGTGTACTGTACATTAGAGCACGTAAGTTGGAATAAACATTTTAACCTATCCAGTGTCTCTTCCTACGCATCTTGTGGACAAGTACGAGTGAGTGACGAAAGAGTGTTCTTGCTTCTGCGAGTCCTGAGATAAAGATACCGTGTTCTGGGTTGTCCAAACATTAGTACTTGGGTGCTAATGGGATGCTAAGCTAGTTGGGTTGGGGTTTTTGGGTGCTACGGTATATGGTGGCAAACCACTGTATTCCGGGGTCCCATTTTCCTGTGCATAGCTCTGTGTATGTGCAGAAACCTTATGACATGGCGCGACCACCGTGGGGCAGCTTATCTGCGAGACGCTTGAGTAGTACTTGTGCTTGTACACAAACCCCTCGCGTACGCTTCCGGAGGCGTATGTGACGGTGAAACCTCCTCTATTGAATGTTTTATAGGTTCTTTCAAGCTTGATATTATTAAAAAAGGTTAGTTAATAGACCCATTTTTGTGCTCCCTGTTAGGTTGTCGAATATATCTGTTTAGTCATGGCTGGTGTGGCGATTGCTGCACATAGTCGAGGGGCACTCCGAGACCACTTACGGGTGTATGGAGTGCCTGATACAGGGATCGATTTGGTCTTTGTGGTTCAAGCCGATCCGGCTTACCACTTTGAGGTGTTTTACACTTGGATCACTTTTGAAGCGGTGGAGGCAGATGATAATCTGTTTCATGAATATAAGCCCACCGCTATTCCTGCTGCCTATCGACCCTATACCACTCTTGAAGTACCTCTCACGGCTTGGCAGCACCGTGTTTGGTTTAATGGCGCCCTACCACAACCAACTACCGCAGTTCGTTTAGGCCCCTTGTCAATTCAGGGGGCCACTTGGCCTGTATTGGCCGGGTATACCCCGCATCCAAATTATCTGGCATTACCGCTATGCGAACTGCGCACTATGCATACCGAATTGGTACGAGTGCATCGAGCCCTAGTGATATACGTTACAGGTAGTCTACATGGAGCTGCTCCTGTAGTCGCAGGCTATAAGTCCTGTCATGGTAAATTCTGTGATGGGCAAACGTCCACAAAATAAGGACGACTATCCTTACTGGCTTGCAGAAAAGTTCGATCAGATAGAAGCAGTGTTTCCCCATACATCCCCAGTAGATAAACACCGCATCCTCACGATAAGTTTGCCAAAAGACATAATCCCCGATTTGACATCATGTGAAAACTGGGGTAAGGTATTCGCAGCAGTTTATTCAAAATGTTTTGGAACTCCTTCCATGACGGTTCTACCCTCTGTAATTAAAAAAGTACAGGATGAACATGGCCCTGAAGCAGCTGTGGAATTAGGGATGAGACTAGTGGG
Source organism: Calotriton arnoldi (assembly GCA_963921515.1). Classification (NCBI taxonomy): domain Eukaryota; kingdom Metazoa; phylum Chordata; class Amphibia; order Caudata; family Salamandridae; genus Calotriton; species Calotriton arnoldi. The sequence continues at coordinate 723,355 of CAWUFW010000084.1, read as the reverse complement.
AGTGTTTGATGTAGTAGCTGAGCTGATCCTTGGAAATGTCAAGGGCGATGCTATGAACTTTCAAGTAGCGAATGCTTTGGCTTTGGTCCCAGAGTTGGACAGGCCCCGCGAATTACCGAAAATTATTGCCCGGGCTTATAAAACAATTGGAAGAAACAGCCTGGGCAACAAGCCTTTTGTAAAAATGCAAACTCAATCGCAAACACAAGTTACACAAGCAAAAAGTGCATCTGAGAAAGATGATAAACCGGTCTTCACTAAAAAGAGTTGGAGACAGAAAAAACAGGGTAAGCAACAAAAGAAGCCGGGGTCGAGAGGCGCTTCCCCAGTTTCGGTTTCTTCTGAACGTACTTATGATTTACGTGATAGGTCAAGGATTAAATCACCAGAAAGGTTTCAGAGCTCTGATACGCGTTCTCCTCGTTCTTCACAGGCCCAGACGTCGTCACAGGCTGGTGGAGGAGGACGGCAAGATAGAGGAAGGGGCCGAGAGGCTCCCCAGGAGCGAGACCAACCTCGACAACAAGTCAGAGGGAAAGCAGAAGACTTTCACCTTCCTCGACCGCAATTTCAGAAGAAAAAGTTGCCGCTGTCACAGCGAAATATGCCTCAGACCGTGAGAACGAGACTCCAGAATTGGACGTGGGCAGTGACCCTCCTAGACAGCGCCGCGGAAGTTACCATAGTGCGGGAGGCGCTACGTCCTCATATGGAGGCGACAGCAACTGAAACATTCGTTACTGTAGAGACAGCTGACACGAGAGTGGCACCCCCTGACAGACTATATAATATAGTCATACAAATTGAAGGTGACATACCGCGTGAAATAAAAGGGATTTTTTGGGAAAATCTAACCTCTTCATATGACATTTTGTTAGCGGAGGTGGATTGGCCACCCCCATTCGTTTTAGCTGCACATAAAGGAGAGGAGGTAATCCTTCCAAGCTTTTCACGGCATGTCCCAAAAGACAAAGCTGAAGCACTTGCAGCTGAGTGGGCTGTGTACCTGGCACCAGCGTTATACCGCAACCATGTGGGATGGGATGAAGAATCACCTCCTCATGCAATACCTTTGCGGTCACTACCGCAGCCACAACCCCAATATCCCATAAAACGGCAGGCAAAAGGCCCCGTCTCCGAAATTCTGACACAGTTGGAATATCAGGGAGTAATTGAACCATGCGTATCACCTATGAACAATCCCCTTTTCGTGGTTTCTAAACCCGATGGATCGTACCGCTTAGTTTTGGATTACCGGCATTTAAATTCTCATTGTCGGAACTTTGCGGTACAGAATACACATAGTTCTGCGCTTGTAGACAGTCTTGTTCGTAAAAAATATAAAACGACACTTGACCTTTCAAACGGTTTCTACACGCACAACCTAGCCCCGGAGAGTGGTCAATGGACCGCATTCACTTCCGGTGGTAAATTATTCCAGTTCCGGCGTTTACCCATGGGCTACAAAAATAGTCCGGGTATATTCGCCGCCCGTGTTGTTTCTTTGTTAAATGACATTGATCAAGACGCATGTTCGTACGTAGATGACATCTATCTGACGGACGACGAATTATTTCAGCATTTGTCCCGTGTGGACCGCATTATTCTTGAATTTGCGGAGCAGGGTTACAAATTTAACTTTGCTAAATCACACATTGCTGAATTTACAGTTCTGTTCTTGGGCTATGAGCTCAACAACGAAGGTAAGGGCTTAGCCCCCATTTCTTGGAAAAATGTGCACATTTGTGCCCCCCAAATACTCTGAAGAAACTTCAGTCTTTGCTGGGTTTCTTGAATTTCGGGCGTACTTACATTCCCGAATATGCCCAGCGTATCAAGCCTTTGTATGCTTTGATACAACCTACTTATTCAAGGTCTTGCTGGCTGCCTGAGCATACCTCAATTCTGCAGTCTTTGCAGACAGACCTATTGGAGTCTAAATATCTTTTGACTCGTGATAATCACACAAACCTGGTGATTAGAATAATTCCGGGGGCGGTGGGATTCACATACTTAACCTTTAATGAAGGTGATACAGTACCCATCGCATACAAGTCACATCTGTACACTTCCGCTGAATTGCGCTTTACATCTGTCGAAAAAGTTCTAACTGCAGTGCAAATGGCGATTCTAAAAGAACGCGCACTGGCACAGGGTAAGCGAATTCTGGTGGTAACACCCTGTCCTGCTCTAGAGGCAGTAACAAAGGCAAGTGTACCGAACTCAAAAGCAATGCATCCCCGTTGGATACAATGGGCTACATCCTTGACGTCTTCGGACGTCACTTTTGTTTTTGATTCTTCTCTTCAGACTCAGGAGTTTTTGCAGTATGAATTCGTTCATCCTCCTCCTTTGTTTTTACTACCGCTTGAGGATTACAAATGTGTGATCTACACCGATGGTTCGGCGCAACCGGCCACTGGGTCCAAGCACGCTTATTCAGCTGCATGTGCTATTGTTGCGGGTTCCTTTGTAGATGGAAAGTTCAAATCCTCTGCAGTGCATACTCGCACACTTGGAGATAGTACCGCACAATTGGCCGAGCTGCATGCATTGCTACTTGCACTTGAGTTCGCTTCTCAGGATGAGACCACTCTTATTGTATGTGATTCTTTTTACTGTGTACAATCTTACAATGACAATCTGTTTTTCTGGTCGAAAAACGACTACAAGGACGCAAAAGGGAGCACAATTAAGCATAAAATGCTTTGGGTTCGAGTGGCAGAATTGCAACAACGTCTGCCCCTCACACAGGTGGTTCACACCTTAGGCCATCAGCGGGTGGGCGCACACGCTATTGGTAACGATCTGGCAGATGAAGCTGCCCGTTCAGCAGTAGTCACGTGTTCAGTAGCAGCGGTTACCAGGTCCATGTCTAAAATAGACCCTGTAATATTAGCAGCTATTGCTGCAACCAAGGAAGGTAATAATTACCCTACAGGTTTCCCTTCCAAGTATTCTTACACATTAAGTCCCGATCAGGTTCCTTATGTAACTATACCTGACGTTGGAGATCGGCTGATCCCCAACGCGGACCGCAGGAGTGCCTTGATATCAGCTGCACACGAAGGCATGGCTTCTGCTCATGCAGGTGTATCAGCTACGGTTTCCATCTTGCAGCAGCGTTATTGGTGGCGTGGGTTATATAAAGACACTCGTGCCTTTGTGCTTTCTTGCGACGTTTGTCAACAGATTAAGCCTTCCACGGTAACACGTCCACCACAAACACCGCTCTGCATTGCTAACAGACCCTTTGGGTGTGTTTACTTGGATCACTGCGGTCCATTCTCATCAGACACTGCCTATAAATACATCTTAGTGGCAGTGGACTCGTGCACACGGTTTCTCTGGGTCTGGCCACAACGGAGTGCTGACGCCCGAAATGTAATCAGGGATTTGCGTGTCTTTGTGGGAATTTTCGCATGCGGCACCTTCCATTCGGACCAAGGTCCAGCGTTTGCCTCTAGGGCTTACAGGGATGCAATGGCTTCGCTTGGGGTGCGGGTGAAATTTTCGTCTCCGTATAGGCCTGAGGGCAACTCTATCGTTGAACGAATGAACCGTGACTTAAAGCAATCCTTAACAGCTAGGGTTATAGGTACTGGCAGGAACTGGCTGGCCCATTTGTATACCGTTCAGCGTGCACTTAATAATCTCCCTAGAAGACCTCTGGGTGGGCGGACCCCATACGAAATGCTCTTTGGCATAAGAATGTTTGTGCCTGACCTTGAGGGTCCAGACATCGCGGCGCAATCCGCCAAGTTTGATGTAGATAACCATTCTGCTATGTTACAGGACTTACAAGAAGCCCGAGACAAACTTGCAACTACACATTTGCCTTCAGCCACAGATCCTGCGTTGCAGATTCCGGTAGCCGGCTGGCTTCCAAAGGTTGGAGAACTGGTTCGAGAAAAGGTTGAAAACAAAAAGAATTCGGCCCCTCTTTTCGTGCACCGGTTCCAGTTCTGGGCTTGAAGGGAACACGTACAGTCATTTTACCACCGCTTCCTGGTCGCAAGGAGAACAGATACATCTCAGTGGAAAATGTCAAGCTACAGCGCCTGGCCGATCCTGAATAGTGTCACACCAGCGGTCTCTTGTCCTGCCATTTATCGGACATATGTTCGTGGCCCATCTACACGAACGGTCGCTGATGCTGTAATTGAGATGGTCGATTTGCCTGAATCCTCTATTTTGCCTGAAACTATAATTGATCCCCAACTCTCCACCAACATCGACGAGGACGAGTATACCTATCCTGCATCTGAATCGGTGGCACATCAACCAACAACGCCACTAAGCCCGACTCGTTATTCCTTTGATTCGGATTCCACATCTTCAAAAGTTCCATCCAAGTTCAGTATTTTTGTATCCTGGTTTAGAGACAATTTTTTGATTCCACCCTGGACATACATCTGGTTGGTACTTTTCTTGATTTTTTGTTCATGTCCATTGGCTTTGTCACAGTGTTTTTTCTACTAATCAATGGTCACTATTTACCTGAACGCTCTGCTGTAGACTATGTTTCTGGAACTTTGGCTCCTCATTCCTCGTCTCACATCATGAAGCGTGACCACACATTTGTGAACATTTCAGCCTTCCCAGTTGCTGATGGCATCGTATGGGATGCAGTGAACTATCAAATCCATGGTCCGACGGAAATTATTAATGTACCTAATGTCCTTCGTGTTTCAATGGGTGATGTAGTACAAAATAATATTCATTCTGATGATTGGGATGTGCATGCCGTTGAAGCTTTGTTTGCCGATTTAAAATATTATGCATCTTTTAATGCTGAAGATTTATATATGAATTCCGCTAATTATGCCGATTTGTATTGTTACCAACATTGGGGTACTCATTTTCTCCATAAGCCCAGTGCCCTGCGTAGTTCTGTTAACTATACCCAATGGGAACATTGTCCAAACCCCTTGCCAGGTAGCTCTCAAACTTTACGAAATAAGTTTAATTATTTTACTGATTTTAATCGGTCGAACCCTGCATCCTATTATTTTAGACTAAATAACACATCAACTCAGAAAATTATGTTAACACACACCAAATTGCTTTATTCAGGTTCCTTTCTAAGTGCCCTAGCTGTGGGTGGTTATGAGTACTGGGATAATACAGTGGATTTAAAATCTATTTGGGGCTCCAAGCCATGGCAGGTACAGGGAACCGAGGCATTACACCGTGCTTGCCTCATCCCCACACAAATTATGTTCCTCAATGTCTCCATCTATCAGACTACATGTTGGGGCTTAGCAACCACTAAACAATTGAATACTCCATCAATACCATCCCTGTCGAGTTTTCCCAATGAAAGCTCACGATTCAATATGTCCCTCGTGTCCCTGCAGGCTCTGTTACAGAATAATTCGTTTAATGTTTCTGAGCTAGTGCAGTCACCCTGGTTGGTATGGCCTACATCATCTAATGCATGTCAAATGCGTTTTCACGATTCTGGTGCTAGCTACACACAGAATAGGCCTGATCCGAGGTTTACTGATGCCCGTACTGTCACTACATACTCTGTTGGTAAATTATGCAAACAATGGCTGCAACATTCGTCCCTTGATTCTGTTAAACAACATTTGTCCCTCCTTACAGGCAATATTGATCTGTCCGACTTTGTTTTGGGACCTCGTGGTCCCCGACCTAAAAGATTCATTTATGAGACATATAATGAACTCTGGAAGCTATCACAAATGGAAGCTGCTTCCCGTCTTCGGGAAATAGATCAAGCAAATTTGGAAAAGGTGCTTGCTGTTGTTGACAATAGTATTAATACCCTGTCTTCTCGCATTTATACTTTAGAGAATATTGTGTCCTCTGTTGTCGATATTGTACAAGATGATGTTTCTGTGTTATATCATGGTCAGAATCAATTGCGCTCAGTTATGCAGTTTGCATGGACTTTACAAACGCTTAAGTTAGGTAAAGTGCCTTGGCATTTTTTGAACACCTCTGCCTTGTTTCTACCTTTTAACTTAACTGACAAACAGCAATTTATGTCCATGAAAGATGCAACTTACACTCTATTACATATCGAAAAGATGGATCCTTTGCCGTTCTCTGTTGCAGAACTCGATTCTGCTGTGTGGCTAGTTCATGGGGTTATCGCTTTACCTTTTTCCTTATTTGAATTTGACTCGTGCATGAAACATTACCCTGTGGGCCGTTACCAGCCCTTGGGCAGTGCTTTCCTGCATGAACTTTGGTCCTTGCCTTTCATGTATAAATGCCTTCGGGACGGCAAGGAAGTCTTTCTCACGGGGGAGTACTGCGACTCGACTATGGGTCATTCGCTTATTTGTAAACACATTAAATTGCATGGCTCATGTAGCGTTTCCTCTCCTAATCTTGCTTGTGTGCTGAAAGGTATTCCTGCTCCTGTTATTTCACCTACTTTCACTCTCCTTTCCAATGGTAGTTATTTACTTTTAAATAACGAAAACTGTTGTGGCCTGCAGGCTGGCATTCCTTACATTGTAACAGTTTCGCACAGGGTTGTCTGCTGCAAAAATGTGCTTTTTCCTCCCCCTCATGGCAAGGTTGATATCTCTATTTGGCCTTCCATCCCTACCATGGAAGCAGATTTCAATAGACTGAGCAGAATAAAGGCACTATTATTAAACGAGGAAGTTATGCTCACGTCCGCCCGGGAGACATTCATTCTCCAGGTGGCGAGTACCCACAGTGAAATACAGGCCCTTTTAAACACTAATCTCCCCCAACATTTTGGGGAGTTAATACATCGTATTTTTAACGCATCTAACACTGAAGGCCTAGTACACTTTTTTAAGGTCGTGGGGTCGGGCTTGGTGTCCTCCTTCCAAACTATTTTTGGTGTCATCCCGGCTTTCATACATTCTATTTTTTCCAGTGTCTTTGGCGGTTTCCCATTGATCCTCGCTTTAGCGGCTGGTGTCTTGCTCTTAATTTGCTTTCTGCGCAATGGCTGCTCCCCGATGGGACCTGCTCGATCCAGAACGCCTCCAGCTGCTCCGTGAGCGCCTTTTGGCCGGTTTTGGTGTCTTGCCATTGGCGACACTGAGTGTGTCATATACTCTTTCATTTCGCTTTGCGTATTTCACTTGCGTGCAACCTGTGATGACTTGTGTCCGCTGTCCTTTCACCTGGACTCTGGATTATTGCCTCTCCAATTCGTCATTGTCTGTTCCGGATTTTGTTCAGTTGATGGGTCCCTTAGAGGCCCATGAGCAGGACTGTTCCGTTGCTGGCTGTATGGCGCGTGCGGCTGCACTGGGGATTTTGGCGCAATGGGATATCTGGGCGGCTGCCCAGGATCTCCTACAACGAAGCTGTTTCAATTATCACGCAAGCTGTCCCGCATTGCTTCTGGATGCTCCCTTTGTTGAGGAGCATTCCTGCTCTTTTGATCTCATGGATTGGATGGCATCTATGTTTTTTGACAATTCCAATGATGAACTCTTGGAGGGTATGGCTTTTCTCTGCACTTACACTTTCATGGATTGACCTGCCCTTCGCCGTTTGGGCGCTCCCTGTGCTCCAACGGCTGTGTTTTTCCTCTGATGGGCCTCTGTCCTGGCCGCTGGACTGACCAGGGGAGGGTGTCTTGTGGATTGTTACCTGCCTTGTTATGTTGGCCTAGGCCTGGCTGCCATGCTGCTTTTCTTTGCGCACGTTACACTGAGCCGGGCTTCCCTCGCCCTTTGCTCGTGCCAAGTTCTTTTGCACTGTCTGCATTTTCTGTTGTTCACCTTTTTGGGCTCAGTCTGCACAAACATGTACAAGGTCGCATAACAATGTATTTTGGTTCTTCCTGATATGGCCAGTCTCGCGCACCCAGACATAACATTAGGTGCAATTGCCATGAAGAATTTGGTATGCTTTTAATACTGTGGTTTACTAGCGCTTAACACACTTGGAGAAATCCCTTTCAGTGAGAAGAGCTATGATGTCCTGCTGATGTAATTCTGCATCTAGAGACTGAGGTATGGGGGTTCGCTAGTCAAAGCCCAGAGGTCTTCTATTATTATAATAAACTATCTTACTGCAAGGGGAGGGTGGTAATGTTATTTATACGTTTATCCACTGAGCTCTGAGATGCTTTCCCCGTTTGTATTCTATGGAATTGTAACCATGCTGCTTATATTAGTCATATGCATTATGCTATTAGTACTGACACGTGTACTGTACATTAGAGCACGTAAGTTGGAATAAACATTTTAACCTATCCAGTGTCTCTTCCTACGCATCTTGTGGACAAGTACGAGTGAGTGACGAAAGAGTGTTCTTGCTTCTGCGAGTCCTGAGATAAAGATACCGTGTTCTGGGTTGTCCAAACATTAGTACTTGGGTGCTAATGGGATGCTAAGCTAGTTGGGTTGGGGTTTTTGGGTGCTACGGTATATGGTGGCAAACCACTGTATTCCGGGGTCCCATTTTCCTGTGCATAGCTCTGTGTATGTGCAGAAACCTTATGACACTTTCCTTTCCCATACCTTTAGTTCACCTAACCAAAACTTTGAACCCTTCTCAGAGCCTTGCGCTCTTCCATTTGCTCATTACTGCATAGGTAATGTGTGGCAAAACTGGACTTATCAAATGCTATAAATGCGCACCAGAATGGGATACTATGTATCCCGCCGCTAGACACCAATGTTGGAAAACGAGGCAGTATCTGTGAGGCCTGCACAAATAACATGACTACATTTGTCCTTCACTGGGAACCAAACACCCAATTGTAGCGCCTGACTCTCAGAGGGTAGCGTTGCAGAGCAGTCTGAGGCTTTACTCAAGGGAGGTGGTGTGGGCTAGTAATCGCCATTGGCAGGTGCGCAGAAATAACACTCAATAATTGATTGTCCAGTCTGTACTTTGCTTTATAAAAGTAAGAGTACATTCATTAAACACACACACTACTCAATACTATGCACCAATTTACAAATATACATAAGCTGTTGGAATTACTTTGTGACATTGCGTAACATCTCCACCCCTCCCAAAGGGGGGGGTGGGGTCTAGTACCACCACTCCCATGTATGCACATCATCTTGCCCCCTAATGCAGTGTGTTGAGCATAACCTGGAGCGAGGGCCCTGCGCACTGGCACCATCCCAGTGGCGACCCACCCCATTACCTCAACACGCATTAAAAATAGGTTCACCTGCCCTAGTGACACATAACCCTGACTGAGCATCTTATATTGACCATACAGTATGCACCCCTACATATTCCGGGCTAACAGTCTGGGTTGTTCCTCACTTAAGCGCAGCAGCAAAAATACATGTTTACGCACACTTTAGAATGACAGTACTCGGCACCTTTGTTGGACATTAAAATGCGTTGCAATTACAGCCCCTAAAGGCATCACAGATGAAATCACAGGATTACGCATATCCAGCCAGACACCCTAGCAGGAGTGTCTGGCAACATAACCCACTTTGCTTATGACATCACCTTACACAGGTACTTCACATTACATATGTGACCTTCAGTCCCTCTAAAAAGGAATAACAGTTAGTAAATGCAGTGCTGGTGCAATTACACCTCTTCACCTCCAGGGGATGCCCTTCTCCAGACATCCCCAACTCAGCACTTCACTCCTTGAGGCACTTCTCAAAACACCCTCAGATGTCGAACAAAAGTTCCAGCCTAAAGAGAGTTAAATGCTGGCTGAGCCCTTGAGGGGTTATTCTTTTAAAATTCCTATGACACTTAGGGAGGGACTTTTCTTCATGCTGGGGGGAGACTGCGCTTCTCCAGCAGCTCCCCCAGCACCTTTGCGCCTGTGTGGTGGTGACCCCGTTCTCCTGGGGCCACCACAAGCCAAGAAAACGCTGTTATGCCCTTGCAGGCCGATCCTGGCCTGCAAGGCATTATGGGATTCGCCGCATAATTGAACAGCGGCTCTCCCGCTGCTCCGGGGAGAGCCGCGATGTGGGCCTCCGGCCGCTTTGGCTGCCCGTTGGAGGGTCCGGTCCCACCCGGACCCTCAGGTAAGCTCTACGGCTCAGGGAGCCCACCCCTGGCCGCTCATTCCCATTTTTTGGGGGCCCGGTCCCACCCTGGCCCCGGGCGCTGACTTCTGGGTGTTGGGGGCCCTGGTCCCACCCGGGACCCCCACAGACTCTCCACGTGGGAGGGCAGCCCGGGAGCCCACCCCCGGCTGCCCCGCGCGGCCCGCAGCTCCGTGTGCGGCCGCGGGAGCCAGCACCTTCATTCTGGTCTGCCCGCTCCGGCGGGCAGACACGGAGGTTCCCGCCGGTCCGGCGGACCTCGGGGGAGTGCAACGGCACTCCCCCGCCTACCTCCCACTACTTCTGGGGCCCGGGGAGGGGGTCCCGGGACCCCAGGGCCATCTTCACGGGGGGTGCGACGGCACCCCCCGGCTTTGCTTCGGGGCCCGGGGATGGGGTCCCGGGCCCCTGGGGGTATCTTCACGGGGAGCGCGACGGCGCTCCCCGACTTTGCTTCGGGGCCCGGGGATGGGGTCCCGGGCCCCTCGAGACCTCCTCGCGGGTGGGGGGCGCGACGGCGCTCCTCCGCCTCCTCTGGTTCGGCGGGGGCCAGGGTGGGCTCCTGGCACCCCGTATTTGGGGTCATCTTCACGGGGAGCGCGACGGCGCGCGACGGCGCTCCCCGGCTTCCCTTTTCTTAGCCGGGGGCCAGGGTGGGCTCCTGGCACCCCGGAGGGCACAATCTTCATGGGGAGTGCGACGGCGCTCCCCGGCTTTGCTTCGGGGCCCGGGGATGGGCTCCCGGGCCCCCGACCTCCCCTTCGTGGGGGGGGTCAAAGGTCGCTCACCTTCTGGGGGCCATAGCTCGCCCCTGGGGGACCGATCTGCCCCATTTTCGTGTCCTTACGCTCCTGGCGGCCAGCCCCAGCCACTGGGAACACTCTCCTTCGCCCTCGGGGTCCCTGAGAGGGGGGATTCGGCAGGGAGCTGTCTTCACTGGCTCCCTGCGCCAGCCTTTCGCGCGTCTCCCCTCCTTGGCCTCTCTTCTCCCTGCGCAGAGGCCTCTGCTTCTGCGCACTGGTCCTGGGCTCTTCTTCTGGTGCTGGCAGGGCCCTGGGGGACAGTCAGGGGGTTCCTCCTTCCAACTGCCCATTGCCAGGCTCCAGCACCTTCCGCCTCCGCAGACCACACCCAGGAGAGAGCTTCCCTTCCTGTGCAAACACTTTTTAAAAGTTGAGTAGGGGGCTGGCAGGAAGTCTCTGTTTGTCCTATCAAACAGCGACACATCACTTCCCTGCCCCTGCTCCCTCCTCCTGGTCCAGCCTCTGGGCTTGTTCAAAATGGCGTCGTCCAGGGTCTCTGGCCACATGGTCTCTGAAACAAGACCCTTTCCCCAGGGCTGCCTTCACCTTGGTTCAGCTTGGTGCCTGGCACCCAGCGACAGCTGCTGATGGATTAGCCTGTAGCTCCACCTATCTCCTCTCCTTGGAGGGAAGATCTTTGCTCTGGGAAGAAGGGTCATTAATCTAACCTGCCAGGGCCAGACCCCAGCCAGGGACTCAGAGAAATATGACATTCCTGGATGACCCAAAAGCAGTACAAATATGACTTTGGACTCTGCAGAATACTTCTTTTCACATCCGCTACCGTGGACGTTAGTGCGTGTCTGGAATCTGTAGGCCTTATGGAAGTTAATCTAACACATGGGCTCCACATTCCCATAGGGGAATAATGAAGTGAAAAACACAGTAAAGCACCCTGACTTTCCCTGGCATGTTCCTTCCTAGTGTATAAGGCCTATTCCATGTCACCACCCAATTCTGCATAAGTCCTGCCACACCATTCACTTCGTAGCTGCTCCCGGGCTGCGCACGCCAAGAATCTCCCTGCGCAGCCCCTACACGTGTGCACACGCATGTACACAGGTGTCTGCATGTAACCAGCCCGGTGCCCCTTACTCCAGCTGCTGCGCAGCAGCCTAGTCAAGCTAGGGGGACACCAGTAAAATCCACATGCAGTCTCTTCCATCATGAGTTCACTGTGGATGAGTCCCAATTTACGAGGCTCTCCCACAGTAAAAGCTCAACAATTAGGTGCTCAAAAAGTGAAAAATCCGGGCGGCCCATAGTGTCAGAACCACCTTCTAACACACGCCGCGCCCAGCTGAATCCTACAGGGAAGAAGTAGCCACTCTACATGGGTACTCTTCCCGTAGTCAGCGATAACTAGTTATAAGGGGTTCTGACCAGACCCCCTTACTCACCAGTTATCCGCTCAGACCACCTACTCCTCCCATCCATGAAATCTCCACCCATGACAGGGATCCCAGACTACCCTAAGAACCCTCCGGGCTCTAGGTTAGATACCTCTAGGTCACTCATGGTCTACATGGACTGAGCCTCACTAGGCCCACCTTTGCCCTTGGGCATGCAACACTATGCCTACCCCTCCTCTGGGCAAAGGTACCGTGCCTCAGCACCCTCGCGGTCCTCTGGGGCAGGTCTACCTCCCATCCCCGGGGTCCCTAGCTGGTCTCCCTTCCGGAGTTTGTTCCAACCAGTACCCTCTCTCCGTTTGGTCCTTGCACCCCAAAGATGCAACCTCTCTGGACCCTCTCCCTCAGACTGCCGCTGAAGTCATTCTGCTGCCACCACCCTTTCGGGACGACTGGCTTCCCTAAAGAAAGCACAGCCACTCGTGCTTTCCCCACACAGAAAAGCACCCTTTGGCCACTGGCCTGGCTCCCTGATAGGACCTCAGACCGGCCTCACTACCACACTGGCAGTGCCAGGGAGGAACACTGAGGGTGCCCCGTCAGACATCCTACAGCTCATTCCCCCGTCAGTAGCTCCCTACGGAAACTACCCCGGGAACCTAGACCCCTTCCTTGTTCTCCGCTGCGAGAACAGGGCCTATGCACCCTTCCCTACGAGAGGCGCGCTCTCCTCCCAGAGTACCCTTAGAGAGCCTGTGGGCCCCGAGTTAGCTAGACCCAGGCCCACTTCTCATGGCCCTCCCCGGTCTCCCAGCAGCGCCTTGGGAGACCGCCCAGGGACCTACATGGTCCCTGGATGGCCTGCACCACCCCTTATGAAGAGCAGGGTCCCCTCCCTAAGATAGGCCCTACCTGCCTTCAGGGTAGCACGACCACACCAAGCCAGGACCCTAAAGATCCCGGCTAGGCCTGCACCACCCCTTTGCGAACCACAGGGTCCCGTCACTTAAGATAGGCCCCACCTGTGTTCAGGGTGGTACTACCTTGCAGAAGTCCACCTCCTGCCCCGAGCTAGGGGAACACCCCCATGCTCCTGGTCCTTGGGTTCCAGACCCACAGGACCTACCGGACTGGTCACAGTCCACCCGACCCTGTCGCCTCAGGGTCCACCATTAACCCTTCACCTGGAAACTAGGGAGTACATCACCCCTCTCCGATCTCCACTGGGTCAGTTACCTAGCCCACCTAGGGTCCCTAGGGGCTACCACTACCCACCATCACTCAAGAACTACCCTCCTCTGGGGCCACCCCCTACCAGGGGCCAACCCTGGGTCGCTCACCTCCCCACCAGTTAACCTAGGGGCTCTACCGGACACCCAACTCTACCACACCCTCCTCCCACCGTGGGAAAAGTTCCTCGGGGTCCCCCACCATGGGAACCCCTGGGGCGTTACTACCCGGGGTAAAGAAACCTCCTGCCCCACCCTTCCAGTGGTTTTGGCCTGCGCCAATGCAAGTACTTCCAGCGGGGGTAGAATACCTGGGGCCCCTTCTGTGGAAACCCTCCCTGCCCTTAATAAGCGCGGGAATCTCCCAGGACCCCCTCTTTCTCCTGTCCCCCACAAAGGTCAATCCACCCCGACACCCCCACCTGTGATGTAGGTATCAGTTGCTGTCCCTATCTCTTGAGGAGACACCCTCCTCATGCAGGTGTAGTGTATGTAGTGTTAGGGTTCAAAGGTGTACAATATGGCTCAGAACATTTGTATGCAATCATTTCCTGGAAAGCACCATCCCGCTAGCACATGATCATCAACATAGCGCGGGCATATGAATACAGTTTACATTTCAACCATAATATCTTCACATGACACGTATGTGCGCGGGGCTTTCCTTTCCCATACCTTTAGTTCACCTAACCAAAACTTTGAACCCTTCTCAGAGCCTTGCGCTCTTCCATTTGCTCATTACTGCATAGGTAATGTGTGGCAAAAATGGACTTATCAAATGCTATAAATGTGCACCAGAATGGGATACTATGTATCCCGCCGCTAGACACCAATGTTGGAAAACGAGGCAGTATCTGTGAGGCCTGCACAAATAACATGACTACATTTGTCCTTCACTGGGAACCAAACACCCAATTGTAGCGCCTGACTCTCAGAGGGTAGCGTTGCAGAGCAGTCTGAGGCTTTACTCAAGGGAGGTGGTGTGGGCTAGTAATCGCCATTGGCAGGTGCGCAGAAATAACACTCAATAATTGATTGTCCAGTCTGTACTTTGCTTTATAAAAGTAAGAGTACATTCATTAAACACACACACTACTCAATACTATGCACCAATTTACAAATATACATAAGCTGTTGGAATTACTTTGTGACATTGCGTAACATCTCCACCCCTCCCAAAAGGGGGGTGGGGTCTAGTACCACCACTCCCATGTATGCACATCATCTTGCCCCCTAATGCAGTGTGTTGAGCATAACCTGGAGCGAGGGCCCTGCGCACTGGCACCATCCCAGTGGCGACCCACCCCATTACCTCAACACGCATTAAAAATAGGTTCACCTGCCCTAGTGACACATAACCCTGACTGAGCATCTTATATTGACCATACAGTATGCACCCCTACATATTCCGGGCTAACAGTCTGGGTTGTTCCTCACTTAAGCGCAGCAGCAAAAATACATGTTTACGCACACTTTAGAATGACAGTACTCGGCACCTTTGTTGGACATTAAAATGCGTTGCAATTACAGCCCCTAAAGGCATCACAGATGAAATCACAGGATTACGCATATCCAGCCAGACACCCTAGCAGGAGTGTCTGGCAACATAACCCACTTTGCTTATGACATCACCTTACACAGGTACTTCACATTACATATGTGACCTTCAGTCCCTCTAAAAAGGAATAACAGTTAGTAAATGCAGTGCTGGTGCAATTACACCTCTTCACCTCCAGGGGATGCCCTTCTCCAGACATCCCCAACTCATCCCTTCACTCCTTGAGGCACTTCTCAAAACACCCTCTGCTGTAGAACAAAAGTTCCAGCCTAAAGGGAGTTAAATGCTGGCTGAGCCCTTGAGGGGTTATTCTTTTAAAATCCCTATGACACTTAGGGAGGGACTTTTCTTCGTGCTGGGGGAGACTGCGCTTCTCCAGCAGCTCCCCCAGCACCTTTGCGCCTGTGTGGTGGTGACCCCGTTCTCCTGGGGCCACCACAAGCCAAGAAAACGCTGTTTTGCCCTTGCAGGCCGATCCTGGCCTGCAAGGCATTATGGGATTCGCCGCATAATTGAACAGCGGCTCTCCCGCTGCTCCGGGAGAGCCGCGATGTGGGCCTCCGGCCGCTTTGGCTGCCCGTTGGAGGGTCCGGTCCCACCCGGACCCTCAGGTAAGCTCCTACGGCTCAGGGAGCCCACCCCTGGCCGCTCATTCCCATTTTTTGGGGGCCCGGTCCCACCCGGGCCCCGGGCGCTGACTTCTGGGTGTTGGGGGCCCTGGTCCCACCCGGGACCCCCACAGACTCTCCACGTGGGAGGGCAGCCCGGGAGCCCACCCCGGCTGCCCCCGCGTGGCCCGCAGCTCCGTGTGCGGCCGCGGGAGCCAGCACCTTCATTCTGGTCTGCCCGCTCCGGCGGGCAGACACGGAGGTTCCCGCCGGTCCGGCGGACCTCGGGGGAGTGCAACGGCACTCCCCCCGCCTTCCTCCCACTACTTCTGGGGCCCGGGGAGGGGGTCCCGGGACCCCAGGGCCATCTTCACGGGGGGTGCGACGGCACCTCCCGGCTTTGCTTCGGGCCCGGGGATGGGGTCCCGGGCCCCTGGGGGTATCTTCACGGGGAGCGCGACGGCGCTCCCGACTTTGCTTCGGGGCCCGGGATGGGGTCCCGGGCCCCTCGAGACCTCCTCGCGGGTGGGGGGCGCGACGGCGCTCCTCCGCCTCCTCTGGTTCGGCGGGGGCCAGGGTGGGCTCCTGGCACCCCGTGTTTGGGGTCATCTTCACGGGGAGGGCGACGGCGCGCGACGGCGCTCCCCGGCTTCCCTTTTCTTAGCCGGGGGCCAGGGTGGGCTCCTGGTACCCCGGAGGTCCCAATCTTCATGGGGAGTGCGACGGCGCTCCCCGGCTTTGCTTCGGGGCCCGAGGATGGGCTCCCGGGCCCCCGACCTCCCCTTCGTGGGGGGGTCAAAGGTCGCTCACCTTCTGGGGGCCATAGCTCGGCCCCTGGGGGACCGATCTGCCCCATTTTCGTGTCCTTACGCTCCTGGCGGCCAGCCCCAGCCACTGGGAACACTCTCCTTCACCCTCGGGGTCCCTGAGAGGGGGGATTCGGCAGGGAGCTGTCTTCACTGGCTCCCTGCGCCCAGCCTTTCGCGCGTCTCCCCTCCTTGGCCTCTCTTCTCCCTGCGCAGAGGCCTCTGCTTCTGCGCACTGGTCCTGGGCTCTTCTTCTGGTGCTGGCAGGGCCCTGGGGGACAGTCAGGGGTTCCTCCTTCCAACTGCCCATTGCCAGGCTCCAGCACCTTCCGCCTCCGCAGACCACACCCAGGAGAGAGCTTCCCTTCCTGTGCAAACACTTTTTAAAAGTTGAGTAGGGGCTGGCAGGAAGTCTCTGTTTGTCCTATCAAACAGCGACACATCACTTCCCTGCCCCTGCTCCCTCCTCCTGGTCCAGCCTCTGGGCTTGTTCAAAATGGCGTCGTCCAGGGTCTCTGGCCACATGGTCTCTGAAACAAGACCCTTTCCCCAGGGCTGCCTTCACCTTGGTTCAGCTTGGTGCCTGGCACCCAGCGACAGCTGCTGATGGATTAGCCTGTAGCTCCACCTATCTCCTCTCCTTGGAGGGAAGATCTTTGCTCTGGGAAGAAGGGTCATTAATCTAACCTGCCAGGGCCAGACCCCAGCCAGGGACTCAGAGAAATATGACATTCCTGGAAGACCCAAAAGCAGTACAAATATGACTTTGGACTCTGCATAATACTTCTTTTCACATCCGCTACCGTGGACGTTAGTGCGTGTCTGGAATCTGTAGGCCTTATGGAAGTTAATCTAACACATGGGCTCCACATTCCCATAGGGGAATAATGAAGTGAAAAACACAGTAAAGCACCCTGACTTTCCCTGGCATGTTCCTTCCTAGTGTATAAGGCCTATTCCGTGTCACCACCCAATTCTGCATAAGTCCTGCCACACCATTCACTTCATAGCTGCTCACGGGCTGCGCACGCCAAGAATCTCCCCTGCGCAGCCCCTACACGTGTGCACACGCATGTACACAGGTGTCTGCATGTAACCAGCCCGGTGCCCCTTACTCCAGCTGCTGCGCAGCGGCCTAGTCAAGCTAGGGGGACACCAGTAAAATCCACATGCAGTCTCTTCCATCATGAGTTCACTGTGGATGAGTCCCAATTTACGAGGCTCTCCCACAGTAAAAGCTCAACAATTAGGTGCTCAAAAAGCGAAAAATCCGGGCGGCCCATAGTGTCAGAACCACCTTCTAACAGTATACCAGTGCCCACCAGGGATACCCACAATATAAATTTTGTTTAGAGGCCATGGGGGGAGCCTCAGGGCCCCCACAGCCCCAGTCGGCTCCACAGCAGGACCCATTGTGGCAGCTACTGGTGGGAGCCGACATGTTTTATTCTTAAGAGAATGTTCTGGTGCCCATCCGGGGCACCCACAGCTTCAACTTTTTTTAGGGAGGCCGCTTGGGGAGCCTCAGGGACACGTAGCTCCAGCCCGCTCCCCTTGCAAGAGCCAGTCAATTTTTAAAAGTGTTGGTGTGTGCCACGGTGCTCACCCGGGGCACATCACAATTCAGAGTTTGTTGGGGAGTGTTGGGGGAGACCCAAGGCCCCTGCAGCCCCACTGAGCTCCCCTTGTGGGAGCCAGACAATTTTAAAAGTGTTAGTGGGTGCCACAGTGCCCACCCTGGGTACCCAAAATGCAGGGGTTGTTTGGGGGAGCCCTAAGGCCTCGCAGCCCCAGCTGTCTCCCCAGCCAGCACCATAATGGGGGCTGGTGAGAGCCAACATTTTCTCTTTGGTCCCACCTGGGGAGGTGCAGCATATTTTTACTGCTTCCGCCAGGCGGGAGCAAAGTTGAGTCCCTCGCCCAAGAGAGTGCAGCTGGGTATGCCCGCACTCTCTGGGCAGGAAACTACAGTTTCGCGGGGTGGGTTGCCCAGGACACTGTACTTTATTTCAACCAGGGGATAGGGTCCCTGGGGCTGATATTGGCATGGGGAGCGGGGCATGTGGCCCCTCCCCTTGTCAAACAAATTCCAAAGGGGGATGGGGTACCCGGGACCTGAGAAGGCTCGGGAAGGGGTGCCAAGCAATCCCCTCCCCATTTATTACAATTTGGCCCCAGGATTGGGCCTGCATGCTCCCCTCCCCTTTTAAAAAACATAAAGCCCCAGGAACGGGGTGCCCGGGGTTCTATGGTGGCTTGGGAAGGGGGTCATATGCCCCCCTCCCCTTTGTTTATTTGGCCCAGGGGGATGGGGTCCCTGGGACCTTGTAGAGGCTCAGGGAGGGGGACCAAGCACCCCTTCCCCTTTTACTATATGTCAGGCTCCAGGGGATGGGGTCCCTGGGACCATAATCGGCTGAAGGACAGGGCCCCACCCCTCTCTATGTATTGCTAGGTATTGTCCCCCCAGGACCTAGTCCATCCCTGGGGGTCATATCAATTAAAAAATGGTGGCTGACATTTTTTCCCCACAATCCTGCAGTACGGCAGTATTGCAGCAAAAACTTTTTTTTTTTTACTTTGTCCCAGGGAGTTCCATCTTGGACCCCCCCCGTCCCCCACACACACACACAAGGCTTAGGCTGGCAGGGTATCCCTACCCTACCCCTTTATATCGATTGTATGATTAAACCACTACCTCCTTAATCACGAGTGCCTAAACCACGAATTCTAAACAACGACCCAATCTAAACCACTAAGTAAAGAACCACGACATACTCAACCACGAATTCCCCCACCCCTAAATACTAACTCATACCCCTCCTACCCCTTAAAACTAACTCGATTCTCCCCAGCCCCCTAAAAACTAACTCTATTCTCCCCAACCCCTAAAAACTAACTCGATCCTCTCCCCCTAAAAACGAACATGATCCCCTCCCACCCCTAAAACCCAACTCGATTCTCCCCAACCCCCTAAAAACCTAACACGATCCCCTCCCACCCCTAAAAACTAACACAATCCCTCCAAGCGCCTAAAAACTAACCTGAACCCCCACCCCTAAATACTATCTCGATCCCCTCCCACCCCCTAAAACGTACACGATCCCTCCAAGCCCCTAAAAACTAACCCGAACCCCCCACCCCTAAAAACTTACTCAATCCCCTCCCACCCCCTTAAAACTTACACGACGCCTCCAAGCCCCTATAAACTAACACGTACCCCCCACCTCCTTAAAACTAACTCGATTCTCCCCAACTCCCTAAAAACTAACTCGATCCCCTCCCACCCCTAAAATCTTACACGATCCCTCCAAGCCCCTAAAACCAAACCCGAATCCCCCACCCCTTTAAAACTAACCCAAACCCCCACCCCTTAAAACTAACCCCAAAACCTCTTACCTGTTCCTGTCCGACGCTCCTCCGAACTCCGCCCTGCACGAACACTAGACAGTCTTAGCCTGAACCACGCACATGCGTGGTTCAGGCTAAGTCGTTGTTCATGCAAGTCGTTGTTCGAGCTAGCGTGACTCCGGAACTCGTTGTTCCGGAGTCGTTCTTCAGGATGTTTCCCCTTTATATCTTTATTTTCACTCATTTTCAGGACAGGGGACTAAGTCCCTGGAATCCTGTAATAGCTGCTGCAACATTTTCTTTCATGTTGTGGTCAGCCAATCACACTGCTCACTCCTGCTGGATCTTCATTTCTGCTGGAGCGCGATGGCCCAGGGGGGAAAAAGCCAGCGCAGCCAATTAGAACACTCTATTTCTTTTTAAGTTTGGAGAGTCCCTCAAACCCAACCATCTAGATATACAAATAGTTTTGTACCTTAATTACTTAAAAATGACTGAATGGATTCCACCAAATCAGACACAAAAAACACACTTTCTAGACCACATCTAGCTTCTTCCAAATATTGTGTAATTTTGTTCAGCAGTTTTTGCCTTTCAGGTTCAAGTTCATTACTTACGGTTAATAAAAATCATCTCACATTACAAAAAGGGTCAATATTAAACCAAATATGAATAAAAAGCATTTGTCGGTCAGCTAGTTCAGCTTAGGCTATAAGAACCAGCTAATAAAACATGATTATCATAAATATAAAAAACCTACATATAATATGATATAGTATATATATATGCTATCCTGTTTTAGGTTTAAACCTATAATAACTGATACAACCCCACTGAAAGGGAAATAGCACTCACCAGTGTAAATATATAAACACTGACAAACACCTGCACAACCACAATCTAAATGTCATTCAAAGAAAGGAAAAGGAGAGTGAAAGAGTCATTTTTATTTCTTCCTGAAGAGGCCAATACAATGTAACTTTGCTATACAAGGTAGCAGCAAGAAAGACTGGGCTAACATTATTCTGCTTGAGTTTTGTTGTACAGGGTTGTCACGAAAATATTGTTTCTTCTTCCTTTTGCTTTTTCCAGTTTTGCGGTCTTTGGTCAAAAGATGCAGGGTTTACAAGCATGTTTTAGGTCTTATTTAATTATTTTATAAACTGTAGAGAATCAGGAAATATCAAAATCATATTTAATATATTGGCTAAGTATGATTCTTTTACTGATAGGTAAAATGGCTGGTTTCATAAGAATCTTTCCCAATATGTGCCATCACATTTACCCACAGACAGAGAATGGGTAAAACCCTTTGATACTTCAGGCCCCTTTTCTAGCGAGTCAGCATTGATAGGCGAATTGCCAAACACCCCAGGCTTTACACATTCAAAGCAAGGTATAGTGACAGGTGTCACCAAGCATCTAGGATAGTGGTTGTTAGAAATGGGATCTCTGGTTGGCTAAGGCTTGCGCCAAAGCCAGGCAGAGACCACCACTCTAGTCAGGGCAAGGGAGTTACACGCCGACGATAACCCCTGCTCACCCCCTTGGTAGCTTGGCACGAGCAGTCAGGCTTATCCCGGAGGCAATGTGTAAAGCGCTTGCGCAATACCCTCTCAGCAGCAACACACTAGGCACACCACAAAAGGAGACTCCACACAAGGTTATATAAAAATAGCCTTTGTATTATAAAAACACATTAGAATATAATCACACAAGGTACACTGTGCCAACTGGCACTAGGCAGTATTTACAGGGGACTATATACAGGACCGGGCCAATCGGGCCACGGTCAGAACCATCCGAACAGGTAAGTAAAATGTAAACCACAACCAGTAATCACTGGTACCTAAGCATTATATCACATTAGACATAAAACATATTAGGCCCACCTCATCAGCATAAATCCCATTACGCAATAGGCCTCACTAGCCCAGATCAAGTGCACACCGCACCTTCCCAACTGACCCCAGGCCAACTGGCCTCTTCTCTGGGCTCAAAAGCCCTATGTCCCGCAAAAGTCAGGGCTGGCTGCACATGCAGCGAAGTCAGAGTGCGCAATTGCGCAAGCTAAACGTGGCAGCTGCCCACTACTTGCTGGGCAGCTGTGAAAATGAACACGGGCACCAGCGTGCCCCCTGAGCCCCTCTCTGGGACTCGCAATTTAAAAGGAACCTGTCCCCCAAGGTTGCAGCGGCCTGCGCTCTCGCAGGGCAGCTGGGAATGGCACGGGCACCACTGTGCCTTGTGAGCCCCACTGGGACTCCACCACAAAGAATATGCCCACTGTCAGGCGGGGCAGCTGTGGCAAGGAAACTGGCACTAACGTGCCTCTCAGCCCCACTCCGGGACTTCTACAATAATGCCCCCAAAAGGAAATCAGCACGGGCACCTCAGGGCCCCAGGGAGCATCCACGCGGCTCCAGGCACCGACAATGTGCCTCGGGGAGCCCCACTCGGGGACTCTTAGAAACCAATGTTGCCCCACGTTGCAGCTGCCCACTGACAGACGGGGCAGCTGGAGAAAACAAATACCACTCCCCTGGTGCCTCGCGAGCACCAACAAAACGAAAACGGCCTCAGCCCCACTCACCGGGCTCTCTGGTGCCGCTCCTCTTCCCGCGCCGGCTCCACAACACGCGGGGCTCTCTCTGCTCATGAGAGCCCCGCCTCTACTTGGGCACAGGCGCCGAGGGTCCTCCTCACGTCACCTCTTCCCGGCTCTGCAGGCAAGGCTCCCCCGGTCTTCCTGACAGACGCGGGGTCGGACCACACGCGGGGCTCCCTCCGGTACACGGGGGCCTTGCCTTCCTTGGTCAGACTTCCTTTGGCCACAGGAGCGCGGGGTAGGCTCCCGTCTGCTTCCTGCTTCTTCCTTTGGGCACCGGAGCGCGGGGTAGGCTCCCGTCTGCTTCCGGCTTCTTGCGGAGCGCCCTGCCCACAACCAGGCCGCCCTGCCTGGCTTCCGGGTCGCCGCGGGCAGCGCGGCGGCCCTCTATGTTCTCGGTGGCGGCGGCCTCACGCAGGGGGCACAGATCGGCGGGGTGGGCTCCCGATCCGGTTTTAAAAGTATAACTACGCGGGGTGGGCACCCGCGAAACAGCACAAATACGGGGAATCTCCACGCCGGGGATTCCCTTCTAAAATGATCGCAGCTCCGTGCTGCAACTAAAATTAGAAGCGCTGCTCCTACGCTGCAGAGAGCAAAGCGCTCTTCAAAAATAAAGCCAAGCGCTCCCAAGGCGCTAGAATCAAAGTCCGGGGAAAGCTCTTCAGGAGAAAGGGGGCAAAGGCTGGGCCCAGGCAGGCCAGCACACAGGGCCCTCCAGCAGGGAGGCAGTCCCTCGTGGCGGTTCCTCCTGGAACCCAGCAACAGCAACAAGCCCCCAGTCACAAGAACAGCAGAACAAGAACAACTTCATGGGGTCACAGCCCCCTCTTTTATACACCCTTTCCTTTGTCACATAGCACAGGGCTGGGGAAAAACCAGGTGCAACTGGTTTTGGGGGAGCTTTGGAGCACTTTGTTTTGCTCAGCTCCTCTCTCCTTTCACAGGACAGGCTAGGGACATCAGACGCACCACAGGGGGTGGAGCCAGCATTGTGGAGGGAAGGCACAGCCCTATTCAGGTCCCAGGTGCAACTCCTCCCTCCCATCTAGATGCAGATCTCCCTATTCAGCCCTGCGCTGACTCACCCTGCCCCTCCTGGAGCCACACACACCTCCCAGCCCCTGTCACTCACAAAGCCAGACATGCAATTCACATCCGGCAGGCAGACACAGAGCACACATAAATGCCAACTTCTAAAAGTGGCACTTCTCCACTAGTCACAATAAATCTGCGCACACCACTGCGCAGCATTTATTCTCACGAGTTCGCACATACTAAACTCGCCCCTGCCCTACTCTCACACCAGGAATTACCATGGACACACATATCCCCCATGCATTCCTATGGGAGGGCAGGCCAATCTCACCACACGCACTCAGAGTGCGCACGCACTTTACACTGGGACACAGGGCTAAAGTGCGCAGAGGCCTAAAACCACCAACACTACACAGGGAAAAGGCTAGGAGACGAGCAAAAAGTTTAGGGGTGAACCTGCCAAAAGGGCCAAGTCCAACACAACCCCTTCCAGCCAAAACGCAGGGCAGACCAATCACCACCGTGATGGGCTTCCCTGCTTGGGGCGATAGAACACGGACGCGGGCCCGCAACTGCAGGGACACCCTCCTGTTCTACGCCACGGTGAACCCATGTGGTTCCTTCTAAAAAGCTGTCCGGAGCAACTGGGCTACCCCACTGGTACTCCCTAGCTGTCCGCGGCCAGGACCAGGCCCTAGGCCATCCAGATGCCACTGGTCCTTGCCCATTCACAGAGTGGGGGTAGTAACCCCTGGCACATAGTAGCCATTCTCCACTCTTCCCCTCATCAGGGCAGGTCTAGACTGCCACTGATCCTCCAGCCTAGGGTCTGCACCCTCAGGCGGACCAGAAGTCACGGGTGAGGCTCTCCTCCCCCTACCTCTCCTTCTAGTGTTCCGCCCTCTCCTCCTTGGAGAAGCACCCTCAGAACACAACTCTCCCACCAGTTCAGGACGTCTCTCCCACAACTGGTCTCCCAACCTAGGGTCTAACCCTTCAGGTTGCACCGGGGTCAGAGGCGAGGACTCCCTCCCTCTGCACCCCCTTCCAGAGTTCTGCACCCTCCCAACTGGAGCGGTACCCCTGGAAGATGAACCGGTCAGGACACTGGTTACAGATGTCCTTTCCTCCAGGTCAGGCGGATCCTTAACCTGGCCTCCCAACCTTGGGGCTGAACCCCACGGCTGAGCATTTGCCTGGCACACCAGGACTTCCGGGGCGCACTCAGCAGCTCCCCGAGGGTAACACATGACTCATGTGTTGCGTGACAGTCTGCGTGGCGCAGACCTCCCGACCCCTGTCCATCTGACAGTGCGCAGAGATCCCCACGACAGAAGTGGTGTCACCATGGTCACTTCTAGGAGACTCAGCCCTTCTGGCTGGCCCCTGACCCACTGGTTCTTCCACTGGGGAACACATCCCCCTCTCACCCCTCAATCCGGACTTCTGTACCCTCCCAACTGGAGCGGCACTGCCAGACACCAGAACCACTGGAGCTCTATTTACAGATGCTCCAGGTTCTCCAGACACTAGGAGATCCTCCTCAAATGGACTAACAGGACAGCCTAGGCTCCCAACCTGGTGTTCCCTGAAGAAACCATCCAGGCTCTGAGACGGGGTTTCGGGCACCTGGGGACACTCAGTCCCACACTCACTCCTACTCCACTGAGACAGGACGTGAGCCCCTACACCCCTCCCACTACACTGGGACCTAGCTGGGCTACACTGAACCTCTTCCCCCATACAGGACGGGAAGATACCTGAGCCACTACTTTTGGGATCACTCCCCAATGCCTCTTCAGAACCTTGGGCCTCCACCCAGAGGTCTGCCTCTCGTGTAAACTCCCATAGTTCAGAAAACCCACCCTCCAACAGGTGTTGGCGCAACCCCGGCAAACAACAACTGAGCAGGTGCTCTCTGAGAACCAGATCGAACAGTCCTTCAAAATCCTGTTCCGTGTTAACCGTTACCCAATCAGCCAGTGCATCATTACATTCATCCGAAAAATCCGCCCAAGACTGGTGAGACAGTTTCCTACTGCCCCTGAACTTCAACCTGTACTCCTCTTCTCTGAAACAAGGTACCATATTTTGGGAACTGGGACTTCCTGCACTGGACTGTATATTGCTGCCACCACTGGACTCCACCCTCACTGGGGAATCCAGAAAACTACAACTGCACTCAGGGGATAATCTACCCTCCCGAGCTAATTTCTCCCTGGCGAAGGCCCTCTCAGCCTCCGCCATCCTCTCCTGCGCTAAGACCCTCTCGGTCTCTAGCTTTGTCTCCTCCATACTCAGCTGCGCTAGCTCCCTGGTATGCTCTAACCTGAGCTTCTCCAAAGCCAGCTGATGCTCCCTTTCTTCCCTCCTATCCACCCACTCCTCTGGGGACAGGGAAAGGGATGGGGCACTGCCCCCGACACTGGACCCAGCAAGGGACTCCCTATCTATGGGGTCCTCACTATCTACTGGCGTCCCTGTCCTGTCACTTTCTTCCTCCTCTTCAGACTCCTCAGGGCCCCCTCAGACCCACCACCCTCTTGGCGTGCGGCCAGGGCCCTCTTCTCCTCATTGCGCTCACAGTCCCATTCATCCTTTTGCCATTGGATCAGGTTGTCCCTCAGTTTTGACTGGGTGTCTGACCCACTCACTGCTATGTCTCTCTCCTTACAGAAGTCCACCAACTCCCACATGCTGTATCTAAACAGACCACAAAAATTAAAAGCAGACTCCATTTTGGCAGGACGCTCAGGGACACGTGCAACACAGGAGACCTAGGTTTCTGAGCTGAAGCAAGAGTATACAATTTACAAATGACACTTTTAGGAGAAGAATTAAAACAAAACTCAGAACAATAATCCCCACACACGTGATTATCTAAATGTAGAGTTTGTAGTGCAACCAGTTGTCGCTGTGGTACTGCGCAAACGCAAGTCCAATCCTCACCGCTGACAACCAATGTTAGAAATGGGATCTCTGGTTGGCTAAGGCTTGCGCCAAAGCCAGGCAGAGACCACCACTCTAGTCAGGGCAAGGGAGTTACACGCCGACGATAACCCCTGCTCACCCCCTTGGTAGCTTGGCACGAGCAGTCAGGCTTATCCCGGAGGCAATGTGTAAAGCGCTTGCGCAATACCCTCTCAGCAGCAACACACTAGGCACACCACAAAAGGAGACTCCACACAAGGTTATATAAAAATAGCCTTTGTATTATAAAAACACATTAGAATATAATCACACAAGGTACACTGTGCCAACTGGCACTAGGCAGTATTTACAGGGGACTATATACAGGACCGGGCCAATCGGGCCACGGTCAGAACCATCCGAACAGGTAAGTAAAATGTAAACCACAACCAGTAATCACTGGTACCTAAGCATTATATCACATTAGACATAAAACATATTAGGCCCACCTCATCAGCATAAATCCCATTACGCAATAGGCCTCACTAGCCCAGATCAAGTGCACACCGCACCTTCCCAACTGACCCCAGGCCAACTGGCCTCTTCTCTGGGCTCAAAAGCCCTATGTCCCGCAAAAGTCAGGGCTGGCTGCACATGCAGCGAAGTCAGAGTGCGCAATTGCGCAAGCTAAACGTGGCAGCTGCCCACTACTTGCTGGGCAGCTGTGAAAATGAACACGGGCACCAGCGTGCCCCCTGAGCCCCTCTCTGGGACTCGCAATTTAAAAGGAACCTGTCCCCCAAGGTTGCAGCGGCCTGCGCTCTCGCAGGGCAGCTGGGAATGGCACGGGCACCACTGTGCCTTGTGAGCCCCACTGGGACTCCACCACAAAGAATATGCCCACTGTCAGGCGGGGCAGCTGTGGCAAGGAAACTGGCACTAACGTGCCTCTCAGCCCCACTCCGGGACTTCTACAATAATGCCCCCAAAAAGGAAATCAGCACGGGCACCTCAGGGCCCCAGGGAGCATCCACGCGGCTCCAGGCACCGACAATGTGCCTCGGGGAGCCCCACTCGGGGACTCTTAGAAACCAATGTTGCCCCACGTTGCAGCTGCCCACTGACAGACGGGGCAGCTGGAGAAAACAAATACCACTCCCCTGGTGCCTCGCGAGCACCAACAAAACGAAAACGGCCTCAGCCCCACTCACCGGGCTCTCTGGTGCCGCTCCTCTTCCCGCGCCGGCTCCACAACACGCGGGGCTCTCTCTGCTCATGAGAGCCCCGCCTCTACTTGGGCACAGGCGCCGAGGGTCCTCCTCACGTCACCTCTTCCCGGCTCTGCAGGCAAGGCTCCCCGGTCTTCCTGACAGACGCGGGGTCGGACCACACGCGGGGCTCCCTCCGGTACACGGGGGCCTTGCCTTCCTTGGTCAGACTTCCTTTGGCCACAGGAGCGCGGGGTAGGCTCCCGTCTGCTTCCTGCTTCTTCCTTTGGGCACCGGAGCGCGGGGTAGGCTCCCGTCTGCTTCCGGCTTCTTGCGGAGCGCCCTGCCCACAACCAGGCCGCCCTGCCTGGCTTCCGGGTCGCCGCGGGCAGCGCGGCGGCCCTCTATGTTCTCGGTGGCGGCGGCCTCACGCAGGGGGCACAGATCGGCGGGGTGGGCTCCCGATCCGGTTTTAAAAGTATAACTACGCGGGGTGGGCACCCGCGAAACAGCACAAATACGGGGGAATCTCCACGCCGGGGATTCCCTTCTAAAATGATCGCAGCTCCGTGCTGCAACTAAAATTAGAAGCGCTGCTCCTACGCTGCAGAGAGCAAAGCGCTCTTCAAAAATAAAAGCCAAGCGCTCCCAAGGCGCTAGAATCAAAGTCCGGGGAAAGCTCTTCAGGAGAAAGGGGGCAAAGGCTGGGCCCAGGCAGGCCAGCACACAGGGCCCTCCAGCAGGGAGGCAGTCCCTCGTGGCGGTTCCTCCTGGAACCCAGCAACAGCAACAAGCCCCCAGTCACAAGAACAGCAGAACAAGAACAACTTCATGGGGTCACAGCCCCTCTTTTATACACCCTTTCCTTTGTCACATAGCACAGGGCTGGGGAAAAACCAGGTGCAACTGGTTTTGGGGGAGCTTTGGAGCACTTTGTTTTGCTCAGCTCCTCTCTCCTTTCACAGGACAGGCTAGGGACATCAGACGCACCACAGGGGGTGGAGCCAGCATTGTGGAGGGAAGGCACAGCCCTATTCAGGTCCCAGGTGCAACTCCTCCCTCCCATCTAGATGCAGATCTCCCTATTCAGCCCTGCGCTGACTCACCCTGCCCCTCCTGGAGCCACACACACCTCCCAGCCCCTGTCACTCACAAAGCCAGACATGCAATTCACATCCGGCAGGCAGACACAGAGCACACATAAATGCCAACTTCTAAAAGTGGCACTTCTCCACTAGTCACAATAAATCTGCGCACACCACTGCGCAGCATTTATTCTCACGAGTTCGCACATACTAAACTCGCCCCTGCCCTACTCTCACACCAGGAATTACCATGGACACACATATCCCCCATGCATTCCTATGGGAGGGCAGGCCAATCTCACCACACGCACTCAGAGTGCGCACGCACTTTACACTGGGACACAGGGCTAAAGTGCGCAGAGGCCTAAAACCACCAACACTACACAGGGAAAAGGCTAGGAGACGAGCAAAAAGTTTAGGGGTGAACCTGCCAAAAGGGCCAAGTCCAACAGTGGTGAAAACACGACACCAGACTTTTGGAAAACATGGAACACAGTCACTTGGAATGCTGCTTCAAAAATTTCTTACCAAGTTCAACAAAGATTGGAGTGATATTGTTTGTATTTGCAGCGATTCAGCTATGTAAATAAAAAGTTGTGCGATGACCTGTCAAAATCGATACCTGAGCTGAAGTGCTTCCTTGTAGAGATCCTTGCCACTTGCTAGATGGTATGCTAAAAGCATCTTTACAATCTTCAGAGTTAATAACAAATGCTATTGACTTTGTAGTCCAATCTGGTGCACTGTTTCATTATGCACGGAAACTAAAACGCAACTATTTCTCATTTTGTGCTTTGTGTGGCATCAAAGAAAGAGTCATCCCAACTGTGTCATTTAGCATGTGGTTCTCAGTCCCAGAGGCCCTAAATGTTATATTGACAATGGGGCGACCGTTAACAGAATTTTTGCTTAGTAATGATGCCAAACGAATGAAATGTGAGAATCTGCGGTCTCATAGTGATAGTGATCTGAAAAAAAGTACACTCTGCTGCATTCTTAGATTTTTATAGGAAAACATGACCGCTGTGGTAGACATGAAAAAACTACCTTCTGAAAACACCTTTGTCTACCAAGTGTACAGCGTAATTGGTGCAGACGTGATACATCTCCTTGATAGTAGGCTGGGCGACACTTTTAGTGACTTTGGCACTGCAACATGTTCCATGTTAAAATCCTTGCCACTTGTCAAGCAAAGAAATTTTGAGGAGCAATTCTGGAAATTTTATTTTACAATGCATGAGAAACAGCTTGCAATGATTTATAGAAATGTCCCTTCACCAACCAATACATTTGAAGTCAATGAAGCCTCACTGTGGTACTCTGCAAAAGTTCTAGATCCCTTCCGAAAAGGGGAATTTTCTTCTGACTTCCACTGTTTTTGTAAGGTATTGAAATCACTGGAAAACACTGAAAATCCCCCACCAGAATCTACTAAAAATAGAAACTGAAAACAGGAAAGCCTAGATATATATATAAATTCATCAATAGAACATGTTCTTTAGCTGATTGTTTGGATAAGTATTTGAAAGGTTTGTATGAACCAATATATATTAATCCCCATCCTTAGGCTAAGGTGCACATTAAAACATTTCCAACATTCCATGCTGACCTATTGTTATCGTTGAAGCAAATCTGCTTACAGGTTGGGGTATCACAAGGACATTGTATTTAAGCAACATCATCTTTTTTTAGATGTAATCTAACTTGTTTGTTATGACTCACTGTCATTTCTTGACCATTTACTACATTCACAAAAATCACCATTTACATTTCAGTGCTTAATTTGTAAAAATATAGGTGCCAGGGCCATTGTGAGGAGGAGGATGCAGCTTGTCCCACCTATTGCCCCTGCCAGTGTTATCAATCACAGTTTCAACACCACTACTAACCATCACACTTGTACAAGTGTGACAATTCAGAATATTCCAGGCCATCCAAAGCTATTAGAATGTCTTGGGCAACAGGCATTAGTCATTTTAATGTATATTGAATTATTAAACAAGTGTTGTTGTTCTCATCAGTACATTATACTAACAGTGACACCATGTGGCAGACTGTCATAAGTGCGGGTGTTGACAATTAAGTGCCAGTGCTGAGCCACTGTAAACGAATAGCACAAATTAAACACTGCCATTGATGGACTTCAAGCCAATGTGCTTATTTGATACATATTTTGCTTACTTGTGTACTCTTTTACTCATAGACTCCTCTGATTGGGTTCCAGAGGGAGCCTTGTGGCGTCCCACACACCGCATCTTATGCTATTGGCATATTTAGTTCAGATGAGCCAGCTATATAGATTTTAAATAATCACATAGGTTGAGAACCTCCCAAAGTGTGCTTTTCAGTGTTTACAAGGGTGTTTTGGTGATTGTGGTAGATAATGTAGACTGGGCTAATGAACACTAGGAAAGTTATGTGCTTTAGTTACAGTTTGGCAGACAAGATACTGTTAGACTTGGCATCTTTAGTGTGGTTTCCCCTGAATTTTTGCCTCTGCCGCCTGTATTTTTGATGCTGTGCTGGATTTCGTTTTTGCTGGCTTAGATGCTTTGGGCACTTTGCCACTGCTGATTAGTGTCAAAGTGCAGGTGCTCCCTGTGTAAAATATTATCATAATTGGTTCTACCTGATTGACATATTTGATTTACTGGTAAGTCCCTAGTAAAGTGCACTGAATGTACCAGGGCCTGTAAATCAAATGCTACTAGTGGGCCTGCAGCACTGATTGTGCCAACCACATGAGTAGCCCTGAAAAGGTTTCTCAGACTTGCCACTGCAGTGTCTGTGCGCAGTTGTAAACTGCCATGTCGACCTGGCAAGTGTACCCACTTCATAGAGGTGGGGGATGCACACCTTCTTCAAACACAACTCATCCTGTTTATTTGGTCATACGCTGATGCGTGCTCACTGGTGAAGTGCCTTGCCCAAACGGCACTTGGATCCTAAGGTGCATCATTATTATTGGGGTGACATACCACCCCAAAACCAATAGCACAGCCTTATGTAACTTCTTCAAATTCTGTACCGTCTTTTTAACCCATTTTACTCCATTTAATCTGCTGTTTCATTCCAGCTTTCACTTTAATCCAGTGTTTTCCACACACAGGGTGATGCAATTTTCAAAAGTTTCTCATATTCAAGATGTGCCCGTCCGGACCTCTCTTCAAGAATACGTACAAGCGCGTTGTTCATCCAAAGCAGTTTTTATTAAAAACCCAATGCATTTCGGGCTGCTTGGGCCCTTCGTCAGGGGTAACTACAAATAACAGTAAAACATCCATTACACATCCATTAACCAAAATGTATTATGCAACGACATTTGAAACATTCATGTGAAAATTAACTGCTTCTCAGTCCTCCATAATCGTCACAATCCTAATGATACCATTGGCAATATAATTACACCCCGTTGTGCAGGAGCAAGAACCTCCATCAAAATACAATCCCACTTCTTTACATCTAATACACCTTCACGTTACTCTCCCAATTACTCCCGCTTTAATTGATCGTCCTAAACACACACTCCTCCTCCCAAATTGTACCGTCATCCTTTCTTCTGTGTACTGAACCCTCCTGTTGAGCGCAGAAATACCCTCAAGTCTTTCCCCTCACATATAAACCTAGAAGTGGGATTGTATTTTGATAGAGGTTCTTGCTACTGCACAATGGGGTGTAATTATATTGCCAATGGTTTGGTTAATGGATGTGTAATGGATGTTTTACTGTTATTTGTAGTTACCCCTGACGAAGGGCCCCAGCAGCCCGAAATGCATTGGGTTTTTAATAAAAACTGCTTTGGATGAACAGCGCGCTTGTACGTATTCTTGAAGAGAGGTCCGGACAGGCACATCTTGAATATGAGAAACTTTTGAAAATTGCATCACCCTGTGTGTGGAAAACACTAGATTAAAGTGAAAGATGGAATGAAACAGCAGATTAAATGGAGTAAAATGGGTTAAAAAGACGGTACAGAATTTGAAGAAGTTACATAAGGCTGTGCTATTGGTTTTGGGGTGGTATGTCACCCCAATAATAATGATGCAAGTGTACCCACTTGCCAGGCCCTAACCTTTTCTTTTCTTACATGCAAGACACCCCTATGGTACGCCTAAGGTACCCCCATGGGCAGGGTGCAGTGTATGTAAAAGGTAGGACATGTACTGGTGTGTGTGACATGTCCTGATAGTGAAATACTGTCAATTTTGTTTTTCACTATTGAAAGGTTATCTGCCCCATAGGATAGAATTAGAGATACTCTGTAACATCTTACAAGCATACCTTCCCAGTGGGACATGAAAGAGAAATAAAGTTAAGCTCTCTGAACTGAAAATGTAATAACACATGTTTTAGTAAAGATGGTTTTTAAATTATGTGTTTGAAAATGCCACTTTTAGAAAGTAGGCATTTTCTTGTTTAACCATTCTGTGTGCCTCTGCCTGTTTGTGGATTGACGGTCTGGTTTTGGAGTGACAGGGGCTGGGGATGTGCATTCACTGTAGACAGCCACTGTGGGGTTGAGGTGTGCCTGGCCCTTCCTGGATGACTCAGAGCTGAGCTGAATGGGGCTTGGCTGCATTTAGAGTAGTGGGAGGAGAATTCCTTGCACCTGAAAAGGGCCTGTCTCCCTTGCACAATGCTGTCTCCACCCCCTGTAGTCACGCTGCACAAGTGAGGACAGAACTGGTTTGGACTGGGCTCAGAGACCCTTGCACAAAGAGATCAAAGACAAAATGGGATATAAGTAGTAGATCTTAAACCCCAGAACTTGAAATCACTTCTGGACTCAAGGGGAACCTTTGCCAAGGAGAAGAGCTGAAGAGCTCTGAGGAGGAGTACTGCCCCTTTGCTGTGTGCTGTGTGGGGTTGGCCTTCAGTTTCTGTTTCTGCCAAGGAAAGGACAAAGACTGGAACTTTGCTGTGAACCTGCTTGAAGAAGAATCTCCAAGGGCCTGTGTGTGCTGGCCTCCTGTTCGGAAGTCTCAGGGAAACAAAGACTTCACCCCCAGCTCCCCTGAACTCTGCTGCTGAGAATTCTGACCTGCCAGGAGGTGCCTATTCCAGTTTGGGGCCTTTGGAGGTTGTTCCTGCTGTTTGGAGCTGGAAGAAACCTGACGAGCTGAGAAAATCGACGCATCAATCTTCCTGCAGCTGTTTTTCCCGACGCAGCACCGTTGTGCGAGAAGAATCTCCATGCATCAACGCGCCGCTGCATAGACAATGCAGCACCTGTCGCGGCTGCAAGAATCTATGCATCATGGGATTGCGGCTGAAGAAATCGATGCAGCATCGCTTGCCGCCGCCGCATCGATCGCCAGCACACCCTGGATTTCCACGCATCGCACCTGTGCGCCAATGTTTACTGATGCATCACCCGCAGACCAGAACCGTCTTGTAGTCGACGCATCACTTCCCCCTACAATCCGGATTCGATGCATTACTTCTCCTGCATGCAGCAGGAGTGTCCCATCGCCTCCCCAAGGACTCAGGAACTGACGCAACTCTTTGTTTCTTGGCGCTTCCCTTCTCTGCAGCTGTTTGGACTTGTGAATTTTGAATCATCTACAGGTACTGTCTGTAGAATCATGCATCCATAGTTTTCTATGGAACCAGTTGCTTGAAACCTCTTAAAAGTCATAATCTTTTTACATGTGTATGAAAGTAGGATCTACTTCTATGGTTACCCCCACTTTTTGCTTGATGTGATGCTGTTTTGACTAGTCTGACTGGGATCCTCCTAATCAGGACCCCAGTCTATCTGCTTTCTCCCTAAATTGTTGTGTTCAGTACTTAGGTACATCCCAGATTGGATACTGGGGTACCCTTATAAGTCCATAGTATATGGTACCCATGTACCCAGGGCATAGGTACCCCAGAGGCCTCCCATGGGCTGAAGCATGCATTATGCCACCCATGAGAGACCATTCAAAATGGATCTACAGGCCTGCCATTGCAGCCTGTGTAAGTTGGTGCTTGCACCACTTACTAAAGATATAGGTTTACTATATCTAAGGGTCACTGCACTTAAAACCTATAAGTCACCCCTACAGCAGGCCTTTGCAATCCTGAAGGCAGGGTGCTTGGTTCTAAGTGAAAGGGAGGTGCCCCTGCATGAGCAGGACACCCCTGCAGCCTACGGAGTCCATTCTCCCGGGTTGTCAGTGAAGCAGCCATATACTATATAGATGGGCACCGTGTAATCGTGAGATGACCATCTCGAAAACGACTGCAACGAATCCTATCATGTTTGGTATCAAACATGTTGGAATCATACCCCCACACCATAAACGGTGTGAGAGGTATGATTCCAAGCACAGAAAGAGCCCTCAGTTAGGCTCTCAGTGTTCCCGGTACTGGCCTTCTAGTCCCAGACAGCACAAAATGGTTGCTGCCGACCAGAGACACATTTCTGCCCTCCTGCTGCTGAGCCAAGCTCGAGCAGAGGAAGGTAGAACAATAGGCATCCTGTCACATGGAGATGTGATCACCTCCCAGACAGGATTTAGTGTATTAGGGCTGGGTGGGTGCGCATGCCAGTGCCAGAAAGTCTGCCTGAGGGGCACATTTGGTGTCCCTGTGCATAGTCCAGTTCAAATCAGTCCTGTGAGCCATTGGCTCCCGCTCTGGAACGAAACTGGACAAAGGACCTGAATCTTCCCAATCCTTTCCCTAGGGTACTTAAGGGCTTACCTGGGTGTAAGTCCCTAGATTCGCCATGGGATAAGATTCAGATCAGACACCATTGCACTTCTACCGTCTGGGCACCCTGGACTTTTCTGGACTTCCTTTGGGCCTGACTTCATCTCCCTTCCAGTCTGCTGCATCGTCTGTTCCTGTGCATCATACAGGAACCTTCCAAGGCCTGTGAAGCATCAAAGACACCTAAAGTAATCTCCCTTGGAGTGAAGGTGTCACTCTCCTGCATTTGCAGGCACCGCAACTAAGTCGGCCGGTCTGCGGATCCTGAGCTCCTCCGTACTCCGTGGGCTCTGCAACACAGGTGGTGGTTTTCCACTTCTCCTGAGGCCTGCCCTGCCCTCTCACCAAGTTTGAGGCCGGTATCCCTCATGGGGGTTGCAATAACTGAACCCCTGTGCACTGCGTCCAATTTGCAGTTGCAAAGGCTTGTTGGCTTCTTTGCAAGAAGATCTTCGGGCTCCAAATAGCCCCAACCTCGAGCACCTCCAGTGACCAGAATCTTCAGCCACACCGCATTGTGTGCATCGTGGCCTGCATCTTTTGGTGAGCTGCTTGAGGTCCTCTCGCGACTCCAGTGCCTCCGGCCTGTGGGTCCACTTGAGGGACACACTTGTTTATTTCCAGCTCTCCTGATTGCTCGGGCCTGCCCTGACTCCTGTGCTTGTGGTGAGTCTCCTGGACCTTGCTGGTCCAAACCTTGCACCTTCTCGACTCCCTGCACGGGTTGATTTGCCAAGGCTTGTTGGTGCTCCTGACGGACACTGACCCCTCAGCACTCGACATCCTTCGTGGGACATCTCGTACCTGGGTCCTGGTCTTCCTCAGCGTTGCCTGGTCCTCACAGCTGCAGAGTCAAGGGCATCGTCATCTTCCCTGAAGCACCCGACATCAGAGGGCATTCGTCTTCCAAGCCTCCTTGTCACCCCTGAGTTACATAGACTCTGTAACCCCTGCTCTCAGGTACTCCTCTTCAAGAATCCACATTTGGATTCCTACGGACACTTTCTCCTCTTCCAGCAGTGGCATTTTCCTGAAGTCTTCCATTGGGTTCGACTGCGGTTTCCGACACCACTTCACACGTATGCACCCGGCTTCCCTGGTGTAGGTAACGTGGGTACTAGGATATCCACGGGTGGGGTGGCTCTCCAACCTTCTGTCTTACATGGGGTTTCTTCAGGGTCCACTGGGAAGGGTCCTTAATCTTTAAAAATCCAACCCCGACTTGCACATAGACTTGTACGGAGCATGCAGTCGTGTTCTCACACTGCAAACGCTCTCCGTGGGGTCACTATCTACTTACCTTGGGTGGTCTGTGGGTCCCCAGCAATTCTACGTCCTTTCGACATCGATGTCGTGGTTCTTATACCACTTTCTTAGTACATGGTTTGGTTCTCCCCTGGGGCCCACTGTGTATTTCGTGCTATTTACTGTGTTACTTTGCTAAAGTATTGTGTGTATTGTGTTTATCTCCATGTTGGAGATATTGGAACATACTAGAGAGTATTATATAATAAATACATATTTTTATAAATACTTGGTGTGGTTCTTTTCATTTAATCTATACTATAAGATTGCATTCTGGTAAAACAAGCTGCTTTACACTCCTTCAAGACTAAGCCTGAAGGCTGCTCTCCACAGCTACCACTTAGATAGCTTTCTAAGGTTGTCTAAGACCTCTTAACTCACCATAAGGGATGTCTGGACTGGTGCAAGGTGCCCACTTACATTAGTGGACATCATATACCAGGCCAGCCTCTCACAACATGTATGTTGGATTTTTGTTATTTTGGTCTTGTTGAGTTTAGATAAAGATACTTTATTTTTCCTAAACTGGTGTGGTGTCCATTTGTGGTGTTATCCCTGTCTTACTGTATGTTTTGAGTACAAATGCTTTAAACATTGCCTTTGGGATAAGTCTTTCTGCTCGTGCCAAGCTACCCAGTGTGCATCCTCCTTACCCTGACTAGAAGCAAGTGTCCCTATTTGGACAAAGGTACCTATCTCTGCCAACTAGAGACCCCCATTTCTAACAGATCCTCTGTCTTAAACGTGGTGGCTAGCCTGTCTGCCATGTTACAAATGCATTATAGACAATGGCACTTGCGGTGTGGTGTACCAGATATCCACCATGTTTTGACAAATTATTTTGTCTGCCAAAATCTAAATAAGACTCTAGATGCTTTATACTATAACATTGTGAAACATGAACTACCAAATATATGCCTGACATTGACTATCTAATTTTACACTGTGATTGGCTCTGATTGACTTTGCTGAGTATCTGAACATCCTGATTGGTCCTGACTGACAGGCTCTGGAAGAAAGAGAGGTGCACATGAGTTGCTCTTCCTCCTCAGCAGCAGCCGGTGTTAGGGACCTGGACCTGCCTTCTTGCTCAGCCCTCATGGTCTCCTCACTTTAGGTCCGGGCAGCAGCACCCCAAGGTCTTCCACAGCAGACCACAGTCCCTGGATGTACTTCACAGGCCCTCGGCCTTCACTCTCTTGCAGTTTGCTTGCATACAGCAGAAACCTGCAGTACTCACTCTTGGGCCACCAACAAAGTGGACTAGTCCACAGACGTCCAAAGGGATCCCATTCACTCAAGATGCCTTGCAAGTCCACCCTCTTTTAGTTGTAAGAAGGAGATAAAGAGCTAGTTCCAGCAGCTTTGGTGACATATTCTACTAAAGTCTAGGACTTCAAGTACAGAGTGAGATCATCCATGTTGGTGGTTGGGTTATTGGTAGGGGTAAGCATGCACCTATCAGTAGCAATAAGGCCACCCACGCAATATAAGGTGTTCAGACAAGGTCTCAACCCTTGGTAGCTGGCTTCGAGCAAGCAGGATTAACTCAGGATACAGGCATGTAAAGCATTTAAAAACACCAATGCATTAAATAAGTAAGACACAACACACAATAAAAATCCCAAACCAATTTATAAAAATAGTAAATATTTCTATCTTTAGAATAACACCAAAACGACAAAAATCCAATATAGGGAACCAGGGATATGAATTTTGAAAGATTAACCACTCTATAGTGCTTAAAAACATATAGCGCCAACTTGGGACATCTGGTCGCGCTTGACCGGGACAAAGTCAAAGTTTGGGGCCGACCGTGAATGAGCCCTGGTCAAAAATTTTCCTTCGGACTTAGAAACTTTTCTGGCGGATTTCCACTCGTCCCCTGCAGCAGGCCAATTTCAATGCAACATTGTCGGATTGCTTTTTCACGAAGACACGGTCAAATCCTGGATGTATGGAGCTCTGGACCTTTCAGCGGGACGAATCTGAAATCCGGGTCACGGTTGAAGGTAGTCGGCTTGACTCTCGACGTCTGGTCGGTCTACTTTTGGAGCTTTTTCCAAAAGGTGTTCCAAACTTCTCCAAACTTCTGGAACGTCTTCCTGAAGTTCCTCTTAAGGGTTCAAAGTGTCCAAAACAGAAATCCAAGGGTCTAGAAGCTCTAAGATGGTCTTGGAAGTTTGGGACTACAGTTCCCACAATGCACCTGGCCAAATCCTTAAATGTCCACAGGATGCACTACAGGCTATGAACGTCTTGAGGGAGATGGTGCAGGGAAGCTCCATCAAACTGTTGCTTTCAGGGAGTCCACTCCTTAAACCTTTTTGAAGCAATGCAAAGTCCTCAGGGCTGTAGTTCCAAGTGTGCAACAGGAGCAGTCCTTCAGGGAGCAATCCTGTGTGGTGCAGACCATGGTTCCAGCAGGGCAGTCCTTCTTCTTGTAGTTTCAGGCAGCATATCCAAGTTGCTATGCAGCTCCGACATATTTATTCAATGATCTGGGGCAACAAGCAGGGGGGCACCCCTGTCCAGTGAGGTGCCGGGTGCCACTCAAAAGCATGACAGCTTCCACCAAAGTGTGGCATATTCTTGTCTCACAAAGCACTGCACTTTAAAATTCAAGATGGAGATTTTCTCTCCTTTGGAGTAAGAGCTAGCTAAACCAACTTACTAGTGTGGCTCATTTCCATTAACACTCCCCATCCACCTCCTGCAAATTCCATTACCTGCCTGCCATCTGGATTGGGTTACAGGAAGAGGGGGTAGGCCTGTTTGGCATTCCTTACTGTCCTGTTCTCTTTGAAGGCGAGTTTGATTGACCCAGCCCCCGACCTGGCCTGTTTTCTGTAGCTGCAGAGCTCTCCCCATCAGATAACCTCTGCTCTATGCAGGCCACTTATCACCTCATCAAAGCAGCCTGGCTAAGCCTGTTAAGGTTAACCAATCAGGAAAGGCTGCTAGAAGGCTGGATTTTGGCTCAGGGAAAAGAAAGTCTATAGCTTCTTTTTCATACTAGTTGTGATAAATTCAACAGTGGCAAGTTGGATTTATCATTGCCAATCTTTCAAGTCTTTAAATGATATTGTGAGCTCCTTCCTAGAAATATTTATATTTAAATAGCATATTCCCATGTTAGCCTATGGAGCTAATAATCTGCAATGTGGAAAACAGCATTGGCAGTTTTTTCCTCACCAGGGCGTATAAAACATATTTTATAATGTCCCTGCTTATAGTTACATGGCACCCACCCCTGGGGCACCTAGGGGAGACCTTGGGGGTGATTTATATGTAAAAATAAGGTAGATTTCCACTTTGGAATTACCTTTAATTCCAAAGTTGAATTCGTATATAATTTACTTTTAAAGACAGTCTGCAAAGTGGGGCTGCCTTTAAGAGTGACAGCAGGCAACATAGTAGTACACACTCTAGTTCAGGACATCTACTGGGCCTCTAAACCCCCCTGCCCAATTATATACTAGGGACTTATAGGTAGTTTGAATCCCCCTTACCTTATTATATACTAGGGACTTACAGGAGTCTGCCATTGCCAATTATAATTATACCTAATTACCATATGCCTTTTTAATCAGAGCATTGGCCCTGGGCCTGGTTAGAGGAGCCCAGGGCACAGTCAGATTCAGTTAACACCAGAATCAGTCAAAACATTGGGGTGAACAGGGCAAAAAGGATGCCTTTCTCTCACTCCACACGCCAGATAATGGCTCATAAGGTGTCTCAGTACATTCTCTTCTCTTGATCTTCTATTACTCTTGCAGAGGTTTAAAAATGGAGGAGGAGAGTTTCAAAATGCAGGAGTCACATACCCATTTCAGTGATGCCACATCACCCTCCATCCCTAACTGGTGCTTCCAGGTATCAGCCACTGGCTTTCTAACCCATCGCACAGCATTCTGCAAGGAACAGATGGTGGTCTGGAGGAAAATTGCAACATTTCTTTATGCTGAGCTCAGAGTAAACTTACTCAGTTGTGGATATTTGCATCGAAGACTTCAGATAAATACCATGTGGTGGCTGGAGCCAGGGGCCTACCTCTCCTCCTTTTGTTCCATGTGGGAACATCATACAACCCCTTACCAGGAAGGGGTTGCTAATCAGCCTATGAAGATTTCACTTCACCTCCTTCCTCTACCAACAGACATCTGACTCTCCAGGAAGGGAATAGAGTTTCAGGGGAGCTTTTATATGTCAGCTGGACAGCAGAGTAATTACTGTTCCCAGCAGGCAGTCAATTATGGCTGACTCCTGTAAATATGCCCAACTTTATAAGTACATGAACAAAGAAACACATATGAAGTAAAACAGACTCTTAATATGAGTTTGTGTTGCAGTACATGTCAATCAAGGGGGGTAACTGGCGTGATTCCCTCTAGCGTAATTACTCGTTAACACTCCAAAATTACTTCTAATTGTGTGAGAAGCGTAATCTAACAGTGCTATTTTCTTAGTGCGAAATGCACCCTTGTGTCCAAAATGGGCCCGAAGATACATTTTGAGCTAAGAAAATAGCATTAAATGCTACAGGACATAAACAGCAGTAGCCAGCAGCCACACACTCTTGCTTAGTTTTTTTTCCTGTGCTCCTGCACTAACATTTTTGCCCCAAAGTACTCTGAATTACTCAAGCTGGCGTAATCGCACAATTATGGCAATTTCACATCACAAGAGTAATGGGCAAAAACTGAAATTACTCTGATTACTCTGGCATAATCAAAATTACGCCCAGGCCTAATGTCAATGATCTTTCTACCTTTTGCCGATCAAAAGTTACATTTCAGGTACACTTTAGTCAAAGAGCAATCCAGTTTAAATACTGTAGATTTGCACATTAGCAGAGCATATTTGAAAAGGTGGTCACAGGAGGTTGCAGCTCAGATCCATTTTGTCACAGTGCTTACAGGAGTGAGACTCCTTTAGGAGTTCCACATCACAGAAGGGGTCCAAAATATGCTGTTAAACATTCTACAGACTGTAGGGTTTCACTGGTTAGAACCCACTTCATTACACATACTTTCTAGTTTACTTGTGCTTGTGGAACACAGGGCTAGCACTTGGTCCCATCAGGGTGCATACTGGGACAAATGCATCTCACAAGGTTGCAGCACTGTGTTTCTTTTTCTGCACTGAACTACTGAGGCAGGTATTGTGCTGTGCTGGATGCACTAATCCAGCACACTACAAATCAGCTGTATGGAAAGTGTTGCAATAAATCTGCCTCAGTTAAATTCAGGATCTTATTCATAATTTCTTGTTAAAGACTGCATGCAGGGATGGAGGCCAGCAATGGACACAATACCTTCATTTCTGCTTAAGCTTTCGAAATGTGTCGGCATTGACAGCACTGTCTATTTTTGAGGGACATTTATCTATTGAAGGCCACTCATTGTGCCATTACATGTTATCTGAATCACTGACACATTGTGTAAAGGACATCTGTGATGGTATGCAGTCGTCCATGGAACTGCCATCTTTTCCCCCTCTTCCACCAACGTCATCATCTTCTTTAGTTACCCACTGTTTTCAGAAGCCTGTAAACATACAGGGGCATATTTATCAAATATTCACGCATTGCAGGAGAGGTCAGGAATAGGCCACATTTAACATTATACTGCACGTTCCTCCTCTATGTCTGCGCTGGAGCACAAACTGCTGCCTAGTGCCAACACAGGGACCCTTGCACCATGGTGCAAGGGTGCCTGTGTTGTAGGCAGGATTGTTTTTGTGCAGCAAGGTGTCCCTTCCTGCACAAAAACAATTCTGCCTACAATGCAG
This sequence comes from Calotriton arnoldi, assembly GCA_963921515.1. NCBI lineage: Eukaryota > Metazoa > Chordata > Amphibia > Caudata > Salamandridae > Calotriton > Calotriton arnoldi. Next base: position 680,995 of record CAWUFW010000084.1, on the reverse strand, counting down.
GCACCCTTGCACCATGCTGGTGACAGGAGCCAGGGGCCTGCCTCTCCTTTTGTTCCATGTGGGGACATCTTACAGCCACTTACAAGGAAGGTGTTGCTAATCAGATTCTGAAGATTTCACCTCACCTCCTTCTTCTATCAAGAGACATCTGACTCTCCAGGCAGGGCATAGAGTTTCAGGGGACATTTTATGTGTTAGCTGTGCAGCAGAGTAATTTCCTTTCCCAGCAGGGCAGTCTAATATGCCTGGCTCATGGAAATATGCCCAATTTTATAAGTACATGAACACTGCACAAAAACAATCCTCTGAGGCATTTTCCTCTTTCTATGTGTGCTGCCGAATGCAGCACATGCAGAAAGAGGAAAGAATTAGGAGAAATAAGCACATTCCTCCTCATTACCTGTTCCCAGGGGAGGCATAACATTTTGACACACTCCCAGGTCTACCACTAATGGTAAATCTGGTAATGTGCCAAAATCCATGGTTGGATGCGTGGAACACGTGGGAACTTGCATTGCCTTGCTTTACTCCACATTTAACAAGCTATACATGCAAGGTGGCCTTGCGTGGACTTGGTAAATATAATTCTAGGTTTTGCATCGCCCTTGTGGCGTGGTGCAAAGGTGACACAAAACCATGATAAATATGGCCCTCAGTGCTTTGCAAACAGAGGACTGGTCACTTAGATTGATACACTTGTATGTGAGTCATGGGAAGTGGGAAACAACTCTGTACTTCACCTGTGCCTTCAGACTCCCTAGAACTTGCTAGATATTTTAGTGCATTAAGTACATTTGCGAATTAATTTTTAATGTGCATTTTATACACTGCGGTTCGCCTTGCAAAACGCCTGTTGTGTACACCCAAAATTGTGTGCATCTCTGACCCCCGTCTCTCTGATAAGGCGAACAACGCAATCATTTCAGCAATGTGGATAAAGAGTTTAGGCATTAGAATCTAAAACAAGTAAAAACGATATTAGTATTTCTTTTCTGTGGTTGGGTGAGCGAACATTGCTTGAAGATAAATGATTGGTTTACAGTGTCACAGAAAAAAAGACCTCTTTTGCATTGTGGTGTTGGCACAAAAAGCTCATGCAGTTCAAATGACTACTTATTAGACAGACACATGCAGGTATTGAGTGATAAGAACAGTGTCATATTATTTTTTATTTCATTGAAAGACAAGCGCCACCCCCAAAGTTTATGGGGCAGATTTATAAGCCCCTTGCGCCACTTTTGCGTCACTTTTCCCATGTTAAAAGTAACGCAAAAGTGGCGCAAGGGGGCTTGTAAATCTGCCCCTATGTTTTCAGGACTAGCTCAGTGGCTAAGAATGGGTGCAAAGGGCCTGAATGCAAACAAAGGGGCTTATTTATAAGCCCATTGTACCGCCGGTTTGCCACTTTTATTGATGCACCGGCAGCGCAATGGGCTTCCCCATATTTACAAGGCCATGTAAAGTCACCCTGCGAGTCTTTTTAGGACCTTATAAATATGTTTCCCTTTCATGCATAACTCTGCATGAAAGGGGCGTTCCATGGGTGTTGCTGTGGGTGTTCCCACGCAACATCCATGGAACTTGACGCATTCCCAGATTTACAACATTTTGTAAACCTGGGAATGCATCAGAATCCTACGCTTCCCAGGGGAGGCGTAAGGAGGCACAACGTGGATAAATACTTTTATTTCTCCTCGTTTTTCCTCTTTCTATACGTGCTGCATTCTGTAGCATGCATAGAAAGAGGAAAATGCCTTTAATGATTGATTTTGTGCAGGAAGGTGTCCCTTCCTGCACAAAAACTATCAACCCCGCAACGCAGGCACCCTTGCAACATGGCGCAAGGATGCATGCGCTGGCGAACGGCTGCTGTTTGTGCGTCGGCGCAGGAGAGAAGGACAGGAATGCGCTGTATCTTGTAGATACGGTGCATTCCTGCCCTTTTCTTTTGACACACAGCAGCACAGCAGGAAGGCCTGCTGCGCTGCTGTGCGTCAAAAGCTTGTAAATGAGGCCCAAAGTATTTTGCACTCTGCATTCCCTAGTTTTGTAAATAAACACGGCCACAAATTTACACTCCTGGACCCCGGTACCACTGCACCTGATGCACAATAGATAGCTACGCCCCTGAACTACGTTGGTGTCCTTCAATAAAGTGTTGCAAACTTGAAAACTCTACATATGCATCCATTTTAGTTACTGAATTTAAAATGCTCAACTAGAGACTTTTATCTTATTGGACTGCTTAAGTCTCTAAGGGCCAGATGTATCAAGCAAAATTGCGTTCGCAAACGCCGAAATTCGCAAATTTGCTTAGTGGTATGTATTAAGGCAAAACTGCCTCGCAAAATAAGGAATCGCAAAATTTGCGATTCCTATTTTGCGATTGCATTAAGGAATCGCAAATTGTGATTCCTTAAATCCAATGTAAGAGCACCAAAAAGTGCAATTTGGCCTTAAGGAATCGCAAATTACCACCAACTTCAAGTTGGTGGTAATATGCGATTTCTTTGAAAAGTGCACTTTTAGCATTTTCCAAAGTGCCATGTGGCGCACATACATGCCCTTAGGGCATGTATGTGTGCCACATGTGCACACATACATATTTCAGGGGTGCAACAGGGTGTCAAAAGGACTCCCTGGCACCCTTGAAATTGCATTCTCGATTTGCGATTCTCTAATTGCGATTCGCAAATTGAGAATGTCTTCCCATTCATTCCTATGGGCCTCTACGCCCATAGGAATGAATGGGAAGGTATTCCTTAATTGCGAATCGCAATTTGCAATTCGTAATTAAGGAATATTAAGGAATCGCAATTATTATTGCGATTCCTACATACATAGCATTTTGCGATTCCTTAATAGCAATTCGCTAAAATTCGCTATTAAGGAATCGCAAATGCAATCCTTGATACATCTGCCCCTTGGGGCCAGATGTATCAAGCAAAATTGCGTTCGCAAACGCCGAAATTCGCAATTTTGCTTAGTGGTATGTATTAAGGCAAAACTGCCTCGCAAAATAAGGAATCGCAAAATTTGCGATTCCCTATTTTGCGATTGCATTTAAGGAATCGCAAATTGCGATTCCTTAAATCCAATGTAAGAGGCACCAAAAATGTGCAATTTGGCCTTAAGGAATCGCAAATTACCACCAACTTCAAGTTGGTGGTAATATGCGATTTCTTTGAAAAGTGCACTTTTTAGCATTTTCAAAGTGCCATGTGGCGCACATACATGCCCTTAGGGCATGTATGTGCGCTACATGTGCACACATACATATTTCAGGGGTGCAACAGGGTGTCAAAGGACACCCTGGCACCCTGAAATGCATTCTCAATTTGCGATTCTCTAATTGCGATTCGCAAATTGAGAATGTCTTCCCATTCATTCCTATGGGCCTTTACGCCCATAGGAATGAATGGGAAGGTATTCCTTAATTGCAAATCACAATTTGCAATTCGCAATTAAGGAATATTAAGGAATCGCAATTATTATTGCGATTCCTACATACATAGCATTTTGCGATTCCTTAATAGCAATTCGCTAAAATTCGCTATTAAGGAATCGCAAATGCAATCCTTGATACATCTGCCCCTAAGTGATCTCAATCCTTTTGAGAAAAGGTGTCAGGGCCTTAAACTCACATCTTCATGGTTACTATGGAGACAATGTGATTCGCAATGATAGACCTTTTTCACAAGTAGTATGGAAGTTTTACAGCATTTGGCTTGCAACAGTGATTTCATCTAATTTGTTGTGGTTTCAATAACAATGTGACATTACAACACGAACTTTATGCTTGCAGGGATCCATTTATTTTTAGTTATTTACGACTAGTCAGCAAGTTGCAGAACAGGTTCACTGTTCTGGTTACATTCGTCGAGTGCCGTTTGCACTGTGCAGCTCATTTACTAAAATGAGAAACAGCTAAAAACAGAAGACGTTCACTGAGTTTGAATAAAGATGCACATACACTTAGGTGAAATTATTCAACTGTCTTAATCTCATGTGATGCTATAGTATGTGAATTAGTGAACAAGAGATATTTAGTGAACAGTGCTGGGCTTGAAAGTCTATAGAAAGTGAAACTAAGGCCCATATTTACCAAGATTTTGGGAGGGACTGCGTCATTTTTGTGAAGCAGCCCCGACGCAAAATCATTTTTGCCATTTTCTAAGCCATGTGAAGCAACTTTGCGTGACTTTGCATAGTTTAGCAAATACAAAGTAACACACTGCAGCTCATAATGCTGCCTTTCGTTACTTTGCACTGGGTAGGCTTTACAAGGGTGGAGTATGGGTATTCCCATGCATCCACCCATGTACTTTGACACAAACCCAGATTTACAAGGATTTGGAAACCTGGATTTGCACCAAAATGGTGCGCGTACCCGACAAATGCGTGCCGAGAAGAAATAGCTTTGTTTCTCCTCGTTACTTCCTCTTTCCATGTGTGGTGTATTCTGCAGCACATATGGAAAGAGGAATATGCCTTAAAGGATTGCCTTTGTGCAGGAAGGTGTTGCTTCCTGCACAAAAACAATCCTGCCTGTAACACAGGCACCCTTGCACTATGGTACAAGGGTGCCTGTGCTGGCGCTAGGCAGCACACCGTGCTTCCTTGCTGTGTTGCGTTGCATGAAATAATAATAAATGTGCCCCTAAATGCTGATGGTGTTTTTTTGTAAATGATTGGAATGGTCTCATTTAACAATAGGTTTATCTTTAGCATCCCAAGAGACAATCATATCTTGTGACAAGCTCAAAGCACATTCCTGAATGCTATTGCATACAATGGGCCACCACACATAACATGACTATTTGATATAGCACATAAAAGATGATTGGGTCTTCTTGCCAAGACCTACTTTATTTTTGTCCTTAGTATTGGTTACATATGCAAACCACAAACTCACACACATCTACACGTGTATACACGTAGTTCATGTAAATTCAATTAAAATATGATTTCTAAGAGAGTGTGCCCTAATACAAGAGATTTACAACAAAAACCTTTAAAAGTACAGGAAGTAATACTACGAGAGTACTTTTTTATGTACTTTTAAATGTCTTTGTGAATCAGCTCTGAAAATGTCAACAACCTATTTGTGAATGCGCAAAGAGAGCACAGTCCTTTCAATTTGAAGTAACTGTATGTGACTATTCCCCGAATGTTTACATTTTATTCGTATTTTAAATATTTTGGGGCCAATTCACAAAGGAGTGTAAAAGTACGTAAAAGAGGACTACAAGAGTTTTACTTCACATACTCCAAAATGCATTTGGGAATAGGCCTTTTGGTATTGCATTCTTAGTAGAGACCAAGACAAAAAATAAAAACTACTTTTGTAAAAATGCAGAGCTGTGAAAGCATCCTCCAGTGAGACATTGCCAAAGAAAGATATTCCTTAATTTCCTAATCCTTTATAAGGCAACAGAACACTTAAATGCCTTCGTCCAGAAATCAAAAACATTCACATAAAGTGGCAAACAAAATTAGAAACCCTATTGCAACTCGATTTGTAGCCCATTCGTACATGAAAACTAGGGTGCAGTATTTGCTGAAGGTTAATTCATATTGCCTTATTTCAACATTGATATTGAAAGACTAAGAGAAATATGCATGCATTATTGATGACCAATTTAAATCTTGTCAAATTAACCCAAGTCAAGCTTCTAAACACAAGAGAGGTTGGTGGGTTTTTAATATACTAGAAAAATTGGAAACAGAAATAACCACCCCAAAGAATGAATGGCTTAGTTAATATAGGCTTCTCTCCTCTGTCTGATGAGATTAATTCAATTATGATTGCACAACAAAGCTGGTATCTGTCACACTCATATTTAGGTAAGTGAAAGTTTAACATAAGTTTGTGAAATGGTATAAAATTGCTATCCGTGTACATCCGACTCAGGATATGTTTACCCCATTTCCAGTAAAGTTTTCTACCATTTTGTAAAGTAAAATGGTGATACAAGAATTTCGCTTCAGAAGAAAGGCGCTTGGCTTAACCTCAGATATTTACAAGTGCATCTTTTTATTCCAAATTCACAGTTTCACAATTGGTGTGATTTTGCTCTCTTAAACTGGAGTTACGTACTTGAAAATTCACTGGGGGAGTTTTCCATGTGAGAAAATCTGCACAGGTTTCAGGGCATTTTTGTGTTGGTCCACATGTTAACGTTGGGGAACACCAACAAACTGGCATATTTGTGGGTATTCCCTCCCTTTTTGCAGATAGTTTCCCACCCTGAAAATGTCTGTGTATGTACTGCTGGGAAGGGTTGGGGTACATATATTTCAGAGAACGATGTTAGAGGGAACACCCCAAACATTGATGATAATGTAAGCTATGGATTTCCTTATGACAAAAATAATTTTCCCTTGGAAAAGGAATGAATTGCGAATGCATATGCATTATTGCATGCAAAACTCTACACCTACACATATTTAGTGGTGTATAGGTGCATAGTCACAGGATTCTGCAACTGTTACATCTTCCATGGAGTACTCCTGGAATTCTTTGAGAATTCCTGAAAAATTAGAATTTACTCAAAACGTAGCCCAAACCTCACTTAAATATATTTATGAGTTTTACATGCAGAGTAGTATGAATTTGACCATTATGTTCTAGAATGGTAACGGTAGGCACCATTTCCTATGAAGAAAGAACCACCAAAAAATCTGTATAAAGCTTTCATCAAACGAGTATAGATATTGATGCCTTTCAAGAAGCACCATATCACCCCACTCCTAAATGCTGCAGACTAACGGTATATAACTTACAACCAATCTCCAATCTGCCTTACCCCAATAAATTGATGGAGTAAGTAGTGGTAGGTCGCCGACCACCACTTGTTGAGACTATCAATTTCCAGTTCATTTGCAGGACTCATTTCCACCTTCATGAGGTACAGAGTGAAGGGCAGCTGCTGTTACAGATCATTTAATATAAGATGTGGATGATCATTTTGGGTTGATAATTATTAAATAGGTCAGCTATCTCTGACAATGTCAGACATGGCGTTTGTTCATTTGTGGACTATCAAAATCCCAGGGCTGGTTCATAAGTGAATTGCCCCATTTTGGACCCTTAGCGTACACACTGTGAATATGCCAAAATATAGCCATCATATGATCTAAATGGTAAGAAGGAACTGTTTCCTCCTCTTTTCTTTATTATTTAACATCTACTTCCTGTCACTAACCACTGCTTCCTAATACTATCCGAGCTTCTGAATATTGGCATACAATCATATAACTAAGCTAATGACAAACTCTTGCTAGTCAAACTATCACCTTCTAATGAGCATCTAAGCAGGGGTTTACTAAATGCATCTGGCAGGGTCGTAAATGCATGAACTTCAAAATCCTAAAGCTGAACCTCTCAAAAGGTTGTGATTGTTATTGTTGGAGCTCCAACTGAACCATAGTCAAATGTTCTCTGACCCAGTGACCTGGGGTATTTCCCCCAACCCTTTCCATTTGGTCAAATCACTTCCTTATTTTTCAACACCAACAAGTAAATGAAAGTTGTATTTATAGAATTCTTTAAACTAAATTAACTAAGGTGAACCTCTCCACAGGTGTCTTTCATCCACAGACTTAAATCCACAATTGCCCTGCTTTTTAAGACTTATGCAAATAGCACAAACCTGGGTCTTCCAAAAAGGACTTTAAAACTCAAAGGACTCCATGGGCTTCTGCAAGTATCCCCAAGAGACTAGGGCATCTTGACTTCAGAACCCTGAACAGACTCCCAGCTGCAGACTGCATTCAATTCAAGGACCCATGCATGCTAAACCAAGGCTATTGGGACACAGCCCCTTGATTATTTTGCAACACAATTCTGCATTGGATGTCTATAATACTCAGAAGAAAATAATTGGTGATTTATCTCTGTGCTCGCAGCCACACTATAAAAGTGTGCATCTTCAGCAAAATGAGGAGTACAATGTGCAGCAATAGTTTAGAAACCAAGATCTTTCCCTTTTACTAGTCTATTGTTCCATCCTCAGGGTAAGGCACCCCCAAGATACCACGTGAATTAAAGAATAACTCTCTGCCTATATCAGACCCAGTCATCAACAGACCGTTGAGTAATGGTGCAGGAAGTCAACTGAAGCCACCCTTTGCTCGTTCCGGAGGAAGTCTGGCACCATAGTATTTGTGCTGAACAGATGGCTTTTTCAAAATAGGAAATTCCAGTTACTAAATTATGAATTTGCACTGTGCCAATGTTTAAGAAATGTTTACAACTACTGATTTCTCCAACAAGGTTATAATACCATGCGCTGCAGAGCACAATTCAATTACAAGGTCTCAGTCAGACACATGAAGACATTTTAACAGGGATTTGTCAGAAACTATTTTCAGTTGTGGGTTAGTTGACAGACTTTTCTCTTCGGTTACATGCCTATTTTCATGTTTATATGTTACCTATTTGCCATCATGTCAGTGGAGTACTTTAGCTTGCAATCCTTTATTTTTGCACGTCAGATGGACAAGACACTAACTGTCAGGCTAGATTCACAAAGAGCCCGAATCACAAAGAGGCCTAGGAAAACAGAGGTGCATTTACACGTGTAGGTTCAGGCCTCGGGTTTGTTTCTATTTCCAGCAGTTTTTATGATTTCTAAAAGAATTACAAGAATACTTGTTGAAATCTACGACTGTCAAGAATCCCTGCTTTGCTCACTACAAATCCTTTTATGAGCATGCAAATATACAAGTATCCAATTCCACATCCAGAAATAAAATGTCATACTGCCTCTGCAGTACATAACATTTTAGCTCTTGATGCAGACAGCTGAATCTGTCACAGAGATCTCATGTCATCAATATTTTAAAAAGTAAGTATGAGAAATAGCACACAGAGAGTGGGCTTTGGGTCAGGCTACTTCAGACACTGGCTTAATTAGTTTTTAAAGGTCTTCCATTATTTTAAGGAGAAGGTTATACATTTCCCCATCGTCTCGGGATGTGGCATCAAGAAATAGACAGCTACACGCCTGCTGCTTGTCCTTTGATTCCTCTCATGTTCCCTGCACTCCTCACTCCCTGTGTTCTGTTCTGACTCCATTTCCAACTTTCCCTCTGTTCCCACCTTCTTTACTTTCTGTTCTTTGCTCTTGCCTTACCTTTTCTTCTGGCTTATAGCATCTTGTCCAATTTCTCTTTCCCCAAACCACTATGAGCTTTTGCATGATCACTATTGTTCCAAAACTGCATTTGTTCAGCCTAGGGCTGTGATCAATGTATACCCACCTTCTACAATTAAACAACAAGAAAATCTTGCTTTTGTAGATACACAAGTGTCTGATATTAGATTCAAATGCTAGGGTGACTTCTTGCAGCTCATACAGGAATGTACTTAGAGTCATGATTATGGCTATTCATCATGACACGGAACTGGCATACTTCTTTAGGGAAGAGGAACCGAGCAAAAATCAATAAACTTGTGAAGGTCAATTCAATTCAATTTCAATTCAATTACATTTTATTGATTTAGATCTCTTACAAGATCAACAATTATACTAAATACATAATCCATCTCTTAAGACTTGTGAAGGTAAATAAGTGGTTCAAGTTGCAGCCACAACCTCTTGTGATCCGGCCAGTGGGAAAAAAAAGCACAGTCAATTCTTTCAATTGTATCCACTCTATTCATAATTCTCTGGGATCCTGATATTGAAGTATCAGTGGTGGCCACCTGTGGAACCTCAATTAATTGCACAAGATGCTGCAACCTGGTTACAGCAAGGGCATATATCTGACTCCAGGGGCCAGTAATAACAACTTAAGTTATACCATCCTGCATCAGAAAAGATTTGTTTCTGGCTTCAGGAGCATCTTGTAACGACATTCTGTACTGCAGCATACTACAGGAATGATCAGTGTACAACTCAAGGGACATTTAGCAATTACCTAAGGTACTGCATTCTGTTTCAGAAAAGATGTGTTTATGAGTCCAGGGCCCCCTGGCACCGCCAAACAGTACTGCAGCAATGCTACAGGAGCAGACCAGTGCCTGATTCTAGGAAGCCGGCTATAGAAAGGATTTGAGGATGACTCTAAGAACTTCTAGTAACTATTTAAACTGCTGAAGCTTGCTACCACAAGGACCTATGTCTGAATGGAGGCAACTTTGCTAACATCCCTGCAGCCTGCATCAGGAAAGTGCTGACTCCAGATTTTCAAGATTCCAAAGGCATGCAAATGATATCTCTGTCTGACAGGATTGTGGTAGGGAATATCAAAAGCAGAATATTGAAGTCTGACAATATCATGGCTAGAATATCAAGGGATAACATTTTGAAGAGGTAAGTGCACAGAGGGAAGTATGGATTTATTATTCTTAACTCTGAATCCCTCATTCTTTTGCCGCCATCACTGCCACTACCAACGGGTCCGCAAGGAGGAGCGGGACAGGACTACGCGTCCCAGGCTCCTTTGCGGCACACGGACACCGCCGCAGCTGAGCACACGCGCCTGGAGGCGCCTTCAAAAGCTCCACAGGTCCTCCCGCAGCGCGGGAAGCCCTCATTCTTTTGCCGCCATCACTGCCACTACCGACGGGTCCGCAAGGAGGAGCGGGACAGGACTACGCGTCCCAGGCTCCTTTGCGGCACACGGACACCGCCGCAGCTGAGCACACGCGCCTGGAGGCGCCTTCAAAAGCTCCACAGGGCTCCGCAGCGCGGGACGCGCGCGGGTTGCGCCCGGACGAAGCCCGGACCAAGGGCGGGCCCGTCTGCGCCCGTCCGAGGCTGGGCTGGGCCCACTCTCGGTCATCTGCCATTGTAGGTGTTGGTGCTTGTGCCCAGTAAGGTACTGTTTGATTTTTCTTACCGGGTGCAGGAACAAAGTGCACAATGGCCAATCGTTTAACACCTAAAAGCAGGACCACATCAGGGAGGAGAGGGGTGGTGGGAACCCTGGATGCCTTTTTGACACGAGCGGAGTCGGTACTTTCGCATGAGATTCAGATAACGGAGCAAAGACTCTCTTTGGGCAATGTAGTATCAAATAAAAGATCCTCATTAGGCGGTATAAGGCGGGCGAAGTCGCCAGTAAACGTCCGCATAGACCCTGATGTTTTGTTGGTGCACGAGGACCTTGGCTCTACGTCCTGCTCTATTGGCCAGGGGGGCTTTTCATCACCAGCCACAGCGGTACATCTAGTGAGCCCCGTAAATGGCACAGACACATGTACGGGCATGACTAAGACAACTGCAAGGTGGGCAGGAGAGGTTTTATGTGGAAAGGATAACCAGACTGTAGTCTCTTTGCCGTCTCCCTCACCTCCCGCGGTAACCAGTCCTATCAGTCAAACAGAAACTAGGTCACGAGAAGTGGCCACAAGATCCAAAAAGCACCTAAGGGAAAGTCTGGGGAAAAGCGGGAAGACATCTCCATCAGTAAAAAATGTGAAGTAACCCCTGGTTAAGCGTCCCAGGAGGGTTGTTCAAAAAACTAAGCAGAAGCCTAGAGCCAAACTCCCCGCTTTTAAATGCCCAGATCAAGATCTTACAGTTGAGACAGAATCCCAAGGGCTGTCAGAGGATCTTAAACAACAATGTCCAAATGCCATCCCGCCTATAGACGTTGGAAATGAAGACCAGTGGAGAAGACTGGAAACTATGTTGTCTATTTTGCTGGCCCCTTTATTAAGTAAACTGTTATTAATTGAGGAGAAACTTTTATCGTTGGAAATGCCCAAAAGTACACCATCCAACTTGCCGGTTATGGGGAGGTGTCACTGCGCTCAGTCTGTGCAACCTTTGGGGGATCCACCTGTATCTAAGGGGGGGCTGAGGGGGTAGAGTACGTGAAAAAGATGAAACAGGTGGCTCGATCAGAATGTGGAACTAGTAACCACAAACAGGTTGACAACGGGAGCAGGTCCATGAACCAAGCGAATGATGGTTCCCATCCCAATGTAGTAGCAACACTACCTAGGTTATTTGAAAGGAACACGGATGAAGGGGTTGACCGAAGGCGGGAGGAGGGGTTAGATAAGGCACATAGGGGCGGCCGACAAAGCCTATCTAGGGGAGGTATTGATTGTGCCCAACTCAAAGGAAAAGCAAATAGAGCACCATATCTCACCTCTGGAGAGCAACTAGTAATAGATCTACCACCAGCAAGTAGCCCCTATACAGTGGTCTTGGCAGGAGTCCCAGGACACAACCAGGAGCAGGAGGAGACGAGCACCCAGTTAATTAACAAAGTGGCTCACTGGTTGGGCAAATATGTTAGGTTTAATATTAAAAATCACCGACACATTTTGATGGCCACGAGGGTGTCCTGGCTTGGTAAGTCGAGGAAGGTTTTCCCAGGAGATTGTATTATCATTACACTCAGATACCCGGAGTTGGTAAAGGAGATTTTTGGGCATTCAAATGGTTTATTTACCTTAGAAACCTGTATTAAACCATTACCATTGGGCTTTTTTTACAGACCAGGCCCCAGTACGGAACTAATACAGAGTAATCTTGGCTGGGGGGAAGGGAGGAGGGAAGGTGTAGTGGCAGCCACTAATATATTTGCGCCAATTAGAGACCTGAATGATATTGATTGACTAATTCCCAGGGAGGAGGGTGGTGGTCTTAGCGATATCTGCTCAGTTAGCACAGTGGAGGCAGATAGGAGGGCGGAGTCATATGGGAGTACACTTGTAACACCCCCAATGCGAACCAGGGACTCCGACTCACAGAATATAAACCATCCAGGTAAATCAGCCACCAGAGGGGTCAGTATTGCGCCCAAAACGTATACAGGCATAAGCCACAGTGAAGACCTGAAAATCATCTCATGGAACGTAGCGGGTTTATCTAATAAACTAGGGGATACACAATGGCTTACCTACATGAGACAGTTTAATATAATCTGTCTACAGGAAACGTGGGAGACAGAGAAATCTTTTTTCATTGAAGGATATAAAACTTTTGCATGTGCGGCAGTAAGATCGAGCTCGGGGAGAGCAAAGGGGGGCCTGATTATATTTATAGATTTAAGAATCCAGGGCAGGTGGAAATCCTTGGCATGGGAGTCAAGCGTTGTTCATGGACTAAAACTTACAAATAAATCTTTTAGGCTTATTATAATGAATTTCTATAATGCAACGTCACACGAGCAGGGCAGAGGCAGCTTGAATGAATTAAATAGGTGCCTGGAATACACTCGTGGTAAAGGGCTGGCTCAATCACAACTGATATTGGTGGGTGATTTTAATTGTCATTTGTGCCCACACCTCAGGGCGGCCCAGGGTGATTGGGCATCTTGTCCTCTAAGGGATGGCCCCCATCTGGAGCACACGCAGCTGGGAAGTGAGCTGACCGGTCTTCTAGGCAACTATGGGTTAAGACATACAATAGATAAGATTGCTAGCAGTAGAGGTAGGATGGTCCCTCCCACCTTTAAAGGACGAGGATGCTGCTCCTACATTGACTTCATTTTCGTCTCTTTTTTGGTTAAGAGGCATGTATCCCAGTTTAGTAAAAATTATAGTGCATTTAGTGATCACAATCCTTTGACTCTTGAGCTCGAGGCCCACCCCATTTATCAGTCGTAAACAGTCAAGATGGTGCTGGGTCAGTTGTTGCAACAGACCAAGGTAGGAGGCTTAAGTGGTGCCAGGTGGATATAGCTGCTTTTAATGCCTCTTTATTTCACAAGGGGTATCAGGAAATAATGAAATGTCTAGATCTGGGAGTGGAAGGGGTGGACCTAATAGAAGCCTTTAAAAAGGTTGCTAACCTGGTGGACAGTCTGTTAAGGTCCACTACCAAAGCCTGTAGGGGGGGGGACCCAAAGTGGTTTGATAGGCAATGCTCACAGGCCTTGAGAAGGCTCAAAGTGGCTCTGAAACAAATGCCAAGGGATAGGAAGTGTGTGGCGGAATGTCGTGCAAGCTACAAATTAGCAGTCAAAGGGCGAAAGGGTCAATTACAATGCGAGGCTTGGGAGGAGCTCATGGAGGCGGCGGAGCTGAAGGACTCCGCCCGATTCTGGGGAGTAATTAACAAACCCTGCTTCGCAGACCCGGATAAGCCAGGGCTGAGTAATAATATTCTTCCAGAAACATGGAAGCAGCATTTTCAGGGACTGTATAATTTCCACTTCAGTCAGAGTGAATCGCAGTCAGTACAAGTAGTACCAAGCCTTAACCGAGTCACCTTCTCAGTGGATGAAGTAAATGCAGGAATTGTGAGCCTAACGAGGAATAAAGCACCGGGGCCAGATGGGATCCCCCCAGATCTTTTTCTTAGTAACCCAGACATCTGGGCGCCCTTATTAACCAGGGTTTTAAACGCCGCTATAAGCTCAGCTATGCCAGTGTCTTGGTCGTCCGCAATAATTGTGCCCATATTCAAGAAAGGGGATAGGGATAGCCCACATTGTTATAGACCCATCTCTTTGATAGACGTTTCAGCGAAGGTGTTGGGTCGGGCTATTTTAAACAGGCTGATGGAATGGGCGGAGGATAAACAAATTATTACAGACGTACAATATGGGTTTCGCCCGGGCAAATCTACCGTAGATCAATGCCTTAACTTATATCTTATTACTGCCAAATATACACTAGCCAAGGAGGGGGCACTATATTTAGCCTTTATGGACCTCACAGCGGTGTTCGATTGCGTGAATCGCAGTAAGCTGTGGGCTATATTGGGTGAGCTTGGGGTAGACCCGGGATTAATAAATATCCTGCAAGTGCTCCATAGTAATACCACAGCAGCAGTACGATATACGCAGGAGGGGAAGGTGACGGAGTATTTTAATTGTTCGAGTGGGGTAAGACAAGGCTGTAAACTAGCGCCTTTTCTGTTCACCTTCTATATTAATGGCCTAGATGCCGCACTATGTGAAATCAGGGCAGATTCACCCAGAATAGGGGAAAAGCGGTCCCGGTTCTGCTTTACGCAGACGATGCGGTGCTCCTTGCCCGTACCCCACATGGTCTACAGCTTTTAATTGACGGTTTTGTAGAGTTTATGGAAAATTTGGATATGTCCCCCAACCTAACCAAATCATACGTTTTGGAGACGGGGAAAAAGGCAAAAAACTCATACAAATACGTCATAGGTTCACATGTCCTGGGTAAAGTGCCAGCATTTGCATACTTGGGAATGCCTCTAGATGGTCATTTGAATTTTAAGTATTTATTAAAAGAGAAGTGTGTGGCCCTGAAAAAGTCTACAGGCTCTATATCAAACTTTGCTCATAGGCTAGGAAGCTGGACTCCGGATATGATTCTTAAGATCTATAATTCAGTCTGTTGTGCCAAGGTGTTATACGGAAGCGAGGTCTGGGGTTTTATTATGACTAACGACTTACAAAGAGAAGAAAATAATTACTTAAGGGGTTTACTGAAGGTCCCTCAAAGTATTCCGGTATTTTCTGTCCATGAAGAATTGGGGGTCAAATATATATCAGACCAGATAGCAGTCAAACCCCTCTTAGGTTGGCTCAAATGTTGGACGAACATTGAGGCAGGCTTTACAAGGACAGTACTTCAGGATAGTTTATCCTTGGACTACTCGATGAGAATTCCCTGGATAAAATACGTAAAAGAGTCTTTTACTTATGGTAGTGAGATCTGGGGATACACGGTAACAGAACCCCTCCAGGTCGTGGAAAATGGGTTTCTAAAAGGTTATTATGTGTCCCGCAAGGAACCTCGAATATGGCGGTACACGAGGAATTGGGGGTTTCCTACCTAAGTGATACCCTTGCTCTGCGACCCTTGATTTTTTGGTTAACGTGTTGGTTAAATGAAGATTTAACCCTCACTCATTTGATCTTAAGAGATTGCCTGTCCTTAGATAATGTGGTTCGTATCCCCTGGCATAATTATATTAAAAGAGGATTTGAATGGATTGGGCGGGGAGTTTTATTCTCTAAGCCAGATGTTATTGTAAAAAAGGACGTGGAATTAACCAAGTCAGCCTTTTTGAGCAGAAGGCAAGCAGATCGGGATGCAGAAGAGGCACGGAAACCTAGTGTTCGGGCATATTTATTGCTCAAATCGACGCCACTGTCTGAACCATACCTTATGGGCTCCTTAACGACACATGAAAAATTTCTTTTAACCAGGTTTCGGTTGAATCTCTTTCATCTCCTGTTAGCAAGACCCAAGGGGGCTTCTAGAGGTCAAGTGCTAGCTTCCTGTGGCTGCGACGGAAAGTCTCCTCAGGACTTGCTGCACTTTATGTTTTTTTGTAATCTATACGAAGTCCCCAGGAGGCATTTTTTAGTCCCTATTTTAAAGAAATTGAATTTTAATCAGGTCAGACCTGCAATAATGTATCTCCAATTGTTGAAGGATGATTGTATCTTTTTTATTGTAGGGTTTTTAAAGGCATCTATGAAATCTAGGCACTTTATGGACATGTAGAGTCTATTTATCTAGACATGTTTTCAGATGATTTATTGTGTGGTAATGGAGTTTGTTATGTTATAATTTTTCTGTTAGTATGTATTGTATTTGTGTAACTTTTATGGTTTTATAAACAAAAACCGAATAAAGTTTATTGACCTGACCTGAGTCTTTTATCAAGTTAGGCCGGGCAGACCTGTTCAATACCCCAGAGTCAATAAGAACAAAGGACAGGGTTGAGATTAAAGCCCTGCATTTAAGGTTCACCATGGCACATCGAGAGGCCATTGAACTTGCTAAACCTACGGTGAGAGCCCATACACTAGTTAAGACAACCCTGGGAATTGAACCTTATTTAACTTTAATGAAGAGCCCACACGACAGATTTTTAATTACCCGTTTTAGATTAGATTTTCTCCATCATTTACTAGCGGTACCGGCAGGTTTTGTTAAAAATATTGAAGAGAGAGGGCCCTGTGGCTGCGACAACAGGTCTCCACAGGATACCCTTCACCTAGTTCTTCTCTGCCCATACTATGCTTTTCCTAGGAAAAAGTTTTTAAAGGATTTATTAAATCGAGCTGGTTTTAGGCAGGCGTGAGTAGCCTTGTTGTTTTTAAAGCTTTCTTCTGATGTACATATCCTATTCTGTGTGGCTAATTTCCTGGGAGTCGCTGTTAAATTAAGGAAAACCAGGGGCGATTAAAGAAGAGAGGAAGGGTTCGTGGGTCACTGGCACGCAATGTCTGTTTTAACAGGGCTGTAGTATTTATGTGACATCCTCCCAATGCCTGCTCTAAAGTACTGAATTGTATCTGGGAGTGATATTTTATGCATGTTGTGTTTTATATATGCTTTTATGATTTGTTCTCAAATCGAATAAAGTTTTATTGATTGATTGATTGATTGAACTCTGAATCTACATACCTTGAAGATATATATATATATATATAAGAAATTCACTGAAAAAACCATAGGTTTCAGGGGCGTTATAGTTAGTTGGACATTTCACTCGTACAAAACCATAGAAATTCCCCCGTTATAGTTAGTTCAGCTAACTATAACTCGTGCGCTCCGCAATGCACTGCTGATGACGTCACATATTACATCACTCATGACATGGTCAGTGACATCACTCATGACATCACTGATGACATCTCAAATGACATCACTGATGACATCACTGATGACATCATCCTTGTGATAGAGTGGCAGACCTCCTCTCACCCTAATATAACCTTTGATACACACACTCAAAAATACAAACTAAAATTTTCAAAACAATGGACATACCAATACCAGTTACAACACACCTATTCAGTAATTCCAAGATCTACACACACATCCACTCATTCACCAACAGTCCCTATACAGTCACTCATACATGTACTCACTCATCATATGTACTCATACACCTATACATCCTGTTACACACCGCCACTCATCCATAGAGTTACTCACACATGCAAACAAAGTATCAAACATCCATTTACTTGCATATACAGTTATACACACACTACCACACTTACTTCTACAGAAACTTACACATACTTACTCTCTTAAACAATCACTTATAGAAACACCTACTTATTTGTACAGGAACTCTTCCAATCTCTCACTCTCACATATACTCACTTATATACACCAATACTCACATATACTAGTTTAAAACATATGTAGTTACTCATAAAGACACTATTGAGACAGTCATTCACTCACTAACACACCCATACACATACTCATCCACCTATACAGTCCTGCACACATGCTGTCTTCAACACATACAAACAGTGAGTCACTCATTCATGCATCTATGCACTAAGTAATACCCCCCACCGAACCATACAGACACTCAGACACTCATGCAGCCACTTATACACAAAGTGAGAGACTGATACAGATATTTTCATATTTAAACATTACTCACTAACCCATGTATTCACTGATGACGTCACATATTACATCACTCATGACATGGTCAGTGACATCACTCATGACATCACAAGGATGATGTCATCAGTGATGTCATCAGTGATGTCATTTGAGATGTCATCAGTGATGTCATGAGTGATGTCACTGACCATGTCATGAGTGATGTAATATGTGACGTCATCAGCAGTGCATTGCGGGCGCGCGAGTTACAGTTAGCTGAACTAACTATAACGGGGGAATTTCTATGGTTTTGTACGAGTGAAATGTCCAACGAACTATAACGCCCCTGAAACCTATGGTTTTTTCAGTGAATTTCTAAGGTTTTTTAAATGCTCATTTCTAACTATAACGTGCCTGAAACCTATGGTTTTTTCAGTGAATTTCTAAGGTTTTTTAAATGCTAATTTCTAACTATAACATGCCTGAAACCTATGGTTTTTTCAGTGAATATATATATATATATATATGTATTATACTATGTATACATGTGAAAATGTCTCGGTCCCCTGTTTGCCTCGGTGACACGGAAAAAATGGGTGGAACTGACGTCAGCACGCCGACGAGGTTCTCTTATGGCTCCGATGACGTCATACGGTGTCGCGAGCGGAGCCGTGCTATTATGACGTCCTCGTTGACGTGGGAGAGCTAGGAAAGAATTTCCGTGGAATGCTGGTGCAGGGGATATTCACCTAAGTGTTCAGGCTAGTCCTTTGGGAGCAACTGTTTATGTTGCCACTCCAGAAACTGAAACCAGTGATCCGAGGGCAGAGGCCCTGCAGATGGCACACGAGGTGGGGTGCCCAGTCGTGTGCACCGGCGGGGCAGCGAAGTGACAAGCACCACAACCCACAAAAAAGGTAACGAGGGCACTGAATAACACAGGATCTTCTCTTTGTATCTGGCAGGAACAACGAAGTTAAAATGCCCTAGTACCAAAATGTAGAATTAGTGCTACAACGGTCTTCAAGAGGACCTGCGATGTCGCTTCTGCCTCCCGAACCCTGGAGGTGGCACATGGGTCACGCGGTACGGTCATACTGCGGTGGGACGCACACTCGTTGACCTCTCATGGCACAGCTCCACACTTCAGGGAGGACGCTTTCCATTAGCTATGTTTTCTGATGACATGTCGCGCCGGCCCCGTCCAACAACAGAACTCCTTTAGATCCAAACAGACTCTTCCACTCTCTCACCGGAAGTGAAACCAGGCCACGCGGACACTTTCACAATACAACAGCCGGAAATGCACTTTTCGGTAAAAAAACACATTCCTTCCTCCTAATTAATCAAATAAACGTCTCACTGAAGAACAGGGGCCAGCTTCGATTGGTAAACAGCCGTTACAACGACTTTTACTTTGCGATACCATTACAACGCATGCGTTGTACATCACGAAGTCATTACTACGCATTTTTTAGAACGCATGGTCATTTACCACGCATGCCTTTACAACGAATTTTGTTGTAAAGGTATGTATGGTAAATGACCATGCGTTCTAAAAACATGTAGATGATCCATGTCGTTGAAGGGAAACAGAGGCTGTTCCGTTTCCTCACAACAACGTGCACCGCCCCTCAGAGACAACGTGAAGCAGGAACCACGAGGAGAGAGGAACCACGAGGAGTGAGAGGTAAGGGGATTGGGCATGGGGTGGGGGTTTCTTTTCTAGGGTTTAGGGTAGTGCAGTGGTGTTTGGGTGGTGTAGGGGGTCGTGCTGGGGGTAGTGTTTTAGGGTTTAGGGTAGTGCAGTGGTGTTTGGGTAGTGTAGGGGGTCGTGCTGGGGGTAGTGTTTTAGGGTTTAGGGTAGTGCAGTAGTGTAGGGGGTCGTGCTCGGGGTAGTGTTTTAGGCTTTAGGGTAGTGCAGTGGTGTATGGGTAGTGTAGGGGGTCGTGCTGGGTTAGTGTTTTAGGGTTTAGGGTAGTGCAGTGGTGTTTGAGTAGTGTAGGGGTCATGCTGGTGGTAGTGTTTTAGGGTTTAGGGTAGTGCAGTGGTGTTTGTGTAGTGTAGGGGGTCATGCTGGGGGTAGTGTTTTATGTTTAGGGTAGTGCAGTGGTGTTTGGGTAGTGTAGGGGGTCGTGCTGGGGGTAGATTTAGGGTTTAGGGTAGTGCAGTGGTGTTTGGGTAGTGTAGGGAGTCGTGCTGGGGGTAGTGTTTTAGGGTTTAGGCTAGTGCAGTGGTGTTTGTGTAGTGTAGGGGGTTGTGCTGGGGGTAGTGTTTTAGGGTTTATGTTAGTGCAGTGGTGTTTGGGTAGTGTAGGGGTAGTGCTGGGGTAGTGTTTTAGGGTTTAGGGTAGTGCAGTGGTGTTTGTGTAGTGTAGGGGGTAGTGCTGGGGGTAGTGTTTTAAGGTTTAGGGTAGTGCAGTGGTGTTTGGGTAGTGTAGGGGTTCATGCTGGGGGTAGTGTTTTAGGGTTTAGGGTATGGCAGTGGTGTTTGGGTAGTGTAGGGGGTCGTGCTGGGGGTCGATTTAGGGTTTAGGGTAGTGCAGTGGTGTTTGTGTTGTGAGGGGTCATGCCGGGGGTAGTGTTTTAGGGTTTAGAGTAATGCAGTGGTGTTTGTATAGTGTAGGGGGTTTAGGGTAGTGCAGTGGTGTTTGTGTAGTGTAGGGGTCATGCTGGGGGTTGTGTTTGGGTTTAGGGTAGGGCAGTGGTGTTTGTGTAGTGTAGGGGGTAGTGTTTTAGGGTTTAGGGTAGTGCAGTGGTGTTTGTGTAGTGTAGGGGGTCATGCTGTGGGTAGTGTTTTAGGGTTTAGGGTAGTGCAGTTGTTTGTGTAATATACGGGGTCGTGTTTTAGGGTATAGGGTAGTGCAGTGGTGTTTGGGTAGTGTAGGGGGTCATGCTGGGGTTAGTGTTTTAGGGTTTAGGGTAGTGCAGTGGGGTTTGGGTAGTGTAGGGGGTCGTGCTGGGGGTAGTGTTTTATGGTTTAGGGTAGTCCAGTGCTGTTTGTGTAGTGTAGGGAGTCGTGCTGGGGGTAGTGTTTTAGGGTTTAGGGTAGTGCAGTGGTGTTTGTGTAGTGTAGGGGGTCATGCTGGGGGTAGTGTTTTAGGGTTTAGGGTAGTGCAATGGTGTTTGTGTAGTGTAGGGGGTAGTGTTTTAGGGTTTAGGGTAGTGAGTGGTGTTTGTGTACTGTAGGGGGTCGTGCTGGGTTCTAGTGTTTTAGGGTTTAGGGTAGTGCAGTGGTATTTGTGTAGTGTAGGGGGTAGATTTAGGGTAGTGCAGTGGTGTTTGGGTAGTGTAGGGGGTCGTGCTGGGGGTAGTGTTTTTGAGTTTAGGGTAGTGCAGTTGTGTTTGGGTAGTGAAGGGGGTCGTGCTGGGGGTAGTGTTTTAGGGTTTAGGGTAGTGCAGTGGTGTTTGGGTAGTGTAGGGGTCAACCAACATGAATTTGTCCTTGTGTGATGTAACCAATGCTCATGTAAAGCACTCCAATACCTGACCAGTCTGCACTATATAAAACTGCAAAAAAACAAAAAATAAAAAGTGTTTTACACACTTCTGTCATTGGGCTATACGTGGGCTACCTCTGGGTGATATTTGTGCTACATTTGGGCTCTTTTTCTCTGGTGGCCATCTTGGGAGACTTATTTGTTATGAAGTTTCCTAATTTCCTCATTTACTACAGTCTCCTCAGTAGGAAATGCTTTCAGTTTTTACTTTGATTCCATCAAGAAGGCATTCAGATGTGTCACACATTTGCCATAAATTCAGAATGTTAGCACTCTAGTTGTTCATTAGATCACTGTAGTAAAGCTACTGCTCACCAAGGAGTTAACTGGAAGTCTACTGCTGGTATTGAAAGTGATTGTTTCAGTCTGCATGTCAGAATTTTCTAATGAAATAGAAGAGGATTTGAGATCTCACTTAAAACATGCACTAAATTTTCTTTTTGCAGCACTAACCATAATTTCTATGGCAAAATGAACCCCCTCATTTTGTTCCTTTTAAATTAAATGTTTTAAGTGTTACCAGTTTATTCCAATCAAGATGGCTTCAGGTGTGCCATACTTTTGTCATAAGTAAGGCTGTTAGCACTCTAGTTGTTCTTTAGAACACTCTGGGAAGCTGCAGTAGAACACAAAGGCATCAACTGACAGGCTGCTCCTGTTGAAATATAACAGGAAGATATTTGAGATCTCACTTAAAACATGTCCTAATTTTTCTTTCTACAGCACTAACCATAATTTCTATGGCAAAATGAACCCCCTCATTTTGTTCCTTTTTAAATTAAATGTTTTAAGTGTTACCAGTTTATTCCAATCAAGATGGCTTCAGGTGTGCCATACTTTTGTCATAAGTAAGACTGTTAGCGCTCTAGTTGTTCTTTAGAACACTCTGGGAAGCTGCAGTAGAACACAAAGGCATCAACTGACAGGCTGCTCCTGTTGAAATATAACAGGAAGATATTTGAGATCACACTTGAAACATGTCCTAATTTTTCTTTCCACAGCACTAACCATAATTTCTATGACAAAATGAACCCCATCATTTTGTTCCTTTTTAAATTAAATGTTTTAAGTGTTACCAGTTTATTCCAATCAAGATGGCTTCAGGTGTGCCATACTTTTGTCATAAGTAAGGCTGTTAGCACTCTAGTTGTTCTTTAGAACACTCTGGGAAGCTGCAGTAGAACACAAAGGAATCAACTGACAGTCTCTGCCATTGTTGGATGTACATGTTTTACTGAGAATGTCAGACTTCATTCTCACATGACTGAGAAAGATAATGTGAATTTA
The DNA here is from genome assembly GCA_963921515.1 of Calotriton arnoldi. NCBI lineage: Eukaryota > Metazoa > Chordata > Amphibia > Caudata > Salamandridae > Calotriton > Calotriton arnoldi. The sequence continues at coordinate 657,953 of CAWUFW010000084.1, read as the reverse complement.
CAGAAAATATGCTCTCATTTTAGCTTCTGGAGCACCTTCCAAAACTGTATGGGACAAGCATGTGAAAATAGTTTTCTCTCAAACATGATTCATGATATCCCAGCAGAAGGTTTTTCACAGGGTAAAATCACCTTAGAACACACCACAATTCCTGAAATTAGTATGGTACCATCAACAAATGAATTCTAATGTAACTAAAGTCTGTTATCACCCTTTATAGTTCTCCTTTTGGTAACCCTCAAAATCTTCGATTCACTACAATGCATTTCAATGGGGTACTATCATTTATATTGGTCCCAAGATGGCTGCCAGCAATTCCAGGATGAAGTGCTGACAGCCAATCAGATCTCACGATGACATGTGTGGTTAGGCTCCGCCCAGATATATATGTGTTTTTACTTTTGATTTTCTCAGCAACTACTGAACGGATTTACACCATTTAACAAAAGGGTTCTTTCTGAACCAAGAACTACCTCTTTGCCAAATTTGGTGTAATTCCGTTCAGCAGTTCGGGCTGTAGCCTTGCATAAAGTTTCCTATGGGAAATTGATTTTTTGACTCTTGTTTTTTTAATTTCTCCGCAACTACTGAACGGATTTACACCATTTAACAAAAAGGGTTCTTTCTGAACCAAGAACTACCTCTTTGCCAAATTTTGTGTAATTCCGTTCAGCAGTTCGGGCTGTAGCCGTGGCTAAAGTTTCCCATGGGAAAATGAATGGGGAAAACACGTTTATGGACCCCCCTTTTTTCTCGGCCTCGCTTGACAAATCACACCGAAACTTTCAGGGTAGGAGCGGACCGGAGCGGGCCATAAAGTTTGAAAATTTCGCGAAGATTCGTCAACCGACGCAAGAGCTATTTCAAATAGAATGTTGCGGATTTCCTATGGAAAATAGGTCCTAACTATAACTATCTACTGGCGACCGCCAGTAGATAATATATGTATATATATATATATATATATATATATATATATATATATATATATATATATATATATATATATATATATATATATTAAAAAACCATAGGTTTCAGGCACGTTATAGTTAGAAATGAGCATTTAAAAATCCTTTGAAATTCACTGAAAAAACCATAGGTTTTAGGGACAGTTATAGTTAGTTGGACATTTCACTCGTACAAAACCCGTGAAATTCCCCCGTTAACTCGCGCCCCCGCAATGCACTGCTGATGACGTCACATATTACATCACTCATGACATGGTCAGTGACATCACTAATGACATCACTGATGACATCTCAAATGACATCACTGATGACATCATGCAGTGACTGTGTGTTTCTATAAAGTTTAAATATGTTTATTATGTATGCCAAGGTGTATTGAAGAATGAGTGGGTGTATAAGTGTCTGGATGGATGATTTAGTAGGTGCGTGACTGACTCTATAAGTGAGTGATTAAACGTATCTTACTAAATGCATGGGTTAGTGACTAAACTGTGTGAATGTCTTTATCCGTCTGTCTGTTGCTGTGTAAGTGGCTGCATGGGTTTGTAAATAGCTACATGAGTGTCTATATGAGTTATTGATTGGTTGTCTGAGTATCTGTATGGGTGCCTGAGTGTTTGTGTGGGTGGGGTGTGTGTGACTGCGCATAGATGTATGAGTGGGTGATTCACTGGGTGCATGGTTTCAAGAGTGCATCTGTGATGGACTGTATGGGTGGGTGAGTGTGTGTATGGTTGTGTTAGTGAGTGAATGTATATCTCTGTGGTACATGTGTGAGTAACTACATATGTGAAAGGCAGTATATATGTGTGTTGGAGTATATAAATGGGTATAAGTGAGAGTGTGTGATTGTTAGAGTGGCTGTATGGATGAGTGTGTACTTGTATCAGTGATTGTATAAGAGCGTAAGAATGTGCTAGTATTTGTATGAGTAAGTGAGCTGGTGTGTGTATAACTGTATAGGTGAGTAAATGGCAGTGTGATTAATTATTTGCATGACTGACTAGGTGTGTGAGTACCTCTATGGATGAGTGGCGGTGTGTGAGTGTCTATGTAGGTGTATGAGTGCATATGATAGTCCTGTACTGAGTGACCGTAAGTATGAGTGACTTTACAGGTGAGTGAGTGGATGTGTGTGTAGACCTAAGAATCAATGAGTGTGTATGTAGTTATTGGTGTTGGAGTGTCTATGGTTTTGAGAATGGCAGTCTGTAATTTACAGTGGGTGTATCAAAAGTTATATTAGGGTGTGAGAAGATGCATCAAATTATCACATGGATGATGTCACTGCATGATGTCATCAGTGATGTCATTTGAGATGTCATCAGTGATGTCATCAGTGATGTCACTGACCATGTCATGAGTGATGTAATATGTGACGTCATCAGCAGTGCATTGCGGGGCGCGAGTTATAGTTAGCTGAACTAACTATAACGGGGGAATTTCACGGGTTTTGTACGAGTGAAATGTCCAACTAACTATAACTGTCCCTAAAACCTATGGTTTTTCCAGTGAATTTCAAAGGTTTTTTAAATGCTAATTTCTAACTATAACGTGTCTGAAACCTATGGTTTTTCAGTGAATTTCAAAGGTTTTTAAATGCTAATTTCTAACTATAACGTGCCTGAAACCTTTGGTTTTTTAAGTAAATTTCAAAGGTTTTTTAAATGCTAGTTTCTAACTATGCCTACAGAGGTAGGACATGTGAAGAAAGAAGAAAAAACGCACAGAAAGAAGCAAAAGAAATGCAGAAAGAAGCAACAGAAGTCCACAAAGACGAAGAAAAGTGCAGGAAGAAGCAAAAGATGTGCAGAAAGAACCAACAGAGGAGCAGAAAGAGGCCTTGTTCCAAAATCACCCTGTGCCCACAACTTTTTCCGACGTGTACTGGTGGTAACTGACTCTGACTAACCAGAGCCAGTGCTATGCTAAAACACACTTAGAATACAGTGAAAACACCTACATACACTAGGGAACACTATGCGTTGGGGTACCCCTGTGATTAGCATGACCTCCTCTGTAAGTCCCTAGTACATAATAGGGAAGGGGATTAAAACTACCTCTTAAAACGCGCTACAGGGCGCGTTTGCACAGTGGTGAAGGGAGGGGGGCCTGAGGTGACATGTGTGCAAGCGCGCCCCGTGGCACGTTTTAAGTTGCGGGATTAAGTCCCCTTGAATCCTGAGTGTCCCTGGGGCCCAACTAGCCCCCAGGTACCTACAGTTAGGACCAGAGAGCTGAGTTGCAGAGAGGCGTTCCGAGGCCACGCACCTTTTTTCACCTCTCTGCAACGCAACTCTGTTGTGCTTACTGAAGGTACCTGGTGGGCTAGTTGGACTCCAGGGACCCTCAGGATTGAAGGGGACTAATGCCCCAACTTAAAACACGCCATGGGGCCTGTTTGCACACATGTCACCTCAAGCCCCGCCCCCTCCCTTCACCACTGTGCAAACACGCCCCGTGGCGCGTTTTAAGTTGAGGGATTAAGTCCCCTTGAATCATGAGGGTCCCTGGGGTCCAATTAGCCCACCCTGTACCTCCAGTATGCGCCAGGGAGCTGCGTTGCAGAGAGGTGTTCAGAGGCCACGCCCTTTTACACCTCTCTGCAACGCAGCTCTGTGGTGCTTTCTGGACGTACCTGGTGGGCTAGTTGGCCCCAGGGACCCTCAGGATTGAAGGGATTTAATTCCCCATCTTAAAATGTGCCACGGGGCCTGTTTGCACACATGTCACCTGAAGCCCCGCCCCTCCCTTCACCACTGTGCAAACACGCCCCGTGGCGCGTTTTAAGTTGGGGGACTAAGTCCCCTTGAATCCTGGGGGTCCCTGGGGGCCAACTAGCCCACCAGCTACCTCCATTAAGCGCCACAGAGCTGCGTTGCAGAGAGGTGTAAAAAGGGGCGTGGCCTCTGTACACCTCTCAGCAACGCAGCCCCTAGCGCATACTGGAGGTTCCTGGTGGGCTAGTTGGCCCCAGGACCCTAGTATTCAAGGGGAATTACTTCCCCTTCTTACAACGCGCCAGGGGGTGCGATTTGCAGACTGCTGCAGGGAGGGGGCAGGGCCTCCGGCACGATGCCAGTCTTTTTTTTTTTTTCTTTCTTTTTTTTTTGTATGGGAGGGGGGCTGCATGGCCCCCCTTCTCTCGGCCACTTTTGGCCCCGGGGACCCCATCCTCCGGGGCCGGCCTTGCCCTTTTTTGGGGGGGGGGAGGGGGGGTGAGTGGCCCCCTCCCGGGCCACTAATGGCCCCGGGGACCCCATTCCCCGGGGCCTGGCCACTCGTTGGGGACCGTGGGGGTCCCCAATCCCTGCACGATCCCGCCGGCTCCCCGCGTCCTGCGGGAGCCGGCATTGCTTTTCCATAAGGGAGCTGCTGACATGCAGCTCCCTTATGGAAAAGCAATCTGCTTGCTTCATTGAAGCGAGAGCAGGTTTCCTGCTCTCGCTTCAATGAAGCTAAGCTAGTTTGCAATGACAGGGCGGGAGCCGCGAGGCTCCCGCCCTGTCATTGCAAACAGCAGTGTCCCGGGGTAGACACCCGGGACACTGCAGGAGCTGGCCCTGGGGGTGGCGGTCCCCAGGGCCATCAAGGGCTCCAGGAGGGGGCCGCGCGGCCCCCTCCCATCCTGTGCACAGCCCCGGGGAGGTGGTGGTCCCCGGGGCTCGGGAGTCCGAAACGGACCCCCACATTTTATTATTTGGTGCCCCGGGGAGGTGGCGGTCCCGGGGCGTGTGGGGGCTCGAGCCCCCCACACAGGTAATTTAAAAATAAAAAAGAAGCCCCGGGGGTGGCGGTCCCCGGGGCAGTGGAGGCGTGTGCCCCCACCACCATTATTTTTATAAAGCCCCGGGGGTGGCGGTCCCGGGGCTTGGAAGCCTTAGAGGCCCCCCATGTTATTATTTACTAAACCCCCGCATGCCCCCGGGACTTGGCCCACCCGGGGGCCAATTAACCACGAAGGGCGGGAGCCCGCGCTTCGTTTTTTTTTTTTATCGGCAGGATCCGCGCACCGAGCGCGTTTTTTGCCGATTTGTAAACCCCCTGAGCAGGCCTAGGGGGTCAGGGTGTTTCTACCCTGCCCCCTTTTTGCGTTTTTTGCGTCTGTTTTCGTCTTTTCTTGTGCCTCGGTTCTACCGAGGAACAAGATGGCTGCCAACACTTCCTGGTTTGGAGTGTTGACAGCCAATTAGCATACAGCTTCTGATCGGGAGGGTACGCAGACCCTACGCGGCCATAGATATATATGTGATTTTATTTTTGATTTTCTCAGGAACTACTGAACGGATTTACACCATTTAAGCAAAAGGCACGACTCTGAACCAAGCGCTACCTTTTTGGAAAATTTGGTGTAATTCCGTTCAGCAGTTCGGGCTGTAGCTGCGATGAAAGGTTCCTATGGAAAATTGCATGGGGAAAACACGTTTTGGGACCCCCCTTTTTTCTCGGTCCCCGCTTGCCGAATCACCCTGAAACTTTCAGGATAGGAGCGGACCGGAGCGGGCCACAAAGTTTGAAAATTTCGCGAAGATTCGTCAACCGGCGCCAAAGTTATTTCAAATAGAATGTTGCGGATTTCCTATGGAAAATAGGTCCTAACTATAACTATCTACTGGCGACTGCGAGTAGATAATGTATATATATATATATATATATATATATATATATATATATATATATATATATATATATATATATAAAAGGAAGGTACATGTTTAGTCAGGTATAGAAAATCTACACAAACTTACCTTTCAGTATTGTAGTATTGTGACCCTTCCATATTCTGTCTTCATTTTTCCTGACCCACACCGGCTCGAGGTTATTTAGTATTTTCTGTTTATTTCAATCTCATGTCTTTTGGTAGGTGCAGAATACAGAAATGGCAATTAAAAGACTGTGCATGCAATGTGAACAATAATTTGAAAAGCTATATAGGTCTGGTTCGCATCTTCATCTACAACCACACTTAATCGCTTTGTCAATGCTTGTTTAAAAAATGAGCTTCTTTGGTGTTGCCACTGCTAGTTTTGTTTGCTTATCAAGTTAAAAACATTTGTCTCTGTGGAAACACCGCTTCCCCTGCATGTCATTAATGTTGGGGGCAATGTCATTCCATTCACACCTTGAAAACAGGTTTAACAGAAAAGTGTTCAGGGTCAGAAACTACCTACGAAAGGTTGGTGAATACTCAAACGTTCAGGCTATGGATGTCCAGCAATTTTGGGAGGTATGGACACTCAAACACAACACAGTTGTCAGCAATTCCATCATGGCCATTGATATTCCATGTGAGCAATTCGTATTTAAAAGGGCAATAATCCAGTGCTCCTGATCTGATTCTGTGAGTGATAAATAATTCTAGAGAAGTTTAGGTTCTTTAAACAAATATCAAATTACCCATTTCTGGTTGAGAGATTAGACAATGTGAGAAGTGGTGCTCCATTACTCACTGCTGTGTAATACAAAGTCTGTTTGGCACTCGGAGAAGACGTCTCAGTCTGATAAATGTTTTTTGCTGGTCAGCCAGACACGTATCCTCTTAGTATGAGAAATACATTTTATGTGTATTTTTGAACAGACCAACTAGCAAACCCAGTAACTGAGAGGTTGAATGCAGTGAAAGCCTTTGTAGTTAAGAAAGGTAATAGCTGCTTCCACAGCAACAGTTTGATTCTATTAAATATGATCTCTGTAGAAAAGAGTGTGATAAAAAAACTGCAGTCCTTTGAGGCCTGCACGGCCTTACTGCTTTACACTTTTCTTTTCGCAGGTGTTGAATCTTGGACTAATCTAGCCAGTGCCAGACATTAGTTTATTTCAAGGATTTAATTCCCTTGAAAATCTTAGAAAAATGAGAGCTCCGTCCGCCACACAAATAGCAATGCAGTTTTAAAACACAGGAGATAATATTACTGCAGCCTTGTAGAAATGAATTCCCAAATGTGTTTTCCCTGTTCAGTAAATATATTGTGATGTACAGTATTACTTTGCTGTCATCTCTTTACCAGACGTGTTTATGACGTTAACGTGTTCTTGCGTTTGATTGCTATCAATACAGCCTGGCAAGTTGGGTTGATCTCTATGCTGGAAATCAAAGATTTCCGAGGTCCTACCACGAATGTCAGGTAAACACTGAACGGGTTCTAGTATTTGCTTCATATGTCTGCCTGGGCAGGAGAGGTATTGTCAGACCTTAGGTGATCTCTAGAAAAGGGGCTTTAAGAAGCATAAAAGTGGTTTAGAGTCCGATCACATGTTGGTCTCCCTCTCTGCACATTTTTGATGGGCCAGAAGGTGTGTGCTTTCACTGAAAAAGAGTGCATGTATTGCATTTTTCTACTTTGTGGGAAAGGTCATGCTCAATATAATAGACTTGAGTTGGTTATGGTGATAAGCCAATGATCAAGGCTGATCTGTTTACTCTGATATGTTTCAATAAATGCACTAGGTATGACCTATTTATTATGGAAAGCATATATTAAGGACAAAAGGCATTTAACAGTGGATTGTTATTATGTTGTGCTAAACTCTTTAGAAAGGTATTTCGTTACATGGAATGACACAGATTACTGAACTTTTGGCGTTGGGTACTCCCTCTGACAGATCCCAGGGCAGGAGATTTCCACTCTGATAAACCTTACCTGTAATTGCGTCTGCATTTCTATAATTATGACTTTATGCATTGGAAATGACTACTTTTTGTGTACAATCCCCCCAGATTTTTGCCTTCTTTGACTGAATCAATTTTTGTTAGACATTGGGACTCTGAACACTTCACTCGTGCTAACCAGTGGTAAAGTGCTTGTGCTCTCCATTTTAAACATGGTAGAATGTTAGAAAAATACTAGAAAAATTATTCACTGACTGGCTGTAATAAAAATTTAATATTCACCCCGATAGTCAATTCAGACTTTAAATTACTATTCTGAAAATGTCACTTTAAGAAAGTTAGACACAGAGCAGTGCGGCTCCCAAATGAAATAGTCACCCTATCAAATGCAGAGTGATGCAGAGCCCCGCACAGACATGCCACACAGTGCTCGCATCAAAGTCAGATGATAGAACTTCCAGCAGTTTGAACCTGGTTCTGCATCCGACCCATGCTCCATCGCGGCCCGTCTCAACTTGTGACTTTGTCACAGCCCAATGTAACAAGATACCCGCAGTTGGCATTTCATGGCTTTTGGTGCTATTTTTAACCATAAACTTTAAAAATTCTTAACTTCAGTTCTACTCATTGACGTTCGCTGTTTGGTTAGGGGGTGGCCGAAAATTCCACTCTGCTGACGGAGATCGCTGAGTTCTGCCCACTCCGCGTTCCGCTTGGAATGTGGAGTTCCAGCTAAACTTCGCCAACCGCTGTGTCGCAGAGATTTTTCTCATGCGCAGCTCGCCAACGTTAAGTTGGCGAGTGAGAATTTGCACCCCCAGCGCGATTTTCAGGCGCTAGAATGCCTCCCAGGGAGATTTCTCAATGAGGACAGTCGTGGCAGGTCATGACCGATTGCGTTGAAAAATCTGGCGCTCAAGTAGAAATTGTACTCAAGCTGCAGAAAGAAGCAGCACCCTCTGGCGTGTCATGTGGTGCCGTTCACACTGATTTTACAGAGCGGAACAAGCTCCTGGGCTAAAAAACAGCGAGAGCAGCGCACCATGCGGAATCTTGTAGAGTTTTTATGTAACTGTAACAAAAGTGAAACTCCACGAGTTCCGCCCACCCCTAGTTTTGGTTTAATTTTATTTATTAAAATATTCCCTATTTTCTAAGTTGGTTTGGGATTTATCTTGTGTGTTTTTTTTGCTTTTATTACTGTTCGACTACTGCATAAATACTTTAGTCAATGCCTCTAAGTTAAGCCTGACTACTTGTGTGCAAAGCTACAAGAGGATTAAGCACAGATTTATTCTGTGACATTTCTGGTTCACTCTGGCAAGGATTATGATTATTATTTGAGGTGGGTTCTCACCTACCTCAAATAATACTTTAATTTCTTTACAACAAAGACATATTTGTCGTGAAACCCACATGTGAAAGCCAATATGCCTTCATAGGAAATTTGGTCATTGGTTGAGGGGGGTGATATCCTTCTCAAGCAGCAACCCCAATTCCATTCAGGGTGAAGTCAGAAGCAACCACAAATTAACCTGTGCTGAACCCTCTGATAGCTTGGAACAAAAGCAGTCAGGCTTAACTTAGAGGCAATTTTGTAAAGTATTTATGCAGCACTTCAAACAGTAATAAAGTGAAAACACAATAAAAATCCTACACCAATATAGAAAAATAGAGTCAAATTTAATAGATTATTTGAGACAAAAAATTCAATCAGTAGAACTGGAGACATGCAATTTTAAAGGTTTAAGGTAAGTGTAGCATCTAAAAGCACAAAGCGCCTCTTGCGGTTATCTAGATGTGCAAGACCGGGTGAAAGTCACAAGTTCAGGCCGACCGTGATGTAGTGTGGGCCAGATACAGGGATTAGGTTAGTCCTGTTAAAAGAGTTACCTTCTAAAGTCCTGTACGAAGAGTTTCGTTTGTGATTGAGGGGGCCGCGAGGAACAGGGAGAGTGTCATGGATGGCCATTATCAAGAGCAGGCTGGGCGTCTCGGATGATTGTCGCTATAGTGTGAAGATCCTGTCAGGCATCACGGAAGGCTGTTGCTAAATTGCCACGATTAGCATTCACCACGGGCTGTCGATCCTGTAGCATGAGTTGCAGACCTCGCATTGACAGTTGTCTCTGGCGGTCACAGTAGCGGGTTCACTGGAGCTTTTCATTGGCTGCCGCCATGAGCAGCAAGAACTTGGCATGGAAAGGCATGTTCATAGTTGCGAAGAGTCAAAAACTTCAGGATCTTACCTTTTCTTGGGGAGGGAGCTCAATGGTTGCCACACCAGGGGACCGGGACCTGAGGGGAGCCTCTTGGGGATTAGGAACTCACTCCAACAGAGGCCAGCAGGACTCAGGCAGGTCCAGTTGCAGGCCTCTGGAGCTTGTTATTTGCCTCTAGCTCAGAATAGGAAGTCAGTTAGCTGACACCTGAAGCCACTTCCAACTGGGATGAAGGGTGCAGGGCGAGTCTTCGCAGGGCAGCAAATTAGTAGGGCAACAGAGTAGTACTACTTACAGCAGATCAGCACAGGGGGACTTTCTTCTGTAGTATCCATAGGTCCAGAGGTGTACTGAAGAGTTGGATCGGAGGATCCCATGTTTTTACTTGGTGCTAGCTTTGAAGCAGGAGAAGGTTCTGACGGTTTTCACCACTACAGGTGTTTGAAATTTCCTGCCTCCCTGCCGCGGCCCCAACTTGTCTGGTGCACAAAAGACTAGTGTCAAACCCTTTGTGAGTGTGCTAGGCAGAGCCTTTGTATTGTCCAAATGTGGAAATGACAGCTCCGCCCCCCTATCAAGTCAGAGTTGGCCCATCATACCAACACCTATTCCTCCTGCACAATGTCAAACACTCACCCCCAGTCAGAAACCTGGGCCTAAAGCCGTAGTTTTTTGCTCACCACGCCATTCACGTTTTGACCTAGCCATATGGAGGACCTGGCCCGGCAGTCCGGGTTGGACTGTTCCCACGAGGAGAAGGGTCAAGACTGATTTGCATATGCCTGGGTTCAAACTGGATTGTCGTGGTGATCAAAAAAACTATGGATTTAGGCCCACATTTCTGACCGGGGGTGAGTGTTTGACATTGTTCAGCATTCCGTCCATCATTTGTTTTTTGGGGGATTTGTCTTGCCGAGGGGGACGGGGAAGCCCAGACGTGGGTTCCGTGCTTGCCATGCCATTGGATTCAGGCTATCCCGGCTGATGAAGGGTGATACCCCGAAACTGGCCCTAGGATGTTTGTTTCCGGTCCAGGGAGGACCTGGCCTGACCTTTTCCTATGGGGAGCAGGGTTAGGGAGCAGGGTCAAGACTGATTTGCTTATGACTGGGTTGTTCAGCATTCCATCCATCAATGCCTCTTTTTGCAACTTTTAAAAATGGCATTTTCTGAATTGTGACTTAAAATCCAACTTCAGCATTAAAGAAGGTTTAAAATTTCAGTTCTTTATACACCAAGCTCAAAATTCTCACCTGCTCCCAATTGAAAGTTATCAATTATTAAATGTAATAAAATAACCAAATGTTATCCAATGGGAGAGGCAGGCCTTGCAATAGTGAAAAATAATTTAAGAGTTTTTCACTACCAGGACATGTAAAAGTTAGAAGTACATGTCCACCTTTTTATATACACTGCACACTGCTCTATGGGCTGTTTAGGGCCTACCCTGGAGTGATATATATGTATTAAAAGGGAAGGTTTAGGCCTGGCAAAAGAGTTATTTTGCCAGGTTGAAATGGCAGTTTAAACCTGCACACACAGACTGCAATGGCAGCACTGAGACATGCTTTAAAGGGCTACTAAGTGGGTGGCACAACAAGTGCTGTATACCCACTGATACTATTTAAGTAACAGGCTGTACTAGGGACATACAAGTAAATGAAATTAAATGTGCCAATTGGGTGTAAGCCAATGTTACCATGTTTTAGGCAGTGAGCCCATGTGCTTTAGCACTGTTTAGCAATGGTAAAGTTCACAGAGTCCTAAGGCCAACAAAACTGAGATCAGCAAATAAATGGAGTAAGGCAAAAATATTTGGGAGAAGACCACCCTAAAGCTGACAGGTCTAACAGTCTTAAAGGTGGAATATTACTACACTATGTTCAAGCCTGTAGACAAGTATTTTGTTACATGGAAGATCACAGATTACCATAACAAGCAAAGGTTTTGGTGCTGGTGTGCCCCTCTAACAATCCCTGGCGTAGAACATTTTCACTGTGATATTTGTTGTTGCACCTCCTAGGAAGGAATTGTCTATTGTTTTGCTAAATGAAATTTTCTACATAGCTGTAATTTCATGACTATATGCCTCCCGATTACCTTATACAAAAGTTTGTGCTCAGTAAAATAGGCCTGATTTGGGTATGGTGACAAGCCAATGATAAAGGCTATAGGGATGATTGATTCATTGAGAAAAGTTTATTATGAATGTTTACACAGAATGCATTCTGTGCAACTTATTTGTTTTGTTCAGCAAATGTTATAGCCAATATGCCTTAAAGGGAAGATTGTTAATGCGCTTTGTTATGGTTTGTAGACAGGAATTTTGTTACAAGGTAGATAGCAAATTACAATGGTAAACATGGGTCTTGGTGCTGGCCATCCCCTGTTATAATCCCAGGGTAGCAAATTTGCAGGATTATAATCCTTGTTAGACCCAAACCGCCTTAAGATAGGTTATATGTTGATGTGCAAAATTTATGTGCATAGTTGTCGCTTTATTACTGTATTCATGCTGCTTGCCTCATGGGAAAAACTATGCTGAATATACTAGGCCTGAGATGGTTATTGTAATGAGCCAATGATAAAAGGCTATAGCCCTGATTGGTACATTGGGAAACGTTATGTTAGATGTGTGAGTCTGAAGCATATCTCAAAGCCAAAGGCGTTTAAGGGTGGATTATTACTACACTTTGTTAAAGCCTACGGACAGGTGTTTTCTTGCTTTGAAGTTCGAATATTATCCTAGTAGGCATGCGTTTTGGTGTTGGTCACCACCTCTGTCAAGCCCTGGGGCTCGAAGGCTTGTACTTGGATAATCTCTGTTAGGCCCTTTAGGTGGCTTTGAACATTGTTGTTCCAACCCTAACTTTGTACATATTTGTCATTTTATGATTGCATGCTTGCTGGCTGCCTAATGGAAAACATTTGCTCAATACAGTAGGTTTTAGTTAGTTATGGTGGCAATTCAATGATCTAGGCTATAGGCATGATTGACTTAAAAGGAAATGTTATGACTAGTGGTTTAGGTCTGATGTTTTTATTGTGAAAAGTTAAACTCAATATAGAAGGCTGACATAGTTTATGTGAAAATTATATATCAAAGCCAATATCCTTTTAGAGTGGATTGTTATTACACTGTTTTAAAGTCTATAAACAAATATTTCGTCACATGGACTATCAAGATTACCATCCTAAGCAAGGGTTGTGGAGTTGGTTACCCTCTCTGACATACCCTGTGTGTAGCAGATTTGCACTGTGATAATCCCAGTTAGGCCCTTTTAGGTGGAATTGTAAATTGTTTTGCCAACTGTCATTTCATGACTGCAACCCTTATGGTTGCCTTGTGAAAGAGCATGTGCTCAGTACAGTAGGTTTGAGTTGGTTATGGCGGCAAACCAATCATAAAAGGAAAGTTTTGTATGATGCCATTAGTCTGATCTGTTTGTTATGAAATGTTACAACAAAGGCAAACCAATAAGCAGTTAAGCAGTGAAGGGTGGATTGTTATTACAATGTGTTATTACACTGTGTGCCCCCTATGCTTAATGCCATTCCAAGATGTGGCTGCCCGCTGCTACATTTAATTTTTACTTTTTTTTTTTTGCAAGCATATGCCTGACATCTTTAGGCCATCTGTAGTTACTTTCTACATTTATACTTTTAGTTTGTCTTGTATAGGACTTTTCAGCATGAGTGAGTGTTTTATTCTAGTAGAGTGAGTAGGTAAATGCAAGAATGAGTCTGTGCGTGTATGAACTGACAACTCTTTATTACTATACAATAGCCACCAACCTATGTCTTTGAGGGACAATCTGCAGTTTGGGCAATTTCTACAGATATAACAAAGTTCTAGTAACAAGAATGACTACTTCAAAGAAGCTGAGGGCTTATCCAAAAAACTAATCAACATGAGATACCCCAGGAAATGTATATGTAGGGCATTTAAACATGCCTGCTATTTCTTGGGGAGTGGGGTTGTTGACCCCAAAAGAAAAGAAAGCTGAAACAGATTGTTTGATTATGGTGTTAGCATTCAATCACCTAAGCAACACTATACAAAAGATAGTGGAAACACACTACAATTTGTTTGAGAATGTCAATAACTATAATCCTCTATTTGCTTTCAAACGCAATAAGAGCATTAGGGATTTTTGTTTTCAGAACACAGAGGGAGCAATCTAAGGGCCTGATTTAGATCTTGGCGGATGGGTTACTCCGTCACAATGGTGACGGATATCCCATCCGCCGAAATATAAATCCCATAGGATATAATGGGATTTATATTTCAGCGGGAGGGATATCCATCAACGTTGTGATGGAGTAACCTGTCCACCAAGATCTAAATCAGGCCCTAAGTCAGAAATTATCAAACAATGTTGGGGTCTACCACCGATAACAGGGCACTTCAAAGGTGGCAGTTGTCAGGCATGTACATTCATGAGTAATACCAAAGTTTTGGAAGATGGTGCATAGAAATATCAATTATTGTCATACTCAAATTTCAATACCAGAAATTTAATTTATATCATTACATGTGCGTACAACCTGATGTATTTGAGACAAACAACCCACATGATCAAACAAAAAATATGTTATCCTCGGAGTGGGATTTATTGGAAAGTGGAAGGAGCTCCTTTGGTCAAGCACTATCTTGTGTTGAAATATCATGAAGACAAATTTAAATCATATCTGCTACAAGTGCCAAAATTCGACTTGTGAGGTGGTAACATTGTTTCAGTGTTAGCTAGAAGTGAAGGCAGGTGGATACATCATCTGCAAATGACAGAACTGGGACTTAATGATGTTTGCGAACTAAGAAGTGTTGCTGCAATGCCACTTTGAAACAAAGGAGATCAGTTGTATGGGTCAATGGAACCACCTGCACTCTTTGTTGGAAAGACACATTTGTTGAATCTAATATGTTGCTGAATAGTATGTTTGAATTTTTATTGATATAGTATAATGCCCAACAACTTTACTGCTTTAGGGGGGCGGGTTACATACAGTAATTCTCACTTGTGCACTAGTTTGATATCTTTTTAGCACACTGTTGCCACTCTTGCTTAGGGTTTTATACAGGCCGGCCTCTCATATCCATATGACCATTTCTAGATGGCTGCCTGTAGGTAAAAAGTACACTGTTTCCCCTCCTTTCCAAGTGGGAGATACATAGGTGTGAGTAGGAACACACAAATATCACACTCGTCAGTTGTGATACACTGTATTCATACAGTGATCGGCAACCATGGATTTTTATCTGTGTTGTGTGGAACAGTTGATTATGGTAAGCAATAGGAGGACTACATCACCCCTGACACTCAACTTTTATGCATCAACAGTATGTAGATTTGCCCAACACAGGCTAAGGAGACACGCAATTAACTCCTAGTTTGTGTGCTACGGTAACAGTAGAATGGGTGACATCACGGCCTTGTACACCTCTGAGTATATTCTGTTTAGTGCAAGATTTTAATATAGCAGCACTTTGTCTAATTGTATGATGGGTCACTTAGACATTCACATTGGCAACTTCTGCATATTTCCTCCGCTAACTGTGTTAATGAAATGGGAAAATTGCATCCGTGGCCACTTCTCCAACCGTATACTTTATTGGTGCCCACACAAGGGAGATATTGGGACACCCAATACACTTGTATGATGTCCGGAGGTAACTCTATAAGAATGAATTCTTCTTTGTAAATATACGTATGTTATAATGTATGACTACACACTGGGTGGGACCTATAGTATATGTGATGATTTCATTACATGATCTTGAGGCATGTTCGCTAGAGGGATGTGAGCAGATGTCTGAGAGAGAGATATATATTTATATGTATGAAAAGAGGTATTATTTGAGTATATGCCACAATAGACAAGTGTGTAGGAGCAGATCACCAATACTGTTGTAGGTCCTATATTTAAGATACCATTGTTTGATCGAATCAAGTACGCTGCAGAGGATGATATCACTATCACTAAAGGTAATTTTTACCTTGAATGGTCTCCTTACAACTATGTGTTGTCAGTATGGAATAGACTAAGGGCCCTCTTCTTTTTTAATTACATGTTACTAGACAGGTTCTGTCCTGATGAGACCCGCTGTTTCATTCTACAGGATTGAAACACCAGCGCAACCTCGGGGTGTCATTTATGAACTTTGGTGGAAATTAGATTAAAAAAATTCTGTATTAAACTATGTTGATTTAAGACTGCAACCACACTGTCTTTTGATGTGTATATGTATACGTTTTCAACCATTGAGAATTTTATTACACTGTCCTATCTGCACCGCAATGCTGTCATTTAGAGTATTATGATGACATAAAAATACATTTGTTTTGAGACAAAGAGTGACTGTTATGTGCATTGCTCAGTGCAGAACCAATCCGGGATGAAAGATGTATGATAAGGCGGATATATTAAACACCCTTGTCGTGAAAAAGAAACCCACAGAACCTCTGTATGCATTCTAGCAAGGTGGATGAATGGAGTAATGACTGCAAGGATGGGTAACGTTTGCATTTTCGACTTTAGACAGTGCGAATGCATAAAAAGAGGTGCTCAACTCTGCCCTGAGTCAGCGCTCCTGTTCACGATACTTCCACGGGTATATACGAACGGTAAACAAATAAAAGTTAACTTTGCCCCAGATGTATTATTTTTTGGCACAGCACAAAGCAGCAACCACATTTTCTGTGCTGTATTGCACAAGGTGAAGAAAACAACAGTGCAGAGCCATATTAAAACTGCCTGTGCTGCTGTCATCCCCCATTCAGGTGCACCTGAAGGCTGCCTTTCACGATGCACAAGCTTGCACCAGAATGCAGAAGTGAGTGTGCGCTGTCTAGCATAGGATTTGCACCACAACCGTACTATTCCATTACAAATTCCAACCCTAGACAAACCCAGAAGAATTCGGCACACTGGATGTGTGCTGTGTAGTGCAGCACACATGCAATGAATGTGTAGATTGTTTGAAGAAATTTCCCTTTTTTAATGCCTACTTAAGGGGTATTAGTTTTGATGTAAAGCTCATCTGCTTGAAACTTGGGGGCATATTTACAAGCAAGTGGCGGAGCGCGGGGTTAGCTCCAAAATTGCTAACGCCGTGCTCCGTCACTTTAGAAATGCAGTGATGCGCCGTATTTACAATGGATATGTGACGTTACAACGCATGCCATTACCCTGCATACCGTTGCAACGCCAAACTTTACCCCGACTTGCTGTCTGGGGAGTGGTGGAAGTTGAAATAGATTAATTTTCTATTCCAACTCCAGTGTGTGCAACAGTAGGGAAGGTGTTGGAGTTAAATCCAACACCTTCTACCCACTGCTACACACCTTTTTCGTTGCAACGGCATGCGGGGTAAATGAATGCATTGTAACGATTGCGGTGTAAAGGCTGTTTCCTATTTACAATACGACTCACCCCTGTGTTTCTCCCTGTGCTGGTGCTAAAATCAGCTGCCTAGCACCAATGCAGACACCCTTGCACCAAAGTGCAAGGGTGCCTGCGTTAAGGGAATGACTGTTTATGTGCAGGAAGGTGTCCCTTCCTGCACATAAACAATCCAGAATGGCGATTTGTAACTCCTATGTGTGCTGCATGGTGCAGCACACATAGGAGTTGTAAATCGTCATTTTTTTAATGATTGTTTATGTGCAGGAAGGGGTACCTTCCTGCACATTAACAATCATGTGTGGCGTTTCGCTGTTTCTATGTGTGCTGCATTGTGCAGCAAACATAGAAACAGCAAAAATGAGGAGAAATAAAGCATTTTTCCTTGTTTCGCCAGATTAAGACCATGTTTTCCCTGGTCTTAATTTGGGCACTGCCTCCTATTTATGCCACTCTTGTAAATAGGGGGCAGCGTCAAAATCAATGAGTGATGTGGCGGTACACATACCGCAACACCCATTGCCCACCCCTTTCACGCTAATAAGCGTGAAAGGGGGCCTTATTTACAAGGCGGCGTTAAGCCACATTATGTGGCTTAACGCAGCCTTGTAAATAAGGTGAAGCCCCTATCGCCACAGGAACGGTGTTAAAAGTGACAGTCCTGTGGCGATAGGGGCTTGTAAATAAGCCCCTTTATTTTTCACATCTGCCTGTCTTAGTAGATTTCAAAAACAACTAAGTGAGATAAATTCAAGTAGTTTTTAATGTTCTTGTGTTTGTACTTTAAATTAGAAAGAACATGGTTTTATATAAGTATTTGAATGTTTATTGTTAAACACAAAACAAATTATTGTAGGTTTTAGGGAAATCAATTGCATATGGGTGTATGTTAGAATGTCGATTACAAAAATACCTTGCAACAAGAATTTCAGTGAGGTTAGTATGTATAGGTAAGTATGGATGTACTATTCTTAACTTCACAGATACATACCATTTAAATTTGAGCCACATATCTTGTCAAGGTACACATATACATATATGAAGTTAAGTATAGTACACATATACTTACCTATGTATACTGTCCTCAACAATATCCTGGTTATTGTTATTTTTGCTACCATATTTTGTAGCACGATTTTTATGAGCCGATATTCCATTATCAAACATTTCCTTGGTATTAGAAACTTTCAATTAACTGTAATCGTTTAAAATGCTGATGCTAAGCCTTCAGGCTTCCACAATTTTCCACTAAAATGTCACAATGAAAAGATCAGCAGTGCTTAAGAAAAACAAAGACCCTAGGGGTTACGGTAGCCTCCGTAACTGATTCACAGCAAAAGAGACATTCCACGATCTGTGTACTATTACACTAACCGGGGGGCACATAGGAAACTATGACCTGC
The DNA here is from genome assembly GCA_963921515.1 of Calotriton arnoldi. Classification (NCBI taxonomy): domain Eukaryota; kingdom Metazoa; phylum Chordata; class Amphibia; order Caudata; family Salamandridae; genus Calotriton; species Calotriton arnoldi. The sequence continues at coordinate 639,343 of CAWUFW010000084.1, read as the reverse complement.
AACGTTTTGCAGGTCAGCCCTGTCTCTAACACTGCTGATTATCTTCAGAGCAGACAATATGCATCATTGTGGAAGAGCAATCTATGCATGGCTTTTCTTTTTCACATGGATTTTTCGGTAGCGTAGCGAGGATGCATTGGGCCTTGGTGCAAGCAAGCAAAATGGCTCCTTTGAATGCTGTTGGAGTATTAAAATACAGCAATTATCAGGGTTCAATGCGACTCTCGGGGGTCTTGGCCTCGGTGCAACTGCACCTGCTGCACGAATGGTAGCTACGTCCCTGGGAGTTTTCCACATAGAAAATTCCTCCCGCTTCATCCACACAAATCATGTGGGTTTTCAATGCAATGATTACACTGGTGACACTCCCATGTCAGTGATTATCCTCCCACCCACCCGTACTTACAATTGTAGAAATTATTAGGTTGCATTTGTGGCTGTGAAAATGTGCAAATCTTGGTTATGTGAAAAAGGATCTGCCATTTGCAGGCACAGGTTGCAGCATTTACAGCCCTGTGTGTCACCTAAATGTGCACATTTTTTTCTGAATTGGGCCCAAATTATATGGTGTAGTTGCCACATGTCTACTTGATCAAGGGACCAAATGTGAGTCTAGGATACAAACCCTGCTGTTCTATCGTGAGCTGAGCAAGTAAATATCACACATTCAGTCAAAAACTTTGAACACTGAAATTTCACATCATAACAAATTGACATGAACCTGTATTCACAAAGGGACCATAATTATTATTATGGTATGGATTGCAACGTCACATTTAGGGCACAGGATCGACATTAGAGACATTAACCTTAATTCAGACTAACATAATTTTGAAACATCATCAATGAATATTATGTCTACCATTTCCAGGAGTCATTTTAGGTCATGAGGTGCACCACTGCATTTCCCATTATCCATTTGTACAGGAAGTGTCATCATTGGTTTCCCACTCAAAACGTTTAAAAAAGAAGAAGCCAAGCAAGAGAACTTCATTTTCGATCTTCATAGGAAATGACACCACTGCGTTTCCCATTATCCATCTGCACAGGAAGTCACATCACTGGTTTCCCACCAAAACTGTCTTCAAAAGAAAAAAACAAGCAAGAGGACTCCATTGCTCATCATTCGACTGCACAGAAAGTGACAAAATTGCATTTCTCATCATCCATCTGCACAGGAAGTGACATCACTGGAATTCCCATCATCCATCTGCACAGGAAGTAATTTCACTGGTTTCCCACCAAAACTGTCTTTAAGAAAAGAAGTCAAGCAAGAGGACTTAATTTCCCATTATCTATATGAAGAGCAAGCGCCCACTGCTTTTCCCACCATTTGTCCACACAGGTAGTGACATCATTGGATTACTCTAAGCCAGTGGTTCCCAAACTTTTTTGACCCGTGGCTCCCTTGACCTAATTGGCAGTTGGCCGCGGCTCCCCACCCACCATTTTTTTACCGGAAGCCAAAACTTGCTTCTGTGTGTATTTTATGTATATTATTATATCTGTCCTCTTCAATCCTTCCACTATCCTTTTTCAATCCAAATTAAAATGAGAGTGACAATGAAGCCAACCAATGGTAACTAATGGGTGGGCTCTAAGCATACTGTATGTTAACAAAATGTCTCACAAGCAACAGCACATGTGCTGTCTCCGACGAGACCTAATCAGGTTTGCACTGGGTACCGTTTAACTTAAGGGGTGTGCATTATATTTATTTGAATGGACAACAAAATAGTTATATAATGGTTTATTGATTTTAGACATTTCTCCGATCCCACCTCCAAACTCATTCAGCCCGCTCCCATTGCACTCAGAACCGCAGTTCCCATACTTTCTTATGCAATTCAACTTCTAAATATATGGTATGGGAAACATACAATAACTGTAGCAATTAAAGTAGTACCTAAGGCAGTGCTTAATTTATATTAACGCTGCGTTATCTTGATTCCACCTCACGCCTCTCTTCCACCTCCCTACTCCCCCTGCCTCTTTATCTCAGTCTTGCAGATTCTTTACTTCCCTGCTTTCCCCCTCTGCCACTGTTTTCCCTCCATTCTCTTCTTCCTTCTTTCTCCCTCTTCCATTGTTTTCCGTCCAATCTCTTCTTCCTTCGTTCTCCCTCTTTCCCTTCTTTCTCTTCTGTGCCAAATTCTGATGATGAAAAATCATACCCAAAATAAGAGAAGGCTATTTGGATAAATCGCAACAGAATAATGGCACCACGGGTCAAAATTAGTTATGGTTGGAGCATTTAGATAAGGTGGTGGATATGACAGATGTGCACTAAAGGGGCCTCCCGTTTAGGGTGGCCCTCTGCGGGGGCCGCGGGCAGCCGCATTCATGCAATTATGCAGCGACAAAGACAAAAAGCCTGGCTCTGTCACGACGCGTCCTCAGCACTCTTTATCTCAATTGCTTAGTAAAACCAAACAAGTAGACAGACTGTAAACACTGCACTAGTTACGTCAAGTGCTACGTGCAGACCGACTCACAGACAGACGTAAACACGGCACTATTAACACTGCATGCTTAGTGTAAACTGGCATCCACAAACAGAAACAAGACCCCCCCCCGTCAAACGTCGCCATTCATACTGTCTCAAGTTCCCAGCGACCCTAGCACCAGCACGCGTCACGCCGTTCCTTATTACCCTGGGGGAGGTGGAGAGGGAGCTTCCTGGTGCGCGGCGGCACCCCTGGCTTTTCATCGCGGCACACCGGGGTGCCGCGGCGCACAGTTTGGGAACCACTGCTCTAAGCCATCTGCACAAGAAGTGACCTCACCGGTTTCCAAAACCATCATTAAAAGAAGAATGCAAGCAAAAGAACTTCATTTCTCATCACCAATCCACACAAGAAGTGACACCACTCCATTACCCATCATCCATCTCCGCAGGAAGTGACATCACTGGATCTCCACTTTGCCATCTACACAGGGAGAGACATTACTTCCTACTTTCACTCTGCTTCAATCAACTCAGTGTGCCATTGCTCGGGCCACCTCAGCAAATGGCGGAAACAAACAAGGGTATGGCCTGTTTGGGCTTGTTAGGGCCAGTAACGGCTTTGGGCCAGAACCCCTGCTCCACTGAAATGTACAAGGTAAGTCAATATCATGTGTATCACCCAGCACACCATACTGCCATTCCCTACAATCACACCCAGAACTAGACACTCACATAACACATAGGCACAACCTCATACACATCCCACTAAATACCATACACCCTCAAACTACATAACACACATTCCAAATCATGCTCATTAATGCTCCTCTGCATTAGTCCACACTTCTGCCATCGCAGACATTATCAACTATCACAATTTTTACACAGTCTTCTTAACAGAAACATGGTTCATGTCCATATCTTCACACATCCTGGATGTCCTTCTTCCCACACGCTTCAGCATTCATCGTGTGGACCTTCCGCGTAAGAAGGAAGGAGACCTCTCTGTTATCCATCAGTCCTCCTGGTCCTGCCCTCTGGGCAAACAAGTAATACTCAACTCCATTGAGGAACTGGCATACCATTTATAACTTTCTGCAACTCAGACCACCACCTTCTATCTTATCTACAGGTTTCCCAGGTAGAACAAGGACTTCATTGATCAGTTCTCAGATCTCCTTACCCTTCAACCACCCAGACAACGCAGGCTCAAAAAACCACAGACAGCCTCTTAAACCTCATTGATAATCTCAATGCAGTATTGCATGTAACACAACCAACACATTCCAAATGCTACACCCTCGACCTTGTCTTCTCAACATCACCAGAAATGCAATGCACACCACCCATAATACTGGATTGGATCTACCACTTTTCCTTCCCTGTCTCCCTGCACAGCACCCTACCAACAAACAAAGTTCAACACAAAAGAGAAGACCAAACCTTCAGAAAGTTCAAAGATTTTTCTATTGCAACCTAATTCTTGAAGACATCTATTACCCTACCAATTTCACCTTTGATGCCACTAACCATCCATACAACTTGAACAATTTGTTGAGAAAGAAATGTGAAGATCCATGCCCCAATTACATCACACAAGTGGGAGCATCGAATTGAGCTCCCCGGTCCTTTAAATACCTTGCTGATAATAAACGATCCATCTGAAGAAATGAAAGGAAAAAAACACACAGACAGCTCATCACATCAGCCTAAGCAAAGTACTATACCAACTCCATCAGTGAAGCCACTAACAGAAGCAGAACGCTGTTCAAGGTAATCAAGCACTGCATCAACCCCTTGCTGGACATTCCTATTCCTCACTTCATAAAAAGTTCAATGCCATCATCCTCTTCTTTAGTGAAAAAATACAGAAGATCTAAGAGCACATTGATAACGCCAAGCTTGCCTCATCTCATACACCCATCCCTTCCCATAAAATCCTGCAATGCTCAGCTTTCAAAGCCCTATCTCCCCCCAGATCTCGCTTCTTATGAAAAGAATGTCTTACCTCTGTCCTTCCTTCATCAAAGGACTCTTGCCCTTACCCCTACTTACCATTGTCAATGCCTCCCTCACTCAAAGCATTTTCCCAGAAGCTTTCAGGAAAGTCCAGATTCTTCCACTCCTAAAGAAACCTTCACTAGACCTTGATGACCTTGCCAATTATCAACCCATCACTCTCCTACCATTTATAGGCAAAATCATTGAAAAAGCCGTAACTATCTCCGGCACGACTACCAGTCTGGCTTCATATCATCGTGCAGCTTGGAGAACTCTACCTAACACATCATAGACAATGGATGGCATCTTGACAACAGATGGAGATGCCCCTGCCTCTTGATATTGCTGGGCTTCTCAGCTGCCTTCGACAAAATCAACCATCCCACCCTCATCCGCACCCTGGAGTATCAAAAGGGATTCACTAGCAAATCCATCATTGGTTCTCCTCATACCTCTTCAATCAACACCAGCTTGCTCACATGGGCACCTGCAGGTCCCAATAAATTGCTATAACCTGTTGATTCCCCATGGTTACATACTGTCCCTTGTCATCCACGTGCTTTACACGATGCTGCTTGGTGCTCTACTCTCTGATAACAGCATCAAGATTCACCAATCTGCCAATGATACACAGCTCCACTTGAAATTCTCCTCTGCTTCATACATCCAACGCATCAACCACTGCTTGCACATCATCCAGACCTACATGTCTAGAGCCCACCTGAAGCTCAAGACAACCAAGACAGAATTCCTGTACTTTGCCAAGAACAGCAAATAATACACAGGTCAAACATGGCTCAATGACATGAACCTTGATAGCTTTGAACCCCAACTCTCTCCGAATGCCAAGTCACTTGGATTCACTTTGGACACCAAGTTCACCCTCAAGGAACACATTGCCAAATAACCAAAGACAGCCTGGCACAACCTCTCTCTTCTAAAATAAGTAAAATCATTTCTTCCAGAAAGAGGTTTCAGTACTGCTGTTGAAGCCCTCGTACTCTTGCACCTGGATGGTGGTAATGCCCTATTCCATGCCCTCGCAGACTCAACACTGGCACCCCTTAGGGGCATTCTACATGTCACAGCACATCTCAATCAGGGCATGAAGAAATATGATCACATCTCCACCATCTTGATGGAACTCCATTGGCAGCCCTTGCTAGGCTGCACCATCTGCAAAACCAGCTTCATCATTTACAAACCCATCACGACCAGCACCTTCGCTTACCTTGCAGATAAGCTCACCATCCCTATACACCTGAAGTCAGGGCACCATCAGACTGCAGACTAAAAAGGGTGAAAAAGAAAAAACAAGACAGCAGGCACTTTCCATCTATGCACCCAGGATTTGGAACTACATCCCCACATCAATGAGGACTGCCCCTATGCTGCTCCAATGTAGAAAAGAGTTGAAGACTCATCTCTTTAAAGAATGCCACTTCACGAGGCATTAATTGTCCAGAACCCAGCTTCCGCTTCAATTACTCGTTGACTTTATGATTGTACAGCACTCTGCTGACATTTGTCTAGGTTCATACTATAGAAATACAATACATGCATACATACATACATGGATTTAGTTGTGACATTCATGGATTCTGATAAATGTATGCTCAGTGCATCAAGCCTGGCTTAATTGTGTGCTAAAAGTTTTGAAAACTCTAATGCAACAGTAGTGAGTTAGAGAGAACGAAATAAGAAATATTTCTTGATAATAACTAGTTCTTCTCTTCCCAAAACTTATAATGCCTTCACATTTGTTTTTATCTTTTTCATAAGTCAGGTTATAATGAACACATGTCTAAAATCTAGATGCATGTGATATCTAAGGACTCTTCTTCGGCTGCATTACAAGTGGTCAATTAGAATTATGAGGGCTGCAGAAAAAACAAAGACCTGTCTTGTTTCCCCAGGAGCTTTCGGCTGTTTGACCAGAAGAAAACTCCACAGGAACTGCATGAATGAATAGGGAATTAGCAGATTCACTGATCCACCCAGTAATTCCCTATTTTCACAGGTACCTCTGGGTTCCACTTAGAATATCTGCTTACTCTACAGTCACAGATTTAACGGGCCCCCATTAACTTCTGATGTGCAGACTTACTGAGTAAAGAGACCCATAGCCAGGATTAGCATTGTTCCTTATCAGCTACAAGAGCTGTGGCTAACAGAAAGGGAACTGTCATTGAGTGCAAAATAGTAGGTAGAAACAGTATCACTGAATTTTCGAACCTTAACATACCAGATATTTACTATTCTAAGGGTATTTTGGCCTTTGGAGAAATTGTTTAGACTTGGACTTAAAGGGTTTGATTCCCAAGCTGCATTTTGTAGTATCTGAAGTCATATTACAGTAGTACTAGTCAAATATTATAAAATGCTATTCACAAACCTACTTGCAGAGATTTCTACTTCCGACACACCTATCTTTTCGGAGCTCAGCTCATGTAGGTATACATTTTGCTAGTATATGTGGTCAGGACCAGGTAGAGTGGCTGGAAAATGGGGAATACTTATTCCTGAATGGGTGGGGTTTACGGAGTGATAAGGTGGGGTTTATGGAGTGACATGCAAATATAAAAACCCACCCATAAAACAATAAGACCTATGCTACTCACAAACTACACTTCAAAAGTTACTACAGCCAAAAAGGTCCGAAAACATTAGCAAATGTCCTTCAGATCATTCTTGGTGTAAGTCTAGCACCACACATGGCCACACACAGGTACTGCAACTCACTTGTGTAGAAAATAATGGAGGCAGGTACTGAATATAACGCCCCATAGAAATAATATTATATACATTTAATATTTCATGTTTTAAATTAGATATATATGAAATAGCTTTTAGTGGTGAAAAAATAAGATTAAAATGAAAGTTACACATTACATAATTTAGAAAACATAGTTAACTTATTTAAAAAAAATAATTATATTACAATTTGACATTAAAAATGTCAAAATATTTTGAATTAATAGAGAATGTCATAACTTTTAATTAAATATAATACATATTATTTAAAAATTAAAATGATGGTGATTGTGTTTTTAAAATTGTGATTACAAAAAAGTTTCATACATTAAATTAATATGTTTCAAATATTTAGTTTTTAATAAACATTTAATTTGAGGAATTGATGTGCTGTATCATTTTATTAGATCTAGGTTCATAATAATTAGGAAACAGAAACATTATAACCTTATATTTTACAGGCTAAATAAATGAAATCATCAAAATCTCTCCACCAAACAGATTGATCTGTCAAAGTCAATGAAACGCCTGCAGAGGTTCTTTTATTTAGCCTGCCCTTGCCTATACAAAACAGAATCAAAGAAAGTTATGGACACACAAAAATGCACAATAGAAATCAATAAATTGCTCACAAAGGGAGCTGGGGAAGAGTCCAATAGAGCTATTTGCCTTCTGCCAGTGAGATCAGAAGCTCTAAAGCAATAATCCAATTTACATTAAGTATTTAAGTAAATCTTTTCTGTTTAAAGTCTAGCTATCAGGGACTTAAGAAACTATTTCAGACAAACTATAAATCTCATACATTTGGAACAACTTGTGGGTTTATGTAGATTGTCAGTCTATCAGGGGTTAGTGAGAATTGTTGTTCCACTGTCAGTATTTGTGTGCTTAATTATTATGAAAATGGGCTTCTCTTGATCCAAAATATTTGATAAATGTATTATGTACCGGGAGATCATATTTACTTTCACAGGAGATCAGAAATGAAAAACATAGTGAAATACACTGTCTATCATAAAGTGGGTTCTAAGATAAACTCTTAGAACAATATGTGAGGATGCTACGAGCGGTAGCTCCTTCGCTATGGCGGAGGAGCATCGCCCCCCTGCCAGCAGCAAAAAAAAAAAGAAAAAGAAACCGATAATAATTGTTTGTTTATTATTGTTTCATTTTGGCTGTCGGAGCTGAGGCTTTGGGGGGCAGAGATGACAGGCTGGCGGGCGAGTGTTTTGCACTGTAATCAGTGCGCGTGACAGTTTGGCAGGCCGTCTCAGGCCAGCCAAACCGGCATGCGCACTGAAGCTCTTTCCAACCCCAGCTGCATTGCTGGGTTGGAAACAGCAGGCACAGGCTCCAAGTCTACCTGGGAGTGAAAATCCATGGCGCTCAGGCCAATCCTAATGCTGCTTTCATGCATCGTCAGGACTGGCCGTAGGGGATTCCAGAAGCCTGTGCACAGAGCCAGATCAGAGCACGGGGGTCAGATCGGAGCGTGGATGCAGGTAAGTAATTTTTTATTTTGCTGTCCATTCCCTGTTCCCCTCTCCCCCGCCCCGTCACTTTGCCCATATACCAGCCGCTATGGGATGCTACTCTATATTGCCGTTCCCTGTGCTACCATACACATAGAATGTGCACCCACACAATATAGAAGTCCGTCCTGCCAATGTTTATATACCAGGTCAATGTTTCAATGCTTGGGACAGTTGTCAAAGAGAGACAGTGTTCCAATTAAAGGGGGCTGTAAATTAGCTTAAGGTACGCTCTCAGTCGATTTGAATGGAAATAGGCTGCTTTAGAAAAAACAGACTAGCCCTTTTCAATAATTTAGAAATATATTACTCTACTGCCATTGGAAATAACAAAATGCTATGATCACCATTTTTCAGAAAAAACTCAACTTAGTTTGAAAGTTGAAAATATCCTATTGTATATTCATGACAAAAGGCTTGGCAAATTCAATTCTGAGTTTCGCTATTCACTTTAATCTTCTTTGAGATCTCCCATATAAATCTATGTATAAAGGGAGTTATTTAAATGTTAGTGGCAGATATACCCCAATGCAATAGAGCTATAATTGCAATCTATTGAGGGGGCTTTTCACTAATCTGACACTAGCAGGGTGGATGCCTTAAGAAACAGAGACAATGATACAGTAACATTCCCTTGGCACCAGTACAACTTAAGTAATATGTCTATTAATCATTTGGTAGCAGAGTTCACTTGAGATAATGGTTTTAGCAGATGTGTAATGTGTCCTTTGACAATGTCACAATAATGGGCCTGATTCACAAAGGGAAACGTACACTTTTGTGTAAGTTTACTTTTTTTTGGTATTCACAAAATATGAGTTAATAGTAAGTTTACGCTTACCAAGACTCTGCATTTGGGGCAGAGAACTCCGCACATAACAAGAAAGGATAGTTCTACCTTTCTGAATCAGGCCCACACTTTTTATGGTCATTGTAGAAGAATCTTTGTTGCCTCTGAGGCTTTTCATCTTCCAGATGTGATGCCTCTTTAGTCTTCAAACCTTTAAGGAGCGGAACATCAACTGTAAATATGTATAAATGTTTGTATGTAGGTATTTGTGGAATCTGAACTTAGCTACAGAGCATTAGAGTACTGAATTTGGTGCATCATAGTTATTCTGCAGCAGCCAGCAAGGAAAACATGGGCAGGTATTCTGAGGTGCGGTAAGAAGCTGCCACAGCTGAAAAAAAACACATGGGATTGATGCAGAATGTAATTCCTTTATGTTAATTCCAACTGTCAGTCTTGCTTTGGTGATAAAGTTTGTGAAATTGAGTTGGGTGATACATTAAACTAATTTATGTAAGTGCCTGGTGAGTTAAACAATTAAATTTATGATGCGAGCTACAGAAATGGTAAATATGTGTATTGTCATATGTGGAGGTCTCCAATGGTGATATTTACAATCATAATTCTCACTGGTTTTACAGGCAGCACCATGGCACTATGAGAAATACTGCTTCCATTGGGATCATTTGGAATATATAAGATGGCATCTGATATTACACTCTGAGCACCTGAACGTTCATTAGTCCCCTGATCAGTGGCAGCTGATGATGTCTGGAAGTGGTTCCCCCAACCTGATCCTGCCAGCTCTAATATGTCATGCTTGCCAAAAATTACTTTCAGGATACCAGCACCTGCATTTTGTCATAGATGTCCACTATATGTCAAGAATTATTTCTAGAATTGCTAGGCCTCAATTTTGCCATGAGTGCTCTCCCTTACACCAAGATTTTCCTCCAATTTGCCAGTGACTGCATTTTACTTTGCATGCTCACATAAATCAAGAATTATCTTGAGTATGCCATGGTCAGCAGCACAAGCATAATACACACTAACAAAAACACTCTTACTCACACTCTCCTCCCTCCCTGTTTCAATCACTGTCTCCACTCATTCACTCTAACTCACTCATACTCTCTCACTTACTTATCCTGACTCCTGCTCACTCCTACTCACTATTACTCACACACAAACATACCCACACACTCACACTCATTGATTATCACATGCACAGGGGGCTCTGCTCTGAACTCCTGGTGTGCAGGTGCTCTGCTTTAATACATAGCATTCAGAAGGCTTCTCAGGCCTCTGGGACTGAGTGCACCTGCTGCACCACTGATAGCCATGCCCTTGACTCACTCCTATTCTCTCTCAAAAACTCCCTCACTCTCTCATTCTAACTCACTCACTTTGCTTCACTCACTCCTTCACACACAAATGTACTTACTAATGCTCACTCACACTCACTTTCATTGATTCTCACTTTCATTCTGATGGATACTCTCAAGCACACTAAGCACACTCACTCTTACTCAGTTTCATTCACTCTAAATCACTCACAAATAGACTCAAGAGCATGTACTTACACATTCACAGAGAAATAACTCTGTTTTCGTACCTCTATTGATTGCTTTGCAGGCAACAGCAGGGTAGGAGCCTAGGGTGGACATCAGAACCAGCAAGTCTTGATTCCCAAAAAGGAGCCAGACAGAACAGCAGGGCCAGGATTAAAAATTGGAGACCAACCTCACCTCTCTCCCAGCTTCTTGACAGGACTGGAAACACAGCCCAATCAGTAACGAAACTGGGGCAGTACTTGTCATCCTACCCCTGCTGCTCGGTGTGGCTCCTCATTGACCCCGGTATGTACTGATGTGCATTTTGACAGTTCCATTTTAGCAGATAGACTGTGCTGCCTGAGGCATGTGTTGTATGTCTGCTAAATAAAATGGACTGTGACTGTGTGAGGGGTTCATAGTTGAATTTCGCCCCTCACACGCACAATCCAGATATCCACATACAGATTGCTGTATTTTTAAGATGGGTCATTGTTCAACACCACCAGCCCCCTCATTGTCTTGTCATCAAGAGCTTGGATAGGTCGAGAGGATTAAGCTGCACATAGGCAGTATTCAAGCATGGAAGTTGTGTTTTAATGAACACTGCTAAACTAAATAATTGACAGTGTGGGGAGAGGCAAGGAACAGTAAGTGGCAGGTCAAAGGTGGCAGGACTCCACCCTGAAGCCCCTGTTGATGAGCTACCACTGCATCATATTGCATTATATCACAGCATCTCTGAACTTTTCAGTAATAGCAAAATGTATACAGCTCCCTCTCGGGCATATATTACCATCACCCCTGAATAAAATGACATTGCATTTACTAATATTAGGAATCTTATAAGATTTTTTCACCTGCACAACAAATGTGATTTGGGTCATATCTTACCACTGAATTTCTGAAAGAGTTGCTGCTTCTCCTGGCACAGTATTTATCATGGGCAGTGAGGTTCAAAGTATGAGAAAGGCACAATGTCTGCACTTCACATAAAGCCAATAATTTAGGGAATTCTACACATATTTTCCATTAATTCTTTTTTAACTTTTACCTATGATGGTATTGTGGGTTTGCCAGAAACCTTTGCTTTCACTAAAAGAGGAGTGAATGGTTAATTATTTTCTTGTGGCATTCAAACATGCCATGTTACACTGATGCCATGAGAACAGGGTTGCAATTAAAATTATGAATGGTGGCTATTCTTATTCCAGAATAATTCCCAAATTAAAAAAAAATCCTAAATCAAATGGGGCTATTTTGTATCACTTTCAAAGCAACAGTTTGTATAAACGTTGCTCCAAGTACATGAAAAAGATAACTACATTCCCCAGCTATATGAAGCAACACCCCTATTGTCAAGAAACTGTCTTTTTCTGTAAGATTACCATTCACCCCTCCTCCAATGGTGCTAGTGAGCTAAAGTAATCTTTATGTTTACTGGCACTGAAGCCATAAGAATTAAAGGGCCAAACCTGTTTTGAAAAAGAAATGGAAAGTGTAGGAAAAATCAATGGAAGGAGGGTGGCACATGCTTAGATATCTCAATATGTCAAGACAGTATTCTTGATAGGTTGTCATACTTCCCATTAATCCAAACATGTATATCAATGTGCCATTGTGTATGTTCACTTAATGGATCATCTGCACAATCTGACTCCACTTTTCTTTATTCATACTATATTCTAGATCATAACTAATGTATAGATCAATGAGTAACAAAATCGTCCCACAATAACCTACAAGGTAACAAAGAAAATACCTGTATAAAAGCATATTTCAACAGACTAAAATATTTCCCCCTGTCCTCTCAATAACAGAAATATTCAGAGTTGAAACAGACAAAAGACGTCAGATTAAATTCTTGAGTGATGTGCAACTAGTAAGGTATAAACAAGACACATTCAAATATATATATAATTTAATTTATTATATGACTATACTGAGGAAAGATCTCTTTTATTTTCATGTTATTAATTTTTGTTTTGTGAGTCATATATATATATGTGAACAAGACCTCTGGAAGGTCGAAACGCGTCGTGGCGGTGGTGCGGGGCATCTAAAATAAAAAATTTCACTTAGCACCAAGTAAAGGGTCCGGTTTCGTCTTTTCCCTGCGGATTGGATGTTGTTGGCGAACTCCATTCGATATATATATATATATATATATATATGACACACAATACAAAAATGAATAACCTGAAAATAAAAGACAGGATCTTTCCCCAATATAGTCATATAATAAATGAAATTGGTATTAAATCAGTTCATCTTTACAATCAAATCCTCGTCTGTGAAATAAATCTGCTCATTCCCAGGCAATAGTGACATTCCTGTTGTCAAGTTTTCTACTGTGGCATCACATCAGATTTTCATTCCCCTAGAATGTGTTTTTAGCCACAAGTAAGAGCCTGATTTACATACAGACCAGTTGCAAATAGTGATCACAAACTGTGCATCGAATTTTGCTATCTGTCCTTAATTTTGTACTATATACTAACTAATAGGTTGTGTCACAAACTCTTTCAATCGCGGGGCGCCAAAGAAAGACATACCTAATGAATATTAATTAGGCAAGTCACAATTTGCACTATTTCCTCTGGCTACAAACAGAGGTGTGGTGGCCTTCAAGGAACAACCCGACCACCATCCATGTGTTTTTATTTACAAGGGGAACTGGTGCTGCTTTTAAAAATGTTTCCTATTTGGGAACACATCTAGGAAAGCAGGAAGTGGTCCTCTTGTCAGACTCTATTCCCCTCGAGGTCATTCAACAGAATGGGGACAACTTGCCCTTTTGCAAATGGTTAACAGCTCTGTTGAGGAATTGGCAACATATCAACTACCTGCGAACCCAATTCGCCTGGCCTTTTTTCAACAGCTTTCCAAATGACAAAAAGGGTCTAGTACATTGCACAAATTTCCTTTTGTGATCACAAACCCTATGATTTTGTGACACGCTCAGTTTGTGACAGCAAAACACATTTAGAATATCTAGCCCACGGTCTGAACTATCTAGATTTACTGGCAATAACTAAAACCCCTAACAACATAAGCAAAGTTGTCAAATCAACTTTAATTCTAATAACCAATTCTGGCGCATCGCAACACAATGCAGCAAGGCATGATGCTGTGCTCAGTTGCATGCACAGGAGAGAGCTGAAGAGTACCATATTTACCAAGATATCGCACTTTCAGCTCCCTCTGTGCGCTGACGCACTTAAGGCTCACTAGCGCTAACTTAGGCACCCCACCCTTGGGCCATGGTGCCTGCGTTATGGGCAGGAATGTTTTTATGCAGGAAGGTATCCCTGTTTTTGTGTAGGATATCTTCCTCACAAAAACAATCCTTAGAAGCATATTCCTCTTTGTACGTGTGCTGCAGATTGCAGCTCACATAGAAAGGGAAAGTAAAGAGGAGAAAATAAGATTTGTTCCCTTGTTACCTCTATGTCGGGTAGGTGCACCATTTTGGTGCAAACCCAGGTTCACATGAGTTTGTAAATTTGGGTCTGCATCAAAATACATGGGTGAATGCACGGGAACGCCTATGCTCCACCCATGTAACGGCAACCTGTTGCAAAGTAACACAACAGAGCAGCACTATGCGCCAGCACCCCCCCCGCTCTTTCTGGCTGCCGGACGGAAAAAGCAGTTACTGCCGCAGGTGGCATAAAATTAGCTATGCCACTGGCCTTAGTAACTATTATAATGGATTTTGCGTCACAGCTGTGCCACAAAAGTGATGCAACTCTATGAGGTGGTGAGAGCACCAGAGGGGTTTAAATACCTTGGTATATATTTCACTCATGATTCGGCACAGTTTTACAACCAAAACCTCTTACCCCTGTTGCAGCGCTTAAAGAGCGACGTAAGACATTGGAAAACACTTCCGCTGTCATTATTGGGCCGCGCTGCGTTATTTAAAATGATATTCTCATAAATGCATCATGCCCAGTCCTGACCGCCTATTTCAAAACCATTGAAAATGAGCAAAGGGGAAGCCGCCCCGTATAGCTACACAAAAGCTGGTGAGGGGGTGGTATGATGGAGGTATAGGACTCCCTGACAATAAGAAATACTATTGGGCGGCACAGTTAGTGGCCATCAATCACTGCACATACAGGCCACATGAAGACCCTGGATACAGAATGGATAAGTGGATCCTACCGGAGGGGAGTTATGCCAAGGCATTTTACATCACACCAGCGCAACTACAGCTAACAGGCCAACCAAGCATTCAGTCCAAGTGTGGCATGCAGTTAATACGAGCCTGGGATGGGCAGGGAAGATCACGCAAGCCACCCCTTTATGGGATACAGAACGACTGGGAACACAGAGGAATACTAAGGGATTCGACCGCTAGGACATGATCGGAATCTCTCGGGTGGGAGACTTGTGGAGGCAGGGGGGAGTCATTTCCTTTGCACAACTGCAACAAGACTATGAGTTAGCAGACACAGAGAGGTTCAGATACTTGCAGATTAGACACGCCCTGCAGGCAATTATCCCTAAGGGAGAAGTGACCCTGGAGTACTCCCCACTTGAGAATAGAATTCTCAATGACTATATGCCCAAAAAAGCCATCTCCCTGACCTATCAGAAACTAGTCAATAACGCGCCCGACCCACTCTTGCAACTCCGTAGGAACTGGGAGAACAATATTGCGGACTTAGAGGAGGATGATTGGCAGGAGGCCATGGCCTCCCCGAAAGAGGTTGCAATCTCTTCAAGATTAAGGCTGATATAACTTAAGATATTACACAGAACATATCTCTCAGGCCCGCGCTGGTCAAAATGGGGTACAGGGAGGACTCCAAGTGTTGGAGGCAGTGTAACCAGGAGGGTACGTTCATCCACATAATCTGGGAATGTGTACACATCAAAAGATACTGGGTAAAAGTGCTCCACTGCATGGAGGAGGTACTGGGAACAAATATGGAACCAGAGGTCAGTAGGTGCCTGCTAAACATTTGGACAACATTTGGGAAACCACAGATCTGAGTAGTAAAGGGAAAACCTAGGCAACGTAGGGAATGGTAGTAGCCAATCGTAATATTGCAAAAGCATGGGGGGCCCAGGAGGTACCAACAGTGAATGCTTGGAAGAAAGATATGGACTGGTGTATGATAACAGAAAAGACAGTCTACGAATCTCGGGGCTGTCCTAAGAAATGGACACAAATATGGGACAAGTGGAACGTATATAGAGGGAATATTTGCACGCCCCCTCGCCCCAGATCTTCCTCCCCCTCAGTTAGTGAGTAGTAATGGAAGATAGGAGAGGTGAAGTAAGTGAAATAAGAAATTATGTGAAGCAATAAAGCAATGTCTATTGAATATGTGTCAATCTCTGTGCAAAGCATAATGAATAACGTTTGTACTATAAACCATTTTGTCGTCAATAAAAAGAATTACAAAACAAAGGGATGCAACTCTGCCACCAAATCTTAGTAAATGTGGCACTTCATGAATTGCAATACCTCACTCTGAAAGAAGTTACATTATGATTAAAAGTTTAAAAGTGACATCATTATTCCAAGTCCCTGTATTGATTATGACATCTCAAATCAAGGTAGCATTGCCAAAACCCAATGTATCTATTTCCCCAAGGACAATTAGGTGTTTCTGTAAAATGCCCATGCTGCATCTCTTGTAAGCCCTGAAAACAGCTACTTAAAAAGACCTTCAGACACCAAATACATTAAAAATGGCTTACAGAATAGGATCCGGCTGCTGTGATATGTTATAATTGATATACGTGCCTCTGGCTGGTGGCATTAAAAGCTAAGCAGCAGACACTGCAGCTCCCATCTGTGTTCCTTACCCCTTGTAAGAACGGATATACACATTAATAACAACAGTAACACTTAAGGGCAGTAGGGAAATACACGCCAGTATCAGCAGAGGGCAGCAGAGGTAGCTTTAGTGAATACTACCTTAAGACTTCAGGATCATAATTGTGACTTGATGACATCCATCACTTTTTCAAAACATAGAGAAGGAGCACAACACTCGATGACTGCCTGCTGTTACGGTGAGCTCACACTGATATAAGGCACAAATGTGTGCCGCAGTTTGCAACAGTAAACCTATAAATGTGGATGAATTCCCATACAGCTCGACATAAATAATCCTAAAATCATGTTCATATTATGCACAGAGGCATTCTATAACCAGCGTCACTATCACATCACAAAAATCTGATTGTATGACGGAACAACACATTCCATTGCAACACATGCCTTTACCACACATACGTTGCAACGCGAATACCTTTACCATGCATAACCTTTACCACGCATGCTTTTACAACGTAATCTGTTGTAAAGCATGTATGTTAAAGGCCTATGCGTGTTAAACGTTTTCCCTGATCCCTACCCTCAGTCCTCAAGCTGGTCCCTGGCACCCCCTCCCACCCTCGACCCTTTTTAAAAATACCCGACCCCTACCCTAATCACTAAAAATAGACCCTAGTGCGACCCCCTCCTGGCCCCCAGCCCTTATAAAAAACAACCGGCCCCTGCCCTGAACCCTAAATCTGTACCCTGGCGTGACCTCCCCCTGGCCCCCAGTTCCTCAATTAAAAAAAAACACCCCAGTCTAAAGCCCAACAACCACACCAAGCCCAATACCCCTTACCTTTACAGGATGACGACGAGGCAACTCTTGTGAGGCGTGGCACAGGTATCGTCAAGAGGTAGCGGAAGGATCTCTTAGCTCCTCTAACTAAACAACGCAGATAGCCTTACCACGCAGGTGCCTTTACCACCGTTACCAGCATATGCCCTCACCACATACATTGTTAAAAAGTGTGTCATGAAGGCTATGCGTGGTAACAGTGCATGCGTTGTAATGCATGCATGGTAAAGGCTCTGCGTGAAAACAGCCGTGTTGTAATGGCTGTTTCCCCACAAATCTACCATTTACCACAACAAATCAGAGAACAACATGAGTTCTTTGTGATTAGTGGGTCAGAAACTATGTCACTTACACACACAATAGAGGCCAAGTACCCTCCACACCCAGCAGAACATTGGGAACCACTAGGTGGATCACTGATACACCACTGTGGACAGTAGTCCCAGTGGAATCAAATATCACCCCACACCAACTCACTCTTTCTCACCCCTTCTGAGCTCTTTTAATGATCACACCCCTCTTTTAGTCCATCTGTTCACTGCTATCTTTCTTTATTCTGCCTAGGTCCATTATCTATGCTATGCTGCCATTTTCTCCCCTCACTTCACTGCTACCTATTTTCTATCAACTTCTTGGACCCTTACCCCTTAGCACAACCTCTATCTTGTTATATTTCCTTTTCTCCCCTCTCCATTGGCTATCCATTAAGATTTTATAAGGTGCCTATCCTCTCGCAGGGACCCTAACCACTCCTATGTACTCATTATCTCTCTCCTCTCTGAATGTTATCACAAATATCATTACCGTATTTATTGATGCATTATGTGATCGTATGATCGTTTATTTGATGCCATTATTAAAGGCAAAAAATACTAGATAAATCATATCTATTTTTAGCTCTAAATATATATACATTGCTTCATAAAATATATTCTATACAAGCATAGTGAAACAATCTCCTCGTTGCTCTCTGTTCCTGTGTCTTTTAGGTCTCATTTCCTCGCATTACATTTTTTGCTTCTCTATACCCCAATCAACTTCATCTAAGTGTCGCCCTGTATTATTTTTCTAACTCTATTGCTTTTCACTTAAATGGACAACTGGTCTGCCTTGGGTGAAAGAGAAACAGCTATCTTCAAGTCCCATGAACATTTTCTGATGTTATAACATGTCTCTTTTCTATGTCTATGTACTCACATCATGGACCTAAAGTGGCTCACCTAGATTAGGTAAATATGCTCTCACCACACATTGAAAAAATGTAAACGTATACCTGTGTACCTGCGATGTGCTTTGTATCACATATTAACCTATTATAAGCCTCATAATTGTTCATTGGGCTTTTTATGAGTCACTTCAGGAAGCACATTTGCTGTAGTAAGCAATGGAATATGTTATCCAGCTCTAAATGAACAGCGAAAGCCTAGTATTTCCCTAGAAAATGCCTTGCTGAGGACAATGGTGTGGTACCTTTATTGCCTAGCCCAATCACAAGCTGAAGAACAATCTAAATTATCGAAGTTTCAAGCAGAAATGACACTTGTTTTCATGTCTGGTCTGAGCTATGGGTCATTCAGTTGATTATTGAAGACAATAGCTGTATTACTCTTTGCTCTATGCACTTTCAGGATCGTTTAAACATTGGGGAGACCCATCAGAAATGGCCCCCACCCCGCTGGTGGGGGATGTAATGGTGCGGGCCCTAGGCCCCCTGCATAAATAATGAACACACAGACGCCGTATCTTACTGGGTAGAACTGGCCCAGGCATGTGCGCCCGGCCCCTTTTATTATCAGGGTCACATGTCCTGTGATGCCTGTGTTGGATGGGTGTGGGATGGGGTGTAAGCTAGCCCTCAGGGAGTGGCTGGCACAGACAACAACGGGTCGTGAGCTTAGAGTACGCCTTTTGGAACCCAGGTCTGCTATCAAAACGAAAAAATTGAATGCACCTCTGGTAGCACATTTTATAGAGAAGGGACATAAAGAAACTGATTTCGAGTGGTACATTTTAGAGAAGGTCACTTTGAATAAGAGAGGTGGAAATATGGAGGAAAAAAGGAAATGTAGGGAACAGTGGTATATTTCTATCCTCAATACCATAAGGCAAGGACTGAATTCCCGAGAAGAATGGGAAAAACTCATTAGATAAACTGTATAGGTACTTGGAGCTTTGAATTTAGAATGATCGGAATGAAAAGAAGTAACAGCTATTTTGCTCTTGCAATTTTTGCTCAGATTGGGGTTGTATAACCAGTATATTGAAATATGAATAGGACTTAGGTTTCCTCTCAAGTAGTTGTTTTTTAACAACATTGGAATAGTGATTGATTGTGAGGATACCACACAATTATTGCATAGTTGCAACCCTTTGATGTTTGATAACAACAGGTGGCATTTTGTTCTCGATAATTTTAGCAATTTAGTTTTCTTAATATTAGATTGTGGGTATAGGAACTTTGAAACGGGGTATTCATGCAATGAGAAATTATAAACGACATTGGAATAGCAACAGAGCAAGTGGGTGCAATACAATAGTATGTATTTTTAACCTTAATAATGCAAGGCATATTAAGCAGCGAGCAGTCCCCCATGATAGCGAGTGTATTCACGGGTGGTTATACGTGCAATGAGGGATTATGATGACCTCGATTGTGAGTATTCGACTGACGAACAAGGTCGAGTGTACATCCACGTATTTTTGGAAGGATGAAGCGAGAGGTGTGTTATTAATCTATAAATAGTGTCCTTATGTATAATTTCATGTTTCAATTCTCATACTAGGGCAACTTACTTTGTTATATCAACCGTAACTAGATGGTGGTATGTTGTTTGTTTCGAGTTGAAGATGGCGGCCACTGTTTACTGTCAGTCCGTTGCCCATTGTTATTAGGAGTATGAGTTTGGGTAAATAAAGACTCGTATGTGCTAAGTTTCGATCTTCAAATTAGGCTGTCATCACATTTACGGATACATAAAATGCTGTATCGAGTTGAGGGCACACGAGTGAATAATAGTGTCCTCTATCGGAATAATAGCCTTTCAAAGCTGCTGTTTGATTAGGTTCCAAGATGGGGCTACTATGTTTGTTGTTGGTCCGCTGTCTATTTCTGTGAGAATTGTGATTGGAGGAAAGTGACGACGGGGTTGATTATATACGGCGTCTTCTCACTAGTGGGTAATCATTGCAAGAATCCGGAAGGTGTTGGAGCACGCCAGGAGACTTTTTACGTCCCGGTAAGTGAGACAGCAGGCTGATACGCGGGCTTTATTTAAGTGGGGGAGCTTATATATGGGAAGGGGCCCCTCGGTATTTATTGCATTTTTAACACGGTTGTCCTCTAATTTTGTTTTTATTGAGGCAGGGGAAGGTATGGGACTATGAAGTTTTTGAAGGCTCAGTCTCCCTTCCGATGTGAATTTTATGCTGTCCAGCTTTGGGGCTCACATTTACTCTAGCTGCACGCTAAAACAGCATTGTGTGTATTCATTGCGGGAATTAATTGATAGACAAATTGTCTGTGAAAGAGCAATATATCGTCTTTATATATATATAGACTCTAAGCATGACCAAAGGGGTTCTTATAATACATCTCGCCCATTGTAGGTGTATTGGCTTTAATGGTGGCATTTGTTGCAACACGACTATTGTTTGATGGTGTGACCTTTTTCACATATAGGCAGTCTGTTCCGGAACGGTACGCGTCTGTGTGAACAGTATCCAAGCCCGACGTGAGGCGGACTGATCCATTAAGAAAACTACTGCCACAGCTCCAGTGGAGGTGTGTGATTGGAGTTCCTAAAAGGTAGAGAGCTCCCCTGCTATAGTAGCGATAAATATAAGCTATTGAGGGTAGATTGATTGGCAAAAATAACGGATTGGTCCTCTGTGAATGATTACTATTTTTATGTTTGCAGGGAACGAACGAAATTCTATTCACGTTTTTACTAACTCCATTTTCAGTCAACACCATATACTTAAAGAAAAGGATGAAAAGAAACGTTACAATTTAAATTAAGGTACAGCTGCCTGCATACATTCAAGAGCAGAAAATATGTCAGAGAATTACAAGAACAAGAGCCTTGAATTATACCTCTACATTATTGTTATTCCTTTTCAGGGAGGACATATAGGTCCATATCCCCTATTTATTCTGAGTGGTGTGTGAAGAGGATAAGAACCACATTGAAGGAAGAAACAGATCTCCTTCCTTATTTCTATACATCAGTCCATGGGTGGGTAACTCCTTCGTGGTACATAATTTTGTGTTTGTATGAGTGTGAGAATATGGATGGTGTATGAGTTTGAATGATGGACACGGATATGTGA
The DNA here is from genome assembly GCA_963921515.1 of Calotriton arnoldi. NCBI lineage: Eukaryota > Metazoa > Chordata > Amphibia > Caudata > Salamandridae > Calotriton > Calotriton arnoldi. The sequence continues at coordinate 617,294 of CAWUFW010000084.1, read as the reverse complement.
ACCATGGTATTAGAGACCAAGATTGTAATATAAATGTGTTTAATGTATTGGTGAATGAAAATAATTTTTTATTTATAATTGTGTTCTCTTGTGTTGAATATGTATTATATTACATGAGTGTACTGAAGGACGGTATTTTAATTGCACATATTTTTATGTATTGTTTTAGATCATATGGGGAGATATTGATTTGTTACATTAAGCCTGAAGAAGGTGGTGAATCAGAATATACCACCGAAACGCGTCGCTGCTTCATATTGGTTGGGTATCTTAGCACTTTCAGGGTCCACTAAAAGGAAAAAACAAACTATGTGACTAAGTGCTGATCTAGTATTGTTTAACATTAGAATTGGGTGTGCCAACTTGATTTTCTAGGTTCCTATGTCTCCAAGAAGTGTCACAGTCTCTCTGATTGTGTTTTTAGGAAATGTCTTAACTCTATGTGATTATTTTTGATAACATAAATGTTCTCAAATTAATTTGGTTTTTAAATTTTGTACATGTTGAATCCTGACGGGATCACATACAATAAAATACAATACATTTTTATATTATTGTTTTGGTTTCTTATGAATGTTGAGGACTTGAATAGTGTATGCGTGTTTATTGGATGAACCTGTATGCTTTAGAAAGGAGCCCAAAGGGATCTTGTCGTTGACAGACAACAACTAGGACAGTAACCAGCAGGTCACTACATCCCTCCCAAACTTTATTCAAACTGAAACTACAAAGTCCAACCTGTGGGAGAGAATAAAACAATAACAGAAACTTCCAGAGTCTGTTCAGCTGCTTGCAGAAACAAGACGATGGTACAACTGCAGCTAGGATCACCAGTTCAGCTTGGCACAGTTCAGTGTTGCCCTGCGGGTCCGGTCCTCCATGGACTCAAGGCTGGAAGTTGACATCAAAGTCTCTATCTGTACAGTTCTCTGTGACGGTGAAGGTGGAGTGATAGTGAATCTGGTAGATGTCACGTTTTCACTAACCAATCCTGGTTGTTGTTGCATCTTCGCAGAGGCAGCAGTGCTTTTAGCTACAGAATGGCAGAGTAGTTACAAACATCCCTCTCTCACCGGAATGCCCCTCTCCTGGGTGTTCCCATCTCCCGGGATGTCCCAGAGGCCCTCATCACCAGGCTTCCTCTGGACTGGGTGTACTTTGCCGTGTCACTCCAACGCCACCCTCTAGGTTCGTGGAGGAAGCACTACAAGTCCCACCTTCAAGTCCCTCGCTCCACCAGGAGGGGAGTTGTTTCTTGATAGGATTTCTCCGGCCGCCTAGCACAACATCTTCGTCTGCCAGGGACCTGTGGAGGAGCATCTGTAGACTCATCTCTTGTGGCGAGACCCGCTCTCACCGGCATCCCTGAGGCCTTTGCCCCTGGGTCGCCACGGTCAGGTGTGGAGTGGTTGGATCCTTTTTTTCAGGACGTCCGAGCAGTCTCACCGTCTAGCCTCCCATGCGACCCCAAAGGCGGATGTCACAAATGGTCCAGCTTGCTCACATCTGCAGTCACCAGGTTTGCTAGGCATTACGAAGACTCCTGGATAACTAGCTTCTCATGGTGCCACAGATGTTACCAAGGTTCTGTGCTCCATTCCAGATGTTCTTGCACTCAGTTGTCTTCTTTATCTTCTGGTGTGTGAGTTGTCTGATCACACACTCCTCTCTTCTTTTCTCTTCTTCGTGGAACTTCTTTTTGCGGTGGCCTCATGCCACGCGATTTCTTCTTTCTGGTTCTTTCACTTTGCGACGCAGTCTAGTCCCATCATGTCTTGCACTTCTTCTCTGACCAGGCCACTCCATGTGATGTGCACTTCACACGGGTCTCACTGGCCCTGTCCTGCCCCTCGGACAATGCATTCTCTTCGTTTGGTGACCAGACCTGTAGTCGCGACCTTCTTTCTTTCACTACTTCTCGTAGGCTTTCCTTCTTTGACTTCCCGTCAATCTTGTCAGACCTCTCCTTGGTCATCTTCACTGATCTCTCCTTGGTCATGTACTCTGTGACCTTCTGGCAGGTCATCTTCTCCCTGACCCTTGGCAGGTCATTTTCTCCCTGACCTCTGGCAGGTCATCTTCTCCCTGACCTCTGGCAGGTCATCTTCTCCCTGACCTCTGGCAGGTCATCTCCTCTCTGGCCTCTGGCAGGTCATCTTATCCCTGACCTCTGGCAAGTCATCTTCTATCTGACCTCTGGCAGGTCATCCTCTCCCTGACCTCTGGTAAGTCATCTTCTCTTTGACCTCTGGCAGATCATCCTCGCTGACCTCTTGCAGGTCATCTTCGCCGACTTCTTGCAGGTCATCTTCGCCGACCTCTTGCAGGTCATCTTCGCTGACCTCTTGCAGGTCATCTTCTCTCTCTGACCTGCTGGTCATCCTCACTGACTTGTCGCTCTCTGGCTCCAGCCCATACCGTCAGTGTCTAGGGTACGATCTTCGGGGCACTTCTCTCTTTGCGCTTGCCATCCTTTGTCTGATGGTACTCGTGCGTCGAGCAGCTTGTGCACTTACTTCTTTCACTTGCAGTGGTGTGCTTTCGCCACTGGGCGCGCATGCCGCACACTTCCTCCAGTCCTCCGGGAACTTGCTGCCTGGGGCTATTGTCCTGTGCAACACCTGCCATTCCAGTTCTGTAACCACTGGTGTCCTTACGGCAGCAGTGGCCACCCATGGCCACTATGTGTCACTGCTTTCCTCCTCACAAACCTTGGCAGCGTTTCCACCTAAAGTTCCTTTCAGCCCTCACTCACTCATTGAGGATGTAGTCCTTCCTCCACACCTCGGATGACAGTGTTGTTGGGGAGGTCTGCCACTTTTCTTCATGCAGGTACACTTTCCCCGTCAGCATTAATCCACAGCAGCTGTCCCTGAGCGGCATCACGTTTCCATTCTCACTGTCCCCTTGAAATACTTTTTCCTTTTCCTCCTGGCGCGGTTGCTGAGTAGGGGCACTAGGTGTTAGTGGTGCAATACTTGTGGGTCTGGCAGCTTTCCTACCTCTGCCGGTGTGCTCCCTATTTCACCAGGACCAGAGGGAGTTGCAGCACCACAGTCAGTTTCTCTCCAACATTTCCCAGCAGGTGTTATTGGGTAAACAATGCTGTGCTCAACTTCTGTGGATCGCAGGCAACTGCTTGGCCATCATCCTTCTTTGTTTATAGGCCCTTGCAGCCTTCCCTGTGCTGCAGGCCATTTCCTTGCGCGCTCACTGTCCTTTCATTTTTTTTCCTATCTCCTTGGGTAGTGCTGCTACACCACCGCTGCAGTAGCCTCTCAGTCTCTGGGAGGCACGGGGCTCAGCCACACCACAGGTGTCTCTGCTTGGGACAAAGTGGCAGGCACTGGCAACCACCTCCACAGGCATGCAGCAAGGCGCCACCCATGCTCAACCTTTCCTGTGTGCAGGGTGCCATTCCCTGGGAGGCCGCTCGGTGGAGCTATGATTTTTTCTTCTCCCTGCAGCCGCTCCTTTTACTGCCAGTGCGTCGCCCCTCATGGGCACTGCTGGAGCGGGTGCACAGTATGGCCAGGCCCCTCTTGCCCACGGAGCGCCACCTCCACACCGCAACTCCCTGGACTCAGGTCTCTGCTGGGCTGCCATGCATCCAAGGCAGCCTTGCCACTCCACTGGGACTTCCACAGCACAGACGCTGCAGGGCCTCCCCGGTAGTCTTCTCTCACACGACTGCCGCAGTCTCAAACGGACACTAGGTGGCGCTGCCACCACTTCTCTCACGCAGCCTGCGTCTCTCACATGCTGGGAGGCAGTCACCAGCCATCAGCTCACTTCGCTGGATGTCCTCCACCTCCGCAGCCCTGCCTCCCAACTGCCGACACAGCGCCATGCCACATGTGGGACAGGGAGTCCACGCAGACCGGCAGCAGCCCACCAACCACACCTAGCAGTGCTCCTCAGGTAGGTGGGCGTGCAGTGTATTGTTCACTCGCTGAGTGTCCTTATATCTACCCAGTCTTGCCACAGGTGCTGTCGGTCCTCACCTGGTCAGTGACTGCTTATTTTTTTCTGGTGACTGGGCAGACTGTGTCGTCGGGCGTGCGCCTGCACTTGTGAAGGCCTCCGCTTTCACTTTCTGCTTGCAGGCTCTTTCCCTGCGTCACTGTTAGTGCAGTAAACTTTCTGCTCACCGCACCCATCGGGTCTCTTCGCTGTAAGGGGCCACCTTGTGCCGTTTATCTCACTTGCGGGCACCTCACCCGCTTCTCCCACGCAGGTGGCACTTGAGACACGGGGTGGACTCCCAAGCATCTCCCGCACTTCAGGTCAGTGCAGCTGACTTGGCACTCCACCCCTTGTTCCACGGGGGAACGCCACAACGCCGCTGCACCTCCTCCTCACCCGCGGGCTCCCCTCACGCCTCGTCATTGGCTGGGGCGCCATGACCCGGGCTCTGATCTCCCCTCTTGTCCACCTTCAAGGCGGCTGCACATGCAGGTCCAACCTGCTCATCGCCAATGTAATGGTGCGGGCCCTAGACCCCCATGCATAGATAATGAACACACAGACACTGTATCTTACTGGGTAAAACTGGCCTCGGGCACGTGCGCCCGGCCCTTTTTATTATCAGGGTCACTGATAATGAGTGGCTGGCACAGACAACAACTAGAACAGTGACCAGCAGGTCACTACTGGGGTCAGACGAATAATGTCAACAGATCTCTTTCTGCCTGGATTACTTAAAAGAGCTGAATGCAAAGTGGGTGCTCTGTTTTTGTTTTGCCCTCGACATTCATTATTTGTATTTTACAAATGAACTTCCAAAGTAGGATTTTGTTTGTGATAAGGTCCTGATATGCAGGGAGTTTTCATTATGCGCGTCAGGGACATTTACCTTTTCCCTTATGTGGGACAGGCAGTCCCATCCAGGGAAAACCACTTTGAAACCAATGGTCCTGTGATGAACAAACCACCAGGTTGAGTTTTTCTGCTGGTGGACCTAGCTAAGCCTCCACTAGCAGACACTCTGCAGTTCCAATGCTTCTTAATGAGGTGGAGGAACTATAAGATTGTCTAGCAAGGCATCTGACGTATTTTTTAGCAAATGTCCCGCTTGGTTCAACCCTAGCGCGACCCCCTGTATTTCTTAACTATATTGAATATCCTGCATCCATTAGGTCCGTCTCTTTCTAAAGAAAGAGCAACGGATAGCTCACTGAGAAATTTCTCTCTGTTTATAATTGCAAAAACAGTGCTTGTAAAATTAGATATATTACATTAGGCATCCAGTTTCTCCTCCTTCACTTCTTCTTTCTCTGTCTTTCTCTTTGTCTTGCTCTCTTTCTCGCTGCCAGTCTCTCTCTCTCTCTCTCGCTCTCTCTCTCTCTCTCTCGCATATCTCTCTTTCTCTCTGTCACTCTGGCTTTCTATGTCCATCTTTCATCTGGGCCACCCTCTTTCTCTCTCCATTTTTTCACATCAGTAGGTTACATTTTTATTTCACCATTTTAGTTACACATGATATCCCTCTGTTGACAGGCTGAATGTCTCATAAGTAGGCAGATACCATTCCAGCCCAACATTTCATTTGATGTACAAATCCAGCGGAACTGTAATAGTACCATATTTGCGATGCTTTCTTTTGTCTACTCTGTATGTTAATTAATTTGGCAACCACGCTCACAATTTCTAGATAATCTTCCTGACGTATACAATATGTGGTAACGAGCTTACATGACAATTGACATTTAATTCCAACTAGAAACGGCACATATTAGATACAGGATAATTGTGTTGTTATGTCTCATCAGTATTAATCCAATCATTTTTTAATAAAGTAAAACATAATCATCTTTAAGATTCCAAAGAATTGGTCATTTTATTGGTAAGCCCATATTTAATCAACGGTAAAGCAGATGCTCTACCCATTTTAATCTCTCTCATGTGGGAGAAAATTGTTTCTGGCAGAGGGAATATATTACAATTGTTTCAAATCTGGCACATTCCGGATCCCAGCAGTTACTTTCTCCATGTTTGATATTCTAATCTAAAATGTAATCATGTGTGTTAGAGTTTGTAGTATTAGCTTGCAGTAAAAGGGCACATCTAAGGAAATGACAATACAAACAGGAGTCAGCTGAAAAAGCTTGATAGGCAGAATTTCACTCTCGCACTTACGTATGTGGAACACATGAACGAGATTCAACAGCAGGCTTTACGAATGACAGTCACTTTGGACTGAGTTTGTCAACCTGCAGCTTCCACATGCTCGGTCAGGCCTGCTTCACTCATAGGCTCTGGGATGTGTCAAATTAGCGGGGGTACCACAATTGTGCATGCATCATACTAGATCAGGGTCTCCAAAGTAGGTCTTGGAGAGCCGGATCTATGCCAGATTTTTAAAATAACTACATTTATCAAAATGGGGACTTTTGAGAACTCTGTACTGGATGATAGAACCAACAGAGTGTGTATTTGGTTTGTAATAAATAAAAACTGTTTTATCCGCCTTATTTCTCTTTATCACAGATATGCTCATCATCAATAATCAATTACATGTTTGAAGCACCTCTCAGAACCACACAAAATTACATCAGTGCTTTCTATAGACCACCATCTACAGTACCAACCACACATGCTAGCTCTAGCTTGTGCCGGAGTGGTCTTGGCAGCCACTAAAACAAGCTTCATCTTGAACTATTTAGGACAAAATCACATAACATGCAAGCTCCAGCCGGCACCAAACTGGACCAGCTGAACAGGAATGCAAGCTTCAACAATGTCCACTAGCCACAGATTGTACCATGTTGGACAAGATCAACACACATTAATCACCAAAGGCAGCAAACATGTCATACATGTTCCAATGCAATAGAATACAATCTATATCAATTATATTGAATAGTTTTGGCAGGGTCCTAATCAAGGGGTATAAAATTCTTATACAGGTGCATCTTTGCTAGGGGTGTGCATTAAACTCCACTCCGCTGAGTGCATGGAGTTTTGCTACTCTGTGCTCCACTAGGAGAGTGAAGTTCACCAAAAAAAATCCACATTCTGCCACGTAGCGGACTTTACTGGGGCGGGATTCCCGGCAGTGTTAATTTTTGCTGACAAGAAAGAGTAACTGCCGACGGCTGATGAGATCGATGATGCCGCGAGGAGATTACCACATGACTGGTGCCGGTTTGAAAGGGTCAATAGTAGCGTAGCAGAGGGGCAGGATACTCGGTATAGTAGGAGTGGGCGATACATTAACATAGTTCCTGTTCCAGTTTAAATTCAAGCTGCTGGAGTTGGACGCATTCAGTGCCTCTGCTCCGCTCCATCAGTTTCTCTTTTCTTCAACATTGTCCTGCTGCTCAAATCACGCCTTCACCAGTGTGCCAGCCCCTGGAGTTCAAGGGCCCTGGAGTTCAAGGAGAGCCAGAGGGCCGAGGGCTTCAAGGAGAAGAAGTTCCGGGGGGCCATTGGCAAATATCATCGGAGTCGGACCCAGCTGGAGCTGAAGGGGCTGCTACAGTGCTTTTCCAGCCCTGAGGAAAACCCTCGGGGACCCTGATTGCCGAGCAGAGGCACACAGTGGAGAGCATGGTGAAGTGTTACAACAGCCTGGCAGGTATGCAGCCATCCCCTACTCTTTGTTCTGCCTCAAAAAGACACGGACTGCCTCATGGGGAAGTGAGGGCACTCAAGCCGGTGCACTAGAATGGCGGGTCCTGCTGGGGCAGAGCCAGTGGCCTCACAAATAGCTGCTGTATTGTGCTGGTGCTCTTGCAAAAAGAACAGATGATGGACAGAATGCTGAATCAATCGAACATTCAACCCCAGTCACAGATCTGGGTTAAATCCATTGGTTTTTTTGTACGCCATGCCATTCCAGTTTAGACCCAGCCATATGCAAATCAGCCTTGACCCTGTTCCCCTTAGGAACAGTCCAGCCCGAACTGTCAGGCCAGGTCCTACCTGGACCAGAAACAAACATCCTAGGACCGGTTTCGGGGTTTTACCCCTCATCAGCCAGGATAGCTTGAATCTGGTGGCGTAGTGAGCACAGGACCACGTTTGGGCATACCCTTCCCACTTAGGGCGACAAATGCAAAAGGAACAGATGATGGACAGAATGCTGAATCAATCGAACATTCAACCCCAGTCAGAGAACTGGCCAGAAAGCGCTGTGGGCACCGTCACTGCACTTTGTATGCTTCTAATCTTAATAGAATTGACTGACTCTGACCCAGCCCTGCAGCCCCATGCAACTCACTTCACTCTGACTGTACCCAGCTTTAAGAGTGACTCCATCCTAACCCCACTGGCATGTCAGAGCCTCAGAGGCAAGTGTATGTTAAATATGTTACCCATTGGGCAGTCTGCCGCTGTTTTTTTATGTACTTTCTTTGTTTCTGGTTGTGACTCCAAGTCCTCGCCTGGTTATATGGGCAGTTGTAGCATTCACTGTGCAGCTCCCACACAAGATTCATCATACATTAAACATTTTCCTCATTGCCTATTGTTTTTCCACCTTTGCTTAAATGTGTGCAGTGCATATTTCGCCTTTCCTTTTGGACTTCATGTAAGACCTTTGCTCCGTTATATAAATTTTACAAATTTGTCAAGCCCCACATGTATGTAATTTCTATGTTCCTAATGCGTGCGGTCAGGGTTTGATAATGTTGGCCTTGCAAAACAATATTATGTCTGGGTGATGCGTGCCGAGCAGTACTCCGCACACATGTGGAGCTCTGCGCAATTCGTTGAAGTTTTTCAGTTACTCCGCAGAATTCCGCTGAGTGAAACGCTGCGAGCTCCGCCCAGGCCTAATTTATGGAATAAAGCGATACAAAAGGGGATGATGGACGGAACGTTTGAGCCAATCAAACACTCACCCCCAGTCAACTGATCTGGGTTTAATCCATCATCATTCTTTAGCTCACTCCACCACCCCAGTTCAGACATGGCCATATGCAAATCAGTCTGACCCTGTGCCTCATGGGAACAGTCCAGCCCGAACTGCCAAGCCATGTCTTCCCTGGACCGGAAACAAGCATCCTAGGACCGGTTTCTGGCATTCCAGCCGTCATCAGCCAGGCTTGCTTGAATCCAGTGGCAAAGTGAGCAAGGGACCCACGCTCTGGGCATACCCCGCCAACTTAGGGCGAACAAAGCGATACAAAAGGGGATGATGGACGGAACGCTTGAGCCAATCAACACTCACCCCCAGTCAACTGATCTGGGTTTAATCCATCATCATTCTTTAGCTCACTCCACCACCCCAGTTCGGACATGGCCATATGCAAATCAGTCTGACCCTGTGCCTCATGGGAACAGTCCAGCCCGAACTGCCAAGCCATGTCTTCCCTGGACCGGAAACAAGCATCCTAGGACCGGTTTCTGGCATTCCAGCCGTCATCAGCCAGGCTTGCTTGAATCCAGTGGCAAAGTGAGCAAGGGACCCACGTCTGGGCATACCCCCGCCAACTTAGGGCGAACAAGCGATACAAGGGGATGATGGACGGAACGCTTGAGCCAATCAAACACTCACCCCCAGTCAACTGATCTGGGTTTAATCCATCATCATTCTTTAGCTCACTCCACCACCCCAGTTCAGACATGGCCATATGCAAATCAGTCTGACCCTGTGCCTCATGGGAACAGTCCAGCGCTTTGTTCGCCCTAAGTTGGCGGGGGTATGCCCAGACGTGGGTCCCTTGCTCACTTTGCCACTGGATTCAAGCAAGCCTGGCTGATGACGGCTGGAATGCCAGAAACCGGTCCTAGTATGCTTGTTTCCGGTCCAGGGAAGACATGGCTTGGCAGTTCGGGCTGGACTGTTCCCATGAGGCACAGGGTCAGACTGATTTGCATATGGCCATGTCTGAACTGGGTGGTGGAGTGAGCTAAAGAATGATGATGGATTTAACCCAGATCGGTTGACTGGGGGTGAGTGTTTGATTGGCTCAAACGTTCCGTCCATCATCCCCTTTTGTATAATTTATGGAATAATCACAATTTTTTTCACACAGCACACACAAAAATAATAGAAAACACAAATGAGTATTGAAGAAAAGGAAGCCTACAATTTAAGGGGTATCACTTCTGTATGTTGATACAACTGCAAGATCACAACAATTGACAGTAAATGCCACAGGTCCATGCATACTTTGACCCACTAAACTGCTCATCTCATAAAAGCAAAGACTCTAGCATCATCATAATCCTTATGGACTCCCATATCTGGGAGACATAGGCTATGGCAAGGTGGAGAAACTGCAACCTCCTGAAAATGCAGTTTCGCCGAGCATACACATACTTGTGAGACTTAGCAAACAAATAACCCATTAGAAAAAAAAGAAAACAAGCAAAGGGCAACTCTCTATGGGTACATTGACAGGAAATTCAGATTCAAAACATACATCATCAAAAAGCTTTGTTGCCTTGCCACTCAACACATCATCCCCTAAAGTAAATGTCACATTCCTTAACTGCATTGATTAAGTTTCTACGTGAAGTATAATACTACAAAGAGGGCCTCCCCAAATATGCACCTCCCAAAGACACCATGAATATGTCACAACCAGGTGTCTGCAAGGCATCACAACAAACTGCTGACACATTCAAACCTCAAGAGGTATTTCTTACCACCTTATTCCAGACACCACAGCAGATCTGACAAGCACAAAGGAATCTCTACAACATCTGTGGCTCCCACCTCACCACACTTCGTAGGCAGTGAACTGCACACACCTTGTTATGAAACGTAGCACATCTGCCCCTTAATATACTGCTGCCACAAAGGATATACCAACCTTCCACATACAATTAGGATGTGATTCCTAAATGTGCTTCATTACATGTCAAAATTCTTCCTCGCTTCCTGGCTTGAAGGCTCTATCTTTGACAGTGGTAGAGCAAAGTCACAAATAGAAAGACCAAGCTAAAGGAAATGTTTTATGATAAGTGCCTTATTCATAACTGCGTACATTGCACAGCTGATGTAACTAGTACACCAACCAATCAAGGCCTCACACTTCCCTCAGAGGTGAGGATAGCTTCTCTTTAAAGATATAGTTGAGGACGCTCAGCACAATGAAACTAAAAACAAATAGAGCAAATAAAACGGGTTGCACATCCAATATAGATGCGTCATCGAGCAAGCCATTGTAATGCTCCAACAGGGATTCATGTACTTCTGTCATGAAATACTTTTGAGATACGCGTTTGCAGCATACAAATGACTACCAATTCTGGGCAAACATGAACAAATTACTGCCAGGACCAATACCAGACCTACTCCATAATGTGGTAGTAAACCAACCTACTAGCATCTGGTGGCGGCCATCAAACAAAGTAAGGTGGGAGTAGCCAGCAGGAATCTCACTGACACGCAGAGACGAAGTCTCTTTAGAAGCCTAATATTTCTTACAGAGGCACAAGGGAATAGAGAGAAAACTCTGTGTTCTATTTGCTATGGCTTCTACGAGCACAACATGACAATGACACTAGGGCCACCTCACTAGAACTACCTCGATTTACTGTAGTCTGCATTGGCCTACAAAGAGCCAGGGAAAGGTGCAGAGAACAGGATAACTGAATAAGGAACAGTCTCAGATGCAGAAGGAAGACAGGGTGATCCAAACTGTGGACAGTGTGGTCAAAGAAGGAGACCAGTTCAAGAGATGTAGGCCGGTCGACTAAATATGGAAGTAATAGAGGTAATGTGGGGCAAAGTGAGGCATAGGTGCTAAACTTTTTTTTTTAGAGTTGAGTTTTCATGCATATATGTTTTTTGCAAAACGTTTGTGCTGCTCGCACAGTAATGCACAAAATAGAGCCTCTATCAGACGCATGCGCCAGGTGACAATTCACAAGAGCTTCATTTTCACACATCACATGGGGATTTGCGGTAGTGAAGGCATGTACGTCATTTAGGGGTCGCCAGGTGTCATAGATGTGACCCCTGGGTTGCCCCTTGTGACCCCTGGCACTGCCTTTACTACCCCTGACCTCAGAGGAGGCTAAATTAGGGGCTTATATTTACAAGGAAATGTTGGAGCGCAGAGCTGTTCCAAATTTGGCAGCGCTGCCCTCCGACATTTCCAACAAAATGGCGCACCTCAGTGTTTTCCCTAGCGCTGGTGCTAAAATTAGCTGCCTATCACCAACGCAGACACCCTTGCACCATAGAGCAAGGGTACCTGCATTGCAGGGAAAGATTGTTTATGTGCAGGAAGGTGTACACTAATAGTAAATAATATTATTCACTATTAGTGTAATAAAACATGGAGTACAATTAGCTGGAATATGACACTAAATGGCAGCTAAGGAAAGTAAGAATGCTTTTAAATGTTTTTTGTATGCATGCTTGTTGGTGAGAGTGTGTTTAAGTGAGAACGAGTGTGTGAATGTATGTGTTTGTGTAAGAATGTGTATGTGAGTCAAAGTAAAAGTCAAATGGCGTGTGATGTCACTTCTGCTACCTCTGGCTTTTTGGTGAATTGACGCCCATGAGTGAAGGGGTTCTGATTCATTATATAGAGCCTCATTAATTGGCTGAACGCTGTACATGGGGATATGAAAACACGTCTGTACCAGCTGATCAGTATACCCAAAAGGAGAAGGGAAACAATTATATTAATGTGTAAGCTTTAACATAATTGGGTAAACACTGCCACTGTTCCACTGCACAGACGGCACATGCTGTGTTCATGTTGCAGAAGAGATCGTCAAACACCTACTGTAATAATAAATGTGCAAACCCTGCGGCGGGCAGGCAGCTCTCGGATGTGGATTTCCCCATCCAAATTTGAAAAGATTCTTGCAAATGCACATTTCCGGTACTGTCAAAGGATCAGCAAGAAATAAGGGAGTCTAGCGGGACACTCTGAATGCATGCCATCTGGGAGGTGGCACAAATGTAATACCCCATTGGGCCCTTTAGAAGAGAAAACGGGTGGTAGCAGGAATGCTCCAGAGAACTCTCATGATTTGTGATATTTGCAAATTGTGAGAGGAGTAGTTACCCGGCTACCTTCCAAATGCAAGGATGCAAACACACTGACAGAGCAGCAGGGGACACACTCTCAGCAGCTGTCAGGACTGGTGTTATTTAGATGGACACGGAAGAAGCAGAAGTTAAAATCCCCTTAGCTCTCATTTTTACAAATTATTACCTCGGTGCGCCTGGTACCTGTGTGCACAAGAAAGGGAAATGACATAGACTATTGTTATGAACATCTATTTGCTCATGTAACTACCCCAGGCTCATTGGTTTTCACAGCAGTTCCCACCAGGTAGAGGCTGGTGGAACGTGCAGATGCAAACATAAAAGAAAGGCAAATTTGCGTTCCACTCTTACATGGACCAATGTTCTAGCTCTTAGTCTCAATCACATCGGATATGTTATCATTTTAAATGCCAGTACTGAAATATTATTACATCGAATCTCAGTTCATATGGCTGCACACTTTTGTAAAGTGATTCATGTAAATTTTATCTATTTATTGCACAACTTTGCAGTGCCCCAGTTTGTCGCTGGTCAGATCAAATGAGGTTGAATAAAAATATTGGTGGAAGAAGATGGAATTAAGACAGATGTAAGAACTAATCCCGGATTCCTCCTTCACTTTTTTTGTAGTAACAGGTGCTCAATCTAAACGGTGTGCACCCCAAATATAGAAGCCAGAATATCGAGGGAGGCATATAACGAGGACAAAAAACCTATCTCCACATATATGTACCTTGACGATGTACATATTTTCAAGATAGGTAAATGTGGAGTTAGGAATAGTAAATCTATACTTCCTCTATATGCACTTACCTTTCGATATTTTCTCCACATTATTCATGTACAACGATATTCATGGCCTTGATAGTCCATTATACAGTATAATCGGCCTAAATTGATGGAATTATCTAAAGACAATCTGAACAGTTCAGCTTTCAGGAAACTCCTGAACCAAAGAGACATATTTCAGGTTCAGCCAGGGTGTTTGGCTTCAGGTTATCCCCTCTGATTTCTCTCTTTGAGGATGATGTGAAGATTAAATTATCACGAGTTCTTCATCAGGATGTAGTAAAGTACATGTACCTGTTAAACAGTTAAACAGCCGTCATTTTCCCCTATTCGGAGTAGTGAAGAGTGAGCACCACTGCTCTTACTCTGCTAATGACTCCGAAATGTAGAAATCTTGTCCAACACAGATGAGGCTTAATGGCTCTTTCCGTGTTTTCAAAAAGGATCCAAAGGACACATCTAATGAGTAATATATACGGAAAGAGCCATTAAGCCTCAGCCCCTGCTGCTTGACGGATCACCCAGAAACTGAAACTATATTTCATTTCACATATATATATATATATATATATATATATCCCCCAAAAATCGTCCTCAATAAAAACGCACTCGCCTGCTGATGAATTCATGGAATTCTTTTTATTTAAAAGCAACCGGCAGCTTGCATCCAGAAGTTCTTTCTGCCTTACGCGTTTCGAAGTACCACACTTCTTGTTCACAGGCTAATCAGAGTTGGTGCAGTCACGCTGAAAAACACATTTATCTGCATGCTTAATTAATGATATTGCACTCTGGTGTGCCTCCTCGGTGAGTATTCCTTTTAGTGCATGTTGGGATTTGTAGTGTTTGTCAGTTCAATTAACCCCTCCAGTGGGGTCTGCCACATCTCCGATTAAAAATTGAATTTATTCACAGCCCTCCAGTGGGCCCCCAAATGTAGCTTGCACGGTAATTATTTCGCTTTTCAGCAGTTCCGCTTTGCAGACAGGAAAAGTTCCAGCCCTGCTGCCCCTCCTTTACTTTGGTGGTGGTGCAGTCTTCTCTGGCAGGGCAGCCAGTGTACATATCCCAAAAATCGTCCTCAATGAAAACGCACTCGCCTGCTGATGAATTCATGGAATTCTTTTTATTTAAAAGCAACCGGCAGCTTGCATCCAGAAGTTCTTTCTGCCTTACGCGTTTCGAAGTACCACACTTCTTGTTCACAGGCTAATCAGAGTTGGTGCAGTCACGCTGAAAAACAGCGCAGGACACTACAAGTCCCATTATGCATCTAAAGGTAATCCTCACCTGAGAGGCCCACTGGAGGGCAAGATGACTTTTAATTGGCTTGTAGTTAAATATGTTTCCTGCGCAGCTGCAACATTTCCTAAACAGCCTGTGAACAAGAAGCTTGTGGCTTTGAAACGCGTCTGGCATGATAGAAATGTTTCTGGAAGCAAGTTGCCGGTTTTGCTTGAAAATAAAGGGATTTTAATTATTCAACTGCAGACGAGTGCGTTTTCACCTCAAGGGCAAATTTTGGAAACAAACACACTGGCTGTCCTGCCAGAGAAGACTGCACCATCAAAGTAAAGGAGGGGCTGCAGGGTTGGAACCTTTTCAACCTACAAAGCGGAACTGCTGTAAAACGAAGGAAACTGAAAATTAACTGTGCAAAATGCTTCTGGAGGCCCACTGGAGGGCTTTACAAAATGTTATTAATCACTGGAGATGACGCAGACCCCACTGGAGGGGAGAATTGTAGCGCAGGACACTACAAGTCCCATCATGCATCTAAAGGTAATACTCACCTGAGAGGCCCACTGGAGGGCAAGATGACTTTTAATTGGCTTGTAGTTAAATATGTTTCCTGCGCAGCTGCAACATTTCCTAAACAGCCTGTGAACAAGAAGCTTGTGGCTCAAACAGCGTCTGGTATGATAGAAATGTTTCTGGAAGCAAGTTGCCGGTTTTGCTTGATAATAAAGGGATTTTAATAATTCAACAGCAGACGAAGTGCGTTTTTCACCTCAAGGGCAAATTTTGGAAACATATATATATATATATATATATAGTAAGTTTAGGTGGCTTTATAACACAAGATGGAAAACTATAAAAATCCATATTTCACTGGAACATGTAAAATATGGATAATATTTCATATGTCCATGTGAAATATGGGTTTCATTATCAAAATGAGAGCTTTACCACCTTTCTTAAAATCACTCAACACCTATGCAAACCATAACATGGTGTTTCACCATAATATTGAATCGAAAATATTGTGTTACACAAATATCCAATCAAAAATATTGTGGCATCGAATATGCAAGGTAAGAATATAGGGGAATATTTATAAGAAAGTGATGCAGCACGGCACTGCAAGCCATTTGGCTGTGCCGCACTGCGTCACTTTCAAAGCACGGGATGGTTCATAACAATATGTCGCATTCCTGTGCTTTCCCCTGCGCTGGTGCACCATGATGCAAGGGTATCTGCGTTTTAGGGGGGATTGTTTTCGTGCAGGAAAGGACACCTTCCTGCACAAAAACAATCATGTGAGGTGTTTTCCTCTTTCTATGTGTGCTGCAGAATGCAGCCTGCATAGAAAGAGGAAAAACAAGGAGAAATATAAGTATTTCCCCTTGTTGAAACTCCTTCTGACGCATTCCCAGGTTTATGAAATGTTGTAAATCTGGGAATACAGCAGAATCCATGGGTGTTGCGTGGGAACACCCACAGCAACACCCATGGCACGCCCCGTACACGCAAAGCGCTGCGTGAAAAGCGGTCGTATTTACAAGGGCACAAGAAGCCATGCAGGGTGGTTTTACGTGGCTTTGTAAATATAGATCACCACACTGGGCAGCCGGTGCATCAAAAAAAGTGACGCACCGGCAGCGCAAGGGGCTTGTAAATATATCCCATAATTTTTAGGTGCTTTATATGTTATTTTAATATAGTTGAATTGTTTTTAATGATGTTTTTGTGTATTATTAGTTTTTGTTTGGTAAATTATTTTTATTTTAATATTAAGTGGGTGTATATTCTTTTACTATGGTTTCTTTATTTTTGATTTGTTAATATATTTAAAGTTTTTGTATTTTATTTGAATGTATTTATTGGTAGGTTGTTGGGTTTATAGGGGAATAAAGTGGGAAGTTTTTAATAGATAATTTTAAACAAAATGGTAATTATTTGCTGCAATTTTTAATTGGCTGGACAGATTATTAATTTTGTAAATTATTTAATTGATGTTAATAATGTGCATATTAATTGATTGTAGAATGTTTTTACATACATTTCATAATTAATATTTGTTAAATTAATGTGTATTATTATTTGTTCAAGTATTATTCTAATTTGTTTTTGTGGTTGTTGGATTTTTGGGGTAGCAGGATGTCAGTGTTGTAAATATATAGATTTTGTAATGTTTTAATTAGTAAATATTTTTACGTTTTATATACTGTATTATTAATTGTTAATGTATTCATTTCAAATTATTATTATACATTTTATATACAAACACATATTCATATATTTGTTAACCCCTTCCATGCTCATGACGAGCTGGACTCGTCATGGCACACAGTGCTCGTGTGCTCATGACGAGTCCAGCTCGTCATGAGACTCAGGGCAGGAAATCCCTCTGGTGCGGGCACCAGAGGGATTCCCTTAATCCCTAAAGCCTCGGGAGCTGGGAAGAGCTTCCCCAGCTCCCGAGGCCCCCTGGTTTCCCTGAAATGACGATCGGCGCGCACGTCGCGCTGAGTGTCATTTCAGTGAAACTGAAACTGAAATGAGCCAAGAGGCTCATTTCAGTTTCAGTTTCTACGTGCTCAGGGGGCTATCTCAGCCCCCTGAGCACGTAGAAGCTCAGGAGAGTATCGTTGGAAAGGGAGAATCTCCCTTTCCAGTGAGTACCCTTCCTAGTGGATCCCTGCTTGGGGATTGCCCCAGGAGGGCGATCCCCAAGCAGGGAACCATCCACTAGGCACCAGGGAGGGGGAGCGGCCCCTTGGGCAAGGGCCTTGCTCCCCCATAAAATATTTGCCAGGATTAGTCTTTCTGCCCTCCCTGGGGGGTAGATGGGGGCAGTAGCCCCCAATCTGCCCCGGAGGTAGAAAGCCCACTAGACACCAGGTATTTTTATTTAAATTATAGTTAGGGGTGGGGGCTGCCCAAAACGGGCATGCCGATGCCCCCCCCCCCCCCCCCCGGCCACAAAATTAGTCTTTCTGCCCCCCCTGGGGGGCAGAAAGCCCACTAGATACCAGGGTGTCTAGTTTTCAGAAATGTGTGGGTTTGGTAGGTTTCCCTAGATGGCCACCGAGCCCAGGGCCAAAAACTCATGGGACCCCTCTTGCAAAACCAGGTTGTTTTGTGATAGGTAATTTTGATGTCGCCTCAATAGGTTTTGGGCCCTTTCCTGTCGTGGGTACTTGACCCACCCATGCGAGTGAGGTATCATTTTTATCGGGAGACATGGGGGAACACTGTGTGGTAGGAAATTTGTGGATCCACGTAGATTCCATAACTTTCCCACACAGAAATTGGAGAAGAAAAGTGATTTTTTCAGCTAAATTTGAGGTTTGCAGGGCATTCTGGGTAGGAAAACGTTGGGGGATCCACGCAAGCCATACTCGCTGGACTCCCGGGTGTCTAGTTTTCAGAAATGTGTGGGTTTGGTAGGTTTCCCAAGATGGCCGCCGAGCCCGGGGCCAAAACCCAGGTGACTACCCTTGCAAAACCAGCTTGTTTTGTGATAGATCATTTTGATGTCTCCTCAATACGTTTTGGGCCCTTGCCTGTTGCGGGTACTTGAACCACCCACACCAGTGAGGTTTTTGGCCCTGGGCTCGGCGGCCATCTTAGGAAACCTACCAAACCCACACATTTCTGAAAACTAGACACTCTGGGGAGTCCAGCGAGGTATGGCTTGCGTGGGTCCCCAATGTTTTCCTACCCAGAATCCCCTGCAAACCTGAAATTTTGCTGAAAAATTCACTTTTTCGCACATTTTTGTGTGGTAAAGTTGTGGAATCATGGGATTGACACAAATTTCCTACCACCCAGCGTTCCCCCAGGTCTCCCGATAAAATGGTGCCTCACTCGAGGTGGGAGGCCCAAGTACCCGCGAAAGGCAAGGGCCCACAACGTATTGAGGCGACCTCAAAATGGCCTATCACAAAACTACCTGGTTTTGCAAGGGAGTCCCATGACGTTTTGGCCCGGGGCTCGGCGGCCACCTAGGAAACCTACCAAATCTACACATTTCTGAAAAGTAGACACCCGGGGCTTCCAGGAGGTATGGCTTGCATGGATCCACCAACGTTTTCTTACCCAGAATCCCCTGCAAACCTGATATTTTGCTCGAAAAATCACTTTTTCGCACATTTTTGTGTGGTAAAGTTGTGGAATCATGGGGCTGACACAAATTTCCTACCACCCAGCGTTCCCCCAGGTCTCCCGATAAAAATGGTGCCTCACTCGGGTGGGAGGCCCAAGTACCCGCGACAGGCAAGGGCCCACAGCGTATTGAGGCGACCTCAAAATGGCCTATCACAAAACGACCTGGTTTTGCAAGGAGGTCCCATGACGCTTTTGGCCCGGGGCTCGGCGGCCACCTATGGAAACCTACCAAACCTACACATTTCTGAAAAGTAGACACCCGGGGCATTCCAGGGAGGTATGACTTGCGTGGATCCACCAACGTTTTCTTACCCAGAATCCCCTGCAAACCTGATATTTTGCAGAAAAATCACTTTTTCGCACATTTTTGTGTGGTAAAGTTGTGGAATCATGGGATTGACACAAATTTCCTACCACCCAGCGTTCCCCAGGTCTCCCGATAAAAATGGTGCCTCACTCGGGTGGGAGGCCCAAGTACCCGCGACAGGCAAGGGCCCACAACGTATTGAGGCGACCTCAAAATGGCCGATCACAAAACGACCTGGTTTTGCAAGGGGGTCCCATGACGTTTTGGCCCGGGGCTCGGCGGCCACCTATGGAAACCTACCAAACCTACACATTTCTGAAAAGTAGACACCCGGGGCATTCCAGGGAGGTATGACTTGCGTGGATCCACCAACGTTTTCTTCCAGAATCCCTGCAAACCTGATATTTTGCTGAAAAAATCACTTTTTTCGCACATTTTTGTGTGGTAAAGTTGTGGAATCATGGGGCTGACACAAATTTCCTACCACCCAGCGTTCCCCAGGTCTCCCGATAAAAATGGTGCCTCACTCGGGTGGGAGGCCCAAGTACCCAGCGACAGGCAAGGGCCCACAACGTATTGAGGCGACCTCAAAATGGCCTATCACAAAACTACCTGGTTTTGCAAGGGGGTCCCATGACGTTTTGGCCCGGGGCTCGCGGCCACCTAGGAAACCTACCAAACCTATACATTTCTGAAAAGTAGACACCCGGGGGATTCCAGGGAGGTATGGCTTGCGTGGATCCACCAAAGTTTTCTTACCCAGAATCCCCTGCAAACCTGATATTTTGCTCAAAAAATCACTTTTTCGCACATTTTTGTGTGGTAAAGTTGTGGAATCATGGGGCTGACACAAATTTCCTACCACCCAGCGTTCCCCAGGTCTCCCGATAAAAATGGTGCCTCACTCGGGTGGGAGGCCCAAGTACCCGCGACAGGCAAGGGCCCACAACGTATTGAGGCGACCTCAAAATGGCCTATCACAAAAGCGACCTGGTTTTGCAAGGAGGTCCCATGACGTTTTGGCCCGGGACTCAGCGGCCACCTAGGAAACCTACCAAACCCATACATTTCTGAAAAGTAGACACCCGGGGGATTCCAGGGAGGTATGGCTTGCGTGGATCCCCCAACGTTTTCTTACCCAGAATCCCTGCAAACCTGAAATTTGGCTGAAAAATCACTTTTTCACACATTTTTGTGTGGTAAAGTTGTGGCATCACGGGGCTGACACAAATTCCCTACCACCCAGCGTTCCCCCAGGTCTCCCGATAAAAATGGTGCCTCACTCGGGTGAGAGGCCCAAGTACCCGCGACAGGCAAGGGCCCAAAACATTTTATGATAGGCAATTTTGATGTCGCCTCAATCGTTGTGGGCCCTTGCCTGTCGCTGGGTACTTGGGCCTCCCACACAAGTGAGGCACCATTTTTATCGGGAGACCTGGGGAACGCTGGGTGGTAGGAAATTTGTGTGAGGCCAGTGATGCCACACTTTCCCACACAAAAATGTGTGAAAAAAGTGATTTTTTCAGCTAAAATTGAGGTTTGCAGGGGATTCTGGGTAAGAAACGTTGGGGATCCACGCAGCCATACCTCCTGGAAGCCCCCGGTGTCTACTTTTCAGAAATGTGTGGGTTTGGTAGGTTTCCCTAGATGGCCACCGAGCACGGGGCCAAAGCCCAGGTGACCCCTTGCAAAACCAGGTCGTTTTGTGAAAGGCCATTTTGAGGTCAGCCTCACTACGTTGTGGGCCCTTGCCTGTCGCGGTACTTGGGCCTCCCACAAAAGTGAGGCACCATTTTTATCGGGAGACCTGGGGAACGCTGGGTGGTAGGAAATTTGTGTGAGGCCAGTGATGCCACACTTTCCCACACAAAATGTGTGAAAAAGTGATTGTTTCAGCTAAAATTGAGGTTTGCAGGGGATTCTGGGTAAGGAAACGTTGGGGATCCACGCAAGCCATACCTCCCTGGAAGCCCCGGGTGTCTACTTTCAGAAATGTGTGGGTTTGGTAGGTTTCCTAGATGGCCACCGAGCACGGGGCCAAAACCCAGGTGACCCCTTGCAAAACCAGGTCGTTTTGTGAAAGGCCATTTTGAGGTCGCCTCACTACGTTGTGGGCCCTTGCCTGTCGCGGTACTTGGGCCTCCCACACAAGTGAGGCACCATTTTCATCGGGAGACCTGGGGGAACGCTGGTGGTAGGAAATTTGTGTGAGGCCAGTGATGCCACACTTTCCCACACAAAAATGTGTGAAAAAGTGATTTTTTCAGCTAAAATTGAGGTTTGCAGGGGATTCTGGGTAAGGAAACGTTGGGGGATCCACGCAAGCCATACCTCCTGGAAGCCCCGGTGTCTACTTTTCAGAAATGTGTGGGTTTGGTAGGTTTCCTAGATGGCCACCGAGCACGGGGCCAAAACCCAGGTGACCCCCTTGCAAAACCAGGTCGTTTTGTGAAAGGCCATTCTGAGGTCGCCTCACTACGTTGTGGGCCCTTGCCTGTCGCGGGTACTTGGGCCTCCCACACAAGTGAGGCACCATTTTTATCGGGAGACCTGGGAACGCTGGGTGGTAGGAAATTTGTGTGAGGCCAGTGATGCCACACTTTCCCACACAAAATGTGTGAAAAAAGTGATTTTTTTCAGCTAAAATTGAGGTTTGCAGGGATTCTGAGTGAAACGTTGGAGGATCCACGCAAGCCATACCTCCTGGAAGCCCCCGGGTGTCTACTTTTCAGAAATGTGTGGGTTTGGTAGGTTTCCCTAGATGGCCGCCGAGCACGGACCAAAACCCAGGTGACCCCCTTGCAAAACCAGGTAGTTTTGTGAAAGGCCATTTTGAGGTCGCCTCACTACGTTGTGGGCCCTTGCCTGTCGCGGGTACTTGGGCCTCCCACACAAGTGAGGCACCATTTTTATCGGGAGACCTGGGGAACGCTGGGTGGTAGGACATTTGTGTGAGGCCAGTGATGCCACACTTTCCCACACACAAATGTGTGAAAAAGTGATTTTTCAGCTAAAATTGAGGTTTGCAGGGATTCTGGGTAAGGAAACGTTGGGGGATCCACGCAAGCCATACCTCCTGGAAGCCCCGGGTGTCTACTTTTCAGAAATGTGTGGGTTTGGTAGGTTTCCCTAGATGGCCACCGAGCACGGGGCCAAAACCCAGGTGACCCCCTTGCAAAACCAGGTCGTTTTGTGAAAGGCCATTTTGAGGTCGCCTCACTACGTTGTGGGCCCTTGCCTGTCGCGGGTACTTGGGCCTCCCACACAAGTGAGGCACCATTTTTATCGGGAGACCTGGGGAACGCTGGGTGGTAGGAAATTTGTGTGAGGCCAGTGATGCCACACTTTCCCACACAAAATGTGTGAAAAAAGTGATTTTTTCAGCTAAAATTGAGGTTTGCAGGGATTCTGGGTAAGGAAACGTTGGGGGATCCATGCAAGCCATACCTCCCTGGAAGCCCCCGGGTGTCTACTTTTCAGAAATGTGTGGGTTTGGTAGGTTTCCTAGATGGCCGCCGAGCACGGGGCCAAAACCCAGGTGACCCCCTTGCAAAACCAGGTAGTTTTGTGAAAGGCCATTTTGAGGTCGCCTCACTACGTTGTGGGCCCTTGCCTGTCGTGGGTACTTGGGCCTCCCACACAAGTGAGGCACCATTTTTATCGGGAGACCTGGGGGAACGCTGGGTGGTAGGACATTTGTGTGAGGCCAGTGATGCCACACTTTCCCACACACAAATGTGTGAAAAAGTGATTTTTTCAGCTAAAATTGAGGTTTGCAGGGGATTCTGGGTAAGGAAACGTTGGGGGATCCACGCAAGCCATACCTCCCTGGAAGCCCCGGGTGTCTACTTTTCAGAAATGTGTGTGTTTGGTAGGTTTCCCTAGGTGCCGGCAGAGCTAGGGTTCACAAACTACAGCTAGGCACTTTGCCAAAAGAGGGTCATTTTTCACTGCGAAATTGAGGTGTGACCACGTTGCGTTTTGCGCCGTTTCCTGTTGCAGGCACTAGGCCGACCCACACAAGTGAGGTACCATTTTTCTCGGAAGACTTTGGGGAACGCGGGGTGGGTGGAAATTTGTGGATCCACGCAGATTCCAGAACTTTCCACCACAGAAATGTGGGGAAAATGTGGTTTTTTTGACAATTTTTATGTTTGCAAGGGATTCTGGGTAACAGAACCTGGTGGGAGGCAGTCAAGTCACCCCATCCTGGATTCCCCTGGGTGTCTAGTTTTCAAAAATGTATAGGTTTGCTAGGTTTCCCTAGGTGCCGGCAGAGCTAGGGTTCAAAACTACAGCTAGGCACTTTGCCAAAAGGGTCATTTTTCACTGCGAAATTGAGGTGTGACCACGTTGCGTTTTGCGCCGTTTCCTGTCGCAGGCACTAGGCCGACCCACACAAGTGAGGTACCATTTTTCTCGTAAGACTTTGGGGAACGCGGGGTGGGTGGAAATTTGTGGACCCACGCAGATTCCAGAACTTTCCACCACAGAAATGTGGGGAAAATGTGGTTTTTTGACAATTTTTATGTTTGCAAGGGATTCTGGGTAACAGAACCTGGTGGGAGGCAGTCAAGTCACCCCATCCTGGATTCCCCTGGGTGTCTAGTTTTCAAAAATGTATAGGTTTGCTAGGTTTCCCTAGGTGCCGGCAGAGGTAGGGTTCAAAAACTACAGCTAGGCACTTTGCAAAAAAAGGGTCATTTTTCACTGCGAAATTGAGGTGTGACCACGTTGCGTTTTGCGCCGTTTCCTGTCGCAGGCACTAGGCCGACCCACACAAGTGAGGTACCATTTTGCTCGGAAGACTTTGGGGAACGCGGGGTGGGTGGAAATTTGTGGATCCACGCAGATTCCAGAACTTTCCACCACAGAAATGTGGGGAAAATGTGGTTTTTGGACAATTTTTATGTTTGCAAGGGATTCTGGGTAACAGAACCTGGTGGGAGGCAGTCAAGTCACCCCATCCTGGATTCCCTGGGTGTCTAGTTTTCAAAAATGTATAGGTTTGCTAGGTTTCCCTAGGTGCCGGCAGAGCTAGGGTTCAAAACTACAGCTAGGCACTTTGCCAAAAAGGGTCATTTTTCACTGCGAAATTGAGGTGTGACCACGTTGCGTTTTGCGCCGTTTCCTGTCGCAGGCACTAGGCCGACCCACACAAGTGAGGTACCATTTTTCTCGGAAGACTTTGGGGAACGCGGGGTGCGTGGAAATTTGTGGATCCACGCAGATTCCAGAACTTTCCACCACAGAAATGTGGGGAAAATGTGTTTTTTGACAATTTTTATGTTTGCAAGGGATTCTGGGTAACAGAACCTGGTGGGAGGCAGTCAAGTCACCCCATCCTGGATTCCCCTGGGTGTCTAGTTTTCAAAAATGTATAGGTTTGCTAGGTTTCCCTAGGTGCCGGCAGAGCTAGGGTTCAAAAACTACAGCTAGGCACTTTGCCAAAAAGGTTCATTTTTCACTGCGAAATTGAGGTGTGACCACGTTGCGTTTGCGCCGTTTCCTGTCGCAGGCACTAGGCCGACCCACACAAGTGAGGTACCATTTTTCTCGGAAGACTTTGGGGAACGCGGGTGGGTGGAAATTTGTGGATCCACGCAGATTCCAGAACTTTCCACCACAGAAATGTGGGGAAAATGTGGTTTTTGGACAATTTTTTATGTTTGCAAGGGATTCTGGGTAACAGAACCTGGTGGGAGGCAGTCAAGTCACCCCATCCTGGATTCCCCTGGGTGTCTAGTTTTTCAAAAATGTATAGGTTTGCTAGGTTTCCCTAGGTGCCGGCAGAGCTAGGGTTCAAAAACTACAGCTAGGCACTTTGCCAAAAAGGGTCATTTTTCACTGCGAAATTGAGGTGTGACCACGTTGCGTTTTGCGCCGTTTCCTGTCGCAGGCACTAGGCCGACCCACACAAGTGAGGTACCATTTTTCTCGTAAGACTTTGGGGAACGCGGGGTGGGTGGAAATTTGTGGACCCACGCAGATTCCAGAACTTTCCACCACAGAAATGTGGGGAAATGTGGTTTTTTGACAATTGTTTATGTTTGCAAGGGATTCTGGGTAACAGAACCTGGTGGGAGGCAGTCAAGTCACCCCATCCTGGATTCCCTGGGTGTCTAGTTTTCAAAAATGTATAGGTTTGCTAGGTTTCCTAGGTGCCGGCAGAGCTAGGGTTCAAAAACTACAGCTAGGCACTTTGCCAAAAAGGGTCATTTTCACTGCGAAATTGAGGTGTGACCACGTTGCGTTTTGCGCCGTTTCCTGTCGCAGGCACTAGGCCGATCCACACAAGTGAGGTACCATGTTTCTCGGAAGACTTTGGGGAACGCGGGGTGGGTGGAAATTTGTGGATCCACGTAGATTCCAGAACTTTCCACCACAGAAATGTGTGGAAAATGTGGTTTTTTGGACAATTTGTTTTGTTTGCAAGGGATTCTGGGTAACAGAACCTGGTGGGAGGCAGTCAAGTCACCCCATCCTGGATTCCCCTGGGTGTCTAGTTTTCAAAAATGTATAGGTTTGCTAGGTTTCCCTAGGTGCCGGCAGAGCTAGGGTTCAAAAACTACAGCTAGGCACTTTGCCAAAAAAGGGTCATTTTTCACTGCGAAATTGAGGTGTGACCACGCTTGCGTTTTGCGCCGTTTCCTGTCGCAGGCACTAGGCCGACCCACACAAGTGAGGTACCATTTTTCTCGTAAGACTTTGTGGAACGCGGGGTGGGTGGAAATTTGTGGACCCACACAGATTCCAGAACTTTCCACCACAGAAATGTGGGGAAATGTGGTTTTTGACAATTTTTTATGTTTGCAAGGGATTCTGGGTAACAGAACCTGGTGGGAGGAAGTCCAGTCACCCCCTCCTGGATTCCCCTGGGTGTCTAGTTTTCAAAAATGTATAGGTTTGCTAGGTTTCCCTAGGTTCCGGCAGTGCTAGGGTTCAAAACTACACCTAGGCACTTTGCAAAAAAGGGTAATTTTTCATTGTGAAAATGTGGTACGTCCACGTTGCATTTTGAGCCATTTCCTGTTGTGGGCACAAGGGCTACCCACACAAGTGAGGTACCATTTTTATCGGGAGACTTTGGGTAACACAGAATTGTAGAGCAACTGTTATTACCTATTGACTTTCGATGCATTTCTGCCTTCCAAATGAAAGACAATGTGTAAAAATAAGTCATTTTGAAAAATGACCTATAATTCTCATGCTAGTATGGGTACTCCCAATTTCGGAAATGTGCAAATATCTACTGTTTCTAAAATCTACATTTTGTTCCCATTTCAGAAATACATAGGTGTCTTTCATAACAATTTTTCCATGTATACATTTTCCCAAAATAATTGCTATATATCCGGTACATAATAAAAAACCATTGCAAGATGCTGCTCAATTATTGGCTCTGGGTTCGTCGGGTTCTTGGTGAACCTACAAGTCCTATATATCCCCACAACCAGAAAGGTCCAGCGGATATAACGGTATATTGCCTTCAAATAGCTGTCATAATTAGAAGAAGTTACAGGTGAAAACGTTGACACAAATGGCTGTTTTTTTCAACTAATTTTCAATTTTTCCTTTATTTAACTGTTAGTTTCTATAAGGAAAACTTTAAGGATCTACACAAATGACCCCTTGCTGAATTCAGAATTTTGTCTACTTTTCAGAAATGTATGGCTTTCCAGGATCCATTATTGGTTTCATACCCATTTCTACCATTAACTGGAAGGAGGTTGAAAGCACAAAAAATAGCAAAAATAGGCTATGTCCCAGAAAAATGCCAAAACTGTGTAAAAAAGTTGTTTTTCTGACAAAAGTCTGCTTGTCCCTGAAAGCTGGGAAGATGGTGATTTCAGCACCACAACCTCTTTTTGATGCCATTTGCAGGGAAAAATCAAGACGCTTTCATCTGTTGCCCTTTTTCGCATTTTTCCCAAAAACCCAAAATGTAGCTGTATTTTGACTAATTTCTGGGTCCCCTCCAGGGGAATCCACAAACCCTGGGTACCTTTACAATCCCCATGATGTTAGAAAAAAGGACGCAAATTTGGCATGGATACCTTATGTGGTCAAAAGTTACAGGGGCCTAAGCGCGCACTACCCCAAATAGCCAAAAAAGGCTTAGCACAGGAGGGGAAAAGGCCTAGCAGCGAAGGGGTTAAAATGTATTTTATGTTATTTTTTATGCATGTAGTTTTTTAAAATTTAGAAGTGGGAATAATACATTTCCAATGCCCAACACTTTATCTACTGTTGTTTACATTAAAGTTGGAATGGCAAATTCGATCTCTCCAAATTCCAATACTTTCCCTAATGTTGGTCAGGGTGGAGTGAGAATACTAAATCTGGCTCCTCCAAAGTCCAACACTTTCCCTACTGTTGCTTATGTTGAAGTGGTAATAGTTATTCTGATCCCTCCAAAGTCCAACACTTTCCCTACTGTTGCTTCCATTGGAGTGGTACTAGTAAATCTGACTCCTCCAAAGTCCAACATTTTTGATACTGTTGCTTAGATTGGAGTGGGAATAGTAAATCTGACTCCTCCAAGGTCCAATACTTTCTACACTGGTCCTTATGTTGGAGTGTGAATAGTAAATCTGACCCTTTCAAAGCCGAACAATGCCCCATACTGTTGATGGGAATAGTAAATCTGACCCATCCAAAGTCCAACTTACTTTGGATTGGGAATAGTAATTTTGACCCCTACAACTCTAAATTGTTATGTGAATATTTTGTTTGCATTTTTTAAAGTGTATATTTTGTGAATAAATCTGAAACTTATTTTATTTATTTATTTTTAATAATGTTTGTTTATTTTTATTTAATATTATTTATTTATTTTAATAACTTTATTGTAATGGGGCGAATGTATGGTGCAGATGGTGGGGGTGAAATGACAATAATGACGCTCCATGACAGAGCTAAAGAAAGACCAGATAGCACTGAAGCAATGAATGACCATAGACTCTGTGGCCTCCACGGAGAAGATTGACTTGATGAGACAGATAGAGGACACCTGGTCGAGAATAGAGAAATACACACACATATAATACAGACAGAGATTTTTCAGGGAGGGAGACATTGCAAATAGGATGCTGAGTTGGTTGCTGAAGAGGGAAACACCTCAATCTCACATACTGCAGCTGAAGACTGTGGAGTCAGAGACTGAATTAATGGGACTGCATGGCGTACCTCAAGGACACCTTCTCACAGAAGCAGAATGTCCCCTCTGCACAATGTCTATGGGAGAGTGGCCTACTGCATCTGACGAGGGAGCAGCGACTAGTGCTGGAGGCCCCGCTTACAGTGTAAGAATTGAGGGAGGTGAGGAAGGTAGACAGAAGACTAAGGGCCTCATTACGTGTCTGGTGGTCCCCATTATAACCAGGGCGGTCGGGCCGCCCTTGGACCACAGCAACCTACAGGGATCAGAGATACCTGGTGGTGGCGTGGCTGTCTTGAGGCTGCAATATGCTTGGTGGGCCGAAGCATATTGCGAGTTTTCTCACCTCCACACCCTCAACAAAACTTCTCTCAGAGTGAATTCCCTCCAAATGCAGGAAGCCATCTTACAGGAACAGGTTAAGACCATGAAAATCGCAATAGAAGGAACAACCTTCAAATGTATGCTCTCCCTGAGGGGTCAGAGGGTCGAAGCCTGTCTCCTTCTTCAAAATAATTTTACCTCAGACATTGAATTTACCATCGGGTCCATCACTTAACATCCAGCGGGCACATAAATTGGGTCATCCTTCTATGGTTCCTACTACTTCTAAAAAGCATAGAGGAGTTAGTCTGTATTTTTTGGAGTATACCGAATTAATGCAGGTTATTTCTGGTACCAAGCAACTCAAACGTATCTCCTGGTCAGGTCCATATATTTTTTCCCAGGACTACGCCAAGAGTACTGCAGACCGGCTAAGAGATTTTTTAAGCATGCAACCATCACTCTGCTCTCTTGGAGCTCGTTTTGAGCTCTACAATTCTTGTCTTTTTAAAGCCTCATACAATAATAAGATGACGTCTTATAAAGACCAATCTTGTCTACAGGCTCTCCTTGTAACATATAGAGTGGAGACTATGGACATCGTCACACCATCTAATTGCGTCAAAATAATTCCTTGTTTTCATTCTCACTTGTTTCATACCTGAAGTTGATAGATTACATATTATCGATGCGTTCTCATTACTGTTTTCTCATTTAACTTTATGATGTAGTAATGCTGAAAGTTATTACATGTTATTTAAGTCAACTTACCTTAATGTTTTTCTTATTGCAGGCATTGTTTGCTCATTGTGTGTGTCCTCATGTCCCGTTTCATATCCTACCACCCTCCTTTCGCCTTGTTCCCCTGTGTGGATCGAATGTGCCGTCTTTTCCATGTGATCTCCCCCACCCACCCTCACCAAAGTATTTTTAGGTATGTTCCCCTTTTTTTAAAACTTTTTTTCGTTCTCTCTTATTTTCCCTGTTCACTGTACTTTATTTCTCTCTCTTTACTTCCTTTCCTTGGTTCTGTCCTCTTCTTCCCTACATCATTCTGGACTTATTGATGTATTACTCCCTTTTTATAATGTTATTTTTCTTATTACTTGTCTGGTTCTTTTTCATTTTAAAAAAAACTATGTCTACTTACATCCTTTATTTTGTTTCTTCTCAATGTTTTGACAATGGTGCCTTGCAATGTCAGAGGTTTAAACTCCCTAATCAAAAGGCAGAGTCTTGACTCATCTGTCAAAGCTTAATGTTCATATTGCTTTCTTGCAAGAATCCCATCTTACAGAGAGCGAGCCTATGAAATTACGTAAAGGGTGGGTGGGTGAAGTATTCTTCTCGCCAAGTAACTGTAAAAACATGGTGTTCTTATTTTATGTCACAAATGCCTACACATTCAACTGGTGTCTCAGGAAATTAATGCAGAGAAAAGATGGTTATTGCTCAAACTGTGCATTAATATGGTTTCAATTGTTCTATTTAATGTATATGGTCCTAATGCTCCTGATTGTCCGTTTTGGTCAACTATTTCCCAGAAACTTTTTCAATATTCCGAGGATAATCTAGTTTTAGCAGGCAACTGTAACCAATTCATTGTTCCGTTTCTTGACAGACAATCCTCATCTCATTATATCCCGAACAAATAGCAAAAAGCATTTGTACATGCTTTCCTGCAACGTCACTTAACACATGCTTGGTGATTATGCAACCCCACCCTGAAGGAGAATGCATATTTCCCTCCAATATGTCACACACAATCTCGATTAGACTATATTTTCATTTAACACGCTCTCACTCAATTCACACACTCGGCAGATATCGGCTCCATCTTAATCTCTCATCACGCTCTGGTTTCAGTACATTTAGACCTTTTACCTAAGCCAATTTCTCCCAAAAGGTTGAGGTTTAATAATTCCTTGCTGTTGGCTACTACTTTTACCTCCTCTTTCACTTCTTTCTTTCATGAATATTTCCTTTTTAATCATACAGATGCCACCCCTTTTCACATCATTTGGGATGCTTTCAAGGCCTCAGCCTGAGATGTCATCCTTAACTTTGCATTTAAGAAAACTCTCTCAGGTCCAGTACAAACACATTTTTGAGGAAATCACTGTTATTGCACCTCTCCCACACAACATTCACTACAACAACTCATTAATGGTAAGATTCAATTAATTAAGGTCTCCACTGTCAACTTAGATTATATGATTGTCTCTAAAGCATAAGCCTCTACATTACAACCTTTTCTTCCTGACCTTTTGGGAAAGGA
Organism: Calotriton arnoldi; assembly: GCA_963921515.1. Lineage (NCBI taxonomy): Eukaryota > Metazoa > Chordata > Amphibia > Caudata > Salamandridae > Calotriton > Calotriton arnoldi. The sequence goes on along the minus strand of CAWUFW010000084.1, from coordinate 586,078 downwards.
ACAATCAGGTTTTGTCAAGGGTAGATACCTCTCAGACAATACTCGCTTGTTCTTTGGCATTATCTCCAAATCAGCTGGTATATCTGAATCTTTGGCGGCCATTACCTTAGACACTGAGAAGGCTTTCGATCATGTCAACTGGGCATTCATATTTCACACTCTCACTAGGTTTGGCTTTGGCCCTAAAATTACTGATTTAATTCTCTCTTATGTACCTCTCCTCAACCTGCCATTTGTTCCAATGGGCTGATATTCTCATATTTCACCCTCAGTAGAAGAGTCCTTCAAGGTTGTCCCTTCTCTCCTTTTCCTTTTAACTTGGTCCCAGAGCCATTCTTCTCTCGGCTCAGGCAAAATATAGACATACATGGATTTACTCACTCATATGCTGTTGCTATTTTGTTATTTATATCAGAACATCACTCCTCACTCCCTGCATTTTCGTCAGAAGTTACTTCTTGTGCCTCAGTGTCTGGATATAAATTGAACCATGACAAATGTGAAATTCTACCCCTTAATAAATTCACTTTTAAGCATGATTTCTCTTCCTCTAACTTTAAATGGCAATCTAAACAAATTAAGTATTTTGGCCTCCAATTCACCCAGTCCCTTACTACTTCCATCTCTATCAATATTGATACTTGCATCCATAAAATCACCTAATTAACCAACAGATTGTATCCTCTACACTTGTCCTGTGGGGTTGACTTGACACTATTAAGCGGATGTTGGTTCCCATTATTCTTTTTACTATCTCTAACATTCCGTTGATTATTCCTCTTAAGTCATACATGAAAATGTATTCAATATTATCTTCATTTCTCAGGAAGAATAAAAAGCCTTGCATGACTTTACTCAAATTAAAACATGCCAAGGTTGAAGGTGGAGTGAATTTTTCTGATTTCTCCAAATATCATAAAGCAGTCTTATTAAAGCAATCGGTGCATTGGATTCAGACCTCTCTACCATATACTCCAGTATGGGTAGATCTGGAATGTGCATTCCTAATGCCTTTTCATTTCATGAATACTTAACATTCATGCGAAAGCCTCAAAGGTTTTCCACTCCAATCTTCAGGAACACCAGTAAATTATTAGCTTCCATCAGTTCATACTCTCCCACAGACTTACGCTCCTTTCTGGGTTCTACCATTTGGCATAACCATTATATACAAATGAAATACAGACCTATTTTTGGCAAACTTGAAGGACCAGAGGCTTAATTTTGGCTAATTAATTGTTTAACCAGGACTCTCTTATCTCTTTCTCAGGTACTCTTTGGCCTTCCAGCCACATTCCAAAACAGATTTATAATTTTACAGAACACCATTATTTAAGCATACGCTCGCTTCAATTCCATTTCTTTGCCTACTCCAACACCACACAATACTCTTGCTGACCTTTTACACACATACAAATCCAAAGGCTTTCACTATCTATTCACATGTACAATGTAGTTCTATTGAGAGACCTAAATCGAATGCTGAATTAGCATGGGAAAGGGATATTTCCATCATTTTACCCATATCAACTTGGAAACAGATTGAATCAACATTAGAATATCCTCCCGAGCAGAAAACACAATGCAAACACTTTTTTTTCATATAGAATAAACTTTTTTTTGTAACTTTGGGAGTCTGTAAAGTAGCCTGGCTGCCGCGTTTTGCACCACCTGCAACCTCTTTAGAGAGGCTCTATCAGCTCCCAGATAAAAGACGTTGCCATAGTCCAAACTGAAAAGAATAAGGGCCTGAATGACTGTCCTTTGACCAGAGAAAGGAAGAATCCAAAGGATTGTTCGCAGCCATGTCAGAACCCCAAAACATGTGGCAGCCACCTTTGCAACCTGAGGCTTCATGGACAAATTGTTGTCCAGCAGGAAACTGTAGTTTTTCACCTTTTGACCCAGTGCAGGATGTGCGCCTACATTTTTAGGCCAATGCTGGGGGCCCCATAAGGCTGGGTTATTTCCCAATACCAGAACCTCTGTAAAAAGTGGTTTCAAATGCCAAGTCGAAGTGGCAGTTAACTGCACACACACGCTCTGCAATGGCAGGCCTGAGACAGGTTTGAAAGGCTACTTGTGTGGGTGGCACAACCAGTGCTGCAGGCCCACTAGTAGCATTTAACTTACAGGCCCTGGGTATATGGTATACAACCTTACAAGGGGCTTTGAAGTAAATGAATTATGTCAATGTGGTATACACCAATTACACACATGTTTAGGGAAGAAGCACATGCACCTTAGACTGATTAACAGTGGTAAAATGCTCAGAGTCCTAGAGCCAACAAAAAGTAGGTCAGAAAGAGAGAAGGAGGAAGGCAAAAAGTTTTGGGTAACCCTGCAAAAAGGGCCATTTCCAACACAAGGGTAAAAGTTTTATTGAATGTGAAAATATTGGATTTGTAATTAGCAATTGCCTTTCAGCAAATGACTCGAAATTGGAAGGGCTCTACGCAGTTGTCATCTAAAGCATGGTGGTACGCAGTCTGTCTCAATCATCGGTTACATACTGCTTATATGCATCCTTTATCACCTTTGGACACCAGTTACACATTTCCTCAATAACTCTGAAAACTCATTGTTTGCCCCTCCACCCAGTGCTCACGAAGTTCTTCAACCTCCTTGACTTCCGACTCTTGACAATATTATTTTTCTATTATGTACCTTCTGTTGTATATTTCATTACTTGGCCTATGCTTATAATCAGATAATAGTTCATATGAATCGAATTGTGTACATACTTTCCCCTTTTTCATTCTTTCCTGTTCCGCATTGCTCAATTGCTTTTTGTATTCTAATGTATTATTTATCTTTCTTCTTAAGTATTTTTTGTTGTATCGCATTTATCATAATAAACGTATTCTTTAAACTTAAAAAAGTGAGTGAGTATTGTGAATGGGTGTGTGTGCACGTGTCTGCACGTGAATGCATGGATGCAAGAGAGTGTGCATGTGTGTGGGGGTACGGGGGCTCTAAGTTGTACTTAAGGACTGCCGCTAGGGTTCCTGACTTTCATTTGTAAGTGTTTTTTGTGCAGCAGGGTCGACAATGGTAATTTAGAAATCAGCCCTGTGAAGAAGGCTATTGGTGAAAGTCTATTGGCTGTATCTGCGAGCGGCCCTTGGAGCCAGGCTGGGGAGCGTAGGGTCTAGTTTCAGTGGTTCTGCATGGCTGCCTACATTAGGCCTCACAGTTCACAAGCTGCCATGTACAGAATGTGAGGGAGACAGGTTGGACCGCAGCACTAATTAGTGCTGATGCTTTACACTGTGCAAAAGGCAAGAGGAGAGCCAATGCCATTCCCAGGGAAGAAACTCCAAAACAGATTTAAATGTTACATTACACCTAACCTAATGGTGACTAAACGCACATCCATTCTGTTTATTTTGTAATTACTGATCCAAATGTGAACTTGCCGCTGCATTTTGTCCTTTAACGTTGACACTAGTTACAAAATCATTAGCAGACTTTTTAACATTTTAAAAACTGTTGCTGGTCGAGATGCCTAGCAGCATGCTAGTGCGTGGATAGGGGCGCAACAGAGCATCACTGGGCCTTAGTCGGTCCTATTATGTATATGAACATTCATATCAGTGGTTGACAAAAAAGAAAGTTCAGATGTCACTAATTCATTTAGTTATGTCAAATGCACACAGGCAAACACTTGACAACTTTGAAAATGAAATGCCAGTCAAATTAAGGAACAAACCCTTGGCTTGAGTTCGGTTTATTGGTTCAGCAATGCCAAAATATTCTATTTGAAATAAAAAATATATACACTTGTTATGTACTTATGTCATGTTAGTTTGACAATTTATTTTTGATCTGTATCGCATATGAAGTTCTTCTTTCGGTATTCTTTACTATTTTCTGTTTCACTATTTCGAAAGAGAAATGTGAGAGTATTAAAATATACATGTTTACGGCCAAACATTGTCATATTGACAAGTGAACAGACATATCACGATGATATCAACCTTGGATATTATCCCTAAAATCTCAATAAAATTTAAAACCTAGATGTGGCAGTGGGAATCCATCTGTGCATCTGGAATCTTTGGACCTGGAAGGAGAGAGTAGGGATGAGGAAATCAGTGTATAGCTCTGGTGAAGGGGATTAAAAAGGTCATTCTGATGGGGAAATTATGGTGAAGGGAAGCAAAAAAGTTGTATACTCCCATTCCATTGACTTTTCACCATTAGTGCATCCCTGAACCCAACACTGGAGGCCAGGAAACTGGGAATAATCTATGACTGGTACATAGTTTTTATTCCATAAGTAAATGTAGTAGTTAAAGGAACCAGTGGTCAATCTCTGCTCCGAACAAAGTGCAGAGTTGAACTGCCCAGAGAACTCCCTATGACACAACTGGGCTATTGCAGTGTACTTTGTGAGGGTCTTCCTATGATAGGCTGCAACATGTACAGCACCAAGAGACAAATCTTGAGACCCATATATACAGGGTTGTGGACAAAAACGACCATGTCACATGCAGAAGAAGGCTTCCAACTACATACCTATCAGATATTTCAGATCAGCCAGTCCACAGATTGCCTGAAGAAGTTTTAATGAAAAAGACCTGAGGACAGAACCCTAATGGTATACAGCCTAAGGCTTCTTGATGCCCTTAACCCAGCCATTAAAGCACATACTATTGCCTACACTTCATGACATTTCTGAAAACTGACCTTTTCAAACAAGACTACGGCTGAGGCTGTGATCATTATGCATATCTAAGGCCAGACTGCTACATCCACTCTGTATTTTATCTATATGGAACATCTTTTATCTATCTATACTCTTACTACTAACTAATCTTCCTTAGAAAATTGTTTCCTGAGCCGGTGGGTGAACTATTTGGAAGTAATACCTATTTACACCAACCTTTGAAGTCGTATAATGATTCCATTTTCTGTGCTGCACTAAAATATTTGGAAGTAATACCTACTTACACCAACCCCTGATGCCATATAATGATTCCATATTCGCCACTGAACTGAACTTTTTGGAAGTACTCCCTACTTACACCAACCCTTAGAGCTGTATAATGATCCTATTTTCTGTGCTGCGCAGGCACAGAAGAGGTATGTACAGTTCGTTTTTGCACCTTGACACATATGTTAACTAAACAATTCTCTGGGTTAGTGCATGGTCTGCAGACAGCAGAGCTCAGAAACAAAGGACAGTAATTGCCTTTTTGTGTTTCCGAACACTGCTGCCAGCAAAACATGCACTAACTTGGATATTTTTTGAGTTAATGCATGCACTGAAGACCTGACAAAGAAATGCATATTCTCCTTTAGTGCCGGCGCAGCACAGAAATTGGGATCATGATAAGTCCCCAGGTGGATCAACACACTAATGCATCATAGTTTTCACTATGTAGCTCCCTGAAATGACTGCATGGTGACAGCTTGGTCGAACAAATAAATACCATGTTAAAAGAATACTTGCATTACACAGGGAAAAAGATAACAATAATACATTGCTGAGCATGAGAGATTGTACAGTAAAGGGATAATTTCCATAACTTTATGCATCATGACTAAAATGTCAGTTGATCTATTAAGCGTGAAAAGTGATTTGTCTACTAAAAGTATTAGCATCTGTCAGAAATGTTAATACAAAATGAAACATCAATTTGCTTCACAGCATAAAGACTGATTGTACAATGTTGTAGAGGATATAAAATAGAAATGTAACAAAAAACAACAATACTGCTTTTAGGGGGATTCCTATTTGGAGTTGCTTTTTAACTCCTATGGTTATGACATTCAAAAAACATTAATAATGCACAGGCGTGTGCTGTTGGGTAGCTGTGTTTGCTCTTTCTTTGTTGCCTCATTGATGAATCAGAATGGCGCAAATAGCGGTACTTCATTTTGCTTCAAGAGTTATTTTGGCTTTGAAGGAATGGATATTTGTATGTGTACTGTTCAAGTGCATTTCCAGTTAAATGACTGTTTGGATGATTTATTACTGCTTGTGGTAATTCAGCAGAGACAATGTGAGCACTGTGCTTGGAGGCAGAAAATGGGTTAACCGAATGATGAAGAACACAGTGGAAGATATTCTATTAAGAACATAATTTCAAAGCCTTTTAACAATTTCAGAAAACACCACTGATCAATATTTGTTACAATCAAAGTTTAAGCATTATACCAGCACTTTACTTATCAGTATATACAGCTATAACTAAAATTATGCTCTCAGATTAAAACTATTTTTTAAAGATGTGTGTTTAATTTGAACATTCAGCTCAAAAGTAAATCATGCATATATATATATCCCTCGACATCTCATATTTCAAAGTATAATTTGTTCTTAAGCATGCACATATTCTTTGGGTATTAAATATATTTGCAAGATACAGATGTAGCATTTGAGAAGTGGCATGAGTCCATACTTTTTTTTTCAATAAGATGGTCTCTAATAATAATACTCCAAAGAGACTTGTAAATATGAAAAATTAAAAATATTGACTTGCTGTATCCCATTACCTATCTCTCATTATGTCTTCAACAGGATGTGGCAACCGCCGCACCGGCCGTCCGACCACCATATTACAACTTTGGCGGTCAGACTGCCATTGGACTGCCACAACCGCTGGGGATTGTGATCCCTTGGCGGTGGCGTGGAGGTCTGAGGCCCGCAATATGCTGGTGGTGACGCTGCAGTACTGCCAAGCGTATTATGAGTTTCCTCACCACCACAGTAGGCCTGCCATGAAAAGTGTGGCGTGAGGAAACTAAGGGGGCCCTACAGGACCCCGTGGTGCTTCAGGGCCAGGGGATGCATGCACGGGGACACATGGTGTGACACCCTGTCTGCATGCACCCCCAGTTCCTGCACGACATGGACTTCACAGTCCATGCCGTGCAGGAATGTGCTTTGGCACTCCCATTGCGGTGCCTTTCTAACAGGCACTGTGGTGGGACCGCCAAAGCACCACCAGCCTGACCATGAATGCACTCGTAATCTGGTGGGTAGTGTGCAGACAAGTTTGACGTGTGGGAGCGGGGCGCTGTGTGGTGGCCCTAAATTTCTCTAACCAGTGTATATCAAGGTTCACATAATAGTTTATTCAATAATAGATTATCTTTACTCCTTTTAGAATTCATTAGCACAAATTTTATCTACAAGATAGTGAATTCCGCAGGAATGAGTTAATCTTCTCATTTTTGGCAGCCTGGGGCTCTGTCGGGTGAGGTATGGCTGAATTGCGTTTTTACCTGACCCAATTGCTCTATCAGGATATGTACTCTATCATTTTTATTTGACAAAGTAGTGAGCGGTGGGATTGGATATCCCATGTGCATAAGGCTCAGAAGAGGAGTTAGTTATTCATAAGAGAACTGGGATAGGGAGAATATTCTGCACTGCAATTTGTTTGGGGGATTGGATATTAATCTTTGATTGGCACTAAAAAAAGTATTGTTTACAAAATACTACATTGAAGAGTAAGAGTTCAGTGGTCCTTCACAATCAATAAGTACTTTTTGGTCCAAACATAAAGGCAAGCACAATGTAGTCTCCGAGCTCTTAATGAAGCCATAGAAAAGTGGATCCTATAATTTTGGAGAACTCATCAAAACGTCAGCTCTAGAAGCATGACTGAGTGATCTTACTGAATTGGTTACTATAATAAAGAAGAAATGTAAGGCCGCAGTTCTATGTTAAATAAATCTGATATTGTTTGGAATTCTTGTGAAAACTATTATGTGAATATTGTCGACATTACTCAAAATATTAAAGCAATATTGTGAGCAGATGGCTGGAATAATTCATTGAAGGGTTTTATAGTCTATGCTTTGTTGATTTAAAATTAGATTAACTGTGTAGTGTGTTACTGTGATAGTTGTAATACTTTATGGTACACAGATGTTTTACTTTGATTAAAATAGAATATTAAAAAACAGAAATCTATAAAATATGTCTTTCTTCTCGTAGAATACACTTTGCTTACTTTTGTAGATTTATATAGTGTAAACAAGGCCTAAAAAGATCAAAGCTTTACAAATTAATACTGCAGACAAAAAGGCCCACAAGATTCAATAGTTGATTTATCTTAGAAAGATTGATTAAAAACATATCATAAAACTAATGTGACAAATGATGTATGTCATTTACACAATTTTTAGAAATTAATGGACTGATAATTTCAAATAAGTGGGCAAGATCTGCAAAGATTACAGAGGTGAATGCAAAGAAAATCCCTGGAATAAAACAGAGTTGTTAGAAGTAAGGGTATTGCTGTCCAGAGGTTAGCACATGGGCTGTGATTGGGTAGGTCAAAAATAATTTCAAGACTTGTGAGAAGTAGTGTGATTGTCAAAATGCAAAACATTATCTGAAATCGTAGAGGTATAATATATTTGCTGGAGGTTGAAAGTAGACTCATAGAAGTTTCATTTATATGTCAACCTAAGAGGCAAGGTGGTAAATTGCAGATCAGGAATTTACAGAACTCATGAAGTAGGTCTAGAACTTAAAAGGGTTCAGAAATATAAAGTAGTAAGTGTATACTGCAACAATTTAAAAGATTATCTCCACTCAATAAATAAAAGTGTAGCTATTACACGAAAACAGACATGTTTCTGAACATAAAGTATTCAGTGCTAGATGGATTGCATTTCTATAACCTACTACTCTATAACAAAATTGATAAATTCAATCTTGTGCTCACATCCTGACAGAGAAACCAAGAAACAGGTTTATTTATTTATTTATGTATTTATTTATTTGAGGACAATATAAAGCCCCACAGCCCCTCTCCAAGAGACTTGGCGATATGCAGGACAACGCATTGCACAGAGCAGAGGTACTGCAATAAGGTTGCATTCGATCCCAAAGTTATGAAAAGTATGATTAAAGAATAAGATAGGATCAAGAGCTGGCCCACAACCAGGTTTTCATAACGTGAAAAGACATTTTTTTTTCCTGAACATTATTAAATTTACATTATTAAAGTTATTTCAGTATGAAAGAAAGCAGGAGCTGATTCCATAACTCAGCAGCTGTATCGCAAAAAGCTTTTCTATCAAACTACTTACACTTAAATTTCAGGATGGTAAGAATTGGCATCCGATTGATACTGCGTGGCTTTATTTCCAAACGCAACGCATATACTTCCTTTTCCTGTGAGTTAAGCTACTTACTTGCCCTACTCAGACAGTTTCAGTAGTTGGTACTGAGAGGTTGTGAGCCACAATATTCCTCATATTGGAAGCAAAATCATTGCAATGGAGCCAGGCTTTTGCATGAGGTTGTGAGTGTGCACAGACTATTAACCTGAACACCATTTGAGTGATCTAGAGAATAATCACTGTAGACTTTAGTTGAGTACCCACATGTCAATGGATTAGCTACTGCTAGCTGATGAAACACAAAATATGATTTTAAATTGTTAAGCCATCTTAAGTAGTCACGCCATGCAAAATATAATTGTGTGCAAATCTTGGATCAATGGTTCAAATCCTAGTAGTTCATATGAGATGTCTTTGAGTGAATATTATTTTTATTATCATCACAAGACCAAATTGTCCCTGCTACCTATAATAATAGGCATTACAACTGTGCTGCTCATTAGTTCTCGTTTAATGCACTTCACTCTTAGAAAGTAGTAAGAAATCAGATTGTGCCATTCATGCTACAAACATAGCTCAGCATTAGACACATTAACCAAAGTTGGGGCTGGTTATTGGAAAATTATAAATATGTTTTATAACATTTTTCCAAACACATGTATGTTTAATAATCCTAAACAACTTTTCAAATTTTATAACTTTATAGTTGGGGTTGGTTAACTAAAAGCTAAAAATAATTTGAATATTTTTTACCTGTCAATTCTCTATTTTTAAAAACTTTCTAAAGGATTTATACATACACTAGGAGCTCCACACACTGTACTAAGATTATGTTTTCTTAGGGTAAGCAATGAAATTATATGAGAGACTTGTGACTTTGTCAGATGCAAATAACTGAAGCTCTTTCATCAATCATGTGAAACTGATACATGAAAACAACCCTCTTGTCCTAACCACATTTCATATTGCTGATTCTGCTTTGTCTCTTGGGAAGGAAACTGAGGGAAAAATGTAATTCATATTATTTGCTTCAATTTGGACATTTCCCCTACACTTAAATATAATTTGGTGATGTTTATTTGCGCTACGTTTTTAGCTATTAAGGTATAATTAGTTACTAATTTATATGACATTTTACTTGGGATACACCCATTAACAGGGGTTGTTTGAGTTTTTCAAAGGGTTTGCAAAAAGTCATTAGGAATGTGTTACCCTTCAGTGTTACATGCTTGATGATCTAATCACTAAAGAAATTGTGGCTTTTTAGCCAACAACACTTTGCAACCTGAGATTTTAAGAACAAGCATACAATTGGAAATGCAAAACTATAAGTCCCTCAAATGTGCAACTAAAAGTCCCGGAATGAAGACTGATGTTGAGTACAAAATCTGCACCTGTCATAGGTATTTCGCAAAAATGTGGCAATTTAGCCACACCGTAGAAATTCTTAAAAATGCAAAGATATATGTATTTACATAAATACATGCCAATTTACTTCCTCACCTTTCAGAGTTTGCATGGAGAGTCTTGACCAAGGAAATATTATTACTAGTCAAAAAAATGCTCTTTTTATTATAATGTGTTGCCTGTTCAATTGCTATGAAATATCCAGAATATTTTCAGTCTACCAACAATATATTAAACTAGAAAATAATTGTAAAAATTCTCACCACTATAGAGACTACCAAAGTTCCTCTATGATTATCAAAAAGTCAGTATTAAAAATTGCTTAAAAGATAAACCTTTGCCGAAGGATGTGCTTTGTGATTTGTACAATTATATTGTTCTATTTCAGAAAGTATTTTTCCAGTTCAATCCTAATGAGTGTTTCCCCAAGCTCATATATGCAAAGACACATACTAGCTTTTAACCATGCATTGCTAATCTGATAAACACTTCACCATTGCAATCTGCTTTCACTTACCATACATCACAAACTAGAGGTGCTCGAGTCACTGAAGGCTTGAGGCCAGCTCAAGTCACAATCCTAGCTCTGAATCAGCGTGGATAATAATTCCTGTAATGTGTGGATTTATTTAACACAGTGTATTGATACAGCTATTCAAAGAATTAAACACAATGCATTCATTTTTGATGTAAAATGGATAAAAAGGGATACCGATCTACTGGCTGAAATGCACAACTTGAAATCAGGTAACCTGGAATCAATGCTGGCTTATCCACTTTACCCCACAAATGTGCTCCCAGGTAATTAATTACCTTATTTCACTTTGCCTCCTTTTCCTTTTCCTTCACATTTGAGAGTACCTTGCAATACATCAGTTCAGAATGTTTACTGTATGAAAATCCTTCATATTTCAAAAGACTATGATGTTACTCCATCTATAATACCCAAACTAGACCTCACATATGGTACGCAAGACAAATAACTTGCCTCTTCGTTCACTAATAGCATTGTCATTAGTGTATGAGCATGAATGTTTCTAAGTTCATGTTTAGAAACTATCACTTTTAATAAATGCCACTCAATGCAGTATAATTGAAAACATTGTATTTTATATGATGTTTTCCGACACTTTCCATGTCAAATATGTTGATAACAAAGCATGTGTTATGGCTTATACATCCGGGCCAGACCCCTGACTCAGCTTAGCTTTTCCTATCAATTTGCTGGCTTGTCCACCTCGACTACCAACATGTTATGGTCTGTTGTACTGAGAGCTGTAAATGTTATGGTAACATTTATGGTATTTAACCATGCTGAAGTTTTGAATCAGTATCTGTCAGCACTAGGTAAAATACAAAAGATATTCCCTGGGATATTTCCATCAAATCGGCACACCTTAGCTCAAGCTTATAACCAACCACTGAACACAGCAATTTCTGCTTTACATTGAAATCGGAAGATCACATGAATATTTTTATACAAACACATCTATGTTACTAAGGTCTCATTTCCATAAGGAATTAAAGAAACAATTCCAATGGCAACAGCAGCCAGGAAACATTGTTGAAAAAGATGTACAGAATTATAGATGTGTAGCTTACAAAGGCAAGGTTTTTTTCTATTGAAGGTTCCCAAACGACATCAAATAGACTGCAGGAACAAAATCTGAGTTGGTCATATACACTTTTATATTGCATATACCCATCCATATCCTCTTCTTCGGCTAAGTTAATTCCTCACATCAAGTGTCAAGTGGTAGAGTAGTCAATGGAGAGCAAAGTGCAACATGGTCTTGCCTCACTCAGACTTCTTTCCCTGTGCTTTGCATTCCAAATTGCATACATTATGTGTCTTTTCAACCCTCCTTCAATGCCCCTTCCCCACTGAAACACAAAAACCAAAATATCTAGTGGCTACCCCCAACACCAGAATTCTTCCCACTCCCTGGTCCCAACACAAAAAAGAAGTACCCAGCGTAATGGCATTCTTCACTAGCAGCATCAGCCATACCCTTTCCTAGCCCCTCCTTATATAAATACACAAACATGGAGTCCTGTCATCCTCCTCATCAAGCACAGTGCCATCTCCACCCACTTTTTCCAAATAGTAAAACCCACAATAACTGGCATTTTGCCATCATACCCTTCATGTCTGAGCTTTCCCTCATCCTTTCCATCCACGGCCATGCTCTCTAGTTTAAATCAGAAAGTGTAATGCTGGCTCAATGGTGACAGTGACTCTGGCTAAACGGCTTCTGCACAGTCTGAAATCTCCTGTCAGTCATGTGTATGTGCAAACTCAATGCTGTTTGGGCAGGCAGTGATTGTGAAGAAAGCGTATCGCCCACATACTGCACTTCCTTGGATCTGCAGACACTTGAGTGAGGCCGTAGATGTCAAGCAATGTAGCACAATAAAAGTTGCAATTCCACCACATTCCTCAGGTCTCTGGGGATCCAAAGAATAAGCGAAAAAGCTTTTGCTAGAAGACAAGCTTAAGTGCCTGTTTTGCTTAGACATCAGAGCAGTGGAAAAACAAAACTTGTTTTTCACTGCTCTGATGTCGAAATAGTGACTATCCAGGTTTGAATTTAGTGTTGTGTATAACTGCTTACAAAAACAACAACCATATAATCTCAAATGCTGATAATGGGTCCCACAAATATATACTCCATTTGATGTTCTCGAAGTAGTTCTATAGCTGGGCTTCAATCAAATCTTCAACTTGCAACCATCATGACTAGTACCATTATTCTATGTACATATGCTGTGAAATCAGTGTAAAACATACTGTGTTCCTTTCATACAACAAAAGATTGTCAATGTAAAGCGCACTTTTTGTAGTATGTGAGACTCGAAAATTAAGAGTGTTTTCAGATTTCAGGCCAAGGGTTCATTGAATACTTTCACAACAGTCAACAATAGTGGGCGTGTTTTCAGATTTCAGGCCAAGGGTTCATTGAATGCTTTCACAACTTTCAACAACAGTGGAACTATTTTGGCGATGACCAAAATAGATATTTGTAATTTTAAAGTGAAGATGAGTATTTTGCCTTGGCATGGATATTGTAACTCTCAGTCAGAAACACAATCAAAGAGCAAATATTGTTTCTATGTATGTACAGATCTGTGTACAATAGTTTAACCCCTTCGATGCTCATGACGAGCTCAGCTCGTCATGCTGCGCGGTCGCGCTATGCGCATGACGAGCTGAGCTCGTCACGACCACACCCGCGATCGGAATGTCCAGCACCTGGGCGGAATTCCGATCGCGGCGAAACGGTTAAAAGGTAAATGGCTGCTAATATTTTTGTTGAGTTTATGACAACAAATACAGTCATTATAAGATTTATGGTGGCACTTGTTTGCACAGCTTTCAGTTGGGGCAATATTCAGCAGGACACAGTTGCTTCATACACACAAGATATTATCAGTTGGTTAATCACACTATTTGTAGTACATCCTTTCACAATGCTTTTCAAGATGCCAATAGGATCCCTCCATGGTCATAGGCTGGTTTAGAAAAAGGTAATACTAGGGAAAATTGAAGCACAACAAAGATTGTGGTTGTCTTGCTCGGTACCTCTCGTAGTAGACAGAACCACTCGAAACAAATTGAGATGTTTTCTACTTAGAATGCAGTATACATATACATCATGTGTTTCTCAATAAATATTGTAAGGCTCTTCTTTAATGCGTGCTCTTGAATTAATGAATGAATGAATGAAGAATTTGTATGTAGAGTGCTGGAATCACCCCCGGAGGGGTATCTCCGCACTAACAGCGGAAGGAACAAAGGAGGGAGGGGCACTCAGTTATTGAAAAGTTCAGTTTTCAGTAGTTTCCTGAACTTAAGAAAATGTGGGCACTTGCGTTATGAGACGGGAAGCGAATTCCAAAAACGCGGGGCAAGGTAGGCAAAAGATTTGCCACCAGCTCGTGGTTTATTAAACCGAGGGACAACTAGCAGAGCCTTCTCTTCAGAGTACAGAGATCTACTAGGAAGGTAGTAGACGAGTTATTCCGCCAGATATCTGGGCCCCCTATCATTGATTGTTTTATGGACCAAGCAGCAAATTTTAAACCTGATTCTGTCACGGATGGGGAGCCAATGGAGGCGTCTCAATAACGGCAGAGATGCCGATCTAGGAGGCATATTAAGAGCCAGCCGCGCTGCCAGGTTCTGGACCACTTGCAACCTGTTTAACACAGCATTGTTTGCAGCTCCCAAAAGTGTATTACAGTAGTTAAGTCGGCTGACTACCAGGGCTTGGATCAAGGTCTTACGAAAAGATAAAGGGAGATGGTGGAACACTCTCCGAAGGAGCTTCAGCATGTGAAAACAGGTGCCTGAAGTGGTTGCCACTTGGTCTTGTCATGTAGATTACATTTTACTCTTAAGTAATCAGAGTTTATGTGATGCTGGTATTAAAATAAAAATGTTATCATACAAAATGTTATTTTGACATAATTTACTAATACCACTAAATCATTCAAATCAAATAAACAGTACATGCTCAACAATGTGCGAAAAAAATGTAAATAACTCTTTCTAGGTATGTAATGCTGGGAAAATATTATATTATCTAAAACAAAAGCTTTGCCTTCTGCCTATTTTCATGCTAATTCTGCCTATGTTCAGCCAAATATGTCTTCCAATGATCCCCCAACCTGATGTATGAAGCACTTTTTATATCCTTATATATTTCAATTATGTATCTTGTCATTTGCATGCAATTTATCTTGCTTGGTAAAAAAAAAAAAAAACTATCAACAAATTCTTGAATTAGGTAAAAAGATGAATATACCATACATGTTACCCTAATTACATTTGCATATGCATTGAAATCAGTTTATACCAGTTCAAACTCATTGTGCTATCAATTGTATCAATATGTCACATCCCTTGTATAAAAGCATAATACCATCAAGCAATAACTAATAGACATACCATGAGTGTGATAAGTACTTTACTCTTATATGAGAAACTCAAAGGTTTAGGGGGCTTGCAGGCTCAAAGGACCATTTAACACTCTCACAACTTACAAAAAGTAAGAGTCTTTTATTAGTGAATTTAACTTCTATAATAATACCATGATGATAACAGTTTAGCTTCAGTAAGGCTAGGGTCCCTTCAGAGAAAAACATAGCAACATTAGAAAATATCTTTCTATTCATATAAAGGATTATGTGCACAATATTCACATATATTGCCTGTTAAACATTTATTGTAGTTTCAATAAAGAAACTCTGTAACTGAACTAGTTACTTCTTACTGCTGTGAAACAATTATATATTTAAGTGGGTTGCCTCAGGCACAAAGTTCACATCACTTGTGAAGTTAGCAAAAGGTTTGAGGAACGTGCATCGGTCACCTTAAAAAACATACAACTACAGTAGTTGGCAGCGGGGAGGTATGCCCTGATGGTGGTGGTCTTAATCTTTACGTAGTCTGTACAACGGAATTGTGTGAAAACATTTCACACATGAACGTGCAGTTGGCTAATAGGATCTTATCAATATACAAATATAATTAATAAATATATAAATATGATACCTAATAAGTTTTCCAGGCATATGTATATAATAGAGCGTACCACATGTATGAACACTTCATGTGCAGTTCACCTATGTATTTGGAAAAAACTATCTCAATATACATTCATCTTAAAATCATACATGCGTTAATATCAACAGGTGTGCTGAAGCTACATATATTACATAATTTGACTATTCTCTGTGATCCATAAAATCTTTTTAAAATGCTTTAATGTTTGATATCCAGTAGGTTGAACTTTAAGGCAAATAAGTGCTGACGTGTATTTAAATCAACATAGCTATTTCTAATACAAAGTTCATACTTGGAAAGTGGTGCAATGGGGGCACGTATGTCATACTTAAACAGTCTAAAGAAACAAGTGTAGTATAACGCAAAAGATATAGCAGCACGTACTAATCTTTCTCTGTATACAGCTTGAGAAGACAATTCGTAATTTTCCATTTCGCATATTACTCTTATTTACATCACTAAACATATCCTATATTTTATCCTCCACATAATGTAAAATGGATATTTTCAATTATCGAAACTATATATTTCTTGAAGAAATGTTATATGACGAGGATGATATTTCAATAATTGTTCAATGTTGTTATTACATTAAAATATGCCAAGCTCTAGGAAATTGAATAAATACTTTAAGTTACACAAAGCAGGCAAGAACAGCTGATTGAACAACTGAAATTTGAATGCGACATTTATTCAAACTAGGACTCCCAGCGCTTTTTATCCGTCTTGCTATCCTTGCTAGTTACTAAGCACGTATAACTTTCGACACGATCTTTAGAGTCACCAACTAACCTTGTACCGAATACGCAACTTTTTGAAAACTTACAAAATAAATGGCCGACCCAAAGAATAAAACTTTGCCAGGCTATCCAATCAAAACAGAAATACTGCTACAAGACAAACATTTCAGGAAAAGAAGACTCACGAGATTTGTTTGTTTATTTTTCATTTTACAGCGTTGTAGGGTTAGGCCAACTGGATTCCTGTGGAAGGTTCGCCCTTCTGCTAGTCCTGGGAGAGGCGGCGGTGGCCGGACTTCAGCAGCAGACCTCTCGGGGCTCGAGCGCCTCCACTCCAAAGACCGCGCCAGTCACGAGAAGTCGGCGCGCGGCATACTGCTTGGGCAACAGGTTGCTCTGGGGGCCACCGGCTGATCTCTTCATCAACGGCGCTTCCTGTCCTGCTGGGAGTGTGCAAATGAAGGCTGGGCGCTGTTTGCCTTCAGTGGACTGCCACAGCAAGCCCCACTGTCGCTGTGTCAGCCGCGGAGATAATCAATGCGCGGGAATAAAACACTGCGCCACCTGTCACCCAGGGTTAAATTATCAATTTCCTCATTTGTTATTGCACTAAAGTTGACTCAAAATCAAGCGTTAATTATCCTGCCTGTCGCTGAAAACGGCCCATGTAGCACATGTATTATTAATGGCGCCCTGAAATGTCTCCCGTCATATAAAGTCCATTGCGTCCCCTGCTATATTTAGACGGATAAACCTTTGCTTCCTGAAACATTAACTAAAATGCATTTTTCCCTCCGAGACACCTTGGCTTTCCTTTCCCTGAAGGGGGTTTGTCGCCTCTTGTGATGCTGCACAATGGTAGCGAAAAATATAACAAAACAGTGGGTGGCTTCTTAATAGCCCGCCTTTACTTATTTATGTGAATAACTGAATATGATTTTTGCAGACCTGCTGGGCTGGTCCCATGCCGGCACGGAGACCGCACTGTTCTCTGACATCAGGTAGTGTCTAGGTTCTGTCTAAAAGGCTGGCAGGCCAGCCGCGCGGTCCCATCTGCACTTTATCTTACAAGTGGACGTCACCAAGGAGAAACTGCGCCATCCAGCTTGATTCATATTTTACACACACTTGTTACATTGATGTATTCTGTGTCACGTGGCAGTAAAGGGGAAGTCTTTCTTTTGTCTTTTTGCTCCACGACAAACAGAAAATGACACGTGTATATTCTTTAATGAAACTAAACGTGAACAGGAGTCACGTAAACTATAGCGTGCGTAGCACAAAGCGATGCCTTGATATTATTTATGGTAATAAGGGGCTGAAGTTTCCACATTTATTCTTTCTCCCTTTTCCAACAGTTGTATGGTGGCTCTAGTCTCACTAACGTCTCTCTCTCTCTGCTTGTCTGTTATGCCGTAGGCCCACTCTGTAACACCCAGCAGTGTTTCCCTTGTAAAGTGCTGAATAGTTAGGATATTGTACTATTAGCATATTAAATATAATACATAAAAATATATACAGAACGAAATAACCTGACAGTGAATAGTCTCTGCTAACAGAATTAAGGTCATAGATCAAAGCCTTTAATGCCTCTATGGACATTGTACGAAATGAGGAACCACAGAGAAAACATTCCTGACCTGCCCTGTCAGCTTACTTTACAGCGACCTGTGGGGAGGACCTCTAGTGACTAAGGATAAATATAATACGTCCTAAAATGTAGAGAACATCCAGAATTTGTACGTTTTTTTTGTTTTGTTTTTAAAGGACTGGTTTTCTCCCAAGTTTCCTCTAGAATTTTGTATCCTGTCGTGAAAAGTGCCACTTTGCAATAAAAAATGCAAATGAACACGAAATGAATAAACATAATCAAATCTAGAAATTGATTATGTAATATAGAACTCTTTTAAAAACATTGCTGCAAGCGACTTTGGGGCCAGATACTGCAGAGAAATACCATTTATCGGGCACCAAATGCTCTAATGTGTCCAGTCAACACAAAAAGTGCTACAGTCTTCGACAAGTCCAAAAAAACAAAAATGAATCAATTAAGCAATTAATTAATTTAAGTCTTATAAAGCGATTAAAACCCGAAGGCATCTAAGCACTTTCTTTATTTAATTAAAAACCACAGTTGTGGGCATCAACTACACGCACTCAAAAGATTCACCCATGTCCATGGGTTTTGTCAAGGTCATATAGTTAGGCACATGAGCATATAAATGGTCACGTGCCAAATTTAATTCAGGTGAATATAATTATAGCTCTAAATCACACAATCAAGTAACTCCTGTGTATTTCACATAGACACACATGTTTGAATGCCTCACGTCAATTGCCGTATTATGAAACCAACACAGGGTTATATCTGAGGAAAGAGTGTATCCGTCAGAGCTACAAGTAGTTTATTGCTATAGAAATACACCTGCCAATAAGTCTGATTACAAGTAGTATCCTAAAACTAAACTGAAGAGGGCAAAACGTAAGAAGCAGTTACAAAGCAGAAAGAACAATGTTTACACAGATAAAAGCATGGCAGTAAAGTGCAGACATATAGCAAAGTACTTCACAAAGAAGCAAAACAGATATTTCAATATATATCCAAGGTAAAACTTTTTCACTGTTTCAGCTCGTTATTAAAAGTTTGAAAAAACGAAGAAATTAATAAAGGGAGAATCAAGAGGAGTGTTAGACATATGACGGAAAAAATATTGCAAACGAAATAATTATTTTGGATTATCACTAGCATAATTTACATTTACTAGTGCCATCGTATGTGGGTTTCATTTGCTTGCAAATCCCCCAAAGCACTGAAATTACATTAACCACTCCCCAGAAATCATAATAAAAAGCTTTGTTGGGAGAGAACAAGATGCAGTGAACAAAGTTATGTATAACAGCAATTTGGAGTAGGGTGAAAAAATCAAAAGCCCTCTCTGTAGTGCCAACCCCAAACGTTTTGCCTTCACCCCTCCTGTTTTTCTCAATTCTTTTTTGTTGGATTTAGAACTCTGTGCACTTTCCCACTTCTAACCAGTGCTAACGTGTGTGTACTCTATCCTTTAAACATGGTAACATTGGCTTACTCCCAAGTGGCACATTTAATTTACTTGTAAGTCCCTAGTAAAGTGTACTACATGTATCCAGGGCCTGTAAATAAAATGCTACTAGTGGGCCTACAGCACTCGTACCACACACTGAAGTAGCCCTTTAAAGCGTCTCAGGCCTGCCATGTCAGCCTGTGTGCAGTTTTGAACTGCCATTTCAATCTGGCAAAAGAAACCTTTTTTCCAGGCCTAAACCTTCCTTTTAAAAACATATAGGCTACCTCTAGTGCAGGCCCTAAACATCCCATAGGGGAGGGTGCAGTGTATTTAAAAAATTGGACATGTACTTTTAACTTTTAAATGTCCTGGTAGTGAAAAACTCTTACACTTTTTTTACTGCAAGGCCAACTTTTTCCCATCGGATAACATTGGGCTAACTAAATTACATTTATGGAGCGTTAACTTTTGATTGGGTGCAAAAAGAAATGAGGACCTGGCTTGGTAGTTCGGGCTCAACTGTTCCAATTGGGAGCAGGGTTAAGACTGATTTGCATATGGCTGGGTCCAAATAGGAATGGCATGGTGAGCAAAAAAACAATGGATTTAGGCCCAGATCTCTGTACTGGGGGTGAATGTTTGACATTGTTCAGCATAATGTCCATCAATTGTTCTTAATGCATTTGTCACCCTAAGAGGGAAGGGTATGTCCAAATGTGGGTCCCATGCTCACTGTGCTGCTAATCGTCATTACAGTAATCCGATTAAATATATTTTTAAACATTTTTATTTATTGAAGTTTGATTCGACACATGCTTAGCAAAACAAACAGAGCAAAAACATGTGTTACATATGAGTGTACAAGGAGAACAGGTCCCCAAAGTGGGAAGAACAGAGAGGGGAACAAGCAGTTTCCAGAAATGGCATCCAGTCCGATACATAAAAAAAGGAGAAAAACAACATTGCAGAAAACCCATCTGCAAGTGAAAGTTGTGTAAAACATTTTTCTCGCAATGCAGTGAACACACATGAACATCAAGTCACTGGGCAAATTAGTCCTGATGTCCCTCATTGCATAAAGCACACAATGCTCTCATGAACCCCTTTGGCAAGTGAGCAATCAGCAAAAGGTGTATGGGGCAAGGCTCAGAAGGGTAGGGCTCCACTCGCAGGTTGGGAAATAGAACGGTCTAGTGCGCACCTGGATTTGCTGAGTGAAGAGAGATAAATGGTGGAAGGGTTGCTAACTATCTGCTGGGCGGGAGCCCTGAGGCAGCAGTTTCTAATACACAGTCAGTTGTTCCTGGCAATAGGTCACGTCACTCAGCCATTTATCCAGCTGAGGCACAGGGCGGCGCCCCAATGAATCACAACTCTATGCTTGGCCATGAGGAGCAACATGGCAGTGAGGCACCGAACCCTGTAGGCGACATCCTTTACATAGCCAAGAAGGGCAACCAGTGGAGTCTTAGGAGGACAGAAATCAGTGATGGAGACAATGGCTTCATAAACAGTCATCCAAAAGCGGTCACTTGCAGGCCACTCCCAAGCTAAGTGGAAAAAAATTACATTATCAACCCCTCACCTGCAGTATTGTGCATTATAAGAGAAACCCATTCGATACATCTAGGCAGGAGTGCGGTACAGTCTGTAAAGGAACTTGACATGTAGCAGGCGTAGTCTGTAATTGGAAGAGAGAGCCTGGGTGAGCCTACAGGAGTACCTCAACTGAGCCGCAGTAAGTGGTGGGTCAAGTTCATTTCCCAACTGAGATAGGCTTTGGGTGTGCAAACAGAAGAATTCCCTTGTAGGCTCGCATAGAACAATCCATTGCACACCCTAACAGTGTGTATAGTATATCAATAACAGTGTAAAAGTTTTTTGCTTGATTCTTTGCTAGAACAGTCACTTCAGTTTAATCTCGAATGCCTTAGCCAACACGTGTTTTGTTGCGCTTTACGGTTGTGCGCAGCGACTTCTTCAGGGCTAAGAAACAGGCAAGTATACAAGAATTGGAAATAATAGGTATCCAGCAATAACATCTGATGTCAGTTATCCTCAGTGACAGTATGTCTATTGAAGGATCGGCTCAAGTTGACTGCTTGAGCCTGTGGAAACCCATGCTGTTGTTAACATGTCACCTCCGCTGTCTAGTGGTAGGGGTACGTTTTCAATATTATTGCCACGGGATTGTCAACACATGTATTTTGACAATTCCCTGTGTTCTCTGTATTACGTTTAAGGCTTGCATAGATGCCAGCAAGGATTTGGCTGCTGGTACGTGTGACTGCTACAACCCCTATCGAGTGGTTCTACTGCACCACTCCACCGTCCTTCTCAACGTAGGAGAGACTAGCACACCACAAATTCTATTTATAAGGTACGTGGGGCATCCTGACCACAATCTCTATCAGGCCAGAATATGCCCCTGCTTGATTTGGGTGTATTCTTTAATATAATCGGGCCGTTTCCCTTTTCCTTTTCATTTATCCCTAGGTATTACTACTGAGACATATTTACACTGAATAGGAGTGATTACTTTCGGGCACAATATACCTTACAGTTTTCACTGTGTGCTTAATACTGGACCTCTTGAATCCCTTTCAGGATGGAAATACAACTGGAATTAAGGTTGGTTTCCCTGCAGTCTTTGGTTACTGTGAGCACACTTCACCAGTCCGTACTGGGTTTTAACTTTGGCATTGTTTCTTTCCTTTACCATTCTCTTCGCTTCTAGGACCCATACGAAGAGACCATAGGTATTTTTTCGCTTCGAGTATATGTACTTTCTGGATATTAGGCAACATTGAGGGGGTGTCGCTTTCTTTTTCTCACTTTAGTAAAGTCACGATTAACTGTTTAGGATTGAATGTCACAACTAAAGTCACCAGTAACGGTCATGTCTTTCTTTCCAGATTATTATGTTTTGTCTAGAAATTAGTTTTAAATGCACGAGTCTGTCACTAGACAGCGGAAGAGACATGTTTACAACAGCATGGGTTTCCACAGGCTCAAGCAGTCAACTTGAGCCGATCCTTCAAAAGACATACTGTCATAGAGGGTAATTGAAATCAGATGTTATTGCTGGATACCTATTATTTTCAATTCTTGTGTACTTGTCTGTTTCTTAGCCCTGAAGAAGTCGCTGCGCACAACCGTAAAGTGCGACGAAACACGTGATGGCTAAGGCATTCGAGATTAAACTAAAGTGACTGTTCCAGAAAAGAATCAAGCATTTTTTTTTACACTGTTATTGATATACTATACACACTGTTAGCGTGTGCAAGGGATTGTTGTTTTGTTCTACCAGTGGATATCCACGCGTTGGTGAGGAGGGTGGCTCTCCCTACCCTCATGCACCGCAATCCTAATACATCATTAGTATATACTCACAGCGCACTGCCCAGGAGCGCCAATACCCTACAGAACCACCTACCGAGTAGTTTCAATTGAGTCGTGTAATCAATTTGTGCAGAGAAGAGTTGGCCAGTAGCATGTCTAAAGCAGGAAGCATGAGGGGGGAAGTCGGAAAGTATGGAGTACCCAAAAGGAGGCTCTAAATCTGTAATATGTGAAAATATCAAGCGGGGGGTGTTGTGGGAGCTTAAGTATGTACTGAAGTGAGATAAATTGTTCCACTGGGTAGAAGTCCCCCATCGTATGAAGCCTCAGACAAGTAAGCCACTGACGCATTCCATCGTCCATCACCAAAGAAAGCCATGGATGGCTGTTCAAGGGAATATTAGGCAAATATAAACAGGTCAGGCAGGCTTGTGAGCACAGCCTGTCCCATGGCCAGGACGTACAAGCACTGGTTTCTATCACTGCATGAGGACAGCGAACAGGTAAGCACAGTGTGGTGCATATTGAACAGGGAGCCACATTGTCCAATTCAACAGCCATGTGTGGCTGGAATGGGGGCGAGTGGATCCAAAATGAGCTTGTGCACCATAATAGTAAAGCTTCACATCTGGGGCACAAAGGCCTCCCTGGTCAAACGGTAGAGTCAGAGTCTCCCAGGTAGTCCACAGTTGTTTACTGGCCATGCTAGACTGACAAAGTGTGTACTAAGCCTATGGAAGAATTGTGTGGGATGAGGGATAGGAATGTTAATGAAAAAGTAAGGGAACTTGGGGAGAACCAGCATTTTAGCAATAGCAATTCATCCTTCCATAGATAGTGGTAGGTCAATCCAGATCGGCACACGGTCCTCAAGCCATGCCATTAATTTGCCATAGTTGGCCCTTCAGATTTCCTCCATGTCCCTGCTAAACCATATTTTCAAATAACGGACCAGTCCATCGGCCCACTGCAGGGGTAGTCCGAAGTGAAGAGGCCTGTCACTGCAGTGAGCGGGAACAGCACTACATTTGACCAGTTTATATGAATGCCAACAAGACTGCGGAAGTCAATGACCTCATGCAGCACAGGAGGCACATCTAGTTGAGGGTCACGCAGGTATAGCGTAACATCACCTGTATACATAAAATTCAGAATGCTCTTACTGTGGAAGGTGAGGCCCCTATGCAAATGATGATGCCGTATGCGGACTGCCAAGGGCTCCATGGTGTTAGCAAATAAGATGGGAGACAGGGGACACTCTTTTCTGGTGTACCAAGTCACAGGAAAGGAGACAGTGATTTCACCATTGAAGTGCAGCCAGGCACAAGGCAAGGTGTAAAGAAGTTTAATCAAGTATACGAAGTGAGGGATGATCCCTAAACGCTGCAGCAGCTGGAACAGAAAGGACCTCTCCAAGAAGTGAAATGCCACCGCCTTGAGCTGAGGGTCAATGGAATGGAGGAGCCCAAACATTGTGCATATGCTGTGTGACATGTTGCACTAAAAGAGGACTATTTCCAAGAGGCTAAAATATTAAACAACAAGCTCACAAGTAGGGGCTACCCACGCAGACTAGTGCGCAATGCAATGAAAAGAGCATGGTACTGCCCTAGAGAAGTTCTACTAGAACCCAGAGAAAAATCCACCCAGAACCGACTTGTATGTGTTACCACTTTTTCTCCTGTCTCCAATATCGTCAGGAAAACTATTATAAGACACTGGGATGTGCTAAATGCGGATCCCTCAATCTCGAACGCCCCTGTTTGCATTCAAGAAAAATAAAAATATTAAGGATCATCTTGTCCGGGCAGCTCTTCCCACTAATAGACCCCCACCAACCTTAACGACCACTGGGGACTTGCACCGTTAGTAGGCCATGCAAAATGTGGCAATTGCAGCGTATGTGAATACACGATTGAATGTAAAGAATTTGTGTTTGACAAAATTAAAATAACATTGCAGTCATTTTCTAACTGCAACACGCAAAATGTTATATATGCCATTTTCTGCCCATGTAATAAAATCTACATAGGACAAACAACCCAAAAAATTCGCATGAGAATTTGCCAGCATCGGAGCAGAATAAGATGTAAAACACAAACCGCCCCATTAGTGGATCATTTCACAGAAATTGGACATTCTGAGGACGAAATTCGCTGGACTGTGATAAGCGTAATTAAACTACCATCCAGAGGAGGAGACATGTCCAAAATTCTAAATAAAGAAGAGCTCAAATGGATCTTGAAAACCAATAGCCTACACACCGGACTGAACAGACTTGAAGATTGGACAACACTTGTATAAATATAGCCAGTCAAGTACTCTCCCTGTCTAATCTCTGCACTAAACCTGTTGGTCATTATTTTAATTTTAATTTTAATTAAAATTAAATTTAATTTTAATTTTAAATGCTGACCATATTGTCACATGTTGCTAGCAAAATTACATCCTCCATTGTATTGTTTCACGCTATGTATATTCAGTAATGGTCCTCCATGACCAATTATTAATTACTCCTTTCCATGCTATAATGCTCCAATATGTCTGCCATTCCGTTACTCTCAGTCCTTTATTTATTTTATTTTCACCACCTTCACCGACTCATCGGCTTGCTTTTGTAATGCTCCAATATGTCTGCCATTGCCTCAGTCCTTTCTTTCTTTTTACTATTTTTTCACCGACCTTTTTCCTTGTTTACACTGTCAGCTGACCTCTCCTCCACCTATTATAAGCATGTTCCCCAACTCTATCCAATACACATACCGAGCCGCATACACAGAGCCGGGTCCTTACACGCATCAGCTCCCATTGAGGTAAGCGTCCATACTATCCTGACTACCGCCATATCAGCTTTCCAGCGACCTGTTCGCGCACACCCTGAGGCTCTCTCCTTTTGCTTCCCTGACAGGAATTCCCGAGCGGATCCCGTAAATTAAGGACCGCCGCGTATAATTGGCAACACGTTGCCTGTACTCTTCAGCCCGATGCACGGCTTTTTATGATACCGGTGAGCCTCCTTTATCTGCACGCCATATCTCTCCCCTTTCATATTCCCTGCACATACCCTGAGGTTCTTCCTAATTGCTTCCTTGACAGGAATTCCCGAGCGGATCCTGAATGACCGCCGTGGTCTAACTGGCAAACACGTTGCCTGGTTCCTTCAGCCCGGCGTACGGCCCCCTTTTACCGGTGAGCCTCGCTTCATTGCACGCTATATCTCCCCCTTTTTTTCCTTCAACCTTTCCTCCACTCATTTTTTCCCTTCTATCCAGGTTATCCACTTATTATCCCACATCCTAGAGGACACCTCCGTTTTCCCTCTCAAATTGGTAAGCTCAACTTCCCCACATCCTTCTTTCCTGTTCTTTCTTATTCCTATTCCTTCTAAATTCTTCTATTTCTCGGCAGCTTCCCTTCAATTGCTCAGACACACGCGCCTGACGCTTGAAACCGGGGTCTCCCATTCTTGAGAGACCGGTAAGTCGCTAATTGCTGGTTCCTTTTTAGTCTACGCCACCACCCCCTTCCTCTTTTTTGTAGAACCTCACCCCAGCGCTATATTATATAATTGTTTAATTCCCTCCCATGGTTCTTTCTACTCCTTTTCTATGCCAAATTTCCTTTTCAGTAATTCTTCTATCAGTGATGGACCAAGACTTCGAATGACTCCGTTTCCACTTTTTCACCTCTGTTTATTTTCACAGCACCTTTTCCCTTCCCACAGGTC
Source organism: Calotriton arnoldi (assembly GCA_963921515.1). Lineage (NCBI taxonomy): Eukaryota > Metazoa > Chordata > Amphibia > Caudata > Salamandridae > Calotriton > Calotriton arnoldi. Next base: position 559,159 of record CAWUFW010000084.1, on the reverse strand, counting down.
ACTCATTTCTCGTGTTAATTACAGGTGTTTAGGACAATGATTATATGAAATAATTTACCCCTTGTGTTGCATATCTGAATATCTAACCAGTGTTTTTCCTGCTTTTCTTCCTTCCCCCTTATGTTTTAAATCCAGGCATTATTTTCAGGCTAGCTTATGTTTTAGGCCTGATGATGATCCATGTATTTAATGTATGGATCGAAACGCCGTCGACACACAAAACACCTTATACACTACTTTGAAGTGTTTACTGTTGTGTAAAGGTGTATTAATATGATTTGTTGGTCCCATTGTGTATACATTTAACAAATCAATAGCCCTGCCTGAACTTGTTGTTAAAGTGTATATGTTGTTCACTTCTTCCCTTGTCGTTTATGTAGTGAGGTCACAGGCCTGTGCCTCACTCACTTGTATTGTTACAAATTTATTCATTTAATTGCTTTGTTATTAAATATTGGGCCTCTGTCCGGCTGGACATGTCACTTACCGATATAGTACTGATTGGGTCTATATTTGTATTCAATGTCTTACAACTGTAGAATTCCTAGGGACCACTGTTCCTTATAATAGATAAGCACCCAAGGTCCCTGGCTGACTCGAATTGGGTTCCCTTGTTCCTTCTAAATATATGTTGCACCTGGGCACAATACCTGACTGGTCCGGATGAAAAATGTTGGGCATCAGTAGAGTCAGTCAGATGGTAAGTAATTTGACATGAATTTAGGTGTCCACGTTGATCATTGAAAGCGGGCAATAGGAGTCGCATTGATTAGGCGGCTTACCTGGTTTCTGAATGGTCACGATGCCGGCTTCAGCATTGTAGATGGCAGGCTTCCCCTATACAGGGCCTCATCGTGAGCAGCCAGCAGACAAGGACCAGGGATCTGTGCATACTCCTTATAAAAGGATACAGTAAGGCCATCTAGTCCCAGCGCCTTGTCACAAGGCATACTCTGTATCACCTGCACTATGTCCTCCACCGAGAATGGAACGTCAAGATACTGCAGATGAGCATCATCTAGCCATAGCAATTGGCTCCCCTAACTTTTTGCCTTCAACCCTCTTGTTTTGCTGACTTATTTTTTGTGGCTTTAGGATTCTGCGCACTTTACAACTGCTAAACAGTGCTTGCGCTTTCTCTTTTAAACATGGTAAAATTGACTTACACCCAATTGGCACATTAAATGTACTTGTAAGTCCCTGGTAAGGTGGTACCACATGTACCCAAGGCTTGTAAATTAAGTGCTAATATTGGGCCTTCAACGCAGATTGCGCCACCCACTTAAGTAGCCCTTTAAACATGACTCAGGCCTGCCACTGCAGAGCCCGTGTGTACAGTTTACTGCCATTTTGACTTGTCATTTATACTCCCTTGCTAAGCCTTAAACTCCCCTTTATTACCCATAAGGCACCCCTAAGGTAGGCCCTAGGCAGTCCATGTGGCAGGGTGCATAGCAATCGACTCCCCTAACTTTTTGCCTGTAACCCTCCTGTTTTGCTGACTTCGTTTTTGATGGCTTTAGGATTCTGCACACTCTACCACTGCTAGCCAGTGCTAAAGTGCTTGTGCTTTCTCTTTTAAACATGGTAAAATTTACTTACACCCAATTGGCACATGAAATTTACTTGTAAGTCCCTAGTAAAGTGGTACAACATGTACCCAAGGCCTGTAAATTAAATGCTAATATTGGGCCTTCAACGCCGATTGTGCCACCCACTTAAGTAGCCCTTTAAACATGACTCAGGCTTGCCACTGCAGAGCCTGTGTGTACAGGTTACTGCCATTTCGACTTGTCATTTATACCCCTCTGCCAAGCCTTAAACTCCCCTTTATTACCCATAACGCGCCCCTAAGGTAGGCCCCAGGCACCCCATATGGCAGGGTGCATAGCAAGTGACTCCCCTAACTTGTTGCCTTCGAACCCTCCTGTTTTGCTGACTTCATTTTTGATGGCTTTAGGATTCTGTGCACTTTATCACTGCTAATCATTGCTAAAGTGCTTGTGCTCTTCCCCTAAAACATGGTAACCCTGGCTTATACTCAATTGGCATATTTAATGTACATGTAAGTCCCTAGTAAAGTGGCACTAAATGTGCGCAGGGCCTGTAACTTAAATGCTACCAGTGGGCCTGCAGCACTGATAGCGCCACCCACTTAAGGAGCACTTTAAACATGTCTCGGGCCTGCCATTGCAGAGCCTGTGTGTGAAGTTTAAACTGCCATTTCGATCTGGCAAAATAAACATTCTGCTAGGCCAAAGCCATCTTTTTTTAATACATATAGGTCACACCTAGGGTAGGCCCTGGGCAGCACAGAGGGCAGGGTGCAATGTATGTAAAAAGAATGACATGTACTCTTAAGTTTTACATGTCCTGGTTGTGAAATACTCTTAAATTAATTTTTTACTACTGCAAGGCCTATCTCATATAGGATAACATTGAAGTTGCCTTATTACATTTTATAAGTGCTAATCACAAATGAGAAGAGATAACCAGATCGTGCTTGGTTTCTCTGGAATCACAATTTAAAATCCTAACCTATGGTGAAGTCAGATTTTAAATTGCAATTCTGAAAATGGCACTTTTAGAAGTTGGCATTTTCTTTTCTTAGCCATTTAGTACCTGCAGCCTGCCTCTGGGTCACATGACTGGGTGTGGGTGACAGTTGGGCTTTGTGTATTCCTCCTAGATATGCACATACAGTGGGAGCTTAGGTGTGACTGGATGGGCCATCACTGACAGGATGGGAGGGAGGAGCCGAGCACAGCCCCACTTACACTTGAATAGGGTACATCCTGCCTCCACACAAAGGGCTGCATACCCCCTGTACTTAGTCTGGAGCTAAGGCCAGGAAGGCAGGGCATCTGTGCCCTTCAAAGTTATACCTCTAGAGCTTCTCCCCACTTCAAATACAGAACTGTGTATTAAAGAAGGAGCTCAGACACCAAGTTTTCAGTACATTTCTGGACCTGAGGATACTCTTCCAGGAAGAAGGGCTGCTGTGCTGCTACAATGACTGCCACTCTGCTGGACCTTTAGAGCTAAAGGAACCGCTGCCCTGCTGTGCTAAACTGCTGCCCTCTTTCCTGAGGAAGAAAAATTGAACCTGCAACTTCATCTTGAACACACAAGCCAAGAGTGACTCAAACGGCTAGTCTAATCATCAGAGACAGAAAAGGCTCCCCAACAGCTTCTGGACACCGCTGCAGTGTGTTCCTGACCCCCAAGTGGTGCCTCTCAAGTCCTGGACAATTTGTTTGGCTCACAGGCTCCTAAAATCAAGCCTTTGGGCTCTTCGTGACCACGAACAAGCCCATTCACACCAGAACCACGCTGCTTGCGAAGGACCACCATGCAAAACTCCAGCCTGCCAGTACACGACTCCCGGCCTGCTCTTTGCACCACACCGAACTCCACCCACGAAGCTCTTCTTGCTCCCTGCGACCCTCTCCAATGCGAATGGGACTCTTGGCACAAAACTTAAGAAGGTAAAATTTAAAGAGGGACTAATCTGGGACTGTAGACAACTCAAGCTCCATCGTGGTGAGCCTGAACTTTTGACTTTGACCCAGTCCAGAGTGACCAGATCTCCGCGATTGGCGCTTTCTGCTTTTAGGTGCTATTTTACAGTTTATTGTTTAAAAATTCATAACTCTAATTCTACTGATTTAAGTTTTGTCATTTTTGTCTTGTTTTATTTATTACATTCAGATCTATGTTTCTAACCTGGTGTGGGATTTTTTTGTGAGACGTCTCTTTTTTACTGTTTGAAGTTTTACACAAATACTTTACACATTTCCTCTAAGTTAAGCCTGACTGCTCTGTGCCAAGCTACCAGGGGTTTGAGCACAGGTTAATTTGAGGTTGCTTGTGCCTTACCCTGACTTAGATTGTGGTTGCTGCTTGGCCAGGGCTCCCACCCCAGTCAACCAGTAACCCACTTTCTAACACAGGTGATAGCCTTTGATCACTCCAAGTTCCACAAGGAGATCAGTGCTGAGGTTCCAAACCTGCAGGTAAGCCCAATTCCTTAAAATCACCCATCCATTTAACTCTGGCCTAAATACGAAAAGAAGGACCATGTGAAGAAGAATCCAATCGCCTACACTTTCTGTTTATGTGTAAGTGACCTACTATGACCCTCTTCTGGAGGATCAGAGTATAATAGGTATTTTTCTTGAAATAAAAGGCATGGAAAAGCAGGGCTTGTCTGAGGAGCTGCAGATTCAACTTAAAACTTTAATGACTGAAGAAAATGGAATGTGGAGGGAATGTTGAGCAATCCTGTCTGCTAATGCTTATTAATAAACTTTCTATTGTAGTTCCAAATGCACTATACATTGATCACTTTTTTGTATTACATTTATTTTTTATTTTTTTTAAATAGAAGATATACGTGCAGCAGTAGAGGTATACACGATTATCTTCTAATTACTTCTAAGGTACAATGTTAGCCAATGGCATGAAGGTATGGTCATCATAACACGATAGTTAGATCCACTCCTCAGTCGTTTGCTGTAAAGTTAATGGTACTAATAATAAAACAGTAATATTTTAAACATAAATGAAAAGAAGAGGTGTCCCAGTAACCCAACTGTTATTTGTTAGTTAATAAAGCTAAACGATTGACAACATTATGCAGATACAATTTGTTGGAATGGGTGAATACGATGTCAATGAATACCATGAGATATGCAGGCCCGACAACAGCAATAAAAATAAATGCAATGTCAATGTATGCCATAAACTGTGCTCAAATAACATTGTCAATACCCATAAATGCAATATTAATGTTTGCCATAATCTATGCCTGCACAACAGTGTCGATACCGGCAGTAACAATGTCAATGTATGCCATAATCCAGTCACGCCTAACAAAGTTGTTACCATTAGAAACAAAGTTGATGTACGCCACGATCTAGGCACACATAACTATGTCATTAGCAGTAAAGACAATGTTGATGTACACTGTGACAACTGTATGTACGATGTTGAGAATGTCTGTAAAAATGATATCAATGACTGCCATATTACTTTCAGAAGTTCAAATGAACTCACATCATTGCTGTCAGATTCACCCAAGGTGACCTCCCCATCAACCCCGAGTCAGAGATACATGGTCAGACAGGTCCTGTGACCCCAACCCATGCCTATTGAGTGACAGGTCACAGGTGGGGTCTCACTTAGCCTAGAGACAAACGCGAACCCAGGAAAAACCCTGATTGATCCCACAGATACATAGTTGCACCACAAACAGGTCCAAGGAAATTGGCCCCAATATAACACATTTTGCCAGAGGTGCATATCCTCCAAAAATACCACAAAGCTAGATGCCACATGTAGGTAGGAACACTCAGCCAATCAGGACATGAAATGCACACCACACAACACGTAGTGATCATGCGCTCCCCACACCAGACATCTGGACACATGCACACTGGTCCACACTAGCTCTCCCCGAGGTCGAGAGCCATGTGTGTCCTTATCAGATGCCTAAACTTGTTAATTTACGACTGAGATGCTTTTTCAAGAATGCAGAATTGTTTTATTGTACCTCATGAGATGTATATATTGTCAGCTGAAACTTGTACAAAGAGAGGCTTTCTTCAGATGCACTCTGTCGAGACTCTCGCAGCCGCTGCGTTTAATTAAACCAACTTGTTCCTGTTTTGCCAAATGCCTCTTGTCTTTTCATTTATTTAAGATAAAATCATATCTGAGCAAGAAATTAATTAAGTATATCATATGGCTTTAAGTTCAGAGGGTCCCTCACGGTCTCAGACCCAGCAGTATTTGAAAACTGGCATTGAAATGGGTGCTTATCAGGCCTTATGTTCATGCTCTTAACTTTACTAGCAAAACCGCTGCTTGATTTCTAAACAATGACTGTAAAAACTATGAAGGTACCCCATGTAGTGATATTGTTCCTGTTTACATTTCACATGTCTTTATCAATATTACATTTTTAAAGAGTGCTTGCTTTTTTATCATATTGTATTTCTATAGTTTTTTTATTCGTGCCTCATATTAGTCTTGTGCAGTGCATACTTTGAACTGTGTTTCCTCTAGGTGTCTTGGTGTGTTCAGGGTGTGGGTAGCTCTTCTGCCCTGTTTGAGAGTTTTGAGTTAAAGTGTAATGCAGTGCGTGTTTATCAGTGTCCGTCAGTGAGTCTTAAAAGTGTTCAGAATATTTGCTCACTCAGTCCTTGGCCTCTCTGCCGAGAACACAATGAAGGTCACGTAAGTGCAAATTGTAATTGTGGGAACGTGTGTGGAGGAGTTACACAGCTGTTGAAATACAGACACGCGAAAGTAAGGTAAAATACTTTGCTTACAAGTAAATGGAATAATTATGTGAGAGGAGGATGCAGAAGTGAAGGAGATGCAAGGAAGTACATGAAGGAGAAAGTGCATAGAGGTGGCTAAAGAGGAAATAGAAGATGTGTGAGATATGCAGATGGGTTTCAGATAGAAGTGGGGAGAAAAAAGGTGTAAGTGTCTAGTAGAGATACTGTAAAGGAAAGTGGTGTGACTGCAAGAACTGGAGTAATTGAGACTCCAATGACCACTACCTCTTATACAGACTTTCGTGATTGTTAGACCTGGCATCATTGGCGTGGGTTTCCCCTGTATTTTTGCCCTTCCCTCCTGTTATTTTGCTGGGTGTTGGACTTCGTTTTTGCTGGTCTAGATGCTTTGGGCACTTTGCCACTGCTGTTCAGTGCCAAGGTGCAAGTGCTCCCTGTAAATTGTTGTGATGGATTGGTGATTCCATGATTGGCACATTTGATTTACCAGTCAGTCCCTAATACAATGCACTGTGTGTGCCCAGGGCCTGTAAATCAAATGCTGCTACTGGGCTTGCAGCACTGACTGCGCCACCCACATAAGCAGACTGTAAATGTAACTCAGACCTGCCACTGCAGTGTCTGTGCGCAGTTTGGTACTGCCATGTGGACCTGGCAAGTGCACCCATTTGCCAGGCCCTAACCTTCCCTTTTCTTACATTTGAGTCACCCCTAAGGTAGGCCCAAGGTACCCCTGTGGGCAGGGTGCAGTGTAGGTGAAAGGTAGGACATGCCCTGAAGTGTGTGGCATGTCCTGATAGTGAAATACTGTCAATTTCGTTTTTTACTGTTGAAAGGTTATCTGTCCCATAGGACAGAATGGGAGTTCATTTATAACAGCTTATAAATATAACTTCCCATTGGGACATGATAGGAAGTCAAAGTTTAGTATGCCTGAACTCTGAATATAAAGATGCATCTTTTAGTGAGGATGATTTTTACAATCTGTGTTTGAAAATACCACTTGTAGAAAGTAGGTATTTTCTTGCTTAGCCATCCTGTGTGCCTCTGCTAGGTTTGTGTATTGACTGTCTGGGTTTGGAGTGACAGGGGCTGGGGATGTGCATTCTGTTCAGATAGCCACTTGGGGGGTTGATGTGTGCCCTGTCTTTCCAGGGTGAGTCAGGGCTGGGCTGAATCGACCTGTGCTGCATTCAGAGTCGGGGGAGGAGATTTCTTTCACACCTGAATGGGCCTGGTCTGCCTTTGACAATGCTGTCTCCACCTCCTGCCGGGAAGCTGCACCAGAGAGGACAGAACTGGTTTTGACTGAGCACAGGGCTTCTCTGTCACCAGAGAACAAAGAGAATTGCTGTATAAATATTGGGGCCCAGACCCCTGAACTTTAGATCATTTCTGGAATTCAAGAGGAACCTTTGCCAAGGAGAAGAGCTGGAGAAACTGAAGAAGAAGTACTGCCCCTTTGCTGTGTGCTGTCTGCGGTTGGCCTGCAGTGGCTGTTTCTGCCAAGGAAAGGACAAGGACTTTGCTGTGTGCTATGTCCCCTGCTTGAGGAAGATCTCCAAGGGCTTGAAGTAGAGCTTGCCTCCTGTTTTTGAAGTCTCAGGGATACAAAGGCTTCACCCCCAGCTCCCCTAAACTCCCGTGCTGAGAGTTCTGACCTGCCAAGAGGTGCCTGCTGCTGTTCTGGGCCTTTGGAGGTTGTTCCTACTGTTGGAAGCTGGAAAAGTATCGCAACAAGGAGAAGCGCGACGCATCCGCACCTGTTTCTGATGCATCGCAGAAGAAAGCAAAGCAGCGCCTGCCCACGGCTCGAGAAATCGCCGCACGCCGCATCGAGTGCACCAATCCCCGAAGTCCGAGATCACCGCACCGATTTCGATGCAGGCCCTGCTGTGCAGCGGCAAGAGCCAACGCATCGTCCCGGATCGTCACGCATCGCATCGAGGAGCCAGGTCTTTCGCATCGTTGGTGGACACAGTAAGAAACCGATGCATCACCTCCCCACGCAGTAAGAAACCGACTCATCACCTCCTCTCCAGTAAGGAGCCAACGCATCACCTCCCCTGCGCAGCAGTAAGGAACCAACGCATCACCTCCCCCGGAGCAAGGAACAGACTCATCCCCTTCCCTACGTGTAAGGAACCGACGCATCACCTTCCCTGCGACCCTTTTTTGTTTGTGTGCATGACGCATCCAAGGTACTTTGTGTGAAAAGTGTTGCATCTGCAATTTTTTTGAACAGAACTGTTTCTACTTTTTGAAAGTCATATTTTGATTACTGTATTGTGGATTTTTGTTGTGTTGGTCTTGTTTGGTTCAGATAAAAATTATGTATTTTTCTAAACTGGTGTGGTGCCCATTTGTAGTGTTTTCATTGTATTACTGTTTGTGTGTACAAATGCTTTGCACACTGCCTCTGAGATAAGCCTGTCTGCTCATGCCAAGCTACCAAGGGGGTGAGCAGGGGTTATTTTAGAAGTGTATTTCCCTTACCCTGACTAGGAAGAAGGGTCCCTACTTGGACAACGGTGTAAACCATTGCCAACTAGAGACCCATATTTCATACAGTGATGTGAAATTCACAGCCTCAAACTTTCAGAATTGAAACACTTTCAGTTCAAATTATTCACATCAAAATCATTGTTACTCATTTATCTTATATAGTTAACAATCATTGGCAAAGTCAGTACTTCTGGCTTGATTGCGGCGTATGTCCATTGTTGTGTTACATGTCTGGATGAAATAACAGAAAGCTTACAGAGAGGCACTGTTAGAAATAGGGGTCTCTAGTTGACAGTGGCTTGCACCCTGTCAAAGTAGGGACCCTTCCTTTTAGTCAGGGAAGGGAGTTATACACCTAAGTTAACCCCTGCTCACCCCCTTGGTAGCTTGGCACGAGCAGTCAGGTCTATCCCAGAGGCGATGTGTAAAGTATTTGTACATAACACACACAGTAACACAGCAAAAACACTAAAAATGGACACCACACCAGTTTTGAAAAATAAAGTATCTTTATCAAAACCAAACAAGACCAAAACGACAAACATCCAACACACACAACTCAAAATATGACTTTTAAAATGTTTCAATCAATTCTGTCCATAGGAAACTATGGATGCATGATTTTTTCTTCAATTCCAAGAGGGTTCTGGTCTGTGGGTGTTGTGTCGGAAAAATGCCGCACAGGTGCAATGCGTCTAAATCCGGGATGTGCTGGAGGTCGATGCTGAGCGGCAAACAGGCGCTTCATCGTTTTTTCCAGCCACAGTTCCATGATGCGTTGTTTATTTTAGCTGCACAGCAGGGCCTGCGTCGGAGTCGGTGCGGTGGTCTATGACTTCGGAGACCGGGGTGCTGAACTCAGCATGGGGCGGATCTTCGGGCCGCTGACAGGTGCTGTGTTGATATATTCACGGCATGGGGCCGTGTGTCGGGATTTTCTCCTGTACGACAGTGCTATGTCAGAAAATGCAGCCGCAAGTAGGGTAAAGCATTGATTTTGTAGGTTTCTTCAGTTCTTTGTAGTTCTTTGCAGCAGGAATGACCTCCAAGGGCTCAGAACTGGATTTGGCACCACAAGGCAGGTTAGAACTCTCAGCAATGGAGTTCAAGGATGTCCCCTGAGACTTCTTAACCGGAGGCAAGCTCCACTTCAAGACCTTGGAGAATCTTCTTAAACAGTATACCACAGCAAGTCAAAAGTCCAGTCCTTTCCACTTCCCACAGACTGAAGCAGCAACTTCAGGCCAACCCAGCAAAGCAACACACAGCAAAGGGGCAGTACTCCCCCTGGCAGCTCTTCATCTCTTCTTCTTGGCAGGGTGCTCTTAGTCTGGAAGTAATCTAAAAGTCTGGGGTTTTAGGTCTAATACTTATACCCCTTTTTCCCTTTGAAGTCTCTGTAAGAAAATCTCTCTTGCTCAGTAAAACCAGTTCTGTCCTACTTGTCCCGGCCACACTGCAGGGGATGGAGAAAAAACATTGTGAAAGGCAGTAACATCCTATTCACGTGTTAACTCCTGCCACCACTCTAGCCCAGGAAGACTCATCAGCATATGCAGGGCACACCTCAACTCCCTTTGTTTGAGTGTCTGGACTGAATGCACAAACAAGCCCCTGTCAGTCTAAACCAGATGTTGAATCTGCAGGAGGCAGAGGCACAGGATGGTTAAACAAGAAAATGCCCACTTTCTAAAAGTGGCATTTTCAAACACACAATTTATAAACCAACTTTACTAAAAGATGTGTTATTAAATTCTGAGCTCATGGAGCCCAAACCCCAAATCTCTAGATGTTCCCAATTGAAAGTTACACTTGTAAAATATTACAAGGCAGCTCCAATGCAAGCCTATGGGAGAGCTAGTCCTTTGGAATAGAGAAAAACTAAATTAGCAGTATTTCACTATCAGGACATGTAAAACACACCAGTACATGTCCCACCTTTCTATTACACTGCATCCTGCCCATGGGGGTACCTTGGGCCTACCTTAGAGGTGACATACATGTAAGAAAAGGTAAGGTTAGGGCCTGGCAAGTGGGTGCACTTGCCAGGTTGACAGGGCAGTTAAAAACTGCTCTCGCACCCCCTGCAGTAGCAGGTCTGAGACACATTTGAAAGGCTACTTGTGTGGGTGGCACAATCAGTGCTGCAGGGTCACTAGTCACATTTGATTTACAGGCCCTGGGCGCACATAGTGCACTTTACTAGGGACTTACCAGTAAACAAATATGCCAATCATGGATAACCAATCGTAGTCACAATTTACACAGAGAGCACTTGCACTTTGGCACTGATCAGCAGTGGCAAAGTGCCCAGAGTATCTAAACAAGCAAAAACGAAATCCAGCGCACAGTCAGAAATACAGGAGGTAGAAGTAAAAAGACAAGGGAAACAACGCCTAGGATGACAGGTCGAACAGACACCAAAATACTGGTCAGGTGGCACACTGCAGGAAGTGCAGAATATTAGTTTACATTAGTCACGCTCTTAATTACATAGGCTATGCATCTTGGAAAGGATTTCTAATTACTCTTCTTAGGCCACGCCCATTTTAGAGACTTGCTTTTTTCATTCCAGTTAAGGCCCTTGTATAATAGCAATGCATTACAGCATCTAAGGTAATATCAGAATCCTTGAAAAAATTGTTCATGAAAACTAATGCTTGAAACATTGTTGCATTTTTATATCCAGCATACATGAACGTGTCTATGCACTCATCTGCTCTTTGTTCGCATGCAGCCCTTGAAAGGGTCAGGAAAGGTTAGGTATAAATTTAGTAATGTATTGTAAAATAAAAGCATGCATATATAGGTACAATGTCTCCCAATTATTTACAGGGTACATAGAGATGTTGAGAGTAAGACATTTACCAGCATAAAGCCTTGCTATTTTAAAAAACCTCATTCAAAGCCAAACGAAGTGATCTATTAGTTTTTAAACCACGCAAATAAATGAATCAGCCTCATTAGAAAATCAATTTTTCCTACCTACGGATAAATGCTCTTGCTTCTTGAGGGCGTGATGTACGAAGAAAAGATATGAAAGTTGAAAATCAATGTATTGTGTTTTTCCACCTAGAATTTTAATAGATTTATGACTTTCTGCGGCTATTCAGAAATCCCTCAGACCAGTTATACAGAACAATATTAGGGCTGGGAGAAGCATTAAACTTGGGCCCACGAAGAAGGGTGAAGCCAGGAAACTACCCTTTGCAAAGGTTTGCAAAGATTCACAACTTCACTCAAGACAAATTTTAGATCAGGTGGTCCACTCCAGGTGTTCAATATCACCCAGTGAGGAGAGGACATCCGACCAATGGGAATTACATTAAAGGGACAGAACTGCTGCAAAGTGTGGCAATTTAACTGCTACATCTCAGACTGTCCATAGCACAGATAACCCCCAGCATTGGGCAAGATTGGCAGTCCTCACCTGGAAGTCTTACCTCTCAAATACCAGTGGGAAATCAAGTGTGTGGCTGTCACATCGCAGTGTTTCTCTTCAGTGGCAGTGTGCATGTTTCTCCCTAGTGTGCAGAACTGCATGAGGACTTCTATACACTCCTACAGGTTGTGCAGAGTGGACAATTGGCAGGAGTCAGTGTATTTTACCATGTAACTTTTTTTCGTTCACCACAAAATAATCACTATGCCCCACAGTGTAAAGATTTGGCAGTTTTTGTTTGACTTTCCTGGCCTTTTTGGCTTTAAGGTGGAAATGCAAAATGTTTGTCAATACCTACCAAGTCCAGAATTTGTGGGTGCTCAATGGATTGTGTAAGCCCTACTTCAAAGACACTCCACTAAACTTTAACGCAAGCGGATATTCTGCAGCTTGATGTTCCACATGAAGGAGTGAATCTCTGCAGATCAGAGTCTGAGGTTCAAGAGCTGAGCAGTTATGGCAACCAAGAGTTTTTGCACCCCAATGGTTAACAAGTGTGTTTGTGACTTTGGCCCTATATTCTGTAATTCAGTCATAGCAATCTTTTTTAATCAAATAGTTGGACAGAGCATCACATGCAACGATTATTATCACCCCTAAACCTTTATTGAAGAACGTGTTCCATCATACTAAGTTACCTAATATATGTGAAAGAAAGTGCTTCATACACCCATGCCCAGTCCTTATTTTGGGCCATTTTGGGAGAAAGTGCCCCTTTTTGCGTGATCACCCCTGTTTGTATGAACTAATGCTGCTGGATTTTTGCCTCTGTGCACTGGGACACTGCTAACCAGGACCCAGTGCATGTGCTCAGAACCCTGGGCATGCCTAAATTTGCTTAACCCTGCTGGGCCTGTTTTACTTTCCTGCAAAGCCATAGTATATGGTGTCCCATAATACACCCATGACATGGAAAGTTAAATGTCACCTATGGAGCCCAGCACCACTATGCCCTCAACTAGTGTGACAAGACAACCATGACTCCAGTCCTACCACTGCAATCTTACTGCTGCAACTTTAAAACCTCAGCCCAACCTCTCAAAAAGAATCTTTCTGATAAGAGAAAACCTTCCTTTTAAATAATAATATGTCACCCACTATGTAGACCTCATGGGCCAGAAGGTAGAGTGCATGGCATTTAAAAGCAGGACATGGACATTTAAATTTAACATGTCCTTCTAGTGACTAGCCGCCCAAAGCTATTTTCACTGTAGGAGGAATGGCTGGCCGTAGACAAGCACTGGAAACACTGGAAAGCAGTACTAAATAATAATTCTGCTGTATTAGACTAGGGACTAACAAGAAAAACATGAATACATTACTATTTTTAATATTAATTAAAAACCTAAGCTACTGGTGAAGTTAGAAACTTGATAAATGTTCAGGCATAAGGACTTTTTCGGAAAGTTATCTTTTCCGTGCCTGAAGCTCTTGAAGGCCATTTTGCATTAGCCTCCAACTGTCACCCAGCTGGTGAATAGCCCTGATGATGTGTGCAAACTGCTTCCAGAGCAGAGACAATGGCCTTGGCATGGGGAGGTGTTTTTTAAGGGTGGGCGGAGCTGGCGTAGTGCCTCTACGCGTAGCCCCACGGAGTTTGAAAAAAACTCAGTGGAGCTACGTCGCTCCGCTCTCCTCCCTCCCAAATTCTTTAAAATGATAAAGAAGGCACTTACCTGGTGCTGCGCACTCATGCCTGAGCCGCTCTCCTTCCTGCTCCTTGCGTCCTTCTTCATTGAAAAAAACACTACATTGTACGTGTTACACGTGCCCATGCGCACTCGCAAGACGTGCAACGTAATGTTTTTTTCAATGAAGAAGGACGCGAGAGGAGCAGGAAGGAGAGCGGCCAGGCAGGGGAGGCGGCAGACACGCAGGTAATTGCCTTCTTTTATCATTTTTAAAGAATTTGGAAGGGAGGAGGGAGCGGCTAACTCCGCTCTGCCATGGAGGTGGAGTTTTGCCTACCTCCGCGTTCGCAACGGAGTGCGGAGTAGGAAAATCTCCGCAAACTCTGGTGGCAGAGCGGAGTTACCCGCCCAGGGTTAGTGTTTTTGTTACCCTGGCAGGAAGATGAGTTGGGGTCTACCCAGGAACTTCATTTACTTCAAATTGGTGCCTGCTGTCATAAGCAAATGTCAGATGACACCAGAACATCTCCCTTCCTCTATCCTCCCATTCAGGCAGGCACCAAAACCAGTGGTGGGAAAGCTAACCCCAGAACTGTCTTGGAGAGATTACAGAGAAGGGGCTGCTCATTGCCCTTACCACTGGGTGGGCGCACAGAATCTGCTCAAGAGGATTTAATGGGTATGGGGGACTGTGGGAATATATGCAGTAGGGCAAACAGGAACAAGTGCAGAAATGAGTAGGGATTTGCCAGGAACCTTTTTTCTGAGGTGCCCCACTGACCAGTGCTAACTGGACCTGACTTGGAATGTGCTGGTGGCCTCTGCTATAGTCAGTACCCCAAGTCCTGTTCCTGAGGTCCTGTGACCCTTAGTTTTGTCTAGCTGTACTTCTCATACCACTCCTGAAAACGTGGAACTTGCACACTTTTTCGACGTCAAGATCTCCAGAGTATCTGGGCAAACCTGCCAATCACACAAAGCACAAATTAGCAGAGCTAAAGAAACAGGTTTCCTTCTCTCAGAGCTTCTCAACAGCAGCAAATCTGTTTCAGCCAGACCTTGACAACAAGGTATCCAGCCTTGTGAAGCCCTCATTGGACACAAACTGTAGCCTTTCCCCGCTGGAGAATTCTGAGCTCTTTAAAGGAAACTAAATCGAGAGAAAGACATCTTGATAGGAAGAAGGTGCCAAAATTATCTGACCAGAGAGAGGACTTCCCTGGGCATGAAATTCAAATGTTTATGCTCTGAGCTTTTCCCGCCAAAACCAACGCCTTCACTGGGACCTGGTCCAACTCCTAGCTGAGGTCATAAACAGCCTGCTGCCTCACCCTGCTAACGGATTTTGACTTCCATTTTTGAGACTTAGTTACAAGTAAAACCTCTGACCAAGTTGAACATGGATGAGGTATCCAACTATCGTGGTCAGTCTGAAATCGTGCCTAGGTCCTGATCTACTTTGATCAGTTGACTTGCATTGGTGCATAGTGCTTTTTGGTGCTATTTTTACTTAAATCTTCTAAAATTCATATCTCCAGTTCCTCTAATTGGATTTTTGTCATTTTTGTGTCATTTTGTTTACTAAATTATTATCTATATTTATATATTGGAGCATGATGTTTTATTGCGTTATATTTTTGACTCTTTAACTGTTTTGTTATTTCTAAATGCTTTATACATTTTCTCTAAGTTAAGCCTGTCTGCTCTGTGTCATTGCTACCAAGGGTTGAGCATAGGTTTAAAATACTGAAACCTTTAACTAGATCTAATTCCTTATGGTCGACTACTATCCACCCCAATGAATATTTCAATTTCTCATACATTGGTTGCAGGTGGTGACCACCAGAACTCATTTGTGTGGACCAGGAATTAATTTTGATCATCAGGCTTTGAGGCAGAGCAAGATAAAGGGTCAGAAAAAGAGAGAAAGAAGGAGGAAGAGAAAGATGGGAAAAGAGTTACAAAGTGAGAAAGCAAGGATGAAAACGAGCCTGTTAGAGTGAGACAAAGAGAAAGGACTAGTACATTTGTGGAAGAAATAGGGTTGAGGAATTACCCTTTGGTTTGATAGTAAAGACAGCTATAGCTGAGGTCCAGTGGGCCCTCACTCTCCTGGGCCACCGTGCCACTGCACCTGCTGTGCTCTTGACAGCAAAGCCACTGGTGGCAGCTATTCAATTCTGCAACCCTGTGTTCATCGGTTTCAGCTGAAGGACCCTAAGAACAACTTTAGGCATCTGCAATCATTCAGATTTTTTAACATGATTCTTTACTTTTTCAACAAATTTAGCACTGCACATTTAATATTATACAGCCCTCGTTTGCATTTAGAATGCCATCCTCATTGCACACACATGATAAATTAGCTAGATGTTTGGAAGGAACATATGAGACGCTCTATGTCACATGAGAACCACTAAAAGAATGTCCACGCATGTCTAAGTAAATCATTTTTAAAGCGTTGACAGCGCTTCACCTGAAGAAATGAAGCAGCGCACGGTTGCCATGGTGCCCTGGTCTTGCAGCTTTGGGGTTGATCATGTAATAGGAAAATGAGTCAGTGCGTGTTCTCGGCACAGCGGGATAAATCCACAAAAATGCAACAATTACAAAAATGTCACAGGTTGGAAACCAGTTGGAGGCAGAGGTCAAGGCCTGTCTTCGCAGTAGGAAAAAGGGAAGATAAATTCAGTAATTTGCATATCAGTCGAGCCTGAGTACACTGCTATCGAGCAGTACTCTTATTCCATAATCACCCCATACTCTAGAGACCACTCTGCTCTGAGACAAGAGGCAAGGCGGAAGGGACACTAATCACTTCATAAATTGAAGAACTTCTATTTCCATTGGCCATTACTTATAAATATAGCTTACAAATGTTATTGGTAAAGTTTAAAAGTTATTTATGGCTTCAATGATAGGTTCCTAGTTCACTGCGTAAACACCCTAATCGCATAAAACCAGTATAAAATGTCATGCGAGTGCTTTCCATTTGTCTCTCCTGAGATGGATCCTAGCTTTTGGGCAAATGAAATCTGGTGCTGTGCACGTGCTCTTGTTTTTCTGAAATCATTAGACGTTCTTCTGCTTGATAAGGGTTAAAACAGATCTTAAGGGTTAATTTCATCCTTGGAACCTGTGGTCATGGCAGCTAGGAACGCAGCCAGCACTAGAGTGCCTATGTGCGTAGACACCTCAGTCGTAAAGATACACTAGTACAATACATTTGTGAATAGCACAAATCATAAACTTACACAAAAGTGTAAGTTTCCCTTTATGAATCAGGCCAATTTTCTTTACATCTCTTCCAACAGCTTACCATGACAGAGAGAGGACAATTTTCCAGACCCTTCCTGGAGAAAGTCAGGATATGTCACTTGTCATCCCACTACTTTCAAAGATCACAAACCGACCCTGATTGTGATACCTGGGAAGACTCTACATCAAGGCAGAAGCACACTCCAAGAGCTCTTTGACTGTATAAGGACTGCAGTGCAAATGCCTGGTGCTGGCTAAGGCACTTTGTCAGAACCTTTGAATATAGTTGTATTTGTTAGCCAGTCTAAGAATCAAATCAGGATGGGTGTATTGTAGGAGCTGCAGATGTCTCAGATGTAGCACACTACTGTGTGCAGCAATCAAGATTGAGGTATGCTGTAAGAGTTTCTTGGATGTCCCAAAAATGGGATAGTATGCTTGTTGCTGGGCAGAATCGATGTGCATTATGGGAGTTGTGCAAATTTCTCAATACTGCGACATCAGTGAATGATGCAAGACATGGCTCAAGGCAGCAGAGGTATCAGATAGACTGCTTATTCTGTGGTCCAAATGTACTTTCCTGCTATGCACCTAGTAATTTGGGGCTCATTGCGATGGCGGTCGGACGAGCATCCGACCGCCATCGTTAGGGGTTGGAGACCGACTGACAGGTAGTCATTGGCTCCACCCGCCATATTACGATCCTACTGCCGTTAAGGTGGTCAGAAACATGCCTTTTCCAATTGTGGCTTGAGCAGCGGCGCAGAAAAGATCCACAGCACAAGCTGCAATTGAAAAAGGGATGTTTTTAAACATCCATGCAAAGTGTGCCAGGTACCATGCGGTGCCTGGCACTCGGTGCATGGATGTTTGGGGGGGTACCACATTCCAGTGGCCCACGGGGAACGGGGGCCCTGCTTGGGGCCTCCAAAGTCCCTTTCCGTCTGCCTTTACATGGTGGTGGGACCATCATGTAAAGGCTGAGGGAAAGGGATATGCTAATCCCTATGGCAGTGCCTCCGCAGGCACCGCCCCATTGTAGGGATTAGGAATCCGACCACTGTCCTGTCGGGATCTTTGATCTTGTTGTAGGTGGCGGTCCGACCCCCCACCTCTGCGGTCCGACCGGCTGCATTGTAATGCAGCGGTCAGACCGATGCCCCAGATGGCAGGTGGACAGCCACCGATGGCCTGTCGGTGGTGGTCCACCCACCATCGTAATGAGGTCTTTGTGTCAGATTCACAATTGTCTAATTGAATATGCGTAATTCTCTGCTAATGTCAAATATTGCTCCTATGTGCTCCACCGAACATGGGAGCTTTGCTGCAGTTTATTAGTTCTCTTTAGAACCAGCAGTAAAACATACAGCTTTTAGCCATTATGTTAAATGCTGTAAAATTCAGTACTTTTCTCAGCTTTTGGAAAGTTTCTTGAGGAGAGAGAGAGTGAGAACCTCTGCCTCAAGCCCACAACAGAGTGACTATGCTAGCTGCGTTGGTATTTTGAGGGTCTGGTATTGTACAGTACTGCTTCTGATTCCCAGTGTGGTTCTTTTGAATAGTGTATCAAAGGGTTGCAAAGAGCCCCTACATGTAACTGATGGTGGCTATCTCAGATTGCACATACAGCAGGGCACACGTGGGTTCACATTCAATTTAAAAGTTTACAATTTATACTTACTGCCTCTCAGTGCATGATCGACTTTAAATCATATCCACATACCTACAAAATAGTATGATCTTAAAGCAGCATGAACAAGTGGTGATCATCCTCACATAACCAGCACTACAACACCTCAGAAGCACTTCACAAACGTGTATCTGTCTTCTTGTCCTTTATACCTCATATTTGAAGCACTACCTGCACCGGACACTACGAGCTCTAAAATGTTCCACAAACTAGCACTTACACCATAGTTTCCCTGCAGAACTCTTGTTCTTCTGTTTTTTTATGACATTATTATTATTATTATTATTAATATTATTATCATCAACAACATCATCATCATCATCATCTGTGGTCTCCAAGTTAGTGTCTTTCACCACTACAATCACATGTTACGTTTACTATTTGTGCAATGTTTGCTAACTGCACTGATTTCCTTTCCAGTCCAGCGTTTACTTTTGGGATCACACTGTACACTTTACAAGTTTACATGGTATTGCTCTGATCTTTTTATTTTCGCTGCTGTTTATTTTACACCTGGACTTCTACAGACATCTTCTGTTGATTTATCCTTCTCCATCCACCAGATCACACTGCTAGACCTGGCATTTTGTTGCTTGGTTGCCCCTGTCTTTTTGCCTCTGACCTATTGTTGATTGTGTGCTGCATTTCGTTTTTGCTGGTTTTAGGCTCTGGGCACTTTATCATTGCTGACCAGTGCTAAGGTGCAAATGCTCTATCCATGATTGGCATATTTGATTTACTAGCAAGTCTCCAGTAAAGTGCACTAGGTGTGCCCAGGGCCTGTAAATCATATGCTACTAATGGGCCTGCAGCACTGATTGTGCCACACACATGAGTATCCCTGCAGACATGTCTCAGACTTGCCACTGCAGTGTCTATGTGAGCAGTTTTAAACTGCCATGTCGACCTAACAAGTGCACTCACTTGCTAGGCCAAACCTTCACTTTTTTTTATATGTAAGGCACCTCTAAGGTAGGCCCAACGTAGCCCCATGAGCAGGTTGCAAAGGATTTAAAAGGTAAGACATGTACTGTTGTGTTTTACATGTCCTGGTAGTGAAATACTGCTAATTTAGTTTTTCACTACAGCAAGGCCTATCTCTCCCATAGGTTAGCATTGGAGCAGCTTTGTAGTATCTTACAAGTGTATCTTCCAATTGGGATTAGATAGAGATTTGGAGTTTGGTGTCTCTGGACTCACAATTTAAAAACAAACCTTTTGGTGAAGTTGGTTTTCAAATTGCTTGTCCGAAAATGCCACTTTTAGAAAATGAGCATTTTATTGCTTAACCATTCTGTGCCTCTGCCTGTCTGCTGAATACACATCTGGGTTAGTATGACAGTTGGGCTGTTTGGGCATTCACTCTAGGCAGTCACACAAAGGGTGCTGAGGTGTGCCATGAATATTCTCATGGCCCATTAACAGGCTGATGGGTCTTCCTGAGGTAGAGTGGTGGGAGGAGTTGACAATGACACCTGAATAGGGCTGTTCCTGTCATCACACAAAGCCGTCTCCACCCCCTGTAGTGTGTACGGAGCCAGTGTAGGGAAAGGTGAGTCTTTTGCACTACAAAAACTGTCCTTTGAATTTTGCCTACTTCAAAGGCTGAAATGGGTATAAGTATTGGACCTCTGACACCATTTACTCAGTACACTTCGGAGTTGAGGACATTTTATCAAGAAGAAGAGCTGGATACGCTGTCAAGAGGGACTCTCACTTTGCTGATTGCTTGGCTGTGTTGGCCTACTGCATGTTGCTTCTGTCGTGGGAGTGAAAGGATTCGACCTTGCTTTCTGTATCCTGCATCCATGGTTCTCCAAGGGCTTGAGCTGAGCTTGCCTCCTGTTAAAAAGTCTCAGGGCCATCAAAGACTTCACCTGCCAGTGCCTTCTGCTGAGAGTCCTGACTTGCCAAGTGGTGCCAAATCCAGTTCCTGGGCCCTTGGAACTGAAATCTGGTGATCTTAAGGAGAAAATCCACGCACCAACACCCAGTGTCTGTCCGAATCGACGCTGCGCTGTAAAAATCAATGCATCATTGCTGCCTGCACCAAAGCATGGTTCCCACTTGCCTCATCAACCCCGGCCTTCACCGCAGGCCCCAGATTGCTGTCGCAGCGTGTCAGAAAAATTGCTGTTGAGTGAGTCTCGAGCACCCCATCACCGATGTCCGTGACGCCCGCTCCGACTTCGACGCAGCGCCTGCTTCACCACTGTGGAATCGATGCAGCGCCTGCTTCACCGCTGTTGCATCGACCCAGCACATCTGGATTTTCGATGCATCATCCCTGGGTGCCGATTCTTCATCGACACCGCACCGCAGTAAGGAATCGAAGCTGCGTGACCGGAAACCGATTCATCACCTCCTCTGGCAGTAAGGAACCGACACATCACCTCCCCTGCCTAGCATTAAGGAGCTGACTCCTCACCTCATCTGTAGGAGTACGGAACCGACGCATCACATCCCCTGCATAGTAAGGAACCGACGCATTGGTTTGCTTTTCCTGCACCTCACCTCCCCTGCGTCATGCCTCATCCTTGATTTTTGACGCTCCTAAAGTACTTTGTGTTAAACAAACGCATCCATTGATTTCTATGAACTAAACTTCCTTAATCATTTAAAAGTGATATTTTTACTTGTGTATTTTGGATTTTTGTCATTTTGGTCTTGTTTTATTCAGATAAATATTGGCTATTTTTCTGTAAGTGTGTGTGTATGTGTACAAATACTTTACACATTGCCTCTGAGATAAGCCTGACTGCTTGTACCAAGCTACCAAGGGGGTGAGCAGGGGTTATCTTAGCTGTGTGACTCCCTTACCCGTACTAGAGTGAGGGCCCCTACTTGGACAGGGTGCAAACCACTGTCAACTAGAGACCCCATTTCTAATACACAAATTTTGTTTTATCTCCCTAAATTCTCACAATAATTGAAATGCCTGGTCCTGTTTTTTTCCGGTCTGCTTCTATGGGATCTTGCCTTCCTTGGAGATTAACAAATATCATTTACATATTGCTTTCCCTGTATGGTTCCCAATGGGGTAATCTCAATTTCTCTTAAATGTACCTTCTTTTTCGCTTGTTGATTATGTACTGGTGTAAAATTGCATTTGTTGAAGCACTTTGATAAACATTCAGTAAAAGTGAAATGAAATAAATAGAGCCTTCGTGCTATCTCCTTTAGAATTAATTGCAAACCAGAACCGTTTTTGCCGGTAGAAAAGCATATACATTGTTTATAATTTATAGGAGGACCACCTCTTATGATTTTACCTTGAAATTAATTTAATTCAATTATTAAATTCTTTCAAGTTGCAAATGCAGCGGTAATAACTTTATTATGAGGTACCTACAAAAATATCCCAGGCAAAGTGTAGCCTATTTGGCGCGCTGACCATAGACCCTGGGTGCCCACTGGGCTGGCATGGCTAGCACAATGGTTGAGCGAACATGTGCATGGACTATTGCACGCTTGCACAGTAGATACTTCACCTTTGAGTACTGAAATAAATGTATGATCAAATATTTCTATCCTAGCTGTCCCCTACCAGCCCACATTCACGTGGCCAGTGTGGCTGTATAGGGGTGCAGACATAAAGGTTGATGTAAGGTGCAGGACTCACTTCATGGCAAAGGTCAACAAAGAACGTAAGGGTCACAAGCAATACCTTAAAGATATTAACAAATACAGGCAGAGCCAAAAACTTGTACAACATAAAATGCCCCGGTTAAAACTGTAGCCCAGATCTCTGTACTGGGGTGAATGTATGACATTGTTCTGCATTCTGTCCATCAATTGTTCTTTTTGCACCCGGTTAAAACTGTATCACATCCATGAGTCAAAAGAAGAAATCAGTTACACTACTTGAATTTGTACAATTATATGGACCCCACTACCTTTTGGAAACAGAGTGTCGCCATTTATAATACTTCTCTTTTCACAGTATATATTTTTCTATTATACAACCATACAGTGTAATCGTTAAACCTAATTGCCTCACTTCTGCTACCAACGAGTAGGGAAGCATTTATTGTAATCTATTTTGCATTATTCCAACCTTGCTCCTAGGCATGATACAGAGTCATGCGCGCAGTGTTTGCTGGTCATGGTATTTACTGATTTACATATTAATCGTTTTATTCAAAGCTTCAGGGTGCGTTGGCCACTTCAGAGCCTAGTGCTTCAGACCACTTCAGAGCACTTGGTCCTCCGGCTCCTCTATGTTTTGTTGCACACTACATCTGATCTCAACCTCTGCCACTGCCTGCTTGAGCTACCAAATGCATGAAGCATACAAAATGCCACCACTCACCGATAATCCACCCTTTCCTGCCTCCAATACATTTTTCTATACAATGCTTTATCCCTAGTGAAAAGAATGCACTCATCAAATATGCGAGGAAAGAGCTCTGCCCCTGGCAATAAAGTAAATTATTGACAAACTCCTCCAACATACACAAATTAAAAACTTATTGACAGAGGAAACATCTCACAGGACACTGCACACATCTGGGTTTCAGTCTGAAACTGAAAATGCCAAAGGCCTAGATCTGGTTCATTATAAAGAGTTTTTACCAGCCTAAATAAACAGACTTCAGGAGATAATATGGAAAGACTTTTTCCAAACAGTTAAATTTAGTATTAGTGGAATGAACGCAGAACAAATAACACAGCACGGCGAGGAAGCTGCTTCAGAAAAGAACATTCTTGGCATTTCCCCTTCGAATTCGTGGAGCAATCTTCACTTTCTCCATAATTGTCCCCACTGACTGAACTCCCAGAGGTCAGTTTACTGCCTTGTGCATAGGCCTTATTTGTTGCCATAATAATAATAATAATAATAAAAGACATTTATAAAGCGCACAGCTACCTCCGCTGAGGTGTCCCGGTGCTAGGGCGGAAAACGAGCAAGGTGCTAATCCCTATGCTTGAACAGCCAGGTCTTCAAAGCCTTTCTGAACTCCAGTTCAGAGTTCAGCATGTGTAGATGAAGAGGCAAGTCATTCCAGCGTTTGGAGGCTCCAACCTCAAACGATCTACCCCCTAGCCTTGTTTTGGCAAAGCGAGGGACGGAGAGGTAACATTTTTGGTTGGATCTTAAGGACCTTCCCTGCTGGTAAGGGCGAAGTCTCTTCCTCAGGTAGCTAGGGCCCCTGCCCTGGTAGGCCCGAAATGCGAACGTGAGGGCCTTGAATTCAATTCTCTAGGCAACTGGGAGCCAATGGAGTTGTCTGAGGTGAGGTGAGATATGCTGGCGGAGTGGAACCTTACGGACCATCCTCGCGGCAGCATTCTGCACAATCTGCAGCCTTCTGATCAAGCAGCTTGGCAGGCCCAGATAGAGGCTGTTGGCATAATCAAGGTGTGAGGTCACCAAGGCATGCACAGCAGTTCTTCGGCATTCCTCCGGCAGAAAGTCGATACATTTTCTAATAGTTTTCATCTTTCCGAAACAGGCAGCAGAAACTAGCTGGACATGGGTCGAAAGGGATAGGTCTTTGTCCCACCGGACACCAAGGTTCTTAACCGAATCCTTAGGCACAGGAGGAGCACCGAGTTCTACATTCCACCAAAGGACTGCGGTGGGGGCGAGCGGCTTGGTTAAAGAATAGGACCTCGCTTTTATCGGCGTGGAGCTTTAAAAAGTTATTGTTCATCCAGATGGCAATGTTTTTAATGCATTCTCAGAAAGTGTCAAAGACTGATGACGACACATCCCTGAAAGAAAACATCAGCTGGGTGTCATCCGCGTAGGATATCACCTTGACCCCCATTTTCGCGATGAGACCCACCAATGGTGTCAGATAGATGTTGAAGAGTAGTGGGCTTAAAGATGAGCCCTGAGGCACCCCCCATCTGAGTGGTTTTGCATCAGAGTTGAAGGGGTGGAGAAAGTCTTTTTGGTCTCGGCCGTGGAGGTAGGAAGCAATCCATTCCAGTGCCGTCCCTCGGATGCCTATTTGCTTAAGTCTGTCAAGCAGGATAGGGTGAGACACTGTGTCAAACGCTGCCGGCAGATCGAGGAGTACCAGCATGGCCGCGGAGCCTCCGTCAACCGCCCAACGGATGGAGTCAGCAACTTCAATCAGTGCTGATTCCGTACTGTAACCAGTGCGGAAGCCAGACTGAGAGTCGGGCAGCAGCTCATTGGTTTCTACAAAGGCTGCCAACTGCTGATGGGCCAGTTTCTCCAGTATTTTTGCAGGGGCTGATAGTAGGGAGATGGGCCTAAAATTACTGGCTACTTCGGGGTCGGCATTGGGCTTCTTCAGGATAGGAAGTAGGAAAGCATGTTTCCAGGCGGAGGGAGAAATCCCTAACCTAAGTGAGGAATTCCAGATGGAATTGAGGATCGGGTTGAGCCACTCGGCTAGTAAGCTATACTGTCGAGCTGGCCAGGGATCCCCAGGTGACCCGGATTTGCATTTCCGAAGTTCCGCCAGCGATGCCTCCACGGGGACCATGGAAAATTAGGTGAACACCGGCCGGTTCTGAGTAAGACAGTGAGAGTTGTCCTCAGCACAGGGGCAGGGAGACGCAGAGAAGGAGGCATAAATCTGAGATATTTTATCCTCAAAAAAGTTTGAAAAGCTACTACACAGTTCCAGAGAAGAAATAGCTGGGTGCATAAGTGCCGTGGGATTAGTGAAGTATTTCACAATCCTAAATACTTCCCTGGAGGAGTTTCTAGCACTCGTGATGCGGGCAGCCAGGAAATCTCTTCTTTTGTTGTTTAGTAGTTTATGATATTCTTTCAGAGCTACTCCGTATATAATTATGGCCTCGAGTGCGTATGTCTTTCTCCACTCATGCTCCAGTCTTTTACAGTCGCTTTTTTGGCTCCGATATCCTTGGAGAACCAAGGAGCGGAGGGGGTAGCTCGGGAAGAGCTGATGGGTCTCAGCAGAGCGATTTTGTCGAGGGCCTCCGTAACCCAAGAATTCAGGTTCACAATGCTGTCATCTGGGATATTCGAAAGGGGGGGCTTAGAGTCCTTCAGGAGAGGGTTTATATACTCCGGTAAGACCCTGCTCCAATTTCTCCTAGTTTCCTTAGGAGGGGCAATGACCCTAACAGTGGTCTTCGAATGAAGCAGGAAGGGAACCTTGTAATGGTCAGACCAAATCACCTGTATTGGTTTGTTCACTTTTACCTCCTGCAGATTAGAGCAAATGAGGTCAAGCGTGTGGCCCGCTTTGTGAGTTGGGGCAGAAACCAGTTGGGTCAGGTTAAAGCCGGCAAGCGACAAAATGAAGTCTGCGCTATGCGAACAGGAAGGGTCGTCAAGATGAAAATTAAGGTCACCTAGGACCGTAAAGTTAGAATAGCGGGTACAAGCCTGGGCGATATAGTCTGCTAAAATTGGTGTGGAGCTGTGGCAGCAGCCGGGAGGCCGGTAGAGGAGAAGCCCCGTGAAGGAGGCAGTGGGGGACAATTTTATACAAAAAGGGAGTCCTTCTTTACCACCTATCTGACTGAAGTTGGTCGTGGCCGTCTCCCAAGTGTCTTTATGGATAATCGCCACACCACCCCCAGTCTGTTGTCCCTCCTATTAGCACAGGCTATGCTATAGCCCTGGGGGATGGCCAGGGCAACTGCCGGGTTGGTGTCTTCGCGTAACCATGTCTCAGTGAGAAACATTAGGTCCCAAACATTATCTACTAGGGATTGGTGTATATTGAGTGCGTGTTTAGGCAGGGATCTACAATTAATAAGACAAGCTTTTAAATCAGCGGGGCTTGAGGTCCTGGGAGGGGCGTGACCCGTCGCCTTTGCCTCCAAATTAGCAGGATTGGGACTGAGGGTGAAGTTACAATTAGGGCAGCAGAAGGGCCTGCCCCTCTCTCCTAATGAGGCACAGGCAGAGACAGGGCAAATAGTGGGCCTAAGCGCAAGTAGATCATCTCGGCCCCCAATCTACCGTGAAGCCTGCAGCAATTTAGGCAGCATGACTGGCGCTGGCCATGGTCCGGACGCGGACGGGCGCAGACGGGCTTGCCTTTGGCGCGCCATGGCGATTAAATAGCAGCCAGTAAAAGAACTGGACTGCTAACCCCCAGAAGATGGCGGCGGAAAATGTCACCGCCGGCGCGTGTCAAGATGGTGCTCAGGCGGGACTTCTTCACGCCTCACCGTGTATCGAGTAATGAATCAGGAGGATTCAGAAGAGTAAGTGCACAAATGTAATAAAATTTCTAAAACTTCTACCAACTTCTAAAAACAAGGAGCTGTGCACCCTGCAACATGCAGCAGTGCACAGCCAGGATAAAATCCGTAAAAATCAGGCCTCTATTAAGGAAGGTAGACCCAGTAGAGAAGAACAACTGAGAACCCTGCAACACGCAGCAGTGCCCAGCATGAGAGTTAGAGAGAGAATAATCAGATAGAGTCAAGTTTACCGTCTGCCATCTCAGTGGTATTATGTGCTATCAGTTGCACAGAGATACAGCAAGCCCACTGATGGCTTGGAATTTTTTTATACTTTATTCATTTATATTAAATTCGTTTTACATCAGTACATGACACCATAGATAACACTCCTTACATAAAGCATTAACTTCTCAATCTTTACACCATATACTATGAAGAAATAGAAAACAGAAATGCTAGATAAATAGAGTTCCCAACACAGGGCCTATTTAAGGTTTCTCTTGCAGTGGCCTTTCAATCCGCTGTAGACAGAGGGTTCACCATATTTGAAGATGGCTAACATTGTGGCAGGTGTATTTACGCAAGGCAGCTGCTGTCATCATAGTGGGAGCCACCCCAGGGGAAAACGTCTATGGTAGCAATTCCACAATGAACATGTGACATTATACCATTGCTATTACTACAAGGCCCTCCTGAGAATTTGGGTTGTTGGTTGAGTGGGGTGAAAACCCTGCTCAAGCAACAGCCACAATCCCTGTCAGGGTGAACCAATATGTTATGTTATTTTATGGTATGTTGATTTGTATAGCACACTAATCACTCGAGAGGGTATCCAGGTGCTTGGGCAAGGTATGTTGGTGTGTGGTCCGAAGGTGCTTATAGGAAGAGCCAGGTCTTCAGCATCTTGCGTATCTCAAGTTGTGAGGAGGAGGCTCTGATGTGCTGAAGTAGGTTGTTTCATATCTTGGGTGCGATGTAGGAGAATGAGCGACCTCCAGTTTTGCTTTTGCAGATGTAGGAAGTGTGTGCGAGTGAGATTGAGGCAAGCAGTCAGGCTCCACTCAGAGACAATATGAAACATAGTTATGCAGCACACAAACAGTAATAAAGTGAAAACACAACACAAGAAAAATCCCAAACCAATTTAGAAAGATAGGGAAAATTGTAATACATATAATGATACCATAATGACAAAAATCCAATCAATAGAACCGGAGATATTCACTTTCAAAATTTTAGTTTACTATAGCACCTAAAAGCATAAAGCGCCACTAATGGTCATCTGGCCTTGCTATATCAGGGAAAAGTCACAAGTTGAGGCTGACCACGATGGAGCACCGGCCGCATACAGGGACCAGGTTAGTCCCTCTGAAAAAGTTACCTTCTCAAAATCCGGCGCAAAGAGTTCCATTTGCGGTGGAGAAGACCGCAAGGAGCAGGTAGAGTGTCATGGATTGTCGTCGCTGTAGCACAAAGAGCAGGTCTGGTGTCGTGGATGTTCGTCGCTGTAGCACAAAGATCAAGTCGAGCGTCACAGACAGTTGTTGCTGGAGCTTCACTTTGGCAGTCACCACGGACTGTTGGTGCTGTAGCGCAAAGTACAGCTCTCACATTGCCAGTCATTGCTGGTGGTCACTATAGCAATGAGTCAGGTTCACCGGAGCCTCGTGATGGCGGTTGTCATGGGCAGCAGAGTCTTGGCACGAACGGGCCAATTCACAGTCATGAAGCAATACAAAACATCAGGATTTCAGCTTTCCTCACAGGAGAAGCTCAACTTATGCCAGCCAAGGGTCCAGGACCTGGGAAGGCAACTGTCAGGAATCAGGAATTCACTTCAGCAGAGGTCAGCAGGGCTCTGGCAGGTCCAGTTGCAGGTCCAGTGCAGCAGGTCAGCTGGGCAGTTGCAGGGAAGCCTCTGGAGCTTGTTGTGTCCATGTAGTTCAGACAGGAGGTCAGTCACCTGACTCTTGGCCTCATCAGGTAGCCTGGGATGAAGGTGGCTGGTGCAGTCTTCCTTCTCAGAGAGCAGGGCTGGCCTCAAGCAGCAGGGCAATCTTCTCGGAGTCAAGGCAGTCCTCAAGCAGCAGACCAGTCCTCTGGGGAACAAGGCAGTCCTTCTTCAGTAATGTCCACAGGTTTAAGACTGTAGTGAACAGTTGTTTTGAGGGTCCAATATTTATACCTTGTACTAATGTGGGGGGCTTTCCTATGCTACTCCCACATCTGGTTCAGGAAAGTTCCTTCCTTCCGCTGCCAAGGCTCCTAGAAGTCTGAGGAGACAAAATACTAATGTCAGGTGCCTTTGTGTATGCTGGAGGCAAGCCCTTTAAAGTGTAAGTGTGGCATGGAACACCTCTACCCCAACCATCCTGACCAGATGGCCCATCCTGCCAACACCTAGTGCCCTTTGGTCTCACTGTCTGGGAGGAATACACAAAGCCGACTTTCTAAAAGTGACATTTTCAGAATTGTGACTTAAAATCTGACTTTACCAGAGGATTTAAAATTACAATTTATTTGAGTTTAAACATGACATTCCTGCCTGCTCCCAATCAAAAGTTAGGACTTTTAAAATGTAATAAGGTAACCCAATGTTACCTAAAGGGAGATATGGGCCTTACAGTAGTGAAAAATGAATTTAAGAGTATTTCACTACCAGGACATTAAAACATAAGAACATGTCTTAATTTTAATATACAATGTACCCTGCTCTATGGGCCTTCAGGGCCTACCTTAGTGGTGACGTATAAGTATTAAAACAGAAGGTTTAGGCCTGGCAAAATGTTTATTTTGCCAGGTCGAAATGGCTGTTTTAAAACTGCATAACAGGCTGCAATGGCAGGCCTGAGACATGATTTAAAGTGCTACTTAATTGGGTGGCACAATGTATGCTGCAGGCCCCCTAGTAGCATTTAATTTACATGCCCTGAGAACTTGCTGTACCATATTCTAGGGACTTGTAGATATATTAAATGTGTCAATTAGGTGTAGGCCAATTTTACCATGATTTAGGGGAGAGAGATTAAGCACTTTAGCACTTGTTAGCAGTAGTAAAGTGCACAGAGTCCTAATGCCAACAAAAAAGGAGTGATGAAGGGAAAAGGTTTCAGGGTGATCCTGCAGAGAGGGCCAGGTCTAACAACAAACACCTATTTCATTCCCACACAAATGATAGAAATGCAGTATGAATCAATACGCAATACACATTGTTTGAAATATCTGAACCTGGGGAACAAGCGTAACAGAAAACCAAAGCTGTTTCTCCCTCTGTAGTCACATGTGATCAAATTGGTACAGCTGTTATGGTATGAATTTGTATAGTGCATTGCAGCTATTTGCATGGTCCACAATCGCTGGATAACATGTCTTTGAGATTTATTTAATATGTGCTGATTTTTTTTCATATGGTTGCCGCAGCTGGCTTTCTTGCTGCAGCTTCTTCTTGTACAAATGTTTCTGTGACTTTGTCCTGTTACTTCATGAGATGGTGAACTCCGGCTAATAGAGGAAAGAGTAAGGCTTAATTTGTGCAAGTGGTCACAGTTGATGGATACCGGCACCCTTTCATGGGACTGGTTCTTATTTTCCATGATTAGATTTTGTGCAAGAGTAGGAAAAGGGAGAAATAAGAAGGAACAGAAAGAATGAAAGACAAAGTTAGAAAGCACGGATGAAAAAAATCTGGCAAGGGTGCAATGAGGAGACTGGGAGTGTAGGGTAGTGGGAGAAAGAGGTATGGGTTGGTATCAAATCTATTAATTAAGCATCAACAAAATCGATTTGACAGTCAAATGTGTTCTGTTGATTAAGCATCAACAGACTCGATTTGACAGTCAAATGTGTTTATCTGTATGCATGCGTATAACATTTACAGAACATACACTGAGATGAAGAGCTGTACATAGAAAAAGTACTGACACCCGCAGTAATGTTGTCACAAGAAAGAGAATAATTTAAGATCATGTATAAATATAAGGGACGACAGGGATGTGAAAGGAGGGATTCTTGTTAAGGGGCTAAGGGTTGGAGGAGGGCAGATTATGGTTCTTGTCTATGAGCTTTGGGTGTTCCTGGAAGAGCAGATTCTTTCTGAACTCAGGCATGAATGATGGTGAAAGCCTGATGTGCGGAGGGATGTTACACAAAGTCTTGGGTGCATCGTGCAAAGGCTTGCTTCTCCCCTCTTCAAAGTGGTGCCTCAGATACACATTCATTCAATTAATCAAGCAAGCATCTCTAAAGTTTGGTAAATCACTCGTGAGGGTCTCGAGGCGCTGGAGATTTTGGCTGCTGCGTGGTGGTTTTATCATTCAAACATCCAGGTCTTTAGTTCTTTCCTGAATTGCTGGAGCGACGATGCAGACCTGGGGTGCCGGGGGAGGTTATTCCATTCCTTAGATGCCAGGTGTGAGAAGACACATCCTCCACTGTTGGCTCAGTGGGTCCGTGGGGTGTCTGCGAGTGAGAGGGAAGTGGATCGAAGGTGTCTGGTCGGTTGGTGGGAGGTCAGGCGT
Organism: Calotriton arnoldi; assembly: GCA_963921515.1. Taxonomy (NCBI): domain Eukaryota; kingdom Metazoa; phylum Chordata; class Amphibia; order Caudata; family Salamandridae; genus Calotriton; species Calotriton arnoldi. The sequence goes on along the minus strand of CAWUFW010000084.1, from coordinate 527,657 downwards.
TTGTTGATGTATTCTGGTTCTTCGTTGTGCAAGACCTTGTAAGCGTGGGTCAGCATCATGAACCAGCATCTCTTCTGAATTGTGAGCCTGTGTAGTTTCTTGAGATGGGGTGTGATGTGGGTCCTTCTGGGGAGGTCAAGTATGAGTGTGTCACTGAGTTTTGAATTGTCTGGAGTCTCTTCAGGAGGCATGCAGTGATTCCTACATAGAATCTGTTTCTTTAGTCCAGTCTGCTGGTGATGAAGGCCTGCGTGACGGTCCTTCTGGTGTTTACTGGACACTGGTTTGGATACTGGACAAAGCCACCGGAGAATTGGCCATTGTAGGAAGACATTGCTCTGTGAGACGTCTCCCAGCAGAGACAGAAGGAATGCAGCTTGCGCATTTACCTTCAACAACCTCACGCAGTATAAAAATAATATCAAATGTGTGAAATATCCACCCTAGAGAAGATGCTAGTGGGCAGCTATCCTGTATAACAAAAATATTTGAATACATCTTTTTGCTTCAAAATATTCTCGTTTGTGACACTTGACATATCAGGTGTCTCTTTCACAGAAAGGGCTCTTACAGTGCACTGCTGACATTAAACTTGCTGGGTAGACTGAACATTAACATGCGCGAATGTGCGCGGCGGGTGGTCAGATTGTCAATGGTAACGCACCTCAGGGAGCTCAGAAACTCTTCAATTATTTAGGGACATAATTCTTATTCCTTTTAATTAGAAAACATTGCCGCGTAAAAATACCACTAATAGAAACTGTCTGTAACTTCAGTCTAGGGAGCATCTTGTAAATGATAACCGTTTTCCTTATAAGCATATGCTTATGCACAACGAATTCCCCAGAAAGTTTTATAACTTATTCTTTTCTTTTGTACCGTGGCAAAAGAACTAATAGCCATGCAATAAATTAAAAGTGCAATTAATTACGCCGCCCACGCACATAAAAAACACAATCTGAGAGAAAATAGATTTAAAGAAGCCAAAGAATGCATTTCATGTAATAAAATGAATATTACTGTAATGTTACTTTGAAACTAATTCGACCATTCTATAAAGGATGCTCTGCGAAAAAGGAAATTGTTATACTTACTCGCGCTGCCGAACCAAAAGTGATGGGCGTTAAAGGCATTTGCAGAGCTTTTCTCATAGTGACGGCAGACTTAATGGAATTAGTCACGTGCTAATGTTCTTACGGACCTAGTGCCACCTGTTTTAGGACATTCTTAACTTTAGACCACAGATAATTGCTGCTTATGCCTCATTGCCCACCATATTGTCTACTCGCGAGCATTGCTACCACTGGTCCCATATCCTCTTGCATCTTATGAATTTCATTTCAGCCATCGGAGGTTCACAATATGAGGACTGAGTTGGGTCCCAAAGGAAAGTAGGTCCTGATCTCCAGACTATGGCCATTGTGGTTCTCCTACAGACCATTTCCTTCAGAGGCCTGCAAGAAAACACCACCAAATACAGCCACTCCATTTGGCCACCAGCCTGTACAGGAAGATGGGAGGGATCAGTGCAGTCCCCTGACTCTGCCCTCTCACAAATTGTTAATGTGAGGGGTTTGACCGTGTAAAGGTGTCATGCTAGAGGTGTTCCTACAACCCCAAAAAGTAAGCGATTGTGTAGGGGCATCAGGAGAGTGACTTTCGGTGGCAAATTAAAAGATGAATTTCAGCTCTATGTAGATCTTGTATTTCAACCCAAAATGGGCACGAAAAGACAACATCATTCTCCTGCCGGCTATGCAATTACCACAGGGAATCCTGGTTACATCTTCTATGCTGCTGCCCCAAGTTGGCCAGCGATCGCCATTGTTTGCTACGTCCGGCCCTAAGGGATATGGGGCTCAGAACCTGCAGGGAGGCCTCGGAATGGTGCTTCTCAGAAACTACTACCTGCTTACTTGCTAGAGTTGGCAAGTTTACTCATCAAATTAGAATTGCACTTAACTCCCAGCAACAGACTTCAGATTCCATGGTCGCAATCAATCAGTAATTAAACTAGCTGGTGCCCTAGCCCTGACGGATGTCACTCAACCCAGGGGCTCTCAGCACGGACAAACGGATCACAAAGAGAGTGTGGGGCCCAGTAGGGGGCACATCAAGTACTTTTATCAATGACAACCGATATTACGGAGGGAATGACCCCGATGGATTTTATATAACCATTGATCCTTACAGGACTAAGCAAAAATTGGTGTGAAAAGGGGTTCATCCCACATTTTAATTCATTTTAATTTGAAGTCTTAAAAGGACACAAAGCAGTAAACAGAGCCCATGCAGGCATGGTGCATTTTTACTTCGAATGCCGTGAAGCTCCTAGGGGGAGGGCGGACGGGAGGGGGGGCGTTGCTTATGTATTTTATACTGTAAAGATTTTAAGTAATCGTACGGTTAATAAAGTCTATTCTTCCTCAGCTCTTTGTAACCAAGAATTTTGTTAAAAAGATTCCTTAGAGGTTAGGTGGTGTAAAGCAATTCCATCATACAAGTACAGGCACCTGTGATTGAACAATGAACAAGTTAGTCTGTGTTGCAACTGACACTTTCTCTGTATTAAGTTGATTATGTTTTGAGAATTCCCCAACATTGTGTTTTCTTTTTTTTAGAGTTTTATATAGCGCGAACTAGACCCGAGACATTGGGTATCAGAGCGCTTTACATGAGCACCAGTTTCGTCACAGATAGACACATTCATTTTTGTTAGGCACGGGGAGATTAAGTTAATTGCCCAGAATCACAGGATGTTGAGCGTCGTTGCAGAGACTCGAACCCGGTTCCCCAGCTTCGAGGTCGACCACTCTAGCCGTAAGGCTACATCCTCTCCCCTTGTGTTAATTAGCTATAACCAAAGAAGACTAGAGTTCCAAAGAAGAATAGAGTTCCAAAGAAGAATAGAGTCGATAAGGGGATCGTTTCTGACAAGGGATGGCACAACTTTATTTTGATGTTGAAGAGAGAGGTTTACTGGATTAACTGCATAAAAGGTAGAGGGCAACAGGTAAGTAAGGGATGCCAACCGGGTTGAACACTCATTGTAAGAAACTGGGTTCTTGGTTGAGCGGGTGTGTGAACCCATATCAAGCAACAGCCATAATCCATTTCTGGGTGAACCACAAAAGTCACCAAATTAAACTGTGCTTAACCCTCAGGTAACTTGGCACAAAAACAGTCAGGTTTATCTTAGAGGCAACATGTAAAATATTTATGCAGCACACAAACCATTATAAAGTGAAAACATAACACAGGAAAAATCCCACACCGATTTAGAAAAATAAAGTAAAATCTAATAAAGTATTTGGCAACAAAATGAGAACAATTCAGTCATTAGAACCGGATACATGCAATTTCAAAGATTTAAGGTTAGTGCAAAGACTAAAAGCACAAAGCGGCACTAACGTTTATCTGGTCATGTGAGACGGGGTGAAAGTCACAAGTTCAGGCCGACAGCAATTGAGCACGGCCCGGAAACAGGAAGCAGGTTAGTCCCACTGAAACAGTTTCCTTCTAAAGTCCAGGGCGGAGAGTTCCGTTCGTGGTGGAAGAAGCCGCGAAAAGCAGGGGGAGAGTCATAGATGGTCATCAGTGTAGCACGAAGGGCAGGCCAGGCATCATGGACTGTCATAATTGTAGCGCAAGATCCTGTCGGGCGTGGCAGATAGACATTGCTGGAGATTTGCGTTGGCCGTCACTGCCTGCTGTAGATGCTGTAGCACAAAGTGCAGATCTCGCATTGACGGCTGTCGCTGGTGGTCGTTGTAGCACGAAGAGTCAGGTTCACCAGTGCTTTACATTGGCGGGCGGCACAGTTGGCAAGATCTTGGTGCAAATGGACTTTTTCGGGTTCGCAAAGACCCCAAAACCTCAGGATTCTTCAAGGAGAAGCTCAAATGATGCCATACCAATGACCCAACACCTAGGAGGCATCTCTTGCGGATCAGGAACTCACTACAGCAGAGGCCAGCAGAGCTCAGGCAAGTACAGTTGCAGGTCCATGCAGGTCCAGTTGCAGCAGGTCAGCTTGGCAATTGCAGTGGGGCCTCTAGAGCTTATTTTGTCCCTGTAGCTCAGAACAGGAGGTCAGCCAGCTGACCCTTGGAGTACTTCAGCCTGGGATGAAGGGTGCAAATCCAGTCTTCCATCTCAGATAGAAGGGCTGGTCTCCCAGTGATGAGTAAAACGAACAAGGCAGCATGGCAGTCCTTCTTCTGTAGTATCAACAGGTCTAGGAGTGTACTGACCAGTGGGTCCGGGGGTTCCCTTTTAATACCTGGTGCCCACTTTGAAGTGGAATAAACTTTTGGAGCTTTACCCCTATAGAAATGTGTATTGCTTCCCTGCCCTGGTCTCAGCCTGCCTGGGGACAGGATAGGCTAGTGTGAAGGGCTTTGTGTGTGAGCTAAGCCAGTGCCTTTGAAGAGCAAGTGTGGTAGGTGACAGCTTCACCCCTCCATCACACCAGGGTGGCCCATATTGCCGAACACATAGATGCTCTATTGTAATGCTGTTTGGTAGGAATACTCAAAGGCCAACTGCCAACTACACTTAGTTAAGTGACCCAGGAGCAGGCTGCAGGCACAAATGGTTAGGGCAAGAAAATGCCAACTTTCTATAAGTGGCATTTTCAGAATTGTGACTTAAAATACGACGTTAACATTAAAGAGGGTTTTTAAATTATAATTCCTTAGACACCAATCATGACATTCCTAGCTTCCCCCACACAAAGGTTTCTCTTATTAAAAATAATAAGGTAACCCAATGTTATCCTATGGGAGCGGTTGGCCTTGCAGTAGTGAAAAGCACATTTAGGAGTTTGTCACGACCAGGACATGTACAACTTAAAAGCCTAACCTTTTCAATACAACACACCTTGTCCTATGGGCTGTTTAGGGCCTACCCTAGGGGTGACCTATATGTATTAAAATGTAACGTTTAGGCCTGGCAAAAGGTTTATTTTAGTATGAGAGGTCCAGGACAATACTGTTTCCTGGATACAGAGCGCACTAACCATCAAGGTCCGTAGGCCAAAACTTAATAAGTTATAAAATTCAAGATAATGAATTACATACACAAAACTTATGAGGCTTCAACAAATTAAATCATTTATATGTTTCAATAAATGTTCTTGAACAGAAATTCATTCAACGAGAAAGTAGACAGCTGTATCTTGAATCAAACCAGTTCAATCCCAATGTATTTCGGGTGTGTGGCACCCTTCTTCAGGGGACACTGCAAAAACAATATATATGTTTGGTTTCTTTATACCTCTAATCATATTGAATAACATCGTCATCTTAAACTTTTAATGCACTCCAAAAAACAACAGTGGTATTTATTGAAACATACAAACGATTTAATTTGTTGAATTCTCATAAGTTTTGTGTATGTAATTGATTATCTTGAATTTTATAACTTAATAAGTTTTGGCCCACGGGCCCTAGTTAGTGCACACTGTATCCAGGAAACTGCGGTGCCCTGGACCTCTCATAGTTGATTCACGGGGACAGGCAGGCTCCGTCACAGAGTAGCACACAGAACCTCAACATATTGTTAAACCTCCTTATACTGAGTGCATTGTGTCATCTCTCATTTTAAAAGGTTTATTTTGCCAGGTCAGAATTGCAGTTTGAAACTGTGCATACAGGCTGCAATGGCAAGCCTGAGACATGTTTAAAAAGGCTACTTAAGTGGGTGACATAATAAGTGCAGCAGGCCCACTTGTAGCATTTAATTTACAGGCCCTGGGTACATTTAGGACCACTTTACTAGGGTCTTAAATGAACCAATTTGGTGTAAGCCAATGTTACCATGTTTAAAGAAGAGAGCACAAGCACTTTAGCACTGGTTAGCAGTGGTAAAGTGCACCGAGTCCTAAGGCCAACAAAAACAAATTCAGCAAAAGAGGAGGGGTGAAGGCAAAACATTTGGAGTATTATCACACAAGGATGCCAGGTCTAACACTCACAAATACAGTGGCATTTGTAAGGCTTACCACTTTCAGCAGCAGTCGTTGGTTTGACTAGCGTTAAGCAAACCTGGATTCTAATTGAGAGCCCCAGGATGCCACAGAAAACTCTCCGGACATAAGCTAGAAGAAAGAGGAAATACACAAACGCAGCAACACAGAGCCAGGGAGCTTAAAGAGAACAACCAATAATAACTATAAAGGAGGACAATAACAAACATGAGAGACAGGAAATGAGTATGAACTCCTGACACGTTGCCAGGCAAAGGCTGTGTCTATGAAAGGTCTTAAATACTGCTATGCCACTAGTCAACTGCAAGTGCTCCAAAATCAGGTGTAAATAACTGAACTTTCTGGTGACTAGTGATCTAGTGTTTCCACTCTCTTTAGTTCCTGTGACCTGTCTTTCACACTCTCCAACCCCTGCACACCGTATGCCTGATTGTGTGTTTGTGCTTTGCCTGAATCCCCTCTGGCGACACCCCCGCCCCAGAAGTACTGCTGGGTCAAGATTTCAGGAATGATGTTCATGGAACCTCTTCACTAATTAGAGTCAAGCTGCAGGCTCCCATGACATTTTAGTTTTATCATACTGCTTCCAGGCCACCAGATATTGCAATGGGCATTGATTGATAAGTAAGTTAATGATTTCCTCCACCTCACATTCTGGAGATCAATCTATTAAAAATGATGGGGTTTACTGACTACATCTAAAATGACATTCACGATTCAAGATATAGAATACTCGCTGTATGTCCCAATGTGTGGGTAGTGACAATTATTTGGCTGAATTTCGCACCTTTCTGTGAAAGAGCATATAATTAAGGGTGTAAACTTGGAGTGTGAGCCGGGAATGGTTAGATAATACCAAACCTTACCCTTTTGCTGATGGTTAGATGCCTTTCTTTGGTGTTTATTTGCAAAGAGTTTATATGCATATTTAGCCAGCTGGTGTTAATCAAGTGTTTTCTGGATGATTTGAAGTCTTTCCAGGAAGGTAGTCACAGAGGGAACAGTGAATATAGTGATCTTCTGTGATAACACCTGAGGATAACATCCTTATGATCAAAAAAAGCAAGATCTCCCATTGATGAGTATAATGAGTTGTGGCATACAAACTCTGGAAAAGGCACCCACCAGTACCAGGCAGTTTGATGATCCTAAAAAGCATCATAGATATTGTTGAAGGGACTGATTTTACCCTTTCTCTTTGTCCATCTGTCTGCCTGTGGTAACTGATGGATTTAAAATGCCTTATACTCACTTTTCTTATAAGTTATTTTAAAAAATCACTGCAAACTCGGTCCCTCTATATGTGCTTAGCATTTCTGGAAAGCCATGTAGATGGAAAGGTGGGATGAAAATGCATGCTTATTCAACTGCTATAGCAGGACTTTTGAGAACTCACTGAAAACTCTGTTAAAATGGATTGGGAGTGCTAGCTGCCAGTGTCCATCTTTTAAAACAAGGACCACTACTGCACAGCTGGGGTGAGAGGCCCTGGGAGGGCTGCACATGAATATGTGCGCACACATGTGACCATGTGTGTGCAGGCTTGAGTACCTATCCAACTCAGCCTGATATGTGTGCGTGGGTAGCCTGTCACAGAATGCACACTTCATGGATTGGTGTTGACCTGGTGCAGGCCTCACAAAGTGAGTGAGCATTTATAGTGTAGCTGTAGTGCTTATTTGAAAAGAGATTATGCTTACTTTTTTTTTTTTTTTTTTTTTAGTCCTCATACGCCATAAGATATCTCCAGAGCCAGTATGTTTCTCATCTCTGTGGCCCCCTGAAAGTACTTTGGCACCCACCAGAGAGCTCTGATCTATATGGATGCACTTTACACAGATCCACTCAAACAGACTTCGTTCCATCCTTCTCACGATCCGCCTCTGGAACTAATCCGAGTGGTAAAGTAACTCTATGTAAGGCATAATCATAGGACATTAGAGTTTTTCAAGCCAAGCCACACACGGAGTCCAAATATCTTTGTTATTTTTTTTTTTACGAATTGCTCTGTCCAATTTCAAAGTATATCTAATAGATCTAACCCAATCTAAAAAGGTCGGAGGAGAGCTTTTAATCCACCATTTACAGATTTCTCTCCTGGCAAGTAAAATAAGATAAAAAAATAATTTGTTTTCAAATAATGTTAACAACTCATAATTTGGGAGAATGCCAAAGAATACTATCATTATGCTCACCTGGATATCAAAACCAAATAAGGCTACCATACCTACAGTGATCAAGCGCCAGAACTGCTGAAGCACTGGACAGTTTAGAAACATATGGACATCATCAGCTTTGTCCTGCTGACATTTTGGACAACAGGGAGTTGCACCTTTCGCGAATTTTGAAAGTTTTAATAGGAGACCAATATACCCTGTGGAGAGAAAAAAGATGATTTCTCCTTAAATTGGCAGTATTAACAGTGGTGTATAGTAAATCATAAGATACTTGCCATAGTTCTTCTATGTTGGATCCCGGCAAGTTTTCTCCCCACAACTGGGATGGAAGAATAAAGTCACCGTCCACCAGATCAATCAGCTTCCAGTATAAATTGGCCACATCCTTCTTGTCTCGCTTTTTCATGCACAAAACTGTCTCAAATTCATTTGAAGCTCCGAACGCTGTGCCAATCGTCTGTATCCAACTCTTCATCTGTATATATTTAAATTTCGATATACTGCTATCCGTTATGTTCTTAAGCGTGTCCCATGATAGTACGGTCCCTTCTGGACATAATTGAGTCCATAATGTTAAACCAGCTACTTTCAACGGTAACACCAAAGAGTCTTTAGTCCACTCAGGTGAACCTGGAGAGTTCCAAATGGGCGCCAAGGCACTAAAGTAGGTGATATTTAGGAGCTTCCTAACTTTAGACCAGGTAATGGCCATATCCCTCAACACCTTTAAACGTACTTTTTTGAAAAAACGGGGGTCTCCAAATTTATATATGAAAGCATGGTCTCCTCCCTCTATATCAGAAAGCATCACTTTAAACATTCTTCCTATTTCCGAGTCGTCTGGTTCGGTCATAAGCATTTTCCCTACTCTCAATAAGAATACCCATGCATAATAAAGCAAATCTGGTGCGCATAAACCTCCCTTGTTTTTCCTCCTCCTTAGTTTCTTCCATGAAATTCTTATCCCCTTAGAAGCCCATATAAAGGTATTTATTTTTGCCTGGAGTTTCCTTAACGCCTCCTCCTTAAAAGCTAATGGGATATTTTGAAATAGGAATGTGAGTTTAGGTAAAAGCATCATTTTTATTATGTTTATTCTTCCTATTAGAGTTAGTGGTAAATAGGCCCAAACCTTTAATAAGTTAGAAACTTCCTTTTCAATTCTGCCAAAGTTTGTGTCAATTATATCCTCAATATTTTGAGTAATTCTGATACCCAAATACCTTATCTCATTCTTCATTATAGAAAGACTAACATCCAGATTCCAGGCCATGCTCTCAGTTTTAGACTCATTAATCTCATATCCTGAGAACCGACCAAATTGTTGTGCTAAACTGTATATTGTTGGTAAAGCCGTAACTAAATCTGAGGTGTATATCATCATATCATCCGCATATAATGCAACCTTTTTTCCCAATTTTTATATTTAAATGGGGATATGACAGTATGCTTCCTTATTCTTTCCGCAAGGGGCTCAATATATAAGTTAAAAAGCAATGGTGACAGGGGCATCCCTGCCTTGTCCCCCTATGTATAGCGACCGCCTCTGAAAGGGTCCCATTCACCAAAATTCTAGCTGTTGGTGTTTGGTATATCGAGAAAATTGCCCTACAAAAATTCTCTCCTAGATTGGAACCTTTTAATACATGAGCCAAATAAATCCAATTGACGCGATCAAACGCCTTTGTTGCATCAAGAGTAACAATACCCATTGGTAATTTGTATGTTGTTACTAAATCTATGGCTCCAACCAGATTATATACTAGATCTTGGATACCCCTCCCTCTAATAAAACCTTTTTGATCGTGGTGTAATAAGTCACCTATGACTCCATTCAATCTCTCTGCCAAAATCTTGGCAAAGATTTTATAGTCCAAATTCAGCAGAGAGATTGGTCTATACGAGTCGCACTGATTAGCTGGTTTAGATGGCTTTAAAATCAGTGCGACAGTGGCTTCATTCCAAGAGGGAGGCATCCTCCCACCTTTTTCAAAGATGTGAGAGAATAACTTGTGAAGCACAGGCGTAAGAACCTCCTCCAATGCCTTATATAATTCTGCCGGCAGGCCATCCGGCCCTGGCGCCTTACCCTTTTTCCCTGAATCAATTATTTTTTTAATTTTACCTGGATTGATCGATTTATTCAAGTTACTAGACTTTTCTTCATTAATTGTTTTTAAAGGGGCTTTATCAAGCCAGGCCTCAATCAACTTATGCTGTGGGGTAAAATCCTCACTGTATACCTTTCCATAATATTTATAAAAAGCTTCTTGAATATCAGTAGGGTTCTCAAGTATCTTTCCAGAGGATTCACAAATAACTTCTTTTATGTTGTTTCTTACTAGTTCTTGTCTGGTCTTCCAGGCTAAAAGCTTCCCACAGCCTTCCCCATATGCTTACTTTCTTATACGTTATGGTCAAAATAGGCACCAAAATACAGTTTCCCCCTAGTTAGGCCTACAGGCTAGTGTGATAAACTGATTATAAAGTAAAAATGGATCCCGAGTGAAGACTCAATGTCACTTTTTTATTAGCTGCACTCCTTCCGATACTTGAGGATTTGTCATATTTCCTGACTCAGCTTCTATTTAGATTCTAGGCTCTTTTCCCACGCTGCCCAAGTTAATTGCCCTGCTGGCCACCTGGAGGTTCAAATGCTTCCCCACACAATACAGCCGTTTGCCAGTGCCTGTCCTGGGAAACAAAAGGGTGGGGGCCAAATTTGCATGTGATTAATACTTTTTACACTGCACTAGGCCTGGGAAGGCTCATCCCAGGAGCAAAAAGAGGAAAGGTTAGAGAACTGGAGCCATTTACAGGAGGTGCTCCCCTTTGAAATTTTGGAGGGAAGGGAGCAGACAGGTGTGGCAGTTAGGGGCTGGGCTTAGGCTCTCAGGGATGGTATTACAAGAGACCACTTCAAGTTGCCATCTTGAAATGTCCAAAAATGCGGTGTAGGAGGGTTGGAACAGGGGTGGACTCATGATGTGTTATTCTAGGATTGAATAGAGGTGCCTACATTCTGGAACTTTTTTTCCCCACTTAACAACCTCTGCACAGAGGAGAGAAAGAGAAAGACAAGATGAATTTCTTTGGACTCTGCGAAGAAGACCCTGGTTACCCTAGACTTAGACTGGAAGGGACCATGTTGTTTCACCTCTCCAGGGTCAGTGGCACTAGCCCCTTACACACTCTGAGTGGCAGCAAAGAGATGGAGCTGCTGGGGACCCTGGTTGAGAAGGGGTCCCCTGGGATTTCCTTGTGTGGGTACCCCTCCTCAGAGAATATCCCCCTAACTTCTTCTAGAACATTAGTGTCTTTTAAGAGGCCAAAGAGGCTATGAAGTTTGAAGAGTGCAGGTTATTCTGACTTAGGGACTGTGAGGTGCTACAGCAGATGGACCTAGAATGAGGAGTAAACAGGCGCTGGGCAGAAGACAGGTTTTTGGCAGGGAGCTAAAGGGCAGGAGGGCTGGCGATGAGGGAAAGCAGTGAGAAAAACAATATCCAGAAAGAAAATGTAAATTTAGAGGTAAGGAGGATTGAGGAAATCACTCCTGCCACCAGGAGCAAAATGAGACAAGAATCATCCAAATCAGCCAAACAGTGCCAGAGAAAACAGAAGAGGAAGTGCAGTCCTCCCAGGCGACAGTGTCCAGCTGGGACGCAAGTAACATTTGCATCTTGGTTCTTAAGCTACCCCCAGGGAGGGCCATAGGTCCCGGGTTCAGCGCCAGAAAAGAAACATGGAGGACAGGAGGGGGTATGCATGGGGCCCCTCCCAATGAGGCTCTTATTCCAGAGGGCCCTCAGTTCTCAGTAACCAACACCGATGACAACAAAAAAACAATGAGCAATGCTGCACTCTTTTTCTGAAATGTCCCCCGGGAGCCCGATCTTCCGGAGACTGAAATAGAAGGTCTTGATGCTCCCGGGGAAGTCCAGATTCTGTGGAGCAGAGTCAGATGCTCCCCTGTACCTATTTGCCAGTGTGGAGAGGGGCCTGATCTGCTGTTACTTTAGGAGAAGAGAGACTTCCGCACCTACCCTGTTGAGTCAGGCTGGGCTGATGGAAGCCAACAGGGGCCATGAGGGCCTAGGGCTCCCATTGCAGCCCCCAACAAAAATAAAGAATGTGGTGCCCCCGCTGGAACCTAGGCAACCATTAAAAAAAAAATGAGAAAAAAAAGGAAGGCAGATTTCCCTGCAGTAGCTCCATCAAAGGGCTGCTGTGGCACCACTCAGCTGGAGCACCCCCATAAGTCCTTCCAGAAGGTTGAATGTGTTCTGGGAGTTGCCAGGACTGCAGCAACTTCCACAGGAGTGGCCCTCAAAAGTTCCTAAAAATTCAGTCTCCCGTTGGGACGAATAATTGAGCACGGGAAAAGTTTTGCTTAGAGTCACTAAGGGGTCGATTCCGATTCGGGCCGGAAATTTCTCCGACCGAGCCGGACCCGGAGAGATTTCCGACCGAATCGGACCCGTGCAGTCCGACCGAACGAGTACGATGCGTCCGTATGTTATCGGACTCGAGTCGGTCGGACTCCCATTGAAGTCAATGGGAGCCGGTCGTACAACGCGTACGCGGGCTCCCATTGACTCAATGGGTGCGAGAGTCGGACAAGGGCGCCCCCTACAGCGGGTGCGCGGCGAGCGATTCGCGCCGTACACGCACAGGTAGAGGGGACCCATGGGTCCCCCTGTGTGCGACTCGCGCGGCTACGCAGTACAGGGGGTCCGACACGGACCCCCAAAGTACAGCTCCGACAGCTCTTACGAGCCGGAGTGCGCGGCTCGGTCGGACTGCTCGCGGCGCGCATCGTACTTACCCGGCCGGGAAACGTCTCCATTGCGCGGTGCGAGTCGAGTCCGAGCGAGTCGGTCGGAGCGGTTCGAGCCGGGAGCGAGTCGGTCGGAGCGGTCGGGACGCCCGGACGAGTCGGTCGGCGATTTCGCATCGTACTCGCTCGGCCGGACCCGCGTACGGTTCGGTCGGGAAACAGGGCTCCGAATCGGATCCGGTAAAGCCGAATCCGATTCGGAGCCCTACCGGCCGAGATCGGAATCGGCCCCTTAGTGTCAAGCACTCTTGGAGCTGGGCTTTTAGCACAAAAGCTCTGTAGGTGGGTCATAAGGCTGCATTGCAGCATGTATAAAAATAGAAGAAAGACTCATACACACTGTTAATCGTTAATTGAAATGCTTAATGAGTTAACACTAACTCCTATGTATTTATACAAGTCACTGAAATGCTTTATTGACAATGACAAGTTAACACTGACTCACTGTACCTATTAATGAAGATCATTTAAATGCTTTATTTACAACGATAAAGTTAACAGTGACTCATTATATTGTTGCGAAACTACGTCTATAAGCTAAGTTTTACAAGGTATGCCTTTCCCGCCCACGGCTGCTTATACCAATGCTTGAGTGTGAAAGTCCTGGGGCCATATTACAGAAAGTGCCCCGGGCGCAAAGGCATGCGCGCCTACTTTGTGCACACCCGGGGCACTTTGGTATTACAGAAGGGGGCGCAGACACTTATTCAGCCACCTTCTGTAATCAGGGCCGTAGCCAGCAGTATATAGTTTGAGGTGCACTGCCCCCAACAAAGACAAAGTGCACGTGGAGAGGAGAGGCAGGCTGGAAGCGGTAGCATTTGAAAAAGTGCTGTATTGACAGTAATATTTTAAAGCACAAACATATTTTTTATGCTGTTCTTCCTTCTTAGAAGTGAAAAAGGGTGATAAATAGCACATTTTAAAGCATGTTGGTCAGAACTGAACATAGTTCAAAAACATCCACACAGGAAAGGTAGAAAAAAAATACCCTCATAGAACAAGTGGGAACGTTAGTGTCAAGTGCTGCACGTAATAGCACATTGGGCCAGTAAACTTGGTCAAAACCTGATAAGGTTTAAATGTAAGGAGGTTTGGAATGTCTCCCGCAACGGACTCTTATCAAGAGTTGTGGCATATGGAACCTCACAAATCAAATGGAATCAATCACATTAGTAAAAAGAAGACCCACTTTAAATACAGTTTTATAGAGGATTTGGTGATTCTCCCCTCAAGGATAGTTTGAGAAAATTGTTTGCCAGTGACACATTTTGAAATACAATTGTCAGTACATTAATATTAAAGAAAATTGGGTAGCATTAACAAAATTTTCATAGGTCAGGTTTGGCGTTAGTACTTTAAGGAGTCAGAGGGTAAAATATATGTACAATGGTTGGTTTAAAGAAATGTTGGCAAAAATCATCATATCACCTTGGATATAGTTTATTAAAAATGGAACTAAGATTGATAGGCACAAATGTTTGGAATTGATGCTCAGTAGTGCCAGCCAGCACTGAGGGTGCCATTATAAGAATTATGACCTAGTCAGCCACCATGTATTCCTACATAGATTGTCATAGATCTTCACCAACCTCTGTTATTTTTGTGAAGAAAGATACACTTAACAATACATTACAGCTCCAAATTCCCCCACATCGGCACAGTATAGCTCCAAATTTGGTGGAAACATATAAACACAAGGCCTAAGGCCAAATGTCCACATGCGCAGAGGAAGTTGCACATTTTAGTTCTCCTCACAGATCTGCCCCAATATGACTACAATGATCAGTGCATCCCGAACTGATAAACAAACTCCTTCAGTGCACTAAATATAACAAGATTCAAGGCAAGATAGAATAAAAATTTAACAGGTAGAAAATACTAAAAACAGTATGGGGCCGATTCTGATGCGGGTTGGAAAAGCTTCCCGACCGAATCGGTTGGGAAATGGTGTCCGACCCACTCGGATCGGGAAAGTCCGACCGGCGGAGTAGGATGCATCCGGATGCTTCCAGATACGATTTGGTTGAACTCCCATTGACTTCAATGGGAACATTTGTTCCTAACCGCATAAGAATTGGGCCCTCGGTCGGGAAGACACGTTCCCGATCCGATTTGGAAGGAGCAAATGCCGTTAGGAGGCCTTCCTAACCGTATCAGAATTAGGCCCTCGGTCGGGAAGCTTTTCCAACCCGCATCAGAATCGGGCCCTAAATGTTTACATTCAAAATGCTAGAGAAGTGGCAGCTGCTGATGTTACAAACTATTGTGGTGTAAATACTCTCGCCTCAGGTAGCTCAGAGCGAGGGAGGGTACCCAACTTCCCCATCCTTCATCTACCCCATCCCGATAGGACCAAAAAGTGCATTTTATAAATACTTTACAAGTATATTGGTTTTAAAGGCATAGATTTTGAAGGACCACTCATGAAATATTTCAGTTCTTCCATGGTGTGACAAGCAAGTATGGCACAACACCTGGGTGTTTGTAGTTTACCTGCACCAAAAAACATGGAGAAAAAAATCATGCATTTTACTGTCCGGTTTACGTAAAAATGTACAGAACACTGTAAGGTGTAGATGCATTTTAGAAACTGCAAATTCAAAGGGCAAATTAATTATTATAGCATTTTATTTGCTTCTGTTTTTCACTTACTTACACTTTCCCATCTGCCCTTTCCAAATCAACTACACAAATCTCACAATCTCAAGCTGTAGAAAGCATAGCTACACATGTTACAGACTTGCAGAGCTGTACACTTTGCAGACCTTCGTAATTTACAGATGCAAACAACCTCACAATAGAGCTACTGCTTAGGTTACAGAGCCTTACAGGTGAGGCCAGTACACATTACACAAATCATACAAGCTACGGTGTCAAAAAGCAGTTATGATTATAAATCTAATTTAAGTTGTAAATATATATTTAGATAATAAAACTTACATTGAGGCACAGTATTTTAGGTTTGCATCTGAAACCGAGGAACGCAAAAATCAGATGTAGATGCATAATGTCTAATTTAAGCCAAAAAGTGTATTGTAATACATTAGCTTCATAGATGGGGATCTGCATTCTAGAAGTGTTGCAAAGGGGGTGGCCGGCGCGATCCAAGATGGCCGCCTGATTCGGAGCTCCGCATTGCGTCGGACATGCCGTTTCGATTCTAAGCGGTTCTCACCCGCTTTTCTTCAGCAAAACCGGATGCTTCGTGGGAGGAACATCTGGTGACCCACAAAATGTTCCTGTAATACTTTTAGTGGCCTCCTGCTCAATGTGACGTCGTGCATCTTCTACAGCCTCTCTCCGGCCGCCATTTTGAATAGTTTCCTGACTGGAAATCTTTGCGTACAATATTGGAAATTTCTTCAGGTACAATATTGGAAATTTCTTCAGATACTTATTGTTTGGTACCTATTTCTAACTGCGTAAACCTTACTTTCGCCGCTGACTGAACTTTCTGGTTCTCCTCATCTGCATTTAAAGACCTACTTCATCTGTGCTAATTGGTCTCTTTTCTCAGGAGAATTATCATTATTTTGGTACCTTTGATTTACTTTTTAATGCTCAGCTAACCTTGTGTATCTCTTCTGGTACATGGGCAGAAGTAAAAAACTTTTGCATTTAAATAAAAAGCTCTCTCCTGGCTTGCCCTTATCGTAGTCTTCTTCCCCTAATGCCCTGGTGGATTATCTACATACTCCTGTTACTATGGCTCAATCAAATTTGTCTAAGGCAGTTTCTTCACCCATTGCTCCACCTAAACTTCAGTCGCCCGCTCCTGCAAAAAAACGACTTAAGCAGGATCCTCCTTCTCCTCCGAAGACTATTCTTCCTGTATCATTGGATATTATCTTGGAAGAAATAAGGGCTCTGAGACCATTTGTAGAGGAAACCAATACTTGTTTGCAGGACATGGACATTAAATGGTCATCACTTGATTCCAGGATTTCGATAGTGGAACAACAAGTTAGTGATGTTCAGACTTCTTCTACAAGAATTTCATCTTTGGAGAGAGACATTCTGCTCTTAAGGAAATCTGCTGAAGACCTTGAAAACAGGAACAGATGCAATAACCTTCGTTTATATGGCCTGCCGGAGGGCATTGAGGGAGGAGACCCGGTGGCCTTCTTCTCTCCCTTTCTGCCGAAACTTCTGGACTTATCTTCATCAACGTCTCTGAATATTCTAAGAGCGCACAGATTGGGCCCTTGCCTATCTTCTTCTTCCACACTCTCAAAACCTCGTGGTGTGATACTCTTATTCCTGCAATTTACTGACCTTCTACAAGTTCTAAACGCAGCCAAGAGTAAGAAACAACTATCTTGGTCAGGAGCTAGACTATTTTTATCCCAGGATGTTTCTACAATAACTGCCAAGAGACGGAAAGAGTTCCTTGAACTTCGACCAGCTCTACACACTTTAGGTGCTCGATATGGCTTATTTCATCCCTGCTTGTTCAAGGTGACTTTTCAAAACCATACTTTTGAAGAACCTGCGGACTTTCAGAAATTCATCAACTCTCACTCTGCGACTTCCATGGAGACTGCTGGTCCCTCATTTAATACTTGGCTTTTTATCTTGTGGCTAATGCTATCTTATTTTTAAGCATTATGTTTTACTTCCTTTACAGGTTGTTTTCTGATGATTTTTTCCTATTAAGTCACACATTGTTTCCTTTGTTATTATTACAGCTCATCTGATCTACTTCACATTCCCATTTTCTGTTTATTTGGCTTCCCGATGTGATGCGTTTACCTCCATTGGTCGTGCTATCTGTAGTGTTTGTCGCCAGTCCGTTTTCCTTTTTTTTGTACTCTTTGAAAGGTATGTATTGCAGTTGTCAATTTTTGTTTGACATGTACTGCCTTCTCTTTTTGTATCTTTTTCTCCCTCTTTCCTTTTCTTGTTTTCCTTTTCTAATCTGTTTTCTTTGGCTCTTACTCTATCCTTTTTCTTCATCCTTACTTTGCCTACTACTTTTCTTATACTACTTTACTATTGTTAAATTTATTGTTACATATATAATGTTATTTTCTTCCGTTCAGAGTTGTTTCATGGAACGTAAAGGGTTTTATTAATCCTATAAAGAGGCAGAGAATTATTTCCCATCTAGCCTCCTACAATCCTGATTTAGTTTTATTACAAGAAACTCACTTGACAGAGACTGAAGCTCTTAAGCTTAAACGTAATTGGGTTGGCTTAGTTCTTGTTTCTCCCACAAATACAAAGAAGAATGGTGCCATTATTTTATGTCATAAAAAGTTGAAATGCTCTGTTATTACACAAGACATAGACACTGATGGTAGATGGATATTGGTCAAACTACTTATTAATAACATTTCTTTAACCCCTTCGCTGCTAGGCCTTTTCCCCCCCTGTGCTAAGCCTTTTTTTGGCTATTTGGGGTAGTTTGCGCTTGGGCCCCTGTAACTTTTTGACCACATAAGGTATCCATGCCAAATTTGCGCCCTTTTTTTCCAACATCATGGGGATTCAAAAGGTACCCAAGGTGTGTGGATTCCCCTGGAGGGGACCCAGAAATTAGCCAAAATACAGCTAAATGTTGTTGTTTTTTGGAAAAATGGGAAAAAAGGGCACCAGATGAAAGCGTCTGTTTTTTGTCCTGCAAATGGTATCAAAAAAGGGGTTGTGGTGCTGAAATCACCATCTTCCCAGATTTCAGGGACAAGCAGACTTTTGTCATAAAACCAAAAATGTTTACATAGTTTTGGCATTTTTCTGGGACATAGCCTATTTTTGCTATTTTTTGTGCTTTCAACCTCCTTCCAATTAATGGTAGAAATGGGTATGAAAGCAATAATGGATCCTGGAGAGCTATACATTTAAAAAAAGTAGACAAAATTCTGAATTCAGCAAGGGGTTATTTGTGTAGATCCTTCAAGGTTTCTTCATAGAAACTAACTGTTAAATATAGGAAAAATTGAAAATTAGTTGAAAATAACAGCCATTTGTGTCAATGTTTTCACCTGTAACTTCTTCTAATTATGACAGCTGTATGAAAGCAATATACCGTTACATTTGCTGGACCTTGGTTGTGGGGATATATAGGACTTGTAGGTTCACCAAGAACCCGACGAACCCAGAGCCAATAACTGAGCAGCGTCTTGCAATGGATTTTTATTATGTACCGGGTATATAGCAATTATTTTGGGAAAATGTATCCATGGAAAAATTGGTATGAAAGACACCTATGTATTTCTGAAATGAGAACACAATATAGAGTTTAGAAACAGTAGATTTTTGCACATTTCCGAAATCGGGAGTACCCATACTAGCATGAGAATTATAGGTCATTTTTCAAAATTACTTCTTTTTTACACATTGTCTTTCATTTGGAAAGCAGAAATGCATCGAAAGTCAATAGGTAATAACAGTTGCTCTACAATTCTGAGTTCCCCTAAGTCTCCCGATAAAAATGGAACCTCACTTGTGTGGGTAGGCCAAGTGCCCGCGATAGGAAACGGCCCAAAACGCAACGTCGACACACCACATTTTCACAGTGAAAAATTACCCTTTTTTTGCAAAGTGCCTAGCTGTAGTTTTTGAACCCTAGCTCTGCCGGCACCTAGGGAAACCTAGCAAACCTATACATTTTTGAAAACTAGACACTCAGGGGAATCTAGGATGGGGTGACTTGACTGGCTCTCACCAGGTTCTGTTACCCAGAATCCCTTGCAAACCTAACAAATTGTCCAAAAAAACACATTTTCCTCACATTTCTGTGGTGGAAAGTTCTGGAATCTGTGGGGATCCACAAAATTCCACCCACCCCGCGTTCCCCAAAGTCTTCCGAGAAAAATGGTACCTCACTTGTGTGAGTAGGCCTAGTGCCCGTGACAGGAAACGGCCCAAAACGCAAGGTGGACACACCACATTTTCAGAGTGAAAAATGACCCTTTTTTTGCAAAGCGCCTAGCTGTAGTTTTTGAACCCTAGCTCTGCCGGCACCTAGGGAAACCTAGCAAACCTATACATTTTTGAAAACTAGACACCCAGGGGAATCCAGGATGGGGTGACTTGACTGGCTCTCACCAGGTTCTGTTACCCAGAATCCCTTGCAAACCTAAACAATTGTCAAAAAAACCACATTTTCCTCACATTTCTGTGGTGGAAAGTTCTGGAATCTGCGTGGATCCACAAAATTCTACCCACCCCGCGTTCCCCAACGTCTTCCAAGAAAAATGGTACCTCACTTGTGTGGGTAGGCCTAGTGCCCTCGACAGGAAACGGCCCAAAATGCAAGGTGGACACACCACATTTTCAGAGTGAAAAATGACCCTTTTTTTGCAAAGTGCCTAGCTGTAGTTTTTGAACCCTAGCTCTGCTGGCACCTAGGGAAACCTAGCAAACCTATACATTTTTGAAAACTAGACACCCAGTGGAATCCAGGATGGGGTGCCTTGACTGGCTCTCACCAGGTTCTGTTACCCAGAATCCCTTGCAAACCTAAAAAATTGTCAAAAAAACACATTTTCCTCACATTTCTGTGGTGGAAAGTTCTGGAATCTGCGTGGATCCACAAAATTCCACCCACAACGCGTTCCCCAAAGTCTTCCAAGAAAAATGGTACCTCACTTGTGTGGGTAGGCCTAGTGCCCGCGACAGGAAACGGCCCAAAATGCAAGGTGGACACACCACATTTTCACAGCGAAAAATGACCCTTTTTTTGCAAAGTGCCTAGCTGTAGTTTTTGAACCCTAGCTCTGCGGGCACCTAGGGAAACCTAGCAAACCTATACATTTTTGAAAACTAGACACCCAGAGGAATCCAGGATGGGGTGACTTGACTGGCTCTCACCAGATTCTGTTACACAGAATCCCTTGCAAACCTGAAAAATTGTCAAACAAAACACATTTTCCTCACATTTCTGTGGTGGAAAGTTCTGGAATCTGCGTGGATCCACAAAATTCCACCCACCCCGCGTTCCCCAAAGTCTTCCGAGAAAAATGGTACCTCACTTGTGTGGGTAGGCCTTGTGCCCATGACAGGAAACGGCCCAAAACGCAAGGTGGACACACCACATTTTCACAGCGAAAAATGACCCTTTTTTTGCAAAGTGCCTAGCTGTAGTTTTTGAACCCTAGCTCTGCCAGCACCTAAGGAAACCTAGTAAACCTATACATTTTTGAAAACTAGACACCCGGGGGATGCTAGGGAGGTATGGCTTGCGTGGATCCCCCAATGTTTTCTTACCCAGAATCCCCTGCAAACCTCAAATTTAGCTGAAAAAATCACTTTTCCAACATATTTTTGTGTGGGAAAGTTGTGGCATCACCGGGCTGACACAAATTTCCTACCACCCAGCGTTCCCCCAGGTCTCCCGATAAAAATGGTGCCTCACTCGTGTGGGAGGCCCAAGTACCCGCGACAGGCAAGGGCCCAAAACGTATTGAGGCGACATAAAAATTGCCTATCACAAAACGACCTGGTTTTGCAAGGGGGGTCATCTGGGTTTTGGCCCCGTGCTCGGCGGCCACCTAGGGAAACCTACCAAACCCACACATTTCTGAAAACTAGACACCCTGGGGATTCCAGGGAGGTATGGCTTGCGTGGATCCCCCAACGTTTTCTTACCCAGAATCCCCTGCAAACCTCAAATTTAGCTGAAAAAATCACTTTTTCCACACATTTTTGTGTGGGAAAGTTGTGGCATCACCGGGCTGACACAAATTTCCTACTACCCAGCGTTCCCCCAGGTCTCCCGATAAAAATGGTGCCTCAATCGTGTGGGAGGCCCAAGTACCCGCGACAGGCAAGGGCCCAAAACATATTGAGGCGACATCAAAATTGCCTATCACAAAAGGACCTGGTTTTGCAAGGGGGTCACCTGGGTTTTTGGCCCCGTGCTCGGCGGCCACGTAGGGAAACCTACCAAACCCACACATTTCTGAAAACTAGACACCCGGGGGATTCCAGGGAGGAATGGCTTGCGTGGATCCCCCAAAGTTTTCTTACCCAGAATCCCCTGCAAACCTCAAAGGTAACTGAAAAAACTCACTTTTTCCACACATTTTTGTGTGGGAAAGTTGTGGCATCACTGGGCTGACACAAATTTCCTGCCACCCAGCGTTCCCCCAGGTCTCCCGATAAAAATGGTGCCTCACTCGTGTGGGAGGCCCAAGTACCCGCGACAGGCAAAAATGTGTGGAAAAAGTGAGTTGGGGGATCCATGCAAGCCATACCTCCCTAGCATCCCCTGGGTGTCTAGTTTTCAGAAATGTTTGGGTTTGGTAGGTTTCCCTAGCTGGCCGCCAAGCACGGGGCCAGAAACCCAGGTAACCCCCCTTGCAAAACCAGGTCGTTTTGTGATAGGCAATTTTGTTTTCGCCTCAATATGTTTTGGGCCCTTGCCTGTCGTGGGTACTTGGGCCTCCCACGCGAGTGAGGCTCCATTTTTATCGGGAGACCCGGGGGAACACTGGGTGGTAGGAAATTTGTGTCAGCCCGGTGATGCCACAACTTTCCCACACTAAAATATGTGGAAAAAGTGATTTTTTCAGCAAAATTTGAGGTTTGCAGGGGATTCTGGGTAAGAAAACATTGGGGGATCCATGCAAGCCATACCTCCCTAGCATCCCCCGGGTGTCTAGTTTTCAGAAATGTGTGGGTTTGGTAGGTTTCCCTAGATGGCCGCCGAGCACGGGGCCAAAAACCCAGGTGACCCTTTTGCAAAACCAGGTCGTTTTGTGATAGGCAATTTTGATGTCGCCTCTTGGCTCATTTCAGTTTCATTTTCATTGCAATGTCGTCGGCGCGCCATGCGCGCGATCGGCATTGCAATGAAAATGTAAATTGGCCTCAGGAGGTTGGGGAAGCTCTTCCCCAACCTACCGACGCAAATAAAAATAAAGGGGAATCCCTCTGCTGTCTGCAGCAGAGGGATTCAGTGCCCCTGTTCTCATGACGGAATGGTTCCGTCATGAGCACAGGAGCACCGATGCTCATGACGGAACCATTCCGTCATGAGCATCGAAGGGGTTAACTATCTTTAATGTATATGGTCCGACCCAACCAGACTATACCTTCTGGCCCACTATTACAAATAAGTGTATTCAACACAAAGATGAATTTTTTATCCTTGGAGGCGATTGTAACCAGGTTATGGATCCCTTTATTGACCGTAAATCCCAGGTACGTTTTATTCCTCACAAAACTCATAAACAATTTCACAATACAATTACGCAGACACATCTCGTAGATGCCTGGAGACTATGTAACCCAGATCAGACAGAATTTTCTTTTTCTCCCCTCCACATGATTCCCTGACCCGATTGGATTACATCTTCCTCTCCAAATCCTTGGGTCAAAATCTCATTTCTTCTTCGATCGAGCCCATTTTGATCTCGGATCATGCCCTGGTGGTTGTTGATTTTGATTTGCACCGTTCACAGCCCAAATCTGCTAGGTGGAGATTTAACAATTTCCTTCTTCAAGACCAAGTTTTTTCCTCCTCCTCCACTTCCTTTGCTGAAGAATTCTTTTCTTTTAATGAATGTCCCTCTGTATCTCCTGCTTTGGTATGGGACAGTTTTAAGGCCACTGCTCGGGGCTTCATCATAGATTTTGTATCCAGAAAAAAGAAGCAAACTCTTAATCAACATAAAGCCCTGCTAACCAATATCAAACATTTAGAACATTAATTTTATACTTCCTCATCGGATTCCAATTTACAGAAGCTTGTCCGCGCAAAGCTAGAGTTTAATAAAATCTCTACTGATAATGCCTCCTCTATTCTACTTCGAAGTAGTGCCCGGTATTATGGGGGACGAAACAAAGTCGGATCACTCCTTGCTAACTACCTCAAATCTAAGAAGGAGAGGGTGTTGATAAACTCCATTCAGTCAACAGATGGAAAACATCTTTTCAAAGATCATGACATTCTAGATGAATTTTCAAAGTTCTATAAGAATTTATATACTCCAGAAACACTCACTTCGGATTCTCTTATTGATACTTTTTTTTATTTTTTTATTTAAAAAAAAAAAAAGTTTATTTATCAATTTCCATTATATGTATCATACATTACATCTTCTGAGAATCATTGTACAGCTTTGCAGCCTTCCTGCATTGAGAGAACTGAAGGAGAAGAGCACAAATATCTAACTTTGAACTCAGCACTGAAAAAAGAGGAGCATGCATACCCAACTTTGAATACAGCAAATGAAGAAATCCTTGACATAGCACCACATTAGCAAGATCAGATGTTGTGATTATGGTATATTCTATTAGCAAACTATACGCCAGATAGCCAGCATCAACATTCAATCAACAGCATATTATACTTTTGTCTTTGGGTTCTCAGGTCTTAGGGGTGGAACGTCAGTGGTAACAGGAGGGATCGTAGCCCACCACATGTGTGTATTGGGAAGCGGCACTCACGTCCTATATGGTGAAGTAAAGATCTCAGATGACATGAGTAGGGAGTGATCGTGTGTCTATCGAGTATCTTGCCCCAAAAGGGGGGCATCTGACCTATCTGCGCCCTGCATTAAAAGATAACTTTGGAGAGGGCCCCATATGTCCTTAGGTCTAGAGGCATGTGGAAGTGTTTCTGCATAGATTGTTAATTGCCCCTGACAATAAAGTAAGTCATCTAGCCACTCCTTGAATTTCAGGGCTCTTCCCCTTCCCCATCTACATGCCACCCTACGCTTGGCCAGCAGGAACGATATGGCGATGAACTTACGGTACGTCCTAGGTACCTGCTCGGTATAGCCCAACAGCGCCAGCACAGGGTCAACATCTAGCGTGATACTTGTCATCTGCCCAACAGCTTCAAATATCTGCACCCAGTACTCCTGTATCTGCGGGCATTCCCATGCCAGATGTAGGAACCCCGCTCCAGGTCTGTGACATCTTTCACATTTGTCATTATCGGTCAGCTTGAACCGAAGTTTTTAGCAGGCGTATAGTAGAGGCGGTGTAAGAATTTATAGTGAATCACACGTAATCTACAACTAGCAGAGATCTGTGAAGTTTGGAGGCAGCAGTATGTCCATTGTTCGTCGGTTACCTCTCTACCTAGTTCAGTATTCCACTGTGTACGGGTTTTACTAGGGGCTTCCGTTTGTTGTGCGCGTATGGTATGATAGAGCCGGGACACTAGGTGTTTTCCATCTGTGGATCCCAGCATTTGATGGAGAGGAGCAAGATTTGAAGGTTCCTGTGGGAACTCTGGGATAATGGCCCGCATTCCCTGTCGGAGTCGGATATAAAGAAATGTATCGAGGGGTGTGGGTTGAGTCCCGCGAAAGAATTGTTCTGGAGAGCAAAATACCCCATCTGAAAAGAGTTCTCCCCATTTAGTAACTTTGATGCGTGCACACAGTTGTTGAAAACCGCACTCCTGTAGGAGAGGCATTTTGGGATGATAGGTCAAAGGAAGCCTCGAGGAATACAACATGGGGAGTCAAGAAGATCAGAAATCCGACGCCATGCGTCCACAGTGCCCGTAATAGTGGTAGGCGGCGTAGTACGAGTACGACTAGGCGCCTGTAGTAATCCATCCAGAGGGATGGGGTTAGCAAGCCAGTGTTCCGCAGCCACCTGTGGCATGTGTCTGGGTGGGTTGATCCAATAATAGGCGTAATGAGCCTGCGCACATAAAAATAAACTTCAAAGTCTGGGATATCAAATCCACCCTGCGCATAAGGCCTTGTGAGCATAGACCACTTTAACCTTGGTTGTTTACCTCCCCAGAGCAAACGGAGCAATTCCGAGCAAAGAGTTTAAAAAAAATTCTGACCAGGGTGATATGGCACGTTCATGAACAAATATAAAAACTGTGGGAGTACCACCATTTTTATCAGGGAGGCACGGCCGGCAAGCGAGAGAGGTAGAGAGATCCATCGCGTGACATTACTGGCAAGTCGGTTAATGGCTGTACCATAGTTGAGTCGCAGCAGCTCCTCTCTGTCCCTAGTAATTTGTATCCCTAGGTAGCGGAGGTCTGTATCGCACCACTCCAGTGGATAGTCCAAAGCAAAGGCCGTAACTGCAGGTGTTAGGGGAAACACCTGCGACTTCCCCCAGTTAATACTCACCCCCGAGAGCTGTCCAAACACAATGAATTCCCGCAGCAAAGGATTAATGTTCTGTTGGGGGTCTCGTATGTACAGGGTGATATCATCTGCATAAAGAGATACCAGGATTTGACGTAAGTGGTAACGGAATGCCTTGTCTTGATGGTGTTGACGCAGCTTGGATGCCAGTGGTTCAACCGCAATGGCAAATAAGAGAGGGGACAGTGGACATCCCTGTCGAGTACCTCTCGAGACAGAGAACGCGGAGGAGAGACGGCCATTGATCAGCACTTTAGCCTTAGGCTGTTGATATAAAAGTTGTATCCAGGAAATGAACAGAGGGGAAAGCCCATCCGTCGCATCACGCCAAAGAGATAGTCCCATTCCACAGAATCGAACGCTTTAGTAGCGTCGAGAAATACCGCAGCTAAAGGAAGTTCGGGGGCCACATTCTGAAGAAGAGTAAAGAGGGTGCGGAGGTTGTGGGTGGTAGCACGCCCGGGGACAAACCCCGATTGGTCCGGTAGGATAAGTTTGTCCATCATCAGTGCCAATCGGTTAGCAATGATCTTGGCCAGAATTTTCGTGTCGCAATTTAGCAGCGACAGTGGTCTATATGAGTCACAGGAGTTCGGGGGCTTATCGGGCTTCAGAAGGGACGTGATAAGTGCTTCCCTCATCGAGGGGGAGTGTGCCAGCCTCCAAGGCTTCTTCATATATTTCTTTAAGCACAGGGGCCATAATGTCTATGTAATTTTTGTAAAATTCGGCAGGAATGCCGTCTAGGCCCGGAGTTTTGCCCGACTTCATCTGCATTATCGCCTCCCTAACTTCGTCAAGTTCGAAAGGAGCACATAAGAACTCCCTTTGTGTGTCACCTAACCAACCGAGAGCAACATCGCCCAGGAAGCTATCTAGGTCGAGCACACCTCTGCGTTGTGTGGTATATAGTGTAGTATAGTGTGCAGTGAATGTGCCTAATATGTCCATGGTGTCCCGTTGCACTACCTCCCCAGGTCCCTTAATTTCCAGTATATAATTAGAAAAGCGCGATCGCCTGGTCACTTCAGCTAATGCCTTTCCGGGCCGTTCACCCTCACCGTACCTACGAGCCTCCCAGTATCTCCCTCTAAATTTTGTCTCTCTCGCTGCCGTTTCCGTATACTCCGACACTTTCACTCGGAAGTCCGTCTGCACTTGTCCCGTTTCCATTCGAGATTCTAGCACCTGCAGGCCATTTTCCAGGGTCCTTAACGTTCCCCGAATGTCCCTGAGTACCCCAAAACTCTTGGAAATACAATACCCTCTAATTGTGACCTTGAAGGCCTCCCATATCGTTTCCATACTATCCACAGATCCCCTATTTCTCTGAAAAAAGTCACGAATTTCCTCCCCCAACTCAGTATTAAAGACAGTGTCTAGTAACGCCGTGGGCTGCAGCCTCCAGCTAGGCCTAGGTTTATCATATCCCGGTAGGGTGATCGTGAGTTTCACAGGGCAATGATCGGAAAATGTTCTGGCAGGGTGTGTGACGTCTCTAACTGCCGGTCCCAGGCCCCTAGTGACGAGATAGTAGTCCAGTCGAGCCCATGTTGCCGCATATGTTGTGAAATGCGTGCCCCCTCTGGCTTGTGGGTGTGTATGGCGCCATGTGTCTATCAATCCTCCCTCAGCAATTATCCCCTGGAGGATTACCTGCGATTTATTATAATGATGCGGTGCAGGATTGGAACGATCAAGCATCGGGTCAAGGGCTACATTAAAGTCCCCCCCCATATTATATGAGTAGAGCCTATATTTACAATTTTACCCCAGAGGGTGGTAAAGAAATCAGGAGTGTCTACGTTTGGACCATAACTGCATACCAATGTAACTGAGTCTGTACCCAGATGTCCCCAAACCACCGCATAGCGTCCCTGTGGGTCCGCCATTGTACCAGCTAGCACAAAAGGCGTCTGTCGTTTGATCAGTATCGCCGTGACGCGAGCATAGGAAGAGTATGAAGAGAACAATCTGCACGCCGCCCATTTGCTCGCAAATGTAGTAGGAAGGTTTGGGTTGATGTGAGTCTCTTGAAGCATAGCAACGTCAATCTGTTGACGATCTAAGTAGGCCAATATCTGTCTACGTTTCCGGGGGTCCCCCAATCCTCTGACGTTCCAGGACATAAGTCTCAGCTGCCCTACACCCCTCGTGTCACCCATAGCTCCCTTTGGTGCAATATCTGCAACATTGCGATGCTGTACTCAATAGTGTTCGGATACAACGATAGCCACAGTTATCAGTGAAGTGCTGCAAAGTGTGCATGCCATAACATTCATTAACCCATACCCCTACCGCCCCCCACTGAAACATCCCAAACATGCCAGTAGTGTTTGTCCCTCCCCCTCCCTGTTACCCACAGAAAAACGAACATTACGTTCAACTTGTCTAGTCAGTGACCAGAAGAGATCTGTTATGGGGATCACCCTCAGGGGGAATCCTGCTGGATGGCGCACGGGTACCTCGTGCCGCTCAGGGGCTGTGAGAGAACAACAAAACCCCTGATTGCCACAAAGGTGTCCGGCTGCATTCGGCCCTTACATCCCATCCCTTGGCATATCTCGCCAGCTTATTCACTTAGCCCACTAGTTTGAGTTCCATTGATGTATGTGTCCATTGCAGCACGTCCATGTATTTCCTATGGTCAGTGAGGAGAGC
Source organism: Calotriton arnoldi (assembly GCA_963921515.1). Taxonomy (NCBI): domain Eukaryota; kingdom Metazoa; phylum Chordata; class Amphibia; order Caudata; family Salamandridae; genus Calotriton; species Calotriton arnoldi. The sequence goes on along the minus strand of CAWUFW010000084.1, from coordinate 498,908 downwards.
ATCCCGCCATGGCCCAGATCCCTAATCAGTCCGTGTGCGGCGGGTGCGTCTTCGAAGCGGCGTCCGGCTCAATCCCATCCGTCTTTTGGTTTTTAAGGCGCTTAAGAAATTCTTCCACCTGTTGGGGCTTCGTATAGAACGTTTGCTTCCCCTGGTGCGTGACCCTGAGGCGTGCAGGGTAAAGGAGAGCATAATCTATTTGGGCCAGTCGTAGTTTTTGTTTCACCAGGAGTAATTTGCGCCTTTCCTCTTGTACTGTTGCAGTAAAATCAGGATACATGGTGAAGGGTACCCCCTCAAAGCACAACTGCTTCTTCTCCCTTGCCACTCTGAGGGCAGTGTCTCTGTCTCTATAATTCAGGAGGCGCGCAATTATGGGTCTGGGCATACTACCAGGGGGAGGCCTCGGGCCCAGGGAACGATGTGCGCGCTCAACTATAAAGTGTGGTGAAAGAGCATCACCCCCCACCACATCCAGTAGCAATTTCTCGATATAGTCCTCCATTTTGCCTGTGTTTGTGCTTTCTGGTATGCCCAGCACGCGGATGTTATTCCTCCGACTCCTTGCTTCAATATCCTCATTCTTTGCAGCAATGAGTTTTAGCAGTTTATCCATCTGTGAGACGGAGTCTTGGATGTGGGACGTTGCATCTTCAGCATCCGATATACGCTGCTCCGTCTCTTTTATGCGCACCTCATGGCCCTCTATTTTGCGGACGACTGCGTCCATTCGCGTAGTTAGGGTATCCATTTTGCCAGCAATGTTTGCAAAGCCCTGTCGGACTTCCAGTAGCAGCGCTTTCATATCATCACCTTGGGGGGATTGTGAGTCTTGTTGTGGCACATCCGTGCCACTATCTCCCTCCGCCGTCTGCAGACGGGCACTCTTCTTTGCTTCAAATGTAAGGCGCGGCTGGCGCGCATCTGGTTTCCCCATTGTGAGCGCCCACGAGTCTTAAATGGGATAAGGGGCACACTAGGAGATCCCCCAGGACTGATCCAAGTTCGACGTAGTACCTGCGGTGTCTGTTTTTTGGAGTGGTTCCCAACCCACAATAGAGTGGTAGTATAGTCCAGTGCTCTTCTTTGCCAATGCTGTTTGAGGGACGGGCTCCTGGACAAAGGTAGTGCAGTTGCGTTAGTGTCTACCTGAGAAGGTACGCGAACCTCAGTCAGCTATAGGGCCCGCTTGATTTACAGGTAGCTTTCCCTACTTCTCCGCATGCCCTTAGTGCTTCAGGACCTCTCCCCGTTCCGCAAATTATGGCTGAGGTTCCATGCTGCTAATGCGAAGTTTGTAGCTATCCACTGATTTACTGAATGCGAGCCCCGTTAACCTCTGCGGGATTTACTACCAGGAAGTGCCTTTTTGCCTCTCGCAGTATTCAATGCTTTCCATCCCCCATGTCAGCATGCCTGCTACGCAGCCGCAAATGGCCGATTCGCCACCCGAACGACGACCCTACTGCGACAGCCCAGCACTCAGCGACGACAGGATCCCGGGTGTTCTAGAATATATCTGCACACACATTCAGCCATGGCCAGTTCACCGATGCAGGGAGCACAGCGTGATATTGGGGCATTCACCACTTTTAAACTTCCAGCACCCCAACTGGTGGCTGAGAGTCTGCGCTGACAACGTGGAATTAAACTATCCGCTTATTTACGGACTGCGAGGCCTGTTAACTGCTGCAGAATTTGCCACCAGAAAATGCCTTTTTGCCTTCCGCTACAATCGATGCATACAGCTACACAGCCGCAAATGGCCGATCCGCCACCCGCACGGCGTCCCCACTGCGACAGCACACCGCACAACAACGGGGTCCCTGTTGAGCTAGTACAATTCAGCACACACGCTCCGCTATGGCCATTCCTCAGGTGCAGGAAGCACAACGCAGCGTTGGGACACTCAGCGCTATGTAGACTCCAGCACCACTGCACTCGGGCCTACTCGCCACCTGGGAGCCCTGATCTCCGAGTCGGCCTCCGCGCCCAGTGTTTGTTCCGCACCGCGCAGCTTCCTCACAACGGCCTCGCGCCGTACATTAATATCTGGACCTCCACTGTTCTAGGGCGCCTCAGTGCTTTCTTTACGCTCTGGCCTGCCTGCAGATAGTGAGCACGATGGGGGTATTGAGTCACTCACCACCTCCTATGCTCCGGCACAGCGACGCCCGGGCCCATGCGCCACATGGAAGCCCCGGTCCCTGCGTAGGCGTCCGCGCCCAGCGGCAGTTCTGTACCGCTCGGGGCCGCACAGCGGGGTTTGTACTCTCCTCTGCTGCTTCGGCATTCAGCGACGTGCAGGCATCAAAGTCGCCTCGCCAATTCCCTAGGTTGCGGGCTCGTGGTTCCGCTTATTATTAGGCGATTTTTGCCATCTGGGCAGGATAAATAGCAGGATAACGGCGCCAGACTGCGGGAGCCTCACGTCTGGACGGCCATTCCGCTCGTGCGCCACCTAGCGCCCCCTTCTCTTATTGATACTTATTTTAGCAGTATTCCTCCCCCTCTTCTGCAGATCTTGACCTTACTCCCCTAGATATGGACATTTCGATCCAGGAGATCTCTACTTCTCTGAATTCCCTAAAGAAAAATAAATCCCCTGGTCCTGATGGATTTTCGGTGGAATTTTACTTACATTTTTCAAATTTGCTGCTCCCCAAAATCTTCAAACTCTTTCAATATTTTTGCTCTAATGGTGTGGCGAGTGGTACCTTCTTGGAGGCCTCTATATGTCTTATTCATAAAGAAGGCAAAGACCCTAAATTTTGCAAGAATTATCGCCCTATATCCTTGATAAATGTAGACTATAAAATTTTCGCTAAATTACTGGCATTACGTCTTGAATCTCGCTTACCACATTTAATGGTCCAGAACAGTGTGATTTCGTCAAAGGCAGATTAACTTCTGATAATTCTCAGCTATTTTTTAATGTTTTAAATAAGGCATCTACTCTATCCTATCCTTTAGCTGCGGTCTCTATTGATGCAGAAAAGGACTTTGATAGGGTGGACTGGTCTTTTCTTTTTAAGGCGCTTCGATGGCATGGTTTTGGTCCTAAATTCATTTCCCTTATCTCATTACTTTACACAACACCTACTGCGTCTACCATAGTTAATGGCCTTGTTTCACAACATTTTTCACTTCATCGTGGTGTCCGACAGGGTTGCCCCCTTTCTCCTCTTCTATTTATCTTATCCCTTGAACCCTTTCTAACTCATATCCGCCATAATACCTCTATCTCTGGATTCCTTTATGGGGATCATCACTTAAAGCTTTCTGCATATGCAGATGATATCTTACTTTTCATATCTAACCCAGAAACCTCTATCCCCCGTTATTACAAGAATTCTCAGATTTTTCAGCGGTGTCAGGTTATAAAATCAATTCTGACAAGACGGAGATCCTTCCTATTATCAAATTTTGCCTCAAGCAACATTTTGACTTAACTGGTTTTCATTGGAATAGCTCTAGAATTAAATACCTCAGTATATGGTTCACTAACTCCATTTTGGATTTGGTCAAAATAAATATGAAAGAGGCTTTTGACCGTATTTCCAAACTTCTTTCCTCCTGGAGTCCTCTTTTTCCCTCTTGGTGGGGTCGCCTTGACTCTATCAAGATGATGATCACTCCAATTATGTTATATTTCTTTTCAATGATCCCGGTTCACATCCCTTCCATTTACTTCAAAAGAATTGACTCTCTTCTTTCCAAGTTTTTGTGGAACAATAAAAAATCTAGAATTTCTCTATCTCATCTTAGAAAGCCAAAATCTGCCGGAGGAGTACATTTTCCAGACTTTAGATTATATCATACAGCTTTTTGTCTTAAACAGGCTTCTTATTGGCTTCTTACGGGTGCTTCGCCCTTTACCCCTTTATGGGTCACTATCGAACGTCGTTTATTTGCCCCTTTTTCAATCAAAGAGATTCTTGCTTTTACGGCCAAGACTACTCTTACATCTCTTCCATTGTTTAAACACACTTGCTCATTATTAAGGCCTCATTGTCAACCAAAAATAATTTCTAGAAACACATTTCTACATTCTCCTCTTTGGTATAATCGTTTCATTACCATTAACAATAGACCTCTATTTTGGAGTTCTTGGAGGACTAAAGGCATTATCTGGGTTCAGGATATGTTTGATGGCATGTCTCCATGTTCCTTTCCTCAATTCCAAGCCACATTTAAATGTCCTTGCTCATTTTTGCACAGATTCTCGATACTTATGGAAGTGATTCTGGATGTTTTTTACTCCTTTCTTCGTGAAGATTCCTTGTCTGTACAAGACCCACTTCTCAGAATATTGTTGGTACTCCCAAAAGCCTCCCTGATTTATAAATTTTTTTACTCCGCTGATCCGGAGCGTTCTAAGACTAAGGTGGAACTCGCTTAGGAGACAGATTTGGGTGGTGAATGGAGCTAAGTCGTTAAAAATCTCTAGATCTGCATCTACCACTCAATCTATGTTTTTTCTATATCACAGACTGTTTTTTACTCCCATCTCTATCGCTAATTTTGCACACACTAATAATAAGACTTGTTGGTCCTGTGATTATCCTTTGGCCGACTTGTCCCACCTCCTGTTCTCATGCCCCCCGTAGCTTCTTTTTGGTCACAAATTTGGTCTCGTTTTTCAATTTTTTTAAATTTACATATCCCTATCTCAAATGTCCTTCTCTTTATGGGAAGTTTATCAGAGTCATTAGGCTTATAATCTCATGAAAAAGGGTTGTTTGACCTGATGTTAGCCTTAGCTTTTCAACAAATCACAAGAAATTGGAAATGTTCAAACAAACTCTCAATCAAATCTTGGTGGAATACTGTATGCCACTATCATAGATTGGACATTGCTTTTGCATCCTGTTGTAATCCACATGTAAATAGAGACCTATTTTGGTTACCACTAACTATTTATTTGAATAAGATTTCAATTACTCAAGTTTCCCGTAATCGTTCTGAAAATGTCCAACCTCCATGATTTCTATTTCTTTGCCTTTTTTCTCTTCACTAACCTTTAGCATTGTATTATTCATATGAGAATATGTTAATTATACCCTTCTTGTTCTATAGAGTACTATTGTTATTCGTTCCTCAGTTGCAGAGTATATCTTATTTTCCCCCTTTTTTTTCCCTCCCCCCCTTCCTTCCTATATAATCCTTAAAATGTAAACAGCTTTCTGTTATGTTTTATTGCCTATTTGTATTTCATATGTTGGTTATCATCTAACTTGTTATGTTTTGGCCTATGTTTTATGGGAAACATTCATTCAATAAAGCTTCTTAAACTTAAAAAAAATAAGTGATGCAAAGATAGACGTGAATGGCATTGGCAGAGAGAGATGTAAAGCTACTGTAAGAAGAGATGAGAAATTGACAGAAGCCCTGGGAATTTGGGGGTAACTATTGACTGGGCCTACAAACAGTGAGGATTTGTCATAATGTTGAAGAGATAATGATTACAAATGTTGTGTATGTGTTGATGAGGGCCCTCTTTTACTCTGAATGCAGTTGGTGTTCTACAGGCACATTCTTTTCTTCTGTGGTAGCTGTAGACAAACACCATTAATACCTTAATGACGAAAAGAATGAAGAATAGTGGCCCAACTAGCAAGAATAGGTATCCAGTCCTATTGCCTATTCATTTGCCTATTCATGGAGAACTCTCTGCAGGGGGTAACAAAGGCAGATCGGAAGCTGATGATGAATTAGCATGACATATGGCTCTCAGTCAACAGCGGCAAACTATATATGCACGTACCCCACACTGCTGTGCCAGGGAGAGCAGGTGCAGAGTCAGGCAGGGCCATGCCTGGACAGCCACGTGCCTTAGCATTTAGCCTCCACCCCTCTCTCTTGTCATTTCTTTTCCTGGTTAAAGGGTGCCCTTGGCTGACATGAACTTCATAACATCATGTCATGGCTGTCAGCTGAGCAAGTGAACCCAATTGTTTCCAGTGTATTTGGGAGGTCACATCCAAACAGCGGAGGCTTGTGATCTATGATATGTGTTTGGAGGTAAATACTGGCCCAGAATTTGACAGAGCAAGTAAGCCAAGTTTCCCCTACAGGACAAAAGGATGCTCTCCCTTTAAGAACATTTTGAAAATATTAGACCAAAAAGGTTATTTTTACAGCACTAATCTAACGTAAACTTACAAAAATACCATCTGATCTGAAGGTGGTTTCCTTAAATATTTCCGCACTTTGATAGTGTGGCAAACAAGGCTGACTCACCCAATGGTAGTCAATGTTCACTAGCCTCAAAGCATTTTGACACAATGGTGGCAAAGTGGTTAATTTTTCAAGGATCACTCTCTAATAAGGTCTAAGTTGCTATATGTACTTAAGGCAGCCAGGAAGTTGACTTTCACATAAACGATCATTGTCTAAGCATCTTTCATCGCTTCAACATGTGTATTACTTCTTGACATTTTGTCAACCTGCCCTTTTACAGAGATTCATAGTCACTTCTTTTGACTGAAAAACTGCTATGAAGGTACAGAGCACAAAAAACTTTAAAAAAACACAAATCTCTCAATCTAGGGCTAGAGGGAAAAGCTACAGACATCAGTAGCCATTATTACACAAATATTAGTTTCATATACATTTGTGTAACCGCATTTGTTTTCTGCCCAAGCTTTCAACTTTAGAATAATACACTTAATTAACCTAATTGACGCGCAGGTTCATGAAACAAAATTAAAAAATTGTCAAGAACTACCGGCTTTTTATTTTTTGTAAATGCCTGTTCTGTGTCTAGATATCAGTTTTTCATTTTCGTTGAATATCCACACGTACTACTGCTGCACATGGAATGATTCTGTGTGCATCTCATGTACCACCACTGCATGCTATGGGAGGTTTTTCCAAACAGAGCTCTTGCAGTGTCTGTAATTCACGTTGTAACAGCCTTCTCCCACTGAACTGAGACGGGCAGAAACAGCACAAGCAGCGCACAGAAGCGGGACGCCGTGCAGGATGCCGAGCCAAGTCAGGGCGAGGCGCGGTGCAGAACACCGCCAGATCATTCTTTCTGCGGCTCGGAGGTGCTGGCCCCCACCGTGAAGCGGCTCCTACGCTACGCCAACATAACCAGCGGCAGGCAGCAGTAGGCGCCCGAGAAGGGGCAAGCGCGGCCGCCATTAGCGGGCGGCTGCGGCAAGAGTGAGCCCTCTGCTGCATCGCGGAGGCGGCCCAACTTGGTTTGGGTGCGGCCTGCTATTATGCCCAGTGAGCCCCGCTTGCCCCCCCGCTTGGCGTCTCCTAGTACTGCGCCTTCCACGAGGCTTTCACCGGGCCCCTTCCACTATCATCTGCCACTCGCCAAACAGACAATTACGGAAAGGAGACAGGAGACAGGGAAGGACTGGGGGACATACGATCTGTTGCCCCCGTCGACCCCGGAATCGCAACGCTCGCGGGATGGTGTCCCCCTCACCCACGGGGCCCGGACTTTGACCAGGAACCCTTCTTCCTACTGGTGGCTGGTGAGTGTGAGTACGTACCCCGAGGTGCGGAGTGGGCAGGGTGTCGAGCGGGAAGGGCAAGGGCTGCGCCACGGGGTCACAAGGGGCTGCTCAATACATCTGTCTTACATTGCTACCTACCCGCCCGCCGGCCTGCCTTATCTTTGAACTGTTCTAATGATCCTTCCGCCTACTGGCCTCTGGCCTGCCCCTCTAAGCCCCTTGAGCATCCCTCCACATAACATCCTTCCTCACAGGACCACTGGCACTCTTCCTCCTTCCCTCTTCCTGAGGTCGGTTACAGGCGCTGTAATGTCTAAAAAAAGCGCCCGCTTGCCAACATCAAAACAGAACCCCAAGCCCACAGCTGTGGACATGCTTACAAACAAGGCTGCTATGGGGTGGCATCCGATCAGCCCAAGGACCAGCCCAAGGTCGGCAAATCGTATGATCTGCGCAGTTGGGTAAGGGCCCAGAATCTCGCCTCTGTAGAGAGCAGCCCAGTGTGGACAAACTTGGTCGCCGAAAACATGGACGACGAGACTCCCAAGGGTTTTGAACCTCTCACAGTCATCACGACCTCCACACTTATACATGAGGATGATGAGGCCCCCAAGGGCTCTGAACATTTCACAGCCACAATGACCTCCACAACCATAAAAGAGGAACGCCCAAGGGCTACCATCGAGACAGGCGAGGATGAAATAGGACCAGCCCCCCTATCAACAGGAACGGAGCCATTCCACCGGTTCACCATATCTACATTGCCTAGGAGGAGGGAGAAAAGATCCCAGTCTTGCCATAATTTGGGAGCTTCCCCAGCTCTACTCGACGCTCACACATCAAACTATGTAGCAAATTCGGAAGGGGGCCTGGTCACTGCAACAGCCAGGGGGTTACTGTATGACACCGGCAGTCCGTATAAAAGTCCAACAATTTCGGCTGACAACTTCCATACCCCAAAAAAAGATATGGACACCGCTGCATTGATACAGGGCGCAACAACCCGCAAGAGTAAGGATGAATCATGTATCACCATAGGCTCATCCTTTGAGCCTGAGTCAAGTGACTCTCTACACAGATCACCATCGCTCCTGCCGTTTGAACTTTCATGCGCGCAGGACAACCTGCTAAGGTCAGTCAGCACTTCCCTCTCCACTGCCATTAACGTGCTAACATGGCAATCGGAGAAGCTCGAATTACAAATGGACACCCTCCAAGTCATGGCAACAAAAATGGCCGAGATGGCCAAGAAAATCAATAAGTTGGCTGCAATCAGTAGCAATCCAACCCTGCTAACTCCCTCTCCAGAATGTCTGTGCCCTGATCTAACTGACAAACTGGCATTGCTCCCGACGGTACTTTCCTCGCTGGTGGAGGAATTAAAACTCAGCATCAGAACACGCTCAGACCCCGCGAGCCTGGAGAAGAGCATAAAGGATCACACTGTAGTGGCCAGGGACGTAGACCTAGAATCAATCCAATCCCACCAATCACTAATAAGCACAGAAACCCGGCCACTACCCCCTCATATCCAGAGGGAATGAAGGGAGGGAGCAACCACACAGCGGATTTCGCCCCCAACAACATAGGGGCCATAAGCTCGCTGGAAGTATCTCAGTCTGCCCCACCAATAACGCGGAGGGAGAAGAAACATCTTAAAAAGCAAAAAAAGCACGCAAAGAGACTACTATCAAGAAACCCCAACAGCCTTGGAACAAAAAAAAGAATCGGCAATTGAACCGGAAAACAATCAACCTCTTTTCCCCATATTCTGCAAGAATCCCCACATTCAATCTCCATCAGTACCAGCCCCATCGACTATGCATACAATCAATCTGCCCCCAAACGTGGAGGCAGCCACAGGGGGCTTTTCCAGGCAGACGGGGAGTAGCATGCCCGGGGACATAGCAACCGCAGGTCTTGATCCAACACTGTCCCAGCACTGTCCACCCACGCCCACCAGCCCAACTGCAAACAACGATAGGGATGCCAGAATGGTGGGGGCTGACTTAGGGGGAGGCCCTTCGATCGGGAATGTCATTACCACCTGGCCCTCAACCCGGGCCCAAAGTCCCATCAGAATCTAGAGTGATACCGGGCATGGAAAAAATCTAATAAAAAGCCAGCGTAACATCAATGGAAAACCAACATCACAGCCTCAATAGGCCAACGCCGCCCTCATGAGAACAAAACTTATAAGATCACACCAAAGGGCCGAAGTCGGCCTCCCAGGCATCCCGCAAGTTTCTCAGTCTATGCTGAACCGCGCGGACAAAACTTCAACAACACAAAGGCCCCTCCATAACGACTGCATCTTCAGGGCAAACACGCTGGCGCCAGGTGGAGGTTACTCAGCAAAAATGAGCATGACCCCATTGTACATTTCGAAGGGGAACCTTGATACTCTTAATAGAACAAATATTCTGACACTCCTCCAACACACACAGTCATTGTCCCATATTACAAGTAGGGAAATTGTCAGGGTGCAATTTGTCCCCTCGCCCTCACAAGCAGGGAAGGAACAAACTATTGTAACTTGGGCCAACCCGGACATAGCCGCAAGCGTTTACATTGAAAAAGAACAATTCGCAGAATGGGGAATTGATATTCGGAGGCTGGAACAGAAGTATCCATTCATTTTACAGGCACCCACAAAGAACACGCCCACGGTTAGCATACTGAGGGGGATCCGCCGAGGAGAAGGCACCCTCGAACAAGCAAACATGAACATCCAGTGCAGGGTTGATGGTTCGTGTGGGGGGAGACAGGCCACTTCCATTCTCAAAACCTTCTCCCCCTTTTGCGCTCCACCCTCCCCAAATTCAGCCTATTGGGGCTGGGTCGCCTCCAACTTGGCCGACAAAATTCAGGCCCCCATCAAGTAAGGCGCCTTGGTCGTCAAAATTCAGGTCCTCTCCAAGCAATGGGTCTGTCCAGCATAGAGGCACAACAGCCAGTGCCCAACCATTAAGCATCATGTCTTGGAACGTCGCTGGGATGACCAAGGTTTTGCAAAGCCCATCGGCGATCACATTCCTTGAAGGGGCCGATTTAATCTGTGCCCAAGAAACGTGGGCAACCGCATCCATCCCATTAGCAGGCTACGCAGAATACTTCAAACCTGCAACCAAAGGAAACGTATTTGGGAGACCCTCCGGCGGTATCTCCATATATATTAAGCACGCCCTGAAACTACATTTCACAGAGATAAAGAACCCCTTTAACATGTTCCTAGCTGGCACTCTGAAAGGCCTCAATAAAGTAGACGGCCCATTACCAATACTTTTAATTAATGTATACTATAATCCCCACGGGCAAAGCTCCAAGGAATAGCTCACTCGGCTGATCACACAGATTGAAACCCTGCTCACACAATTTGCATCCATGGAGCCCATCATTCTTGGGTACTTCAATACGCACAATATAGGGGAGCAGTCATCTGATGGCAACCCCTCTGGGAGTACTGGGAGATTTTATGCCCTTTCTCGGACATATAATTTGGCAACAACTCATTCTTTATCCATAGAGTCCAAGCCAGGGGTAATCCACGCACCTACCTACAACAATCAGACTACTATAGATTACATTCTATTAAGGGAGAGGCTATGAAAACACATGCTAAATTATGCAGTGCTCCCACGGAGCGAAAGTGATCATGCCGCCTTACTGCTGCATTTAACCATCACAGAGGAATCCTGTCATACCCTCTGCCCCATTGGAGCGTCCAAGGGTGAAGAACAGCACAGGCTCCTTAGAAGAATTAAATGGGGGCAGATGTCAACCAACAAATTTGACTCATGGAATTCGACATGGATTGGCTGGCAGACCGGCCCAAATAACTGGGGTCTCATAGGTGAATGGGACAAACTTGCATACGAACTAGCTTCATTGCTCTGAGGGAGCACCACCTACAGAATCACAAGTAATCCAACACATACCCTGGGTCAAGTTCCAGCGATCAAGCAATGTGCCAAACAATTAAACACCAAACGAAGGGAGTACCAAAAAACTGGGTCGGAGTCCGCCAAAAAGCAACTGAAATTAGCAGCAAAGACCCACTCCCAACAGGTTTGGAAGGCAAAATGCGAATCCACAGAGGCAAAATGGCTGAAGATCTTTGCGCTGTTGGCACCGTGCAAGTCTCAAGAATTCTGGCAATATCTAAATAATCTAATCCACGGGACTTCCAGCAGAGAGAACCCACTCGATGCGGATACTTGGGTAGCTCATGTGAAATCTATGTACACTGTCGACTTGAAAGCATCTTCTCCAAATAGTTCTACAGTACCATGGGGGGGAATGGTCAACATCACAGCAGAGCCCACCGGATCCCCGGCCGATCTAATTCTTCCAGGCAAGGCAATAGTCCGCACCACCCTAAAAAAGATTTGGCATAACGGAGCGCCCGGCTCCCTCTTCAGGGAGGACATGGGCTTTTGGTCCTATAACCTTGCACAGTTATATGGAGAATGTAGGCTTTTGGAGGACCTCCCAGATTCAGCCCACTGAAAGCTCTGCTCCACCCGTCCTGGCCCAGAAGCAACACTTCGCAGCCTCGCAGTCTTGGCGGGTGTCCAAAATATAACTGCCAAGACATTGCTGTTGCAGTGGAAGAGATCTCAACCAATATTATCTTCTGGCAACCGGGACAACGGTAGGACCACCAGGGCTTAGACGCAAGCACATGGCAGAGAGAAGCACGACAGGTCAATCCAAACGGTATTCAGTTACTCCTCTCTGCACACGCAGGTGAAGCAGCCCTCCACCAGCTCTCTTCTCCTTCACATGCTCCACTGAGGCCCACACAATTGAGGTGTGTTGAACACTTACTCGTCAGGGGCGGGCAGGCTCCTAAATGGTGTGTTTATTGTGCGCATGGTAGACATGCGCAGTAATAGTAAACTATGAATCCGAAAGTAACGTGCATTTAAAATGCTGCAGCGGCCTGTTGTGATAATATACAGAGCCTCAATGCAACATTTTAATTGCTGGTTTTTATGACCCTTTGTAGAGGGTGAGGAATCGAAACCATCGACAAGGAAACCTCTTGATTTGGAAAGCGACAGTCTGGTCTTGTTACTTAAATGAAAAAACAGGAGGCCTGTCACTTTTAGTGGGGCCACACACAAATAAAGAGCAACCCGGCCTCTGCGGGCCCCGTGGCTATGGCCCTGTTTGCAATACTATATAATTTAGATGGAGGCATGGCCCTATGCACACAGGGGCAGAGGCAAACATGCCTTTAGGATGAACACTGAAAGTTTGCCACAAAAAGGTGGCACCCTTTCAGGGTGCCTCCTAAAGGCAAGCATCTAGAAGGCAGAAAAGAGGTTCCATGGACCCCACAGGCATTCCCTTGCAGGCGGGTGAAGTCATTCTCTGCACCCACCTACAAGGGTATCGCTAATCCACCTGCACAATGAAACACAGAGTGACTTTGAATCAGCTGGTGCATGTTTCACTTGAATGCGCTGCCCCTAGTGGAGTGTGAGTTCGCAGCTACCCTGAGGGCAGCGCATTCACCACAATAGGGGGCACTGTCCCTGTTTGTGCCTGACGCACCTGTTTTAAGGTGTACCATGGGGCAAACAGGAAAAGTTCGCCCTTATCGTAATATAGGCCTAGGTTGGGTAGCTCCAGACAACCCTGCTCAACTCTCTGGCTGATGTGGTGTTAGTGTTTTCTAAGTTACTAATAGTCCTGTAATTGTTTCAGGGATGCAGTAGGAATTCAAACCCAATTTTAATCTAAAGAATATCATACACAACCACTGCATTAAGTTAGAGACACTTTATTGTTAAAATGTGTTTATTTCAATGTTCTAATTCTGTTCCTTAGCACATGAAAGGTAACCACAAAGAATATGATTAAAACAGCAAAGAGGCACATGACCAAAAAGTGGAATATTATGGAAATTTCTAACAAACTAAAAAAGTCATTTATCAACCTAGCAACCTAACACCTACTTCTGTGTGCTACACCATGAGCATGGAGTAGATTAACTTCCATCTAGAGTTTCTTGGGAGACAATGTACTGCATACCTGTTTACAGCAAAGTGCTGTGGATATCAGAAGGGCTGGAAGTGAGTGTTCTCTCAAAAGAAAACACAACAGTTGGGCTTAGCTCTTCTCCTCTTGGCGCATTATCAGTATTCAGCACGGGACTGGAGGTAGGCTGCAGCGACACATTGATCTTGCAGGATATAGCAGGAGAATGTCGGGCAGCATCTGGTGCAATAATCTTGGGAGAATAATTTGATTGTGATTTCAAATGGTTTTTATAGCAAATCGGTCCCTCTTATCTTTCTTGAGGAATTTATTGCCATAATCATTTACATCAGATATGTGTACTAATAAGCTAAAAATAGGTCAATACAGACTACACTGCTTTGGTTATAGCTGTTATTTGACACTGGAAAAGGCACTTGTCCCAGACTGCTGTCGCACAAGGAACTTTTATGTGCCCCAACTGGACAGATATGACATCTTTCGTATGTTACTACCCTGAGGACATGACATCTTTCATATGTCACTACCGTGAGGATATAACAACTTTGCACATTAGGGTCTGAGGATATGACACATTTAGGAGTCAAAGGGATGTGACATATATGTTTTCCTCAGGAAAGTAAAGACCACAATATTTTAGAATCTAGGAAGTAAAAGGTCGCCATTTTGCCAAGTAGGTCCAAGGCAAAATGGAGCCCTAGTTTTGACAAAATGGAGTCAGGCCATAGAGTCTACATGACAATATGTCTTAATGATTGTCCTTGTAAGATGGTACCACTATTAGGGCCTGATTCACAAAGGGCCTCTGCACTCGTGGCAGAGGCCTCAAAGACGTGGGGGAGTTAGGGTGTAATCTTGCAATGAGAATTCTTGTGGAGATTCCGCTCTGAGTGGGGAGACTCACCCACGACTTCGGGCCTCCGTCACGAGTGCGGAGGCATAGCGGAGGCCACTTGTGAATCAAGCCCTCAGTTTATTTAATGGTGTTACATTTGTTTATTATGATATATTTCTGCTTTGTGACTGGGGTGACACTCTGACAAATCCAATAGGTCAGCCTTTTGACAACTACACTCAATTGTGTCTACTATATGTGGTGTGTATATTGGTTATAAGATTCAGGGCTCACTGTGGTGTGAACTGTAAGAGGGTGTCATCATTGTTATTTCTACCTGATATCATGTATATATTTGTAAATTAGCGCATAGTATTGAGTATCAGTTGTTAGTAGATAAGCACTTTTCCTTTTTATCAGTAAAAGCACTGGCTAGACAATGAATTATTGGTTGTTATTTGTTGCGTGCCTACAAACTGGTGTACTAGCCCACACCACCTCCCCTGAGTAGACCTTGGACTGCTCTGCCTCTCTATCCTGGGAGAGTCAAGTGCTATAATGGGGTACTTGGTTCCCGGTAGATGGAAGTTTGAAAACGTATTACTTGTGAATGACCTACATCATTCATAACTAATAATCCACTTTCTTACAGTAAGCTACCAAATGCAATTCATTGATCCTCAGATCTCATTGAGATAGCACAGCTCCTATTGCAAAATAGGAAGCATCTGTTTCAACTACAAAAGGAAGAAGTGTTAAGTTCTTGTGTCCTAAGGGTAAGTTTGATGCTCAAGATGGCCCACCTCAGGCACCGTCGACTCTGATTATCGATCACACAGAGTATCAAGGTGGCCAAATGAAGGGATGGGGTTTAGGAAGGAAACTGTGGGGAGGTATACCTGTGAAAACAAGAAATGAAAGGGGAGCACCTTGTTTGTGCTTTGTATTTTACTTCTTGCAATATCACCAGCAAGGAACTGTTTTAACATTCTCTGTACTTTAACACTTTAACCCTCTCTGTTATTCAGTGGCACCCATTTTGTCAAAAGGCACCTCAAACCGCACACAACCTTGATTACCAAGACAAACTTCCCCCTCACATAATTACTTTAGGAAGAGGTCTGACACACGTTTGTTTCAGTGAAACATTGATTCCCAAAGTGTTGATTTTACAACGTAAAAAATGGGCAAGTACTTTTCCAAAACTCCAAATTACTGTGTTATCATTTATTTTTCCTTTTAGTGTGCCTTGACAAGGCACTTGCTGCATTTGATTAGAGTCTGAAGACTGATTTTCTGAGCCACAGTCTGAATGTTATTTTATATTTGATTGTCTAATTTGGTTGTGGATCAATGCTGCTTCCTCCCATCCTCGATTTCATACGTGATGTCTGGATTGTAGGTTGTGGAACAGCGTCAAAGCTGTGCAAAAGGTGTATCATATATGTAGCTCTTTGTTTTACTGTGTCCTTGTATTCTACCTAATGTTCTTTTCCAATGCTCCCTGTCATCTACTCCCATGTGAGTCATATTTTCTTTCAGAAGTTCAAAAAGTAATATATTATATCCAAGCAGGGTCTAATTGATGTCAAAATATGAATCAGATAAAGCAAAAACCTGAGGTAGAGTGAAATTTAATGTTATTCCTAACATGTTATTTTGGATTTTTATTGTCCTGTACGATGAGATCAAGTGATCAGGTTTTTGTAGAGGTGCTGCAATGATTTCCTGTATGGTGTGGAGAATGAGATCTTGTATGAAGATGAATTTGGTATTTATATGAAGTAGCATCCCTCTTAGCCTCTGTGTTTCTTGGCAAATGTGGCTGTATACTCCTCTAATGGGGAACAGTACTGTGAGTCGTAAGAAGTTGCTGACCATGCACATGTGTTCAAGGGACAACAAGTAAAATGCATTTACTAGAGCTGCATCTGGAGACATAAGCATATGTGATGAAGGCAGAAGCATCCTTTTTCTAAGAGTTTTTTTTATTAATGTTTGGTTTTCATCCAATTGTTTCTAATCATATGGGGAACGGTTGTGACTGAGAACAGAAACTATAGAGTTTAAAGCATAGAGAGTTTCTTCTGTAACCTCAGAGATTCCACAAGAAGAAAACTTACAATCAATCTTTCTCTGGGATTGCCCCGATAATTTGGAACACATTGCCTCCTGGAGTCAGAACGAATCCCTCTACTGTATCTTTCAAGAAACAAAGCCAAAGTACTCCTTATGAACACATTTCTTCCCTAGATCCTAAGATTTGGTTTCCTCAATCACACTCATGACCACTTCTCACCGGCTACCTTAGTGTTTTCGACTTATCAGTCATGACATTACTCTCCCTTTTCTCGACACTGCCTGAGCCTGCTGTTTTCTGGACTAGTGCGCTTTACAAATTCTGTGATTGATTGATTGATTGATTGATTGACAATGATATTTTTGTTTTTATTGGTTTATCTCCTCTGCTCTCTGAACATTGCAAAACATACCCTCCTTTTTCCGGATACAACCCTATTGAATATGCTATTATTGTTATTATTTCTCTGTAAATTTGTAAAAGTGCTCTGATACTTTTGTAAAGCGCTCTGATACCCGCAAGGGTCATGTTTGTGCTATAAAAACTCTCATAATAAAATAAGGACGCTAGTAACATTTCAGGAAATTTTTTAAAAATCTGAATGTTTGTTAGTTACACTAAATATGCAGGCTTAGCAACTTAGGGCTAACACACCGCATGGGTTCTTCTGAGTGTTCATGGAGGGGAGAGTGGGAAGGGGGATAGGGAGAGAATTTAGAAGACTCACATGGAGGAAGTCTATATGCTTGGCAGAAGACATATGTCTTCAGATTTTTTTCAGGATCTTTAGATGTCTTCTTCGAGTCAAAGAGAAATAAGTGAAGAATTCCAAATGTCTGAGCGGTGTTAATATCAGTCTCTCCCCCAAAAAGCCTGGCTCTCATCAGCAGGGACAAAAGGTTTTGAGATGCCGACCTTGTACTTCAGAATCGGTGAATTCGAATCCATAGTTTGGAAAGAAATTCCAAAGCATTGTTTTTAAAGGCCTAAAACACAAGACTCAGTCTGAGCGACTACAAATATTAACATAACTTTAAAGGCGATTGTGTTTGTAGCCTATCTATCTGCTATCTGCGAAATGCCAGTCTCGCCTGCTGTTTCTGCGACCTGATAAAGGATCCTGGCCCAATGTTTTTGCTATTAGAATCCGAAATAATCTCTTTAAAATAGACAATCCCTGGTATATTTTCACACTGCAAGCATGAGGGTCTGAAATACAGAAACCCCGCCACAATACAAAAATAATCACGAGTTATTTGAAACCTGAGGAAGTGTCACCATGCCGTTTTAGACCAGTACGAGTAATTAACTGGTGGGCTTTTCCACAAATACACTTGTCTTTTGAAATCTTAGACTGCCGCCAGAAAAACACGCTAACATTATTCAATTTAATTAAGTCACAGCACAACTCACAATCCTATTGGTACCCTTTGCAATATATTATTTTAAAGTAAATAGTTTTGTTTTAAAATGTATAGTTTTAAACTTTTGCAAACTGTTGTAATATTTACTAAGCGTTTTTCTTTCTGAAAATTCTGGCCCTGGACCCTGGATTCTGCTGTTAAAGGCTAGGCTTTTCTTGAAACATTAGCAGCCTCCTTGAATACAAGCTGCAAGCATCTGCCACCAAAGGACTACTCAATTCTGGGGCCTGAGCCAGAATTGGACTGATTCTAAGATTTGTTTTTACAAGACAAGATTATTCTTTGTCTCCCAACAACAAATAGAGAATATGAAGCCAAGCATAAGATGAAGACACTGTTTAATTTTTTGCATTTTTTTAAAATCAGTTTTATAAATGAATACAAACTGTCAGGTAGGAACATGTACATTATCTTTAATGCTCCATTAATATTACACTTGTATCAAACATGTAATTGGGCAATATAACCTTTGTGATCTACATATGAATCAATGATTATGCATGCCAGTAAGACAGAGATATAGAATAGGACTAGGCGAAACAAATGGTGGTGGGAGGGAAAAGGAGGAATAGTTAAGAGTATGCATGTTTCAATTATTAAGCATACAAAACCTTAAATGTGTTCTATATTGTTTAATACTTTTCTTTTTAATCTCATTTCATGAGCTCATATCTCAACAGTAGCAGAAGCTCATCAATTACACTTCCCCACCAATAGCAACCACCTACTCTTCAAACCTCTCACTATAAGTTTTTTAGCCACCATCCGATGTCAGGTTTCGGTATTTTGGACCCCCTGGAAACCCCTGCCATCCCTTGATATGTATGTTGGTGAACAAGATGGAATGTATCACCAGACACAGAAACCAGGGGAGCAGCAGGGAAGGAAGTGAGAAAGAGAATATCAGGACTGGAGCCCCTCTCTTTGATCTCATCTATTTGAAGGGATGGCACCACTCTGTCTGGTTGTTTCAATAGGTAGTAGAGCTGAGCTGCTGGAACACAGAGGGCATATGATAGGTGCAATATACCGGCTGGCTTGCAAGAACAAATAACAATTTAAATAAGGCTTATGGGTTTCAGGAGCAGGTGGTGTGATGGTGCTATGACGAGCCACAGCCGACCTGGAATTCAGTCCTGGCCCCTTGATACTGCTGAACATACATAGGTAAGAGTCTACAAGAAATGGGACGAGAGACAGCATGACCAGTTATTCAAGGTGGGGATGAGACTGAGGGAACCATAAAGAAAAAAACAACAAACAATGAAGGGATGCCAAAATGGGCGTGAAAAAGCAAGAATGGGAAAGTTAATGACACCACACATTCTGTTGTCAGCCACATGGTTCCTAAGTTGCTAAGATGAATAAAAAGGGTTCTATCCCCAATGACTCGGAAATTACCCCAACCCAAAAACTGAGAGCATTAGAGTCACTAATCATTAAAGGTCTAGTGTTCCTTTCTCAGCCTCCATCGACTCATTTTCCAGCAACTCCAGCAGTCGTGGGTCTGCCATCTCACCTGCATCTAGACATTAGAGCTCAATAGATCCATTTCTGATGGCCACGACTTAGATCCATATTTCAAGGCAAAAGATTAAATAGCATAATCATTGGTGATCTTCTCAAAGATCAATTCTATTAACCCCTTCGCTGCTAGGCCTTTTCCCCCCCTGTGCTAAGCCTTTTTTTGGCTATTTGGGGTAGTTTGCGCTTAGGCCCCTGTTACTTTTTGACCACATAAGGTATACACGCCAAATTTGCGTCCTTTTTTTCCAACATCATGGGGATTCTAAAGGTACCCAGGGTTTGTGGATTCCCCTAGAGGGGACCCAGAAATTAGCCAAAATACAGCTAAATTTTGTTTGTTTTTTTGAAAAATGGGAAAAAAGGGCTCCAGATGAAAGCGTCTAGTTTTTTCCCTGCAAATGGTATCAAAAAAGGGTTTGTGGTGCTGAAATCACCATCTTCACAGCTTTCAGGAACAAGCAGACTTTTGTCAGAAAACCAACATTTTTACACAGTTTTGGCATTTTTCTGGGACATAGCCTATTTCTGCTATTTTTGTGCTTTCAACCTCCTTCCAGTTAATGGTAGAAATGGGTATGAAAGCAATAATGGATCCTGAAAAGCTATACATTTAAGAAAAGTAGACAAAATTCTGAATTCAGCAAGGGGTCATTTGTGTATATCCTTCAAGGTTTCTTCATGGAACCTAACAGTTAAATATAGGAAAAATTGAAAATTAGTTGAAAAAAACAGCCATTTGTGTCAACGTTTTCACCTGTAACTTCTTCTAATTATGACAGCTGTTTAAAAGCAATATACCGTTACATTTGCTGGACCTTTCTGGTTGTGGGGATATATAGGACTTGTAGGTTCACCAAGAACCCGACGAACCCAGAGCCAATAACTGAGCAGCGTCTTGCAATGGTTTTTTATTATGTACCGTGTATATAGCAATTATTTTGGGAAAATGTATACATGGAAAAATAGGTATGAAAGACACCTATGTATTTCTGAAATGGGAACAAAATGTAGAGTTTAGAAACAGTAGATATTTGCACATTTCCGAAATTGGGAGTACCCATACTAACATGAGAATTATAGGTCATTTTCAAAATGACTTCTTTTTACACATTGTCTTTCATTTGGAAGGCAGAAATGCATCGAAAGTCAATAGGTAATAACAGATGCTCTACAATTCTGTGTTACCCTAAGTCTACCGATAAAATGGTACCTCACTTGTGTGGGTAGGCCTAGTGCCCGCGACAGGAAACGGCCCAAAACGCAAGGTGGACACACCACATTTTCACAGTCAAAAAGGACCCTTTTTTGCAAAGTGCCTAGCTGTAGTTTTGAACCCTAGCTCTGCCGGCACCTAGGAAACCTAGCAAACCTATACATTTTTGAAAACTAGACACCCAGGGGAATACAGGATTGGGTGACTTGACTGGCTCTCACCAGGTTCTGTTACCCAGAATCCCTTGCAAACCTAAACAATTGTCAAAACAAAACACATTTTCCTCACATTACTGTGGTGGAAAGTTATGGAATATGCGTGGATCCACAAAATTCCATCCACCCCGCGTTCCCCAAAGTGTTCCGAGAAAAATTGTACCTCACTTGTGTGGGTAGGCCTAGTGCCCGCGACAGGAAACGGCCCAAAACGCAAGGTGGACACACCACATTTTCACAGTCAAAAAGGACCCTTTTTTTGCAAAGTGCCTAGCTGTAGTTTTTGAACCCTAGCTCTGCCGGCACCTAGGGAAACCTAGCAAACCTATACATTTTTGAAAACTAGACACCCAGTGGATTCCAGGGAGGTATGGCTTGCGTGGATCCCCCAACGTTTTCTAACCCAGAATCCCCTGCAAACCTCAAATTTAGCCCAAAAAAATCATTTTTCCACACATTTTTGTGTGGGAAAGTTGTGGCATCATCGGGCTGACACAAATTTCCTACCACCCAGTGTTCCCCCAGGTCTCCCGATAAAAATTGTGCCTCATTCGTGTGGGAGGCCCAAGTACCCGTGACAGGCAAGGGCCCAAAACCTATTGAGGCGACATCAAAATTGTCTATCACAAAATGACCTGGTTTTGCAAGGGGGGTCACCTGGGCTTTTGGCCCCGTGCTCGGCGGCCAGCTAGGGAAACCTACCAAACCCACACATTTCTGAAAACTAGACACCCGGAGGATTCCAGGGAGGTATGGCTTGTGTGGATCCCCCAACGTTTTCTTACCCAGAATCCCCTGCAAACCTCAAATTTAGCTGAAAAAATGACTTTTTCCATACATTTTTGTGTGGGAAAGTTGTGGCATCACCGGGCTGACACAAATTTCCTACCACCCAGTGTTCCCCCAGTTCTCCCGATAAAAATGGTGCCTCACTCGTGTGGGAGGCCCAAGTACCCACGACAGGCAAGGGCCCAAAACGTATTGAGGCGGCATCAAAATTGCCTATCACAAAACAACCTGGTTTTGCAAGGGTGGTCACCTGGGTTTTTGGCCCCGTGCTCAGCGGCCAGCTAGGGAAACATACCAAACCCACATATTTCTGAAAACTAGACACCCGGAGGATTCCAGGGAGGTATGGCTTGCGTGGATCCCCCAATGTTTTCTTACCCAGAATCCCCTGCAAACCTCAAATTTAGCTGAAAAAAGCACCTTTTCCCCACATTTTTGTGTGGGAAAGTTGTGGCATCATAGGGCTGACACAAATTTCCTACCACCCAGTGTTTCCCCTGGTCTCCCGATAAAAATGGTGCCTCACTCGTGTGGGAGGCCCAAGTACCCGCGACAAGCATGGGCCCAAAACGTATTGAGGCGACATCAAAATTGCCTATCACAAAACGACCTGGTTTTGCAAGGGGTCACCTAGGTTTTGGCCCCGTGCTCGGCGGCCAGCTAGGGAAACCTATCAAACTCACACATTTCTGAAAACTAGACACCCAGGGGATTCCAGGGAGGTATGGCTTGCGTGGATCCCCCAACGTTTTCTTACCCAGAATCCCCTGCAAACCTCAAATTTAGCTGAACAAATGACTTTTTCCATACATTTTTGTGTGGGAAAGTTGTGGCATCACCGGGATGACACAAATTTCCTACCACCCAGTGTTCCCCCAGGTCTCCCGATAAAAATGGTGCCTCACTCGTGTGGGAGGCTCAAGTACCCGCGACAGGCAAGGGCCCAAAACGTATTGAGGCGACATCAAAATTGCCTATCACAAAATGTTTTGGGCCCTTGCCTGTCGCGGGTACTTGGGCCTCCCACACAAGTGAGGCACCATTTTCATCGGGAAACGTGGAGGAACAGTGGGTGGTAGGAAATTTGTGTCAGCCCGGTGGTGCTACAACTTTCCCACACAAAAATGTGTGGAAAAAGTGCTTTTTTCAGCTAAATTTGAGGTTTGCAGGAGATTCAGGAAGTAAGCGTTGAGGATCCACGCAAGCCATACCTCCCTGGAATCCCCGAGTGTCTAGTTTTCAGAAATGTGTGGGTTTGGTAGGTTTCCCTAGCTGGCCGCCGAGCTACAGGGCCAAAACCCAGGTGACCCCCCTTACAAAAACAGGTCGTTTTGATGATAGGCAATTTTGATGTTGCCTCAATATGTTTTGGGCCCTTGCCTGTCAGCGGGTACTTGGGCCTCCCACGCGAGTGAGGCACCATTTTTATCGGGATACCTGGGGGAACACTGAGTGGTAGGAAATTTGTGTCATCCCGGTGATGCCACAACTTTACCATACAAAAATGTGTGGAAAAAGTGATTTTTTTCAGAAAAATTTGAGGTTTGCAGGGGATTCTGGGTAAGAAAACGTTGGGGGATCCAGGTGAGCTATACCTCCATCGAATCCCCTGGGTGTCTAGTTTTCAGAAATGTGTGGGTTTGGTAGGTTTCCCTAGCTGGCCGCGAGCACGGGGCCAAAACCCAGGTGACCTCCTGCAAAACCAGGTCGTTTTGTGATAGGCAATTTTGATGTCAGCCTCAATACGTTTTGGGCCCTTGCCTGTCGCGGGTACATGGGCCTCCCACCGCAGTGAGGCACCATTTTTATCGGGATACCTGGGGGAACACTGAGTGGTAGGAAATTTGTGTCATCCCAGTGATGCCACAACTTTACCACACAAAAATGTGTGGAAAAAGTGATTTTTTCAGCTAAATTTGAGGTTTGCAGGGGATTCTGGGTAAGAAAACATTAGGGGATCCATGCAAGCCATACCTCCCTGGAATCCCCGGGTGTCTAGTTTTCAGAAATGTGTGGGTTTCATAGGTTTCCCTAGCTGGCCGCCGAGCACGAGGCCAAAAACCCGGGTGACCCCCCTTGCAAAACCAGGTCGTTTTGTGATAGGCAATTTTGATGTCAGCCTCAATACGTTTTGGGCCCTTGCCTGTCACGGGTACTTGGGCCTCCCACACGAGTGAGGCACCATTTTTATCGGGAGACCTGGAGGAACACTGGGTGGTAGAGAATTTGTGTCAGCCCGGTGATGCCACAGCTACCACACACAAATGTGTGGAAAAAGTGATTTTTCAGCTAAATTTGAGGTTTGCAGGGATTCTGGGTAAGAAAACGTTGGGGATCCACGCAAGCTACCTCCCTGGAATCCCCGGGTGTCTAGTTTTCAGAAATGTGTGGGTGTGGTCAGTTTCCTAGCTGGCCGCGGAGCACGGGGCCAAAACCCAGGTGATCCCCTTACAAAACCAGGTTGTTTTGTGATAGGTAATTTTGAAGTTGCCTCAATAGGTTTTGGCCCTTGCCTGTCGCGGGTACTTGACCCGACCACACAAGTGAGGTACCATTTTTCTTGGAAGACTTTGGGGAATGTGGGCTTGGTGGAATTTTGTTGATCCACACAGATTTCAGAACTTTCCACCACAGAAATGTGAGGAAAATGTGTTTTTTTTTTTACAAGTTTTGAGGTTTGCAAGGGATTCTGGGTAACAGAACCTGGTTGTAGCCAGACAAGTCACCCCATCCTGGATTCCCCTGGGTGTCTAGTTTTCAAAAATGTATAGGTTTGCTAGATTTCCCTAGGTGCCGGCAGAGCTAGGGTTCGAAATCTACAGCTAGGCACTTTGCAAAAAAAGGATCAGTTTTCACTGTGAAAATGTGGTGTCCACGTTGCGTTTTGGGCCGTTTCCTGTCGCGGGCACGAGGCCTACCCACACAAGTGAGGTACCATTTTTCTCGGAAGACTTTGGGGAATGCGGGGTGCGTGGAATTTTGTGGATCCACGCAGAATCAAAAATTTCCACCACAAAAATGTGAGGAAAATGTGTTTTTTTGACAAAGTTTAACGTTTGCAAGGGATTCAGGGTAACAGAACCTGGTGAGAGCCAGACAAGTCACCCCATTCTGTATTTCCCTGGGTGTCTAGTTTTTAAAAATATACAGGTTTGCTAGGTTTCCTTATGTGCCTGTTGCGCTAGGGCCCAAAATCCACAGGTAGGCACATTGCTAAAAATAAGTCTGTGCCTTGTGGGCTTTCTGCCACCCTGGGGGGGAATCGGGGGGGGCGGGTAGTTTGCCCCGATATGGCCCCAAGGGGGGCAGAAAGGCTGTGGCTATTTTTTGGGGAGGTGGGGGCATTGGTATGCCCATTCTGGGCAGCCCCCACCCCCACGCATAAAAAAGCCAGCGTAATCGCTGGTGCCTAGTGGGCTTTCTGCCCCCCCCGGGGGCAGATCTGGGGCCACTGCCCCCATCTGCCCCCACGGGGGGGCAGAAAGACTGGAATTTCTCTGGGGGGTGGGGGTATTGTCATGCCCATTTTGGGAAGCCCCCACCCCTACATGAATACAAAAAAAATCCCTGTAATTTTTTTTGGGGGGGGGCATTGAAATGCCCATTTTGGGCAGCCCCCACCCTAAATTCAATTGCCCAAAATAAATCCCTGGCGTCTAGTGGGCTTTTTGCCCCCCCGGGGGGGCAGAAAGGCTGAAATTTTGGGGGGGGGGGGGGGGGGGCATTGGGATGCCCATTTTGGGCCCATTTTTAAGCCCCCACCTTAATTTCAATTGCCCAAAATAAATCCCTGGTGTCTAGTGGGCTTTTTGCCCCCCCGGGCCTGCTGCCCCCATCTGCCCCCAGGGGGGCAGAAAGGCTGTACTTTTGGTGGGGTGGGGGCATTGGAATGCCTGTTTTGGGCAGCCCCCACCCTAGGTAAAATTGCGGGGAAAAAATCCCGGGTGCTAGTGGGCTCCGGGGGGCAGAAAGACTGTAATTTTTTGGGGGAGCGGGTGGGAGCATTGGCATGCCCATTTTGGGCAGCCCCCACCCTAATGTCATCTGCCTAAAAGAAATCCCTGGTGCCTAGTGGGCTTTTTGCCCCCCCCGGGGGGGCAGAAAGGCTGTAATTCTTGTGAGGGGGGGGTGGGGGCATTCGCATGCCTGTTTTGGGCAGCCCCCACCCTAAGTAAATTATTGGATAAAAAATCCCTGGCGCTAGTGGGCTTTCTGCCCCCCAGGGGGGGCAGAAAGACTGGTGTGCCCAAAACGCAATGGGGGGAGCAAAGGCCCTTGCCCAAGGGGCCGCTCCCCCCTCCCTGGTGCTAGTGGGTGGATCCCTGCTTGGGGATCGCCCTCCTGGGGTGATCCCCAAGCAGGGATCCACTAGGGAAGGGTACCATTGGAAAGGGGAGATTCTCTCCTTTCCAACGATACCTCTCCCAAGTGTTTCGGTGCTCGGGGGCTGAGATAGCCCAACGAGCACTGAAACACTGAAACTAAGTTTCAGTTTTGTTTTCAATGTAATGACGACAGCGCACCATGCGCGCGATCGTCATTACTTTGAAAACCAGGGGAGGGCCTTGGGAGGTTGGGGAAGCTCTTCCCCACCTCCCGAGGCACAAAAAAAAAATGGAAATCCCTCTGCTGTTTACAGCAGAGGGATTTCCTGCCCCTGTCCTCATGACGGAATGGTTCTGTCATGAGCACAGGAGCACCGGTGCTCATGACGGAACCATTCCGTCATGAGCACCGAAAGGGTTAAAAACATCATGCCTGAAATTTGCAGCTTTACTGCATGACCACATCATAAGATCCAGTGTAACTATTTCTTGATTACAAGCCCAGCAGATATCTGAGGATGATAAATTCAAGTTCAAACATTCTGTCAGGTGTCCAGTAAAGTGGAAACGTTGGTTTCTGCTGAATTAACTTTAAATTGAGATAAACATTAACTTCATCAATCATTTTACAGATCTGTGGCAATTGCCCAAGGCTACACTTGGGTCAAAGTATTGTTTGCAAGCTCTGAAATTCTTTTTCACTGAAATCATGACACATTTTGTCTTAGTAATAATGAAACTATACATGCCAATTTGCCAAAATATGCACACAGAACTTATTAGTATTTGGCTGAATATAGGTCACTAAAACACAAACCAACCCCACTCAAGACATTACCACACATGCAAAACAACGGTTACTCTCCCTACACATGTATATACAATCAATGACATTTAAAATTATGACACACACTACAAACATTATTACACATTAATTTACATCCATAAAGGCATATTTATATCTATATATGTGTGTGTGAATATATATATATATATATATTCCAAAAGAAAGACATGCACCACTTCAGTGCTGCGTAATCAGGCCCACCAGACGTGCTTCAATAACAAATTGCTTTTATTCCAGGCAAGGTAAAATGTTCAAAGCATAACGCGTTTTGGTTCCAGAGAACCTTAATCATAGACAACTCGGAAGCAGTTCAATTCAACCCTTTTTTAAAAAGATGTCAAACAGCGAAAAGGGACCAGGTTCCTTGCTAATTGCAACATTTAAAGTGGCAGTGGTCACTTTTCCGAATTTCTTTCCAAAGTATGGCATTTAGACGGTGAATGTTTCCATTAATCTCTGTTCAGGGTAATCTTTCAAAGTGTAGTACTTTAAGATTTCAATTCATGGCACCGTCGATATTATGCATATTTATGTCCATTTATCGGGACCACAATGCCCATAATGCTCTGTTAGTGTTTGTTTGTTTTAAAGCCTGGCCTTTCTTTTCGTTTTTTTATGTCTTTTTCTTACTGGTCTCAATTTGCTTAATCTTGCGCATTTAAGGGAAGACTGCCATGTGTAGCCAAGTTTATTCAAGGTCAGTCTCATACAAACTTCATTTAAAATCCGTTTGTTACTTGCCTTTCAGCTGCAATATTAGTCCACACGCTGTGCAAGGGAAAGATTTCCCCTACAAACCCTGGCAAATCAAGAGGGTCTCCAAAGTTGAGACCGGCCTCTCACAAGTGGCCCTGCCATCCACACTCCATTTTCTCATCTCAATCTCGCCGGAGGGCATCCTTATATCAAATTCCAGAAGTCAATGATGCTAGGAATGCCACATCCTTTCGGGTCGGAGCCTGGCTGGCTGCGTCAAAACCAAATACATTCCAAAAGAAAGACACGCACCACTTCAGTGCTGCGTAATCAGGCCCACCAGACGTGCTTCAATAACAAATTGCTTTTATTCCAGGCAAGGTAAAATGTTCAAAGCATAACGCGTTTCGGTTCCAGAGAACCTTAATCATATGCAACTCAGTAGCAGTTCAATTCAACCCTTTTTTAAAAATATATATATATATATATCCAGCAACAACCTCCCACATCCAGGTAAGGTTCACCGACACCTGCTGCAAGTAGTAGACTTACGTTTTTATTTCATGCAAAGCACATGCACAGATTGACAAGAACCCAACACGTTTCTGCTTGGGTTCTTGTCAATCTGTGCATGTGCTTTGCATGAAATAAAAGCGTAAGACTACTACTTGCAGCAGGTGTCGGTGAACCTTACCTGGATGTGGGAAGTTGTTGCTGGATGTTTAGACGGGGCGCTCCATGCCCGTGGCACCGACCCGCCCTTCTGGGCTTGGATACTCGTATTGTGGAGCTGGTGTGTGGAGGATATATATTATCTACTGGCGGTCGCCAGTAGATAGTTATAGTTAGGACCTATTTTCCATAGGAAATTAACAACATTCTATTTCCAATAACTTTGGCGCCGGTTGACGAATCTTCGCGTAATTTTCAAAACCCGTGGGGCGCTCTGGTCTGCTCCTATCCTGAAAGTTTCGGGGTGATTCAGCAAGCGGGGGCTGAGAAAAAAGGGGGGTCCCAAAACGTGTTTTCCCTATGCAATTTTCCATAGGAACCTTTAGTCGCAGCTACAGCCCGAACTGCTAAACGGAATTACACCAAATTTGGCAAAAAGGTAGCCCTTGGTTCAGAGTCATGCCTTTTGGTTAAATGGTGTAAATCCGTTCAGTAGTTCCTGAGAAAATCAAAAGTAAAATCACATATATATCTGGGCGGAGCCTAACCACACATGTCTTTGTGAGATCTGATTGGCTGTCAGCACTTCATCCTGGAATTGCTGGCAGCCATCTTGGGACCAATATACATGATAGTACCCCATTGAAATGCATTGTAGTGAATCAAAGATTTTGAGGGTTACCAAAAGGAGAACTATAAAGGGTGATAACAGACTTTAGTTACATTAGAATTCATTTGTTGATGGTACCATACTAATTTCAGGAATTGTGGTGTGTTCTAAGGTGATTTTACCCTGTGAAAAACCTTCTGCTGGGATATCATGAATCATGTTTGAGAGAAAACTATTTTCACATGCTTGTCCCATAGAGTTTTGGAAGGTGCTCCAGAAGCTAAAATGAGAGCATATTTTCTGTAAATTCACATTATCTTTCTCAGTCATGTGAGAATGAAGTCTGACATTCTCAGTAAAACATGTACATCCAACAAGGGCAGAGACTGTCAGTTGATTCCTTTGTGTTCTACTGCAGCTTCCCAGAGTGTTCTAAAGAACAACTAGCGTGCTAACAGCCTTACTTATGACAAAAGTATGGCACACCTGAAGCCATCTTGATTGGAATAAACTGGTAACACTTAAAACATTTAATTTAAAAGGAACAAAATGATGGGGTTAATTTTGTCATAGAAATTATGGTTAGTGCTGTAGAAAGAAAAATTAGGACATGTTTCAAGTGTGATCTCAAATATCTTCCTGTTATATTTCAACAGGAGCAGCCTGCCAGTTGATGCCTTTGTGTTCTACTGCAGCTTCCCAGAGTGTTCTAAAGAACAACTAGAGCGCTAACAGCCTTATTTATGACAAAAGTATGGCACACCTGAAGCCATCTTGATTGGAATAAACCGGCAACACTTAAAACATTTAATTTAAAAAGGAACAAAATGAAGGGGTTCTTTTTGAAATAGAAATTATGGTTAGTGCTGCAAAAGAAAAATTAGGGCATGTTTTAAGTGAGATCTCAAATCTTCTTCTATTTCATTAGAAAATTCTGACATGCAGACTGAAACAATCACTTTCAATACCAGCAGCAGACTTCCAGTTAACTCCCTGGTGAGCAGTAGCTTTACTACAGTGATCTAATGAGCAACTAGAGTGCTAACATTCTGAATTTATGGCAAATGTGAGACACATCTGAATGCCTTCTTGATGGAATCAAAGTAAAAAACTGAAAGCATTTCCTACTGAGGAGACTGCAGTAAATGAGGAAATTAGGAAACTTCATAACAAAGAAGTCTTCCAAGATGGCCACCAGAGAAAAAAGAGCCCAAATGTAGCACAAATATTACCCAGATGTAGCCCACATATGGCCCAATGGCAAAAGTGTGCAAAACACTTTTTATTTTTAGTTTTTTTGCAGTTTTATGTAGTGCAGACTGGTCAGGTATTGGAGCGTTGCATCTTAAAACATGACCCCCTACACTACAAAAACACTGCGGCACTACCCTAAACCCTAAAACACTACCCCCAGCACGACCCCCTACACTACACAAGCACCACTGCACTATCCTAAACCCTAAAACACTACCCCCAGCATGACCCCCTACACTACACAAACACCACTGCACTACCCTAAACCCTAAAACACTACCCCCAGCACGACCCCCTACACTACCCAAACACCAATGCACTAACCTAAAACATGACCCCCTCCACTGCACTACCCTAAACCCTAAAACACTACCCCCAGCACGACCCCCTACACTACCCATACACCACTGCACTAACCTAAATCCTAAAACACCACCCCCAGCACGACCCCCTACACTACCCAAACACCACTGCACTACCCTAAAACATGACCCCTACACTACACAAACACCACTGCACTACCCTAAACCCTAAAACACTACCCCAGCACGACCCCTACACTACACAAGCACCACTGCACTACCCTAAACCCTAAAACACTACCCCCAGCACGACCCCCTACAATGCCCGAACACCACTGCACTGCCCTAAACCCTGAAACACCAGCCCCTGCATGACCCCCTACACTGCCCGAACACCACTGCACTGCCTAAACCCTGAAACACCACCCCCAGCATGACCCCCTACACTGCCCGAACACCACTGCACTGCCCTAAACCCTGAAACACCACCCCTTCACGACCCCTACACTGCCCGAACACCACTGCACTGCCCTAAACCCTGAAACACCACCCCCAGCACGACCCCCTACACTGCCCGAACACCACTGCACTGCCCTAAACCCTGAAACACTACCCCCAGCAAGACCCCCTACACTGCCTGAACACCACTTCACTGCCCTAAACCCTGAAACATCACCCCCAGCAAGACCCCCTACACTGCCCGAACACCACTGCCCTAAACCCTGAAATACCACCCCCAGCACGACCCCTACACTGCCCGAACACCACTGCACTGCCCTAAACCCTGAAACACCACCCCCAGCACGACCCCCTACACTGCCCGAACACCACTGCTCTGCCCAAAACCCTGAAACACCAGCCCCAGCACGACCCCCTACACTGCCCGAACACCACTGCACTGCCCTAAACCCTGAAACACCAGCCCCAGCACGACCCCTACACTGCCCAAACACCACTGCACTACCCTAAACCCTGAAACACCACCCCCAGCATGACCCCTACACTGCCCGAGCACCACTGCACTGCCCTAAACCCTGAAACACCAGCCCCAGCACGACCCCCTACACTGCCCGAACACCACTGCACTGCCCTAAACCCTGAAACACCAGTCCCAGCACGACCGCCTACACTGCCCGAACACCACTGCACTGCCCTAAACCCTGAAACACCAGCCCCAGCACGACCCCCTACACTGCCCGAACACCACTGCACTGCCCTAAACCGTGAAACACCAGCCCCAGCACGACCCCCTACACTGCCCGAACACCACTGCACTGCCCTAAACCCTGAAACACCAGCCCCAGCACGACCCCTACACTGCCCGAACACCACTGCACTGCCCTAAACCCTGAAATACCACCCCGTGCATGACCCCCTACACTGCCCGAACACCACTGCACTGCCCTAAACCCTGAAGCACCACCCCAGCACGACCCCCTACACTGCCCGAACACCACTGCACTGCCCTAAACCCTGAAACACCACCCCCTGCACGACCCCCTACACTGCCCGAACACTACGGCACTGCCCTAAACCCTGAAACACCACCCACAGCACGACCCCCTACACTGCACGAACACCACTGCACTGCCCTAAACCCTGAAACACTACCCCCAGCAAGACCCCCTACACTGCCCGAACACCACTGCACTGCCCTAAACCCTGAAACATCACCCCCAGCAAGACCCCCTACACTGCCCAAACACCACTGCCCTAAACCCTGAAACACCACCCCCAGCAAGACCCCCTACACTGCCCGAACACCACTGCACTGCCCTAAACCCTGAAACACCAGCCCCTGCATGACCCCCTACACTGCCCGAACACCACTGCACTGCCCTAAACCCTGAAAAACCACCCCCTGCATGACCCCATACACTGCCCGAACACTACTGCACTGCCCTAAACCCTGAAACACCACCCCCAGCACGACCCCCTACACTGCACGAACACCACTGCACTGCCCTAAACCCTGAAACACTACCCCCAGCAAGACCCCCTACACTGCCCGAACACCACTGCCCTAAACCCTGAAACACCACCCCCAGCAAGACCCCCTACACTGCCCAAACACCACTGTACTGCCCTAAACCCTGAAACACCACCCCCAGCACGACCCCCTACACTGCCCGAACACCACTGCTCTGCCCAAAACCCTGAAACACCAGCCCCAGCACGACCCCCTACACTGCCCAAACAACACTGCACTGCCCTAAACCCTGAAACACCAGCCCCAGCACGACCCCCTACACTGCCCGAACACCACTACACTGCCCTAAACCCTGAAACACCACCCCCAGCATGACCCCCTACACTGCCTGAACAACACTGCACTGCCCTAAACCCTGAAACACCAGCCCCAGCACAACCCCGTACACTGCCCGAACACCACTGCACTGCCCTAAACCCTGAAACACCAGCCCCAGCACAACCCCGTACACTGCCCGAACACCACTGCACTGCCCTAAACCCTGAAACACCAGCCCCAGCACGACCCCCTACACTGCCCGAACACCACTGCACTAAACCCTGAAACACCACCCCCAGCAAGACCACCTACACTGGCCGAACACCACTGCCCTGCCCTAAACCCTGAAACACCACCCCCTGCACGACCCCCTACACTGCCCAAACACCACTGCACTGCCCTAAACCCTGAAACACCACCCCCTGCACGACCCCCTACACTGCCCGAACACCACTGCACTGCCCTAAACCCTGAAACACCACCCCCCAGCCACGACACCCTACACTGCCCGAACACCACTGCACTGCCCTAAACCCTGAAACACCACCCCCAGCACGACCCCCTACACTGCCCGAACACCACTGCACTGCCCTAAACCCTGAAACACCACCCCTGCACGACCCCCTACACTGCCGGATCACCACTGCACTGCCCTAAACCCTGAAACACCCCCCCCCAGCATGACCCCCTACACTGCCTGAACACCACTGCACTGCCCTAAACCCTGAAACACCACCCCCAGCATGACCCCCTACACTACACTGCACTGCCCTAAACCCTAAAACACTCCCCCCAGCACGACCCCCTACACTACCCGAACACTACTGCACTGCCCTAAACCCAAAAACACTCTCCCCAGGACGACCCCCTACACTACCCAAACACCACTGCACTGCCCTAAACCCTAAAACACTACCCCCCGCATGACCCCCTACACTACCCAAACACCAATGCACTACCCTAAACCCTAAAACACTACCCCCCGCACGACCCCCTACACTACCCAAAGACCACTGCACTACCCTAAACCCTAAAACACTACCCCCGCATGACTCCCTATACTACCCAAAGACCACTGCACTACCCTAAACCCTAAAACGCGACCTCCTACACTACACAAACACCACTGCACTACCCTAAATCCTAAAACACTACCCCCAGCACGACCCCCTACACTACACAAACACCACTGCACTACCCTAAACCCTAAAACACTACCCCCAGCACGACCCCCTTCACTACCTAAACACAACTGCACAATTTGTTACAGGCGTTGCAACGCAGGCCTGTGGTGCTTACTGGAAGTACCTGGTGGGCTAGTTGGGCCCCAGGGACCCTCAGGATTCAAGGTGACCTAATCCCCCAACTTAAAACGTGCCACGGGCGCGTTTGCACAGTGGTGAAGGAGGGGGCGGGGCCTCAGGTGACATGTGCGCAAACACGCCCTGTGGTGCGTTTTAAGTTGGGGAATTAATTCTCCTTGAATCCTGAGGGACCCTGGGGGCCAACTAGCCCACCAGGTACCTTCAGTAAGCACAACAGAGTTGCGTTGCAGAGAGGTGAAAAAGGTGCGTGGCCTCGGAACGCCTCTCTGCAACTCAGCTCTGTGGTCCTAACTGTATGTACCTGGGGGCTAGTTGGGCCCCAGGGACCCTCAGGATTCAAGGGGACTTAATCCCGCAACTTAAAACACGCCACGGGGCGCGTTTGCACACATGTCACCTCAGGCCCCCCCTCCCTTCACCACTGTGCAAACGCGCCCTGTAGCGCGTTTTAAGAGGTAGTTTTAATCCCCCTGCCTTATTATGTACTAGGGACTTACAGAGGAGGTCATGCTAATCACAGGGGTACCCCAACGCATAGTGTTCCCTAGTGTATGTAGGTGTTTTCACTGTATTCTAAGTGTCTTTTAGCATAGCACTGGCTCTGGTTAGTCAGAGTCAGTTACCACCAGTACCCGTCTGAAAACGTTGTGGGCACAGGATGATTTTGCAACAAGGCCTCTTTCTGCTCCTCTGTTGGTTCTTTCTGCACATCTTTTGCTTCTTCCTGCACTTTTCTTTGTCTTTGTGGACTTCTGTTGCTTCTTTCTGCATTTCTTTTGCTTCTTTCTGTGCGTTTTTTCTTCTTTCTTCACATGTCCTACCTCTGTAGGCATAGTTAGAAACTAGCATTTAAAAACCTTTGAAATTCACTTAAAAAATCATAGGTTTCAGGCACGTTATAGTTAGAAATTAGCATTTAAAAACCTTTGAAATTCACTGAAAAAACCATAGGTTTCAGACACGTTATAGTTAGAAATTAGCATTTAAAAAACCTTTGAAATTCACTGAAAAAACCATAGGTTTTAGGGACAGTTATAGTTAGTTGGACATTTCACTCGTACAAAACCATAGAAATTCCCCCGTTATAGTTAGTTCAGCTAACTATAACTCGCGTCCCGCAATGCACACGCTAATGACGTCACATATTACATCACTCATGACATGGTCAGTGACATCACTGATGACATCACTGATGACATCTCAAATGACATCACTGATGACATCACTGATGACATCATCCATGTGATAATTTCATGCATCTTCTCACACCCTAATATAACTTTTGATACACCCACTCTAAATTACAGACTGCCATTCTCAAAACCATACACACTCCAATACCAATAACTACATACCCACTCACTGATTCTTAGGTCTACACACACACATCTACTCACTCACCCGTACAGTCACTCATACTTTCAATCACTCAGTACAGGACTATCATATGCACTCATACACCTATATAAACACTCACACACCGCCACTCATCCATAGAGGTACTCACACACCTAGTCAGTCATGCAAAAAATTTATCACACACCCATTTACTCACCTATACAGTTATACACACACCAGCTCACTTACTCATACAAATACTAGCACATTCTTACGCTCTTATACAATAACTGATACAAGCACACACGCATCCATACAGCCACTCTCACAATCACACACTCTCACTTATAGCCATTTAAATACTCTAACACACATATATACTGCCTTTTACATATGTAGTTACTCGCACATGTACCACTGAGATATACATTCACTCACTAACACACCCATACACACACTCACCCACCCAAGCAGTCCATCACAGATGCACTCTTGAAATCATGCACCCAGTGAATCACCCACTCACACATCTATGTACAGAGTCACACACACCCCACCCACACAAACACTCAGGCAGCCATACAGATACTCAGAGAACCAATCAATAACCCATGTAGACACTCATGTAGCTATTCGCAAATCCATGCATCCACTTACACACCAACAAACAGACGGATACAGACATTCACACAGTTTAGTCACTAACCCATGCATTCAGTAAGATACGTTTAATCACTCACTTGTAGAGTCAGTCACGCACGTACTAAATCATCCATTCAGACACTTATACACCCACTCATTCTTCAATACGCCTTTCCCTATATATATTAAACATATTTAAACTTTACAGAAACACACAGTCACTGGATGATGTCATCAGTGATGTCATCAGTGATGTCATTTGAGATGTCATCAGTGATGTCATCAGTGATGTCACTGACCATGTCATGAGTGATGTAATATGTGACGTCATCAGCGGTGCATTGCGGGGGCGCGATTTATAGTTAGCTGAACTAACTATAACGGGGGAATTTCTATGGTTTTGTACAAGTGAAATGTCCAACTAACTATAACTGTCCCTAAAACCTATGGTTTTTTCAGTGAATTTCAAAGGTTTTTTAAATGCTCATTTCTAACTATAACGTGTCTGAAACCTATGGTTTTTTCAGTGAATATATATATATACATATATATAGATATATATATTCGGTACAATATATATATATTTTTAAGGTTACAGTGACATCACTGGCGATATCTCAAATGACATCACTAATGACATCATCCACAGACCACTCTCACATCCACTCATACCCCTATGCAATCGCTTATACACCCACTCACACACCCACACAACCACTCATATACCCATTTACAGATCCATACAACTACTCACACAACCACTCAGTCACTCATATAGCCACTCACACAACCACTCACCCATACAGCTACTCATACAACCGGTTACTCATCGTTTCACCCACTCATGCACCCACTCACTGCCAGAAACCAGTGAAATTCAGCAGTTAAAGTTACCTGAGCTAATTATAACTTATGCCCCTGCAATGCACAGCTTATGACCTCACATATTACATCATTCATCACATGGTCAGTGACATCACTCACGACATCATTGATGACATCATTCATAGAATCACTCACACCCCATACAACCTCTTATACACCTACTCACATACCCACACAACCACTCACATACCCACACAACCACTCACATACCCATTCACAGACCCATACAACTACTGATACAACACTCACTCACTCATACAGCCACTCACACAACCACTCACTCACCCATGCAGCCACTCACACAGCCACTCAAACCCATACAGCCACTCGAGCACCCACAAAACCACTCACACACCCACTCACAGACCCATACTGATACTCAGTCACACAGCTATACCACTCACATACCCCTTCACACACCCACACAGCCACTGAAACAACCACTCACTCATATATACAGCCACTCACACAGCCACTCACTCACCCATACAACCACTAAAAGAGCTACTCACTCACCCATACAGCCACTCATCCACAAAACCACTTGCATACCCATTCACACATCAATACAATCACTCATGCACCTACTCACTCACCTATACAGCCACTCACACAAATACTTACTGTGCAAAATAGCCACTCAGACACCCACTCACTAAGCTATACACCCAAACAGCCACTGACTTACTCATACATCCACTTACACACCCAGACACTCACCCATAGAACCATTCACACAGCCACTCAGTCACCCATACAGCCACTCTAAAAAATCACTCATTAACCCATAATGCCACTCACACAGCCACTGCAGTCCACAATACAACCACTCACACACACACTCACCCACCCATATAGTCACTCACTCACCCATACAGTTACGCGCACACCAACTTATTCACCCATTCAGCCAATCACACACCCACCCACACACCCATAAAGCCACTCAGACACCCACTGCCACACTAATACAGTCAGGCACAGTGCCACTCAGATGACATATATTAGAAACAGTATCACTCATTATTAGTGCAAAAAGAATAGCAATTTAACGTATGCATTAGCTTAGTATATATCTTTAACACTCAAACTTTTATCCAGCACTTACACTCACTGGATGATGTCATCAGTGATGACTTCAGTGATGTCACTGACCATGTCATAAGTGAAACAAAGGTTCACAAAGGTTACAAGGACGCTATAGTTAAGCTCAGATTTAACTCATGCAAAACCATAGATATTCAGCAGTTATAGTTACCTGAGCTAACTATAACTTACGTCCCCGCAATGCACTGCTTATGACCTCACATATTACATCACTCATGACATGGAGTGACATCACTCATGACATCTCAAATGACATCACTGACGATGTCATCCCATGAGTGTTTCATAAAGGTTTCTGAGAATTAAAGATATCTACTAAGCTAAAACATAAGTTAAATTACTATTCTTTCTGTGCTAGTAATTAGTCATACTATTTCTAACATATCTCATCTGAGTGGCTGTGTGACTGTCTGTATTAGTGTGTGACTGGATGTCTGAGTGGATGTATGGGTGTGCGAATCAGTGTGTGAGTGGCTGTACGGAGGTGTTCATGGGTTTGTAAGTAGCTATGTGGGTGAATGGCTGTTTTAATGGCTGTATTGGAGAGTGAGTGGGTGTGATAGTGGCTGTATGGGTGAGTTAGTGGCTGTGTGAGTGTCTGCATAGGTGAGTGTGTGTGTGTGTAGCTGTATGGGTGACTGAGTGATGGTGTGAGTGGCTCTATGGATGAGGGAGTCTGTGTGTGTGGCTGTTTGAGTAAGTGAGTAGCTGTTTGAGAATGTCTATAGGTAAGTGAGTGGGTGTGAGTGGCTGTATTGGAGAGTGAATCTCTATGTCAGTGGCTGTAAGGGTGAGTGAGTGGGTGTGCAAGTGGTTGTATGGATGTGTGAATGGGTATGTAAGTGGTTCGGTGGGTGTGTGAGTGTTGTATGGGTGAGTGAATGGCTGTGTAGGTACTCAGTAGCTGTATAGGTAAGTGAGTGGGCGTGTGAGTAGATGTATTGGTGAGCGAGTGGCAGTGTGAGTAGCTGTATGGTTGAATGTGTGGGTGTGTGAGTCTTTGTATGGGTGATTAAGTGGGTGCATGAGTGGGTGTGTAAGTGTCTGTTTATCTGTATGACTGGATGTGTGAGTGGCTGTATTGGTGAGTGAGTGGGTACATGAGTGCTTGTATATGTTAGTGGGTGTGTGAGTGACTATGAGTGAGTGGGTGTGTGAGTGGCTCTATGGATGAATGATTGGTTGTGTGACTACTGGTATGGTTCTGTGAATGGGTATGTGAGGGCTTGTGTGGCAGTGGAAGTGGGGTGTGAGTGGGTGTCTGAGTGGTTATGTGGATGACGTCATGAGTGATGTAATTTAAGATGTCATCAGTGATGTCACTGACCATGTCATGAGTGATGTAATATGTGAGGTCATAAGCAGTGTATTGCAGGCGTGTGAGTTATAGTTAGCTCAGGTAACTATAACTGCTGAATTTCTATGGTTTTGTATGAGTGAAATCTGAGCCTAACTGGAACATCCTTGTAACCTTTGTTTTTTCTGTGAATTTCGAAAGTTTTTTTAACTCTCTTTCCTTACTACAACATCTTATAAATATAACGTCCTTGTAACCTTTGTTTTTTTAATAGGCCTGGGCATACATTTCCACTCCGCTTACATAGTTTGCTGAATTCAGCAACTTTGCATTCCACGGAGACAGCAGACTTACCGATAAACTCTGCAATGGAGAGGGACTTTTTTGTGCCGTAGACGAGCACGATCGACCATGACTGCAACCTGTAGTGTGCCAGGAGGCCCCTTTGCAGAGGGGTTGAGAAAGAGGACAGGTCCTGCGATGATGTCTCAGCAATCTGGCAATGGAGTACTTACTTGTGGCAACAATAGGGGTTCTTGGCCCCCAGTGACCCTCAGCAGCCAAGGGGACTTCATCCCCCAATCGGTAGTGCGCCAGGAGGCCCCTTTGTAGGATGGTCAAGAAAGGGGACAGGCCTTCAATGACCTCTCAGAAATCGGCTGTGGGGGACTTACTTGTAGCAACAATAGGGGTTCTTAGCCCCCACGACCTTCAGCAGCCAAGGGGACTTCATCTCCCAACCAGGAGTGCACCAGTAGGTCAATCTTCAGAGTGGTTGAGAAAGGGGGCAGGCCTCCGACAACGTCTCAGAAATCTGGCTATGGGAGACTTGTGGCCACAATGAAGGATCTTGGTCCCCAATGACCCTCAGTAGCCAACGGAACTTCATCCCCAACCAGTTGTGCGCCAGGAGGCCCCTATGCTGAGTGGTTGAGAAAGGGGGGCCTCCGACGATGTCTTAGCAGTGCCACTGTGGGGCACTTACTTGTCCCAACAATAGGGGTTCTTGGCCCCAACGACCGTCAGCAGCCAGGGAGGCTTCATCTACTGGCGGGCGGTGAACTTCGCTTCGCCAACGAGTTCACAGTTTCACCCACTCCGCACTCCACCTTGAGCGCGGAGTTGGGCAAAAATTCCACCTGGCGAAGTTTGCCACCCATCTATCCACAAAGAAGTTATCCACTTTCACATACTATTGAAAATGTTGCCCCAGTCCTCCCAATTATTAAAAGCGACACCGGGAATGTAAGCATGAGGCTCTCATTCAGAGATAACTTGTACTTGCTGAACCAATCATGTAGGAACTACAATTTCATTTCACGCTGATTGGTTCAGCAAGTACAAGTTAGATTTGATGACAAGCTCATCAAAGTTAACTTGTACTTGCTGAAACAATCAGCACAAATAGAAATTGTAGTTCATACAGGATTGGTTCATGATTGGTTCAGCAAGAACAAGTTAGGTACTTGGATCATATCCTTAGCATCACGCTTGCATTCATGGCATCGCTTCATCACATAGGGAATTGTGGGGATTGTAGTCAGTCACCCCTACCATGTCCTGTGAGGGAGGGCGTAGTCACGCACAAGCAGTGTGCTGAGACTTAGACTGAGACGAGAGCTGCGGCTGCCTCCCACCTTTACAAACTTTTGAAAAACACATAAGAGGAGCTGGCTGAAGGCAGGTGCTTGTTTCACAGCCCCCATTTGCTCTCCTGGAACATAGTAGACTACCAGCAGAGCTTGGTGCCAGCTACCTGGTCACCAGCGAGACCAGCTTCACAGGAGCCCCTCCTCAGATGGACTGAGTGCTCTGGCTCTTCTAACCCTGCCTGGACAGATTCACCTATGCCCTCCGCTTGGTACTGCTGATGCTGATACTGATGCCTGGAAGGAGGAGAAAGAAACCTCACAGTCTGGAATCTGCCTCCATTGGATGCAAGATAGAGGTAAGTCTGGGGTTCCTGTCTCTGTTCACGCGTCTGCACTGTGGTGGGTGCGTAGATGGCTGTGCATTAAATTATCTGCACTAATCCACCGGTGTGTGGAACTATGCAGAATCCCCAGAGTTTTCAAATGACTACATGGAATTCCGCGGAGTTCAACTTTTCAAACTCTGCCCTGCCCTAGCTTCATAGTAGTGCATTTGGAGGCCCCTTTGCAGAGTGTTTGAGAAAGAGGGTGGGCCTCTGACAACGTATGAACAATCCAGCAGTGGGGGACTTACTTGTGGCAACAATAGGGGATCTTGGCTTCCAAAAACCCTCAGCAGCCAAGGGGACTTCATCCCCCAACCAGTAGTGAACCAGAAGGCCCCTTTGCAGAGTGGTTGAGAAAGGGGATGGGGCCTCAGACAACATCTCAGCAATCCAGCTGGGGGGGATTTTCTTGTCACAACAATATGGATTCTTGGCCCCCAATGACCAGCAGCAGCCAAGGGGAGTTCATCCACCAACCAGTAGTGCACCAGGAGGCCCCTTTGCAGAGTGGGAGAGAAAGGAGGCAGGGCCTTTGCCAATGTCTTTCATGTGTGAAACTGTATGACTATATCTCGTGCTGCGTCATAAGATGCACAGTAGAATTGTCATCACGTGTATTAGGCTGACATTCCAGGTTCTGCCCCAGGGACCCCATCACCTGGCCTTTAAACATTTATATTTTAAATGAGTGAGGAGGGCTGTGCGGCCCCCCTCCCCGGCTAATTTCGGCCCCAAGGATCCCATCTCCTGGGGCCTGGCCATAACGAAATGGGGATAAGAGCCACACAACGCCACTCCTTGGGCACCCCATCCCCTGGGGCCAG
The DNA here is from genome assembly GCA_963921515.1 of Calotriton arnoldi. Classification (NCBI taxonomy): domain Eukaryota; kingdom Metazoa; phylum Chordata; class Amphibia; order Caudata; family Salamandridae; genus Calotriton; species Calotriton arnoldi. The sequence continues at coordinate 456,988 of CAWUFW010000084.1, read as the reverse complement.
GCCTTAACTGAATGGGAAAGGGGGTGCCACGTGGCCTCTCTCCCCAGGATGATTTTGGCCCCGGGGACTCCATCTGCGGGGCTCAGCGTTAAAAGGTTTTCATTTTTAATAGGGAGGGGGCCCAACCATGTCTCCTGGGTGCCCAGCGAGCCACCTGCATGCATTTTTCCTGTGCTCAGGGGAGACGGTGGTCACTGGGGCTTTCATAAGCCTTAGGAGGGGGGCCTGTGCTCCACCTTCTATTTTTGTAGTATGCCCCCGGGACCTAGACCACCCAGGGATTATAATAAAAACAATCACGAGAAACCACACTTGTTTTTTTTTATTTAACGCAGATTCTCCACAAAAGTTTTATTTAAAAAAGATTTTTTGCCCTGGCAAGGTCCTTCTGAGACCCCCCTAAGAGGCCTAGGGGGTCAGGGTATTCCTACCCTGCCCCTTCTCATTTATGTTTTTTGTGGGTCTGGCCAGAAGCCAAGTCCCAGGATGGCTGCCAACACTTCCTGGTTGAAGTGTTGGCACCCAACCAGATCTCAGCATGAGATCTGGAGGGTTCGCGGAGCTTTTGCATCCCTTTATATACAAATTGTTTTTTTTCTTAATATCTCAAGAACTACCAAACAGATTTATGCCAATTTACAAAAAGGTCCCTGTCTGGACCAACAGCTACCTTTCTACCAAATGTGGTGTAATTCCGTTCAGCGGTTTGGGCTGTAGTCGTGTCTAAAATACTATGGGAATTTACATGGGGAAAACGCTCTTTGGGACCCCCTTTTTTCTCGTCCCCCGCTTGACAGATCACCATGAAATTTTCAAGACAGCCGCTGAAGTGAACATCATATTGGTTTTGAAATTTTCGTGAGGATTCGTCAAACGATACCAAAGTTAGTGGCAAAACAAAAAATGCTCTTCCTCTGGAAACTAGATTTTAATGATAACTACCTACTGGCGATTGGCAGTAGGTTATATACATATATATGTATATTTATGGACAAACAATGTGGTTCATTACCGGTGCGCACAACAGCGGGTGCAGACGTAAGGCCGAACCAGTGCCCTGGATTAATTTTGAAACAAAGGTACGCCGCACTCAGGAATCTTTTTATATAGATGTTTTATTATTCAAACAGAGCCAGTCTGTCTCACTGACGCGTTTCGGCCTCGCAGGGCCTTGCTCACGGTTGGAGGACACTACTCCTCATCATGTTTATATAGCACTCCCCTCTTGGTCAATAATGTGGCCTTCTGGGAGTTGTGGTTTTTAAGTTGTTTATGCTATGTCCATTCATTTAAGACAGACTACTTATTATTATTTTCATGGAATTGGACAGCACACAGATAGAAATGAGTAAAACGTGCATGTATACCAATATACATTTGCAATTCTAGGAATATACATTAGTATTAATTTCACCATAATGATTTTCAATAAAGTTTCCAACAAGATTTTCAACAGAGTTTGCAAAAAAGGTTTGAGATTCCCTTGATATAGTATCCATTTAGATTGTTAGGAAATAGAATTTAAAAAACCTAAGAAATGTCAGCCTAACTATAACGTCCCTGTAACCTTTGGTTTTTTCAGTAAATTTATATGTTTTTTTAAATTATATTTCCTAACTATAACGTCCCTGTAACCTTTGGTTTTTTCAGTGAATTTCTTATGTTTTTTAAATGCTAATTCCTAACTATAATGTCCCTGTAACCTTCCTCCTGATTGTGCACTGTGGTGGCAATGTCTTAGGCCCATTAACTGGAGTAGGACTGGAAATCTTAATGAAAGAAACTATTGCTGAATTGATGATGCTTTTCCCTCACACTGTCTTGGTGTACTCTAACATATGCCAAAGACAGAAATGGAAGTGGTCCAATCAATTCTGTCCACAGATTGACAAAGTCAGGAAACATGTTAATAAAACTGTTTTTGCATTCATCAGAGACCATCGCATGGGCTGTATCTATAACAACAATATGCGTTTTGACATGCATGGAATTTATAGAAATGATAGAGTGCACTTTACAGATGAAGGCAGGGTGTTTATAAGTAACCTGAAACTCTGCATCCGGTCTTATATATAGCAGCTGTAGGAAAGTAGGATCTACTTCCATGGTTACCCCCACTTTTTGCCTGGTGCTAAGCTGTATTATGACGAGTCTGACTAGGATCCTGCTAATCAGGACCCCAGTCTATCTGCTTTCTCCCTAAACTGTTGTGTTGAGTACTTAGGTACCCTCCAGATTGGATACTGGGGTACCCTTATCAGTCCCTAGTATATGGTACTAAGGTACCCAGGGCATAGGTATCCCAGAGGTCTCCGATGTGCTGAAGCATGCATTATGCCACCCATGGGAGACCATGCAAAATGGAACTACAGGCCTACCATTGCAGCCTGTGTAAGTTGGTGCCTGCACCACTTACTAAAGATATAGGTTTACTATATCTAGGGGTCACTGCACTTAAAACCTATTTGTCACCCCTATAGCAGGCCATTGCAATCCTGTAGGCAGGGTGCTTGGTTCTAAGTGAGAGGGTGCCCCTGCTTGAGCAGGACACCCCTGCAGCCTACGGAATCCATTCTCCCGGGTTGTCAGTGAAGCAGCCATATACTATATAGAGGAGCACCGCATAATCGCGTGATGACCATCTCAAAAACGGCTGCAACGAATCCTATCATGTTTGGCATCAAACATGTTGGAAACATCCCCCACACCGTAAACGGTGAAGGAGGTATGATTCCAAGCACTGGAAGAGCCCTCCGTTAGGCTCTCAGTGTTCCCTGTACCAGCCTTCTAGTCCCGGACATCACAAAATGGTTGCTGCCTACCAGAGACACAATTCTGCCCTCCTGCTGCTGAGCCAAGCTTGAGCAGAGGAAGTTAGAACAATAGGCATCCTGTCACAGGGAGATGTGACCACCTCCCAGACAGGATTTAGAGTATTAGGGCTGGGTGGGTGCGCTTGCCAGCGCCAGAAAGTCTGAATGAGGGGCACATTTGGTGTCCCTGTGCATAGTCCAGTTCAAACCAGTCATGGGAGCCGTTGGCTCCCCCTCTGGCATGAAACTGGACAAAGAGCATGAGAGTAACCTCCCCCGTGTCCAAACCCTCCCCAGGGAGGGTCCCCTGAATATTCCCAACCCTTTCCCTAGGGTAATTAAGGGCTTACCTGGGTGTAGGTCTTTAGATTCGCCGTGGGATAAGACTCAGATCAGACACCATTGCACTTCTATCGCCTGGGCACTCCGGACTTCGCTGGGCTTTGTTTGGGCCTGACTCCGTCTCCCTTCCAGTCTGCTGCATCGTCTGTGCTTGTGCATCATACAGGAACCTTCTGAGACCTGTGAAGCATCAAGGACAACCAAAGTAATCTCCCTTGGGGTGAAAGAGTCTCTCCCCTGCATTCGCAGGCACCGCAACTAAGTCGACCAGACGGCAGATCCTGAGTTCCTCTGGACTCCGTGGGCTCTGCAATCCAAGTGGTGGTTTTGCACACCTTGTGAGGCCTGTTCTAACCTCTCACCAAGTTTGAGGCCAGTAGTCATCGTGGGGGTTGCAATAACCGAACCCCTGAGTACAGTGTCCACTTTGCAGTTGCAAAGGCTTGTTGTCATCTTTGCAAGAAGATCTTCGGGCTCCAAGTAGCCCCAGCCTCGAGAACCTCCAGTGACCAGAATCTTTGGCCACACCGCATCGTGGGCATCATGTCCTGCACCTTTTGGTGAGCTGCTTGAAGTCCTCTTGTGACTCCAGTGCCTCCGGCCTGTGGGTTCACTTGAGGGTCACATTTGTTTCCTTTGGGCTCCCCTGATTGCTCGGGGCCTGCCCTGACTCTCCTGCTTGTGGTGAGTCCCCTGGACCTTGCTGGTTCCAACTTTGCGCCTTCACGACTTCCTGCGTGGGTTGCATTTGCCAAGGCTTGTTGGTGCTCCCGCCGGACACCGACCCCTCAGCACTCGACATCCTTCATGGGACTACTTGTATCCGGGTCCTGGTCTTCTTCAGCATCGCCTGGTCCTCACAGCTGCAGAGTCAAGGTCATTAACATTTTCCCTGAAGCACCCGACATCGGAGGGCATTCGTCTTCCAAGTCTCCTGGTCACCCCTGAGTGACATAGACTCTGTCCCCTCTGCATTCAGGTACTCCTCTTCAAGAATCCACATTTGGATTCCTCCGGACATTTTCTCCTCTTCCAGCAGCAGCACTTTCCTGAAGTCCTCCACTGGGTTCAACTGCGGTTTCCGACGCCACTTCACACCTATGCACCTGGCTTCCCTGGGATAAGTAACTTGGGTAACATGGTATCCACAGGTGAGGTGGCTCTCCAACCTTCTGTCTTCCACAGGGTTTCTTCAGGCTCCACTGGGAAGGGTCCCTAATCTTTAAAAATCCAACAGCGACTTGCACATAGACTTGTACGGAGCACGCGGTCGTGTTCACGCACTGCACACACTCTCCGTGGGGTCCCTATCTACTTACCTTGGGTTGTTCTGTGGGTACCCAGCAATTCTACGGCCTCTCAACATCATCCTGACTTGAGTCGTGGGTTCTTATACCACTTTCTTAGTATATGGTTCGGTCCCCCCTGGGGTCCACTGTGTATTTCGGGCTATTTACTGTGTTACTTTGCTAAAGTATTGTGTGCATTGTGTTTATCTCCATGTTGGAGATACTAGAACATACTAGAGAGTATTATATAATAAATACATAATTTTATAAATACTTTGTGTGATTCTTTTCATTTAATCTATACTAAAAGATTGCATTCTGGTAAAAACAAGCTGCTTTACACTCCTTCAAGACTAAGCGTGAAGGCTGCTCTCAACAGCTACCACTTGGATAGCTATTTAAGGTTGTCTGAGACCTCTTAAATCACCATAAGTGTTGTCTGGACTGGTGCAAGATGCCCACTTACATTAGTGGACATCATATACCAGGCCGGCCTCTCACAGCAGCCATATACACACAACTAACACAACGGCTCTTGTCAGAGCCACCCTAGTTCCCAAAATATTGCGAAGTTTTTTTCTAAAGGTTTCTTTTTTTTTTAGTTTATGACAATCTTCGTGACAACATCACGATCCCCTGGACACGTTGCGAAAATGGAAACAAAAGCAGACATTTAATGACCACCAATACATCCAAAAATAATATGCAAAAATATCCATTCTGAACATTGCACTACATTTATTACTATATACTTACTTCTTTCAAAGCATGTTTAAACTCATATTTTTGCACAAAGTTTCTTTAAAAACCATCTTTCAGACCTATTTTCCGTGTTCTCGGTTATTCGGGACGTCGCAATGACGTCGTTAACCACGATGATCATGCCTTTTTCATAAAGTGAAAACACATATAGGCACACATATTACAGTATTTTACACACTAGGGGTTTATTACTGTAAACTTCAAACTTATGTTTTTTATAGTGTATTTCTAGAACAACCATCTCTAAAACCTATTTTCTATTTTCGTGGTGAGGCCGGAGATCGAGACGACGTCGGTAATCATGAACCATGCGGTTACATCGCAAAAGCGGAAAGCAAAAGCAGCAATTCAATAGCCACACCCACATTCAAAAATTATAACTATATAATTAATTCTAACCATCACAATAGATAACTCACTATATAAATAACGCTATAAAAACATTTATCAAAATCTCAATATCTGTATAACAATGTGGATTAATGATTCACTGATATTTTTTTTTTATATTCCCACCAATATTCGCGACGTCGTCTATAGTCACGATGTCCCCGTGACAGTGCATGGGGGGGCCGCGCTGGCGGTCGCGTTGTTGTCACAAATATCGCGCGTGATAAAAAAAATCTATTTTGGACACATAACGTGTGACACTAACACCCCCATTTCTCAACCATGGGGTCAGTGTATCTCTACCCTGACCCCTTATGTGGGCTTTCACACAAATTTTCAGCCTCAGGAACTGTTACTGATAGATAAAATGCCGGCTGCTACTTTCTGTTCAGGTTGCATCCAGCTAATCAGAGCATTCCCGTTGGCGCCTCCATTCGTAAATACTCGCAAAACCGTCGCGAAATATCCGCGGCCAGAGATATCACTAGAATTTTTGGCTTAAATTTTGCAAAAACTACTGAACAGATTTACACCAAATAGGCAAAAGGCACTTCCTTGAAACTACATCTACCTCCCTGCCAAATTTGGTGTTAGTCCGTTCAGCGGTTCGGGCTGTATGTGTGGCTGAAGGTCCCTATAGGAATTAACATTTCAAACACAACCCTATTTCGTGCCCCAAATTCTCGGTTCCCATTGCACGGTTCACCTCCAAACTTTCCATGACAACCAGAACCTACCTTGACACTTTTTTGGGAAAATGTCATGAAGATTGGTCAAACGACGGCAAAGTTATAGGCAAGTCAAAAAATGTTTTTTCTATGGAAACTAGGTCCTAACTATAACTGCCTACACACACACATATACATATATATATACATATATATATATATATATTCCTGAAATAATGAGATTGCGCAACAATTTCAGACATGCTCCCACATTGAAATTAGGACGTGTTTCTATTGTTGATAATGGAATACTGTCCTTGTAGCATTTGATAAATGAAGGTACCAATCAGCATAAATTACGTGTACACTGTAAGATGAGGCTCAGCGTCGTACATAGAGGCATGTAATTATAGATCTGCAAGTATGTTTTTCAATGTGTCTCTATTGGACCTGGCCCTCTCTGCAGGGTCACCTCCAAATGTTTTGCCTTCACGCCTCCTAATTTTTTGCTGAATTTGTTTTTGTTGGCATTGGGACTCTGTGCACTTTACCACTTCTAACCAGTGTTAAAGTACTTGTCGTCTTCTTTAAACATGATAAAATTGGCTTACACCGAATTGGCTTATTTAATTTACTTATAAGTCCCTTGTAGACTGGTATACCATGTACCTAGCCCTGTAAATTAAATGCTACTAGTAGGCCTGCAGCACTTATTGTGCCAACCACATAAGTAGTCCCTTAAAATATGTCTCAGGCCTGCCATTGCAGCCTGAATGCAGTTTTAAACTGCCAATTCGACTTTGCAAAATACCCCACTTGCCAGTCTTAAACATCCCTTTTATTCCATGTAAGTCACCCCTACGGTAGGCCCTAGGCTGCCCATAGGGCAGGATGCATTGTAATTTAAAGGTTAGATATGTACTTTTCAGTTTTACTTGTCCTGATAGTGAAAAACTCCTAAATTCGTTTTTTACTGCTGTAAGGCCTACCTCTGCTATAGGATAACATTGGGTTGCCTTATTACTTTTAAAAAGTGCTAACTTTTGATTAGGAGCAGGTGAGAATATCATGTTTGGTGTCTGGGAAATTGCAATTTAGAATCCATTTTAATGCTAAAGTCAGATTTTAAGTTGCAATTTTGAAAATATCCCTTTTAGAATGTTGGCATTTTCCTGCCCCAACTATTTGGTACCTGTAGCCTGTTCATAGGTCACATGACTCAGTGTGGTTGTCAGTTGGACTTTGTTTATTCCTCTCAGACAGCCACACAATGGATGGATTAGGTGTGGCTGGATGGGCCATCACTGGTAAGATGGCAGGTGGAGTTGGGAATAGCCCCATTTGCAAACCAGTAGGCTGTGCCATGCCTTCCCACAAAGGACCTGACACCAGTGCATTGTGCCTGCAGCCAGGCTGGAGCCAGGGCAGGGAAGGCAGGGTTTTCCAAGGACTTCAAAGGGAACCTTTATAAATATCTCCCTACTCCAAAGAAGGCACCAGATATAAAAATAGGACCCTCAGACCCACTCTTTAGTACACTTTCTGGACCTGTGGTAGGGGTCTCAGAGAACTCGCTTAACCTGTGCTTAACCCTCTGGCAGCTTGGCAAAAAAGCAGGCTTAGCTTAGAGACACTGTGTAAATGTATTTATGCAGCACATAAATGGTAATAAAGTGACAACACAACACAAGAAAAATCAGACACCAATTTTGGAAAAATCGAGTAAAATTAAAAAATTATTTGACACCAAAACTACACAGATCCAGTTAGTAGAACCGGAGATATGCAATTTCAAAGTTTTAAGGTAAGTTTGGGGCCTAAAATCACAAAGCGCTACTCACAGGTATCTGGTCATGCAAGACCAGGTGAAAGTCACAAGTTTAGGCTTACCACAAAAGAGTGCAGGTCTAATACAGGGACCAGGTTAGTCCTACTGAAAAAGTTACCTTCTAAAGTCCAGTTGCTGTAGCGCACCAAGCTGGGTTCACTGGAGTTTAACATTGCCCGTCAGCATGGACGGCACGATCTTGGCAGGAATGAGCCCTCTCATGGATAGGAAGAGCCCAAAACTCCATGATTTCTCCTTTCTTCAAGGAGGAGCTCAACTGATGCCACACCAGTGGTCAAGACACTGAGGGATACCTCTTGGGGATCAGGAACTCACTCTAGCAGAGGCCAGCAGGGCTCAGGCAGTTCCACTTGCAGGTCCAGGCAGCGGGCAAGGAATCTGAAAGTTGGGAGATCTAACCAACCTCCTGGGACTTCTCATTATGAAGGCAGAAGAACCTGGAGAGACCATTGGCGGGGTCTGACCCAGGGCAGTGTTCCATCATAATGCACATTCCCTGTAGGGAGATGGACCACCTCAACAGTTTGGGATTTTTTCACCCCTCATTTGCATGAGCCATCTGAGGGGCCTGTAGTTTATCGGAACCCGTAAGTGAGTCCCAAACAAGTATTGTCTCAGCTTTTTCAGTGTGCAGACCACAACAAAGGCCTCTCTCTCAATAGCACTCAACCTCTGTTCCAGGGGGAGTAACCTCCTACTGATGAAGGCTGAAGTTTGGTCTAGGCCCTCCTTATTCAACTGCGCTAAGAGAGCCCCTCTGCCATGCTCTGAAGTGTCTGTCTGCACAATAAATTGCTTGGAGAAGCCAGGAACCTTGAGTAATGGTGCTGTACACATGGCATCCTTGAAGGTGTTGAAGGCTTTCTGTCAGGCCTCTGTCCAGATCACCTTTTTGGGCTGCTTCTTGGAAGTCAATTAGTTAAGTGGGCAACAATGGTGCCATATACCTTGATAAACCTGCTGTAATATCCAGTCAGACACAGAAGGCCCTCACCTCTGTCTGAGGTTTGGAGGGTTGCCAGACCAGGATAATCTCAATCTTGACCTGGAGAGGTTGCACCTTGCTCCCGCCCAATATGTAGCCCAGAAATACCACAGTTCCCTGCTCTATCTGGCATTTAATGGCCTTGATAGTCAGGCCCACCTAATGCAGGGCCTGACACATCTCTCGGAGGTGGTACAGGTGTTCCACCCAGCTGGAACTGAAGCTAGCTATGTCATCTAGGTAAGCGGCACTGAATGACTCCTTTCCAGCCAGGACCCTGGTTACACGTTTCTAGAAGGTGGTTGGAGCATTCCTTAAGCCAAAATGCATCACCCAAAAATTGAAGTGGTCTTCTGGGGTCAAGAATGCTGACTTCTCTTTTGCCCTCTCAGGCAGGGCAATCTGCCAGTACACTGATGTAAGATCAAAGGTACTGATAGCAGCGCCCAGCCTGTCTATGAGCTCATCAGCTTAGGAGATGGGGTGAAGTCAGTCTAGGTGGCTGAACTGAGTCTTCTGTAGTCCACACAGGACCTAAGTTCTAGTGTGGAGCCCGTTGGGGTGGTGTTTGGCACCAGCACAAATGGGCAGGACCAGGGACTGCTGGAGGACTCAATCACCCCTAATGCCAGCATCCTGCAGACTTCCTCCTTGACACTAGCTCTCACAGTAGCAGACGTGGTGAACTCCCCATTTAGTCTAGAATGGCCTCTGGCCCTCGCCCTTTCATATAACCTAGCCAGGATAGAGATTATCTCTGTCTGGCACAAGAGATTTCATGGTTTCCCATAATTTAACATGATAAACAAGATCAAAAGCACTATTCAGATCCATGAAGCAAAGGTGCAAATGTCCCTGCTTCGCTTAACATATTTACCAATGAGCAGGTTCAAGTTTTTAAACTGTTCCACAGTGCCCATACCCCTCCTGAACCCATACTGCGTAGTACTCAGTAAGGATAAAATTGTCTTCCACCCATGTTTCCAGCTTATCAAACATAACCCAGCCAAAAAACTTCACAGAATAATCCAACAGAGATATGGGCCTTAAGATTTAGAATCCTACTGCCGTTTTTCAAAATCAACACACTAATTGATTCTGTCCAGGTTATCGGCAATTCCATTTTACAGCAGCAATAAATACTATTGTCAAAACTGGTGCCAATAAATCTACTAGATGCATAAATGCGTTGACTGGCACCCCATCTGGTTCCTGTGCCTTTCCCTGTCTAGACTCATTTAGGGCTTTCCTTCCTTCCTGGATGGTAATTATGAGTGACCCAATATATAGCTGAGTGTAAGGCGTAGCCTCATGTTTTTTGGTAGTCATTTCATCACTTGTGTTAAAAATGTGCCCAAAGTGTGTAGTCCAGCTATCTGGGACATCACTACATCAAGTTGGGGATATCTATCTTCTCTAAAGAAAGATAGATTGACAGTTTTCCAGAACAAGGCATTATCATTGGTGTTGCTTGCCTGACTTTTTTGCTGCTCTTCTCCTGCCAGGACCTGGATGCTGCCCTTCTACTGCCATTCCTGGCAGCAGATCGGCCTGCCAATCTCCTCAGGCTGCCACCTCCATTCCTGGTGGGGCTCTGCCCCCTACACTCATATTGATGGTCACCCTATCATGTGTGCTCCAGAAACTAGCATCATTCTTTTGAACTGAGAATCATGTAGACATTATAAAGAGGCAATGTATAAAGGACCACACTGTTTTGTTCACGGCCCACGAAGCAATGTGCTGCCACAAATCATGTGTTCCTCATGTTAGGCACAGACAAACACAGACAGTCCTTGCCAATTTTCAAAGGCCGAGCACATAACAGGCACAATTTCCATCTCACCTGTCTCTTTTCTTGGCTAATTATGATTTCCTCCTTCAAAAATATCCCACGGAAATATGAAATGAAAAGCAATTCCCTTTGATGCTATTAGAGTGTTTCATCTGCTTGTCTGTCAGACATAATGAGCGCATTAGAAAATCAGATTTGGTTCCCACTGTGTATATAAAAGTGTTCGTTTGGCATTTCGCGTGTTTTTTAACAGAAGTGATCTAAATTGTACTCATTCACTTAAAGCATGTGATTATCCAGATTATTTAACCTATGAAGAGGGTTCACTCCTCTCATTTCTAGTCAAGGTTGTATCACCTACATTCTGATTTTGTGGAGGGTAACAAGGGTAATGAGAAAGGAATCATGTCAATGAAACCTTTGAGAGCCTATTGAGAGAAGGCATTTTATTTTAGGGTAATGTGTCCTGTATAAATATATCTGTTGCAGAAAGCCACCTAGTGAAATATGGGCGTACCTGAAACTGCACACATGTAGCATGTTACGTGCATAGCATCTTTCTACAGATTTGCGGGCTGTGATTAAATATAGCCTGGTGAAATTTCAGAGCAGAGCTGGGCTAAGGTTGATCAAAATCGTTTGTGAACACCCATAGATGTATGTCTCTGTGGGTCTTTACCAGAACCTCCAATACATGGGTAATATCATAAATCTACACATGTACGAACCGATTGTTGTGACATATTCTTGGTGTCCTTCTGGATTACCACTGAAATTCAGAAGTACACCACGAATCATACGTCACGGCAAAAACTTTCTGAAACAGGTCCATAGTGTATACTCGGGTCCTAATTTACTAACAGTTTGTACCAGGTTTGGGGTCACAAAAGTATCAGAAACGCAGCACAAAGTTTTGTGATGGAATTTACTTACAAATGCAAAGCAGGATTGCGTTGGAGGGTTGCCTAATATAATGCAATTTATTGCAGGTTTGCATCAAAGGGGCATGTCATGAATGTTACATGGGCTTTCCCGTGCAGTCGCCCCTGGGTTTTGGCACCAATTTCTATCTGCAAGCATTTGTAGACAAGGATTTGTGCCAAAAAGTTATGCCTCCTTACGGCAGGGGTGACAGTGGAGCAACACTTAAAAGAGCCACATTTTCTAAATTTGCATGTATTCTGCACTATATAGCACACATGCAAAGTGGGAAAAGTATTAAAAGATATTTTTTGTCCTGGAAACGTCCACTTGAAGTTCAAAACCTATGCTTGACAACATACAAACCCTAGCACTATTGTGCAAGCGGGTGTGTATTCGCTCAGGGCAGCTACAAGTTCACCAAGATTTTTCCCTAGATAAATACCAGCAGGTTTGACCTGCTGATATTTATTTTTTATTTTATTTCTTTATTGAGTTTAATATAGTGCGAAGGTGACCGTTTCGGGTATCAGAGCGCTGTACATCAGGAAAGCAAAAAATAGGTAAACAGAAAAGAGTATACAAATGTGGAGGAACAGCAAAGCAAATATAAGATTGTGAGTTGACATTCAAAGAGTCTGGACTCGGAATAGTCATTTTAATAATATTTGTCACAAAACTCACTATTCTGATATGTGCAGTAACAGGAGTTACCACACATATCTGAATTTATCAGCCCACTCGTATTGAAGGCCTTGATGTTTCAAAGGACACATGGTTTCTTTGTCTTCAATATAGAATCAACTTCCTGAGATAAAATTTGGAATGCTAATAAAGATCACTTAAGAGGAATTGTGGCGGGTTTTCAGTTAGTAGGGGGAAGTCAGGAATGGAGTTTTGGCAAATGGAAATAAGAAGCGAAGCTTTAGAAAATGATCTTGCAATGCCAAATAAAGATAGTCAAGCTACAAAATAAAGTTTAGGATTGCTGAAACCTGGAAAGCAGAGCTGCAATTTAAATTTGATGTAATAACCAGAGGAAGGAGGGAGGGCCTCCGTTAGTTCCCTAGTAGCTTGTTTATGCTTTAAAAAACAGTCCTGGACCCAGTTTCTGTCTTTCTTCACAATTGTCTCAGGGTGCTCAAAGAGGTGGGCACATCCCAGTACAGAGAAACTCTCCTTGATATACTTTAACCACAGGATGGCCGAACCATGCTCACAAGATAAACAATCTCTAATGACTGCCTGATTAAGTTCGGCTTCTTTCTTATACCAAATAGAACACCAAAGAGCCAAGGGTGCAGCATTAATAGTGTCTTGAACATATCCCAAGCCTAACTCCAAATGCAATGAAAAATGCGGGGTAGAGGGAGGGACACCTAGTACCGGCGACAAAATCTATTCTCTTCCGTCTGCATTGCAAGGGCATCCCTATATACCCAAATACCGATTCCATATGTCAAAATTGGCAAGCATTTCCGTTTATAGATCTCTAATATCGGCACAATGTGTTTTTTGCCGATGGACATGGCAAGCGAGGAAGTAGTACCAACAGCTTTGGTAAAGCGCATTATCCTATTTTTAGTACAGGTAGACCAAGTACAGCCCTCATCAAAGTCCAATCCCAGGTAAGGGAAGGAACTAACCCTGTCTAATGTTTTGCCAGCAATATTGAGGGTGCATGATTTTGTATTTCTGGGTCCGCAAACCATAGTAAAGGTTTTCTTAAGATTAGACTCCAAGCCCAGCTCTTTCATGAAACTGACATAACTAAAAATAAGCCTCTTGAGGCCGTTGGCCGTCCTTGCCAGGAGCACCGCATTTTCAGCATATAGGAGTGCTGGAACTGGCTTTTTCTCCCCACACGGCACTTCTGCCCCAACGGATACCAGAGTTTTTTCCACATCATTCGTGTAGAGGAGAAAAAGAATTGGGGCAAGCAAGCATCCTTGGCACACCCCGCTTAATACCGAACGCTTCTGTGCATTCACCAGCACTACCATACCTAACTGCTGCCATAAGGTCATGGTCAAGAAGTCTTAAAATTTGAACCATCCCCTCGTCAGCGCCCATATTCTCTAAAATGGACCACAGCTTTGTTCTAGATACGTAGTCAAAGGCGCTTGATAGGTCCATAAACGGCATGTGGGTGGAGACTCCTTTAGCATACTTGTATTTGGCAACAATCAAGTGAAGGATGAGGCACTGTTCAATAGTCCCAAGCACCTTTCTGAACCCATACTGACTTGGGGCGAGTATTCTATTTTTATTAGTCCAGTTGAGTAAGCAATTGGACTACCCTCCCATTAATTTTGGCTGTGGAGTCCAGGAGGGATATTGGGGGATAACATTTAACGTTGTGCACATTACCTTTTTTAAAGATAGGGACTATTATAGATGAACGCCAAGACCTGGGCACGCCCATGCTACAAACAGAGTTAAATATAGAAGTGAAGACAGGAGTCCAGAATCCTGGGTCCTCCCTAAGCAGATCAAGCGGGACACCATGGGGTCCTGGAGCCTTCTTACACCTACTATCAATAATCGCTTTCAGAACCTCTTCCTCACTAAACTCCAGGTTTAAACCCAGTGGGGCCAGTGGCTGAAGTACATCGTCAGCCCCACCGTCAGGGGAGTACATCCCAGAGAAATGCACCAGCCAAGCCTCCCCCGGGATGTGAACCGTTACTTTATCTTGCTGTGATGGAGGAGTTAAAACGGATCGCACTGCTTTCCAAAAGGCCGGTGTATCTTTTAGTTGGCAAGCACTACCAATGGATTTCGATTTCTCCTTCTTTATGGCCTGTTTCCTTCTCTTTACTGCTTGCTGGTAGATTTTCCTGCTAGATGTAATGGCGCTCTGATCTCTAGGGGATTGCTTTAAGGCCCAACGTAGGGAAACATTAGCTGATCTACATTCTTTATCAAACCATGATTTAACATGGTGACATGGCTGTGCATTAGATCTAGACAGCTTCTTTTTTATCCACAGCAAAAGGTTTGTAAAATGAGTTAGGATAATGGCCGAGTTGCAACTTGCCAAGTTGCAATTATTCACCAATGCCGTGCTATTACAACCTACCTGGGCCATGATGTGCTTCAAGTTCGCAGTACGCCAGACCAATTTGCGGCCTGCATCCTTTGTGTTTAAGACCTGGGGCGATAGTAGCTTAGGCTTATGATTCGTGAATGGGGTAAATAATTGCGCAGTGATCTGATTATGGTCGCTGTAGATCTGGGCTATGACCTTGCTGTTTTTAGTGATTGAGGACATGCTCCTGGAAGTGAAGCTATAATCTATAGTGCTCCCTGCCCCCTCCCTATAAAAGTTGGAATGTCACAGCCAGAGGGGTTAGCGATCATATTGACCAGGCCCCGTTCAGCCAGTAAGAGAAATAGGACCCGCCCCCTAGTGTCCATCGTATTGCAAACTGCATCACAAATAAAGGGTTCTAGAATAGTTGGGAATAGAGGTGGTAAAAACCCAAATTTGGCATTAAAATCCCCTGTCACCAACAGATTGAGGGGACGTTCTGCCCGATCCTGAAGAAATTTTTGTTATAAAAATTCACCATATTGATCTTAAATATATTTTTCCAGCTAAGGCAAAAGTCTTGCGCCTCCCCCTGGTCCAAGAAAAGGGGAGAGATAGAACAGCCAATATTTACTTTACACCAAGCTGCAAACCCCCCTTTGGCTCTTCCCGCTGGAGACGGTGTTGCTGGCAAACTAAAACAAGTAAAACCATCAAAAGCTATCTCCTTCTCGGCCCGTGTTTCCTGCATAAAGAATATATCATGCTTCAAGATAAAAATTTGTCAGACTTCGTTCCAAATTTTAGAAGCTAGTCCTGCCACATTCCAGCTTAGAAATTTCATACAAGCATGATCTAAACCACCTTCTACCATTGGAACGATCGCTTATGGACCTTTTGGGAGTTTAGTCTGGGCTGCAATGGTAATCAATTGTACAGCAGGAATAGGTCTAAGAGATACACCACCCTCAACCGAGGAGCCCAAGCATTCCCATGCCCTGCTCGCTTGGCCGTTAATTATTGTCCTCCAGCACCCCCAAGACTGTGAATCTGTTAATAAGAGGTACAATCGGTTGGGAGGGTTCGGAGGGAAGCCTAGCAGGAACGGTCTTTGTGGGAGCTAACCCATCAACATTACAGTGTGAGGTAGAAAAGTGCCTATAGAAATAACCAAGTGGCAGAATCTTAACGGAGATGGTTTTAACCAGTCCGGCGCTAGCTTGTCTCAGGATCTCCATTACAACCAAAGGGTTACGAAAGTTAACCACAATATCATCCCCCTTGTACCCTTTTCCCAACCTGCCAACCCCTCCCACTGTCAGGGTTGGTAATCCTCGGGATTGGATCAATGCTCAAAATGGTCCATGTCCTGACAACTCCAAAGTCTGAATGCTATGATAGGACAGACTGTTGAAGTGGTCAGGTGAGGGAAGGAAAGGAAGGGAACAGCAGGGAGGGAGACCTGTAAGTTACAAAGAAGAAAATTACTCTCAGGAGTGTGTAGCTACCTACTTACGGTATTACTGTAGAATCTCGATAAATACCTGGACAAACTATAATAATCTAGACATGAGCGTTTGAGGCTGTAACATGGAAACAACTAACCAACATAGATAAGGAACACTGTCTCTATCACTTAGGCATAAATATGTATATCATAGGGGTACTATTAATGATACACCTCACCTACCCTTTATGTTATGCTGCAAAGATTCACAGGGGAGAATAAATCAAGGATGCTGGAACCACTTCTACCCCCTGTGTAGTAAAGTAACAAAACAAAACAGTACAGCTGAAAAGGAGTACGAAATGTCAGTGCATATTATCTGTCATAGCACTATAGAATCCAATTCCTCAGTACCAATATTGGCAATCACTCAAAGAACACTTAATTCCAATGCCCACTTACTTACTCGGTGACACCTTCTATAACGCCAACCTCCACTAGGTTACGTTCCCAAATGTCTCTGTATCAAAATACAATTCCAAAATAAATCCCAATTCTAAGCCATTTTTAAGTAGCTTTTCAGTTAGATAACAAGTACCTGCTCAATGAATCTTCGTAGACACCGTGACAGGAAACATATGACCAATGCCACTCTCTGCAAAACCAAACACTTGACAAGAGTGTACAAGCCCTCATTTAACAAAATCTTATACTCTGAAAGTTCTATATTCATCCCGTTCTCACCTGAGAACTTAGCTAAATTTCATCCGATATGAACTGCAGATGCCAATGTCACTTCCATTGCCACACACATTTCACTTGTTTAAAGAATTGGAGTGTGAAATCAACCTAGAAAATGGACTATCACGTGACCTAAGTCCTGATACAAAAATACCACGGCCATCTTGGAATTGTTCAGCGTTTCTCGAACCATGCTAAAACCCGCACAGACTAACTCGAGAAAATAATAAAAAGTGAAATCATAAAAGTGAAATCATAAGTGCATAGTGCCCAAGTGTACATGCAGTATGAACATGTAATCTGTGGAAATTCTGTTCCACGTAAAATCACAAGATCTATGTTGTAACGACATGTAAATAAACCAAATGTTTGGTGTTTAAATGCTTCGTATATATACCAATCGGACCTTTGTGATCCCAAGGGTTACAAAAAGCAACTCAGATCCACCTTTTCCTTTAAACCTCTCGGGAATTGAGTATCTAATCTCTTAATCCAATAGATTTCCCTCTGTAGTAGGGATGTAGTAAGGTCCTTACCAGGTGTTAGTTTTAATATTTTAACTATCTGGAAACGTAACTGTGAGATAGTATGTTTGGATGTTAACCAATGCTCTGCCAAACTGGTTGTTGTGTTCTGAGTACGAATGGTACTCTTATGCTCAGAAATTTGTGTTTTGATCTTTCTCTCTGTTTTTCCAATACATAGGAGTCCACATGGACACTTAATACTGTAAATCAGATTTTTTGAATTACAATCAGTGGTATGTGTTAATTGAATCTTTTCACCCGTCCTAGGGTGGATGATCTAAGTCCCTGTAATAACATTATTGCAATGTATACAATTTTGACATTTCCTAGGTCCTTGAGGTTGTACTGTTTTAACTTTAGTAAATGTCATCAGGAGCTCTTTGAGATTTTTTGATCTTCTACATGCATGTAGAGGTTTCTGTTTGAAAATATCTCTAAAGTCCGGTTCATTCTGTAGAAGTTCCCATCTTGCATTGATAATTCTTTTGAGTGTTCCCATATTTAGAGACAAACACTTGTCGTTGTACCTGAGATATGGGCTTTTTGCTCAATAATTTTATAATTCTATACGATCCTCTTGACCTGTCCTTTGAATAGCTTGTTCCATTATATCTATGGGATATCCCCTTTCAATGTATTTCTTTGTCTGTTCTGCAGCGTGTTCATCAAACATCCTTGGCTCAGAGCAAATACGTTTAATTCTCAAAAATTGCGAATACGGTAGATTTTGAATTAGAGTAGATGGATGAAAGCTTGGGTATAGAAGAGCGTTATTTCTATCCGTAGGTTTTCTATGAACTTGGGTGAATTGTTTAGGCTCATATCTGTCCCCCTCCTGCATGAGACACTCCTGGTTCTCGCCAACGGGAAGGAAACATTGTAGGGGATGGAACCCGATTGTTTTCTCGGGGCGCGAGAGGCACCCGGACTTAGGTTTTGTCCCAAGCGGGACGAAGAGAGAGGCAGTGCTGAATCGCTACCTGACTTCCCTTCCCAGCCTCGGCATGGGCAGAGAGACCTGCCGGCGGAGTCCGGAAGAGAGGCAAAAGTTAGTCAGAGACTCTCTCCACAAGAGGCACCCATCACAGGCCTTGCCAACGGGAGTCTCGCCGGGAGTCGCGCAGCTGCATGTTTGACTGAGACCGCTTCTGACACAGGCCGAGAAACCCACAGGCTGTGTCACAAGCGAATATCCAAATGGAAAACAACTGAATGGGGTGCCCAGAGCACCCTTACCAGACCGGCACAATGTCCGCGCTCCGCAGGAATCCTTAATTAGCGGCTGCGTACTCTGCGGTCGACATGCTTTTACGGGCAGATTTGGCCTCACGCTGACGTGAGTGCGTCTCCTCCCCTGTCTTACTTCGGTACATGGGACTTGTAGTCCCAACGGTCCCGTTAACCTCTGGACTAGTTTTCCTGCATGGATCGACTCAATAGCTGCCTGCCTGGCCTGACAGTGTTCATAGTTCACAGAAGGGCTAGTGGGTCGTGACACCCACATGCCTTGCCAACAATATCTCTTTAGATATGTCCCTGTGGCCAGGCACGTTCGTGTTCAACCAGTAAATAGTTTTATTCATAAGGCCCTTGTATTTTTCAGGTTGCCAACTGTGAGTCTGGGAACGTTCGCCAGAACAATAACGTAGGGAGCAGAGGCAGGAGGTAAGTCAATCACAGGAAGCGTGTCTGTGCTGGAATCGCACATTACAGGTGGCTGGACAGCTTGTATCCCAAATGGGGTGTGCTTCGTTGATCCTGGATGTTCTGGTAGGAGCTGGGCCGATATCAAAATCAGGGACTTGGTTATCAGCTGTCCATCCACCACTGTGATTGGAAGAATAATTTATAGCGGGATATGGGTGCACTGAGTCTTCTGAGAACAAGTGAATGCCCTTAAGGCTGGTTGCATTGCAATTTTGGCTTCCAATTGGACCAGGCGATCAATAATGGGGGGCAGTTTCACATCCATTAGCTTGCCTATGCGACAACGAACCTGGGCCCAGATGTTCTCGGTGGCAACAAATACTGGCACAAGTACCTCCTCATCATTACATGGCCTATTTCAGGGGGGCCTTTTTCACTTTTGCAGCGGGATATCTATTTTTTGTAATTTTAACGTACTTCCCTCTGCCCTTTGGTTTTGGGCTACTCTCTGGGTCAGACTCACGGTGTCGATCACTATCCACCATGCCAGTAGGACTACGCTCAATGGCAATGGACTCCTCGCCCTTTCCTTTTGCTGTAGGCACACCCCCCGGGCAGGCCATCATAACGTTAGTACATAGCTCTCTCCTCCCTGGTAAGGCATCCCCAGGTAAGCCAGCAGACGGGCCTGAAGCCGAACTAGGCGTACTCAATCTGGCGAGTTCAGGTCGACTTTGAGCTTTATGGTGTTGCAGAGGTACTGCTAGGGCAAGCTCCTCAGGTGTAAGGGAGAGGCGTTGCTCTACCAGCCTTATTTCATTAGTGACCATACTCACAACATTTGTCAATGATAGAGCGAGTACGAGGTGGTGGCAGTGAGCTAGTTGCACCAGGAGATCCCTTCTTTTTGCCCATGCTCAAGTTCAGCAAGTAACACAGTTCAAAATATAGGGAGCGACCAAGCACCTCGGACTTCCAAGCAAATGTACACGGAGGGGCAAAAAGCAAAAAAGTGCAGTTCCTTTGATGGTAAAAGTAAGCCTAAGTGCCCTTGTTCATGCTCCTAGAATATCTGAGGTCAAGTCTCAGGGGGGTGGCCCAGCCCAGCCTCTTCCGGGCTATGACGGGCTAAGACGGGCCCGTCTTCGCATAGGCGCGCCCGCGTGTGTCCCTGCAGCGGGAAGCCTCGATGCTTTTTGCGACGCTCTGGTGCCGATTTCAGGTGTCATGACCCCTCATGGCCTCTCCTCCGGGGCTGGTGCTGCAGGTTTCAGTGTCCCACACAGCAGGTTTCAGCGTCCCATGCAGCGGGAAGCCTCAATACTTTTTGTGGCGCTCCGGTGCTGAGTACAGGTGTCACGACCCCTCACGGCCCCTCCCCCGGAGCTGGGGGTGGTCATCTATTCAACCTGGGGAAGGTTCACTCTGAGAGAAGTTATATGGGGCCTTCACTGGATGCCTGTCAAGATTTTAATATCTGCATCTGACTACCTGGCTCAGGATAATGAACATTCATGAAGACCTATTATAATTTGGTGATCGCATCTGAAGAAGTGATTGCTGACATATGCTATAGGAAACAAATATTGAAGTAGTATATATTACTGTTCGGGCATGAAGAAACAGGAATGGATCCTCTTCTCAGCAGTTTTGGGAAAAGATTGCCATCACTGAAAGATTAAACCTATGGCAAGCAGCTACAGATATATTACATAAGATTACACAACCAGCCATATCTAAAAGGAATCATTAATTGACGGTTCACAGACTGTACTTGACCCCATCTTTAAGAAACTAACTACAATGTGATACAAAGTATTGAAGATTGATCTATATGCAATTTGATACATTATATTGTTGATTGTTAGGCATTAAGGTCCCGATTAGGATGCCGGTGGTCGTACTGCCGATAACCATTGCGGCGGTCAGGAGACCGCCCGACGAGCATGCGGCGGTCTAACCGATGTATTATGATCATACCGCCGAGTTGGCAAACCGAAGTCGGCGGTACCACTGCCGGGGCATGGCGCGGCCATGGAAAAAGGCTGCAGTACCTCCAGCACATTCGTGCACCGTGTGCCATGCACTGTGTCTTGCATTGCACATGGTGCACGGAGGTCAGTGTACACTTTTCCAGGGGGTCCTATGGCCGGGGGCTCTGTTTGGGACTCCTTCGTCTCTTTTCAACAACCTTTTGATGACAGGGTTCCTGTCATGAAAAGATTGTCGGAAATGGACATCGCAATATCGACGGTGGTGCCTGCCTCGACCCCGTTGCTATTCCCTGCCGCTCATCCAACCGCCGCACCATCGGAATCCAGGATCCCGATGGTGGCGGCGGTGTGGCATCGGGCTGATGTTGATCCGACCACCACCATCCAAAAACGGCAGTGTGACTGAAGGGCTGTCAGCAATCGTACCACCACCGACGGGATGTCGGTGGTCCGGCCGCCAGCATCGTAATCAGGCCTTAAATAAAAATGATTTAAACCGCTGTGTAAACTAAAGGTGAAAGTACACTGTAAATTATCGATCAAATATTGTAAGTATAGAAAATGATAGTCAACATACTAACCTTTCCAATTCCAGGCCCAATTTAAAAAGTAAATAAACAAATTCCACAAAAATGCAGTTATACATTCAGACCAGTCCTAAAATGAAAAAGGAGACAGCAATTGTTAGAAAATACCTTTGTTTGTGTGTTACCCTCATTTTTTGCTGACTGGTATTGCTGTTGTTTAACTCTTCACACTGGGCACTGCTGGATAATCCCCAGTATATGTTCTGTAACCGCGGAAATATGGTAAAATTGGCTAATCTCCAAATGGGATATTTAACTTACCAGTATAGTATATGGTGCAGGAAATAGACCCATGGGATGGAAGGTTAAATGTCACTTGTTCGCTGAACAAAACATTGTGCCATTCACTAGGCTGGCAATGAAAAATGTGTATCCTGACTACTGCAGCTTTTAGACCTGAAGGCAGACCTGTCAAAATAACACACACTGACTGAGGGAATCCTACTTTTATGTATTAAAGTCACCCCTAAGTAGGCCGTGTAGCCCACATGGTAGGGTATCTAGTGTTTAAAAGTAAAACATGTAAGAATTTAAGGTTG
Organism: Calotriton arnoldi; assembly: GCA_963921515.1. Classification (NCBI taxonomy): domain Eukaryota; kingdom Metazoa; phylum Chordata; class Amphibia; order Caudata; family Salamandridae; genus Calotriton; species Calotriton arnoldi. The sequence goes on along the minus strand of CAWUFW010000084.1, from coordinate 434,658 downwards.
CCATGTTTCTACTGTGACTAGCCGCTGAAGCTATTTTCACTGAATAGCACTGTAGAGTTACTATAAGAAAAACTAAAGTACAATAAAATGCTATTTTTTTTAACTTTGGTTTAGAATTAATCACAGGGTCCATTTAACCACTGTTTATAATGTTTTTAAAAAGCAGTTCAATGGTGAAGTTGAACATTTCACAAATATACCTAAATGTTCATTTTAGAAAGTTAGATGACTACCACCTGAAGCTCCAATTGAGTAGGATAGGTAGTATTGGCCTGTCTGCAGTTGCCCTCTTTGTCAGTGCTTTCCCCTTGAAGAGGTGTGAACACACATCCCAGGGCAAAGACAATGGCATGGGCCTTTTGTCCTTTTGGGAAGAAGACCTGGGCGTTAGGTACATGACTCATCTTCTCTCAGGAAGGGCAGTTAGTTAGGGAGGATTCAGGAACTTAATTGACTTAAAAAGGATCAGAGTGGATCCTGGCGATTCATAGTTAAGTGCAAAGTAAGACCCAGGGAAAGGGGGCCTTTTGATCCCTGGGCAATCCTGATTCCATTGCAGTGAGAAGTGAAGCTGATCTCAGAACCAGTCTGGTGTGGTTCAGAAGAAGGGGATTGCTAATTTCCCTAGACACACCACTGGCCATCATGATTTTCCCTGAGAATGTTGCACTGTGGCATAGTTTGTAGTAAGTCAAGCACAATGTGCTACGAAAGGGAGAAGATGTGCTCTTGTGAACTGTTTGCTGATTGGTTAGGGAGTGTCCAGGAGTCAATCCTACCCACTAGGAAGTGAATTAAACAAAAATGGCACCTTATCCTCCGATCCTCAGAACACAACTGAATCTATGGATAAAGAGAAGAGGGCTGGACCTGCTGTTGGTGATTTGCATGGAGACTTTAAGGGGTGGACCGGCTCCCACTTGTGCACAAGACCAAGAAGGGAATTCAAAGGGTCTGTTGGCTGACCTCCTGTGTGGCTACAGGGACATCAACAGTTGAAGGAGGCATCTGGACTGATCTGTTCTGGTGACCTCTGTTGTATTGAGTCCTGGCCCCTACGTGCTGCCCCTGAAGACCTGGGAGACTTTAAAATACAAAAGTGGAGCTACTCCAGAAATTTGGGAAAAGTGGATCTTAAAAAATATTTTGACTTCCAGGACATCTGGGCATTCAGCGGGACCTCCCAGCAAAGGTATCTGAATTGAACATGACCTCCCTGGATGCAAACTGCAGCCTTGCCATGCTGAAGGATTTTGAGCTCTATAAAAGGAGATTAAGGTCTGATTACGAGTTCAGCAGTCTTACCGCCATACTGCCGCATCGGTGGTCCCAAGAAGGCAGCTGAGCCGCTGACTGCTGTCGGTGGAGTGTGTCCTGCTCGGCGGACTACAATGTTGGCAATGCGTACTCCGATGCCGCCAGGGCTGCCGTTTCCCGCTGAGCTGATTATGCAAACACAGTTGTACTGTCGGTCCCCTCGTGGCGGTTCACTGGCAGCAGTAGGCCACCGCTGTATATTCTTAGCAAAGCACCAGAATAGTGCCCATTGGATGGATATAAAAGCAGCACAGCTGATATCCATTGACCAAGTGAGCACACCTGAAAATCACATTATAAAACACACCCCATTCAAGACCATGATCCTTTGCCTCTCCACTGCAGCACAGCAAGACAGAGCAGCAATTCTGATTACATGAGGCTTCCCTTTCTTTCCCTATCCCATTTAACACACTTCACACGCTTTTTTAGTTGATACATTTTTTACTAATATCCCTCTGTGTTTTTTGTTAGTCATTGTCACCCACTTTAATTTACACTTATGTTGCGTGAAAGGAATCAACGTTTTTCAGAGGCTTAGTTGTCAGTCATGGTGGATGAAATCATAAGAGTAGAGCCACATTGTTTGGAGCCCAAGTCCAACATACTCCTCTCAGAAGGGAAATGGAAATGTGGTCCAGGATAGTTGACAAAGTGAATGCTGTAGGCATCACCCTGCGCACAGAGGAGGAAATTAGGAAGAGATGGCACAACCAGAGGGGGAAGGTGCGTTCCCTGGCCTCCAAGCAACACCTAGAGGCCTAGAAGACTGGCGGTGGTTCTCCAAGCACCCCATTCCAACTCTTTCCCTGGAAGGAGAAGGTCTTGGCCATCCTGCATTCTGAAGGCTTGACAGGAGTACCTGGGGGAGTGGAGTCTGGTAAGTTACACCTCACTAACTGTCACAACACTTCATTGTCGGGTTTGCTCTCATCTCTGCTTTTACTATTGTGTACTGTATCTACTTTCCTAACAATCAGTACTCAAAGTATCAGAGATGTTTGATTGTCAGTTTCAATGTGCATTGCTGCAAATAAGATCACATGTATCAATCTCCATTACATGCCACATGTTGCAATGGTGTTTATAAGTGTATTGCTATGAAATTATCATCCCAGGACCCATTATATGTGTCAATATGTATATGTATGGTCCAGCCCGCTGCATTTTGGCAAAAGATTTGCAACACTAACCATTTGTCAAGCGTTGTGAAGTAGAGATTGAAATGACTACAACCACCATGAGGCCCTGTTTCTGTAACTCAAAACAAGATGCAAAAGTGAGTTTGCCCATTCTCACTTGTCTCATATGTTACAACTGATTTCCACTTCTCATGGACTTCACCATGTGTCACGTATTGGCAAGTAGAGATTGAAATTACTACAACTACCTTGAGGCCCTGTTTTTGTAACTCAAAACAAGATGCAATAGTGAGTTTGCCCATTTTCCCTTGTCTCACATGTTACAACTGCTGTTCAAATCTCATGTACTGAGCGATCTACATATAATGCTCTACTCAGAGACATTTCTGTCTACTTAGCTTGATATTGTCCTGGTCTCCTCAACTGAAACTATTGATGACATGAGTGACACCATACCAAGTGTGTACCTCAAATATTTGTAAAGCATTAAGGCAACTCAGCTGATTAGAAGTGACAGGTGACCGATTGACACTGCACTGCTCGCATGATGACTAATGCTAAATATACAACCAAGTCGTGTGTTCACCTGTTTTGTATAGAACTAGGCCTTGGAATGGTCAAATGTTACTTCTCCACTGTGTCGCTTAAAATGTTTGCGAGATATCATGTTCATTCCTTAATCCAAAATGCAACATGTCAGCACATCTAATGAGCTGCTCAATTCTAGTACATGTATTGAATGTCTCCAAATGTCTTCTTAACAAGTTCTATACCACGGAAATATATCACATTAGTAATCTCTACCTATTTTGTTTTTCCTAGGTCTCTACTTACTGTGACACAAAACATTTGGATGTAGATACCACACTTCCACCAATAACAATCTTTTCTATTTCACAACAGGCCGATTCTGCACAGCACCTGCCCAGAGCTTGGCCACCGAACGGACTCCCACTCCACCCCCGGATAAAGCCCTTAGTGATGACAACAATCCTGGAGATGTGGACGTGGATGACTTTCCTGGCACATCTGGTCAACCTGGGCAGACGGCAACAGTGAGACTCACTGTGCCCACAACAACACCTCTCACCCGAGCTGCAACACCTCAGCCAAACCCTGTTCCCCCAACCCGTGTACATAGCACAGTCACTAACATCTTGTACCCCCAGTCCTGGAACCTGAGGTGACTATCACCAACCCAGTCACTGAGGAACCAGGAACCAGTGGAAGGGTGCACCCTGGGCCAAGGGCTCAGGCCCATGGGGTTAGGGTTCGTTAGAGGGTAACTGTGGGCCCACTGAGTGAGGCCACTGGGGCCACTCACACCCAGACCACCATTGACCAAGTATTGGGAGCGTATCAGGAGTCCCAAGGCATGATGGGCCAGGTTTTGATGGAAATCTGGGAGAGGAAGCAGCTGCAGAGGGACATACACCAGGAGCTGGCCACCCACAACATCAACATGGGCCAGCTCATTGGGGTGCTGTAGGCCATCAACACCACCCTCTGCAGGGCATTTCCACCACCATCTACCTCTTCCTGTGGTCCAACTACTTCTGGCCCATATACATCTGCGACAGCCACAGGAAGGCAGGCCCTGTCAGAGGAAGACACGCCTGCTGACACCCCTGTCTCAGAAGCAGCGGATCCCACCCACCCCTGCAGGAAGGGACATCCATGCAGAAATCCAGGAGTTGCGAATGGCAAAACACCCACCACCACCAGTAAGAAACATCACACTTAATGTCCTCCAGTGTGTGCAACACATTCACTTTGTGGACTATTTCTGGACACTTTTCCCTTTCTGATGGGAGTAATATTTTGGACTTTGGACTTCAAACAATTTGGCATCTACAACTATGGTTTCATTCACCATGACTGACTTCTTCACGTTTGTTTTACCCTGTTTGGTTTTGCACAATGTTTATTTTCTCCTTGTTCACTGCAATAAATACACTAGTCAGAAACTCATTGCCTGCTGTAGTATCTAGCAACGTATATATGTACTCCCATGTGAACTTTACAATGCCAAAAAAAGCTACTTGTGTAAGCATGAATATGTTGCATGACTCAATGTTTAATTCACGATCACAACTATGTCACACCAAAACATACATACAAGTGTCTTGTCATATACCATCTTTATTAGTTTGTTCCAATCATAGGCTGGCATGATGTCAGAAACATAGCAAATCATACATGACTCATAAATTCTATGTCAGTGATCACATTTTCAGCTGCAGACCTTAACAACATGGAAGGAGGGGATACATCAGACAACCCCCAGACAACTTCCTGTTGAATAGGCAAAATGACATTGGCCTATGTCATGAGCTGGAGCCATAATGCCTACCTTACCAAAGGAATTGCACATCATTTAAAATGATGAACAGACACATGGAGGTACAACAGTTTCTGATCACAGGCTCATTCCAATCCAGTGTTACACCATCTGGTGGAATGTCACAAACAAATGTCAGTGAAGTGCCACACATACTTTGGCCTACAATGAGGAGACACATCAACAGCTACATACAGTTTCTATACAATGAGGATTTAGCCAATGTGAAGGGAGACTAGCATGATTTGGCCCCACATCAACATTTTGTTGGAGCACATGATGACACACATATTGCATTAGGACCACCACACGACAAAGAACAAGTCCAATGGATTCCTCATTACTTCCATCCTATCGCTGTGCAAGTTGTCTTGGTACAGGTTTTGTACACTCAAGGTCTGTGACAGTCATTCTCAAGAACAATCCATGTGCACTTCGTACGTCCAAACATCATCATACACCTGGTAATGTCACAACTCTGAAATGTCCAAATGAAGATAAAAAGGTACCTAAAACAGACCAAAACAAAGAGATCATATGAAACCATATATATGACACAATTCACATAGTCAATGTCTGGAGTACACAGTCCATGACACAAATCTAAGCTAAACAAAGCAACACTAAAAAATGACTATGTGTCCAAACCTTCCTCCACAAACACCTTTCACCAGATTTTGCCAGAGCTTTAGCTTCCTAAAATTTTCCCTAAACATACTCCTCACATCATCACAACAAGAGTTGCTTTAACAGTCAAAGTCATGACATCTCACAACATACTTACACTCATGAGAAGAAGTCGTCGATGAGATCTTGGCACAAGTCAGCTCCTTCCTCTTCACCACTATCATCATCATCATCATCAACTTTATTTTCGATCACACAGATCTTATAAAGTGCAAGGTGCCATACAATATAAAAAACAGTACAAGCAATAAAAGAGACGATTTACAAAGTGCAATATACAGCAATGATTAAAACAATTGAATGTTAAAAAACATTTTCCATAAAATGGCCCAAAGTTTGATATACAGAGATTAAAAACTATGTAATACATTTAAAACGTTGGATCCATAATGCATGCCAAAATTTGGCCAGACCAAAGACAACCACTCTGCGAGTGTCGGTAGCTAAGATTCTCATAACCTCTAGGTAATGACCAGGTCCAATCAGTTTACGCAACAGCACAATCCATTTGCCCCGCAACCTTCTATATTGGGGGCAAAAAAATAGCAAGTGGACTATTGATTCTGGGCATGTCTTACATGTAGGACACTGATCATCTGTGGTGGCCTTGTTACTCCACTTTTTACAAAACAGTTTGGTGGGTAGGGTTTTAAAACGAAATTGGATAAACAATTTACGTGCCAGTGGTGGTACAATTTCGTCAATTGTTTCCTCGTAAAATGGGGCACTACTATCATCATAATTTGGCATTTCAGGATCCTCACCTGATAGCACTTCCTGGTCTCCATCCTCTGCAGTATAAGGGATGTTCCGTCGTAGGGCGATGTTGTGGAGCTTGCAGCAGGCCACAGCGATTTCACACACCTTCCTGGGTGAGTAAAGGAGGGTTCCCTCAGTCTTGTCCAGACATTTGAATCTGGCCTTCAGGAGCCCAAAAGCCCGCTCCCCTGGCCTCCGTGTTCTCCCATGGGCCTCATTGAAGCAGGCTTCTTCTGGCGTAGTTGATTCCTCAGCGGTGCCAACAACCATGGACAGTTGGGATACGCTGAGTCTCCTAGATGAAAGCTAGACATAGGTACAGCAATAAGCTACATACTTTGTGATCATACTACCTGACATCACCCACACAAAGTTAGGACAGATCATACTTACCAACGAGCCAGGCCCTCTTCGGTAGTAGTTGTGACATCAGCTGGGGTATGGTGCTGTTTCCCAGTATGAAGGAATCACGGACTGATCCTGGGAACCAGGAACAGATGTTCGAGATGTACAAATCCGGTAAGCAAACAACTTGCACGTTGAAAGAATGGAAGTGCTTCCTGCTACGGTAAACTTGTTGCCTGTCATGCGGTGGTACTAAGGCAATATGGGTGCCATCAATGGCTCCAACCACGTGGTATGCAACCAAATCCATAGAAATCCCACTTCACATTGGCTAAATTCTCACGTCTGGGGAACTGGATGTAGCTGTCAGTGAGTTTAATAATTGCTGAAAGCATGTCTTGTAGTACACTACTGAACACTGGTTGTCACATGCCACCGGATATAGCCACAGTGTAATGAAAGGAACCTGTGGCCAGAAAATGCAATACTGCCATAAGTCTCGCAATAGGTGGGATACATGTGGGATTAGTTTTTTGAGCAAGGAGATCAAGCTCCAACTGATTACATAAATCCTGTATTGTTTGCCTATTTAAATGAAACTTCTTGATGACATGCCATGGTCTGAAGGTCTGGATATGGGCAGTACCTTTACTTGTTGTAGTATCATCTGCACGACTGATTCATACATGATCAAAGTTTCTTCACAGATTGATGTCTGATTCCATCACAAATGTGCGTGTAGGCCAATCTGTTTTTTAAATAGTTGTTTGTGATGGGTATACAGTTCATGTGTTACCACAGACAGGAGTGTGTAGACATTGGTGGGTGGGTCACACATACCCTAAGCCATTCCTCAATGTCATTAGTCAGGTCCAATTGATGAAGCAATGAAGGACATGACAGGTAGACTTACAGTAATTTCTCACAATGTGAATTTCCATGCCATTGAGGTGGGAGTATTCAGTTATCTGAATTTCACATGTTGATTTGTCAAAGCTCATTCACTCACTGGTGACATGCATCAGGGAGGGACATGCAGAAATGAGAGGGTCATATGTAAGTATCTACACTCAGTAATACAATGGAATTTGTGTTTGTGAGACAAAAAGGTACTGTGATGTGCCTTCCCATTAGGACACAGGTTAAACCTCCTCTTCATGTAATGGAGATTCCTTGACCCTCAATAGCCTTCAATGGTCTATTGCCTTTTAGGTATGCATTGTAAGAATGTTGTTCTCACTTGTACCAATCTGGAATGGGGATGTACCTAGGCCTAGCTGATTCATTATGCTGTGGATATTTGTAGACAAATCTCCCAAATATTTGGGCCAGATTATCTCCAGTCTACTTTTCTGTGCTACATGTGATACATAGCGAAGCTACTTAAGTACAGCTTTCATGAGACTATTCTGACAGTGGACATATGAGGACGTTTCTATTAGGAAGTGTCAACAGTGTGTAATGAGCATTTCCATGTCACCTCCTACTGTACATATTGATGCAACATAGCTGTATTAGTTGACCATTATTTTATCATGATGTGGTATTAGGTATATGACCTATTGCTGATTGCAGGGCCTTGTATGAAATCTATAGGAATTAATTTGTCATTGCCATCCTAGTTGATGACATCAGGTTACTAAGGTATACTACACGAACTAACCTATACAAGTTGATCAAGTATCCTACTAGATACATGAGGATGGATTTGAGACAACTTCACTCATGCAGTTGGAGGTGTCTGTGGTTATGACTTCACAGTTTACACGTCATGTAGCATGCATGCATGCTTGTGCTCATGCTAATGTTGAAGCCAATATAGTGGACCTTGTAGCTGATGTCTTCTGTACACTTTATAAATGTTCTTTGATCAAAGCTGTTGGTAAACTGTGTCCTGGCACATGCAATAAACCTATTTTCAATTTCTGTATGTAAATACTTTATTTCGGCTGAAGGCCATAAAAGTTTCATAGTAATGCAATCATTCACAATACAATCTAAAATGCATCAAGCAGTATATATAAATATTCTCAATAAAATAATCATCAATCTTTAAGTAAAACAATTTAAACTGGTCACTGAACATTCCATTATATCCACCCTGATGGCTTCTCTTTTAAAATTAGCTAAAAAACTTCATATGATACAGTAGAAGAAAAAAATAACTGGTTATTTAATTCAGTTCGGGGTACTTTCCCAATAATGGGTGCATTGGTCGTTGCAACATCAGAGCTTTAGCCCCATTTTGCTTCTTATTAGTCCCACTACAAACAAATATCGGGATAGGGCAAATATTACATGTGGTGCGGTGCTAGTTGTCAGTACCCTCAGTGCCTCTTGATGCTTCCTAAATCCCAATGAGTTGCACAACGGTCGAATCCATTTCCTCCTTGCCCTGTCGTATGCCAGGCAGAAGAATAGGATGTGTGCTGTATTTTCTGTGGACCCTAAAGTGCGTGTAGTGCATAAAGTGCAGGAACGGTCTCCCTTTCCCCCCAATTTGCTGTATGGCTCTTAGTCTGTAAGATGTTATACCTTAACTTCAAATACAGAGTTCTTGCTAAGTGCGGTTGTACATTGTCGAGGAATTCTTCATAACTCTGGTTTGGTTTAATGATAAGGTATTGAGTTGTTAACCTTCCTGATCTTGGGTCGCAATGAAGTGTGTTCAGTATGTGTAGCCAAGTTCTCTTTAGTATGTCTTTGCAACTAGATGTTAAACTATGCGGCTCTGTCCAGTATGAACTAAGACCTAACTGTATGAGCCATTTCTTTACAAATCTTAACCAAGGGAAGGTGAGACATGTATCAATAGCCAACAGTTCACTTGCACCTTCTATATATGCCACTAGTTCTGGTGTTATCCTCAAATGTATCCAATAAAGCAGTGGTTGTAATGTTGTAATTTGCCCTATGCGCCTCATGTTTAAATCATAGAACATTGGGATGAGTGGTGTTGATGGGGGCAGCCCTAGTAGTCTCCTCGCAAACTTATTTTCCCAGTTGTTAATTGTTTAGTGTCACCAATGCCCAATTGCTCTGATCCATGCAATGCTGCCGCCTGGACCTTACATTTATATAGCTCAAGGGCTGGTGTCACAGATTTGCTTGAGGTCAAACTATACTTCTTAAGGACAGCCCCTGCCCCCTGGGCTAGCCGTAATGCTGAATGATTAACCTGCTGCTTCCATGCTATTTAGAGTTGATTTCATTTCATCCCCACCCCTCCCAAATAACAGCTTCGAGGTGCCTGCCATGACCAATGGATGCCCCATTGTGAGGAGGTCCCTAGGCAGCACCATGAAGAGCAAGTTTAGTGGCAAAGCAGTGTGCTGGACCACGCAATATGAAAAAGGTCTGGCCATTGGCCTTTGGTTTAGTACATGTCAAAGTGTTTGCAAAATTAAGCATTTGCTTTGTTTATAACACATTAATCCTGCCATTACTTTTCTACCTGTTTGATGTTATTGGATACTTTATGATGTGTGACTACAGCTGTGTTTGTTTTACCCTGATTGCTGATTCATTTGAAGTGCTTAGTATGATCTGACCTTGGAACCAGTACTGGAGTCACACTGGACAAGGGAAATGTTCAATGGATGGATATGTGGGATGAAATTCAATTCTGATATTGCATTGAATGGTATTTCATATGGTAAGTATTTCAGCTTGGCTTGGCCAATGCCAATAACATTTAGCTTGGACGTCTCCCTAAGATGTAGGTTGCATATGTGTTTGATGTGTGCAAGTTAGATATTTGTGTATCCACACATGGAGGATGTTAAATTGTCATACCTTTATTGACATTTTTATGGACATGTGTCAATTTTTGTGTATGTACCTTACACCTACTTTATATTAATATGAGACAAAAGCTGGTACTGCTTTGTTTGCTTTCATCACTTGCACTTACACCTTTACCACATATGCATGGCACTTGGTTGTGCTATTGGTTGTCCCTGATATACTACAATCCACAGGTCCTGCGCACATAGAGGTTTTGAGGCATGTGCAAAGTGGACTGTGGCCCAGGGCCCCAGCCTTTTAGGACTCCCCCTGGTAGAGGCATGCCTATTCTGCAGAGAGTCTTTACATTGTGCCCTTGGATTGCTTCTCACACTGATTATTTGGAATCCCATTTACCTGACAATACCTTTTAATGTGGGTGATGTGTAAGGGTCCATTACAGAGATTTAGCAGAGAAGGTGTGTTTCAGTTTCATAACACATTCATACAGATGTCTCTTTGATATCACAACAGGCCTTAGCATGTGAGCAATGTGAGGGTGTCACAGAGATTAATAGGTGTGATATTGATGAGGTGGTGCTGATGTGTGACGCAATTTAATGCGTACATCACTATCCCTGATGATGAGATGTAAACAGGTCGAGTTTGGTTGTTGCACTGCGGACTGTTTCATTCTTGCGAGCCGTGTTGCAGCTCGCGACGCTTCCCTATCCTCATCAGGTGCATTGCGGTGCTGCATGGCGGCCCGCTGTTGCTGTTCTGGTGTCGAGGGTGCAATCCTTTTGGTGTCAGGCACGCCACGGACCTACGCGGCGGCCAGTTGTATAATATTTTTGCATATTAGGAATGCCGCAGCTCCAATTTTTGGACTGCGGCTTCCTATATAACACTTGTGGGGCACTATTTATTTACCTCTTCACTTGGTGTGACATTTTTCCTTGTTGCTCTTCACTCTCTTTGGTGCCATCTTGCTGCTTGTTCATCTTCCCATGTTTCCACAGTCCTGGTCCCAGAAGGCCTTGGGGAGGTTTGTTCTACCATTATAAGATGGCAACCTTTTCTATTCTGTTGATCACTCCTTTCCCTATCCAAGATGGCAATGGCTTACTTCCTGTTCAGTCACTTCTTGTTCATGAGTATATAAGGGGCTGAACTTTTCCTTTCTTTGCATTGCAACACTCCTTGTTCCTGCTGGTGTATCCTTGCTCCTGTTGATGCCTTTGCTCCTGTTTGGTGTACTTTTCCTTCCCATTGGCGCACCTTGTTTCCTGCTGGCGCCTCCTGTTCCAGTTTGGGTTTCCTTGAAGCCATTCGCTCTTTCTTGGAATTCTGGTCTTCAATTTCCATCTCCTCGTTTGGTATCTCCCCTTGCTCCTTGATTTTCTCCTTCCTTTCCGTTCCTGGAGTCTCCACTTTCTTCAGAGGTTTTTCCCTACGGGGTTTTTCCTCTTGGAACTCCTGGAAGGCACAGTCTGCTTAGGCTTTCTCATTGTCTGCAGCACCATGGCTACTGGAAAGGGTTGCCCATAGCTAGGTCAGACCAGAACCTTCAAGGACCGAAGTCGAGAACCGTCCCAGCACACCAAGACTGGTAAGAAAGATTCCAAATGTGACATTGTTAGAGTGTGCCTGTGCAGTGTCAGTGACCTGGCCAAAGAGGGCATAATTGAGCTGTAATTGGATCATACATTGTGAACAATTTCGAACAGGGGCCCACAAAATATGTTTGGCCGAGGGACCCCAAACCCCTCGCCAGGTCCATGGAAGGGCATCTATTTGCTGAGGAGTCTATGGAAACAGGTAAGAGTATAGTTTACTTTTGGTTGCGTCCACAACGGTGTGGGTTTTGGACGTCATCAAGCAGTAGCAGCATTGGCAATATGTGTATGATCGGGTCCATGGTGGTACAGGACATGTGAAGCTGAGTACAGGTGAGTTTCAGCCTTATATTCCTCCCAGCTAAGATGTGGTGGTTGGACTGCCACAGTCACGTCGTCGGAAAGGCACATCATAACTGAGCCGGCGGTAACACTGGCTGTCCGCCCTCCGACAGAGGCATTGGCCTATCCTTCCGCCGCGGTCGGGAATTCCTGGTGGCAGTGGGACCACGGCGGTCTTTCATATATGAAACTGCATGCATTGTAATAGGGCGATCAAATTGCCAATGGTGCAGCGGTGAATCCCATGCTGACGCAACGGTGGTCCGAAGACCACCAAAGTCAAAATCAGGCCCTGAGCCAGAATGTAAGAATCTTGACCAGGTGAAAGCATGAAAAAGTATCTGGCCAATGAGAGGGCCTCGTCGGAGGCTTGAAGCGTTTCCTACCTAAACAAACAGCTTCTGTGGAATCTTGTCGAATGGTTATCCAACTTCAAGAAGACTTCGTCAGATACAGCCTGCAACCTTGTATCACTGAAGGATTTCAACTTCTATATAAATGAAAAAGACTAAGGGGTCGATTCCGATTCGGGCCGGAAATCTCTCCGACCGAGCCGGACCCGGAGAGATTTCCGACCGAATCGGACCCGTGCAGTCCGACCCGAACGAGTACGATGCGCACGTATGCCATCGGACCCGAGTCGATCGGACTCCCATTGAAGTCAATGGGAGCCGGTCGTACAACGCGTACGCGGGCTCCCATTGACTCAATGGGTGCGAGTCGGACAAGTGCGCCCCCTACAGCGGGTAGGCGGCGAAGCGATTCGCGCCGTACACGCACAGGTAGGGGGGACCCATGGGTCCCCCCTGTGTGCGACTCGCGCGGCTACGCGTACAGGGGGTCCGACACGGACCCCCAAAGTACGGCTCTGACAGCTCTTTCGAGCCAGAGTGCGCGGCTCGGTCGGACTGCTCGCGGCGCGCATCGTACTTACCCGGCCGGGGAACGTCTCCATTGCGCGGTGCGAGTCGAGTCCGAGCGAGTCGGTCGGTGCGGTTCGAGCCGGAAACGAGTCGGTCGGAGCGGTCGGGACGCCCGGACGAGTCGGTTGGCGAATTTGCATCGTACTCGCTCGGCCGGACCCGCGTACGATTCGGTCGGGAAACAGGGCTCCGAATCGGATCCGGTAAAGCCGAATCCGATTCGGAGCCCTACCGGCCGAGATCGGAATCGGCCCCTATGTCAGAAGGTAAAAATGCTGACCAGGATGAACTGCTTGATATATTCAACTTCAACTCCATCGCATGTTGGCCTGAAATCACTCCTAAGTCCTGGTCAATCGCGAACAGTGATTTTTAATTGTTGCTTTACTTTCTTCTTGCCAAATTCTGCCCTAAAATTTGACTAATTCATATCTCTAGTTCCATGGTTGGATTTTATACTTTTTGAATGATATTTTTCTTTTACAATTTTCTAGATTTCTAGAGATTGTTTGTGAGATTTTAAAGTGTTCTGTTTTGCCTTTTGGCCATGCTAAGTACTGGAAACATTTTACCTATGTTAGCCTGTCTGCTCTGTTCCATAGCTACCAGGAGGTGAGCAAAGGTTTATTTTATTGAGCTTGTGCTGTATGTGACAATAGTTTGGCCATGTTACTTGGGAAGGACTCACATCCTCCCCAAATAGTGGCCCATTTTTTACAGCAATGAAACATCAAATTCAATATAAAAGTTAGGTAATGGAATGTTACATTGGAAAAAATAGAGAGCTAAAGAAATCATTACTTAAAATGAGAGTTAACGCTATAGCAACAGGTTAAATTAGCCAGAGAAAGATGAGTTCCAAGGCGAAACGTAAACATATTCCTTATAGAGAGGCATACAATGAGTTATTCACCTTTCTTTTTTGTCATTTAAAGCTGCAATTTGATTTTACTGTGTGTGTTCAAATTTCCTCCTGAGATTTAATTTCACCTATTAAATACAGAGGCTATTAAATGTTATCCACATGAAAGATGATGCTACATGTCTTAAATTGTATCCACAAAACCAAAGAGGCGCCAATGTATTTAATACTGTGTTTTTTCTGTTCTGGGCATTCCCATGCTTACATTATATGTGCTAGTCAATTAATCAGAATGCTGAATAAGTATGATGCATATGATACATGTTTGGTTTATATTATGATGTTCTGCAAGGTGATAATCAAGCCTATATGAATATACTTACAGTGTTTAATCTAAAATGAAGACTGCTTGATTTTACATTAGCTTGTTATTGATTTCTAACAGTTTCTATAAGGTTGACATTACATGTTTCATTGTTTGCTGTTATTTAAAAGAGCACAGTATTGCAGAATGAAAATAATTGAAAGAGCATCAGTCCACTTTCTGTAATTGTTTATGCTAAGAGTTTTTAACAAGAATGAGATTATGTTTTAAAAATCAAGCATAGAAGGTGAAGGAACGAGAAGAGTCTTCACTCCAGGTGACATTGGGAAAGGCCATACAGAATCATATCTCTGGTTTCAATTGGAGGCTTCTGGGGTTTAAGGCGCTTAGCCTTCGCTCGCTGACTTGTTCAGTCCATCTAGCCTCATGAGACGAGAATAGCAGCCCTTGCTATTTTATCGAACATAGAACTTTAGCAACAGACATGTATGCTGACGTGTACCTTCTCTGAAACTTGAAATTGGTTTTATTTACTGCTTTGCTAGAATTAGAATAGCCCTTAGAAATAGCAGAAGGGGGTAGTCTTGCAGTAGATTAATAAGAGCAGTCATGTTGGCGTGCCACATTATTTGCCTTCATTGTGGTTACAATAAATATGATGTGCACTAGATAGTTAAAATGTACCCTTTGTGTTCTAGTGTTCTTGATTGTGGTATTCCTTAACGAAAGAGGTTTTGGGGTCCCAGTGATTGTCCCTGTAACATCCCATGTGATTGATCATTACCTAGAACACATCTCCCTCGAGTATTGCTCAGTGTATTATAGAAAGTTTGCAGTACAACTGTTTTCATGATTTCGGTGGGTACATTGACTAGGGGCCAGATGTACTAAGATTTTTTGCAGGCGCAAATGGGTTTTAGACCCGTTTGCGCCCGCAAAAATCCTGTGGCCCATGTCCAAATCCTATTTTAGGAGTCGGAAATCAATTTGCGACTCACAAAATAGGATTAGCGTCTCGCTATTAGGAAGGGGCATTCCCTTCCTAATAGCGACTCCAAAAGCTATGTAAGTATGTTTTGGGACCGCAATTGCGGTTGCAAAACACTCGCAGTTTACCACAGCACTTGCAAACGGGAAGGGGTCCCCAGGAGGACCCTTCCCCTTTGGGAATGCATGTGCAAACATGTTTTAAGCGCAGGCAGTGGTCCCAGGGACCACTGCCTGCCCTTAAAAAATGAAAATGAAAATGAAAAGTTACATTTTTATTTTTTGAATGTATCGCTGCATTAAAAAAAACTGCTTTATTTAAAAGCAGTCCCAGACATGGAGATCCGCTGACCCCAGCAGGCCACCATCCCTGGGAGTGCCAGCCATTCCCAATGGGGTCGCAAATTTCGACAGCCTCATGGATATGCATGAGGCTTGCAATTTGCGACCCCATTGGGAATCGCAAACAGTGTCTCTGACACTGTTGTACATTGATGTTTGCGACTCGTAAATTGCGACTCGCAATTTAAATCAATTTGCGAGTCGCAAACATCAATGGTCGTACATCTGGCCCTTAGTCCCTAGTGCCAAGGGCTCTAGAAAACTGATGTCAGTGTTTCAATAGAAAACGTATAGAACATATCACCAATGGAGCAGAAGGGGACAGGAGTACAATGATCAGTCTAACAAGACCTAGATAGAAGAGGGTTCCGGAGTAAAGCACCTTCCCAAGCGGAAAATGTAAGACACAGAAAATATAAAATGTGTGCACCTACCTTGAAAGAACCAGTGACTGGTCACAGGTATGGAAGTAAAAAACTATTAACTTTTATTTTTCGGTGGTCGGTAAGTACAAGAATTTATCTGTCTGAAAATGTGTTCCTGGACAGTTAAAAAATATTTTATAGGGCATTCTAAAAAGCAGTAAGGTTATTAGACTAAGCACTGGCAAAAACATTTACTGTAATTAACCTAGGCTATCAAATCATTAATAAATTAACCATAGTTCAAACATATTTCTAGATTCTTAATGCATGAATTACTGACATGTTGAAAGTTATTCACCTAAATTCTCCGAAACTTAACACAATTGTTGTACAGTACCTTGCTGGAAGGCTATTCAGTAAGGTAAAGTGGGTTCTAGAATCAGTGTACACCTGATCACTATTAATTTTATCAGAGTTTTTCGTTCAAACCATGCTTTTCTGCAAAAAATAGCTCCCTTCAAAAAATAACTGTCTAAATCATTCAAAATAATAAATGTATCTTATATAATATTTGGACATCGTAGATCAGATTATATTTATTGTACCAATGTAGGCAAATTTTTACAACAATGTCAGTGCAATTTTGCAGTCATTTCCACAATAAAAAAGTTGGTTATTAGTTGGTGCAGATGGTAGTCAACCACAACTAATAATGTCACTATTTTGTTACATCCAACAAAGGTTTCAGTAATTTAAACCTGAGCTCAATCCCTGGCAGTTATGTCTCAGAGAAGACAGGCTTAACTTCAGAAAAAGTGAAAAGCATTTAGGTGTACCACAACAGTTTCAAAAGTGGAAAACTCAGCACAATAAAAATCCCATTGCTCTGATCCATGCAATGCTGCCGCCTGGACCTTACATTTATATAGCTCAAGGGCTGGTGTCACAGATTTGCTTGAGGTCAAACTATACTTCTTAAGGACAGCCCCTGCCCCCTGGGCTAGCCGTAATGCTGAATGATTAACCTGCTGCTTCCATGCTATTTAGAGTTGATTTCATTTCATCCCCACCCCTCCCAAATAACAGCTTCGAGGTGCCTGCCATGACCAATGGATGCCCCATTGTGAGGAGGTCCCTAGGCAGCACCATGAAGAGCAAGTTTAGTGGCAAAGCAGTGTGCTGGACCACGCAATATGAAAAAGGTCTGGCCATTGGCCTTTGGTTTAGTACATGTCAAAGTGTTTGCAAAATTAAGCATTTGCTTTGTTTATAACACATTAATCCTGCCATTACTTTTCTACCTGTTTGATGTTATTGGATACTTTATGATGTGTGACTACAGCTGTGTTTGTTTTACCCTGATTGCTGATTCATTTGAAGTGCTTAG
This sequence comes from Calotriton arnoldi, assembly GCA_963921515.1. Lineage (NCBI taxonomy): Eukaryota > Metazoa > Chordata > Amphibia > Caudata > Salamandridae > Calotriton > Calotriton arnoldi. The sequence continues at coordinate 417,189 of CAWUFW010000084.1, read as the reverse complement.
TATGATCTGACCTTGGAACCAGTACTGGAGTCACACTGGACAAGGGGAAATGTTCAATGGATGGATATGTGGGATGAAATTCAATTCTGATATTGCATTGAATGGTATTTCATATGGTAAGTATTTCAGCTTGGCTTGGCCAATGCCAATAACATTTAGCTTGGACGTCTCCCTAAGATGTAGGTTGCATATGTGTTTGATGTGTGCAAGTTAGATATTTGTGTATCCACACATGGAGGATGTTAAATTGTCATACCTTTATTGACATTTTTATGGACATGTGTCAATTTTTGTGTATGTACCTTACACCTACTTTATATTAATATGAGACAAAAGCTGGTACTGCTTTGTTTGCTTTCATCACTTGCACTTACACCTTTACCACATATGCATGGCACTTGGTTGTGCTATTGGTTGTCCCTGATATACTACAATCCACAGGTCCTGCGCACATAGAGGTTTTGAGGCATGTGCAAAGTGGACTGTGGCCCAGGGCCCCAGCCTTTTAGGACTCCCCCTGGTAGAGGCATGCCTATTCTGCAGAGAGTCTTTACATTGTGCCCTTGGATTGCTTCTCACACTGATTATTTAGAATCCCATTTACCTGACAATACCTTTTAATGTGGGTGATGTGTAAGGGTCCATTACAGAGATTTAGCAGAGAAGGTGTGTTTCAGTTTCATAACACATTCATACAGATGTCTCTTTGATATTACAACAGGCCTTAGCATGTGAGCAATGTGAGGGTGTCACAGAGATTAATAGGTGTGATATTGATGAGGTGGTGCTGATGTGTGACGCAATTTAATGCGTACATCACTATCCCTGATGATGAGATGTAAACAGGTCGAGTTTGGTTGTTGCACTGCGGACTGTTTCATTCTTGCGAGCCGTGATGCAGCTCGCGACGCTTCCCTATCCTCATCAGGTGCATTGCGGTGCTGCATGGCGGCCCGCTGTTGCTGTTCTGGTGTCGAGGGTGCAATCCTTTTTGGTGTCAGGCACGCCACGGACCTACGCGGCGGCCAGTTGTATAATATTTTTGCATATTAGGAATGCCGCAGCTCCAATTTTTGGACTGCGGCTTCCTATATAACACTTGTGGGGCACTATTTATTTACCTCTTCACTTGGTGTGACATTTTTCCTTGTTGCTCTTCACTCTCTTTGGTGCCATCTTGCTGCTTGTTCATCTTCCCATGTTTCCACAGTCCTGGTCCCAGAAGGCCTTGGGGAGGTTTGTTCTACCATTATAAGATGGCAACCTTTTCTATTCTGTTGATCACTCCTTTCCCTATCCAAGATGGCAATGGCTTACTTCCTGTTCAGTCACTTCTTGTTCATGAGTATATAAGGGGCTGAACTTTTCCTTTCTTTGCATTGCAACACTCCTTGTTCCTGCTGGTGTATCCTTGCTCCTGTTGATGCCTTTGCTCCTGTTTGGTGTACTTTTCCTTCCCATTGGCGCACCTTGTTTCCTGCTGGCGCCTCCTGTTCCAGTTTGGGTTTCCTTGAAGCCATTCGCTCTTTCTTGGAATTCTGGTCTTCAATTTCCATCTCCTCGTTTGGTATCTCCCCTTGCTCCTTGATTTTCTCCTTCCTTTCCGTTCCTGGAGTCTCCACTTTCTTCAGAGGTTTTTCCCTACGGGGTTTTTCCTCTTGGAACTCCTGGAAGGCACAGTCTGCTTAGGCTTTCTCATTGTCTGCAGCACCATGGCTACTGGAAAGGGTTGCCCATAGCTAGGTCAGACCAGAACCTTCAAGGACCGAAGTCGAGAACCGTCCCAGCACACCAAGACTGGTAAGAAAGATTCCAAATGTGACATTGTTAGAGTGTGCCTGTGCAGTGTCAGTGACCTGGCCAAAGAGGGCATAATTGAGCTGTAATTGGATCATACATTGTGAACAATTTCGAACAGGGGCCCACAAAATATGTTTGGCCGAGGGACCCCAAACCCCTCGCCAGGTCCATGGAAGGGCATCTATTTGCTGAGGAGTCTATGGAAACAGGTAAGAGTATAGTTTACTTTTGGTTGCGTCCACAACGGTGTGGGTTTTGGACGTCATCAAGCAGTAGCAGCATTGGCAATATGTGTATGATCGGCTCCATGGTGGTACAGGACATGTGAAGCTGAGTACAGGTGAGTTTCAGCCTTATATTCCTCCCAGCTAAGATGTGGTGGTTGGACTGCCACAGTCACGTCGTCGGAAAGGCACATCATAACTGAGCCGGCGGTAACACTGGCTGTCCGCCCTCCGACAGAGGCATTGGCCTATCCTTCCGCCGCGGTCGGGAATTCCTGGTGGCAGTGGGACCACGGCGGTCTTTCATATATGAAACTGCATGCATTGTAATAGGGCGATCAAATTGCCAATGGTGCAGCGGTGAATCCCATGCTGACGCAACGGTGGTCCGAAGACCACCAAAGTCAAAATCAGGCCCTGAGCCAGAATGTAAGAATCTTGACCAGGTGAAAGCATGAAAAAGTATATGGCCAATGAGAGGGCCTCGTCGGAGGCTTGAAGCGTTTCCTACCTAAACAAACAGCTTCTGTGGAATCTTGTCGAATGGTTATCCAACTTCAAGAAGACTTCGTCAGATACAGCCTGCAACCTTGTATCACTGAAGGATTTCAACTTCTATATAAATGAAAAAGACTAAGGGGTCGATTCCGATTCGGGCCGGAAATCTCTCCGACCGAGCCGGACCCGGAGAGATTTCCGACCGAATCGGACCCGTGCAGTCCGACCGAACGAGTACGATGCGCACGTATGCCATCGGACCCGAGTCGGTCGGACTCCCATTGAAGTCAATGGGAGCCGGTCGTACAACGCGTACGCGGGCTCCCATTGACTCAATGGGTGCGAGTCGGACAAGTGCGCCCCCTACAGCGGGTACGCGGCGAAGCGATTCGTGCCGTACACGCACAGGTAGGGGGGACCCATGGGTACCCCTGTGTGCGACTCGCGCGGCTACGCGTACAGGGGGGTCCGACACGGACCCCCAAAGTACGGCTCCGACAGCTCTTTCGAGCCGGAGTGCGCGGCTCGGTCGGACTGCTCGCGGCGCGCATCGTACTTACCCGGCCGGGGAACGTCTCCATTGCGCGGTGCGAGTCGAGTCCGAGCGAGTCGGTCGGTGCGGTTCGAGCCGGAAACGAGTCGGTCGGAGCGGTCGGGACGCCCGGACGAGTCGGTTGGCGAATTTGCATCGTACTCGCTCGGCCGGACCCGCGTACGATTCGGTCGGGAAACAGGGCTCCGAATCGGATCCGGTAAAGCCGAATCCGATTCGGAGCCCTACCGGCCGAGATCGGAATCGGCCCCTATGTCAGAAGGTAAAAATGCTGACCAGGATGAACTGCTTGATATATTCAACTTCAACTCCATCGCATGTTGGCCTGAAATCACTCCTAAGTCCTGGTCAATCGCGAACAGTAATTTTTAATTGTTGCTTTACTTTCTTCTTGCCAAATTCTGCCCTAAAATTTGACTAATTCATATCTCTAGTTCCATGGTTGGATTTTATACTTTTTGAATGATATTTTTCTTTTACAATTTTCTAGATTTCTAGAGATTGTTTGTGAGATTTTAAAGTGTTCTGTTTTGCCTTTTGGCCATGCTAAGTACTGGAAACATTTTACCTATGTTAGCCTGTCTGCTCTGTTCCATAGCTACCAGGAGGTGAGCAAAGGTTTATTTTATTGAGCTTGTGCTGTATGTGACAATAGTTTGGCCATGTTACTTGGGAAGGACTCACATCCTCCCCAAATAGTGGCCCATTTTCTTACAGCAATGAAACATCAAATTCAATATAAAAGTTAGGTAATGGAATGTTACATTGGAAAAAATAGAGAGCTAAAGAAATCATTACTTAAAATGAGAGTTAACGCTATAGCAACAGGTTAAATTAGCCAGAGAAAGATGAGTTCCAAGGCGAAACGTAAACATATTCCTTATAGAGAGGCATACAATGAGTTATTCACCTTTCTTTTTTGTCATTTAAAGCTGCAATTTGATTTTACTGTGTGTGTTCAAATTTCCTCCTGAGATTTAATTTCACCTATTAAATACAGAGGCTATTAAATGTTATCCACATGAAAGATGATGCTACATGTCTTAAATTGTATCCACAAAACCAAAGGGCGCCAATGTATTTAATACTGTGTTTTTTCTGTTCTGGGCATTCCCATGCTTACATTATATGTGCTAGTCAATTAATCAGAATGCTGAATAAGTATGATGCATATGATACATGTTTGGTTTATATTATGATGTTCTGCAAGGTGATAATCAAGCCTATATGAATATACTTACAGTGTTTAATCTAAAATGAAGACTGCTTGATTTTACATTAGCTTGTTATTGATTTCTAAGAGTTTCTATAAGGTTGACATTACATGTTTCATTGTTTGCTGTTATTTAAAAGAACACAGTATTGCAGAATGAAAATAATTGAAAGAGCATCAGTCCACTTTCTGTAATTGTTTATGCTAAGAGTTTTTAACAGGAATGAGATTATGTTTTAAAAATCAAGCATAGAAGGTGAAGGAACGAGAAGAGTCTTCACTCCAGGTGACATTGGGAAAGGCCATACAGAATCATATCTCTGGTTTCAATTGGAGGCTTCTGGGGTTTAAGGCGCTTAGCCTTCGCTCGCTGACTTGTTCAGTCCATCTAGCCTCATGAGACGAGAATAGCAGCCCTTGCTATTTTATCGAACATAGAACTTTAGCAACAGACATGTATGCTGACGTGTACCTTCTCTGAAACTTGAAATTGGTTTTATTTACTGCTTTGCTAGAATTAGAATAGCCCTTAGAAATAGCAGAAGGGGGGTAGTCTTGCAGTAGATTAATAAGAGCAGTCATGTTGGCGTGCCACATTATTTGCCTTCATTGTGGTTACAATAAATATGATGTGCACTAGATAGTTAAAATGTACCCTTTGTGTTCTAGTGTTCTTGATTGTGGTATTCCTTAACGAAAGAGGTTTTGGGGTCCCAGTTATTGTCCCTGTAACATCCCATGTGATTGATCATTACCTAGAACACATCTCCCTCGAGTATTGCTCAGTGTATTATAGAAAGTTTGCAGTACAACTGTTTTCATGATTTCGGTGGGTACATTGACTAGGGGCCAGATGTACTAAGATTTTTGCAGGCGCAAATGGGTTTTAGACCCGTTTGCGCCATAAAATCCTGTGGCCTATGTCCAAATCCTATTTTAGGAGTCGGAAATCAATTTGCGACTCACAAAATAGGATTAGCGTCTCGCTATTAGGAAGGGGCATTCCCTTCCTAATAGCGACTCCAAAAGCTATGTAAGTATGTTTTGGGACCGCAATTGCGGTTGCAAAACACTCGCAGTTTACCACAGCACTTGCAAACGGGAAGGGGTCCCCAGGAGGCCCCTTCGCCTTTGGGAATGCATGTGCATTTTTTAAGCGCAGGCAGTGGTCCCAGGGACCACTGCCTGCCCTTAAAAAATGAAAATGAAAAGTTACATTTTTATTTTTTGAATGTATCGCTGCATTAAAAAAAACTGCTTTATTTAAAAGCAGTCCCAGACATGGAGATCCGCTGACCCCAGCAGGCCACCGTCCCTGGGAGTGCCAGCCATTCCCAATGGGGTCGCAAATTTCGACAGCCTCATGGATATGCATGAGGCTTGCAATTTGCGACCCCATTGGGAATCGCAAACAGTGTCTCTGACACTGTTGTACATTGATGTTTGCGACTCGTAAATTGCGACTCGCAATTTAAATCAATTTGCGAGTCGCAAACATCAATGGTCGTACATCTGGCCCTTAGTCCCTAGTGCCAAGGGCTCTAGAAAACTGATGTCAGTGTTTCAATAGAAAACGTATAGAACATATCACCAATGGAGCAGAAGGGGACAGGAGTACAATGATCAGTCTAACAAGACCTAGATAGAAGAGGGTTCCGGAGTAAAGCACCTTCCCAAGCGGAAAATGTAAGACACAGAAAATATAAAATGTGTGCACCTACCTTGAAAGAACTAGTGACTGGTCACAGGTATGGAAGTAAAAAACTATTAACTTTTATTTTTCGGTGGTCGGTAAGTACAAGAATTTATCTGTCTGAAAATGTGTTCTTGGACAGTTAAAAAATATTTTATAGGACATTCTAAAAAGCAGTAAGGTTATTAGACTAGGCACTGGCAAAAACATTTACTGTAATTAACCTAGGCTATCAAATCATTAATAAATTAACCATAGTTCAAACATATTTCTAGATTCTTAATGCATGAATTACTGACATGTTGAAAGTTATTCACCTAAATTCTCCGAAACTGAACACAATTGTTGTACAGTACCTTGCTGGAAGGCTATTCAGTAAGGTAAAGTGGGTTCTAGAATCAGTGTACACCTGATCACTATTAATTTTATCAGAGTTTTTCGTTCAAACCATGCTTTTCTGCAAAAATTGCTCCCTTCAAAAAATAACTGTCTAAATCATTCAAAATAATAAATGTATCTTATATAATATTTGGACATCGTAGATCAGATTATATTTATTGTACCAATGTAGGCAAATTTTTACAACAATGTCAGTGCAATTTTGCAGTCATTTGCACTATAAAAAAGTTGGTTATTAGTTGGTGCAGATGGTAGTCAACCACAACTAATAATGTCACTATTTTGTTACATCCAACAAAGGTTTCAGTAATTTAAACCTGAGCTCAATCCCTGGCAGTTATGTCTCAGAGAAGACAGGCTTAACTTCAGAAAAAGTGAAAAGCATTTAGGTGTACCACAACAGTTTCAAAAGTAGAAAACTCAGCACAATAAAAATCCCATTCAAAGTTATAAAAATGACATCAAAATGAAACAAATCCAATATCGGAAACTGGATATACAAATGTATAAAGTTTGAAATTAAAATAGCTCCAAAAAGCATTAAGCTCCAACCACAGTCATCAGGTTGTGCTTAACCTGGACTGTGGTGCAATTTATTTCCAACAGCGATGGCGCGCGGGTCGGATACAGAAACCAGGTTTGACCTGGTCGAAAACTTTGCCTTCTGACTGTGGGCCTGATTTAGATGTTGGGCAGATTTGGTCCTGCCGTCGCTTTTTTGACGGCCTTCTCGCCCACCGACTTTGCGGTCCATCCGCTGTATTAAAATGTTGGCTGGTGGAAGGAAGATCGTCAGAGTCCTGCCATCTCCACCAGGATATTGCTCCTGCAACTACGTTGTCAGAGGCATAACCGGCTGTCGGAAGGAGTCACACCAAGAATACAGCCAAGCCGATTGTGATGTGCCTTTCCATTGAGGCAACTGTGGCGGGAAAACCTCCAAACTCGGGTTGGCAGAAACAAAGAAAATGATGTGAAAGCGTACCTTTTTTCAGGTTCCCACTTCGGATTCTGTCTTGAATCCCATTGTCCACATCCTTCCTGTGCTGCTGCTACCTCACCACAATGCTCAGCAAACCTATTGCAGCCAGAATCTAAGGTAGGGGTCTGTGTCACTTGTCTCACTGTCAATCATGTGTTAACATTTGCTATCGCCACGTCTATTTTAATATTGCTCTCGCAAGTAATTTCTTATGTGTCATGCATAAGTGTTCATCTTACAACTTATTGTGGTAAAGTGAACAAACCTGTGTTGGCACACATAAATAATTCTTTTGGTGATGGAGGGTGTGGGTGTTGTGCTTGTGGTGACTGTGAGTGGACATACAAAAGGGTGTGTATGTTGTTGGTGTGCAATGCATAATGTAAAAAAAAAGGCATTACACATTACTTACATATACATATTGACAGATTCACAACATATGTGTAGTAAGATAATAATGAGTAGTGCTTACCTATCTCCACACCACCATGGCCTCACTCCCGCAGACCTCCACCGCCAGGACACCACCAACACAATGGGAACATCTAAATAGGCTTGGCGCAAATCCACCGGCCTGACGGCAATGGAGTTTTGCTAGCCAGCTGAGAAGGCTGCGGAGGGACCCTGTATATTGCTGCAACATCTAAATAGGGCGGGCAGACCACCATCAGCGCGATGGAGTTCTTGGAACCGACACTGCGGCGGGATGACTGTAGTACCGCCAACATCTAAATCAGGCCCTTAGTCTCTGAAATGAAAAAGTCAGATATCCTCAGCAGGCCAAGGCAACAGGCTGTGGCTCAGAAGGGCTCCACAAGGCCATACAGCTATCGGACAAGGTCCCTGTGAAGATGTTGACTTTTGGCAGGAAAGGTCAGAGGGGGAGAAATTCAAAATTTGTGCCCAAAGAAGGTCCCCCGCTTGCTGGATAGTTTTGGCTTTTTCGCCCGATGAAGATTTCTACATTCAGTCTTAGTCACTTTTTTGGATCTCAGATTCCTCCAGTGGGGCAAAGCTGCAAGCTGTAGCCGAAAAGGGCTCCACTATGTTAGGTACCCTTTCTGCCACATGCTGCTGAAATTAATTTACTGCTAAGGAAAAGCTCAGAGTGGGAGCAACCAGGATCTTTGGCCCAGCGGCAATGCACCTTCATTGGATTGACTAGTCGGGTTTGTCCTGGTCCTCATGAGGTCTTTGGAGCCAAAAGGTGTCTTAGGTTTTTCAGAATGTATGACCCTTTAGGGGTTCAAATATGATTTCATGATGTCATCTAAGGTATTTTCTATCTGTCTTATGTATATATTTGTAAATTAATGTATTGTATTTGATAGTGTATGTTATAACTGTAATTTCCTTTCCTTAAGGAATAGCACTGACTGGACAATCTTTTAACAGGTGTTAATATTGCGTGCCAGTGAATGGTGATTACTAAACCACACCACCTCCCCTGAGCAGGCCTTGGACTGCTCGCTTCGCTAACCTGAGAGAGTCAAGCACTACAATGGAGTGCTTGGTTCCCAGTCAAGGGAAATTGTGGACCTATTAGTTGTGCCAGCCTCACATCCCACTCAGCTAATAACTCAGTTTCCTACATCACTCATGTACATTCCATTGTTATGTATGTCTCTCACTGATCACCAGTAGTATACCAGATTTACAAATCCTGGTTATTCACTGCAGTGCTGTAGTTTTGTTTCCCATTGTTGCTACATTATTAAGGAATTCCAGACTGCTCTGTCATGGTTCTTGGAGATCCACTCTGTGTGGTGCTGGATGCAACCCATAGGCCAAGGCATTGCCCTTCTTTCTAATTTCTTCTAATTGATCACTTAATCTCCTGTTCTCGTTAAAGCAAACTACAAGGTACTTAAAACGTTTGATTAACCCAAACTTTTCTTGATCCAGAAACCACATGGGTTTATGTGATCTGGGGCCATATGTATGAAACCAATTTGCGATCGCAAACGCCGAAATTCGCAGAATTTCGGCGTTTGTGATCGCAAATTAGCAGTGTGCAATGTATCACACTGAAACCCCCTCGCAAAATAAGGAATCGCACATTTTGCGATTCCCTATTCTGCGATTGCATTTAAGGAATCGCTAATTGCGATTCCTTAAATGCACTGTAAGAAGCACAAAAGAAAGTGCGATTTGGGCTTAAGGAATCGCAAATTACCACCAACTTCAAGTTAAAAATGCACTATTTTGCATTTTTTAAAGTGCCATGTGGCACACATACATGCCCTTAGGGCACGTATGTGTGCCACATGTGCACACATGCACATTTCAGGGGTGCAACAGGGTGTCCTTTTGACACCCTGGCACCCTTGAAATTGCATTCTCAATTTGCGATTCTCTAATTGCTAATCGCAAATTGAGAATGTCTTCCCATTCATTCCTATGGGCCTCTAGGCCCATAGGAATGAATGGGGAGGTATTCCTTAATTGCGAATCGCAATTTGCGATTCGCAATTAAGGAATATGAAGGATTCGCAAAATTTATTGCAAATCCTACATACATAGCGTTTTGCGATTCTCAAATAGCGATTCGCAAAAAATCGCTATTTGAGAATCGCAAAAGGACATTTTGATACATATGGCCCCTGGTGCTTTAAATTACGAGCATTTTAGTTTTCTTCCTGTTAATTGTCAATCCATTCCTTGCTGAGTAAGCTGAAGTTGCATCAAGAAGGCGCTGCAGACCAACCTTCGTTCTACTAATCAGGGCTAAATTGTCTGCATACAGAAGATTCGACAGATAAAAGCCCCCCAGTTTGAGCGGATGGAAGATCCCTGCATTTAATGCAGGGGTGAGATCAGATCAAATCAGATTGAATAATGTTGGAGCAAGGACGCAGCGCTGCTTGAGTCCTTGTGTGGTTTTAATTGGGTTGGACAAGCAAGAGCCGTCTCATATTTTAATTCTAACCCATGTGTCTTCATGTAGTAATTCTAGGGCCCTTAATAGGCCACCTGGGATGTTAAGATCGGCTAATTTCCGCCAGAGCCTCCCCTGGTCAACCCTATGGAATGCAGACTTGTAGTCGCTGAAACCCTAGTATACTGGTTGTCTGTTGAGCTTTCCCAGATCAGTTAATAGGGAGAGTGCCATGATTTTGACTGAAGTCCCTGAATGCTTGGTCAACCTAGTCTGATTTGGCGGAATGATGGTGTTAGTCTCAGCCCAATTGTTGGAAAACGAGGCAGTATCTGTGAGGCCTGCACAAATAACATGACTACATTTGTCCTTCACTGGGAACCAAACACCCAATTGTAGCGCCTGACTCTCAGAGGGTAGCGTTGCAGAGCAGTCTGAGGCTTTACTCAAGGGAGGTGGTGTGGGCTAGTAATCGCCATTTGCAGGTGCGCAGAAATAACACTCAATAATTGATTGTCCAGTCTGTACTTTGCTTTATAAAAGTAAGAGTACATTTATTAAACACACACACTACTCAATACTATGCACCAATTTACAAATATACATAAGCTGTTGGAATTACTTTGTGACATTGCGTAACATCTCCACCCCTCCCAAAAAGGGGGTGGGGTCTAGTACCACCACTCCCATGTATGCACATCATCTTGCCCCCTAATGCAGTGTGTTGAGCCTAACCTGGAGCGAGGGCCCTGCGCACTGGCACCATCCCAGTGGCGACCCACCCCATTACCTCAACGCGCATTAAAAATGGGTACACCTGCCTTGGTGACACATAACCCTGACTGAGCATTTCCTACTGACCATAAAGTATGCACCTCTATATCTTAAGGGCTAGCAGTCTGGGTCTTCACCTAAGTGCAGCAGCAAGAATACATGTTTACGCACACCTTAGAATGACAGTACTCATCACCTTTGTTGGACATTAGAATGCATTGCAATTACAGCCCCTAAGGGCATCACAGATGAAATCACAGGATTACGCCTATACAGCCAGACACCCTAGCAGGAATGTCTGGCAACATAACCCACTTTGCTTATGACATCACCTTAAACAGGTACTTCATATTACATATGTGACCTCCAGTCCCTCTAGAAAAAGAATAACAGTTAGTAAATGCAGTTCTGGTGCAATTACACCTCTTCACCTCCAGGGGATGCTCTTCTGGAGCCATCCCCAACTCAGCCTTTCACTCCATGAAGCCCATCGCAATACACCCTCAGCTGTAGAACAAAAGTTCCAGCCTAGAAGGTGTATAAATGCAGGTTGAGCCCTTGAGGGGTTATCCTTTCCAAATCCCTAGGAAACTTAGGGTGGGACTGAACTTCGTGCTGGGGGGGACTGCGCTTCTCCAGCAGCTCCCCCAGCACCCTTTTTCACTCTTGAGGGTGACCCCCTCCTCTGGGGGCCACCAAGCACAAAAACGGTAGATTTCCAAATGCCTTGCAAGGCATTATGGGGCGCTTCGTGCTCCTCTGCATGCATATATGATGAGCGGCTCTCCCGCTGTGCCGGGGAGAGCCGCGATCCATCTGGCGCTCCGCGCCGCCTCCCACGCGGGGTGGGGGCCCGGTCCCACCCGGACCCCCAGGTAAGGGAGACGGCTCGGGGAGCCCACCCCGGCCGCTCCGGCCACGTGTTGGGGGCCCGGTCCCACCCGGGCCCGCAATGCCTGGCTCCTCCTTCTGTGGGTCCCAGTCCCACCCGGGACCCACGACAGCCTGACGGGTAGGAGGGCAGCCTGGGGAGCCCACCCCCGGCTGCCCCCGCCGGCTCCCCGCGCGGCCAGCACCCTCGTGTGCTGCCGCGGGAGCCGGCCGATCAGTTCTGGTCTGCCCGCGCGTCGTCCTGCTCCGGTCCGGGGGAAGTGCGGCGTCGCTCCCCCGGCCTCCTCCCAGTCTTCGGGGCCCGGGGATGGGGTCCCGGGCCCCTCCTCCTCTTCCCGGGGAGCGCGCCGGCGCTCCCCGTCTGGATTTTGCTCGCGGGGGCCAGGGTGGGCTCCTGACTCCCCCGCCTTCCTCCGCTTCACGGGGGGCGCGACGGCGTCCCCCGGCTTTACTTCGGGGCCCGGGGATGGGGTCCCGGGCCCCCTGGGGATCTCCTCGCGGGGGGCGCGACGGCGCTCCCCCGCCTTCCTCCGCTTCACGGGGGCGCGACGGCGTCCCCCGGCTTTACTTCAGGGCCCGGGGATGGGGTCCCGGGCCCCCTGGGGATCTCCTCGCGGGGGGCGCGACGGCGCTCCCCCGCCTCCATTTTCGGTGGGGGCCAGGGTGGGCTCCTGGCCCCCAGGCAGGGCACTTTCGCGGGGAGCGCGACGGCGCTCCCCGGCTTCCCTGCTTCTCCAGGGGTCAAGGTCGCTCACCTTCCGGGGGCCATATCTCAGCCCCTGGGGATCCGATCTGCCCCATTTTCGCGTCCTCTTGCTCCTGGCGGCGGCCCCAGCCACGGGGAGCACTCTCCTTCGCCCTCTGGATCTTCAAGAGGGGGCATTCTGCAGGGAGCGGTCTTCACTGGCTCCCTGCGCCAGACTTTCGCCTGGCTCTCCTCCTGGGCCTCTCTTCTCCCTGCGCAGAGGCCCCTGCTTCTGCGCACCGGTCCTGGGCTCCTCTTCTGGCGCTGTTAGGGGCCTGAGGGGCAGTCAGGGGGTACCTCCTTCCAACTGCCCATTGCCAGGCTCCAGCACCTTCCGCCTCAGCAGACCACACCCCAGAGAGCTTCCCTTCCTGTGCAAGCACTTTTTAAAAGTTGAGTAGGGGGCTGGCAGGAAGTCTCTGTTGGTCCTATCCAACAGCGCCACATCACTTCCCTGCCCCTGCTCCCTCCTTCTTGTCCAGCCTCTGGGCTGGTTCAAAATGGCGTCGTCCAGGGTCTCTGGCCACATGGTCTCTGAAACCAGAGCCCTTCCCTCCTAGGTGCAGCCTGGTGCCTGGCACCCAGTGATAGCTGCTGATGGATGAGCCTGTAGCTCCGCCTATCTTCCCTTCGTGGAAAGGAGGTCTTCGCTCTGGGAGGGAAAGGTCATCAATCCAGCCTGCTGAGGTCAACCCCCAGCCAGGCCCTGGTTATGATCTGACTCAGAGAGATGTAACATTTCTGGATGACCCAAAAGCAGTACAAATATGACTCTGGACTCTGCAGAATACTTCTTTTCACATCCGCTACAGTGGACTTTAGTGCGTGTCTGGAATCTGTAGGCCTTATGGAAGTTAATCTAGCACATGGGCTCCACATCCCCATAGGGGAATAATGAAGTGAAAAACACAGTAAAGCACACTGACTTTCCCTGGCATGTTCCTTCCCAGTGTATAAGGCCTATTCCGTGTCACCACCCACTTCTGCATAAGTCCCGCCACACCATTAACTTTGTAGCTGCTCCTGGACTGCGCACGCCAGGAATCTCCCCTGCGCAGCCCCAACACGTGTGCACAAGCTTGTACACAGGTGTCTGCATGTAACCAGCCCGGTGCCCCTTACTCCAGCTGCTGCGCAGCGGCTAGTCAAGCTAGGGGGACACCAGTAAAATCCACATGCCGTCTCCTTCATTATGAGTTCACTGTGGATGAGTCCCAATTTATGAGGCTCTCCCACAGTAAAAGCTCCACACATAGGTGCTCAAAAAGCGAAAAATCTGGGCGGCCCATCGTGTCAGAACCACCTTCTAACACACGCCGCGCCCAGCTGATTCCTACAGGGAAGAAGTAGCCACTCTACATGGGTATTCTTCCCGTAGTCAGCGATAACTAGTTATAAGGGGTTCTGACCAGACCCCCTTACTCACCAGTTATCCGCTTAGACCACCTACTCCTCCCATCCATGAAATCTCCCCCATGATAGGGATCCCAGACTACCCTAAGAACCCTCCGGGCTCTAGGTTAGATACCTCTAGGTCACTCATGGTCTACATGGGCTTGGCCTCACTAGGCCCACCTTTGCCCTTGGGCATGCAACACTATGCCTACCCCTTCTCTGGACAAGGGTCCAGTGCCTCAGCACCGATGCGGTCTTCTGGGACAGGTCTACATCCCATCCCCTGGGTCACTAGCTGGTCTCCCTTCTGGAGTTTGTTCCAACCAGTACCCTCTCTCCGTTTGGTCCTTGCACCCCAAAGATGCAACCTCTCTGGACCCTCACCCTCAGCCTGCCGCTGAGGTCATTATGCTGCCACCACCCTTTCGGGACGACTGGCTTCCCTAAAGAAAGCACAGCCACTCGTGCTTTCCCCACACAGAAAAGCACCCTTTGGCCACTGGCCTGGCTCCCTGATAGGACCTCAGACCGGCCTCACTACCACACTGGCAGTGCCAGGGAGGAACACTGAGGGTGCCCCGTCAGACATCCTACAGCTCATTCCCCCCGTCAGTAGCTCCCCACGGAAACTACCCCGGGAACCTAGACCCCTTCCTTGTTCTCCGCTGCGAGAACAGGGCCTATGCACCCTTCCCTCCGAGAGGCGCGCTCTCCTCCCAGAGTACCCTTAGAGAGCCTGTGGGCCCCGAGTTAGCTAGACCCAGGCCCACTTCTCATGGCCCTCCCCGGTCTCCCAGCAGCGCCTTGGGAGACCGCCCAGGGACCTACATGGTCCCTGGATGGCCTGCACCACCCCTTATGAAGAGCAGGGTCCCCTCCCTAAGATAGGCCCTACCTGCCTTCAGGGTAGCACGACCACACCAAGCCAGGACCCTAAAGATCCCGGCTAGGCCTGCACCACCCCTTTGCGAACCACAGGGTCCCGTCACTTAAGATAGGCCCCACCTGTGTTCAGGGTGGTACTACCTTGCAGAAGTCCACCTCCTGCCCCGAGCTAGGGGAACACCCCCATGCTCCTGGTCCTTGGGTTCAAGACCCACAGGACCTACCGTACTGGTCACCGTCCACCCGACCCTATCGCCTCAGGGTCCACCACTAACCCTTCACCTGGAAACTAGGGAGTACATCACCCCCACTCCGATCTCCACTGGGTCAGTTACCTAGCCCACCTAGGGTACCTAGGGGCTACCACTACACACCATCACTCAAGAACTACCCTCCTCTGGGGCCACCCCCTACCAGGGGCCACCTCTGGGTCGCTCACCTCCCCACCAGTTAACCTGGGGGCCTACCGGACACCCAACTCTACCACACCCTCCTCCCACCGTGGGAAAAGTTCCTGGGGTCCCCCACCATGGGAACCCCTGGGGCGTTACTACCCGGGGTAAAGAAACCTCCTGCCCCACCCTTCCAGTGGTTTTGGCCTGCGCCAATGCAAGTACTTTCAGCGGGGGAAGAATACCTGGGGCCCCTTCTGTGGAAACCCTCCCTGCCCTTAAAAGCGCGGGAATCTCCCAGGACCCCCTCTTTCTCCTGTCCCCCACAAAGGTCAATCCACCCCGACACCCCCACCTGTGATGTAGGTATCAGTTGCTGTCCCTATCTCTTGAGGAGACACCCTCCTCATGCAGGTGTAGTGTATGTAGTGTTAGGGTTCAAAGGTGTACAATATGGCTCAGAACATTTGTATGCAATCATTTCCTGGAAAGCACCATCCCGCTAGCACATGATCATCAACATAGCGCGGTCATATCAATACAGTTTACATTTCAACCATAATATCTTCACATGACACGTATGTGCGCGGGGCTTTCCTTTCCCATACCTTTAGTTCACCTAACCAAAACTTTGAACCCTTCTCAGAGCCTTGCGCTCTTCCATTTGCTCATTACTGCATAGATAATGTGTGGCAAAACTGGACTTATCAAATGCTATAAATGCACACCAGAATGGGATACTATGTATCCCGCCGCTAGACACCAATGTTGGAAAACGAGGCAGTATCTGTGAGGCCTGCACAAATAACATGACTACATTTGTCCTTCACTGGGAACCAAACACCCAATTGTAGCGCCTGACTCTCAGAGGGTAGCGTTGCAGAGCAGTCTGAGGCTTTACTCAAGGGAGGTGGTGTGGGCTAGTAATCGCCATTTGCAGGTGCGCAGAAATAACACTCAATAATTGATTGTCCAGTCTGTACTTTGCTTTATAAAAGTAAGAGTACATTTATTAAACACACACACTACTCAATACTATGCACCAATTTACAAATATACATAAGCTGTTGGAATTACTTTGTGACATTGCGTAACATCTCCACCCCTCCCAAAAAGGGGGTGGGGTCTAGTACCACCACTTCCATGTATGCACATCATCTTGCCCCCTAATGCAGTGTGTTGAGCCTAACCTGGAGCGAGGGCCCTGCGCACTGGCACCATCCCAGTGGCGACCCACCCCATTACCTCAACGCGCATTAAAAATGGGTACACCTGCCTTGGTGACACATAACACTGACTGAGCATTTCCTACTGACCATAAAGTATGCACCTCTATATCTTAAGGGCTAGCAGTCTGGGTCTTCACCTAAGTGCAGCA
Organism: Calotriton arnoldi; assembly: GCA_963921515.1. NCBI lineage: Eukaryota > Metazoa > Chordata > Amphibia > Caudata > Salamandridae > Calotriton > Calotriton arnoldi. The sequence goes on along the minus strand of CAWUFW010000084.1, from coordinate 400,489 downwards.
GCAAGAATACATGTTTACGCACACCTTAGAATGACAGTACTCATCACCTTTGTTGGACATTAGAATGCATTGCAATTACAGCCCCTAAGGGCATCACAGATGAAATCACAGGATTACGCCTATACAGCCAGACACCCTAGCAGGAATGTCTGGCAACATAACCCACTTTGCTTATGACATCACCTTACACAGGTACTTCACATTACATATGTGACCTCCAGTCCCTCTAGAAAAAGAATAACAGTTAGTAAATGCAGTTCTGGTGCAATTACACCTCTTCACCTCCAGGGGATGCTCTTCTGGAGCCATCCCCAACTCAGCCTTTCACTCCATGAAGCCCATCGCAATACACCCTCAGCTGTAGAACAAAAGTTCCAGCCTAGAAGGTGTATAAATGCAGGTTGAGCCCTTGAGGGGTTATCCTTTCCAAATCCCTAGGAAACTTAGGGTGGGACTGAACTTCGTGCTGGGGGGGACTGCGCTTCTCCAGCAGCTCCCCCAGCACCCTTTTTCACTCTTGAGGGTGACCCCCTCCTCTGGGGGCCACCAAGCACAAAAACGGTAGATTTCCAAATGCCTTGCAAGGCATTATGGGGCGCTTCGTGCTCCTCTGCATGCATATATGATGAGCGGCTCTCCCGCTGTGCCGGGGAGAGCCGCGATCCATCTGGCGCTCCGCGCCGCCTCCCACGCGGGGTGGGGGGCCCGGTCCCACCCGGACCCCCAGGTAAGGGAGACGGCTCGGGGAGCCCACCCCCGGCCGCTCCGGCCACGTGTTGGGGGCCCGGTCCCACCCGGGCCCCGCAATGCCTGGCTCCTCCTTCTGCAGGTCCCAGTCCCACCCGGGACCCACGACAGCCTGACGGGTAGGAGGGCAGCCTGGGGAGCCCACCTCCGGCTCCCCCCGCCGGCTCCCCGCACGGCCAGCACCCTCGTGTGCTGCCGCGGGAGCCGGCCGATCAGTTCTGGTCTGCCCGCTCCAGCGGGCAGACGCGTCGTCCTGCTCCGGTCCGGGGGAAGTGCGGCGGCGCTCCCCCGGCCTCCTCCCAGTCTTCGGGGCCCGGGGATGGGGTCCCGGGCCCCTCCTCCTCTTCCCGGGGAGCGCGCCGGCGCTCCCCGTCTGGATTTTGCTCGCGGGGGCCAGGGTGGGCTCCTGACTCCCCCGCCTTCCTCCGCTTCACGGGGGCGCGACGGCGTCCCCGGCTTTACTCGGGGCCCGGGGATGGGGTCCCGGGCCCCTGGGGATCTCCTCGCGGGGCGCGATGGCGCTCCCCCGCCTTCCTCCGCTTCACGGGGGCGCGACGGCGTCCCCCGGCTTTACTTCAGGGCCCGGGGATGGGGTCCCGGGCCCCCTGGGGATCTCCTCGCGGGGCGCGACGGCGCTCCCCGCCTCCATTTTCGGTGGGGGCCAGGGTGGGCTCCTGGCCCCCAGGCAGGGCACTTTCGCGGGGAGCGCGACGGCGCTCCCGGCTTCCCTGCTTCTCCAGGGGTCAAAGGTCGCTCACCTTCCGGGGGCCATATCTCAGCCCCTGGGGGTCCGATCTGCCCCATTTTCGCGTCCTCATGCTCCTGGCGGCGGCCCCCAGCCACGGGGAGCACTCTCCTTCGCCCTCTGGATCTCCAAGAGGGGGCATTCTGCAGGGAGCGGTCTTCACTGGCTCCCTGCGCCAGACTTTCGCCTGGCTCTCCTCCTGGGCCTCTCTTCTCCCTGCGCAGAGGCCCCTGCTTCTGCGCACCGGTCCTGGGCTCCTCTTCTGGCGCTGTTAGGGGCCTGGGGGCAGTCAGGGGTACCTCCTTCCAACTGCCCATTGCCAGGCTCCAGCACCTTCCGCCTCAGCAGACCACACCCCAGAGAGCTTCCCTTCCTGTGCAAGCACTTTTTAAAAGTTGAGTAGGGGGCTGGCAGGAAGTCTCTGTTGGTCCTATCCAACAGCGCCACATCACTTCCCTGCCCCTGCTCCCTCCTTCTTGTCCAGCCTCTGGGCTGGTTCAAAATGGCGTCGTCCAGGGTCTCTGGCCACATGGTCTCTGAAACCAGAGCCCTTCCCTCCTAGGTGCAGCCTGGTGCCTGGCACCCAGTGATAGCTGCTGATGGATGAGCCTGTAGCTCCGCCTATCTTCCCTTCGTGGAAAGGAGGTCTTCGCTCTGGGAGGGAAAGGTCATCAATCCAGCCTGCTGAGGTCAACCCCCAGCCAGGCCCTGGTTATGATCTGACTCAGAGAGATGTAACATTTCTGGATGACCCAAAAGCAGTACAAATATGACTCTGGGCTCTGCAGAATACTTCTTTTCACATCCGCTACAGTGGACTTTAGTGCGTGTCTGGAATCTGTAGGCCTTATGGAAGTTAATCTAGCACATGGGCTCCACATCCCCATAGGGGAATAATGAAGTGAAAAACACAGTAAAGCACACTGACTTTCCCTGGCATGTTCCTTCCCAGTGTATAAGGCCTATTCCGTGTCACCACCCACTTCTGCATAAGTCCCGCCACACCATTAACTTTGTAGCTGCTCCTGGACTGCGCACGCCAGGAATCTCCCCTGCGCAGCCCCAACACGTGTGCACACGCTTGTACACAGGTGTCTGCATGTAACCAGCCCGGTGCCCCTTACTCCAGCTGCTGCGCAGCGACCTAGTCAAGCTAGGGGACACCAGTAAAATCCACATGCCGTCTCCTTCATTATGAGTTCACTGTGGATGAGTCCCAATTTATGAGGCTCTCCCACAGTAAAAGCTCCACACATAGGTGCTCAAAAAGCGAAAAATCTGGGCGGCCCATCGTGTCAGAACCACCTTCTAACACCAATGTTGTAGCTCTTTCAGTAGCATCCCTGAGAAACATTTGGCAACATTGCAAATTGGGCTGCCAAGCGGTAGTTGCTTGGGGCCCCTTTGTTCCCACCCTTGAAAATTGGAGTGAGGATCAAGCCACACCATGACAGGGGAATACAATTTAGCTGCAGGATGTTGGAAAAAAGAGGTGTTAATTGTGCACCCCAGAGTATTGGGTCATCCTTATAGATGGTGGGTGGAATTCCACCTGGGCCTGGCGCCCCCTCTCTTCGGCCCAATTTGGTTCTGGACTAAGCTTGTGGTAACAGTGCCCCAGGATGAATTTCGGTCACTGCTCCCAGGTAGAGATTTGATAGGCTGCAAGTCATCTCCCTGTGTATGAGGCTGGTTTGGTTGTGCCGATTAATTGAAGTGGTCAAGCAGGAAATTATACCAAGTTGACTCTGAGATGTTGGTGGAGGCCACTTTTGGAAGAGGTCTGACAACTTCGGTACAGTCCACCAAAAAATCATGGAGTTGTTTAACTTGATGTAGTACAGTAATTTTGAGCAAAAAGTGTTCCATCTCTCCCTTTGACTGTTCTTTTTCTCCCATAATAACTTTCTTCTCGCCTCTCTCAAATTATGCAGTATTAAAGGGTCCATTGGTGATTTCTTAATAGCTCTCCACAGTGAATGTATCCTCCTTTTGGCCATCCTTATCAAATGGGTTGTCTTTTGTACTTTGGTCATCTTTTTGGCTGGGACGGGATTGGAATGCAGGCTTGCAAATATTTCAGTGAACATTTCCCATTCAGACAGAGGGTCTTCTGCCAATGTGCAAATGGATGCCATTAGTTGTCTCACTTCTGAGGCCAGGCCCGGGAAGGAATCAAAGGTGTACTTATATGTTTGAGATTGATTGTGTGCCCTCCGAACCCTTGATGTGCAGCGCATGCATGGTCATCCATGCCTATATCAAGGGTTATCTCCTATGGTGGGTGATCGCTATCCATTTTCTCCCCAAAGCTAAAGGAGGAGATTTTGTTCAGCAGGGGGAGACTGACAAACGTGTAATCAATTAGGGATGCCCCAGATCAGGTCAAGTAGGAAAGGCCAGGCAGTTTATCCGGGAGTCTGCGTCCGTTTAACGCTCTAAGGCCAAGGTGTTCAAGATTACCTTGTAAGGATCGTCCTCTCTTGTCATATTTGTGCCATCCTTGCATCTGTTTATCTTGATGAGGGGTCATCCAATAACTATCTTGCACTTCTATGAGCTCATTAGCAGGTAGTGCGCTCATTAACCACATGTTAAAATCGCCTGATATAATGAGGTCATTACTGGGCCTCTCCGACCTAAGGCCTGTTATGAGTGATAGACCGACTACTTGCAATCCCGCATCATTGCGTTCTTGGTCCCAGGACTCAATTGAGCAAGTGCCAGATACATAAATGGCAAGACTGCCCTTACAGTTCAGTTGATGTTTTGTCACCTTAGAAGTCTGGTCGATTTTAAAGTTCCTGACAGCCAACCCCAATTAGCTGCAATTAAAGGTTGAAAACGTATCATATTCAGGTTAATTAAAACAATAAATAAATGATAAACTATTAAAACTTGAACATGCATTTAAAACATATTTGGAAAAAGAAAGAGGGTGTTATATTCCCCCAATAACAATGTTTAAAATAGATTATTATTATCATTAGTATTATTATTAATATTATTAATAATAATAATATTATACAATAACAAGAAGAAGAGAAAGAAGAAGTAGTTTAATAAGGGTAGTTTAAATTTATATATGGTTTTTTTAAAATGTTCTTTAAAATAATATTTTTTGTATTTCTTAAAAATATGTTTGAATTATATCATTATTATTAATCCAAATAAAAACAATATACAACAAATGTAAATAATTAAAAAAACAGGGTTAGATTAGGGTGAGGGTAAAGGGAAATAAAATATTAAAAATAATTATTCATACCAATAAAGGAATTAGTAGTAATAAAGGAAATATCTGAAAAGAAAAAGGGAGAAAAATTACATTTAAGAGAACTAACATTAAAAATGTTACACTAACACTAAAAATGTTATATGCACACTAACAGAAAAACAATTATCAACAGAACTAAATATCAAAAGGTTATTTTAATTTAGGGAGAATGTAGCGGGTTCGACGAGTGGCAAATTATATTGAATCCTTACCCTAGCAATGTGGTGAGCCATGATGTAATGTGGGAGGCATAGTGTCCCAAAATGTCATTGGAAACCATATAATAACATACATTGCACTGGCATGTGGTGAAATCTCTCTCGAAGAATTCTCAGCCAACTGGATCTTCTGTTTTTAATCATCATAAGTGACGCAGTGACGTGATAATCTACCTGTAAGTAAACTGTGAGCACAAATAAGAACAGTTCTGCTTAATTCACTTTACCTGTTTCTTCTCCTAGAAAAATGAAATTGAAATACCCCGGCTATTTACAGTTCTAAGCGTCCTAGCCTCTGTTTGTCTGAATATGATACCAGTTGCAGATTAGAGACAACAATCTCTAGTCAATGGATATGGCTCCAGTAAGATAAAAAAAATCTAACTGCTAACAATACTTTAAACAATACAGTGGAGAAGGACAAAGAAGTGATTCTGGAAAGCAGTAATGAGGGAATGACGGTGAAGTTGGAGACTACAATGAAAGGAGCAAATAGGTAGCAGGAAGGAAGGAGAAACCAGGTGGAAATGCCAACCTAGAGAAAACAAAGTTGGGTACTCTGACCAGCATTTTATTTGGCAAGACATCTTCCAGAGACAAATGCCTGATTCATAAAGCTATTTGAGTATGTAAAAAAGTGTTTAACTTTAGGATGCACACACAAGTAGCCTTATAATGAGTGTAAAATTACTTTTGCAATCCCCAAAATTTAGAATGATGAAGGACTTATTCACATTAGGATTTTTTTTCAGAATATCTACTCTTAAGGAGTTTGGTCAAGGAGTGTGTAGAGTGCCCATATTAGGACGGAAAATGTCTCAAATTTTGTAGACTCCCACAGACTTATATTGCTGTGTGGTTTTGCAAACTTCTTTCAAACCTAATTCAACCTTATAAAATGTTGCAGATACACTGCAACAAGTTCAGGAATAAATCCCTTTCTGATAAGGGAATAAGGATGGTATCCGCTGCCTTCACCTGCCACAAACGCTGCCTACAACTCCCAGCAGGCACAGCGCCAGGAGGGGCTGCTGGTCATCTGTTCCCGCCAGGAGGCGCATAAGAGCCTGTGGGGTCCCGCAGCGCGGGTCTCCGTTGCCTCCCACTGGCACAAACGCTGCCTACAACTCCCAGCAGGCACAGCGCCAGGAGGCGCTGCTGGTCATCTGTTCGTGCCAGGAGGCGCATAAGAGCCCACGGGGGGTCCCGCAGCGCGGGTCTCCGCTGCCTTCACCTGCCAAAAACGCTGCCTACAACTCCCAGCAGGCACAGCACCAGGAGGCGCTGCTGGTCATCTGTTCGCGCCAGGAGGCGCATAAGAGCCCGCGGGGGGTCCCGCAGCGCGGGTCTCCGCTGCCTTCACCTGCCACAAACGCTGCCTACAACTCCCAGGAGGCGCTGCTGGTCATCTGTTCGTGCCAGGAGGCGCATAGGAGCCCGCGGGGGTGCCGCAGCACAGGACGCGCCCGGGCAAAGCCGGGGCCAAGGGCGGGCCCGTCAGCGGCCGAACAAGGCTGGGCTGGGCCACCCCCCCCCCTTGGTTCTACAAGAAAAAGGCAGGTAAGGGCGACTTGCATTTTACTCTTGTGGTGAAGTACTATATCAGGGAACAATTGTCTAATCATGGGTAAAGGGAAGCTTGTAGTAAATCCCATAGCCAGCGGAAAGTCAAAATCTAATAATGTACCCATTACTAATTACTTAAAGAGTGCTATGGGCCTGATTAACAATGAAATTGCACATGCAGAGGAGCGTCTTGCTGCTACCAAAACTGCTTTAAACACGGCTCTGAAAGAAACTAGAGAGAATATAATGCCAACTAAGATCGATCAAAGCAAAGCAGATAATACTAAAATGAGGGGAACTAAATCAGTAAGTTTAGAACCTGCTAAAGAGGGCCCATGTGTTTTGAACCTGCCGTTGGAAATATCTGTCTTAACAAACGAATCTGAACCGGTCACTCCACCTGCAAAAAAATGTAAGCAACAACAGCCTATAAAGACTGACACTATACCCCCAATACAGTCGATGACATAAAAAAAAAAGAGAGGGAAAATGCAGTCTGTTGGGCAAAGGAAGATAGGGGCAGTATCAACGACAAGCGATATCCCAGGACTAGACACCCTTTTTAAAAAACTTCACGGGAAAATCAATAGCATTGAAAGGAGATTAACGTTGGAAATTAAATCAATTTAAACAGATGTTAGTAATATAGCAAAACTAATTACAGACTTGATGTCTCCCAATGAACACCCGAATATAATACCTGGAAGAATACCGGACAAAGATTCAAATGAAAGGTCTTGTTCCCCTGAGATAACTAACAAAATCCATAAAGTGTTCCTGGACCCAAATAAGGAGGCCAACTGGCCACAGCCTATTATGCAATTCAATCAGCATAATTCAGACATTGTAACTCAACGAGGAACTGCAACCAATGGTAAAAATTATGTGAGTCAACACAATATGAAGTATTGTAAGCCCCTAAAGAACTCATTACACCTATCTCCACAGGCTACTCCCTATATTATCGTTCTAAAAAATGTACTAAAGTTGCTGGATAAATCCGTAGAGCCATGGGAGACGCTTAAGAATAAGACTGTTCATTGTTTTGCTAGTAACTCTAATTGTAGCACAAATCTTCTTTACCGGGACATTAATATGATCAGACTAGTGGACTGGGTTGGTAGCTCAAATAAACATTGTTCAGGTGATTGTATTGTAGTAACCTTTTGTAGACCAGGCGTTGTAGGGGCTCTGCTAGACCATTTTTCCAACAGATATGCTAGAATACCCTACAATGATAATGAAATAATCACCGCCGTCCCATTGGTTTTTTTTAAATAATCCAGTACATGAGCAACCACCTTCTAATAGCAAGAAATTTCCTTGTCCTAATGTGCATATGTCGGTATCCCAATCGAATAGGTTTTTACCTTTAAGAGGCTGTAGTGAGCTTGATTGACTATCAGAGGAGGAAGAGCAGTTGACAGATGTTGATCATCTTTCCATACCCACTAGTCCCACCAATAACCACTCTCATCCTTGTATGGAAGTTTGATAATCAAATCTTGGAATGTGGCTGGGATGAGAAATAAATTAAATAATAGAGAATGGCTAATGGAGATACAAAATTACTCATTGATACTCCTACAAGAAACTTCTTTTTAAACAACAAGGGGGACCCAAATAAAGTCTGCCAGGGACCTTGGGAATCAATTATTATAGACAACAGTGGTCCCTAGGGAAGAGTGAGGGTGAACAAAAATAATAAATATAGACCCAATCAGTGCTGTATTGGTTAAACATGTCCAGCCCGACAGAGGTTCAATGTTTAATTTATCAGCAATTCTTTGAGATATGTACAACACAATATACTGAGAGTGGGACTCAAGCCTGCATCCTACTACAGAAACATAGAAACATACAAACATGCGGTCTGGGAAACAATCAAGGAAGGCTCAGGCAACGCTCACGGTTTGTTCTCAAGAAAAGAAATTCACAATTTTAAATCAACAAATCGCAAGGAACACCTCTACATGGTAAATGGTAACATCACAGTGTATGTATGAGGCGTTTTTAGGGTGTCAACGGCGTTTCGATCCAAGAAAGAATTGCGTGGATCATCTTCAGGACATTAAATAAGCATGCCTGAGATATAGGTGCCACTGATCCCCCGAGACATCATGCCGTAATCCTCGGCTAGAGGCCATCGCGCCCACCGAGCACACGCCTGTGGCTCATTCTCGAATCAACGAGTGTAGCATCACGCTCCCCTAGAGGATTTCCTAACCTCTGTACTTTTACATCGTGGCCTTAACCTCCGCAGCAGCACCTGCAGGCGACTCCGTAACTCCCATTGAGGACCTCGCTTAATTTTGACTAACCGATCTATTTTCACGTAATTTAAGGCACCTATATCTCAGGCATGCTTATTTAATGTCATGAAGATGATCCACGCAATTCTTTCTTGGATCGAAACGCCGTCGACACCCTAAAAACGCCTCATACATACACTGTGATGTTACCATTTACCATGTAGAGGCGTTCCTTGCGATTTGTTGACTTAAAATTGTGAATTTCTTTTCTTGAGAACAAACCGTGAGCGTTGCCTTAGCCTTCCTTGATTGTTTCCCAGACCGCATGTTTGTATGTTTCTATGTTTCTGTAGTAGGATGCAGGCTTGTGTCCCACTCTCAGTATATTGTGTTGTACATACCTACAAGAAACTTGGCATACTGATTTTTTTTACTTTGATGGTTTTAAAACAATTTCAACTGAGGCTACCCCCTAAAGGGCTGGGAGAGCTAAAGGAGGCTTGGCAGCTCTGGTCTCGGTCACGTCACAGTTAATTTTAAAGAATGTCTACATTAACTCAAATTTCTTTCAGCTGCTTTGTTTTCATACAAAAGGGAAACAATGCATGATAATCATTAATTTCTATAATAATATAATAATATTTTTGATAGCAGCAATTACAAGGTAGTTACGATGCTAGAGGAGGAATTAGACAAATTTTTAAAAGGTATTAGGGGAGATTATATATTAATTTGGGCAGGGGACTTAAATAGCGAAAGATGTAAAATCTTAAATGGGGAACACTGCGGATATGGGGACGATCAGGGTATTCTCTGCACCCATTTCCCTCACAACGTATATGGTGACTCAATTAATAGTATAATGCATAAACACAATTTGGAACTCCTGGAGCCGCTTGGAGAAAAGGGTGAAATCGCTGTTCGAACTTTTGAAGGAGCTCGTTCCTCATCAAATATTGATCATATCCTGATCTCAAGAAATTGTAAGAGTATAGTTGAGAATATAAGGATACAAGTAAGCATGTTCAGTGATCATCACCCGCTAGTCCTGGCACTGAAGTTAATCCCGACATACTCGGAAGACCCGCGCATGGTGCCCAATATTAGATCTCATGGAGAAAATGGCACTACCATAAAATGGTCAGGTGTAAATCCCCTAGCATTTATGGAAAATTTAGTACAAAAAAGTCAAGGTGATATTATTAGTTGTTTTAGGGAATCTTCTACAGATTTACAGGCAATAACGGCTTTCTGTAATATAGCGGGTACCATCTCTGAAGATCTAAACCTAAAAAACAAGAAACAAACTTATTGCCAGCGAGATGGTTTGATCAAAAGTGTACCAAAATTAACCAGGAGTTGAAAAAAGCCTTAAAAATTACTCCCAGGGATAGGGAAATGGTAAGCACCCTACGAAAGGCATATAAACAGAGCATACATACTAGAAAAACAGAAATCAGGGAATCAGCATGGGATAAGCTGGTACAGGCGGCAGAGACACGAGACAATACATTATTCTGGAAGACTTTAGATCATCCTTTTTTTAAAGATGAGTTAGCCACCAAGATTGAGACCATCGTACCACCTGAAGATTGGCTATTGCATTTTGAATTAATATTCAATCCAAATAAAGAAGATTCTTTCATTCCAGACAATAGTTATACCATAACTGTTGCTCCCTCAAATTTGGCTCCTATTACAACAAACGAAATTAAACCTGCCCTAGACAAAAGTGCTGAGGCAAGGCATCTGGCCCGGATGGGGTTCCCATAGATATTTTTTAAAGTGATATAGATTTTGTGTTGCCAATCTTACTTAGGGTCTGTAATGCTACGGCAGGGGGGGTATTGCCCACTAGTTGGACGGAAAGTGTGATAATCCCGATTTTTAAGAAGGGCAATAGAGGGGACGCAAAATGCTACCGCCCTATATCCCTACTCGACTCAACAACTAAACTAGAAAGTTGGGTAAGTAAAAATAACATCCTCACCGAGTCCCAATATGGCTTTAGAAGGGGTATAGGGACCATCGAGCAGTGCATTAACCTCGAACTTTTGATAGGAAAATACACTGTTGCGAAGGAGGGCAAACTACATCTCTGTTTTGTAGACTTGACAAGTGCCTTTGATCTTGTTAATCACGAAAAACTATGGTTATCTTTAACGGAGATGGGTGCTCCAGAGGATATCATAGTATATCTGTCACAAATTTATGCTTTATTAACCTCAAGAGTCCGTTATGGCCTCAACGGTGAATGTACCCCCCGTTTTAGAGTCACACGAGGCATACGCCAAGGTTGTGTCCTTGCACCACTTTTATTTTCCCTTTATATAAATAAGGTTGATATTACCCTGCAAAAACTGCAAGCTGATGCCCCTAAAATTGGTAATCGTTCTAAGCCAGTCCTTTTGTACGCGGACGATGCTGTCCTGTTATAAAAGACAGCAAAGGGGCTACAATGTTTAATTGAGAATTTGCACTTTATATGAATGGGAAAAATGTAATACTGAATCTCAGCAAAACATTTACAATAACTTGCGGTAGGGGGAATACTAAACTTAAAAACCATCATATGGAAGGGGTTCCTCTAGAAAGAACAACCTCTTTTTCATATTTAGGTCTTCTTTTCGCTAACCATGGTATTGGGGATACCCACATAGACCGCTGCAAACTGAAATTCCTAAGAATAGTTGAAGCCATTTTTAGATTCTCACAGAAAATTGGGAACAAACCAGTTAGAGAAATCTTAACCCTATACAGGAGTAAATGCCTTACAGGCACTTGCTACGGAGCCGCATTATGGGGGAGAGCTAATCATACTCTTTTGCAAACTGGGGAAAACAAGTTTTTAAGAAGGCTTTTAGCAGTCCCTGATTCTACCCCTGTGTATATAGTCCATATGGAACTGTCTGTTCCTTACATTAGTGATTACATTAGTACGACAGCCCTCATGCTTTGGCACGGGATTTGGACCAAAGATGAAACGAAATTCACTAAGATGATAATAATGGACTGTTTAGCCCTAGATCACTACAAAAAAAATCCTTGGCTCCAATATATTTACAATCTCTTAATAGAGTGTAAGGTGGCAGTCGATTTTCGAGACCCCACGAGTATTTGGAATTACAGTAAAAGGGACCTAAAACAGAGACTTATAACATCAAGAGATACACTGAGAGAAAGGGTGTCCCGTACCAAACAGAAGATAAGATCATATTGTGAAGGGCCAGTATCATTGAATGCCCAACCATATTTATTGAGTTCAAGAAATATACCACATAGGTTTTACCTAACTAGATTGCATTTGGGTACCCTCCATCACTTGTTTGCATTTCCAAAAAGGGGCAAGTGGCATCGCTCTCTCCCACACTGCCACTGTGATGGAAAATCGCCACAGACTACACTGCATTTTATGCTTTTTTTGTTCCTTTTACAGAGATATTAGGAAATATGTATTTCGTTTATTGTTTGTTGATAACAAATTGTATTTTTATAAACAGGCTTTTATCTATATTTGTAGTTTAGAAAACTAAATGATTTGTAATGCAGTAATTGCTTTTATACAAATGGCGATCAAACGAAGAATAGATAATTCCTATTTGGAGGCCCTAACATATGAGGAAATTGGATCTTGAGACACAAAATAATTTAATCATTCATTTTGTAGCTATCGGTCCTTTTTAGATCCTGCGCAACTATTTAATCTACTTAGCTGAATATGTACTATATCTTAGTTTGTTTTAAATCCTCTTTTGATTATGCACTTTAGGTAATAGAATATACTGGATTGACTGAGTATCCTTGGTGGAACAATGTAAACTGTTTTTAAATCTTGTTCAAGTTTATATTCATTTTATATATTGGAGTGAAAAACTTTGAATTGATTAGTTTTTAACTTTTTTCTTATATTGCAGTGCACTTTATGTACCAGAGTGTACTAGATTGTTTGTGTACATGGCACGTTTACTGGAACAATGTATATATTTTTTTAGAATGCTTTTTTTTTTTTTTAATGGAGTTTTATATAACGCGAAGTTGACCCGAAGGTATCGGGTATCAGAGCGCTTTACATAGCACCAGTTGCGTTACACGAGGACACATTAATTTTTTTGTTAGGCACGCGGAGATTACGAGATTTGCCCAGAATCACAGGATGTTCAGCGTCATTGCCGAGACTCAAACCCAGTTCTCCAGATTCGAGGTCGACTGCCCTAGCCGTTAGGCCAACTCCTCTCCCCAAGTTTTTTTATTTAGCTTTTATGGTTGTATCTTACAAACCGAATAAAGCTTGTTTGACTTGACTTGACTTGATTAAGGATGGAATTCTCCCAAAATGGGTGGGGTGGATTTTGCCCACACAAAATGGAATTTTGCACATGGAGTATAAAAAAAGAAAAACTATGTTAGCACACTTGGGAAGTACAGTTTTGTACATAGAAAAGCCTCTGCATACGAGAATATACAGTCATTCCCAAAAACTTTCCAGGTGCTAATTTTTTACTTTCCATATGAATCGAGAGCAATGTTTTGCCCTGTTGCTTAATTTGGATGACCTAGTCTTGATATTTTATGAACCATAATTCAACAGATGTTAGGTATCTCATGATGAGTTAATAAGGCTAGCATTTGTCAAAACAAGGCGACCAATTTTGTTTCTCCTACAGTAAATCCTAAGAGTGGATGTAATGTAACTAAAGATAACTATGGCATCATTTTAGATGCTAAAATTATCTTTTTCCCCCACTAACGTACAAGAGTCATTACAAAGTCCATTTTTTTTCACAAGAGCCATTACAAAGTCCCTTTTTTATCACAAGAGTCATTGCAAAGCCCCTTTCGATCAATCTCTTTCTCTACCCAAGACAGCTTTTTTTCTGAATTGTGCTGATTTATTTACATGACTGCGTAGCCGGGAACGAGCGCAAACATTAATTTTAAATGCCTGCAAATCCATACTCTGGACTATCTCGTTCCAATTTCAGCTCCTATATTACTTTTATAAATAACTATTATTTCAAAAGCTGTTTTACGGGTTCCCTTTTTCAATCTGTTTTGCAGTTATAATAGCAGGGAAAGATAAGTGTTGAAATAATATTTAATATTGTGGAAGAGTTATTTAAAGCATGTTTAAACAAGAGCACTAAAAATTAATGCAGCTCCCTGGTGAATAGAAATTCTTCCTGAATATGTTCTTCTGAATCATCATTTTATTTTATATTAACATTTATACTCTCCCACTGTTATTTATTCATCAAGTTGTCGAGCACAGTGTGCTTATATTAAAGCCATGGGTAACGATGAACTCCTTCAGTACTTAATATGTAAATTTAGAAGTGTCAAGTCCCAAAGTTTTGTTCAGATGCCAGTAGCGGCGCTATCTATTTCAAGGGTGCCGAACACCAAGGCTGCATACTCTTGACTCCATCTTGTTTCTCTAATCCACCAGCAGACACTCCCTGCCCCTTTATCTCACACTTACATGTACTTTTCATTCCTGGTTTTTCCCTTGTCACAGTTTTCCCATTTTTCAGCTCCTTCCCCCCTTGGGTGTTTTTCTCTCCTTTGCTCTGGATCAAAGTCTGTGAAGGAAAAGTTCGTTTCTGTCCCTCGGAATGAGTGCTGGTGGGCCACATCTGCAACCACCAGCTTAAATTAAGTACTGTATTTTTCCAATGTAAAAGAGGGCTGAACTACTGCCTCTTCAATGAAATATAGCTCGTGACTGATACTGAATGTAGGGGCAACAGAAATATCTCCACCTTGTACTCACGGTGAGCTTCCCCTATTACTGTGCAATAGTGGAATGCAGTGCTTAATTTGCAATAATGATTAAGTGCAGGGAGGCTGTACTGGATCTGCTGAATAGCAGGGCTGCCCAATAGCAAGGCTGCTTTGTCATGATTCCACTTCCTGCCTCTTTTTTCACCATGCTTCACTTCCCGTGTCTTTATCTCACTCATGCAGAATGTTCTTCAAACCTGCTGTCTGCCTTCGTCACTTTTTTTCTTATCATTCTCTTCATACTTCTTTCTCCCTTTTCTGCCTTTTTATTCTCTTGCTGTGGGTTAAAGTTTGATGATTAAAAATAAATCCTCTCCCCAAAAATGCTGCCATTTTACTATTCCACCATCGTACTACTACTTGTCAAAGCGAGTTTTTGAGCGGAGGATGCTTCCCTGTGTTCAGCGCTTGAACACTAGGACCCTGATTATGGAGTGAATGGCCAGTCAGGTGTGGTAAAATCACACCTTAGTTTACCATTACTGGGCAGTAAAATTGCTTGTGGGATAGATAAAATTGCTCAGTTCTGGCTATTTTACATGTCCGGCAAAATAGATTTTAGGGTGTGCGATTTTACCGCCCCCAGTTTTATCACATGCTGTTTGCCTTTACGCGAATTTTCCGTCCGCTAAAATTGCACGAAAACTGGTCAGGCACAGAAACATAAGGTTGCCAGGAAATGACATATAGATACAGGAAACTTGTCATTACCCAGCATGGATCTCAAGAGAACCTGAAAATTCAAGTTCATTGTTGCAGAATTACAAGTGATTACAGAGGAGGTGGTTAAAGGGGAGGCACACCTCATGGGGCATTTGCTGTACAAGACCAGTGCTAAAAATAGATCTAATTTATGGCTCCAAATTAAGGATAAAGCCCATGTGTCTGCGCACCCGAACTGTGGTTAAAATCAAAAAATGCTTTTAAGATCTCAAGTATCAAGTGAATTACCTGCTTTCCAGCACAGATGGAAGAGCCCGACCACTGGTGGGGTACCTGCTCTTGAACTGAAAATAATTCCCTGAGAGGAAAAGGAGTGCAGTGTAATTAAATTTACCAGCATTGAGGGGATTGAAGGAGGAGGATCAAAAGATGGAGGTGTACAGGACCAGGTGAGTGGAATACAATGCAATATCATATATGTATATGTAGCAATACAAAACATAAGCCTACATGTCACTTTGAACTGTAAAGATTCATGTTTGCATGCCTGTCAAAACCTTTTCGCTTAGATGTTTGTAAAATATTGGTTACTAGTTGGGGTGGCTGTGAGTCCACCTCAAGTAATAAATCCTAAAATCTTGACATACTAAACTCACTGTTTCAATAACTTAAACCTGTGCTTAACCCCTAGCAGCTATGGCTCATGCCAGGAAAAGTGTGTAATTGTTTTATCAGTAACATTATAATTCAAAAGTGAAAAGACTACATAATAAAAAGCCCACAACCAATTTTTAAGAAAAAATACGGGGAAACAAAGATATAGAATTTTTAAAGTACTAGTGTAAAAAGCACCAAGAAAATTAAAGCACAAATCACTAGTCACTGTTCATGGTTTACCAGGATCTAGGTGCAATTTCAGGCTGACCGCAAAGGAGCGGAGGTCGGATACACCAAGCAGGTTATCCTGGTCAAAGTTTTTACTTCTGGCTTAGTCTACTTTTTTGGAAGTTGAAGTCCTCCAGCAGTGCAAGTTTCCAGGCTATATCTGACAAGGTTCCCTCGAAATTAGATACTCTTTGAATGAGGACTCACTGAAGCCTCCGGTTTTGGTGAGAAAAGCTTAGAGAGTGAAAATTCATATTTTGCACCCATCAAAGTCCTCTTGCCAGTCAGATTCTTTTTGTGCCTCCCCCCAGTCAAGATTTCTACCTTCATACTTATGGGTTGATTTAGACTTTGGTGAGTGACACACCCATTGTTCAGAGTGACAGAGGGTATTAGTTCACAACCCAGGTGGACTACCGACTGCCAAATTTAGAGATCATTTCTGGCCCAGAGGTGATCTCTGTAACTTCAGCAGAATTGCATCACATCCGTTTTCCTGAAGGCACTACAAGTCTGGTGAACTGGTCCATCAGTTACGGCCGTTCACCAAATTTTGGGGTTTTGAAAAAAACAAAAAACAAATGTCTCCCAGGGAGTGAGGATCATTGGGTTTTTTTTTGTCCCTGATCACCAGGTTTTTCCTGGTGGTACCAGTGCAAAAAATATATCAGATTGCCTGCTCTAAATTATTAAAATCCAATAAGTAAACCAAAAATGTTGGATTTATTACGTTTTAGAGCAAAAAGCACCAAGAAGAAGTAAACCGCTAATCGAAAGCTATTGTTCGTGGGGGACTGGGATCTAGGTGCGATTTCAGGATGATTGCAATGGAGCAGAGGTTGGATACACCAAATGGGGCATCGTGGTCAAAGTTTTTACCTTCTGCCTTTGCCTACTTTTTGGCAGTCAAAATACTTCTCCGGGGCAGGGTTGCAGGCTATATCCGACAAAGTTCACTAAAAATGAGATACACTTTTGCTAAGGTTCAACTAAAGATTTTGGTTTTGGCAGGAAAAGGCACCAAATGTTTGGTGGACAGCCCCGTCTGTTAAGGGAGCATTCACCAATTTTTTTGTTTGGAGACACAAACTCTTAGAAAACAAAAGTAGAGATCATTATTTTTTTCGTCTCTGATCGCTAGGCTTATTCTGGCTGTGACAGGCAGAAAAAAGAATCCAGACTGTCTCCTCTAAATAGGGTGGGTTGCCAGATGTTCTTACTCTGACAGCCCCTACTCTATCAGGCCATTGTAGACAATGTTCCAACGGCAGAGCCAGTAGGGGCATCATCAAAAAACTGGTGGCCTGCCTGACTGGGTTGACATATTCTGTACACTCTCCACCAAACTCTAAATCAGACCCTCAGTCTCTTTAATGGAACTCAAAATCCACAAGCGAAGGAATTTTGGAAGCTACATCTAATGAATTCCTCTTGAAATTTGATACCTTTGCTGCAAGGTCCCACTGAACCTCCAGAGGTTTTGGAAGGACAACATTTTCCTCAGTCCTGTTTTAACCAACTCTGGGGCGCAGATTCTCTTGGCACTTCAAGCTCCCAGAACCTCAGGGACTGCTCTTAGTGGCCAGGACTCCATCAAGCAGAGTCCACCAGAAGGTTCCAGTTCAGATCCAGTTTCAACTGGTCAGATGATTTTTCCAGGAAAGAGCCTCTTGCTGATTATTTTGTACCTGTGGTCACACAGGAGGTCAGCCAACTTACCCTTGGAGTCCATATCTTAGTCCTGTGTACTAGTGGCAGCAGGTCCAACCCTTTAAGTCTCTACACAGGATCAGACAGCAGGCCCAGCCCTGTTCTGCTGCAGGTCCAGGCCTGTTCTGCTGCAGGTCCAGATGTGTTTTGAGGAGTTGGAGGTGAGATGCCACTTTTGTACAATTCACTGGCCAGTGGGTGTGGGTAACTCCTGGTCACTCCCTAACCAAAATCAAAAAGCTTTTCTACGGCAAACCTTCCCCTTTTTTCATCTCATTCTGATTGCCTTACTACAAAGTATCCTATAGTGCACTACTATTAGGGAAATCCAACATGGCAGAACAATTCTGCCCCTGGAGGAGGCTGGTTGACCAGTCAAGAATGTATCTAGGAAAATGAGCTGTCCCCTCTGCCTTGTAAGCCACATCAAACTGGTTCTGGGAAAAGCACCCCCTTCCACTGGGATGGTTCCAGGATGGCTACAATGTGCCTTAGGATCTAAAGGCCTCTCACCCCCAGGTCTCACTTTACACATCACTATGAATGAGCAGGCCTCACCCGGGTCCCTTTCAAATTAATGAAATTATTTAACCCTCCCTTTCTGCCCTTCCTCAGAGAAGGATGAGCCCAATACCTCACACCTAGGACTTATTGTCAAAATGCCTAAGCCACTGTTTCTGCTGTGGGAGCACCTTTCTATCCTCATTAAAAGTAAAACACTGACAAGGGGGCAACTGCTGACAGGATAATGCTAATCAGCTTTCTAGTGCTTCAGACAGACAAAGTCTAACTTTCTAAAAGTTACTTTTCCTGTATAGCTATCAAAAATCCAACTTCAAACAGTGGTTGATTGATTTCTGTATTTAAAAATAGGGTTTCTTTCTGCCAAAAAAGGATTAAAAGCTGCAGCAGTCAGGCTACATACATAGGCCTGAAGGCATGTGTTTCTCTGTTAGCCTAGTGGATGGCACGATATGTCCTGGAGTCCACAGGTGACATTTAACCTTCTATGCCATTACTGTATTGTATATCCTTACTTGAAAGGTAAATATGCAGATTGGGAATTAGCCAATCTTACCATCTTTTATTTAGGGTCATAGCACTACACTGGAGACTGAAGAGTGATACCCCATTGCGCAGAGTTAAAACATCAGCAATACCAGTCAGTATAAATTGGTGGTGGCCATGCCAAAAGAGAAATGTTTTAAGAGTGTCCAAAGAAATCGAATAAAGTGTTACAAATACTGAGGACATAACTTTGATTTGGAGTATTTCACCTGGTGAGTTAACTCAGGTGAATTAACTCAGTTCTGAAGTACAAATCACCTTGTACATGGAAATATCTGTTCCTTAAACATTCACACTACATAATTCAATACCCAGAGACTCTGGGCATGTATCAAGTGCTTCAGAGACAGAGGCTGTGGCTGGCATCACCCCGAGGAGAATTCTAGAGGGGACAGAAAACAATCCTCTTGGACAGTCATACACCTGCCCTGCACTCATGTCCTCCCACTAGCACCAACATAGACACTTTCAAAATGTTCTAAACTGGCATAACATGTTAGTGTTTTCCCCTGAATCTTGAACCTATACACAGGAAAAAGCCCAATATCTCTAGATCAATAGCGTTACTGCGTATTCCACAGAAATATCATATAATATTTTTATGTGAGACACATAATTCTGGGCAATTGTATAGCTCTCTTACGACTTGTGCGGAGACACTGCAGCGCTTTGTTGACTAGCAGAGTGGTACTCAGGAGAACACAAACAGGCTGTCTGCGAACTGGCTCAAACATTATCGGAACAATATGAAACCATATGTAAAGCTCTCGGGCACAGTCTAGAACTCCAGCCACCTTCGCCGGTTCAACCACCCCTGCTCACCTGCTGCCCTACGCTCCCTTTCCAAGACCCAACCACAGACCAACAGAAATCCCGCACATCTTTTTGGTGGAATTTACAAGTACAGGTACAATCCTTCTGAGAAGGGCTTACCTTGGCGCAACACCGACACCTGTTTGTTTTTAGAGAGTCGGCGGACTCTGTGTGTGATCTTGAGCATTCACTGAAAACATGGCAAAATGTATGTGCTAAGTGTTACATATCATGGAGGGGTCCACCCTCCTGCTGTGGGCCGTGCGTTAAGGCCTTAGCGCGCGCTGCAATAATTACACCCACTCGCGGTAATGGTATTAGGCGCGGACTGCCGTCGCAGCTCCGCCCATCTTTATTTATATCACGTGCTCACGCCGGCCGGGCGTGGCGCAGAAGCGAGGAACTGTGGGCGCGCGCCAGCGTAAGCGCTGGCGCGCTAACTGTTACATCCCATCTCAACTCAGTCCTTGACTGGCTCTCAAAAGTCTCATGGCTCACTTACTTGGCAGGCAAAGTCCCTCAGGCGGGTGCTCGGCAGAGGATTCTCTCTCAGGGCATACCTGGAAGGGCCCCGGCCGGTGGCGGAGGCAGGGACCGGGGTGCCGGGTGCTGGAGGCAGATCGGGAGTCTCCCAGACAGCCTCTGGACTTGCCGGAGAGACGGTCGTTTCTGGATGGTGGTCGTCAGCTGCTTGGGGCTCCCCTTGGCTGACCTCCGTCTCCCCAGCATGGTTCATGATGTCAGTAGGGGAATGAGGCTTGTCCACCTGTTTGAACCATGAGGTTTTGCGGGTCACAGTCTCTCCCTCCTTCTCGACAGTCACTAGAGTCCCTTGTCTGTTGATCACGGTCCAGTACCCCGGCTCGTACCAAGTCCGGAATTTCCCTCCGGGCCTCCGGTCCTTCATGATGACGGTGTCTCCTTGCTGCAGTTGGCGGAATACCGCTCGCCGAGCTTGGCTGGCGGTGTTGTTGCGCTTCTCCCTCCTCCTGAGGGCACGCTCTTCATCAAATGGAGGGGGACCATCCCGGCACAGTGGGAAGCCCATCCCGTCGGGTGCCATTGAACATTAGCGCCCAGGGGGCTTGGCGCGTTGAGCAGTGCGGAGTGCTTCGATACTCCCGTAGGAATCTCTGCAGCTCTTGTTCTGGATTTCTTTGTTCCGCCACTGCAATGCAAAGAGTCTTGTTCAGTGTTCTCATGAGGCGTTCAATCTCCCCGTTGGTTTGGGGCCACTGTGGGGTGATGCGCCGGTGCCGGATGCCGTGGAGGTGCATTAATTCGCGGAACTCGTGTCCTTGGAACGGGGGAAAATTGTTGCTGCGGAGCTCCCCCGGACATCCAAACATTCCGAACACTTTCTCTAGGGCAGGGCCGAAGTGCAGGAAGGCTGTTGAGTTCACGACTTCCACCACTGGATACTTGGAGTAGCTATCGATGATGGCTAGTGTGACACGCCCATCGGGGAAATGCCCGAAGTCCATGCTCACCTTTTCCCATGGGATCTGGCCGTGTTCTTCTGTGTGGATAGGCGCTGGTCTTTCGGGCCCGCTCGTTATTTGGCAGGACGGACACTTCCGGACGGTCTCTTCTACTCGGGCATCCAGCCCTAGGAACCAGACCTTTTCCCTCATGCGGGCTTTCATTCTCTCCACTCCCTGATGCCCTCCGTGGGTGAGTTGCATCGGCCGCTGCCGCAGGACTGCGGGGATGACGATCCGGGGTCCCCTGAGGAGAATGCCTCCTTGGGTGAGGCTGAGCTCTTTCCTGACCCTCCACATGTGCATCAGGTCTTCCTTCTCTGGGCTTGACCATGTGTTTGCTGATTGTAGGAACTGCCGCCACAGCCCTCCTTGGATGGTATCCCAAAATTGGACCATGACCGGGTCATGCTCAGCTGCTGTGGCTACTTCTTCGAGCGTTAGTGCTCGGGGGCATGTCAGCACTGTGATTACGTCGAGGTGTGCTTCGGCGTCTTCACAGCTGGATTCTTCGCTCCCCTCTTTGGTGGTGTCTGGGTGCCTTGACAAGAAGTCGGCCGGGTTCTTGGCGCCGGGCCGATAGACCACGTCCATGTCGTAGTGTTGGAGCCCGATGGCCCACCTCTCAATTCGTGGCAGCGGGTGAGGTGCTGACCCTCTGAAGAGTGGCACCAGAGGTTGGTGATCCGTGACAACGGTGAACGGGTGTCCACAAATGTATAAATGGAAATGCCTGCAGCCCCACCGGATGGCTAGGGCTTCTCTTTCAATCTGAGAATACCGCTTCTCTGTCGGAGATAGAGCTTTGCTGGCATATGCGAGGGCGGCCCATCGACCAGGCTCCTGTTCCTGGGTGAGGACTGCCCCAAGGCCTACGGGGCTGGCGTCTACCAGGATCTCGGTCCTTTTCGAGGGGTCAAAGTACACCAGCGTGGTGTGGTCGAGGAGGGCCCTCTTGACGGCTCGGAACGCTGTCTCTTCGGCTGGGCCCCATGTCCACATGGCATCAGCCCGAGTGAGATTTCGGAGTGGTTCCGCAAGAGTGGCTAGGTCTGGAATGAAAGGGCCACAGTACGTGGCCATTCCCAGGAAACTGCGCACTTCCGCCACAGTGGTGGGGGCAGATGCAGCCTTGATTGCTTGGGACTTCCGGGGATCAATCTGTATGCCCTCACGGGTAAACGTGTAGCCAAAAAACTATCTTTTGCAGTAACAGCAGGCACTTTTCTTTGTGTTGGGTGACTCCATGGTCCAGGAGCCTCTTCAGGGTGGCTCTCACGTGTCGGTAGTGTTCTTCCGCTGTCTTCGAGTGGATGAGGATATCGTCACTCACGTTTAGGATGCCGGGTAGCCCAACCAGGATCTCCTTGACAGCGTTTTGGAAGATTTCGGTGGCGGAGGATATGCTGAAGTTCAACCGCTTGTATCTTTGGAGGCCTAGGTGGGTGCTGAACGTAGTTATGTATCTACTGTCTTTGGCGAGGGCTAGTTGGTGATAGCCCGCATTCAGATCCAGCTTCGAGAACCATCTTGAACCGTTCAGATCGGCCACGATGTCGTCCATAGTCGGCGTTATGTGGCGTGCACGCCGGATGGCCTTGTTTGGGAGGCTCATGTCAATGCAGAGTCTGATCTTCCCTGGTTGGCGGGGCTTCTCTGCAATCACCATGGGTGACACCCACGGTGTAGGTCCAGACACTTTCTCTATGACTCCTTGGTCTTCGAGCTTTTGGAGTTCTTGCTCTACCAGTGGTCGGAGATGAAAAGGGATCTTCTGGTGTCTTAGGGCCGTTGGCTGGACGGCTGGGTCTATATGTAGTCGGATGGGGGCTCTCTTTATCTTCCCTAGGTCCTTGAACAGGTCTCCGAACTGGCTCAGTAATTCTTCTGTCTGGTCTGCTTGTACCTTCCTGGCGAACATCACCAGCCCGAGGTCTTCGGCTGCATGGCTGCTGAGCAGCGTGTCCACTTCCTGGTTTATGACGTGGATATTGATGATGACCTCGATGCCTGCTGACCGTACTGGCACGGTCATCTTGCCTCGGAGGGGCAGTGGTCAGTCGCTACCATACACGAAGATCTGGGCCTTCGATGGTCTGAGTTCCGGCTTGGGTCTCAGCATGTTGTACTGCTGGATCCCCAAGCCAACGGACCACGCACGCAACCTGGGCTTCATCCTGGACTCCTCCCTGTCGATGACCAGACAAGTCAACGCCGTCTCATCTTCATGCTTCAACACCCTGCGCATGCTCCGCAAGATCTTCAGATGGATCCCCACTGAAACCAGGAAGACCGTCACCCAGGCACTCGTCACCAGCCGACTGGACTATGGGAACACCCTCTACGCCGGAACCACAGCCAAACTTCAAAGAGACTCCAGCGCATCCAGAACGCCTCCGCACGACTCATCCTGGACATCCCCCGACACAGCCACATCACCGGACACCTGAAAGACCTGCACTGGCTCCCTGTCAGCAAGAGAATCACGTTCAGACTCCTCACCCACGCACACAAGGCCCTCCACGACCTGGGCCCAAAGTACCTCAACGACCGCATGACCTTCTACACGCCCACACGCCAGCTACGATCAACCAGCCACGCCCTCGCCACCGTACCACGCATCCGCAGAGCCACCGCCGGAGGAAGATCCTTCTCCTACCTGGCAGCCAAGACCTGGAACTCCCTCCCCACTCACCTTCGGCGAACCCAGGACCATCTCTCCTTCAGGAAGCAGCTCAAGACCTGGCTGTTCGAGCAGTAACTTACCCCCTCCCCCAGCGCCTTGAGACCCTCCCGGGTGAGTAGCGCGCTCTATAAATGCCGTGATTGATTGATTGATTGACTGTCATTGAGGCTCCTGTGTCAATTACCGCGTTGACATCTGACCCTGCAATTTGTACTGTGCAGCGAGGTTGGGGTCGTCTTCTGCTCTTTAGAGCTTGGGTGAAAGAGACTAAGTACGTTTCCCCTTCGTCTTCCGATGTGGAATCGTCCCTTTGGTAGGCTGTCTGCTCTCTCTTCTTCTCTCCCTGTTGAGATGCGAGCGAGACATGCGACAGTTGGCGGACCATCCGCCTCATTTGTTTGGGTCGGCCTCCTTCCTTACGCTGCGTCTTCCTTCTGCACACAGACGCGAAGTGGTTCGCGATGCCACAGTTGGTACAGGTCTTCCCTTGTGCCGGGCATGACTGTGCGGGGTGCTCCTCATACCCACAGTACCCACAGTGGTTCCTTGGGGCTTGCGGCTGGTGCTCTCGTGGTCTGTGGGGCTTGTCTCTTGTTCTGACTGCGTCAGTCCTTTCCGTCTTGACGACGACGCTCTTTTCACCCCACGCACTAATGCCATGTCCATCTCTTCTGCCCGCGCCGGCCGACAGGTCGTGAGACTGCGCCAGGACAAGGATGTCGTTCATTGGTATGTTCGGCTGCCTAAGTATGAGGCCTCGCAAGATTTTGCTGCGTATCCCAAGAATCAGCTGGGCTCTGATTTCTTCCGCTGCACAGTCCCCCACGAGGTGAGTATCGGCTAGCTCCCTGAGTCATGCATGGAAGGCGTCCACTGACTCACCCTCTCTTTGCTTGGCTTGTCTGAGCTTGAAGTGTTTGAAGTCCAGGTTCATTTGGGGGTCAAAGTGAGCATTTAAGGCGGTAACTGCTGCGGCGTAGTCTTCGGGAGGGCCCGTGTTCGGCAGGTGCTTAAAAATGAGATAGATCTCTTCCCCCGCATAGTGGAGCAGCAGCGAGCGCTTCACTGCCCCATCTTTCTCCCTCGTGGCAATGAAATAGTTCTCTAGGTGGCCCAGCCACGTCTGCCCCCTCGGCGCTGCTATGGTCAGGTCTGCCGACTCACTAAACGGAGGTAGGACACCCGAGGGGGGGTGGTGCGGAGGCGCCGGCGCTAGGGCCTGGGCTGCGTTGTCCTGATCCCCCATGGTGGTGGTCGTGTGTACAGAGAGGCGGCCTGTCGAGCGTGCTGCCCCCTAGTGGTGGGCTTTGATGCGCCAAGTGGTGGTGCGAGGCTGCTGAGCATAGCCTGGGGCTGCGTGCGTCTGGGCGCGTGGCACGTGGTCGAACTGACTGTGGCCAAAGCGCTAGTATGCCTTCACTGTGATTTGCAGGACTCACCCAGCCTGCACCATGCCGGAGTACTCGCTCACTGGACGCTGGAGCACGAGGAAGATGCTGCGTGCTGTTGCCCTTTCAACAATTGCTGGCACTGGAGGTGAGGCGTTGCAGGGTTTTCTTGCAGTGGGGCCTGGCGGGGGCTTCAAACAGTGGATGCTGTCCACGTGGTGCAGATTTGCTAATGAGACCCTCAGCTGTGCTGGAGCAGGTGCGAGTTGCTCCTACTCCTCGTCGCCAAATGTTACATATCATGGAGGGGTCCATCCTCCTGCTGTGGGCCGTGCGTTAAGGCCTTAGCGCGCTGCAATAATTACACCCACTCGCGGTAATAGTATTAGGCGCGGACTGCCGTCGCAGCTCCGCCCATCTTTATTTATATCACGTGCTCACGCCGGCTGGCGTGAGCACAGGGGCGGGGAACTGTGGGCGCGCGCCAGCGGTAAACGCTGGTGCGCTAACTGTTACCCTAAGAAAGAAATTCCGCGACCTGTGCATTTAAGATCGCGTTCAACCACTGGACTCGCCATAAAGATGTTTACTTAGCATAAGAGAGCGAAGTTGCCGGATTCTTAAAGCACAAAGTGTGCGAATATTTCCCCCTTTTACATATGTACCTTCTCCAATGGTGCACTAGCCGTAACATCCGCCTCCCCCTTCTCCTCCCATGGCCCAGGTACGTTCCTGTAAAATATCTTTCTAAAGATGCCCCCTTAGACACTGACCAACAATTCCACCGCATTGAGCCCGAAGAGTACTGTAACACGACTGGATTGCGTAACTCACTTGGCATCAACACTTCCCACGTATTTTACATTCAAGTGGTGACATATAGCGCCAACGTGGCGCTTTACAGTAACTTTTATGTGCTTCTCGGACGCTATAAAATAATAACGTATAACCAATAAAAAGCGTAGATATAGAGGGGTCTTCTGTAGTGCACCACCAAGATTTCGGTTGCCTCTAGGCACCTGCAGACCGAAGAGACTGGGCCGATGTTGTCGTACAGAGCTTAACACTTGTGTTCAGCTCTCTTCTGAGCACGTCTAATTGTAAGCAAGAGGCTACAGGGACGGTAACAAATAAAGCCATGTGCCCAGGATCACACTGCTTTCTTCAAGCGTCAAATGCTAATATTGTGACTAAAATGGGGGCAACGATCACTTAGCCTTCCTTTACACCTGAAAACAGGGAGGGAAATGTGGCAAATGGAATCTTATGCCACACCGCCCCAATGCATGCCTCAAATGATCAGATTAATGGCGTTAGGACCAGATAAACGGCACCGCCACCTCTGCCCCTCACCCGGTCCTGGGCCCGCAACCTCTTCATGAAGCATGTTTAAATAAACAGAAATTACGCTCTCTGGGAAACACTTGTGGCTGCAAAAGCTCTGCATACATATCCACACTACTCCCAACTCACAGAAGAAGCGTGCACGCACACGAAGACGGGAAAATCACGACTCTTTAATGTGTTGGGCCTCTCTCAACCGGGCAATACAGAGAAACGCGCTGCGTCTGTATCACCCAACCTTTATCAATCTGGTAAACTCTATTTTGTTAGGTAAACATATACTTCCTCTGACATCATAGACATAAAAGAATTATCCATTTCAGTAGTTCCACATTGCATAAATGTAGGATTTTTCAGCTGTTGAAAACATAAAACAGTTTTTGAATATTTCAATACTGAATTGTACAATAACCGCCAGTTCAAAATCCTAACTGAAGTGCTCAATTAGTTAAAAGGTGCATGGAGGAAACAGATTATCTACATCTGAAAATTATTTGGAGCAGAGGAAACCCTCTCAAAACGGCAATTCCAAGCATCCTTTCAATATCGGGCCAAAGGTCACATCTATTATTTTAGAGACTCTTCAGTGTTTAAGACAATACCTCCTGACATATTTACGGGTCTCACTGCAAGCTTATAAAAATATTTGCAATGCAATAGGTCTCGCATGGTGCGTTGAATGTAAGCAAAGCACGTTGTGCCTGCAGTGAGAGAAACTCAATAAAGAAAATAGTGCTTACAAGACTAAATAACAGGTATCGTGTAACAACCGAAGTAAAAGGGCCAGTAGCCATGAGAGGTTACAAATGAAGACGAGGCGGTACTAAGGAGGGACTGACAAGCCTATTTATGAATCAGAAGCCAGCATTTACGAAGGACAATGACACAAGCCAATGACAAATATGGGCGGAGAGTGGGCGGGGCTTCTATTCCATACTCCAGTACAACAAGTCTCGCAGAGAAGGGCATGCGCGCTGACTCTAGGCTCAACCTAAAAAAAGACACACGAAATCCCCTTGCACTAGTTGCCGAACTGCATTACAGAGTTTTAGACATGTTTAAACATTCAGTTCTCTGCACAATGTTGTTGACACTTAAAATGGTAACAGGCCCTATGTTTCAAATAACAGTACATTAGGTATCCAATTATATTTTGCAACACTCATTTATCATGCAAATCAGTCCACAAGGGGAAATGTTTGAATATCCATGCCTTTTGCAGCCTCTTACACTCTCGCATCTGTTTGGTGCAATGTTTCCTGAGGCTCATCAGTGTCTGAGGCATATATATGTATTTTTTTATGTTTTCTGAAATACGAGGATCTGCTCATGAATTCACAAGGGGGGGCATCTAAGCCCCAAAGGTAGATCCGCAGATCTTGGAAAACATCCCCCAAAAAAATTAACACACATTTCAACATAACAATGTAAATTTTAGTACACATATTCCCCCAATGGGGTAAGGGAATTTCTACCCTGACCCCTTCATAAACATCTCAGCCAACATTTCAGTCCCGGGGACTGTTTTCCAAGAAAAGAAAATGACGGACGCAACTTATCTTTCAGGTCGCAGCCAGTCAATCACAATCTTGCTTTGGCTCGCGGATCCGCGCATCTGCTGCGAGAATCCACGTCCCTATATATCTATATTATTTGCCCTTTAATATCTCTAAAATTACTGAACAGATTAACAACAAATCACAAAAAGCACGCTTTCTGGACTAACATCTAGCTTTTTGCCAAATTTGGTGTAATTCCGTACAGTGGTTCAGGCTGTAGTCATGTTCAAAACCCCTATGGGAAAATGCATGGATAAAATGCGTCCCAGCTTGACAGATCTCCCTGAAACTTTCAATACAGCTGCTGAACCAACTAAAGTATATGTGTTGAAAATTATGTGACAATTCATCAAGCGCGGCCAAAGTTATTGGCAAACAAAAACAAAGGTTACATGGATGTTATAGTTAGGAAATAGAATTAAAAAACCTTAGAAATTTACTGAAAACAACCTTAGCTAAGTATAACATACAACCCTGCAATGCACTGCTTATGACCTCACATATTGCATCACTCATGACATGGTAATTGACAACACTGATGACCTCACTGATGACATCTCAAATGACCTCACTGATGACATCACTGATGAAGTCCTGTCATGTCTGTAAGTGTTTTGTAAACATTTCTGAGACTTAAAGCTATATACTAAGCTACAGCATAAGTTAAATTACTATTCTTTCTGTACTAGTAACTACCCATACTATTTCTAACATATCTCATCTGATTGGCTGTCTGACTGTCTGCATCAGTGTGTGAGTGGATGTCTGAGTGGCTGCATGGGTGAGTGAGTGGGTGTGTGAGTGGCTGTATGGGTAAGTGAGTGTATGTGTAAGTGGCTGTATAGGTGAGTGAGTGGCTCTTTGACTAGGTGTTTGGTTAACTTAGTGGGTGTGTGAGTGGCTGTATTGGAGAGTGCATATCTGTGTGAGTGGCTGTATGGGTGAGTGAGTGGTCATCTGACTGCTTGTAGAAATGAGTGAAGTGTATGTGGTTGTGAGAGTGTGTGAGTGGGTATGTGAGTAGTTGTATGGATGTGTCAATAAGTTAGTTGAGATGCTGTATGGGTGAGTGACTAGCTGTCTGAGTGGTTGTATGATTGATTAAGTGGGTGTGTGAGAAGCTGTATGGATGACTGTATGGCTGTGTGAGTTGTGTGGGTGAGTAAATGGTTGTATGAGTAGCTATATGGATGAGTGAGTGAGTATGTGAGTGTTTGCATGGATGAGTGGGTGGGTATGAGACAAGTTATATGGATATGTGAATAGGTATGTGAATTGTGTTGTGGGTGCGTGAGTGAGTGTATGAGAGACTGTATGGGGGTGTGAGTGATTCTGTGGATGATGTCATCAGTGATGTCATCAGTGAAGGCATTTGAGATGTCATTAGTGATGTCATCAGGGATGTCACTGACCATGTCATGAGTGATGAATATGTGAGGTCATAAGCAGTGCATTGCAGGGGCGTAAGTTATAGTTAGCTCAGGTAAATTTGCTGAATTTCTATGGTTTTGTACCAGTGAAATCTGAGCCTAACTAGAAGGTGACTGTAACTTTTGTTTTTTTCAGTGAATTTCAAAGGTGTTTTAATGTGGCCTAACGGTGAGAGTTGCCAACCTCAAAGTGGGGGAACCGGGTTCGAACCTTGGCAGAAACACTCAACATTCTGTGATTCTAGGCAAATCACTTAATCTCCTCATGCCGAAAAAAAAATGTATGTGTCCGTCTGAAATGCAACTGATGCTCATGTAAAGCACTCTGATGCCTTCGGGTCGAGTTTGTGGTATATAAAACTCCCCCTTAAATTTTTTTAAATTCCTAACTATAACTATAACTTCCCTGTAACCTTTGTTTTTTTCAGTGAATTTCTAAGGTTTTTAAAAATTATTTTTCCTAACTAGTGGAGAAAGGGGACGAGGCCTCCTATAAGTTCTCAGTAATCCCGCTGTGTGGGACTTTTTGGAGGTAACAGGGCCCCCAAGGACCCTCGGTATCCAAGGGGACATCATCATCATCCCTCAACAATTAGTGCAGCAGGAGGCGCGTTTGCAGAGTGGTGGAGAAAGGGGGCGGAGCCTCCAACGATCTCTCAGCAATACTACTGTGTGGGGCTTACTGGAGGCAACAGGAGGGGTTCTTGGCCTCAAGAACCCTCAGCAACCAAGGGAACTTCAGCCCCCAACCAGTAGTGCACAAGGAGGTGCATTTGCAGAGTGATGGAAATAGGGGGCGGGGCCTCGGATGAGCTCTCAGCAGTCCCACTGTGTGGGACTTCCTGGAGGTAATGGGAGGGGTTGTTGGCCCCCAAGGACATTCAGCAACCAAGGGGACTTGATCCCCCAACCAGTAGTGCATCAAGAGGCCTGTTTGAAGAGTGGTGGAGAAAGGGGTCAGGGCCTCAGATGAGCTCTCAGCAATCCTGCTTTGTAGGACTTACTGGAGGTAACAGGAAGGGTTCTTGGCCCCCTAGCACCCTCAGAATCAAAGGGGACTTCATCCCCCAACCAGTAGTGCACAGGGAGGTGTGTTTGCAAAGTGGTGGAGAAAGGGGCAGGGCCTCCGACAACTTCCCCGGGACCAGATTTTTTTTCTTAGGGGAGGGGGACTGCAAGGCACTCCTTCCCGGGCCGATTTCGGCCCCAGGGACCCCATCCCCCAGACCTCAGCCTTTTTTTAAATTCATTTTTATTAGGGGGGCGCTCGGCCCCCGTTCTTGGGATGATTTCAGCCCCAGGTACCCAATCCCCCGGACCCTGGCCATTTGTCCTGGGTGCCACAGGGGCACCCAGTCTGCATAGCCAGCATTGCTTTCACACACTGGGAGCTGCTACACATGCAGCTCCATGTGTCTAAAAGGAATTTGTTTGTACCCCTGCTCGCTTGACAGCCGGTAGGAAAACAGATAAATGCTCCACGAGAGAATTTTCACTGCTCTTGCCTGCTGAATGCGGTGTGTTTTCTGTGGCTTGGCGGGAGAGGTTAAAGCTCCTGCCAAGCCACAGCAAACACCTATATCCCTGGGGAGGCCCCAGAGACATAGCAGGAGCTGGCTTGGGGGGGGAGCAGTCCCGAAAGCCATTATTGGCTCCAGGAGGTGGGCCTCACATCCCCCTTCCTTTGAGGTAGACAGGCCAGCCCCGGGGAGGTGGTGGGCCCCGGGCCATGACTTGCCTGGGAGAAGGGCTTGTGCCTCGTCCTAGTTTTAATGTTAATTTGGCCGCAGGCAGATGGGTGGTCCCCAGGGCCCAAGGGGGTCCGTGCAGCCCCCATTACCTTTAATTTCACACCAGGGAGGTGGTGTTCCCAGTGGGCCGGGGCGGTCCGGGCAGCCTCACCAATTTCTTTTTCTATGTGGCCACAGGGAGGTGGTGGTCTCCGGGGCCCGGGGGGGTTCGAGCGGCCCTCCCCTTTATTAACACATAAGACCTGGGGAGGAGGTGGTACCCAGTGCTTTTATAAGCCCCAGGAGGGGAGCCCGGGTGCCCCCCTCCTTCAATTCCCGCATGCCCCCGGGACCTGGCCCACCCGGGGGCCTTTTACTAAAGAAGCGCAGGTGCACGAGCTTCTTTTTTTTGGCGGGAGCCATGGCTCCAGTGTGGCTCCCGGCAAAATGAAAAATAAAAACTTTTATTTGCCCTGGCAGGGTCCCTCTGGGACCCCCTCAAGAGGTCTGGGGTTTGGGGTATTCCTATCCTGCCCCCTTCTCTTTTTTTAATGTTTTTTCTGGGACTCAGCTGAAGCTGAGTCCCAAGATGGCTGCCAACACTTCTTGGTTTGAAGTGCTGGCTGCCTATCAGATTTGAGCACAAGGACTGTCAGATCCTAGGAGGATCTGCATCCCTATATACCCAAATTTGAATTTCTTTTAATAACTACGCAACTAATCAATGGATTTACACCAAATAAGTAAATTGCACTTCTCTGGACCAATGTCTACCTTTCTGCCAAATTTGGTGTAAATCTGTTCAGCGGTTCGGGCTGTAGCTGTGTTTAAAGGCCCTATGATAATTAACATGTGAAAACACGTTTTATAAATATATATGTAAATATGTATATGTTGAATAATTTACATATTTTCTTTTTAGCAATGTTTTGAATCTTATTGTACATGTTCATGAATAATAACATCTTATATGTATGATTGTGCGTTATTCTATATATGGTGCAATTAACGCAGCTGCAAGAACCCTGTTTTGGTTTAGGCACGTCTGGAGTATCCTAGCTTAAGTGCCAGGGAGATGGTTGTTTGCCAGAGCGACTCAAGAAAGTGGAAAATGTCATTCCAACACTGCATCATGGGAGGGTGGGACCAAAACAGGTATAATCAAGCCCCTTTATTTTGACTAAGCACCGGGACCATTTTTCTAACACACGATTCAACTTGTTTATTTTAACTGGTGCATCATATAATAAAAAGAATGAATACTATTACATCCGGCCTAAAATTCACACTCTAGGACATGAATGCATAATTTTATTTATATTCTATCAATCCATTTATGAGAATTACTTTGTGGGTGCAAAATTGTGTTTATGGATTCAGTGTATGATGTGCTGTTTTGCTGGCCTGTTTCTTATTTTGCTAATGTTATCTCCACCTCTTCAAAGCATTGCCAACATCGCTGGAGGCAACGGAGGCCGTAAATGTGGCGTACGAGATTGGTTTTGGAAAAGCACCTTTCAAGCAAGGTAGACTCCATACATCATGCCAAGTCACATGAACCGCTTAGAAATGGCCACAAACTATATTGCCAGTTCTAGGTGGTATCTCATTATCCAGGTTTTGTCGAGCCAAGAAAGGAATCCCTCACAAAACCAATGTGCATGTTATCGTGGATTCTTAATCTATAGCTCCAGGCAGTCATAGATTTCTTCAGATTCCAACTATCCACCTCTAGAAACTGCAGTCAACCTACTTAGGTTGCAGCCCAAGTGATCTCAGAGGATACCTCAAAGTGAAGGAAAATAACAGACTATTGTTACAGCAATTGACAAGTGGGGGAAATGTGTTGTGAAGTCTACATCCATGGTGTCCCATGAATAGTTTTGTACTACCTTTGACTGAGGCTCACTTGGCATGTTTTGCTGATTCAGTGATCGTAGTAGCTCTGGATATCATCTGATGTTTTCCATACCGTAGAGATGTGTTTGAGAAGGGTCTTTCATCATCTAATAATGTGCAGTAAGCTGAAGTGTTAGCGACTTTCCCATCAGACATGTTTTTGTCAATAAGGTGCAAAGAGGTGTTTCTATCGTCTTTGGAAAGCCAGCGATAGTGAAATAAATTTGTAAATTCCTTGTTTTTATTTCTGCTGGCCCCCAAGGGAACCACACATCACTGTCACGTTTGAACATCAATTGCCACAATAATACAGGGTAGAAATCAGGTTGGAATATGCCTTTATTGAGACTGTGTCCTAGAACATTTTAAATGCAAAGAACTGAATATTTCTTCAATTTGAAGTGTTGAGAATCCCCCTATTAATTTAATCGAAGTAAAATTCTCTAGATCATTTTATCAGGTATTTTTTATACAAAAACATGGTGAGGGTTCATTTCTTGAAGTCAATTCACAGGTACGAAAACTTGGCAGTTAATATCCTTTCTATCCAAACCACCCTACCAAGAAGCATAGGCTGAGATCAGGCAACCATCTTTGGTGTTTAGTCCACTCTATTTTGCCCTGAAAATTTAAGTCTGTAATATCCATTGGTGTTGGAAATGGCCCTTTCTAGGGTGCTTTCCCTCGACTTTTTGCTTTTGTCCCTCCTGGTTTTCTGCTGATCCATGTGCTAGCCTTAGAACTGAGAGCGTTTTTGATACTGTGCTTGTCATAATACATACTGGTGATTGGTGTATACTTGATTGGCTGATTTGATTTATCTGTAAGTTCCTTGTCTAGGGGTAAGACATACACCTAGGGCATGTAACTCAAATGCTCCTCCGTGGACCTGCAGCACTGGTTGTGCCACCCACTGAGGTAGCTCTTCAAACGTGCCACAGGTTTGCCCTGGAGGGGCCTGTGTGTGCAGGTTACTGTTGGCATTTAAAAAGCTACTTGTCAAGGTTCTGCATGTCTCTCACTACATCAGAGTACTCCCTAGAGGCATGGTGTGGTGTCTGGAAGAGGCAGAGCATGGACGCAGTTGTGCTACAGGCACTGGCAATGACTGGCACTGGATGGTGTGTTTGGTACGGTGGGGCCTGCTTCTCCATTGATTAACATGGGGGACCAGTGGAAAGGCTATTAAGCCGTATTTCCCTCGTGCTGAAGAGTAGCAGTAAAGTGTTTGATATTGATGAGTTTGTAATAGCAAATCCTCTCTAGTCGTGCAAGTGGATTTGATAGTACTAATGTAAAAATACCACTTTGAGAAAGTGGGCATTTCTGTGCTCGTGGCTCTGTGTGCCTGTCAGCCTGTCTCCAATCCACATCTGGGTGCAAGCGGGACAGCTAAATCTGTGCATTCCTTATAGAAGGCCAAAAACTAGGGTCTCAAGGTAAACTGCAGACGTCTGACTCTGAGGGGCCTTACTGGGATGGTTACGTGGGGGTGGGATTGGCACCTGCATTCCAAGGGGCAGGGTCGTGGGCCCACTAAAGATATTGATCAAGTCTCCCAGCATAGGATGGCAGACAGGACAAGATTTAGACAGGGCCTGTGCATTTCAAAGGTGGCCTTTTTTAACTGATCTTATCTTCAAAGGCCATTGTGGGTATAAGTAGTGGGGCTCTGCCCTCAGGAGTAAGAGATGCTTTTGAGATTGGAACCATACTAGGCTGGTTCGACGCTGGGAGATCGACAAGATCAAATCAAATCAAATCAAAGGAAATTTATTAAACGTACATATCACCCAGGGGTCTCTGGGGCAGAAGGGTTAGTTGAAACGGAACGGCCATTATTGATGGTCAAATAGCCAAGTTTTTAGATCCCTGAGGAATAATTTATGGTCAATGATCGAGCGGAGCTGAGATGGAAGTTTATTCCAAAAAGCAGGTGCCAGGAAGGAGGAAGATCTGCCGCCATTCTTGACGGTACGGATTCTATGAGTGGTAAGAAATTTGGTACTTGACCTAAGTGTCCTATTAGGCTGATACCAGCTAAGTTTTTTAGCAAAGTAGCTTGGCCCATTTCCGTACATGTTCTTATGAACCAGACAGAGGACCTTGAAGCGGATTCGCTTCCTGATGGGAAGCCAGTGAAGGGTCCTCAGACTGGAAGCAGATGGAGATTTCGATGGGAGATTTAGTACCAGCCTGGCAGCAGTATTCTGCAGAACTTGGAGTCTGGAGTAGAACTCCTCATTGATAGAGGCCAGCAGGGCGTTTTCGTAGTCGATCCGACTCGTGATTAGTCCATGGACAAGTGGTTTCCTTGATTCAATTGGAATCCATTGAAAGATTTTGCGTAAGCTGTGCATTATTCCATAACAAGTACTGGTTATGTGATTTATATGGCTTTTCATGGATAACTGATTGTCAATCTGTACTCCAAGGTTCCGCACCATGGGCTTGGGTGATGGACAGGGACCGAGGCTCTGTGGCCACCAGTCATTTGACCAAAATTCGTGCGCTTTACCAAAAAGGATGACCTCTGTCTTACCACCATTAAGTTGGAGATGGTTGATGTGCATTCAGTTATTAATATGGGTCAAACTGTTTTTGAAACGGAGCCTTGTGTCGGTAGGGTCAGGGCTGAGGGTGATCAGTAGCTGGGTGTCATCGGCATATGACACCACATCAAACCGATAGGACCTGATCACCTTGGCTAAAGGTGTCACGTAAAGATTGAAGAGCATGGGACTTAGAATGGGACCTTGGGGGACTCCCATTTTTACCGGCCGACTACGGGAGACCAGGGTGCCCAGTTGTATGGTGGAGGTTCGAACAGTTAGATAGTTTCTGAGCCAGTCCAGTGCCAGGCCCCTGATTCCCAACTCCCAGAGCCATTGTTCTAAAATACTATGGGAGATGGTATCGAACCAACAGGACAAGCATAGCTGACTGCCCATTGTCCTGGCCCAGTCTTATGTTGTCAACAACCTCCACCAGCGAGGTTTCAGTGCTGTGGGCAGCCCTAAAACCTTATTGCGAGGGGTCCAACAATCCATGGCTCTCTAGATGGGTAGTGAGCTGTTTGTTGACCAAGGACTCAAGTACCTTACCAAAGTAAGGAAGCAAAGAAATTGGGTGATAGTTACTGGGTTCCTTAGGGTCGGTAGAAGGCTTCTTCAAAATAGGCTTAACCCTTGCTGATTTCCATCTGACTGGAACTGTTGCTTGTACTAGGACATGTTAAATACATCGGTAAGATACCTGACAAGCAAAGGGGCAATGGTAGAAAAGAAACGGGGAGAGATCGGATCTACTGGGGAACCCGATGTGATCTTCGACAGGGCAGTTGAAACTTCATCTGAAGTGAATGTGGTGAATTCTTCTAAGAGAGGAATGGTGGGGTTGAAATTGATATCAGGATCATTGTCAGGTTTATTGGTATCATGATGTGGGAAGGAACTATGAATTGTGTTGATCTTTTCCTCAAAAAAAGTGGACAACGTGTCTACCTATTGTTGTGAAGGAGTTACTGGGCTGACAGAGAGGTGAATTGGTGAATTCCTTTAATATTTTGTAGAGCTCTTTATTAGAGTTATCAAGTTTGTTGATCCTGTTAATAAAGTATAGTTTTTTGGCAAGTTTAATGTTGTCTAGGTAACCCCGGTGGATAAGTTTATACATTTGTCGATCTTCAATGTTTTTGGTTTTTCTCCATTTGTGTTCGGCCATCCTGCTGGAAAGTTTTTCAATTTTCAATGATTCAGTGAACCAGGGTGATACCCTAGGCTTGGGCTTGACCATTGAAAGACGGGCCAGGGTGTTCAGGGCGTGTGTGATTGCTGCCTTAAAGGCTGTTGCTGCATGATTAATATTCTTGGTACATGATAAGGAAGGAGGGCTAAAATGGGCCGAAAAAGGAGGCAGGAGTGAAATTTCCGCCAATGCCTTCTCCATATTGGTTCACTGCTTGGGTCATTTTTAGTGGTGACTATTGGTAGGGAACATCCCTCTGCTATGGTCGGACCAGAGCAGAGGGAGAGGGGACTCCACTCTGACACTAGCTGAGTTGGTAAATAAAAGATCAAGTGTATGACCTGCCAAGT
Source organism: Calotriton arnoldi (assembly GCA_963921515.1). NCBI lineage: Eukaryota > Metazoa > Chordata > Amphibia > Caudata > Salamandridae > Calotriton > Calotriton arnoldi. The sequence continues at coordinate 363,150 of CAWUFW010000084.1, read as the reverse complement.
GGGTGGGTCCCATCACCATTTGAACTAATCCAAGTGTATTCAGATTAGTGATCAGTTGGCTTGTGTCAGTATCTAAGGAAAGTTCCGCGTGATAGTTAAAATCCCCGATGAGGAGAAAATTGTCAGCTGCTAGTACATGTGGGGCAATTGTCTCAGTCAGGTGGTTTATAAAATTGGTTTTCGACCTGGGAGGTCTGTACACTAGGGCACCTCTCCAAATTCCCTTGGATTGGTTTTCAATTCTAAAAATACAGAGTTCGGACTTTTCTGAAGTGATGGTCTCTAAAATGGCAATCTCTAGTCCGATTCTGGTGGCTATTGCTATACCGCCTCCTCTCCTGACGTTCCTATCTAATCTGGTTAGATGGTAATCGGGGGGGAACGTGGTTACCACATCAGGGAAGGTGTACTCATGAAGCCAAGTTTCAGTAATAAAACAAATGTCTGGCTTTTCTGTATCGAGCAGGCTCCATATTTCTAGTGCATGTTTGGGAATTGAGCGGGCACTAAAGTAGAGCCCAGTTAATTGCTTAGGTGTCTCAGTGGTAGCCATGTCAGTTTTGTTCTTAAACCGGGATTCGAAGTGGAGGACAGGCTCATTGTGCTTGTTTCCAATGTCTACTTTGGGAATAAGTAAAGGTGTTGGAGTGGCCAGGAGGCCAACAGGTACGGTGGCGGTATGTTTTTTTTTAAGGATTTGAGCTCTTGACTTGAGTAACGTAGTGTTGATATTGCCTGTGCAAGGAAGAGCTGATGCCTAACTGGAGGGGAAATAAGATCGGGCAGGGATCCTGGTGGCGGTCAGGCGCAGACAGGCTTGAGGAACCATTAGGGCAGGAGGGACTGCAACTGGATTATCTGGAGACTTGTGCTGGTCTGGGGCTTGTCAAGCTCCAGGAAGGGAACTATCACTTGGTGGATTTTGCCTGGATGTTGCTTGGCTGCAGCGACTTGCCAACTGTCGTGGCCCGGGTCCCTAAGTACTCTGCAAAACCTGATTGGCTGGCTTCCTATCCATGAGATCCCAGGGATAGAAAGAATCACCCCATTTCCACAAGATCGTAAGGACTGCAGAGGGTGCAGCAGAAACAGATGGGAGTGATTGTCAGTTGGGACAAGGACCGTCATGACATATGCCGTAATCACAGTGGGCAAGGAATGCACTCATAAAGATCAGCAGCCTACCTGGGGTGCCAGAACATGAGGAGTTTTAATGCTGGGGAAGTTTACAGAATCTGAGGGACCCATGCTTGCAACTGGAAACCTGTCTTAGCTTGCACTCTTTTTTTAGATTTTTTTTTACAGAGTTTTATATAGCGCGAACTTGACCCGAATCGGGTATCAGAGCGCTTTACATAGCACCAGTTGCATTACATGAGGACACATTCATTTTTTTTGTTAGGCACGGGAGATTAAGTGATTTGCCCAGAATCACAGGATGTTCAGCGTCATTGCCGAGACTCGAACCCAGTTCCCCAGATTCGAGGTCGACCGCCCTAGCCGTTAGGCCAACTCCTCTCCATAGTGTGTGTTGTCTGAGGGGTGTTGGGGGACATTTGCCTAGTCTGTCTCCGACCTCAAGATTGGGAGGACAACAGTGGCTAACATTGCAGCCTTCATCCAAAGTCGCTGGCCCCAAGCCAGAAGGTACTCTGTTGAGTATATCGTGACTGGATCCAAGGGGTCTTGTTGTGCCTTGTGTGCACCCACGGCTGGCTGCCTGGAACAACGGTAGCTCGCACTTCCATCTGAGGGGAAACATTTCTCAAATTTGGAAGCGCGCCAGCTTCCGGAGTCGTAGACTTTTGCCTACAGGGGGGATAGTGATCCTGCACTCGTGACGGTGCAGCTGAGTGCCTGAAAGCCAAATCTGGGGGGACAAAGCCAAGTAACTGTTTCCTTCCGCTTTAAGTGGTACCAACAATCTAATCATAGTGTCACCAGCAGGTGCAACGTATATCATTGGGTGGTGGCGATTGAGTGGCTGAAGGGGCTGGGTCACAAGGCATAGTCAAAACCTGTGATTGCTTGATCATTATAACTGTACGGAGTATGCGATATTGAGAATGCTGTGTTTTATGCTAATGTGTTAACAGGAAAGTGGAATACCTCTGAACAGCCTGCATATACGTTTCTGGCGCATTTGATGTGGGAGGGATTGTTTGGATCGTGAAGACCTCGGGGAAGTACACACCTGGGTTTATGTTGCTTACGAGGCTGAGGGATAACGGCGCAAGTGAACACCTATAACTAGTTCATATATTTTCATGCTGTTCTGCTGCTAATGGGAGAGTTTGACATTTGCATATAACTGTAAAATATATATTTAATGTGTATGTAGTTTTGATTTCAGTGCAGTGGTGTAACGAACGTTCAGGGGGCCCTCCTGCAAGGTACACGGAGGGGCTCCCGCGCCAGATTTAATCCGAAGCTCTCAGGCCTGAGTACTGTGCTGAGGGGCCCCTCTGCAGCTTGGGGGCCTCCCCGCACCACGGGGGCTGTGGGGGCCTGTGTTACACCCCTGTTTCAGTGTGTGTGTAATACAAAGACCAGTGTTTTATACATACATTGTAGAGTCTTTTTGTAGTGTACTCAGTGTGTTGCGAGGGTGGTGTTGTGCCAATACTTTACACTTTGACCCTGAGGATAAGACTGACTTTTCTGTGCCAGCTACCCAAGGGTGAGTACAGGTTATCCGACAAGTGTATGGTACTCATCCTATCTAGGAAGTTGGATTCTGTCTGGCTTCGATGTGTCCCAGCCAGCCAGAAACCGCTGGGTCTAACCATTGGTAGCACCTATTTTGAAACTACCACTCTGTCCCGTTTCTCAGTTTGTTTCCTCTTCTTACATTTTTTACCATGAAGATAGCATTATGTATTAATTATTGTAAAACACAGTCAAACTCTTTCTGGCCCCAAGGTAACGCTATGAAACTTTTCTGAAGTTAATGAAGGCAAACAGCTTCGAAAAAATTCACGTTTCATATGGCAGTGCCACAGTGTAAAGTGACCTAAAAAGATGGGGGGAGGAGCATGACATCAAACCACAGCGCAGTAAGAATGTTGTCTAAGAGTGCACATCCATAACTGACCTGACCGCGAAAGAAATAACTTGGGTTTCCCTTGGATGTATGGTCGCAAAGCGCAACATTGCAAGGTCATGGAGGGGTATAAACGGACCTAGATACTGAGACTGGGTGACAGACATGGATTGGTGTATGCAAGCTGAAAGAGTGGTTTATGAAGGTAGAGGCTGCCCGCAAAAATGGTGCAAGATCTGGGGGGAATGGAACAAAAGTAGAGCGATGATATGTATTCCGGTGGCTGACTCCACCCAACAACAGGAATAAAGGTAAATGAAGATATGTTGCCGTAGTATACTCGAAACTGTAAACATGCACTGTACAATATTGATGTCAAATGTTTATATTCTGCAGTTATTTTCAATAAAAAGATTTCCCCCTTAAAAAAAGAGTGCACATCCATTTGTGAAACCACAAAAGTGGAAAATAAAAGCTTGAAGTTAGATGAGCACAGACAGCCTACACAAAAAATATTTTTAAAAAAAATGAGATCCGGAGTCGTATGTTGTTCAGTGCACAGCGTTGATGCAGAACGGGCCCGTGCATTTGTTTTTCCCAACAGTGCACTGCCTAATGTCCGCATTACTCTCATGGTGAAAAATAAGCTCCATACTCGCCTAGATGTCCATCCCAAATACCAATGATCAAAACACCACCCAGAGCAGCAAAAGAATGGAATATCACCCTGACTAACGAACCACAACAAAAAGAAAAATAATAAGCATAGGTAAAATGTAGGAGGCTTAGAAACATGTGCTTTCTGGGCTGCCCTGAAGTTTAATGGAGCTACAAAAAGACTGCAAGTTTAAAATCTCCAGACCCAGGAGAAATGAGATCTATTCATCAAAATTACCAAAAGACAAGCTGTGAAACAGTTGGATGGCTGCAGGTGCTACAAAGCCATTCAACCTAGCAAATTGAACAGTTGAAGACTGAAGCCAGCAGTTAGATGGACAAAGGTCAGCAGTGAGATAGATGGTGAGGCTCTTGCATCTAATAATTGTTTCCTTTGTTACATAATGTAACGGAAATTCTAATCTCACACTGACCGTTGTTGAAATTAAAAGCCAAAGTGTACAGGCAGTACCATGAGGTCGCTTATACGTGAGCAGAATATCCAGGACGCTTCTTGGCTGTGAAAGAGTCCTATGCTCTTATAGCGCGTCAGTCAATCTGACCAAAGAGTGGAAGATGGGGAACAGAAGACAGAAAAAGGAAGAACCATGCAGGTACCACTGCCAAGTGATGTTGGCCAGGACCACAACCATCTACCAAGGAGCCACCGAGTTGCCAGTAGGCCAGAATAGTTTTAGCATCTTCACCCACCAACATATTATCTCTCTTAAAACAACAAAGAGAACGAAATCACATTGCCAGCTGTGGAAAACTCCACTAGCCTTGGTCAACCATAATGTTGAAAAAAGGAGACACATCTTACGATCATGAACACTCAGTTTGTGAAAAGCACTCACCAGTATCTCAGCAAATGACACAAGTAGTGTTGAAAAAAATTAGATAGCACAATTTCCACATATAGAAAGAGAGATGCAAGAGGGTCATAGACTGAGGTATGGATGCCATCTGTCTGGCTATCTATGTATAGCAGCACTAGATCAACTGTAAAATACCACAACCACTGAATATATTATTACATTAGCTTCTTAAACAATTGTGATACTTTTGAATTGATAAGCTCAGCAGCACCTATGATAGGCATGACAAGCGCTAATAACCTCCAGGCTTCATTCACGAGCATCAAAAAATTGGTCAAAACCCAAACAACATGTCAGGGCCAAACAAATGACAGTACAACTGTGACCAAATAGTTTACATGACTTGAGAATTGGGACTGGACAATAGTGAACCTAATGTTTCTGATCCATGTGCAAAATCGCGAAACCTTCCCCACCCACTTCCAATAAAAAAGTGGCTGTCCACCAGAACTGGAATTATATCAGCTGAAGGTAGAAAGGTTCCGTAATCTATGGAACAACGACCACTTGAACAACTACAGTGTAAACAACTACTCCTTAACCACTACTTAGTCTAAACCACTAAAGTTTTAACAACAACTATTTTTTACAACTACTATGCCTTTACCACAATTGCCTATATATATATCTATATATATATCTATATATATATCTATATTATCTACTGGCGGTCCCCAGTAGATAGTTATAGTTAGGACCTATTTTCCATAGGAAATCCGCGACATTCTATTTGAAATAACTCTTGCGTCGGTTGACGAATCTTCGTGAAATTTTCAAACTTTATGGCCCGCTCCGGTCCGCTCCTACCCTGAAAGTCTCAGGGTGATTCGTCAAGCGGGGGCCGAGAAAAAAGGGGGTCCCAAAACGTGTTTTCCCCATTCATTTTCCCATAGGAAACTTTAGACACGGCTACAGCCCGAACTGCTGAACGGAATTACACCAAATTTGGCAAACAGGTAGTTCTTGGTTCAGAAAGAACCCTTTTTGTTAAATGGTGTAAATCCGTTCAGTAGTTGCGGAGAAATTAAAAAAATAAGAGTCAAAAAATCAATTTCCCATAGGAAACTTTATGCAAGGCTACAGCCCGAACTGCTGAACGGAATTACACCAAATTTGGCAAAGAGGTAGTTCTTGGTTCAAAAGAACCCATTTTGTTAAATGGTGTAAATCCGTTCAGTAGTTGCTGAGAAAATCAAAAGTAAAAACACATATATATCTGGGCGGAGCCTAACCACACATGTCATCGTGAGATCTGATTGGCTGTCAGCACTTCATCCTGGAATTGCTGTCAGCCATCTTGGGACCAATATAAATGATAGTACCCCTTTGAAATGCATTGTAGTGAATCGAAGATTTTGAGGGTTACCAAAAGGAGAACTATAAAGGGTGATAACAGACTTTAGTTACATTAGAATTCATTTGTTGATGGTACCATACTAATTTCAGGAATTGTGGTGTGTTCTAAGGTGATTTTACCCTGTGAAAAACCTTCTGCTGGGATATCATGAATCATGTTTGAGAGAAAACTATTTTCACATGATTGTCCCATACAGTTTTGGAAGGTGCCCCAGAAGCTAAAATGAGAGCATATTTTCTGTAAATTCACATTATCTTTCTCAGTCATGTGAGAATGAAGTCTGACATTCTCAGTAAAACATGTACATCCAACAAGGGCAGAGACTGTCAGTTGATTCCTTTGTGTACTACTGCAGCTTCCCAGAGTGTTCTAAAGAACAACTAGAGTGCTAACAGCCTTACTTATGACAAAAGTATGGCACACCTGAAGCCATCTTGATTGGAATAAACTGGTAACACTTAAAACATTTAATTTAAAAAGGAACAAAATGATGGGGTTCATCTTGTCATAGAAATTATGGTTAGTGCTCTGGAAAGAAAAATTAGGACATGTTTCAAGTGTGATCTCAAATATCTTCCTGTTATATTTCAACAGGAGCAGCCTGTCAGTTGATGCCTTTGTGTTCTACTGCAGCTTCCCAGAGAGTTCTAAAGAACAACTAGAGCGCTAACAGTCTTACTTATGACAAAATTATGGCACACCTGAAGCCATCTTGATTGGAATAAACTGGTAACACTTAAAACATTTAATTTAAAAAGGAACAAAATGATGGGGTTCATTTTGTCATAGAAATTATGGTTAGTGCTGTAGAAAGAAAAATTAGGACATGTTTCAAGTGTGATCTCAAATATCTTCCTGTTATATTTCAACAGGAGCAGCCTGTCAGTTGATGCCTTTGTGTTCTACTGCAGCTTCCCAGAGTGTTCTAAAGAACAACTAGAGCGCTAACAGTCTTACTTATGACAAAAGTATGGCACACCTGAAGCCATCTTGATTGGAATAAACTGGTAACACTTAAAACATTTAATTTAAAAAGGAACAAAATGAGGGGTTCATTTTGCCATAGAAATTATGGTTAGTGCTGTAGAAAGAAAAATTAGGACATGTTTTAAGTGAGATCTCAAATATCTTCCTGTTATATTTCAACAGGAGCAGCCTGTCAGTTGATGCCTTTGTGTTCTACTGCAGCTTCCCAGAGTGTTCTAAAGAACAACTAGAGTGCTAACAGCCTTACTTATGACAAAAGTATGGCACACCTGAAGCCATCTTGATTGGAATAAACTGGTAACACTTAAAACATTTAATTTAAAAAGGAACAAAATGAGGGGTTCATTTTGCCATAGAAATTATGGTTAGTGCTGCAAAAAGAAAATTTAGTGCATGTTTTAAGTGAGATCTCAAATCCTCTTCTATTTCATTAGAAAATTCTGACATGCAGACTGAAACAATCACTTTCACTACCAGCAGTAGACTTCCAGTTAACTCCTTGGTGAGCAGTAGCTTTACTACATTGATCTAATGAACAACTAGAGTAATAACATTCTGAATTTATGGCAAATGTGTGACACATCTGAATGCCTTCTTGATGGAATCAAAGTAAAAAGATGGCCACCAGTGAAAAAAGAGCCCAAATGTAGCACAAATATTACCCAGATGTAGCCCACATATAGCCCAATGACAAAAGTGTGCAAAACACTTTTTATTTTTAGTTTTTTGCAGTTTTATGTAGTGCAGACTGGTCAGGTATTGGAGCATTGCATCTTAAAATATGACCCCCTACACTACAAAAACACCACTGCACTACCCTAAAACACTACCCCAGCACGACCCCCTACACTACACAAGCACCACTGCACTATCCTAAACCCTAAAACACTACCCCCAGCATGACCCCCTACACTACAAAAACACCACTGCACTACCCTAAACCCTAAAACACTACCCCAACACCACTGCACTAACCTAAATCCTAAAACACTACCCCCAGCACGCCCCCTACACTACCCAAACACCACTGCACTACCCTAAACCCTAAAACACTACCCCCAGCACGACCCCCTACACTACACAAACACCACTGCACTACCTTAAACCCTAAAACACTACCCCCAGCACGACCCCCTACACTACCCAAACACCACTGCACTAACCTAAATCCTAAAACACTACCCCCAGCTCGACCCCTACACTACCCAAACACCACTGCACTACCCTAAACCCTAAAACACTACCCCCAGCACGACCCCCTACACTACACAAGCACTACTGCACTACCCTAAACCCTAAAACACTACCCCCAGCACGACCCCCTACACTGCCCGAACACCACTGCACTGCCCTAAACCCTGAAACACCAGCCCCTGCATGACCCCCTACACTGCCCGAACACCACTGCACTGCCCTAAACCCTGAAACACATACCCTAGCACGACCCCCTACACTGCCCGAACACCACTGCACTGCCCTAAACCCTGAAACACCACCCCCAGCATGACCCCCTACACTGCCCGAACACCACTGCACTGCCCTAAACCCTGAAACACCACCCCCAGCATGACCCCTACACTGCCCGAACACCACTGCACTGCCCTAAACCCTGAAACACTACCCCCAGCAAGACCTCCTACACTGCCCGAACACCACTGCACTGCCCTAAACCCTGAAACATCACCCCCAGCAAGACCCCCTACACTGCCCGAACACCACTGCCCTAAACCCTGAAACACCACCCCCAGCACGACCCCCTACACTGCCCGAACACCACTGCACTGCCCTAAACCCTGAAACACCACCCCCAGCACGACCCCCTACACTGCCTGAATACCACTGCACTGCCCTAAACCCTGAAACACCACCCCCTGCACGACCCCCTACACTGCCCGAACACCACTGCACTGCCCTAAACCCTGAAACACCATCCCCAGCACGACCCCCTACACTGCACGAACACCACTGCACTGCCCTAAACCCTGAAATACTACCCCCAGCAAGACCCCCTACACTGCCCGAACACCACTGCACTGCCCTAAACCCTGAAACACCAGCCCCAGCACGACCCCTACACTGCCCGAACACCACTGCACTGCCCTAAACCCTGAAACACCACCCCCTGCACGACCCCCTACACTGCCAGAACACCACTGCACTGCCCTAAACCCTGAAACACCACCCCCTGCACAATCCCCTACACTGCCCGAACACCACTGCACTGCCCTAAACCCCAAAACACTACCCCCAGCAAGACCCCCTACACTGCCCGTACACCACTGCACTGCCCTAAACCCTGAAACACCACCCCCAGCATGACCCCCTACACTGCCCGAACACCACTGCACTGCCCTAAACCCTGAAACACCACCCCCAGCACGACCCCCTACACTGCCCGAACACCACTGCACTTCCCTAAACCATGAAACACCAGCCCCAGCACGACCCCCTACACTGCCCGAACACCACTGCACTGCCCTAAACCCTGAAACACCACCCCCAGCACGACCCCCTACACTGCCCGAACACCACTGCACTGCCCTAAACCCTGAAACACCACCCCAGTACGACCCCCTACACTGCCCGAACACCACTGCACTGCCCTAAACCCTGAAACACCAGCCCCAGCACGACCGCCTACACTGCCCGAAAACCACTGCACTGCCCTAAACCCTGAAACACCAGCCCCAGCACGACCCCCTACACTGCCCGAACACCACTGCACTACCCTAAACCCTCAAACACCAGCCCCAGCACGACACCCTACACTGCCCGAACACCACTGCACTGCCCTAAACCCTGAAACACCAGCCCCAGCAAGACCCCCTACACTGCCCGAACACCACTGCACTGCCCTAAACCCTGAAACACCATCCCCAGCAAGACCCCCTACACTTCCCGAACACCACTGCACTAAAGCCTGAAACACCACCCCCAGCAAGACCACCTACACTGGCCAAACACCACTGCACTGCCCTAAACCCTGAAACACCACCCCCTGCACGACCCCCTACACTGCCCAAACACCACTGCACTGCCCTAAACCCTGAAACACCACCCCCTGCACGACCCCCTACACTGCCCGAACACCACTGCACTGCCCTAAACCCTGAAACACCACCCCTCAGCACGACACCCTACACTGCCCAAACACCACTGCACTGCCCTAAACCCTGAAACACCACCCCCAGCACGACCACCTACACTGCCCGAACACCACTGCACTGCCCTAAACCCTGAAACACCACCCCCTGCACGACCTCCTACACTGCCGGAACACCACTGCACTGCCCTAAACCCTGAAACACCACCCCCAGCACGACCCCCTACACTGCCCGAACACCACTGCACTGCCCTAAACCCTGAAACATCAACCCCAGCAAGACCCCCTACACTGCCTGAACACCACTGCCCTAAACCCTGAAACACCACCCCCTACACTGCACGAACACCACTGCCCTAAACCCTGAAACACCACCTCCAGCAAAACCCCCTACACTGCCTGAACACCATTGCTCTGCCCTAAATCCTGAAACACTAGCCCCAGCATGACCCCCTACACTGCCCAAACACCACTGCACTGCCCTAAACCCTGAAACACCAGCCCCAGCACGACCACCTACACTGCCCGAACACCACTGCACTGCCCTAAACCCTGAAACACCAGCCCCAGCACAACCCCCTACACTGCCCGAACACCACTGCACTGCCCTAAACCCTGAAACACCAGCCCCAGCACGACCCCCTACACTGCCCGAACACCACTGTACTGCCCTAAACCCTGAAACACCAGCCCCAGCACGACCCCCTACACTGCCCGAATACCACTGCACTGCCCTAAACCCTGAAACACCAACCCCTGCAGCACCCCCTACACTGCCCGAACACCACTGCACTGCCCTAAACCCTGAAACACCACCCCCTGCACCGCCCCCTACACTTCCCGAACACCACTGCACTGCCCTAAACCCTGAAACACCACCCCCAGCACGACCCCCTTTACTGCTCGAACACCACTGCACTGCCCCAAACCCTGAAACACCACCCCCAGCACGACCCCCTACACTGCCCGAACACCACTGCCCTAAACCCTGAAACACCACCCCCTGCACGACCCCCTACACTGCCCGAACACCACTGCACTGCCCTAAACCCTGAAACACCACCCCCTACACTGCCCGAACACCACTGCACTGCCCTAAACCCTGAAACACCACCCCCAGCACGACCCCCTACACTGCCCGAACACCACTGCACTGCCCTAAACCCTGAAACACCACCCCCAGCACGACCCCCTACACTACCCGAACACCACTGCACTACCCTAAACCCTAAAATACTACCCCCAGCACAACCCCCTACACTACCCGAACACGACTGCACTGCCCTAAACCCTCAAACACTCCCCCCAGCACGACCCCCTACACTACCCGAACACCACTGCACTGCCCTAAACCCTAAAACACTCCCCCAGCACGACCCCCTACACTACCCGAACACCACTGCACTGCCCTAAACCCTAAAACACTCCCCCAGCACGACCCCCTACACTACCCGAACACCACTGCACTGCCCTAAACCCTAAAACACTACCCCCGCATGACCCCTACACTACCCAAACACCAATGCACTACCCTAATCCCTAAAACACTACCCCCGCATGACCCCCTACACTACCCTAAACCCTAAAACACTACCCCCGCACGACTCCCTACACTACCCAAAGACCACTGCACTACCCTAAACCCTAAAACACGACCTCCTACACTGCACAAACACCACTGCACTACCCTAAACCCTAAAACACTACCCCCTACACTACACAAACACCACTGCACTACCCTAAACCCTAAAACACTACCCCCAGCAGTACCCCTACACTACCCAAACACCACTGCACTAACCTAAACCCTAAAACACTACCCCCAGCAGTACCCCCTACACTACCCAAACACCACTGCACTACCCTAAATCACTACCCCCAGCACGACCCCCTACACTACCCAAACACCACTGCACTACCCTAAACCCTAAAACACTACCCCCAGCACGACCCCCTACACTACCCAAACACCACTGCACTACCCTAAACCCTAAAACACTCCCCCCAGCACGACTCCCTACACTACCCAAACACCACTGCACTACCCTAAACCCTAAATCTACCCCCAGCATGACCCCCTACACTACACAAACACCACTGCACTACCCTAAACCCTAAAACACTACCCCCAGCACGACCCTCTTCACTACCTAAACACAACTGCACAATTTGTTACAGGCGTTGCAACGCAGGCCTGTGGTGCTTACTGGAAGTACCTAGTGGGCTAGTTGGGCCCCAGGGACCCTCAGGATTCAAGGTGACCTAATCCCCCAACTTAAAACGCACCACGGGGAGCGTTTGCACAGTGGTGAAGGGGGGGGCGGGGCCTCAGGTGACATGTGCGCAAACACGCCCTGTGGTGCGTTTTAAGTTGGGGAATTAATTCCCTTTGAATCCTGAGGGACCCTGGGGGCCAACTAGCCCACCAGGTACCTTCAGTAAGCACAACAGAGTTGCGTTGCAGAGAGGTGAAAAAAGGTGCGTGGCCTCGGAACGCCTCTCTGCAACTCAGCTCTGTGGTCCTAACTGTAGGTACCTGGGGGGCTAGTTGGGCCCCAGGGACCCTCAGAATTCAAGGGGACTTAATCCTGCAACTTAAAATGCGCCACGGGGTGCGTTTGCACACATGTCACCTCAGGCCCCCCTCCCTTCACCACTGTGCAAACGCGCCCTGTAGCGCGTTTTAAGAGGTAGTTTTAATCCCCCTGCCCTATTATGTACTAGGGACTTGCAGAGGAGGTCATGCTAATCACAGGGGTACCCCAACGCATAGTGTTCCCTAGTGTATGTAGGTGTTTTCACTGTATTCTAAGTGTCTTTTAGCATAGCACTGGCTCTGGTTAGTCAGAGTCAGTTACCACCAGTACCCGTCTGAAAAAGTTGTGGGCACAGGATGATTTTGCAACAAGGCCTCTTTCTGCTCCACTGTTGGTTCTTTCTGCACATCTTTTGCTTCTTTCTGTGCGTTTTTCTTCTTTCTTCACATGTCCTACCTCTGTAGGCATAGTTAGAAACTAGCATTTAAAAAAACCTTTGAAATTCACTTAAAAAATCATAGGTTTCAGGCACGTTATAGTTAGAAATTAGCATTTAAAAAACCTTTGAAATTCACTGAAAAAACCATAGGTTTCAGACACGTTATAGTTAGAAATTAGCATTTAAAAAACCTTTGAAATTCACTGAAAAAACCATAGGTTTTAGGGACAGTTATAGTTAGTTGGACATTTCACTCGTACAAAACCATAGAAATTCCCCGTTATAGTTAGTTCAGCTAACTATAACTCGCGCCCACGTAATGCACTGCTGATGACGTCACATATTACATCACTCATGACATGGTCAGTGACATCACTGATGACATCACTGATGACATCTCAAATGACATCACTGATGACATCATCCATGTGATAATTTCATGCATCTTCTCACACCCTAATACAGAGGTCTTCAATCTGTGGGGCGCGACCCCCAGGGGGGCCGTGGAGGCATGGGAAGGGGGTCGCCCTCTTCATTTGCTGGAAAAAAACGTCCCAGGCGTAGTTAAAATGCTTTCCCTGGAGTTTTATTCAGGGACTCTCCTGTGCTGGGAAATCGAAGCCAGACAGACATCTAAACACGCCTTTCTACCAGTGTGTTGCTGGCCTAAAAGAAATGTAAATGTGCACAACGAGTTAATCTGCAAATGCAAAGGATTTGCAGATTAACTCGTTGTGCACATTTACATTCTTTCAGGCCAGCAGCACACTGGCAGAAAGTGTGTTTAGCTGTCTGTCTGGCTTTGAGTTCTCAAGGACTGGAGAGTGCTGTTGTAGTTAATAGACAGTGGCTTAAACAAAACGTGAGGGTGCCCCCCTGAAAGATATGTTGAAGGGGCCCCTCACATGCGGGTGGGGGGTGGGAGGGGTGTCTTTGTTAGGCCCCTGGTTGCTGTGAGTAGCATGCGCATCTGCCAAGCAAATGATGGCAGCAGTGACTAACGTTCAGTCTAACACTGCACCGAGCCCCACATCCTTATATAGGATTATTTTTAGCGTTAAATATTTTGTGATTAGAGGAGCAATTTTCTGCATGCTATTTATTTACATTTGGGCATTTCTAAAGCGCTATAGCCAGGTAGGTACCTTAGCGCTCATTTTTCAAAGACCATTTCTGCAAATCACTAACCAGTCATATAAAATTACAGGAGCCTTGTAGTGGAAAAGCTAAGGGGCATATTATCAAGAACGACGTTAAAATTATCGCCGCTTTAACGGCAGAAAACTGGCGCTAAAGCGGCGATAATGGGCTTGATAATATGCCCTTGAGAATTCAATAGAAGCCCATGTTGACACCAGAACATGGGCTTCTATTGGAATTCTCAAGGGCATATTATCAAGCCCATTATCGCCGCTTTAGCGCCAGTTTTCTGCCGCTAAAGCGGCAATAATTTTAACGCTGTTTCTTGATAATATGCCCCCAGGTGTTTAGTAGCTCTCTAGTCTAAATCTCAGCACAGTGTGTTCTCTTCTCAGATTCAGTGTAAACCAGTTCTAGAGCATTGCTGCAGCCACTGAAAAAATCTGTCCCCATAAAGTTCTCTGAAACTTGGGAAGGGTGAATAACCAAGCTTTTTCTGGGCGCAGACTGCACTTGGGGGTATAGAACCTAGATATGTGGGTAAGAGGTCTATGTCTACCGCCATATAATGCTTTATGAACTAAGCATATGTATTTAAAGTTAACCCTGTGAAAAATCTGAAGCCAATGATGTTTATTTAGGCACTTTGATAATGACTTTTGTTTTTTAATGTTTAGTATGAGTCACGTTGTGACATTTTGTAATAATTGCGGTTTATTCTAGGCTTTTGCAGGATCCCCAGATGTACAGCATTACTGTAATCAAACCTCATAGTCACAAAACATTGAAAATCTGTATTCTTTTCTGGATGTTGAACAGAAACCTAACTCGTTTTAGTATACTTAATTGAAAAAAACAATTCTTAGTAATTGAGCAAATCTATTTATACACTGGTAGGTCAAAATTAAATTTGATTACAAGATTCTTTATCAAATGTACAGGGGGGGACTCTGATCTAAAGAGACGACTCCCACACTATTCAAAGAGGAAGTGGTGCCAGAATTTCTACCTGGTTTTCCTACTATTCCTATTGTCCAAATCTTGTCTCATGTTTTGTAAACACTGAACCAAAACGGCACGGTAGCTCAGTGAGTTGAGTGCGCATTGCTGAAAGCTGTGTGACCTGTAAATTGCTGGATAAAAGCAAGGAAACGTAATTCAGAGTTTCATCCGTCTAAGGTTGTTAAATTCAGTGGCATTTTAAATGGGAAACACTATTGATTGTTTATTAAAATGTTCTATGTAAAAGTACAGAAGAATTAGCAGATTGTTATACTGCTTTGTGATAGTGAGAAAGGAATGTCTTTGTATGGTAATACATGCATATGTATGTCCTTCCGAGCATGCACCTGACGTACCGACATGGCAGAGTTAAATGCAAATTGTAAAATTGTAAGATAATAATTTCTGACTAGAGAGGAAGAGATTGGTAATTTAAAGAGGCTATGAATTGAGTTCAGTTGTCCTGGGAGGGACGTTATTGATCCACGCAGGGTGAGGAAGCATTGGAGGGTTACCCAGAATGTCTGACAAAATGGAAGCAGCTAATGCTTGTTTCCAAAGATGATGGTGGGAGAAGACCTTTCAGGCAGTGAAGACTTAGGCGACAGAATGACAGACAGACAATGTAATACACTAACAATAGGAACTCTGAACAAAAAATGCCCTTGTTCCGTGCAAAACAGAATGTAAAGGGCGATAGCACGGCCAATAAGGGTGAAAAAACATTTGCTCTCGTTATTCCGCATTACTTACCACCAATGCTGTGATCAGATGCTAGTCAACTGATAGCCAGCAGTAAAATTGTTGGCACCCAGGTGATTTTACTTCTGTTATTACCTCAGGTGACGCAAAATACTCTGACTATATGCAAGAAATGCGTTTTTTCCCTAAAATGACCTCATTTTAGGAGTAAGTCAATGGAGACCAAGCTGCTAGCTGCTCTCATGTGTTTAAACAAAACATTTGAAAACTATTGTAATTTAACTATTTTGAGCAGACTCGCTGTAGATTTTTGGAACACTCTAACAACAATATTTTGTGGAACACTTAAACACATAATAGCTGGCCTTTAATGAAGTGGTCGGTGCCAAAATATTGAAGCGCTGTAGCTCAGTAAATAACACGTTACTCAATTCAGTTGTATTCTATTGCAATTTTACAATTTTATTAAACACACTTCGGACATTCTGACCTTCAGCACTAGTGTAACGAAACTTGAGATGTATTTACTCAAAAGGTTTAAAAGTTACTAAAAAGCAGCAACAGGTGTTGCCGCTCTGTAGAAGGCCCTTTGTAAAGCTGTACTGGTCCCCTTTTTGTTGCTTATTGCTATATTTTGGTACTAATGAGGTGCAACCACAGATTGACTGTTTCTCTGGAGAACATTTATGGTTGTCAATGATAAGGACTACCAGGTTCTAGAAATTTTTGTCAAGAGGGGGTCCTTACGCCTAAAAAAATTTGATGGGGGGTCTCGGCATCAAAAAGTTTGAAGACCACTGCCCTAATATAACTTTTGATACACCCACTCTAAATTACAGACTGCCATTCTCAAAACCATAGACACTCCAACACCAAAAACTACATACCCACTCACTGATTCTTAGGTCTACACACACATCCACTCACTCACCCGTACAGTCACTCATACTTAGTCACTCAGTACAGGACTATCATATGCACTCATACACCTATATAAACACTCACACACCGCCACTCATCCATAGAGGTACTCACACACCTAGTCAGTCATGCAAAAAACTTAATCACACACCCATTTACTCACCTATACAGTTATACACACACCAGCTCACTTACTCATACAAATACTAGCACATTCTTACGCTCTTATACAATCACTGATACAAGTACACACTCATCCATACAGCCACTCTCACAATCACACACTCTCACTTATAGCCATTTATATACTCCAACACACATATATACTGCCTTTCACATATGTAGTTACTCACACATGTACCATTGAGATATACATTCAATCACTAACACACCCATACACACACTCACCCACCCATACAGTCCATCACAGATGCACTCTTGAAACCATGCACCCAGTGAATCACCAACTCACACATCTATGCACAGAGTCACACACACCCCACCCACACAAACACTCAGGCACCCATACAGATACTCAGACAATCAATCAATAACCCATGTAGACACTCATGTAGCTATTCAGAAAGCCATGCAGCCGCTTACAAACCAACAGACAGACGGATACAGACATTCACACAGTTTAGTCACTAACCCATGCATTCAGTAAGATACATTTAATCACTCACTTGTAGAGTCAGTCACTCACGTACTAAATCATCCATTCAGACACTTATACACCCACTCATTCTTCAATACGCCTTTCCCTATATATATTAAACATATTTAAACTTTACAGAAACACACAGTCACTGGATGATGTCATCAGTGATGTCATCAGTGATGTCACTGACCATGTCATGAGTGATGTAATATGTGATGTCATCAGCAGTGCATTGCGGGGCGCGAGTTATAGTTAGCTGAACTAACTATAACGGGGGAATTTCTATGGTTTTGTACAAGTGAAATGTCCAACTAACTATAACTGTCCCTAAAACCTATGGTTTTTTCAGTGAATATATATATATGTATATGTATATATATATATATATATATATATATATATCACTGAAAAAAAACACAGGTTTCAGGGACGTTATAGTTAGTTGGGCATTTCACTCGTACAAAACCAGAGAAATTTGGCCGTTATAGTTAGTTAAGGTAACTATAACTCGCCCCCGCAATGCACTGCTGATGATGTCACATATTACATCACTCATGTTATGGTCAGTGACATCACTGATGACATCTCAAATGGCATCACTGATGACATCATCCAGTGACAGTGTGTTTCTGTAAAGTTTAAATATGTTTTATATATATATATAGGCCAAGGTGTATTGAAGAATGAGTGGGTGTATGACTGGCTGAATGGATGATTTAGTAGGTGCGTGACTGACTGTATAAGTGAGAGATTAAACGTGTCTTACTGAATGCTTGGGTTAGTGACTAAACTGTGTGAATGTCTGTATCAGTCTGTCTGTTGGTGTGTAAGCGGCTGCATGGGTTGGTGAGTAGCTACATGAGTGTCTATATGCGTTATTGATTGGTTGTATGAGTATCTGTATGGGTGCCTGAGTGTCTGTGTGGGTGGGTGGGGTGTGTGTGCCTGTATGGATGAGTGTGTGCTTGTGTCAGTGACTGTATAAGAGAGTAAGTATGTGTTAGTATCTGTATGAATAAGTGAGGTGGTGTGTGTATAATTGTGTAGGTGAGTAAATGGGAGCGTGCTTGATTCTTTGCATGACTGACTATGTGTGTGAGTAACTCTATGGGTGAGTGGTGGTGTGTCTGTATAGGTGTGAGTGTATATGATAGTGCTGTATTGATGAGTGACTGCATGTATGAGTGACTGTATGGGTGAATGAGTAGATGTATATGTAGACCTAGGAATGAGTGAGTGGGTATGTAGTAACTGCTATTGGTCTCTCTTTGGTTTCGAAAATGGTAGTCTGTATTTTAGAGTGGGTGTATCAAAGGTTATATTAGGGTGTGAGGACGTGCATCAGATTATCACGTGGATGATGTCATCAGTGATGTCATCAGTGATGTCATCAGTGATGTCACTGACCATGTCATGAGTGATTTATATGTGACGTCATCAGCAGTGCATTGCGGGGGCGCAAGTTATAGATACCTCAACTAACTATAACGGCTGAATTTCTCTGGTTTTGTATGAGTGAAATGTCCAACTAACTATAACGTCCCTGAAACCTGTGGTTTTTTTCAGTGAATTTTGAAGGTTTTTTAAATGCTAATTTCTAACTATAACGTCCCTGAAATCTGTGGCTTTTTCCGTGAATTTCAAAGGTTTTTTAAATGCTAATTTCTAACTACAACGTCCCTGAAACCTATGGTTTTTTCAGTGAATTTCAAAGGTTTTTTAAATGCTAATTTCTAACTATAACGTCCCTGAAACCTATGGTTTTCTCAGTGAATTTCAAAGGTTTTTTAAATGCTCATTTCTAACTATAACGTCTTTGAAATTTATGGGTTTTTTCCGTGAATATCTAAGGTTTTTTAAATGCAAATTACTAACTATGCCTACAGAGGTAGGACATGTGCAGAAAGAGGAATAAAGGCGCAGAAAGAAGCAAGAGAAATGCAGAAAGAGGCAACAGAAGTCCAGAAAAACGAAGAAAGGTGCAGAAAGAAGCAATAGATATGCAGAAAGAACCAACAGAGGTGCAGAAAGAGGCCTTGTTGCAAAGTCATCTTGTACCCCCAACTTTTTGCTGACTGGTACTGGTGGTAACTGACTCAGATTATCCAGGCCCTGAGCCAGTGCTATGCTGAAAGCCACTTAGAATACAGTGAAAACACCTACATACACTAGGGTACACTATGGGTTGGGGTACATCTATGATTGGCATGACCTCCCCTGTAAGGCCCTAGTACATAATAGGGCAGGGGGATTAAAACAACCTCTAAGTCAGAGGTGCAGAAAGAGGCAAGAGAAGTGCAGAAAGAAGCAAGAGGTGTAGAAAGAAGCAAGAGAGGTGCAAAAAGAGGCAAGAGGGGTGCAGAAAGAGGTAGGAGAGGTGCACAAAGAGGCAAGAAAGGTACAGAAAGAGGCAGGAGGGGTACAGAAAGAAAGAAGAGAAGTGCAGAAAGAGGCAAAAGACTTCCTGAAAGAAGCAACAGAGGTATAGAAAGAACCAACAGAGGTGCAGAAAGAGGCAAGAGGGGTGCAGAAAGAGGCAAGAGGGGTACAGAAAGAGGCAAGAAAAGTGCAGAAAGAAGCAAAAGAGGTGCAGAAAGAGGCAAAAGAACTGCAGAAAACGGCAAGAGGTACAGGAAGAAGCAAGAACAGTGCAGAAAGAAGCAAGAGAGGTGGAGAAATAGGGAAGAGGGGTGCAGAAAGAGGCATGAGGGATGCAGAAATTTGCAAAAGAGGTGCAGAAAGAAGCAAGAGCATTGCAGAAAGAACTAACAGAGGTGTAAAAAGAGGCAAGAGGGGTGCAGAAAGAGGTAGGGGAGATGCACAAATTGACAAGAGAGGTACAGAAAGAGGCAGGAGGGGTGCAGAAAGAAGGAAGAGAAGTGCAGAAAGAAGCAACAGAGGTGCTGAAAGAGGCGCAAAGGGTGCAGAAAGAGGCAAGAGAAGTGCAGAAAGAAGCAACAGAGGTACAGAAAGAAGCAAGAGAGGTGCAGAAACAGGCAGGAAAGGTGCAGAAAGAGGGGTGTAAAAAGAGGCAAGTGAGGTGCAGAAAGAGGCATGAGAGGTGCAGAAAATGGCAAGAGGACAGCAGAAAGAGGCAAGAGGGATGCAAAAAAGGGAAGAAGGGTGCAGAAAGAAGCAAGAGAGTGCAGAAAGAAGCAAGAGAGGTGCAGAAAGAAGCAAGAGAAGTGCAGAAAGAAGCAACAGAGGTATAGAAAGAAGCAAGAGAAGTGCAGAGAGAGGCAAGTATGGTGCAGAAAGAAGCAAGAGCAGTGCAGAAAGAACCAACAGAGGTACAAAAAGAGGCAAGAGGGGTGCAGAAAAAGGTAGGAGAGATGCACAAAGAGACAAGTACAGAAAAAGGCAGGAGGGGTGCAGAAAGAAGGAAGAAAAGTGCAGAAAGAAGCAACAGAGGTGCTAAAAGAGGCACAAAAGGTACAGAAAGAGCAAGAGAAGTACAGAAAGAAGCAAGAGAGATGCAGAAAGAGGCAAGAGACTTGCTGAAAGAAGCAACAGAGGTGTGGAAATAAGCAAGAGAAGTGTAGAAAGAGGCAAGTGAGGTGCAGAAAGAGGCAAGAGAGGTGCAGAAAATGGCAAGAGGACAGCAGAAAGAGGCAAGAGGAATGCAAACAAGGGAAGAAGGTTGCAGAAAGAAGCAAGAGAGGTGCAGAAAGAAGCAAGAGAAGTGCAGAAAGAAGCAACATACATATAGAAAGAAGCAAGAAAAGTGCAGAGAGAGGCAAGTAAGGTACAAAAAGGCAAGAGGGGTGCAGAAAAAGGTAAGAGAGGTGCACAAAGAGACAAGTACAGAAAGAGGCAGGAGGGGTGCAGAAAGAAGGAAGAGAAGTGCAGAAAGAAGCAACAGAGGTGCTGAAAGAGGCACGAAGGTTGCAGAAAGAGCAAGAGAAGTGCAGAAAGAAGCAAGAGAGGTACAGAAACAGACAGGAAAGGTGCAGAAAGAGGGAACAGGGGTGCAGAAAGACGCAAGAGAGGTGCAGAAAGAGAAAAGAGGTGTGCAAAAAGAGGCAAGAGGGGTGCAGAAAGAAGCAAGTGAGGTGCAGAAAAAGGCAACAGAGGTGCAGAAAGAGGCAAGAGAGGTGCAGAAAGAGGCAAGAGATCTGCAGAAAAAAGCAACAGAGGTGCTGAAAGAGGCAAGTGAGGTGCAGAAAGGGGCAAGAGAAGTACAGAAAGAGGCAGGAAAGGTGCAGAAAGAGGGAACAGGGGTGCAGAAAGACGCAAGAGAGGTGCAGAAAGAGAAAAGAGGGATGCAAAAAGAGGCAAGAGGGGTGCAGAAAGATGCAAGTGAGGTGCAGAAAGAGGCAACAGAGGTGCAGAAAGACGCAAGAGAGGTGCAGAAACAAGCAAGAGAAGTGCAGAAAGAGGCAAGAGAATTGCTGAAAGAAGCAACAGAGGTGTGGAAAGAACCAAGAGAAGTGCAGAAAGAGGCAAGTGAGGTACAGAAAGAGGCAAGAGAGGTGCAGAAAAGGGAAGAAGGGTGCAGAAAGAAGTAAGTAAGGTGCAGAAAGAAGCAAGAGAAGTGCAGAAAGAAGCAAGAGGTGTAGAAAAAGGGAAGACGAGTGCAGAAAGTGGCAAGTGAGGTGCAGAAATAGGCAAGAGAGGTATAGAAAGAGGCAAGATAAGTATAGAAAGAGGCAAGAGAAGTGCAGAAAGCGGCACTTGAGGTGCAGAAAGAGGCAAGAGAGGTACAGAAAGAGGCTCGAGAAGTGCAGAAAGAGGCAAGAGAAGTGCAGAAAAAGGCAAGAGCGGTGCAGAAGGAAGAGAGTGAGGTGCAGAAAGAGGCAAGAGAAATGCACAAAGAGGCAAGAGAGGAGCAGAAAGAGGCAAGAGAGGTGTAGAAAGAAGCAAGAGAAGTGCATAAAGAGGCAAGTGAGGTGCAGAAAGAGGCAAGAGAGGTGCAGAAAGAGGCAAGAGAGGTGCAGAAAGAGGCAAGAGATCTGCAGAAAAAAGCAACAGAGGTGCTGAAAGAGGCAAGTGAGGTGCAGAAAGGGGCAAGAGAAGTACAGAAAGAGGCAAGTGAAGTGCAAAAAGAAGACAGTGGGGTGCAGAAAGAGGAAGAAAGGTGCAGAAAGATGCAAGAGAAATGCAGAAAGAGGCAAGAGAGGCACAGAAAGAAGAGAGGTTTGTGCACCATTAGTACCAATTTATCACCCACATTTAGCAATAAGTAACATGTGACCATTCCAACTTTGCAAAGGGCCTTCCACCACTCTGTAGCACATGAAGCTGCATTTTTGGGAACATTTGAGCTGTTTGAGCTAGAAACAAGGCTTTTTTTGTTAAAATCTGTAGATTAGGCAGCAGATGATGGAATATTTGGCAAATGCGGAAAATTTTTAATTATGTGAAAATTGGTGCAGCCGAACAGTCACATAATTCCAGTGGCCCTGCTCATACCTCTGACTAGCTCCAGAAGTGCTCCTCAGTGGTTCCTTCTTTTTTTGTGTCTCATTGAGGTTATAGTTTAGCTTCTATGGAAATGAGGAAGACTAAACCTGAGGTTACCAATCCACAACACAGACTATAATACCACATAATTACTCTCCAAAACACATAATCCCACTCCACATAATTCCTATACAACTAAATACCACATACTTTCTATTCACATAATTTCACTGCACAACCCACTTAATTCCACTACACACAACGTACATCCACTCTACACCAAAAAACATTTGTAAAAATCTTTTACATTTACAATGCCAATAGCTCTAACTCTTGCAAATGCGAAACCTATTACATTGCAAATGCTTCTTTAACTAGTAGTCACGTTTGCAAAGTGGTGGAGAAAGGGTGTTGGGCCTCCGACCAGAGCTCAGGAATTCTGATGCGTAGGACTTACAGGAGGTATCAGGAGGGCTTCTTGGCCCCCAAAGTCCCTCATGAGTAAAGTGGACTTCATCACCCAACCAGTAATGTGCCAGAAGGTGCATTTGCAGAGTGGTGGAGAAAGGGGGTCGTGGCCTCAGAAGACCTTTTAGCAATCCCACTGTGTGGGACTTAGTGAAGGTAATAGGAGAGGTAGTAGGCCCCCAAGGACAACCTTAGGGGCCAACTACCCCTCCTATTACCTCCAGAAGGTCCCACACAGCCGGATTGCTAAGTTGTCATAGCAGGCCATGCCCCCTTTCCCCACCACTCTGCAAACGCACTCCCTAGCGTGCTCTTGGATGGGGATTAAAGTCCCCTTCACTGCTGGGGGTCCTTAGGGGCCAACTAGCCTACCTGATACCTCCAGTATGCCCCAGATAGTGGGATTGCTGATAGGTGGACTCAGGCCATGCCCCCTTTGTCCACCACTCTGCAAACGCGCCTCCTGGCGTGCTCTTGGTTGGGGGATGAAGTCCCCTTGCCTCCTGAGGGTCCCTGGGGGCCAACTAGTCCACCAGGTACCTCCAGTAAGCCCCAAACAGCTGGATTGCTGAGAGTAGTCTGAGGCCACGCCCCCTTTTTACACCACTCTGCAAACATGCCTCCTGGCACACTGCTGCTCGGGGGATGAAGTCCACTTGTGTCCTGATGTCCTCAGGACACAAGAGGACCTCATCACCCCACCAGCAGTGCACCAAGAGGCACGTTTGCAGAGTGGTGTAAAAAGGGGCGTGGCCTCGGACCATCTCTCAGGAATTCCACTGTGTGGGGCTTACTGGAGGTACCTGGTGGGCTAGTTGGCCTCCAGGGACCCTCAGGTATGAAGGGGACTTAATCCTCCAACTTAGAACGCTCCAGGAGGTGCGTTTGCACAGTGGTGCAGGGAGGGGGCGGGGCCTCCCGCAAGACACCGGCTTTTTTAAAATTTGGTTTTGGAAGGGGGGCTGTGTGAGCCCCCTTCCCTTTTTTCTTTTTGGGCCCTGGGGACCCATCCCCCAGGGCCTGAGCATTTTCTTTTCCTTTTTTTAAATAAAAAAAATGGGAAGGGGCCACGGGGCCCCCTACCATGGCCGATTTTGGCCCCGTGGACCCCATCCCCCGGGGTATGGCCACATATTTATTTTTTTAATTATTTTTAAGGAGGGGGGCTGCGTGGCCCCCCTCCTGAGGCCAGTTTTGGCCCCGGGGACCCCATCCCCTGGGGCCCGGTCTTATTTATTTATTTATTAAAAATACAAAAGGGAGCGGGCCACGTGGCCCCCCTTCCCTGGGCCACTTTTGGCCCTGGGGACCCCATCCCCTGGGGCCTGGCCTCTTTGATGGGGACCACGGGGTTTGATGGGGAGCCCCAATGCCCCCACGGTCCCTGCCGGCTCCCCGCCTCCTGCGGGAGCCGGCAATGCTTTTGGGCAAGGGGAGCTGCTAACATGCAGCTCCCCTTGCCAAGAAGCAATTCTGCTTTGCTTCGTTGAAGCGAGAGCAGGTTTCCTGCTCTCGCTTCAACAAAGCAAAGCAGTGTTTGCTATGGCAGGGCGGGAGCACCCTGGGACATTGCAGGAGCGGCCCAGGGGGGAGGCGGTCCTCAGGGCCATCTAGGGATCCAGGAGGAGGGCCGCGCAGCCCCCCCTCCGTACATTTGCACAGCCCTGGGAAGGTGGTGGTCCCTGAGGCTGGGGGTCCGCAACGGGCCCCCATATGTAAATGAAATGTGCCCCGGGGAGGTGGTGGTCCCTGGGGCCGTGTAGGGGGCTCGAGCCCCCCACACATTTTTTTTTTTAAATCAGAGCTCCGGGGAGGTGGCAGTCCCCAGGGCTGCGGGGGGGCCACGTGCCCCCGCGTTTAAATATTAAAGCCCTGGGGAGGTGGCGGCCCCCAGGGCTGCATGGGGGAGGCATAAGCCCCCCCACACCTTTTAATTTTAATAAAGCCCCGGGGAGGTGGCGGTCCTTGGGGCTGGTGTTTGCTTGCGTAGCACTCCCCGCATATAATCAGCATGGTCCCGAGGAGGTGGCAGTCCTTGGGGCTGTGGGGGCCCCCACACTATACTTTGTGATTGCCCCCGGGACCTGGCCCACCCGGGGGCTTAATTAAACGAAGCACGGGAGCCCGCGCTTCGTTTTTTTTTCTTTTCTCAGCCGGATTTGCGCACCCAGCGCGAATTCGGCCGATTGTTTTTTTTTTTTTTAAATGCTTTTTTTGGCCCTGGGGTTCTTGTGGGACCCCCTGAGCAGGCCTAGGGGGTCAGGATGTTTCTACCCTGCCCCCTTTTCTTATTTTTTTATCTTTATTTTACTGTCTTGTGACTCGGTTGTACCGAGTCACAAGATGGCTGCCAACACTTCCTGGTTTGGAGTGTTGGCAGCCAATCAGAATGAAGATTGTGCTCCAGAGGGTTTGCGAATCCTCCTCGGTGCTCAGATATATACATTTTTATTTTTTGAATTTTCAGCAACTACTGAACGGATTTACACCATTTAAAAATAAGGTCGCTTTCTGAACCAAGAGCTACCTTTTTGCCAAATTTGTTGTAATTCCGTTCAGCAGTTCGGGCTGTAGCCTGTTCCAAAAATTCCTATGGAAATTAACATGGGGAAAATGCGTTTTGGGACCCCCCTTTTTTCTCGGCCCCCGCCTGACGAATCATCCCGAAACTTTCAAGACAGGAGCTGACCTGAGTAAACCATTGGTTTAGTAAATTTCGCGACTATTCGTCAAACGGCGCCAAAGATATTGGCAAAAGAAAAAGCGCTTTTTTAATAGAGACAAGGTCCTAACTATAACTACCTACTGGCGACCGCCAGTAGGTAATATTTATTTATATATATATATATATATATACACACAACAATGCCACAGCACTTCTCTGCTGAAACGGGACACGGACTCCAAACTCGTGCTGGTATTTCGTTTTATATCATGACAGGATGATGCGTTTCGCCCACCACACTGGGCTTGCTCACATAACGAGACACACTTGAGAGCCATCATTTAAAGTAAAACACACACCACGTGATCGCAAGTAGGACTAGTCATGGACAAAAGACTATGACTCCGATTACATCTTTAAAAATATATACATACATATCTTACTGCTTAATTTAATTACTGTTTTTTAAACTAATAAGCACAATATTACTGATGCCATTATTAAAACCAGTATCAAACACAATTGATTTGTCTATCGTTTTAAGCTGCCACATAATACAGTATGGATTATTTGTCCTGATACCTGCTTCAATGCTGGAATGCTCAATTGAAACTGCATGCTAAAACGAATTAAGTAAAATACAACCAATAGGAACAGATAAAGTGCATAGTGCATAATGTATCTGATGTTATTTGAGATGTTATTTCTGCAACATTATGACAGGTAAGGGGTGTGAAATGGTCATAAAATGAACAGTTCTACCTGCTTAAATGCAGTGAATTCCCATCGCCACATACCTTGGCTCCTCACTACGTACCCTACAACTATATAAATTCCTTCATTGTTACAGTACATATCTCTTCATGGATTTATAATAAAGTGCATAGTGCAAATTTATCCTTCGTAGATACAGTACCTATATGGTAAAGTGCATAGTGCAGGGACGTAGTGGATACCAATACATTTCTCTTTTTTTTTACCTTCCTATATATGTACACATATCAAATCTAGTTCGATACCGTTAAGCATTGTAAACCTACCATTCACTGAACGATGAATCACATTAGTCAGAGCAGTTGTACTAAAATGACCAACCTATATACTTTTAACAGTCAGTGCAAAAGTTAAAAAAGTGCCATAGTGTGTGATAAAAGTGCTTAAGTGCTTAGATTAAAACCCTATGACTTCTAGGGGATGGAAGGAGCAGCAGCATTTATTTACCTTATTAAACAGAGCAACCTTCTCTGTTCTACTTCCTTTACTCTGAAATGCTTAAATTACCTAATGTTTGTCATTCTGGGTGGGAGACCCCCTCTAGAGAGTAGTGTGCTCTTACGTTCGAAAACATCAGGGCTGATTACCTATCAGGCAAATACCCACCTGGAACTGTTACTGTACGGTTTCTAACTGATCCTCCTTTACCACAACATATCTTAAAATCAATTGTTAACAGTGGATCAAAGGTCTCAGAGCCAGATTATGAGCCCACTTACACTAAAGGAAATTATGGAGTTTCTCCCCATTTTTTCAACCCATTTGTTGTACGCGTATCTAACTCTAATATAAATTTGGGCTCAAACTGTCTTAGTAGTTTCTCTCTGTTCCCTCCTCTTCTTAATGGGGGCACCGCACCTACAACAAAATATTTCAAGCAGCTCAAATCGTTGTTGTGGACTGCTTTGAAGTGCCGGGCCACCGGGTAGGACATATCAGAGTTAACTATTGCCCTGAGATGCTGAAGAATTCACATATGTACTTTCAATTTAGTACTCCCCATGTATTGCAAACCGCAAGTATAGGTTAATACATATACTGCGAATTCTGTGCGGCAGTTGTATAGAGCTTTGAGTTGGTTAATAGTGGGGCCGAACACAGAAGAGTATTGGGTCGTGTTAATACCAAATTTACAAGCTCTACATGAGCTACATTTGTAGAACCCGCTCTTTGGTGCCAGCCACATGCTTTTAGATTTCGAGTCCCCAAATGGTATCTCTGGGCTACTTCTAACCAAAGTGTTGTGCATGGATTTTGCTTTTCTAAAAGTTAACGTAGGTTGAGATGGAAATAGTTCTCCCATGATCACATCTGTTCTTATGATGGGCCAATTGCTGTTAATTATAGCTCTGATTTGTCTATGTTGTCTGTTATATGTGGTTATGAGGCAGGTTTCCTGACTGGTTTTATTTGTTATCTCTTCAGTACTGGCCCTCCGAGATGATCTCGAAATTTGATTATGCAGTAAGTTTTCTCGTGAGACCTCTTTGACCTTATCAAGGGCCGACTGGATGATATGATTGCTGTAGCCCCTAACAGAAAATCTGATAGTGGTTTCACTGTCACATTTTTTGAATGCCTGATCTGTGCTGCAGATTCTCCGCAGTCTAAGAAACTCCCTGTATGGGATGCTTTTAATCAGATGGTAAGGATGAAAACTAGACGCGTGGAGGGTGGAATTTCCAGCAGTGCTCTTCCTATGCAGGGTTGTTGCTAATTTG
Source organism: Calotriton arnoldi (assembly GCA_963921515.1). NCBI lineage: Eukaryota > Metazoa > Chordata > Amphibia > Caudata > Salamandridae > Calotriton > Calotriton arnoldi. Next base: position 334,692 of record CAWUFW010000084.1, on the reverse strand, counting down.
TTATTGATTACTTGAACATGGACATCTAGAAAATCTATGGCTCTATTATCTATATATATGTATGTCTGTGTAATGGGTTTGTCTGTACCTGTAAAACACTTACATTTCGTGGTAAAGGCATGCATGCTAAAGACATATGCATTGTAAAATTAATATTGGTAAGTATTAACACTATATACATATATATATATATATCCCTTTCCACCTAAAAACCCTACATCCACCCCAAACCTAAAAAATTCCCTTTCCGCCCAAAAACCTACACCCACCCTAAACCTATGAATTCCCTTTCCACCCAAAAACCCACACCCACCCTAAACCCTAAAAATACCCTTGCAATCCCAAAAAACCATATCTACCCTAAACCCTAAAATTACCCTTGCCACCCAAAAACCCACACCCACCCTAAAATTACCCTTGCCACCCAAAAACCCATACCCACCTTTGACCCTAAAAATACACTTGCCACCCAAAAACCCATACCCACCCTAAAATTACCCTTTCCACCCAAAAACCCATACCCACCCTTAACCCTAAAAAATACACTTGCCCCACAAAAACTCATACCCACCCTAAAAATACACTTGCAATCCCAAAAACCCATACCTACCCTGAACCCTAAAAATACACTTGCCACCCAAAAACCCATACCCACCTGAAAATTACCCTGGCCACCCAAAAACCCATACCCACCCAAAACTTAAAAAGTACCTTTGTCACCAAAAAACTCATACTCACTCCAAATCCTAAAATTACCCTTGCCACCCAAAAACCATACCCACCCTAACCCTAAAAATACCCTTGCCACCCAAAAACCCATACCCACCAAAAACCCTAAAATTACCCTTGCCACCCAAAAACCCATACTCACCCTAAACCCTTAAAAATACACTTGCAACCCTTCTGGGCAGTCGAAACGTGTTGTGTAATAAACAGTTTCTCTACAACTACCGTGGTCCGAGTGTACTGTACCCTGAGAGCGCGTCTACTGGAACTTTTGGAAATATATATATATGGTGGTCGCCAGTAGGTAGTTATAGTTAGGACCTAGTTTCCATAGGAAAAGCGGTTTTTGATTTGCCAATATCTTTGGCGCTGTTTGACGAAGCGTTGCAAAATTTTCAAAACTAATGGCCCGCTCCGGTCAGCTCTTGTCTTGAAAGTTTCGGGGTGATTCGTCAAGCGGGGTCTGAGAAAAAAGGGGGTCCCAAAACGCGTTTTCTCCATGTTAATTTCCATAGGAAACTTTAGGCAAAGCTACAGCCTGAACTGCTGAACGGAATTACACCAAATTTGGCAAAAAGGTAGCTCTTGGTTCAGAAAGTGTTCTTTTTGTTAAATGGTGTAAATCCGTTCAGTAGTTCCTGAAATATTAATTTAAAATAAATTATATATCTGGTGAACGCGGTGGATCAGCGAACCCTCCCGAGCACGAGCTTGACTCTGATTGGCTGCCAACACTTCAAACCAGAAAGTGTTGGCAGCCATCTTGTGAGAACCGAGTCACAAGAAAAAAGGTAAAAAAACAAGAAAGGGGGCAGGGAAGAAACACCTTGAATCCTTAGGCCTGCTCAAGGGGTCCCACAGGGACCCTGAGGGACCAAAAAGCATTTTTGTAACAAATATTTTGGCTGGAGTCGCGCTCGGTGCGCGAATGCCGCTGAAATTGTTTTAAAACAAACAAACCGCGGGCTTCCGCGCTTCGTTTTAATAAGCCCCCAGGTGGGCCAGGTCCCGGGGGCAATGTTGTTAATATATGCGGGGGCCCGCGGGTACCCTCACAGCCCTGGGGACTGCCACCTCCCAGGGGCTTTATTATATATGGGCAGGGGGCCCCCCCTAAGCCCCGGGGACCACCACCTCCCTGAGGCTTTCTTAAATTATGGGCAGGGTGCCTCACGGGCCCCCCAAGATTGGGCCCACCACCTCCCCGGGGCTACATACATGTTGGGAGCGGGGCCGCGCGGCCCCCCTCCTGGAGTCCTCCTTAGCCCTGGCCACCCCCCAGGGCCGGCTCCAGCAATGTCCCGGGGTGCCCACCCGGGCACATTGCAGTTTGCAATGACAGGGCAGGAGCATGGCTCCCGTCCTGTCATTGCAAAACTGCTTTGCTTCATGGAAGCGTTTGCAGAGTGGTGTAAAAAGGGGGCATGGCCTCGGACCACTCTCAGCAATCCAGCTGTGTGGGGCATACTGGAGGTAACTGGTGGGATAGTTGGCCCCCAGGGACCCTCAGCAGTGAAGGGGACTTTAATCCCCATACAAGAGCACGCCAGGGAGTGCGTTTGCAGGGTGGTGGGGAAAGGGGGCGTGGCCTGCTATGACTACTTAGCAATCCCGCTGTGTGGGACTTACTGGAGGGAATAGGAGGGGTAGTTGGCCCCCAAGGTTGACTTTGGGGGCCAACTACCCCTCCTGTTACCTCCAGTAAATCCCACACAGTGGGATTGGTAAGAGGTCTTCGAAGGCCACGCTCATCTTTCGCCACCACTCTGCAAACGCACCTCCTGGCACAGTACTGGTTGGGGGATGAAGTCCACTTAACTCCTGAGGGACTTTGGCGGCCAAGTAGCCCTCCTGGTACCTCCTGTAAGTCCTACGCTGTGGAATTCCTGAGCGCTGGTCAGAGGCCCAGGCCCCTTTCTGCACCACCCTGCAAACACGACTACTACCTTATTGTGAAAAAAACATAGGTTTCAGGGATGTTATAGTTAGAAATTAGCATTTGAAAAACCTTCGAAATTCACTGAAAAAACCATAGGTTTCAGGGACGTTATAGTTAGAAATGAGCAGTTAAAAAATCTTAGAAATTCGCTGAAAAAACCATAGGTTTCAGGGACATTATAGTTAGAAATTAGCATTTAAAAACCTTGGAAATTCACTGAAAAAACCACAGGATTCAGGGGCGTTATAGTTAGTTGGACATTTCATTTGTACAAAACCAGAGAAATTCGGACGTTATAGTTAGTTGAGCTAACTATAACTCGCGCCGCAGCAATGCACTGCTGATGACGTTACATATTACATCACTCATGACATGGCCAGTGACATCACTGATGACATCACTGATGACATCTCAAATGACATCACTGATGACATCACTGTTGACATCATCCAGTAACTGAATTTTTTTTTAAAAAGCATTTTTTCTTTTGCCAATATCTTTGGCGCCGTTTGACGAATCTTTGCAAAATTTTCAAAACTAATGGGGCGCTCCGGTCATCTCTTGTCTTGAAAGTTCCGGGGTGATTCGTCAAGGGGGGGCTGAGAAAAAAGGGCGGTCCCAAAACGTGTTTTCTCCATGTTAATTTCCATAGGAAACTTTAGACACGGCTACAGCCCGAACTGCTGAACAGAATTACACCAAATTTGGCAAAAAGGTAGCTTTTGGTCCAGAAAGCAATGGTGTAAATCCGTTCAGTAGTTCCTGAGAAATCATATTTAAAAAAATATTAGTATCTGGTGAGTGCAGTGGATCCGCGAACCCTCCCGAGCACGAGGTTGACTCTGATTGGCTGCCAACACTTCAAACCAGAAAGTGTTGGCAGCCATCTTGTGATTTGGTTGAACCGAGTCACAAGCAAAAAGGTAAAAAAAACATTAAAAAACAAGAAAAGGGGGCAGGGTAGAAACACCCTGACTGTCTAGGCCTGGTCAGGGGGTTCCACAGGGACCCCCAGGGCCAAACAAAGTTCATTTTTTTATATTTTTGGCTGGATTCGTGCACGCGTAGGGTGTGCGAATCCTGCCGAAAATGCAAAACATCTTTTAAGCCCCCGTGTGGGCCAGGTCCCGGGGGCAATGCGTAATTATTATGTGGGGGCCCGCAGGAGCCCCTGCAGCCCTGGGGACCACCAACTCCCCAGGGCTTTGTTAATAATATGTGGGGGGGCATGTAGCCCCATCCACAGCCGTGGGGAACACACCTCCCCGGGGCTTTTTATAAAAAATGCGTGGGGGGGCTCCTGTCCCCCCACGGTGCCCCAGGGACTTCCCCAGGGCTTCCTTTATTATGGGTGAGGGGGCCTCACAGGCTCCCCCCAAGCCCCGGGGACCGCCACCACCCCGGGGCTTCAATTTTTAGAAATAAGTGTGGCGGGGGCTCCTGCCCCCCCACACTGCCCCGGGGACCCCCACCTCCCCGGGGATTTAAACTTGATGGGAGGGGGCTGTGTGGCCCTCCTCCAGGAGCCGTTCTTGGCCCTGGGGCAGGCTCTAGCAATGTCCCAGGGTGCCCACCCTGGGACATTGCAGTTTGCTATGGCAGGGCAGGAGCAGTGCTTCCGCCCTGTCATAGCAAACTTCTGCTTCGCTTTATGGAAGTGAGAGCAGAAAAACTGCTCTCGCTTCCATAAAGTGAAGCAGATTTGCTTTTGGGCAAAGGGAGCTGCATGTCAGCAGCTCCCTTTGCACAAAAGCAATGGTGGCTCCCACAGGAGGCGGGAAACCGGCAGGTACCGCGGGGGCATTGGGGCTCCCGCGGTCTCCACTAAGAGGTCAAGCCCCAGGGGATGGGGTCCCCGGGGCCTAAAATGGCGGGGGTAGGGGGGCCGTGCAGGCCCCCTACCCATTTTTTTTTTAAAGTATTGGCCATGCCCTGGGGGATGGGGTCCCCGGGGCTATATTGACCTCAGGAGGGGGGCTGCACGGCCCCCCTCCAAAACATTTTTTATAAAAAAAGTAGAGGACAGGCCCAGGGGGATGGGGTTCCCGGGCCAAAAATGGCCCTGGTAGGGGGGCTGCTCTGGCCCCCCATCTTTTTTTTTTTAAAGAATTGGGCAAGCCCCATGGGATGGGGTCCCCGGGGCCCAAAATGGCCCAGGAGGGGGGGCAAGTGGCCCCCTCTCCTTTATTTTCTTTTTAAAAAATGGCCGGGCCCTGGGGGAATGGGTCCCCGGGGCCGATATCGGGCAATGCAACTAGGAGGTATTCATAAATAAATTTATTTAGTGAAAGGAGTTGCGACCCCATCGCGGCTCTCAGTGTAACGTCACGGTGGATTCGCGGATCCACCTTAAATAAATAATTTGTTGTAGGACATTGAATTTGTGCTTTTTCTTTTTTGAAGTCGCGACAGGCTTGCAAATCCGGAAAATAATTAAAAAGAGTATGTATGTTAAAAAATAAATAAGAGTCACTGTTGGGTTATAGGTTGGCTCTAAAAAGAGCCGTTGTTTTTATTATAGCTCTGTTTGAGCTACATGTAAGTGCGGATGCACAGCTTGAGGTTGTTGAGAAAAACTCTGTTTCCTTCATCTGTAAAATGAACTCCATCACTTCTGTAGATGTCATGCATATCAAAACATAGATTGTTGTTATAGATGGAGCCCATCCTATGATCTCTGAGCAGAAACAGCTTTATTGACATGCTTCCTAGCTTTCTCAATCTGTGGACAGAATTGATTTGACCACTTCCATTTTTGTCTTTGGCATATATTAGAATATACAAAGACAGTTTGAGGTAAAAACAACATCAACTGTGCAAAGGTATCCTTCATTAGCATTTCCAGCCTAACCCCAGTCAATGTGCCTAGGTCATTGCCACCACAGTGCACAATCATGAGGTCAGGGGGTTGGAGATGCAAAAAGGTTTTAACCAAAGGCATCAATTGGTGCCACTTTAGTCCTCTCTGTGCAAACGATTTAATATCCACATTTTCCAAACCTAGGTCTTTGTCAATACCTCTGTGTTCAGCATAGCTTTTGCACCAGAAAACATAGATGTGCCCTACAATCCATACTGTAAGCATCTTGAAGGGATGTCTGGAAGGAATGAAAAGACGTCTGTAGCTCAGGTAGTCAGTTGGTAGAATGAGAGGTATCTAAAATGGTGGAGAAGATGCTGTTTTTGAAAAAGCCGATAAGTGATTGGCTGTTTATTAACTTTGTGCACTCAAAAATAGGATGCATGTTATTTTACTCAACAAGCATGTTTCCGATTGGTTACAGAAAAATGTTTGAATTAGGATAAGCTAATAATTTGCAAAAGTCAACCACACCTGCTATTTGCTTTAGTAAGCTAGTGTGCTGAACTTGAAAATATGGTGAACTTGCGACCTTCTGGTAGAGTTCAATGTTGCAAAAAGTATTACTATGGAAACTAGGATTAAGCAGAATGGGGGAAGGGTTGAAACTTAACTGTGGTTTTATAACATAAAATGCTAACTTATATATAAGTGATATGCTAATACAGTAAGTTTTCCCAAATAAGTACTATGTTTAGAAGTGGTGTGATATTAAAAAAATAATACTAGCATTATTGGAAATGGGTTTTTGAACTCCCGTAAGGGCTTGCGGCTCCACCGGGACGCTACAGTCCGGCACCGTAACATTTAGAAAGGGTTAATATGTCTAACCAATAGAAATGTGTTTCACAATTTGAAATAATGTAGGAAGCAATTTGATTTGTTACTTACATTTATTTGTGTGGAGAAAGAGAGGGAAAGGTTGCCATTACTGGTTTTACCTTGTTGAGAGTGCTGCATTACATTTATTGTGTGAGAAAGAAAATCTTTTATGAGTTTCTGATATTTCATATTCTGCAATACTATTACAGAGGTGAGTTACATATATGTAAGGTGTGTTATGTATTATGTAGTAGTGCTTCACTCTTTGTAGTGATATTTTTAGATTTGAAAAGCATTATTTTCAAAGTTTTGAAATTATTAGAGAAGTGTGATGTTTGAAATATATTACGAAATGTACAGATGTGTATTGTAGTTTGTTTTATTGTACTGAAATGATGATTGGAATAGTTTGTGCATAGCAATATGTGTACATTGGTAGATGGATTAGTGATTATGGTAGTTTGTATCAGTTTGTGGAAAGCTACAGTTGAAGTATGGAGCATAATTGTAGGTGTCTCTTTGAAACGGGAAGTTCCGTCTGTCAAGTTTTAAGTTCTGCATGGTCTTGTGACTGAGGTATATCTCTACTCGTATATGTAATCTCATACGTATTATGCATTTGAAGATGTTAGATGTATAAAACACAGGTATACATCTATTTGTATGTTTCTTTTATATATGATACCACTAGCAAAAGGGACAGAGACATGCATGCATGCTTTCAGGAATATGGTGAGACTTATAACAGCGACATATGGAGGGTTGCTTGTTTATATTTGGCTAGGACCAACACTCTGAGTAGTCGCTGAATAGTGAAGCTGCTAGAGAAAAGTGAGGTTTAAGACATGCTGGCAGAGCAATTAGTGATTAGGCTACTTTGTATGAGTCTGTGGAAAGGTACACTTCAAGTGCGCCATATAAATTTAGGTATCTGCTTGAAATGGGAAGTGCAGTCTGCCAAGTTGAAAGAACTGCATGGACTAGTGACTGAGATATGTCTGTACGTACACATTATTACATATTGAGCAATTAGAACAGTTATCTTTTTACGTAACAGAGACTGATTCAGCTGTGTGGTTAATACATGGGGTTATTTCACTGCCCATCTCACTTTTTCAGTTTATGCCCTGCATGAAACACTACCCAATTGGTAGGTATGAACCCCTTGGCAATAATTATATTCACGAATTATGGCCGCTACCGTTCACCTATAGATGTCAGTGCGCGGAAAGGGAAGTTTTGCTTACAGGGGAGGACTGCGATTCTACAGTAGGACATTCCCCAGTATGCAAACTAGTTAAGTTGCACAGGGCTTGTAACGTTTCAGCTCCTAATCTGGCTTGTTTTTTAAAAGGTATTCCGGTCCCAGCTATTATTCCCCGCTTACTTTGCTTTGTAATGGCAGTTATCTTATTTTGAATAACCACGACTGCTGTGGCTTACCGGCTGGTGTCCCATATATAGTAACTAATTGTCAACGAGTTACATGTTGCAGCAATGTCCTGTTTCCACCCCCACATGGGATTGTAGATAGTTCCATTTGGCCTTCAATTCCAACTTTGAAAACAGATTTCAACAAACTAGGCAGACTCAAAGTGCTATTGTTTCAACAAGAAGTCGCTCTCACATCGGCTCGAGAGACCTTCGAATTGCAGGCGGGGAGAACCGCCAGTGAGATAAACTCACTGCTAAACACGAATCTCCCACTCCATTTTGGAGAATTAATACATCAAATATTTAATACGTCTGACACGGAAGGCCTCGTTCACTTTTTTAAACCTGTGGGATCTGTCCTTGTTACTTCCTTTCAGACTTTTTTTGGAGTAATATCAGCCTTTATTCATTCCATTCTTTCCAGCGCCTTCGGAGGGTTTCCCCTGTTGCTCCTGTTGATTTGCGGCGTGCTGGTTCTTATACTGTTGCTTCACAATGGCTGCTTGATTTGTGGAACTGCCAGGCCTAGGTCCAGTTGCAGCTGTACCGTGATCGAATGTGGCAGCTTTTTGGTTCTATGTCGGTGACATCCTTTGCCATCGACTATTGGGTGACCTTCCGCAATGCCTACTTCACCTGTGTGCAACCTGTGTTCCATTGCCTCCGGTGCCCCTTTCAATGGGCCCTGGATGTCTGCCTCTCCAATACCACAGGAGCCACCCTGGATTATGATCTGCTAATGAGACCTTTAAGGCCCATGACCAGGAATGTGCCAGGGGTAGGCGACTGTTGTGCGATCCTTTGCTTGGACCAACAGCAGATTTGAGTCCCTGCTCCCGTGCGCAGTGCCTCATTACTCAGAGTTTCATCGAAGTTGACGCAGGTTGCCCTGAAATGCTCCTAAGAGCCTCTGGATATGAGGAGCATGTATTTTCATTTGATCTCATCAACTGGATGGTAAACCTTTTTGCAATGGAAGGGATAGACAACATTGTGGAGTTCATGGCATTCCGCTTTTCCCGCAACATTTTGGTCACTGACGACGGCATGTAAATGGATGGGTTTTTGAGCGCCCAATTGGCAAAATCCTGTCTTTCCAATCAATATACTCTTGAAATTAGAACATTTTTGGGGCCTTTTTGCCAATCTCAATTGGACTCTGACTAAGACGCTTTGCCTCTGCTTATCTCTGATTTCTGATTCCACATATGGCTAATGCCCTGGCCAAGGGTAGGGTGTCACGTGGCTCATAGGGACATTGTCGTTTTTCACTAAGTGAGCATGGGCACTTCGCAGCTTGCCTGCTGCTTTTGCGCACGTTACTACACATCTTTATTTTTGCAATATTTCAGTTACTGCTTTCACATGGGAACTCATCGCTGTGTTCGCTCTCTGCAAGTTCCTGGGATTTTGACTGAACATTATGTGCAAGGTCGAACAACAATGTCCCTTGTTATTTTGTTCTGGCCAGATCTTAGCCCTTAGAGAAAACATACCAATGCAGCTGTTGTCTGGACAGTGTTCTTGAGTTTTTTAGTAGGATACACGAAGAGGTGAGACACACTTGGAGAGGGAACTTTCCAGGGAGAAGAGCTATAATGTAGATATACTATCTATAGGCTAAGGTATGGGGTCTGCTTACAAAGCCCAGAGATCTTGTATTATATAATAATAATACTTCTTAGCAAGAGAAGGGAGGTTAGGCACCATAGTCTTTTTCTCCATTGTCTTTTTATGATGACATCTCCCTTCATGATGTATGGACTCGCTGCTATGCTGACTATATTTGTATTATGCATTTTCCTGCTTGTTGTGGCACGTATACTGCATGTTAGGGCACGTTAGTTAAAATAGATATTTTAAACTGTTTCGTGTCTCTGTCAGATCTTATTGTCGACAAGTACAACAGTGTGAGCAAAAGGGTGTGCCTTGTTACCGCGATTCCTGAGAGAACTGGGAGTGTTGTGTTCTGGGGTGTGTAATCATTTGTTTCTCTGGGAATTGTGTAGGAGAGCAAGTGAGACACCATAGCTAGTTGGTCCTGGGTTCGTGGGTACTGAGGTGGTAGGAAGACCCAGTCCCTATACACAAAGTTCCCATATTCCTACGCATAGTTCTGTGTTTGTGCAGAATCCCTGCAACAATGCTAGACTTATAAAACACAGGTATACATCTATTTGTATGTTTCTTTTATATTTGATGGCACTAGCAAAAGGCACAGACACATGTCTGCATGCTTTCAGGAATATGGTGAGAGTTACAACAGAGACATGCTAAGGGTTGCTGCTTTATATTTGGTTAGGCCCAACACTCTGAGTAGTCGCTGAATAGTGAAGCTGCAAGATAAAAGTAAGATTTAATAGATGCTGGTAGAGGGATTAGTGAGTAGGCTACTTTGTATGAGTCTGTGGAAAGATAGACTTCAAGTACGCCGTATAAATTGAAGTATCTGCTTGATATGGGAAGTGCAGTCTGTCAAGTTTAAAGGACTGCATGGCCTTGTGACAGAGGTATGTCTGTACTTGTACATGTATTTTCACACGTGTTATGCACCTGAAGATGCTAGACCTATAAAACACAGGTATACATCTACTTGTATGTTTCTTTTATTTTTGATGCCACTACCAAAAGGCACAGACGCATGCCTGCATGCTTTCAGGAATATGGTGAGACTTACAACAGTGATATGCGAAGGGTTGCTGCTTTATATTTGGCTAGTCCCAACTCTCTGAGTAGTCGCTGAATAGTGAAGCTGCAAGATAAACGTCAGGTTTAAGACATGGTGGCAGAGCTATTAGTGATTAAAGTACTTTGTATGAGTCTGTGGAAAGGTCTATTTGAGCTATGTCTTATAAATGTTGCTGTCTGCTTGAAATGGGAAATACAGTCTGTCAAGTTGAAAGGACTGCATGACTTGTGTCTGAGGTGTGTCTGTACTTGTACATGTATTTTCACACGTGTTATGCACCTGAAGATGCTAGACCTATAAAACACAGGTATACATCTACTTGTATGTTTCTTTTATTTTTGATGCCACTACCAAAAGGCACAGACGCATGCCTGCATGCTTTCAGGAACATGGTGAACCTTACACCAGAGGTATGCGAAGGGTTGCTGCTTTATATTTGGCTAGGCCCACACTCTGAGTAGTCACTGAATAGTGAAGCTGCAAGATAAAAGTGAGGTTTAAGACAAGCTGGCAGAGATATTAGTGATTAGGGTACTTCGTATGATTCTGTTGAAAGGTACACTTGAACTATGTCTTATAAATGTTGGTGTCTGCTTCCAATGGGAAGTGCAGTCTGACAAGGTGAAAGGACTGCATGGACTTGTGACTGAGGTGTGTCTGTACTTGTACATGTATTTTCACACGTGTTATGCACCTGAAGATGCTAGACCTATAAAACACAGGTATACATCTATTTGTATGTTTCTTTTATATTTGATGCCACTGGCAAAAAGCACAGACACATGCCTGCATGCTTTCAGGAATATGGTGAGACTTACAACAGTGACATGCGAAGGGTTGCTGCTTTATATTTGGCTAGGCCCACACTCTGAGCAGTCGCTGAATAGTGAAGCTGCAAGATAAAAGTCAGGTTTAAGACATGCTGGCAGAGGGATTAGTGATTAAGGTTCTTCATATGAGTCTGTGGAAAGGTACACTTGAACTATGTCTTATAAATGTTGGTGTCTGCTTGAAGTGGGAAGGGCAGTCTGTCAAGTTAAAAGGACTGCATGGACTTGTGACGGAGGTATGTCTGTACTTGTACATGTATTTTCACACGTGTTATGCACCTAAAGATGCTGGACCTAGAAAACACAGGTATACATCTATTTCTATGTTTCTTTTATGTTTGATGCCACTAGCAAAAGGCACAGACACATGAATGCATGTTTTCAAGATTATGGTGAGACTTACAACAGTGACATGCGAAGGGTTGCTGCTTTATATTTGGCTACGCCCAACACTCTGAGTAGTCGCTGAATAGTGAAGCTGCAAGATAAAAGTGAGGTTTAAGACATGCTGGCACAGGGATTAGTGATTAGGCTGCTTTGTATGAGTCTGTGGAAAGGTACACTTAAGGTACACCGTATAAATGTAGGTATCTGCTTAAAATGGGAAGTGCAGTCTGCCTAGTTGAAAGAAGTGCACAGACTTGTGACTGAGGTATTTCTGTATTTGTACATGTATTTTCACACTTGTTATGCACCTGAAGATGCTAGACCTATAAAACATAGGTATACATCTATTTGTTTGTTTCTTTTATGTATGATGCCACTAGCAAAAGACACAGACACATGCCTGTATGCTTTCAGGAATATGGTGAGACTTACAACAGAGATATGCAAAGAGTTGCTGCTTTATATTTGGCTACACCCAACACTCTGAGTAGTCGCTGAATAGTGAAGCTGCAAGATATAAGTGAGGTTTACGACTTGCTGGCAGAGGGATTAGTGATTAGGGTACTTTGTATGAGTCTGTGGAAAGGTACACTTGAACTATGTCTTATAAATGTTGGTGTCTGCTTGAAATGGGAAGTGCAGTCTGTCAAGTTGAAAGGACTGCATGGACTTGTGACGGATGTACGTCTGTACTTGTACATGTATTTTCACACGTGTTATGCACCTGAAGATGCTAGACCTATAAAACACAGGTGACATCTATTTGTATGTTTCTTTTATGTTTGATGCTACTAGCAAAAGGCACAGACACATGCATGCATACTTTCAGGAATATGGTAAGACTTACAACAGAGATATGCGAAGGGTTGCTTCTTTATATTTGGCTAGGAAGCAAAGGGAACTCCCATGTGTCTATGGGAAAAAAGTTTTGAAGCCCGTTGTTTTCCACAGTTGTTCTCCACTGGAGAAGGTGTAATATTTGATGAGCGAGCTGTACGGATTCCAGCTTCAGAATACCGCTCGACAAGATTGTACTCTGAAGATCCAAGATTTCGATAGTGCATTCCTTACATATTTCATCTTTTGTTTGAAAGTGATTTGTCTGCACATTCATATGCAGTGAATCACATATTAAAAACAGGAGTTCATCTTCCACATGTTTCTGCAAAAGAATTCATGGACAAAGTTCAACAAAGAGATGAAAATTTAGAATCACAGTTAATTAATTTGATGGCATGTCAACGTGGTAACAATGAATATTGGTTTCGTCGTCACGGTGAACTTAAATGTATGTTAAGAAACTTAGGTACACCTACATGGTTTGTAACACTTAGCTGTGCTGAATATGCGTGGGAATAATTACTTGAATTTCTACGAGAAGCAAATTCAAATGTAAAAAATATTGAATTGAAGACACCTGGAGAACTCTGTTCCTTACATCCTGTAAATGTCTGCAGGTATTTTAACCATAGGTTTCAAAGTATGATGCCATTTATCTGCAATAAAAATATTCCTCCTCTTGGAGAAGTTACTGATTTCTTTTGGCGAAAAGAGTACCAAGCCAGAGGTGCTCCTCATATACACATGCTATTATGGATAAAGAATGCTCCAAAATTTGGAACTGATACTGATGAAAGTGTTTTGTCTTTCATCGAACAGTATGTTACATGTGCCATTCCAAGAGAGGAGGAGAAAAAAGCTTGAGACAAGTTTTACGGTTTCAAAGTCATCGATCCAGAAAATACTGTCGACGAAAATACAAGTCTAAAGGGAAATTTTATACAAATTGTCTTTTGGATTTCCACGTCCAATAATTTCTAAAGGAAGAGTAAAAAGTTTTATGTCAGCAGTGAGGCATACAATAACTCAGAAATCTCCGAAGAATACATACAACTTAAAAAGAACCGAAGATTCAAAGTATATTAATGACTACAATCCAGTGATTTTGAAAATGTGGAATGCAAACATGGATATTCAATATGTTGCAGATAATACAATTGCTGTTGCTCGCTATGTTACATCATATATAACCAAATCTGAAAAGACAGAGATGAAAGAAATGTGGGAAGAAATTTCACAAGAGAAGAGTCTTAGCAAGAAATTGTACAGCTTTAGCTTGAAAATGCTTTCCCATCGAGAGATTGGATCCTATGAATGTTTGGATCGCTTGAGCTCTGCTAGTTTATATTGGGTAAGTTTAGGTCTTGCCTCCACACGAAATAGAGTATTGAAAACATTACAAGAAATCGAATACTTAGCACTGAATGAACCAGAAAGTACAGATATTGTTAAAACTAATATGTTGGATACATACTATCCCAAACGGAGTCCACATCTGGAAAACCTATGTCTGTATGAAATACTTCAACATTACAGCTTTAAAAGAAAAGTTACAGAAAATATAAAAAAAGAAAAATATGCAGTAATTGTATGTGACGGATGTTTAGTAAAACATGCCAAAGAAAATCTTATTAACCACAGAAAACTCAGTTGCGAAAGTCCAGATAAGAGGGAATTTTTCGATTTAGCACTTCTGCAACTGTTCAAGCCATGGCGTAGTGAAACTGAATTACTTGGAAATTTTGACTGCTATGAAGATTCTTTTAATGCAAGTAAAGATAGCATTCAATGCACAATTTTCCCTACATATCTACAAATGTTAAATGATGAGTTTGAACAAGAAAGTACTATTGCAGCTGAAATAGCTAGAGACAGTTCTCAAGATAGTCAAAGTTCTGGTCCACTAAGTCAAGATCCACTGGGACAACCAATTATCGAAAATGAAGCAGCAATAGCCATGAATGAGGTAGAAATTGTAATGCAACAAGCACAACGGGATATTATTCCGTTGGAAAAGTTAGAAGAACAACTAAATATTGAACAAAAAGAAATATATCTACAAGTGACACAAAAGATACAACATGGTTTGCTGCATGAAAAAAAAGAATGCCAATATTCATCATTTAAACCTATTCTAATGTACATCAGTGGTCAAGCTGGAACAGAAAAAAGTTTCTTAATTAAAGTTTTGACCAGTCATCTAAAGAAAACTACAGAATCACATTTATCTTGTGTTGTAACAGCTCCAACTGGATTAGCAGCACACAACATTAAAGGGATTACTTTACATAAATTACTTATGCTACCAGTTGAACATGATAATAAATTGGAATATCAGAAGCTGCCTGGAGAAGTTTGTTATGAAGTGTCAAGAGTACTGAAGAAAATGAAACTTTTAATCATTGATGAGGTGAGCATGGTCTCAAACTTAATGCTTGCCTTTGTACACATGAGAATGCAACAGATTTTAAAAACAGATTACGATGTTCTGTTTGGAGGAAAACATTTAATTGTATTCGGAGATCTACTACAACTAACTCCTGTAAAAGGACAACCTGTTTTTAAAATGCTTGTCCATGAAGACACTAGGAAATCTTTAGGAAGTATTGGAAATGTGAACATTTGGTCACATTTTGAATATAAAGAGCTTATTAAGAATATGCAACAAAAAAGTGATGAAGACTACGGAAATATTCTTCAAGACATAAGAATTGGCGTCTTGACGAAACATGGTAAACAAACTTTAGAAAGCCGGCCATTAAGGAACTTGTTTACAACTGGAAATACAGCAGCTGAAGTAATGTACAACATGCTTGGAGAAAAGCAGTCTATAGTTTGCCTAATGCCTACACTGCAAGAGTGTTCTACATTTAATCAAGAACTTTTGAAACTGGAAAAACAACAAATAGTGGAAATTGAAGCTACTAATAAAATTGAACACCAGGAAGTGACTATTCTTCTCACAGAAAAACTACAGGCTAAATTGCATTCTTTGGAAAAGTCTGTATCTAAAACTGCAGGCTTATAAAAGACTTTACATGTATGTATTAACTGTCTGGTAATTTTGAATGTAGAAGAAGGTTTAGTAAATGGAGCAATGGGAAAAGTTGTTGATTTTGTAAAATTTCAGAACCGAAATAGAATAGAATTTTTGATTATAAAATTCGATCAGATTAAAGAGGTAAGACAGATTGGGCATTGTGTTGTATGTTTTTTGCTTGTATAAGATTTGTATGTTCAGAGAAAACAGTTTCCTCTGTCTTTAGCATATGCAGTAACTATTCATAAATCTCAAGGTTAAAGTATAGACAGTGCTTTTGTAAATAATCAGAAGTACACTGTTCAAGGAGGGAATGGCAAACGTAGCATTATCTCGAGTAAGAACATTTTCTGGTTTGTATTTGATAGATTTTGATGAGAAAAAGGTTAGTGCTGATGCAAATTGTGTAAGGGAGTATAATAGTTTAAGAAGACTTTATACACCTGATTAAGGTGAATATCCCATATATGAGAAACGTGTAGTGTGTCCAAAACGGAAATATGTCAAACATTCAACTGAGGTTGAAAAAGAAAATAATTGAAGAGAAACTTGAAGGTGTAAAGAAAAAGAAAATGGAAACTATTGATGGCATTGTAGGATACCAGTTGGAAAATAGTTCAGGTATCAAATGTTCTACTAATGTTATTCTGAATGTTGTGTTTTATCTACAAGATCTTCATCATGAAATCATGGAAATCATGAAAAAAGATTCTGTTCTTTACTACATCATGTATTTCAACAGTTGGTAACTGACAGAAATAAAACCCATACTGCTTCTGGCATTCATCATCTTTTGGATATTTGTACTGGTTCATTGACATTTACTCTCAATATACAACAAGATGCACAAGAATTTCTAATGCTTATGCTTGGAGTATAAGAACATGAAGGAATACAGATTGAAATCTTATTTGGACTAAGTTACAGATGGGATCATAAATGTGAAGAGCGTTCATTTACTTCCACCACTGAGATACAAACAGAACGATTCATATACTTGACGATACCAGACTGCAAATGAGTACCTTTTAACAAATTGATTAAAACAGCCAATCAGGACATGAAATGTTCATATTGTAGATCAGAGATGTTGTCTACATTACATATAGAAAGATTTGGAAAATATCTCATTTTAATGCTACAACGTTGTAGAGCAAATGGAAGAAAACTGGAAACCAAAATTAAAAATTTTAATGAAAGTCAAATATTTATTTCAGGAAGAACTTATATAGCAGTGGCTATTATTTTCTGTGATGGACCTACTACAACATCTGGACACTATACTGTGTATTTAAAGTGTAATAAAGAATGGACACAATGCAATGATGCCCACTTGGAATTCAAACCTAGATTGCCTTATGAATTACCAAATTCATATTTGATATTTAAAGCCAAAGTTATGAATATATCATTCGGGAAGATGTGAACAGAAAGTAGACAGCACTGCAAACAATTAGTATTTATAATTACTGTTTGGAATATTATTTGCGCTAATTGATATTGCATTTGGAAAATTGTGTTTAAAAGCAAATAGTTTATATATTTGTTGTGTATATTGTACCAGATGTAAATGAGAGTCTACATTTTGGCAAATGTATTTGACATAAATAATAGAGTTAATGTAGATGAAGGAAGTAATTAACAAAGTGTACATAGAAAAACACATTGCTACACATATTGAAAATTATGCTCTACGCTGATTTAGTTTTTTTTTCTACAATCAATTTGATTGTTTTTTTTCCCGCTGTTCAATGATGATACTACATTGAAATCACTGTGTATGGTGAAGTTAAGTGGAATCTGAGAACAGCAAAAAAGAGAAACTGAAAATGTTATGTAATTCTACATTTATGTTCTTAAAAATATAATGTTATAATTTCTGTAATACATTACATTAAATAACAGTTTTTCTTCTTCTTGTTTATAGTAGCTACTGGTGAAGTTTGAAAACCGTTTTAATGCTGTTTATCTCAATACTACTCTAAAATACTTTTACTGAGTAATGTATCTAAATTACTTAAAAGGTAAGAATACATAAAATAATATGGATGATAACGTGAAAAAATGTTTAAAGTTCATTTATATGTTATTTGTTTCTAATATAAATAATGTTGATCCTTTACATTATTTGGAAACTATCATCATGCTGCTGATGTAATCAGCCAGGCAGTCATCCTTTCACACTAACACTACCTGTGCTGTCATCTATTCTCTCTAGCATAACTCTTGCACTAATAGGATAACCCAGTCATTATCCTTGAATTCTTCCTTTCACACAGGCACAACCCATGCACTCATCCAATCACCCAGGCACTACCCTGTACTCATACAATCACTCAGACACTACTCTTGCACTCAACCATTCCCTCAGGTACTACACATGCACTCATGTAATCACCCAGGGATTACTCTTGCAGTCATGATTTTACTCAGGCACTACCCATGCACTGATCTAAGCACCCAGGCATTACTCTTGCACTCATGAAGTCACTCAGGCACTACCTATACACACATCTAATCACTCAGGTACTGCTGTTGCAGTCATCCATTCATGCAGGCACTACCCATGCACTCATCGATTCAGTCAGGCACTCCCCATTCAGTCATTGAGGCACTACCCATGTATTCATGCAATCACCCAGACACTACCCATGCACTTATCCAATGAGTCAGACACTATCCTTGACTAATCCATTCACTCAGGCACTACCCATGCACTCATCCTTTCACTCAAGCACTATCCATACACTCATGCAATGATCCAGGCCTTAGGCTTGCACTCATACTTTCTCTCAGGTATTTCCCATACATTCATACAATCACCCAGGCACTAGCCCTGTACTCGTGTAATCACCCAGGCACTACTCTTGCTCTGAATTATTCACTCAGGCACTACCCATGCACTCATACAGTTAAGGAGGAACTACCTATACACACATCCAATCAATCAGGCATTACCTATGAAACTTACAATCACCCAGGCACTAGTCTTGCACTCAACCATTCACTCAGTCATTACCCATGCACTCAGCCATTCCCTCAAGGACTATCCATGCACTCATCCAATGACTCAGTCACTAGCCATGAACTCATCCAATGACCCAGGCATTACTCTTGCAGTCATCCTTTTACTGAGGCACCACCTATGCACTGATCTAAGCACCAAGTCATTACCCTTCCACTGTTAAAGTCACTCAGGCACTACCCATGCACTCATCCAATCACCCAGGCAGTACCCCTGCAGTTATGCAATCACTGAGGCACTGCACATGCAGCCATGCAATCACTCAGGCACTACTGTTGCACTCAAGTATTCACTCATGCACTACCCATGCACTAATCCATTCACTCAGGCACTACCTATGCACTCATCCAATGACCCAGGCATTAACCTTGCACTGATACTTTCACTCAGGTACTTGCCATACACTCATCCAATCACCCAGGCATATCCCTGCACTTATGCAATCAACTCTAACATTGATCATGCACACATTAATACAGGCAATCACTTTCACTACAAACAATTTTTCTATTTTTAACCAGTTTAGGTGGTTCCATTAGAATCTTGTTATTTTTTGGAAAATGTATATTTTGTTTGTATTTTCTGAATTTGTTTTATTTTTTTGAGTGTTTGTCATTTTTTTAAAACAAAAAATAAAAGTTAAAGAGTCCAACTCTGCTGTTTCTTTTCAACAAAGAAACACAAGCAGAAAAAAATAATAATAACATTTGTGAGCTCTGAGGAGAGTCTTGACAGCGTCTATGGAGAGCTCTCCAACACACAGAGTCGTCAAACATTTTCTGCAGTGGATGCCAGCATCCGCCAACTCCGGAGGTTGTGGTGTATTTAAAACAACCCCTGCAGATGTTCATGGTTGTGTTCCATCATCATTGTCTGCTTCTTCCCTTCTTCGGTGCTCCACCTCTCGTACAAGACGAACAGGGTGTATTGTATAAAGATGTTTTTTCATTGAAGAAGTACCACATGAGTGTTAGATCCCAAGCCTCATGCACAGTCAGTTGGTGCCCTTGAGATACTTTAGTGCCTGTTCTGCTGAAAGAAAGAGCTCTTTTACGAGAGCCCCTTACCTGCGGTGGGAGAGGTGGAAGTTATACACGCTCCCTTCACTTTAAATACAGGCCAACCGATGAAGTCATTGCTTGGCTTTCGGTTCCTGACCTGACTCCATGCCCCTTTCTTCCCGGCATCCTGACTACCACTTCGCAGCGTAGACGGCTTCCTGAGACTTCCTCGCTAGCGTTCGTGAATTGAAGGTTGCGACGCTTCCCGCTCTGCCTTGCTGGTTTCCTCTGAGCTGCTAATTTCTGACGTACCTGACTCGCGGCCGCGCTCACTTTTGTTTCCTCTCGCGGCCGCGTTCTCTCTTTCGTACTGCCCTTTCCGTGACCCTGGGTTTGCGAGGCCTCCTTGTCACTTCCCCCGGGGGCTCGCATTCCTCTACACGCTGCCTTTCCCAGCGTTACAACAAAACCAATGAAATTTACTCACGGCCGCGTTCTACATCCTTGACAATACGCGGCCGCTTTCATTCTCGATACTAATCTCCCTCCTAAAGATACATTGTATCCGACCACACGCGCGGTGCGCGTTTGACTATTCTTGTTTATTTTACACGTGCGGTGCGCGTTTGACATATCCAAGCTAATGGGTTCTGTCAACACTATTAATTCTTTTTATTTGACATTTCCTACACTCGAGAATAAGACTGTTTCCTAAGTCGCTCCCCAGACCTTATTGGTGTTTCTTCACGGTTGTCGACCACAGCGGCTGGTGCTAGTAAAGAGGCATTTACCGGCACGTATTTTCAGTAGTTTGGATCCCCTACAAAGCATCAAGAGATGTCCAGCCGGTAGGTGATTACTTTGTTTCTGTAGAACAGGCACTGAGTAGGATTCTGTATTCTTAGTGTTATCACTAGGGGGAGGGGTAGTTTTCTCATAGTTGTTTGTCTTCTTCTCCCTATAGGTTTCCACTCTTCCTGTTTCCTGTTATACCCTGACCCTGTGGGAATCGGCTGGGGGATTGAGATGTGATTACTTCTTGGCGTCTAAT
This sequence comes from Calotriton arnoldi, assembly GCA_963921515.1. Classification (NCBI taxonomy): domain Eukaryota; kingdom Metazoa; phylum Chordata; class Amphibia; order Caudata; family Salamandridae; genus Calotriton; species Calotriton arnoldi. The sequence continues at coordinate 314,048 of CAWUFW010000084.1, read as the reverse complement.
CCCCACATCTCCTTGGGCCAGTTTCCTAGTATGTGAGTTTTAGTATCTGCATATTGGCACTGTCTTAGGGAGTGTGGGGAACTCCTCTTCGTTCCTGTGGATTGAGCCTTGTACCAGGTTAGTGGCATCGGCAACAATGAGTACTTCTTTTCTGATCCTCTTGAGAGGACTTTGTGACAAATTGTACATGTCACCTTACGTGCGTTCACTTTCTTTTCACCTTCAGGCACAGTGAAGAAAGCCCACACAATGCTTTCCCTCCTCTTCTTCACTGGCTCCTCCACCTCTTCCATCTCCTCTTCCTGCTCTTCAGGGAACGCTGATGCCATTTTTTGGGGGGGAAAATGAAAAACACCCCAAAAAATACAAAATTAACAGAGCCTTACAAAACAGGTAGTCTTCAAGCCAGACATACCCAAAATGAAAGGACTGTAAGAGGTCTTGGTTCCACCCACCAACAAAATGAAAACCTCTTTAACCAACAAGAAGCTTTCTTTCTATGTGACATGAAGTCGCGTAGGGGTCGCGCACCCGTTGCGCTTACATTGCGCACCCGCCGCGCATACGTTGTGCACCCGTAAAATGTACTAAATGTAATATAAAACATGAAAATTACTATTAGGATATTGAGTTTCAAAGTATTTCAATGAAAAGTGTTTATGCAAAACAGATGTTTAAACTTGAAATATTACTATTTCATACTTTTGAAAATTACGACGGGAGTAGCGTCCCCTACGCGATCCCGGAAATACGTGACGGCAGAATTCGCGATCCCTAAGCGTCCGGTGGGCGATGGTGCAGCGTACATAAAAATGTGCTTTAAACATCTTAAAAATATTGCACAAGAACACTAATACTAATTTTTAGGATTGATTAATAAACCTCTTAGTTAAAAAAATATATTATTTCAGTGTAAGTATGTATTTTAGGGTTACATTTGTGTAACGGATTTGCGCACGCAATGCATAGATCCACGTCCGGTACGCGATTCCAATGCGTCCACAAAAATCAAATGATAACTTCTTTATTGCTTTTTTTATGTACTGAGTAATAAACTACTAAGTGAAAAAATATATATTAATTTGTTCTAATTTGTTTTTTAGAGTGATATTCGTATAACGGATCCGCACACCGACCCCATATGGGTACCGTACAATACGCAACCATTTTTTAAATTTTTACAATTTTTTTTTTATATATAGAAGATATTTATTATAAGAAAAGAACAAAACAAGTTTCATACTATTAAAAGCAATCATACAAAATTTAATATAGCAAAAAAACGTAAAAAAATATGCTAAACCTTATTTTTAATTTTTCTTTTTTGAATTCAAAATTCTGTTATATAATATCACACTGTACAAAATTACAAACAAGAAAACAATGTTAATTCAAATAAATAACACTATAAATCTATGATCAGCTATGTTATATATATTTTTAAAACTTTTTTAAAATACCTTAAAAACATAGGCAAAAATACTTACAAACATCTTTTCATAACTAAAATGGTTTAAAAAGCCTTAGAAGTTGATTGGAAAAAACATAGGTTTCAGGGACGTTATAGTTAGGAATTAGCATTTAAAAAACCTTAGAAATTCATTGAAAAAACCATAGGTTTCAGGGACGTTATAGTTAGGAATTAGCATTTAAAAAACCTTAGATATTCACTGAAAAAAACCACAGGTTTCAGGGATGTTATAATTAGGCGACATTCCACTCGTACTAAACCAGAGAAATTCAGCAGTTATAGTTAGCTGCGCTAACTATAACTCGCGCCCCCTCAATGCACTGCTGATGACGTCACATACTATATCACTCATGACATGGTCAGTGGCATCACTGATGACACCTCATATGACATCACTGATGACATCATCCACTTAATATCTGATGCACCTCCTCACACCCTAATATAACCTTTCATACACTCACTCTAAAATGCAGACTACCATTCTCAAAACCATAGACACACCAATACCAGTTAGTACATACTCACTCAATCATTCATAGGACTACACACATATCCACTCACCCATACAGTCACTCATACACGCAGTCACTCATCAATACAGCCACTGATATATTTATTTATTTTTATTTATTTTAGAGTCTTGTAAAGCGCCCGAATCACCCCGTAGAGGGTATCTCCGCGCTGCGGGAGTGCTATAGAGGGATGAGAGAAGGAGATCATAAAAGAGCGGTTTTCAGGAGCTTGCGAAATCGAAGATAGTCGGTACAATTCCGGAGGTGGATATATGCACTCATACACCCATACAGACACTCACACACTGCCACTCACCCATAGAGTTACTCACACACCTAGTCAGTCACCCAAAGAATCAATCACACTGTTATTTACTCATTATACAGTTATACACACACCACCTCTCTTATTCATACAGATACTAACACATACTTACTCTCTTATACAATCACTGACACATGCACACACTCATTCAGACAGCCAGTCTCACAATCACTCACTCTCACATACAGTATCTTATATACTCCAACACTCACATATACTGCCTTTCACATATGTAGTTACTCACACATATACCACTGAGATATCCATTCACTCACCAACACAGCCATACGCACACTCACTCACCCATACAGCCCCTCGCAGATGCACTCATGAACCCATACACCCAGTGAATCACCCACTCACACATCCATGCAGGGAGTTCTATACCTTCCACCCACCCACACAGACACTCAGGCATCCATAGAGGTATTCAAACAACCAATCATTAACTCATATAGACACTCATGTACCTACTCACCAACCCATGCAGCCACTTACACACCAACTGACAGACTGATACAGACATTCACACAGATTAGTCATTCACCCATGCATTCACTAAGACACATATAATCACTCACTTATACAGTCAGTTATGTACCTACTAAATCATCCATTCAGACACTCATACACCCACTCATTCTTCAATCCACCTTGGCGTATATATATATATATATATATATATATATATTTAACCTTCTTAAACTTTTTAGAAACACTCACACTCACAGGATGATGTCATCAGTGATGTCATCAGTGATGTCATTTGAGATGTCATCAGTGATGTAATATGTGACGTCATCAGCAGTGCATTGCTGGGGCGCAAGTTGTAGTTAGCGCAGCTAACTATAATGGCTGAATTTCTTTGGTTTTGTACGAGTGGAATGTCAGCCTAACTACAACGTCCCTGAAACCTGTGGTTTTTTCAGTGAATATCTAAGGTTTTTAAATGCTAATTCCTAACTATAACATCCCTGAAACCTATGGTTTTTTCAATGAATATATATATATATATATATATATATATATATATATATTTACACGTAATACTTACCTTTAATACTTACTAAAATACTTACATTTTAATGTAATTTGTTTTTTTACTATGATACGAGTATGCCTTTACCTTTAATGTATTTACAACGAAATTCAAACACGTTTTCACATAATAAACACTATTTTTGAAAACGGTTTCCTAAACTTATTTTGATAAAAAAAACATCCACTCTACAAAACCATATAAAATACGGCCATCCACCATTTTATCAATAGTAATACATCTGTCATATACAATCCAAGAGTGCCATCTACTGGCCTTATGAGGTAATTTTAAACTTAATAATATTATAGGTAGTTGTTAAGACTTGGTAGTTGTAAATGTATTCGTGGTTAAAAGACTCGTGATTCAGGTTCGGGTCATTGTTAAGGAGTCGTGGTTTAGGTCCTGCGTTGTCAATGAGTCGTAGTAAAAGGCTGTTTCCCCTAGAAAACTAGAGTATTCCCCTGTAAAATGTGAATTATGGCATATGCATGCCCTTCCCCTTTCATGCAGTTCAGCAAGGTGGCTTGCTGTGTAGTTTCTGATGGATACATCTACCTTTGGATTCTTCCCTATTTGAATATCCCCAATGTGCATCATTCCACCGAAACCTATCTCCACAGCTCTCCCACATCGATGAATACATCATAATACCAAGGCTCCGCATGCAACTTCTTATGGCTCTAATTACATCACAGGAAGTCCTAATTTTTTTGAGCCGTCGATGCGTAATGTTTTTTTTCTAGGCTCTCCATATTGTGGGAGATTTCTTCCTTTTCGGTAGGTGCAACGTTGTTGCAAGTGAAGATGTCTTCTCCGGAATTCGGGATTCAAGCCCTGCAGGGAATGCGGTGGTCAAACGTCCATCACAGACCCACAAGAAGACTGCCTTTGGTGTCTATCGTCTGATCATGATGAAGAAGTCTGCTCATCATGTCATTAGATGAAGCCGAAGGCTTTGCCATAGAAAGCTTCACCTTCCTTTCTTCTGCTTTTTAGCCTTTGACTGAGGCCTTTGACAACCTCTCTTTTAGAGTGTCCCCATACTTCGAGGTTGTCCAAACGAAAGCACAAGAAGAAGCGGTACCATGGTTCTCGATGTCACTCTTCCTCTCTTCCTTTCCAAGTATTTGGACCCAGGGACACCAACCTCAGCGAACCCTCCCTTGAAATGTCTTTGACTCAATCTCCAGGGATGCCTCTGGCGACGTCTCCGGCTCCGAGGTCAGCGACCCCGACTGAACAGCCACTGCCAGGAGTAAGATAGATCCAGTGGTCCCTCCACTGCATCCAGCACTAGTGCCGCCTATCCAGAAGCATGAGTACCTGGTGTTCCCGGCTCCTGGGTCTGACTCTTCCACCTTTTTAAAAGCTATGTTTAGTATTTTTGTGAGGACTGCATCTCCATCTGGTTTGCTGGCTGGCCCCATGGGTCCATATTCTTATTCCCTAGGAGGCTTTCTGGCACATTTCCATCAGGCCCTTTTTATGCCTTTCATGCCGATGACTGCGGTGACCTGGCCTCCACCGGCTCCGAGACAGCCGACGCTGTTGCCTGTGCAAGAAGGGCAAGAGTCTTTGACGCCAATTGATCCTTCATTAGTGCCGTGTTGCCTGGATCCAAATCCACCACCTCCACCGCCATCTGAACAGCAGCTGGCATCGTTGCCTAAGTCACCGGCATTGCCTCTTAGCCTCTCTACAAGATCTTATCGTCGGTGGCGCCCGAGACTTTTAGAAGAGAGGTATTTGGTTGAGAATCAGGACGTTGAAGAAGGCCTTGGATCTAGATTTTGTAGGACTGGAGGTGGCAAGTGACCTGGATACCTCTCCAGAGTGGGGAATTGTTATCTCTGAAAGGTACAGCGTGACCTGAGGTCACATCTTATCACACTGTGATTAGAAAGATGGCAGAGATGTTGGAGTTGCCTCTACATTCTGCGGAGTTAAAGTCCAACTTGTTGACTGAGGTGCTTCAGTCATCCATGTCATCATCCGAGTCAGTGTTACCTTTTAATGAGGCTCTTACTGAAAGCATTCTTGAAATATGGCAAAAGCCTATCTCTTTGGCAGTGTTGTCAAGGTCTGTTGCCGAGAGGTACAAGCCGGCTCCAGGGGATACAGCATTTTTGTCATCATACCTCACACCCCATGCCTGAAAGCTTGGTAGTGCAAGCTTCTTGTTCCACCAAACGGTTGTCCCGTTCTTTTCCGACAACTCCAGCAGACAGGGAGTCTAAAAGGATGGAGCAATCTGCCAAGAAGGTCTTCTCCTGTGGAAGTATGGCCCTTAAATTAATTCAGAGCTCTTGAATTATGCTGAAGCAGCTGCTTGCCAGGTGATGCAGTATGGTCTGGACACTGTTGACTCAGAGGAACCTATAGCACTTGCCACCATGGCCACAAGGAGACATGCCTGGTTGAGGGGGTCAGACTTCTTGCAAGATGTTATGGCAACACTAATGGATTTGCCCTTCAATGGAGCGTGGTTTTTTGGTGCCAAGGCGGATTCTGTGCTGCAAAGGTTCAAGGACTGTAAGGTGACTGCGAGGTCTGTGGGTCTTCAATCGCAACCTAAGGACTACCGGCAGTCTTGTATGTTTCAAGGTTTCAGGTGAAACCTGTCCTTCGAGGAAGAAGTTGGCAGCAACAGCAGCAAGCCTCAAATTCCCTTTATAAGAGGTACAGGGGAAGGGGCAGAGGTAGTCAGCATGAATCTGCCCATCAACCAGCCTCCTCCTTCTGTTCTTCCCCCCGGCCAATGTTGCAGGAAATCTGCTCTAGTTTTACCATCTTAGGCAACCCTTCCCCCCACTGGGCAAGCATGCTCTATTTTCTACCTCACTGGAGGTCTGTCAGTACAGACCTCTGGGGTTTAACCAGTGTAGAGAATGGTTATGCCCTACCCTTCCAGGAGTATCCCCCTCCTTTTCCCCCCCGACAAGGCCTTTGTTTGGAAGGGTACCTTCAGCTCCTCCAGCAGGAGGTGCAAACGCTACTTCAGAAGGATGCAATAGAGTTAGTTAGTTCCAGACCAGGAACGGAGTCAGGTGTAATTACCCCAATACTTTCTGATTCCAAAAAAGGATGGTCATTTACGGGCGATCCTCGACATTAGGATTTTGAACTTGTTCCTCAAGCAGGAAAAGTTCAAAATGCTGAACCTGGCACAGGAACTTCTTGTGCCGGAGAAGGAAGACTGGATGGTTTTGATTGAGTTGCAGGATGCGTATTTTCACATCCCTATTCTGAAATCGCATCAGAAGTATCTCCACTTTACGGTGGGATCTCAGCATTATCAGTTTGCCATCTTTCAGTTCATTCCTACTTCTGCACCTTGGGTGTTCACAAAGGTGATGGCACTAGTGACGGAACATCTCAGAAGGTCGGGGATACCAGTATTCCCGTATTTGGATGATTGGCTGATCAAAGCCAAGTCGCCAGAGATGTACTGTCAACTGCAAATGGCACGACACCAACTGTTATTAAAAATCCCAAGCTGAACAAGTGTACCCAAGTCTCACCCAGAACCCTCTCAGCGCACTTGTACATAGGGGCCGTACTGGACACTACACTGAATAGTGCCTTCCTGCCTTCTCAGTGGAATCAAAGTCTGAATGTCCTGAATCCTCTGTTTCAGAACAGAGCTTTAGTGCCAGTCCTGAAGGCCTTGTGCCTGCCTGATCTGTTAGCTTCCTGTGTTCTGCTGGTCAACCATGCATGCTGGCACATGAGGGCTCTACAATGGTGCCTTCGCAGACAGTGGTTTCAACACAACGGAGATCTCGAGGAGTTGGTCAAGATCTCCAGAGACACTGTGGTGGGTCTTCAATAATGGGGTGTGTCCAGCAATCTGTCTCAAGGGAAGATGTTTCACCCTCCTCCTCCGGTGGTCACAGCGATAATGGATGCCTCCACTCTAGGGTGGGAGCTCATCTGGAGGACAAAGGTCTATGGTCATCAGAGGAAAGGTTGTTGCATATCAATTTTCTGGAATTGCAGGCAATACATTTGGCTCTCAAGGCCTTCCTCCCTTCATGGTCAGTCATTTCAGGTCTTAACAGACAATACTACTGTGATGTGGTATATAAACAAACAGGGAGGAATAGGTTTGTATCTTCTCTGCAGAGAAGCTCTGCCGCTTTGGTCCTGAGCTTAGGTCCATCAGATTTGCATCATCGAACATCACTTGGCCGGAGATCAGAATGTACGTGCGGACAGTCTCAGTCTGCATTATTCAGCCGATCACGAGTGATGTCACCATCCGGAAGTGGTTCAGCACACTTTCAGGATGTGGTGGATTCCTCAGTTAGATCTGTTTGCCACTTACAAGAACGCGCACTGCTTGTCATTCTCCAGCCTCCAGTATACAATGCAGGGAGCATTGAGGGGGGACTCATTTTAATTGGACTGGGGCTACTAGCTGCTTTATGCGTTTTCCCCCATACCCTTGATTCCTCGGGTTCTAAGGAAAATTCAACAAGATGGACCCAAGTCATATTAATAGGCCCGGATTGGCCATGAAGGATGTGGAACACAGACCTTCTTTACCTCTCATTGTGCCCTCTGCTCCCTCTAAGGACTGACCTCCTCTAGCAGGGGCAGGTTCTACACCCCCACCTCCAGAGCCTGCACATTCATGCCTGGAGATTAAACAGGGCAACCTGAGTTCTTTCTCTCTCCCATCTGATATGTTGGAAGTTATTTTATTGGCCAGAAGACACTACTCCACGACAGTCTATGCTGGCAGGTGGGCGAAATTTGTGAAATGGGATTTCAAAGGGTCAATTGACTTATCTCCACAAAATTGGTCGGATGTTTTGAGTTTTGCACTTGCAACTGTGCAACCTCGCTGCGCCAGGAAAACAGTTAAAGGGTATCTGTCTGCCTTATCGGCATCCTTTGTTTGCCTGTCCATCCTTCTATTTTTAAGTCCCCTATAGTTAAGGGGCTTACTAATAAGTTTCCTCTCACTCCGTTTATCATGTCTCAGTGGAATCTTAATCTAGTGCTTACATTTCTTATGTGTTCTTTTGAACCCTTACTCAGTTGCCTGGTGAGGTTTCTTACTTTTAAAATTACATTTTTAGTGGCAATAACCTCTGCTAGAAGGGTGTGTGAGCTGCAGGGCCTTAGTACTAAGCCTCAGTACGAAGCCTCCATTAATGACCTTTCATGCAGACAAGTTGGTGCTTAGAATCATAGCTCCTTTCCTGCCAAAGGTGGTCACTCCATTTCACTTCGGATAATCTATTACTTTGTCTACTTGTTACCCTCCCCTGCATCCATTGAAGGAGGTGGAGAGACTACATCATTTGGAACCTGAGAGGGCTGTGAGTTTCTATATAGACAGCTGGTCGCTCAATTTGAACTCACAAGTTCTGTTTGTTGGATATGTGGGCAAGATGAGGGATAAAGCAGTACGCAAGAGGACTTTCTATCAGATGCACAGGATTACCCATCTGGACAGACTTCTAGCAGCAGATTCCTTACCTTTGAATTCCCCAGGTGTCAAGCTGGATCCTGAAACATTTGCGTGAGCAGTAACCCTGCGCACCATCAGGTGCCTCCATTCAGCTCCAGGTGACGTCATCAGAGTCGTTAGTGTTGGTTATGACGTTGAGGTCACTTATATAAGCACCACTCAGGCGCACGGATGTCAGTTATATTCTTTCCACGCCAGTTAAGCACTTATTTGGAGAAGAGCTACCCCCCGGTCTCTTTTTGACAGGTTTTTTTGAGTTTTTGTTGAACAAACTTTTTTCTGTGTGTCAAGGTATGTCTTCTGGAAGGACAGGGTTTAAACCGTGTGGCACCTGTCACCTCGCCATGTTGGTAACCGTCCCATACCCCGTCTGTCTCTGATATCTCGAGCACGACCACGACACGAAGTCGTGCTCAGACCATCGGGCTATGGCTCTGAAGGCCTTACGGGAGCAGGCATTGAAGCTCCTTGCGGCCTAGCAGTCGACACCGGCCAGCTAGACTCTGCGGAGATCCCGGTCCCATTCGAAGAAGAGGAGGTTGCGGATTTCTCCCGGAGCCCCAAGTCCTCTTGCTCCTACTCAAGGTCTTCAAGACACTCGGGGAAGAGGCACAAGAAGAGAAAGAAGTCCAAGCGGTATTCGCCTCAGCTGTCGCCTATCAACGAAGATGAACGAGGTAAGGAGCACCGACGCTCTAAGCACGGTTCTGTGGAGCCGGAGACAAGTTCGACTTCGCGCCTCCCCCCGTTTCCGGGAGATGGAGCAACCCCTGCTCAGATAAAAGAATTTTACGAGGCCATGCGCAACGTATTTGAGCAGGCCGAACTCTCTGGTGAGCCTGCAGGCCCCGCAAGGTCAGAGGGGGCCCCATCAGATTCTGCACCGTCAGCTCTGGCCACGGCGCCGGTGTGGCCTCATGGATCTCATTCTGGATCTGGATCAATGCCAGTCGTGCCAACGCGACCTTCCCCGGCATCGGACCTGAAGTCTGTACCTTTCGCGCTGAAGGCACTTGGTCCAAGCCTAGCACAGGGGCTCCTGTGAAGAAGACAATTGCACGCCACCATCACCCACGTCCAGGTGACCCAAGGTTCCTCAGCTAACACCCCACTCCTGAAAGCTTGGTGGTGCAGGCTTCAACATTCCATGGCACATTCCCTTCCACACCTCTGGATAGGAAATCCAAGAGGCTGGACACACTTGGAAAGAAGATGTTTTCTTCTACCAGCCTGGCATTGCTGTATACCGCATGCTTATTGGGCCATTTCTCCCACACCCTTTGGTAAACTGTTTTGCAAGTGCTGCCACAGGTCCCGAAGGAGGCCCGGGCTGTACTCTCCCAGGCGGTGAAGGACGGGAGAGATGCAGCAAAATTCACTGTTAGGTGTGGCCTAGACACGACTAACACGCTGGGCAGAGAGGTTTTGGCAACAGTGGCCTTACAGCACCACGGCTGGCTAACAACATCTTGCTTCTTGGGTAATGTCCAGGCTAATCTCATGGACATGCCCATTAATGGATCTTGTCTCCTTGGTGAGAGCGGACTCGGCCTTGGATCGTTTCAAGGATTCTCGTGCTATGGCCATGTCCTTGGGCCTCTCAGTAACACCTCGTGGCCAGTCTAGCTTTCACCCCTTTAGTGGTATGAGAAGGAGTTTTCAGCTGCATCAACCGTATCCCAGCCACCGTCCTGCGCAGACTCACCAAGTTGTGCGAGGACATGGACGAGGCTAATTCTGACCTCGGAATGGAAGCCAGAAGTTGTCTGCCACCCAGCCCTCGGCAGCTGCAGCCACAAAGCACTCCTAGTTGGAGTCTACAAGACCATTCCACTCCAGTGGGAAGAATACATCACCATCTCTGCCGCTGAAGGTCCATAACATCGGACAAATGGGTTTTGCAGATCATTCAGGATGGCTATTCTCTGCCTTTCCTTTCTTTTCCTTGTTCTATTCCTCCAATTTAAGCACAGCTGGTGGATTATCATCTAACTTTCTCTGAGAGGAAGTCACAGCTCTCCTGGCCAAGGGAGCTATAGAGAGGGTTCTGATTTCAGAAGTAGGCAGTGGTTGTTATTCCCGCTACTTTCTGATTCCTACACATTTTAGATCTTCAGACCGTAAATCTTTTCCTCAAAGAGGAGAAGTTCAAGATGCTCACGTTGGTCTAGGGCATACAAGACCTGAGCCAAATAGAGTGGATGGTAGCGTTGGACTTGCAGGATGCGTATTTTCACATCCCCATCCTGCCAGTCCACAGATGTTACCTGGGGTTCAAGGTAGGCCACAAGCACTTTCAGTTTACCGTGCTACCTTTTAACCTTACCAAACCCCTTGGGTGTTCACCAAGGTGATGGCGGTGGTCACATCTCATCTGCGCAGGTTAGGGTTTCAGTCCTCCCCTACCTCGACGACTGGCTGTTGAAAGCCTCCTCGCCCCAGGCTGTTGTCTCCCATCTCCAGACTACAGCAAACCTCCTGCATTTGCTGGGGTTCTCTATAAATGGGCTGAAGTCACACCTGACTCCTTCTCAGATGCCCTCTTTCATTGTAGCTGTTCTGGATGCAGTGCGGTTTCTGCCTATCCTCCCCAGCAGCATCTCCAGGATATTCAGTTTCTGGTACCAATGATTCGGACTCTATCCTCTATTTCAGTGAGACTCACTCTGAGGCTGCTGGGCATCATGGCCTGCTGCATCTTGTTAGTGAACCACGCCAGATGGTGGATGCAGTCTCTGCAGTGGGACTTAAAGTTTCAGTGGGCGCAGCATCAGGGGAATCTCTCTGACATGGTCCAGATCTCGGAGGGAACTACAAAAGACCTTTTAGGGTCAGAGGCATACCCCTCTCCCTTCCCCAACCAGATCTCACAGTAGTGACAGATGGCTGCCCCATCCCAGGAGTGATACATCTGGGAGAGATGGAGATCAGGGGACACTGGTTTCTGGCGGAGTCAGGACTCCACGTCAACTTGTTGGAGCTTCAGGTAATCCGACTAGCATTAAAAGCATTTCTTCCTTCTGTCAAGGCGAACTTAGTGCAGGTGTTCATGGACAACACCACGGCCATGTGGAACTGCAACAAGCAGGGGGGGTGGGACCTGGATCCTTTGTCAAGAGGCCCTGCATCTCTGGACATGGCTAGAAAAGCAAGGCATAACCCTGATGGTTCAACACCTAACAGGTTCTCTGAATGCCAGGGCAGGCAAACTTAGCCATTGATGCCTAGCGGAGCCAGAATGGCATCTCCAGATGGAGGTGGTGGAAGCTCTCTTTCAGCAGGGCGGAGAGCTTTGGTTAGAGCTGTTCACCTACGCTTTTTGTTGTGAGTGGCGCTCAGGCCTCCTGTACTCCTTTCTGCACATACCACTGCTGCCCAGTGTTCTCAAGAAGATCAAGAATGACAGGGCCCAAGTCATTCTTGTGGCTCCGGACTGGGCACAGAGAGTCTGGTATCCGGAGGTTCGATGCTCATTCGAAGAAGCTCTGATCAGGTTGCCCCTTCGGGAGGATCTTGTTTAGCAGCAGCAGGGGAGGGTCCTCCATCCTAACATGTCAACTCTCTGCCTTCATGCATGGAGATTGAGCTGTGACAGTTAAAAGCTTTTTACCTTCCTCCTGAAGTTTGTACAGTTATTCTGGTGGCAGGCATCCCTCCACCAGATATATGCCTGCCTTTGGCAAACATTAGTCAATAGGCCTTTCTGTACAATATTTTACACTCTTTCTGCCTCTTTATCTACTATCCTTTTTTTCATTCTTACCCTTACCCAACAGGGCTCTGCGTTGGGCACCCTCAAGGGTAATCTTTCTGCTCTGTCCACTTTCTTGCGGCTGCTGGACCAACCCTCCTTGTTTAAATTGCCAACTGTAAATAGCTTCTTAAAAGGGATTGTACATATGTTTTCACCCAAGCCCTATGTCATGTCACAGTGGGACATTAATTTGGTTCTCGCATTCCTTGTGTGCGCTCCTTTTGAGCCTTTGCATAATTGTCCCCTCCAGCTGCTTACCAACAAGACAGCCTTTCTGGTGGTGATAACATCTGCCCGAAGGGTGAGTGCGTTGCAGATATTGTCATGCAAGCCTCCCTATATGATGACCTTTTGGGATAAGGTGGTGTTTTGCACCCAGGCTTCATTCTTACCAAAAGTGGTGACCCTATTCCATCTGGGTCAATCAGTCATGCTGCCCACCTTTTTTGCTCCCCCACATCCCTCTAAGGAAGAGGAGCCTCTCCACCGTCTGGACCCAAAAGAGCATTGTCCTTCTACCTTTACCACACAAAAGAGTTCCAGGTGGATGACCAACTCTTTGTGGGTTACTTAGCAGATAAAAAAGGTCAAGCTGTGCAGAAATGGACTATTTCTCACTGGGTCATTCTCTCCATTAAGATGTGCTATGCCCTGGCTAGGAAACAGTTCCAGAGGGCTTCCGAGCTCATTACACCAGGGGAAAGGCTGCGACCACCAGCAGCGACTGGCACGGATCGGGGTGGCTGGGCGGGAGGGGTGGGTGGTGCATGGGGCGAGACGGGAAAAAAGGGTAAATAACACTTACCTCTTGCTGCATCTCTCCTCCTCGTCCCTACCTCCACCAGAACAGGAGGCACCCAGGCTTCCAGGCTCCCCTGAGCCAATCACAACACGCCAATGCACCGTGGTTCAGCGCTCAGGCGGGTACTGGGGTCCTGGGCATTTTCTCCACCCAGGCTGTAATGCAGCCTGGGTGGAGAATATGCTAAATGCGCATGAATGTTTGGCTGGTCCTAGATGGCCAGCCAAACATTCTTGTGCACTTTACAGAGTGCCCACCACTCCTCTCCTGCTCCGCGATCAGAGCATCCCTGCCCCGCCCCGCCAAGCTGCAGCAGTGCTGCTGCAGGAAAAAATGAAATGATAATAACATTGAGTTATATTCATTTTATTTTAATTGTATTTACACTGCTTAAAAGCAGTGGGGCGATGCTCCTCCACCTTAGCGGCGGAGCGCCTCTTGCGACCACAGCATTGGCTCGGGGTGTCTCAGTCCTGGACATCTGCAAGGCACAATGTGGGCATCTCTGCACACGTTTGCCAAGCACTATTGCCTTGTAAGTCAGGTCCGCAGTGACGTGCATTTCGCCCGTTCGGTCCTGCAGGAATTTTTAGTGTAGAAACTCTGTCCGCAGCCCACCACCAGGATGGTATTTCTTGGGTATCCATTCAAAGGTAAGGAATCTGCAGCTAGAAGTCTCTATCAGATGAACAAGTTACTTACCTTCGGTAACGCATTATTTGGTCGAGACAATAACTAGCTGCAGATTCCTTACAGACCCACCCATGCCTCCACACTCTGCGGACTCTTTTGATAGGGCTAAAGTTGCTCTCTTTTCAGGGCCCTAGTTGTGACACACACGTCAGTTAACTTCATGGCTCTACTCTTCTGGCGTGGAAAAAGTGAAAAAGAGCAGACGTCCGCGCGCCTGGGTGGAGCCTATATAGGTGACGTGACATCATATCCGGGGCGAACAACATTACGCAGAGCCAAATGGAGCCACCCGACGGTGCGCAGGGGTACTGATAATGCAAAAGTTTCCGATCCAGCCTGACGCCTGGGAAATTCAATGGTAAGGAATCTGCAGCTAGATATTGGCTCTACCAGATAATGCGTTACCGAAGGTAAGTAACTTGTTCTTCTGACTTGTGCAGGAAGACGTTTTTATACGTGGCTGAGTTGGACTACGTATTTTAAATAGTGACAACCAGTGTGGTGTTTCTGCTTGAAGCAGGGGTTTATGGTTGTTTAGATAACCTTGTGTTTCTTTACACATTTTTTCATGACCCTTAGTTCCAGTCAGTCAGGATTATAGGGGAATTTTGGGACAGCTATTCTGCAGAATTCTTTTCAGAGAAGTCTTATTCTTTAAAGTATATTCCATGATAAGTGGCTTCTTGATTGTTATTTACTGCTTGGTGCAGAAGTCGTCACTTCTCCTTCAGTGCTGTCGATGAGGGTTTTTCAGCTGTTTATTTGTGTTGGGTTGTTAATTGAGGCCCGGTATCCACGTCTTGCAGTTTGCTTTACTCTGAAGAAGAGCTCAAGCTCAAGAGTTGATGCCTTCATGGTATGCACCATACTGTATGCGGAGTATCTTTTGTATGCTATGGTGAGCATTTCTAAATATAAGTGTTGAGCTGGAATTGCTCAGCTTGTGCACTATTAGTCTCACATTTGAGTGTGCAGAGTTCTACTCTCTGTGTCGGGTAATTTCTCTGACGTATGATATCATATATTCGTAAAGTATGGTACCCCTTGTTAGGTACTTTTAAAATGTGTACCCCGTAGGAGTCTCGGGGTATATGATCTGCCTTTGGATGAGAGGATTATGTACAATGACCTTCTGAATAGTTTTGGTTAATATGATGAAGTGTCTCTTATACGTTTATATGGTATTTGTGTGACCTTATGCTTCATTTATGGGCATATATCAATAGACTGAGGTGCCGTTGATGGTATAGTATGGTACTGAGGGTGTCTATCCCAAAATTCCTTCTGGTGTTTTCACAGAAAGTAGCTAGTAGTCTACATTATTAATTTATGTGGCTTCGGCTTTTCCCCTGATACTTGCCTTAAGTTTAGGTGATAGAACATTATCAACCAAAAGCTTAAATCTATCATCTTGTGAGGTTTAAGACACTCGTGTTTTGCTCTTCAGGTTCTGTTTTATAGCCATTGCTGTTGATTGGCTCTTTTGCCCCATGCTCAAGGAACATGTACCATAAAAAATGTTTGTTTATTTTCCTGGGATTATGTCATGCTATTACAGGTCTCCAGGCAGACGTAGTTTCTCGGGCAATTCTATTCCTTCTATTATGAAGAATTCTTAATGCTTTTGACTCTTTTTGGAGGTTTTATAAGCTGTGCGTTATTACTAAAGGTTTTCTTCTTTTCTGAAGGACATTTCCCCTCAAGGGCCAACATACTTGAATACCTTCATAAACCAGAAAAGGTACACCTTTAGAGCAAGAGGTGTTGGCCTCATTGCTTCTACCTTTTGTGGAAGACTTTTATTCCTATCATACAGGATCGTTGCTCCTCTAGGGGTCAACTATTGATTATTTACCTGTCTCTAGTTGCTGGTAGTTGGGTTCACACTTTGATGTTTATTTTTTAGATTACATCTAGGGACCACACTTCGCAATTTGTATATCAGTTGGATTCTTTTACTATGGAATCCTTTAAAGTTTCTGGTTTCAGCATGGGGGACTTTTTCTAAATCGTCTGTAGATAGGTCTCTATTCATAAAAGTAAGGTAATGTACTAACCTTCAAGGTTTCTTTTCCATACTTAGTAAAAAAGTTGAATACGCTATTACCATTGCTTAATGGAGGTGTCTCAAGCTCTGAAGCTGTTGCTTTCCTAAGTGGTATGATCCCACTATAGTTCAATACTGTTACGTCAATATTGTCTGCAGATTATTTGGTTTTATTTTGGTATATTTAATTATTTTACTCCAATATTAAAAAAAAATCATATTTAAACACCTATGTCACTATATATATATATATATATGGGATAGCCTATAGGTATATGTATCATCTCTAGTTGTTTTTCCTATGGAAAGGCTACAATAGCAATTACTGGCATAGAAGCAGTCTTTGACTACTTTTTGGTAAGAACATTCATTGTGTTTTCTCCACAGGAGATGGATTTTTCTTTGCGTAATTTGCAGGGTAGTCCTGGCTACGGTGGGACTTTATATGGCATAAAGGTATTGCTCAGTGGCATGGCCTGCTGCTCTGTGTTCCACATATTCAAACACATGGTTCGGGCCTGGATATAAGACCAAATGTTTTATTTCACATTTGGCGATGTTGTCTTATTGTCAGGGATATGTTGTCCCCCACGCTTTTATTGTTTTTATGACTTTTGTTACTGTGGTTCTGTCCACAGTTATTGTGAGGTGAGAATGTATGGTTCTTATCCCGTTAGGGGTGTGAATAGTTTTATACACACATTGTTGGTTGGCTTCTGACACGGATTTGTCATACTAACATGGGTATTTTATTCCCATGGTTTAAATGTCTTGCAACTTTACTTACCTGTGGTTCTTTCCGCTGGTTTTTATGTGGTAGAGTAAATTATTGCTCACCTAAATTATTATGAATGCCTGGTCTTTTTGTCTTGTCTGGACCAGGTTTGTTATCATAAAGATTTTTCATGGTCTCAGTTCGCAGTCCCTCCTCCGGGGATGGTATGGCTTTGGCATTTGATTCTAAATTAAGGAATCTGCGGCTAGATCCTCTCTCTCCCAGATAATGTGTTACCGAAGGTAAGTAACTTGTGCATTAATACTAGGCCTGGGCAGTGAACTCTGCTCTGTTCACGGAGTTTGCAGTTTTCTGCACTTCGCACTCCGAGGAGCTCACGGAGTGCAGCAAACTCCGCTCTGTGTAGCTGGGCGGAGTTTTTCCCCCGCTCTGGGAGAATTTCTACCCAAGCGGCAGGAAGATCAGCGTGAACTGCAGTTCGCACCGTACTCCGCTGCTTGCGGAACTCCGCTGATTTTTTATGTCACTTCGCGGAGTTCCGCGTAGAAAAACTCTGAGAACTGTGCCCAGGCCTAATTAATACTCACACCTCCAATACAGCAACACCTTGTCAGTCCTCAAATTCTGAGCTTTGGTCTATGGGACTGGGTTATTACTTTAACTCTGGATAATTATTTATAGCTCCTCTTTTCAGAGCGTAAACCTTCCCTCTGCTACCAAAATCTGATAGAGCGCACAGCTAATTATTTTCAATTTAAATAAAGTATGGATTTACCAGCATCAGGACTGAAACCACCGCCGCTCGTTGTATTATATTGTGATGGACCTTCGCCATTGTTTTAGAGAAGATCAGGAACGCTACATCACATAAATTATAATCACAATCACTAATCTATTTTCAGTCAATAATTGAAGTTTGGTATGACTTAAAGGGTTTTATTAATCTGATCTTTTTAGTACTTCATCTTTATTAAGATCACAAGTTAATTTGTATTAATCTTAATTATCAAATATGAACAGAAATCAATAATCACTATTAGTCAATCAAGATCATAATTAATGCATTAAGCATGATCCATAAAGGAAAGAATCCCTATTCTACGAATATGGGAAAAGGTGTTAGTCAGAACCCATAAAGAGTTCTAGCTACAGAGAGTAAGAGAAAAAGCATAAAGCTTAGGTTATTTGAGCTGACTTCAATGCCAATCAAAGCAGAACTTCCCATAAAGAGATGCTCTGAGACTCTACTGAATTTCTTGAACCTAAGGTCTGGGTAATGGGTCTGGGTAAAAGCTTCTGGACAAGTGTCCAGAAAAGAGTGTGGTAAAGTGTCATGGTCATTGGTAAGTGCAAGAATTTCTCCTAGAAATGGTGGCAGTAGAAGGTACTGAGGGTGAGATGACTGATTTATGTGCTGTGCAAGATTAACACTTATTCCTAGAGAACTATATGATGAAAACATGAAATTAACTGTGATACTGCTTACTAAAGACATCAGACCAGGAGGATATGGGAGACAGCCTATCAAATTTCAAGGGTTTTTGGAGGAGCACAGGCTATAAATGAATGACACATTAGGGTAGAAATGTGTGTTTCTATCAAAAGTGATTGTATTATGAGCTAGTTTCCCAAGAGAGATTTGGGGTGGATCGCCAGGCCTTCTGTTTATTGAGGAATATCAGTGATGTGTAAGCGCCACTTAAGGAGGAGAAGAAAAAGTGAGCAACCTCAAAACAGAATTTCCAGAGGTGTTGGGTAAACAACTAGGGAACCTTAAATGGCATGCACACATAATATAATTAAAAGAGAAATCTCATCCAAAAATTAGCAAAGTTAGGAACATTTCAATAAAGATTAGGGAAGCTGTCAGTAAAGAGTTAAGAATGTTGGCTGACACAAAAAGCAATAATAGCCACAGAGTGGTTGTCTTCTGTGGTGGTAGCACAAAAACCATTGGAGAGGTAAGAATATGTATAGACTTGCATGAATGAAGTGTGTTGTACACAAATTCCCAATGTCTATAGTAATTGGAATGATGACAATGCTAAAGGGTGCCAAAGTATTTTCAGCACCAGATTCACCATCAGCATATCACCAAATACAATTACATGAGGAGTCCAGGGATTTATCAGTGCTTATTACACCTGATGACAATACCAATGCCGTTGGGTTGATTCAGGTACATCAGCTTTCAGAAAGCTATAAAAGGAATATTAGAAGACATAGAAGCAGTAAAGACATACCAGGATATTATAATAGTACTTGGCAGTAATAATAAAATAATATAATAAGTGAGTGAGTCAGGTGCTTCATAAGCTGAAACAAAATGATTTGGCGTTGATCATGGGCAAATCAAATTCCAAATGAGTGAGATTAATTAACTAGGACATAAAGTTGACAGGAGATGGGATCACACTAAAAGAACAACTGTTAGCAGACCATATCACAAATTGTCTTTCTTTCTTATTTTTTTTGTAGACTACTCAGTAGCTTTCGATGGGGTGCCACGTTGCAAGCTTTGGACCAAATTGCGCAACTGGCAAATTGCAGCAGGTCTCCTTAACGCCATCATTTCGCTGTATAGTAATACTTGGATTAAAGTCAAGTTAGTAGACAACACTACAACAAAAAAGTGCTTCACAAATCGAGGCCTAAAACAGGGATGAGTACTTGCCCCTACACTTTTTAACTTATATGCAGCAGATCTGGGCAAGATGCTTCATAATGCCAACCTTGCAATCCCTAAAATCGGAGCGAACAAATTGCAAGTATTACAGTACACAGACGATCTAGTGGTGATGGACCATACTAAAATTGGTCTACAAAGGGGTCTAAATGCCTTAAATACTTACAACGAGATAAATGAATTAACAATAAACTCTCATAAGACCAAAGTAATGATCTTCGGGCGCTGCGCAAAAAAAGCACTACTCAAATGGCATGTGGGTGAAGAGATAATTTCTGCTTTGAAATCCTATAATTACCTTGGGTGCTGGCTAAGCGACTCGGGTAAAGCAACTCTACATTCACATAAAATGAACTCCAAAGTACAGTCGACAATTTACGCTCTGTGCAAATTACATGAGAAAATGCAAAGTCCAACGACAGTCCCAATTAGAAAGGTACTACAATCCAAAATAAGGGCAATTGCGGGGTACGCACAGCAGGCATTTCCAGGCAAAATGGACATTATGCTAGAAAAAGCACAATGCCAGGCGTATAAACGCATATTCAAGCTACCAAAATACACTCGTAATAGCCTGATCCGCCTGGAGTTTGGTCTGGTGCAACAAAACAAAGAATGCCTGGGCATGCAGGCGAAATACTACTACCAAGTACTTAAAGCCCCCGCTGGAAGCTTGAAGAACATGCTAAAACCGATCTATGGAGGGACAATCAACCCATGGCAACTCTATATGCAGAAAGCAGTGGAAACACTGGACCTGGCGATACAGAACTGGGGTCAAGAGGACATAAACTACCTGGCCATCAAAAATGCAATCAACAAACAATGCTATCAACTGTCACGTAAAACTGACTTAGCACATTATGAAATGGGAGGAGGTCAACCTGGGCTGATTGCAACATACATGGAGCATAAAACTCATCCTTACCTTAGCCAAGCATTGGGGAGGAAGGCCCTAAAAAACATTCTGTGGGCCAGACTAGTGCCCCTCCCAATCAAAGAACTACATCCCGGGTGAAAATCCCTTGACCTTAAAATTAACTGCAGAATTTGCAATTTTAAAACAGAATCCCTGCCACATCTGATGTGCTGCCGCCCCGGCCTGTTACAGTCTCGTCAGAAGCTTCTAAAGCCAATGTGGCTATGCAAAGGAGTTCGGACAGTGAAAGAAGCAGCATTGGTTCTATTTTCCTGCACCTTACCGACAGACTTGGCTAGATTTGGGAGATACATGGACGAGCTGCGCACCAGACTTACTGAAGAAGAAGGTCCTGGCAACACCGGAGGAGTCTTGAACTGCATCAAGCCATCTCCTAGAAAATAGACCTGCCGCTGATTTGATTAAGGCAAATCTTAAAATGATACATCAAATTCTGTCGCAATGCTGTTTATATAACTCTTTTTCCTTTTAACATAAATAATATTTTACTCAGAATTGAAATTGGTTAGAATCTTACGTGATACTCTTTTTTTAATGTGAGATGCACTGTTAAGAATTTTAAGCAATCATGTTTTTATTTTTATTTCATTGATATAAGTAATACTGCAAATGGTCTTAAGTAACTGTGCAATAAACTTCTATTTCATTCAACTTATTTTTTTGGGCATGACTTGTTTCTTGGGAGACATGGCTAAATTTTATAGCATGTTTGTGCCAAATGTTATCAGCAAAATTAGGTGCATGAGAGTTATTTCAAAAGTTGAATTTAAGTTGGGTGAGTAATAGATTGTGATAAAAACTCGAAGAAATCTCACAATTTGCAAACTCACTCACTACTACTAAAATGTGAATTTATAACATACGCCAGTGCTAAAGGACTGGGGCCATCACTTACGCAAAGCCCAAACAAATGAGAGGATAATTGGCTCTTTTAAACATTTGGAAATCAATGTAGAGATGAATTACTCTAAAATAGAAATAGAAGCACAGACAGTCTGGCGGGCAGTGACAAAATTTAAAAAACAATTATAATGTCTTAAATGAACACATATAAAGCACTGGAGGATGTTTTCAAAATGAAAGGTATAGATTCAATCTCCAGCTGGATATGTAAATGTGTTGTAGCATTAAAGGACATTGACTTTGAAGAGGAATATATTGAGAGTGTTAATAAATATGCTTAGGGGTGTAGCATTAAAAAGATATTAACATACAGTACAGGTAGGAATTAAAAGTTGGAGAGAGCCCATTTAAATTAACTAGGCATGTAACACATTTTAAAATGAAATCAGTTTCATTAGTCTACCTAATAATTATCATAGCAAGATATTTAGCAATAACAGCACATTTTCTACAAGAGTTAAGGTTGCCTTTTGAAATTCCACATCAATTGCAAAGCCTCAAAAGTAGTGAATACGCTTACTAAGGATGCTAGATGACTTTAGTCCAGCCCAAGGGTATAAAGTTGGCTTGCAAGACTGCTAAACACCCTGGGCAATCACACAGCAAATCATCTCCTTGAAAGTAACTTAAAAAAGACAAAGGTTGTTACCTTTATGAGGAACAAGGCGAAGCCTGGCCTCTGGTACTTATACTCACTAGCATGTGAAAGTTCGAAGTACTTAAATAACATCAGAGTAAACATTGATTTCAGATGTTCCTTTGTGGCCCAAAAAGCGGGAATGAAAACCAAGGCGGCATCTTTACTGGCATTCTTTACACTACAAAAGGGATTGTGGGGCAAATCAATGGGCACTGCTGCAAGTGGTTAGCACCAAATCTCTGCCCCATCTCTCTTACAGGGGCGAACCCATGTGTGGCTGTGAATTGTGTACATCGGAGTCTCTGTGATGTTATTAGGAATCATACATTGACCATCAACTTCATCTTGTGTAACTGGTTCCATTTTCTGTGCAGGGTGAGGAGGGGATGTTTTTGCTCTTCACTTGTTTTCACTCCTCACCGAGCTGGAACATGTTGTGTGGGATGCGTGCTTTGTACCTTTCACAGGGCAGAGATTGTTGTTGCCAGAGAAATGTGCAGAAAGTACAGCTCTGTCTCAGAATCAAAATACAGGGGCCTGATCAGCTTCTGTCTTGACCCTGACACAAATCAGTACAGTCAGCTTGGTTTTCTTAACAGAAGAAAGGGGGTGAGGTTTCTAGAAACTTCTCCTCAGGTTGAGGAAAAAGGTATTAAAGGTGGAAAATCTTGGTGATAAATCAGAAGCTCGCCCATTGCCGTGGACGCACCATCACAGGGAAAATCTTCGGCAGTTCCAGATCGAGACTTCTGGCTGACCGTCAAGGGCTTCCCAGATAACCTGACCAGAATGATGAGTGAAACTCACTTGGTGAGGTGTTCTCTTTATTCATTTTATGTGCATATTTCCTGAGTTTCTTTGCTCCATGTACATATTTCATGTGTTTCCTTGCTTCCTGCAAACGTTATCCTTTTGGTTGATACTTGTGAATCTGCATTAACCAATATATGTTGCCTTCCTTTAAAAAGTGTTGAATTAATAAATGCACATGTTTAATTTTTTGTTTTTAATAGTTTATTTAAGAGTTCATTTTATTGTATTTTAAGAGAGTAAACAATCACAGAAATACAGAAACGAAGCCACACTGTTGCTCCTTACAAACATACTGGCAAGCTTTACCATTAACAGAATAATCTCGTGCAATGGTGTTACACAGAGCAAGGATTTGTGTCGGAACAGATTATCCATTTCCTGAGATTTCTTTTCGGTATGCCATAACATTGGTCCCCCCGAGAGATAAGTCAGGGTCCCACGCCAACCAAAGCAAGCAGAAAAAAGATATAGGAAAAAGGAAAAGACAGACCGGGTAGGAATGAGCCGGACAGGGGGGGGGAATTCCTCTCTTGTCCAATTGAAGATGAAGTGTTCTAGCTGCGACCAGATTGCCTACTAGCCACGGCGATGACGCTTAGAAAGCGCGCAGTGTCTAGGCCACCGCCATCGCATCGTCTCCGGCGCCAGGGGACAGGGAGTCTAGGTAACTCAGCAGTGGCGCCCATATGTCTTTGGGTTGAGACTGTGCAGGCATCAGTTCCCAGTAATCAGATAACTGATTATGGCAAAATGCTGCATCCTTGAGCCACTCTGCTGCCTTCAGACTGCTCCTGCGGCCCCAGCAACTAGCCACCCTTCTTTTGGCTAAGAGCAAGGGCATGGCTACTAGTTTCCTGCCCTCAGCAGCTACACTACGCACATACCCCAGCAGGGCCACCAGGGGGGAGCGTTCAATTATAGCATTCATCAACAGGGCCAGCACCTCAAAGATACGTTTCCAGTACCTTGCCACCGCAGGGCACTCCCAGACCAGGTGAATGAAGGAGGCCTCCGGGGCTCGGCAACGCACACATCTCACATCCTCACTCAGACCAGCTCTATGCAACCAGACGGGGGTCCTGTACAACCTATGAATAAATTTCAAATGAATCAGCCATAATCTATAGTTAAGCGTCATTTCTTTCAGCTGTGCGCAACAGTAAGCCCATGTGCCATCTTCAAGCGGACCCCCCAGAATCTTCTCCCACTTTCGCTGCACTGGGGAAATACATAACGGGGAGGTGTGCTGCATGCCCGTGTAGAGTCGGGTGATGAGCTTTCGTGGTGAGGGGTTCTTCAGGAAGTCCTCTAGCACCTGGAATGTTGGCGGTGCTATAGGGAAGGATTCATATAGTGCGCGCAACGCTGCTCTTAATTGGTAGTAAGTTAACCTGTCCAACATCCCTGTGTGCTTGTCGCCTAATGCCTCGTCGATGGTAGCAAACACCCCATTTCAGAACGCCTGCCCCATCGTGTTCAACTGAAGCCCTCGCAGTCGCCGAGCCACCCCTGCCTCAGCAGTAAACGGCAGCCCCGGGTGACTAATAAGTGGGATCGAGGGGGCAAATGTAGTCTCCAGTCGCGCTCTGCGTCTAAGCTCTCGCCTTGCCCACACCGTGCAACCTACTGTATCAACCTTGGCCCGGGGTCGCCCTTGGGACCCGAATAGGGCCATATGCAGGGGCACTGGGGCCGCCCTGTCACTTTCCGGGGCAGTGTGCGCCATGATGAGAGTCGGGAATACCCAGTGATAGGCAAATTGCGCCTGTGCACAGTTCTAGTACAGCTCCATGTCCGGGGCTGCCATCCCACCCTGGTCAAGCTGCAGCGTCAGGGGATCACTGACATAATATCGACAACAAAAATATCGAATATACAAAATATCGGCGTCATAATATCGACTACAATAATATCTACTACCAATACTTATTTATAAAAATACAAAAATATCGAGTACACAATATCGTATATAAAAAATATCGTACACCACAATATCGAAATGCAAAATATTGTTACATTAAATATCGTTTAAATTTAAATAACATACAATATAACAAAAATATCGAATACCAAAATATAGACATCAATATTATCGACTTTTTAAAAATATCGACTATAGAAAAACTGCTCAATTAAATATAACTTTAGCACCAAATATAAATTCACATTATAAAACAATATAAAACACTTAAACAACATAATAAAATCATTTGCAAACACATCAATATATAAAACTAAATTTTTTCTCTACAAACAATTACAGTAATAAAATAAAAGCTGTAAAATATATAATGCTTGCATCATTTCACATTAAAAACAATGTTTAAAATATTTTAAAAAAACAAAACGAAAAAATAATTACTTTCTACTAACAGTTTCTTAATTAGCGTTTCCCTTATATGGAAACAAACAGCCAAAACAATAAAAACAATTAACTTCAACCAATAAAATACTCACATTTTAAAATACACCAATAACATAAAGCAACCAATTAAATAAACACTATATAAACATTAAATATATACATCTCTTTTACACTTCTAACCTACAATAAAGAAGAAGATGAAACTCTGCCCAACTGTTTCCTGAAAGAAAACTTTCATTACTGAAGAAATCTTTAAAACTGCACTAAGTAAGTAAAACTGTATTTAAAATATAACAATACTACTACCCTTCAGCAATAATTATTTCTGAGACCTAATTTACTATTCTTTCATTCCTTACATTTATATCATCTCTACAGATATCTTACAAAGCCAGAAAAATATTTTCAAAATCCTCACCAATAAAAGAACAATAAATGTAAGTATATTATATTTTTGCCAAACCTACCTAAAAATATTTTTCAAACGTTATTCACTAATATATATTTTCTTTTTATCTATCTCCTCTGCAGCCAACAGCAAAAGCTTCCAAAATAATTCTACAACCACTAACCAACTAAATACAATTAAAAAGTAAGTATATAATTTTCAATTATTAAACAACGTTAAATACCCACCCAAATAACCCTTTTCCCCTAAAATCCCTATCATCTACAAACAATATAATCAAATTATTAATATGTTTGTTTTCTCTTCTCAACAGAAATTACATCAAGAAAATAGAAAATAAAGCTTGAAATCATTTCCTGGACAATTTTATTTACATCAAACTAAACATTGTAAGTATATTCACTGAAATGTAACTGTATTTAATAAACATGTGGTATTTATTATATTAAAAAAATTTTTTTAATTTTCCCTAGCATAAAACAAAACAACATGACTGAAGGTGCAGAATTTGTAATGTCACAAAAAATAAAATGCTATTATGTTATATGGGGTATGTGTATACACAGGAGAAACAAACTGGCCTTAAAGTGTTTTGGAAGTGTAGCAAATACTACTCTAACAAATGCTATGGAAGAGCTACTACTCATGAAACTACTGTTCTTTCTGTAAAAGAACATAATCACCCCCAAACATAACAGAGATTGAGGTTAGAGATGCTCTTGAAAGTATAAAAGAAGCAAGCACTAGTACTGATAAACCAACTACCCAAATACTAAAAGAGCAACTATTAAAAGTACCTCAACATGCATCAGGACAATTACCGTTCATAGCTTCTTTAAAAAGAACTATTGCAAGACAAAAAAAGCAACTACAAGTACTATACCTGCCCCTAAAACATTTGCAGAAGTAGTTATTCCACCAGAATTAAGCATTACTCACAGTAAAGAACCATTTATATTTTTTGATAACAAATGCCCTGATAAAAGAATAATTATGTTTGCTACTGCAAACAATTTACTTAAATTACAGCAATGTGACACCTGGATGATGGATGGAACTTTCAAAGTCTGTCCAAAACCATTTTACCAGCTGTACACAATGCATGGATTGTACCAACATTCAAATATTCCATTCATCTATGCCCTATTACCAAATAAACAGCAAACTACCTACATAGATATACTCACTAAAATAAAAGAAGAAAGCAATAATTATTTTCCTTCAAAAATAATTATTGATTTTGAAATAGCCATGATAAATGCCATACTGAAAAATTATCCACACACAGCAATCCAGGGTTGCTATTATCATTTTAACCAGAGTCTCTGGAGACATCTACAAAAATCAACCCTAAGGGGCCGATTCCGATCTCGGCCGGTAGGGCTCCGAATCGGATTCGGCTTAACTGGATCCGATTCGGAGCCCTATTTCCCGACCGATTCGTACGCGCATCCGGACGAGCGAGTACGATGCGAAACCGCTGACCGACTCGTTCGGGCGTCCCAACCGCTCCGACCGACTAGTTCACGGGTCGAACCGCACCGACCGACTCGCTCGGACACGACTCTCACCGCGCAATGGAGACGTTCCCCGGCCGGGTAAGTACGATGCGTGCCGCGAGCAGTCCGACCGACACGCGCCGTCCGGCTCGAAAGAGCAGTCGGAGCCATACTTCGGGGGTCCGTGTCGGACCCCCCCGTACGCGTAGCCGTGTGAGTCGCACACAGGGGGGACCCATGGGTCCCCCCTACCTGTGCGTGTACAGCGCGAGTCACTTCGCCGCGTACCCGCTGTAGGGGGCGCCCTTGTTCGCCTCGCACCCATTGAGGCAATGGGAGCCCGCGTACGCCTTGTACGACCGGCTCCCATTGACTTCAATGGGAGTCCGACCGACTCGAGTACGATAGCATACGGACGCATCGTACTCGTTCGGTCGGAAATCTCTCCGGGTCCAGCTCGGTCAGAGAGATTTCCGGCCCGAATCGGAATCGGCCCATAGTGTACAATATGCTACAGACAGTACTTTCGCCTACCAAATTAAAAAGCTAATAGCACTAGCATATGTACCTGTAACTGATGTAGCAGAGCACTACAATATTCTAATAGAGAGCCCCTATTACAAAAGGAACGAAGACAAAATAAGCCCACTACTAGACTACTTTGAGGACACCTGGGTGGGAAGACTGCATAGATCAGGGCATAGAAGGCAACCTAAATTCCACATTCCTTGGTGGAACGTGTACCTAAGTACCTTAAACAAAGAAGCTAAAACAAATAATAGTGTTGAAGGTTGGCATAATGCCTTCCAAGCAACAACAAGCAGAGGTAAACCTACCCTACAAAAACTACTACAATCTATACAAAAAGAACAAAGCTATCAAGAATTACGGATGGAACAATCTGTAACTCAAATATGTCCCAAATTAACTAAACAAACTAAAACAATGTTTGAGCTACTGCAAAGTCAGGTTACCCTATACCCATCAACAAGAGGCCTAGATTACCTATCCCTAATAGCCAAAAGCATATTATAAACTACAGTTCCACAGCTATTATACATTTTTTCGTTCACAAAACAAACACTTTACACACATATATTAATATTATATTTTCACAAATATTACTTATTTGTGATGTATATTTTTTTAAATAAAAAAAGATATATTTACAAATAAATAATATTTATCAAAATATACTATAACACACAATTAATTTTAACAACATTTCCCACCCAATTAATTTAAAAAAATAGACTTACGGTTTATGTAGCTGTAGAAGATGTATTCCAACAAGTAATAATCCTTACATCTATCTGTTAATCCATGTTAAAGTTTAAAAAAGCCCCCCAAAAAATGCAAAAATCCAACAGGTCCTATATAAATCCATCCTGGCGAAATCCAAATAACGGAAACCCTCAAAAACCCGAAAAAGATACAAAATTATAAAAATCGCTCCAGGAAATACCGAAAAATAAAAGAAACTGTGATAATAATATTAGTTTAACAAACTAATACACAGTTCTTTTTTTTTTTTAAACGCGTCTGTGTCTCCAACGTAAAGTCGATTAAAAGTAACCTGCAAAAACAGATTAAAAGCATACCCACCCACACAAATACACCCAAATACATTCATTCAATACAATAACATAAATTTATATCAACAAAACAACACATATTTAGTCATATTATCGTCTGTCTACACTACGCCTCACACACTAACTCACGACATCTCACTAAAATATTACTAACAAGTACAGCACACCAAAAACGCAACAACCTAACTATAAATACAATATATATATCCTAACTACACTAAAACATAAGTATTAAGTTAGAAAAATAATTAAAATTTCCCTTACCTTGCTCGACACGACGCAGCTTCCAACCGCGAGCTTCTCCGATCCTCAATGACCCAAAATAACAGTACGCGGTTACAAAATAGTCCCTGTAAACTAAAAATGGCTGCTTAAATAAATGTTTAAAAAAGGAATAATGTTAAAAAAAGCATTATAGCAAAGTATAAATTTCAGATATATTTTTCTTCTGTTGTACACATTTTTCTCTATATTTAAAAATTATTATATATTTTATTATACTTTGTAAAGTTATAATAATAATTAATATAAAAATATATTTATTATTATTATAATTGTATGTTTTTTTATAATTATATTAATTATAAAAATACATATTAATTATGTAGAAATGTTAAATAAAACTTACCTGTTTAAAAAAAAAAATCATGCAATACAACAATGTAAGAATTAATATTATTAATATTTTATATACTAATAATATTAATTAAAAATGTATTTACATGTAATAAAGTGCTAATTATTTGTAAATGATAAACAATATTCACTACAGCATTATAATGTTACAATATTAAATAATAAATAAACATACAATGCTTTACTTTGTGTATATATATGCCAAAAATGGTTATATAATTAGTATAAATATATTACAATGTTACAACTCTTGTAAAATAACATACCATTTTTTTTCCTTAAAAAATTCAATTAACTAATAAATGTATGTAAAATAATTTATGTTCCTTAAATAAAAATTGACATATTTTGTGTATTTTTAATAATTTCTATTCCATACTATAAATAAAAGATTTTTTTTTCTCTTTCTACCTACTTATACAAAAATAAAAGTTGTTTGAAAATAAAAAATGTCTAATTTTTTTCATATGTATATCTTATTATTAAATATTTTACTTAAATATATTAATTTGATAAATGTACCATTTTAATTAACTATAAATAATCATATTGGTTTTTTTACTAGTAAATTATAAACTATACATCAATTACACAATAAAAATTCATTATCACTGCACATAATAAAACACATTTATATTTCTTCACATATAAAAACACATACTGTAATTTTCCTACAACTCTTTATATAAAAAAAAATACACAGCAAATAACATATTTGTAATATAAATATTTTAGATAAATTATAAATAATTCTAAAAATATATTTGTACATAAACATACATCACTCACTATTCCCAATACATTTAAACAATATTCATTGAAGGTGGTAAACATAAACAATATATAATTTACTCTTCCCACTACACTTAGAATTAAGTAACAAAAATGCTAAACATTAACCATATATAATTTACTATTCCCAATCCAGTATGCATTAAATAATAAAAACTGCTGTACATTAAACAAATTTAAATTACTATTCCCACTCCACTCAGTATTAAGTCAGGGAAGGTGCTGGACACTAAGGGGCCGATTCCGATCTCGGCCGGTAGGGCTCCGAATCGGATTCGGCATTACGTGCGTCCGGGCGAGCGAGTACGATGCGAGCGCACGCGAAATCGCCGACCGACTCGTTCGCGGGACCCAACCGCTCCGACCGACTCGCTCGGATTCGACTCACACCGCGCAATGGAGACGTTCCCCGGCCGGGTAAGAACGATGCACGCCTCGAGCAGTCCGACCGACTCGCGTCGTCCGGCTCGAAAGAGCAGTCGGAGCCGTACTTTGGGGGTCCGTGTCAGACCCCCCTGTACGCCTAGCCGCGCGAGTCACACACAGGGGGGGACCCATGGGTCCCCCCTACCTGTGCATGTACGCCGCGACCCGCTTCGCCGCGAACCCGCTTTACGGGGCGCCCTTGTTCGCCTCGCACCCATTGAGTCAATGGGAGCCCGCGTAGGCGTTGTACGACCGGCTCCCATTGACTTCAATGGGAGTCTGACCGAGTCGAGTCCGATAGCATGCGAACGCATCGTACTCGTCCGGTCGGACTGCTAGGGTCCGATTCGGTCGAAAATCTCACCGGGTCCGGCTCGGTCGGTGAGATTTCCGGCCCGAATCGGAATCGGCCCCTAAACATATAACAATTACTATTCTCACTACAGTGAATATTAAATCATAGAAGGTGGTAGACATTAAACATATATAAATTACTATTCCCACTCCAGTCAGTATTAAGTCGGGGAAAGTGCTGTACATTAAACATATATAAATTACTATTCACACTACAGTCAGTATTAAGTCTAGGAAGGTGCTGGACATTAAACACATAAAAATTACTATTCCCACTCCAGTCAGTATTAAGTCAGGGAAGAGGCTTGACACTAAACATATAAAATTACTATTCCCACTCCAGTCAAAATTAAGTCAGGGAAGATGCTGGACATTAAACATATATAAATTACTATTCCCACTGCAGTCAGTATTAAGTCTGGGAAGGTGCTGGACATTAAACATATATAAATTACTATTCCCACTCCAGTCAGTATTAAGGGTGGGAAGGTGCTGGACATTAAACACATAAAAATTACTATTCCCACTCCAGTCAGTATTAAGTCAGGGAAGATGCTGGACACTAAACATATAAAATTACTATTCCCACTCCAATAAAAATTAAGTCAGGGAAGGTGCTGGACATTAAACATATATAAATTACTATTCCTACTCCAGTCAGTATTAGGTCTGAGAAGGTGCTGAAAATTAAACACATAAAAATTACTATTCCCACTCCAGTCAGTATTAAGTCAGGGAAGATGCTGCACACTAAGGGGCCGATTCCGATTCGGGCCGGAAATCTCTCCGACCGAGCCGGACCCGGAGAGAATTCCGACCGAATCGGACCCTAGCAGTCCGACCGGACGAGTACGATGCATTCGCATGCTATCGGACTCGATTCGGTCGGACTCCCATTGAAGTCAATGGGAGCCGGTCGTACGATGCGTACGCGGGCTCCCATTGACTCAATGGGTGCGAGGCGAACAAGTGCGCCCCCTACAGTGGGTACACGTCCATGCGCATCGCGGCATACATGCACAGGTAGGGGGGACCCATGGCTCCCCCCTGTGTGCGACTCGCGCACCTACGCGTTTAGGGGGGTCCGACGCGGACCCCCAAAGTCCGGCTCCGACAGCTCTTTTGAGCCGGACGGCGCGAGTCGGTCGGACTCCTTGCGGCGCGCATCGTACTTACCCGGCCGGGAAATGTCTCCATAGCGCGGTGCGAGTTGTGTCCGTGCGAGTCGGTCGGAGCGTGTTGAAGCCGCGTACGAGTCGGTCGGCGATTTCGCGGGCGCATGCATCGTACTCGCTCGGCCGGACCCGCGTACGATTCGGTCGGGAAACAGGGCTCCGAATCGGATCCGGTAAATCCGAATCCGATTCGGAGCCCTACCGGCCGAGATCGGAATCGGCCCCTAAACATATAAAATTACTATACTATTCCCACTCCAGTTAAAATATAGGGGCCGATTCCGATCTCGGCCGGTAGGGCTCCGAATCGGATTCGGATTTACCGGATCCGATTCGGAGCCCTGTTTCCCGACCGAATCGTACGCGGGTCCGGCCGAGCGAGTACGATGCATGCTCCTGCGAAATCGCCGACCGACTCGTATGCGGCTTCAACACGCTCCGACCGACTCGCACGGACACGACTCGCACCGCGCTATGGCGACGTTTCCCGGCCGGGTAAGTACAATGCGCGCCGCAAGCAGTCCGACCGACTCGCGCCGTCCGGCTCGAAAGAGCTGTCGGAGCCGGACTTTGGGGTCCGCGTCGGACCCCTGTACGCGTAGGCGTGCGAGTCGCACACAGGGGGACCCATGGGTCCCCCTACCTGTGCATGTACGCCGCGATGGGCATGGACGCGTACCCACCGTAGGGGCGCCCTTGTTCGCCTCGCACTCCATTGAGTCAATGGGAGCCCGCGTACGCGTCGCATCTGGCGGCTCCCATTCACTTCAATGGGAGTCCGACCGAATCGAGTCCGATAGCATGCGAATGCATCGTACTCGTCCGGTCGGACTGCTAGGGTCCGATTCGGTCGGAATTCTCTCCGGGTCCGGCTCGGTCGGAGAGATTTCCGGCCGGAATCGGAATCGGCCCCTAAGTCAGGGAAGGTGCTGGACATTAAACATATATAAATTACTATTCCCACTCCAGTCAGTATTAACTCAGGGAAGGTGCCGGACATTAAACATATATAAATTACTATTCCCACTCCAGTCAGTATTAAGTCTGGGAAGGTGCTGGACATTAAACATATATAAATTACTATTCCCACTCCAGTCAGTATTAAGTCAGGGAAAAGGCTGGACATTAAACACATAAAAATTATTATTCCCACTCTAGTCAGTATTAAGGGGTCTATTAGGATGTCTGGTGGAGGCACGACCGCGGTGGCGGCGGTGCGGAAAAATGCCTTTTTCCGCACGCCAGCAGCGGTCTTCACGGCCGCCATATTAGGATGGGAAAACATAGGCATTTACCGTCCGCCGCGGTGTGACGCCGACCGCCATCGAACAGCGCCCGCCACCGCGGCGGAGTGAGCCAATCACCACACACCGCCGTGCGAAATGACGTCCCGTATGCCGAAGATATCACGATGCCGGAAACAGGGCAGCGCACCGCGACGGAGAAACCGCACAGCGAAAGACGGCGGAGACATCACAGCGGAGACAGAAAAGAAACACCCGGGACACACCGCGATGGATCCCGCAGTACACGCCTTCCCGGTGCTGTACATGATCCACCACCTGCAAGTTATCCACCGCCACGGACGCCTCCGCAGGTACGTACAGACACAACAGTGCAAGTAACACAATACACAGCTCCAGGGGGGGAAAACATCGCATGGGAACACCACACACCCCTGTGGGGACAGGCACACAGCCATCACTGCACACACACATGTCCCACCTGTCACAAAAACATCGCGCCACATACTGCCCACCCATGTACCGCATTCATGAACAAATGTCCCGGTCACGTCACCGCCGCGGTCAGTGTGCATGAAACCATGCACACAACGCAGAGCACAGGGCCAGCGCATGCCAAGGGCACCGTACAAATTGCACAGAGCCACAACTCCATCCACAACACACCAGCTACCTCCCTGAAGGGACACAACATGTGCCTCACAAGTGCCACCCTTGCACAACAACCACACAACTACAGTCACACCATGCCCCACGTCCCAACAACTGCATATACAGCCACAGCAGGACCCTTTGCAAAGGAACACATAGCACAGAAGCCCAGGCCCCAGCCAACACACACACCACAACAACATCACACACAAGCCAAGAACACTGAGGCCAGGCACAAAATGTACACACACACAGATGAGGACCAAACACTTCACTGCACACACTACCTGACAAGTCACACACACACACACCACCCTGACTCACAGCTACATACACACACCACATGCCAGCAGTAATGGAGGACAACATATAGGAAAGCCAAAGTGAGGTGCCCACAAATGGAAGGGCAGTGACACAACCATCAAGCATGTGTGATGCACATGCAAGACAAGACACATGTGAGAACACACACAGCCCATCACAGCACACATGGCTGACACAGTCAGTCAACACAAACCACGGTCACCCCAATGCAACAACTCCTGGAGACAGCAAGGACACCCATGTATAGGCACAGGGATGTAAGGAAGGCCCTGAACTCAAACACTGACCAGCCACACATAGGCATCCAAATACTGGACAAGACAATGTCTGCTGCACAACACACAGGGCCCAGTGACACACTACATGACAGCCAAGCACAAGTAGGATATGTCACACATACCTCCTCCCACAACAGCAACACACAATACTGCCATGTTCACAAAACACAACCACAGGGCTAAACAAGTACACATACAGGCACACCACTCCAGGGTCACACATGGCAGTAGTTGACAATGCATGTGCACACACATCCACAGTCACAACAAAGTCACCCCCTTCACACCATACA
Source organism: Calotriton arnoldi (assembly GCA_963921515.1). Lineage (NCBI taxonomy): Eukaryota > Metazoa > Chordata > Amphibia > Caudata > Salamandridae > Calotriton > Calotriton arnoldi. The sequence goes on along the minus strand of CAWUFW010000084.1, from coordinate 279,158 downwards.
CTTCTCCACCACCCAAGTGCACACATTGGAAGTAAGCCATGGGACCTGGATAACTCATCACCACAAGATGTCCATACACCGACACTGATTGGCACACAGAAAGGAAGCTCACACAGACCCCATGACCCTGGCCTGCCTGCCTGTAAGCCTGTGCCCAAACTCCCACCCTGTGCTGCCATTGCCCACAAACCTGACATGTGTCCACCATAGATAACATGAGCCAAGAAGGAAGATGACTACAAGATTTCATTGCCAACCACCTGCACTGCACCCATAAGTATCACAGTCATGTAGAAATGAAGTGCCTCCCACCCCTGCAAAAAAATGAAATGTGACACAACCCATTGGCAATGTCGAAGTGGCATACTGAGCCTGTGACACAGTAAACCATGCACACACAGAAACAACTTTATTCAGGAAGGACACTGACACAACTCACTGCAGGACCAACTGTGTTTATTCACAATTTGCATATAGAGCCAACATATTTGGGCAACAGCAAAGCCAGTGGGCATTTCAATATGCACAGTATTTACATGAAAAGCTGCACAGGCAGTGGGCAAACAGCAGTGAACAACAAGGCCAGTGGCCAGGACACAGTGCAGGTGAGGTACATGAGATCCTGCACAGGCAGAGGGCAAACAGCAGTGAACAACAAGGCCAGTGGCCAGGACACAGTGCAGTTGAGGTACATGAGATCCTGCACAGGCAAGGGGCAAACAGCAGTGAACAGCAAGGCCAGTGGCCAGTCCAATGTGCAGATTAAGTCCATGAGAAGCTGCACAGGCAGGGGGCACACAGCAGTGAACAGCAAGGCCAGTGGCCAGTCCAATGTGCAGAGTGAGTCCATGAGAAGCTGCACAGGCAGGGGGCACACAGCAGTGAACAGCAAGGCCAGTGGCCAGTCCAATGTGCAGAGTGAGTCCATGAGAAGCTGCACAGGCAGGGGGCACACAGCAGTGAACAGCAAGACCAGTGGGCAGGACACAGTGCAGGTGAGGCACATGAGAAGCTGCACAGGCAGGGGGCACACAGCAGTGAACAGCAAGGCCAGTGGGCAGGACAAAGTGCAGAGTGAGTCCATGAGAAGCTGCACAGGCAGGGGGCACACAGCAGTGAACAGCAAGGCCAGTGGCCAGTCCAATGTGCAGAGTGAGTCCATGAGAAGCTGCACAGGCAGGGGGCACACAGCAGTGAACAGCAAGGCCAGTGGCCAGTCCAATGTGCAGAGTGAGTCCATGAGAAGCTGCACAGGCAGGGGGCACACAGCAGTGAACAACAAGGCCAGTGGCCAGGACACAGTGCAGGTGAGGCACATGAGAAGCTGCACAGGCAGGGGGCACACAGCAGTGAACAGCAAGGCCAGTGGCCAGGACACAGTGCAGGTGAGGCACATGAGAAGCTACACAGGCAGGGGGCACACAGCAGTGAACAGCAAGGCCAGTGGCCAGGACACAGTGCAGGTGAGGCACATGAGAAGCTGCACAGGCAGGGGGCACACAGCAGTGAACAGCAAGGCCAGTGGCCAGGACACAGTGCAGGTGAGGCACATGAGAAGCTGCACAGGCAGGGGGCACACAGCAGTGAACAGCAAGGCCAGTGGGCAGGACAAAGTGCAGAGTGAGTCCATGAGAAGCTGCACAGGCAGGGGGCACACAGCAGTGAAACACAAGGCAAGTACAATGTGCAGAGTAGTTACATCAGAAGCTACACAGGGAATGTATGCAACTCTACCATGCCATGCCCAGCAACAGAGTAATGGGCCTGACAATGGGCATCACATGCACCCCTGTGGACAGACAGGTGTGTGAGGGTGACCACCACTCAGATGGGGCTGTCTGTCAGACTTGGAGCTGACTGTGTGTTGGGGTCTGTTGGCGGACTACCCTGGGCAGTGGGAGTAACAACTGTGGAAGAGCCAACTGTACATGTGGTAGCTGGGGGCTGCTTGGACCAGGTGGGGTGGTGGCCCGGGGAGGTGGACTCATGCCCTGGTGAGACACAGTGTGTGCCGGAGATTGTGGAGGGGTGCCTCTCCACTTCTTGGGGATCCTGAAAGGCTTCCCTGTCTGGGGATTGAGGGGAACTGGGGCAGACACAACAGGTGACCCCAACACCAAAGCTGATTCTGGTGTGGATGGTGACCCCCCTCTGGGGACATGCTGGAACCCGCTGTGCGCTTGCCTGGTGTTTGCCGCCACCCTGCCTCCCTCTGTCCACCAGCTTTGCCCCCTACAGTGTCCTCCCGTGCTGGCTTCACAGGGCTTGGGATGGGAGTGGAGGTCAAGGATGGATTATCCATGGGGCCCTCATCCTGTGTAATGTTTGCAGGCAACACCTTCTCAGTGTGTGTGGAAACTGTCTTTTGCCTCTGCGAGACGTCTTTGGGACAGGGAGTCTTTGGCAGGGGAGGAAGGTGAGGCCTGTGACCCTGATGCTTTTTTCTTTGCTTTGTGGCCCTTGCTGTCGCCTGATGGGCTTTTCTCTCTGCGCTCTGGGGTGGCCTTACTCTTATGTGGGGATGGTGTCTCTGCCCTAGTACGCTTGGGTTGCTGCTGCTCCTGTGTGCTGCGGGTTCTGTATCGGGACTTTGGGGTCCGTTGGGCATTGTCACTGTCGTCAGAGGTGCACAGTGACACGGGGCCGGACCGAGTGCTGGGACCCGCTCCCTGACTATGTGCCTGTTGCAGGGCTGCTGTCACAGTTGATGACAAGGACTGCACAGTCCGGTGTAGCCCACCTACGTAGGAATGTAAGCCCTCCATGAAAGCTATAACCTGCCCCAACTTTTTGTCGTGCTCTTGGAAGGCATTGAGAAGTGCTGTCTGCCCCACACACAGCTGGCGCAATAGCTCGATTGCTTCTGCACTGAGGGCAGCAGGGCTGACATGGGCTGGGGCAGCTGTGCCTGGGGTGAAGGTGACTCTTCCCTTCCTACTCGTGCGGACACGTGCAGCACCAGTGGAGGTTGAAGGGAGGCTGGGCACTGGACACTGTGTGGCGGAAGAGGAGGCAGAGTCCCCGTTCCCTGTACCCCCAACATGGATGTGTCACCGCTGGCGTCAGATGAGGTAGAGCTTTGTGTCTCCAGCTGTGAATCCTCTAGCAGACTCCTGTCCCCCTCCTCGGCGCTGGTCACATCTGTGTCAGTCAGCTCCGGTGCGGCTGTTGCAGTGGAAGCCTCACCACTGGTGTCCGTCCCCTCTCCCTCTGCACATACGGGAGCTGCTGCATAGGAGAGAGAAGTACTGTGAGATGAGTGGCATCAACAGAACTAACACGTGCCAATACATCTGCATCCTAGGAAGAGGTGTGCAGCACATTGCATGCCACCCTGTGCACACATATATCTTGACACCCAAAATTTCTACACAACGGTGCATGTCCGCCACACGTCCTGCCATAAGTGCCCCAGGTGATTCACACAGCACACCATCCTGCAGTTGGCTCACATCAGACACAGCCCCAAAATGGCCTGTGCACACACACTGTCCCGATGTTGGCAAGGATGAACACCACGACATGGTGCACATCACCTACATGTGTGGAGCAGTAGGGGACCACACAGACTACAACATACCAGCCCACAATGACCCTGCACACATGCCATCCACCATATCGAGTCCATGGGCACATCCACTGTTGCACATTGGCCTCAGATGTCTGACTGGCAGACATCTGAGGTCTGGAATTGCACGCATTCATTGAAACGCATTCACAGTTGGCACACTGGCATTCCCATCCATCAGAATTCACACACTAACCCACAGCAGAAGGTACCTGAAGGCCACAACTCCAAATGTAAGAGAGATGCACAGTGCTAAAACTCACTTCATGAAGCGCCGTTTGGGCAAAAGCATGGCACATACACCCAGCACAGAGGCCACTCACAAAACATTGCACCACACAACCAACGTCACACAGCTGACAATTTGCACACTCTGTAGACACATGCACCCACTCCCAGCCAAAGGCAGCCTGCAACACATACTCACCCCTGGCTCGCTGCTGATGCTCCCTCAGTCGTCTGTCCAGCTCAGGATGTGTGACAGCCAGGATGCGGGCCATTAGTGGTGTCATGCTGTGCCTAGCCAACCTGCCAGTCCGAGGGAGCAGCCCCAGCGTCATCTCGGCCACGTTCTTGCTCAGCCGGCAGATGTCGTCCCACCTTTTATGACAGTGGGTGCGCCTTCGGTTTGACACACCCAGATCCCGGACTCTGGAGGCAATGGCCCTCCACACGGCTTTACGCTGGTGGACCTTCAGCTGCAGGCATGGGAGACAAGAGGGGTGATGTTCCAGTGACACAGTGCACAATAACAACACAACGAAAATGCAGTAGCACAACAGTGACTCATCCAAAACTCCAGCTACAACTGTCACATAGCCAACAATTGCTCTGAACATGGTGCAATGTCATTGGTCAATCAGACGTACAGGCATGCATGTTCGATGGTGGACACAGTACCTCCACATCCCATTCACATGCAGGATACCAACACAGCAAGCAACGTGTAGTCTGCCTGCAGCTACTGTCTGCAGTTACCTACAACTACACATAGAGAAGATAGCAAAACATGTGTCATGTTGTTGGACTCACTGTGTCCAACACTGCGCAGACCTAAGTGTCCTAGCCCTGTGAAAGCCTCACTGTGTCTGGGAACTCACATAGAGTGACAACAACTGTCATACACACACCCTTCTCCCACGCCTGCTCCTGTGCAATCTACATGGCAGAGATGGGACTTAGATGAAGAGGCGTGAGCCAAACACACATGGTACACACTGTACATGCAGTGATGTGGACATGTGGCATTCGGTGGGGACTGTGCAGGGCAGGTCGACTGACACTGAGTGGGTTAATTGGGAGCAACACAGCCATTCACACAAACGCTAACTGGCCAGACTCCTGCATCACCAAAATGCATCTGCACTGTATGGCTGACGCTACAGGACATGTCCCTCTACTCAGGATAGGCATGCAGGGTAACGTGTGAAAGAGCCCACCAAGCCCTTCCCGCTGTAGTAAACATGATAGGCAGTGCATGTCAGAGCCCCACAACCACTGACACATACCGAAGCACCTCCACCCCACGTGTGCACACCCTGCACTCTCACTCACAGTCTGGGAGACTTACCACGACATTAGGGCCGCCATAAAGCCTTGGGTACTGTGCAAGCACCCCGTCTACCAGGACCCCAAGCTCCTCACTGGTGAAGGGACTGGCACGGATCTTCTGAGTCCTCGACATCACAATGGACATGTGGCAGCAGCAGCACGTTGAGGGTGGCAGTCAGCAGTCCCTTGAGGCAGCAGCAGCAGGTGCAGGGTGGCAGCCAGCAGGCCCTTGAGGCAGCAGGTGGAGGGTGGCAGCCAGCAGTCCCTTGAGGCAGCAGGTGGAGGGTGGCAGCCAGCAGTCCCTTGAGGCAGCAGGTGCAGGGTGGCAGCCAGCAGTCCCTTGAGGCAGCAGCAGCAGGTGGAGGGTTGTCAGTCAGCAGTCCCTGGTAGCTGTGGGAATATGGTGCGCCCTCCCACACATATATAGGCCCCTGGGGCTGTGTCAGTGGTCCCAGGGTGCTGCAATTGGTGTACCAGGTCTGCCTCATTCAAATACATCCAATGTCCACCTCCGCGGTGCACGCCTACCGCGATTTTCAAACTCGCATCAGGCTACCGCGAGGCTGCTTCCCATTGGCTGCAGGGGCATGGTCCATGCCGGTGACACACCGTAGGATGCATGTGCGTGCTACCGCGGTGGTGCATCTTTTGAATGCCTCCAGTGACCGCCTCCGCGGGGGTGGTGCACGCCTACCGCAATTTTCAAACTCACATCAGGCTACCGCGAGGCTGCTTCCCATTGGCTGCAGGGGCATGGTCCATGCCGGTGACACACCTCAGTGGCCAGGCGGTAGGCACCGCCATATGTCTGCCAGACAGTGCCTGGAGTGACCGTGATTTGGGTAGCGGTGCATGGTGACCGCTATTGTCACATACATATCTGGCGGTGTCTCCCGCGATCGTGCATGGGTTATGGGCGGTGACACACCTCAGTGGCCAGGCGGTAGGCACCGCCATATGTCTGCCAGGCAGTGCCTGGAGTGACCATGATTTGGGTAGCGGTGCATGGTGACCGCTATTGTCACATACATATCTGGCGGTGTCTCCCGCGATCGTGCATGGGTTATGGGCGGTGACACACCTCAGTGGCCAGGCGGTAGGCACCGCCATATGTCTGCCAGACAGTGACTGGAGTGAGCGTTAATGGAGTTGTGGAGTAGCTGTGCTGCACCTAACGTGTCCTCCAGCTCTCTGCATAGGCCAACATATACAGTGCCCAGTGTCTCAACAATTGAAGGGTCCTCATGAGGGCAAATGCACAAAAGGGACATGTCACTCCACGTCACCAACACATACCATATATGGGTCGCCAATACATTGCATGGGCACATACACTCGCACATGTCACATGTGCTGTGTAATGAAATGTAGACTGTCCAGTTAATGTGTTGCATAGCATATGGAGATAATGGTCAATGTCTGTGTGTGCAATGTAACACACAATGTCGTCTCATTGACTGGACTAGGGGCATCAGCAACTGGCACATTGTCCAATGCACATGCACACACGTGTCCCCCATGCTCAGCCGGTGGTCAGTGTGTAGTTGATGTGTGCCATGTGTAACCTGTGTTGGGAGGTGTATCAGGGCCAGCAACATGGTGTGTTCGGGTAGTATTGCAATTATTAACATATGCTGGGGGTCATACTCACAGGTATGCACACATATCTGTTAGTATATCACACTGTGCATGCGAATGAGCCGGAGGGGTGCACAGATAATTGCTGCTAGTAAGGGGACAGGTGTACGAGTAGTGTGCCTGATGTGAACCTACTTGTGAAGTGCCCTGTCGGTTAATGGTGCATGTTGTAAGACTTGGGAATGTGTCTGTAGAAGAAATTGATGTGATGTACATTTCATGGTCTTCTGCATTGACATCTGTGCACTGTGATCTGTCCTAGGAGGAGGAGGCACAATATCCATCATCCGTTCCCAGTCCTGGCAGACATGGAGAATGAGGAAATAATCCGCAAATTCAGGCTGGACCGACAAACCCTGCAGAACCTATGTGCCATGTTGGAGCCCCACCTGCAGCCACATCGGACATATCCAACAGCTTTCACCGCAACATCTAAGGTGATGGCATGCCTGCATTTCTTTGCAACGGGCTCATTCCAAAACACGGTCGCAAGTGCAGGCGGGATGTCACAGCCGATGTTCGGCATGGTGCTGAGGGATGTCCTGTCGGCCATGATGCTGTACAAAGACAGATATATCCATTTTCCCAGGGGGCCTGAGTTGGTGGCTGTGAAGGGCGATTTTTATGCCCTTGGACATATCCCACATGTCATTGGTGCAATTGATTGCACACATGTTGGGCTTGTGCCACCACAGGCACGTGAACAGGTTTACCGCAATAGGAAGCATTCACACTCGGTGAATGTTCAAGTGGTGTGCCTGGCGGACATGATCATCTCACACGTGTGTGCCAAGTTTCCCGGTTCAGCCCATGATGCCCACATCTTGCGCAGCAGCATCGTTCCCAGTTGATGGCCAATCTGCTTCCTGAGCGTGCATGGCTTGTGGGTGAGTATGTATGGTGGATTAGAGTGGTGTGTGTGTGTGACATGCTGTTGTGTTGCATTTTGGGACTGCAAGGTTAATCTGTGTCTCTCACACACAGGTGACTTGGCATATCCAAACCGCCCGTGGTTGCTGAGCCCATTGCGGAACCCCGTCACGCCAGCTGATGTGCGATACAATGATGCCCATGGGAGGACACGGCGTGTGATAGAACGGACATTTGGTCTCCTAAAATCAAGATTTCGGTGCCTGGACCGTACTGGGGGGGCCCTTATGTACTCGCCAGGGAAGGTGTGTCAGATAGTGGTGGCATGCTGCATGCTCCACAACCTGGCCATTCGCAAGGCAATACCCCTGATCCTGGATGAGGATGATGAGCAGCCAAGGACGCCGCCTGCAAATCAAGCCGGATCCAGTGACGAGGGCAGTGGAGAGGAGGAAGGGGTCAACATGCATCGACAGCTCATCACCCGCTACTTCACTTGAAGGTGAGTGGTGATGTAGAAGGGACGAAATGGTCTGATGGTGTTGCTGTTGCTGTGTGGGTGTATGTGAGCTTGCTGACTGCAGCTTGGTGTTGATTCATTGCTGCCTGCCAATGTATGTGTGATTGGTTAGTGTGATACAGATTGTCTCTATGGTGACTGTTGCTCTGTGTAAAGTTTGTAGATCTGAGTACCTTGTTGACAAGTGTTGTGTGATGTGTGCAATGCCACACCCATACAAGTGACTCTTGTTCTGCGGTTTTCCCTAGGTCCCTTCAGCATCTCACTTGTTACCTACATTCCATTCCCCTGGACCATGTCCTACACGGTGAAGGTTGCACATCCTGTAATAAAGACGGAGCAGACACAACAACATGTGTGTAAGGTGTATTTATTTACAACTGTGACATGCAAGGGTGGAGAAAATGTGAAGGGGGGAATTGAAGAAGTGATTTGACAGTCAAGGTAAATGAGATACTTGAGTAGTCCCCACAATGATGTGGAGACCCAGTCCAACAGATGGATGCCATTCACATGGCAGTGTGGTGAAGGATAGTCCAAAAGGTCAATGCAGTGGTGCAGTGGTCTGCCATCATGGCTGGTTCAGGGACTAGCGTTTGACAGGTGCTTGGGCACGTGAGTCCCCCTGGCCTTTCCTTGGATGGCCCCTCTTGCGCTTCACTGGAGGGGCCACTGCTGCAGGGGCAGTGGTGTCTGAGGACTCACCCCCCTCTGTGGACGCAGGGGAGGATGATGAAGTGTCATCCTGCTGCCCAACGGGGGGAGGCAGAGGGGTACAATGTTGCGCTTGCCTGTCCCTCAGAACCACCACTAGCTGCCCCAAGAGGTCCACAATCTGTCCCATGCGTGTGTCCATGGACCTCCGCAGCAGGAGGTGCTCCCGAGATTCTTCCTCTAACCGGCCCATTCGTCCCTGGGCCTGTTGGTATGCCCCAAGGACTCTGTCGATGTGGCCCAGGGCTTCCGTCCCAGGATCAGTCCCCCTCTGCATGAGCCTGTCCCGACCAGCTGCACTGCTGCCATGGTCCTGTCCGGTCCTCACATTGGCCCGCTGCATCCTCTCCCTGTCCTCCGCAGTCGATGTGGTGGGCTGCTCAACCCCTGGGGCAGGGAGGGTGTTGCGGACAGCTGTGGTGGTGGTGGTGGTGGTCGTGGTGGTAGTAGTGGTTGACACACAGGCCGTGACAGCAGCTGTCAGAGGTTGGTCAGGGGCTGCAGCTGATGTGGTTGGGGGGACAATGGGTGCCTGGGACTGGTTGCGGCCTGCCACACCAGATGGGCCAGCGTGGAGCTCCTCATCCAATGAATCCAGGGAGTCCTCATCCAGTTGTCTCTGTTCCGGGGGGGACTGGCTCTGCAGGGTGGTATCATCCTCTGCAGTGAGTTCTTGGTCACCTGTGGGTCAGATGAGAAATGGTCATTGTGTTGCACCCATCAAAGTTTGTGTTAGCAGTGTTACATCAACTGTTTGTACATCCAGCAGTTGTTCACTGTACAAATTAGCATTGACCGACATCCAGTGATGCATTACAAGCTGTTGTGGTACATACATTACTTGTCCATATTGGGAGTTGTCAAGACATGACATGCACAATATCATTTTTTTACATTGACAGTCTCATGTTGGCATCCTGTTATTGATCAATCATATGTCATCCATTTACGTGTATGTGTCACTTGTAGAGCCCTTGTAGCGGTTCTCTCTGCACAGTGAGTGAGCATTGTAGTTTCATGCATACCTTTTCAATGTGGTGTAGATATCTGTATTTGCAATTCCAGACATGCTTAAGTTTGCTTTAATTAGATCCTAGGTGGTCTGGACCACTGCTACTGTCAGATGGCATGTAGTGGTGTGCATGGTTGTGCTCGGAGTTCCATCGACATGTGTTTCAGTCATTCACACTTTGGTTGCTGTCACAGTTTCATTTTCTTAGGTGTGTGCACACTATAGTTGCCAATGTTATCTGGGTGTGCAGTTGTGCATTGAGAGGCCTGGTGTCCTATGCCAACATGTTTTTTTAAACGCATATCTGGCTGCATGTTGTGGCTGTTGATATGTTGTGTTTGCTGTGTTTTCCTTGTATTTGTGAGACCTCTACGTGTGTGTAGGATGAGGCCTTCCATCTTGGTCCAGTGTGGGACAAGTCAGCGTGATATGTCCACACGCCAGTTCTTTTGAAGTGTACATTGCAATGACTGACACATGCATGTTGGTGCCAGGAAGTAATGGGTCTTGTGTGCTGGCGGTCAGGTGGGCCCGTGTGAGTTGTTGTGCAAGCTTCCCAACCCCACACACCCCGACCTGTGAGATGCGGTTACCTACCTGTGAGTTGGGTGGGTAGCATACATTGCCTGCCACATGCTTCTTATTGGGGGTGTAGTGTCCCATCCTCCATAGTGGTGGAACAGCATGCATGTTGCATTTTGTGGGACGGATAGCCAAACACACTGCACCGTCTCACTGTGAAGATGGCTAACTACCGTTTGAGGTGAAGGTGAGCAATGACATGGCTATGTGACTTGGTAGAAATCTTTGGATGGAATGTGCGTGTGGTGAGCATGATGTGTGTGTGGCTTTTTGTACCCATTGATTTCAGATTACATTTGGTCATGGGGTATAGCCCCCATCACTGTTGTCCCAGCTATCTGGCTGTGGGGTTCACTCCCCGACATTTGAAGGCACAATAGGGCAAGGGGTATGGTCTCGTAGCACAGTGGTGACATACAGCAGGGTGAAGATCTCACCCAGCATACATTTCCACACTGTCATGGTTTCATGGTATTTGTGGACCTGAGAACATGAGCCCAGTACTGGTGTAGCAGTTGTTCCAGGGCATCCATACACTGACATGTTGTGGTCAACAGTGGTGTGTGTGTGAGATGTACTCAGCCCTGTGCAGACAATGTATGGTTTTGGGGCCAGACTATACCAGCACTGTTCAGACAGACAGTGTGAGATGTGAACATTGTCAATGCATACACACATTGGTGGTCCAAACAAGACACCTTTGACAATTTAATTCGGACAAGGTGCTGTTCTGCAATTCAGTGCAGCACTGTGGTAGCTGGGTGTGTTGCAGGACATTTGGGATCTGCTTAGTTTAGCATTGTGAGTCCCAGCTACAGTGTAGTTTTTGGGTGCACTGCACTTCCACTGTTTACATTGCAACACTGTGGTATGACATGGGTGATTTGCACTTTGCCATACAAACGGCCAGACACTGCTCCAGGGCAGCATGATCGTTGTTAGTGTTGCAGTGTGTGATGCCTGGCACAGTGTACACAATGTGGGTCAATTTTGAACAGAGACTTGTGCATGGTGACTACAACACAACTGTTTTGCATTATTTGTGTTGGTGACTGTGGACTAAGTGGCATGGTGTCATGTGCGGATGCACAGACGTCACATGCCTATGAGTGGGACTAGTGCTCCATCCTGCTCAGCTGTGGGCCAAGGGGGCCTGGTGGGAGTTGTAGTGCAGGGCTCCCAAACACCCACCCACCTCCCGGTAAAGATGGCTACCTACCTGTTAGGTGAGGGTGTAGCACACAATGGCTGAGGCATGCTTCTGGGTGGGGGCAGTGCTCCATCCTGCTCAGCTGTGGGCCAAGGGGGCCTGGTGGGAGTTGTAGTGCAGGCCTCCCAAACACCCACCCACCTCCTGGTAAAGATGGCTACCTACCTGTTAGGTGAGGGTGTAGCACACAATGGCTGAGGCATGCTTCTGGGTGGGGGCAGTGCTCTATCCTACTCAGCTGTGGGCCAAGGGGGCCTGGTGGGAGTTGTAGTGCAGGCCTCCCAAACACCCACCCACCTCCCGGTAAAGATGGCTACCTACCTGTTAGGTGAGGGTGTGGCACACAATGGCTGAGGCATGCTTCTGGGTGGGGGCAGTGCTCTATCCTGCTCAGCTGTGGGCCAAGGGGGCCTGGTGGGAGTTGTAGTGCAGGCCTCCCAAACACCCACCCACCTCCCTGTGAAGATGGCGACCTACCTGTTAGGTGAGGGTGTAGCACACAATGGCTGAGGCTTGCTTCTGGGTGGGGGAGGGCTACATCCTGCTCAGCTGTGGGACAAGGGGGCCTGGTGGGAGTTGTAGTGCTGGCAGCATGTACACATGTACCCATGGTGATGTTGCTAACTACCTTTGGGGGCTTCAGGGGGAGTGTCTGTTGTATCTGTGAGAGATGTGTTGGGGGAGTGTTGTGCACATGAATGAATTTGTACCTAGGAGGTATTATTTTGTAATAGTGCAAGACAGTACATTTGTGTGATGTTAGGCATTTGTTTGTACTTACCAGCCTCCACTCCCCGGGTATTCCTGAGAGACTCTCTGGATGTAGAATGCCAAGCACCTTCTCCTCCCATTCAGTGAATGTTTTGAGTGGAACGGGAGGGCCACTGCCTGTCCTGTGAGCCAGCTCATGGTTCTTGGCTCTCTTCTTTTTGACCACTGCCTTCAGATCGTGCCACCTCTTCACGATTTCATCTCTATTGCGTGGCACAGTCCCTACTGCATTGACTTTCTCTACTATCCTTCTCCACATTTGCGTCCTTGTTGCTAGTGGTGTCTGTTGGACCTGGTTACCAAACAATTGTCGTTCTACCCTGATTATCTCATCGACCATGACCCTCAACTCACTCTCACTGAATTTGGGCATTCTCTGTGGTGACATGGTGTGTGATGTGTCAAGGTGTTTAGGGTGCAGGTTTGGGAGTGGTAGTGGTTGTTGTGATGTGTATGGTGTGTGCTGTGCAAAGGTGTTAGAGGTGCAGGTGTGGAAGTGGTGGTGATGGTGGTGATGTGTGTGTGTTGTGCTGATTTGCCTCTCCTGTTATCTGTGGTGGATGTCCCCTCAGTTGTGGAGTTTTGCATAGGATTGTGGTCTGTTGGGGGCTGGATTTATACTGGTGTCTGTGGGTGTGTCAGGATGGGGTATTGGTTGCAGGTGTGGTGTGTGTGTGTGTACCTGGGATTTGTAGTTTTGGAGTTTCCCATGGGGGTGTGTCTTTGGGTGTGTTAGCTATTTTTGGGTGCATGCCTTGTATGGTTGGTGCACTTTGTGGCCATGTTGTGTGTTTTTCTAGCGACCGCCATTTTTTTAACGGAGCATCCCCAGTGGTGGCTCGGCTATGTCGCTTCCGCCGTCTCACTGATTCTTCAATGTTGTCGACCACGGCGGTCGGAAACAGCGCACTGCACCGCGGGGATGTCGGGAATATCATCATTTTGATGGCGGTGTCTCCGCTGTGGTTGCGGTCGTTTGGCCTGTTTCCGCTGCGAAACCGACCGCTGCGGACGGGTTTGGGCCCTTTCCGCAGGCGTACGGCGGATTCTCGGGTCTCCTTTCCGCCGCGGTTGGAGTTTTACCGCCGAGGATCCTAATCTAGCCGTCGGTTTTCCCGCGGTAGCGGCGGGCGGTGTTTTCCCGCTACCATGGCTGTCGGTTTTTTTTCTGTCCGCCATCGTAATGACCTCCTAAGTCTGCTGAGGTGCTGGACATTAAACACATAAAAATTACTATTCCCACTTCAGTCAGTATTAAGTCAGGGAAGGTGCTGGACATTAAACACATAAAAATTACTATTCCCACTCCAGTCAGTATTAAGTCAGGGAAGATGCTGGACACTAAACATATAAAATTACTATTCCCACTACAGTCAAAATTAAGTCAGGGAAGATGCTGGACATTAAACATATATAAATTACTATTCCCACTCCTGTCAGTATTAAGTCAGGAAGATGCTGGACACTAAATATATATATTTTACTATTTTAACAACCTCACCATTTTCCCCTAATAACCCAACATCCCAGTACTAAAAAAACTATAATTTCTATTTTTAATTAACTATATAACTTCAAATTAATTTCAATTTTTTAAATTTGAATTTAATAATTAATTTTAAAATAATATTTAAATAACACTCCCCACCCTTATCCCCTAATAACACAACATCACACTTCTAAAAAAAAATATATTTCCTTTTTATAATTTCACTTTCAAATTTTTAAAAATTTTCTATTTAAAGTTTTTATTTAAATATATCAATTCATATAACTAATTTTAAAACACTCCCCAACTTTCTCCCCTAATAACACAATATCCCACTCTAAAAACAAAAAATTATTTTTAAATTTTTAATTTAAATTTCATATTTTAAATTATTTCCAAAAGTCGAAATTTTCATTTCATATATCAATTTTATACTAATATTTTTAAAATACTACCCACCTTTATCCCCTATTAACACAACATCCCACTCCTAAAAGAAAACATACTTTTTATATTTTTATTCTAAATTTCGTTTTTGTAAATAATTTCTAATTTTAAATAAATGTAATTAATATGTAAATTTTACCCTAGTATTTTTAAAACACTACCCACCCTTATCCCCTAATAACCCAACATCCCGCTCCTAAAAAAAAAACATATATTTTATATTTTTTATATAATTTTCGTTTTTCAAATAAATTTCTAATTTACAAAATATTAAATTAATATCTAAATTTAAACTAATATTTTTAAAATACTCCCCACCCTTATCCCCTAATAACCCAACATCCCGCTCCTAAAACAAAACATATATTTTATATTTTTAATATAAATTTCGTTTTTGAAAATAATTTCTAATTTAAAAATTTTTTAAATTAATATCTAAATTTACACTAATATTTTTAAAATACTCCCCACCCTTATCCCCTAATAACCAAACATCCCGCTCCTAAAACATATGTTACAAAAAAAGTTTTTATACAATTTCAAACTAATATTCAAACAATTAAAATACAAAATTTATAACAATACAAAATATTAACAAAAAAATGATATTTTACACTTTCTATATTTTTTTGTCGATATTTTTACAACACTAACAATTCGATATTATCTACTGACGATATTACGTATTCGATATTTTCTACTTCGATATTTTTTAAATTAAAAAAAAAACGATATTTTTGACTACGATATTCAAGTATTCGATATTATGAGACATTCGATATTACAACTTCGATATTACTGCAATTCGATATTTGCAATTCGAAATTATGTCTATTCACCAGCGTCAGGATCTCCCATGCCACTCGGGGCTGTCGGCCCGCCCATGCCAATTCTATCAGATTCGAGCGTAGTCGTCGCAGAAACGCCGCAGTGAGGGGAAGTGGCAAATTAATAAAGACATAAAGAAACTTGGGGAGGACCACCATCTTGGCGATGGCCAAGCAACCCGCAAGGGAAAAGGGAAGTGACCTCCACCTGCTAAGTCTGCTCTCCAGCCACTCCATGAGCCTATCATAGTTGGGGCTCCAAAGTTCGTCTAGGTTCCGGCTGAGCCAGATCCCCAAGTACTTTACCGGGGAGCTCGCACACTGAAGCGGGAATTCCAATTGGAACTGTTCAGTGGCCGTGGTAAGTGGAAAGATGATGGACTTTCCCCAGTTGATGGGGACACCCGACACTCCCCCAAACCGGACCACCTCCCGAATGAGTGGGTCTAGGTTTTCAGCTGGACATACAGAGTCACATCATTGGCGTACATTGAAACTAGAATCACTCTGGGAGTGAAGTCCAATCCACGCCTAGCATGATGCTGTTGTAGCCTAGCCGCCAGTGGTTCCGTCACTACAGCGAACAGGAAGGGGGAAGAGGACACCCCTGTCGCGTGCCGCGGGCCACCGGGATTGTGGGGGATACCTGGCCGTTGACTCTCAGTCTCGCCATTGGAGCCGAGTACAGTAGAGCGATTTTTGGGAGAAATAGGGGACTGATGCCAATGTGAGAAATAAGAGCAAACAAATAAGGCCACTCCAAGGTATTGAAAGCCTTGGTCGCGCCTAAGAAAACCGCCACAGCGGGAAGAGAACAGTCAGCCTCCTACATGGTCGCGAAACCGCACTGATCGGGCCTCAGCACTGCCGGCAACAGAGGGAGAAGGCGCGACGGCAGTAGCTTGGCCAGTATCTTATTGTCCAGATTTATCATTGAGAGCGGCCAGTAGGAGTCGCACATCAACGGGTCCTTGTCAGGTTTTAGAATAGTCACGATAAGTGCCTCCCGCAGGGAGGGGGGAAGTGTACTGCAGTCCAGGGACTCCTCATACATGTTGAGGAGATGAGGGACCAGAAGCGGCGCATATTCTTTATAGAAAGAGGCAGTAAGCCCATCCATCCCAGGGGCCTTATCCCCAGGCATGGCCTGGATCACTGCCATTACCTCCTCCTCTTCGAAGGGCTCATCTAGATATCGCCATTGCCAGTCGCTCAGCCAGGCAAGCTCAATCGAATCAAAGAGGGAAAGCAGGTCCGGATGCTCTGCTGTCTGCTGTGCCGAGTACAGGGAGATATAGAATGCAAGAATCTCTGTCTGCACCGCCTCCTGGCCCACAACTATCTCCCCATTGTCCCTGCACAGTTCTCCGATATACTTGCTAGCCCAGGGCTTCTTTAGTAAACCCGCAAGTGTTTTCCCGGAACGATCCCCCTCTCCGTACTGCCGCGCTCAAGCCTCCCTATTCAGGTAGTGTGTTTCCTGTTGTGCTGCCTCTTCGAATTCTGCAATCTTCCCCTTAATGCTGCCCAGGATTTCCAGGCTGTTGCATTAAAAGTACTCCAGCTCAAGTTTCCGAATTTCCCCTTCCAGGCGCCGGAGATCTCCCCGGAGCGAGCGCAGTACTCCTGCCTGTTTGGCAATACATTTGCCCCGGATTACGGCCTTAAAGGCCCCCCACAGTACCGAGGGTGAGTCCACAGTCCCACTATTTAACTCAAAGTATTCTATGATATCAGTTCGGATCGACTCCCGGAATACCTGATCACGAAGCGCTCCAGCGGGAAGTCTCCAGCTAAAAGGCGCGTGCGTCGCGTCCGGCAGCGCGAATCGAAGCAGCACGAGATCAGAGAGGGATCGGGCTAAATGAGCAATCATGAGTATCCATGCGTCCATGTCTCGCGACGTAAGCCAGTAATCGATTCGGGACCACGAAGGGCCCGCCGTAGAGACACATGTGCCCTCACGCTGTGTTGGGTGCCGGCGTCGCCAAACATCCACCAGGTCGTGGTCCTCCATAATTGTGCGGAGCTGTTCCGCCGCCCTTGGATGAAGCCGGCGTGAATCGGCAGACCTATCCATGCTCACATCCAACACCACATTGAAATCCCCCCCCCACAACACAGTCTTGGGTCTGAGCGACTCTGTCAGTCTCCAGACCTCGCTGAAAAATTGCGGATCGTCCACATTCGGCCCATAGACCGACACTAGCCTGACCGGTTGCTTCCTCAGGACCCCCACAACGATCACGTACCTCCCCTGCGGATCATAGAGCGCAGCACGTGTTTTCCAAGGAAGTCCCTTTCTGAGGACTATAGCCGTGCCCCTAGCATAATTAGAGTAGCCTGACACAAATTTCTCTCCCATTCACCCCGCTCTGAGTCGCGCGCAGTCCTGTCTACTGAGGTGCAATTCCTGTAGGAAGCATATGTCCGCCCCATGGCGCTTGAGATATGCTGCTACCAGTCTCACCTTTCGGTAATCATTCAAGCCTCGCACATTCCATGTCACTGCCTGTGGTAGTCTCACCCATCCCCAGGCACAACAAGATCATACTGCGCTGGGCAGCTCTGCGCACCTATTGGACAGTGAGGCAGGGCCAAAGAGAGGAAAGATAGGGGAAAAGAGGGAAAAGAGCAAAGAAAATCAAACAGTACACCATGGGCCCGATTCTGATGCGGGTTGGAAAAGCTTCCCGACCGAATCGGTTGGGAAATGGTTTCCGACCCACTCGGATCGGGAAAGTCCAACCGGCAGAGTAGGATGCATCCGGATGTTTCCAGATACGATTTGGTTGAACTCCCATTGACTTCAATGGGAACATTTGTTCCTAACCGCATCAGAATTGGGCCCTCGGTCGGGAAGACACGTTCCCGATCCGATTTGGAAGGAGCAAATGCCGTTAGGAGGCCTTCCTAACCGCATCAGAATCAGGCCATCGGTCGGGAAGCTTTTCCAACCCGCATCAGAATCGGGCCCCAAGTGTGCACCCCACCCAACAGACCCACCCACCTCCCACTACAGCCCCCAAACATGGCTGACAGTTTAGCCCATTAAACAAAGGAGGCCTACAGCGGCCAACGATTGGAACTTTCATGGGATTCATCCCTGCAGGGGGCACTAGGTGCTCGGGAAGACCCAGCAACCATATGCCGGGTGGCTGGACCAGGTACAGTTAGGAGTGGGTAAGAGAATAGCCCCCTCCATCCGGGGGCAGAGTGGGCAGGCCCGCATCGCCGAGTCGCGGGGTATACAGTCATCTTGGCCAAAGTAGGGAAAAAGTTCTGCAGGAGCAGTCCTATGCAGCCAGGCGCGGCACTGCCTTACCGGCTTATTTCCAAACACTCGGCGCCTCAGTCGTTCTCGTCTAGGGGGTCTCCCTCCGTGCGCTCTCCATGCCCTCTCGCGGCTTAGGATCTGTAAAGAACACAGTCTTACCCTGATGGAAGATGCGAAGCTTCGCTGGGTAGAGAAGCTGCTGCAGTATTCTTTTCACGTACACAAACTCCCTCCGTGCGGTCTGCACCGTTAAGGTAAAATCGGGGAAGAAGGATATTGCATTACCTTTGTACCTTGTGTCCTGAAGATCTCGGGCTCTGCGCAGCACAGTCTCACGGTCCCTGTAATTCAATAAGCGTGCTATTATCGGCCTTGCCGGAGCTCCCGGTGGTGGCCTCGGGCCCAGGGACCTGTGCGCACGCTCCACAATTCAAACCTTGGAGAGGGATTCCCCAAACAGTGCCCTGAGAATTTCCTCAATGTAGTCCTCGACTCTTGTCATGGCCGTGGACTCCGGCTCCCCCGTTATGCGCAGATTGTTTCGGCGCGATCTCGCTTCTAAATCTTCGTTTTTGCTGCGGATCACCTCCAACACCTTTTCCATTTGTAGCAGCTTTTTGCGAGTAGTGGTACCCTCGTCCTCCAGCACAGACGTGCGCTGTTCGACTTCCGTGAGATGCTCTTCATGGTTCGAGACCTTGTCCCGAAGCCGGTCCATTCAATCCAACATAGAGTCAATTTTGAGGTCTATAGTCGAGAGTGACTGCTTCAGGTCCAGGAACATTTCCCGTATGTTCGGATCTGACGGGTGCATGGAGGACACAGCCCCCTCCGACTGCTCTTCTTCCGGTGGGAGCGCCCCACGGGGGTTTTTCCACTGCTCAAAGGAGAGTTTAGTTTGCTTAGTGTCCGTCTTACCCATGGTGATGCAGGGGGCGTCGGTCTCGCTTTATCGCCGTGGACAAGTGCAACGTGAGCCACAGCACTAGGCCCTCGCTGAGGCATTTACCACCCTTGTTGGGGCTACTAGTGTAGAGCACTTGCTGCTTGGAACAGTTTCACTGGGTGGCACTGTCCACCATCCCCACCAGCAGTGCCCAGCCTGATTCCACGCTCCCTGGGCGCCACCTCCCACATAGGCTCGCTGCGGCCCTTCTGCACCCCAAGTGGCCAAGTCAGCAGTATGTTTAAGGCACTTCTGCAGCCCTATCCACCGCCGTTCTGCTCTGTAGCACCCACTTGGCCGCTTTGTAGTTCCCAGGAAGCAGTGCACGTTTATGTAGACGTTGGCAGTGGGTGGCCTGGTCCCACCATAAGCGACAGGCTCCCCAACTGGGTTCCAAGGTCAGTCAGGCAACTGCCCCGGTTTCTCTCCGATGATCAGCGAACTCCGGGGCCCACTGTCATATGCCCCCCTCCTCAGGCGGCCCCCCGCACCAGTCCCCTCCACCGCAAGGGGGCAGGGATGGGGGGATTCCAAGTCTTGTGGGGGTTCAGGGAGGGGAGCGCTCTCCCCCACCTCCTTCTTCTTGCACCCACCACAGTCCAAAGTGCCAGGGGCTCTCCCCGGTGTCACAGTGCTCGGGCGCGGCCACCCGCGTTGCCCCGCGCTGATCCTCCACACTTCAGAAAGTGTGTCCGGCCAGCTCGCAGGGCGCTACAGTTGCGCTGTTGTACAGGGCGCTCCCCTTCACTGTAGTCCTCCTACCTCACGGACGCGGCCCGTCCGCTCACTCAGGGCCCCCGCAACGCGGCCAGCAGACTCACCGGGGACCAGAGGACGGCAGACCCCGCCCACAGGATGTATTCCGGGAGTCCAACAGTCAGCAGCACATATGTCTCCGCCGCAGGTGCAGGCAGTCTCGTCTCCGCTGCCCACCGGGCAGAGGGCCAGCGGAATGCTTTTCCTCGGCACCGGGGCTCCATCCAGGGCGTGTTCCTCAGATCACAGCTCGCGGGGACGCCATTTTGTGTTGCAGCCCCGTGGTGGGGAAGCCCTCGCGTTTCACCCGAACGCGGGTGTTTACAGCCTTCTCCTCAAGCCAGCCAAACGCCAGGGCATTCCGGTGTCTGTTTCCGCCGTCTGGGGCCCCCGACACCCACCCGTTCCGCCCAATAATTAGCGGATCAGCCGTCCAGCCCGCGGAGCCTCACTAGGTGGCGGCCATTTCGCAGCTGGCACTCTAGCGCCCCCCCACATGTTTAATTTTAAATGCACCGGAATCTGTTTCCTTGCCTCATCTTGAGATTTCCTTTCCTACATGTGTTATTTAAAGGTACAGCAGTACATTTGCCTCATTTGGAGAGTGCTGAGTTAAATCGTGTCCTTTTGTTTTAAGTCAAACGCAATACAGTCTCTTGATCTTAGGATCTTCAGGCAGCTCATTCATTTGCCTCCCAGCGCTTCCCCTGCACAAATTCAACTTGCCCTCGTAAACCAACGGCATGCGAGGCAAGGTGCCTTTGTAAAAGTTTGCTTTAAACTAAAAAAAAAGCCAGCCCTTCCTCGCTGGGCCATCTGCTACGGCAAGAAATTGAAAATCAATTTCCGGTCCGGATTCACTGAGGCTTCATTGCATGTGCCTAGAAAGCACTCCAAGCACAACAGCTATGGGATCTCTTTCGCAGTGTTTAAAAAAACAAATCAGCAGCTGCTCGCACCAGTTACCTTTCTTGGAAGACACATGCATTCCACCTCTTGGTGAACGTATTTTTATTACAATAAACAGCTATAGGCAGTTCAGCAGGCAACCCTCCTTGGACAGTTGATGTTCGTTTGTTTAATTTTAGCTTATTAGTTAATAAAAACCATAAACGTAAAAACACACACATTCGCTAATAAATGGTTATGCTAATATAAGAACACAATAAAAACGCAGCTGAGGCACATCCTTCAAATTGTGGCAGCAGAAAATAAACAAAAGACTTAAGGTTTTTAAAATGATATAGTTTCGTTGTTTAGACAACAGCTTTTCCGAACTGGCATAAACAGCATGATCTTTGGAACAGGAGGAGGGGGAGCATTACACCATAGGGATATCTCTCCCCCATCATAACAGCAAATATTTGAAAACCTGAAATATAACCATAGGAATCTTGTGCTATAAGGTGCATAGAAAAGTGCAGTCATATCATTTTTAAAACCTTTTAGCATGATCATAGCAACTAGCATAATCAAGGTGGATCACAAATTAAAGTGCATCACAGCAGCGCAACAGCACGATCTTTGGAACAAAAGGTAGGGAACTCATATGGCTTAACACAGAAGGAGGGGGCATTGCACCATAGGGATACCTTTCCCCCGTCAGAGCAGCAAGTATTTAAAAAGCTGAAGTATAGCCACAAATATGTTGTACGATAAAGTGCGTAGAGCATGGAAAGGTACAGGGTGCAGATAATTCCTCTCCTGGGTCCAAGGAGGCCTTAGTCATTCTAATTCTTCATGATCTAACCATAGACAAGTGGGTACTAATGACAAGTTTTAGAGGCCAAAGGACCCTGATCATTAAGAGGCATATAGGTTTTTAAAATGCCCTGTGACACCTTAGGCTTCCTCAGATGGGATAGAGGGCGTAATATTTCTCTCACTCTCATACCAAATGCTTCCTCTAGCAAACCGTATTTCAGGAACCCTCTATGCACATCAACGCCAATCTGTTTGTACCATTCTTGTTTTAAAGGGTTCTGGGGCCCTGTTTATGGAGGTCCTTTGTCCTGATCAGGTTCTTCAAAATGTCAAAAAACTGCACCGGGCCAAATATTCAACATGATGTTTCGAGGATTTAGAGACTCCATAACTGCTGACCTGCAGGTTCTCACTCCTATAGAAATACATTTGTTACGTAGCAGGGCCCTCTGCCCACACCAACTTGTGCATCAGAGACAGAGGACATGCAATAATGTTTCCTTTGCCAGATGGCATTAACAACACCTCTGACCCTCCAGTTGTCCCTCTGCCTACCACTTGGGCATGTAATCCAGGGT
The DNA here is from genome assembly GCA_963921515.1 of Calotriton arnoldi. Classification (NCBI taxonomy): domain Eukaryota; kingdom Metazoa; phylum Chordata; class Amphibia; order Caudata; family Salamandridae; genus Calotriton; species Calotriton arnoldi. Next base: position 256,698 of record CAWUFW010000084.1, on the reverse strand, counting down.
GGGGAACAGCCCTAATCTCATTGCCACGAATTTCCTCTTGATGTTAACAGAGTAGGCAGCCTCAAAATACGGCTGTTAATGTTGGACGTCATAGGAGTATAATACCAGCCACCCATGTGTTCGCTTATAAAGAGTCATTTTGTCCTCCAACCGGATTTTCAACCGGGTGCATTCATTCACTGCTTTCTTAAAAACGTCCTCACTTGGATCCAAATGCCATCATTTACTGAGGCCAAGGCCCTCGATACTATCCTGCAGATACTTTTTAAAACAACCTTTCCCTCTTTGCAGGATAAATCTGATATAGACTTCTAGCTGCAGATTCCTTACCTTTGAATCTCCCAGGTGTCAGACTGGATCCTGAAACTTTTACGTTAGCAGTACCCCTGCATGCCAACGGGTGTCTCCATTCAGCTCTGTGTTACATCTTCGGTGTCCGTGACGGATATGACACCGTGGTCACCTATATAGGCACCATCCTGGCGCTCGAGTGTTAGTTATTTTCTTTCTGCGCCCGTTAGAGGGGTAGCTCTTCTCCGCATCAGCACAGTCTCTTTTTGACAGATTTTTTTTGATGTTTTGTCTAAGATTTTTTTAATGTGTGTCGAGGGATGACCTCTATATAGGTAGGGTTTAAGCCATGCGGCACCTGTCACAGCGCCATGTCGGTATCATACTCACATCTTATATACTTATGGTGTCTCGAGCGTGACCATGACTCGAAGTCTTGCTTTGACTGCCGGGCCATGGCGGCAAAGGCTTTGAGGGAGCGGTCCCTAAAGCTGCTTGTGGCCCAGCAGTCATCGCCATCAAGCACGACTCCACATAGGTCCCGGTGCTGATGTAGGAGGAGAAGGTTACGGGACCACTCCAGGAGCCCCAAGTCGTCTTCATCACGCTTGAGGTCCTCAGGACACTCGGGGAAGAAGCACAAGCAAAAGAAGAAGTCTAAACGAACTTCGACTTCACCTCATCCATTGAGGAATGACAAGACGAGTGAGGAACATCGAAGTTCAAAGCATGGTTCTGCAGAGTCAGTGCCAGCTCTGAATCCGTGCCTCCCCCTGTTTCCGAGAGCCAGAGCGACCCCCTGTCATAATAAAAGTGCATGGCCTCGTAAAACTCTGAGTGTTTGAGCGGGTCGACCCCTCTGGTGCACCTTCAGGCTCCGCAGGGTCAGAAGTGGCCCTATCAGGTTCTGCAACAACTGCTCCGGGCTCAACTCCAGTGGGGGCTCATGGATCCGATTGCAGATCTGGATCAGTGCCGGTCATGCCAACGCGACCTTTCCCCAATGTGGATCTCGAAGTCGATGCTCCCAGCGCCCACCGGCGGCACCAGCCCCATTCTGATTCCTGGCAACTCGGAGTCAGATCGGCGTCGATCAATGGCGATTCCGGCGCAGACGGAGCCCAGGGGCTCAAGGTCGTTGCCTAAACATTTTGAGGAGGTTTCAGGCATGGGAGAAGAGTGGGAAGGGTCACTGGACCCTATAGACTACAGATATACCAGTCGAATTCCTCACCAGGAGTGTCTGAGGATCTTGGGGAGGCCAGTGGACACCCCTCCAGATGTTGGTATGCTCTATCCACCCACTGTGCCTATGGAGGAGGAAGCTTCTCACACTATGGTGGCAAAGAGGTCAGCATAGGTCCTTAGTCTTGGCCTGCACTGAGGGCACCTCCAGGGAAACCTCTTGACCAAAGTGCTTCAGCCTGGGGCTTCCTCATCCGAACTCCTTTTGCCCTTTAATGAAGCACTAACAGATGTCCTTCAGGGCACGTGGTCCAAGCTTAGCACAGGGGCTCCTGTGAACAGGACAATAGCATGCTGCCATCGCCCTACACAGGGTGATCCAAGTTGCCTCAGCCAGCATCCTACCCCTGAGAGCTTGGTGGTCCAAGCCTCGACATCCCATGGTGCATTTCCTTACGATGTCCTCAACAGGGAATCCAAGAGGCTGGGCGCACTTGAGAAGAAGATGTTTCCTTCTGGTAGCCTAGCATTGCAGTTGGAGAACACCACATGCCTTTTGGGCCGTTTCTTGGACACCTTATGGGAAATGGTTGCGCAAGGGCAGTCACAGGTCCCGGAGGAGTCCCGGGCTGTGCTCTCCCAAGCAGGGAGAGATGGGAGGGATGCGTCAAAGTTCACCATTAGGTGTGGTCTGAAAATGACAGGGCAGAGCAGTTTTGTCAACGGCGGGCTTGTGGGGCCATGCCTGGCTGAGAACATCTGCCTTTTCAGGGGATGTTCAGGCCAAACTCATGGACATGCCCTTCGATGGGACTTGTCTCTTTGGAGAGAAGAGGGGCTCAGCACTGGAGCGCTTCAAGGACTCACGGGCTACAGCTAGGTTCTTGGGCCTCTAAATGACACCTCGCTTTGGTCTGTTTTTCCTCACTTTTGTGGCAATGAAAAGGGCTTTCAACCACATCAGCCATAACCAGCCACCGTCCTGCACAGGCGTCCCAAGTTGTGCGAGGATGTGGTGTATTCCGACTTCATGGGAATGGTAGTCAGAAGTCGTCCACCACCAACCCCCTGGCAGCTGCAGGCTGTGTGTCCTCCTAGTTTGGTTCTGCAAGATCATGGGAGTCCAGTTAGAGATAGAATCCAACATCATCTCCTCCACTGGCAGTTCATAACACCAGACACATGGGTCTTGCAGATCATTCGAAATGATTACTCCCTTCCGTTCCAATCTTTCCCTCCTCCTTTACCGCCATATCAAGAACAGATGATGGGGGGTCATCTTATCTTGCTCTGAGAGGAAGTTACAGCTTTCCTGGCCAAGGGGCTTTAGAGAGGGTACAGATTTTAGAAGTAGGCAGAAGTTGTTATTCCCGCTACTTTCTGATACCCAAAAAGAACAAAGGTCTTATTCCTATTCTAGACCTCTGGGCCATCAATCTCTTCCTCAAAAAGGAGAAATTCAAGATGCTCACATTGGCTCAGGTCTAGTCTGCCTTAGACCAAGGAGACTGGCTGGTAGCATTGGACTTGCAAAATGCGTATTTTCACATCCCCATCCTGCCTGCCCACAGGTGTTACCTGCGGTTCAAGATAGGGCATGAGCACTTTCATTTCACTGCACTAGCCTTTGGCCTTACCAGCACTCCTCAGGTGTTTACCAAAGTGCTGGCAGTGGTTGCAGCTCATCTGCACATGTTAGGGTTTTCAGTCTTCCCTACCTCAATGACTGGCTATTGAAGGCGTCCTCGCCCAAGACTGTCGTTTCTGACCTCCATACCACGGCGGACCTCCTATAATCGCTGGGGTTCGCTATCAATGTGCCTAAGTCACACCTGACTCCTTCTCAAATGCTCTCTTTTATCTAAGCTGTTCTGGACACAGTGCAGTTTAGGGCTTATCCTTCTGAGCAGCGAGTCCAGGATATTCAGGTTATGATAGCGATGTTTCAGCCTCTATGCTGGACTTCGGTAAGAATGAGTCTAAGACTGCTGGGCCTCATGGCCTCCTGCATCATGTTGGTAAATCATGCAAGATGGCGTACACAGGCTCTGCAATGTGACTTGAAGTTCCAGTGGGTGCAGCATCAGGGGAATCTCTCCGATGTGGTACATACCTCAGAAGGAACTGCAAAAGACCTGCAGTGGTGGCTGGTTGGGGAAGGGAGAGTGGTCTGCCTCTGACCCAATTTTGGTCTAACAGTGTGACAGATGCGTCACTCCTGGGATGGCACAGCCATTTGGGAGAGGTGGAGATCAGAAGACTCTGATGTGGAGCCCTGATTCCACAGGAGACCAACTTGTTGGAGCTCCGGGCGATCCGACTAGCATTGAAAGCATTTCTTCCCTCTGTGAAGGAGAAGTTGGTGCAGGTGTTCATGGACAACACCACCACTATGTGGTACTGCAACAAGCAGGGCAGGGTGGGGTTGTGGACCCTTTGTCAAGAGGCCCTGTGTCTCTGGACATTTCTGGAACAGTAAGGCACAAACCTGGTCATTCAACACCTTCTCTGAATGTCAGGGCAGATGAACTCAGCTGTAGATGCCTAGCGAATCACGAATGGTGTCTCCTGCCGGATGTGACGCAAGGTCTCTTTCAGCAGTAGGGAGAGCCTTGGTTAGATCTGTTCGCCTCCAAACAGAACGCGCAATATCAGAGGTATTGCGCATTGGAGTTTCCAAGGCGAATATCTCTTGGCGATGTTTTTTATCGTGAGTGAAGCTCCTGCCTCTTGTATGCCTTCCCGCCCATACCACTACTGCCCAGAGTTCTCAAGAAGATCAGTAATGACCGGGCCCAAGTCAACCTTGTGGCTCCAGACTGGGCATGAAGAGTTTGGTATTCCGAGCTTCTGAAAATGAGCATCAATCCTCCTTTCAGACTGCCCTTTCGGGCGATCTTCTGTCGCAGCAGCAGGGGAGTGTTCTCCACCCGAACCTGTAAACTCTCCGCCTCCTTGAGTGGAGATTGAACGGCAACAGTTGGTAGCTTCCTCCTGAAGTCTGTGCAGCAATTCTGGTGGCCAGGCATCCCTCCACCAGGTATATGCCTGCCGTTGGCAACAATTTGTCAAATATTGTGCAGAAAAGTCTAATGACCCTCTTTCTGCCTCTCTTTCTATTATTCTTCTCTTTATCCATACCCATGCCCAGCAGGGCTCTGCCTGGGCACTCTCAATGGTTATCTTTCTGCTCTGTGCACTTTCCTGGGGCTGTCTGACCAACCCTCTTTATTCAAGTCCCCTATTGCAAATAGGTTTCTGAAAGGGCTTGTAAATATGTTCCCCCCTACGACCTTCATTATGCCTCAGTGGGATCTGAACCTGAGCGGCACAAGCACACTCCCCTCTACAGCACACAGGAGATGAAGTCCCACGATGCAGAAGATGCAGGCAGGTTGTCATTCTTAGAACTGTACAGTGCTGGAGGATGGGGCTTCTGTGTACCCACACACTTAGAACTATGCACCCTGCCCTTGGACTGAAGGGCCTACCTTAGGAGTGACTTATAACCTGGTCCCTGGACTTATAACCTATAAGTGAAACCTTATATCCAAAGTGAAAGGTGCAAGCACGATTCCACGCAGGCTGCAATGGCAGCTCTGCAGACACAGTTTGTATGGTCTTTGATGGGTAGCATAATACATGCTGCAGCCCATAGGAGACCCCTGGTGTACCAATGCCCTGGGTACATCAGTACCATATACTAGTGACTTTTAATTGTACCCCAGCATGCCAATTGTGGGGTGTACATAATTGTACTCCAGTGTGCCAATTATGGGGGGTACAAAGTACTTACCAGAGAATTAAGAGGAGAGAGCACCTCCACTGGGGTCCTGATTGTAGTTCACTGGGTCCCTGCTAGTCAAAACACACTGGCACCAGGCAAAAAGTGGCGTTATTTATGACAGAAAGATCCTACTTTTCTACACTGGGCTCCCCCAGATTTAAATTCTGGGATCCACAATAAACTTGTCTTATGACCATTCTACTATGAGGAATCATGGTGCTTGCTTTTAATCACCCTCTCTGTTTCGGTGCTTTCTTTTCCATATATACATAATGGCCGGTCGACTGGGACAGGCTTTTCCTCTGCATGGATTCTGCACTGACAGCAGAGTGACTTGACACCTCTAGGCTCTGTGTTTTGAGTACTAAGAACAGACCGCCTTCCTTCTTGAATTGCTTCTGGTTTGAGGCTCACTGTTGATGCCTTGGATTGACTAAGATTGCAGTGGGGATTTTTGGCCACTAAGTCAGAAGGAGGCAAAGATTTTAATAAGCTTGGATTAGTAGTGTGGCCACAGATTTCAAGTGTGCAGGGAAGTTTTTGCTGGTCCTTGACCCTGTTGGCCTCAGAGGGCCCTACTACTTCATAGGGCGTCTTAGAATCCCTGCTACATTCAGAGAAATGCGGTCAGTCTGTTACTCTCATGCAGATCAAAATTTGCCAGATGAGTTCCTGTGCTTCCTGCGTGAACCTCATACTGTTGGGTGAACGTATTTGCTTGAGCGTGTGGGTAAGTGGGTCTCTTGGCCTGCTCCCTATTTCTGCCTTTTCTGGCACGCTTTTTATCCCGTTTCGTCAAATGGGCGGGGGCCAGTTTATTAATTGTTTCCAATACTTCAGTGTTCAATTCCATGTTGAGCACCTGATCACGACACTGCAATCATCTCCTTGCGAGGGTTCTCTCTCATCTCTTCAATTCTTTTTTGTGTCTGCTCTTCTGATCTCCTTTGTCCAGATATGCTGTCCGTGGCATTGGATTGTGTGTTGCATTTTGGCTGCCCATTGTTTGTGGTAGAAATAAAAGCTGACCCTAAGTCAATTTATTCTAGGATTGTTGGTAGCTGCACCAGTTTATCGATTACTTCTTTGCACGAACACACGGTATAGTTTGTGTCATTCATAGATTTAACTCACATTCTAAGGGTGTAGGAGGCTGGCTTAGTATATGGTGCACACTTATTTAAGTGAAGCACCTTGTACTAATCCAGACAACCCTCATAGTTGTCTAAGTGGTAGCTGTGGAGAGCAGCCTTCAGGCTTAGTCCAGAAGGAGTGTTAAGCAGCTTGTTTTTACCAGATCTAATAATATAGTGTAGGTTAAACGAAAAAGAACCACACAGTGTATTTATAAAGTTATGTCCATTTATTATACAACACTCACTAACACATTGATATATCTCCTACCTGGAGATATAAACACAATACACACAATGCTTCAAATGTAAAACAGGAAAGTAAGCACAAATACACAGTGGGTCCCAGGGGAGACCAAACCATATACTAAATAAATGGAATGCAAACTGCGACCTTAATTGAGACTTGGACCTAGAGACTCAGAAGGGCTGGGGACACCAGGAACCACCCAAGGAAATGACATAGGAACCCCTCGAAGGATGTGTGCAGAGTGGAAACACAGCCGCGTTCTCAATGCAAATCAATGGGAATGTCGCGGTTGCAGATTTTAAAAAGAAGGACCCGACCGCGAAGAAGCCCTGTGGAAGATGGAAGGTTGGAGAGTCAACCCACCCGTGGATACCCCAGGAACCAGGATACCTACACCAGGGAAGCCGGGTGCATAGGTGCGAAGGGACGTCCGAAACCGCCGTATACCACAATGGAGGACTTCAGTAAAGATGCTGCTGGCAAAGAAGGAGAAAGAGTCCGGTGGAATCCAAGGATGGATTCTTGAAGAGGAGTACCTGCAAGCAGAGGGGACAGAGTTTGTGCCACTCTGGAGTAACCAGGAGGTACGGAAGACCAATGACCCCGATGATGGAAGTTGCAGGAGAGTTAACGGTGACCTTGTCGCTACAGCTGTAAAGACAAGGCAACGCGGTGGAAGACCAGCTGCCATTTACGAGCTGTCCGACATTGGAAGTCGAGAACCAGGGGGTCAGTGTCCGGCGGAAGCACCAACAAACCTTGGCAGCAGCAACAGATGTGGCAGACCAAAAGGGTGCAACGTGGGGACCAGCAAGGTCCAATGGACTCACCAAGTGCAGGAGAGTCAGAGCAGGCCTCGAGCAAGCAGGGGAACCCACTGAAGCCCAAGAAGACCCTCAAAGGGACCCTCAGGCCGAAGGCACAGGAGTCGCCAGAGGACCTCAAATAGCTCACCAAAGATGCAGGCCCATGGTGCACAGGATACGGGGAGGATGAATATCTTTGCAGGAAGAGATGTTGGAGGCTGGAGTTTCTTGGAGCCTGAAGATCTCTGGAGGACAGACTCAACAAGCCTTGAAGAATCTAGATGAAGCACAGACACAGACGACACAGGAGACTGGCGGGACAACGAGACCAGGAGCAGTAGGAGTCTTCCTTGATGCAGTCACAGTTCCCAAAGCAAAGTCCAATGAAGTCCAAAGCGCCCAGACAAGAGGAGGGGCTGGACAAAGGGGAGGATACTCCCATGTCCTTTGTCCAGTTTAGCTTTAGCACCAGAGCAGGAGCCAATGGCTCCCTGAACTGGTTCCAAGTGGAGTATGCAAGGATGGCACCAAATGTGCCCTTCAAAGTCGGGTGGTGCAGGCAAGAGCCCCTACCCCAGCCCAACACACTAAGTCCTGTCTGGGAGGTGGTCACACCTCCTTGTGACATGAAACCTATTGTTCTACCATCCCCTGCTCGAGCTCAGCAGCAGGAGGAGGACAGAATCATGTCTGGGGTCGGCAGCAGTACCGGCATGCTGTTAGACCCTGAAGGGCTGGTACCGGGAATACAGGGGGGCTCCCTAGGGGAGCCCCCCAGTACATGGGATCCTGCATCCAACACTGGAATTAGTGTTGGTGTAGGATTCCAACATGTTTGATACCAAACATGACCAGTTTCGGTGCAGCTAGTATATAGTTAGACATCTCGTAATTGACTTGATGTCCACTATATGTATTAAATGGCTGACCACACTTACAAAGCCTGGAGAATCAACTTTGGGGTTTGTAGAGGGTGTCCTGCTCATGCAGGGCACCCTCACACTTATAAGTCACCCCTAAGGCAGGCCTTTCAATCCTGAAGGCAGGGTGCTTGGTTATAAGTTTCCTTATATCTGAGGTCACTGCACTTACAACCTATATCTGTGTGAGTTGGCGCTAGCACCACTCACAGCAAATTGTGACTACAGCCCTGCCTTTGCAGCCTGAGTGGTCTCACTTGGGTGGCATAATATATGCTGCAGCCCATGGGAGACCCCTGGTGTACCTATGCCTGGGTACCTTAGTACCATATACGATAGACTTAAAAGGGTACACCAGTAGCCAATTAGGAAGGTACCAAAGTACTTACCATAGTCAAATTTAGGGAGAGAGCACAGTGACTGGGGTTCTGATTAGCAGGATCCCAGTCAGACAAGTCAGAAAACAGTCTAACACCAGCAAAAGGGTGCGCAGTCAAAATATTGATTTTTTATATCGACCTACACTAATATTGAGTTTTTAATATCGTAGGGACAGAATATCGATGTCAAGAATATCGGTGACCAGAATATCGACCTTAAGGTAAGTAATATCGTTTTTTTATATCGAATTAAGTAATATCGAAGTAAGTAATATCGAAGTAAGTAATATCGTTAGCAAAAATATCGTTGTTAATAATATCGATATTTATATTAGTGTTATATATTTTAGTATGTATTTTATATGTATAACATTTTTTGTAATGTATTTTTATTATTTTTAAATATATGTATTAAATGTTTAGAAATTAGTAATTTTTGTTAAGTAAATTTTGCGTTTTAGTATCAGAGCGTGTTGTGGGTTTATAGGGGACTAGGGTGGGAAGTAATTTAATTATAATTAATTAATTAATATGTTTTTGTTTATTGTTATTGATTATTAATTTATTGTTAATTAATTATTAATTGGTAATTAATTTTTTAATTGATTAATTTATCATTATATCCATTATAATTAATTAATTTATTTATTTATTGTTATTGTTAATTACTTTATCATTAATTATTAATAGGTAATTAATTTTTAATAATTGATTAATTGATAATTAAATTAATTATGTTAATTTTTATGTGTAGCGGGTTGTGGGTTTATAGGGGAATAGGGTGGGAAGTAATTTAATTATGATTAATTAATATTTTTTTATTTATTGTTATTAATAATTAATTTATTGTCAAGTAATTATTAATTGGTAATTAATTTTTATTAACTGATTAATTTATAATTATATTAATTATAATTAATTTATTATTTTTATTTATTGTTATTGTTAATTAATTTGTTAATGCATTATTAATTGGTAATTAATTTTTATTAATTGATTAATTGATTAAATTAATTACGTTCTTTTTATGTGTAGCGGGTTGTGTGTTTATGGGGAATAGGGTAGGAAGTAATTTAATGTTATTTAAGTAAATATTAATTTAATTTTATTGGTATTTATTATTAATGTTTTAGTTAATTAATTATTAATGTTATTTATTTTACAAAAATTATTTAATTAATAAGTATGTTAATTTAACCCCTACGCTATCCAACACTTTTCCTACTGTTGCACTCCCTGGAGTGGGAATAGTAATTTTTACCCCTACGCTATCCAACACTTTCCCTACTGTTGCACTCACTGGAGTGGGAATAGTAATTTTTACCCCTACACTATCCAACACTTTCCCTACTGTTGCACTCACTGGAGTGGGAATAGTAATTTTAACCTCTACGCTATCCAACACTTTCCCTACTGTTGCACTCACTGGAGTGGGAATAGTAATTTTTACCCCTACGCTATCCAACACTTTCCCTCCTGTTGCACTCACTGGAGTGGGAATAGTAATTTTTACCCCTACGCTATCCAACACTTTCCCTACTGTTGCACTCACTGGAGTGGGAATAGTAATTTTTACCCCTACGCTATCCAACACTTTCCCTACTGTTGCACTCCCTGGAGTGGGAATAGTAATTTTAACCCCTACGCTATCCAACACTTTCCCTACTGTTGCTCTCACTGGAGTGGGAATAGTAATTTTACCCCTACGCTATCCAACACTTTCCCTACTGTTGCACTCACTGGGGTGGGAATAGTAATTTTTACCCCTACGCTATCCAACATTTCCCCTACTGTTGCACTGTTTGGAGTTGGAATAGTAATTTTATTACCTTCGCTATCTAATATTTTTTGTATATGTATATAATTAATTTTTAAAAGATTAAAAATAATTTAATTTTTTTAAATTTGTTAAATATATTTATTTAATTTTTATTTATATTAATGTTTTATGTGTATAGATGTATTTATAATTTATATATTTAAAAAATTATGTTTATTAAAATAATTATTAAAAATTATTAGTAGGTATATATATTATATATTATATGTATATGTTTAATTTATTTTTACATTACATATATATTACTTATAATTTTTAAACATTTTAAACTATTTTTAACTATGTTTATTTTAATTATATGTATTATTTACTTTATTTTACATTATTTTTTTAACTTAAATAAAAAACGATATTTTTAACAACAATATTTTTGACTTTGATATTTTTTTTCCGATATTTTTGTACTTACCATAATGTAGATAGGATGTCGATATTCTTGACTTCGATATTCTTGCGTCGATATTTCTGTAGGTCGATATTCTGACCTTCGATATTTTGTCAGTGATTCCAGCAAAAGTGGGGGTAACCATGAAAGCAGATCCAACTTTCCTACAAAGGGCCTTTAGTTTCTCTAGCTTTTTGTCAATACCTGAAACAAAAACTGCCAAAGTACTGAGTAGGTCTACTTTAATGTCCATTTTGTTAGTGTGAAGGCTGAGCGTTGCTTGCATTGAGTTTTTAAAAACTCTTTGAAATATGTCTTTATTGGCATTTCTGTACACAAACAAACATACTACCTATTGCTCTTATAAACATAATAGACCGTCTTCAGGCCCCTCACCAGTACATTCACAATATATTTCCACTGCCAACCCAGATGGAAGAAGAGTGAAATTCAATATACATCGGGTACACATTATCTGAGCATCAAAATCATATCTCATCAATAGTCCATGGATGTCTCAACTCATTATATGTTGTTAGTGGATGGCAGATAGGACAATGTTGCTCCTATATACTAACATTCCCCATTGCTCTACACAATTAAGGACCCTGAGGAGTCATAGTGGCAGCCTTACTACAGACATATTAATTAAGCAATAAACAAGCTATGTAGCATAAACTCCTACTAAAATGAAACAACAGTGTCGCCCAAAGGGTCTAGGTTTAAGGCTCGTCATTAGGATCCCTACTTTTCTAGGTGGGGCAATTCCACAATTCACAAATGTATACACTTAAAGGATCCTGGGGGGATTAGGGGCTTTGTATTTAGCTACTTTCGCCTACAAGTAGCACCTCGTTAAATTACTGATGAAAGCACTAATGAGACACAACAAGCTGAACAGGCTGTGGCATTCCCCGCGAAACACAACATTATTACCCTCTTCCCTGCTGTCCCAGGCTCGCAACACCTCCGCCACAGTCCCACCAATGGGCGACGAAGTACTCCTCACTTGCCTTCTCTCATCAATGCCCTATCTTCCGCTCTGGCCCACACTGCAACATCGCGTTCCCAAGAGGCAACAGTGGGGCGAGTCTCCGCCATTCATTTCAATGTTACATGTCATTGTGCCAGGGACAAAGCAAGGTTCACAAATCTGGAACCTACTTTTTGAGCCTTGGGTCTAGGAAACAGACCCAAGAGACAAACCTCTGCTGTACAGGGAAGCAAGCGAGCCAATACTCCGTTAATCATGGATACAACGTGGTCGAAAAGCCCTGCAGTCTCGGGCATCCCCATGCCATATGAGCAAACCCTTCATCCGGCTCCCCACAGCTAGGAAATTACCATTCATCACCCCTGTACATGACTCGTAGTCTGTGTGGGGTCAGATAGGTCATGTGTAGGTAATTAAATTGGATGAGTTTAAATTTGGTATTCCTAGAGACACGCTTTGGGCTCCCCAATACTTTATTCCATTCTGTGTCTGATAAAACCCTACTCAAAAGCTCTCCCCACCGTTCTCGAGTCTGATCTCAAGGTTTCGTAATCATCTCTAGTTGTGCCCTGTACAGCCATTTCACAAGATGGCATGCCACCCCCAGAGTCACCAGTGCCTGGAGAACACGATGAGTCTCTGGAGATTTATGGGCTGGAAACAGACCAGAACCAAATGTTATCACCAGTGCATGATAAATCAAAAACTGTCCAGGGGTATTTCATACTGGGATATGAAATCTTCCAGCAGGATGAGCTCTCCTTGTTGAAAACAGTTATGAACCATGATGACGCCGGCTGTTGTCCAACTGGACAATTGGCCTCTCATGAATGGGGAGAGGGTGTCACCGTGTGAAATCCCTACCAAGGATAGGTCCGGTGCATAGAGAGGGGGTCTGGACATATGCCACAGGCAACCTCCACCAACATTTCAGTGCCACCTGCAACAGGACTTCCGTTGTGGGGATAACCACTTTTGAATAGAGAAGTCTTGTCAACAACAGTCCCTGGTTGTCCACTAAGCCTATAGGACGAAGCATCTCAAGACCTCTTCCATCTAACCATCGAGCTAACCACTGGAGTTGAGCAGCCAGGTATTATAACTTGAAATCGGGGGCGCCCAATCCCCAGCTTCCAGGGCCCTCAGCAACACCGCCAGAGAGACTCTACTCCGAGAAATAATTTGGGACGGGCGGAATAAAGTGTCCAAGCCCCTGAACCAAGTGTGTGGCATGACGACGGGGAGATTCACAAAAAAATACAAGAGTCTAGGGAGCAAATTCATCTTGGACAAGGCAATGCAAGCTATTAATGGTAACTTGAGGGAGCGCCAGAATTGTACATTAGCCTTGAGAGATCTCAACACTGGTCCCAAGTTGCCATCCTAAGGTATGAAACACCTGCATACCCAGGTATTTGAAGTACTGAGGAGACCAAGCGATCCCAATTGTTAGTTTGGCTGGCCACTGCTGCCCAAGTATCACAGGGAAGAAATGGGTCTTTGATTTGTTTATCTCGAGGCCTGCCAATACCGAGAACTCCTCTAAGCATGTCAGAGCATGGGCCACCACTTGGCTTACATCATCCAGATACAATAACAAGGCATCTGCATATAAGGATATAATATGTTCTTTTCCCTGTAGAAGGAATCTGTGACCTGTACCCTTCTGCCGCCAATGGCTCATTGGCCAAGGCAAATAAAATCATGGGCATCCAGGCCTATTGCACAGATGAACGCTGTATGTGGTTGAAATACCCCATGGCACGGGTCTGGACGGGTGGTGTTAAGTGTGTACAGACGTACCCATCGAACCTATCCCTCACCCAAGCCCATCCACTTCATGACCATCTGCAGAATGTCCCATCGCACTAAATCAAAGGCATTCTCCAGATCAACTGACATTACTAAAGCATCTGGATAAAGGGAAATATTCTGATGATGGAGAATGTCGGCGAAGGTTACCAGAGTTGGACCTAGTTGGAATAAATCAGTTTTGGTCTTCATGTATGAGGCCCAGCATGAGTGGAAGCAATCCCATAGCTAGCATTTTACTGAGGATCTAAAAATCCATGTTTAACATGGAGAGGGAGCGGAACTCAGATCTCCATGCTGCCTGACATTTCGACTTTGGCAGGGGGACTACAATTGCGTCCTTAGACAAGTCCGGTAGTGACACTATAAGCAGTGATTCCTCATACAGCGCCTCCAGCTTAGGGACCAGGGTTTGTGCAAAAGCAGAGTAGAACTCTGCTGGTAATCCATCTGGGACCGGGGTCTTATCAGTTCCCATCTCCTTGATAGCCAATTGGATCACCTGTACTGTCACAGGCCTACCCAATGCTTCCAGCATGGCCGGGTCGAGTGTCCTCAGCGGCAAAGGCGCCATGAACGCGGTCAGGCACTCTGGCGTTTGCACCTCCGTGCTCTAGTAAAGAGTTTCATAGTACGCACAGAAGGTTGTATTAATAGCTTTGGGCAAGTGCAATATTGTCCCGTCATCTGTTAGGATCTGGGTGATGGGCGCATCACTAGTCTCTGGGCAGACTCCTGGCGTAGCTGGTGCATCCGATCTGCCTCCTTCCTCATGCACCCTCGCCTGATAGTCTCGTAGGTCGAGGTACCTTAAACGTTCCAGGGCAGCATTGTATTTACTTCTCGTTTCTGTGAACTGCACCTGAGTGTGGGTCGCCGAACCCAACCTATTGCCCGTATCATGTTGGCTGGCCTCTAGTATAAAGTTCCCTGTGTAATTCTCTTCTCACCTCGACAGTCTGCCCCATACAATGGCCCTCACCACCACTTTAAATGCATCCCATTCGATTAGTGGGGTACCAGCCGTGCCCTGGTTGAATTGGAAATATTCAGTGATTGTCATCTGTAGGGAGTTCCTAAATCATGTACTTTCTAGGAAGGCAGGGTTAAGGCGCCATGTAGGAGTCACCGTGGGTTAAGCAATGGGATGGAATGTCAGGAGCAGCAGGCTATGTTTCAATATGTGCCCCAGATATTCAGAATGGGTCATAGTTGGACCAAGGCAGGCGGAGCAGACAAACATGTCTAAATGGGTGTGCAGGCAATAGAGGTGGGAGTAATAGGAATAGCCCCTTGTCTGCCCATGTTGCACTCTCCAGATATCTGTGAGCCACAATGTTCCATCCAATCTCGAAAACCCTGAGAAGTCTTGAATACCAATGTTCCATGCAATGTGGATGTAGACATATCCAAACTTACATAACCACACAATTAAAATCACCCCCCAAAAGGAGGTCCTCTGCTAACACAGTGGATAAAGTTGTGGACAGTGTCTGAAGGAATGGAACCTGATCTTAGTTTGGGGCATAAATACTTCCTAGTGTGACCTCCCTGCCCAGTAATCTGCCCTTCATCAAAACATAATGGCCCTCCGGGTCAATGATGGAATGGGTAGCCTCAAAAGAGGCTCCCGCCTGAATCCACAACAGTGCACCTCGGGAAAAGGCAGAATAAGAGGTTGCACATAGTTGGCCACGCCATCTAAGTAGCAGAAGGGTACCCTCCTCTACAGTGAGATGAGTCTCCTGCAACATCACTATGTGGGCTCCCCTACGGCACAAGTATCAGTGAATATTATGTTACTTGGCTGCGGATTCCATCCCCCTCACATTCCAGTACAATAACTTTACCTCACTGCGTAGCTTTCTTGTATCTGACATATAAACAAGCTGTGTCCTGTGCCACCTACCTGTCCCCCCACATCCACCCTTTTATTAGTCCAGAGGACCACTTATAGCTCTCTTTTTAACAGCAAAAAACCCCAACTACAAACTCCCCTTCCCAAGGGCAGTGTTGCAACGGCTAACCGCCCAAACATGAAACAAGAAAACATTGTGATAAGTAGGCGCCTCTACTATCTGGGGTGGGCTAAGTAGGGCTGCGTGCTCATGCTCCACACCAGCCCAGTTCTCAGTGTTATTGCCAGGTGGTGTACGTCTGAAGTCCCAGGATAATAATACATTCCAGGGTTCACAATTGTCTAGTACGTTGTCCCCATAGACTATTATTAACTACAGTATCAATGGTGCAGGTTGGTCACCCAGCAAGGAGAACGAGTAGAGTCCAGCGACCTTCGTCGCACATCAGTGCCGGTCCAGGCATCCCGCCCATTTACTAGATCAACTCATCCACTGATCTTGGGGTTATAACTGGTTGTATCCAGTTACTCGTGACTGCACCCCCAGAGTCAGGGACTACTGATTTATGATCTGAAGATATGTCTGTGCCCATATCGAATTTCTGCATTGACATTATCTCTGCCACGGCTTGTAATGCTGCCTTCCATTCTCGTTCCATCTGGGAAGATGAAGGTTTCTTCAGGGAGGCCTTCCTGTACGACCACCTGAACCGCTTCCTCGTAGACCAATTTGTTGTCCAAGGCCCAGGTCAGGATTGTGGGAGTGGTGGCTGGAAGCTTACAAAGCAGGGACAAGCCCATATAGCATCGGGAGTGTCGCAGAAGTGAGTGCTGCCATCAAGGATGATTCGGAGCTTAGCAGGGAACATTAATGAATACTGAATACCTTTTTCACAGAGGGTCTCTTTTGCTTCCAGGAATGTTGCTCATTGTGCCTGTACCTCAGCAGTAAAATCAGGGAACACCAATACTTTATTGTTGTCCATCACAAAGGACAATTGGCGCGGGCTTTTTGGAGGATAATGTCTCGATCACTATAATGGAGAAGCCGTTCCACCACCGGGTGGGGGGGCCTCCCCGGCGCAAAAGGGCGGGTTGGCACATGATGTGCCCTCTCTAGAGCAACAAACTGTGTGAGTTGGCCCAGGGCAATCATGATACAGAGTGATTCCTCCAGGAAAGTTTCCATGTCCGTTCCTTCTGCCCCCTCGGGAAATCCCATGTCCCTGATATTATTGAAGCAGCTGCAGCCTTCTGCATCTTCAGCCCACTGTCCGAGAGTAGTAGTACACTGGCTGCAAGATCATCTATTTTGAGAGATGTTGCCTTCTGGTCCGGTTGGAGCTCACCCACCGAATGTTCCACAACTTGCAAGCGGAGCACCGCAAGCTGATGGATCGAATGAAACAGCCCCAAGCCCACGAACATCACTCGGATATCTTGTTGTAGCGTGGCCTTCATGTCCGCTATGGCAGCCAACACTTTGTCTAAGTGGGTATGTATCAAGACATCTTCGGTACCACTCTCTTCTTCTTTGGACTCTGAGGGGGCCGGTGAGGGGTCCCTTACCTCAGACTGTGCAGTCCCTTGTCTGTTCTTTAGTTTTCCCATGACTGCAACAGTCCTTTCAAAGGGGTCCAATACCAGCTAGTCAGGAACCCAATTACTTAGTCTAATAGCTTTCTGCTCCATGTGCGTTATCGGCCTTCTCTCAGGCATTGCAATGTCCGCTGCCCAGCTGGACTCCCCCGTCTCTCCAGGGCCAGGCAAGTGAGCTTCACTACCAGGATGGGCCCCCGAGCCACAGTCCTTCAGGCGTATTTCTCTGAGTTTGCCTCAACACCAGTTCCAGTATGGACATCAACCTAAGCCCAAGCAAAGGGAATCCATGGTCTAGAAATTACTCAGGCCTATAAACAGGTGCTTTCTCCTCACAGGCCCACTTTCTCTAAATAGAGTAGCCACATCCCCCGACACCCTCCACACAGTCGGACCTTGCATCCAGCAGGCCTCGGCCACACTCTCCTCTGGGCCCCGGGCCTGTCCAACCGGGCCACAACTCTCCTCTCCTTTGCAGCCCAAGCCACCTGCTAGGGTGCAGAAGGTATTACTCGGGCATCCTCCCAGTTCCCCGCTGCCCGGGCCTTCCTATCTCTCACGGGGGAGGGTGTGACTACTTGATTATGGCAGGGGCCGGTCGCTGCTCTGTTTTGGGGCTAAACTCTGTCCCAGGAGGCCTTATGCTTCTCTGGACCCAGGCGTGCCTGCCAATGTGCGGCCTAGCAGTTTTCTAGGGCTCTGCTTAGGCCATCCAGCAATGAGGCAGGGACCTCAGATCGCAAACCGGGCACACGTCCCTCTGGTGTTGCAACTATCCCCCACACCGGGCCTAGATGCTGGCCCCGACCTCCCACACCGCCCCTCAACCCTTCACGCCATTCCCATCCAGCATGAGGAAGGGAACTCAGATCGCAATCCGGGCACACAACCCTACGGGGTAACTCTTCGCCCCTCGCCGTCCTCTGGGCGATCTGCTGTCCGTCACAGTCTCAGCACTCCAGCAGGTCCAGCCCTCACATTAGGCAAGCCCCGCAACAACAGAAGGAGGCCTCCTGGCATTTAAGTTGTCTCGTCTGTGCGCCTGTTGAGTTTATATTGGCAGCCCCCTTATCGGCCGCAATGCCAGCGGCGGTGTACCTGCCCGGCAGCTGCGCCCTCCGGGACTGGCTGAGGCCACACCAGCAAGACAATGTAGCAGGATAATCGCTGGGCCGATGCGGAGCTAGCTGCTCTCATGTTCGCCATCCCATGAGATGCAAATCGGGGGCTCCAGAATACACTGCTCTCCCAGGATTCTGTGGAAATCTTGCAAATTTCTTGTTGATGAGATTGCTCTATTGGGTCTGGGAGCATGTACAGGAGGTGCTATACAACTGGTGGGTGCCTCCTTAAATGCCGAAAATGAGCTCATGGAAAATTTGGGGCTTTCTGGGCCCAGGGTTGTGGGAGAGTTGGAATCAAATTCTTGTTGCTGGAGAGCAGGGATCCAGGCATGTCTGAGTTCGTCCCAGGGCAGACCTCCAGAATCAGCATCATCCTTAGTAGGTGAAGATCTTTCTTTTTATAAGCAAAACAAGTGGAGACAGAGGGATCGGGTGTGGACCCAGGTTAGTTTTTATAATACTCTCCTCATGACTATTCTCTTGACTTTGGGTTTTCCTCGTGGGACTATCCTTAATCCTGCTACAGCAGCAATCAGGGCATTTTGCATCATCACTGTTTACAGATATAAAGAAGTCTGATGTTTTTGAGGCTTTAGAGTTAAAAAAAAAAAAAAGACCCTCAAAGGCCACAGTGGCTCCTGCCCAGCAATACAGGCCCCCTTCCGAGGGTTACTCCCTTCAGTTAATAGAAGCTTGCAATAATTTGAGGTCTTTTGCCATTTGACACTTTGCTCATTCAGAGGTGGCATACCTAAATCGAAATGTAGTCTCACGCTTTCTAATTTTAGTGCCAGCTTGAAGACAGATCCTCGTTTTCCCTGATCTCAACTTTGGGTACTGCTCTAGATTCATAGTGGGATCTTGCACCTCCTCACTCTTTTCCAGTCTTTCCCTTTCGCAGTTTCATGGTTTCCTTTTCCTCCAAGGACCGTCAGTGCAGTAAAGAACTGCACCACACTTCACTTCACCAAGTGGAATCTTTTAGGTTATTTAAGGCTGAATGCACAGGCCAAACCAGGCAATCACCGGAGTACCCCTGGCAGTATCCCTGGCACCACCAGTACCACACTTCATAACCTCTTTTCTCACCATAGATGCGTTGCAGGGCAGAGGGGCCCTAGGTGTATTACTGGTGTGGAGAGTGGAGCAAGTCAAAATAAAACAATTTTTGAGTAGCAACTGTCAACTATTGCTGTCTAGGCTCAATTCATGATCCAGCGCCCGGGTGCTTTTCCAACTCTGGATTATTGGCCCAGGTGGCTGGCAGATTTCACTGCCTCAACATGCAGATGGTGCCAGAAAGCGCAAGAATCAATACTCCACGCCATCTGCATTTGTCCAGCACTCCTCTCAGAGTGCAAACGCTTGCTGTGCTGCCCTTATTTCAAGTCCCTGGGAGTGCGCGGTTGTCGACAAGCTGTCATAGAGTACAACAATGGGACAAACATCAGGCTCAGCTCCCAGGTAATACATTCTTTAGACATTGCGGATAGAAGGCTCCCGCCTCCTCCTGAGTGTCGCCAATGAACTAAACTTTTAGCCGAACGGACAGGTTTACACTAATTACATTTTCAACAGCACTGGCACTTTGGCACTTTAAGTACAAATTTGTGCCTTAAATTAATGCGGTCTTTTACGAAGTATCGATGAATTGATTTTTTTTTTTTAAACAATTTTTATTGATTTTCCATACATCCAAAAGGGGGTTTCGGTTACATACCCCAGATAGGTAGCAAAGTCACAGTGCAAATCAGGTTATTTATGGCATAGCTGAAGCACCATATGATGTCCATATCAACTGTTCAGGCACTACATATGGTCATCACGATAAGTATTTGCAACCAATGAAAATTCCCATCCCCAACTGGTCCCCACCCCCCCAGGCGTGTCACTTAAGTGCAGGCCATAAAAAGCCAATAGAACTGTTATCTCCGTGGGCCGACTAATTCGTATAGGAGGCTGCTGCCCCTGAGTGTCACCTGGCTTGCTTGGCGAGCACCACTACTAAACTTGAGGCTTCAGATCAAAGTGATCTTAGAGCTGCTTATGCATTAGTCCAGGAGTGAGCTAAAGAATGATGATGGATTAAACCCAGATCAGTTGACTGGGGGTGAGTGTTTGATTGGCTCAAGCGTTCCGTCCATCATCCCCTTTTGTATCGCTTTGTTCGCCCTAAGTTGGCGGGGGTATGCCCAGACGTGGGTCCCTTGCTCACTTTGCCACTGGATTCAAGCAATCCTGGCTGATGACGGCTGGAATGCCAGAAACCGGTCCTAGGATGCTTGTTTCCGGTCCAGGGAAGACATGGCTTGGCAGTTCGGGCTGGACTGTTCCCATGAGGCACAGGGTCAGACTGATTTGCATATGGCCATGTCTGAACTGGGGTGGTGGAGTGAGCTAAAGAATGATGATGGATTAAACCCAGATCAGTTGACTGGGGGTGAGTGTTTGATTGGCTCAAGCGTTCCGTCCATCATCCCCTTTTGTATCGCTTTGTTCGCCCTAAGTTGGCGGGGGTATGCCCAGACGTGGGTCCCTTGCTCACTTTGCCACTGGATTCAAGCAATCCTGGCTGATGACGGCTGGAATGCCAGAAACCGGTCCTAGGATGCTTGTTTCCGGTCCAGGGAAGACATGGCTTGGCAGTTCGGGCTGGACTGTTCCCATGAGGCACAGGGTCAGACTGATTTGCATATGGCCATGTCTGAACTGGGGTGGTGGAGTGAGCTAAAGAATGATGATGGATTAAACCCAGATCAGTTGACTGGGGGTGAGTGTTTGATTGGCTCAAGCGTTCCGTCCATCATCCCCTTTTGTATCGCTTTGTTCGCCCTAAGTTGGCGGGGTATGCCCAGACGTGGGTCCCTTGCTCACTTTGCCACTGGATTCAAGCAATCCTGGCTGATGACGGCTGGAATGCCAGAAACCGGTCCTAGGATGCTTGTTTCCGGTCCAGGGAAGACATGGCTTGGCAGTTCGGGCTGGACTGTTCCCATGAGGCACAGGGTCAGACTGATTTGCATATGGCCATGTCTGAACTGGGGTGGTGGAGTGAGCTAAAGAATGATGATGGATTAAACCCAGATCAGTTGACTGGGGGTGAGTGTTTGATTGGCTCAAGCGTTCCGTCCATCATCCCCTTTTGTATCGCTTTGTTCGCCCTAAGTTGGCGGGGGTATGCCCAGACGTGGGTCCCTTGCTCACTTTGCCACTGGATTCAAGCAATCCTGGCTGATGACGGCTGGAATGCCAGAAACCGGTCCTAGGATGCTTGTTTCCGGTCCAGGGAAGACATGGCTTGGCAGTTCGGGCTGGACTGTTCCCATGAGGCACAGGGTCAGACTGATTTGCATATGGCCATGTCTGAACTGGGGTGGTGGAGTGAGCTAAAGAATGATGATGGATTAAACCCAGATCAGTTGACTGGGGGTGAGTGTTTGATTGGCTCAAGCGTTCCGTCCATCATCCCCTTTTGTATCACTTTGTTCGCCCTAAGTTGGCGGGGGTATGCCCAGACGTGGGTCCCTTGCTCACTTTGCCACTGGATTCAAGCAATCCTGGCTGATGACGGCTGGAATGCCAGAAACCGGTCCTAGGATGCTTGTTTCCGGTCCAGGGAAGACATGGCTTGGCAGTTCGGGCTGGACTGTTCCCATGAGGCACAGGGTCAGACTGATTTGCATATGGCCATGTCTGAACTGGGGTGGTGGAGTGAGCTAAAGAATGATGATGGATTAAACCCAGATCAGTTGACTGGGGGTGAGTGTTTGATTGGCTCAAGCGTTCCGTCCATCATCCCCTTTTGTATCGCTTTGTTCGCCCTAAGTTGGCGGGGGTATGCCCAGACGTGGGTCCCTTGCTCACTTTGCCACTGGATTCAAGCAATCCTGGCTGATGACGGCTGGAATGCCAGAAACCGGTCCTAGGATGCTTGTTTCCGGTCCAGGGAAGACATGGCTTGGCAGTTCGGGCTGGACTGTTCCCATGAGGCACAGGGTCAGACTGATTTGCATATGGCCATGTCTGAACTGGGGTGGTGGAGTGAGCTAAAGAATGATGATGGATTAAACCCAGATCAGTTGACTGGGGGTGAGTGTTTGATTGGCTCAAGCGTTCCGTCCATCATCCCCTTTTGTATCGCTTTGTTCGCCCTAAGTTGGCGGGGGTATGCCCAGACGTGGGTCCCTTGCTCACTTTGCCACTGGATTCAAGCAATCCTGGCTGATGACGGCTGGAATGCCAGAAACCGGTCCTAGGATGCTTGTTTCCGGTCCAGGGAAGACATGGCTTGGCAGTTCGGGCTGGACTGTTCCCATGAGGCACAGGGTCAGACTGATTTGCATATGGCCATGTCTGAACTGGGGTGGTGGAGTGAGCTAAAGAATGATGATGGATTAAACCCAGATCAGTTGACTGGGGGTGAGTGTTTGATTGGCTCAAGCGTTCCGTCCATCATCCCCTTTTGTATCGCTTTGTTCGCCCTAAGTTGGCGGGGGTATGCCCAGACGTGGGTCCCTTGCTCACTTTGCCACTGGATTCAAGCAATCCTGGCTGATGACGGCTGGAATGCCAGAAACCGGTCCTAGGATGCTTGTTTCCGGTCCAGGGAAGACATGGCTTGGCAGTTCGGGCTGGACTGTTCCCATGAGGCACAGGGTCAGACTGATTTGCATATGGCCATGTCTGAACTGGGGTGGTGGAGTGAGCTAAAGAATGATGATGGATTAAACCCAGATCAGTTGACTGGGGGTGAGTGTTTGATTGGCTCAAGCGTTCCGTCCATCATCCCCTTTTGTATCGCTTTGTTCGCCCTAAGTTGGCGGGGGTATGCCCAGACGTGGGTCCCTTGCTCACTTTGCCACTGGATTCAAGCAATCCTGGCTGATGACGGCTGGAATGCCAGAAACCGGTCCTAGGATTCTTGTTTCCGGTCCAGGGAAGACATGGCTTGGCAGTTCGGGCTGGACTGTTCCCATGAGGCACAGGGTCAGACTGATTTGCATATGGCCATGTCTGAACTGGGGTGGTGGAGTGAGCTAAAGAATGATGATGGATTAAACCCAGATCAGTTGACTGGGGGTGAGTGTTTGATTGGCTCAAGCGTTCCGTCCATCATCCCCTTTTGTATCGCTTTGTTCGCCCTAAGTTGGCGGGGTATGCCCAGACGTGGGTCCCTTGCTCACTTTGCCACTGGATTCAAGCAATCCTGGCTGATGACGGCTGGAATGCCAGAAACCGGTCCTAGGATGCTTGTTTCCGGTCCAGGGAAGACATGGCTTGGCAGTTCGGGCTGGACTGTTCCCATGAGGCACAGGGTCAGACTGATTTGCATATGGCCATGTCTGAACTGGGGTGGTGGAGTGAGCTAAAGAATGATGATGGATTAAACCCAGATCAGTTGACTGGGGGTGAGTGTTTGATTGGCTCAAGCGTTCCGTCCATCATCCCCTTTTGTATCGCTTTGTTCGCCCTAAGTTGGCGGGGGTATGCCCAGACGTGGGTCCCTTGCTCACTTTGCCACTGGATTCAAGCAATCCTGGCTGATGACGGCTGGAATGCCAGAAACCGGTCCTAGGATGCTTGTTTCCGGTCCAGGGAAGACATGGCTTGGCAGTTCGGGCTGGACTGTTCCCATGAGGCACAGGGTCAGACTGATTTGCATATGGCCATGTCTGAACTGGGGTGGTGGAGTGAGCTAAAGAATGATGATGGATTAAACCCAGATCAGTTGACTGGGGGTGAGTGTTTGATTGGCTCAAGCGTTCCGTCCATCATCCCCTTTTGTATCGCTTTGTTCGCCCTAAGTTGGCGGGGGTATGCCCAGACGTGGGTCCCTTGCTCACTTTGCCACTGGATTCAAGCAATCCTGGCTGATGACGGCTGGAATGCCAGAAACCGGTCCTAGGATGCTTGTTTCCGGTCCAGGGAAGACATGGCTTGGCAGTTCGGGCTGGACTGTTCCCATGAGGCACAGGGTCAGACTGATTTGCATATGGCCATGTCTGAACTGGGGTGGTGGAGTGAGCTAAAGAATGATGATGGATTAAACCCAGATCAGTTGACTGGGGGTGAGTGTTTGATTGGCTCAAGCGTTCCGTCCATCATCCCCTTTTGTATCGCTTTGTTCGCCCTAAGTTGGCGGGGGTATGCCCAGACGTGGGTCCCTTGCTCACTTTGCCACTGGATTCAAGCAATCCTGGCTGATGACGGCTGGAATGCCAGAAACCGGTCCTAGGATGCTTGTTTCCGGTCCAGGGAAGACATGGCTTGGCAGTTCGGGCTGGACTGTTCCCATGAGGCACAGGGTCAGACTGATTTGCATATGGCCATGTCTGAACTGGGGTGGTGGAGTGAGCTAAAGAATGATGATGGATTAAACCCAGATCAGTTGACTGGGGGTGAGTGTTTGATTGGCTCAAGCGTTCCGTCCATCATCCCCTTTTGTATCGCTTTGTTCGCCCTAAGTTGGCGGGGGTATGCCCAGACGTGGGTCCCTTGCTCACTTTGCCACTGGATTCAAGCAATCCTGGCTGATGACGGCTGGAATGCCAGAAACCGGTCCTAGGATGCTTGTTTCCGGTCCAGGGAAGACATGGCTTGGCAGTTCGGGCTGGACTGTTCCCATGAGGCACAGGGTCAGACTGATTTGCATATGGCCATGTCTGAACTGGGGTGGTGGAGTGAGCTAAAGAATGATGATGGATTAAACCCAGATCAGTTGACTGGGGGTGAGTGTTTGATTGGCTCAAGCGTTCCGTCCATCATCCCCTTTTGTATCGCTTTGTTCGCCCTAAGTTGGCGGGGGTATGCCCAGACGTGGGTCCCTTGCTCACTTTGCCACTGGATTCAAGCAATCCTGGCTGATGACGGCTGGAATGCCAGAAACCGGTCCTAGGATGCTTGTTTCCGGTCCAGGGAAGACATGGCTTGGCAGTTCGGGCTGGACTGTTCCCATGAGGCACAGGGTCAGACTGATTTGCATATGGCCATGTCTGAACTGGGGTGGTGGAGTGAGCTAAAGAATGATGATGGATTAAACCCAGATCAGTTGACTGGGGGTGAGTGTTTGATTGGCTCAAGCGTTCCGTCCATCATCCCCTTTTGTATCGCTTTGTTCGCCCTAAGTTGGCGGGGGTATGCCCAGACGTGGGTCCCTTGCTCACTTTGCCACTGGATTCAAGCAATCCTGGCTGATGACGGCTGGAATGCCAGAAACCGGTCCTAGGATGCTTGTTTCCGGTCCAGGGAAGACATGGCTTGGCAGTTCGGGCTGGACTGTTCCCATGAGGCACAGGGTCAGACTGATTTGCATATGGCCATGTCTGAACTGGGGTGGTGGAGTGAGCTAAAGAATGATGATGGATTAAACCCAGATCAGTTGACTGGGGGTGAGTGTTTGATTGGCTCAAGCGTTCCGTCCATCATCCCCTTTTGTATCGCTTTGTTCGCCCTAAGTTGGCGGGGGTATGCCCAGACGTGGGTCCCTTGCTCACTTTGCCACTGGATTCAAGCAATCCTGGCTGATGACGGCTGGAATGCCAGAAACCGGTCCTAGGATGCTTGTTTCCGGTCCAGGGAAGACATGGCTTGGCAGTTCGGGCTGGACTGTTCCCATGAGGCACAGGGTCAGACTGATTTGCATATGGCCATGTCTGAACTGGGGTGGTGGAGTGAGCTAAAGAATGATGATGGATTAAACCCAGATCAGTTGACTGGGGGTGAGTGTTTGATTGGCTCAAGCGTTCCGTCCATCATCCCCTTTTGTATCGCTTTGTTCGCCCTAAGTTGGCGGGGGTATGCCCAGACGTGGGTCCCTTGCTCACTTTGCCACTGGATTCAAGCAATCCTGGCTGATGACGGCTGGAATGCCAGAAACCGGTCCTAGGATGCTTGTTTCCGGTCCAGGGAAGACATGGCTTGGCAGTTCGGGCTGGACTGTTCCCATGAGGCACAGGGTCAGACTGATTTGCATATGGCCATGTCTGAACTGGGGTGGTGGAGTGAGCTAAAGAATGATGATGGATTAAACCCAGATCAGTTGACTGGGGGTGAGTGTTTGATTGGCTCAAGCGTTCCGTCCATCATCCCCTTTTGTATCGCTTTGTTCGCCCTAAGTTGGCGGGGGTATGCCCAGACGTGGGTCCCTTGCTCACTTTGCCACTGGATTCAAGCAATCCTGGCTGATGACGGCTGGAATGCCAGAAACCGGTCCTAGGATGCTTGTTTCCGGTCCAGGGAAGACATGGCTTGGCAGTTCGGGCTGGACTGTTCCCATGAGGCACAGGGTCAGACTGATTTGCATATGGCCATGTCTGAACTGGGGTGGTGGAGTGAGCTAAAGAATGATGATGGATTAAACCCAGATCAGTTGACTGGGGGTGAGTGTTTGATTGGCTCAAGCGTTCCGTCCATCATCCCCTTTTGTATCGCTTTGTTCGCCCTAAGTTGGCGGGGGTATGCCCAGACGTGGGTCCCTTGCTCACTTTGCCACTGGATTCAAGCAATCCTGGCTGATGACGGCTGGAATGCCAGAAACCGGTCCTAGGATGCTTGTTTCCGGTCCAGGGAAGACATGGCTTGGCAGTTCGGGCTGGACTGTTCCCATGAGGCACAGGGTCAGACTGATTTGCATATGGCCATGTCTGAACTGGGGTGGTGGAGTGAGCTAAAGAATGATGATGGATTAAACCCAGATCAGTTGACTGGGGGTGAGTGTTTGATTGGCTCAAGCGTTCCGTCCATCATCCCCTTTTTTATCGCTTTGTTCGCCCTAAGTTGGCGGGGGTATGCCCAGACGTGGGTCCCTTGCTCACTTTGCCACTGGATTCAAGCAATCCTGGCTGATGACGGCTGGAATGCCAGAAACCGGTCCTAGGATGCTTGTTTCCGGTCCAGGGAAGACATGGCTTGGCAGTTCGGGCTGGACTGTTCCCATGAGGCACAGGGTCAGACTGATTTGCATATGGCCATGTCTGAACTGGGGTGGTGGAGTGAGCTAAAGAATGATGATGGATTAAACCCAGATCAGTTGACTGGGGGTGAGTGTTTGATTGGCTCAAGCGTTCCGTCCATCATCCCCTTTTGTATCGCTTTGTTCGCCCTAAGTTGGCGGGGGTATGCCCAGACGTGGGTCCCTTGCTCACTTTGCCACTGGATTCAAGCAATCCTGGCTGATGACGGCTGGAATGCCAGAAACCGGTCCTAGGATGCTTGTTTCCGGTCCAGGGAAGACATGGCTTGGCAGTTCGGGCTGGACTGTTCCCATGAGGCACAGGGTCAGACTGATTTGCATATGGCCATGTCTGAACTGGGGTGGTGGAGTGAGCTAAAGAATGATGATGGATTAAACCCAGATCAGTTGACTGGGGGTGAGTGTTTGATTGGCTCAAGCGTTCCGTCCATCATCCCCTTTTGTATCGCTATGCATTAGTCCATAGCTGCCACAGGGTTGCCTACAGATGCGTCAACCCCTCCGCTTCGGGAGATTTAAGTGCCACAACGAGCGCTTCCCAAGCTCTCGCCCGTTCCAGGGCCTTTTCACTCTCGGTTCGCTTCGCTATTTGTAATCTAATCACTCCCTCACATTCGGCCCACTTTAGGAATTCTGCTTTCCACTTTGCTATGCTAGGGCCCTGTTTTGCCTTCCAATGGGTGGTGATGTTCCGTTTGGCCAGGAGCAGACCCAGGTCTATAAATTTGCTAGTAATTTTGTTCTTGGACGTGTGGGGAAACCAGTGCAAAATACAATGAGCCATGGTTGGATCCAGCTCTCTATCAGTGAGTTCTGATAATGTTGTTGTTACCTCCTCCCAGTAACTGTCTAGGAACGGGCAACCCCATAAAATGTGTTTAAAATCTGCACTTTCTGTGTTACATCTCGGGCATGCCGCTGATTGGTCCGGGAAATATGCTTGTAGTTTTGCTGGGGTAAGGTATGCTCTATGTAAAATATGGAAATGCACCAATTGAAACCTTGCATTCCTAGTGCTCTTCCAGGCTCTCTCCACTAGCTCTCCCCACGCCTTATCTGGGATGTCCCCCCCTATATCAGCTTCCCATTTGAGCTTCAGGACAGACAGGGGGAGTAAGGATTCCAGCGTCATGCGCCTACAGAGGCACGTCACTGCTTTAAAAGTGACTGCTGCCAACGCTACGTATTGGCAGCCCATGGAAGTTGGTGGTTCTGTAAGTCCCCTACCCCAGTGCTTCCTGATAGCCACAGTGAGGGCCGTGTACTGTAGGAAATCACCCCCGGGTAAGTCAAAGCGGGTTTGCAGGTCATTAAACGGGATCATGGCACCCTCCTCATATAGGTCTCCTATGGTAGTCAGCCCCTGTTCCGCCCAAGCTTCCAATCTCTGCCAATTGCCACCATGTGGCAGGGCCCTGCACATTATCAATGGTATTTCCGGCGCGTAGGGGTATTTAATAGAGGCAAATATCTGTGCCAGCATTTTCGTGCTGTGGTGAGTTCCAGGGTGAGGGTCGCGGTGTTAACCGGGAGCCGCAGTACAATGCGGGACAGCAATAACAGGGGCCCGAAATCTTCCCTACGCTCATCATCTCCCCTAGTGGCCCTCGCTACCCACTGCGTAAGCCATTGAAATTGTGCTGCCAAATAATTGGTCTCGTAGTCTGGGACCGCCAGGCCGCCTTCTGCTCTTGGTCTCATGAGTGTACTGAGCGCCACCCTGCGTCTGCCCTTGCCCCAAAGGAAGGCTGTGACCATTGAACGAAGCTGCTTGAAATACGTTGCCGGGATCCATATCGGTGTAATATAAGAGCCTCAGGAGGGTTATCATTTTTAGAAGGGCCACACGGCCCGCTACTGACAGCGGCAGAGATCCCCAGAATTCGAAGTTGGCTTTTGCCCCTCTGATGGCCTTCCCAATATTACCCTCAAGAATGTCCTCTTGTTTGTGGTAAATATGTGTGCCCAGATAGGGAAGACATCTGTCTTCCCAGTTCACCCCCTCTGTGTTCTGCGGGCCTACCCTATTCCCACGTGCCGGGAACAGGCAAGATTTTGACCAGTTCACCTTCAATCCTGCTACTCTGCTGAGAGCGTGGAGTAGGTTTATCGCCCCCAAGAGTTCCGTTCCCGAGTCAGCAAGGAAAATCAAAAGGTCATCAGCATATAATGCAATATGATGAACCTGTCCATTTATGTCGAGCCCCCGGTGTGCCCGCCCTGATCTGGCATGTGCTGCTAACGGATCCATCGCCAGCGCAAATAATAATGGGGACAGGGGACAACCCTGCCGCGTGCCCCGCCCCACCCTGCAAGCGTCGGAGATTATCCCCTCAGTTTTAATTCTGGCGGTGGAGTCAGTGTATATAAGAGCCATCCAGTTCACAAAGCCAGACCCTAGTCCCATTTTCCGCATCACATGAAATAGAAAAGCCCACTCCAGACTGTCGAAGGCTTTTTCTATGTCCACTGCAAATATCGTGGCAGCATCCACATGGTAAGTGTCCGCTTCCAGGATGCGCATGAGCCTTCTGATATTGAGCGCTGTGTTTCTAGTGGGGATGAACCTGGATTGGTCTTTATGTATAAGGGGGGTCATGTGAGGGAGCAAACGGGAGGCTAAGATTTTACTTAGTATTTTATAATCGAGATTGAGCAAGGATAAGGGGCGGTACGCAGTTTTATCCCACGCCTGCTTGCCCGGCTTTAGCAGAGGGATGATGATCGCTTCCCTGGTGGAGACAGGGAGTTTGCCAAGCCTCTTGGCATGATTATATAATTGTACGAGTTTGGGAGCCAAGAGGTCAATATATGCGAGGTAAAATTCTATCGGGAGACCATCAGTGCCTGGAGTTTTATTGCGGGCCATACTCTTGATAGCTCCACGCACCTCTCTTACTTCGATCTCTCATCCTAGCGAGAGTGCTGTATCCTCATCCAGTGCAGGTAGATCAACCCCTTGCGTGAACTCCTGCAGTTCCTCATCTGTTGGGGACAGCTGACTTCGATAGAGCTCAGTATAATATTCTAAAAATAAGTCATTGATCCCTTGTTGGTCGTATCTGGCTACCCCATTCTGGTCCCTGATCTCCAGTATGACTGACCCCCGTCTAGCCGGGTTGGCCAACCAGGCCAGAAGAGGCCCCGATTTATCCCTCTCCGAGTGTGCTTGAGTTATGTAGTTTTTGTAATCAAAGCATCGCAGGCGCTCTACCTGTGTGGCTACCGCCTCCCTGGCCTCTAGTAGCTCCTGATGTTTATCTGGGTTTTCGGGTCTGTCCTTTTTCAGGGTGCGCAGGCACTCGTCATCTCTCTTTATATCTTGGAGGAGAACCTTCCTAACTCCAACCATCTCAGATATGCACCTCCCCCTAAGGACTGTTTTACAGGCGTCCCACTCCACGAGGGAGGATGTGACTGTACCCCCGTTGTCTTGAAAATAGTTGGTGATAGCTGTACCTATTGTAGTGCGGAAAGCTTGGTCGTCTAAGGTCTCCGGGCGCAGGCGCCAGGTGGGGATTTTCGGGCGCGCGCGTGACCATTGTAGCTGTACCAGGTCAGGGTTGTGGTCGGATAGTGTCCTGGTGAGGTATTCGCTGCAGGCAACCCCCTCATGGACATCAGGTGAACACAGAATGGCACCCAGTCTGACATGTAATTCGTGGAGGGCCAAGAAGGAGGAGTAATCTCGGGCCATGGGGTGTTGCGCCCTCCAGGTGTCAATTAAGTCCCATTTCTGTTGCCAGTTACGGCGTGAGTCTGCCAGTTTGTGTGCAGGTGCATTAGGGAGTGGAGGGTGAGAGCGGTCAAGGGCAACATCAGAGGTACAATTAAAGTCGCCCCCCAATAGCATCGACCCCATGAGGACGGTCACCAGCTTTCCTGATAGAAGTGAGAAGAAGGCCGGTTGGTCCGAGTTGGGCGCATAAATACTACCTAGTGTGAGGTCCCTACCGTCTAGCCTCCCCGACACCACCACATACCTGCCCTCTGGGTCAATCAGTTGTGACGTGCATTGGAATGGAACACCTGCCCTTATCTATATCAACACTCCTCTCGCAAAGGCGAAGTACGTGGTGTAATAAGCCTGACCCCTCCAGAGGCGTTGCAACGCCTTCCCTTCCTTTGCTAGCATATGAGTTTCTTGGAGGAATGCGATCTGAATGCCTCTGCGGTTCAAATAAGAGTGTATCTTATGGCGCCTGACCATAGAGTGCATGCCCCGCACATTCCACAAGAGACAAGTCAAGCCTAATGGGGATCCCATTGTTGTGGTCTATGGTTACAGCCCTTAAAAAACGTTACCCCTGTGACACGCCTGGATCCCCTTAAAAAACCCCAACTATGAAAATGACCCCAACTCCCCCTCCCAGAACAGGTATCCAAAAAAGAATCCCCGTCCAAACCGTAGTAGAACAAACCATCGTCCAGTGACAGTGGAAGAGGTGGTCACTCGACAAGAACCGTGTTAAGTACCCTATAGAGCCGCCCCCCCGTAACTGATCTAGCCAACAAGCCCCTTTCCAACTGGAGGTTCCTCCTCATAAGGCAATGTAGGGAAGGCATAAGTTCACTGTCACTGCACCAGTGGCACAAGGATGGGAGGCCCCGAAAAATCTCCACGTTGGATGCCACCCCATGACCTTCACATGAGATCATCAGCCGTTTGGGGCGTAACCCGTGGCATGCCCGCTCCTAGACTGTCATAGTTGCTGCGGTCCGGTGAGGTCTCCGATCTGCCAGTGTGGCGTCCACTCCCACTCAGAGGGGAACCAGGGCTTTTTTGACTGTGCGATATCACCGCCTGTAGCGCCTTGCGATGTTCAAGACTAAGTTCTCTAGGCGAAGCAGTCTTGGTTCCAGCCCTATGACTGCGAGGACTTTGCTGTGGGGTCCCAGGAGCTGAAGTATGCTGACCCACCGAGCTGCGAATGTCAAGCCAGTCCCAAGCTTCTTGTGGCGTGTTGAAGAAACGAGTCCCCGTCGGGTCTGCCACCCGAAGTCGAGCGGGAAATAACATGGCATAGGGCAGGTTCAATTTGCATAGTTTAGCCTTGACAGCAACGAAGGACGCTCTGCTGCGTTGTACCTCCCTCGTAAAATCCGGGAAAATCATGACGTTGTTATTATCAATGCGCAGTTCCTGTTTTTGGCTGGCACTTTGCAAAATGTGGTCCCTGTCCCGAAAGTGTAGAAGTCTGGCCAGAACAGGACGTGGAGTAGCCCCTGGTTTTGGTGGTTTAGCTGGGACTCTGTGAGCCCGTTCCAGGGCGTAGAAGGGGGATAGTCCTGTTGGAGCCTCTCAGAACGGAGCCAGTCCTCTAAGTAACGGACCATATTTGTCCCTTCTGTTTTTTCTGGAATCCCAATGACTGGATGTTGTTCTGACGCTACCTCCCTTCACTGTCCTCAGCGCGCATTTCCAGAGTTTTTACCTTAGTTTCCAGGACAGTGAGGGAGCGGCGCAGCTCGTGGACAGATTCCGACTGGCCATTCAACTCTTTTTCATTGCTGGACACTCTGTCCTTGAGCTTACGATGCTCATCCTTTAGTAGGCTGAGGTCTGTTCCGATAGCGTCAATTTTCCCTTCCAGCGCCTCTCTGGAGGCCGTTATGGCCTGCATGATGTCAGCCAATGTAGGTTTCCGGGAGGTCGGGTCTCCACTAGTTTTGGGCAATTCATCCTCCTCTTCAGAGTGGGTTCCTGGGGCGTCCACGCTAAGGACAGCGAACCCCCATTTCTTTTGTGTTCTCCCCATCTCAAAGACGCTACGTACTGGTGTGGCATTGGCACGAGCTCTGTGTCCGCCGTGTTCGGTGCGTCAGGGCGCCACCAGTTCCGCTGGGTCGCCTCTGACACTTCGCGCTCTTCCAACCCGCATACAAGACACCGCCGTTGTCTCCGGCAGTCCCGCCCACTGCAGGTGCTGTGGGTCGAGTGGTCCCACCGATGGAAACACCCCCCAGTGGTCCACGGGTCTTGATAGTGGCCCCCAGCGTTTGTCCACGTCAGTTCGTCCCAGTCACTCTCTGCGGCCTCCTCTTGTTGGTTTATGTGAAGGGAAGGCAATCCGTCGCACTTTGCACAATCACTGCGCAGGCACACCCCCCTCACCCGCGATGGCCTTACAGTTCTCCGCCACTAGCTATAGGCTCATTCCGGCTCCAGCACACGCAACTGCTCACTAATAATTTGTGTGTCCCCGGCCTCTCAGTGGGAGCCACTCCACCACGCCAGCCTCGCTGAGATATCAGTGCACCATCACTAGGCCCGGGCCGCTAGGCGTTGTCAGTGGGGCAGGCTTTCTTCTTTTAGTGCAGGTCTCTCTTTTCACTGGGTGGAAATTGAGGCACAGATCGCACTCCGCCACTAATGCTGCTAGTCCAAAGGCCCCCGCATGCCCCTGACACAATCTGGCGAGGGCAGGGACAGCCGTCCCCCAGTCTATTCAGGGCCCTGCAGGCAGGTGGAGCTCAGTTCGCAGTGACGGTCCCCTGCAGTGCCCTTTATTGAGTCTTGGTACAGGCGCCAGCTCACCTTCACCCCTGACCGCCCAGATGCCTCTGCGTGCTGTCCCCCCGCCGCCGCTGCACACCCCTGATCTCGGCGGGTGGACTCACCGTTCCAGCCACGCTGCACTTGAAGGGGCCTCCAGCAATGCGGTGTTCACAGTAGAAATCACTTTGGGCCTCAGGCAGTTGTGGCGCCCCTGGTGGGGGAGTACTCTGGAGCGCAGACCAGGGAGACCGAGATGCGGGGCAATGCTTGAACCTGTTGTTCCCTCTGCCGTTGCAGCCTAGTAGGGTCCCCCGTCACACAGGCAAAGTCACGGTAGGGCTCTGTGCAGGGGATAGCCAGGGCCTACAGGAGCCACTGCACCATTTGCTCAGCGGGCGCCATTTTACAATCAGCCCCACTAGAGTTGCATCGTGGCATCGTGAGCGCCCCCGGGCCTCCGCAGGACAGCCCAATGCCAAAACAGTACTCACAGGGCTGCAGGAGTGTCCCTGGGTACGGCGGTATCCGCTGCAATTGGGCTCCGCATCAGGCGCTTCAGTGCTCTCGCGGCCAAACCGCCATTTTGTCTCCGTCTTTCCGGCTACCACAGCAGGACATCATGGCCAGTCTCGCCGCCGGGCACAGCGAATTCCGCTCTCCCCTCAGTGGTCCAGCGATCCGCAAGGCTCCTCCGAGTGGCGCGGTGACCGCCACCTGGCGCAGCTTGTCCGTTCACCCCGCAGATCAGCAACGTCCGCAGGAATCACAGCCCGTCCGCCATCTTGGCTACGGACTCGCGGGCCAAATGTCTGTCCGTTTGATCGCAAAAGCAGATATCGTGGCGTTGCAGCGCTACCCTTCAAAGTGCCGGCATCTCCCGACACCCTGCAACGTGACTGCAGGCTCTCCTCGCTGTCTCTGGGGGTCAGGATTACTTGTTACAGGGGAGCGGCGGTCGGAGCTCTCTAGCTCGCGTCCGTCCTCATCGGCTGGAGGCCACGCCCCCAGTATCGATTAATTGATAACAGATTAAAACATTTCACAATCCAGATTTAAAAAGTCATTGTGCTTTGGTTTTTGCAAATGTTTTAATTTACTATGTAATAAAATACATTTGACATTTGAGTCTTGCTAAGGTGTCTATTTAAAAATCACGTAAAATCTCAAAGGCCATGAAATTCTGATGCACTAATTTTCCACATTATCACCATAGTCATCAAAAGGCCACATATGTCACAGGGTTCTACAAAACATCTATCTCAGCAAATATAACTTTCACACATATATGTTAGGGTATTCATGCGCATGTTGCAGCTGTACACAGACTTCGCAATAAGTCTTCTTTAATGCTCAGTCAGAAAATGTCTGACAAAATGTCATGTGTGGAACAATAAATTTACACTAAGTAAATTATATAGCTATCCCAAGCTGTGGCCCTCTGAAATATATTAAACTTGGATTGTAACAGCAAGTACTTTAACCTACTGAGCTACCTTCTCATTTGAAAGCCTAGTTGTGCTGCTAATAACTGTTAAATAGCTGATGTGTTTTCAGCATTGGTCCAGGAGGGCTGGATCTAGGCTATATTTTCATGGTAACTGTCTTTTTTAATGTAAAATAGTTCCAATTATATCTATTGTATGTAGATTCATAGGTGGCTTTTCTTAAAATGTTGCATAGAGCTGGCTTTCATGGACAATGGTTGGATACCCCAACAATAGTTTTCAAGGGAGGGGGATTCTTGAACACTGCCAAAGTAGTCCTCCCCACTTCATCCAGCGCCTGCAGAAGCTGTGAGAAATGTGGTGGGACCTGAAAGTGAATGACTGTTGTGGTAGCTGTCACCTCTATGGCCTTTTTACTGCTTGTACAGTATTCTCAAGTTGGTTCATATCATATCTGGGTGAACTATGCACAACTGTTTTTTTTTGCATTTTGGTACTTTGATATATCTACAGTGGGCAAAACAATTTACCAATGTGCACTTAAGGGGGTGCTAGTGGGGTTAGTGCCAAGGTGTGTGCCTGGTTCACTTTGTACCAGAAACAGAAAGATCCAGCTGACCACCTCATTTTCCTGCCTGTTGATGCCTCAGACGCCCCTCTTGACATCCTAGTCAATTTAGAGCTTCCATCAGTTGTGCAGCAAGTGCTTCCAGGGTGTTAAGGGCCCACAGCATCCCATTTCTGACTGCCCCTACCTATGCCACTGACTGTATTATCGATTGTTTGTGCAGTCTAGTAGTAAAAAAAAAAGCTGAAAGAGATTAAACTGAAGGAAAGGATGAGGAAGACGAGATTAGGGTATGTATGGTGTTGGATGAAATTATACAGGCACAGTTGTGGAAGAAAGATGTGAAAGATTATTTAAGTTTTGATGAAAATCTGGTAAAATTATTAGATGATTGGAGTAGTAAGTGGGGGTGTAGGGAGGAGGACAAGAAATGCTGGTACGAGAGAAATTAATTTTCACAAAACGAAGGTTCACTTTTTAAAGGTGTCAAGATTAATTCCACCAGGTTCTGTTAGAGAAATGGTAATTAAGGGGGAGCGTGCTTAGCACTGATCCAGCATGGTCGCATGGGGGGGTGGATAGCGCCGATCCAAGATGGCCACATAGTGCACTCACTCTCCACAAATGGGAGATTCCCAGACATTTTGGATGACAAATGGAAGTCAAATCTGAAGCAGAGGACTCCTTTCAGCCACTCAACACCCCGTCGTCAGCTGCTGTGCTTTTTGCCTGGATGTGTGCCCGAACCTGGAAAGTCAAAATGACTCCATGATGCATGCCAGGCAAACAAGATGGCCGACAGAAAGCCATTGATTTATTTTGTCGATCAAGATGATCTTTCTCATCATATTTGTAACAAGCACCTAATTTGTGGACTACAGGCACTAATCTCAGATAGGGTCTGTTTGGACCCAATGTTTTGAACAAAGCTTCAATAGTGAGGTAGCTTAGAGTCAAAGAACACCAGAATTGTGCAAAATGTGATACTATTATGGCACTCGCTACAGTGTCAGGTAGTCATAATAACATAGATTTTTTTGATACAGACCCCCCATTCTAGGTGTGTGATGTCATAATACAAAATGGCCACCGCAAGGGCCCAAAGTTATCATAAATGAAATATTAGTGTTCCAGCACATAATTGTAATGGGTTTTTAGCCAAGGATGTCACAAATGTTGCAATTTAATTGACTCATAGCACACTATGATAAGTATGCTAAGTATGTAGATATATCGTAGATTTACAGGGTGTTCCACATAACTTGCTCACCCCCTTTAATTTTTGAACGGCTAAACAATGTCTAGTTTATGTTGTTACTATTTTCGGGGCACTTGGGCCCCATATAAAGGATGTACCAAAAGTCTATTACAAAATTTTAAATGACAC
This sequence comes from Calotriton arnoldi, assembly GCA_963921515.1. NCBI lineage: Eukaryota > Metazoa > Chordata > Amphibia > Caudata > Salamandridae > Calotriton > Calotriton arnoldi. The sequence goes on along the minus strand of CAWUFW010000084.1, from coordinate 219,464 downwards.
CCAGCATATTTTTGCTATATTTTTTGTTATAAGATAAAAACGTATTTTGTAACATTTAAACATTAAAAAACAATGTATTTAAAAAGAATGAAGACACAAATTATATTGTTATTAAAGTTTATTGTTATTTTAGTCAACAATTTTTTTCAAGGTTACAATTTGGTCTAAGATGTGGTCTTTATTAGCGGATATGGGATTTCCTAAAACCATGTTGGATTTTTTACTGGCTATGCATTCCGAGATAGCTGCTACTGTTAGGTTTGACCAGGATGGAGAGTGCATGGATCCCTTTAATCTTCCGAGAGGTGTTAGGAGGGGTGCCAAAACACACCCCTGCCTATTTGTATTGTATATTGATGGATTGAATATGTTTTTAATGGCCAATGGAAAGGATATGCCTAGGGTTAACTCTGCTTTTGTAGCTTCTCGGCTATACGCAGATGGCACGGTCTTGTTATCTCGCACAGCTAATGGTCTCAGGGGATTAGTGGATCTGTTTGTAAATTTTATGAATCATATTAACCTAGACATCCCTAAAACTCATTTAATGATCTGCAGGAAGATTACCTCTAAAGTCAGGCCTTTAACTATTAAGGACAGAGTAATCTCGTGGGTCAGCTCTTTTTCATACTTGGGAGCCTCTTTTGACCAACACCGCAACTGGAGCCCATGTATGGCTGTTAGAGGCCAACGGTTTAATCAAGCTTGTGGTGCCCTCTTTAAGTTTTCTGCAACAATAGGAAACAAACTCATAGTTCCTCTTCTCCAAATCTATAGGATGAAATGCCTGCCAGTACTTGCGTATGGTGCAGACATTTAGAGCTATCAAAATTGTACAAAAATACAGAGGGAAGAGAACCGGTCTGTCAAAAACTGCTTGGGGTAGGTCCCACCAGCCCAAGTACCTTTATCCATAATGAACTGGGTCTTGGTTTTGTAGAAGATTCTGTAAAATTAGCCCTACTACTTTTATGGATCTCTGTTTGGTGTGGGGACAACACAGCTTTTAATAGGGCAGTAATCCAGGATTGTCTTGATACTTGATAGTGATCTGGGGCATAAGATACAGTGGTTGGATTATATTAAAAATTTAGCAATTAAACTGGAGCACCCTGAATTGTACTATACTCCTCAGTCTATTGTTAAAGCTGATGGGAAAAAGAGGAAAGAGAAGTATTTTAGCCTAACCATGGAAATGAGGGACACTAGGGCTCTAGAAAAATCGATTATGAGAGCTTGTAAGATAATAAAAACAAACCCAGGACTTGAGCCTTATCTTACCTTGATCAAAAGTCTGTGGGAGAGATCTTTACTTACAAGGTTTCGATTGGGCTCAATACGGTGCAGTCTATGTTTCCCTCCTGGACAATATGAATGTAACTCTATTTTAACATTTCCATGTGATGGAATTACCTTAAAAGCCTTGGACCATCTGGTACTATTTTGCCCAACTTATCACTACCCTCTTAAAAATTACTTGCTCCCTATTATAAGTTCTAGGGGTTTTCATCAGTATAGACCTGCTGTGTTACATTTACAGATGTGGCAGATCCAATTGTCATATCGGCTTTTGTGTCCTTTATAAAATGTGCTTTAAATTTGAATGCTGCTATACACATAAATATTCCAAGATGTGTACTAAAGTAAGATGTCCTTTTTACTGTTTTTTAAAGAATATGTATTAAATATACATTTTTTTAAAGTTATATATTTATAGCCCTTTTGTTTTATGAAGAGTGATGGATCAATAGTGATTTTAATTTGTACTTTATTTGATTACTAGTTAATAATCATAAAAGAATTATTGAAATATAAGACCAATTGATATTCACAAACCACACTTCTAAATCTCACTTCTAAAACTACACTTCTAAAACTCAGCCCTAAAGGTCACAAAACAGTAGGAGGTGTACTCAAGTCTAGCCTTGGACCAACTCTAGTAACACACATTGACACTCACAGGTACTGTAACACAATCCCAAGAAAACAATGGAGGTAGGGAGATAACATAACACCTAATAGGAATAATGTTGAAATAATTACATTATTTTGACCCAACATTAGTATGAAAGCAAACGGCAAGAGAAGGTTTCCAACAGCCCTAATAGGCCCTCCCAACTCGGCAAACCATTGTGCCCACACTCCAAATGTGCAGCCTACCCGCGAGTGTAGGAAGCTGACTCTGTGCACACTATACCTTACTTTGGTATAGTATATACAGAGTACTGGGAGTCCTCAGAGGTATAGCAGAGGATAAATTAGGTAAGTAATAACAGCTCTCTTTGTGGTAGTGTAGGCAAGCAGTTAGGCTTATCCAGAGGGTGTGTTAAGCATTTATTGTATTCACTCAATCAAGACTGATGGCACACACTCAGAGACAGAATCCAGACCAATTGGGTAAGTATAAAAAGGTATACTTATATTTTATTTCTAGAACCAAGCAGGACTTGGTACAGGTAGGTAAAATTAACTTTCAATTGTAAACCTTTACATAAAAATGCAACTGTAAACAGTTTTGTAGTTGTTACAGGTTGGTATGTTTTCAAAAAGCAGTTTGAATTACACAGTAGTTACTTTTAGGATACTTTTTGATTACTTTCAGATTACATCGACTACTTGGGGTGGTGTGCCTAGATACCACACGAGGGATCTCACAGTACAAGGTAAGTAAGACTTTTAAAGCTTTGCAGTTTAGTTACTCTTTCTCCATACAAACATCAGTTAAACACTTAGAACATTTTTAGGGTCAAAAACACATAACATTGATCCCTATGGGAGAAAACGTATTATTGGTTTCACAGGTAAGTATTAGACTTCCGAGGGGTAGTTTTGGGGGTTAGGACCAAGGTTCCTCATGGTCTAGATAGGCACTCAAGTCACACCACCAGCGGCACTGGGGCAGCCAGGTGCAGTGTGCAAGGGCCCAATGTTATCCAACGGAGCTAAGGGGGCCTTCAGTTAGGGGCTGCTTGCGAGCAGGCCACTCCGGTGAAGGAGCAAAGCTCCTGGCGTTGAGGCCAGCACTGCAGGGGCCAACAATCAGCACAGGTGCTGCACAACCAGTGGCACAGGGGCGGCCGAGTGCAGGGTGCCAAGAAGGCGTCGGGACCCTGTGGTTTCCAATGGAGATCTTCGGTTCGGCAAAGTTGCTGCAGGCTCGGGCAGGGAGCCTTCCTGAAGGTGACCACGGGCAGGAGAGGTAAGTTGGGTTCTTGATGGATGCCTGGAAACCATCGGTTGGGCCACCCAAGGCAGTGGGGCATTGGGTGCAGGGTGTCTTTTGGCGTCTGGTTTCTTTACCAGCACCGGTCGGGGGGACCCTTCAGGCTGAGGCTGCCGGCGTCGTCTCGAAGCTTGAGGGAGGTCGGAGATCACCAGATCCCAGGTTAGGATCATTGGGGCGACCTCCTAGTGGTGTTGGGCAACTCGAACCCGGGCCGTGGGAGTCAAGTGCAGAGTGGTGCAGAATTGCAGAGCTGCCTGGTTCCAGATTCTGGGGGTGAGTCTTGGTGTGAGCAAATCCGGTGTTCACGGGAGACAGAGTTAGTTAGTTGAGTGCAGGCAGGTCCTCCGGGCTCTGGGGGTTGATGGCTGCTGGACTTTCCAGGGTTCACGCTGTAGACAGGTCATAGACGGGCCCGGCAGGTAGGGCTGTGGCCAAAGCAGTTGGTGTCCTCTTCTTCCTGGTCAGCACGGCTTCTTCTTTCTTCCTCGAATCTGAGGAGGCAAGGTTCAGGGTTATCCCTAAATACTACATTTAGAGGTGTTAAAAGGGGTGTGCAGGTCAGGACCAATAGGTCCCTTCCTTGGGGTGGGTACACCCCCTATCATGTCACCCTCCAGTGGGGGGGAGCATGAGCCTCTCCATAATTGGCCGAGTCCCCTCATCTTCAAGATGGAGGGAACCGAGATATGAGCAACACCTCGCCTCCCCCACCTGATAGGTAGGGTTGGAAAAGGTGGGCATACCTTTCTTCCTAGTTTGGTTTTCCCACCAATTCTCCCACCCAAAGTGGATGGTAGAATTGGTGTTAGCCAGTTGCTGCAGGCAGAAAAAGGCAGGGACAGCTTCCAAAGATGGCAGGCCTTTGAAGCTTCCCCTTCGTGGATCCAGCCCATCCTGGGGGAGGAGGCATGACACCTCTTCCCAGGAAGGACTTTGTTTCTGGACCCAGAGAGCAGAGGCTCCCTACCCAGGGGTCCAGAAACCTGTCTGGTCGGCAGCCATTCAGGAACCACACCAGGGCTTCCGTTTTTCAGGGGATACCTCTAAGATGTCCTCTTAGTGCATTTTACATTAAACCCACACTGATGCCAGTATGGGATTTAATGTGCTGAGAAGTTTGCTACCAACCTTCCTAGGTTTTAGTAAAGCCATTATGAAGCTGTGAAGTTCGTAATGACTAACTCCCAGACCATATACTCTTTAAGGCTTTACTACACTTACAGTGTCCAAGAATGGATTTAGATGCTGTAGGGGTACAGGGCTCATGCCACTGTACCCTTCACCTGTGTCTGAGGGTTAGTGCACCCTGCTATAGGGGTGACTTACCTAGGCCTTAGGCAGTGGTTGCAGGCATGGCACACAGGGATGTGTGTCATGCTGACTATTCACTTTTCTCTGCACCAAAACAGGCTGCCGGCAATGGCAGTGTGTGTGGGTGTTACATACAGGGCCTCTAAGGGTGGCACAATAGGTGCTGCAGCCCTTTGAGAGCTTCCCTGGTCACAGTGTCCTTGGAACCCATGGTACCTTTTACAAGGTGCTTGCCTGTGGCCAGAGATGTGCCAATTGTGGGTACAAAGGTACAGTCCGGGAAAAGAACACAGGCCCTGGGAACCTGATTGGCAGGCACCCAGGGCACATCAGGTCAGGTTGCATCAAATGTCTGGCAAAAAGTAGGGGGTAACCATGCAAAAAGGGGCCCTTTCCTACAGCGAGCCCAGGTCAAATTGCCTTAGGTCCACACCTGATCCGGGCATTGAGCAGGTAGCTAGCAATCATGAAGGCTCTATACCTCAGCAAAAGAGAACTTACATCATTCAAAATGTTGTGCTATCCTTTTGGACATACTAAATGCAACCGTTGATGCTTTGAACTTTCATTCATCCAAACGCGATATACAGGGTGACTTTTAAACACCATTGCAGTATTCATCTTCTGAATCAATACAAAGGGGCCGATTCCGATTCGGGCCGGAAATCTCTCCGACCGAGCTGGACCCGGAGAGATTTCCGACCGAATCGGACCCGTGCAGCCCGACCGAACGAGTACGATGCGTCCGTATGCTATCGTACTCGAGTCGGTCGGACTCCCATTGAAGTCAATGGGAGCCGGTCGTACAACACGTACGCGGGCTCCCATTGCCTCAATGGGTGCGAGGCGAACAAGGGCGCCCCTACAGCGGGTACGCGGCGAAGCGACTCGCGCCATACACGCACAGGTAAGGGGGACCCATGGGTCCCCCCTATGTGCGACTCGCGCGGCTACGCGTACAGGGGGGTCCGACACGGACCCCCGAAGTACGGCTCCGACTGCTCTTTCGAGCCGGACGGCGCGTGTTGGTCGGACTGCTCGCGGCACGCATCGTAATTACCCGGCCGGGGAACGTCTCCATTGCGCGGTGCGAGTCGTGTCCGAGCGAGTCGGTCGGTGCGGTTAGACCCGGGAACGAGTCGGTCGGAGCGGTTGGGACGCCCAAACGAGTCGGTCGGCGAATTCGCATCGTACTCGCTCGTCCGGACGCGCGTACGAATCGGTCGGGAAATAGGGCTCCGAATCGGATCCGGTTATGCCGAAACCGATTCGGAGCCCTACCGGCCGAGATCGGAATCGGCCCCAAAGTTGGAGACACTAAACAGCCTGATATCTGGGGGGCAGAGATATCTTGATGCTGATTTTGTCACCTCACTGCACCCAAATCATGGAAATGTTGAGTACATTGCTTTATTTCTTAAGCAGCTTGGTAGAGGAAATAAAGAAATCTCTAGACAACCAGAGCATCATACATCACCAAGGAAAGCACCAGCATAAAGGCAGACAAGCCATTCAACACAGCTGCCCTAGAACAAAAACTCTAATCTGAGAACAAACCAACTTATCCAAAAGTAGCTGTGCATGGTGCCTCAAACCAAGTTTTACAGAGTCAAGGATGACTCGTCTACATCTAGAGCTATGTCTATTTGAAATCAACCACCTCCCACACATCACAAGCACAAGAGCACTCCCAGAATGGAATATCTCATCCACTTCCGTTGGTTTTGTCCCAGCAAGAGAACCACGATAAGGGTATCCACATAGACAATAAAGTGAAATAGGTGTAAAAACTCCAACTAACGTTCAATCTCCGGCCCCTCAACAATCGGGGGCCATAGCACAAGGAGAAAATGCACACAACACAACTTAAAAGTTCACAATGCCAATCAGGCAGGTGACCAAGAGAGAACGCAAAAAGATTACGTAAAAGAAGGAAAGGTGATCCTAGAACAGCTGCCCAAGTAGTGAAGCTAATCAAAGCCGTAACTATTCCCAATATTCACCAAGAACCAGGCAAGGCAGGATGGGCCAGGCACACTCAGAACAGTTTCTCTCCCAAAAAATCAGGAGGAAAGACTGGACGCAGGGGGGATACAAGACTTAACAGACCACTTGGGGGACTGACACTGGCCACAAACACCATCAAAACAGCTTACCCACCCATAGAATGCAAATCCGGCCCTAAGGAGTGAAGCTTTTCTGAATGGCAAAGTGGGATTAGGGTCTTGCAAACAGGTGTGGGTGCAAAATGGGCATCACCTTTTATTTTCAATGTTCTTTGTTATATATGTAATGATGGTTTGCGACCACAATGTACAGCCATTTTTTTGGGACCAGTCTGTTTCTCATTTGGACCCAGTTTGGGAACCGAGAAGCAAAAACTGAACTGTTTCATTTTTAAACAACGAAGTACTGTTTGATTAATAAAACCATGCATTTGCACATGCATTTGCAATGCATCCTTTCCATGAACCTTAAGCAACAAAAGTGTAGAAAAGTCAAAATTGTAACTAAGTGTAAATTGTGGTATCGCATAGATGTTCCATTTTAGGTACAGTCAACATATAAAAAACTCTTTTGGTGCTTCCTCCTATTTTAGGTCCCTCATATACACCACATGTGCTGTCTCAGTAAGCAAAATGTCTCGCAATCAGTGGACTCGTAGGCCATCCATTACTTACCAATGGTTGGCTTTATTGTCTCTCTCATTTGCTTGCTTCTTCTTGGTCAGCTGCTGTAGGCTTCCTGCCTCTTCAAGTGGCGTCCCTCCCCTGAGCATGAATGCACTACTTGTGTCCTTCCACTGCTTATTCTCTTAGGCACTGTTTTTATCTTTAGATGTAAGCACACTGCTAGAGTGTGGCCTTTTCAGCTGGATCCCTCATGTACTTCTTCTCCCTCCCTCTCCCTTCCTCCTGCTTGTTGCTTGGCCGCACCCTCGCTCCATTCTTTGAGGACTGTGTTGTTACTTGCCCCACCCCCTCTCTCCCACCCTCCATTGTCCTTGTGCTTGCTTCCACCTCCTCAATACCTTCCTCTGTTGTCCATGTTGCCCCAGCCTTCTGTAAATCCTCTGTTGTTGTGTTGCCCTTGACTTACCACCCCTTCCACAATGTTGCCTGCAAACCCACCGTCCCTCCATAATAAACATAACAAAGCACAATGGCATGGCCAGCGCTGGCCGTGTCATGTTGCTTTTTTCCCTCACCTATACTGTTGTCAGTGTTACTTCAGCTCCCACATGGCAGCCCTCCAAGTTGCCCCCACACCACCCTCCTGCCTGCAGTTAAAAAGAAGCTGGCCTCGTCATAGTGTTTTTTTTTATTAAAAAAAAAAGAAAATTCAGCCATCTTTCCCTTTGGGCAACTCTCAGAGAAGGGTAAACAGAAATAATTTCCATTTGGGATGTTTAGTGTTCACCTATGAATGAGCCTTCTTTATATCTGCATGCACCAGCACATGCACAGTAAGTCAAAGCTTCATGTGTGGTCTTGGGCTGCTCTCTAAAGTGTTAAATCTTGGAAGATTGAAGAGTCCAATTGGACTTCAAACAAGACATCTTTCAATTACCAGCCCTTAATCACCTGCTCATTCGTTTGTGCTGATGCAATCTTTACCCGTCCCGCATTCTTGTCAAACTTTTTGTTAACACCACAGAATAAACAGTGCTCTATTATAGTTGTAGTATTTACAGTCATCCTGTCCAGAGTGCTGTAAAAATGAAAACCAGTGGGGCAGGAGACAATTTGCTCTTACTTTTCACCTTTTAATCTAAGCAGATTGAACGTTTCCAACAGGACCTAAGTGTTCTCATTATAATATAGAATAAAAAAGATAAATATGAACAAACAGGTAGTGTGAAAAAAGACATATCATGCATACTGAACATCAACATAGCTTTAACACCCTGAAAGAAGCTCTTTGTAATGCACCTGCTTTGGGTACCCCTGACTATAATAAACGCTTTTCTTTGTTTTTGCGTGAAAAAAGATGGCTGTGCTTTGGCTGTACTAACACAACGACAAAGAGAGAAGAATAGACCATGTGCCTATTTTTCCTGAACATTGGATTAACATTGGATGCGATAGCGAGAGGCCTACCGAACTGCCTCCAAAATATTGCTGCAGATGCAATTATTTTGGGACATGATGTTACAGTATATATATATATATACACCTCACTCTGTTGACATACTATTGAACAAAACTAAAATGCAACATTTAACCAATGCCAGATTGACACCATATAAATTGGCTCTGATGGTCCCTAATGTCACTCTGTCTCAGTTTCAGTAACAATCACACAGTCATGTTGTACTTCATCCTGTTTCAAAGGAAGAGGCATCAGAGTGGCCGGGTTTATTGTGGTACATCGTTCTAAAGGGTCAAGCGAACCTGGTGGACGCACCATTGCCAATTATCGATGGCACTTTATTTGTAGATGGTTCTTGTCTAAAGACACCGGATCGGACTATTTCAGCTGCCTATGCAGTCACCACTAATTGTTCTATTCTACATGTCTCCACTACAGTACAAACATCAGCTCCGGCTGCAGAGTTTATAGCCCTGACTACAGCATGTGAATTGTCAGAAGGGTTAACGGTAAACATATACACTGATAGTCAGTCCGCCTTTGGTGTGGCCCATAACTTTGGCCGCCTATGGGCTGAAAGAGGATTTATTACCTCTAGTGGAGCTACGATACAGCATGGACATCTCATTTCTAGGCATCTAAATGCTATCCCTCTCCCCAAAAGATTAGCAGTCGTCAAATGCAGTGCACACAAGAAAGTAACAGATGAGGTGGGTCAAGGAAATGCTTTTACAGATGAGATCACACAGACTACAGCCTTGGCAGAACAATCACTGAAGTATGTGGTAGAGAGGACTGATAATGAAGCGGAGGATTATGATCTTTAGGCAGAGGTGAAGGAAGTACAACAATTGGAAGATGAGGATGAAAAGAAAAAATGGCAGGAAAAGGGATATGTGTCTGACCAACACTATCAGGCATGGATGGAAGTCCCAAATGGAAGTAAATGGATTCTACCAGACAGTTTTGTTTTGCCCATGGTCGAAATGACACATGGACCAGCTCATGTTGGAGCAGATGGGATAGTAAACACCACAGTCAGAAAGGTGGCTATACATTTCTGTAAGAATTGTATCGTTTGTGCCCAGCATAATGTGGGAAAAGGAATTGCAGTCACAAAAGGTCATTTTCGCATGCCAAAATATCCCTTTGGGGGCATTTGGATAAAATCCATCTGCAAACATTCAAACAATGGAAAGCGCTATGTGCTAGTTGTCATATGCAGTTTTAGCAATTGGGTGGAGGCATTCCCCTTCAAAACACAACACAGCTTTGAGTACAGCAAAGGTACTATTGAAAGAATATTTTACAAGGTTCGACTTGCCCCGGACCGTTCGGAGTGATAATGGAGTACATTTTTCAAATGAAATAATGGATTTCGTGTGTAAAGGTTTAGGCATAAAACAGAAATTCCATTCAGTTTAGAAATGATCTTTTACTTTATCAAGAGCACTCTTAGCCTCACAGACCATTTTAGCTTGCTTCTCACAATCTCATCTCTAGAAAAAGATGCTACCTTATCATCCCCGGATACTAATAATCTATTTGAGAATCTCAGTGTGGCCCTCTCAGAAAGATAATACCAAGATAGCAATCCAGTAATCAACCTTATCGCTTGAACGATGGCGGATTTGGGCATATTCAATACCATTTTCAAAGTTGACCGTCTATACATTCCCAATTCTGCATCCCTCTCTGGAATAACATTTGTTTTTGTATACCAGTTTTGTCTAGATCATTCATTTCAATGCTGTTAAAATCAGGTTCAGCTCGGGCCCACCATAATTCTTCCTGAATTTACATAACCCCATTATTGTCAGCAGAACATTCGCCTTTACCATTTCTCAGTGAGGCTTCCACCGTAGATTGGATCAGAAATGCATACTCAATCTTTGTTTTACCTAGACACCATTTGAACTCTTTCTTCTTATACCATTACTTTAGTTTTTTCCCAGTTTAAGTCATAGTTTTTTGTCATCACAATAACTATTCAAAGGCTTCCAATTTTGTTTGATGGGCTATTTGCATCCTAGCCATAATTACTAAATCGTCAGCATAAAGCAGACAAAGGACATGGCAACCTCCCATTTTTGGGGAAAAGGAAGTGGTATTGTACAAGACTGAGGGCAATTCCCTTAGATAAAGTGCAAAAAATCTTGCAGCCAAAACACAAGCATGCCGAAAAACATTTACCTCAGTCTTCTCTGATAAAGTGCTGTCATGATCTAATTTCACTCTTGCTCAGTTTCCATTATGGAGTTCCTTCAGGATGCCCAAAAAACCCCTTGGGATTCTGAGCATTTTTAAGCTATCCCAAAGTATCTCTGGAGTTACCAGGTCAAAGCCGCCCAGAAGCAAAATGAATTCCATTTACTTTCAAATTCCATTCTGGTAATTGACCATAAGCTGAATAAATGGTCTGTCCGGAAAGCTGGAGAGGGGCGATTATCAGACCCATCCACAAATGGGGAGATATAAAAACCCCTAAGAATTATAGGTTAATAAACTTGTTGGATGTGGGAGACAAAGCTTTTTCAAAACTTTTATTGGAACAGTTAAAAGAATTGGTAGAAATACATCATATTGTGCACCAAGAGCAGGGGGCTTAAAGGAAGGGCACTCTGTCACGTGATACACCAGAGGGAGAAACAATGATCAGTGGTAGTCGGTGGAGATGAGGGGCGGATCGTACTGCTGTTTTATCGACATGCGTGCAGCCTTTGATTTGGTGGACCGCAAAAGTCTGTGGGAGACACTGACGAGGTGAGATATCCCAAAGATTCTCCTCGCTATATTCCAAGAGCTACATAGGTATAACTGGGTGCAAGTTATCATGGACACCGAGGGAACCTTGACGGAGAAAATATTAATTGAAAATAGATTAAGACAGGAGCGTGTCCTAGCTCCTTTACTCTTTTCTTTATTTATAGCTGATTTGGTATCAATCTTTGGGTGAGGCCAAAGGTGTCAGTCCCAAAATGGATGGCAAACATGTTGCTTGTCTTCTTTATGCAGATTACCTTGTAATTGTAGATCACACAGAGATAGGAAGAACACTCACTGAAAAAAAATATATTTTGCTACAAATTCTGACATATCAAAGTTGCCTTTTCTACGTGGTCCCCTCAGATTTTAGTTCTTTTTCTGGACCCTATTTTTGCTGTTATTAGGACCTGAATCACTGCCGGGGTGAAGTCACAAGCAAAGCCAAATCAGCCTATGTTCAAAACTGTGGCAGTTTGGCATTACGCAGTCAGGCTCAACTTAGAGGTGACAAAGCAAGAAAATTAAGATTAAAATAACGTGGTTAGCATGTAAAACATTAACACGAGTAATGCTCAAAGAAACAGAAAAGTGCAAAATGGGCCTTTCACTAAACATGCAAATTAATGTGTAGCATGATTAGCCTGATTTCTTTTATAGTAATCATTCACTATTATCATATTTTCATAGAGAATAAATTAAGACTAGCCTAACTTGACTACTTATCTGCATTTGCTTTTATTTTAACTTGTCTTAAATAAATACCTGTTTTAGCAAGATGTTGCAGTATTAAATAATTATTTAGCACTACCTTCATTACACATGTCATCTTCGTAGAATGTGCTGATTTCAATAAATGTTTTCTTTCTTTCCTTCCTAAAGTACATGTTCTCATCACATTTGGTTAGAGTTTTGCTGTCACTTATTCACAATAATAACAGTATATTAAAACAATAGTGTATGCAGGAAAATGTGAAGCTTGTGATATAATTCCGTAGAAGTTACAATTAGAATGTTTCTGCTTTAGACTAGTACATTGTCAGGCAGTGGAATTCTGAATAGCTAATAGTAAGCTGCAGGGTTCTCATGGGAACTCAAAGTTAGACTAACGTACATGAACAGTTGCAACGTAGTAGACTGCTTGTAGATAATGTTTGCCATCTTTGTATGTTACAGTGGGAATGAAGAAGGATGTAGCAGACCATCGAATGATCCTCCCACCATAGGGCAAAGATGACCTAACACTAAAGAGGACGGATACATACGTTTTTGTGTTTAATATAAGTGTTCCTGGTTAGGAGACTTCAGAGCTCTTCCATCACCCTTTCCTTAGAGCACACGCTGAGAACTTAATGTTGATCAGACTGGTTCAAGCCTCCTCTGGGACTATCGTTCTTTCCTGACTTCTGTCTTTTACACTGTGAGCTACTGCTGATGGTGTTTTCTAAATCCCTTGAAGAATACAGCTACTGCTGTGACTAACTCCTAACTGAGAGAAGCATTGTACGAGTTTTCCAGAACTGCTCTTTATTGGAAGTTCAATTAAAATCTAAATTCTATTTCTAAATGCTCCTTAAAATTCTCACACTTTTCTAAAAAGGACTCTTTATGGGGTCTGGTAGGTTACGATCTTTTCCTTTATGGAACATGCTGTAATATTTTCTGTTTGTTTCTAACCATTACTTTTCTTGATATTTTTGTAAACAGATTTATCTAATTTTCAATTCTGAATAAAGGGAATACAAACCAAATTACTAAACATAAAATAATAAATAAAGATTTAAAACGTCATCTAAACTCTCATTATTGACTAAACATAATAAGTGGTGTTGAAATTAGATATTGACTTATGTTCCATTCTAACACGGTGGCAAAGATCCAGTCGACCTGAAGAAGATCAAGGCGCAGAATTGGAGGCCACTTTTGTAAGTCAATGGTTGAATTGATTTAAAGGAAAATGCACACACACCAGCAGTTTCTTGTAGCAGAGACATGGTTCACACCTTGAATGGAGTAATAAAATAAACAATTTCCCAAGTGAGAATAAAATTCCTGAATCCAGTGCCCATAACTTGAAGAGCTGACAAGGCGATACTAGAAGGCGGTTGCGCTCTTGAAGGTTTGTGTATTAATAGGGAGATGTGTTGTTTGCTGTAGCTGTGTTGGGTTAGATTGCGGTATTATGAGTACAAATGCGTGAATAGAAAATGAAGTATTAAGAAGGTGTCGAAGATAAGTGATTGAAGTAATCAGGCTCAATTATAGTTTGAAGACCCGAGGGTAAACATACATAAATTGAATAAGAAGACTTGTTTGCAGGATAAGGTGTAGAGTGTGAGGTACCATCATAGAGAGACTAAGCATTGTAATTGGTTAACATTATTCGGTGTTGATGGAACCTAATTGCGCAAACAAGTGAAGCACCATTGATTTCCGTGATTTCACGCTGGTCAAGATTTTACTTACGGTTGTGGAAAATATTATTCAGTGATTGAGATACTGTTATTTCTTTAGTATACGCAAACAAGAGGAGGTTTAGACGTTAATTGTTGAAGTTGTGTGAATGCAAGGGAAATTGTAAAGAAGGGTGAACTGCTGCAAGCAGTGAATTGGTACATCATATTGTTTCATGCTGAGATTGGTCGGTTGGTGTGTTTTCGTGCTGGGATTGCTTGGTGACGTCAGAGTGTCAAGCTGAGATTGGATTGCTAAAAGTGAATAACGTATTTCGATGTGGTGGAGGCGGAAATTTGGGAAACTATTAACATAAATTGTATTGGTTTATTGAGAAACGTACTTATACAGGACAAAACATTGTGATTGGAATTTCTTGTCCCGCTTTATTGCAAAAATGAAATGTTTTAAATAATTTTAGAGTTTAGGCAGAGGGGATGTTACTATTCTGGTACAAAAAGATGAAGAGGCACCTCCTGAGAGTACTCCTGCTCACATTATGACTACGGAGCATGGTTACACACTTGTTCTTGGCTTCGCCAGTGGAGCACAATCACTGAGAAAGAGGGTGCATTGAGTTTTTCTAGATATGGGACATTTAATACAAAGATTCATGAAACTTTAAATGGAAAATTGCATGATATGAGGCCACCACCTAGGCCTACTCAATATGAAGCTTTTAATGTATGGGAGAAGGCTGCGAGGGAAAAGGAGAGCGAAAAATACCAGAGAAGGACAAAATGAGCAGTGCAGAATTATGTGGATGCTCAATGGGATGAAGAACAGTGTAGCTGGAGAAAGGCTATCATAGAGGGAACCAGATTATATCCAGCTATTACTACCAAAGCAGCAAATCAGGGGAATGATCAACAAAAAAAAGATGGGGATTATTCAGACACAGATTCTGGAGATGAGATTTTAGAACAGATGCCGGTATCGAGAACTCCACAATTTTTACAATTTATTTATTTTAATGAGTATGGAACTCTGAGGAGGTCCACATAAACTAAGAGACCAACAATACAATAAAAAAGATTATATTTTGATGATAAATTTAGCACAGAAAAATATTCCTCCCCACAAGACATCAGGGACTCCTAAGCGGAATCCAACATTAAAAAAGTCTTCAGATTAAAAACATAGCAATATAATGTACAGTACAAAATGATTAAAATGTCTTTCGTGCCCTTAGTGCAAAAGTAACTAGCATAAGATAATATATATATATATATATATATATACCCTAAAATACCATCACAAGATAAGGAATAAAATCGTCCACACAGAGCAAGTCTTAGCAGCTACTCCCTACATATCTAATGAACGTTAATACAAATTTTAAAAACAAGTAAAAAAGTTAAAAATTCTATGACAAAACATTTAATTTTGTGGATTAAAAAGAGATTCAATTAGTGCTGAGGCCGAAAGAATTGATAGCTGTAGACATATTAGTCTCATCCATTTTCGTCGACACAATAGAAATGCTGGGCATATAAATAATACATGATTAACATCTTGCAGGCTGTTATTGCACAAATTACAGATAGGTGATGAGCCATACCATTTTGCCAATAAAGGATTTAAAGGGAGCATATCCTGCCTCAATAGTAACCAAAAATGGCACACTCCATGTGGCAAGTTCCAAGATATATATGCCTGTACTTTATTTATCAAGCAGGAGTCAATAGCCGGATGGTTACCTATCTTTAAAGTGCAAGCTTCCCAATCCCTATAGAAACTTGTATCCCTAGTGGCCTTTTTCAGGGTGGCCCTTAATTGATACAGCGATAAAGTGAAGAGCAAAGATTGGTCTAATTGCAACAAATCAATCGCAGTCCTAACATTTCTAAAAATTAATGACTGTTCTTTTAAACATTCCAAAATTTCTTTTCAAAGCAGAAACCTTAGGCTTGGCAAAGAGTGATTATGGCACACTAAGACCCAATGCACTACCCCCGCGAGACCCTGTGCCCAGGTACTTCTCAATCCAAATTCTAACCTGAGGGCAGCCGCGGAACATGCCGAACTAACTGAGGCTAAACTTCTTAAAATTTGGCCTTCCGTTGCATTTAGAAAGCCCCATTTCTCTACATTGATCAATTCCATACCATAGAGCAAGGAGGCAGGGATTTTTGCACGAAACACCTCCAATAAAAGTGCAAAATGTCTTTTTCCGGTAAAGATATAAAGGAAACCCAAGCTTTTCCCCTGAGTGGTGGCTTTAGAGATATTATTTTCTATATGGGCTTTATCGCTTAGGTTGCCACACACTATTTTTCCTAAGAAAGTATACGATTATACAAGTTCCAATTTTTGGCCACCTACAGACCATACAAATGTCCATACTTCAGCTTTTTTCTTCCATGCATTCACATAATTTTACTTTTTGATATATTGATCTTTAGGTCAATCAATCAATCAATCACAGAATTTGTAGAGCGCACTACTTACCCGCGAGGGTCTCAAGGTGCTGGGGAGAGGGAAGGGGGGGGTGCTGCTACTGGTCGAACAGCCAGGTCTTGAGTAGCCTCCTGAAGGTCAGCAGGTCTTGGGTCTGTCGTAGGCTTAGTGGAAGGGTGTTCCAGGTCTTGGCGGCGAGGTGTGAGAAGGATCTGCCGCCGGTGGTTATTCTTCGAATGCGAGGGACGGTGGCGAGGGAGAGGTCGGCGGAGCGGAGCTGGCGGTTGGGGACGTAGAAGAAGAGTCGTCTGTTGAGGTAGGCTGGGCCAGTTTTGTGGAGTGCCTTGTGTGCGTGGATGAGGAGTTTGAAGGTGATCCTCCTGTCGACGGGGAGCCAGTGCAGGTTCCTCAAGTGGGGGTGATGTGGCTGTGGCGTGGTACGTTGAGGATCAGGCGTGCGGAGGCGTTTTATATGCGTTGCAGTCGCTTGATGAGCTTGGCCGGGGCTCCCGCGTAGAGGGCGTTCCCATAGTCAAGTCTGCTACTGACGAGGGCCTGGGTGACTGTTCTTCTTGTGTCTGTCGGGATCCACCTGTAGATCTTGCGAAGCATGCGGAGGGTGTTGAAGCAGGAGGAGGAGACTGCGTTGACTTGCTTGGCCATGGAGAGCGTTGAGTCGAGGATGACTCCCAGGTTGCGTGCGTGGTCGGTGGGTGTCGGGGCTGCTCCCAGCGTCGTTGGCCACCAGGAGTCGTCCCAGGCTGAGGGGTTGGAGCCGAGGATGAGGACCTCCGTCTTGTCCGTGTTCAGCTTTAGTCGGCTGATCTTCATCCAATCGGCGACGGCCTTCATTCCTTCATGGAGATTGGCTTTGGCGGCGAGGGGTCCTTGGTGAGGGAGAGGATCAGTTGAGTGTCGTCGGCGTAGGAGATAATGTTGAGGTCGTGCTGTCTGGTGATGCGTGCGAGCGGGGCCATGTAGATGTTGAACAGTGTTGGGCTGAGGGAAGATCCCTGGGGTACGCCGCAGATGATCTCGGAGGCTTCGGATCGGAAAGGTGGGAGGCGGACTCTCTGGGTTCTGCCGTCGAGGAAGGAGGTGGTCCATTCCAGGGCCTTGTCTCGGATCCCTGCATTGTGGAGGCGTGCGCGTAGAGTGCGGTGGCAGACAGTGTCAAAGGCGGCGGAGAGGTCCAGCAGGATGAGGGCTGCGGTCTCACCATTGTCCAGCAGGATCCTGATGTCGTCGGTGGCGGCGATGAGGGCAGTCTCAGTGCTGTGGTTGCTGCGGAACCCTGATTGGGATGGGTCCAGGATGCTGTTTTCTTCGAGGTATCGGGTTAGCTGTTTGTTGACGATCTTCTCGATGACCTTGGCTGGGAACGGAAGTAGGGAGATGGGCCGGAAGTTCTTGAGGTCTCTCGGGTCCGCCTTGGGTTTTTTGAGTAGGGCGTTGATCTCTGCGTGTTTCCAGCTCTCTGGGAAGGTCGCGGTCTCGAAGGAGAGATTGATGACGTTGCACAGGTGGGGTGCGATGGAGCTGCTGGCTTTGTTGAAGATGTGGTGCGGGAAAGGGTCTGACGGGGAGCCGGAGTGTATTGTGCTCATGGTCTTGATGGTGTCCTCGATGTTCACGCTGGCCCAGGCTGGCAGGGGGTCGTGGTCGATGGTGTGTGGCGGGTCTGGTGCATCGATCTTAGTTGGGGCTGTCTGGGTGTTGAAGCTGTCGTGGATGTCGGCGATCTTGCGGTGAAAGAAGGTGGCGAGGGAATCGCACAGGGGTTGCGACGGCGGGATGTCGTTGGTGTTGGAGCTGGGATTGGAGAGTTCCTTCACGATGTTGAAAAGCTCCTTGCTGTTGTGTGCGTTGTTGTTGAGGCGGTCTTTGAAGGAGATTCTCTTGGCGGACCTGATGAGGTGGTGGTGGTTACGGATGGCGTCTTTGTGGGCTGTGTGGCTGTCCGGTGTCTTATCACTGTGCCATTTCTTCTCTAGTTTCCGGCAGGTACGCTTGGAAGCTAGGAGTTCCGAGGTGAACCAGCTGGCTCTTTTGGTGGTGTCGCTGTAGGTGAGCTTTTTCAGCGGGGCGAGGGTGTTGGCACAGTCGTCCATCCATCGTCTGAGGTTGCAGGCAGCGTCGTCGGTGTTGGATGGGTCGGAGGGAGGGCTGAGAGCGAGGGTTGCCTGAAGTTGGTCTTCGGTGACTTTGCTCCAGCAGCGGCGTGGGATCTGTTGGGTGCGGTGGTGTGTGGTGGGTTTCTGGAAGGTGAAATGGATGCAGCGGTGGTCGGTCCAGAGGAGTTCCGTGGTGTGGCTGAAGGAGACGTGGGAGCTTGAGGAGAAGATGGGGTCAAGCGTGTGGCCGGCGGAGTGGGTCGGTGTTGTGACGAGCTGGCTCAGACCGAGGTTGGCGGGGCTGTCGATCAGGGTGGTGGAGTTGCTGTCGTTGTTGTTCTCCAGGTGAAAGTTCAGGTCTCCGAGGAGGATGTAGTCGGTAGAGGTCAGGGCGTGCGTGCTGATGAAGTCGGCGATGGAGTCGATGAACTGGGGTCGGGGCCCAGGGGGTCTGTAGACAAGGGTGCCTCTAAGGGTGGTGTTGGGGTCTGTGTGGATCTGGAAGTGCATGTGTTCGGCGGTGCTGAGAGTGTCGTCGGTGCTGGTCGAGACCCTGATGGTGTTCTTGTGGACGATGGCGATTCCTCCTCCTACTGCGTTGATGCGGTCTCAGCGGGTGATCTTATAGCCGTCTGGGATGGCTATGGCGATGTCGGGGGCGGAGGAGTCGTTCATCCAGGTCTCAGTCAGGAAGGCGACGTCTGGTGATGATGTGTCGAGCAGGTCCCAGAGCTCGACGGCGTGTTTGCGTGCGGAGCGGGTGTTCAGTAGGATGCACCGGAGGTGGTTGAGGTCCTTCTTGGCGGGCACCTCGGTGGCTCTGAGGCTGGTGTAGCTGCAGTTCCGGCAGGTGAAGGGACCATGGGTGCGTTTCGGGGCGGCCTTGAAGCAGTTGTGTGTCCGTCCGGGGTTGAGAGCGTGGAGTGTGGTGGCATCGTATCGGCGTCGGTCCTCGAGGCTGGAGTGGGGATCGCGTGGCCCAGGGGTTCTGGCGCTGGGCGCGGTCCAATCGCGGACGGGCGCAGACGGGCTTGCCTTAGGCGCGCCCGCTGCGCACGTCCGCTGCGCGGCCGCGCAGCGGCCGCCATATATGGGGAGGTGGGAGGGAGGAGCAGCTGGGAGGCAGGGGCAGCGAATGGGCAGTCAAGGGGGCGGGGCCGCAGGGGACGCAGCGGCGGGAATGGAGAGAGGCAGCGTGGGGCACAGAAGGCTAAATGGACAAAAAAACAGAAGAAAACACGGGCACCGAGGCCACAAGCGGAGGGGCGAGCTTACCAGCAGCAGCAGCGGGCGGACAGCACAGGCGGAGCTGTGTGGTGGGGGAGCGACCTACCTGGCAAGGTCAAGGGTCGCTCTCCTCACCGCGCAGCGGCCGCCATATATGGGGAGGTGGGAGGGAGGAGCAGCTGGGAGGCAGGGGCAGCGAATGGGCAGTCAGGGGGGCGGGGCCGCAGGGGACGCAGCGGCGGGAATGGAGAGAGGCAGCGAGGGGCACAGAAGGCAAAATGGACAAAAAAACAGAAGAAAACACGGGCACCGAGGCCACAAGCGGAGGGGCGAGCTTACCAGCAGCAGCAGCGGGCGGACAGCACAGGCGGAGCTGTGTGGTGGGGGAGCGACCTACCTGGCAAGGTCAAGGGTCGCTCTCCTCACCGCGCAGCGGCCGCCATATATGGGGAGGTGGGAGAGAGGAGCAGCTGGGAGGCAGGGGCAGCGAATGGGCAGTCAGGGGGGCGGGCCGCAGGGGACGCAGCGGCAGGAATGGAGAGAGGCAGCGAGGGGCACAGAAGGCAAAATGGACAAAAAACAGAAGAAAACACGGGCACAGTACAGTGGGGCAGCGAGGGCACAGAGGCGGTGGTGGTGAGACTCAGCAAATTTATGGAGCGCCTGCAGACGACTATTTAATCCCCTAGTGTTAAATTCAAGATTATCATGTTGTCTGCATAGAGTAGACACACAAACCCCAATAACCGAGTGATGCCCTCACTTTGGGCCAGATAATGAGGGAGATGTTTAAAGAGAAAAGCAGGGGGGCCAATAAACATCCTTGTTGTAATCCATTTGTGTTGGGGATAGCTTGCAAAAGACCTCTATCCCCTCCCATTAAGACTCTACACCAGGTATCCGTATGAAGGGCACAAACTAACTCCAAAAGGGTGCCTGGCATACCCAAATTTAAAAGCTTACTCCACAGCAAAGGACTATCTACTTTGTCAAATACTGTGGAGAAGTCAATAAATGCCGTATACACCCTCCCTCCTCTAATTTTGACATATTTTTCATTTATTACCTTGAGTGCGGTCAGGTTATCAATTGTTCCATGTTTCGTCCTAAACCTAGCTTGCTCCAATGGTAAAATTTTAATGGCCCAATCGCTAATTTGGGTCAAGAGGCATTTAGCGAAGACTTTACCCACTGCATCAAGAAATGCAATCTGACGATAGTTTTGAGGAAGATCACGGTCTCCTTTCTTGAACAGTGGAACTATGATACTTCCCTTCCAGGAGAGGGGGAACCATTTTTTTTCATGACAATGCCTGAAAACCGGGCGAAGGATTTTGCTCCACAGTGTACTATTTTGTTTTATGACAGTAATTGGTATTTCATCAGGGCCCATCGCCGCTGAGGCACGCATTCCCCTGATCACCATTTCTATTTCTTTTTCAGAGGGCGATCCATACAAGGTACAGTCTTCCTTTGAAACGAGGTGCTTAATTGCCGCCTCAGTTGCTGCATATAGTCCCCGAATAAAACAAACCCATTTATGTTCTTCAATAGCCACAGGGAGTGATCAGGCTCTGGCTCCACAACTTCGCGACAAGAGACCAAAAGGTCCTATCTGGCCTTTAGAAGCTGCTTCTCTAAGTTTTATCCAGATACTGTCTTCCCTCTCCTTTCTTAACCTGGCCTTTACCCGAATCCTCCTCGTTTTTAATAATAATATTCTATAATATCTTTCCGAGGACTAATTCAGATACTGTTCCCTAACTAGAGGCCTCCGCCATATGCAGCTCCTATGGTTCACAGAAATCCTAGTGCTGATGTGAGTGCCACGATGGCAACTGCTCCTGCAGATCCGAGTTTAGCCCAGATTGAAAATCCTATACAGATACTCCAAATTGTCCCACCAGCTGTGGCTTGAATGCAGGTTGACGCTCCAACAGTTACCAGTACAACTCGAACACCACAGCGCAGATAACTCCTAGAAATGCCCCTATAATACCCAGAGTTATTGCAACTGCTCCTTAAAAATGTGGATAAGGCCAGAAGCTCATCAAGTTGTTGGAGGTGTGCTTACCACAGGATTTATCCCGACTTCACAAAATTCCCAGATTGTTGCATGGAGAACCCCACAGACAGTACAAGCATTGATAGTTGGAGGCACCTTAATGTCACCAGGGGCAACTGAAGTTGTGAAGACTAATACTTTTACAGAACAGAATGTACCAGTATGGCTAGAAGAAGCAGCAGGGAATAGGAAGATGGAAAGCACCAAAGCAGCAGAAAAACCAGATTCACAAAGGGAGAAACCGTTAAATGTGGCCCAATTGAAGATGGGAATTAGAAGAAATAATAAGAGGATGCTTAGAATTTGAAACATATCGAGCAATGCCAAAGAAAGGAATTAATTTACCTGTGTAAAGAAATCACACAAAGAGCAGCAATAGTGTACAATAGATAGGCAGAAATAGCTAAGAAATATGAGATCAATCTTGAGAAAAATGTTCACCTGTGAATAAGCTATAGAGTTCAATTAGATGGCACAGCGTTTGAAAACATGAGAGTTTCAGGAATGCGTTTACACATATCAGAATTGGTCAAATGCATTCGAAAATGGAGTGCAATTGAGAAACTAGAAATAAAATAGGCACAGAAACA
The DNA here is from genome assembly GCA_963921515.1 of Calotriton arnoldi. Lineage (NCBI taxonomy): Eukaryota > Metazoa > Chordata > Amphibia > Caudata > Salamandridae > Calotriton > Calotriton arnoldi. The sequence continues at coordinate 197,222 of CAWUFW010000084.1, read as the reverse complement.
TGAGAAGAAAAAGAGAGGAAGCTATAGAAAGGAAACAAGATGAGGGAAGCCAAGGAGAGACTACATCATTTCCACTTAGACAAACTGCAGGAGGAATGTATGTACATGTTCCTTGGAGTAGAGGTGATTTGACTGCATTGACAAGCAATTTCCCCAAATTCAGAGACAAGCCAGGGAAATGGTCAAATGGGGTATGTAGCCTTACGGCTAGAGCGGTCGATGTCAAAGCTGGGGAACCGGGTTCGAGTCTCGGCAACGACGCTCAACATACTGTGATTCTGGGCAAATCACTTAATCTCCCCATGCCTAACAAAAAATTAATGTGTCCTTGTGTAACGAAACTGGTGCTATGTAAAGCGCTCTGATACCCAATATCTTCGGGTCTAGTTCGCGCTATATAAAACTCTAAAAAAAACAAAAAAAATGGTATGCGCAAGTTGAGCAGTTCTTTAAGATTTCCAAGTTGTTGTGGACAGATTTGAATGCGTTTTTCAATATAATAGTACCTGCTGATTTGTTGGCTGAATGTAAAATTGCAATACAATAGCCAAAAGAAGAACCAGTGAGGGAGACTATAACGAATGCACCATCTCCTGCAGCAATGGAGATGTATGAGGCAGTGATTACCCTTCAGGAAAGTAGAGTGCCACTGAGCGATTTGGATTGGCTTATAATTAAAAGTACCACTCAAGAGCCAAAAGAGAAGGTACATGAATACTATGAATGGTTGTTGCAGGTTTTTCAGCCATGCAGTGGACAAGAATATCCTGAGGAGAAGGATATGGTGATTTTTGTGTCACAGTTTGTTTTGGAGTTAAAACCAGAGATTTGTACACAAATAACTCAAAGTATGATCTGTTGGCAGAACAAGTCGCTCGACAAAATTTTGAGATATACTAAGTATTGAAGTGACGAGCTAGACATGAAACAGAAACAGATCAAGGAAAAGTTTATGTTGGCACAAACGAAGTTGTCTCAGAAGGGTTTTAGAATCCTTCTTTTACAGGGCAACAAGGGAATATGCAAGGAGTTGCTGTTCGACAGATTTTTTTCAGGGAAATCCAGGAGGGTTTAACTAGTCTCAAGGTAGAGGTGTTCCTGTAGATACATGATTTGGAACAGATATTGCTGCAAAGAAAAATATTGCAAACAGTCACGTCTGTCTGGAATTGGACATTGGAAGAGAGAATGCAGGTATAATTCTAACAATAATGTTGGAAATGTACAAATGCCAAAAGGAATGCTGATGCCAAACGTGCCTGCATCACAAATTCAAATGCCTATGCAAGGTCAGGCTCTAATGATGCCTACTCCACTAGTTCAGATGAATTCCCAAAATGTAGGAAACCCTTGTTTTGATGAAAATCAGCTTCCGAACAATAGCACAAATACTTTCCAAAATTCCATGCCACAATTTTGAAATGCGAACCCAAATATATCACAGCAATATCCATTTTTCGAAATTGATGTTTCAGGTTTTGATAATTCCCAAAGATGATGCCTGAGAGAGGAGAAAGATTGCATACTTGGCACAGTCTTAGAGGTAGACCAGAGTGGTCCATGCGTGGATGCTGAAGTATGATACCGGAGCTACTAGGTCGACAGTGTGAACAGTGGAAGTTCCAGATCTACCTCTGTCGGGGAAAACAATTCAAGTTGTGGGAGTTACAAACAAGCAATTCGGAAATCCTATTTCAGAACAGATACCAGTAAAAATAGGTTAATTTGAAGAAAAACACCAGCTTGTTTGTGATTTTAGCCCTGTGAATCTATTAGGAAGAGATTTGCTGTGCAAATTTAATTGTACCATTTACTGCACACCAGATAGTGTTGCTTTCTAAACTCATGATAAGGATGTAGATTACAAATTGATTAAACAGAAAAATGAAATAGGAGTGCTTCATTTGTTCCCTATTGAAGAATTAGGAGTGGTTCCTTTGTTCACTATTGAAGAATTACCTGTGATTTGAAGGTACCAGTGAATCCTAAAGTCTGGGATTTTATAGAGAAAGATATCGGGCTAAAAAAAGGTGTCGAACCAGTCTGAGTAACTGTAAAGCCAAACACAGTGTTTTCCAGAACACCCCTTTACCATTTGACATCAGAAGCCATTTCAGGAATAATTCCAGTCATAGAAGATGTGCTGGAGAAAGGAATATTGAGGGAACTGACCGGGAGTCCATGTAACTCTCCAATCATGGGTTTACAGAAACCTAATGGGAAATATAGTATAGTGTAGGATTTAAGGAGGATTAAAGAAACAGTTATTCCATGTTGTCCTGTGGTACCAAATCCAACCACCATATTTTTTCAGATCCTGTGTACTGCAGAATGATTTACTGTGATTGATCTGTGCCAGGCTTACTTCTCAGTGCCATTGCATGAGGAAAGTCAGTATCTTTTTTCCTTCGGGTTCCAACAAAATGTATTAGATGCACTGTCTGTACCCTTGTGGGACAAGACACAATGCTATCTGCAACCAGATTCTGTAGTAATCATCCGGAGACCCTACACATGCCCAACAAGTCAACTCTGTCCAATACATTGATGATTTACTTGTGGCATCAGAGACGCAAGAGGATTGTAAACAAGACTCAATTGCTTTGTTAAAACACTTGGCTGAGAATGGACACTAAGGGGCCGATTCCGATCTCGGCCGGTAGGGCTCCGAATCGGATTCGGCTTAACCGGATCCGATTCGGAGCCCTATTTCCCGACCGATCCGTACGCGCGTCCGGACAAGCGAGTACGATGCGAAATCGCCGACCGACTCGTCCGGGTGTCCCGACCGCTCCGACTGACTCGATCCCGGCTCTAACCGCACCGACCGACTCGCACGGACACGACTCGCACCGCGCAATGGAGACGTTCCCCGGCCGGGTAAGTACGATGCGCGCCGCGAGCAGTCCGACCGAGCCGCGCACTCCGGCTCGAAAGAGTTGTCGGAGCCGTACTTTGGGGGTCCGAGTCGGACCTCCCTGTACGCGTAGCCACACGAGTCGCACACAGGGGGGACCCATGGGTCCCCCCTACCTGTGCGTGTACGGCGCGAATCGCTTCGCCGTGTACACGCAGTAGGGGGCGCCCTTGTCCACATCGCACCCATTGAGTCAATGGGAGCCCGCGTACGCATTGTATGACAGGCTCCCATTGACTTCAATGGGAGTCTGACCGACTCGAGTCCGATGGCATACGTGCGCATCGTACTCGTTCGGTCGGGCTGCACGGGTCCGATTCGGTCGGATATCTCTCCGGGTCCGGCTCGGTCGGAGAGATTTCCGGCCCGAATCGGAATCGGCCCCAAAGTGTCTCCAGGAAACCTGCAGTACTGTCAAAAAGAAGTTCAATATGTGGCACACATTATTGTGAGAGGAGCTAGAAAGGCATCAACAGAGAGAGAGGAAGACATCTTGCAGATGAATCCACCGCAAACTCAAAAAGAAGTAAGAATGTTCTTGGTGAATGGTTGTCTACTGCAGGCAGTGGATACCAAACTTTTCCATAATTGCAAAACCTTTAATGAGGTTGACATGTTAGGATGTGTCAGATCCGCTCCCTTGGGACAATGAATGTTCAAATGTGTTCCTCACGTTGAAAGACAAATTGTGTTGTACCCCTGTTCTAGGAATGCCTGATTATTTAAAAGAATTCACATTATTTTGCAGAGAGAGAGATGGGTGCGCTCCCTCAAAATTAACAGAGGTTCATGGTGATGCCTGAAAACCTATTGCGCATTTTTCAACAGCGCTTGGCCCCATAGCTGCAGGTCTTCCCGGTTGCCTAAAAGTGGTAGCTGCGGTTGGCACTAGTTTGGAAAAGAGTAAGAGTATAGTGGATGGGATACCCTTTAACCGTTATGGTCCTGCACTCTGTGTAGCTATTGTTAATGAGAACCAAAACTCAGTACCTAACTCATGATCGCTTGACAAAATACAAGAAAACTATTTTGTGTTGCGATAATGTAGTTCTAAAGAGATGCAGTGTACTGAACCCTTCAACTTTGTTGCCTATAAATGATGTTGATTGTGATGTAGTTAAACATGATTCTCTAGATGTCACGAATTTATGAACCAAACCAAGACCTGATATTAAGGATGAACCCCTAATTTAGCCAGACCATGTGCTATTTGTAGACGGCTCATGCTTAAGAGGTAACGATGTTACACTACAAGCAGCATATGCAGTGTGCACCATAAATTATGTTGTTGAAGCTTCCTGGCTGAAAGGAGTTACCGAAGTCCAAGTTACTGAATTAATCACTCTTACCAGAGTCTGCAGTTTGACTGCACAAATGAGAGTCACAATTTTTACAGACAGCCAGTATGGGTTTGGTGTGGTCCATGATTTTGGACAGTTATGGTCATAAAGAGGCCTTTTGACTTCTTCAGGCACTCCGATTTGCAATGGAAATCATGTTAAAAATCTATGCAGCTGCCCAGTGAAATAGCGGTGGTTAAGTGTGCTGCACACCAACGTGGGAATGGATATATTGCTATGGGCAAAAGATATGCCGATTTAGTGGCAAGGTATTGTGCTGTGTTAGCCTGTACATTTAATGGAAATTTCACATGTGAGTCTGAAGAAGAGAGTTCATACAATGTTGATGATAGTCACAGACACCAGGGACGAGATAAAACAAGTCCAGGAACATGTTTCAGAAGTGGAACAAAATGGATGTATAAAAGCAGGTTGTGAGAAAAATGTAAACGCCATTTGGATGTCAGCTGATGGGAGAACAGTTTTGCCTGATAGTTTGTTGTTGCTAATGACACAGTATTACCATCGGGACACACATTTAGTAAGGGATTGCATGGTGAGGTGTTACAGGCAGATTTGGTTTAATCTAAGATTTCGAAATGATTGGTGAAGAAATTTGTCATAGGTGTGTCATATGTCAACAAATGAATGCAGGGAAGAGGACACGTTACACTGACACACATAGGGAGATCAGGTGGACCATTTAACTGGATGCAGATGGACTTTATCGAAATGCCAGTTTACAACAGACTGAGATATGTCCTGGTCATTGTGTGCATTTTCTTGATGTGGGTTAAAACCTACTCAACTCAAAGAAATGACAGTCTCACAGCTGTTATTACTTGAACTGATCCCCAGGTATGGGATGCCGATTTCTCTTGATTCAGATAGAAGAACCCATTTCAATAAGTAAGTTCTGAAAATGATCTGTACCGCATTACAAATTGAGCAATTACTGCACTGCAGTTACAGAAACAACGCTTCTGAAATATTTGAATAGGTGAATGAAACTATCAAATCCAGATTAGCAAATGTCTGTGTTTCTATCTCTTTGAAATGGCCAGATGCTTTACCTTTGGTGTTAATGAGCATTCGAAGTACTATTCCCAAACAAGATTCTGATGGGAAGGGCCATGAGATTGCCAGCTATTCCTGCAAATGTTCTTTTGAATATCATTGACAACATTATCTTGGATTACTGCAAAGGTTTGACTGATGTGGTCCATTCTATTTCTCATCAGGTTTCAGCGACCACTCAAGATCCTCATCAAGAACAGTGCTATGACCTCAGCCCTAGTGACTGGGTTATGATCAAGAAGCATGTTTGGAAGACTTGTCTATAGCCCTGATGGAAAGGCCCCTTCCAGGTGATTCTGAAGACAAATACTGCTAAGTGTGCTGGGATTGTAAACTGGATTCATGCTTCCCACACCAAGAAGGTGAGAAACCCAGATGAGTCACTTGTGGTCTATGATCCTTTAAGAAGAGCATTGGTAACTGCACAAATTGATGAGAGACCACCAGCACTGTTGCCTGAGCAACAGTAAGAGGAAGAGAGGGGTGAAGACCAGCAAACTGAACGAGAAATTCAAGTGTCTGAAATAACGCAGAGTGGAATAGAAGTCTCTAATGAAAAAGAAGCAAAGACTTCTCCTCAGAATGAAAGTGGCGCTGAAACTACATCTACACAAATAGAAGATCCAGGATAGGGAACAAGTACCAGATGAAAAAGAGTGAATTGACAAGCTGAGTGGTCACAAAGCTACAGCTATAAAGCCCAGAGAAGAAGCTCACCTATAACACAAATACCAGAGACTATATCTGAAGAAACCGAATCCAGTGACAAAAGTGGTATAGAACAAAAGGAAAAATCTCTGAAAAGATGCCAAAAAGCAAGGGTGCCTTGTCGCATCTGAATGATCATATTACATAAACACAGCATTAAATGTCACTTTGGAAGATTTGTGCAAAGTAAATTCTGAACTGGTAGAACCCCTTGAGAGAAATCTAAACAATTAAAGGAAAAAGACATTTGACTAAACAAAAATGTGCTGTTACACCTTTATTATTTTAGTCTTCTATTTTACAGAAGATAAACCTAGGATCGAGTGAGCAATAGAAGATTAGGGATAACATTTTAGAAGAACACGGAATTGGGTTAAGGATTGTCTGCTTAGTAACCGAACTCTAAAAAGACTAATAAAAGTAAAAAAGAGAAGAGAAAAAAAAGAAAACCAACAAACTGTTGAACTCAAGAAGCCTGAAACTGACTCAGAGAGAAATGTGTTTCATTAGAAACAATTGTAAATATATTGTGTTCAGTTTTCGTATTAACAGTAATAATGATCTCTGTGACTGTTGCTGTATAGTAGATCGCCATTCTTCCTTTTTTTTAATTTTGAAATGGTCTGTTTTTTCGAAATGTGAGCGATACATTATCTGATATACTGTTCCATGGCCATACTGACTGGCCACTCATCAATGCTCCCATTGTATGGTTATTATATGTAAAAGACAATAAAATACATTTCCAAGAACAGTAATAATGATCTCTATAGTACTAATAGGATTTTATTGACACCAGAGACAGGAAGTCACACTATGAACTTTACTAAACCCCATACTCACCTTAGTTTAGAAGATCAAATTAGATATTCCTTTGTGAGTAATAAGAAAGATGATTTTTCTACAAATGTATACTCTAGATTGGTTCAAGAATACACTAATGCTATGAACGCTAAGAGCTGCTATGTCTGTGCATACTTCCCTACATCAGTTTCAGAAGGAGTAACATATTACCACATGCCTCTGTCCTATGGTATTTCATGTAGCATTCCGCTCTCTTTAGTTTACAGCAGAAGACATTTCGAATACTTTTACTCTAACTATGATCTGATACTTTCCAAAGTTCCATTGATAGAAAGCATGAATTTACGCCCACAAGCAAAAGAAATGTATACTGCATGATATTATTTCTTTCTGCATAGGTTAATAGATAGTGTACAAGCTTATCAGAATAACTTGACCTATTTAATGTGGCCTCTTAACAAAAGAGACAAGATTCGACTGATGATGAGAGTGCCCTCTGAAATTTAACTCACATGGGAAATAAATTTGCCTGATGGTATTAAAAACCATCCGATGGAAGGAATTGATAAAGCAAGAAGATTTAGCTTAAAATAATGTGAGTAGCTTGTAAAACATTAACACAAGTAAGGCTCACAGAAACAGGAAAATGTACCTTTCACTAAAAGTGCAAATTAACGTGTAGCATGATTAGCCTGATATTTTTTTGTGGTGGGCATCCATTTCTACAGTTTTTCCATTGTCAAGTTAGGCTAGGCCTCATTTATTTGCTTTTATTTGAATTTTTCTTATATAAACACCTGTTTTAGCAGGATGATGCATGGTGCAGTATTAAATAAATAAATCTCGTTAAATTCATTAGACATGTCTTCTTCGTAGAATGTGCTGAATTCAATAAATGTTTTCTTTCCTTCCTAAAGCACATGTTCTCATCACATTTTGTTAGATTTTTGCTGTCACTTATTTACAGTAATTAATACCACAGTATATTAAAACAGTGTATGCAGGAAAATGTGAAGCTCATGATATAATTCTGTAGAAGTTACAATTAGAATGTTTCTGCTTTAGACTAGTTCATGGTCACACATGGAGTTCTGAATAGCTAAAAGAGTAGGCTGTAGAGTTCTTGTGCAAACTAAATGTGAGACTAACGTCCACGAACAGTTGAAACTTAGTAGACCTCTTGTAGATAATGTTTGCCATCTTCATGTGTTACCATGTGAATGAAGAAGGATGTAGCAAACCATCGAACAATCCTCATACCATTGGGCAAAGATGACCTAACACCGAAGAAGATGGATACATACGTTTTGTGTTTGATATACATGTTCCTAGTTAGGAGACTTCAGAGCACTTCAGAGATCTTCCACCACTCTTTCCTTAGAGCACGCACTGAGAGCTTAATGCTGAGCAGGCGGATCAAGGCTAATTGCGCTGTAACTATCCTTCTTTCCTGACTTTTGTGTTTTACACTGTGAGCTACTGCTGATGGTGTTTTCTAAATTCTACTGCTGTGACTCCTAACTGAGAGAAGACTCGGATGAGTTTTCCAGAACTGCTCTTTATGGGGAGTTAAACTAAAATCCAAATTCTATTTCTAAAATGGGTTCTAGTAGAGTAGAATAGGAACTTTCCTTTATGGAACATGCTGCAATATTTTCTGTTTTTTGCTAACAATTATATTTCTTGATATTTTTGTAAACGGATTTATCTAATGTTCAAATCTGAATAAGCGATTATAAACCAAATTTTTAAACATAAAATGATAAAGAAAGATTTAAAACTTCATCTAATGTCTCATTATTAACTGAAAAAAATAATTGGTGTTGAAATTTGATATTGTGATATGCTCCCATCTAAAACGGTGGCACGGATCCAGTCGACCTAAAGAAGATCAAGGCATGGAGTTGGAGACCAGTTTTGTAAGTCAAAGGTTGAACTGATTTAAACAAAAATGCTCACGCGCCAGTAGAGTCAATTTGCAAAGTATTTATGCAGCACTTCAAACAGTATTTTATTTTTTTCCGTAGTTTTATATAGCGCGAACTTGACCCGAAAGTATCAGGTATCAGAGTGCTTTACATGAGCACCAGTTACGTTACACAAGGATACATTCATTTTTGTTAGGCACGGGGAGATTAAGTGATTTTCCCAGAATCACAGGATGTTGAGCGTCATTGCCGAGACTCGAACCCGGTTCCCCAGATTTGAGATCGACAGCTCTAGCCCGTTCGGCCACATCCTTTCCCCAATTATTAAAGTGAAACACAAAACAAGAAATATTCCACATCAATTTGGAAAATTGAGTAAAATGAATAAATAATTTGATACCAAAAGGACATAAATCCAAATAGCAGAACTGGAATTATGCACTTTTAAATATTTACATGAAAATTGCTCTAAAAAGCACACAGCACCACTCAAGGCTATCTAGTCATGAGAGACTGGATGAGAGTGATGGAGCAGGTTAATCCCGCTGAAAGCGTTACCTTCAAAGTCCTTCACAGGAGTTCCGTTCACAGTGAAAGGGGGTGCAAGGAGGGGGTGGTCGTCACTGTAGCGCAAAGTTTCTGTCGGCGTCACAGATGGCCATTGCTGGAACTTCGCGTGGCAGTCCATGCAAGTTGTTGATGCTGTGGTGCGAAGTGCAGTTCTCGCTCTGCTGGGCGTCATTGGCGGTCGTACAGTGTGAAGAGTCGGGTTCGCTGAAACTTCGCATTGGCGGGCGGAGTCGGCAGCGAGATCTTGATGCGAAGTGGCCCGTTTGCATTCGCAAAGAGCCCAAAAACTTCAAGAGAGCTCAACTGAGGCCCCCACCAAGGGTCCAGACCTGAAGGGTACCTCTTGGGGGTCAGAAACTCACTCCAGCAGAGGCCATCAGGGCCAGGGCCAGGCAGCAGGTCAGCTAGGCAGTTGCAGGGGGCCTCTGAAGCTTGTTATGTCTCTGTAGCTCAGAACAGGCGGTCAGCTGGCTGACCCTTAGAATCACTTCAGCCATCGGAGTATTGGTGCAGATCCAATCTTCCATCTCAGCAAGCAGGGCATAAGAGCAGCAGGGTAGCATGGCAGCAGAGTAGCAGTCCTTCTGGCAGCAAAGCAGCAGACTAGTCCTTCTTCTGTAGCATCCACAAGTCTGATGTTCCCTGAAGAGTTGGGGTCTGAGGTCCAATATTTATACCTGGTGCCTTCTTTGAAGTGGAAGAAACCTCTAGAGGATTCCCTTTGAAGTGTTCAGGTTTCCTGCCACCCCTGCCCTAGCTCCAGACTAACTACAGGGGTATGCAGTCCTTTGTGTGAAGGCAGGACACATCCTATTCAGGTTTAAGTGGGGCTGTGTCTAACTCCACCCTCCCATCCTGTCAATGATGGCCCATCCAGGCAACCCCTGAGCTCTCCATTGTGTGTGGCCTTCTAGGAGGAATACACAAAGACCAACTGCCAACTACACCCAGTCATGTGATCCAGAAACAGGGTGCAGGCCCTAAATGGCTCAGACAGGAAAATGCCAACTTTCTAAATGTGGCATTTTCAAAATTGTAATTCAAAAACCAACTTTACCATAAAAGAGGATTTTTTATTATTTTCCCAAAGACACCCAAATGGGAGCAGGTACATAGTTCATGTCACAATAGATGAACAGGACTTTTTTAACTTTTCAAATAACAATTACTCATATTAATGATATTTTATGGTTGGCATTATAGTCTGTCGCATTGGGTATTTGGTGCTAGTGATTATACCACTTTTCTAATTGTCTGAATGCTATGAATTGTTTGTTTTTATTGATTTTATCTACACTATCGCTCAAATACGACATGAAAATTTTAAAGTGTAATGTATGTTTGTCAAACTTTTATGGTCTTTGGAACCGAATAAAGTTATTTTGACATAGTTCATGTTTGAAGTTACAGCTTATTAAATGCAATATGGTAACTCCAATGTTATCTTATGGGAAAGCAGGCCTTGCAGTAGTGAAAACATTTTTTTTAGTTTTTCACCACGAGGACATGTAAAATTTAGAATTACATGTCCTACTTTTTAAATACATTGCAGGCTGCCCTGTGGGCTGTTTAGGGCCTACCCTAGTGGTGGTGACATATGCATTAAAAAGGCAGGTTTGAGCCTGGCAATAGGCTAATTTTGCCAGGTTGATATGGTAGTTTAAAACTGTACACACAGGCTGCAATGGCAGGCCGGAAACAGGTTTGCAAGTCTACTTAAGTGGGTGGCACAGGTAGTGCTACAGGCCCACTAGTAGCATTTATTTTACAGGCCTTAGGTACATGTAGTACCACTTTGCTTGGAACTTAAAAGTAAATTAAATATGCCAATTGGGGACAAGCCAATGTTACCATGTTTTAAGGAGTGAGCACAAGCACTTTGTGCACCTTATCACTTCTAACCAGTGCTATAGTCCTATGGCTAACAAAAACAAGATCTGAAAAATATGGCGGAGTAAGGCAAAAAGTTTGCGGGAAGACCACCCTAAAGCTGACAGATCTAATTCTCTACCTGTAAAACAGCACTGCAAATCTGGCTTTACCCAATGGGTGTAAAGGCACTGTAAAGTTGATGCCCAAATTGCACAAATGGCATGGGAGTTAAATATCATATGTGGGCTGCTGGGGGCATTTACACCACCCTCATTTAGGACAAACATCTATGGCTGTCAGGTAGAACACTGTGCTGCAGTGTAAAAGGACTACAGTGACAAATGGCAGGGAAAGGTGCCCTTGTCGTGTAAGAAAGCCTTAAGGACTTCAATGTGAAAGATTTTGTCTTCAAGATCAACCTTTCTTTCAAAGATTTCTGTCACAGGCTGGGTAGGAGTAGAAACTTACCTGCAAGATGAAACAGGAACACCGGGCTGGATCATCAAGAAGAGGACCTGCAAAGGAAACAGAATTGTACAATGAACAAAGAGACTTGAGGAAACGTTAATAGAAAATATAGAAGCACAAAGAGAAAGAACAGGAATAACAACTGATGGAAGCGGGAGGAGTTAGACTTCTTAAAGAGTAAAGTAAGGTAAGACTTTGGCCTCTTTAGGAGATGACACATGCCAATATGAATACAGAAGTGATTGCCAGGGTCAGCAATGAAAACTTAGTACTTTGGGAAAATCATAAATGCTTGGAGAGACACATCACAGCAGGAGGAGTCAAAAAGTGGAGAAACGGACTGGAAACAACACCCAAGCCCAAGAAGGACCAAGACGAGGACACTGCTGAACGGCCAGAGAACTTGGAGGAAGGGAGTTCAGACAAAGAACTAGAAGAGGACTGGTGGTGCTTTAAAGGGGGGGGAGTGACAAGTCCCTACAAAGGATTGAGGACAAGCTGAGGTGCAGGCAAGTTCATTGGGGAGCAAAGGAGGGAGGGGGATTTAGTCAAAAAAAGTTTTTGTATGCTGTTTATTTTCCTTATGTGTTTCTGTTACGAACTGTCAGATTGTGTTAGAAAAAAAGAACAGTTGAAATAAAGAGAGAGGGAAGAAAAGAAAAACAGTATATGGCCAAAGAAATAAAAATAGATAAAGATGGGAAAAACATTAAATAAGAGAAAAGGGAGACATTTCTCAAGAATATGTATTTATTTTTATTATATCATTTTCTTCTTGCCAAGGGGGCGTGGCCAAGCAGCCGATGAGGACGGACGTGTGAGCTGGGAGCTCCACGCCGACCCCGCCGATTATCCTGATTTGGGAGCCGGTGGAGCACAGCAGATCGCCCGGGATTGACCCCACCGGAGCCGAGAGCTGCCCATAGAGAAATCGGGCGTGATTGGACCCCCGCTACTGACCGGGGGGGTTAAACGAAAGACTGAACCCTGCTGAAGGGGTTCCAAGATGGCGCTGCTGGCGGCCGACTAGAGTCGCAAGAGAAACTGAAGGTCGGCCTTGGACGACGGCCCCAACGTTAGCGAAGAGTTGGCCGCGGGCGGCGGAGGCCCCGCGGCGCTGGCCCTGGTGTGCTTTTTGGTAGACGAGCGGTGTGGGAACCGCAGCGCTGTGGGACCTGTGTCTCCTGACTGTTGCCGGGGGAGCACGGCGGCGTGGCGCTGGCAACGGGGCGGAGAGTGGGTGACTGCATGGCCGGCTGCGGTCCCGATGCACGGAGGTGCCAGCAGGATTAGACGTTGCCCCTTCTGCCCGTGGTCAGCAACTGTGCTTTTGCTGAAGGAGAGGCCCGGGGACGGGGCCGCCATCTTGTGAATACCGGTGAGTGGCGGACCCGCGATCGGGAGCCCAGGAGAGGGCACCCTTGGCAGCACAGACGGCATTGGAGCGACACTGTGGGTGTGCGGCACTAGCGGCACCGGTCGGTTGAGAGTGCCTCAGGGGGACCGGCCGGATCCCAACGGCAGTACCAGAGCGGCCGTGCTGACTGGCCTAGCGGGGGAGGAGCCCCTAGTGCACAAGAAGGTCAGTGGGGAGACGTGCGAGCAACGAGGTGGTCGGGGACGGCGAGGCAGGGAGAGGCTGGGAGCGTCTCCCCCTGGGAGCTCAGGGGTTCACCCTGGTTGACGGCGCGGTGAAGGACCTGTGGAGTGCATCCGTGCGCCCTGCAGGGGGAGGGGCCCACGGACGAGGCCGACATTTTGTGTGCTCTAGCGAGTGGTGGACCCGTGAGTGGGAGCAAGGAAGAGGGCTCCCCTGGTGGCGCCGAGGGCTGTGGACCGCAGTGAGAGTGCAGCAGTAGCGGCACCGGTTGACAGAGGGTGCCCCGGGGACACCGTCCGGGTCCCGACGGCAGTGCTGAACCCCAGCACACCAGAAGAACAGTGGGGAGGCCTGCGGGCGGTGATGCGGCTCGGGATGGCGAGGTGAAGAGGGGACTGGTGAGTCTCCCCCCTAGGAAGTCCAGAGGGTCGTCTTTGCTGAGAGCGCTGTGGAGGATCCTGGCTGCCGTTCTCACAACATCCGGGTCGCAGGACATTGCGGCTGGGACGGTTCTCTGGGGCTGCTGCAGGTGGTGGGGCACCAACAGTGAGCGCACTGTGGACAGTTGGTAGTAGCGTTCATTGGAGTCTGCAGACTCGGATCTGACTGGGGATGTGGAGTGGAGCCCTGGTTTGGGACTAATAGCAGCTGAGTGGAGACCTCCCCCCTCTGAGTACCTGGAGAAGAGGTGTGGAAGGCGGGGGGGAAGCCCCTTTTTCCGCTTGGGAAGCTGAGAGCGCACTCGGGCTACTGAACGGGCAAGAGTGCAGGGGAGTGGTCAGAAGTGGCGGTGAGTTCATTGGTGAGGCAGACGTTGAACAGCGAGCGGTCTGCCATAAGCTTTGGAGAGCGAGGACCATCATTACAGCGGGAGTTGACTGGAGTCTATGCCCGGCTCGGGCGAAGCAGGGGGAACCACAGAAGACTAAGCTACAGGTGGGGACCTGATGAGCCACGACTAATGGGGAAACCGCGCGGGAAGCAGGGGGGAGTGCCCCCGGAGCCAGAGGAGGAGGTGGCGGAACAACGGAAGCAAGACGCTGTGGAGCCGCAATCTGAGGGGTTGATGCAGCAGCAGGTCGCTCAAATACTCAAGGCCATCACGGACACTAGGGAAGCTCTCCAGCAGGACATAGCGCAAGTGGCGCTAGGGTTGGGCCTCCTTAGAGCGGACTATGCTAAGCTGGCTGACCGAGTGAAGCAGACCGAAACCACGTTAGAGGTCCTGGAACCTGCCCAGAAAGCGCTGGAGGCTCAGATGGGGGATGTTAATCGCCGGTTGCAGGTTCTGGAGCGGAGAGCTGAAGATTCTGAAGGGCGGAACAGAAGGAATAATGTGAGGGTGGTGGGGCTGCCGGAAGGAGTGGAAGGGGCTAATATGATAGATTATTTGGAAAATTGGCTGCGGACTGAGGTTGCCCCTGAGGGTCTGTTCCCATTCTACACCCTGGAAAGAGCACACAGGGTACCGGCTCACCCACTAGCGCCCGGACGACTGCCCAGACCAGTGGTGGCGCGGCTACTCCATTATAAGGACAGGGACTTGCTGCTGAACAAGGCCCGCTCCTCGGGTCCTTACAAGGTGGATAATAATAATGTGACATTGTTCCCTGACTATACGTACGATGTGCAACGCCGACGGGCTTCGTTCATGGCGGTCAAGAAAGCAATCCGTGATGAGGGCATTCAGTACTCCCTGATGTTCCCCGCACGCCTGAGGGTGGCCATGGACGGAAAAGCATTTTTTCATGATAATCCGGAGGAGGCATGGACATGGTTGGATTCTTATAGAGCAGGATCGGGTGCAGCAGGGAGCGGCACGGGGCCGCTGGCAGAGGCGCCATGCAGCCGCAGGTCGCAACGAGCTGGACGGCGTCGTCATGGTCCGCAGAGACCAATGATGACTCAAACAGAGAGAGAAAGATCGGCAGTGTTGCTGGCGGTCACGGAAATATCACAGGACAAAGGAGCAGCATCGCTGGTGGTGACGGAGTCGGAGAAGGGCTCGGCGGGGTCGGACTCGGATGAAACGGACACAGGAAGTGTTCAATTGCCACATGTAACGCCTGGGACGGCAGATGACCTAGTTGATGCATAAAGTTGTGAGACTTTTCCATGAGGACTCCAGGGGGGGAGAGTAGCCTATTGTTGGTCCCCTTCTAGCCCATGGGCGTAGTTGGGATGGAGGTCAGTAGTGATGGCAAGGGCTGGGGGGCTTTTGTAATAAGTGGCTCCCTCAAACCGGACTACCTCGTGAGAGGTTGGGAATAATTCATTAATGGGGTAAGGCGCTGGACATTGGAGGCATTGGGGACGAGACCCTCTCGGCTCTTGGTCGCCTCCCGCATTTTTGCTAGTTGGGTTAGTTTGCTAGTTTGGATGGGTGCTAGAATCTTAGGGCCTGTTCTGGGGGGGGTTGGGGGTTTTTGAGGGGGCGTTTGTTCAGGGGTGTAAGGGCCACCGGTGTGTCTATAAGGAGCTAGCAGATATTTATGGGGCTTGGAGCACAACATGGGGACGTTATCTGACTTGAAATGCATTACATGGAATGTACGGGGGATACATACGATGATGAGACGCCATAAGGTACATGCTTATTTGGTGCGTAGGGGAGCACATATAGCCTTCCTTCAGGAAACCCACATTAATAGCGTAGAAGGGCTGGCGCTGCAGCGCAGATGGAGGGGGCAGCTTTATTACACAACGTACTCAGCTTTTGCCAGAGGGACACTAATATGGATTAGGGCGGGGGTCCCATTCCAGATGACACAGAAGTTAGTGGATCCAGACGGGAGATTTGTGGTGGTGGCGGGACGCCTGAATGGGGTGGATGTGACGTTGTGCAGTGTCTATGCCCCCAATGTGGACCAAGCGGCCTTTTTTGCTCACTTGTCAGTGAAGTTGGCGCCTTATTTGATTGGCTCGGTAATGATGGGCGGCGACTTCAACTCTATAGCAGACACCAATTTGGACAGGTCCCACCCCCCTTTGCCGGAAGCACCCATACATAGACTTTCTAAAATCAGACGGGATTGGCAGGAGAGATGGGGGCTAGTAGACACGTGGTGTGCACAGCATCCGGGGGACCGCGACTATTCTTTCTTCTCCACATTACATGAGTTGCATGTAAGGTTAGACGCAATATTGTGCACCCCAGACATTCATGTAAAAGTGGGATACAGTGAATATCTTGCGCGAACGCACTCAGATCATAACCCGTTATTGCTGAAAATACACTGGGTCCAGGAGAGGCCTGTGATTCCGCTTTGGCGGTTGAGGCCGGAGGCACTGGAGGACCCGGTCTTCCATGCCGAGGTTGGGACAGGTATTACTCAATACTTTCTTGAGAATGAGGGTACGGCATCGACGCTGGCACTGGAGTGGGATGCTTTTAAGGTGGTGGTGCGGGGGTTGTGCATTACTAAAATGGTGGGAGTACGGAAGACGTTACTACGTGATGTAGAGATGGCGGAGGAACGTTTGCGGATGGCAGAGAGGGCCCGCCCTGAGAACCTGGGAATGCAAGGCGAAGCTTCAGACGCTAGAGAGGCACTGTCAGTGCAGATAGAACGGTTGCGCAGCTTCGACCATAGGTCTTACTTGGCGAGGGCACATGCGGAACGAGATAAAGCGAGTACACTGCTGGCATGGTTGGCCAACCCGGCCCCTATGGGCACGCCCATATTGGAGCTGACCTCTGCAACAGGAACTTCGGTGTATACCCAGCAAGGAATAAACGGGTTGTTTTTGGAGTACTACACTGAGTTATACCAGAGCAGATTGCAGGTCACTAGAGAGGCTATAGGGGACTTCTTGGAGGGGATAGAGTTGCCACAACTAGAAAGGGAGCAGGCAGACTTGTTAGGACAGGAGATCTCCCTGGGGGAAATAAGGTGGGCGGTTAAACAAATGGCGCGTAATAAAACGCCGGGCACTGACGGGCTGCCTATCGAGTTTTACTCGACATATATTGATTTATTGGCCCCTAAGCTGTTGGCTGTTTTTAAGGAAGCACGGAAGGCGGGTAGGCTGCCAGCCTCCGGCAGAGAGGCAGTTATTATCCCTCTACTGAAACCGGGGAAGGACCCATCGGATAGATCGGCTTACCGCCCTTTATCCATGTTGACTGTTGATTATAAAATATTGAGTAGGATCCTTGCAACTCGGCTCCTCCCACACATGGTACAGTTGGTACACTGTGATCAGTCCGGATTCATCCCTACTCGGAGTACGTCCGCTAACGTGAGACGCCTACTCCGCATATTGGGAGAGGATCACGGCATGACCCCCGATGCGGCAGTCCTTTCGATAGATATTGAAAAGGCGTTTGACAGCCTGGAATGGCCATACCTTTTTCAGGTTATGCGTGCGTTTGGTCTTGGGGAGGCTTACGTGGGGTGGACGGAGATTCTTTATAGATCAGCGAATTCTCGGGTACGGACGGGGACGACGGTCTCTTCCTCCTGCTCAGTGGGACGGGGAACGCGACAGGGATGCCCGCTTTCTCCGTTACTGTTTGCGTTGGCCATTGAGCCTTTGGCGGCACAGGCCAGATTGGGACGGCACTATGTTGGATTGGATTTACGAGGGGATATGCAATATATATCACTATATGCTGACGACTTACTTATGTTTCTGGCTAATACGACAGACGCATTGGACGGAGTGATAACATTGCTCCACGCATTTGGTAGGGTCTCGGGGCTGGGGGTGAACTGGATGAAGACTTGTCTGTTTCCGGTGAATCCATCAGGGACCAGTCCGGCTCAGGTGGAAGGCATTAGATGGGAACCTCGATGTTTGCCCTATCTTGGAACTAATATTTATCATACATCTGATGATTTATTAGAGGGTAATATAGGCAGAGCAGTGCGAGGACTTAGGGGCAGTCTAACGTTTTGGGGTACTCTGCCACTTTCGGTGGCTGGGCGGGTGGCACTGCTGAAGATGGTGGCACTCC
Organism: Calotriton arnoldi; assembly: GCA_963921515.1. Taxonomy (NCBI): domain Eukaryota; kingdom Metazoa; phylum Chordata; class Amphibia; order Caudata; family Salamandridae; genus Calotriton; species Calotriton arnoldi. The sequence goes on along the minus strand of CAWUFW010000084.1, from coordinate 178,978 downwards.
CTCGCTTACTGTACTATTTTCGGACACTGCCGATTTGGGTCCCGGGATCAACCTTTAGACAGCTCCGGACAATGATCGGGGGATTTTTGTGGGGATCGGGTCGACGGCGGGTAGCATTGGCCACACTGATGCGCCCGAGAGCTGATGGGGGCTTGGCAGTGCCAGAATTCGAATTGTATTATCTGGCAGCCCAACTGCAGTGGCTTACTCAGGCGGATTGCTCGGGAATTCAGGGGTCCAGACGGGCCTGAAGGCCGGTGGATACCACGCCATGTATTGTCCTTTGTGGTACTTCAACAGCGGCTGCACCTTGGGACGCTATCTATTGAGGAGCGGACTTTGAGACTGTGTTGGAATCGGAGCCTGCGCAGAGCTGGGGTGGCTCGCCCTTACGCCCCGGAGATACCTTTGGGCATGTGTACCGCCCTCCCGCATGGAGGGGACTGGTCTGCGTTGGCTGAGTGGGAGAGGAGGGGCGTACAAGTATTGGGAGACCTGTATGAAGACGGGGCTCTGCTACCTTATCAGGCATTGCAGGACAGATATGGCATTCCTCGGGGGGATTATTTGCTGCACTCTGCTCTGGTGTTGGCAATACAACATCACTGGAAGGAAGGATTGCTGGAACCGCAGACGACCATGGCATGCCAGTATGTAGTGATGGCAGCGGGGACCTTTAAAGCTATTACTTGTCTTTATAGGTGCATGGTGAATGAGGGAATGGAACCGCTGTGAGAACTACAGAGGAAATGGGAGGTGGACCTAGGTAAGGAGATCCCTGAGCAAACATGGGCCCAGTTGGTTAGGAGAGCGTGGAAAAGTACCGGGAATGCTAGATTTCAGTTGGTTCATTTTTTTATATTACACAGAGCGTATCTAACCCCTGCTAAGATTAATCGATATTTTAAAATAGACTCGGCCCAATGCCCGCGTTGTCATCTGGTAGGGGCGGAGTTACACCACATGCTATGGGGATGTCCGCAACTAGGAACGTACTGGAAAGAAGTAGTTGATCTACTCTGCGGAGTTACGGATAGACGAGTGGAGTGTGACGTGAGCACTTGCTTATTGCATTGGTTTCCGCATACAGCTAAAACGAAAGTAACGAGTAAGTTTTTGGATCTAGGTTTGTTGTTAGCCAAGAGGGATATTACAGCGCACTGGAAATCGAGACGAGGGCCTAACTTTGAGAGGTGGAAAGCAGAACTGATTAAATGGGCAACGAGTGAAAGTACCGTCCGGCTGCAACACACTAAGCGGGCCAATAATGATAAGGCGTTGGAGGCTGCTAGGGCGTGGGAGGCCATAGTAGCGGCACTGCAATTACCTGAGGCGGACTCGGAAGCTAGCTCGATCCTAGACGGGCAGACGGGGTCGCCTTGACCCGTGAGAATAGTCAGAAATCCCTAGACATAACCCTGTAGTGCACCTGTGAAATTGACTCAAGTAGAGGTTAGATTATGTTGACCCGCACCTACAGTAATACATATTACAGAAGGAGTTGTTATTATCATGCTTATAAGCTGCTAGTAGACAGGGCACGCCGGTGGCACAGGGAGGGTGGGGAGGGGGGAGGGAAAAGGGGATGGCATTTTAACTGTTATAGTATTCAGGTCACATGACAATCATGCTCACTAACTGTTAGCAAGGATAGACCTCCATCAGATAATGCTCTAATATAGAGATAAGAAACAAATGGGTAATAGCTGAATTATTACGAGTATACAAAAGGCGTTGTTGAGCCGGGGGGGAGGCACCTGAGATGCTTGAGCAAAGGTATTGATGTGACGGGATATAACGAGAATTAATATTGATGTAATGTTTGCCTTTGGTTATGAAAAATAATAAAAATAGAGTTTAAAAAAAAAAAAAAATTCTTCTTGCCACTACTCACCTGTTTTCTCTTTAAGGTACCAAGACACCTTCTGTTGGAGGTCATACCACAAATCTAAAAGAAAACAAACAATTGACTGTGAGAAACAGAGTTTTGCTTGAACTTGAATAACGTATATACATGAGAATACAGATAAAAGTTACAAGCCCCTTGCTCCACCGGTACGTCACTTTCTATGACCCTCCGGCGGCACAGAGTGCAGATCCATATCTAGGAGGCCACTCTAAGCCACTTTGCGTGGCTTTTTATAGCCTCGTGGATATGGTGTAAGGCAACGTAGTGCAAGTCGCTGCATTGTCTTACACTGCGTCAGGGGTGGGGTCCATGAGCGTTGCAGTGGGTTTTTCCACGCAACACCCATGTGTTTTGAAACATTTCCAGATTAACAAGGATCTATAAATCTGGGAACGCATCAAAACTGTACGCCTCCCCAGGGGAGGCCTAACGAGGTGAATTTTTTTTATTTCTCCTTGTTTTTTCCTCTTTCAATGTGTGCTGCATTCTCCATGGAATTTGATGCTGCCCCAGATTTACAAAATCATGTAATCCTGGGGAAGGCCCCAAATCCTTACACCTACCGAGCTGAGGCATAACAGGGAGAAATATGTTTATTTCTCCTTGTTCTTTCTGCTTTCTATGTGTGCAGCACACATAGAAAGAGGAAAGAGCATCCATGTTTTTTTTTGTGCAGGCAAGTGCCCCTTCCTGCACAAAAATAATCCTGCATGCAAAGGAGTTACCCTTGCAAAATGGTGCAAGGGTGCCTACTTTGGCGCGAGTGTGTCAAAACAGCACCAGCGCAGGGAGAAAAGACAGAAATGCACCGTATTGCTTAAATACGGTGCATTCCTGCCCTTTCACTTTGGTGTAGGGCAATGCAGCAAGGTCCTTGCTGCACTGCCCTCTGCCAAAATCCCATAAATAACTCCATGTGTTTCCAACTTTTCTTCACTCCATAATGAAACAAGCTTATTTGTAGAGTGCACCTTTACCCCATAGTGGTTTCTTGGCACTGATGACAGGTAGCAAACACTTAAGGGTATATTTACTAAGATTCAGCGCTGTGTTTGCATCAAAAAAGTGATGCAAATCAATGCAAAATGTAATTTACTTTCCAGCACAAAAATTGTTTTGCATTGGAAAATCATTTGAAAGTAGTGCAAAGCAGTGCATAGCACTGCTTGCATTACTTAGCACCAAGGGGGTGTTCCATGGGTGGTGCATGCGACCACACAAGGTTTCTGACGCAAAACTCTATTTACTAAGAAAAAAGTAGACAGGGTTTGCGTCAAAAAAGAGCATCCACTTCAGCCAGGTGCTATAATGGAGAACTGCTTTTATTTCTGCTTTCTTTTCTGACTTTGCATGTGTGCTCCACTGTACAGTATGTGTATGTGTATTCCCAGCAGGACTGCAAGGACTAAGGTTCTAAACATGCTCTGAACCAGCTTGAGGAAGCAAGCACTTTGGCAGTGCTGACCCAGATTCATTTATCTTCATGCTCTGATGCATATCTGAGGAAAACAAGTTTGCAATGATGGGACATTACATGCCTGAGTCTACAACTCCACAGCTTTACTTGCCTTCTACTGTGTTAAAAAACGTTTCGCAAAACATACGTACTTCCTATATAAAAAAACGTCCTGCTGAGATCAGCTCAAACAGATTAACAGTTTATTGTCAAAGGGGAGCATGAAACCTGCGCAAATAAATTGAAAGTACGTGTTGCAAAAACCATGTGATTTTTCAACGGAGGTCCGATTGAAACAAATATTACCATGCTGCGAGAGCCATTCTCCTTATTTTTAAGATAATGCATTTAGTTGGAGGAAAATTTGGTATTTTTATGTAGATTCCAAACAACGTGCATTTGCTGGCTCATAGTCAATTTAGAAAATGGTCGCCATTTACACATTATGATGTAAAACATTGCTGTATGAGAACTGAAAATTGTTTAAAGAGTCCAAGACTGTGGTATATTACTGGTCACAGCAAGTTTACTTTCCCCATAATCTCAGCACACACAGGGTAACAATATGCAAAGCAAGATGTACAAATGGCCTGATTCACGACTGTAACTTCAAGTTTGAGGTTACCAAATCTGAATTTAATCTCATAAACATATGCATTAACAGGTACGAGCACGTTTGAGTTAACCTTCTCCTAGTGAGGGAAATGTGTAGTCTGTGGAGGCAATGCCTGAGAAGCTTGTGAACACTTATCAAGTTAATTATTTGTGGAAGTTCATACGACCCAATACCACCTCGTATATAAATGGATTTTTACTTCTATTTACTCCTGCCCATGGCAGGGTTGACTCCACGTCTACTATAGGAAGGCGGGGAGGGTACACCAATAAAACCGGGGAGGTGTAGGGGGAAGTCATTTATCTTGGGGAAAATGTCTTTCCCGTCCAGAAAAAAAGTGAACGAAAAGGTTAGGAGGTAATTGCACTAGTGTGGTAAATTTATACACGGGTAAATGTATTTTGACAGGAGTGCATCATAGAAGGTGTGACTGCTATAACAATTTCTCAAGCATACCACTGAAATCTGTTGTGAATTCTAGAAAAAAAAAAAAGGAGATTTACTCCAAACAGAGAAGGAAACCTACAGGTGTAAAATTTCCAACTTTCTGTGAACTTGACCCATAGATATTAATGGGAAATGGGATGCACAATTCTGTTTGTCTTTTGGCTCATTTGACTAATTTATTTACAATACACAAAATTGAATATGAATTATATATGAGCAGACACCACCGCTGCCCGGTTTTCCCGCCCACGGTTCTTCCAGCTAACAAAAGCCCTGCCCACCCCAGGACCTACTTAATGCGGGCCACAGCATAACCGCATAAGTTGGCACCTGGAACCCTAGCCTGCCACTTGCATGTGGCCTCCAGGTACAGCTTGATCCAGCCTGATCCAGTGACAGCACCGCTGCCCGGGTTTTCCCGCTCACCGTTCTTCCTGGCAATAGAATCCCCGCCCACCCTACTTTAAGCAGGCTGCAGCCAAAGGTAAGCACATCTGCAACCCTCTGAGGTCTGGATCGTGCCCAACGCCACACCCCAGGCCCGCCTTTTCCCTGAAAATACACCATCACTGACCTCGACACCCTCCACCTTGGATGCCCCAACAAACACTGCTACCGTGCCAAATCACACTAGGACCTTTCACCTGCTCCCACTGCCACTTACCTGCCACAACACACACACCAGTCCACCGACTAGCCCCACCCCATACACACCACAGACACCATGTGAACAAAAACGCCAACTCAAATGCGCCCTTCTCAACACACGTTCACTATGCAAACACACCACTGAGATTTGGGACCTCACCTCCAGGAGAGGAGTTGGCCTAACGGCTAGGGCGGTCGACCTCGATTCTGGGGAACTGGGTTCGAGTCTCGTCAATGATGCTGAACATCCTGTGATTCTGGGCAAATCACTTAATCTCCCCGTGCCTAATTACAAAAAAAAAGAATGTTTCCTCATGTAATGCAACTGGTGCTATGTAAAGCGCTCTGATACCCGATTCGGGTCAAGTTCGCGCTATATAAAACTCTGTAAAATAAAAAATAAAAAAAATTAAAAACCTACGGTATGCTATGCTATAGGATTTATAAAGCGCATGGCGGCCCGTAGGCATCCCAATGCTAGTTGAGAAAGAGCATTCTACTAAGGCCAGAGGTGCCACGTAGTGGGTCAGATCTTAAAAAGCCAGGTCTTGAGTTGTCTGTTCATTGTCTATGGATCGGATGCTTTCAGGGATGGAATTCCAAAGTTTGGCCGTGTTGAGGCAGAAAGACCGTCCTTCACTTCTGGCTCTTCTGACTTTTCGAACATTGGCCAGGTGAGAGTTGGTGGATCTACATAATCTTTTAGTGGTATAGGGGATGACAAACTGGTGTAGAATGGGTGGGCCCTGCACATGTAAAACTCTATGTGTGATTCACAAGGCTTTATAATCAATTCTTTGGGTCACTGGGAGCGAATTAAGGTCCATCTGGCCTTGTCTAGCTGATTCATGTTTATGGACACCCAAGAGTGTGCATGCAGCGGCATTCTGCATAACTTGCATTTTTCCAATAGCTGCCTTGGGGGCACCAAGGTAAAGAGAATTGCCATAGTCCAGGTAAGAAAGATCAAGATCTTGCATACCAGCCTCCTCGAGAACTTGGGGAAGAGAGGCAGAAATTTTCGCTTCATGCACTGGTTTCCGAAGCAGCTATCAGAAAGTTTGGTCACCTGGGTTTCCAGGGACAGGTATTTCTCCAACCAAACCCTCAGACTTTTTATTGCTGTTTTAAGGGCCGTAGGGGAGCCGAGACATACCTGCCAACCCGGGACCCGTTGAGGGGAGGGATTGTTCCCAAGGATCAGAAGCTCAGGTTTGGACCTGTTCAGCTTAAGACAGGATTGGTTCATCCAGTTGGCTACTATCTATAGACATGGTCCCAGAGCGGAAGTTAAACGGTCTGAGTCAGGGACGAGCGAGAAGACCAGCTGGTGGTCATCCACATAGGAGACTATAGAAATCCCAAAGGGGGTGAAGATATCAGCTTGGAGGAGCTGGTACACATTATACAGCGTATCACTAAGAGATGAGCCTGCAGAACTCCACATGTTACCGGCAAAATGCCAGAGGAACAGGCCTTGTCAAAGACCTGGAAGGATCTATCCTTCAGAAAAGAGCTTAACCAGCTCAAGGCTTTCCCTTCGACACCAGCTTTGCGGATCCTATTCAAGAGAGTAGTATGGTCAATGGTGTCAAAGGTTGTGCTGAGATCTAGAAGTATAATGGCAGCTGTCTCTCCTTGGTCAAGTCTCTTTTTGGCATCCTCTACCACCGATAGAAGCATAGTTTTGGTACTATGTTTAGGCCAAAAACCAGGTTGGGTGTGGTGCAAGAGGGAGTTGGACTCAATGAATTCAGAGAGATGTCTATTCACATATTTTTCTGTTACTTTACTTATGAATGTAAGCAAGAAGATTGGACGATATTTACCCAGCATGAGACATCTAGATTAGGCTGTTTAAGAAGGATTTTGGCCATGGCATGCTTCCAAGACTGATGGACCACTCCTTTTTCCAAGGAGAGATTGACCATCTCAAGCAGGGTAAGAAAGAGGATTTCTCCTCCCATGGGCAAAATTCCGGGAGGGGCAGGATCAAGTGGGGAGCCTGATTTGATTTTTCTAAAAAGAACCACAAACTTTTCCAAAGTAAGGGGGGGAATTCGAATGAGTTGATGGGGTGGTCTCCTTACTGTTACTAAAGAAAAGTAGAATGGGGCGTTTTTCCACCATTTGAAAGGAGCAGTAAATCTCAGAAATGTTAGTTGCAAAGTGGATGGCAAAGGCATTACACCAGTCATTGGAGGATTCAAAGGGTGATTCGTGGGGCTTGGGTTCCAGCAGAGCTTTAGTAATTTTAAACATCTCCCTGGTGGAGTTGGTAGCTTTGAGGATTCTTGTCTCAGAGTCAGCTGCTTGGCACATCTAATTTCTGCATGGTAGGCCCTAAGTGTTTCATGGTATTATATTTTCTTTTGTTTTCCATAATCCTTCCTCCAGTACCTTTTGGCTGCCTTACAGTTTTTTTAAAACTCTAAGATGGGGGCAGTACCATGGGGCTGATTTATTTTTAGCTGTTTGTAAAACTGTTTTCTTGGGAATATTTTGATCAATGGAGTGGTTTTTATGTCCTAAATCCTACTATTGTCTACCTGTGGATTGGAGCCCAGAAGGGATATGGAATTACTGAGAGTATGTGTCCAATTTTTGCCATTAAATTGAGACCAGTGCCTGTCTTCCTGGATCACTGGAGTAGGGAGTAACTTCAGACCGGGCATTCTAAGGACCATAGGAATCAGAAAGCCATCAGTCCATAGAATGGGTAAAGGATCTAAGACATATAGCGAGGGATTGTTGCTAAAGATGGCATCTAACAGATGTCCCTTTACATGGGTAGGGCCCTGGACTTTTTGAGCCAGTTTAATGGCGGCAAGGTTTGACAAAAAGCCGGTGGATAGAGTATCTGTGGGCTCATCAAAATGCCAGGACCATGAAGTGGCTTTTCTTAGTTACCAGACTGGCAAGGACCTCAGGTAATGTCTGGGTGAATTGGCCGGCCGGTCCTGGGGGATGGTAGACCATTACTCCAGAGAATGTAGATGTGTGGGACAGGGTAATAGAAATGTGAGGCTTTCACAATTAGCAAGAGTCACTCCTGACGTCCTCTTCCTCACTGAGACCTGGCTCAACCCCCTTTCACTCACAAAATCGCCACCGCAATACCAGAATACAAGATCTCCCACTGTGACTTCATCAAGCCTGGCGAGGTATCCCCTTCATACACTAAGAACCATCCAATGCACCATCACAGATGAAGACATCACCCAGCCATGGAACCAGTTGCGGCCAGCATGGCTCGCAGGTGGGGGGGGGGGTGGTCATGGGGGAGGGTTCGAGGGGGGTCGCGCGGGGGTTACACACACAAAAAAACATACCTTTCCGCCGGGTCCCACGTCTTCTCTGCTACTGCTCTCCTGCCTCTGACTCGGCCAGGAACAGGAAGCAGGCAGCCAGGCCCCTTTCCCTAAGCCAATCACAATGCTGCAATGCAGCGGTGTGATTGGTCTGAGCGCCGTGACACGGCACTCAGCCAGGTGCTGGAGGGGTGGGCATGTTCTCCATGCAGGCTGCTGTGCAGCCTGCATGGAGAAGGGGACAGTGCGCATGACTGGTTTGGGCGGCCCGAGAGGGCCGACCAAACAGTCATTGCGCACTCAGGAGTGGGCAAACCACTCCTCCCCTGCCCTGCTCCGTAAGCAGAGCAGCCCCGCCCACCCGGCGCAGAGGAAACATAAAATGGTGATAACCAGAAGGTATTACCATTTTATATTTTTGCTTCTCACACTGCGAGAAAGCAGTGGGGTGATGCTCCTCCGCCATAGCGGAGGAGCCGCCACTGCATGGAACACCTCAGCTTCTGAATCCAAGCAGACAGCAGAGCCACCATCAGGGGCAAACTTGTCTACCATCCAACGTTATTGTCCCCCTCGCCCCGGACTACATTTTTGTCTACAACCTAAACTTTCATCTCGACAGCCACAATGACATCAACACTACCGACCTCCTCAACAGCATGAACAACATCAGACTCACCAAACTCACCAATGACACTATCTACAACACAGGCCATATGCTAGACCCCATCTTCACTTCCAGCGCCCGCATCAAGTACAGCCACATCACAGAATTCACCTGGATTGAACCCTCCATTATTCACTTCAACATCACCAGCTAATGGACCTCCACCCTATTCTGCCCCAGCTGTGGTGGGGGGCGTTGGCAAAGTCTCAAAGGACACATGGATCAATGCCCTCAAAACCACCCATCCCATCTCCTCCAACAACCTAGACCAGAAAATCAGAAAGTTCAACAATTGGATCACCAACTGCACTGACAGCGTTGCTCCCTTCCGCAACAACACCCACAGAATTTCCACCAAGCAGACTAGTTGGTACACTGAAGACCTCAGAACCACTAAACAACACTGTAAACAACTGGAAAGTAAATGACACACCATCAAGGACACAAATGACAAGACCTCCATCAAGACAGCCCTCAACCTCTCCCACAGACAGTTTAGAGAATCAAAGGAAAAGGCCATAGCCTCACACATTGCTGTTATTGGAGCTTGATTCAAAGAACTCTTCAACATCATCAAATAATTCTCCAACCCCTCAGCTGTAACAAACAACATTACCCCTCACAGGAATTCTGCAACAACCTTGCAAACTTCGTCCAAGACAAGATCGCCAACATCTGCAGAAACGTCAACCCCCAGCCCAGCCCAGGTCCCCTTCTTCTTCAAGCAACACAACGATCCTGCTACCACCACAGACATCCAACTAACTGAATGGAGCCAGCTCTCCCTACAGGAGACGGCCTCAATCAAGAACTTGGTCCACTCAGGGGCCCAACCAATCCATGTGATCCCCACATCTTCAACCTAGGTGAAGGCAGAATCAGTCACACACTCACTGCCTTGTTCAACACCTCAATTGTCACTGCCACCTTCCCCGAGAACTGAAAACACATATAAGTCAACGCCCTACTAAAGAAACCATCGACAGAACCCAGCGAACTCAATAACTACCGACCAATCTCCTTGCTCCTGTTCCCTGGCCAAAGTATTAGAAAAAGCCATTAACCAATAACTCTCTTCACATCTCGAACGGAACCTCCCACTCGACTCCTCCCAATGCAGTTTCCGCAGCAACCACAGCACCGAGACAGCCCTCATCGTGGCTACCGACGCCATTCGAACCATTCTCGACTGAGGAGAGAATGCGGCTCTGATCATCCTAAACGTCTCAGCAGCCTTTAATATGGTCTCCCGCCACACACACATCACAAGGCTGCAAAACATAGGCATCAAAGAAGCCGCTCTCAGATGGATCACCTCTTTCCTCACCGGAAGAATGCAGAAAGTCGGCCTTCGCTTCCAAACCCAAGAAAATCATTGGTGGAGTATCCTCGCTCAGCCCCACCCTCTTCAACACTTATATGGCACCTCTGGCCAGCATCGCCAAAGCCCACAGACTCACAATTATACCCTACATCAACAACACACAACTCATCCTCTCCGCTCAACATACACCATGACCAAGGCTCTCATCTCCAGCCGGCTGGACTACAGCAATGCTCTCTACACAGGAATTGCAGCTCACCTCCTCCAATGACTACAGACCATACGGAACGCTGCAGCCAGACTCGTCCTGGGTCTCCCTAGCTGATCCCGCACCACCCTCTACCTCAGGGAACTCCACTGGCCCCCTGTTCAGAAAAGATGTCAGTTCAAGCTTCTGAACATGCATACAATGCCCTACACAACTGCAGACCCACCTACTCAAAACACTGCCTGAACTTACATCAGTCCACCACACACCTCTGCTCCGCATCCCTTTCTATAACCCTCTGCCCCCGCATCCTACGTAGCAGATGCGGAGGTCACTCCTTCTTCTATCTAGCAGCAAAGATTTGGAACCAGCTACCCTTTCATCTACGGAGCTCCTCATCTCTTCCAGAGTTCCCAAAGTCCCTGAAGACTTGGCTATTCGGCTAATCAGCTGTAACCTGCCATGCCTGGATACCCTCACGGGTGACAAGTAGCACTCTACAAATCTACTGATTGATTTATTGAAGGCAATAAAATGTTTATGACTTAGTAATGCACCTTTACATCTTCATTAAACCCTGTTTCAATAGAAAATAAACATAAATTCTTAGAAAAAGTAAATTTTTACTGTTCATAAATATCTTTCACTATTACTCTGAATTTAAATTATTAAAACTGTGAGCATTAACAGGACTCTTCTATTGCCTCCTCAAATGAAAGTTAAGCTGTCAGAATTTTCTGCTCTGGAAAACAGCAGATAGATATTAACTTTTGTCAGAACACTGAGCCCAAGTTGCTGTTATCATTTAAATAAATGTGTTCCCATCACCAATAAGAATCTCCCCTGGTGGGTGACATGCCATTTTCCCAGGATGAACAGCTGTCTGTCAGCAGCTCCACTCCATAGCTTAAATAAATTTCTTATCGATCTCTTTGCTGATTAGCCAATAGCAGGATGGCTGTTTCACTTAGATAAATATATGGAGCTGTAAATTGCTGTCCATTGTGAAGCTAAAGTTGTATTTCTGATCTGGGTTTCAAAGAAAGTCCTGCCTCTCTTCTCATTCATTCCTTATTCCAGAATATGTTAACAGAGTTGGCTTTAGCCCTGGCGGAGCCGGTGCAACATTCCTTTTTGGTGCCCACCTCCCCCCCCACCAATGAGAACCTTTTCTACGAATTCCCTCACTGCCACCCAACAACAGTGTCCCTCATCTCTCCATAGCCCCCGTGACATACATTTGATTTTTTTTTGTGCTACTCCTAGTTCACCCACACTCAGTTCTGTGATCTGCATGGCACACGTTCCCTGCAGCAGGAACATTAACCCTCTGCGCTACTTTATGATGAGTCAAAACTGCCACTACACAAAACTCCATCTCTCTCCAGCAGGAACAATAATCACAAGAGTTATCTTGATGTGTTTATTGTTGCCTGGAAACTGCTAGACACACAAGGAACTTTGCAGCACATGCTTTTAAACCCATAAGTTATTTTTAAACACAGCACTACCCCTAACCCCCTAGAGGTCAGCGCCTGGAGCAGCGGCACAGATCATACCGCCGTAAAGCCAGTCCTGTATGTTAACACAGCAGGAGAGTGAGAGAAATGGAAATCAGAGAACACTTCGGATCAATAGTAAGTAACTTGCAAAGGAGGAAACATTCAATCTGTTAAACAAGCAGAAAATAATCAGTCAATGTATAAATAGTAGAGGATTTTGTTCCCATTCAATCTTCTTGGGGTTATAAATTACTCTACAGCCAGTTTTCTGACATTGATGTATCTTACTAATAAAGTGTTTTATCAATCATAAGGGCAATGTCAAGCTAGCCGATGTGATTCGTTACCTTCTAGAACTTCATCAGGGCAGCAAGAATTCAAACACACAAAGAATTATAATTATATACAAAACAATAAAACAATATTATACAGTAATATAATCTGAACAGCATGAAAACCCCAAAATTATCTTTTAATCAACTCTCCTGAATATGGAAATAATTATTTCTAAATAAAAAAAACGTTGAGGCAGCGTATACACAAATATTTTATTGATGAGTCTTATTTTCCTAAATAGTATCTGTTTTTTTTTCCCTCCTTTCGAGAAGGGTTTATGAAATGATGAAAGTAAACATCTACTATCAACTGCTTTTGATTGAAATGAAAGATGCTGTTTAACAGTGGAGCTGAATCTAAGAACCCTTATTTCTATAAATCCACAATTTTTCAAATTAAATAGTAAGTTAGGATCAGATGTACATAGACTAGGAATAGCGATTTCCAAATAGCGAGTCCATCCAAATTTCTTGTGTATGAAACGTTTTGTTTCATACTTGCGATTACAAGTGGATCGCAAATTGACCTACCTCATGTATATTAATGAGGTAGGTCGCAGTTTGCGACCCATTAGGAATCGCAGCCATCACAGGGATGGCGTATTGCTTAGGTCAGCAGACCACCATGTCTGTGATTGCGTTTTAATAAAAGTTTTTATGTTGAAATGCAACCCGTTTTCCTTAAAGGAAAACAGTATGCGTTTCAACAATGAAAAATGAAACGTTTTATTTCATTTTTTTTAAACGCAGGTAGTGGTCCGTGGGACCACTGCCTGCTCTTAAAAAATGTTTTCTCAACATTCACAAAGGGGAAGGGATCCCCTGGGGACCCCTTCCAATTCCCGAATGCATTTCCACCAACTTTGAGTTGGTGGTAAAGTGTGAATGTTTTGCAACCACATTTCAGTCACAAAACATTTGTACATGCTAATGCGATTCGGTATTTGGACGAGACGGCCTAAACATGCCCCTTCCAAATACCGAATCGCAAAACACAAATTGCGATTCGGTAAAAAGTTACTGAATTGCAATTTGGGCTTTGTACATTCCCAAAAGCAGTTTTCATGTCGCAAACAGGCCGTTTCTGCGATTTGGCTCATTTGCGAGGGGAAAATTACTTCGTACATATGGCTCTTAGAATTAAAAATAAAACAGTGGAAAAATAAAAAAGCATGCCGAGTTCAGTGAAAAAATGAGTATAACAGAACATTGTCTTTCTGAGTGAGTACATGTTCCCAAGAATTTTGACCTGGGTTGGACAAAAATTGCTTGACTGAGCCTTTCCCACCATCCGCGAGTTCATATCTTTTAGGGTATCCCTGAGAGTGCACCTGAGTAAGTGCCCGGGTCTGTGAACTTGGACCTTGCTTAGAAAACAATAGCCTGACTATACCTTTCTCATCATTCTAGTTTTCATTTCTTTAACAGAACCCCTGACTGTGTACCTGAGTGAGTAGGGGAGTTTGCGACCTGTGTTGGACATCCACTGCCTGAGTGTGCATTTCCCACCATCAATGTTGTTTATATCCTTGAGAGTACACATCAGTATGCATCTAAATGCTGGTGTCCATGAACCTGGAGCTGACTTGGTCAACCAATGCTTGACTGTGCCTTTTCCACCACTAGTGTGTTCATATCTCTAGAGAGCCCTGAATGTGTACCTGAGTGAGTGCTGTATGCATGAACCTGGTCCAGTATTGGACATTCACTGCCTCAGTTTGCCTTTCTCACCATCATAGTGTTCTTTTCTCCGATAGTATCCGAGTGTATACCTGAGTGAGCAGCAGAGTCCATGACTTGGGGCAAATTTTGGACACCCACTGCCTGAGTGTGCCTTTCCCACCATACGTGTGTTGATTTCCCTGAGACTTCCCCCAAGTGTGTTACCCGAGTGAGTGCTGGTGACTGTGCACTTAGAGCTGGCTTGGACAGCCAGTGCTTGAATGTGCCTTTCCAACCAATGGTATGCTCATATGTCTGAGAGTACACCTGAGTGTGTAACTGAGTAAGTGCAGGTGTCTGTGAACTTGGACCTATGTTAGACACCCACTGCTTGAGTGTGCCGTTCTCACCCTCGTATTGTTAATTTGGCCTGTAGATGAATGGGTAGCACGATCGGTGACCTGGGTCTTGTGTCAGACACTCAGGGCCTGATTACGAGTGTTGTGGTCTGAACGTTGTGTGCCTGACGTGTTGTGTTTCGTTTTGGTTTGGGACTTGCGGGCGGGAATCGCGGGCGGGAATCACGGGCGGGATTTGCGGGCGGGAATCGCGGGCGGGAATCACGGGCGGGATTTGCAGGCGGGAATCTCGGGGCGGGTTCATGAGGGTGGGACTTGGGTTCACGGAGCAGGATGGCGGGCGGGACTTCCTCCTTTCTGTGTGCTGTGATTTGTCTTCTTTAGTGCAGCCGCAGGTGGGGGTGGGGCTTTGGGAGGTATTTAAAGGCTGTCTGCCCCTCTTTCCTTGCTTGGGTTCTCTTCTGGTTTCCGGCCCCGGAAGCACTTTGGCTTTGGCGTCCTGCCGTCCAGTTGCTTTATTTTTCTGCCTGCCCTGCTGAACTTCTGACCATCTGGATTCTGCTGTCTTTACCTTGAGGCAGTGCACTTTCTGGAAGGATTTCTATTTGTCTCCGGCTGGAGCAGACCCCATCGTGTTTTCATCCTGCAGTGCGTGCTACTTTTCCAGGGACTTCAGAGGATGAGCAGTGAATCTATTGTGGATTCCAGGAGTTAGGTGGTCCATTCAGGATTGTGTTTTTTCTTCACTTCAGTGCACTGGGAACTCTTTTTGAATGATTTTATGGTACCATCCAGTTTCTAGTTTTCCCTTTACCTAGTTCCCTATTTTTACCTAGACAAGCGGGTTTTTGTCACACGCTAAGCTGTGTTCTTTTTTCCCGCATATACCGGAGGACTTTTGTGTTACGGGATATTCCAGGAAGCCTGCAGCAGGATAAACCCTACGTTGTTTAGTTCTGTTTTGGAGATATTCTGGACTACTCAATAAGCTGCTGGGAGGCACTACATGTTTTCTGGGTATGTTTAAAGGATTGGAGGGGTCTCTTTTGGTATAGCTATATCTATAGCGTTCTTTTCTGTGGGTCAATCCTGTGCTTATTGTCTTTTGTTGTCTTTTCTATTTTCACTGCAGCATGTTCCTGTTATGGAGTATTGGTATGTCTGCAGCCCAGAGGGTGGCCGTATGAATGTCCGTACACCTTTCCATCTGTTACCTTTTCCGGTTTTCCCCCTGGTGCGTTGCCCGCTCGTGTGATCTTTGTTGTCCTCACTCGAGGGGCCAAGGCATTGGGAAAGGGGTGGATCGGGCTATCTTCGCTCCTGTAGTACCTGTGGTTCAGGTGAGTGGGGCTGGAACAACGAGTTTGCCGTATGGGATACTCCGTCACAAACGTGACAGATAACCCGTCCGCCATATTATGGAATGGGTCTTCTTCAGCAAGAATGCCAGCTATACACGTCTTGATGAAGCACACGCGTACAAATGGCAAAAGCAACGGCAAAGCGAATATCTCAGTCTTTTAGAGCTGAACCCTATTGACATTGCCAATGCTTGTTTATTTAACTTGAGTATCTCTTTTGCTCAATTTCTCATCATTAACAATTCTTCCTAGTTTTTACCTTACCATCACACACTGTCTCTAAAGCGGTCACAGTTTCACCATCAAAAATCAGGCATCTTTTGTTACCTCCCGATGAATACGAGAAATATGTGTAAGGAAAATGTAAACACACCAAAATGTCTCTTTATCTGTTTGGGGAGGAGGGAGGGAGTGCCTCTCTGTGATTCACATTAGCCACAACAGTCAATGAGAGGTGACGTTTTCGTAAAAGTGCAATCCTACGTCCTGGTCACTGAGCTATTGAATACACAATACTTCTGTTTCACCGTTTTTACACTATTTTTACTTCGTCTTTCAAGATGAATATAAAATTCAGCAAAACGGAATTGTTCGGCAATTAATTTGTCACGGGCAATAACTCTTCGATGAACTTGCGATTATAAATGTACTGCACGGTTTTGTTTACATTATTAAAATTACAGTTGCTATAACAACAGATCGGCCGTACAAATATAACACATTTTCAGCTCCATCTTGAACTGTAAAGGCCACAAGCTGTTGAGTTATTTTCCCTTGAATGAGCTGATAGATGAAAACTGAAGTTTATGGAACAGGGAGCGATTGCTCTTGCCGCTGGCAAACGCATTCCGTTTAAGTAATCACACATGCAGACAGGGGATGAGGCTCGTTGGGCTATGGAAAATGTTTGTCTGAAATCTGTGATACATTTTATATTGGGCAGCACTGTGGAGACCTCATTTCATCAGGGTCGTAGTTTCTGATCTGGCTGGTAATCTGAGATACTGGCCATATCAGAAATTGAAAGTACTGTTGGAAACCCAAGGCTAAATTTCTCTTATATCAAACATGTTACGTGCAGGTAACGGGAGGCCTGTTGACAGACAAACGTGTGAATCGATATACAAACGCCGGTTCCACATTATGCCTCTTTAATCCACCACCAGATCTGCATCCGGAACTTTACAGCAGTGGTTTAGAAATTATTTTCCTCTTCATGTCGGAAATCAACTCCCTGCTTCCTCTCCGAGAGCATTACAGTAGGCAAAAAGGTAAATGGACAGTGAACAATCTCTCTTCTTGAGACTTTTATATGCTTTTGTTTCTTTGTGCATCTTTGTTCTCAGTACAGAACAGACTCCCCTCTCTCTTAAATACCTATCATGTGCCCTGTACCAAAGAGCTGAGCCATATTTCCCAGCATCAGTCTCACACCTTGCGACCCATAACTATTTCAGAGGATTCCAGGCAGAGTTGGGCATGACTGAGATAAGAGATGGATCTCAAAGTTAACTGGCATTAGGATTTTGTGATCCTGGGCAGAAAAGCAAGTGCATGAACATGCCTACACTTCTTGTAGGAGATACCATATTTATTAATGTGGAAACCTTAAATTTTGTTGATGGTACTACATGCACTATATAATCCCTACAATATGCATTTGGGACCATGTGATGATTTTATTCCCAAGACCTTTACCATACGTAATAAATTAAAATGGTACAGCGTGATAAACAAAAATGCACAAATCACATCTTGCCACGTTCATAAAACCACTTCCAATCTGGTGATTATCAAAACGTTTTGCTAATCATAAGCAAAGTGAAAACTGCAAAGCAGTTTGCGACATTAATAGAATATTCCTCAAGGAAATGGCATTAGCAAAAGTGACTCATACACAACTTCCAGAACTCCTGGGATTCCTAGGCACACAACCTACAGTGTGTGACAATTTACAAATCTAGGTTACAGCACCTGAGAAAGCATGGATGAGGCTCTAAAAGCAAGGTTAGAATTCATTCCCTGAGAACAGAAGTGAAAAGAAATCACATGTGCTACAAATCTAGCAGGGATACAAATGCAGGCTTTAAAATCTCCCAGGCTTTGTAGGCAATGGAGACAACTTGAAGTAGTTACTGAACATTTTTCAACCACCTCAGTATCAGATTCATAATCCTTCTCTTCAGTCTCCTTTCTCAGATGACTGGTCTTGTCCTAGCACTAGTCAGCTACAAAAACGATTGCTTTAATAGGATACATGCAGAGCTACCAGACAAGATGATTAGCAAACTGTAAAGAGCAGGAAACCATACAACCCCCCCTCATTTTTGGGCTGAAAGGTACCAACTACCTTTCACCCTCTCTTATGTTCCTCCATTGTCTCTCAAACAAAACAACTTTTTTTAAATTCAAGAATCCCTACCCCTCTTAAGGCTCCCCGTGTTGTAATCTCTCTCATCTTTGAAATTTGTAGAGCAGACTCTTAAATTCAGTAATGAATATGTACTTTCCATTCACTCTGCGAGATACAAATGTTTTAAGGGCAGTACACGCCACGGATAAGCCTCCATTTTATGGAATGTACTTCTTCCACTCTGCCTCAAAATTGACTTTACATGATTTAGAAACGTTCTGAAAACATGTATCTTTGCTCAGTGGCGGACACTCCACAGATAAAAAGGCCTGTCCTGTCTTTTTATGTGCGGAATTCTCTGCCCGACTGCAGAGTCTTAACAGTCATAAAATTACTATTAGTAAAATTAAAATCATAGTTTGCGAACACCAAAAAAACTCAAAAACTTAACAGTGTAAGTTTAACCTTTGTGAATCAGACCCTGTGTTTGGAGTACATATTACATATACCACAGCAATTTGAACACTTGTGCTGATCATTTATGAGAACACAACAGTGATTAGTATGTTCCATCTTTATAATTTGCATTTTGTCTACAAGTTAATATATAAATCTAACTAACTGGGATCATACTTAATGGAATTATTCAAGTTGTAACCTCTCCTGCTTTGTAAAACAAATAGAAATTTAGTTTGAAAGAAAGGTAAACTGAGTGGTGTAGCGTCAAAAGTCTTTCACTAGGGTACAGGGACCAAATGAGTCAATTGATTCTTTTGTCACTGTGTTCAAGGTAATAGTTACTATTGCAAATTTGAAGGGTTCACACAGCAACGAATTTGTAATCAAGTTGTTTGAAGGTGTCATTGTAAAAACGTCCACAAAGGGTTTCTTACTTTTAAAAATCCTTCATTATTTGAAGCTGTAGATATAATAACAATTGTTGAGTGTCCACAAGAAGATGCTAAGCAATTAGAAACTCCTTATCCTATCATGCATATAGCTAAAGGAGCTGCTAACAACAAACTTGAACCATCAAGCCAGAACACCAGTAGTAATAAAAGAAGAGGTGATGTACACTTCTCATCCAGAACATAGTCTTATAGATGTGGATGTTTTTTTCTTGTATGTCCAATTTAAAAAATTGTCCCGCTATAGCTAAAGAATGTTGGAAGTGGAACAAAGTAGGACATTTGGCTATTGTTTGTAGATGGCGAGCGGGTTACTGTGAGGAGTGTTCAAGACCATGGTATTCCTGAAGAAGGTGATATGGTAGTGAGCAAAATTAATTAAATGGTGCTTACTATGGAGATTGAGAAAGTAAGGTGAGTTCAAAATGATAAATGTTACTATGATTCTCACATGCCCACAATTATTGAGGGTATAAACCCCAACTACATGTAGATTCTGGTGCAAGGATCATAATAATGTCTACAGAAAAATCAAACAAACACTGTTCTAAGGAAATGTTGTTACCTTGAAATTTAATATCTACTGTATTTGAAGGTAGCAAAATCAATATACTAGGATATTTTTGGGGAGAAATGGCTTTCAGGAAAAGAAGATAAAAGGGAAAGTGTATGTGGCTCACAAGGGAATCAATGTGTTAAGATGGTGGCACCAGGCTGATTTCGACATGATCATCCGACCTGGAGAGAACTGTCTTATTTTAGTTTTAAATACTGACAGTGACCCTAATTGGATAGAAAAGTTCAGTCAAGTACATGAAAAAGTGGGAAGTAGCTAGAATCTTGTTCACACTATCAAAAGAAAAAGATGACTGTTTTTCATTTATACACAGGCTTCAGAATGTACCCCATGGGGTAAGACGAGAATTGACCCAGATTCTCAAGAAAATGAAAGATGATGGCATAATTGAGCCAGTCGATGCTACATTCTGGTTTTCTCCAGTTGTTTGGACAATAAAGAAATCAGGGGAGGTATGTCTATGCATCAACCTACGGTGTCTCAATAATGTTATTTGGGTGGAGAATTTCCCTCTGTCTCGCAAAGAAGATTTGATGACAGCTGTGGGTCAGTCCAAATGGTTTACTAAATTAGATCTTCAATCAGAGTATCATCATGTGGAATCTGATTGTTCTTTTCAATTCTGCTGCATGCCATTTGTACTCGCCTCAGTGGCTTCTGTATTCCAGAATGTTATGACCAGAATTCTAAAAGATATGACAAATGTGGACGTCCACAGGCTGTGTGATGCAATTCTTGATAAAGTAGTGAGAATCTTGCAAGAAAATGCCATCACATTTTGGGGAGACACTTGCATTGTTGTGTGAACTAGGTAGAACAATTGGGGCATGTTCTCTCTAGTAAAGGGCTCAAACCAGTGGCGTAACATAAGCCCCAGCAGCCTCTGTGGTGCGGGGGGGCCCCGAGCTCCAGGGTCTCCCTCTGGCCCTGTGCACGGGCTGGCCGCCCTGGCCTGAGAGCTCCTGAATGGGTCCGGAGGGAGGGGACCCCCTCCATGTACTTTGCAGGAGGTCAACCTCAAGTTTCGTTACGCCAGTGACTCAAACCTAAACCTGGGATGGTTGATGGAATTGTAGAGTCTCCTCATCACTGTGACAGTGATCAATTACTCTCATTCCTAGGCTTATGTGAATTTTATTTGAAGTTCATAAAAAACACCGAATGCTTCAGAAAGTTACTGAAATAAAACACTCAATTTACA
The DNA here is from genome assembly GCA_963921515.1 of Calotriton arnoldi. Lineage (NCBI taxonomy): Eukaryota > Metazoa > Chordata > Amphibia > Caudata > Salamandridae > Calotriton > Calotriton arnoldi. The sequence continues at coordinate 158,134 of CAWUFW010000084.1, read as the reverse complement.
TGGTCTTTGTTATGTCGGAAGAATTTTGAGTTGTGCATCATTGAACAGGAACAACTTAAATTAAATATTGGAATAATTAATCATGAAGGTGCAACATCTACCCTGCACAAAATGATAGCACAAATGTTGTAACTCTATACTTGCCATTACCAACCACCACAATCTTTCAATGTAGAATATTTTAATAGCTTTGCAGATGAAAACAATGTACAAAATATGGTTACATTCATCATCTTCGATGAAAGGTTTGAGGATAACTACTTTACATCCGTGTGTGCATTATAAAATCATATAATAATATATTTACCTTTAGAATTTTTCCTATATCAATTCTTGTGACTTTGTGCCTGGAATTAGTGCCCACATGTGGTGTTCCTATATGGCAGAAAGTGAGGAGGAGATATGGCCTGAAAGCCTGAGATTCAGACTATGGAACAAGGGAACCAGGTTCGTGTTCCACCAACGGCTCAATGTCCTGTAATTCTGGGCAGATCTACACCTGAACTACAGTGGGGTGTTGTAGACCTTGACAAGGGGTCAGAGCACTGAACTCCTGCAGTGCTTTCATTGACCAATTCAGATTTCAAGAAAAAGTCAAATGCCAGAACAATATGATGGTGGCACAACAGTGGTGTGCTCATTACGTGAGAAGTGTTGCATGTGAAGCATTGTATTTTGCAAGCCCCTGCTCAACAATTGTATCTTGAGGGTCATGAAACATTTATGATGGTGGATGAAAATGCTTTCGTATGGAGGCTGTACTGTCCCAACTTGATAGGGCCAAAGAGGTCACAATTGGATCTGTGTCAATATGAATCAGAGATGTGGAAACTAGAGACTCTTTAAAAGAGAAAGAGATGTTAGCATGTGTGTTTGGAATTGGAAAAAATCAAGCCTTATTTGTGATTGTAGTACTAACTATCAACACCAACAATATTGTTGTAAAAGAACATCGAGGACAGAATATCAAGGGACAAAATATCAAAAGATAAGTGCATACAGTGAAGTATAGATTTACCATTCCTCACGCCACATCTATGTACCTTGAAGTCATATGTACCTCATAGGTTTATATATGTGGAGTTAGGTAAAAAAAATCTAGACTTAGTTTTTTGTGTATTTTTCATTTTTGATATTGTGTCCTCAATATAGGGTCCCATCAATATTGTGGTTTCGATATTTAGGGGCAACACCCTTGTTTGTGGGGAAGCATGTTCTGCTTGATGACAGACCATTACCCACTAGTGGACATTCTGTCAGGGGAAACAATTAAATAAGCTACAACAAGACTGGTGAGTTCAACTTCAAGGTGGAATATATACCAGGCAGAAAAAATGCTAAGGCTGATTTTTTATCTAGATTGCCTGTATGTAGAGATGTGCAGGAAGATGGTTTGGAAAAAATTGAAGAATGATTATTTGCTAATGTAGAAGACTGTGTGATTTGTCCTGACATGAGGGAGTGGTGTGCAAAATTGGTGGAGAATACAGAATTGAGAAAGATCATGAATTTCGTTGCAACAGGAAAGCCTAAGGAAAAGTCTGTAAGTGCACATGTGCAGTCCGTTTGCAATGTGGTGGATGGATTATAATTAGGGGTCCCGGTTTTATGATATTTATTTTTTCAACTTTTCCGTCTGTATTTATCCATATTTATTTTTTGCTAATTTTTTCTGTATTTATCCATTTTTATTTTGTGTTTTCTGTATAAATGAAGCTGCAATGGGTATATTTCCACATTTATTTAACTGATAAATGTATACTCGCATTTGAATGTCCAAAAGGTTTAAGCAGTATACAGAGCAATAGCGTAATCTGAAAACACTTGCATTGTAGAATAGCCCAAACAACTGTAGATCTGCACTTAATTAAGCTTAATTAGGACATCTATTGTCTTTTTTCATCTCTCCTACCTCTCAATCTGTCCACCTACTGACCTGGCACTCATGACTGACAGTAGAAAAATTCATTCAAAGAAGGCCTATTTCAAAAAATAAATACAGACAGGAAAATAAATAGTTTTCTGTCTGTATTTATCTGTAAAAATCAGTAAAAACGGAAAACTGGGAGCCCTAATTATAATTGGAAAATGGTACACTTGTGATGGGTGACAGGTTGGTTTCCACCCTCCTCTTTAAGGTGGAGAATTTTGGAAACAACACATGCTGGTCATTTAGGTATGAGGGCCACTAAATGGTGAATTCTACACAATTGTAATGGCTTGAAATTGATGGAGAGGTGGAAAGATTGGTACCTGACTCTGTATAATGTAGTTTTGGTGATAAACATCTTGTCGCATAGCACCCATTCCAATTTCAGTTGAGTTTCCCAGAAGAGTGTGGCAGAGAGTGGCAGTAGATTTTCTGGGTCCATTCCACGTTCTTCTAAATCACATGAGACTCTTGATAGATTTGATGGATCATTTATGGAGATGGGCAGAGGTTAAAAGTGTTGCTGAGCCTACCACTACCAATGTCATATGTTCTATTCAAGACATGACAGTTAGGGAGGGAGTTCAATAGTACAATGTATGTGTGATGGGATGAAAAGGGAAAAAATGACGCTAAAAACTGGAGTTGCAGTAGGTTATTAGATTCGTATGAAAGAGGTTGAGGAAAGGTTCATCCAAATTTAGAGATTCCATTCAGATAGTAGAGGAGCAAGGTAATGATGTGCGTATAGCAAATGGTCAGTTGTGGAACATGGGGCTTGATGGGCAGAGTAACAAAATGGTGATGCAGACGGTAATGACAGTTGTGTTGTAGTGCAGTAAGACAAACAATCTGAGCAAAGATATGAATGATGGTGGAAGAAACAAGTCAAGCAAGGATATGAACAGTCAGAGACAGAACATACCAGTTCAAAGGAGTTTTCGAGCTAAGAAAACTTCCTCCAAGTTATTGAATTGAATGAAATAAGCATCATCTGGCAAGGAATCTCATTCCAGTTGTTTGACTCGAGTGTTTATTTACTGTTTTGTGAAGGGGTTCTTTGTATTTTCTTGTAATGTTTCACTTTCTGTTTGTATAAGGGAGAGATATTTGGCATCTGCATTCTGTGTAGCCATATATAAAGCCAATGATGCAATATGTTAAAGCTTGCTCATTGGGGGCAATTTGTTCTGCTATGGTATGTACACTGTTTTGTTATATTCCTGAGCTGAAACAGCTATTGGGTGTTACCCAGGCCCTCAACAGTAGCTCCATCTTATTCTGTTGTTTTCATTAACAGTTTTCCTTAGGCAATCTCTGAAGTGACTTCATTACTACAACACTGTTTATTTTTTATGTATCATTGTGCATATTGTGTTTCTGGAAGCCTTTTTGTCCTTGACTGATCAGGCATGGGCTGTAGGTCAAAAAACCGTGAACATATTGTGCTACAAAAATATGGTCAGATCGCGGCCGGTGAGAAAACTATGGAATCCTCTCCATTGGAATATAGGTTATTAGACGCCCCCTGGAAAAGAAAATGATATCGCTTATATACCAGACTCTCATGAGAAACACTCAGTGCACCTAAGTCTTTCTAAGACATGAATGGCAGAGCGATTTCCGGGATATGGACGATGGAGATTGGGTCGAGGCGTTACAGGTCCCTAAGCATGTAGCGATTAAAGCCTGATATAGAGTAATACAACTTAAAAATGTATACATTGTCTACTACACTAGAGCGCACCTTCACACAATTGGGAACATTTCTGATCCCTCATGTTTATGACAGTGTGAGCAAGTGGGGTCCTTTCTCCACACTATTTGCAATCCAACAGCATTGGCACCTTTTTGGGAGAAGGTACATCAGGGTCTACAGAAGGCCATTGGAGTTGGGTTGGAGCGGTCTGCCCCACAGACCATCCTGGGAATACAGTCGAATCCAGATGCCACTTTGTATCAGCTACTACTCATCAACCTGGGGTTCCTTTTGGCCAAGACGGAGCTAGCATGTAGATGGAGTACGGCTAGAGCTCCTCAGATAGAAGACTGGGAAAGGGACATGGATGTGAGCTATGTACAGGAAAAAGGAATGTATAAAGACTAAGGTAGTCCTAACACGTTTGACAAAGTATGGCATGGATGGTGATGTGATATATAAAAAATGGGTGTATTGGTAATACGGGGGAGGGGGGATAGGAGGGGAAGGTGGGAGGAACGGGCAGAGTGCTTGGATTTGTTATTTTTGTATGTTTTTCAATTTTCTTTGTTTCCAAAATCAATCAAAAAAATAACAGACAAAATGTGAGCTATCAAGGAACATATATATTGGTAAGTATAAAGTGGCTGTTTTTAACTCTAGGCCTATTGACATTGCTGATATATAGATCGTCATGGTACATAGAGATATAATTACATACACTTACCTATATATACTTACCATGACGATATTTTGTTTGTCATATTTTTGAAACACTATTATTATACCAGGATATGTTCTGCATGATTTTTCGGTACCACACCATATAATGTAGGTCTTTGTGCATGGATTCTTAGTTCCAATTGCTATGGTTGTTGCTATAATGATTTGAGCATTTCTTCTTTTATTCCAGGATGCAATATTAAGTTTCATTTCCGTGCTATTACTGCTTGTTGCTCTGTTCTAAAATGAAAGCATTAACATGAAAGAAGGGATTTTATAAATTGATGAGGTGTCTCTTTGAAGGATGGGGAAAAGGATGTGTCACTGCTGAGGACTTCATAATTGCTGAGTACTTAATGTTTTTGCATTTGAACTGAAAGACCTTTTTTAGACAGATGTTTATCCACGGTGCAGTCAAACAAGTGACGAATTTTAGATTTCGCTTTTCTATCACTCTTCTGAAAGAGAGTCCAAGTTTTTTTTTTTTACCTTTTTTCTGTTTAAGCTGAAACAATTCTTTTAAAAATAAGAAAAGCTTTTGGAGCGAGTAAAATGCGACCCAACAGTACATTTTGTAGATGGCATTATGCACAATCCCTGAATAATATAGTTGACAATTAGAATTGTGTTAACAGGACTGTTTATGTCGGTTCAAGTAAGTGAAAATAATAATTTGACAATGTGACATCTGTACAGCGCAAGTGTAATCCGTAATAGTGCCAATTTACACAAACTGAGGCAGAAAGATGCTCAAACTAGGAATCTCAGTTTGAGGCAACCCGCCCTATCCTCCATATGAATATTATAGGAGAAAGGATTTGCGCACATACTTTAGGTACAGCACACCATTCCCCAATATGGCAGAAGTAAGGAAGACACTCTACTGTTTTAGTTTTGCCACTCAAATAGTTCAAGGCAGCACCATCACTGTATGAAATGCCAAACTGGCAATTTAGATGGCTGCGCAGCATTGAATAGGAACAAATGAAATGAAGTATTGGCTTATATAGGCATGAGGGTGCAGGCATCCTCGTGGCACAAAAATGATAACGCAAATGTTGCAACTCTGTGGTTGGCAATATCAACCACCACAATCTTTCACTATATAATATTTCAATATTCAATATTTTTACTTCCTGTATATTTCAATAGCTTTGCAGAAGTAAACAATGTGTAAAATATGGGTCCATTCATTCATCTTCGAAGAAAGGTTTGAGGATAACTACTTGAAATATCTGCCTACCATATGGCTGATACCTTCCAAGCCCTACCTTCTGCTCTCTCCACAACCTCCCTAGAAGGGTGCAAGGCCTTCAACGGCTTGCAGTTCAAAATATAGGTTGCAGTTCATCAACCAACATACATCTTAGATGATTCAGCTCACAATGTGTGCACTATAAAGTCGTATAATAACATATTTACCTTTAGAAATGATCATATATCAATTCATGTGGCTTTGTGGTGGGTTGAGTGCCCTCATGTGTTGTTCCTAAACGGCAGAAAGTGAAGAGGAGATATGGCTTAAAGGCCAGAGATTCCGACTTTGGAACTGGGGAACCAGGTTCGAGTCCCAGCAGCAGCTCAATATCGTGTGATTCTGAGCAAACCTACACCTGAACTACAGTGGGGTGGTGGAGACCTTGACACCGGGGCAGAATGCTGAACCCTTGCAGTGCTCTCATTGACTAACTCAGATTTTAAGGAAGTCACATGCCAGAACAGTATGATGGCGGCGCAACTTTGGCCTGCTCATTGCATGTGCAGTGCCCATGAGCTGTGTGTCCGGAAGGCTGGGGACAGGCAACTATGTTGGTTAGCAGAGCCACAAGCTTTTCTCATTTTCAAAAATGTTATCAGTGTCTCTGGGCAAAAGAGAAGATTAACCCTCACGAAAGAGTTCTATAACGAAACCAGTTAGGAGACTATCAATGTCAGTCATCAAAGGTATGCTTCAAGTGGACAACGTTCATAAAAGAGGCCAGGCAATATCAGTGGGAGCATCATTTCTAGCCATTTCAAAACAATGGAAAAGCCCTTCATAAATAAAACCAACTTTTCACCTTTGAGAGTTCTGGATTCGTAACACAATCTTCAGACAATGGGGCTAAGGACCTGAAGTGGGAACAGTAATGAGGCAGCAGAGATGTGTTTTTATGGCGCCCTACCTTTCCTAAACAGAGCACGTAGGGGCGACCACCTTCACACCTCAGTTAACATTAGAGAGGTCACTCCTTTGGAGTACCCTTTGTGCAAGGACGAGCAACTTTCACAAATTTGCAAGAAACGGAAATTATGTTCTTCCACCTAGGAATCCACCTCCTGAAAATTCGAACTTAGATATATGACGTATTTTGTGCTCAGCAATCAATGCTACAGCAATTGCCCTGTTGCCCCATCAGATAAAATGTAGGTAAAATGTGATCTTCTCTAAAACCTTCCCTTATAATTGGTAGCCATAGGCAACACACTATCTAAATATAATAATTTGGCCTAATTGCACGAACTGCTAATTTTGGAACACTGGGAACCAAATTTTAATCCCATCCTCAGTTCAATATCCTTGTGCCTAAAAAGGAAAGAAAAGTGGAGCATAGTATCATTCTGTTGTAAAGGGCTTTAATGCCCTTGGGCTAGGTTTGCGTTAAAAAAAAAACTGCAAAAACGGAGAGGTACAAATTCAATTCAATTAAATTCCGGCATTTGTAGAGCGCGCCGTTACCTTCGAAGAGGCGTCCTGGAGCTAACTGAGAGCTCTAGAGACAGAAAACTTTAAAAAGCACAGGCCTGGATGCCCACTAGACAGGAGTCAAAAAACAAGGTTTGGAGACAAAGCTCAACAAGTAGCTTTAGCTTCTCTCCAGTCTTGGAAAAGCTTAGCTCCCTACCGAATATGTTGCAGATGGAAGTGGATGACATAAAAAACGACCAAGCAGCTGGATGGACTATTGACCATCATGCATTCAAAAACCAATGTAAAATCTAAAGTGATGCATCAGACAGCCAGGACTCTGAAGAAGAGATTCATGTTGACCAAAGTAGAAAGACTACACAAGGTTTATCAGTCAGCCACCCTTAATGGACAGGATATAGCCCCAATGCAGACAGATCAATTAATTAGTAAGTGTAGTAGTACCAAGTCTGCTTTTTGACTTGTTCTTTCTTTTTTAAGAAAGTAAACAAGTTAAATTAAAAAGCAAACAAATTATGTAAAGCAAGTGAATGTTGGCAACCAATTTTATATATATATATCCTACTGGCGGTCGCCGGTATGTAGTTATAGTTAGAAATATGTTTCCATAGGAAAAGCATTTTTTGACTTGCCCACAACTTGTGCACTGTTGGACGAATCTACACAAAATTTTCCAAAGTTTCAGGGTGATCTGTCAAGCGGGGGCAGAGGAAAAGAGGGTGTAAAAAAAAGTGTGTTTCGCATGTTTATTCCTATAGAGTCTTTAGACATGCCTGCAGCCCGAACCACTGGACGGAATACACCGAGTTTGGCAGAAAGGTAGATTTTGGTTCGCAGATCAAGCTTTCAGTTATTTGGTGCAAATCTGTTCAGTATTTGTTGAGAAATGTAAGGAAATTCAACATTGTTTTTTATGCGATTGCGAAGTCTCCTATAATGACAAGCTTGTTCATAGAACTACAGCGCTCAGATTGGCTGCCAACACTTCAACCAGAAAGTGTGGGAAAAAAAGAAAAGGGGGAAGGGTACGAACACCCTCACCCCCAAGCCTTGGTCTTGGGGTCCCAGAGGGACGCCGGCAGAGCATAAAAGCATTTTTATTTTTAATTTTTGCTGCAAATTTGAGAATGGTCCAGGTCCCAGGGGCATTTTCTAAAAGAAGCGCACGGGGCCCCCCCCCTGAGTTTCTTTGAGCCCCAGGGACCACCACCTCCTGGGTCTTATTAATATAGGAGGGGGGCCCGAGTGCCCACCTTCCATGGGCTCGAATGAGGCTCGGGTACCACCACCTCCCCGGGGCTTTAATTAAAGGAGGGAGGCCGCACGACCTCCCTCCTGGACTGTTGCAAGCCCGAGGGACCACCACCTCCCTGGGGCTAATAGAGCAGGGGGTTGCATGGACCCCCGGGCTCTGGGGACCACTACCTCCCCAAGGCTAAAATTAGTAATATGGGGGCTGCCCAGACCCCTCTGTGCTCCGCGGACCACCACCTCCCTAGGGCCAAAAACGGATTTTGAAGTGGAGAGGGCTGCACGGACCCCCTCCCGGGCTATACAGGGTCTGGGGTCCACCATCTTCCCAGGTCCAGCCCATGAACAACAAAGGAGGGGGGCCATGTGTCCCCCCTCCTGGAGCCATATATGACTCTGGGGACCTCCACCTCCCCAGGGCCAGCTCCTGCTATGTCCCAGGTGCCTAACCCCGGGACATAGCTGTTTGCTTTCGCATAACGGGAGCTGACAGCTCCCGCCAAGCAACAGCAAACACTCCAGTTCCAGTGGGCAGGAGCTGTCAAAGTGCTCCCGCCCACTAGAAGCGGATGTTTCATCTCTTTCCTTGCACGTAGACATGCGGGCAGGGAAAGAGATGAAAATATTGCTCCTGCAATGAGGTAGCTGCCTTTCCGGCAGGTCATTGCGTGCAAGAGCAATGCCTGCACCCGCAGGAGGTGGGGAGCCAGCTGGGACTGCGGAGGCTTTGAGGCTCCCCCTGAACCCCCATCCTGCACACTGGGTGCCCTGGATAGGACCAGAGCACCCAGGGACACATGACCGGGCCCCTGGGGAGGGGTTCCCTGCAGTCGAAATTTGCCTGGGGCGGAGGGGCATGTGGTCCCCCTCCCCCATTGAATAATGGCCAAGCCTCGGGAGATGGGATCCCCAGGGCCGAAATTGGCCTGAGGAGGGGGGCCGCACAGCCACCCTCCCCCACTCCAATGTGGCCTGGCCCTGGGCAATGGGTTCCCCGAGCTAGATATCCACCCGCCCCATGGCCCCACTCCCCCGTTGAACTATGATGGGCCCAGGGCACAAGTCCCAGCAAATGAAGTGGGGGGGCAATCATAGCTGACTAGTTTTCAGTATGCATAAGTGTGACATGTGTATGCATGCAGCATGACTATGTGTGACATTTGGATACCTTATGTGTGACAATTTGAGTTGTACTGTCACAAGCATTTCAACAAGAAACTGTGGAAATTCATTGTTCTGTTTTTTCTTTGTATTCAAGCACATGTACTTCTGCATTTTTAATGACAGCAGCAAAACTTAAAGTGCCAGAATTCAATGGAAAAAGTGAACATATGATTTGCTCAGCGCTGAAGTTGTCCCATGACATGTTCTAGCCTACTTTCTATTTTTTGTGGTGCTTATGAACATGACATGTTCAGCCAACCTCTCTGAAACCCAAGACAGATTTCTTTACTGATGCCTGGATTTTGGAGAGGGTTGATCAATATAAAACCTATTGCATTTGTAAATGCTTGTTTTGAAGATCTCCTTCTTATGAGTTCACATTGTGACAGAGCGAGTGCTAGCAGAGAAGGAGAGCTTTTCTCATTGACACTAACTACAGACTTATGCATAGCTGCCTCTCTCCTGTTTGTTAGCAAGACCCAAAATTAGGAAAGGATGGCCCTTCATTTCACTTTCTTATGCAAGATCTGGACAACAGTAATTCTCTCTTGCAGTAGCTACTGAATGGCTGAGCACTAGCGCTGTTCAGCAGTGCCATGCCCATCCTGTGCCTGACAGAATAACCTACTCACAGAGTTAAAGGTCTGTCAATCATTCTCCGTTATACCCAACAGTTTATTATTTGTTGCCGCACTACGAAGCAGTGGATCTGAATGCAAGTGCCTAATTCCCACACTTATAGAGAACCCACAGGGTCAATGTAGCTGCTGCAGAGACTTGTGTGAGAATGAGTGACTCGAAACCATACTCTTGGAAGAAATATGCTTTGCTTCTTCCAAAGTGTGTATTATGAGTACACATAATCGACTTCCTTACTAGTATCTGCTTTAATTTTTAGGATTAAAACCAGGGACGCCTGAAGGAACAATGCTATAAAATCAGTTATAAAAGGAATATGTAAGTAGTGCTCCATGCGAGAAGCTCTCCATGAGCAGTAGCAAATTTGAGCAGCAAAGATGTTCGTGGATGAATGATTACCCAAATATTCTGCAGCTAAAGAGAATGTCTGCGCAGGTGAGATGCTCAACCGTTTGAGCTCTCAGATTAGCCCTTCGGTAGTCTCACCAATGGTCAGCAAAAACATTGCAATGATGCTAGCACCTCAGTAACCATGGCAGCCCCTGTTGTCCTGAAACAGCATCAGGATGCACTTCTTTGTGTCAGTGATTGGGGAAATAAAGGCCCGATCAGCACTTAAGTAACATGAGGTATAGTTTAATTGCGTGACGATTTTATCAGCTTGCGGTAATGCCGAGAAGTTGTTTAAATGCTTTAGTATGATCCGCATTGCATGGCACTTGGGAGGGCTGGACTATCCAAGTTAGGCAGCATGCAAGTAACATCATTGCACGTTGCATCACAGCGCATGATGTCACAACGCGTGCATCGCAAGTGGCATTACAGCAAGTGACCTCACTGGAAGTGACATCAGAAGAAGTGACATCAGATATTAAGACCTCACACATATGTTTATCAGGTATATCATCAGTACATTTAAGCACAATATGAGATTTAACAAATGGTATTTTGTGACTGGGTTGTGCCCAAAAAGTGGCGCAACCCCGACACAAAATCTGGGCCTCACCTAAACATTTATTTTTTTAAACCCTGCCACAAAGAAATTGGTAACAAGGAGAAGCATGGTAGTAGATCTGTTCTACTTAATTGGTTGCAAAGTCTGCAATTTAAAATATTTCATGGGGTCAAGGCACCTGCTGCAGCGATTTTTTGTGTGTCAATAAATCTCTTGGAATAGTAATAATGGTAAGATAACTCTGGAGGTTAACGCTTTTGCTGGAGATATCTGTGTTTTGTGTAGTCCCAGATTTGAATCAAAGTAGTATAGAATGTTAATATGTCTCCAGCAAAGCACATCATGTAACAGGCAGATGACAGATTTTTATTTTATGTTGATAGGTAAGTGGGATACTGCTGTGAACACAGAGATCCTTTTGTTACTTGCAGTTCATAAATTGTAATACTTCTAATCTAGCACAGTGAGCTATGAAAGACATGTGATTCCTACACCATGTAACCCTAGCTGACTTATGGGACACAGACTGTACATTGATTTACACACTTACTTGATTTAGTATCAATGTATAATGTGTATGTTACGTAAAGCGCTCTGACACCCATCATCGGGATGAGCAGTGCTATAAAAGAAATACAATAGTGCTATTTAAATTGTTATTTGTGTAAATACTGGGACAGACTAACACAACTGACATTCTTATAGTGCATGCAGTTATATACAGGGACAGAACAGAGTCAAAAGCATGCCTCTCTTAGGTACCTGTGAAGCAGAAAACATGCAGACGCTGCTGAACATGTCCCAGTGGCTGAAAATTACACAGGGATGAGTTTAGCATATTGCTGTGGGGCCCAGCCTCTTGGCAGGTTGGACGGCATCCACCCTGTGAAAATAGTGGGTAGACGCTGAGTGGGTAGGGCTGAAGTTGGCCCGAGGAGGGGGACTGTGCAGCACCCCTTCCACCTTTTGAAATTATGGCAGTCCCCTTCCCCCATTTTAGAGGGAGAAAATGAAAATGAACAAGGGAAAACAAAGGGCAGAAAATTCGAGCAGAAAAGGCAAAACAGGAGGCAGAAAAACTAGCAGAAAAGGTAAAACAGAGGGCAGAAAATTGAGCAGGAAAGGCAAGACAGAGGGTAGAAAAGCAAGCAGGAAAGGCAAAACAGAGCAGAAGAGGGCAGAGGGAAGAAAAATTAGCAGGAAAGGCACAAGAGAGGGCAAAAAAGGCAAAACAGAGCAGAAGAGGGCAAAGGAGAGAGCACTCAGACACTCACACACCCACTCTGAGACTCATGCACCCACTCACAGACCCAATGTGATACTCATACACCTACTCACAAACCCACTCAGAGACTCATGCACCCACTCACAGACCCACTCAGAGACTCACTCACAGACTTACTCAGACTCACGCATCCACTCACAGACCCACTGAGACACTCACACACCCAGATTCACTTAGATACTCATGCACTCACTAATAGACCCACTCAGAGTCATGCACCCACTCACAGACTGACTCACACATGGAGGCACTTACAAACCCACTCAGACACTCTCACCCCTACTCAGACACTCATGCACCCACTCAGACACTCATACACCCCCTCACAGACCCACTCGAACACTCACACAGCCACTCACCCACCCAGTGAGACACTTATGCAGCCACTCCCAGGCCCACTCACACACCCATTGAGACACTCACACACTCACTTACACACCCACTAAGACATTTGTGTACTCATTTACATATCACTCTCAAAGGTTACAGGTAACAGTTAGGAAATAAAATAAAAAATAGACCTTAGAAATTCACGTAAAAAACCAAAGGTTGCAGTGACGTTATACTTAGGAAATAGAATTGAAAAAACCTTAGAAATTCACTGAGAAAACCAAAGGTTACAGGGATGACATAGCTAGGAAATAGAATTTAAACAGCCTTAGAAATTCACTGAAAAAAACAAAGGTTATTGGGATGCTATAGTTAGGCTCAGATTTCACTCATACAAAACCAGTGAAATTCAGCAGTTACAGTTACCCGAGCTAATTATAAGTTGCACCCCTGCAATGCACTGGTTATGACCTCACATATTACATCACTCATGACATGGTCAGTGACATCATTGAGGACATCACTGATGCTCTAGTTAACTAGCCCTTGGAGTAACTCTGGGATTCTGGGTTCAACAAATGAAGGTCCAGTCCTTCTCACCTAGGCAAGAGGGTACCAGGCAGCAGGGCAGCAGTCCTTCAGAGCAGCTGTTCAGTAGAGTGGCAGTCCATTCAGCAGCACAGCAGTCCTTCTTCCTGGCAACATCCACAAGCCCAGAAGTGTACTGAAGAGCTGAGTCTAAGGGGCCAATATTTATATCTGGTGCCCACTTAGAAGTGGAAGAAACTTCTTGTAGTTCCCTCAGCCCTGAGATGTCAGGCATTCCTTTCCTCCCTGTCTGGGCCCCAGCTTGTCTGGGGTCCCAGTAGATCAATGATGTCCCCTTTGTGACAGTGCTCAGGCAGTGCCTTTGTGATGTGCAAGTATGGTAGGTGACAGCTACCCCCTCAGTGCCCCATCCTTTGTCTCACTGTCTGGGAGCAATACACAAAGGCCAACTGCCAACTACACCTAGTCATGTGACCCAGGAACAGAGAGCAGGCACCAAATGGTTAGGACAAGAAAATGGCAGCCTTATAAAACTGGTATTTTCAGAATTGCGATTAAAAATCTGCTATACAATTAAAGAGGGCTTTTAATTACAATTTGTTAGACACCAACCTCGACTTGTCTAGCTGCTCACAATTGGAAGTTATATCTTATTGAATATAAAAATGTAACGCCACTGTTATAATATGGGAGAGGTAGGCCTTGCAGTAGTGAGAAGCGAATTTAGGAGCTTTTCACCACCAGGACATGTAAAACTTAAAAGTGCATGTCCTACCTTTTAAATACACTGCACCCTGCCCGCTGTTCACGTCCTACCCTAAGGGTGATTTATATGTATTAAAAAGGAAGGTTTGAGCCTTAAGAACAGTTTATTTTGCCACGTTGAAGTGGCAGTTTAAAATTGCACACACAGGCTGCAATGGCAGGCCTTTGACATGTTTAAATGGCTACTTAAGTGGCTGGCACAATCAGTGCTACAGGCCCACCATTAGCATTTTGATTTACAGACCCTTGGTACAGGCAGTACCACTTTACTGGCGACTTTATTAAATGTGCCAATTGGGTATAATCTAGTCCTGAAAAAGTGGGTGGTAGAACACGCACTACTGAGTGAACAAGTTGCGAGTTTGTAGCGTGCCTCAGAGGTATCACTCTCTGGTCAGTGAGTGTGACAAAATCATAAAAAGGTAGCGTCTCCTGATTATGAGACGTCCCCCTGAGCACTGCTGGGAACCCGCGTGGGCGGGATATATAAAGTCTGTTGTAATATTATGCAAAAAATGTAAACTTGAGTACTCATGATGAGTTTGTGAAGATTTTATTAATGAATCGATATTCAATTTTTCTTATCGAGACTTGATGGTACGAGCTTGAATGAAACTGTCGCAAATTTCAAACATTTCTCCCGATGCATTTCGGGCGATAATGGCCCTTCGTCAGGGGAAGATATGTGAGCAAAATTGATTCATGAATAAAATCAGGAGACGCTACCTTTTTATAATCTAGTCCTGCCATTTTTTAAGGGGCGAGCACAAGCACTTTAGCACTGATTAGCAGTGTTAAAGTATGCAGAATCATAAAGCCAGAAAAAACAAAGTCGGCAAAACAGGAGGTTTGAAGGCAAAAAGTTATGAGAGAACCACACTAAGGATTCAGGTCTAACATGCATGTATTAATGGACACAGTACTTCCGTGTCTTGCATGTTTTGCCCAGTGCCGGGCATATTAACTCATAATGGTGGTAACAGATGTGAAAACATAATCATATATTCCTATGTGTATTAACCCCTTCCGTGCGCGCGTCGGCCAATGGCCGTCACGAGCACTACCTCGCTAGTGCTGCGCACGTCCGTTGGCCGACGCGGCCCCGCCCACTCAATAGAACTCCCGCACCGCGGCGGAATTTGCGCTGCGGTTAAGGAGTTAAAGTATTTTTGCTTTATATATAAATAACAAAGAGTGCAGCAATATATTTTATGAACAAATATGTGTTTGTTTTCTTGTTGGTTTGAATTATCTATTGACTTCTAATATTCTTTCTATGTTTCATGGCTCTAGTAGGCCCCGAAGTTATGTTATTCAAGGTTGTAACTTGATACATTTTGCAAACCATAACTTTGCCTTCAGTTCTGACAACTGGAAGCAGGATTTTGGGAGAATAATGAGCTCAGTATTGTATTCATGAACGATATCTCCTCCTCAAGGACGTCTTGCACTTTCTGTGGAAGAACATTCTGCCACCTGCTTATTAGATGCGTTTTTTATAAAAGTAGCACATTTCTGACGTGATTAGGTTCCAGAGACTTGTATTGAGGGAAAACCTCTACAAACTGTCCTAAATGGTATGCATTTCAGCACGATTCTGCAACTGTCCCTTTTCTAGGAGAGCTCTGGTCAGTTTAGATGGCAATTGCTCTTGAATTATTTTGCAGTGTTGCTTGGGATTCTACTTTAAGCTAGACTTTAGGCTCTTGGATGCATTTTGGGTTCTTTTCAACAATGGGCTGGAGATACCAGCCAGAATCGGGGACTTCTGCCCCGGTATTCACCTCCAATTACCACATACCTCATACTGAGCTCATAGTGCCTTCAAAGGGATGGCCAAAACTGGATTATTTAAATAACCTGAGAGCAAGTAATTGATGCCCAGAATTACAACAGAAACACAGAATGAACAATTTCCAGTTAAATCAGGGTTGGTGCAGAAATAAAAAAGTACATTAATGTTTCAAGTGCCCACAATCCCATAGAAAAGACTAAGGACCTTATTTAGACTTTGGCAGATGGGATGCTCCACCTAAGCATGATGGATAGCCCATCCACCTAATTATAAGTGCATTGCATCCTATGGCCCTGAGGCTAGTGGTGATTCTAAATCAACTAAGAGCCATCCCCAGTAGGAGTTGGGTGCAGGAACAGGATATCACCATAAAGTAGTCGGATGGCAGCAGAATATCATCACACAAAAGGCAGAGGTAGATTAACACATGACCATTCCCTGCAGGTGCTGGATTCTAGAGGGGGTAATAATTCAAATGATTCTAAGTTACCAAGAATGCAGTATCATAGTATAAAAGTATCTTTCTACCACCAGCATGCCTCAAGAGCGACAGTTGACATTCCTAGTCAGTGTCATATGAATACTTTACTTGCCAGTCCCTAGTATATGGTACTACATGTACCCAAGACCTGTAAAGTAAATGCTACTAGTGGGCTGCAGCCCTCATTGTGCCACCTACTATTGAGGCCCTTTAAATCATGCCTCATACCTGCCACTGCAACCTGTAGTGCAGTTTTTAAAAGTGTCATTCTGACTTGTCAAAATAAACCTTTTGCCAGGCTTAAACCTTCCTTTTTATTACTTATAAGTCACCCCTAAAGGTGTACCTAAAGGCTCATAGGGCAGGGTGCATGGTATTTAAAAGGTAGGACATATGTGTTTAAGTTTTACATGTCCTGACAGTGAAAAACTAAAGTAATTTTTCACTGTTGTAAGTACTAGCTCTCTCATCGACTAACACTGAGTTACATTATTGCATTTAATAACTGCTGACTTCAGATTGCGAGCAAATAGAGAAATTATGTTTACACTCAAAATAATTGTAATTTAAAATCCTCTTTACTGGTGTAGTCATATTTTAAGTTACAACTTTTAAAATGCCACTTTTAGAAAGCCTCCTCCTCATGATCCCTTCCAAATGCAAATGGAAGTCTTCGTGCTAGACTTGAGAAGGTAACTTTTCAGCTTGACTAACCTGATCTTTGTACCCAACCCACACTCCATGGTGGTGGAGCTTTCTGCTTCATAGCACCATTTTCACTAAAAACCTTATAAATCAATATCCCCGGTTCTACTGATTGGGTTTTTGTCATTCTGTTATAATTTTATTTATTCAAATGTACTCTATTTGTCTAAAAGGTTTGGGGATTTTTCTTGTGTTGTGTTTTTTACTTTATTATTGTTTGTGTTATGCATAAATACTTTGCATATTGACTGTAGATTAAGCCTAACAGCATTTGTGCCAAGCAACCATAGGGTTCAGCACAGGTATATAGTGACTTTTGTGGTTCACTATGACAAGGATTGTGGTTGTTGCTTGAGAGGGGCTTTCACCTCTCTCAACCAATGACCTAATTTCTCACAACTCACATACTGCAAGCCCATTCAATCATCTCGTTATTAGCCATCAGCAGTGTAAGGTTTAGGGCACCAAAGGAGAAAAGCATTAGGATTACAATGCAATAGCAGAAAAAACGGAATATGCAGACCTTATCCTTGCACAAAGAGATGTAGTTAAAGTTTAAAAGATCATTCTAGAATAATAACCACCATCTTAAACACTACCTTTCCTGAAGAAAGAGGCCAGATCTTACATAATCGAAATCCTATCCTAAGGAAGGCAAAATATCCTGACTGAAAGAACAGAGTGGAAGATGACATGGTTACAGTAACCTGAGAGTCTGACATCGAAATAACAAACAAGATGTTAGACCTGATCCAACGTCAATTTAGCAAGACTGGATTTGTCGTGAATCAGCTCTCTGCAGAAGCACTAAAGAAAACACAAGCTCAGGAGAATCATAATGTTTGCATGAAGCCTTCTAAATCATTATTTTGTTCCTTAAAGACACAGATGCAATAGACTTGATTTCAAAATACGACAAGCTATGTTTCCAGGAGGCATGGGATCTAGCTCATGCCTCCTACCAGAATATATCGTTTTTCAGTGCCCCTGCTCTAAGGTCGGCCAGAAGTAAATAGGGAATGATTGTGTGTGTGTTAACGAAAGACTATCTTATTGTAATATAACTGACGACCCAACTCCCTTATATGTTGGCTACTAAAAACAAAGGAATGACCATGGAGGCAAGGGCTGCCAAAATAGTGTGTATTAATGTTGTATTTATCAAGCGCACAAGTGGAAACTTGCAGTTCGAAAACGACTTATGGGTGGTGTAGGCCAGTTGAAGGTGCAGAATGGCAACTTAGCCTATGTGCTCATGGGAGATTTTAGTTTAAATGTAACTTTCATTCCGACGTCCAGTATCAGAAGTCCAGTCCAGTGACAAAAATTCATATTGGGATAGCCTCATAAGTTGGATAGTGCCAGGATCCAATTCTTATAAGCACTTGACTGCTTTAGCTTGAAAGCAATTAACTGGAGTTTTCCTGTGGATTCACACATCAGGATCCCACATATCTCTAAACAAGTTGCAGATGTATTTTTTTGCTGTTTTGTTTCTCTTCAACTATTTCCCAATATCTAAGACTCTGCCATCGTGCACAGGGCGTGGAGCTACCATTTTCCAAAACATTTGACAATCATTGCCATGGCCATAAATGTGCAGTGAGCATGAGCCCAGGGCTGCAGCAGCTCGAAAGAATTAAATGGTCATTCAGCACCAGCCTACATTTTGATCATTTTTTTACATCTGAAACAAAATCTATGCATTTATTAATAAGTTAGTTCCTCTTAAAGAAAAGTTAACAGGGGCACCACTGTCCTGGTGTCTTTACTATGGGCACCAGGAAAAGTGAGGAATTAGCAAAGGTCTTCCCCTGAGAAAGTCGTGGAGATCTTAAATAGCTGGAGAACCAACAGTGCTTCAAGCCGCCATGCCTCAATTATTCAAAGATGATCAGGTTGTGACTAAATTTCATAGTCCCAAATATTTTAACAATATCAGATTGAAGACAGTAAGACCCCTGAGCCAAGAGTATGCCTATTGGATGCAGAAAATCAAAAGGTGTGGTGAACAAGAGTGTGTTTACTGTTGTGGTCATTCATTAGCATATGATTATACCCAGAATAAAAAGGGGAAGATAGCTATAACTAATATCATAATGTGCTCATAAAATATGACTATATTTCAGTTGGACGACAAAGAGAGATCATGATCAGAGAGAAGGAAAATAAATTGTCAGGTACCTATGGTCCTGCATGCCACACTTTAGGAGTGACTTTTAAATATATAAAAATAAGCTTTTCCTACATGGCAAAGGCATTTTTACCTACCATGTGTCACTGCAGTACATTTAAACTGCAGCCCAGCCAGAGCACAGTGGTGCTCCTGGAAGAAACATATTTACGTGGTGAAAATACTCAATGCAGCCCACATATCACATTTAACTTTCCATACCATAGGTGCACTTGATTTATAGGGTAAGCACAGGCACTTTTAGTTCTGTTCAGTAGTGGTAAAGTACACAGAGTCCTGAAGACTGCAAAATTAAGGTTAAGAAAAAGGTGAAAAATCTGGTGTTACCATTAAGAAAAGGCAGCTTGGCTATATAGAGCATCAAATATTTATATCAGCATCTGTTGGGCACAAGAACATCAAGTTCCAGTGAGGGAAAAAAGAAGTTCCAGAAGCAGCTAAAGCTGTTAATGGTACATTAGTAACTTCTTTCATGTTATGGGTATGCTATGGGTATTTGTAAAGTCACTACTCACTCAGAACGTATCCTGGGGCTGAGAAGCAGGTGTTACATGAACTGTGTCTAGGCTGAGTCTAGTCTCCAGTTTACTGCAAAACTCAAGTATTGCGAAGCCAGCTCTGATGTGAAGAGACAGGTTGTTCAAGGATTTGGGCGTGAGGAAGGAGAAGGCCAGGCCACCGGCTCTGGTTCTACATATTCAGGGGTTGTGAGCGAGTAGGAGTCTGGCTGAGCGGAGGTGTTGGAGGGGTGTGGAAGTTGATGCGATTGTTGAGGTAGGTGGGACCAAGGTTTTGTATGCTCTGAAGTCTTCTTATCAGTTGGGCATTGATTCCAACACAGAGGGGGATATTTACAATAAAATGTCAGAGCGCAGTGCTACTCCAAAATTGGTAATGCTGCATTTTGACATTTTTTAAATGCAGGGATGCGCTGTATTTACAAAAATACGGCGAACCCCTGCATTTCCCCTAGCGCTGGTGCTAAAAAAACTGCCTAGCGCCAGCGCAGACACCCTTGCGCCATGTTGTAAGGGTGCCTGTGCTGCAGGGGCCATTGTTTATGTGCAGGAAGGGACACCTTCCTGCACATAAACAATCTTTAAAGGTTATTTGCTATTTCTATGTGTGCTGCAGAATGCACATAGAAACAGCAAAATATGAGGAGAACTTAATAATTACCCCTCGTATTGTCATCCTAAGACCAGGTTTTACTTGGCCTTAGTTTTTGGCACTGCCCCATCCTTGTAAATATGGGGCAGCGCCAAAAAGCAATGGATGTTGCGGCAGAACGCCCACTGCAACATCCATTGCACGCTCCTTTCACGCTAAGTGAAGCGTAAAAAGGGCCTTATTTACAAGGTGGCGTTAAGCCATGTTAAGTGGCTTAACGTCGCTTTGTAAATCAGGGAAGGGAGATATTGCCACCAGACCGTCACTAAAAGTGACATTCTGGTGGTGATATCCCTTGTAAATATGCCCCAGAGTGTGTTGTCATAGTGCAGTTTGCTGGTGATGTATGCCTAGGTTACGGTTCTGCATGTGTTGAGTGGAAGCCACCTGAAGATTTTCTTGAGTATTTTGAGGGCGGGAAGCAGGATGGAGAGGCTGAATTCACTTGGCCGGTCACAGCAAACTCATTATTGACCACTATGCCATAGGTTCTTGTCTTGTTTTGTCTGTGATAAGTTTGAGACAGTTGGTTTTCATCTATCCATTGAGCCACAGCGTGAATTTTGGAGCTGTGACTGGGGGTGAGTGTCTTAAAAGCTTCAGCACTCCGTCCATCATCTCCTTGTGTTTGTTATGTACAAATAGTGCATAATAAATTAACTTTTATTGTAAAATACCAACAACTGTGGGTGTCTACTGTTTCTAGGGGCCAGGGTGTGGATCAGCACCCAGATACACAACTCCCCATGCAGAAGAGAGTTCCTCTTACATGGTTAGCTGACTATTAACACTCCTTATCTGAATGATCATTACTTAATGTAGTGTGGAGTGATGGACACCTGCCCATTGTTTTTTTTCTTTGAAGAGGATATATTACGTATGAGTCTTCTTGGAGCATAGGATATCTATCCTGGTGTGACCCCTGAGAGGTGGAGGTCACGGCAGGAGTCCAGGTAGTGAGTATGTGTAGGGCAGAAACAAGGGCCTTTTGAAAGATTTTATTGACACATTATTAAGTGCAAATGAGAGATCCAAAGGGTGCTGCAGAGGATAATTATGCATTATTCCTCTTCACAGTGAACTATGGGGCTGATTACGATGGCGGGCTGACTTGGTCCGCCCGCCACCGTAGCGGTGATTGGGGCCGGCCGCCAGACATGCGGCGGTCCCACCACTGCAATTTGGCGCCTGTAGGGGACTCTACGAGAGCTAATGTAATATCTTTTTAGCCTCATTCTATTTTATAATTGTTTTTAATAAATCTAATGCTCTGTGTTTTAAAATATAACTCGTTATTTCAATTGCTTTTTGCACTGTATGAGCTGTGTTATAGCTCGGGGGAAGACTCGGTATTTCAAATTGCTTTTGGCACTGTATGAGCTGTGTTATAGCTCGGGGGGAAGACTCATTGAGCACAGGTTAGCGGTTTAGTTGATTTACGCTAACGCACGTCATTCCGGCCGCGATAAATTGGCCGATGACGCGACCGCGCTTTGGCGCCTGTAGGGGGCTCTATGAGAGCTAATGTAATCTCTTTTTAGCCTCAATCTATTTTATAATTGTTTTTAGTAAATCTAATGCTCTGTGTTTTAAAATATAACTTGTTATTTCAATTGCTTTTTGCACTGTATGAGCTGTGTTATAGCTCGGGGTGAAGACTCGGTATTTCAAATTGCTTTTGGCACTGTATGAGCTGTGTTATAGCTCGGGGGGAAGACTCATTGAGCACAGGTTAGCGGTTTAGTTGATTTACGCTAACGCACGTCATTCCGGCCGCGATAAATTGGCCGATGACGCGACCGCGCAGCGGACGCGCGCAGCGGGCGCGCC
This sequence comes from Calotriton arnoldi, assembly GCA_963921515.1. Lineage (NCBI taxonomy): Eukaryota > Metazoa > Chordata > Amphibia > Caudata > Salamandridae > Calotriton > Calotriton arnoldi. The sequence continues at coordinate 135,980 of CAWUFW010000084.1, read as the reverse complement.
TAAGGCAAGCCAAAGGCGCGCCTAAGGCAAGCCCGTCTGCGCCCGTCCGCGCCCAGACGGGGACAGGGGCAGGAACCTCAGTTGGTGTGGAGAGGGAAAAAATCATCTTTAATCCTGCCCAACTTTACGCCCTGAGAACAGAGGCTGACAGTAAGTGTGCCCATGCTATGCTGCCTGACAGGATTAATTTACATTGTACCAACTGCAAATTTAGCTTTCGAACATCCATCCATGTTCCTTTGGATATTGCTAATGAAAGAATGTTCAAGATGTTGCTACTTAACTGTCGCTCGCTCCCCAAACATTCTAGTGAAATATATCTTCTCCTTGAAGAGAGAAACCCCGATGCTTTATTTTTAACTGAGACTTGGCTAAATAGTGATTTGGATTTTGATGTTGTCCAATCTCTTCCTCCAAATTATGTTATTCAAAGGCTTGACCGCAGTATAGGGCGTGGAGGTGGCTTAGCCATCATCCACAAGGACAACTATGTTTGCAGAACAACTGCAAACCCTGTCCCTGACTGTGAAAGTATGTCCTTTGTGATTGATTTAGCTCCCACGTATACGTTTTCAGGGATCCTAGTTTATCGTCCACCGGGCCCGTTAGGGCTTTTTAGGAAGGATCTACCAGATGTGGGTGCAAATTTAGCCAGTGCTTCCCCTAATTTCACAATTTTGGGTGATTTTAACCTGCATTTTGAGGACGACTTATCTGGGTTCATAGTGGAATTAGTTGATGAATTGGCAATGTTCCAATTCATGTTAAAAACAAATAGCCCTACTCATATTAAGGGACATTTGTTGGACCCTATTTTCTCCAACATAAATCAGCTCGTGGTAGAGGATGCTGTTCCTATCCCATGGTCAGACCATTTTCTACTCCCTTTTAATTGGACTCTACCAGACACTAATATACCAATTGTTAGAGCTACTAAAATTGCGCGTAATTGGTCGAAACTCCCCTTGGATACTTTTATTAGCACCCTACAGGACACTGTTCCCCCCTCTCATCTCAACCCTATTGTTGCCAATGATAACTTCAATAATTGGCTTGACCTTGCACTTAACTGTGTCCTCCCGAAAAAGGAAATGTTGGAAAAGGTGGGGAAACAAACAAACCCTTGGTATTCCCCAAAACTACGCCAGCTTAAACAAATGTGTAAAAGGCATGAAAGAAGCTGGAGGAAGGATTTTTCCGTGGCTAGGAGAATTAAATACCGAGAGGCTATTAAAATATATAAAAATGAAATTAAAAATACTCAAGCCCTCTATTATCAAGGAATTATCTTAGCCGCAAACTCCTCAAGGGAGATATTTAAAATTGCCAACTCTCTTCTTACCCCCCCTACTCCTCCTACTGACACCAATAATGCTCAATTGCGCTGTGAACAAATTGCCGAATTTTTTTCGGAAAAGATACAAACCATCTATAATTCTTTCCCTCATATGATTGTTCCACAAGTGTGTGGATCAAGTGATATAAATTCTCCCTACGCCCCTCTTTTGTTGGAGGAATTCCATTCTTTGGATCTTAACACCCTGCATAGATTGCTTAAAGAACTTAAATCGGGTTCCCCCCTAGATGTTGCCCCCCCACCATTCTTCACAAAATTGCGGAGGTGGTATCACCGGTTATACTTGAGTGTATCAACTCTTCACTTAGATCCGGGATTGTGCCACCGCAATGGAAACATGCCCGGGTGAAAGCGCTCCTGAAAAAACCGAACCTTGACCCAGAGAATTGGGGAAATTATCGTCCAATCTCTCTACTGCCAGGGGTCAGTAAACTTACTGAAAAATATATTAATTCGATCTTATCAGTTTTTTTGGAAGACAACAATCGTTTACATCCCACGCAAACTGGTTTCAGACCCCAACATGGTACTGAGACGGCTATATTGGTTGCAGTGGAAGAAATTAGGAAGACCCTTGACAACGGAGGCTGCGCTGCGCTTATCCTGTTGGACCTCAGCGTGGCCTTTGATACTGTCAATCACCAACTTTTGATACGAAGACTGAGAGACGCTGGAGTGACTGGGTTGGCACTAAAGTGGTTACAGTCTTTCCTTCTTGACAGGGTTTATTCGGTTTTCGAAGGGGAATGCTCTTCAAAATCCATTCCTTTGACTTGTGGGGTTCCGCAAGGATCTTCCCTAAGCCCCACGATGTTCAACGTGTACATGAGTTCGTTGGCTGAATTAGTACTCCCATTTGGGGTACAGATAATTACGTATGCCGACGACACACAACTAATTGTCTCTTTGAAGCAAGCCAACCAACCAGACCCTGATCTATCTACTTGTCTTCAAAAAGTTTTTAATTGGATGAACAATTCTTTTCTTAAACTCAACGGATCTAAGACTGAACTGCTGCTTCTGGGGAAGGCTGCTCCCCTAAATGTGGATCACCTGTGGCCCAAATGCCTTGGTTCCCCTCCTGCTCTTAAAAAACAAGTAAAGAGTCTAGGAGTATGGATTGACTGCAATCTCGATTTTAGAGAGCAATCACGCATAGTGGCAGCGAGTTGCTTTGGTCTTTTAAGAAGGTTTAGAAAGTTACTTCCCTTGCTTCCGCCTTTGGCGAGACGACTGTTGGTGCAGGCTTTAGTTCTATCACGACTTGACTATGCCAACGCCCTATATTTGGGAGCTCCTCAGGCCACTATTAAAAGATTGCAAACAGTACAGAATTGTGCGGCCCGGATACTCCTGAATATACCCAAACGCTCCTCTGCAAGGCCTGCTCTTGCTACCCTGCATTGGTTGCCCGTCCAGGAAAGAGTGCAATTTAAGGCTCTGTGCATCACCCATAAATCCTTTTTTGGAAAAGGCCCGCTTTTGATCCGTCCCTGGAGTAAACCTTATGTACCCAACAGAGCCCTTAGATCGGGGAAAAAAGGATTAATCTGTGTACCGAAGATTAAACGTGCACGTAGTGGAGGTCGACTATTCACATATAATGCATCTAGACTTTGGAATGACCTGCCTCTACACATACGTTCCGAATCTGAACATCTTAAGTTCAGAAAACTTCTGAAAACTTTTCTTTTTCATTAATTTTCTCATAGCTTACTTTTCTCGTAGCCTACTGGACGTCTTAGCGCTGGGATGCCCCTGGGTAACCACGCGCTTTATAAGTGTTCATTCATTCATGCGACCGCCATACTGGCGGGCGCATCCTGGGCCTTTAACATTGCGGGCGGTGCTGCTGGCTGCAGCACCGTCCGCAATGTGAAAGGTGCTGGCACCGCATTTCCCTGCACCACGTGGCAGGCACCACGCGGTGCCTGCCGCTTGGTGCATGGAAATGCAGGGGGGTACCATTGGTTCCCCCCAGTGCAGTGACACCCCCCTCCTCCTGGGGGGCCCGCAACGGGCTCCCAAACCCAATCCCCGCCAGCCGATGCCACCATGGAATGGCCTCCTGAAACCCACATCCTAATATGGCGGACGGTGCCTGCTAGGCACCGCCACCATATTAGTGGCCCTGCTCCGCCCGCCAGGCAATCGGTGCGATTGCCACCAACAGAAAAGCGGCGGACGGACTTTGCGTCCACCGCGATACCCACCGCCATCCTAATATGGCGGTGGGTAATGCTCAATTTGATGGCGGAACGATCGCCACCGCCGGCCCGGCGGTGGCGATCGTTCCGCCACCGTAATGAGCCCCTATGTTTCTACTTTCTGGTTGAATTAAATGGACAGAGCAGCACATTTTGATGTGGGCTTGGGTGTTCATTTTTGAGATGTTCAGCATCTTCTAGCTGTCTGTTTTGGTACTACTTCATATTTGCAAAGAAGGTGAAGGGGAAGAATTAATCTTAATTGCTACGAGTGTGCGAATGTTTGAAATCTTGTCAGCTTCAAACTCTGCAACTTAGGGGGTTATTTACAAGCCCCTTGCGCAACCCGTATATCACTTTTTCTCATATTAAAAGTGATGTACCCGCAGCGCAAGGGGTTTGTAAAGATGCAGCTTAATGAGCTTTGCGAAGTTCAAATTAGCAAGGTTTTTGGGGAAAAAAGAGACACGCCAGCAGACAGACAGCCTCTCCCCCTCCAGTCTCTTCCTCTCCCACGGCTACAACGAAACCCAGTTTTGCAGTCCATCTTTGCATTGACAGAATAGTAAAACTTCACTTACCCAAAATTTCCCAATTCATCTGACTTTGAGGCGAAGACTTTACCTTCGACTGCTGTTACTTGTTATACCAAGATCTCAGTGGCATAAGACAAAGGGCTAGATGTACGAAAGTTAGGAACAGCGATTTCCTAATTTGGATTTTTGGTGGATCACAATAGGAAATTGCTGTTCCTAATGTATGAAACTTTTTTGAGTTTCATTAACTATACCTAGTGGGTCACAAATAGACCTACCTCATCATTAATGATGAGGTAGGTTGCAATTGATGACCCACTACGATTCGCTGCCATCACAGGGATAGTGGCCTGTTGGGGTCAGCAGACCTCCATGTCTGTGAGTGCTTCTAAATAAAGCAATTTTTTTTCAAATGCAGCCCGTTTTCCTTAAACCACATTGGGATGCATTTACACACAAAAAGAAACTTTGAAGTTTCATTTTTTAAGAGTAGGCGGTGGTCCCTTGGACCACTACCAGCTCTTAAAAATATTTTTTCAACCATTCTCAAAGTGGACGGGGTCCCTTGAGGACCCCTTCCCATTTGCAAATGGATTAAACATTCATACATACCATTCCAATTTGGTATTAGGAAGTGAAACTCTCAACACGCCCCTTCCAAATATGGAATAGTAAAACCCGGATTGCAATTCCGTAACAAGTTATCAAATCTTAAATTGGGCTTTGTACATCACAAAAAAGTATTTTTGCAGACGCAAACAGCCCGATAGCAGAATTGGGCCATTTGCGATCGCAAAAATTCTTCGTACACGTAGCCCAAAATGATGCCCCCCCTAAAAGACTGTGACAAGGTGTCCACAAGTCCACCATATCTCACAGATATTCTTTGTCTTTTGGCTGAATGGTGCTCCCTGAAGGGTTGGGAGCCCCACTGCACCACAGGGCTGCAGATGCCTGTTTTACGCCCCTGCAAGACATCGCTTCCTCGTCACAGTAGTACTGACCCACATGCTCCTGCTTCGACTTGGTGGTGGCCTGTACAAGTCGCTTGGATAGGATTAAGCAGGCGTGATGTATGGATTGTACTCTTATAGACCCCGAAGGAAGAGCTTGTTCAGGAAGAAAGAGAGAAATGTCTTTTTAAAACAGGGCGCCTGTTGGAGGAACAGGCATAGAAATAGACACTCAAAAGAACTGTGATGAGTGACTGCTCAGCACCTCGAGAAGTCCTGCAGGCATCCAAGCCATTTTTATGAACTAAGTCACTCAGTCAGCTAGAGCGATTAACCGTGCTCCCTGCATGTCAGGTTGTTAACTACGGCAACAGAGATCATATCTTGTACAATGTATGGTTTATTTAGCACATAGTTAGTAACAATGTAAAACGTGAAGGTACCCAGTACACAGTGATGCTGGGCCTTCTTCACGTTTATTTAATACAATCGCCCTTCATTAAAGTGATGTAAACTGAAATGTCCTCTTTTTGGGAGTGGGATTCCTATAATTGGTACTTACTCTGATTTTTTTTTTAAAGTCATTAGTATCAGTGCGGGATGCACGTTTACCCAGTTATTTCATACGCATATTTAATCAGGTTTATATGTCATTTAAAGGTCAGTGTTTGGAATTGGCCTTCACTCCGCTGGCAGCGGTTAGATTGCCATTTAGTGTCTAATTTGACTGAGGCGGAAGATGCGCATTGCCCTCGGTTTGCATCGTGGTGTCTGACTGGAGCTGCGTCGCCCGGTGTCTGTAGCCTGCTCTATGGCTTGAGTCTGAGAAGCATGGCTGGAGTGCCCTCTGCTGAAAACACGCCGCTGTGAGCTGGAGGATAAAACGCCACCTTCATCTAAAATTAATTTGCCGAACCTTTTAAAAGCCTTTGCATTAGCAACATTGTTGAACTTCTCTTGTCAGAACACCTCGGGGCACATTCATTAAGATAGTGTGGTCTCAAATTCATGCTGCTGGGGTTTAAGTCTGTTCTGTTTAATACAGAGCTGTCTGCAGCTTCCTACCGGATACAAGCACCTCCCTAGAGTTACTGTGAGCAGGGCTGGCTTTATGGGCTGGTGGCGCCTGGTTTGACAGTATTTGTTAGTGCCCCCCACAATTACCTTCTTCTCGATGGAGTCCCTCACTACCACCCAGAAATGGTGCCCTTCATCTCTTTTTATTCCCTCTCTCATATATATATATTTTATAGTGCTACTCATCCTAAGGTAGTGTGTCAAAGCACTTTACATCACAAAAACCTATATGTTTCATTGTCTCTGTACAATAAGTGTGTAAATCAGTGCATAGGAAATGATGACTACAAGGTGTAGGAATCGCATATCATCTGTAAGAAAACAAGCCTTTTTGCAGATGCCCCCACTTTTTGCCCTCAATTGAACTATTAGATGCTGGTTTTCGACTCTGAGAGTGCACTGAAGCCTGCTAACCAGGTGGCAGTGCCAATAAGCTTTCCCTAAAACTGTTATATGTGATTTAGTAACCCCAACTGGCAAGGACTTTAAACCCCTTTTAAGTCCCTAGTATATGGTACTAGTGGTGCACAGAGCATGTGTGTTGAAGGGGGTCACCAGGGCCTGAACAACTGTTTGCGCCACACTGAGTGACCCAAGTAAACTACTGACAGCAGGCCTGCCATTGCAGATTGCAGGAGCACTACAAACTGTTCGAACTCGACTTTGCCCTCACCATGTATGGCAAAGTCAATGCATAATTTTTAATATATGCCAGTCACCCCAAGAAGGCCTCCTAAAGCTCAGGTGTGGACATGTAAGTGTAAGCTTATATGTCCCTAAAGTGGCCTTTACCATTAAAGGACACTATAAGTGATAGACTGTCCATAGGATAATACAGGCTGGCACCTGGGCAAACCCGAGGATGGCAGCTTCATTATGGGAACGCCTAAGTATGTCATGCTTGATCTCAAACAATGTGCCTCATCGCCCCGGACACAAATCTCGTGTCGAGGACGATGTGGCATGCACCCAGGTGGCTGCCTTAGGGGTTGCACACCTGGTTGCCCCAGCCTTTCCTGTGCTCTGGCTGCCAGTCCGTGCTTGCTGCCACCAAGAAAGGAATCTGACCGTCTGCCAGGAGGTGGGAACTCTCCCAGGAGTCAGAAATAATGGCCTGAACAGGAAGGAGGTCACACCTCCGTCCATGTAATTTATGCGATTAATAAAAGGATCTCTGGGACAAAAGCAGCAAACTGCTGGACTATCTACATAAAAAACAAATCTGTGATCTACATGTCACATGTTGTGCTTTGCAGCAGACACAAAAACCTTCAGTGCTTATGAGTCAAAGCTCCCATCAGACAAAATCCATATCTCAATAGCAACACCATTAATCGGCACAGTTAATTAGACATTTCTAGTTTGAATATTGCCTGAAAATTGATGCCACACAAAGACCTGCTCAGCAGGTACATTAAGCCTTGTAAGATATTTTAAAATGCAGCCCCCCTCCGAGAACCTGGCACCTGGTGCAACCTCACCAGTCGCACTGCGCTAAAGCCGGTACTAGCTTTGACTGGGGGGGCACCTACATGGGGGAAGGAGGTGGGTGGTTCAGCTGTGCTCACTCCCCCAACACAATCAACCCAGAGCCCTAGACACTGGCAGCATGCCAGAGCCTCACTGTCATTATTATTAACAAGCATTGGCAGAGCCAATAAGTCTAGCTTGCATTTTCAATCTTGAATAAAATATTTTAAGAAAAACATGTTACAGCGACAAAAGAATTGGCAAAGCCAATAGGTCTCCCTGTCGTGTAGTTCCTATATTACCTATACAGGATCTGCGCGTTTGGATAACATAAACTGTGGGACTGGTGGTGGACTGATTCCATGCACCCCCACCAGATACGTTAGCCTGTCTGTATCAGCAAGCTCACAGTGCCACGAGAATCTCCTCTTATCGGGGAGAGAATAGTTCTTGGCAACCTCAGAATATGACAACCCTGATCCCCCAGGATCGTGGAACCAATATACGACCTTTCGCTCAGTCACTCGTGCTCACTTAGTTTGTCTCAGAGATACACAGAATAAACAGGCTGGGCGTTTTCAATAAGAATTTATTGAACAGTTGTTATTCTAGTGTAGAATAAATGAGCTGTAACAACCATTAGACAGTAGCAGAGATATATGATTAGAAGCACTAAGAAAGTAAACGGATGGTATAGCTCTACCATCTTGTAATAATCATGAATACACACAAGTATATAAAACACATGATAAAAGGTGAGTACTCCTACGATGCCTCCCTAACTAGATGTACCTAAATGTACCTAGCATCTGTGTAGGTGCTATGCCAAGAATCCCTCTAGGATCTAGTCAACCCCATTACCTGAGAAAGAGAGAATATGGGACCCCGTCCTGGTTTTGAGTTGGACACCCCGCAAGGGATGTTAGACCACTGCTAGCTGGAGCGTCTGCATGCAGGAACCTCAGCGTCTCTGGTCAGTGTGTCAGCTGGGAAGTCTCGGTCTCCTCTGTCTTTCTAACCAAGACATGATGATTATATACCCATAGGTCTCCCCAGGGGTCCTACCTTGCTGTGTTACTGTGTCGGCCTAAAGGATGACGTCGGGCCTGAACTTTATACAGAGATATTATACAGGAGATGTTCGTCCTGCTGTCAGTCCTGCTGTGCTTCCAAGAAGCCTCATGCATAATGTATGAGATTCGAACTAGGGAAAAACCCGCGTTCTGAATGCAGTGTCGTATCTAGGTAAAAGGTCAGTCCCTATGAACCGTTATGTATGTAATGTAGGGAAGAATATAGGTGAAAGGTTGCAATGTTACCTGCGCCTATATAGGGTACCTATATGGAATATAACACCCACTCCTCTTTCGACTGGACGACATATGTAACCTAGTACCGTACTACTAGCATAACTCGATATTGGTGCGCACAAAGTTTATAAAAACATCTATATAGTTAAAATGTTTAAAAACTTCTAAAAAAGTTTGTTTTTTTTAAACAAAAAAACTTCAAAGCGTCTAAAAAAAAATAGCTCTAAAGTGTCCGTAATTATAGTCCGAACCACTATAAGCATTTGAAAGCCATGTATGCCCAAGAAATGAAAGGAAGGTCAATGTCAATTTTGTTTCTGAGTTCCAAATCGAGCTTTGTTTAAGAAAGGGCAAATTTCTTCCAGCACATGACGTGCCAACATATGAGTCAAATGTTTATGTGTCCTGGCTGGTAGATGCAACATTTTCGTTGCTTGCTTCCACAGTAGACGGCCCCTGTAGCACCTCGAAAGTACGTCAATTGAGCACAGATGATGTTCCACGCTGTCCGTAGCCGGTGCTGGAGCAGCCTGTGCGCCGTCCAAAGCCTGGGTGTCAGAGGAAAAGCCGGTGTCCATACCAACAGGTGCAGTTACTACCTGCGGTGGCTCAAGGAATGCTGCCATCAACATTGGAATATGCTGAGTACACTGCAGAACATGGGCCGTTATCGGGTCCAGTAGAGCATTCACGTCCGGTTGCGCACATGATGGGAGTGTCAAGCAAAGGTCTAACTCGCATTCGTCTCCGCAAAACAGGCATCGGAGGGCAGGTAAGATGCAGTCCATCCAGACTGGTCGAAATGACAAGAACCAAGATGCACTTAGTTCTCTTAGGTGAGGCGTGCCTAGATGTTGTACCATGCGGTCACGGTATTTACGCTCCAGGAGTGCTTTTTCCATCTCCTTGGTGACTGGGACGTCCATTGCGTAGCAGATAGAAAACAATCAGGATACCTGCCATTAGAAACAGGATTAGCGGAAGTCCTCCAAAGATGCTTCCGAATACGGAGTGTATGAAGTTTGGTATAACTCCAAGTACCGTCTGAAAGGTGCCTAGAAGTCCAGAACCTATGGTCTTAAATAGGTGGACTATGCCTGTCGTATCAGACATGTTAAAGATATGATTTACCATTTCTGTGAAATGGAAAGGGCAGTTTGTATGAGAAGCGCCTGTATCTCTGCTGAAGACCTTGCTATCTGGAGATCAAAAGTCTCTCGAGCGGAGGTTAAGGGCACAGACTTCTGTAAAAGCACGGCTTTCATTCTGCTTAGAGTATCAAACCGTATTAAAGAAACATTCAGTGAAGGCCAGAACGGCGCCTCACTGACTGTATGTGTCGGTGGAAACAATACTTGCATACAACAAGTAACCCTGGAGCTCAAGGTTACTAGATATGCGATGCCCGGAAGCATTCTGCAGCAGCCTTGACTGTTCAGCATCAAGTAACTCCCATTTGAAAGTAGCCTAAATGCTGGAGTAATCACTGCAGCTGGGGCACCCCTTAAATGACAGGACAAGTTTGCTACTGAACCATTACAAGCCCCGTGCAGCATTATATCCTGACATATGAGTGATCCACTTAAAGCGTTCTCACAGTTTATACCGCTTAGAAACACTTCTCGATCCCCACTCCGGCATCGAAATCTGTATGGTAATTCCCAAGATTCCTTAATGTATTCCTTACCCATTTTTTCATATCTGCCTGCCTGCTTTTGTTCAAGGCAATACTGAAACTGAAAAGTAGTGACCGGTAGAGTTATGTGGCCATGGATTAGCCATTCTGTGGACGGTGATTCTGCCACTGTAAATGGTAATCTATCCAGTTTTTTGATACGCAGCATTGTATATTTTGCTCCCCTTTGTGCCATTTCTATCTATTTATCCGTTAGATTGTATTAAAAAAACAGAGCCGTGCTGTTCATAAAACGCCAAGGCACATAGCCTGCAAGCAAAGATTGAAGCGTCCAGCTTAACAACATAATAGAACATAATTGAGATTGCCCGTGTTGTAATATGGCTAAATCCTGTTCTAGTATGTCTATCGCAGAAGATACAATGTGCCGAAGGAATGTATCCTGGAGGTCAATGTAGTTAACCCATTGTCTACCACTGCTAGAGATTTTTCTAGATTTATATGGTCTATCTCCCGTAATCTCTCTGCGGCCTCTTGTTGGGATATTTTCCATATTTCATTGTAGGCAGCATAAATGTCAGCATATATGAAACGTTTTTGGCGTGGCTTCCTGGGACCTACTAGAAAATCCCTAAGATCCATATCCTGTGACAGTAAGGATAAGTGTTGTTTCACCTGTGTGAGTGTTGAGGTTTCTAGCCATTCAAGGCACAACTTCCCAATACTGTAGGATGTCATTACCCCAGGATGTTCTCTCTGTACATAACGTGGATCTGGCCTATGGATACTAAACCCTTCGGTTTTACCCATGAATCTAGCTTGACAACTATTGGTGTCTGTGGGCCAAATCAACCATTTCTTCCAATCGGGGTCTGATCTGTTGTATTGTATAATGTCATCTAATGTTATCCCTTTTTGTGATGTTTCGTTTTCCTCGGTGTGTGATGGAGTTGGCAGCCGAGGTGTGTTCAAGTCCTTGTTCTTGTCTAGTCCAAGGCAAGACGTCTGTTGCACTGTCTCGTTCAAAAACATGATCTGTTGAGGAATAAGGCATGCTCTAAATAAAGCTTCCGATCCCTGAACTTGCCAATCCCTAGTACACCAGACTGATTTTAAGTCTATGGTGTCTTTCCATAAGTCGTAACCTTGTTCAGACAACTGGGCGATAAAGGATGCAGAGTAAATCTGTTTGGGGTTTGTTAACATATTTTTCTGTGCTGATGTTGGTGCAACCTTATAATAATATGAGGCTGGGTCAGACATATTATACCCTGAAAAATATGGAAACTTTTGTGCAAATGTTTTAGAACTGCCTTTTGGCGGTGTTGGACAATGTTCCCACTGGTGGTATGTGAACACATTTCTTGGATTAACAGATTTATGCAAAAAATGGTGTCCATAGTGTTGATAACAATACATTTTTCCGACATCTGTTGTGCTTTCCAATGTTTCACTATTAGAAAATGCAGCAGATTTTTCTAAATCAGACAACATGTTGTTTACAGTCTCAAGATCCCAATCATCGGAAAAAGTACTTGAGGTAATGATATCACTTAATGATATTTTAAATAAATGTGGAATTTTTAAAAGTTCGGTCGGGCCGAATATATTGAAATCAATCTTGTCCCAAACTATACCATCCGGTATAGGAACTGCTGTAATGTTCACTGATGACAAGTCTCTTTGTTCTCGATGAGATGACTGGTGTGGTTTTGAAAGTAAATTCACCTTTTGGGCTGCAGAGCTTTGCCGAATGTATTGTCCATTATAAGCATGCTAAAAACTATTACTAAGCCTAACTATAAAAGAAAGAAAAGTACTCAGGTAATTATCCATAGTTCTACCCAAGGTGATACCAGGTAAGTTCTTTTAAGAAAGTTCAGAAAGTCTTTAACTTGCTGCTTGCATGATTTTTTGGCTGGCGTCGTTTCAGGTTCACTTGGATCCAATGAAAACGTATCAAAGTTTATGAAGTAGCCAGAAGCAGTTCGATCAATTGTTGGAATTGCATCAGGATTTGTTGAAATCGTACTTTGCTCTTGTCGAGGCACGTTGACGTAGAGATCTGGATTTGGTCTAATAGCAATTTGTCTTTCATTTTGAGTTTGATTTTGAAGTTGAACTTCAGGTTCAAGGGGAACGAGTTCCATAGCATTGTTGCATAGTCCATCATTCCATACAGGGGACTCTTCGAACGTGATGAGTCTTTCCGTTTGAACTTCTTGAATTGTAGCGAGAGGAGGGCGTCTGCTACTTTGGAGTCCACGTGGCCTGCTACTCAGTATCGGCCACATTGTGTGGTTTGATTAGGTCGATTGAGACAAATCTTTTCTCCTTTTTTCCGGCAAGAGGCGGTAGAAGTACAGTTCTTGTTCCTTCGACTGCTAGGACCTGTACAGGCTTTCTGTGAGATGGCCCAAATTCTTTCTTGTCCGCTATTTTCTCTCTGACCAGATCCCTGACTTTTGGGATCCAAACAGGTCTTGCCGTGACTGATTTGACTTCCCCAGTGGCGGTCTGCTTCAGATGGACATTACTTTGTTGTGTCCTGGATTCATTTAGATCCTGTAAAACAGCCAAACGACCATGGATGTCAAAAGGCTTTTCATCAGCCACTGCGCCTTCACAATCAAGATCAGGTACCCACATTCTCATCCCAAATAGGACCTCATAAGGAGTGACACCCCCTAGAGAACTTCTTGGAATATTATTTAATGCTCGCTGCACTCCATACAAATGTTTTACCCAACTCTCACCCGTGCCTAATACCCTCGCTGTTAAAGACTGCTTTAAGTCTCGGTTTTTCCTCTCCACGTCCAAATTTCCCTCGGGATGGTACGGAGAGGAGTACCGCAATGCTACACCCAATCCTCGCATGGCCTCCTTGTAAGCCCGAGAGCTAAACGCAGGGCCCTGGTCAGAATCTAATGTGCCGATTGCGTATGTCCCTATAAAGACTTGCAAATCTTTTATAACAGTTCGAGCATCAGCCGAGTGCTGGGGCCACACCCATAGGAACCTTGAGCAGGAATCAACTGCAACCATGATATACCTGTAAGCCCTATCTCTTTTTAAGGGGCCGCAGTGTTCCAAATAAACACACGCTAGTGGTTTGCAAGATATTAACAATGGTGTCTGCGCTAGACGTGTTATGGTGGAACCTTTCATCTGCTGACAGATGTCTCATTTCAAGACATAGTCTTTAGTCTGCTTTGTTAACCCAGGCCACCAATAGCGTTGTTTCAACAATGAAACAGTCGCCGTAACTCCTGCATGTGCAGAACCTATCCCTTTGTGTGCTGCTAGAATCAAACCTAACCTACGATCCATATTTGGAATTACTCTATCCCCCACTCCAGGAATCTGAGCAAATGGAATGTTATTGGCATCTAACTTGTAGGAGTACTTGAGTTGAGACTTTTTTGTTAATGCTTTGCTGTTTTTGCGTGAAGCAATGACAGCCACCATAATCTCACCGTCTATTCTCGTTTTAGAATGAGTGATTGCAGCTACAGAAGCCGTGCATACAGCCCCCTTTGCGGCTTCATCAGCCAATGAATTCCCTTCAACGTGAAGGCCATCATGCTGATCAGTGTATGTATCACGTGAGCTCTTGGTAGTTCGGTTTTCAACTCCACTACCTGTTCCCATAGCATTGTATGCTTAATTGTGCCAACTTTCGCATCTTTGAACCCGTTTTCAACCCAGTATTGCAAGTATTCATTATATGACTGTACACAGTAAAAGGAATCGCACACAATTCGTGTGGGGAATTCTCGATCCGTATTTACCAGTGCCAGTATTAAGGCTTTTAATTCTGCCAGCTGTGCCGTGCAGTCTCCTAGAGATTGCGTTTTTGTGCAACTTGGGTGGAACTTTCCATCCCGCATGCGACCTTTAACGATTGCACATGCTGCGCTATATTGTTGCTTACTTCCTATGGCCGGTTGAGCAGATCCGTCAGTGTAAATTATATATTCATACTGATCTAGAGGCATTATTTCATTCGGTAGAGGATATTCTTGTTCGTATTGCAGGAATGCTTGTGTCTTTAAATTTGGGTCGTACCTGTATTCTACAATTGTTGCAGTGAAAGAATTAGCCCATTGTATCCATCTCGGATGTAAGGCTTTAGCGTTAGGAACGCTCGCTTTTGTTGCAGCCTCTAAGGCTGGAGTAAGGAACCGGAGTAACTACTATTATTCGTGCCAGTGCTCTTTCTCTCACTACATCAGTCTGTACTGCTGGTAGAATTTTTTCTGTAGATGCGAAGCGCATCTCAGCATTTGTGTACAAATGTGATTTATATACAATTGGTACTGTTTCACCTTCATTATAAGTTAGGTAGGTGTACCCAGATTGACCTGCAACAATACGGATCACCAGGTTGCGTACGTTTACGCGGGTCTGTTAGTGTTTGGAAGCTATCATGTCAGCTTGTAAGGAACGAAGTGTATCTGTGTGTTCCTGTGTCCACTGTCTAACTGAAAAATCAGGTTTTATTAAATCGTAGAAAGGTTTTACTCTTTCTGTGTAATCCAAAATGTATGTTCTACCAAAATTTAGGAATCCCAGGGTTGATTGTAAATTTTTTAATGATCTCGGAGGTTGGAGCAGCGCGCATTTTTCAAAAAAATTGGCTGCCAGGCTTTTTCCTTCACTTGCAAGCTAATATCCTAAAAACAGGACACTGAGGTGGGCAATTTTTGATTTTTTAAAGTTGAATTTGCAGTCCTCAGATACAAATCCCAAAATGATCGTATTCACTCTGTTCAAGTGTTCCTCTAGGTCATCGTCCATCAGATAAATATCATCCACATAGGCCAATGCCTCTTCATCCAAATTTTGAAGTAACTCACTTACTCTGGCCGAAAACAACCCCGGGCTGTTCTTATACCCTTGGGGGAGTTGGCAAAATTGCAGTTGGGACCCTAGCACTGAGAATGCTGTTAGATACCTGCTTTCAGGTGCTATATTTTGGCAGAAAAATCCATTTGCGATATCAAGTGTTGTTTTATATTTTTTCCGCACAATGTTATTCATTAATGCAGCACTATGTGCAT
This sequence comes from Calotriton arnoldi, assembly GCA_963921515.1. Classification (NCBI taxonomy): domain Eukaryota; kingdom Metazoa; phylum Chordata; class Amphibia; order Caudata; family Salamandridae; genus Calotriton; species Calotriton arnoldi. Next base: position 120,371 of record CAWUFW010000084.1, on the reverse strand, counting down.
TTTGGACTGCAAATGTCTTAGTGCAAGTGTTTAAATGTCTAAAACTAGACGATATGAATTGTCAGGCTTCATGACAGGAAACAAAGGATTGTTCATTGATAAATTGCAAGTTTCAATCACCCCTTGGTATTCAAGTTGATCTAAGATCTCCCTGACCTGTTTTTTAGCTTCTTGCTTTATTGAATACTGCCTTTGTGCAGTTGGAGTATTCTTTAAAGGAATTATGTGGTGGGTTGAATCCTCATCCCATCCAACATGGTTTTTGTATAATTCTGGAGCTTGAGCTACCGCCCACTCCAGCGCATAAGTGTGTTGTAAGTGCATGGGAATATAGTCTGAGAATGCCGGTAGAATTACTGTTTCCCCTTTAGGGCAATCCATGACGAATGCTGGCGGCCAATCTTGTTCAGCTAACAAAATGTCATAGCCAAACGTCAGGTTCTCCCAAAAGAGACCTCTCACTGTTCTACATTTGTCCCCCTCCATCTGGAGCGTTATTTCATATTTTTTATGTGGGACACTTACCCTAGTATCGGGTGTTTCTACCGTGATATAATCATTCAAGTCCGCTTTCACCAGAAATTCCATCAGGTTCTGGCGAGCTATTATTATTTCTGCTGCACTGTCTAGCATCGTCAGAGCCCATTCCCCGTTCAGTAGTCGAGTCCTCAGAATTCTGCGCATGTCTGATCTTTAGACCTGCAACTTTCTTCTTTTTGAACTGTGGCTTTTGCTTTGGTTTCTCTTCTTTTTTAGAAGTGTAATCCTGAGCGTGCTGCTTGTCTCTGGACTTTGTACGCTCTTCTTGTCTGTCTGACCGTCCTTCCCTCTCGGAGTTTTTCGATGAACCCTGAAAGGAACGAGAGGAACATGTATCAGTATCCTGATACCTGTCAGGTTTCCTAATATTATCCCTATTCCTAAGGTTATACCTCCTTTCGGAGGGCTCCTGTGGAGGAGATCTACCTCTGGATGGAGATCTGTTTCCTTTAAAGTTTTGTTGTTTTTTATTGTCCCACTTCTTCTTAGTTGAAGCAGGTGTCTGCTTGGAAATGTCCTTTTCAGGACTGCCCATCAGTTGTGGTTTTAATGCTTTCCCACCCAAACTGTCTCTACCTAATTCTGCATATGCAGTTTCAATTATTTTTGGTAGTTCGTGTTCCTGTTCTAAAGGACTGAACTCCCTTAGGCGTTGGCGGATAGCCACTGAAGCTGCTTCCCCTTTAATATTAGCTAGTATTATGGCTGATACCTGGGCATAGTTACCTAGTAACTTCATCCCTAAATTCAGAGCAGGCTCTGCTCCGTACTCATTTTGTATTTGTCTCAATACATCTGGTATCACTGCTAATGAAGGAATACCATGAGTCCTGGTATATTTGGCAGCAAAGACTGTACCCCAAGTGGTACAATCCTCTACTTGTGGTGTTATCCCCATGGGCAAGCAGATGTTAGCATTCTGTGTTTTTCATACGGGGTAGTATTCGGGAATACTGCCTCTAGCTGTGTTATTTTCTGAGCTACCCAGAATGGCATTTGTTCACGTTTTGTGGGCATTTTGCCCATTACCGCGTGTAATGTCTGTGGTGTGATTTTAGTTGCTGTACCCTGAGTGTGAGTTCCATTTATGGCAACTATTGCTGGTTGGTCTGTAAATGTCCTCATGATGAATTGCGTCAAGTTTCTATAGATTTTTTATTAAATCTTTATGTTGTATGAGTAAGTCTCCTGGTGGCATTGTTTCAATGTCAGGATGTGGTGTGTAGGCTGCTAATATCGCCCATGTTGCCCCTTCTCCTCTGAGCGGGCCGAGTCTTACTCTACTTCTTATATGGGGTAGGGCGCCTTTAAACCAGTATAAGTGTTCCTGGTACGTGAGCGGAACTTCTATGTCCTCAAACGGGCAATATTCCGCTGGTGCATCTCCTTCAGTGTAGGAGTGAAATGTTTTTGTTCTTGCATTCGCTGCTGGGAATGTAATCCACAAATAAAATACCTCTGTTTTGTTTGATTCGTGTGCCTCAATTACGAAAGCTACTATGCTACCCCTAGGTGTTAAACCATGCTCTAGCAGTTTCAGGGTGACTGTATTTCTGAATTTTTCTGCAATCGGAATTGCGTCTGCATCTTCTTCTCTGGCTGAGAGGTGCAGATCTACTATTACGTTATCTCCGGTCATTTTTGTAAAGAAGAAGTTTTCCAAGGGAACTAAGATAAGGTGTTTATGCACAATTTAGGAACAATGTGTCCTTCAAGCTTAATTAACCAACAGCCAATAAATAGTATTTTTCGCCTACTCAGCTGTGGCGGAGTTTTGTGCCCACCCACTCCAGACGTCTCTGGTGTTTGGTGAGTAGGGGTCCTCGAGAATAGCACGACTGAACTACTCAGATTATACTGTTAAATAAGTACCCAACCAACATTGGCGGTGCCATGTCGTGTAGTTCCTATATTACCTATACAGGATCTGCGCGTTTGGATAACATAAACTGTGGGACTGGTGGTGGACTGATTCCGTGCACCCCCACCGGATACGTTAGCCTGTCTGTGTCAGCTAGCTCACAGTGCCACTAGAATCTCCTCTTATCGGGGAGAGAATAGTTCTTGGCAACCTCAGAACATGACAACCCTGATCTCCCAGGATCGTGGAAACAATATACTACCTTTTGCATAGTCACTCGTGCTCACTTAGTTTGTCTCAGAGATACACAGAATAAACAGGCTGGGCGTTTTCAATAAGAATTTATTGAACAGTTGTTATTCTAGTGTAGAATAAATGAGCTGTAACAACCATTAAACAGTAGCAGAGATATATGATTAGAAGCACTAAGAAAGTAAATGGATGGTATAGCTCTACCATCTTGTAATAATCATGAATGCACACAAGTATATAAAACACATGATAAAAGATGCGTACTCCTACGATGCCTCCCTAACTAGATGTACCTAAATGTACCTAGCATCTGTGTAGGTGCTATGCCAAGAATCCCTCTAGGATCTAGTCAACCCCATTGCCTGAGAATGAGAGAATATGGGACCCCGTCCTGGTCTCGAGTTGGACACCCCGCAAGGGATGTTAGACCACTGTAAGCTGGAGCGTCTGCATGCAGGAACCTCAGCGTCTCTGGTCAGTGTGTCAGCCGGGAAGTCTCGGTCTCCTCTGTCTTTCTAAGCAAGACATGATGTATATATACCCATAGGTCTCCCCAGGGGTCCTACCTTGCTGTGTTACTGTGTCGGCCTAAAGGATGACGTTGGGCCTGCACTTTACACAGAGATATTATACAGGAGATGTTCGTCCTGCTGTGCTTCCAAGAAGCCTCATGCATAATGTATGAGCTTCGAACTAGGGAAAAACCTGCGTTCTGAATGCAGTGTCATATCTAGGTAAAAGGTCAGTCCCTATGAACCGTTATGTATGTAATGTAGGGAAGAATATAGGTGAAAGGTTGCAATGTTACCTGCGCCTATATAGGGTACCTATATGAAATATAACATCCCCTTTGGGAACTACTGGCTTTGCAAATGCTTTTTGGTGATGGTTGGAACTGGCCCTCTCTGCATGTTCATTCCAAACTTTTTGCCTTACTCCTCCATATTTTTCTGATCTCATTTTGTTGGCCTTAGGACTCTGTGCACTTTATCACTGCTAATCAGTGCTAAAGTGCACATGGTTATACCTCAAAACATTGTAACATTGACTTATCCCCAATTGGCATATCAAATTTACTTATGAGTCCCTAGTAAAGTAGTACCTCATCTATCCAAGGCCTGTAAATGAAATGCTACTATTGGGCCTGCAGCACTTGTACCACACACCTAATTAGCCTTGCTAACCTGTCTCAGGCTTGCCATTGCAGCCTGTGTTTGCAGTTTTGAAGTGTCATTTCTACCTGGCAAAATATATCTTTTGTGAGGCCCAAACCTTCCTTTTTAATACATATAAGTCACAGGCCCTCTGAACAGCGCAGAGGGCAAGGTGCAGTGTATTTAAAAAGTTGGAGTTTCAGTTTTATGTGTCCTGATAGTGAAAAACTCTTACATTTGTTTTTCACTACTGCAAGGCCTACCTCTCCCACAGGATAACATTAGGTTACCTTATTACATTTAATAAGTGATAACTTTCATTTGGGAGCAGGTAGACAGTTCAAGTTTGGTGTCTATACTCTTGTAATTAAAAGCCCCCTTTAATGGTCAAGTCGGATTTTTAATCACAGTTCTGAAAATACCAGTTTTAGAAACTTGACATTTTCCTGTCCCAACATTTGGTGTCTGCTGCCTGCATCTTGGGTCACGTGACTAGGTGTAGTTGGTCTTTGTGTATTGCTCCCAGACAGTGAGACAAAGGGAAAATAGAAGTTGGCAGGATGGGCCACTCTGAGTCAACAAAGGAGAGGAGCTGTCAGCTATCACACTTGCACATCACAAAGACCCTGCCTGAGCACTCTCACAAAGTGGTTTGACACAAGTCTATCATGACCCAGACAATATGGGGCCAGAGCAAAGAGGCAGGAAATTCCAAGCCCCTTTGGGGGGTGAAACCTCTAGAAAATGTTCTCCTACTTTAAAGTGGGAACCAGGTATAAAGGTTGGACCTCATGCCCCAACTCTTCAGATCTCTTCGGGACCTGTACACTCTGCCAGGAAGAAGGACTGTCCAGCTATTAAGTCTGCCCTGCTGACCTGCTTTGCTGCCCAAGGACTGCTCTGCTTCCCAAGGACTGCTGTGCTGCACCAGGACTCTTTTGCTGTGAGGTGCCCTGCTGAAACCAAACTGCCTGTGTGTCCCAGGACTCCAAGATCTCCAAGGATCGCCGCCTGATGTCCTTTTCTTAAGCCACAGGGACACAACAAGCTTCTGTGTGCCAAGCATCTTTGAAGCAGGACCTTGCATTGCCTCGACAACTCCGCAACCGTGATCCAGTGTGACGCATCTCGATACCGGAAACTAGCCCAGTGCCCCACAACTCCTCACAGCTCCAGCACAGGACCTTGCATTGCCTCAACAACTCCACCAGCCTGACCCAGCATGATGCATCTCAATGCCGATAACCTTCCCAACGCAACGCAACGTGGTGCATCTCAATGCAAGTCCTCACAAGCCCTAGCAGCTGCACTAGCCCAGTGCAACACACCTCGACCTCAGCACGGACGCATCAAGCCCCAGCGGCTTCTTCGACGATGACGCTGGACCTCGCAACATAAGCTCCCATTGACGGTTACTGACTTTGCTGTGGGATGCATCGTAGTGCAGGACCTCGCATTGCAAGCTCCATCTTGACAATTTCTCAACGCCGGCCAGCGCAACTCAATGCAAGAACTTCATAACACCCACAACCAGGATTTAAGGTACTCTTGTTCAGCAGGTCCCTGTAATCATTGCGGTCGGCCTGACCTTGTGACTTTGTTCCGGTCCGTCGCGATCAAATAACCACAGTTGGCGCTTTGTGCTTTTTGGTGCAATATTCACTGAAATCTTTAAAATTGCAGATCCCCGGTTCTACAGATTGATTTTTTGTCATATTGATCTTGTTTTATTTATTAAAAAGTACTCTATTTTTCTAATCTGATGTGGGATTTTTCTTGTGTAGTGTTTTCATTTTATTACTGTTTGAAGTGCTGCATAAATACTTTACATATTGCATCTAAGTTAAGTACCAAGCTACCAGAGGGTTGAGCACATGTTAATTTGGGGTTTGCTTGTGACTTCACCCTGACAAGCATTTCGGTGGCTGCTTGAGTAGGGTTTCACTCCCCTCAAACAGTAACCCAATTTCCAACACAGATGCAGAACAGCACCGGTAAATAACAATGATTTTTGCTCCTGCTGTATGGTATCAGCAAGTGGTGCAATGAGAAGGCCACTGTTTGCAGTTATGTTCCTTCTTTTTTGCTTTTGTCCAACTCTGAGCTAGCGCCAGTACACCTATGTGTAATTGAGCGCTCTATAAATCTATTACAAATATATTAACATAACACATATTAACATAACATCATTCCATGTCGGAATCTTACCTTATTTTCCACAGCCTCAACCAAGGCAACCCAAAAATTGTCAAAGTCTACCAAGGTCGACGGGGAAGAGATAATACAATGCGTCCCATGAGACAGTACTGTGGTGCGAATGTCTAACCAGGTCAGGTAAAGGTTCTTCCTACGTGAAAAATAGAAGAGAAGACAGAATAAGACAGTGCTAACTTCTGTATGTGTGTCTAAATGTAACTCAAAATTACACGTAACCATTTACCTTTAACAAATCCCCTCCTCTGTTTTACTGGCAAGAAGAAATTGTAGCTACTGTTGAATATGTTATTCTAAAAACGGAAAGAGAGCATTGGTATATGTCATATTACCAAAAGATTGTAAACATATTCTTGGTATCTACTGTTCTGTATACATAGAAGGCTCAAGGACTTAACTAAAGAATTCAGACAAATTAAAGATCAGAACTCGCATAGATTCCAGCATATATATAATTTGGTCCTCAATCTCTCTCATATAACCATAAATATAGAGCCTTAAAAATCAGAGAAAATGGTAAGACTGCAGTGTAATGTCTGTAACCAACAGTGTCAACACATTGTCTTTTCTTCATGTTCACAGGTACAAACATGACAAGGAAGCGGTGAATATACGAAAATCCAAGAAAGCAAGATGCACAATCAGATAAGTGTCAATGAGGAAGTGAAACACATAAGAATGCGCAGAGTGGGTTCCCAAAACTTCAGTTAGGTGATTCTTTAGGGATTCTTTTTCTTTTATGTTGCAGGGATCCCTAGATGTTGAGGAACAGCATGCAGCATGGATCAAGAGCCCCCAATACATTCTCCGTGGAAGAGATCCAACAACAGAGGATCGTAGGATGATCCTGATGGGAGTCTCCAAGAAAGTTGCATAGAATGTGGAAGAATCTGGAAGCAGAGGTGAGTGAACAAACGGCAGGAAGCTGCAGGCACGAAAGAACAAGAACGCCAAGCAGCTTCCTGTCCATCCCTGCCCGTTTATATTGTGTGCGCTCTGGCCCTGCCACATCCAGAAGATGGATTGCGGCAGGTGTGACATTCAGTAGGTGTTCGCATGAGTCAGCACACATGCGCACACCTACATAATGACATGGGTGCCATTTTCTTTAATTTTTTATTGACCAATCTGAGATGACCTGAGCCACTTAGATCAGTCAATATAAAAAAGAAAATGTTTGTTGTGCCTGTCCCGCCAAATATGCATATATACACACACACACATATATATGTATGTATGTATATATATATGCACATACATATTTATGTATCATCAAACAAGGTTGCCCCAACGTTTGAGAGCGCACTCAAGAACCATGAATGCCGCTGTTTTGAAGCAGTATCCTTTATTTCGACAACCGGCACAGGGTGTCCTGAATACTTCAAAGCCCTACGCGTTTCGACGCTCCTGCATCTTGTTGACGGGCATCAGCATGTCACCTAGGGCAGAAAGAGTGAAAGTTCAAGTCCTCTTTTTTTGGCATTTTACTCAATTTAAAAATTTGTAACGCCCTCCTGTGGGCGTGGTCGCCGCTTTAGCCTTATGGGACTCGTAGTATTTTCCATCATAAATAAAACCCTTCAGTGGGTTCTGCCGCATTGTAAAATTGATTTTATGCAATTTTTACAACTCTCCAGTGAGTCTCAGGGCAACAAATACCGGCTCAAATCCACAAAAACGGATTCTTCTGCAATCATCGCCGCAGACCAATCTGCAGGAGACATACATATATATGAATACACACACACATATATATGTATGCACACACATACAATACCAAGGAGGAGGGACTGGGGCTTTCTAAGGTCCAGCACACGCACCCCTAAATCAGCTATGAGAACAAAGAGTGTGCAGTTCCTATGTGGGGTCTAGGTCTCCCAGTCAGATAAGCCGAAGGGAGTGCTCCTTTTAGGAGCAAGGGCCCTCACACACCCCAGGGGGTGTCATGCTTCATCATCGGGCAGCTCCTCGTTGGGCCGGCGCTGCTATGCTCAACGGACCCCGCGAGTGGGCTCTTTGCCTGAGTTCTTTTCTTTTTCGCCGATGTGAAGTGTGAGGTTGGATGACTGGGTGTGAGTAGAATGAGAAAAATGGTGTGTGTTAAAAATGACTACAGGGATCCAAAGACTATTTTAATCACTTGGTCCCTTTGTCATAGTTAAAAACGTGAAATGAGTGAGTGATAGATATAATGGTCTATCCTAGCTACAGTTGGTGCGAGTTAGGGGTCAACATGTTTCATGCCTGTTACTGTCCTGCAGGATCATGGCATTTTGTCAGGACCAATCAACCTCTTTCTACTCAAACAGGGATGGACAATTATAGTATGTGCAAAACCATGCCCTGTACACATTACATAGATATGTAGTATATCTTCTGGGGATAGACCCAAAATGGTTGAACGTGGGGCCCCATTCGGACCAGTCAGGGGGACGCAATTGAGCGTTCCGATGGTCGGTAGTCGGTGCGCAGTTTGGGCTGCCGACCTACCCCTCGCTTTGCCGGTGCATGGTCCCAGGTGGAAAAGAGCAGAAAGAGGCAAAACAATGGTGAGAAACGAGCAGAAAGAGGCACAGTAAAGGTCAGCAACGAGCAGAAAGAGGAAAGATAAAGGTGAGAAATGAGCAGAAAGAGGCAAAATAAAGATCTTCAACGAGCAGAAAGAGGCTAAAAAAGGTGAGAAACAAGGAGAAAGAAGCAGAATAAAGGAACGAAACGAGCAAAAAGAGGCAAAATAAAGGTCAGCAACGAGCAGAAAGAGGCAAATTGAGGTAAAAAATTTGCAGAAAGGAGCAAAATCGAGGTCAGAAACGAGCAGAAAGAGGTAAACTGAAGGTGAAAAACGAGCAGAAAGAGATTGAATAAAGGTCAGAAATGAGCAGAAAGAGGTAAACTGAAGGTGAAAAACGAGCAGAAAGAGGTTGAATAAAGATCAGAAATTAGCAGAAAGAGGTAAACTGAAGGTGAAAAACGAGCAGAAAGTGTAAGAATAAAGGTCAGAAGGGAGCAGAAAGTGGCGGAATAAAGGTCAGCAACAAGCAGAAAGAGGCAAAATGGAGATCAGAAACAAGCAGAAAGGTCAGAAAGGAGTAGAAAGAGGCAAAATAGAGATCACAAACTAGCAGGAAAAAGCAAAATAAAGGTCATCAACTATCAGAAAGAGGCAAAATAAAGGTGAGAAATGAGCAGAAAGAGGCAAAATAGAGGTGAGAAATTAGCAGAAAGAGGCAAAATAAAGGTCGGCAGAAAGAGCCAAGAAAAGGTGAGAAGAGAGCGGAAAGAGGCTGAGAAAAGGTCAGAAGGGAGCAGAAAGAGGCAAAATAAAGGTCAGAAATAAGCAGAAAGAGGCAGGAAAAGGTCATCAACGAGCATAAGGAGGCAAGATAAAGGTGATAAATGAGCATAAAGAGGCAGAATAAAGGTCAGAAGGGAACAGAAAGAGGCAGAATGAAGGTCACCAACGAACAGAAAAAGGCAAACTAAAGGTCAGCAACGAACAGAAAGAGGGAAAATAAAGGTCAGAAACGAGTGAAACAGGCAAAATACAGACCAGAACCGAGCAGGAAGAGGCAAAACAAAGGTCAGCAATGAGCAGAAAGAGGCAACAAAAAAAAAGGTGAGTAACAAGCAGAAAGAGGCAGAATAAAGGTGAGAAACGAGCAAAAAGAGGGAAAACAAAGGTCAGCAACGAATAGAAAGAGTCAAAATAGAGATAGAAAATTAGCAGAAAGAGGCAAAATAGAGGTCAGGAATGAGCAGCAAGAGACAGAATAAAGGTGAGAAATAAGCAGAAAGAGGCTGAATAAAGGTCAGAAATTAGCAGAAAGAGGCAAGATAAAGGTGCAAAACTAACAGAAAGCGTAAGAACAAAGGTCAGAAGGGTTCACGAAGAGGCAAAATAAAGGCCAGCAACTAGCAGAAAGAGGCAAAATAAAGGTGAGAAATGAGCAGAAAGAGAAAAAATAAAGTTCAGCAACAAGCAGAAAGAGCCAAAAAAGAGAGAAGAGAGCTGAAAAAGGCTGAATAAAGGTCAGAAGGGAGCAGAAAGAGGCAATATAGAGATCAGAAATGAGCAGAAAGAGGCAAAATAAAGGTCAGAAATGAGCAGAAAGAGGAACAAAAAGGTCAGAAACGAGCAGAAGAAGGCAAGATAAAGATGATAAACAAGCACAAAGAGGCAGAATAAAGGTCAGAAGGGAACAGAAAGAGGCAGAATGAAGGTCACCAATGAACAGAAAGAGGCAAACTAAAGGTCAGCAATGAACAAAAAGAGGTAGAATAAAGTTCAGAAACGAGCAGAAAGGCAAAAAAAGACCAGAACCGAGCAAGAGGAGGTAAAATAAAGGTCAGCAACGAGCAAAAAGAGGCAAAATAGAGATCAGAAACTAGCAGAAAGTGCCAAAAATAAAGGTGAGAAATTAGCAGAAATAGGCAAAGTAAAGGTCAGCAACGAGCAGAAAGAGACAAAATAAAGGTCTGATCAAGATCTGATAAAGATCTGCTAAAGGTGAGAAATGAGCAGAAAGAGGCAAAATAAAGGTAAGGAACAAGCAGAAAGAGGTAAAATAAAGGTCAGAAGGGAGCAGAAAAAGGAAGCAAACAAGCAAAAAACGAGCACAAGAGGGCAAAACAGCGAGCACTCAGACACTCACACACCCACTCACAGACCTACTCAAAGACTAACACACCCACTCACAGTTACTGAGACACTCATGCACTCACTTTCACATTCACTGTCAAAGGTTAGTGGTTGCAATTAGGAAATAAAATTCAAAAAACCTTATAAATTCACGTAAAAAAAGAAAGGTTACAATGATGTTATAGTTAGGAAATAACATTTTAAAAACCATAGAAATTCACTAGAAAAACAAAAGGTTACAGGGACGTTAAAGTTAGGAAATAGAATTTTAAAAACCTTAGAAATTCACTGGAAAAAACCCAAAGGTCACAGGGACGTTATAGTTAGGCTCAGATTTCACTTGTACAAAACCATTGAAATTCAGCAGTAATAGTTGACTAAGCTAACTATAACTTATGCCCTTGCACTGCACTGCTTATGACCTCACATATTACATCACTCATGACATGGTCAGTGACATCACTGATTAAATCATTGATGACATCTCAAATGACATGACTGATGACATCATCCACAGAACCACTCACACACCCACTCACACCCCCATTCAACCTCTCATACACCCACTCACACACCCACACAACCACTCACATACCTATTCACAGACCCGAACAACTTCTGACACACACACTCACTCATACAGCCACTCACACAACCACTCACTCACCCATACTGCCACTCACAGACCCATACAGCTACTTGCACACCCACAAAACCACTCACAAACCCACTCACAGACCCATACAGCCACTCACATACTCACTCACACACCCATACAACCACTCACATACCCATTCACACAGCCACTCACACAACCACTTACTCACCCATATAGCCACTCACACAGCCACTAATTCACCCATACCGCTAGTAACAGAGCTACTCATTCACCCATACAGCCACTCACTCTTCCACAAAACCACTTACATACCCATTCACACATCAATACAATCACTCACGCACCCACTCACTCATCTATACAGCCACTCACACAAATACGTACTGTGCAAAACATCGCTCTCCCACGCCCACTCACATACCTATACACCCAGTAAACAGCCACTAACCAATACATCCACTTACACACCCATTCACTCACCCATAGAGGCATTCACACTCATCACCCCAGACAGCCACTCACACAGCCACCAGTCACCTATACAGCCACTCACACACACTCACCCACCCATACAGCCACTCACATAATCACTCACTCACCATACAGCCACTCAGTCACTCACTCACCCATACAGTAACTCACACACCCACTTATTCACCCATACAACCACTCAGACACCCACTCCCACACTGATACAGTCATGGTGCCACTGAGATGATATATATTAGAAACAGTATCACTCAGTAGTACAAAAAGAATAGTAATTTAACTTATGCAGTGCCTTATTATATATCGTTAACTCTCAGAAAATGTTATGAAACACTTACACTCACTGGATGATGTCATCAGTGATGTCATTTAAGGTGTCATACATGATGTCATCAGTAATGTCACTGACCGTGTCAGGAGTGATGTACTATGTGAGGTCATAAGCAGTGCATTATGGAGGCGTAAGTTATAGTTAGCTTAGGTAACTATAACTGCTGAATTTCAATGGTTTTATATGAGTGAAATCTGATCCTAACTCTAAAGTCCCGGTAACCTTTGTTTTTTTCAGTGAATTTCTAAGAGTTTTTTTTAATTCTTTTTCCTAACTGTAATGTCCCTGTAACCTTTGTTTTTTTTATTTAATGAATATATAGATATATATATATATATACACACTAGTGGTGAGAGTGCAACTGGTAGTGGGAGTGGGTTGGGGGACAGGAATCGGGAGTGGGTGGGGGCACGAAGGAGGGAGCAACACGAAAACAATGAGAAAAGCCTACAATGGAGACAGCAGCATGAGGCGCACAGGCAGAAGTACATGGGGAGGAAACGAGCAGCTATGAGAGAGAGGTAGCAAACACAGAGCATGGGTGAGTGTTTTGGGAGGAAGAGAGTTGGAAAATGCAAGCACTCTGATGGAGTACTTAACCAAAGAGAAAAAAGTATTTCCCTAAAAGTGAGAAGTGGAATGACACAGTCAAGAGAATTGTAAACAGGCTTAGCTCCAGCGAAAGGACAAACACAAGATTAACAAGGAAAGCCAACAAACAAGAAAAAATTAAATGAGAGTGACAATGAAACCAATCAATTGTAACCAAAGGTAACCAATTGGTGTGCCATAATCCCCTGTAAGTTCTTGGTAAACCCATAATAGGTCTTTGCAAATAGACAGCTTGCACTGTCTGGTACGCTAGACTCAAAACCGATTGCCTTTAATATACATTGCAACTATGAGATAAAGGGCCTGATTCACAAAGGTAAACCTACACTTTTGTGTAAGTTTACTATTTGTTTGCCATTCACAAACTACGAGCTAATAGTAAGTTTATGACTGCAGAGACTCTGCAGTCGGGGATAAGACCTCCATATATAAAAAGATAGGCCTGCATTATCTTTCTCAGACTGCAGAGTATCCACAGTATCCACTGCTCCTGAACCACTGCCCCCCTGCCCTCCAGCGCCCCCATCTCGTATGGACATCGAATCTCTGCACTCCAGAGCTGCCAAACTAACCCAGAGCATTCATATATCCATCCTGGATCTTATGAACCTCCTTCACCTCGCTGAACTCTCCTTCGCCAACCTCATGCCCCTGCCAAACTCCACCCCCCCCACTTATCACAGAGTTTCCTAAACAACCTCTTCCGCTATCCTTGAGACATCTTCGCCCCCGGAAGCATCCACGCCACTTCTCAGAGGAAGAAACCCTTGCTCTTGTCCTCTCCTACAACTCTACCCTTGCCACTCCAAGTCCACTAGACCTCACTGAAACGGAAATCCTTGCCATCCTCCGGGACTAAACTCTGCCCCAGCTACCCCTTTTCCTCTTGACGTGAATGCCGAACATGCCATCTGCACGGTCACTATCAACCCCAACAGACCAGCTACCCTCCGCAACAGAATTGTGGTCAAAAGTAATCTAGCGCCTGTTCACCTGTCCGCCCAGACTCCCGAAACTCCCTCCAAATCTACTCTGTCTGGCCTCTTAATCAACTGCCGATCGGCAGCTAAGCACGCCGCTGATATTGCTGATCTCATCCTTTACAAAAACTTCGACCTAGCAATCCTAACAGAATCTTGGCTCAATGAATCCTCATCTCCATGCCTGGACCTCCTAGTCCCTCCCAACTACAACATCGCAAGGCTGGACAGGCAATCCAACAAGAAAGGAGGAGGCATCTCCTGCATCTACCGCTCTAACCTTCTTGTCACGGAACTTCTGGCGGATTCCTCCGAATCCTGAGAATACCTCGCCCTCGCTATCTGCAGCAACTCCACCCAACTGTGCAACCTGCACATCTTTTATCACCCCCCGGGCATGAATGACTCCTTCACCGACCACCTCATGGAAATCATCACAGCTAAGATTTCCACCAACGCTAATGATATTTTCCTTGGTGATTTTAACTTGCACTGGAACGATCCCAAGGATCCACATGTCAACGCCATCAAAGACCTCTTGGCCGATCAAGCCCTGACCCAAGCCTGCTCTCTCCCAACTCATTCAAAAGGGGCCACTCTTGACTGGATCATCTCCAAAGAATCAACAGTCAAACTTATCTCCATAGACCCATGCGACTGGTCTGACCACCACGCCATCACCTTCCTTCTACCTGGCACCCACAAGACAAGGGCACCGCAACCGGTGATTCCTAAACGCTGGATCAGAGACACCAAGAACCTGGACCACAGGGAACTCGAGACTCGCTGCAAATCCGACCTCCCCCCCCCTCGCATATCACAACAGTCAGTGGCCTCAACGATCACTACTCTGCGACTATACTGAACATCCTGGATGATCTAGCCCCACTAAAACTGAAAAGAACCCAAATCAAAGACAGAAACCCCTGGTTCACGGGATCCCTCAACAATGAGAGGAGAGCCCTCCGGCAAGCTGAAAGAACCTGGAGGCAGCACCCCTCTGCCGCTCATCTAAAACTCCTCCGCCAGGCCAGAAATGTCTACAACAGGAACATACTCAATTCTAAAAAAGAATTCTTCAGAACTGAACTAGAGAAGGCCAAGAACAGACCCCACAAGCTCTTCGAACTGGTCAAACACCAATCTAATAAACTGGCCAAAACATCGAAAGAAACCCCCAAGTCTCTTATATCCTCAGAGGAATTCTCCTCTTTCTTCGCTGACAAAATCTCAGCCCTTGGAAATGAACTCAGCTCCATCACATACCCGCAACCCCTTCCTGACCCGCCTCCTCCTACCGCGACACCCCCACAGGCTCCACCCAAAAATCATGCTCACTGGACTGACTTCAAAGTCTGTGACGATGACTCAGTCTCTAAAATCCTATCTACCCTAAACCCGAATAACCATTTTAATGACCCGCTCCCGTCCAACTGCCTTGCTGCCGTCGCCCAATCCATTATTCCTAGCTGGACTGCAATAATTAACGCCTCTCTCCGGCAGGGAATGATGCCTGACTCTCTAAAAGCCGGACAAGTCCTCCCCATTCTGAAAAAGCCATCGCTGGATCCAGCCTCCCCTGACAACTTCCGACCCATATCCAACATCCCCCTCTTAGCCAAAGTTCTGGAGAAGTGTGTGCAACAGCAGCTAAGTCAACACATCAACAACTTCCACCTCCTCGATGACTTCCAATCCGGATTTCGACCTGGGCACAGCACTGAAACCACCATGCTCCACATCGTTGATGATGCCCTCCAAGCCCTTAACCAAGGCAAAACCTGTCTCCTAATCCTCCTGGACCTATCCTCGGCCTTCGACACGGTCAACGATGAAAAACTACTCGAACGCCTCAAACTCAGGATGGGATTGGAGGGCACTGTTCTAGAATGGTTTAGGTCCTTCCTCCAAAACCAATCACAGAGATTCCTAATCAACGGCAACCTATCGGCACCATCCCCGGTCACGGTTGGAGTCCCTCAAGGATCAACCCTATCCCCCACCCTCTTCAACCTTTACCTAGAACCGCTTACCGAAGTACTACGCACTGCTAACATCTCCTACCATATGTACGCTGATGACACTCAGATATACATCAAAACCTCATCTCTCAAAGAGATTCTCTCCCTGAATGAAGCCTGAAACTCACTGTCCAATGGCTCACATCCAATCAACTCAAACTCAATGCAAAGAAAACAGAATTTCTCCTTATCTCCCCTCCCAATACCAACCCTGAGATTCAATCATGGATTAAAGCTATCACAGCCTTAAATTGCCCACCGACCATCGTGGATTCGGCCAAATCCCTGGGAATTACCCTTGACAACAACCTGAACATGCGGGACCACATCAATTCGATGGCCAAATCAGCCAGATTCCACCTGAGCTACCTTAGGAAATTGAAACCCTTCCTCGATGCTCCCGACCTAAAAATGGCAGTCCAAGCACTTGTCATCTCTAGACTGGAATACGGCTGTTCCTACCCTCTCGGGTTTACCCAAGATCTCCCTGGCACCTTTAAAAGCCTGCCTCAATGCGGCCGCCAGACTACTTACCGGCACAAGGAAATTCGACCATATTTCCCCACACCTGAAAGCTCTGAACTGGCTTCCCCTTGAGGCAAGAATACAGCTCAAACTAGCATGCATCACGCACAAGGCTTTATATTCTAACTCCCCTGCATATCTTGCACAGAAACTTGTGATTTCCGGAGGAATCAGAAACTCCCGGTCTGCCAGAGACCTCTTGCTCCAACCTGCACGCTTTCGGAGAAAAACTTACAATCGGGCCTTCTCTGGGGCTGCTCCAAGAATATGGAACTCTCTCCCACCTGTCATCAGAAGAATCCCCTCTCTGGCTCGCTTCAAAAGGATGCCAAAACCTTCCTTATGGGTAAATTTCTCGTTTAATCTTTGCCTCAACCACCACTATGGCCCTGATCTATGGCTGTCTACTGCCTCCCTTCGGATTACCTAGTCACCCCTCCAAGAACCTTGGGAACTTGTCTTGAGTAATTGTAAATGTAACCTGTAAATATGTTGTCTCGTCTTGAGTAATCGTAAATGTAATCTGTAAATACGTGCCCTTCTCTCTCTTATGTATCCTGCTCCCCCCCCCTACTACTCGATCCGTTACCTGGTGATTCTAAGCCTGTCTATGCAATGCTATGTTTTCCTGTAAAGCGCTCTGATACCCTAACGGGTCAAGTTCGCGCTCTATAAAACACAGAAATAAATAAATAAATAAATAAAATACACAAAAGTGTGAGTTTACCTTCATGAATCAGACCCACAGACTGTAACAATGTGTGAAGATTCAATGTACTTTTGAGATGTAAAAAAGTCTCTCATGCTTTGAAATGCAAGTATTCTAAAGGAGGTGGAATGGTACACCAAACAGCCAAAAGAGTGGGGTGAGAAAGAAATACTCTTCTGGGCAGACCCAAAGCCAACTCTAGATAAATTTGAAAAAAAATAGTAACAGTAGGTCTTGCAGACAGTCTTCCTGTCAAGCCATACCTAATGAGGGTACCAGGAAACAGTAGCAGGTCTAAACTCACTGTAATTAAAACTTTTTTCTCAGTTGGATGGTTGGCGGGGTAGGTGCTTTTGGTGGAGTAGTCACGCCTTGAACATCTGTGTTCTGCTTGCCCCCGCAGCAAGTCAGATTAGGCCAGTACATAGTAGTCTGGGGTAGCGTTGCAGTTACCATCTCCTTAAAGTAATATCCTGATCAGATCTCCTCCCAAAAAAATTGTCTCCTCCGAGCGCCTGTGCAAAGTTTACCCACTGCTAAGACCGGTTGGAACTACAGGGTCTAGCCCAAATATCACACACTTCATTCTCTTTGTGCGTCTTTCGAACCCAATCTTCGAGACAAGTATTCTTTACCCGAGGCATAGCTCGTGGTTATGAAGCAATTTATTTGCCCGCTGGTTTAATAATTTAGGTGCCCACTGTACGTGCAGTCCCTTATTTGATGAAATAGCCCACAGTCAAAAATTATTTATGCAGGATTTTTTTTTTATAAAATTGCATCGGTGTACAAATTAAAATCTAGGTAATATGACAGGTATGGGCAGTACTGTAAAGCAAATTGTTAAAATAATTGACTCATTTCCATGATAAAGGGCCACCGAGTTGGCGAGAAACCTTCTTACTTATCGAAGGAACAGCTTCCTGGGTATAAAACGCGATGTTTAGTATCCCCTTGTTTCTATGTGTTTTTTCGAATTACTAAAACATTGTAAAATTGTTTTACAGTTGTATTGTGCACTGGCCACAATAAAAAAAAATGCCTCACAACAGCAATCCCCAGCGGTATCGAGCTGGCTGCTGTTACGAGTGAGCTGGTACGAAGCATAATTTTCTTTCTGCATTTATAAAACAATGTATGATATATTTGTTGAGGTTGCCTGGACCCTGTTCCCTTCCCCCCCTGCACGGGGATTCCTCGCGTGCGTAACCATAGTAACCGCGCTCACGTGCCCGCACATCGAAGCCTTGCAATGGTAACTCTGACCAACAGAGGTTATTCTAATCCCCTTCTTCTCATTTTAATTTAGCAGCGCGCATTGCTTCGGTAATTAAAGTGACCTCATCCACTAAGGAGTTCCATCTTAATTGTTAACAGGCTAATGTCCGTCTCAACTTGTCTCTATTTCCTCCTCGCTAATGCTCGTCTGTGTATCTGGGAATCAGCCTAGTTGGCACATTAGTGTACTGAGATGCTGCTGCAAATCCCATCAGAGAAATGAGGAGCGAATTGCTGGATAAGATTTTGAAACTTTAAATACAATTTTATAGGGCAAACATGTTAAACTGTAAATTAGGCTTAGCACGGGCCCTCTACAGAAAGTCGGAGATGCGAGTTCAGACGGTTAGCGCCAAGCGGGTTCACGACTTAAGGAACTGGTCTAAGAGAAAATTCTCGGGTTACTGGAAGGTTTAATTTCATGACACTGATTCCTCTTTTCTCCTTCCCAGTCCCTTAATAATGAGAAGAATCCAACCCCACACAGACACATCGCATAATAATGTGTAATTTTATATAGTGCTTTTATCTAAAAACTTTATATAGATTATTTTATATACAATGTGTATATATGTACAAAATGTATTGATGTATACAATAAGGAAAAAGGCTATGTCGGCCTTTTATCCCCACTCTCTTTTGTAAGAAATGGGTACAGGCATCCATCCAAACCACTTCTCCAACAGTACCCAGTAACGTATACTCATAGATTTACTTTGCCATGCAAAGACCATCAGGCATTTTGGAGTGAGAGGAAAGGAACTAGAAATGGGATGAGAAAGAAATGACTCAATGTAATGATGTTTAACACATCATGCAGTTTCCAAGTCCTAGTCCTTCATCAGTGAAGATGTACTTAGATGTGACATATGCCTTTAATGACACGGGTGTTTGATTGCTACGAACACTCCTAGGTTTATTATGAAATCTGTAAACGAAACAGAAACGTTTCATTGAGTGACCGAGTCAACCAGTGCTCTGCTACCATTGGCTTGCAGTGAGTGATAAAGGTGTAAGGAGTGGACCATGTAGCTGTTCTAAAGAGCTCTGAACTACCTACAAACTGAAGCCTGCAAGAAGCCTCAGCAGGGGCAGACTGTGAAGCCATAAGCAGCCCAGGAATGCACCCTGATCTGTTTAGTTTAGCATGGAACTGGTCATTTGCATAACTAGCATGGAACTGGTCATTTGCATAACTTGTGACATCAAATAAAGTTTTTACACAAAATTACTATCATAATCTCAAAATAAATACGAATGCCAATGCCCTTCTGGACTGAATAGACCATACCTTCAGTTTCACTCAATTATTTCAATTACCCCTAATTCCCACAAAACGAACAGCGCTATTGAGCGCAACAGGCAATTCCATACGGTGTGTGTACATAATAATATTTCACATGGGGGCGAATAGGATGTGTCAATGATAAATCTCTAGTTATATTACAAGTTACAACATTAAGAGCCTAAGAGCCTCATAACAAAGAGTTCAGGTAGTAAATGTACAAAAATACCGATGTAGTTTACATGTTTGTCTTGCGTTTAAAAAAAATGCAATGCCCTTATTAACCCAAGGAGGTCCCTCATCATGGGACCGCTCTTCATTCAGCACAAGTTCAGAACGAGCCTTATTCAGTGTCTTTTTGCGTGTCTATAGGAAAGGGTTTACTCCATACATCTGGTAGTCTATTAGATTCTGCTTCTGGGGCCTGAAGTTAAAACTGCGTAGTGTGTATTTTTATTTGTCCACCCGTCCCTCAGTAGTAAAATAAACAGTGATTAGGACCCGATCTATGTAATGTCCACGTGTTTCTGCCCTCAAAGTGCCCAAAAAAGGTAATCCAGGCATTTTCAAATCTATAGGGTCCTTTAGGAATGACAATTTAATTATGTCAGTGTAAAGTCTTCTTTTGTGTGCTATAGAATTAGAAATACGGACAACAGGAATAAGACCATTAGCTATAACCTCAATTGGACAATGGACAGGTTCCTTATACCTACAAGACAATTGCAAAACGGGGCAGACACACTATGCTCTTAGAAGCGTCCATTTTCGAGAATATTATCAAGAGAACCCATTCTTTTATCAAATATTTTGAAATTATGAAAGTCCAATTGAATTTTTTTTTTTAAAGGGAGTTGTAGTGGTGAGCTGCCGAAATTCAGCACTGCACATCCTATAAATTCACCAAAACACACAGTTGGACACACGCATATTCATGTGTAATTCACACTACATATGACAGTTTTTTTTTTTTTTTAAATTACATGAAGAATATGTCTCTGTATGCGTAGCAGTCAAACTCACCTGTTCTTACTCTCAAAATAGAGCAAAGGCCACAGGAACATCTCTCTACATGTGTTTTGTAGACTTTAAGGCAGCTTTTGATTGTGTGCCACGGAACAAACTTTGGGCCAAACTTCAGTGATGGGCAATTTCACCCAACATCCTACGTGCAATTAGGCTGGTTTATTCGGACACTTGGCTCAGGATAAAAATTGGCGACGGCACGTATGTATCAAGGAAAGGGCAAACAACAACTGGCATAAAACAGGGCTGCGTGTTAGCCCCCCTTCTTTTTAACCTGTATTTGGCGTATCTCTCAGCAGAGCTAGACGGGCAGAGTGCTCATGCACCGAGAGTTGGAGGACGACCAATGTCTCACATTTTATATGCTGATGATCTACTGTTGTTTAGTAGCACTCGAATAGGGCTCCAAAGTTTGCTTAATTCCTTTGGTACTTATATAGAAAAGAATGACCTGGAAGTAAACTATACAAAAACTAGTGTGATGGCTTGCAATCGGGGTCCCAACAAAAGTCGAAATTGGCATCTCAATGACAATATACTTGATGAAGTTTCCTCCTACGTATACTTAGGGGTCAAAATTGATGCAAACGGCACCTTTGCATCGCAGAAGAAGGAGATTGGGGCAAAAGCTCAGGCCATTAATTATGGATTTTCAGCATTGGCCAGATCCATTAAAGGTCATGAGCTGAAATCTATGGGAGCAGTTATGAAAGCCAAATTGTTGCCAACCCTCGCATATGGATCAGAGATAATGCTAGGTGACGAGACTCCTCTGCTTGACAAATTGTTAATAAGAGCTTATAAACAAGCCTTCAGGTTACCAAGGTCGTCCTCGCCCGCTCAACTCCGTCTAGAATTCTGTCTTACAAAACAGTCTCTTGCCAGGCCAGCGGCATTTGTAAAGCTCTGTCATAAATTGCGTGCAGCGGACGATAACACCTTGGCAAGTCTAGTCTGGTCAGATATTAATTTACAACGGGGAAACGGCTCCCACAAGAAACATCTTGATAATAGTATTAGGCTACTTGAGTTGGGCGACCTTTGGAACTCTAATATCACCGGGCCATCTTTTAAGAAAGTGGTAAACAAGCTGACCAGGCTGCTAAGTTGGACCGCAGATAAGGAAATGCTGTCCAAACGTCGTCATGGGTGGCTGGTGTTGAAACTTATTCAATCTCAAGGGAATTGCTCTTGCTTGCAGTGCCTTACGACCGGAAGGTAAAACAGTCATTTCTGGCTCTCAGATTTGAAGAAATTCCCACGCTAGACCTCATGCCAAAATGGAGGATGGGTGGTGTTAGAACTGGGGGTCTGTAGTTGGCTGAGGTAGGTACCTTAGTCCAAATAGGGACCCTTGCTTCTAGTCAGGGTAAGGAGGGACACACGCTTAGATAACCCCTGCTCACCCCCTGGTAGCTTGGCACGAGCAGCCAGGCTTATCTCCAAGGCAATGTGTAAAGTATTTGCAACCACACTCCCAGTAACACAGTGATAACACCACAATTGGACACCACACTGGTTTCATAAAAATAGCGGTATCTTTATAAAAGGAATACGATGAGACCAAACGATAGAAATCCAACATATGCGTATTCGTAATATTTCGCTTTGCTGGTTATTAGGCCAGCAAACACTTGTAGGTTCTTGCAGTATTAAATGAGCAATTCACGATCTCTAATGCAGTCCTAATGCAAAGCTATGCAGTTCGTAATGTAGTAATAAGACAGTCCTTAATGCAAGAATCAGGCAGTTCGTAATGCAAGAATAATGCGGTTCATAATGCAAGAATCAGGCAGTTCCTAATGCAAGAATAATGCGGTTCGTAATGCAAGAATCAGGCAGTTCCTAATGCAAGAATAATGCGGTTCGTAATGCAAGAATCAGGCAGTTCGTAATGCAAGAATAATGCGGTTAGCCAATCTGCGCGGTCAACTCGGGCACCACTAGGCCCCAACAGCAGAGCCAACGGTCGTAAGCTTAAAGGGGCGGCCCCGGTACTGCTGGGCAGGTACGGGCCGCTCGGGGACTCAGCGCGTCTAACGCGGCGCAGCGGGAGAGAGCTCGAAGCACTCCTGAACTCCTCCTGCATGCCTCCCCAGGCCAGACACGCTTGCGGCTCCCGACCAGAGTCCAAGCCTTACCTGGGGGGGTGCGCTGCGCCTCTCTCTCCTCTCGTCGGACATCCTGCTGGGCGATCTCGATCACGTTGCAGCTCTGTTGCAAGGCGACGCTGTAGCCGAACGTGTTACGGCGCTGCCTTCTCCTTCGTTGACGATCTTGGGCAGATTCCTTTCAACGAACAATGATCACGATCCCTTTCACCTTGTAGCTTCCTTAGCTTCAAGAAATCCTTTAGCACGTTGCGGCTTGGGCCGGCGGCGGCGATCTTTACTCACAGCCTCAGTTACGATGACGGCTCGGGCCACAAACAGCAATGCAGCAGCGTGGACGATGTTTCACGCTGTGGGGGCAATGCGGTCACGGGGCACCTCGTAAACAGCACCACGGACCACACAGCAGTCTCAGGCGTGCAAAAAGCACACGCACACAGCGTCGCTGAGACACGGTCCTTATTTTCAAGTAAGCCTTTAGCACGTTGAGGCTCGGGCCGGCGGTGGCGATCTTTACTCACAGCCTCAGTTACGATGACGGCTAGGGCCACAAACAGCAATGCAGCAGCGTGGGCGATGTTTCATGCTGCGGGGGCAATGCGGTCACGGGGCACCTCGTAAACAGCACCACGGAGCACTCTGCAGTCTCAGGCGTGCAAAAAGCACACGCACACAGCGTCGCTAAGACACACTGGGAAACTTTTATGTTCCTGAGTTTCCACAACAGGGGACCAGCTCTCCTCGGGCCCTTGGAGACAAGTTTCTTCAGGACACAGCACACAGCAACGTCCTCTCAAGCAGGGGGACACAGCACACAGCAAAGTCCCTTGTCCTCTCCTCAGTCAAATCAGCAAACTGCAGGCCAGCCCCAGAACACACAGCAAGGGCAGTCCTTCTCTTCAGTCTCTTCAGCTGTTCTTTTTTGGCAGAGGTTCCTCTTGATCACGAAGTAGTTTCAATCCTTTTTCAGTATGGATTTCAGTCTTGAGTTCAGGGGTTTCAGCTCTTACATTTATACCCCTAAATGCCTTTGAAGTCTTTGTGTTCAGGGGGCTCTGCCCCCGGTCCAAACCAGACCTGGGTGTCTTCCTGCCAGTGCACACCCTCTTCCTTTGATAGTCAGGGTCTGGGGCCCAGACGCTCAGCAGGCGGTGGAGCCATCCTCTGGGGGCAGCAACACAGCCCTCTTCACATGCAAGGGGCTACTCCTCACCCCCCCACATCAAATGCAGGCCAGCCTGTTGCTGTCTCACCCTCCTCCCTGGGGTCAGGACACTTCCCAGACCCTGTCACATCCAAACCCAGACAGGCAATACACAACCAGGCAGAGGCACACAGGATGGTTTAAGACAAGAAACCAGCCACTTCTAAAAGCGTGGTTTCTAAACACACAATTCAAAAACCATCTTCACAAAAAGATGTATTATTAAATTCTGAGTTCAGGCACACTAAACTCCATCTCTCCATCTTATGCCTATGGGAAGATATGCTGCAAACATGGGACTCAGCATTCCCGATTCTGTCCTATGGGCAAGTTGGCCTTGCAGCAGTGAAAAACAAATTTGGCAGTATTTCACTGTCAGGACATGGTACACACCTCAGTACATGTCCTACCTTTCACATACACTGCACCCTGCCCAGGGGGGTACCTTGGGCCTACTATAGGGGTGTTTGATGTGCATAAAAGGGAAGGTAAGGCCTGGCAAGTGGGTGCACTTGCCAGGACAACAAGGCAGTTAACAAACTGTGCGCAGGCACTGCAGTGGCAGGCCTGAGATCTCTTGTGAGGGCTACATGTGTGGGTGGCACAATTAGTGCTGCAGGCCCACTTGTAGCATTTGCATTACCAGCCCTGGCACACATAGTGCACTTTACTAGTAAGGCAAACATACCAATTATGGACAACCAATTACCATAACACTTAATACAGGGAGCACTTGCACTTTGACACTGATCAGCAGTGGCAAAGTGCCCAAAGCATCTAAGTCGGCAACATAATGTCAGAAAAAGGTCTAGGAGGAAGGCAAAAAGTTTAAGGAACTTTAGCCAAAAAGGGCCAAGTCCAACACAACCCCCTCCCAGCCTAAAGCCAGGGTAGGCCAATCAACTACCTTGATGAACTTCCCTGCTAGGGGCGATAGAACCCGGATGCGGGCACGCTACCACAGGGACACTCTCCTGTTCTATGCCTTCCTGACCCCAGGGGGTTCCCTTGGTTACAACTCCCTGGGCCAACTAAGCTACTCCACTGATACTTCCTGGCAGTCGGGGGCCCCCTAGGGGTGCTTGTCCCTTGCCAACTCCAGGCGGGGTTTCCTTGGTGACTTCTAGGGGACCCAGCCCTTCTGGCTGGGCCCTGACCCACGGGTTTCCCTACTAGGGAACACCCCCTCTCAACCTTTTGTCTAGACTTCTGGGCCTGCCACTTAGGAATGGCACCCACAAACTTCAGGACCGCGGGAGTTCTGGTTACAGATGCCCCACGACCTCCTGGCGCTAGGTGTTCTTCCTCGCACAGCTGGCAAGTAGGCTCTAGACCTCCAACAGGGTGCTCTCCTAAGGAACCCTCAAGCCTCTGGGGTGGGGCTGTGGACCCCTGGGGATGCCGCTCACGCTCCCTCCCTCTCCTTTGAGACAGGGTGCTAGCCTGCATGCCCTCCCCCCCACTTCTCTGGGACATGACTGCGCCAGTCTGCCCTTCTTCCCTCCCACGGGACCGGAAGATCTCTGAGTCGCTGCTGGGATTCCCCCTTAGTGCCTCTCCAGACCCTCTGTCCCTTAACCAGATGTCTGTCTCTGGTACAAGCTCCTGGGAATCAAAGAGCTCGCACTCTAATAGGTGTTGGCGCAACTCTGAAAAATTATTACTGAGCCGGGGCTCCCTGGGGCCCAAATTGAGCAATCACTTTAAATCATTCGCCATGCTAACCATCACCCAATCATCCTGTGCATGCGTGTACTCATCCACACCCCCACCCCAAGGACTGGATTTCAGTTTCTTGAAGTTCCTGAATTTCTGCCTGTACTGTTCAGGAGTGAGCCCATACCTGAGGCATAAAGCCTCCTTCATATTGGCGTAGGTCAGGGTTCCCTCCCTCTCTAAGGGTGGTAAAACATCCCTCCCGGAAGCCTCAAAGTGTTTCCATAGGCCCGCCCCCCAATGCTTCTCACGCACCTCATTCATCCTCAGTGCGATCTCATATGCCGTGAACCACGCATAAATATCATCACCCCTTTGGAAATCTCGCACTAAGTCTTTGGGAATGTACACCTTACCCGCTGGCACTGGCTGTGCGCTGCCACCATTTGAACTGGACTCCACCTGTTTAGCCTTAAGGTCCAGTTCCCTCATGCTTAACTCATGAGCTAAGAGAATCTTCTTCTCTTCCAAGGCGAGAGCGTTCTTGCTCTCCTCTGCTCGCTTTTCACTTTCAATGAGCAGCTTTTTCTCCTCTGCTTGAGCCTTAAGTTTTAAAACCTCCAACTCATGCTCTCTGACCCTTTGGTTTTCCTCCAGCTCCTCTGGTGAAAAGCTCCTCCCTGAAAGGTTACTACCAGGCCCTGAGGCTGGTCCTCCCACCGGCAAATCCTGTGGACCAAATCCATTCCCTGGGTCATCCTCATCCACCTCAGCATCACCTGTCTCCTGAGCCTCTTTGGCTTCCCACCAGGCCCTCAAGGCCGTTTGCAGCTCCTCCTTCTTGGCGCTACTTTTCATGGGACATCCCAAAGCTCTGCAGAATTGCCTCAATTGATCAACTTTGTAGGTAAGCAATGCCTCAATGTCGAATTAAAAATCTGCAGCCTCACTGGCTACTTGACTCCTTTGAGACATGATGTGTGGCTTAAAGGTCGCTCAAAAATAGAACCTAAGGGGGCGTGGCCAAGATGGCGGACTGGTGAGTCGCAAATCCCGGCGGCTCTCCGGTCCCGGCCAGTTAACCCGGGCTAAGTAGCACTTCTACCCCCGTAAACGCCACCTTTCTCAGCGGTACAGCGCCCGACCATCACGGAGCAGCTCTGGAGATACGTCCTGCGCTCCGGAGGGCAAGATTGCAGGAGATAGCCGGCTTGGATGGGCCGCGCACCCGTGAGACAAAATGGCGGCCGCCTCGGCCGAGGCCTGCAGTTCCACCTAGCTGCGCCCGGTCCACAGAGAGCTCTACCCCGCGCAGGCTATCTCTACTGTGCAGGGGAGACGACCAGGCATATTCTGGAGACCGGCAGCTGAGCACAGAGAGGGGGATCTCGCGCCCGGGGTCTCCGGGATCGGTGGGGCTCTGGGATTGAGGGGACCTACAGAGCCGCGGTGCGAGATCGGCCAGGAGGGTCGCCTGGTGGGGCTTGCCGCGCAGAGAAGCACCAGCCGGCGGATGAACCGCAGAGATCCCGCTCCTGCCACCCGCTCCAGCCCAGTTGACAGCAGACACCAGGGGGGAGCAACGTGACTGTGCCTGCCCGGGCTGGGGCCCCGCATAGCAAGTATAGCCGCTGGGGAGAGCTGAGACACCTGCGACTCCTGGGGCCGAGAAGCTACAGGAGACTGGGGTGCAGACCGCAGTGGCACCCCCGCGGGCGGCCTGCACAGCGGACCTCGGCCGCATTGCTGCGACAAAATGGCGGCCGCCTCGGCTGAGGCCTGCAGTTCCACCTAGCTGCGCCCGGCTCACAGAGAGCTCTACCCCGCTCAGGCTGTCTCTACTGTGCAGCGGAGGTGACCGAGCATACTCTGGAGACTGGCAGCTGAGCACTGTGAGGGCGACCTAGCGTCCGGGGTCTCCGGGATCGGTGAGGCCCCGGGAGTGATGGGGCCTGCAGAGCCGCGGCGCGAGGTCGGCCAGGAGGGTTGCCTGGCGGGGGTTGCCGCGCAGAGAAGCATCAGCCGGCGGACGAACCGCTGAGATCCCGCTCCTGCCACCTGCTCCAGCCCAGTTGACAGCAGACACCAGGTGGGTGCAATGCGACTGTGCCTGCCCGGGCTGGGGCCCCGCATAGCAAGTGTAGCCGCTGGGGAGAGATAAGGCACCTGCGACCCCTGGGGCCGAGAGGCTACAAGACACTGCGGTACAGATCACAGTGGCACCCCAACGGGCGGCCTGTGGGGCGGACCTCGGCCGCATAGCCGCGCAAAGTGCTCGGGACAGGGGACGAAGTCCAGACACGGCCCTGTGCGCCCCCAGCTGCGATACTAAAGGAGGGGATTGGCGCCCGGCGTCCCTGTGGACTTTCCTGGCCCCTGGAGCTGGGATATAAGACCGCCACCTCGAGCAGCACCACAGAACCCCCAAGCCAACTCCCGCCTAGAAGAGAGACGAGATAGAGGCCAAGAGGGGGACAGGCCGCCGCAGTGACGGGTAGCGGCCCTTACTCACCTGTACTGGGCCCCACTCGCTCCTCACCCGGACCCGCCTGGAGCCTGGCCTGACAGATATCCTTAGAGGGGAAAAATTACTGGGGAGGCTCAATCCAAATCGCGAGCCCGACGGTGAGAGGAGAACTCCTTCATGAGAATAGCAGCACACACACTACAGGGCCCATTGGGAATCGGCCAGAGACATCGCCTGGCAGGGGTGCACGGGGAGCCCCCGGGGATACCGAGGCCCGACCCGACTCCCCAGGGGGAGAGCAGAAGCTAGTAGACGGGCACATTCTGAGAGGCCCTAGACCACTCAAGGCACAGACGACGGCGTTGACGGGAGAGGACCTTGGTTCCCCATCGCGGCCCACCCAGATCGACGCTATGTCCTCGGCGAAGGGGAGGAGGGAGCGGACTCTGAAAGACATGCTCTCCAAAGGTCCCCTATCAACGGAGAAGGGGGGCCGATCGCCCCCGGCTTCGACCTCGCAGACAGACACGGAAGACAAAGATATCCCGATCACTCGCTCCTTTCTGGAGTCACTCTTCAACACCCTGAGAGACGATTTCCAAGCACTTAAAAGTGAGGTGGTGGGGGAAATAAAAGAGATACGCCGCGATGTGGACGGGATCAGGGAAAGAGTGGGGGCCCTAGAAGACCGCGACCAGGCCAGAGACGAGGAAGTGGAGCAGCTCCAACAAGAGGTGCTCCGCCTGCGGGAGCAACAAATCGACCTGCAAGCGCACACCGAAGACCTCGAAAACCACTCGAGGCGAAACAACATTCGTGTGAGGGGGGTGCCTTCGGACGCAGAGGGGCCTGACATTACTAAATATCTACAAGAGCTTTTTCGGGACATTTTGGGAGTCCCGCAAGACTTTGACATCCGCATTGATCGAGCTCACCGGGTGGGTCTGAAGCGACGGGCCCCAGCCCCCCCACCAGACATCGTAGCCTTCCTACCCGACTACACCCTCAAGGAACGCATCCTGCGAGAGGCCAGGGCCAAACAACCGATCTCCTACCAGGGCCAATCTATCGCCCTCTTCCAAGACCTAGCCGCCATAACTCTACAGAAAAGACGGGAATTCAGAGAGGTAACTGCACACCTGAGAGCGCAAGGAGTGGCCTACTCGTGGGGCCACCCCTTCCGATTGATCTTCAAATGGAATGGCAAGCTGTGTCAACTCCGCTCCCGCCAGGAAACATGCAGAATCCTCGGCCTGGACAGCCGAGACCCAGAAGAAGAGGCGAGCACTCAAGAGCAAAAACCCTCAGGCGCGAAATGGCAGAAGGTGGGACGGAGGAAATCGCCCACTCTGGGGCCGAGACCGGACCCTGGCACATTTGCGCAGGAGAGACAAGCAGCCCTGGCAGCCGTCCTGAAAGAGACAGCATCCACCGATTGCCCGTGACTCTCACCGGGGGTACCCACGCATTGTATCTATCCTAGCCCGGGGGGTGGCTGGGGGCGGGGAGCCCGGGAAACTTGGTCCACATATGCTCCCGACTAATTCGTTTTCCAAATGCCCGTGCTCTCGAGTGACGGGCACTGGACTCTTTTTGGGGTTTGGGGTTTCTCAGTTGGGGTTAGGGAGGGGGGGGAGGGAGAACCGGTGTGCTAACAGGGGCTGTGTCTAAGCAAGGGTCCGGAACAGAGGCACAAGATGCAGGGGTGACGGAGGACATACACACGTTACTAGGGACTAAGCCCACGCAGACACAGCAGGTTAGACCCACGACTGCCTCATGTCACGATCTACACTCCAGATAGTCACTCTCAATGTGAAAGGGCTAAACAACCCCATAAAACGAAGAGCCATCCTATCCTACCTGGAGAACCTGGGGGCAGAGATGTGTCTATTGCAGGAGACCCATCTCCTCCCCAAAGATTGGCACCAGATGAAGTCCAGGGCTTTCCCCCAACAATTCTACTCCTCCACACCCGATAAGAAAGCGGGGGTGGCCATACTGATTGCCAGGAAATTCCAGGGTACAGTGGGCGACAAGGTGGCAGAAGTAAAGGGCCGTCTACTGGCCTACAGACTGAGGGTGGGGGGTTCTTCCCTGGTGGTGGGTTCCCTCTACGTCCCCAACTCAGGACAAGAGAAATTCCTCATGACATCCCTATAGGAAGTTCTACGTTCACAAGATAGACGACTGGTGATTGGGGGGGATCTCAACCTGGTTATGGATGCGGAGAAAGACAGGTCGGGCCTACGCTATGGCCAAACGGGAGCACTGTCCAAAACCGGGAAGGAGTGGTTAAGGGAGAGGGGGCTGGTAGATATGTGGCGGGTGGCTCACCCTCAGTCCTCGCAATTTTCCTTCTACTCCAATGCACACCATACCTACGCCCGACTAGACCACCTCATAGGCTCCTTAGAGCTGAACGAGCTCGTAGACACAGTGACCATTACACCAGTAGCGCTATCAGACCACGACGCTGTGACAGTGACCCTCAACATGCCCCCAACCCGCAGACAGACCGGGATGTGGCGACTTGGAGAGAACCTGCTATGTAGAGCGGGAGTGCCTCAACAAATCCACAAATGCATTACTGACTACCTGGCGACGAACGACTCCCCTGACACCCCTCTTGCAGCACTGTGGGGGGCTCTCAAGGCAGTGGTGAGAGGCGAGCTGATAGCCATTTCCGCTGCTGAAACCAGGGAGCGCAAAGAAAAAAGGGAACTTCTTACAGCACAAGTAGTGGAATTAGAAAGAGTACACAGTCGGACAGGTGCGCCCAGGGTGTGGCACCAACTGAAAGCAGCAAGGGCGCAACTGGCAGGACTCGACTTGGACAGAGCCGAATATGTGGCCCTCCGGCTCAAACACTCCTACTATATTGGGGGAGACAAAACAGGGCGTCTCCTAGCAAGCAAGCTCAGGGCCCGTACCCAACGTTCGAAAGTCTTAGCTCTCCAGAACGCTAAGGGGGAGACGGTTGTAAGCGACGACGGGATAGCAGGAGCCCTTCGGGACTTCTACTCCACACTGTATGGAAAAGACCCACACCTAAGCACAAAAGGAGACTCTTACTTGCGGGGGGCCAATACGATGGCACTGAACGCTGCGGGGGCGGAAGCTCGAGATGCGCCTATCCGGATTGATGAGGTGATAGGGGCGATTTCTCGCTTCAAGCTTCTGAAATCGCCGGGGCCCGATGGCTTTTCGGCGGGTTTTTATAAGTCCTTTTGCCCTCTTCTCGCCCCGATCCTGATGTGGCTTTTTAACTCATTCGCAGGACCCGGAACTATCCCCACCGATATGCTGGCCACCGACATAGTGGTCATCCCGAAACCTGGGAAGGATACGACTCAGTGTGGCTCATACCGCCCGCTCTCCCTCCTTAACCTGGACCTGAAGCTGTTTACGGGGGTCCTAGCGGCCAGGCTGGGCCTACGTTTGCCCGGTATCATCGAACCGGACCAGTCCGGCTTCATTCTCAACCGTCACGGCAGCGATAATACTAAACGCATCCTGCACCTTATTGACAAAGCCCATCGCACGGAAATGGATGCTCTCCTGTTGTCGGTCGATGCCGAAAAGGCCTTCGACAGAGTGGACTGGGGCTTCCTGGACAAAACGCTAGCTCATTTTGGTATTGGTGACCGGTTTAGGGTCTGGGTGGCGAGTTGCTATGATAGACCCAAAGCAACAATCAGGGTCAATGGGAGAACCTCGCGACCTTTTGAGATCCAGCGGGGCACACGACAGGGGTGCCCGCTTCCACCCCTTCTCTTCGCCCTTTATGTGGAGCCATTGGCCCAGAGGATTAGAGACAATCCAGATATCTTAGGCATCCCATTCGGAGGCGAGAGGCATTCCGTGAGCTTATACGCCGACAACATCTTGGCGACCTTGGAGAACCCTGAGCAGTCCGTCCCAGCGTTTCTCCGCGAACTAGCCTCCTTTGGTCGGGTCTCCGGCTTTCGGATGAATGTGGGAAAGTCCATGGTCCTGCGCCTAGGCCGACGAGAGGAATTACCCGGGGAGGGACAAGCATCATTGGGAGGGCTACAGATTCGAGATACGGTTCCCTATTTGGGACTGGACATAGCTCCTTCTATTGCACAAACTGTCACACGTAATTATTCCAAACTCCTTTCCCAAATCACGAAGGACCTCCGGCGATGGCAAAAACATCCACTGTCACTGCTTGGCTGCATTGCTGCCATAAAGATGTCCATCTTACCCAAAGTGTTATACGTGTTCCAGACCTTACCGGCCTGGCCCCCACCGAGGACACTCCACAAAATACAAATAACATTGCAACAGTTTGTCTGGGCGGGGGCGCGACCTCGCATGCCCAGGGATCTTTCACACAGACCTCCGGACGAGGGAGGGCTGGGTATACCAAATGTCCTGGAATACTTCAGAGCGACACAACTTAGGTGTTTAGTAGAATGGAGCAGGCCTGAATCTAAAAAACGGTGGCTGTTCCAAGACAGAGCGTTGGCGAAGCTCTCCTTGTGGAAGGTGCCCTTCTTGAAGAGATCAGACAGACCACCGAACCTCAAGGGCTCACCTATTACGAGCTCTGTGCTACGAGTCTGGGATGGGGTGGCTGCCAAGCGGGGACTCACGTCTTTCCCCTCACCATTAACGCCCTTATTTGACAACCCGGAGTTTACACCAGGGATGGAGGAGCGAGCGTTCTCGCAATGGCGTGCCTCCGAATGCAAAGCGGCTGGACATCTCTTCGATCTAGCGGGGATTCTCCCGTTCTCGGAAGTGAAACAATCCTACGCCATATCGGAATCGAATCGATTCCAATATTTCCAACTCCGTCATTGGCTCCTCCAGCCTGCTGTGAAGCCTCTGGTGAGCAAGAAGCTTACAAAATACGAGAAATGGCTAATAACAAAACACTCAGACAAGAAAATGATCTCTGAACTATACACTATGCTGCGACCAAAAGTTCCTTCATTGCCCTCAGCGGGCCATAAACGGTGGGCGCGAGAACTAGGGAGGGATCTGACCGAGAAAGAGTGGCGAGATATCTACTATAGAGCCAATCATACGGCCCGTAACACGGCCAGTAGGGAATCTGCGGTCAAAGTAGCCACATATTGGTATCTGACACCGGCCAGACTCAACAAAGGGAACCCAGACCGTAGTCCAACGTGTTGGCGAGGCTGTGATGAAGAGGGCACCCTGACCCACTTACTTTGGGACTGTAAGGAACTGACGGGGTACTGGGCCGCCATACTAGATGACATTGACCGCCAGTTCGAGACCGAAATCCCGCGCTTCCCTGCATACACAATATTGGGGCTTCCCAACCCAATCACATACCCGTTGAAATCCATTCGGGGAAACAAATGGGTTTGGCATTAGGAGCGGTTGTCCAAAACATCCTCTCCCTATGGGGTACACCGACCCGACCAACACACATGGGTTGGTTACACAAATTATGGTATGTCTTAGGCATGGAACGAATCCAGGCCTCTCTCACGAACTCTGCAGAGTCATTCAGGGCTACCTGGCGCCCTCTAGTGTCCCTACTGGCAATGGAATTGAATGAGGTGACTTGCCCGAAATACCTTAGACTTCTCCGGCTTACGGAAGCACAGGCAACGACGGAGGCTACCTGAGCTGCAGTCCCAAGGCAACCCTTCGACCAGGATCCTAAAGGGGGGCACTCCAAGCACACCGGCTCTGGGGAGGGGGGGGAGGGTGTTTTGGGGTAGTTAGACTTTTGAAATGTTTGAAGGGGCCAGTCCCGTACCCTGCTTCGACAGAGACCGCCCCCTTGATCGCACCATAGGGACATTCCGGTGCTCCTGCATGATTACATTCGCTCAAGCGGACTGGAAGGAGGGGGGATATCTTGAGAATGCGGTACACGAGTGCCCAATCTATTTTCTCATATGCCTAAAAGTCAATAAAACAAAGTTAAACATAAAAATAGAACCAAAAATCAAAAACACAATATGTGGTTGCGTCGTGGTCTGCGCTAAAACTAGTGATGTACACCAATCACTGTGAGTCAGTTGCAAATACACGTTCAAATCCCCAACCGCTGACCACCAATGTTAGAACTGGGGGTCTCTAGTTGGCTGAGGTAGGTACCTTAGTCCAAATGGGGACCCTTGCTTCTAGTCAGGGTAAGGAGGGACACACGCTTAGATAACCCCTGCTCACCCCCTGGAGCTTGGCACGAGCAGCCAGGCTTATCTCCAAGGCAATGTGTAAAGTATTTGCAACCACACTCCCAGTAACACAGTGATAACACCACAAATGGACACCACACTGGCTTCATAAAAATAGCGGTATCTTTATAAAAGGAATACGATGAGACCAAACGATAGTAATCCAACATATGCGTATTCGTAATATTTCGCTTTGCCGGTTATTAGGCCAGCAATCACTTGTAGGTTCTTGCGGTATTAAATGAGCAATTCACGATCTCTAATGCAGTCCTAATGCAATGCTATGCAGTTCGTAATGTAGTAATAAGACAGTCCTTAATGCAAGAATCAGGCAGTTCGTAATGCAAGAATAATGCGGTTCGTAATGCAAGAATAACGCGGTTCGTAATGCAAGAATCAGGCAGTTCGTAATGCAAGAATAATGCGGTCCGTAATGCAAGAATCTGGCAGTTCGTAATGCAAGAATAATGCGGTTTGTAATGCAAGAATCAGGCAGTTCGTAATGCAAGAATAATGCGGTTAGCCAATCTGCGCGGTCAACTTGGGCACCACTAGGCCCCAACAACAGAGTCAACGATCGTAAGCTTAAAGGGGCGGCCACGGTACTGCTGGGCAGGTACAGGCCGCTCGGGGACTCAGCGCGTCTAACGCGGTGCAGCGGGAGAGAGCTCGGAGCACTCCTGTACTCCTCCTGCACGCCTCCCCAGGCCACACACGCTTGCGGCTCGAGACCGGAGTACAAGCCTTACCTGGGGGGGCTCGCTGCCTCGCTCTCTCTCTCCGCTCGTCGGACATCCTGCTGGGCGATTCCGATCACGTTGCAGCTCTGTTGCGAGGCAACGCTGTAGCCGGATGGGTTACGGCGCTGCCTTCTCCTTCATTGACGATCTTGGGCAGATTCTTTTTGACGAACAATGATCACGATCCCTTTCACCTTGTAGCTTCCTTTGCTTCAAGAAATCCTTTAGCACGTTGCGGCTCGGGCCGGCGGCGGCGATCGTTACTCACAGCCTCAGTTACGATGACGGCTCGGGACACAAACAGCAATGCAGCAGCGTGGATGATGTTTCACGCTGCGGGGGCAATACGGTCATGGGGCACCTCGTAAACAGCACCACGGACCACTCAGCAGTCTCAGGTGTGCAAAAAGCACACGCACACAGCGTCGCTGAGACACACTGGGAAACTTTTATGTTCCTGAGTTTCCACAACAGGGGACCAGCTCTCCTCGGGCCCTTGGAGACAAGTTACTTCAGGACACAGCACACAGCAAAGTCCTCTCAAGCAGGGGGACACAGCACACAGCAAAGTCCCTTGTCCTCTCCTCAGTCAGATCAGCAAACTGCAGGCCAGCCCCAGAACACACAGCAAGGGCAGTCCTTCTCGTTAGTCTCTTCAGCTTTTCTTCTTTGGCAGAGGTTCCTCTTGATCACGAAGTAGTTTCAATCCTTTTTCAGTATGGATTTCAGTCTTGAGTTCACGGGTTTCAGCTCTTACATTTATACCCCTAAATGCCTTTGAAGTCTTTGTGTTCAGGGGGCTCTGACCCCGGTCCTAACCAGACCTGGGTGTCTTCCTGCCAGTGCACACCCTCTTCCTTTGATAGTCAGGGTCTGGGGCCCAGACGCTCAGCAGGCGGTGGAGCCATCCTCTGGGGGCAGCAACACAGCCCTCTTCACATGCAAGGGGCTACTCCTCACCCCCCCCCCCACATCAAATGCAGGCCAGCCTGTTTCTGGCTCACCTACTCCTCCCTGGGGTCAGGACACTTCCCAGACCCTGTCACATCCAAACCCAGACATGCAATACACAACCAGGCAGAGGCACACAGGATGGTTTAAGGCAAGAAACCAGCCACTTCTAAAAGCGTGGTTTCTAAACACACAATTCAAAAACCATCTTCACAAAAAGATGTGTTATTAAATTCTGAGTTCAGGCACACTAAACTCCATCTCTCCATCTTATGCCTATGGGAAGATATGCTGCAAACATGGGACTCAGCATTCCCGATTCTGTCCTATGGGCAAGTTGGCCTTGCAGCAGTGAAAAACAAATTTGGCAGTATTTCACTGTCAGGACATGGTACACACCTCAGTACATGTCCTACCTTTCACATACACTGCACCCTGCCCAGGGGGGTACCTTGGGCCTACTATAGGGGTGTCTGATGTGCATAAAAAGGGAAGGTAAGGCCTGGCAAGTGGGTGCACTTGCCAGGACAACAAGGCAGTTAACAAACTGTGCGCAGGCACTGCAGTGGCAGGCCTGAGATCTCTTGTGAGGGCTACATGTGTGGGTGGCACAATTAGTGCTGCAGGCCCACTTGTAGCATTTGCATTACCAGCCCTGGCACACATAGTGCACTTTACTAGGGACTTTACAAGTAAGGCAAACATACCAATTATGGACAACCAATTACCATAACACTTTATACAGGGTGCACTTGCACTTTGACACTGATCAGCAGTGGCAAAGTGCCCAAAGCATCTAAGTCGGCAACATAATGTCAGAAAAGGGTCTAGGAGGAAGGCAAAATGTTTAAGGAACTTTAGCCATAAAGGGCCAAGTCCAACAGGTGGCCTATCAGAAGTCTGGACCTGTCGCTTGTTCCATCGGGATATCGAGACTCTGCTCCACGTAATACGTATTTGCCCTGTGCTGACTGTTCAACGTAGAAGCCTATTAAGGCGAGAATTTCTTGACTGGGGAATCGGATCCTGTAGGTTGGCCCTTGTGGAGTCTTTGGACCCAGTCAATATAAAGTTGAACATTAGACTTGTGAAGTTTTTGGCCATTTAAAAAAATCTTTTAAAAGAAAAGTGATTAATATTGAGTGTCGAGTGAACCTGGGGGAGGCGGAGGGCCTGGAACTTGATTTCAAGCCGCGACAACCGCGTCGCTTTTAGGTTAAATTTACATGAGCAGGTAAGCGGCAAGAACGGGCTTCTACGGTCTCCCATAGTAGTGGTTCCCTATCCCGTCCTGTCATGGTTAACTTGCACAACTTGGCTTTTTGCCTTGCACATTGGCACTTTAATAAAGCCCAGTTTCGTCTATAGGCACCTGATCTTGCTGATATCCATTGTTCATTTAGCACGGTACTTATACCCGCTCCTGCACATAAGCACTTTTACTACCTATAGCGGTATATCTAGGAGCACGATAATTGGCAGCTCGGCTTACTTTTACTTTACTCCATCTAGGATTTTTATCCGTGTTTGATCAGCCATCCCTTGATATCTAATTCCTGTTCTGGGCATTTTTATCTTTTTAGATAGGAAGATCTGAAATAAAATGTAAAGATCTAACATTATGATATTCAATGGTTGAAGTTGATATATGATGAGTTTTTTTTATTCTTTGTTTCGTATGATTGTGCTGTGTTTATGGTTTTAATTGACTAATAAACCTATTTAAAAAAAAAAAATACTCTTTGTTGGTGGCTTCAGAGAGGAAGTCATAAAATCCAAGCTCCTACGTTGACACTGCAAGCAGTAAGTAAAAAGTTGTGAGCGAATCCAAAGTCAATAAATGAAAGTGGGTTAGATACAGAAACTACGAAAAAGACACATGTATTGACTGCATCTGTCTGTGTTCTACAAAATACCACGGTTAGACCCAGTATAACCTTTGTACCTAGATCCCCGTAGGTCAATGATGTTTAGGTCGGGGACGGAGGAAGCATCAAACTACTGTTTGCGAACATCTGTGGTGCACAATGAATCCTGCATCAGCAGCAGAGACTAGCTACCAAAAAACTGACTGTTGTTTTTTTTTTTTTTTTGCAGTTATATGAGGGAACTTGACCAGAATGTATCAGAGCTCTTTACATGGGCATCAGTTGCATTACAGACTGACATTCATTTTTAAAGGCACGGGGAGATTAAATGATCTGCCAGAATCACAGGATGTTTGAGCCTCCCCTAGACTTGAACCTGGTTCCCCAGTGACCAGGTCGGCCGCCCTAGCCCTTAAGCCACACCGTCTGCATGTGCAGGTGAGACAATTGTGACTCTGGTGAGCACAGCTCTCTCAACCAACTTTTCTTATTTTTATCTATTTTTTGTTGCTTCATTGAAGTGTTGAGTGAGCAGATCCTGAAACTGCTTGGCAAGCCAGTACTTGTGACCAGTTGTATGCTCTCAGTATCTGGTCTTTTGTGTCAACAACACCCCCGGGCTAGCGCATTTCCCTGGTGTTTGCAAAGTCAGCAAACACACTCAGAAACATTGCCCCTTTTAACTTGCAAGTTCCCATCACACAGTAGTTGCCAGAGTGCCTTGATATAACATATATAAATTGTCCGATTATGGGAGGAAATTGTGATTCTGTGTTCTCGCTACATTGCCCTCTTCAAGCTTCACAAGCTGTAGCCATTTATGGACCTTGTGTGCTCCCCATATGTACTGCATTGCATTGGCACCATATCCTTTTGTTCTAGGTTTTCTGATTTTGCCATCATTGAAGCATCATAGTGGTTTTAGCCATGGGCACTGTTTTATTTCCTCTACAACTCTAACAGCTTTGAGGTACCTCGGGATTGAAGCGATGCTAAACAAGTCCACCTCTTGATCGTCTCAATTCCAAATTGCCAGTATAGCACAGAATATTGATCAGATCAAGTGAGGGAAGGGAACGGCAGGAAAGGAGACCTAAGGAACAAGACATAAGACCATGAATACGTAATCACACATCTATAGTAAAATTTACCAAGGCATGATTATCAAGAATCTTTTGAAAATATTACACCTGTAACAAAAAAAAGGTGGATTTTATCCTTTAGAAAATCTTGGGAAGGAAGAACATAGCTTCTGCTCAACTGGGATTTAATGACACTGTAGTAACAAGAAATAGTACAGATCCCCAAACATTAGCTCTCACGATAATTGCCAGAGAAGTAAGAAACTTTAAATTCTCCAACATAACCACTGTTGATGCTAATTACCCACCATGTCATACACAAGCCAATACATCACAGGGGGTTTGGAGACTTGCGAGAATTCCTCCTACATTTGCTTTCTCCCAAAACACAAGCTCCCCTGTTAATGGCAATGTAGATAGGAAAAGAAGAACTGTAAGCACTTGTGCAGCAATATTTAGAATGTTCGGTATCTTTATGCCTTTGTATGTATTGCCATCAACATGTAACATCCTTTAGTTTCTTAAATCTTTTATAGTACGTTGGCTATACTTCCTTATAGCCTTCCAAGTGAATAAATCCAAGCCACATAAATACTTTGGCCGAAACAAGGAAAAAACAGAAGAAAGCCGCCATAACTCAACCAGCCTCGGAGGAGTTTCCGACAATTAGCCTCGGAATCAGAACTGCTTCCGGAGCTTGCAGAATAGCAGTTGATGATAAATGCTTTTACCTTAAACAAAATAAACAATGCCCATGTTCCGTAATTCCAAATATATATCAGTGCAACAAACACAGCAACAAAGACTCGCATCTCTAGGACGTGTAATGTCTTCAAGAATTACGAATACAAAGATATCAAGAACAGCCGTTCTTGATTCACGTAACACCCCCTCACGTGTAACCTCACGTGACTCCAACAGAACCTCTACCGCTTACCGCACCAACAAAGTAGGAATGTCCGGGCCAGCGATGCTCCACGCGGAACTCCTCGGAATAATCTGCGCAGTTTCGCAAGTGATTCTATGGCAGGACCGGAGGCTCAGATTATGCTTTCTCTTTCTTTACTAACTCCAAACAGCAGCCAATGAAAGTACAGAAAAGTATAAAAAACATCTCAACACACTACATATCCCATGAGGCTTTGAACCACGCCTCTAATATCAACCAATGAACACAGTCCAACGTCTACAAATTATCAAGGCACCAACTCGACTGCCTCTTTCTTTGCTGCTCCGCAGCCGAGATAAGTGCCTTGTTAATTTATATATTTTTTGATTGTCATTTGACCTTGTATTGTAACTATTGATTAAGTTGTGAAGTTAATGTACTTCAATATTGTGTTAATAAGGGCTTCTGCGCGCATGGCTTGCGCTGCGCTTACCTTGTGAATAGTTTTCGCCTTCCCTGCCGCGCGCAGTGCGTGTAGCGCTGCCCGCGCAGTAGGCTCCGTTGTCGTGCGATAGCGGTTTTGTCCCCCCCCCCTTTTTCAGGCCCCACATTGGCACTCCTCCCCGGAGTTTTTCCTCCCTGGTTGGGAACCGGCCCGCACGTTTTGCGGTTCCGGATGGTGGCCGCTGCGCTGGTGAGTGTTGCTTCGGGGCTGCCCCGCCCCCCGCTGGCGCCGAGGGAGCGAGGCGTACGCGTCTTGCCCGGCCGGGCGGACGCCTACGTCTCGGGAGCCTGCACGCAGATGATTTTGCACGCTCAGGCTCCCGGAGAAAGACGCTGGCATCGACGCCTCAGCCCGGGCTCGAATAACAGGGCGTGGCAGCTGCAGGAGGTTTGCCGGTACCGGGGGACTTCATTTTCATTGCATTTCCTGGCATTTTCCACTGAAGTGAGATCAGTTATAAACTGAGGACAACAATATTATTATTATTATTCAGTGGCAATTTTTTGACATCCTGCTTCTCGGCAGGCAGGGTTAACCCCTTCCTGGTTATAAGAGCAGGTATTTGTTGGTACCCCTGACATCCTCTCTGCGCCAGCTAGCTCCCGACCGACACCCTTTCTTGATGATAGTTGGGGTTGTATAATTTACGCAGTTTCTCTCTGAGAATATAATTTTTGGACTGAATATTTTTCATATTCTTTAAGATGTCGGACTCTGAGGTCCCTGTGGATGAGTTAGCTGCCTATGGTCCGGATGAAGATGAGGACTACTACTATGATGACTCTCTGGAGTCTCTCATTGATAAATCCCTAGATAAAAAGCTGGATAAGGTTTTATCCTCGGCCTTACTTCCCATTTCTCAGCGTCTGGATAAGATTTTAGGCCCCCCCCCCCTTCTGGGACTCATGCCCCGTCTCCTCTCCCTCCTATTGAACCCCCAGGTCTTCCTTGGCCACACGTCCAGATATGTTCCAAACTCAAAAGAGTACGGCCGGACAATGCTGAACCTGACCCTGCCCAACCCACCCCGGATCAAGGCCCCTCAGTGCCCATATCCCTCACTGACACAGACACGGACACGGGCACAGATTCCTCCCAAGAATCACGACCACGCAAGAGGGCAAAGAAACGCAAACATTCTTCTTCCCCCGTCCCTCCTTCCCCCTTCACCTTTGATCCTTCGGCCATTGTCCATCCACGTTCGTCAGATTGGGTCCCGGCCCCTGCTGTCGCAGAATACATGCAGACCAATCTCCGAAAAAGTTTTGATAAGGAGGTTCGGGCCCGCCTCCGCTCTGAATGCCCTCGGCCTGATCTTGAAAACAAAATAGCTCTCACCCCAGAAATTGACAATTCCATGCAGACATTCCTTAAGAAATATAAAAAGGACCCAAAAAAGGGTACTGACAGAGCCCTCCGGGCATGCCAGGACAAGTTGCTAGACCTCTCGGGTCCTCTGGCCAAAATTCTGGAACTGGCTTTACAAGCGAAAGAGACTGGCGCAGTGATCCACCCGGAGGTTCTTGCAGGGTGGACTCAACGCGCTATCTGTATGTTGGGTAATGCTAATTGTGCTTTGTCCTCTGAAAGGCGCAAGTCTGTCCTCTTACGTATTGACCCGCAACTGGCGGAACTTGCACCTGCTGAACCAGGCCCCTTGGCAGAAGGTCAACTTTTGGGGATCGTTTTGTAAAAGACATAGCCAAATTCGTGAACACTTTTACGTCACTAGAGAAATCCCAGTCTTCTCTAAAGAGGGCTCTCCAACCCCTCTCTGGCAGGGCCGGTCGTGGCAGAGGACGCTCGACCGGCCGTTTCACCTCACAAGGTCCTCGCCGAGGATATGCTCCCAGGTTCAGGGGCTACACGCAGGAACCGGAACAGGCCGGCTTCTATCCTGCCAGATCCCATGGCTTTAGAGGCAGATACAACAGGGGAGTCAACAGAGGTTTTCGAAACAACGACTCTCAAGCCTCAGGTAGATCCAGCCCTTCTCTCCTCGATTCCTCTGAGGGGCAGGTTGGCTTACTTTATTCACAATTGGCTCATGATCACCTCGGATGCATGGGTGTTGAACACGGTTCTGGGATATCAGATAGAATTGACTGGAATGCCCAGGCAGGTTGCACCTCCCCTACCTCTCCATTTTTCACAACAAGAGCAAGTTTTTATCGAACTAGAGCTACAAGATCTTTTGACCAAACACGCCATTGCTGCAGGTCCCCTCCTTCCAGACGGTTTTTGCAGCAACGTGTTCTTGGTGGAGAAGAAAGGAGGAGGGCAACGGTTGGTAATAAACCTAAAGGAATTCAATCCTTACGTTGTTTACAGACACTTCAAAATGGAAGGGATACATTTACTCAGGGATCTACTACTGGCAAACGACTGGATGGTCCGGCTGGACCTGAAAGACGCTTACCTTTCGGTACCCATTTGCCCTTCCCATCAGAAATTTCTCCAATTTCAATGGAAGGCCCAATGGTTCCGATACATGTCCCTCCCCTTCAGGCTGTCCTCCGCCCCTTGGGTCTTCACAAAGCTCTTAAAACCAGTGACCACACAGCTAAGAGAAAGGGGAGTTCGCATGATCATCTATCTAGACGACATGCTTCTCATGGCCCAGGATCCTTCAGTGCTTCTCATACAACTTCAGTGGGCAATGTCGCTTTTGCAAAGTTTGGGTTTCATAATAAATCTGAAGAAGTCGATGATTTCTCCTGCCCAAAAAGTGGATTTCTTGGGTTTTTCAAATCGACTCGGTGGCAACGCAGTTACTTCTGCCCCCGGCCAAGATGAAAACTATCAAGAGAGAGATCCGTGCTACTCTAGCCAAGCAAAGGATTTCCCTGAGGTCACTGGCGAGGATAGTAGGTCTTTTGGCGGCTTCAATTCAGGCCATTTTTCCGGGCCCTCTGCATTACAGAGCGTTGCAGCGCCTAAAGAGGTACTATCTACAGAAAAAGTTTTCTTACGATCACATGATCGCTCTCTCTGTAGACGCTCAAGGAGAGCTTCAATGGTGGCTAGAGCACATGGAAGCTTGGAATGGCAGAGCCATTTTCGGGGCGTCACCAGACATTATCATAGAGTCCGACGCCAGTCAGTGGGGCTGGGGAGCCAGGTGTGGAGAGTATGCCACCGGCGGACGATGGTCTGCAGAAGAGTTACAACTGCATATAAATTGTCTAGAATTACTTGCAGGCTCATTTGCGATTCGGTCGATCTCACCTCAG
The DNA here is from genome assembly GCA_963921515.1 of Calotriton arnoldi. Classification (NCBI taxonomy): domain Eukaryota; kingdom Metazoa; phylum Chordata; class Amphibia; order Caudata; family Salamandridae; genus Calotriton; species Calotriton arnoldi. The sequence continues at coordinate 76,939 of CAWUFW010000084.1, read as the reverse complement.
AAGAGCAATTGTTGTATCCTTCTTCGGATGGACAATGTTTCGGCTGTCCGATACATAAACCATCTGGGGGGGACAAAGTCACGAATGCTAGCCATCATTGCCAGAGAGTTTTGGCATTTCTGCCTGTCAAAAAGATCAGTGTGGTTGCGGAGTACCTTCCGGGCAAGAACAATCTGGTGGCAGATTGGAACTCCAGGTTCCTCACCGACTTCAGCGATTGGAAACTTCATCGTTCAGTATTTTTACAGATCATGACTATGCGAGGCCCGTGTCAGATGGACCTTTTTGCCTCTCGCCTAAACTCTCAACTCCCATTGTTCTACAGTTGGAGACCGGACCCACTGGCGAAGGGCACGGACGCTTTTCTTCACCAGTGGGGTCCGCTGAGGGATTACGCATTTCCCCCGTTTGCGTTAATTCCCAGGGTTGCAGCTCAGGTGAGGAGGCAAGGTACGTCGGTAGTCTTGGTGACCCCACTGTGGAGAACGCAGTCGTGGTTTCCAACACTGTTGGAGCTGTCAGTGGCGCTTCCAATAGTATTGCCATCTTTCCCGTTGCTTCTGCAGGACCCAGTGGGCTCCCCACACCCACTGGTTCTGCAGAACCAACTTCCTCTCATGGTTTGGACGATATCGGGAGACACAATCGCATTGAGGGACTTTCATCGGCGGCTGCCGATTTTATACAACAAGCTTGGGCTCCATCCACCCGTAAGCGATATTCTGCATCATGGAAACGATGGGTGGGTTGGTGCCTTCAACGGCAGGTGGATCCCGTGGGATCAGAATTGAAACATGTGCTTAATTTCCTGTCTGAATGTGCAAGTCAAGGTTTATCTTACAGGACAGTAAATAATTTCAGATCTGCCTTGTCTGCTGGACATACTCACATAGATGGTAAGCCGGTGGGTGTTCATCCTCTAGTGTGTAAGTTATTAAAAGGTATTTGAGTATGTCGACCTCCCAAACCTAGGTATTCTGTGTTGTGGGACGTCTCCAAGGTGTTGCACCTTTTAGAAGCTTGGCCAGATAACAAAGATCTCTCCTTGAAGCAGTTATCAGCAAAACTGACAATGTTATTATGTCTCATTTCATGCCGAAGAGTTTCTGATGTGCATGCTTTAGATTTATCCGATAGGATTTTTTCTCCTCAGGGTGTTTCGTTTGTTATTTCCAGAAGAACCAAAACAATGTCACTTTCTGTGGATTACCCTGCGTTTCCACTTAATGAGAAATTATGTGTTATGAGATGTTTGAAGGTTTATGAAGAGCGTACTTTGCATCACAGGGCTGACCTGTTAGGACCTTTGTTATTAGCGATTCAAAAGCCTTTTAAGCCCGTGTCAGCGGCCACCTTGGCTAGATGGGTGCGATGGGTTATGTCAGAAGCTGGGATTGACATATCTGTGTTTGGGGCTCATTCTGCGAGGGGTGCTATGGCATCTAAGGCATATATAATGGGGTCTCGTCTGGAAGATATTCTTAGAGCTGCTGATTGGTCTTCTGATTCTGTGTTTAAAATGTTTTATTATAAACATATACCTCATGTGTCTTCAGTGGTTGTTGGTCAGCTTTGAACCAGCATAATCTGAGCCTCCGGTCCTGCCATAGAATACAAAATTTTCCACCATTCGCGACAAGAATTTTTGATTCTATTAAGGACACGGAGGCGAGGATTATCCCACCCGGTGGGACAGGTAAGGTTACAACTGATAAGTTGATATGGTGACTTACCTGTATTTTCCCTCCCTAAGTTCTAGGGTTGAATATTTGGTATTTTACTATTGTTTCTGATTACAGGAACGGATTCGAAACAGATTTAAATCTGCGTCTGCCTGGTGTCGATGGATCGACGATGCTGATGTAAGTTTCCCGTTGGAAACGAAGATTCGAGTTCTCCGTGGAGAAACAGGATGGTTTTTGCATCTCTATATATATTGAACTTTAGACCTTCTTCTGCTGCGTTTGGCAAAGAAAGAGGCAGTCGAGTTGGTGCCTTGATAATTTGTAGACGTTGGACTGTGTTCATTGGCTGATATTAGAGGCGTGGTTCAAAGCCTCATGGGATATGTAGTGTGTTGAAATGTTTTTTATACTTTTCTGTACTTTCATTGGCTGCTGTTTGGAGTTAGTAAAGAAAGAGAAAGCATAATCCTCGCCTCCGTGTCCTTAATAGAATCAAAAATTCTTGTCGCGAATGCTGGAAAATGTTGTATTCCTAAGGATATTTTCTGGCTGAAGGCTGCAGCCAATGAGGGCGCGCTATCCCTGGAGTCTTTGCGAGGACTCCTGGGAAACGTAGTCTTTTCCTCCGCTCCTAATGTGTTATACCCAGTAGTTCCCCAGATCTAGTGAGAGGGATGCAAAAAGATTCAACTTAAGGAACTCATACAGCTGCATGAGGGGAGATGCAATGGCAGCGTTTAAGGCATTAACTCGGCGGGCTGTAACAACAACGCTCATCATCACGTTATTTATTCATTCATTATTTAGTTATTTATTGAGCAAGAAATTAGTATTTTGACAAGAAATATGATACATAGCAACAGAAGCACAGTGCATAAGGATATAAAGCATTCGGGTGATGGACAAAAGTTTTTAGGTAAGAGCCCAAAAAAACCTCACAACTGCTCCTTCTCAGGTTTAACCCCAAGAATATGGAACGCATAGCCGCCAGAAAATAGGACAAATCCTTCCTCTACCTTCTTCAAAAAAGAAGTAAAAAAAAATTTGATGAATAGATTCCTTCACTAAATATCTCTAGTCACTTCAGCTGGATCATTTTCATGTGCACTCCTCATAATCTTGGATCCACCTAGCTGTTCTGGTATATTGTTATTTATGTTTATATTTGCATTGCTCCCTGCATTTTCCCTCTTGTATTGCATTTTCTTGTATGTATGACCTAACTGCTATATGTACAGCACTCTGATAGGTCATGTTCGCGCTTTATAAAACTCTGCAAATAAATAAATAAACCATGGTGAGTAGAGAATTTCGACAATAAATAGACTACACGCAGTCATACCATTAAAACACTACACAGATTAGTAAATATATATCAACATATTTACATAAGGGGTTGTTAGATAGTCCTTGAAAGGTATACGCGCATGAACAAGAATTAGTTTTGCCACATTTCAAGCCTAGTAGGTGGAACTTTAAATGAGATTCTAGGGCAAGAAGTTTGATGTTTACAAGAAATAACTGGTCATATGGTGCGCAGGAGGGGTTAGCCTTCGTAAGTATAGAAATATGTTCCACTGGGGACATCAAAAAGAAGAGTTATAGTTTGTTGCCATTAGTGAGGCTAGAACGTGGAGAGTCTGATGATGAAGATAAGGCTGATGAGAGGGAGCCTGGGTGGCCTCAATATTTTTGAATTTGGTGAAGAAGCAAGCTGTAAAGTCTGAGATATATAGAGTGGACCATATGAGTGAGACAAAAAGTGTGAAGAGAAGATTGTTGATGGTATGAGTAAGAAACTGGTAGCGGGAGCACAGAGAGATTATCACATTCTGAAAATAGTTTGACTTCATGATAAGATTTGATCTAGAAGAAAGGCTCAAGTTCACCAATTTCAAAATATTGAATCACTGGTCCTGGGCTCTCCTGAAATTGCACAGAGCTAGCCTAATGCACCGCGCTCCCTGTTGAAGACGGAGATGCAGTAGAGATGCATGTACTGTGTGTGCAGATGTTGTATGTGTAATAGTAGAGATAATCTTCTCTTTTACTGGCATAAAGTAAACCACTAGGAATGCGGTCAGACCTACTAATACTACTAGTAAGAATGTAATTCCCATAATGATCTTGCACATAGCTCTATTTAGGATACACGTTTTTCTGTAGTCAGAACGTTGAATAATAAAATATATCAGTAGACTGTAGCAGCAATAGTTCAAACAGTTTTTGCTTCTTGCTTTTAGTTGAGTATCTTCTTTTTCAATGTCTTTTTGTATGTTAGTTTGTTTAAGTTTTACTTTACAGAAATCTTTCCCTAGCCCTACTCTGTCTTCTTCTCACAGTGTTATTCCTACTCTTCTACAGCAACCTTGGGCCTAGGGAAATTTTCTTCAATTTTTTAAAATGTCAGTTGTCTTTCTCAGTCTTTGCTTCTTGCAATAATTTATTCACATTTTCCTTACAATGCTGTTTTGGGGGTTTGAAAAGTTCTGATCTCAGATCAATCAATTCTGTTATTGGTGTGTTTTGCGCTTGGTTCATGTAATAAGTCCAGTCAGGTGCAGAATACCTCCGAGAAGGTGCTCTTTTGATCTTCTTAGTGTCTGTTGATCTTATTCTTCTGCATCACGTATACTGCTCGACTCTGTTCCATCAGTGACTGTTGGCAGTATACATTCAACTGACACTTGATTTCAGTTTCTTTCGACTATTACTCAGTGGCCATTTAGCATCATAAGGAACTCTTCTTGATCCAGTACTTGTTCCTTCAACCAGATCCTCTGTTGATTCTGGAATTGCCTCACTTATAGTCTCTGGTTGAATTCTTGTCTCTTCTTCTTCTTCTCCTTCAGAGACTTCTTCACCACTCTGTGAAATCCCAGGGAACTGGACTGGTACAAGTGCCTGTAATTCTTCATCCCATTCTTCTCTGTACTGCTGTGCTTCACTCTTTGTTATTTTTCAACTTGAGGAGATCCAGTCACTTGTGTTCTCGATCCTGGTTCATAGAACACTATTTCTTCATGTGAATCTCTCTCTTTGAGTATGCGATGCATACACACAATGTGATACTCCAGCACACTTAATGGCAATACTAATAATGATGATCACCTGGAAGGGGCCTTTCCATCTTGGTTCAAACAGGTCTTCCGGACGTGCTTTTTAATAAGCACCCAATCCCCGGGCTGAGGTCGTGGCACTGTATCTGATGCGGATTTAGAGTAACAGCTTCAACCTGGTGAGAAACAGAATGCACCACATCAGCCAATCCTTTGCAGTAATCGAGTATCATATCATCTGTAATGTTCAACAGTGCATTTGCAGGTACAGCAGGTAATCTCATTGCACACCCCATAAGGATTTCATGAGGTGATAATCCAGTATTCCTGTCAAGGATACTTCAGAGACTTAACACCAAAGGCAAAGCATCTGACCATTTCAATGACGTAAAGGCACATACTTTTGCGCATCAAGACTTTATGGTGCCATTTATCAGCTCCATTATTCCAGATGCTCCAGGTCGATAACTACAGTGTAGTCTTTGTTCAATCTGCAGTGCTGCACAAAGCATTCTTAAGACCTCATTGTTAAAATGAGTCCTGCAATCTGACTCCAGAGAAACAGGTAGTCCGAATTTTGGCACGAATGCATGCAGCAACAGCATAGCTACGGTGAGACTATCATTCCTCCGAGTTGGGTAGGCTTCCATCCATTTGGAGAAAATTGTCAGGAACCATAGTATTAATCAAGGTCTTGCCTCTCAAGTAGTGGGTGCATTTCAAAAGGAACAGGGAAAGAAGGCTCACCAACTTCCTAATGGAAGAGAAGCATGTTCATGGAGTTCACTGTGGCAAAGGTGGTCTCATAAGATGGCGGTCGCGGTCAAGGAAAGAAGTTACTGTTCTAGCGGTCTATGCAGCTGCAGGATCTCAAGGACCGCAGAGAAGTTTGAAGCATGTGCGCAGCCTCATTTGCGGTGCAATTCACTGAGAAGTTTCCCTGAGGTAGCAGTTTATTCCAACACGTGCACGGTATATCTAGAGTAGTGTTTGTCACGCCTGCCAGCCCTGCCAATCCCGCTACGATCAGCGTGCGGGATTTGATAGAGGAGGAGGAGTATAAAGCTCCTCTTCTTCCGTACAAGAGCACTTCGCATTCTAGTGTTTCGGGAGATCGTTGGACCTTTATTTCCGGGTTACTCACCTGCACATTTCCGGTCCCTCGTGATCGGTGTCTTCTCCTCCATTCCTTGCGGTTTTCTCCTTTACAGCCTCCTGGTCTAGCTTCCTGAATCTGACGCAGCTCCTCCTCAGATCCCCGTTCCGGTCCACGTCGCAATCCTCGTTCAGATCCACGCTCCGGTCTTCGCTCCCGCTTCCAGAAACCTATAAAGAAAAAAATCAAACAAACAACCAGTGATTCTGCATTTTTGGTACAGGTGCTTCCATCACCTGTTAACTGTTATTTTTAAAAAAACGCATATAGAATGAATACTTATCTGAATATTGGTCTTTCGTCCCTGGAGATCTGTCTTTCCTTATTTAGTTCATATTGAAGTTCCTGTAAACATAAACATAGAATGCTTAGTCACTCTTCCTGATGTCGAGGATAAACAGGGTATTCCTATTTCAAATAGCAAGTTGCTAAAATGTTGTTTTGTTTACCTGATTACAGACGGTCTCTCCCAGCCTAACTTAGGTGGGTACTATTTTGTGAATTGTATTAATTTTATTATGATCTATTCTGGGCATTGTTTCATTGGTATTTCTCTCCTTTTTTTTATAGCCAGAACATATTGATTTTTCCCAGAAACTTTAGTTGCTACATAAAGGAAGAGGGGAATCACTCAGGTAGTAAGAGAGATACAAAACACTGTTAAAACATTACAGTCTTTTTACTTTATCATATACTCATATACACTGTTTTGTTTTGTCACATTTAGAACACTTTCCTGATTGACTGGCCTTACGATTTACGAAGAGACATCGTGCGACGATTGTTTTCTTTTCATTTATTTTTCCCCTCTTCCCCTGATTTCCATTGCTGCTTTGACACTGTTGGGCGCAATTGGTGAATAGGGGAAGTTAGGTGCTTTCGTCTTGCATGTCGTTCCTACGGAGACATAGGTAAGAGCTTGGCAGTGTTTTAGGGATAGATTCATTGCGCATGTTCGTCGAGCAGAGTTAGGAGGCGATTGACGGGCATCGGAGCAGTTGCAAGGGGGCACAGTTCCCAATACGTTCACCCAAGCGGCGGTGATCAGCTTTGTTAAAAAAGGGAAATCTGTGGAAGAGGTTAATTCCTATCGGCCTATAAGCTTACTGAATAATAATTATAAGATATTCTCGAAAATTCTAACCAACCGGCTTTCACAAGTGGTTTCCTCGATTATACATTGGGATCAAAACGGTTTCCTTCAAGGTAGGCTCTTGGCATCTAACACTCACTATCTAATCCAAGCTATCAACTATTTTTTTTACTAATAAAATTAAAGCAGCAATAATAATGCTGGATGCTGAAAAGGCTTTAAATAAAGTCCAGTGGAATGTCCTCTTCGCAGTCCTGAAACAATTTGCGGTGCCATCTAAATTAAACAAGGTAGTGAAAAATGTATATTTTAATGTCAAGGCATCTATAATCATTAATGGGAATGCGGCTGGCTCAATCTTAATCAGCCAGGGGACTCGCCAAGGCTGTCCCATATCTCCCGTGTTTTCCTTATTTATTGAGCCTTTGGCATGAGCTATCAGGCACAATTGTACCATTCTAGCCCCTGTCTTAGGATCCACTAAACTTAAATTATTTGCGGATGACATGGCCTTATACCTAGCAGCAGATAAAGACAATATATCGAGAGCCTTCTCTAAAATAAGAGAATACACGGCAATAGGGGGAGGAGTACAAAATAAACTACTCTAAATCAGAGACGCTACTTTTTAATTGTTCACCAGATATATTTCTCCTACTATGCGGGCACATTATTCAACAACTAATGCCATAAGGTATTTGGGGATATTTGTGACCACGAGACTAGAAGATCTATTTGCGCTAAATTTCATCCCACGGTAAATAAATTGCGTAATCTTTTTAAACAATGGCAAAATCTTCCCATAACGATTATGGGCCAAGTGGCACTTATTAAGATGAGTATCCTACCACTGTTTTTATTCTTATTTTCCAACAAAATGAAAAATGTTCCTCAATCTTTCTTTGATGCTATCAATTTGAAAATGAGACAGTTTATATGGCAAGGGAAAAAGACGAGTTTGAGATTACAAGCTTTGCAGTTTGATGTGGGAGAAGGAGGAGTTGCCTTTCCCAATTTTCATCTGTACTATCAAGCGTCGCTTATTAATTGGCTGAACTATAATAATTCGGGGTATATGCAGGCAGCGAATTTCTTTTTAAACATAATGCTAAAGGAAGCTGAGATCGGCCTCTCCCCATTTTTACAAACCCACAAATTACCGAAAAAGTCACAATATAAGATTCCTCGGGCCATAATGATTAATTTCCAAAGAATCTGGGAAGCTCACGGAATTCCTGGCTTCATCCACAGTTAAGTCTGTCAGAATGTGTACCTCTAGGGCTACAATGGTCTCACCAGATTTGTTGTCAGTGGGCTAATCTAGAGTTTCATAAAATCAAGACTTTCATGGAAATTAGAGCTTTTTATCATGACAGGAAATAGTAGACCGAAATAGCACCACAAATATGATTCTTGTCTTTAGCTATGCACAGATCAAGCAGTTTTGTTCAGAAATAACAGGCTCAGAAGATAGTAATGGAATGCGCCTGGGGAGAGCCCATTTGGTACTAAGAACTAAAGGGCTGGGGACCTGGTATAGACTACTTAAGTTTGCAGACAATAAGCAGATGATCCTAGATCAACTAGAGAGAACTCGAACATCCATGGGCTGTCATTTTAACATTCAACAGTGGCAGGGTTATAATAAAATGAGCTGAAAGAGCAGCTAATTTAAGGAGGAAGGCACTATTTATCAAATGGATGATCTATTACACTCCTGCCAGACTACACAAAATATACCCTGCTGTGGATGCTAAGTGCTTTAGATGTAGACATGCAATTGGGTATTGGCCACACATTTGGTTTACATGTAGCCATCTAATGAATTTTTGGCAAAATGTGTTTTTAGAAATCGGTAAAAAATATTAATCAATTTTCCTCCAGATGCTTCAGCTGCTCTCTTTGGTAGAGCAGAAGCAGCAGAAGAGTTAACCACAGGCCAGCACCAATTTATTTTTATTGCCACTTTAGTAGCAAGATTGTTAATCCTAGCCAATTGGAAATCAGAGACTATCCAGACAATCTCTCAATGGCTTATTTAAATGCAAAGAGTTTTTTTGCGGGAAACCATATATGCAAAAAGGGTTGGCGCTGTAGTCAAATTAAATGGAATATGGAAGAATTGGAACTAAAAACTGCGAGACTACTGGAGTGGCTTTTGGTAAATGGTAACTTCTGAATTGTTTATGGTTAAGTGAAGCACTTTACTGCCAAAGAAGAATCATGCATGCACTTTATATGTTTAAATGCCCTTTTTATTGTATTATGGAATCTTATTGACTGATGAATTCATTTTGTTTTTATACTAGGAGTTTGGGGGGGAACAATATGAGAAAAGCTAGTCTTTTATCTGAACAGTGAATTAAATGAATATAGAAATTGTAATTGGCAAGGAATTTTAGAAAAGATTTGTACTAGAGATTATGCATAATGTAATATTTTTTGTTCTTTCTCTGCTACATTGTAAATAAAATAAAAAATAAAAAGTCAACAAGTCGCCTTCATGAGCAGATTCAAGCGGCAAGAAAACTACCACTGCAGAGAAAAAGACACTTACCTGAATTCTTAAGGTTGTTCGTGACAGTTCAGATTCGCCTTCCAAAGCGGTCACGCAAGTATTCCTAGAAGATAGAAAAAAGAGATTGAGGCAAAAAATGTGATGTTTCAGAGAGTTTTATGAATGTGAACTCATTAAAGAAACGGCAGTAAAGTTTAGTAAAAGTTATAGAATAAGATTATAGAAAAAGAAATAGTTTAGCAAAAGACAAAAGAGTGGATTCTACATACAAATATAAGACAAAAGAAAATACAATACTTATAATCCAGAAAGAATAGAAGAGAAGCAAAGGTCTCGATCTTGAGGGGTATGAAGATGTTATTTTGAGAAAAAAGAAATACATTTTAGAAATAATCACTAGAGATAGTGGACGGTAGAAGTGTATTGATTGTTTGCTTGTTTTACAGCTTTACATCAACGAAAATGCATTGCCACAAGAAGACAGGCAAAGTGATAGCAGAGTCCCACAGAAAAAGACAAGGCAGTCTCTTCTTTGTTTTTCCCATCCCACTTACCCCCTGGAGACCTTCCAATCTCTCTAGGTAATTACTGGAGATTGGAGGGGGCTCGAGAGGTGCATTGGGTTCAAACACCATTCTGCTCCTGTGAAAACTGGGAACTAGAAGGTTTCGTTTCTGAGAAAAATGCACACTATAACCAGGATATATCTCAACCCATCAAAAATAGGCATCTCAATAAAATCCATCTGCATTCTGTTGAAAGGAACTCCTGATCTTCCTACATGGCTTAGTGTAGCTGGTGTTCTTTTTCCAACATTCAGTTTTTGTCTTGTTACACATTGATGACACAATTCGTCTCCAAGCAACCTGAATATGGGGTTAAAGCAATTTTGTCTGCATAATCTCACCATTGCAGCTCTTCCTTGATGTGTTGGGCCATGGAAGTGTTGCATCATGGGAAACAAACTATCTGGCAGTACTGGTCTTCCATCTGCTGTAAAATCGAAATTGTATTTTCATTCTTTCCACTTTCCTTGCTCCAATCCAACTCTGCTGTTCCTCTGAAACACCTTCTTGTACTATTTTAAGTTATTCCCATGTATCCTCTATTGACAACAACATGGAGACAGCAGTGTCCTCTTCTGATTCATTAGTTTAAGCTACATTAAATGTGCTGTTCACAAGTGTACAATACCGTTCAACTTCATCTGCAAATCTGTTTCCAATCATGACATATCCATTGCCACTTCTGTGAGCTGCACATTTAACAACTGACTTCATTTGGCAATTGTATTGCCTCCAACTCTTTTTGAACATGTTTCCCGTTTCTAACTGGTGTTCCAGATGAGGTATGAAACCTTTTTCTGACCATAACTGTCCAAAGTCATGGACCACACAAAAGCCATATTGACTATCTGTAAATATAGTTACTGTCCTTTGAGCTGTCAGGCTACAGGCTCCTGTAAGTGAAATTAATGCTGCAACCTGTGCCGGGGTAATGCCCCAAAGCCATGAAGCTTCTATAACCTCTTGAATTGTGCAGACAGCATAAGCTGCTCTCAGGGTTCCTTCATTATTTTTTTAAATTATGAACAACCACAAATATTACATAATCAGGCTTGATCAAGGGTTCATCTTTTATGTCTGGCCTTGGCTTGGTGCATAAATCCACGACATCTAGACAATCGTGTGCAACTTCATCATCATTACAATTCTCATTTCTGGGAAGTAGTGTGGAAGGATTTAAAATCTGGCAACACTTCAATGTAACGTTATCTTGCTGTTTATATTTAGTGAGCCGCCTATTGGTCATGTACTGTTTTTTGGTTCAGGTGAGAAAAACTCCACAGAGTGAGGGACCATGACAGTTAAAGGGTGTCTCAAGACTATGTACTCACTTCTCTCTATACTTAATCCAACTGCTGTCACAGATTTCAGGCAGCCGGGCTGCTCTGTGGCTACAAGATCGAGTGCAATGGAAAAATAAGCCACAGATCTTCGTGCATCGCCATGCATCTGAGTAAGCACTGAGAGAGCGCAGCCCTCCCCCTCCCTGCAAAACAAAGTAAACATCTTGCTGTAAACAGGCATTCCTAATGTTGGGGCATGACAAAGACTTTCCCTCTGCTCCAGGAATGTGTTTAAGCATTCATTATCCCATTGAAGCGGATCAAGCACATCTTTGTCTATCAGCCTCATTAAAGGAAAAGTTTGGGACCCACTGTCTACAGTTGCCATCCATTCCCAGGAACATCCCGACTTATTTCTGTGCTTTGGGTGGACCCATTCTGAGGATGGTCTCCACTTTCCCTTGTGACAACTTTCTCAACAAAATGTCCCAGCTATTGAACTTGTTTTTGGCAGAAACTTTAAGTCCATTCTCGGCTAAATGATTAAGCAAACAAAGCAATTGTATCCTGTTTACAATCCTCTTATGTTTCTGATGCCACAAGTGGGTAATAAATATATTTCAGGATAAATGAATTTTAAGGCATTTGCAATGACTCCATATTCTTTTTCAAGATCTGGTTGAAAATAGAAGGACTCTCTGTATAAACTTATGGGCCATGACAGTGCAAAAATGATCTCTTGAAACACAAAAGAGAAAAGAAACTGATGGTCCTCATGCAGTGGTACGGAAAATAAAGCTTGGCAGAGGTCTACAACAGTAAACTATTCTGCAGTTTGGAAAGGTAGGGTGGCTGGATTCTGTACCACGGGACAACATGGGACAACAATGCTGTTAATCATTTGGAGTTCTTGAACAATGTGATATTTACCATTAGGCTTTTGCAAACCCATAATCGGAGAGTTGCAAGGGCTCCCAACTATTTCTTTAAGAATCTTTTAACTCAGCATATCTTCAGTTAATGGCATTATTCCTTCAATTGTTTCTGGAGTCAAATTATATGGTGTTGTTCTTTGGTACAAAGCATTAGACTTTGCTGTGATTCGGACTGGTTCTACAACTTTTATTAATCCGATATCTTTTCCTGTAAAATCCCATACTTCTGGGTTAACAGTTCTTTGTAAGTCTTGGGGTAAATCATCTCCTGTCCTTACAGTATACAATCCTATAGCTGATTCGTGTTGAGCTAATTTGAAGGCAATGTTCTCATCATGGGCTTTAAATCCAACACCTTCTGGTGTGAAATAGCACAAAACTTGCACAAAATATCTCTCCCTAACACATTTACGGGACTGGGATTGCAAACAACAAATTGAGGATTTTCTTTAAATAAGCAAATCTTAATGGGAACTTTTTCCAAAATGGCATTTGTCATGTGTTTATTAGCAACTCCCACAACTTAGATCTTTTTTCTCCTAGAGGGGTAAATGATACTGGGTGGCCATTTACTTCTCGTTCTACAAATGGTCCACTATGGTCTACCTCTAAGACTGCGCTGAGTGCACAATCTTCCTCTCCCCTCAGGCACCATCATTGGGAACTATCAGAGCCAAAGTTGTCACTGTCTAGCATGGGATACTGTTGAAATAGATTTGGATTCTGGTTCTGAAATTAGTTTCGATTTGATCTGGGCATTTGTTTCATGTTGAACCTATGAGTTCCCATGTTCTGTTGAACCATTGGGATTTGTGGAACCTGCATCACTGGAAACTGTGTCTGCATTGGCACTTGCATTTGCTTAACAGGAACATTCTGCATTTGCTAAGAAAAAACCCTGGCAACCTCAAAATTTCAATTTCAGTTTATACATACATGTAATTATGCATAAAATGTATGGCCTAGAGAGTGTAACACATAATTCTCAAATGTCTTTTTATTTTCAATCAGTAGAAACTCAACATAATGAAATTCCCTCACAATCGACAGGCAATATCCTGAACATCACTGTTGCAAGTCACAAAGGTACAAAAATCCATCTGCTAAAACATCATTCACCTCCACTTGCATACTGTCATTCATAACTCTTACACATCAATGTCTGAATCATAAAACCATCTTTGTACATCCCTATTTATATCCTAATTGGTCTTGTATATTTTAAAATATTCCATAATTTCTTTTCATGTTGACACAATCTTCAATATATCAATCACAATTTGAAAAACAGTTATAACAATCTGCTATTCATTCTTTTTAATTTTTTACACTAGCTGTGGCTTATGCTAGCTAACTCTGTATAGTTTATACAATAACCAATCCTTGTATTTTGTTTTTCAATGGTGCTGTGGCTTGTATGTGATATCTCCTCAACGTGTATTTCTGCATGAAACGCTTTCTTCAGGAATGCCATATCATCATCATCATCATCAAGACTGCTATACTTTTAAACTGACCTGCAAGCATAAGCAAAAACCTTACTGAGCCTACATTGCATAATCTGCCAAGATTAATTCTTAAGTCAGTTCATACAAAAACAGGTCCAGCACTTGCTGCATGCTCCCACTCCATAGGGATGTACATGAGTGCCATATACTGCACCATCACCAGTAAGAACAAGTGCTCAAAAGACAAACGCTTAGCACAACCCCCCTCACCTTGTGTGATTTTAAATATGCTACTCTGTCAAAACCATCATCCATGGAAATCCATTCTATACCCAAATGGTTAACATATTAAATACAGTTGTGCCTGCGACCGTCTGTGCCATCTAGGCATACTCCTAAGTGTGGTATCTATAGTTAGTGTGCCCTCATGTTATTTCTTCATCGCACCTCTTATAGCCTGTGCATACACATACCATTTGGTCTACATAAAGAGGCCAAAGCTTTGATAATAAACAGGAAAAGGAACCTCAGGTAGGGTCCTGGACTTCCTGGATTGCTACAAAAATGGAAAACGGGGTGTGGTTAGCCCCATTCGGTAACTTGGTCCTAAGTTATGACGGCACTCTGGAACAAGCATTTGCAATGCAATAGGTCTCGCATTTGCGAGAGTTTGAGCTGTTGACATTGTAAATGATAATGCCTTTTATTTACGTGTTGGTTTTTAAAACATAAATAAAAGGCATTGCCATTTACAATGCCAATAGCTTAAACTCTCGCAAATGCAAGACCTATTGCATTGCAAATGCTTGTTTTAATGTAGCGTTCACCATTTTATCCATTGCTGATCCACCTCTCTCATTGATCTCCATACAGTCAATCTTTTTGTCATATTAGTCAACAAGATCATGGGTTGCAACCTGCATCCCAGCCCAAATTATATCAAATTGTTTAAAAAACAACTTGCTATCTACAAATCCAAAGTGTTTCAAAATACATTGCTGTCTACATATTTAAACATGTTCTGGCAACAAGCCAAATGCACCTTTATCACTAATACTGCTCCGCTAGTTTTCCACTCGCCTCGTTGAAGTTCAAACCACCAAGCCAGAAGATTAGGTAAAGTTGCATCTGTTTCCTAGCAAAAGTGGAATTCTGCTTTGTGATCATCGCAACTTAGAGGTCTAACCCATTGGAAGCTCTATGTGGGCTATGATGTGAACTTGGAAGCTGCTGTAAATGTGACCTCTGGAATAGTCTCTCCTACCACGGAGTACTGAGAGATTGTCCTGGTGAAGCTTGCATTAGAAGGTTCGAGTGGACCGAGCAAAGCACAGTGACTGTAGCCACTGAGATTGCGAAAAGAGAAATCCTCGAGGTTAGGCCATCACAGTTACATATGTTTGGCTATATTAGTGATTGGCTACACAATTGAGTTTTCGCTGTTGAACAACATTTTATTGGTGAACAGAGGACCAATGTATTTATTTAAGGTTCTTTTTTTTAATCTTTATATTTGTCAGGTAGCTATAACTACAAATCCAAATACCAGTGATCTTCAACACCACTGTAGCCCTGTGATGGAGATATGTACAGGGACCTCAAAAAAGGGCCATTCAGATCAACAAACCATTAACACGAAAAAGAGGAAGGAGGGATACACCATGACGAATAAACAAAGACCTGGTTAACAGCCATACATTGTGTGAGGGTGGCATGGTTTAAGCAGTAAAAGAAAAGCGGAAGATCAAACATCAGTGGCTAATAGAAGAAGAGAATGAGAGGGAAAAATTGAGAAATAGAAGAAAAAAACAGGCAGTGGGATGGGAGGAAACACAGACATATCCAGGGTCCTGGAGCCCGTTACAGATCCTCGAGAAGGTTATCGTCTTTACTGTGGACCGTGGGGCCTGTGGAAAGCAGGAAAGAAATGTACGAGCAGACTGGGTAAAAATGGTCTGTAGGTGCTCTCCAGCTGGGTGATTTAATGTTCTTAAATAGTGTTGCTCTGACTCCTAGGTGTTAGTGCGCTTCATAATAAAACAACTGTACCTGGTATACAATTAATAGCTGTAGTTGAACAGATCATCTCACTAATAAATGTTTGAGTAAGGCTGGAGTACGTATATTAGGAGTTGATCAGAGTCGGTTGAGGACAGTTTTGCTATTGAAAAATGTAACTTTCAAATGTAGTTTGAACAGGAAAGGCTTTTTTTTCTTTAAAAACAGCACAAGTATTTTTCAAGTCTGAATCATACATGTCTTAAGTAGCCCTGAGCAACATGGCAGATACAGACAATCAAGTTTAAATTTAATCTTGGCCTCTAAAGAGAGCCTCTGGGGCCCTTTCAAGACGGGCGAAAGGATGTGAGCGGTGGAGGCTTTTAGAGGTGTTAAGGATATCTTCATAGTTCTTGCGATCTGGTCATTTCCCTAGTCAATTTTTTAAATTCACAATGATTTCTCTCATTTACCACTCCAGGAGTAGGATGGAGAGGGTTGCATCAAATGAACATGATCGAATGAATAAATGGTACGATCAGAGTAAAAATATTTATATACAGTATTGAGTGCACATCGCTTGGGTGATGTTATGGTGAATATGGTTTTTAAAGATGGCATTGGTCTGAAAATGTTATGGTGCACACTAGGATAATAATTTGGTTTATCTGTCCGAGATTTCCCCTATATTTTATGGGAATATGCCACGTTAGTTCGCGTGCGTTTACAACGCATGCCATTACAACGCGGTTGTTACACCGACTGCGTTGTTACATCGCATACCGTTACAACGCAAGTCAGAACAACTTGCTGTAGGGGGGGCGCTGGATTTTGGAATAGTATAATTTACTATTCCAACTCCAGTCTGTGCAACAGTAGGGAAGGTGTTGGATTTTAAATCCAACACCTTCTGCCCCCTACAGCAAGTCGTTGTTCAGCCTTGCGTTGTAATGGTATGCGATGTAACAACGCAGTCGTTGTAACAACTGTGTTGTAATGGCATGTGTTGTATCGCATGCGGGGTAAACTATGTTTACCATTTTATGGGGATCTAAGAGACATTAAGCATGGAGGATTTCCCTGCATGCAGGGTTTTTTGTGGGATAATGTGCTGCTGCTCTTGCGTGAAGTGACATTGGAGGAACGCGAGGAGTCACAGACATGGCCACAGATGTTTGGTTGTTTAAAGTTTTCTAAGATGATGCTAAGAACGCCACAGAACTTGTCGGGATAACATCTGCAGTTGAGGGAATAAATATTTCCTGTTTTACTCAATTTGGACTTTATAAAACAAGATGTTAGGTTAAGCATTTTTGGAACTGTAGTAAGACCTGCAAAAAAAAAAAAATGCTTTATATATGTGCAAAATTGAAATTTAATAAAGAGCAATGTAAAAAATCAGTGGTGATGCCATTAATGCCGTCACTTGTGAGATCACCGAAGCGGGAAAGGTAAGCCTCCCCCTTGCACTTCAACATTCAGATCCCCCTCTTTGTGTGACTTTACGTTTTCTAGTGATGATACCTGTTTATAAAGTGCTTCAATATGCAACCCTGCCTTTTTTAAGCACTGTAAAGAACAAGTATTGTTGGCGAATGTAACCGCTGTTTCAGAGAGTGCATGAACTTAAGAAGGGAGGAAAGGATTTAGAGACAGAAAGGGAGAGAGAGAGGGTAGAGCAGGGTCGGGGGGGTGGAAAGAGTAGGATGAGGCGGGGAGGGAGGGAGAAAGAGCAAGGGGGAAGGGAGTAGACACGAGACTGAGGGAAGAGAGGACCGAGTAAGCAAGGCAGAGAGAATAAGAGGTGACAGACAAGGGCACTGAATGCCGGGGCATGACGGCAGCATTGGAAGAGGGGAGATAAGTGAAAGAGACAGTCGCTAGAAGAATAAGAGACAGTGACTGGGGTACAGAGTATGAACTGAAGAGACAAGCTGAAATGGGAGGAAGAAGAGGAGGCGAGAGACTGGGCAGAGGAAGAGTTTGACGTGGACTCACAGGGTTTGATAGCCAGTAGGCAGAAGGGCAGGTAGGGCAGGGCGGGTTCCAGAGGGATGCGTCTCCTGGGGGGTGCACTGTACTAAGAGACAAGCCGGGTGCCCAGCAGGGGCGCTGCAGCAGTGACAGCCGGGAGACAGAGGTGAGAGACGTGCGCTCGGAAAGTATGTGGCGTCACTGTGAAATAGGGTCCGGTGGAAGAGATGGGTAGGAAGGACACAAGAGACAGGGCAGCGGGGGAACAGAGCGGGAGGCCCTGGAAGAGTTAGACGTCAATACTTAGAGGCGCTATAGTGAGGCGTTAGAGGATGAAAGGCAGGAAGGTCTAGACAGCCCGGCATGAAGACGAAAGAGACAGGTCTTAGAAAACGAGACCTTGACTTTCAAAGACCTGCCTGTCCCGGTGTGCACTGTCCCTCCCTCACCTGGGAGCTAGAGAAAGGAATGTGGAGAAAAGAGGTACAATGGCCTGCTGCAGGTGGGCCTCGGCGGCGCCTGAAAGGGGCCTTTCACCTGACGGCAGAGTCAGGCTTCAGAAACCCGTCCGACCGGCGGCGCCGACACCTGATGCCGCATGTATCACCTGCGTGGCTGCGGCGGGCTCCCCCCACTCTCCTCCCTTCTCAGGGCCCTACCCAGCTCGACCCGCAGAAAAACGCACAAGTGACTTTCCGCATTCCTCGAGTTCCGCCTATAGTCCCACTTATGGGCCTCACGTTCAAGGCCACAGCGCTGAGAGGCCTTCTGATGTTGAACTAGGCGCTGTACCCCACCCGAATCCTGTTCGCCCGTGACCATGTGGAAGCAAGAGGCGGTTCCAATACTACATATATTTTAATGTGAAGTATGTTGTATAGCTCTGAATTCTGCCGATGCTTATTCTGGGCGCCTGAGAACCCGCCTGGGCAAAAAGGATGCAGCTTGTCCTCTAATAAGGCCTCCCGCGCACGTCCTTGTTGAATGTAGATAGTGCTTTCATGCGAGGGAAGGCGCTCTATTTTTGGCTTGATTTTGAGCGATGTTTTTTTTAAAGGGTCAGAGGAGAGCGGAGGAGTGAAAGCTGGGAAGACTGCGCATGCGACGAAAGGCTATAGATTTCAGTGCAGGAAGTGAGAACCCTCGATAAAACCAGTGGTGCGCGCGCACCACAGAGGAGGGGGGGCGAGGGAGCCTGTCGTCTGTGCCGCGCGCTGATGCGCATCCTAGACACGGACGGGAATGGGCGGAGCAAAGGCAGGACATGCGCCCGCCTTTGCCCAATTGCGTGCCGTTTTTTTTTTTTTAAAGCACGCTACAGCCAATGTGGGCTTCCGAAAGCAAAACCACACGCACGAGCGTGTGGTTAGCTTTCTGAAGCCCATACAAGAGGTCTCGCGCTGTGCGAGCAGTGCTCCACACTGCAACGCTAGGCGCGAGACCTAAAAAACGGCTGCCATACCTGGAGGTTAGGTAATATGGAAACCCCTCTTCACCTTTATGCCCACAGATCATTTGGCACTCCAATATCAAAAGTGTATTCAAATCAATCCATAGCACCTTTGAGATTGTAACAAATCTGTCAACTTGTGTGTACCACTGCACAGGCTTTTCTCTCAACTTTGGAAAATTGTTTGTGAATGCTGCAAGATCATCTGTGCTCCAAGGCACATGTGCATATCCTCCACCCGCAATCTCTCTCAATGGACAGGCTGTTGCCTCTCCTTCAGCTAAAGAATTTGGAGGTGGTTTATTATTAGTTTCAAATAAACAAAGTGGACAAGTCCTTAGTAGGTTTTAGGTCGTAGTTCCTGACCTATACCTTCGAAAAGCAGCACAAACAACAAAAGGTTGTTTTTCGGAAACCCCTCACCCACCTACCTAGTAGGTGGCATGCTTCATCATCGGGGCCCAGCTGGATTACGGAGTGCACTCCAGCTGTGCTTCAACGCCTGAATTTACAGCGGAGTGGGTTATTGTGTGAGAAGTGGAAAGTGCTATGTGAAGTGAAATTACGTGATAAAAATGTCTCTAGGAAATACCCTTATAAAAGTTTTAATGAAAGGGTCCTAGGACATAGGTAAAAACATCGTCGGGATATACATGAGGTTTTTAAAAATGTACCTCTGTATCCCTGAGAAAGTGTAGGTCTACTAGTTTCAGCCTTCAGATACGTTCAAGAGGCTTTCGTCAGGACCAATTTTAAGTGTGTGGCCAAAGGAAAAAGGCCACTGTGGTGTAAATATCAGCACACACCCTAAAGTGCGCTGTGAGTGTGGTGGGATCTTGTTACTTACAGATCCTCTGCGGGGAGTACCTGTGAAGGAAAAAGTACAAGTACAATGCGACATTCGTTTGTATTCAAGCATTTCATGCATGTCTTGCTTAATAGCGCTCCTCCATGCGAAGAGTAGTGGGGAATGTAGGGAAGATGGCATCATGCATGTGACATTGTGAATGCATGCATAATGGCTATCTGAAAAAATAACCAAACGTGGCTACAATGTGCCCGGGTGGTGCCTGATTAATTGCAGATCAGAAATAATGACACACGTAGTCTATTTGTGCGTAATACTCAATGGTGGACTATTTGTAAGCTTCAAATGTTTCGCGTTCTGGCACATTTGGTGAATATTTAAAATTAAGTATCTAGTGGATGCGCATGATTACTCAATGGTGGACTATTTGTAAGCTTCAAATGTTTCGCGTTCTGGCACATTTGGTGAATATTTAAAATTAAGTATCTAGTGGATGCGCATGATTTATATCAAGAGAACACATTTAACACAAAAAGACAGACGGGACATAATGACTGACAACATGAATGCGGCCTCACTGTGACTCTGTTTGAAAAACGCCTCATGGATCCAATCATACAATGCTACACCCAATTCTGACCCTACAAAAGAGTAAAAAAGGCCCAGACAGCGGTTGCGGTAATGTACTTACTCGCATCGCGGCTCCTGCGTATTGCTTGCGGGCGCTTGTACTCACGTTTGTCTGGGGCTAGAAATCATTGTAACCTACGTTGTGGACCGGATCCCGTGGTTGTGCGGTCTGCGGAAGGTCTTCCTGTTAGAAGTAGGAAGACGGAGGAAGTGGTCACGTCATCACGTGGTCGGAACTGCGAAGCTCGCATGTTCCAGAAACTAGTGCGCTGACCTTACGGAGACCGTGGCAAGATGTGAGGCTGCGGCTGCGCATTAGGGTGCCAATAGCTAGAGCGCTAGTCAGATGAACACTATGGTAAAGCCTGTGGACGCTACTGTGCATTCTTGGGGCAATATTATCAGGCAGACTTAAAGTACTCTAATGGTTGATATTATACAATCAGTCATATAGAGACCTATAGAGTAATGTATGTGGGCACGGTCCTGTCAGTGGGAACTGATGGTGATTAAAGAGTGATGGGGACCTTTCCCACCAATGCTACCACAGATGGCCCCACCAATGCTGTATGGCTGGAACCCCCAATTCACACAACCACCACCACAATTCGGGAACCCCAACCACAGGTTTCCTTTTTTAGGATTAGGCCGGAGAGGACGAGGGAGACGACCCCGAAGAGGACAAGTACATTGGGAGGAAGACATGAACCCGAGTGCCAACACATGCAGCAAAACAAAAGAACCACAGGCGGGACCGAGTGGAAGCAGACACTAGTCACGAACCTGTCGGACCACATCCTCACAGATGCAGAGGAAGAAGTACTTAACAAAGGACTAGGCTTTTCACCAACTGTCAAACTTGATAAATTTAAACTTCATTGTGAGCTTTCTGACTTCTTTTGGAAGCAAAGACTAAAAGCCTTTTTTGAAAATCAATCACCTACAGAAACACAGAACGAGGATAAAGGCGACACTACCTTGAAACTCAAATCCACCTTTAACCCACCACTACACACAACACCTGTGGAACTAATAGCCTTTGAACAAGCTATCTACAAAGGGATAGAAAATACCACAGAAGACCATATTTTCAAAAATACAAGTGCGAAACAGTTTGCCGCCATCAAAGAGCTGAAAAATAATGATGCCATCATCATAAAACCTGCAGACAAGGGAGGAGGTATAGTCCTACAAAACAGAAGTGCATACCACACTGAATGCTTACGCCTCCTAGATGACACTAAAAACTATCGCAAACTGGAACAAGATCCAAGTAACACCCTCAAAACCAAAATACAAATACTGGTACATGAGGCAGAATCGAATAGATACATCAGCAAACAAGAAGCTGCATTCCTGAGTTCAGGGGGCACCAAGATACCATACTTTTATACAATCCCGAAGATTCATAAGAACAAAACACCCCCACCTGGCAGACCCATCGTGTCCGGCATAGGCTCACTTTTGGAACCGCTGTCTCGCTTTTGTGATTTCTTTTTGCAACCAGTGGTACAGGTAACCCCTGCCTATCTGAAAGATACAAAAGACCTACTAAGCCACATAAATAACCTTCAATTCAATCCCGCAACATCAATCCTAGTGAGCATGGATATCGAAAGCTTATACACCAGCCTACCTCAAGATGACACACTTGAGGTCCTCCGCACCTCACTTGACAGTACGGAATGGAATTACAGGACACCTAAGTCATTCGTCCTGGAATGTGCTGAACTAGCGTTAAAAGACAACTTTTTCGAATATGAAGGCACTCTCTTTCTACAACAATATGGAACTTCAATGGGCAGCACGTTCGCGCCGAGTGTGGCCGGACTATATGTGTCCAATTTTGAAGGACTACACATTCTGAACCCCCAGTCTCCATTTGGCAAGGATATAACATTCTACAAGAGATACATAGATGACGTCTTCCTAATATGGACAAATACCGAAAAAAGACTGCTAGAATTCCTTGATTGGATTAACACCCTTGACCCCAACTTAAAATTCACGCACGCTAAAAGTCGAGAGAGCATCACCTTCTTGGATCTGGATATAGAGGCACAGAAAGGTGGCCTCACCACCAAGATCCATTTTAAATCCACTGCAAAAAACTCTCTTCTGCGCTTTGAAAGTTTTCATCCTAGACCACTGAGGGAAAATTTACCCTATGGGCAATATCTCAGATTAAGACGCAATTGCAGTAAAGTCAAGGACTTTAAATCACAGTCAGACTCACTCACAACAAAACTGTTGAACAGGGGTTATCCTAACAATATCATCAAAAAAGCCCAAAAAAGAGCAAGAAATCAGAATCGGGAAAGCCTACTAGAGAGTACAGAGCACACAGAATCTACCATTCCTTTAACTTGTGTGACCACGTACAACTCAATCTCAAACAAAGTCGCCAAAATGATCCAGAGTAATTGGAAAATTATAACTTCAGGTAAACTACAATGGGAAAAACCACTATTCTCCTACAGAAGATCACAAAACTTACGAGATAGTTTGGTGTCCACACGCCCTAAAAAACTAACCCCAACCAACAACACGGTGCTTAATGCATGGGGTCTACCAAATGTCACTGGCCACTTTCCCTGTGGCAATTGTAGCGTCTGTCATTTAACAAAAACTACAAAAACCCTAGACCTTGAACAGGGAAAAATATGGAATATCAGAAGACACACCAACTGTAATTCAGCCAACGTGGTCTATCTAATCATATGCCCATGTCAACTGAGGTACGTGGGCATGACCAGCCGCAAAATAAAGACCAGAATATGCGAACATCGGAGCAACATCCGATGTAAGCGGAATACCACGAAACTGACCGACCATTTCCTAACTGCAGGACACACGCCCAATGATATGACCTGGGTGGTCATTGAACAACTAGACGCACAAACTGGAAATGTACAAGACATGCTTTTGGAAAAAGAGCAACGTTGGGTGTATAGACTCTCAACTCACACCAAAGGTCTCAATGACAATGTGCCATGGAACATTATACAGAGAAAATAATCATATTGTATTATATGATCCCAATGATGGAGATGCGTGGTACTAGGCAATAGGCCCACAGAGATCCCAGATACACACCATGTCATAGTACTATGCACTAATATATCTCCTTGTGAAACACGTCTGAGGTAGAGCCCAGACACCCATCACTCTTTAATCACCATCAGTACCCACTGATAGGACCGTGCCCACATACATTACTCTATAGCTCTCTATATGACTGATTGTATAATATCAACCATTAGAGTACTTTAAGTCTGCCTGATAATATTGCCCCAAGAATGCACAGTAGCGTCCACAGGCTTTACCATAGTGTTCATCTGACTAGCGCTCTAGCTATTGGCACCCTAATGCGCAGCCGCAGCCTCACATCTTGCCACGGTCTCCGTAAGGTCAGCGCACTAGTTTCTGGAACATGCGAGCTTCGCAGTTCCGACCACGTGATGACGTGACCACTTCCTCCGTCTTCCTACTTCTAACAGGAAGACCCTCCACAGACCGCACAACCACGGGATCCGGTCCACAGCGTAGGTTACAATGATTTCTAGCCCCAGACAAACGTGAGTACAAGCGCCCGCAAGCAATACGCAGGAGCCGCGATGCGAGTAAGTACATTATCGCAACCGCTGTCTGGGCCTTTTTACTCTTTTGTAGGGTCAGAATTGGGTGTAGCATTGTATGATTGGATCCTTGAGGCGTTTTTCAAACAGAGTCACAGTGAGGCCGCATTCATGTTGTCAGTTATTATGTCCTGTCTGTCTTTTTGTGTTAAATGTGTTCTCTTGATATAAATCATGCGCATCCACTAGATACTTAATTTTAAATATTCACCAAATGTGCCAGAACGCGAAACATTTGAAGCTTACAAATAGTCCACCATTGAGTAATCATGCGCATCCACTAGATACTTAATTTTAAATATTCACCAAATGTGCCAGAACGCGAAACATTTGAAGCTTACAAATAGTCCACCATTGAGTATTACGCACAAATAGACTACGTGTGTCATTATTTCTGATCTGCAATTAATCAGGCACCACCCGGGCACATTGTAGCCACGTTTGGTTATTTTTTCAGATAGCCATTATGCATGCTTTCACAATGTCACATGCATGATGCCATCTTCCCTACATTCCCCACTACTCTTCGCATGGAGGAGCGCTATTAAGCAAGACATGCATGAAATGCTTGAATACAAATGAATGTCGCATTGTACTTGTACTTTTTCCTTCACAGGTACTCCCCGCAGAGGATCTGTAAGTAACAAGATCCCACCACACTCACAGCGCACTTTAGGGTGTGTGCTGATATTTACACCACAGTGGCCTTTTTCCTTTGGCCACACACTTAAAATTGGTCCTGACGAAAGCCTCTTGAACGTATCTGAAGGCTGAAACTAGTAGACCTACACTTTCTCAGGGATACAGGGGTACATTTTTAAAAACCTCATGTACATCCCGACGATGTTTTTACCTATGTCCTAGGACCCTTTCATTAAAACTTTTATAAGGATATTTCCTAGAGACATTTTTATCACGTAATTTCACTTCACATAGCACTTTCCACTTCTCACACAATAACCCGCTCCGCTGTAAATTCAGGCGTTGAAGCACAGCTGGATTGCACTCGGTAATCCAGCTGGGCCCCGATGATGAAGCATGCCACCTACTAGGTAGGTGGGTGAGGGGTTTCCTAAAAACAACCTTTTGTTGTTTGCGCTCCTTTTCAAAGGTATAGGTCAGGAACTACGACCAAAAACCTACTAAGGACTTGTCCACTTTGTTTATTTGCATATTACCCAGGGAAAAGGACAAGTAGCCTTACTATTTTTTCCTTACTCTCTAGTTGTTCCTTTGTTTTTTTATTATTAGTTTCAACTGTCTCTGACTGTTTTTTTTCTTTTCATGTTTCTTTGCTCATTTACTTTCTAATTTCTCAAAATCACTCTATCTTTCAAATGCTCTTTACTAATTCAGTAATATGTAATCGCATTCCTGAAGATTTCATTGTTTCAATAGGCTCGTCATCCACTTGTACCATATAATTTTGCTGAAAAGAGACACTTTATCAAATTGACATCATATTTTCTAGCTAATTCAGTTAATTTATCATGTGTAACTGCTGCAAGTCTAGTAATTTCTGTGCATAAATATATCAGTTATTTTTCTTGATACTTATTTAAACTCCGAAGATCAAACCAACCGCTAATTATTTCTTCTAATTCAACCTTTAGTCTGGGGAAATGTAATGGTCTCTCTTTCTCTATCTGCTGTACATCTGGAGCTTGCTTTCCTGCCTATTTACTCTCTGGCATTTCTTCAAACCAGGGAGGTAATATCCCATCCTGGGTTGTTGCTGTCGTAAAGACAATCCTTTTCCCTTCTCTCAAAGATTGAATTGTTTGTGGGGTTGTCCAAGCAACCATTTGTGAATGCCACGATGCCCGGATGAACCCTTTCGCAGGTGCTCTTCCAACAGCTCCTTGAACTGCAGCATTTGGGATAATATTAGTCAGAGCAGTTATTGTATAAATCTCTACTGCTATTTGACTATTACCCTTGTAGCCGGTGCTGGTACAGTTACAATTGAAGCAGTATCACCTGGAAGCATTACTGAAGCGAGCAGGTACAACATTTGTTATAACGGATGGTAGAACAGATTGTGTTATCTGTAATGGTCTTTCACTTTGAATTGGGTTCGGGTCAACAGGGGCTGTAGCCACTGTTACAACAGATGTCGAAGTAGTGTCAGTAGCAGGAGCCACATAAGGTGGTGGATGCGCAGCCAATAATGCCTCCAAAATGTCATCCTCTGAATCATTGTATCAGAGAATCTCTTTAACTTTTCTCATCCTCCTTTCCCTGCTTTTTATTTCTTTTTCGTTTTCCCAGATTTTTCAGTATTAATGGTTGGATATAATCTAGTAGCCTCAACCACAGTTTTCCTCCATCTATGTTGTTCCTCATCCCATCGAACATCTGAATAGTTATGCACTGCTCTCCTTGTTTTCATTTTGTTTTTTCCATTTTCTCTGGCATGTGCTGTTTTTTCCCAAAAATGTACATTGTGTAGGCCTAGGAGGCAGTTTCATTTCATGCAATTTGTCTCTTAAAAGCTCAATAATATTTAAATTAAATGTACCATGGGGTGGAAACTTTAGCGAACCCCCATTTTCAGTGATCTTGCACTATTGATGAAGCCATAAACATGTATGTAATCCCACAGTCGTTGTCATATAATGGGTCGGTGTACCTTTGGGAAATGCCTCCTCACCTTCCCTTACCGGAACTGTTACATCACCTCTCACAAAACTCTTCAATCATTTAAGCCGTTTCATGATTTCAGACAATTTAACAATTAGAAACAAGGAAATTCAACTTCTCACATGTTGTGATTCTAATCTGTAAACATCAGATCTCTTTTCTCCAATCCCGTCAAAGCTTTAATACTCGAAGACTTGTTAACCAATCTCAATGTGGCATTTATGTAATAATGAACCAATAACAGCGTGGCACTCTCTACTGTGATCAGCCAACAGCAGCACAACAGTACACCAACCAACCATCCTTGCAGCAGTTCACCCTTCTTTACAATTTATCTCATAGGCACAACTTACAACTTTTAACAAACACAAATAAACAACCCTTGTCTGCTCCTTTAAAGAAAAAGAAAACAATTAATCAATCGGAATACTAAGGTTTCAATGCCCTCTGACTTTCATACAAACAGAGTTTTCCACATATGCAAATTTAATCTCAACTAGTGGAAAATCACCTCAATCGATGCAGCTTTGTCTTTGTGCACAAGGTTTCACCAACATAAATCAACATTCATGTAATAACAAGTGGCTAAAATCCCTATCTCAATTGTGCAGTCGACGGTACCTCATGACCTGCACCACAAATCCTTAGCAGATAAGAATACATAAATCAACTTTATTTTCAATATCCCGGGATCATAGACTACTTCGGAGTCCAATAACCTCTTCAATTTCTTAACAGTAAGCACATAATCATTCAAATGCACATTTTAACATCTCCTGAAAAAATCACACAAAAAGATTGACAATCCTCGACGCATCACCCTATTAATACTCACACCTCCAATACTGTAACCTCTTTCGAATCTGCACTCCACCTTCAAAACCACACCTCATCAGTCTTCAAGTTAGGGCTTTGGGCTAAGGGATTTAGGCCTCTTTCTCTGAATTTTTGGTCATTAATTACAGCTCCTCTTTCTCATAACATGAACCATCCTCTGCTATCAGAATTGCTGAAGTGGGGATCTCAGTTAAATATAGGTTTACATGAGAACAAGTATCACCTGATTGGAGGAAAACAAAATCCCTGCTTTAGGTTGACAGACCCTTAATTTTAAATTAGATTAACAAGGAGCTGTACAACATAAATATCTTCAATAATCACAATATTATTTTCAGTCAATGATGAGCATTTTAGATGATTTAAAGATGATCTTAAACTACTAATTGAAATAAAGATATATACTAAATGATTGATTTAGTATATATCTTTATTTCAATTAGCAGTTTAAGATCATCATGTTAGTTCATCAAAATAATGAAAACATTAAGAGTGTGCTATAAAGGAAAGAATGCCTATTCTAGTATGAAATGAAAGGTGTCAGTCTAAATCCCTCAAGAGTTCTTTAGTAAGAAATGAGAGAGAGTGAGAATATAAGCATGAAGCTTCTATATGATTCGAAATCATAACTACTCATGAAGAGGAGTTCAAGAAACTCAGTAAAGTTTTAGGGCAACATAGACCACGGGTCTGTATCAGAATGTGAAATGTGGGGTATCTCCTTTCTACTCTAGGAAAACGAGGGATTTTTCATTCATTAAAATAAATGCATGTCTATGGGAAGGTCAGCAAAATAACATTTCTATTGTACATTTTCAGTGACTAGATGAGGCTAATAGGTCAGTAGAAAATGAATATTACTGCATCAGCTGTTTCTGCCAAGAACAGTTCAATCTAGTTATGTACTGCATTTTGCACATTTTCAGCGCACTTTTTAGTTTTCATTTTAGTCTATACCATTTCTACGTGGTAATCTCTATTTTATTTTATTTAATATTGCTATAAGCTCCACCTGTGGTAATGAGCAAAATGTCTGTTTGGACAGTGAGGTATCTATTATAGAGTAGAGTTGAGAAAGACTTACTGAATAGGAGACTTAACCCACGACCATTGAATTTGATGCATGTGTATGAGAGAACATGGCAGATTCAGCACAGAGGGCAGTTGATGCAGTGTATTTGTTGGATCAATTCATGTTTCTGTAAGAAGTGTGAACTGTAAACAAAGTAGTCAGTGATGCTGTTGATTTTGTTATATATAGAATAATCATTACATAGACAAAAAAGTATGATCAGAGGAAGCAAAGTGTTTAAGAGGCAGTAGTTTGATAATGATATATAAATTGAGGCCAGGGTGGTCTGCAAAATCTTTGTTGAAATGAGAATGAGAGGATACAGTGATGATGTGATAGTGAGCTGTTAATGAGTGGTATTGAAACCTGAGAATATCTTTGAAGGCTAGCGATTCTAGACAGTAGTAGAAATAGGTGTAAAATGGTGCACAAAGCTTTGTAGTGTATTGTATATAATTTATGGGGTATTTTAAGGATATTTGCGAAAGGAGCATAGAATTGGGGGCAAAGTCGCTAGAAATATGCTACAACTGCAATGTAGATGAATGCGTAGCCTAGCAGTTTGAAATGAACTGTTCCTATTGGAGCATAACCAAGGCTGATTTGCATGCAGTTAACCCTTGTCATGTTGTGGACTAAAACGCAATCCAGGCTAATTACTACTGGCTAATATTAACCTAAGCATTCTAACCCTCACATTTGTTTGTCTAGGCAAAAATAAGCTATTGTCAATGCAGACACAAGCGGACTAGTTCTTAACCAGAGCCACTGGAATTATGCGGCAGGGGAGGGTCTAATTATGCGGCAAGTTTGAGTAAATTATGCAGCAAGAAAAGGCAAATTATGTGGCATTATGCTGCACATGTTTTGATAATATTACTTCATTATTTCATCATTTTTAAGCTTTCAAGACTGCCTGGGCATTCATTTTACCTCATTAGTAACAATATAGTATAGCAATAAGTTACAGAAAGGTGAGCAGTCAACCTTTGCAATGGGCCTTCCACTACGCTGCAACATATGTTGCTGCATTCTTAACTTTTGAACCGTTTGAGCTAGAAGAAAATACTTTTTGTTTAAAATCTGCAGGTTATGTGGCTGATGATGGGTTATGTTGCAAATGCAGCAAACCTACAATTATGCGAAAATCGCTGCAGCCACACAATCGCATAATTCCAATGGCCCTGGTTCTTAACTAGTATCAACTCCCTTGCTACTTGGAAGAATTATCCAAACCCTCAGCTTCTGAAGCTTTATGGTACTGGGTGTCATCATTACTTTGTAGCCAAACTATAGCTTCTTACTTTACATTGAGGTTACCAAGTATAAAACTACGTTTGACATTCTCAAAATGCAATTTACACTCATAAAAATATTTATGTATACAAACATTTAGTGTGAGTAAATCTACTCCTAATACTGATGAGTGGAATACCCTGCGAGTTTGTGCACACTTACATCCCAGCAGAAGGATGTGGTGCAAGGGTTTCTCGAACTGCAATATCGCTTATGAGCACAAGTAGATTAAAACTCAGTTATTAAAATTAACCTTTATCATTGATGTTTTTCCATTAATTGAATATTTCTTAAGTCCATAGAGTACCAAAGTAGCTTAAATAGAAACAAAAGCATGATTTGCTATTTAGAATTCCCCACCATTTATTTCTGACATCCCAGTTAAGAGATTAAATACAGGGGATGGCTGCCTGCTGGTCCGAACTATATTTCTTTCTGATGTTCTTGTGAGTAGGAGCAGAATTGGGGCACCATACTTGGCTTTCTAATAAGGGCTTTAGACTGTTCTAAGGAGGAGGAGAGAAACAGAGGAGCATATACTGTATGTTACTCTGAAAACTTGTTTTTACCTTGTGTTGGGTCTCTGCCAACGCCGTTCCTCCCAACATTAGCTCTGTTCCAATTGTGTTTTGTCTATGACTGCTTGGTTTCAGAATCCTACAATGGTATTGCAGATGTGTGGTGAATGGGGCTTGTTTCCGAGCATAATCAAAGTAATTACAGTAAATATTTAAAATCATGCTGAGTTCTTCCCAGAATAATTATTGGCTGTCAAAAAAACACCTAACCAGGGATCCCTTAATGGCCTAACCCTCTCTAGTACCATGTCGTATCGAGCATCGACAAAGCCAAAACATTTGACACTTGTTTAGCACACGCACACCGGGTTTAATATGTGCCCATGCAAGCACATGTATGTAATTATGTGGTATTTGTATAGCACGAACCTAATCAAAAAGGCAGGCAAACACTGAACAATGTCAAAAGCAGAGAGAGCAACGCAGCTTCAGGTTGCGATGGGTGCTCACAGACTAACACACTTGCAGGCACACATGGACTCAAAATACCCACAAGTGGGCTCCCATGCAAAGTTCTGCATACATGACGGATGCTGTTCTGTGGCTGCTGCATTGCTTTTAAACGTGCTGCTCCTGTTTTTGTGGTCTTGCAGTCTCGCACCCCTTGAACTCTATACTCCTTGCACTCTGCAATACTTATTGTACGGTGCACCTCCGATGCATCCGGGCTCCTGCCACTCTTTAAACCCTATAATACCAAGATAACAATATTAACATATTTTGACTCAAATATGACTCATAAAACTGCTACTTTTCCTGTGTGTTATATTAGCAATAGCAAGATGCGCAGTGCCTCGATTATAGCAGTGCCAACATATACCACTATATATGTTTTAGCTCCTTTTCAAATAGGGCCTTTATATGCAAGTCTCAATATACAAATCACTATTAGTCGAATGGCTTTGTCGATTACTGTTTTAAAGCATTCCACTCTAACTGGTGCTTCATTGAGAGGCAGTGACAGAGACTAGAAGAAGGGCGGTGTCCTGCCTCTAAATCGGCAATTGTCTCAAAAATATGTGGGGTTTTTTCCAATTGGAATTATCTTTGTGATAAATGCAGAAAAATGAGGTCACTCCAATAAATACAGCGAGGCAGTCATTAGCCTAGCAAATAATTACATAATTTGGTATCGCTGCAAATTGGAGATGAGTTTAGAGTACAAATACACTTAATTGTCACAATGTTCTGGAGGAAATTGTTCTTAGCCCGATTGTTTTTTAACTGCGTCCTGTTGTATTGTTCCAGCTCGTTTGTTAATATGTCGGCGGAAATATTAAACCAGTTCATAACAAGCATTTGCAAGGCATCGGTATCGCCTTTGGGACCTTATATGTTTTTAGCTTTGCAGCACATTAGCCTGGGTGCTGAAACATCTACTGTTCTTTAACATGGAGGGAAAGTAAGCACCAAACTGCGTGACACGCCAGGTATGGGGACACATGGAGAGAAATATTGCCTTTCAGCGGGAAATGGTATAGTCCAAAGCTCTGTTTTTAATATTAAATCAGGACCTTCGGTGGTCATATCACTGAAAATACAAGATTTGATAAAAAATATTAAATCTATGGGTGCTCGTGGAAGACAATTTCTATGGACCAATCTCTGTGTGGGCAGAAGGGCATGGAGGAGGTAGGTAGTATGGGTGAAAGGCAGGTAATTAATGTGGGCTAGCTGTGGATTATGTGAAATTAAATGCTTTGTCTCAGCTGCGTAATGGAAGCTAAATGACCCACCAGAATTAAAACATGTCGAGCACCAGCAAGGGACAAACCAAGCACAGGGGTAATGTGCTTGCAAATATAAAGTACACATTTTAAATAAAAATAATTTTAGAAGAACGGTACTACAATGTTAAATCGAGAGAATTCGGCTATTAAACCTCTGACAACTAGCATGCATTAGAAATACAGAGCGCGTCTCCCGCATCGGCCCGGGATTGTTCCTGATTACTGAAGAGACCCACACTGCCAAGCGAGTCTTAAAATACGTGGAAGAAAGACTCCAAGTCTGTAAGTCAGACGAGGTGAAGCCGGGCTCTGGGTTATGCTTTCAGCCCTCGTAGAGGCCCTCACGTGGCCCGTTCCACGCCACCTACCTGTTATAAAGTGCAGTTGCATGAACCCGCGAGGAGCAAAAGATAGGTAGTGCTGTTCGCATATTCAGCCAGTTCATAGGTTCAGGGAAGTGGGGCTAGGGTTCTGCCTTTGCCCCCTTGCTCTGACACTCTCCCTGAGCCTTTTAAGTGGTCTAAACATATATATCTTTTCAGCACAGTCTTACCAAACAGGTACAATCTCTTAAGCCAATATCCAATAAAATTGAGGTATTTCACGATCTTTCGAAATAAATGAATTAAAGAAAAGGATGGTTTTAGAGCTGTGGATTACCTTAATACCAAACCTACTCGAGTAAGAGTGTAAAATGTTAACGAAGCTGTTGTTCAGCCATTTTAATAAGCATCTTCCTTGATTAGTCAAATCAGCTCCGGTGGACATTTGAGGTAGATCAGTTGCTTCTAACACACGTTTTATGTCAATCAATGAGTACGAAGAATAGAAGGCAAAAAGTAGAAGAATGATAGGGACATTCACCTTGAAGCTTCATCTCCGCTCCAACTTTACCTTTTGTAGCATTAACCAACCACTGTTGGAAAGGTCCCAGATGCAGTCTAGATTTTAAGGGGAGAGGATGTGGCCTAACGGCTAGAGCTGTCGACCTCGAAGCTGAGGAACCGGGTTTGAGTCTCGGCAGGGACAGTCAACATCCTGTGATTCTGGGCAAATCACTTATCTCCCTGTGCTTAACAAAACGTGTCCGCCTGTAACGCCGGTGCGCATGTAAAGCACTCTGATACCTAGGAGTCGAGTTTGCGCTGTATAAACCCCTCCACCCCCCAAAAAAGGAAATATAGGCTGCGAAACTCAAGGCTAAGGTTGCACCAAATGGTGATGGCTTTTGGCGCGGAATAGCAAATCTGGACAGCTCCTCACCAGGGCTGTAAAAATGATAGCAGTCACACCATTTATTTGGTTATAAAGTCAACGCAAAAAATTGTGTGGCTTTCCGTCACCAAGTAGATACCGTGATCTCAGTCAAGAAGAGTAAAGTCTATCTTGGGCACTACTTTTATAATGAATGCCACTTTATCTCAATAAAAACTATTGGAAGCATTATCACACTTAATACGTACTTGGTGGAGATGCTTCTAAACTGTAAGATAACGACGTTACCTACTGCCTTGTACCCTGTGCTCATTCATCCACTCAAGCTTCATCTTCCTGCAAGGCCCCGCCTACCTCCAGGCAGTCCGCCTGACTTCTGACTCGGGTCACGATGGCGGCAGCATCTTCCACGAAGAAAAATGCAGGGTAGGCTCCCGCTTCCAGTGGCATCAATGCGGGGTGGGCTGACGTCCTGCCTTCTTGCGACAGTGTGCCCCAACTATAACCAAGCGATACCAAAGGGGATGATGGACGGAGCGTTGGAGCAAATCAAACACTCACCCCCAGTCAACTGATCTGGGTTTAATCCATCATCATTCTTTAGCTCACTCCACCACCCCAGTTCAGACATGGCCATATGCAAATCAGTCTGACCCTGTGCCTCATGGGAACAGTCCAGCCCGAACTGCCAAGCCATGTCTTCCCTGGACCGGAAACAAGCATCCTGGGACCGGTTTCTGGCTAATCAGCCGTCATCAGCCAGGCTAGCTTGAATCCAGTGGCAAAGTGAGCAAGGGACCCACGTCTGGGCATACCCTGCCAACTTAGGGCGAACAAAGCGATACCAAAGGGGATGATGGACGGAGTGTTGGAGCAAATCAAACACTCACCCCCAGTCAACTGATCTGGGTTTAATCCATCATCATTCTTTAGCTCACTCCACCACCCCAGTTCAGACATGGCCATATGCAAATCAGTCTGACCATGTGCCTCATGGGAACAGTCCAGCCCGAACTGCCAAGCCACGTCTTCCCCGGACCGGAAACAAGCATCCTGGGACCGGTTTCTGGCTAATCAGCCATCATCAGCCAGGCTAGCTTGAATCCAGTGGCAAAGTGAGCAAGGGACCCAAGTCTGGGCATACCCTGCCAACTTAGGGCGAACAAAGCGATACCAAAGGGGATGATGGACGGAGCGTTGGAGCAAATCAAACACTCACCCCCAGTCAACTGATCTGGGTTTAATCCATCATCATTCTTTAGCTCACTCCACCACCCCAGTTCAGACATGGCCATATGCAAATCAGTCTGACCCTGTGCTCTAACGCTCCGTCCAACATCCCCTTTGGTATTGCTTTGTTCGCCCTAAGTTGGCAGGGTATGCCCAGACGTGGGTCCCTTGCTCACTTTGCCACTGGATTCAAGATAGCCTGGCTGATGAGGGTTTTGAACCCGAAACCGGTCCCAGGATGCTTGTTTCCGGTCCAGGGAAGACATGGCTTGGCAGTTCGGGCTGGACTGTTCCCATGAGGCACAGGGTCAGACTGATTTGCATATGGCCATGTCTGAACTGGGGTGGTGGAGTGAGCTAAAGAATGATGATGGATTAAACCCAGATCAGTTGACTGGGGGTGAGTGTTTGATTTGCTCTAACGCTCCGTCCAACATCCCCTTTGGTACCAACTATAACCAGGCGCAGCCACGCCTGGATTCTGTTTGCTATCCTGTTTCTCTATTTATCCCCGCCCATAACCAGGTAACTGCTGCTTGACTTTTGGCGCGCATGCGTACGATGTAAGGCATCACTGCGCACTACTTTAAAAACAAGCATTTGTAATGCAATAGAACTCGCATTTATGCAAGTCCTATTGCATTTTAAAAGGGAGTACGGGTGGGTAAAAAGGCACAAACTGGAGTGCGGGGTGGTGGTGGTGTCCCGAGAAGTCATGTACTGTGGGAGGGGACGGGGGAGGCACGGGAGCAAAATAGTGTTTACAGTAAAGGGGCCAATAGCCATGGAAGGACACAAATGACAACATGGCCATCAGGAGGAGGGACTAACAAGCTTAAAACCAATGGGAAGGCTGCATTTAGGACCTAAGCCAATACAAAAGATGGGCGGAGAGTGGGCGGAGCTTAAACAAAGCTTCCACGCTATAGTATATACTGCATGTCTCAACGAGACAGCACAATTGCTGCCTAGGCGAGACCTATAAAGGGCCAAGTCCCAGAATGCGGCCTCGTGCTAACTAGCATATTGTTTCAGTCACATATTTGTTCGTACTTACGTCAGATTTTTCATTGGTCTGGAATGCCAAGATGTGTCCTGCGCAGACAGGTTTGTAAATGGAATAAATCATGTGCTGAATCTCACAAATGCATAGCATGCCACATTATACAGGGCAAAGATAATACCATTTTTCTACCTGTTTGCATCCATCCTGCTGCTGTACAACGTGTCACTGCAGTATTCATCATTTAATGGCGCTTGTAGTCGCAACATTGAACGATGATAGCCCGAAACCAGACAGGTTAGCGAGTGTGATAGTAAAATAAATCTCGAGTCTGTGGGGGTAAAAGGGGTCTCGAACATAAAAGCTTGAAGCATATTTTCAAAGTTTATGGGATTCCCGTCAGTGGTAGATTGCCAGTGCAATTTAGGTATGTTCTATAGGAATTCTCACCAGGTGGAAAATTTAAATGTGAAAATCCGAAGTAAATGTGGATTTGCACGTTTACATTCTTTCTTTTTTTCACTTTGGTAAAAAAAAAATTTCCTGTTCACCCTCATTGATAATTGTGGCGTTTCCTTCCCATTACTGTTCCGAAAACATAATTACCCCTTCCTTGGGCAGGAGCAAATTTGCTTCTGTGTCCAGGGCAGAAAACTGGATGTAAGGGATACATGGGTTCCCACAAACCTATGATTTCTGTGGGTTCAAGTATTAAGTGAAGTATCAGAAAACCGAGTTCACATATCTAGAGCAAAATCCAATAACTCCTCATTTTGGCCAGAGTGAAATTCAAATGGTCATGTTTTTATCCATTTACTACTTTATGTTTCAGAAATGACTACCTAAAGGAAAGGATACGGATACACAATGCAAAACTTGATCATTGGTCCCAAGTGTAACCCCTCATTAGGTTGCAACAGTTAAGCAGAGTTACGGCAGGAGTCTGGTTGTTGGTGTCAGTGGAGGCACCTGATTGAATCCTCCAGGGTCGGATTGGTAAGGCGGGCACTCAGGCAATGGCCGAGGGGCCGGTATCGAAGTTTCAGCTGTGGACTGCTTTTTTGGTAGCCTGGGGGGCCGATTTGGGCTGTGTTTGGTGTGTTCAGATGTCGCCAGCGGCCCAGTGGGGCCCTGAGTGGCCTTTCTAGAGGCAGATGGGCATCCATTACCTCCCTTTTATCAACCGGCAGAGGTGTCACTCCCTTTCTCTCGCTGGGCCAGCCAATTAATGTGTGCATACTGAGCGGGGGCAGGGGGCCTGAGCAGAAGCGGCCTCGCTTGTTTTCAGGTGTTTATAAAACTTCACTGAAGCAGTGATTTGAGGAAAGGCAATATGCAAATGTGGGCCACTTTTTTTTAGCGTGCCCGGGCCAATTTCTAATCCCAATCCAACCCTGGAATCCTCCATCCCATTCCAATAAACAACAACATTATGGAAGGAATACTTGAATTCAATCAGCCACTGGGGATCACTTAGGCTGCATTCTGTAGGAAATAAACCTTTTTTACGTGGTCAACCCTGATTTTTCACTTTTTGCAGGACCCTATATTTTTGCTGGCTTGTGAACTTTAGCCCTGCTAACCAGAAGCACAGTGCCTCAGCTCCCCCTTTAAACATGGTCGAATTCTTATAATGGTATATGTAACTTGCCTCTAAGACTCCGGTATATGGTACAAACTTTTGTGCTATCAACTGTAGTGGCAGTGCCAACATGGCTTCAGGCCTATCACTCTAGCATTACTTGAGTCAGGCAAAATATGCACTGTAATCTCTCAAAATAATCAATTTTTACAGGTAAAAACCTTTCTTTTAAATATTAGTAAGTCACCCCTATGGGAGCCTTGTCTTCCCACAAGGTAGGGTGCATAGTACCTAAAATGGGACATGTAGGAAAATTAACATTGCCTTGTCCCTACAATGACAAGGTCCTAAAAGTTATTTTCATTGTGGCAGGCTAGCTGTCCTACGTAGAAAACCCAAGTACAGATTAAAATACTAATACTGTCTCTCGAGAATGACACAAACCTAGAAAAATAATTAAACAACTATTTCTAATAGTTATTAACAATCCAATTTAATGGTAAAGTCTGAATGATAATAAATATTAAGGAAAAGTAACTTTTGTTAAGTTACCTTTTCCGTGCCTGAAGTTCCTGGAAGGGAATTTGCATTGGCTCTCCAGTTTCTCACAGCCAGTGATTAGTTTGAATAAGTGTGAAAAAAGTGTGAATTATCACCCACAAGCAAACAATAGACTGACCTAAATGGGCAGAGAGGACTCCTCTGAACTTCACAGAATATGCAGGGTGGGGCTGTGGGCATCCTTTAGCATCTACAGTGTCAAATCCTGCTTGGCAAGCCTGCAGGGTTCACAAGAAACTCTTGGGGTGCACTTGAAAGGGAGTGAACAAGATGCCTAGACAATTCTTGTGTATCCACTGTCTGGTTGCTGAATGGGCAGTGCTTTTGTCCTATCAGACATATGTGTCTACGTTTGTTGTGCGTACAGTACCTGTTTTAAACTGAATTTTAGTGTTAGATGTGGGAGGACACTAGGATTACCATAGTAGACTCTTCACACACCCCCAGCCTTCAGAGCCCAAGTTTAGTGTGGCTGAAGACTTTCGCCATCTAGAAACTGTCCAAAGTGGGTAGGTTTGGCTTGACACTGCATTTTGGGCCTGTTTGCAGTAAGGCAAACAGGAACTACTGAAAAAGTGGGTAGGCTGGCCCAGGAAATTTTACCCTATTGGTTAGAGAAGGGCCAGGAGTCACCACACCCACAAGCTCGTGCCAGGCATAAATGTGGCATCTCCAGGCGCCCAGTTCACAACACTTTCTGGGCCTGTGGAAAATCAGAAAAGGACTGGGATCACTGTCGATGACCTGAAGGACTGGAACTGCTCCCTATTATACCCAAGCCACAGTAGTGGACTCCAAGGATCAGCTGGCTAACCTCTTGTGGGCTACAGGGAGACGATAAGCTGCAAGAGGGCTTTTTCTGGAAGTACTCAGCTGACCAGTTTAAACTGGACCTGCCCTTGACACTGCTGTTGAACTCTGCTGGAGAGAGTCCTGACCCTCAGGCGCTGTTTCTAATGCCCTGGAACACTTGGCTGTGTCTGGCTGGACTTCTACGAACTCTGAAAACCTAAAAGTTAGAAACATTTTCAGCTTCAAGACCTCCTGAGGTCAAGGACCAACCTGCCCAAGGTACATTGCCGCTGGGCTAAAGATTCAGGTTTCTCCCTCTTAGAGATTTTTTGCAGCAGCAAATCTAATTCAGCCGGACCGCATGGAGAAGGTATCCAGCCTTGTGGAGTCCTCTTTGGCTACAGCCTCCAGCCTTTCCCCACTGAATGATTTCAAGCCCTAACAAACTTAAGAAATCTTGACCAGGCGAAGGCAAATAAAGTATCTGGCCAGTGAGAGGACTTCCTTTGGCATGAAATTTGAATTTTACTGCTCTGAGCTTTTTCCACCTAAACCAACGGATTCACCGATACCGCGTCCATCAGCTCTCTGTCCGCATGGGGCCTTCATCAGCAACAGCCTACTGCCTTGCCCCATTGAAGATTTTTTACTTCCATTTTTTAGACTAAGGGCCAGATGTACGTAGGAAAGTGTTTGCGATTCCCAAAGAGCATATTTTTGCGATTCACTACTTGGTAATCTCAAACACCCATTTGCAAATGTGTGTTTAACACAGTTTGTGATTCCCAGTGGGTTGAATATAGACCTATCTCATTAATATTCATGAGGTAGCTCTTGGTTTGCGACCCATTGCCAATGGTAAAAATCACATGGATGGTGACCTGCTGGGGTCAGCAGACCAACATGTCTGTGATTTTCTTTAGTTGAAATGCAGTCTGTTTTCCTTAAAGGAAAATGGGATGTGTTTCAGAGTAGGCAGTGGTCCGTGGGACTGCTCTTAAATTTTTTTACAAACATTCACAAAGGGTAAGGGGTCCCTTGATGACCTTTTCCCATTTGCGAATGGGTTACCACCTACTTGAAGCAGGTGGCAAAATTCAAATGTTTTGCGACAGCATTTAGGTTCCAAAGCATTCACACATACCAATACAATTCAGTTTTAGGAAGGGATGCCCTAAACATGTCCCTTCCTAATACCAATTTGAAAACCCAATTTGAGCTTGAGTAATAAGTTACCGAAACCGCAATTTGGGCCTTTGTACATTGTAAAAGGCCATTCTGCGGTCGTAAACAGCAGTTTGCTAACCCAAAAAACGTTTGTACATCTGGCCCTATGTCCCAAGGTAAAACCTCAGACCAGGTTCAACCTGCTTTCTATAGCTGGCAGATGCTCCATCATGGTTGGCCTCAGATGACTCATAGGTCTCGGTCTACCACAACCAGTTAACCGTGGTTGATGCTTAATGCTTTTTGGCACTATTTTAAGTTAAAATGTAAAAAATCATATCTCTGGTTCCCCTTATTGGATTTTTGTTGTTTTGGTGTCATTTTAATAAAAATGTACTTTTTTTCTAAACTGCCTAAATAACTTACACATTGCCCTTAGTTAAGCTTGTCTGCTCTGTGCCTTTTTTTGCCTCTCCGATCCGAAATAAAGGAAGAAAACAATCATGAAGACAGACTTTTGCATAATAGTCTTTCTTTCAGATCAAGTATCATATGCTGTAAATTTTTATATTACACTTTTGTATTTTGTAATCATCCAATATGTAACATATCACAGTAGAAATATCACACCAATTTAATAACAATTACAATTATGCCCCAGCAGGCCATTTCATTGGTTTTAGGAAATCGAATGTCCATGGATGGATTCACTCATAATGATGCCTGGATGACATGCATATCACAATAGCCAAAATAGAAATAAAACATGGAGTAAATCTTTGTAGGGTTTGAGTGTCATCATTGCTTTTAATTTAAAATGGTATTTTTAAACAGATATTTTTACCTAACGTCACATATAACGTCACTTTAACCTTTCATTTTTCAGTGAATCTCTAGGGATTCTTTTTAATGGCAAATATGATTTTGCTACCATATCTAACTATCTCACCAGGGTTGGGCACCCTGCGGCCAGACCCAAAAGCATGTGCTGGACCATTGTCCAGCACATGCTTTTAAAATGGTTTCACTGATCACTTGTACTGGCTTTAATGGAACTGACCAGCACAGGGGCATGTCTGCTAATGCAGTTATGCCCTCTCATGTAGTATAGTGCACCCCGCCTTAGGGCAGGAAGTCCTGCTATAGAGGTAACTTATCTATACTGCATGCAATGTCTGGAGGCATGGCACACAGGCTATGTGCCATGTCGTGTTTTCACTTTTGTCTGCACCAAGTCACGCAGCTTGCAGTGGCAGTTTGGATGAGCTTGGTGAGGGGTCCCTTTGGGTGGCACAATTTGTGCTGCAGGGCTTTAGGGCCTCATGCCCTAGCTAACAGGGATACCATTTACTAGGGACTTACAGGGGGGTACAAAAGGTATTGCCTTGAACCCTCTGGTTGGTTCAACCCAACCGGTCTCCAAGTTCAAACTTGCAGCCTCTTTTCCCGCAGACCGATCCCCATTGACGAACATTGGGCACCCAACGCTGTTCTGCACCACAGCACCCGGCCGCCCTAGGGCTGGAGGTGACCTGCTGTTGCTGCCTTGGACCTTGCCCTATACTCACCTTAAGACCAGGAGATTGGTCTCGTATGTCGCTGTACTCTACCTGAATGCCGTCTTTGTTTTTCTTCCCATAGGATGACATTACAGTTTCTGAAAAATGCACAAACTATCGACTTTTTAAACGTAGAAGTATTTCTCTTGCAAAACGTACTTACCTCTGATTGTATTAATTCTGGTGCCTAAACATATATAAAGATCTGTGTTATTTTTATAAATTGGTGTGGATCTCTTTATTGAGTCGTGTGCATCATTTATTGACTATTGTGTGTATTTGCAGATGTCTAACACTCCTCTCTGATAAGTCTAAGGCTGCTTGACCACACTACCCCCTAGAAGAGCACTTTAGGAGCCAGTTTTTAGGCCGAGCCTAGAGTCAGCGCGCATGTGCTGCTCTAGGGGAGACTTGTTGTAGTGGAGTATGTAATGGAAGCTCCGCCCACTCTCTGGCCATATTTGCCATTGGCTTGTGTCAGTGTCCTTCGTAAATGCTGGCATCTGATTTGTAAGCAGGCTTGTTAGTCCCTCCTTCGTACCGCCTTGTCTCCATTTGTACCCTCCCATGGCGACTGGCCCTTTTACTTCAGTTGTTACACAGTACGTCTTTTTTAGTCTGTGAGCTCTACTTTCTTTAATGAGAATTTTTCCACTGCAGGCACGCACGACGCGCATGGCGCGCTTTCACTTTCCTAGCAGCCCGTCACTTGTTTTTTATCCAGCTCGCGCCTTTTTTTATTTGACCAACGCCCGCTTTTCCTTAGCCGTCCCTCCCATATTAATGCTTTTTTTTTTTTTTAAAGCACCGCAATGTTGTGCTTTAACTTTAGATATAGTTATTTTTTTCAATACGCCACACGGCGCTGCATAAATCAACTTTTAAAATGATATATTTTTTCTCAACAGTGGCAAAACTTTAGCAATGGCGCCCCTGCGCCTACTGTCAGCAGTTCGGCATGACCGCTTTCCCTTTCGTGACCGCACTGGTGTGTTTCCTGGACGTAGGTAGCTCCGAGATCCCTAGACCCCCTGCAGCCATGACGGACGGCGGCCAAAGGTTTGTTTACTTTAGATGATCCTTCATCGGAACCTCTCTCTGAAAGCTTGTTGCTCTTTGAGTGGCTCTTGTTTGAGGGTCTTGAGACTGCATGAAGGAAACAATAACGAAGTCAGTTTGCATTGGGCCCTGCAGATTGTGGCCGGATTTCCAGCTTAATGAAACAATGGGCATTCACTTACCACGTTAGTTTCTAGTGAACTGTATATTTTCTACTACTAAATGGAGCGCAATGTCGAAAATATACCGGTTATGTGTCTAGTGATGGCTGTAGTGATTGCGGGGGCGCCCTCCCGCTGTGCGATGCGCGCTGGGGCCTCGCTGCGCCCAGCACAGAACACACGGGCACTCAGTATATTAATTAACCGCGGACTGCCTCTGTAGCTCCGCCCATCTTTATTTAAGTACGCGCTCACGCCAGCCGGTGTGAGCGCAGGGGCCGTGACTTGATGGCGCGCGCCAGCGGTAAACACTGGTGCGCTGACTGTCACATCCCATCTTAACTCAGTCCGTGACTGGATCTCGAGAGTCTCATAGTTCACTTACTTGACAGGCAAAGTCCCTCAGGCGAGTGCTCGGCGGAGGATTCTCTCTCAGGGCATACCTAGAAGTGCCTCGGCTGGTGGTTGAGGCAGGGACTGGGGTGCTGGGTCCTGGAGGCAGATCTGGGGTTTCACGGGCGGCCTCCGGACTTGCCGGCGATGGGATCGCTCCTGGAGAGTGGGTATAATCTTTCTGGGGCTCTCGCTGGCTGGCCTCGTCCGCCTCAGCGTGGTCCGCGATGGCAGTAGGAGAAGCGGGCCTGTCCACTTGTTTGAACCACGAGATGTTGCGGGTCACTGTTTCTCCCTCTTTCTCGACCGTCACCATGGTCCCTTTTCTGTCGACCACTGTCCAATGCCCGTGCTCGTACCGAGTCCGGAACTTCCCCCGGGCCTCCGGTCCTTCATGATGACGGTGTCTCCTTGCTGTAGCTGACGGGATACCGCTCTCCGAGCCTGGCTGGTGGAGTTATTACGCTTGTCTCTCCTCCTGAGGGCACCCTCTTCGTCAAATGGAGGGGGGGACCAACCCGGAGCAGTGGAGATACCATCCCTGCGGGTGCCGTTGAACATCAGCGCCCAGGGCGCTTGGCACGTTGAGCAGTGTGGCGTGCTCCGATACTCTCGCAGGAACCTCTGCAGTTCTTGCTCTGTGTCACTTTGCTCCGCCACGGCAATGCGGAGGGTCTTGTTTATTGTTCTCATGAAACGTTCAATCTCCCCGTTGGCCTGGGGCCAT
The DNA here is from genome assembly GCA_963921515.1 of Calotriton arnoldi. Taxonomy (NCBI): domain Eukaryota; kingdom Metazoa; phylum Chordata; class Amphibia; order Caudata; family Salamandridae; genus Calotriton; species Calotriton arnoldi. The sequence continues at coordinate 33,093 of CAWUFW010000084.1, read as the reverse complement.
TGTGGGGTGATACGCCGGTGTCGGATGCCATGGTGGTGCATGAACTCACGGAACTCATGCCCTTGGAACGGGGGCCCATTGTCGCTGCGAAGCTCTTCCGGACACCCGAACATGCCGAACATCTTCTCTAGGGCAGGGCCAACATGTAGGAAGGCCGTTGAGTTCACGACTTCTACCACCGGGTACTTTGAGTAGCTATCGATGAGGGCTAGTGTGACCAGCCCATCAGGGAAACTCCCAAAGTCCACGCTCACCTTTTCCCATGGGCTTTGGCCGTGTTCTTCTGTGTGGACGGGCGCTGGTCTCTCAGGCCCGCTCGTTATTTGGCAGGATGGGCACTTCCGGACGGTCTCTTCTACCCGGGCAGCCATCCCTGGGAACCAGACCTTCTCCCTCATGCGGGCCTTCATCTTTTCCACACCTTGATGCCCTCCGTGGGCGAGTTGTGTTGCCCGTAGCTGCAGGGATGCCGGGATGCCGGGATGATGATGCTGGGTCCTCTCAGGAGAATGCCTCCTTGGGTGAGGCTCAGTTCGTTCCTGACTCTCCACATGTGCATCAGGCTTTCCTTCTCTGGGCTTGACCATGTGTTTGCAGACTGTAGGAATTGACGCCATAGCCCACCTTGGATAGTGTCCCTGACCTTCATCATGACTGGGTCTTGCCCAGCTGTGGTGGCTACCTCTTCAAGCGTCAGCGCTTGAGGGCACGTCAGTGCCGCGATCATGTCCAGGTGTGCCTCAGTGTCCTCACTGCTAGGTTCTTCACTTCCACCTCTGGTCGTGTCTGGGTGTCTTCATAGGAAGTCAGCTGGGTTCTTGGCGCCGGGCCGGTAGATGACGTCCATGTCGTAGTGTTGGAGCCCGATAGCCCATCTTTCAATGCGTGGTGGCGGGTGAGGCGCTGATCCTCTGAATAGCGGCACCAGAGGTTGGTGATCCGTGACAATAGTGAACGGGTGTCCGCATATGTACAGGTGGAAGTGTCTGCAGCCCCACCGGATTGCCAGGGCTTCTCTTTCAATTTGAGAGTACCGTTTCTCCGTCGGGGATAGCGCTTTGCTGGCATTCGCTAGGGCGGCCCATCGCCCGGGCTCCTGTTCCTGTGTGAGGACGGCCCCTAGGCCTACGGGGCTGGCGTCTACAAGTATTTCTGTCTTCTTCGCAGGGTCAAAGTACACCAGTGTGGTGTGGTCAAGGAGGGCCTTCTTGACGGCCTGAAACGCCATCTCCTCGGCTGGGCCCCACTGCCACATGGCATCTGCCCGAGTGAGATTTCGGAGGGGTTCTGCAAGGGTGGCTAGGTCCGGAATGAAGCGGCCACAGTACAAGGCCATTCCCAGGAAACTGCGCACTTCCGCCACAGTGAATGGGGCAGCTGTGGTCTTGATGGCTTGGGATTTCCGTGGATCGACCTGTAGGCCCTCTTGGGTGAACGTGTAGCTGAAGAACTCTATCTTCTGCTGGAACAGCAGGCATTTCTCTTTGTGTAAGGTGACCCCCGTGGTCCAGGAGTCTCTTCAGTGTCGCTCTCACGTGGCGGTAATGTTCTTCCGCTGTCTTCGAGTGGATGAGGATATCATCACTCACGTTTAAGACTCCAGGTAGCCCGACCAGGATCTCCTTGACGGCATTCTGGAATATTTCCGCGGCAGAGGATATGCCGAAATTCAGCCTTTTATACCTCCGGAGGCCTAGGCGTGTGCTGAAAGTAGTTATGTATCAACTGTCTTTGGCTAGTGCTAGTTGGTGATAGCCTGCATTCAGATCCAGTTTTGAGAACCATCTGGACCCGTTCAGGTCGCCCACGATGTCATCCATAGTCGGCGTTATGTGGCATTCACGCCGAATGGCCTTGTTCGGGAGGCGCATGTCGATACAGAGTCTGATCTTCCCCGGTTGGCGGGGCTTTTCCGCGATTACCATGGATGACACCCACGGCGTGGGCCCGGACACCTTCTCTATGACCCCTTGATCTTCGAGCTTCTGCAGTTCCTCCTCCACCAGCGGTCGGAGATGAAAAGGGATCCTCCAGTGTCTTAGGGCCGTTGGCGGGACGGTCGGGTCTATGTGTAGCCAAATGGGGGCTCTCTTTATCTTCCCTAGCCCCTTAAACAGGTCTTCAAACTGGCTCAGCAAATCCTCCGTCTGGTCCACTTGTACCCTCCTGGCGAACGTCACCAGACCTAGGTCTTCGGCCGCATGGCTGCTGAGCAGCGTGTCTGCCTCCTGGTTAATGACATGGATATCGATGGTGATCTCAATGCCTTCTGACCGCACTGGCACGGTCATTTTGCCCCTAGAGGTAGTGGTGAGTCGCTACCATACGCGAAGATCTGAGCCTTCGACGGTTTGAGTTCCGGCTTGGGCCTTAGCTTGTTATATTGCTGGATCCCCATTACTGTCACTGAGGCTCCGGTGTCGATTACCGCATTGACGTCTGACCCTGCAATCTGTATTGTGCAGCGAGGTTGGGGTTGCCTCCTACTCTTCAGGGCTCGGGTGAACGAGACTAGGTACGTCTCCCCCTCGTCTTCCGATGTGGAATCGTTCCCTTGGTAGGCTGTCTGTTCTCTCTTCTTCCCTCCAGGCTGTGACGTTAGTGAGACTTGCGACAGTTGGCGGACCATCCTCCTCATTTGTTTGGGTCGGTTCCCTTCCTTTCGCTGTCTCTTCCTTCTGCACACTGACGCGAAGTGATTTGCGATGCCACAGTTAGTGCACGTTTTCCCTTGTGCCGGGCATGACTGTGAGGGGTGTTCCTCATACCCGCAGTATCCGCAGTGGTTCTTTGGGGTCTGTGGCTGGCGATCTCGTGGTCTGTAGGTCTTGTCTCTCGTTCTGACTGTGTCCGTTCTCTCTGCTTTGACAGTGACGCTCTTCTCCTCCCCACGCACTAACGCCATGTCCATTTCTTCCGCCCGTGCCGCCGAAAGGTCGTGAGACCGTGCTAGTACGAGGTTGTCATTCATCAAGATGTTCGGCTGCCTGAGTATAAGGCCTCGCAGGACTTTGCTGCGTATCCCCAGAATCAGTTGGGCTCTGATTTCTTCTGCGGCTCGATCTCCCACGAGGTGGGTATCGGCTAGTTCTCTGAGCCGGGCGTGAAAAGCGTCTACCGACTCACCCTCTCTTTGCTTGGCTTGCCTTAGCTTGAAATGTTCGAAGTCTGGGTTCATCTGGGGGTCGAAGTGGGCGTTCAGGGCCGTGACAGCTGCAGCGTAGTCCTCGGGGGGGCCCCGTGTTTGGTAGATGCTTAAACAGTAGGTAGATCTCTTCCCCAGCATAATGGAGCAGCAGCGAGCGTTTTACTGCCCCATCCTTTTCCCTCGAGGCGATGAAATAGTTCTCCAGGCGACCAAGCCAGGTCTTCCACCTTGGCGCAGCTGTGGTGGGGTCTGCAGACTCACTGAACAGAGGCAGGACACCCGAGGGGGGGGGGTGGTGGTGCGACGTTGCTGGTGCAGGGGCCTGGGCAGCGTTATCCTGATCCCCCATGGCGCTAGTCGCGGGCGCTGACGTGCGGTCTAGCGAGGACCCTGTCCACACGTGGTGGGCCTAGACGTGCAGGTGATGGTGCGAGGGCACTGGATGTCGTGGGGCCCATGTGTGATTCGTCGTGTGGCACTTGCTAGGCCGGCTAGGGTCAACTTTTGTGTCCTTGTGGCTTCCCCTGGGGCATGTGGGACTCACCCCTGTATCGTGGTGCCAAATCACCTTACCGGCCGATGTTGTGGCGGGGGAAGAGTTGCAGAGTTCTGCTGCTTCCTGGCAGCTGCTTGTGCAGGAGGTGAAATGAGGCAGGGCCACTTGCGGTGCTGCCCGGCGGGGCCTTCACGTGAAGTCTGCATGTGGCCTTATTGGAGCCAAATTCAGCCCAGCAGGGCAGGAGCAGGCGTGTGTTGCTCCGCTCCTCGTCGCCAATGTAGTGATTGCGGGGGGGCCGCCCTCCCGCTGTGCGATGCGCGCTGGGGCCTCGCTGCGCGCAGCACAGAACACACGGGCACTCAGTATATTAATTAACCGTGGACTGCCTCTGCAGCTCCGCCCATCTTTATTTAAGTACGCGCTCACGCCAGCCGGCGTGAGCGCAGGGGCCGTGACTTGTCGGCACGCTCCAGCGGTAAACACTGGTGCGCTGACTGTCACAATGGCCTGATAACTCCTTGCCTGTCATCGGTCCTCTTGGGGTAAATAATTGTTTCCTGTTTCGCTTGCGGTCAAGAGACGCGTCCTTTATAGCACACAAACACTACTTCACTCGGCCGCTTGGTAAATAACACTATGTGCTTAACCTTTTTTTGTGGTAATAAAGCAGAGATAATATGGTATTACTGCTAGGTCAGAAAATGCACTTGCGTTTTCCAAATGCTCTGTTACCCTGTTTAAAGAGTTCAAATAAAGCAGACGTCTACGGACTGAAAACAGTTTTGACCGAATATATTGGATGCTGGCAAAATAAATTGGGTGGGTATGGTAGTCTTGCGTTAAGAAATTTTTTATGGGCGTTTAAAAACAAAGGTTATTTTTTTTAATGAAATATTGTCACTTGCGGTATATACTGCAATACCTTGTATGTTAGTGGTTTATAATGTATAATGGTGGTTTAGTGTACATGTGCCCAATAGCTTCGCCCCAATACATTACATTCTTCACCCTCGGTTCCCTCTCAGTTAAGCCTCCATTTTTTTTGCAGCTCCCTAAATACTGGGCAAGTCCGTCCTGTCCCTATTCGTGGGGCCCCTGGAATTATGAGATTTTGTGACTGCAGCATGTTCTGCTTTAATTGTGTATTTGCCGCAACGTAGCGCGTTAGCTTTAAATATTATTTTTTCCGTGCGCTGTTGTGTTGCCTGGGCGATGCAGGTACTATTTCTTCTACCCCTCCTGTTCCCTCTGCCCTCTTTGCCAACGCATGCCTATGTGCCTGCATTGCTAAATGCTTCTTATGGTTGTACTAACTAGAAGGTTAGTAGCGCAAACTATTTTCATAGTCTTAGCCAGTGTATTTTTTCTTTTGTAATTTCATTAGAATATGATCTGACAGTAAAGGACGGCTACCTAATTATCGAAGCCATTATTCACCCCTCCACCGTCAGCTCTTTAAAAAAAACTGAACCATTTAATTTAGGGTTTTCCTTTTAAATTGTAGCATAAACTGTACCTGGAAATGCTTTATTGTATTGTATTCATGCCGGTTTTGAGAGATTGTAAAAGGCTACTAGTTGTGGCACCCTTTCTTGATTTTATTTCACATGCACCTTACTGTATCTAACGAGTCTCTTCTAGTTGATCAAAATGCCAGCCCCTCTTAATTATGTAGATCAAAGAAGCTGCATGCTTCGTCCCCGAAACTTTGCATGTTTGGTGCTATTGCATTTTCATGTTTACACCTTTTAAACTACGGTTGCTTCTATTTAGTACCAACAGTTTAATAGGTATGCAAAACACACAAACTAGTAACTCTAAACTATAACACAGAAGGTTTCGTTTTCCGTGTTTTTATTACAATTATAGTCCTTCTATAACAAAATCCGTGCTGTAAACAACTTCTGCAGATGGGGTCATATCAGTAAAGTATGCTACAGATACCTTCCTATATGATGTATGTCAGGACATGAAGTGAGCACCATATTAATGTCTCTTTGTTGGGATCTCACCCCACCCCTTCCAGCGCAATAATTACATAGCGAGATGCCCAGGCCCGGATACACTCCTCTCTCACTTTCTTTCCTTCTAGTAAACAATTCTCTATATATTGATCCCTCTAACTCTGTCTTTCTCTGCCGTGTCCCTCTTCTTCTCCCAATTTTCACTCATCTCCTTTCCCTATTTTCATCTTACAGCAGTAGTATCCATTCACAGGAAGTGACCCGCCCCAGCCCAAATTGCAAGTTGCGTGCTTTCACTTTCATAAATGCTTTCAAATGAACCAAAAAAAAAAATCACAAAATAAAAATGTGCCATGTTTGTGTTTCAATTATGGGTTCCCGCGTTTAAAAAAAGATACATGGTTCCAATTCTAGATTTATTTTAGCAATAATAAATAGAAAAAGATCTTTATAGCGTGACTCGTAGTCTGCTTGTAACAATTTACAAAACAATATCGGTAATTTGGCTATTCTTGTGAAACAACTTCCAGTGATACAGATTTCAGTGGCACACTTCCTGTTATGTAATTTTCTGTGCTGCTGCCTGGATTAAAGGCTGTGCTATAAATAAGGAAATACCCGGTTATCAGCCCCAGTACAAAATTACAAGGTCTGTGGAAATGCTAAGGGCCTGCCGTCTTTCCCTACGAGATTCTAGCAGCTGAACACAACCGAAATCTTCAGGCAAAATTGTAGGGGTAGAGGTAAAGAAGTAATTACTGCTAAAATGTCTTGTTTGCGTAATAATTGGCCTCTACAAAGGTCCTTGCATGCAGTCTTATCGTCGAGACTTACCCCACACTGAGTCTCTGCCTGCTCATCTTATGCACCTCTAGTAAACCCCATGCAGCCGGAGGTTTCATTACTTCTCTGCAAAGCCGAGCTTCCCTATTTTTAATATATCTTTATTGACCTTTTAAACAGACAGACTGTACAGATATCGGCATGCACCAAGACATGGGTATATCACACTGAATGTTCACCTTCCAGATACCGCAGGCCGTAACCCACGTACAACAGCAATAATATACAATGTTTTCCAGGTGTCCCTTCCCCCGCATCTCCTGTATGTTATGTTATTGTGTCTTATAAAGCGCGACAGCTGCCCCAGCAAAGGAGCGTCCCGGCGCTAATGTAGGAAAGACTGACATAGCAACAGAGCAGGCACGAACTAAGATGAAGGGAAGAGAAAAGTCTTAATGGCCTTCCTAAATTCTAAGTAATTATTGAGGCCACGAATCTGCACAGGGAGTGTGTTCCAAAGAGTGGCAGCTCTGTAGCGAAAGGAGCGGCCGCCGGCACGAGCTCTACGTATCCGGGGAACCACCACCAAGTGCTGGCCCTGTGAGCGGGGAAGCCGTGGTGGGGCATATGGCAAAAGGAGATTGGCCAGAATAGAAGGGGTGGCCAGTTTAAAAACCTTAAAGGAAGTACATAAGGTTTTAAATTCGATACGCCTGGCCACCGGTAACCAATGAAGGCGGCGGATGGCGTTGGACACAGAGCAAGACTTGCGCAGGCCTAAAAGGGTTCTATCTGCTGCATTCTGTGCCCTTTGCAACCTCACAACCTCCGCCTTATTGGACCCTGGATAGAGGGAGCAGGCATAATCAAGTCTGGACAAAACCGTCGCCTGAATGATGACCTGACGCGTAGACGCGTCAAAGAAGCCCAGCAATGGTCTGAGCCCTCGTAAAAGTCCAAAACAGGTTTTTTTGGTTTGGACTCGATAGTTTAAGGATGAGTCCAACCAAACCCCTAGATTTTTTACAGCTTGTTTGGGGGAGGGGGGCTTGCCCAAGCTGGTTGGCCACCAGAGATCATTCCACAGAACATGGTCCCTACCTACTAACAGTACCTCTGACTTGTTGGAATTCAGTTGGAGGCAGTTGTCAGTCATCCACTCGGCCACTGCCGCAAGGTCGCCCCGAAACTTAAGGGCTTCCCGCTCGGTGTTATTAGAGCGTGCCACCACCAACTGAGTATCGTCAGCGTAGGAGACCATGGTCAAACCCCTGCTAATGGCTACTGCAGCCAGAGGTTGAACATAGATGTTAAACAACAGGGGACTGAGGGAGGAGCCCTGTGGCACCCCTTGTTTAACAGGATATTCGCCAGAAGCAAACGGGGGAGCGGTTACCGAAAATGACCTCTTATGGAGAAATGAGGCAAGCCACTCCTATGCCAAATCCGTAATTCCTACCTCCTCAAGGCGTCTCAACAGTATGTCTTGAGACACAGTATCAAACGCGGCGCTCAAGTCCAGCAGGATCAGCGCCGACGTTTGCCCCTCATCCATTGCTGACCAAAGATGTTCTGTCACGGCCAGGAGAGCTGACTCTGTGCTGTGACCTGGCCTAAAGCCGTTCTGTCAGGGGTCCAGTATGTTATTAAAGGCCAGAAAATCAGACAGAAGGGAGTTCACATATGCTTCTGTGATCTTTGCCGCCCAGGGAAGCAGAGAGATGGGGCGGTAATTTTCTGATTTGGCTGGGTCAAGCATCTTCTGTATAATGCCTCCATCGTGAACAATCCTACGAATCCCTGCCATGGCCCACACCCCCGAGCTTCTGCACTACGGATCAACTACCCTGCCTCCCCTCCCACCCCCCCTTCCCCCAACAGAACTCCCCCCACCCCCCAACCATGTCTGGTGTATAATCCTTATGGCATACCCTGATGGGCCTAATCTCTCCGTTCCTTTTGCCCCTTTCGGTAGAACTGTGCTACCCTGCATCTCTCATCCCTTCGCTATTTTCTGACTCCTGCCTTGAGTGTACGCTCCCCCCTGCTACGTCGCTATCTACTCCGTCTGTACCCCCGTTTACCAGCTCTGTCACCATTGCCCTCTAGGCCTGCACGTCATCTTCTAGTTTCTCATCTCGTCTGGTCCGCTGCATTCGAATCACCTCGGCAGTCGCCCACTCCTGCACATCCCGCACCCACTGTGATATACTGGGCGGACGGTGGCCCATCCATGATATGGCAATCCGCCTCTTTGCAAGCATCAGCCCTAAAAGGACTAGCTTTCGACTAAGATTCTTCTTCTTGGGTCGAGGCAACAATCCCAGCAGTACCACCTGGATCTCTCCTGCTATCTCCCAGCCTGTCGCCCCCCTCAGTGCCTCTAGAACTGACACCCAGTATCCCTGCAACTCAGGGCATGTCCATGCCATGTGTATGAACGCAGCCTCCGCTTCTCCACACCGAGGACACTGCCACGACCGCTCCGGGTAGATCTTGCATAACATTTTTGGGGTCAAGTATGTTTGGTGTACATAATTAAATTGAATTAATTTAAACCTCGTGTTTGCACTCACCTGTTTGACCCCTTCATGGATCTTGACCCAGTCCCCGTCAGTAAAATTATCCCCTGTCAGCACCTCCCATTTCGCTTGAATCGGCAAACCCCCATTTACTCGATCATCCCGGATCGCCCGATATAAATTTGAAATCAGCCTTCTGCCTTTAGCCATCATTAGCAGAGTCTGTAGCATCCGTGAGACCGTAGGTTCATCCGGGAACGTGGGCCAAAGATCCCTCACCACCTGTGCAATCTTTTCATATTGTAAGAATTGCCCTGGACCCAGCTCAAACATCTCCCGAGCCTGTTCACGTGTGATGTATCGCGCATTATCATATAGGTCGCCCATGGTCTGGCAACCCCCTTCCCGCCATTTCCGCACTGACATTGATGCGGCAATCTGCCGGAATGGCTGGACCACCCACAGGGGCATGTCCGGTGCATACGAAGCCCTCTTCAGTACTTTCCGGACCGCCACTTCCCACATCTCTGCCACATGTCGCACTATATAGGGGCATGTCGGAGGCACCCCCGCCCCCATCATCAGTAACTCGGGTAGCTACTTTTCTCCTAAAGACCCCGCCAGCAAGGTCTTTTCCCAGTTGTCGTCCCCATCTAACCAATGCACTGCGTGCTGGAGCTGTGCGGCGATGTAGTAGTATTCCAAGCATGGGACCTCTAACCCCCCCGAGCCTGCCATGTTCGTTGGATAGTGGCCAGACGAACTCGTTTGCATTTGGACCCCCAAAGCAAGTCTACGATAAGCTTGTCTAGGTCAACAAAAAAGGATCGGGGGATCCGATAGAAGGAGTGCTGCATCGCGTACAAGCACCGGGGCAGGACCACCATTTTTGTCAGCGCTATCCTCCCCATAAGGGATAATGGCAGCTCCCTCCAGAAACGTACTGAGCCTTTCAGAACCTCCACTACCCTGCCGATATTATGCGCCAGAAATTGCTCCACGGTATCTGCTAGCCAGACCCCCGAATATCATGGTGCGGACCGAACCCATGGAAGACCCACCTCTGGTTAAGTCCCCGTTCACGCGTAGGGCCAATCGTCCCAATGGAACCAACTTGGACTTCCCCTGGTTGATCCGCAAACCCGACACACTCCCAAAACCCGCAACAGCACCGGCACTGCCGATTCCGGGTCCCTGACGTACACCAGGGTATCGTCCACATACATGGACACCATGTGGTTAGATTCGCCAACCTCGATCCCGAATGGTGCCATCCTTGTTCGGAGGTCCACCGCCAGGGGCTCCATCGCCACAGCGAAAAGCAATGGCGATAGTGGGAACCCCTGCCTGGTGCCCCCGTGCAGTCGGAAGGCCCGAGACACTAACCGCCCCACTCTAATCCTAGCACACGGCTCCGAGTACAGCAGCTGCACCCATTGTAAATACCGGCCTCCCACTCCCATTGCCCGCAGAACCTCCCAAAGATATGACCACACTACAGAGTCGAACGCTTGTTCGATGTCAAGAAGTACTAACGCGCATTCCTCCTGCTGGAGTACGGACGAGTGCCATACATGAGACAGGCATCTGAGGTTCATGGCAGTGCTACGTTGAGGAATGAAACCCGCCTGATCCGAGTGAACTAGCCTTCGTAGATATGGTTGCAAACGCGCGGCAATGATCCCGCTAAGGATCTTCATGTCGAGGTTAAGCAGGTATATGGGCCTGTATGATCCTGGAAGTTGATCGTCCCTGTCCACCTTAGGAAGCATCACCACCACCGCCTCAATCATGGAGGGCAGGAGTGCCCCCGACTGAAAGGCTTCATTGTATACCTCAAGGAGGTAGTCCGCCAGGACATGCGCGAATTTCTTATAGAATTCGGACGGCAGGCCGTCACTACCGGGACTCTTGGCTGATTTCAGAGACTTAATCCCTCCCAGGATTTCCACCTTTGAAAGTGGCACATCCAGCTTCTCCCCGATCTCAGCCTCCAAGCAGGGGAGCCCTAGCGTATTTACGAAATCCCCCAGGTCCTCCCGTGTTGGGTCCCGACGCCTTGCGTATACTCCGGCCATATGGTCTGCCAGGGTATTCAGAATGCCATGCTGGCTGTATACCATATGTCCATCCGCAGTCCTCATCTGCACTATAGCTGAGGGCTGCGTCTCCGTACGGATCAACCTTGCCAGCAGCGCTCCGGAGCGATCTCCTTCCGCATGCAGACGCTGCCGGTATGCGGTGTAATGAAACTTCTCCAGGTGGCACAATGCCGCCAGAAACTCCTCCCGCTTTTCCTGCCACTCAGTCAAGTGGTGAGGCTCTGACGGCAACACCTCTTCTAATTCCGCCAGTCGTCGCTTGGCGGTCTGCACGTCCCTTTCCAGTTGCCTCCGAACGCCATAAGTTGTGCTAAGGCAAACCCCCCGCACAACCACCTTCATCGCTTCCCATTCCATGCCCCGCGACGTCGCCGAGCCCCAGTTAATCCTGAAATAAGACGTAAGTTCCTCCTCCAGCCTCCCGACGAAGGGCGGATCCGTAAGCGCCTCCACTTGGAGAAGCCATGTAGGGATTGCCGCTCTGGGTCTGGTCAGCGTCACCAGCAACGGGGAGTGGTCCGAGATATGCCTCAGAAGGTATGTTACCCCCTCCACCTTGGGCATCAAAGTCTGCGATAGCAAAAACTGATCCAGCCTACTGTGCGTGTTGGATGCCGGGGTGTAACAGGAGAACACCCGTGATGCCGGGTCCACCATACATCAATCAAGCCCATCTCCCTCATCACATCTGTCAGAGCCCCAGTCATGCCTGGCTTTGTATTCGCAGGGGGAGGCTCGCGGTCCAATGTCCCATCCATGACACAGTTAACGTCCCCTAGGAATATAACTTCTCCCCCAAAGTATGGGGTCGCTACCTTCATCACGTCATAGAAAAAGGCGGGTGCGTCCACATTAGGGGCATACACATTTATCAGTCATACTTCCTGGCCATCCAGCCTCCCATGTAATACTACATAACGTCCCTCAGGATCTAGCGTGTGTTGTAAATGTTGGAAAGGGGTCCCAGGAGCGACCCAGATCAGCGCCCCCCCGTGCAAATCCCGAGAACGAGGTGGCATAAATCTGTCCGCGCCACCTACGACTAATGAATGGTAGCGTCTCCCCCCAGACATGTGTCTCCTGCAACCCCGCTATGGCTATTTTATATCTCCTTAAGAATGAATGTACCCTTCGCTGTTTCTCTAGCTAGGCCATTCCCCGTATATTCCATGTAAGTAGCTTCGTCAGGGAGGGAGCCATAAGCCCAGACATCTGGCAGCCCGATTCCATTCCCATCCCGCCAGGACATTCTCAAACTGATCGTTCTGTGGTAAGTTTCGACCCAGATCCCCTTTTCGTCCCCCACAACCGAAAACAACAACTTCAACAGTGCAAACACCCTGATCCATCCCCCTCCCCCTGGGCAGTGGGACAGTACCTTCCCCCCGCTAACATAGCGAGTGAGCAGTTCTATCTCCCGTCCTACACCACCCTCCTCAGGCCCACCCAAGAAAGAAGTAGGATTCCTCCCAACATTCCCCCCCCCTGAGACCCAGAGCATGTCCTATAGGGACACACTCCGACTCTCTTCGATCATCAGTGCCATGCAAGTGACTGGCTCCCGAACCAGGCGCGAGGACTGCCGAGCTTCCCTATAGTGCGTTCAGGCAGTACCCAATGTGCTGGTCTGACAGATCAATGTGTGGGCCAACACATCTATCCCCTGCTCCTCCACAAACCCATCATCTCTTCCCCTCACACCACTGCCCCTCTCATCTCTCCCTCTCCCTCACTCTCCCACTACCCCTCTCATATCGCTGTCCCACTGTCCCCTCTCATCCCTCCCTCACAATCCCTGTCTCCTCTCTATATTGCCTGCTTACAAATGCTACAAATGCTACCTTGCGGTACCTTCTCACTCTGTGCACTGCTCCCCCGGTGCTCCTCCCACTCGTCCCTCTGTCTGTCTCTCTCTCGTACTCTCACCTCTCTCTCGCTGTCTGACACACTGTTTCTGCCTCTCTCATATAATTTACCTTATGTCTTCTAGCACATTTTCTTTCCCATGCATTTTCAAGGTTTGTGTCCATCAAACCCATGCTATCCTCCTCTTCTTAGGGTGTCTTCTGTGTACATAGGTGCTCCCTCTTTATGCGTCTGTACCCTGCTCTCCCATTCTTTCTCGTTCTCACGCACTTTCTGCTCCTCTGTCTTGAGTTCATGCACCACTTTCTAAACAAACTACCTATCCCTCTCTAGCTTCCTTTCGAACTATTCTGTGTGGGTGTCGCCCCTATCTATTCACCCTACCACATAATACATTACACAAATACACAACCCACCATACAATTCCACCCCACACAATTCCCCAGCAAACAATTCCAATGCAACGCACAAAATTCCACAAAACATACATCCACTACAATCCAACCAAAAAGCATACGTAAAAAGCATTGTCATTTACAATGCCAATGGCTAACTCTCACAATTGTTAGACCTATTGCATTGCAAATGCTTGTTTACAAGTGGTATTAGGAATTGGGCCTGGAGACACTGGTTACTGCTTAGTAAGGCTTGAGCGTGAGAATCGGTACTTCAAACCCACCTGTGCTAAGTTCCTTTCAGCACAGAGAAAAAGCTAGCTAAGCTATGGCTCTGTCTGGACTGGGGTTGGGCGCACTGGGGGACATGATATGTGGCAGTATGCTGACAATGAAACACAAATCCAAGCAGGCTATGAACTCTTGTGTATGCAGGAAGGGTGGTAGCCATCTTAGATTAATGGGTAAAACTTCCTCACTGTAATAATGCTTATTTAATACACATTATTGAATGTTGCTAAAGCCTTGACATTGCTACATAGATCTCAGATTTTCCTGCCTAGACTGGTTGCTTACTAAGGATTTGTACTGTTGGAAATTGAAAATACAGAGCAGTAGTCAGAAAAGTCATGTAGCTGATGAAAATGAATTTCAAACTATTCCTTGAACATTTTATCAGAACTCATCTAAAACTTGCTGTTGTTACAATATGCTGAGGGATATACTGTGACAGAACACAAAGGCTTTTTAGACAACTATGTTGCACATGTACATATGAATATCATGCACAAGATATAACAGTTCTAGTGTGAACATATGAATTTCTGAGAATAGAAGGCAGCAGATTATTAACACTGTTGTTTTTTAAGTTCTTCAGACGTCCAGTGGAAACTAAAACTCATCATCATACACAGAGTATAGTGATGAAGCTTGAGATTGCCATTCAAACCATAGGCAGAAATGTTAGTGTATATATATTTGAGGTACTCATTCTTTGTGTGTTTAATTTACAGGAATTACTAGTTGCATGTCATAGTACAGAGAATTGGTTACATAAAGTTACTTCTAAGGTCTATCTATCTATTCACTTTTTCAGCTAAGCATAGATACCTTAATGACAAGTTACTTAAGGCAGTGGTCCTTAACTTTTTTGACTTCTGTGGACCCTCGTAATGGATTTCAGGTACCCCCCTAATGATTCATTACTGGAATCCAGGTGCCCCCACTGAGTCATGGTTAAAGCCAGGAACCCAAGCCTAAGCAACTTCTGTGAGTAAATATAACTCTTGCCCCCGCCATGCACAGTGTTGTCATCAATGATGCCATTTCAGATGTTGCAGTGATGTTATCAATGATGCTATAGAACATGTCAAGTGTGATGCAATATGTGGGGAAATAGGCAGTGCATGACGAGGCCATGAGCTATAGGGAATGATTTAGTTACTTGAGATATGGGTGAATTTTAGGGGTTTTGTTAGTTTTAAATGGTATTTTTAACAGACAGTTTCAACTAGCTATAACAACACATAAATCTTTGTTTTTTCCAGTGAATTTCTAAGTTTATATTTGATGTAAAGTATGGTATTACCATGTTGTGAGAGGCTGGCTTGGTATTTGATTTAGGGGTGTCCTGCTCATGCAGGGGCACCCTCACACTTAGAACCGAGCACCCTGCCTTCAGGATTGCAAAGGCCTGCTGTAGGGGTGACTTATAGGTTTTAAGTGCAGTGACCTTAGATATAGGGAAACCTATATCTTTCGTAAGTGGTGCTAGCACCAGCTTACACAGGCTGCAATTGCAGGTCTGTAGTGCTAGTTTGAATGGTCTCCCATAGGTGACATAATACATGCTTCATCCTATGGGGGACCCCTGGGGTACCTATGCCCTGGGTACCTTAGTACCATATACTAGGGACTGATAAGGGTACCCCATTATCCAATCTGGGATGTACCTAAGTACTTTACCATAGCAATTTAGGGGAGAAACCAGAGAGACTGGAGTCCTGATTAGCAGGATCCCAGTCAGACTAGTCAGAAACAGCATCACATCAAACAAAAAGTGGGGGTAACCACAGAAGCAGATCCTACTTTCCTACACAACCCCCACCTCCAAACGTAAGGAGATGAGACTAACCTTGCCCAGTTGAGTCTTTATTTTCTAAGTGGAAATATCTGGAGAGTCCATCTGCATTGGCATGGTTACTCCCAGGTCTATGTTCCACTGTATAGTCCATCCCCTGTAGGGAAAAGGACCACCTCAAAAGTTTGGGATTTTCACCCTTCATCTGTTTAAGCCATAAGAGGGGCTTGTGGTCAGTCTGAACAATGAAGTGAGTGCCAAACAGGTATGACCTCATCTTCTTCAAGGCCCAGACCACAGCAAAGGCTTCCCTCTCACTGGCTGACCAACGTTTCTCCCTGGGGGTCAACCTTCTGCTGATAAAAGCTACTGGTTGATCCTGGCCCTCTGCATTAAGTTGTGATAACACAGCCACTACCCCTATCTCAGATGCATCTGTCTGGACAACGAAGGCTTTGGAGTAGTCAGGACTTTGCAGGATGGGAGCAGTGCACATGGCCTGCTTTAGGTCATCAAATGCATTTTGACAGCTTACTGTCCACTGAACTTTCTTGGGCATTCTTTTTGATGTCAGATCATTCAGGGGAGTCACAATGGACACATATCCTTTCACAAATCTACTGTAGTAACCAGTCAGGCCCAAAGCTCTGACCTGAGTCTGGGTAGTGGGAGCAACCCAGTCCACAATGGTTTTTGCTCTCCAATGGTTGAACCTGGCCTCCACCTACCAAGTGGCCCAAGTACACAACCTTGCTCTGCCCTATCTGGCACTTAGTGGCCTTGATAGTGAAGCCTCCCTTTTGGAGGGCCTCCGGAACATTTCTGAGGGGGACCAGATGACCCTCCAAAGTCAGAACCCATCTCAGTACCCAAGGTTAACCCCACTAATCCCTTGTTTGCTGTACTACCACTTGTACTGGTGCTAGTTGGAGCAGATGCCTTAGGGGAAGTGGTAGTAGGAGTAGTTTCCTTGGCCTTTGGACAATCAGCATCTTTTGTTCAATGGGTCTTCACCTTACAGAAGTAACACCAAGGTTTCTTTTTGCCTTTCTTGGAATTTTGGGACTCACCCCCAGATGCAGGTTTTTGGGGCCCTTGAGAAGACTCTTTCTTATTTGGCTTTGTCCCCACCCTTATCCTGAGATTTAGAAGAATCTTGCTTCTTCTGGTCACCTCCATTACCATGGTTTTTCTGCTTAACCCAGGTGCGAACCCATTTGTCTGCCTTCTTTCCCAATTCTTGGGAGAGGTCAGATCAGAGTCCAACAGGTACTGATGCAAAAGCTGGTTCTGACAATTATTAAGGATCTGCTCCCTCATAATCAAATTGTACAATCCTTGGTAGTCCTGTACCTTGCTTCCATGATGCCAGCATTCCAGAGCCTTAATTGCACGGTCTACAAAATCTATCCAGTCCTGGGTGTGTGCCTTCTGGGTGTCTCTGAACTTAATCCTATTCTGTTCAGTGGTTAAGCCAAACCCATCTATGAGAGCACTCTTCAGAACTGAATAATAGTCAGCATCCTTTTCCCTAACAGTGAGGAGCTTATCTCTTCCTTTGTTAGCAAAGGAGAGGCTCAAGATAGCTGCCCACTGCTCTTGAGGGACCTTCTGAAATTTACCGGCCCTCTCTAAAGCAGTGGTCCATTTATGGATGTCATCCACCTCCTGGTAAAGAGGGACTATCTTGTTCAGGTTCCTATGGTCAAAAGAGGTTTCTCTAACCCTAGGGACACTGTTGCTGCCACCTTGGGACTCTAGTCCCAGTTGCTTCCTAGCGCTCTGGACTTCTAGGGACTCTTTGCCAAGGGCCAAATGATCTTGCCTGAGCCTAAGTCTTGCTTTCTCAAGTTCAAGCAGATGGTACTCCCAGTCAAAGGAGTTGTCCCTCCTACTAGATATGGAGGTCCATATAGAATGCCCTGAAGCATTGGATTCTCTAGAGGATGATCTAGGCCTCCTTGGTCTACACTGGGCCCTCCCAGGAGGAACAAAGGGAGACCCATTTCTGGGGGCACCCTCTGGGCCATCTGCACTATCCTCTGGGGGATCCAAGTTCTCCAGGTGGGAGTCATGAGACTCCTCCTGGTCAGGGTTCGAATTAAGGTCAACAATGGGTTCCCCTCCTGACCCATCTTCTGCCCCCTGCCCACCCACTCTGTCCTGTTCATCTGTCCCACTAGCTTTCTGTAGGTCATCCAACAGTAACACCTCTAAGAGGCGTTGAGTATTAGGGCCATTCCCGGTCTTAAGCTTTCTAGAGGAACACAGGGCCCTCAGTTCCTGGAATGTGAGGTCACTGTATCTAGAAGGTAGAGAGCCACTGGCATCTCCTTTTGAAGACATACTAGATGTAGTAAGGTGTTAAACCTACCTAACTTAGTGGGAACTAAACTCCCTGAGGTTGGAGAAAGTGTTGTGCTAGACCCTTAACTACCCAACCCTAAGTTCAGTAGAAATTACTTATTCTAATCTTGTATTTATATGTGCCTAGTATTAGTGATGGTTTTTCAATTAATCCACACAAGAGTATCCGGTAAAACAATGCAGGCTTCAATCCCAACTGCTGCACACCAATGTGAGAGGCTGGCTTGGTATATGTTGCACACTTATGTAAGTGGGCACCCTGCACCAATCCAGACAACCCTTTTGGTGATTTTAGTGGTCTTAGACAACCTTAGAAAGCTCTCTAAGTGGTAGCTGTGGAGAGCAGCCTTCAGGCTTAGTCCAGAAGGAGTGAAAAGCAGCTTGTTTTACTAGAACATGATCCTAGAAGTATAGATTAAATGAAAAAGGACCACACAATGTATTTATAAAAATATGTATTTATTATAAGACACTCACTAATACATTCAGATATCTCCTAGCAGGAGATATCCACAATACAGACAATACTTTTCAATAGAAACAGGTAAGTAGCACAGAATACACAGTGGTCACAAGGGGGAGACCAAACCATATACTAAAATAGTGGTATGCGAACCACGACTCGATTCAAGACAATACTCAGTGGACGTAGAAGTGCTGGGGACCCAAGGAACCACCCAAGGTGAGTATCTAGGAGCCCCACGGAGGTCATGTGCAGTGTAGGAACACAACCGCGTTCTCTGTACAAATCAACATGTAAGTCGCGGTTGCACTGTTAAAGAAAGAGGACCCTTCCCAGTGGACCCTGAAGAAACCCCGTTGAGGACAAGAGATTGTGAGAGCCAACCCACCCGTGGATACCCTAGGAACCAGGTTACCTGCACCAGGGAAACTGGGTGCATAGGTGTGAAGTGGCGTCTTAAGTCGCCGTCAAACCCAATGGAGGACTTAAGGGAGATGCGGCTGCTGGGAAAGGTGAAAGTGTCCAGTGGAACCCAAAGGTGGATTCAAGATGTGAAGAATCTGCAAGCATAGGGGCCAGAGTCTATGCCACTCAGGAGTGACCAGGAGGCTCGGAAGACGAATGCCCACCGATGTCGGATGTTGCAGGAGAGCTGACGGTGACCTTGAAACTGCAGCTGTGTGGGCCAGGCAATGCTGTGGAAGACCAGGAGCCATACAAGCTTTCCCCCATCATATGTCGAGAGTTGCGGGGTCAGTGTCCGGCGGGAGCACCAACAAGCCTTGGCAACTGCAACCAACAAGGAAGTTGAAAAAGGTACAATGTCAGGACCAGCAAGGTCCAGGAGACTCACCACCAGCAGGGGAGTTAGGGCAGGCCCTGAGCAATCAGGGGAGCCCAACAGAATTAAAAGATGACCCTCAAGAGGACCCACAGGCCGGAGGCACTGGAGTCATAGAGGACCTCAAACAGCTCACCAAAGATGCAGGACCATGGTGCACATGATTTGGTGAGGACAAAGATCTTGGTCACTAGAGATGCTTGAGGTTGGGGCTACTTGGAGCCCGAAGATCTTGGTGGAAGAAAGCCAACAAACCTTTGCAACTGCAAGTCAAAGCGGTGCACAGGGGTTCGGTTCCTGCGGCTCCGATGAGAGATACTGGTTTCAATCTTGGTGAGAGGACAGGGAAGGCCTCGGCAGATGTGAAAAACCACCAACTGTGTTTCTGAGCCTTTCAGAGTCTGTGGGAGTGCAGGATCAGCAGACCAGTCAGCTTAGTTGCAGTGCCTGCAGATGCAGGGAAGTGACTCCTTCACTTCAAGGGAGATTCCTTCAGGTTTCTTGGATGCCCATAGGCCTTGGAAGGTTTCCTGTATGGAGCACAGGCATGGACGTTGCAGCAGACGAGCAGGGCGAAGAGATCAGGAGCAGCAGGAGTCTTCAGGGTTGCAGCCTTGATGCCCAGAGCGAAGTCCAGAGTGCCCAGACGGTCGAAGTTGAATGGTGTCTAAATTGAATTGTGTCCCATGATGAATCTAGGGACCCATCCTCAGGTAAGCCCTTAAATGCCCTAAAGAAAAGGGTTGGGACAATTCAGGGGTCCCTCCCTAAGGAGGGGCTGGACAAGGGGGAGAATGCTCCCCTGTCCTTTGTCCAGTTTCACACCAGATCGGGAGCCAACAGCTCCCTGAACTGGTTTGAACTGGACAATGCATGGAGGGCACCAAATGTGCCCTGCACGCAGACTATTTGGTGCTGGCAAGCACTCCCACTCGGCCCCAATACACTAAACCATGTCTGGGAGGTGGTCACACCTCCCTGTGACAGGATGCCTATTGTTCTGCCTTCCCCTGCTCGAGCTTGGCTCAGCAGCAGGAGGGCAGAATCATGTCTCTGGTCGGCAGCAGCCATGTTGTGCTGTCCGGGTCTAGAAAACTGATACAGGGAGCACTGAGGCCTTTACAGTGCTTGGAATCATACCTCCCACACTGTTTACGGTGTGGGGGGTATCATTCCAACATGTTTGATACCAAACACAATAGGGTTTGTTGCAGCCAGTTTCGGGATGGTCATCGCGTAATGACGTGGTGCCCCCCTATATGTTATATGGCTGCCCTCACAACCCGGGAGAATGGACTCCGAAAGCTGTAGGGGTGTCCTGCTCATGCAGAGGCACCCTCACACTTAGAACCGAGCACCCTGCCTTCAGGATTGCAAAGGCCTGCTATAGGGGTGACATAGGTTTTAAGTGCATTGACCTTAGATATAGAGAAACCTATATCTTTCATAAGTGGTGCTAGCACCAGCTTACACAGGCTGCAATGGCAGGTCTGTAGTGCTAGTTTGAATGGTCTCCCATAGGTGGCTTGAATACCTGCTTCAGCCTATGGGGGACCCCTGGGGTACCTATGCCCTGGGTACCTTAGTATCATATACGAGGGACTGATAAGGGTACCCCAGTATCCAATCTGGGATGTACTTAAGTACTTTACCGTAACAATTTAGAGGAAAAAACAGAGAGACTGGGGTCCTGATTAGCAGGATCCCAATCAGACTAGTCAGAAACAGCATTACATCAAGCAAAAAGTGGGGGTAACCATAGAAGCAGAACCTACTTTCCTACACATGTCTAACTATAACATGACTTTAACCTTTCGGTTCTTCATTGAATTTTTTTTTTTTCGTGAGGTAAATTTTTATTGCAATACCTAACTATCCCAATGTCCTACAGCACACAGCCTTTGGCCATACATGGCAGAGGATTGAGTGCAACTCCTGGACTGTGGCCAGACCCTGTGCCCAACCACTGCTGCACAAGGCCTTCGGCCTTTGGCCATGTGTGGCGTGGGGGCATCCATCCCTCGCCAGGAGTCCAAGCCCTGCTGTGCATGGCTTTGAGACATGCACAGTGTGCGGTTAGGCACAGGGACTGGCCTGTGGCAAAGCCCTGCACCTAACCCGCTACTGACAGCCAACCCCTCAATAGACAGTAGCACTGCAAATCCATGGGTGGGGTCCTAGCGGAGCTAATCAGAAGTTCAGGTTTGGGTGTGTTTCTATGTTTGCAAATAGTTAAATAAGTTATGGTATGTTTATTTGTTGATTGTTTTGTTTTAATTTGCATTGTAATGAGTTAACAAAACGTATTTGAAAGTCATAAAAATGTATATCACTAATTTAACTTATGGGTCACAAAACACACCCATACAGGTACTTACACATGATCTCACACACCTATAGAGTCATTCACACAGGTACTGACACACCCACACATACACTCACACACCCACTCAAAATCCCATACAGTCAAGTCACACACCCATTCACACATGCAATCTATAACTCGTGGCCTAAGGTAACTATAATTTGCGCGCCCGCCATGCACAGTTTTCTCATCAATAATGTTATTGGAAATGTAGCAGCGATATTATCAATGATGTAATACATGATGTCATGACTGATGTGGGGTATTTAGTAGTGCATGATGAGGGCGCAAGTTACAGTTACCTCAGGGCACGAGTTATAGTTTCTGGAAATAAGTATAACTATAACTAATGAATTTCTATGGTTTTGAGTGTGTAAAATCTCAGCCTAACTATAACATCCCTGTAACCTTTGATTTTTCTAGTGAATTTCTAAGGTTTTTCAAATTCTTTTTCCGAACTATAACGTCCCTGTAACCTTTGGGTTTATCAGTGAATATATATATATATATATATATATATATATATATATATATATATATATATATATATATATATATATATATATATATATATATTCACTGAAAAAACCACAGGTTTTAGGGACGTTATAGTTAGTTAGACATTTCACTCGAACAAAACCAGAGAAATTCGGCCGTTATAGTTAGTTGAGCTAACTATAACTCGCGCCCCCGCAATGCACTGCTGATGACGTCACATATTACATCACTCATGACATGGTCAGTGACATCACTCATGGCATCACTGATGACATCTCAAATGACATCACTGATGACATCACTGATGACATCATCCAGTGAGTGTGTGTTTCTGAAAAATGTATGTTTTATATATATATGCCAAGGTGTATTGAAGAATGAGTGGGTGTATGAGTGGCTGAATGGCTGATTTAGTAGGTGTGTGACTGACTGTATAAGTGAGTGATTAAACGTGTCTTACTGAATGCATGGGTGAGTGACTAATCTGTGTGAATGTCTGTATCAGTCTGTTAGTTGGTGTGTAAGTGGCAGCATGGGCTGGTGAGTAGCTACATGAGTGTCTATATGGGTTAATGATTGGTGGTGTGTGTATAACTGTATAATGAGTAAATGGCCATGTGATTTATTCTTTCGGTGACTGACTAGGTGTGTGAGTAACTCTATGGGTCAGTGGCGGAGTGTGAGTATCTGTATAGGTTTATGAGTGCATATATCAATGGCTAACAAATACACCGAAGCACACCACTCTTAAATTACTCTAATCCCTTGTGCGTAATCCACAGTCCAGACAATCAAAAGGTTTCCTTTGAAGAAGTTCACCACAAAGGATGAGTCCGGTCACTGTAGGTGTTTTAATTCATTCCATTACAGACAAAAAACAGCAGCCAACGCGCGTTTCGTCCTCCATGGACTTCCTCAAGGCTTGAGTTCAAATCACTTAATGGCAGTTCTTTCAATATGTTGTAGTTTGTATATATAAAGAAATGTATTCTGTATTAAAACTCCCAGTATACTTCGAGTTGAAATCTGTATATCCAAAAATACAAAGGAATAGTACATCCAGATAGCAGCCGCTATATACTTCTGGAATAGTTGTCCGTGTCTCAAATCACGTGTCGATCAATCGATGGTCTTACGAAATGAGCTCCGTTTTCAAAGAGTGAGGACCTTGATAAGTCCACTCTTTCCGGCACTGCATTCACAGTAACGCTCTCCGTCAGGAACGAGTGTTTGGTGCCAAGGAGGTACCTGGTGGGCTAGTTGGCCCCTAAGGACCCTTAGCATTCAAGGGGACTTAATCCCCCAACCCAGAGCGCGTCAGGAGGCGCGTTTGCAGAGTGGTACAGGGAGGGGGCAGGCCCTCCGGCAAGATGGCAGTTTTTTTTTCTTTTTGTTAGAAAGGGGCTGTGTGGCCCCAATTCTCACAATATTTTGGGGGCCCTGGGGACCCCATCCCCCGGGGCATCGCCACATTTTTTTTTAATTAAAACATTTATTTTTAAGAAGCGGGGGCGCACGGCCCCCCTCCTGAGGTCTTTATTGGCCCCGGGGACCCCATCCCACGGGGCATTGCCTCGTTTCCTTTTTTTATTTATTTACGCGGGAGTGGGGCTGCGTGGCTCCCCTTCCCTGGGCCACTTTTGGCCCCGTGGATCCCATCCCCCGGGGCCTGGCCTCATGTTGGGGACCGCAAGGGGGAGCCCCAATGCCCCTGTGGTCCCAGCCAGCTCCCCGTCTCCTGCAGGAGCCAGCATTGCTTTTGGACAAGGGGAGCTGCTGACATGCAGCTCCCCTTGTCCAAAAGCAATTCTGCTTCAGTTCATGGAAGCGAGAGCAGGTTTCCTGCTCTCGCTTCCATGAAGCGAAGTAGTGTTTGCAATGACAGGGCGGAGGCAGTGCTCCCGCCCTGTCATTCCAAACTGCAATGTCCTGGGGGTGGGCACCACAGGACATTGCCGGCCCTGGGAGGTGGCGGTCCCCAGGGCCATCTAGGGCTCCTGGAGGGGGTCCGCGCGGCCCCCCTTCCAACTTATTTAAAGCCCAGGGGAGGTGGTGGTCCCCGGGGCCGGGGGTCCGCATTGGACCCCTGTATTTAAATAAAGTGTGCCCGGGGAGGTGGTGGTCCCCTGGGCAGTGGGGGGGGCAGGAGCCCCCCCCCACACTTAATATAAATAATTGAAGCCCCGGGGAGGTGGTGGTCCCCAGGGCTTGGGGTGCCCGCGAGGCCCCCCCAATAACTGAATGCCCCGGGGAGGTGGTGGTCCCCGGGGCAGCGTGGGGGGGCAGGAACAGTCCCCACGCATTTTATTAAAAGCCCCGGGGAGGTGGTGGTCCCCAGGGCTGCGGGGGGCCACGTGCCCCCGTGCCTAATTAAAAAAGCCCGGGGAGGTGGCGGTCCCCGGGGCTGCGTGGGCCCGCGTGGCCCCTGCATATATTTGGCATATTGCCCCCGGGACCTGGCCCACCCGGATGCTTATTAAAACGAAGCACGGCGAACCGCGCTTCAGTTTTATTTCAGCAGGATTCGCGAATCTCGACGAAATATTTTTTCACAAAAATACTTTTTTGGGCCCTGGGGGTCCCTGTGGGACCCTGTGAGCAGCCCTAGGGGGTCAGGGTGTTTCTACCCTGCCCCCTTTTCTTTTTTTTTACCTTTTTTCTTTTGACTCGGTTCTACCGAGTCACAAGATGGCTGCCAACACTTCCTGGTTTGAAGTGTTGGCAGCCAATCAGAAACAAGCTCGTGATCGGGAGGGTTCAGCCAATCAGATCTCACAGTTCTCAAATATCGATATCTGTAAATCTTTAAATATCTCAAAAACTACTGAACGGATTTACACCATTTTAAAAAAACGTGCTTTCAGGACCAAAAGCTACCTTTTTTGACAAATTTGGTGTAATTCTGTTCAGCAATTCGGGCTGTAGCCGTGTCTAAAGTTTCCAATGGAAATTAACATGGAGAAAACATGTTTTGGGACCCCCCTTTTTTCTCGGCCCCTGCTTGACAAACCAACCCAAATCTTTCAACACAGGTGTTGACCTGAGTGGGCCATTAGTTTTGAAAATTTTGTGAAGATTCGTCAACCGGTGCCAAAGATATTGGCAAAAGAAAAAATGCTTTTTGAATAGAAGCAAGGTTTTAACTATAACTATCTACTGGCGACCACCAGTAGGGAATATATATATATATTTATTTTTCGTAGGTTTTGGAGGAGCCATCAAGCAGGGGCCGAAAAAAAAGGGTCCCAAAACGCGTTTTCCCCATTCATTGTTTCATAGGAACTTTAGACACAGCTACAGACCAAACGCCTGAATGGATTTACACCAAATTTGTCAGAAAGATAGATTTTGTTCCAGAAAGAGCACTTATCTGATTTGGTGTAAATTCATTAAGCAGTTTTAGAGCAGTGGATATGTGAATTTGGCAACATTGAAAAGAAAAAAAAAAAGAAAGAAAACAATGGCTCCCAAGCTACTTTGAAAATAGGTGTGCCAGGATATGGAGTGGGGCGCAGCCCTCCTCACTGAGCCTTATTAGGCCCTGGGGGCCTCATCCCAGAGTGCACCATGTCATTAAAAAGGAGAGAGGTGCCACGCAGCCCCCATCCCTGAGCCTGAATAGCCCAGAGGACACCCATTACCTGGGGTCAAATGTGATTTTTTTTTTTTTTAAAAGGGGGAGGGAGCCACGCGGGCTCCCTCCGTGAGCCTTAATTGGCCCCAGGGACCTTATCCCCCAGGGCCAAACTGAACTTTAAAGGGGGAGGGGCCTCATGGCTCCTCTCCCTGCTCCAGTAAAGGAACCAGGGTCAGCTCAATTACTGTCTCTCGGGGAGTCCATCCCCAGGACACAGTAGTTTCTCTGCCCGGATCAGCACAGGCAGGGAAAGATGTGTGCCCCCACCCAGCGGGAGCACTCTTAAATCTCTTGTCGGGTGGAGTCGACATGCCTTCTCTGCCCGTGGGAACGTGGGCAGGGAAGGCATATCCGCTCTCACTCGGCAGGAGCTGAAAAAATCCTCCCGCCAGGTGGGAGCAGACTTCTGACTCCCTGCCTGTGCTCCTGCAGGCAGGGAAGCAGACATTGCTCCTGCCTGGCCGGAGCATGCAGAAACAGCTCCCGCAGTGTGTGAGAGGGCTGGCTGAGGCCACAGGGGTGCCACCGAGGCAGCCAGCTACAAATAAGACAGGCCCCAGGGGATGGGGTCCCAGGGGCTACAACAGGCTTGGATGGGAGAGGGACGTTCGACCCCTGACCTTTAAGTTGAGTGTGGCCCCAGGAGATGGGGTCCCCCTCTTAAAAGTCCCAGGGGATGGAATTTGTATTCCCTGCCCATGCTCTTCTGGGCAGGGAACACAGGTTTGCTCCCCCCTTAGTGACTTTTGTAGTTCAACCTGACAGGGATTGTAGTTGTTGCTCGAGAAGTGTCTTCGCCCCCCCTCCAAAAAACAAAACAATTTCTTGCATTGGTATTAAATGGTGCACTTTTTCTCATCAATTCTTCTAGGTCCAAAGGTAAGCAGAGACTGGGCCCAATCCACCTCCTGTAGCCGAACCATGCTCCATCGCGGTCACCTTTAACTTTTGACTTTGCTTGACCAGATACCTATGGTTGGCGCTTTGATTTTATAGGCAGTTTTCTTTCACTTAAACAATAAAAATTCCTACATCTGGTTCTACTGATTGAATTTGATTCGTTTTGGTGTCCTTTTCCTTATTAAAATTGTATCCATTCTTTCAAAATTGGTGTGGGATTTTTCTTGTGTTGTGTTTTCACTTTATTGCTGTTTGTGTGCTGCATAAACACTTTATACAGTGTTTATAAACTAAACCTGACTGCTTGTATGCCAAGCTACCAGAAGGTTAAGCACATGTTAATTTAGTGACTTTTGTGGGTCACTGTGACAGGGATTCTGGTTTGAGAAGGGTCTTCACCCTCGCCCCCCCCCTCCTCAATCAAAAACCCAGTTTCCTACACTGAGGGCAGATTTCCCAAAATCTCTTTGACTGTTTGGTCCTGGGTAGGAATCTGGTGACGTTAAAGTTTTTGATGTATTGAACTACCATCTAAATGTCTAGTCTAAGAAGAAATAAACATTTTATTTTGTTTTCTAAGGTTTTGATATCAATTTAACAGGGCAAGAAAGCAGGGGTGAGGCTGCTGAGGAATACATAGACTGAAGGGCAGAGAAGTGCTTGTAAACAGAGGGCCGATAGGCAAAGAGCGGGAGAAATGGGGCGAGAGATGGGCGGAGCGAGGCGCTTGGGAGAGCAAGCGAGAGGAAATCCAGATGGCGCCTCATCGCGCGCTGTAAGGGTGCCGCAAGGAAAGCCAGATGGCGGCTGAGCGCGTGCCCGCGCGCGTAACCGCAAGCTTGAGGCCAGCAAAAGCGTGTGGTCGGACTTTTAAAAGCCCACTTACTAAATGTCTCGGCCAGAGCGGCGCATGCGCTGGCTCAGGCGAGACCTAAAAAATGCTGGTATTTAACACTCTGTTAGGAGATGTTTGGGCTTATTCAGGGCAAAAAAGGCGACATATCTATCCTTGTCGTTGGTCGAATTTTCTCTAAAAGGTTTCTCAACAGGGTTCTTTCGCAGCAAGTTTCTATTCTTTTAAGTCCACCTTTTTTAGTTTCACTATCTTCGTGCTGGTGAGATTGAAGAATTTGCGTGTCCCAAAAGACATGGAGATCTCTGAGACCAGTTAAGACTTATGGATTAATCATTGAACACTCTCCTCTGGCCACCATTCACGTTAAGAATCTTAGGGGGATCACCAAGACCAGCAGAGTATCTGGACATGATGCTCTGCCTACCCAATGCCTTTTGGGGCTCTTTTGTATTTGAAAAGAATGTCATCAATTTTGAGTCAACAGAGGGTCAAACTGCTACCTAGTTAATTACGAAGAAGCTAATGTGCTCTCTGCTTTCAGCTTATTCCTCTAAATCGTGTCTAAAGAAAAAAAAATGTATGGATACAAATTGCACGGGCTGCTATCATTTGGTATTGTGTTTGCACAAGGTCAAACATTGGCTTACCAAATGCATCTAAGTCTGTCCCCTCATTTAAACTTCCTTGAGACTTCTGGGAAGGAATCTTTGAACAGTGGGATAGATTTGTTGAGTACCAAACCAGTCAACATCTCTCCCTGTTGTGGTGGGGGTCACGGCATAATAAGCGTTATAATTTCAATACATGCCAACATTTTCGAAGAGGAAAGCGGGAGATTAAAAAAAAACTCGAGAGATTGCATTTCTCCCATTGACATCTATTGAAGCAGAGGCAATTTCAGCCGGAAGACAGCCAAATTAAAGCCATTTTTGGCTTATAAAATCGGGTCTATGGACATGTGTATGGATTTCTGTCAATCGCTATATATGTATTTATTTTTTATTAAAGGATTTAGCTCTTTCTTTGTTCGTGTTTGTTTTATGGTAACGAGCATATATCTATCCGTGTGGGACAATCTCTACATTTCACATTTCACCGATAGTGGGAAAGCACAGGCCTTGATGTTATGTCAATGCTTCCTTTTACGAGGTTTTTCCCTCGTAGGAAACAGATTACTTTAGGACGTGGTGCCATTACCAGTGTGTGTCTGCGACACTTGAATGAGGCTTTCGGCATAAACAAATCGTTCGTGTTTTTTAAACCTCTATGCTCCTGTCCATCTTAGGGAAGGGTTTTCCCGGTGGGTATGGATGTGTCAAGTTTTGAGAAACGTAAAAACTGCTAAATTAGTAATATCCACTAGAGGGAGCCCTTATAACACAACAAATTTTGTCTCGAGAAGAAAAGTAAAGCGACTTCCCGTCTCAGACTGTTGTACAACGGTATAACCAGATATCAGTCGAAGAATAGAAGCCCCTCCCCCTTTATCAGATTAAAGAACACGTTTTAATGCACCTAAAGTGAGTAAAGTGAGTTACTTGGGGTGACCGGACGTCACTGATTTGCATGGACAGTCCCAGTTTTTCAATGACTTTCCGGGCGTACCGACACATTTTAACAGAATAAACACGTCCCGTTTTTAGGCTCGAGCCTTCGAACGTATGCGCTAGCGCATGGGTCTCGCTTGCGAAACACCATTGTGCACAAAAATGGCTTGGAGCATACCCATTGCGTGGCATCTGTTGGCTTCCAGTCACTCTTCTTTGCTGCTCCCTAATTGGACAGCGTAGGCCAGGTGTCACTACTGTTTGTTCTCTGGGGCATGGACCAACACAGATTGAATCTTCTTTATTAGTGTCTCTCTGCTGCTCGCACTGTGAACTGAGGTAAAAAAAAAAAAATGGTTAACTTGTTGCTTGTGCGTCTTCTTTCCCCTCACACCCACCACTTTCCCGTGTTGCTGACCTCGTCCCCCACCCCTCCCCGCCGTCCTTGTTTGCACATACTGCCACCCTTTCCCCATCTTTTTATTGTTGCTTCCCTCGTCGTCAGACCTCCACCCCTCGTCACTGCTTCTTTTAACATATTGCACAGCAGCGCGACATGGCTTAAGAAGAAAAAAAAGCGAAATGATGTGGTCAACGCTAGCTGGATCAAAGCGCTTTATTTTTTCGCTTAGAGCTCCACTTGTCAAAGCAAAGAATATAAAGAATGACACAACAACAGTAGCGCACTTCTTTAAGCAAGGTCTCACCCTATAAAATTTAAAGGGTTGTCACAGCTACCACACAAGGCAAGTGAGTAGCAAGAAAATTAAAATACCCCCCACTTTGAACCAAAACTCTAACACCGAATGAGAGAAACAGTAAGCCTGACACTTTCTAGATTAGTTCTCTTCACCTCTACATCCTCCATTCTATTTATCCTCCAACCCTTCCCTACATCAATTCCTTGATCCTTTACTCCATCCTTTCATTATTCCTACAATCCATTGACATTCCTTTTGTCCATCGGTCCAATCATTGATTCATCCATCCATCCTTTCACTCATTCATCCATCCTTTCAGCCATGGTTGGCTTGGGATCAAAAATCGGCCCGGGCACACCAAAAAAAGTGCCCCACATTTGCGTATTGTCTTTCCGCAAAACACTGCTTCAGTGAAGTTTTATGAAAAGTAAGGGGGTAGGTGGCATGTTTTATTAACTTCACTTAGATAAAAAAAAATGCACAGATTAGTTCACACTGCTGAGCCACACATGAATATAAGTGAGACCACTTCTGCTCAGGCCCCCTGCCCCGCTCAATCAGCATACATTAATGGGCCGGCCCAGCGAGAGAAAGGGAGAGATACCTCCGCCCATCTGCCTCTAGAAAGGCCACTCAGGCACCCACTGGGCCGCTGGCGGCATCCTAACAGTGATAGAGTGCTATGCTCTCGTAAAAATTGTAGGGGTGCATTATAATCATCGTTAGTTGTACCCGCATATATCTAGTCATCTATATGTATGAATGGTTAGTTAATGTAGTCGTAAATTGCATTATTAAAGTGAATAGAAGGATAGTTGTGCTATTATGATTTTGCAAATGTAATGCTTAACTGAAACGTGTTCAAGATGATGCATTAATGGAATAGGCCATGTATAATCGAGACGCAGTAGTTAAACATGTACCATATTAAGTTGCACGTGTAGTTCACTTTTTGCATATGAAATGTAATGAACTAATGCTTATAGAAGTGATCATAATTGTGTGTTTAAATGGTGTAAAGGCCTGACTGCATATACGGAAAGGAAAGGCCTGATTCGTTCTTATGTTAGCTTATTTAGCAGGAAGAAATGTTTCTCTTGGAAAGGCTCTCTGGGTACAGTTGGTAAATTCATGTAGAGGGGAAAAGTTTGCTGAAACGTATCTTCTGTTGCAGGTGCAAGGACACATGCCTCGTTAGCAACACACTGGCTCTTTGTTTCACGAGTTAGGGTGGTGGGAGGCATTGAGATGGGAGTATAGAATGCAGGGATGATGTTTTCAATGGAGAAGGTGCCTGGGACTCAAGGTCATCGTAACTGTCCAGGATGAAGTAAGAGTTTCGATGGAAAAGTACAAGAAGGAAGACCTGGCCGAAGAGGCGTGACAAAAGGCGTGTTCAATTGTATTTGTGTTTTTGTATTAGGGACAGTTCCCCGAGGGTAGAGAGTACAGAAGAGGTAGGGGAGACCAGAGAAGAGGTCACAGAGGGATTCTGTGAAGGAGCATCTTAGAATCGAGCTCAAAGTGCTATGTGAGTGTACTTCTTAGAAAGTCTTCACAGCTGACACCTTTTTAGGTCGAGCCTAGAGTAGCGCGCAAGCGCTGCTTCTGGCGAAGCCTTTATGTAGGGGGTTTGAAAAAGCTGACCAGACGCTCGTGCGTCATGGACTTTTCCCTGCGGTTACCCGCACGGGCGCCATGTGGTTTCAATTATCGTGCCCTGACACGGGCGCGATAATTAAAACCAGATGTCTTGCTGTGGCGCGCGCACCACTCGCGTCCTTGTTAGTGATTCCTACTGCTCCTCGATTACGTTTTTACCTTTATTTATTTTTTCATTACTAGAAACAAAAGCAGCTTAGGCGCCTTGGTTTCCAGGATGGTTTGTTTTATAGCAGGAGCACAACGCTTGTGGAGTTTGTTTTGAAGAATGTTTTGTGGAAAATTAGCATGCCTTTGCTGCAGGGAGAGAGACGATTGTATTTCTCATTACAAAGGCTGCATAGGCGCCTCTGCTGGCAGACCGAACTGTTTTACAGCGCTTCAATTTTTTTGTTTCAGAAATGGTTTGTTTTAAAATTGTTTGCTTTCGCTAAAGGGTCACATATTGCATTAGAAGTCCCTAAATCAGCATTGAAGTAATTTCAAACTTTCAATAAATTGTTACTATAGCTTGCACAGTCCACGATTGTGACACTGTTAATTATCAGCATAAAAGTAACTCTGACAGCATAACTTAAAAATGTACATTGACGGCTGAACTCCCTTGCTGCATTAATTAATTTATATATAGGGCGTTATACCGCACTTTTGAATGTACTATACACAAAAAATATTTTAAAAATCTATCACCAAACTGACAGGTTTACAGATATTTTGCTTTTAAATGCAAATGATGCAGCTTAGAGCCATGGGAAGTCACGTCACTTATAGCAGGAGCTCAGCGAGTTTTTTACAGGGATGACTATCTTTGTAGCTTACTTCTTTTTGAACCGTGTGGTCCTTAAAATTTCAATTGCTTGTTGATAGAGAAAGCCAGTCAGCCTGCTTACCAGACACAGCCTTTGATTAGTGATACCCCTCACAGCAAGGCCGACTCCAGCCTGTAGCGCCCACAACTCATGCACAAAGTGAAGTGTGCTCAAGGTAGCCAGAAGGATTGGTGTCACTCAAGGCTCCACTTCTATCTGCAGCTCCACTCCTCCTCTCCCACTGCATTTACAAAATGCCAGTTTTCCAGGAAGTGTAATCAGCAGCTTCATGATAACACAAGTGTTCGTTGCATATGTAAAGGGAGCCCTTTCTCCCTCCCTACAGTCACAACAGTGTTTTCATCTCCCGCCCTCCAGCCATTTAAATACATGCAATTCAGTTTCACTGTCTGCAGATTTGTTCTAACTTCCATTTGGTGCTAATTCAAACCAGACGCACTTCATTGGAGCCGACACTGCTTTGTAATTGGACTTCCATTTCCTGTGTATGCCTGGTCACTTTGTGCACAGCTTGTTGGCGATTTTTAATATGGATGTTAATAAGGGCTCAATTGGTTCAGTTCTGAAAATTTGGAAGCTATTTGTCAGACATTTCATTCTAAGCCACCCTGTGTGATCCTGGGAACATCTCTGTTTTTCCCAGTGTCCCGTTTTGCAACCAAATAGGAGTAATTAAACAAGCATTGGCATAGCCAATAGGTCTCGCCTTTGGGACCTTATAAGTGTTTAGTTATCCAGCACAATATCCTTGGTGCAACAACATAAAGTGTAGCATGGCGAAACACTTATAATGTCCCAAACGCGAGACCTATTGTCTATGCCAATGCTAGTTTCTTTTACTCTTGCTTGGGAAATTCGTTAGGTAGGTATGTCATCTAAGTGGTAGAGTAGGGACAGCCAATGGTTTATGCTTATTTAAATAAATGAGGAATAACCTAGAGATTGGAGCTGTTATTGCTTGTCTAATACTTCTGGAGCTAACGATTCTTCTCATCCTGAGTCGGATGAGACTCCTGCGTAGGATGCTATTTGTATTAGTGCCCATCTATTTATTTAACCTCGTGTTG